>OU026155.1:25000000-27500000 GCA_907269105.1 Volucella inanis | reverse complement strand
AAATGAGAGGCTATAAGGGTTAAAGAAATGTTTTCTTCTGTTCTATCAGACCAACCTAATAGAGGAATAACGAAAAAAGTCCAAACAAGCCAGGAATGGTCGACAATCTGTCTTGTCGGCTGTTCACCAAAAATATCGGAAATTCTACCTCATCCTTTATCCTTTAGTGGCGTACAGATTAGGTCCAAAAATCGAAGTCATTAACACCCTTTTGCAACGTGACTTCGATCATATTAAGGCGTATTGCAACGATTGAAAGTTGAAAATCAATTTTCAAAAGTCGTAAACAATATTGTTTAGAACTCCATTGAGATGGGCTTCTAGGGATACCAGATATAACTGGCGAAATTTGGTCATCATTGGACAGCACGGACTGCCATTAGCGGTGAGAAGCGTAGTGAGATACCTTGGTATCTGGCTCGATAAGTATTTGTATTTTGACAAACATATCGATGCTTGTCTTGCTGGGGCCAAGAAGGCTCTAGTCCTGACAAGAAGGCTATTTTACAGCAGTCAACTTGTGTCCAGGGTGAACGTCATATGCTACGTGGCCCTTATCAGGCCAGTCATCGCGTATGGTTGTCCCGTGTGGTTCAATGTAGCGCCGTATCAGATGGAAAAGATTCGGGTGTTTGAAAGGCAGTGTCTTAGGACCTGTCTCGGCTTGTACAGAACACCAGAATCTGAGTACACAAAATGTTATCCCAACAGAGTCCTTTACGATGGGGCTAATCTGAATAGGATTGACAATTACCTGATTAAGGTGATCCGAAAACACGTTGCACGAGCAATGACCACCGATACTAGCCTGATCTTTGGGGCTTATTACCCCAATAAAATGTACCACAAGAGCACGCTTCTATCGGGCTCTATCCCGCCAGGGTTAATGCAAAGCAGGGATGGTACCCCGGTAATATACCACCGCCACCGCGGTGCGAAGGAGAAGCGGCTCATTTACGACGGGTATGTCGCCAATGCTCAGAAGCTCCTCCGTTTTAGTCCCGCGATTGCGGACAGGGATCGGACCGATGCCGAGAAACAGTACACCGAATTCTGGTGGCTTCTAGAAGGGGAGAGGGTGGGCTCTCTTTCCTAGGTCGGTACGTTACTAAGGTAACACACATCTCTTAGTTGTAAGTTAGAATAAGGATAGTTAGGAGGATTTCGTGGAGAGACCGCGTTCGTCAACATAAGGTGGCGCCGTTGAGAAGTAACCGATGCTTTATGGCATTGGTTAAATCTCGGGGATGCTTGTGCACGATTGTGACGACTGCCAGGCGCCTAAAATCGCAATTGGTAAGGTGACCACTCGGTGCGAGAGGCTACGAGTGCTCACCACCACCACGGTAGGTTAAGTAGCTTAGGTAGATTAAGTAGAATAGGGACATAATTTTAAGTTTTATTAACAATTTTAAAGATACGGTATCTAAGTTTTTCGAAAACCTTTTCCTAGAAATTTTATATATTGTAATACTGATAGAAAAGATTAATTGTAAGATAGTTTTTAAGGCCGAAAGGTAAACTTTGAATAAGATAGTAAAGTTTAGAGCGCTCGGTAAGAGCCAGTAAGCTAGAATAAGTAACTATCATTGTTAAATTATTGTAGATTTAAGCATTTTTGTCTAAAATGTAAGTAATAATGAAAGAATCAATAAAAATGAATTTAAAAGTAAAAAAAAAAGCATGAGTTTCGTGTAGTGAGTCATAAAAAGAAGTTTGTTGTAAGAATAAAATAAACAAACATGAATTAATGTATAAATAATAACAATATATATTTATTTCAATTTGTTTATTTATTCAATGTACCGCATAAAATAAATATATATATCAGATTTTTCAATGTGTAGTTGGATAAAAGTTATGGAATTTTCGTTTTGTGCACAGTAATATACAAATACTATGGTATATGAAAAATTACAAAAAAAAAAAAATAAATTTAAATTTTTCACACAGATATATTAGAAAACAATGATTATAATTCAAATATTTTGTGATTTTTGACGTGTGCTGATCACAAACAGGTTTATTACAGTCAACGCAAGACTTCCTTGTCTTACTTCTCTTTCGAATAGGCTGCTCGTTGTAAATGTTGCATGATCCAACTATAACTTTTCTACCACTAGCGTCTCGTTGTTATAAATTACAACTTCTGTTACTGGCCTTTCATAGTAACTTTCGATTGCGATTTTTGTTGCATGATTTCGCATGACTTGCTGATAAAAAAAATCAGCAATCTACCTGAGGTAGAAAAAGTTTGCGTCTGTTATTTTTTATTTTTTTTGCAAGCATATCATTACTTCAATAGTAAATAACTTACGCAATATTTTTACAAAATATTGTAAAAAAAAGCTAGTGCCTTCTGCACGTTCGCTGTTGGGTGGAATATCTCATGCACATTTGATCCCTATTATCAACGCCAGCTTTGATTCCGTTCTAAAACAAAATCATTTTTGGTTTCTGGTGAGATGTATCAGAGATCGTAGCATTATTGTGCATCGTACTGAGAAGAATCACCGTTTTGTTTTTTCATAAAACCCAAAAGCGTTGACGGTCTAGAATTCGACGATTTCATTTCTTAAGGAGTGAATGTTTTTTTTTTTTTTTTCAAAGTATCGACGATAGTGAGCTTCCATGATAAAAGACTCTGTCCATGCTTATGTTGCGGCCAGACCCTTTGTAAGCGTCTTTCACAACTAGTTCTTCTTGACTAACTTCTCCAGTATTACCTTGTTTACCTGTGTAGAAAATCGAGTGGATAAGCATTGCTTGCGTCGCACAACCAAAATACATTTAGACCGTTTTTAACAGGTTTCGATGGCATGTACTGAGAAAACTTCGTTCTTTCTCGAAAACGAAAGAGCTGTTCCTCGATAGTCAAGTAATCCGTTGGTCTATACACCGCCGCTAGGTTTGCATTCAGCATGTTCCAAATATTAGAAATAGGTGCAGCTTTATCATATCGCTTTTGTTGTACGGTATAGTGGATATGAGGTTTTCTTCCACATTTCATCTATGTGGTCTGTGTTTGAGGTATTTGCATCAGCACCTATCAAGATGCAAGGGGGTGGCCGTGGTGTAGTGGTATATGCATAGACTCCTCAAGCACAGTGTCACGGGTTCGAATCCCGTACAAGGCAATTCTTTGAAAAAGTCTTGTCATAGAATTTGTATATAGTTATATGAAAATCCCGTCGGTATCAACTCTGACATGAAGGCGTAACACTGATGTTGGAGTTTTTGCTGGCTGGGCTAAAATGTAACGAACTAACAACTAGCACGTACTAAGACCCACTGGTTGAGGATGCACTTTCTTGTCCCGTCCAGTTTGACAACCACCTCTTGGAAAAATATCGAAACCTAATACACCTGAGTTTCAAACTACTACACCACCCGCCTGCGCTCTGGAGAAAAGCAAGTAAAAGGGTATTTATATCCCCTTGGTGCGAGCGCGGGATTATAAAAAAAAGTCCCAAAAAAAAAAGAAACAGTTCAGTTACCGTAACTTTCTTCTTTCTGTGGATGCTTGTTATTGTAATCTTGATACCCGGCTTTCGCTTTTTTGTTTATTCACCGAACAATAATGTCAACCATTTCCAACATCATTAGTTTTTGGAATAAGTCAGAGATCGATATGCGGTCCAGGTCTCTGCCTAACAATATTTCCAACCGGAGTTTGCTGGTTTTGAGGCGAAGCTTTACAACAAAAGTTGTACTAGTGCTGGCTGAAATATCTGAAGCTACTTCGTTGTTGCTCTCCTCCTTAGCGCCTCCTTCAATATCTGATGCTTTAGCATTAGCAGAATTCGGAGCGTTATCGTTGGGAAACCAATCCGCGTTTTCACTGTCCGAAGGATCATCACTTTGGTCATCTTCTTCGTCGAGCTATTTCTTCAACAACTAATCTTTTCAGCGTAACTCAATCTAAAAAAATAATAAATAAATTAATAATAAATAATAAATTCAGTGACTGCACATCTTGCTTCTTCAAGCGAACGATAAAAACTGAGCTATACGACTTTGCTGCTCTAAAAATATTGGCGTGTTTACGTGTATCAAAAGTGTTCTCGAATATTCTTCAGTTATAAAATATCGACCCTTCTGCTACCACCCTTCTGTTTTATACCTGCTCCAGGACTCCCAAGGTTACTGAATATTATATAATTGTTATATTCATGTAGAAATACCTTCTAGAATATGAATAATTAAATATTGAATGAATCCATATAATTATTTTTAGTTACCAATAATTTCGTAGACGGGGTACCCGCATACCCGGGTAGCAGATGCTGTGAGTTTTTTGGGTTGGCAACATAAGGGTTAAAGCTTATATAGATGCTATATCTCCCCTTCTTCTGAATAGATGTTTTTCCAAGCTGGAAAAACAACTTTTCAGTCCGTCCCTAAAAAATGCGAATTTTCTCTCTCCTCCAACGAACTCTTTCCAAGATCATGGAAACGCTGCTAAACCGTCAGCTTATGAAATATCTTGAAGCACGAAAACTTCTCAATGACCGGCAGTATGGTTTTCGTAGCAACATGTACATTGATGATTTAATGGCATGTGGAACCAAGCGTGGCACGAGTACCTAATATAGTTGCACTTGATATTTCTAAAACATTTGACCGAATTTAGTATTAGGCCTTTTTACCGAAAATAAGGGTTTTTGGGATCAATAACTCTTTTATTCAATGGATTAGAAATTAACTTTCGGAACGTTCAATTCAAGTCTGATAATCACAAAATAAATGCTGCCTAGGTCTCTATTCTGTCTTCGACACTCTTTAGGTGCTCCTAAAACCCCGCTGCACCAGTAAGATAGGATTCAAAACCGTGCAATTAAACTAATAAATGTCGCCAATATGGCAATCAATTGACACACTGGAGTAATCTCTCTTCCGTCACCTTGTTCTATCTCAATTTTCACCACCAGCGCTAAATTCAAATTGCCAATAGCATTCCGCATTTCATATGAATCAATTTCAACATATCGCTATGAATGCTCATCAGTTTACCTCAAGCTCACTTACGCCGTTTAACTGGCTTTTTTTATTTCCCAGTCATAGCCTTCCAGTATTTACCTCTTTTCTCACCTGATCTATGAGCAACATTTTAAGGCTCCACAAAACTCCATAATCGCGCTCAAATTATATATATATATATATAAAATAAAAATATTAATGAAAGTTCCAATTCTAGACAAAGTTTTAAGGAGAATAGTTTTTCTAGAATAAACTTTTGCGATGCGCTCATGGAAATACCTGAAAATGAAGATATATTCTCAGGGTGGCATCACATTATAAATCATCTGTGGGAATAATATTTTTGATATGTAAAAAATAAAAACGGATGTCAAACAAATAGCAAGCATAATGAAAAACCACAGATTTGTTGAAACATTTACAAGTTAAATTATTTTATTTTTAAAGTTATTGTACACACTTACATTATTGTAGTACATAGTAAAGGGTTTTTTTTTGTTTGTTCTTCTCGTTTGTTTTTTTTTTTAAATGTCCTTTTTTATGTATATTTATCTCTAAATATATAGTTTAACATAATTAAAGGTGATAGGGGAAGTCGAAACATAGATTCAGAAAGAGAAACAGAAATAAAAGAAAATGGAAACTAAAAGTAATAAATAAACACATTAATCATATCGTTCTGTGTAGTGAATATTATTATATATTTTTTTACACATATATAAAAGATTAAAAAATAATGTTGTGTTTTACATACATATGTATTTATATATATATATATATAATTTTTTGTTTTTCACAAATGAGAAATGCTTAAGCAGATCCTCTTTCCGATTCGCTTGTCAGCTGGGTATGAAAAATAAAATTTAATAATTCAATTTTAGCTTGTTTTTTTTTGTTTTTTGTTTTTTTATATATATATAAATGTATCAGTATCAGTTAATCGACTTTTATTTTGTTTTCTCTTTTTTTTCCCGTATAAAGAAAAGACGATTGTAAAACAAAAGAAAATCATAGGTTTAGCTTTTGGTAGCGTCTGTCTACCTTGCTTGAGTTCGATTCTTAGGAGGCTGCGAGGGATTTGCTTTGGCGCACCGTATGCAAATGTAATCATCGTCGGCTTTGATTTGGCTGCGGTTAAGTCCAACACAGAACATGTGGAACCATTCGTTACAGCCGCCATCACATTGTACCCAGTCAACTTCGCGGCCGGTTGGCTTGTGACAATTTTCAGCACGACATTCCTCTTCGTCGTCTTCTTGTTGTGCCATTTGAGCACGTTGTGAGAGCTTTTTGTTGGTGGCACGCTTTCGTTTTTTATTGCTGCCACCTTTGCTGATTTGTGTCGGTGTGTCATTTTCGGTGTTCTCTTCTGTTGAAATTGGTGTTGTTTGTTTCGTGGGTTCTGATCGACGTCCTCCATTTGGTTTTCTATTGGACTGTTGTAATTTATTTGGTGTGGCTGCCTTTTTGCGCGGCAACGGACACAGCACCGACGGATCTAAGGAACGACGTTTTTTAACAGCGTTATTATTATTGCTGCCACTACTGCTGCTGGAGTTGTTATTTGTGTGTTGGTGGACTAGACTATCATTGGATTCTTCTGAGGGAAGATTATAGACCTGTTGATAGTGTCTTAAATCCGATACATTGGGGTTGGAGATTTTTATTATTCGCCAGAGCTCCTGTGATACATCTAATGATACCTCGAGTAAGTCACCTTCCATCATAAGATCATCTAATGCTTCACATTCAGTTTCAGTCAGTTTTACGGGTAAATTTTTACCATTTTCATCATCCTGCGGGTGGGTGGAATCTGCATCACTAAAAGCATCTTCATCGATGCGTAGCCTTCCCTCGTCATCATCATCATCATCTTCTTCCTCATCATTGTCGGGATCATCGTTATCGGATAGGCTTGACTGTTTTTCCGGATGTGTGGTATTTTTCTTCTGCTGTTGCAGTGAACGGCGGCTAGACTTTTCGATTCTAAGACTATTTTTAATAGCTTCTACTGCCAAAGCGATATCCGGATTGGATAAAGCCTTTTGGGCTCGATCTTGCCAGTTCATTGCCCTTTCTGCTAAACATCTTAGTGCTTCGTCTTCCGGCAACCGTATTGGCAATTTTTGCAATGAAACCAGCAATGGGAGAATAGTCTCTAAGCGCGGTCTCTTCGAACGCACACACATGGGGCAGAGATATTTCGGCTTTATTTGACTTCCATTTTGGGTTGGCGGCGAATTACAACAAAAAGTCGGAGTGCCTGAAGCAGATCTGCACCTAATAGGTCCCACACAATCATCATGGAACCAATCCTTACAAAGTTGACAATTATACATCAAACCTTTAAACTTATCTTTGCAAAGGCAATAATCATCTTTGAGCGGATTCTTTCCCATATTCGTTCGTCGTAGCTCTCTCATATTTTTGATCTCCTTCTCTTCGGCAGCTTTAAACGATTCAACAATCTGAGCTGGATTCAAGTCCTTTAAAAAGTCAACTCCGATCGATCTTCTCTCTTCGGTTTCTGTACTATTTACTTCTCGTGGCATTAGCACCTCCAGCAGTGAGTAACTTGTACTCCTTTTAAGAAACGCCTTTGCTGTGTTGTCTTTCCATTCTTTGGCGCTTTTTAAGTGTCCCTGCATGCGAAATAGCTCTTCTAATTGTATGGGAATGTTTTTGCCACGCTGCACGATTTCTTCTAGCGTGTGGCAGTATGGAAAATGATCATTTGCTTGAAGTGCTTCCACAGACTTAAGCCACTCTTTAGCCTTTTTAACAGCATCCTTAAGTGCTGCATATGACTGCAGTTGGCCATTTATCTCATCGCCGCTCTTTAAAAACATTTCAATTTCCGGAAGTTCGTGTTGAGCACTGCTGCGAAAATATTTTGTTGCTGAATTTTCCCAAATTTCGATTTGCATTAACAAATGCTGCAATGTTTTTATATCTTTATCCACTGCTGAATCGGAATCTAGAGCTTGGCCAGTTGTTATAAGGTCTTTTATTTCGGTGCATGTCATCTTCACGGTTGAATTCTGCAACATATGTGAGCGCTTAAGCCATTTGATAATTGATAAGCGGCTCGCCAATGCATCCATTTCTTGCATTTCAATACGAAGTGAACTGCCCTCGTCTAATAGGCCTTCGATAGCTTTTTCATCATCCACATCTGTAGGACTTTTCAAGGCAGTCTTTGCGCGTTCGACAAAGTCTTTGCCGATTGCAAGAAGCTCTCGAACACTTCGACCTTCTTCAATCACACAGCACAAGTTGTCGATTTCTTGTGAGAATAATTCGAGTTCCTCCATTGTGAGTTTATATTGAGCGGCTTCGGTTGAATGATCTAGACGCGTTCGGACCTATGACAAAAATAAAATAAAATAAAAAAAAAACAAGTAAAATTTATTGGAAAGTTGCAAAAAAAAGTTAGATTCATCTTTTTAAGCGTCCTCATTTCGAGGTAATACAATATTTACCTTATTGATTCCCAATTGTTGAATAACTGTTACACACTTCTCTGCTTCCAAGACAGCTGCATTTAATCTGTCAATCAACATAGAACTAGGATATTTTTTTATCTCCGCCTCTTTTGTGAGTTCTTGCAACTCGGCGAGTGTAATCACAGTTGGGCTATTTGTGTCTACTATATCGCGGCAACGTGTTATCCATCTTTCAAAGCTTTGAGCCTTAACCTTCAACTTGTGCAACATTAATGGCATTTCGTCCAATGTGTAACGATATTGCAATGTGTGCTTCTCGGGCGAACAAGTACATAGCACAGTATAATGTCGAAGACAAACAATCGAATTGGTGCATTCACAGGACACTGCCGATAAAAAGCAAGTGGTATTACACTCTTGGCAATGTCGTTCATCATCTGGAATCAATTCGAATGCTTTACGTTCAGCTCGAGTGACACCCCATTCCAGGAGACTTTTACGCAATTTCTTCTCGGAATCGACCATTTCGGCCATATCGATATAACAGGCGGTAGCAATGCCAAATGTTAGTTTATTTGGCTCCAAGGCCATCTTGCAGACAAGTTCGTCATGTGAAAATACGCAAAAACGTCGCAAAATCGAATAATGGTTGACGCACTCTCGGCCCATTTTCAACCAGTCGGCTGGGGCAAAATTCACTGCCTCGGCAAAATTGTAACCCTGGTTAAACCCAGCATGATATGCACGTGGAAAAGTAATAACAAATTCACCAGCATTTTGATCGGTTCGGAAAACCGGAACTCCATTGTTCATTAGGATATTCGGATTCATAATCGTAACTAGCTGATGGAGTAAATCTGGTTGCGAGGCAAACAATTCAGGTGCTGCTTTCTTCATGGTTTCTTCAAAAGCCTCTGCACAAGAACCTGGTACTCCATACCATGTTTTCGGTTCTCCCCAATGCAAATAATTAATCGAGTAGCTCCAATGATCTTCATTATGCCAACAAAAAGCTGCAAAACACATTCCAACATACATCCATGGTGCGTTCATTCCACTTATGTCCGCATTGATATGACCTAAAATTGAATCCTCCAACAGGGGGAGATTATTCAAATTCCACGGTGACTCGGCGTATTCCTGATCACTGGGCAAAAGATAGAGAGAGCTTTTTGTAGGAAATCCTGATCCATGATCCATAGTATGCAGATCTGCTCCATACTCTACAGTAACATCTTCATCAATTGACGAAACGATTCGCCAGAATTCACGTTCCACCAAATCGGTGGGCACCATATGCACTGGCTTTCTAAAATAATCAGCCTTAAATTGATCGGCCATTTCTCCAAATTGTTGAAGCGTGTATTCTCGCTCGGCTTGTTCAAACCCGAATGCTTCTGTGGGCTTGCTGACTTCCTCTACAACGCATCTTGGGCATAACCACTCGCCTTTGGGAATTGTAGCTAGCGGTGGAATCAAACAGAATGTATGGTAGCTATCATCACATCCATCACAGAGAAGCATTGATTCTTCGACATCACCGCGGTTACAGATATGACAAATATATTTCATAAGAGGATCCACCAATGGGGCATTTTTATCACCACCTGCACTTGTTGCTATATCATTGAAACTGGCAATAAGATTGCGTTTGAAGTCCTCTTTAGTTTCGATATGAATCGACGAAGAAGGGGTTGCACCTAAGCCGCATACGGCACCTTTACCCGAATTGGCAAAACGTTTAGATCGTCGAGCTGTTGTCTCATTTGGGGGAGTTATCTGCTGACGGGACACTATCTCGTGGGATTTGTAGTCCTTACCTATTGCAAAAGGAAGTTAACAAAGAATATATGATTTTGATAGACAGCATGCCAACAAATGCAGATATTCAAGAGTAAAACAAGAGAATACGTATGTAACCCATGACTAAGATTACATAAGAAATAGAAATATTTAAATATATTTGGAAAACAAACATACCTTCATCTGTACATACACTCTCCGCTTCCAGTTTCATATCGATGATCTTGCCTGAAGTGTACACATTGAATGGATGCAAAATTCGTTCATAATGAGCCTTCAGCGTAGCCCCAACACTCTTACTGGATGGATACGACATTCGGTTAGCAACCTTTGCCCACTTTCTCTCCTTTGTTGTTTGTTCCATGCCACCTTCTTCCTGCACAATTCTATGTAACGTATACAAATCCAAAGCCTTTCTCTCGACCATTGGAATCTTCAAAGATGAACCTTGTAACTCCCAGAATTTCGCAATCTGATCAAGAAAATTCAATTTTACACGTGTTTTAGCTTCTAGCTCATTTAATCGTTGTACGCGTGGTGTAAACTTCAATTTATCAACATCAACAGCGAACGGTGGTCGCCATTCAGGTGGGGGCAATATCTTTGCGATGCCGCACTTCTCGGCTATGGGTCGAATCTTGCTGATGTATACAAGTGGATTTTTAAATTCCTCTGTAGTTGGCTGAAATACTGGACACTCACGTGGCGTATCGAAATGAAATTCTTCATTTTTATTTTGTGAAAATGTCGACGACGAATGCGGTTGTGTATGCGAAGCCTTTCCACGTGCAAACAAGCACTTTTTCTTCGAATCCTCGCCCGATCCACTTCCAGAAAGTGACAAATTTGTATCACTCAATGCTACCACACAAATACGTTCGCTATTCTTCTTTTCACTGCCACTTTGAGATTGAGACGTCCTGGTCCGTAGGCGTCTCTGCGGTGTGCCATTTGTTGTAGCATTTCCACCGGTGCCACCAGAGGACAATGGAGAGCCCCCTACTCCTATTGCCGACGACGAAGACGACGATGATGAAACTTCTATTGCTTTGTTTAGCTTCGTCGACATTTTTCTCATTGAACTTTTTTTTTCTCCTTCTTTTTCACGTCTCTCTTTTATTTTTGCGATTTTACTTTCAAACCTCAAATATTACTAAGTTTTTTCTTTTTGCTCTTATTGTTCGTTTTAATTATTTTCTTTGATTTTACATATCATCCACAAATCAGCTACCATCTTTGCTGGTGATTTTTTCGTGTAATTTTGGTTTTATAACTTCGACAACAACACACTTTGGGCATTTTGTTTCTTCTGCTTTTTTCGTTTTTTCGTTTTTTTTTTTTTTTTTCAAAACATTTCCTTCCGAATTACAAACATAGGAAAAACTTGTCTTGTAAAAGAAATAAGAAAAGAAAAAAATAATTAATCACATTACTCGGGTGGACGGTGGACCGAGGGAGTAAATCCTAAATTCCACTTAAGTACGTGCCGTACGAAGGTAGATTTGTTGCGCCAGCAAAAACGATAATTTTCTCCCTTGGAATAAATGGTTCGAAATTTCAAAAACTGTATGTTTTAGATTTTTTTCTTCGCCTTTTTCCTTGTCTTTTGTTTAAGGGGCTAGCAAGGCGGGCTGGAGATATGTGAAATTGGTAAAGAGATTCGAAAGACAAAAGGTTTTCATAAATTCACAGATTTTCGATACACAACATTACATTTAAATAGCGTTTGGCTATTTTACATTAGTTTTTCCTTGTAATTCTGAATATAAAAAAAATTCTTAACAATTCACTCCACCATTCTCGCGATACAACAGCACAAATAAAATATAAAAAAAAACACTCAAACTTTTACAGTAAATCGAATTATGGCGCATGTTCGAAGTAGGCTGCGTTCAGGATACACTTCTTCTGTTGCGGTCAGTGCTTTTAGTACAATCGAGCTTTTGGAAAGTAATACACCAACAGGGTGGAAGTGAAGTTAGCTGGAAAAATATATATATTATATTGTTGATATTTTTTAAAGATTTTATGAAAACCTGAAAAAAAAACCAATATAAGCGGCCATGGGTAAAAAAAAAAATTGATGTCCAACAGCTGAGAATCACCAGTTTTAACCCTTTAGAGTCGAAAAACGTTTACAAGTTAAAAACAAATTTTTGAATTACAAATTACAGTGATGTATACTATGTAAATAAATATATATAACAGCAGTTAAATATCTTAAAGACAAATTTAACGATAAGTTCATACATTCACGCATAGTAGTGCCACATGTATTAAGGGAGAATAATACTTTCGTATTATACAATATCATGAAAGAGAGAACGGACGAGCGAAATGATGATTTCTGGAATTAAATTACGAATCGCAAACTAGAAAGTCGGCACAATGACGGCAAAAAGTTTCGACCTTAAAAACATATTATAGCAACGTAAAATTGGTATAATATCCGTCAAGAAATCAGGTACTTGAACTTGAAAACGAAAGCGAACAGGATGTATTATTACATTACGCGAAAATATTATGTAAACCACAGGAAAGTCAGGACCGGCTTTCCTGACAGAATTGTTCATAAACAAACCAAATTAAAATCAAAGAATACATATCAGCAGTAGAAAAAATGAACTGGCAAGATCTAAGCAAGGAAAGAGCTTAACTTTGGGGGCTAAATTGGTGAGAATGACTTCAAAGCTTTGAGGAAAAATGTAAGAATAGAGCGGAAGTTCCGCTTAGTATTTTAAAAGGCTTTACATAAATAAAGAAATTTGGAGTTGCAATCATGAGACGAAAGTGGCGACAAGTAACAAAAGGCAAGCCTATGAAGCGAGCACTAATTAAAGCGGTAATAGCGAAACAGATAAAGTGCGTCTTTAAATACGCTATGAACGTCGCAAAAAAGAAGAGGCCAAAGCAGTGATAAGCGCAAGTGCAATAGCAATAGAGGCATTGTATCGGGAATAAGAAGACACACCTTTACATCCTATAAGTTGGCATGAGAAGAACGAGTAATCAAGTAAACATTGTTAAGATTATCGCGCAACTAAGAGAAACTCACAAGAGATGCAATTGCTTAAATATATTGAAAATAAGCAAGGAAACCTACTAACTGAGTTAAATGAAAATTTCAATAGATGGTAAAAGTACTTTAACGTCTTATTAAATAAAGAATTTCTGCGCAATAAGATTCCTTTGGTTATCGTGCACGAAGATCAAAAGGGAGATTTTACGAAAATCGAAGTTAGCGACGCTGTAAAAACGAACAATGAACCGAGGAGGTGCATCTGGATGGCTAACGACTTTGTTCAATAAAATGATGAAATACGACTGAATTCCAAATTAGTGAAGGGAGAGCTTTCTGGTTCCACTGTACCATATAAAAGCAAAAGCAATACTAGAAATTGCAACAACTACCGATAGGTGAAATTATTGTCGCATGCTATGAAAACATACAAGCGAGTTGAAGACAGTTGACAACAGAATATAATAGTCGGAAAACAATTCGAGCCTCGAAAGATCTGCATATCGTTCTTATCAATTTGAAATAGGAATTCGGCGCTCAGATATCAAAATATAACCGAGACTTATGTAAGAATGATTCGCGATATGTAAGAAGATGTTAAAACTAAATGTATGTGCGAGATTTCAAAGTTAAAGTTACACCAAGGCAGTGTACAAAGTTCGTTGTTTTTTACTGTCGTACAAAATCTTCTATTGAAGTAACGTATCTGGAACAACTTCTACTGCCCTTCCATAGCCCTTCGAGCAACGCTTATTAATTGGAAAAAGGCGCTAGACGAACGTTTTTCCGAACCTGCAAATCCAGTTGCTGACATCTATTTTAAATAATGTAAGTTTAATGAATGGAAAAACCACCAAGGAAATTGGTCAGTCAGTGTGTGGTGCTTTAAGTTGGGCGAAAATTCTGCCATATTCTGCGATAGAAAAATGTTGCTTAAACTTAAAGTTTTGTCATATACGTTCGTTCGAGTTAAATATACACATAGCAATAATTTGCGACGTATTGAAATGAAAATGTTACGAATGTCAGCAAGTGGAACAAAACGTGTTCCGCTCATTTAGAAAGGTCTCCACATTTTGCCATATTCAAGGGAGATTGTCAAAAAAAACCAAAGAGCAATAAATTTATTATTTTCAGCCGTTGTTCGAGGAAGACGCCAAAAGAAAAAATACTTGGGTCACTCAAGTGCGTACACATCAGAAAATTGTTGGTCTCTTTAAGCTTATCAAAATTAGGGTGACATGTTAAATGATTCTTAGTTCTAAGAGAGAGATATCGATAGCAAAATAAAGCAAATTGTCATTATTTAAAAATATTTTAGACTGTAATTTCGTTTAATTTTTAAGGTAATTATCAAAAATTCTTTTAACAATTTTAACAATTTAGTTTTAAAATAAGTTAAAACAAATAATCGATTTAATTGACACACAAATTATTTATTTTGCATTCGACTCATTATGGTCACCATGTTAGAAGGACAGTTTATCGTCGAATATTTCACTTCAATTTATAGCTTTTCCAATGACAGTTTGGTTGCCATCTATGTGTCGAAAGAGAATTTATAATTTTTAGTACTATTGACATTACTTGTGCTTTTATGTACTAAATGTTCTAAGAATAACGGATCGGAAATTTCGTTTTCACTTTAAACCATCGAAAGATTTAAATTTAACTAAAAAAAGTTAATCAAAATGGTGTTTTGTTTATAAAGTGAAGTACATATTTGATTTTTGCTTAAAGTTTTGTGAGTGAGTTTTGTGATTTCTTTGGTGCTCCGCGCCTTATCTTACAAGTCGGTCATGAAGGATCCGGAAGACGGGCTTTCACGGTGTAAGTTTCAATTGATATTTTAATTGTTTTTTTTTTTTTTTATATAATAATGTGCGGACATACGAGTATACATGTATATAAATATATATATATAGATATGTACCATATATACAAGGTGGCACAAAACTAATCATCCAATTTAGTTTTTCAATTACTTTTTACTAAATAAAGTAAAAAAGATTTTGAGTGATGGAAATCCTTATTTGTACCTTTACAATTGTTTTTGTTAAGTGGAAAAGATTATATCCGCCAAGTGACTGTCGCCAGTGTTGATACACATTTGTGCCCGTTTTATCGCATTTTCCATGACTCCGCAAGATTTCCGGTGATGACTGTTCGTATTCCTGTCGAATATTCTCCTTAAGGGCTGCGATTGTCTGAGGCTTGTTGGCATAAGCCCGCAATTTTAAGTAGCCTCAAAGAAGGAAATCTGGCATGGTTAAATCGGGCGATATTGCTGGCAATGCCAAATCGCCAAAACGGGAGATTACCCAACCAGGAAACGCTTCCTTCACAATATCCATTGTGGCTCGTGCTGTATGTCCTGTTGCACCGTCTTGTTGAAACCACATGTTCACTAAGCCCCGCTCATTTAATTCCGGCAGTAAGAAGTCGTTTATCATGACCCTGTAGCGTTCGCCAGTAAAAGCGACCGTATTGCCGATGGCGTCCTTAAAAATAATACGGCTCAATCACTCCTCTCGCGTGAACGCCGCACCACATAATGGCCTTGAGCGGATGTAATGGCTCTTCGTGTATCACATGTATTTATAGTGCCTCAGAAACGAAGATTTTGCTTATTGACGTAACCGCTTAAGTGGAAATGCATCTCTCGCTTATGATGATTTTCGACACTCGTCCTCTTCGTTGTTGAGATTGAGGATGACTTACAGTTATTCACACGCGACTGATGGTCAGGAGGTATTAACTGATGCACTGTTTGCACTTTGTACGGGAACATGTGTGAGCATTTCACTAAAATTTGTCTGGTGATGTCCAATTGCGTCACAGCCGCAATATTCTCGGCCAAACGACCAGTCCGGTTTCGGCAACGCAATGCATGGTCTTCTGTGGTTCCAATCTGCCGGAATGTTTTCCCAATTACTCGTATTCCACGCTCTTGCGGAGTAAGAGTAAGTCTGTTTGTATACTGCAGCTGTGTAGTTCACAAATGTCAAATATGATTGACGTATAACGCCATTTGCAAAAATTATACCATCTTCCGGTAGGGTGATTAATTTTGCGTCACCTGTATATGTATGTGAAGATAAGTTATTTGTGTAAGTATATGCATGCGCAATTGAATGCACATATGCATTATGACGGGCAAAATTAAAAGACACATTTGTAGAAGTAAATGCTAAAATTTCCTTCATTCAACACATTTGTAAGGAAGTAAGTCTGCTGGAGGCTAAGAACAAACTTTAGCATTGGTCTGCTAAAGTGTACGTGATCGTACACTGCTGTAAAGTAGGAATGAGTTATCATAAGTTTGAACTTGCACCTCTATGGATACGTGAAGCACGTCAATTGACTTCGACGTCAGCGTCATTAGCTGTGTTTTTTTTTTGTGTGCATGTTAGCGATTGTCACAAAAAAAAAAAAACGAACCATTTCTGCTTAAGAGATCCTCACAAAAACTTGGTAGCATAGACATACTTGTAATCTATGATGTTTAACTGCAGTTTATTTGTCAGTTGGTGAAGAAATTCAATTTTTTTTTTTTTTTTTTAAATGTTGTTGGCAGATGTTTGACACTTCTGATATCTTCTATAAAAATAGCATATAGCAATTAACTTAGCGTACATCGCTATGTTATTGTTACAAGGGGTGGAAACTGTGGAGGACAGGTACACAAAATACAACACTGTACGAAGAGCGTATCGTAAATTGCTGCTTATACGCTGAAGTGCCGGGTCAGGTAAAGGTCAGGTGTTTAGAGAGAGGTACTTGAAAATGAAAAGGCCGTCAAAGGATCAGAATACTCCAACGAAATCTCCACAGCAGACGAACGGTTCACGTCCTCTTCATCAAACTCATAACTGAATTGAAAGCAGATATACTGATCATAAATGTACAGTATAAAAATAAAGAAGGATTCAGGTGGATTACGGATTTCTTGGGAACCGCAGGCTTCGCACCCGGAAGCGCCGAATGGAAATAACGGAGGGTGCTGAAACAAGGAGAAAAACAACGAAGCTTCGAACAGAAACAGCTTAATTGAGCAATAAAACAAAGTAAAAGTAAAACTAGTGGGAGTCCATTCGCCCTCATATCAGCAACGATCTTTGTAGACTAGGCTACAATGAAATATATGCGGGAGTTGTAGTACAGATGATAACCCCGATCTATGTATATAGATCTGAAAAGCCGTTGGATCTTATCTAATACCACCAGAGGTTATTAAGATGAAAGCTCAAATATCTCCGCACCTGTTTTTGATTATGTACATTATTTACAATAAATGATTGCAAGAGACGGTTTTCTTCAGGGAGAAGAAAATGCAATTCGTAATGAAGACAATTTTCGGCAATTCAAAGACTTTTTCCGGCTCTAGCTTTAGTCAAAAATTAATCGGGTTTTTACGGTCAGTTTGGTTAAGCAATTGTCTATGTCTTTAGGTTCTGTTGCTCATTTATGTTTTTGTGATAAAATTAATTTAAATTCACTGTAATATGTGTACAGTGTCTATCGATAAAAGCAAGATCGTATTTTTTTACATGTCCTTTTTTTTTATTCATTTGCATAAATATATGGATATATGTACAGTCGAAGAAGATGTTAGTCTTCATCCAGTCAGCGCCAAGTTTTCTTACAAACCCAATTTTGCAATATCTTTTCTTGGTTTGATGTACGAAAATATAACAAAAAAACAAGAAAAACAAAATAAGGCGGTATGGTTTTACCACTTGAGAAAAAGAAATAAAACAATTGTAAAAACTTCCGTTTTACCACTTAAGCTATTTTGTAAATATTTTTTATAACCTTCCATTTTTTGGTTTTTGAGAAAATCCACGTTAAAACAACAATCAAGATCAGCTTATGCATTAGATCTGAAACTGTAGCTACTAACATTATTCTTTTCTCATCGCAGTCTCGCCGTTTACCACAGTATGATCTCTTCAATAATCCCGACTTCCACTTCATGTGAATAAAATTCCATTTTCGAAAGCAAATTATCCACGACTGCTTTATTTATCGAATCTTCTAGCTCGATGGCAGCTCGACTTTTAACAATGTGACGTGCTGTCTGACACCATCAGTATTCTATATGCAGGCGGTTGCAATATTCACAATTCTCGGTGGCTTAGACATTTTGGACAAATAAAAAAAAATCTTACTTAGCATTTATATGAGCCTACAAGAATATCTGACGGTGATGCCGCCAATACTCTGGACTTATTTGTAACATCTCACCCTGATAAGCGTACCTTTTAGACAGATTAACGCTTCGAGATTGTGTCATGTTTTCATCTAAGCTTGAGAGATGATTTTGCCGGAAAAATTCACTGGTGTAGTAGTAGGGGTACTCAAAGATCTTAATTAACAGAAATTCGCTGATCCGGATGAATGGTATATCTTCACTTTCCTGAAAAGGTGTTCTTCCTCGCTAGCGAAACCATTGCGTAAGCTTTTTATTCATCTCCGCTCTTCAAAATTTATTCCGAGCAGATGAAGAGTAGCATTTGTCTAGCACGTTCCTAAAAAATCTTCTTCACTTTCCCCCTACAGACGCATTGCACTTATGTCGCTTCTTTCCGTCATCTCATGAAATATATCGTAGCAACAGGTCAAATGGTGCTTTAATGGCATATCTCACCAAAAAGTGGACCCAGAGCGAAAGCAAGATAGTAGTTGCACTTGATATTTCAAATGCATTTGACAGAGTTTGACTTCTGTCGAAAATGTGTGTTTTTGGGATCGATGAGTCTTCAGTGGATTATAATTGTCTTTCGGAACGTTGGAATGTTGGAATGGCCATATATTCGATGTCGCTAAAAATGTTCCGAAATAGTAATAATAAAAATAATAGAAATAGTAAGATGGAAATCTCTGATCTGTCCTAAATATAAAGTATTTGCCTAACTAACATTAAAGAACAATGCCCGTATTTAGTTAAGTGCTCTTAACTCTGCAGTTGCTGGGTAGAATTAAAAATATATTATAGTATAGTTAATTGAGACCGTCAACCACTGACATAATGTCTCTTGCCTTGCATTGTTATATCACTATTTTCGTCATTAGTGCTCCTTAAAAATTGTCAGTAGCTTTCGCCTTTTCGAAGTTTCAATACCGAATCCTATTGTGATTCTTTCCTCGCTTATAAAATGCCCCCTCGAGATCTTTAATTCCCAGTCATTATAACCTACATACATTTAAAACCAACGTACATCGGTATCTCTCTTTCTTCACTCCATAATTTTCTTATGATCCCACATCCTCACCACCCTGATACAATAATGAGCTACGCTCATAGACCAGTGCTCTTCGGGTCCTGACGGGCTGCTGTCATTGTTTTAAAAAAATGTGCAAACAACTTGGCCAAACCTTTCTCTACCCATTTTTAGTTCCCTTTGTCGCAAAATATTATTCCTTTATTTTGGAAGAGATCGTATATAATTCAATCTCTAATTAACGTCCCTTCGCTAAACTCTCTTGTATGTACCATATATCGAAACTATTTGAGAGCATTGCTTAGGACCTTCTCTCCTAATCTTTATAAAAGGAAGATCAACAATTACTAATTTTTCCCTGTCACCTTATTTAGTATTATATGCGATAAAGAATCTAATTTCCGAGCTCATATTGATAATACTATTGACAAGGCCTCACTGGGATTCATTAAGTAATAGTCCAAGGAATTTTCTAACCCTTACGTCATTTAATCCCTTTACCTTACATTCGTTAGGCCCATACTAGAATATGGTATGTTAGCCAAGTTTTTTCCCTTTTCTCCGAAAGCCAATTGAGGCGAATTGAAGCTATTCCACGCAGATTCATTTGATATGCATTACGAATCTACCTTGGATAGATATCTATGACTTGCCTCCGTACAGTCCCACAAAAACACGTCGAGAAATTGCTGATGTACTCTTTGTTCATTAGCTGCTCACTGGTTGTGTTGACGGCCCTACTCTGTTCCAAATGATATCCATTAATACCAACCCACGTAACCTTAGATCTGCACCCCTCTTCTATATCAACTTTCACAGAACCGACTACCGCTGTAACGAACCTTTGAGCAGAATGCTGTAAACTGTGGCTCATGGATTTAACTTCAACATCAGCTTAACCAGTCTTCCAAGCTCCATGACCCTTTGCCTTTCTCGTAAGTCATATTCATGTTAGGTTTCAGTTTAGTTTTTAAGTTATACTTGAACATATAAACTGTCCGGGGTACACCTGGGTCTCAATCAATCAATAGATTTAGATTTATCTAGATTGGAGGGGAGAGGTGGGACTATGTACCCTTATCACTGCGGTCAGGTTGGGCCTATTGTGATTTCTTTAGTTGTTTTGTTCTTTTGAGGGAAAGAGTTGGTAAAAAGTTGTTGGGTTGTCTGTTAAATTCAGCTTCAATCTAGTAATGGAGTGTAAGGAAGAGCCTAGGTTTTTATGTAGTTTTTTAAGTAGTTTGTTATAGAGCTAATTGGAAATCCGCGGAAAGATTGTGGCAACAGGAATATTTAGGCCGAACCTTTTCTGATTAATTCGTCTGAGTTACAATTATAACCACTATGACCTTGCACCCAGATTAAATGGACACTATTGGCGTTGGCTAGTGTTATAAGAAGTTTAGCACAGCACAATTTTTAAGGTTACCATAAAAGCGTTGATAGTAAATAGGGCTGCTTTGCTATCAGAGAGAATTAATATGTTCAGCTTGAAATGCAGAGGCATTGGAAGTTTCTTCGTTTATGCCGGCTCCAACTCCTTCGTCTGTTTTGCATCCGTCGGTGTGCTAAACCAGTGAATCTGTTGTCAACAGGGATTCATTCTGTTCCCAGTTCTGTCAATCAGGGAATGTTCTTGGAAAATGCTTTCAACCAAGTCATCTTCGGCTGCTTTAAAAAGCTGGCACGTAGGCTGTTAGCTACCGCAGCTTTATTAGAGTTCAGTGTAAATATGGATATCTCAGTTGTGATCAGATCGGGTGGATGAAATTGTGGCTAAATTGAACGACTTATTCTGCTTTATCTATTTATTCATCATCGATTTATTCATATCATCGAGTATGCAGAAATGAATCTTCCATATCTTTAGCATTGATAACGAACATATTTTCAATTGTTTTCGAAGAAGCGCAGTGGATTGCAAAATGAGCACAGTAATTTAGCTGACTTTAATATCTTTTCAAAGTCGCAGAGGATCTACATAAGTCTTAACATAGATTTTCAGATTGCTGTTAATAGCATGAATAAGGAAGGTTATCCGAAAATATCGGCCGGAAAGTATTTAAGTTGTTTCAAAAATACCTTGGAAGAAAAAAATTTGTGTCAATGTTAAAACTTTCTGTTTCACTGATCATTGGTTGCAACATAGTTACAGTGTCTTTTAGAATCACATTGAGATCCGGAAAGCTAAGCCAAACCTAAAAGTAGCTCCGTAACAATGTAGATTAATAGGGGAACTATGTAGTAATAGATCTACAAGACCATGTACCAAATATATATTTCAGGAAATAGGACAAATCCATTGACGTTGACTGTTTACTCGAGCATATATTTAATATATTTTCGCGGTATTTACGAGGTTATTTAGTGCAGAAAAGAACGAGAGAAGCTCGTGAACTCTACGAGCATAAACGAAAGGAGGTACATAGGTTCCTTGAGACCATGGGGAGGTGCTACTGGAAGATTAAAGTTCGGAATTTTTACCAAAAATTAAAAAAAAAAACATGCCAAAGCTGTAAAGCCCGAACAGTAATCTGCAGGAATGGAGAAGGAAACCTCATAGTATGACAGAACCAGAGTCGGTGCTAAAATCTGGAGACAATAATTCTACAGACTGTTAAACAGTGATGACAACCAACGTCCCATCTTCAGATAGAATGAACCATTCAAAATGGATAAACATAGTCAACATTTCTCTCTACACTACTAAGACGAAGCCAGGACAGCCAATTTCAAGCTGAAATATAACAAAGCTGCTGGTAATGATTGGGTACGGAAAATACCTCAACTTATCTCTAAAATCTGATTCCAAGGAAGTAGGCTCGACGAATGGAACCTTGGCATTATTTATCCGATCTTAAAAAAGAAGATCCTTTGAATTGCAGGAAAAATGTACGAGGGCTGTTTGATGAATACCCCGATTAGAACTGACAACTGTTTTATGTTTTGACAATTTATTTGTCAATGTAATTCACTTTCAACTCAATGCACTTTTCCCAGTGGTGCTGCAACTTTTTTAATCCCTCCGTATAGTACGATCTTTGTTGGCCTTCAAAATACTTCTCCGCGGCGGCGATGACTTCCTCGTTCGACCAGTACTATTTTCCGGCGAGGGATCTTTTTAGGTATGGGAACAAAAAGAAGTCGCAGGGAGCCAAATCCGGAGAATACGAAGGATGGGGAAGGAGTTTGAATGTGGCGACTACGGAGATGTGAGCCGGTGCGATACCGTGGTGGAAGAACACTTTTTTCTTCGCCAAATGTGGTCGTTTTTCCTTCAAATCGGCATTAAATCGGACCAATAAACCGATGTAATATACTCCTGTGATTGTTTTTGCCTTCTCCAAATAGTCAACGTGGATCACACCTCACGCATCCCAAAAAACGGTGACCATCACCTTTCCAACCGAAGGCAGATCCATCGCCTTCTTTGGAGAACATTCACTGGGTAAAAACCATTGTTTCGATTGTTATTTGGTCTCTGGTGTGTACCAATGAATCCATGTCTCATCGACGATCACGAAATGATGCAGAAACTCCTCCGGATTTCTATTAAACACTGCCAAGAACGTCTCACTATTGCGGAGAACAACGGTGTGATCAAACGCGGCACCCATCGCGCGGATAGGGATCGCAAATTTTCATTCGGCAGTCCGCCAATACGAGATCATGGATTTTGTCCACGGTTTTCTCTGTGGTAATCGTTTTTGGGTGACCTGGGTGCGGTTGTTGCTAATCGTTGCTCATTTGAGCTTTGGAGGCCATTGAGTATTAAAGCCCTCTTTCGAGCAACCAAAACGACATAATACGTGTAAAAGCGTGGACACTGACAAAAGCGGATTAAAATGCTTTCGGGCGCTTTAAAAGGGGAAGTCGTTTCAACAGCGGGAAATAACCTGTACGGGATGTACAGCGATGGCTAGATCATTTTGAGTGCATGGACACTAACGTCCTAATCCGGAAAGATTTCGATTCCAACCTAGAGGACACATAGTTGATGACGACTTCATCCTAGGTGGTACAGACAAGTGGAAGGAGATCAGTCAGTTTTGTGTGTGCAATTGGAGGCAACTGGCAAAAGACCGCTCTAGCTGGAGATTCATGTTAGCTTAGGCTGTGGTCCACCATGGACTGTAGTGCCATCCAAGTAAGTTAAATTAGTATTTAGTGCTCAGTTTCAATGTATAATAGCAGTCTGATGTCCTCAACAATGCAGGTGCTGAATGTGTATTGTGGATACATGTCTTTCTTTCAAAACCAATTACGCTATACAAAAAATAAAGTTGAATGAATAATTGTAATCGTACGTGCTCTAATGTATGAAACACAATTTTCGATTAGATCTTTGGCAAATGGTTTCTAGTTATTTTTATTTTAAATGCATGTTATGCTATGTAAATTAATGAAACTGCATTTGTTAATAGTCTTGCTACAGTAGTATTAAGTTTTGGTTTAGTTGTAGTCTAGAAAAATTGAAGAAATTGAAACGTTTCCCAAGCTAGAAATGAGCTCGTAATCATTTGCTCCTAAATCATTTTTCACAGCTCCGATAAGATATTCGTGTTTTATTAGTTCTTAAGGAAATCTGAACAAGGCCATACGCGTTATAATAACTTTTAATCGTGTTCTTCAACAATATCTTTTAGTGTCCACTCCAAATTCTTAAGCCTTACACTATCTTTGGCAAAACTAAGTCAATGTCTTTCCAAAGTATCATATAAAAGCTGTGAAATTCACTTTTGTCGATTAGTCTTCAAAATCTTTTACGAGTATAATGTTTCGTTTGGTAGTTCTCTCTTGCTTATTGGCTTTCGTTCAAAGTGGTAGGTTTTTATTGAAACCTATACCAGATGGACGTATTGTTGGTGGTGAAGAAATCGATATTTCTGAGGCTCCGCATCAGGTATCATTACAACGCTACAGTAGTCACATTTGTGGAGGATCATTGATATCAAAGAGGCACGTATTGACTGCTGCTCATTGTACTACTGGAGCTAGTGTTGCTTCACTTAAAGTCCGAATTGGTTCGTCTAAACATGCCAGTGGGGGTATATTGGTTTCCGTGCAGAAGATCAAACAACATTCCAAATACAATCCATCAACAATTGACTACGACTTCTCGGTGCTCGAGTTAGAAAATTATGACACAAAGAATCTTATCTCGGGTAGTGCTAAATTGCCTAAGCAAGGTGAGGATATTTCCGATGGAACACTATTGCGTGTATCTGGATGGGGTAATACACAAAACTCATCTGAATCAGGCAATAACCTACGAGCTGCAGTTGTACCAAAAACCAATCAAGAGTTTTGTAAGTCATCCTATGCTGCATTTGGTGGTGTCACAGATCGTATGATTTGTGCTGGTCTTCAAGAAGGTGGCAAGGATGCTTGTCAAGGAGATTCAGGAGGCCCATTGATGAACAAAAATACTTTGGTCGGTGTTGTGTCATGGGGCTATGGTTGCGCTGTGCCAAATTATCCTGGTGTTTATTCTCGTGTTGCTTCGGTCCGTAATTGGATTCATAATGTTAGTAAAGTTTAATCCGCAAACAAGAATATATAATAATTTAACAATTAAATGAATTAAAAAGAATTTAAAAGGTTTTTTCTTGATTGGTTGATGATTGGGCATCAACATCGATGCAAACACTTTAAAATGTTCATTTCAATATTCAGAAATTGCTTTCGTCTCATTTTCCTCTGCTTTGTCTTTGATTGACCCTGTTCCATTGGATACATTCAATTGACCCAAAATCAAATAGCAAATATGACATCGTTGTCTATTGTATAGTGGGCTACGGCTGTCGATGCTGCTACCGTGTCCTTATGTGAACCAAAAGCAGAATTCAACAAAGTTTACCCTCACTGTTTACAGAAATTCTTCGGCTCCCGCACTTTCCTATGAAATTGCCAAAACTGGTCGAATCATTCATAGAACTCCCAATGGTTTGTTTGCTCAATGAGAGTGGCTTTAATAATAGAAAGTGGACTTGCACTGAAATCGGTCCAAACAGTTTTTTTTTTTTTTTTGAGTTTACGAAGGTGCACAAATGATTTGACTCTTAAAAATTACTTGTTTATGTGAGTAGTTATTTCTTTGTAATTTATATCAAGTTAATTAATTGTAAGCTGATTTTGTATTGTAAGGTAATTTCTAAAAGCATTCTTTACATGAAATCCAGCAGATTTTCAAGCAATTAATGCATCGTAGCCAAAAGATATCACTCTAGTAAATTACACTAAATACATGAATTTTTCTTTTTCTTTTTTATAATGAAACAAACTTAATCCTAGATGAAGTGGATGTCTGTCGACATATGGTATGTGTGGATGGATCCCATTTTCTTAAATTTTCTTTTTGCTGATTTCCATTCTGGGATATTCATTTCAATTAGAGGAAGGCAAAAAGTTTAATTTGATTTGCTGCTATTCATGTCATCACCGTATAGTGTGCGGTCTATTTTCCAGTCATTGCTATCGTAGTTTTATGTGGAAAATTTCAAATCTATATCTTCATCCATCAGTGCACTAATTCGAAAGGATAGCTATCATGTACGAGCGGTCCGAGTGCACACGACCTGAGAGTTATGTATTAGGAAATTTTATCATTTAAATTTGACCATTTTATCGTATGTTACTTTGGTTGGTCACAGTTTGGACTCATTGTCTTTTCGGTTTCAAATCTGTAGTTTAAAAAATTGTGTGAGCATGTAGATGCTCTTTGGCATACGGCAGGAGGCGTCACACAACTTTGCTTACCACTTAAAAATTACAGATCATGAAATCTTATCTGTTAAATAAATTTACGAAGGCTGTTTGATTTGGTGACAATCCGACGCTTAGTTTTGTTTTGACACCCATATCAAAACATCGTGTCAGCGTTTTCTGTGATCATGGAAAAAGAGCAGTATCGCTCCGTAATCCGATTCTTGTTTTTGAGTTGCAAAACCTTCGAGGAAATCAAGCCCATTCTTGAGGGTGTGACCGTTTACAATTGGTTCGCAGAGTTTCGCCGTGGCCGCACTTCGCGCCCATTTGGCCCAAAAACGATTATCATAGAGTGAAAATTCGGCTTAGTTGGCTGAGCTGGCAGGCATTTCAACTAAGCGCGTTAATCATATCCTGCGCAAGATTTTGGGCATTGGAAAGCTGTCTGTGCGGTGGGTGCCGCGGTTGTGAAGGGAAAAACAATCACATGAGCATATTATGTCGATTTATATAAATACTCTTCCACCACTATAACGCACCGGCTTACACCTCCGCAGTCGCCACATTCAAATTGGTCGAATTGCACTACGAATTACTCCCCCATTCTCCGTATTCTCCGGATTTGGCTGCCTGTGACTTCTTTTTGTTCCCAAACCTAAAAAGATCGCTCGCCGGAAAATATTACGGGTCGAACGAGGAAGTCATCGCCGCCGCGGAGGGGTATTTTTCAGACCAAAAAGGTTACAGTACCGCTGGGAAAAGTATATTGAGTTGAAAGTGAATTCTATTGAAAAATAAATTGTCATAACCTAAAAAAGTTGCATTGTCATTTCTAATCGGGGTATTCATCAAATTCGTAGTTAGTTTTGCCCCGTTTATCTCAAATTTTGACATAAGAGTCTTAAGATGTTTTAAAATCATATGAAAAAATAAAAAAAGATTTAAAATATTACCCCCGTTTTTTAAAAATATTAACGTGGCTAAGTACGTTGTTTATCTACTGCGCAGTCACCTTAAGTCGAACAGCTGCGTTAGTATCTACTTGCCTGCTGAGAATATCGAGGGATGACAAGTGAATCAACAAAATGTGTAGTGCTGCGGAAGGAGTAATACGTAGGGCTCCGCTTATGCACAAACATGCTATTCTTTAGACTCTTTTTAGTTTGCTGCAGTTGATTGCATATTCTAAGGCCATCCACCAGATAACCACCATGTAGATGAGCATCGGTCTTATAACCGATACGTATATGGTATATTTGTTCCCAATGGTGTTTTGCTTTTTTGACTCTTTCTTGAATGTTAGGTTTCCAGTTTAGTTTCCTGTCAAAAATGAGACCCTGATATTTTCCTGTATAGGAGAAGACTTATAATTGAGGGAGGGTCTATGAATGGAGCTTTATATATCCTTGAAAAGGACAAAATCGGTCTTATGAGGGCTTATTCCCAATCCACAGCGATCTGCCCAACGGGTTAATTTGTTAAGATTTAGCTGAAGGAGTTCTTTAATGATATTAAGATGCTTATCTAAAACGCTTCGACATTCTGGACAGAAATTTGTAAATGAGCCTGTGCGAATACCAGACGTTGATAGTTTGATACTGCAAACACCCTGGACTTGTTTTTAACTTATCACCCAGATAAGTACACCGTTGACGAACTCTTCAATCTGGGCTCGACGGCCTATGTGTCATATTAGCTAATTTATCGTACACTGACTGTGAGTAAAAAGATACTTAAAAGAACCGTATAGCAATACGAGAATGCCAATTGGAGCGCGAACTTAACACCTTCTTAAGGAATTATAACTGGTCATTATGGCCGCTGCTGATATGATTGCAGAGACTATTCTCCTTGGAATGAGATCCTTTATCCCTCATCGGACTAAGAGTATCAGACCACAAGAAAATGCATAATAGGACTCAAGCTGTAAAGCGGCTGTCAGGGTTAGAAAAATGTTTTTTCGGTTCTACAAGATCAACCCGACAGTGGAAAACCGAAAAAAGTTCAAACGAACTAGGCATTCTGCAACGACTTTTCTAAGCGCGCGAAATTCCAATATTATCCATTCCAACACTCATTTACAATGTCATCTCCTTAGACAAGGCCAATCAGCTTGCTACACACTTTGGGGCCAGTTTAACACTTGTATCATATGTTTGCCTCCGCCTACACTTGGGTGCGTCGAATCTTAAATGGGACAAATCCACTTTCGCACTCTGTAGAGGCAAAATATCCTAACATACACAAATTCGCTGGTGCAGATGGTACATCTGCCTTTGTTTGAAGAGGTATTCTTCCACGATTTTTCTTCAATTCTACTGTTTAGGTCGCTTTCCGAGCAGATGGGAAAAACATTTTTCCAGCTTGGCCCAAAAACCTGCAGACCCATTGCACTTACGTCCCTTTTTTCCAAGTTCATGGAAACGTTGATAAACCGTCAGCTTATGAAATATTTTGAGATACGGAAACTTCTCAATGACTGGCGGTCACTGTCGTAGCAATAGGTCCACTAGTGATTTAATGATATGTATTACCGAAAAGTGGAACCGAAGTCTACACCAATCTGGCGAAAGCAAGATATTTGTACTTGATGTTTCTAAGGCATCTGACAGATTTTGACATCGCCAAAGATGCTGCGAAATATCTAGGTTTCCGCAAACAATATAAGAAATACTTTTCTCCCTCTGATATGGTCTCAATATAATTATAAGGCATTCGTCGGCTCAAAATTTTAGTACAATGCCCACATCTGGTCAGGTCCTTTTGAAACAACTATGTATGAACCTGGTAGATAGAATTGAAAATATCACCCAGTCAATTGATAACCTCGAACACAGACGAAATGCCACCTGTTTTTCCTTGCTCTTCCGCTACTTTCACCACCAATGCTCCATCGAAATCGCCAGGAGCATCAAGCCCATTTCGGACGTACATTGAAATTTTTTCCTAAGCCGCACAACTCGCTCATTATAACCTTCCAACATTTAAAACAAACGTACATAGATACTTCTTTTTCTTTTCTCCCTAACTATCTTCCGCCCAGGTTGTGTGTAAATATTTGTTTTAACAAGAGTGGGCATGATCAAAATATAATTCAAATCTTTCTGTCTGTAACATCAAATGCAGTTTGATTTAATGGAGTTCATCTGGTATTCGTCAATGCCTGTCATGTTTGACGCCATAAGCAACTTAATGAGTATCTGACACGTAATAAATTGTTGGATTGAGGTCAAGGCGATTGAGCGTACAGCAAAAAAAAAGCTGTACGGCTACTTTAATAAGCGTTGTGGAAGATGAAAGGGAAAAACTACGTTACCTTCTCGATTCTTTTAGACCAATTTACTCTTATTAATAAAACAATAAACTACAATACTAATTCAATATATTTCCCTCCGCTATAAAGTTAATTGCGTCATATCGAAGTAAAAGAAAGAAATCTGTATCCTTTTAAGGTGTTCCAAAAGAGTTTCTTCCCTTGCAACAAGGTGTTCCCCAAGAGTCGATGTTGGGACCTCTCTTATTCTCACTATACTTTAATAATATACCCCCACACATTTTGTATTTATCGAAAAACATCAATGTGCATGCTGACGACATTTAAATGTATGGAGAGCTGGGCCAATAATAGATAAGGATCTTCACCAACTGGTTGTTAAAAAACGATTTCCCGCCTAATCCAAATAAATGCAAGTGTTCAGCCATTTCCAAAACGACGCTTGTCCGTCCGTGTTTTCCATCCATCATGCTAATCGGCTCAACAATTCAATCCGTGAGCTCCTGAATAAATCGGGGCGTTGTATTCAACGGAACACTCATTCCAACCATATAAATTTGATAGTGCCGCTCTTAGAACTTTGTGAACTGCTCAGAAATTTATGATACAACCCAATAATACTGTTATCATAGAGTTATAAGCGTATTCTTAATATGTTAGCATGCATTTAATAAATCGAATTCCAAACCAAACCCACGTCAAAATGTGTTTTATACGAGTAGTTTTTCTTAATTTTTCTAAAATACGTTAAAAAAAAAAAAAAAAAATCGGTGGCGGATATATTTTACCTAGTTAAACATCATTTAAAAACGCATTAGTAATTATTTTTGATTTTTGCATTTCATATCTCGACGTTTAAAATCATCAATCATATGTTATTTCGTTGAAATATTTCTTCCAAAAGGGAAATATAAAAGAGCATCTGAGACTTTGTGAATTTAGAAAATACGATGAAACTTCATGTAGCAGTATTTTTTATTAGCGCCGTCCTAGTTTTGTCCCAAGTAAGGGCTCAAAATGACCCAGAGGACGAAATAAAACCAGATAGTGATAGAGATACTATTGCTTTAGTCGATGTTGTGAGAGCGGGAGAAGGAAAGTCATACTCGTATGGTTAGTATTTCAAATTTTTAGATTTTCAGCTAATAAATTTGCATTAGGTGTTTTAGATCCGTGTTATTATAATCCGAACTCACATGGTACATGTTCAATATTGTGCTACAATAGTAGATACCCATACGGTGGCTCATGCATTGGTTACACTTGCTGCTGCTTTTTGAATTATTAAGTCTTGTGTGTTGAAAAACGTAATAAAAATGATTTAGTATGCAGCATTTTTGAATTTCTTTGTTGGGTATACCGTACAATCAAAAGTTGATTTCACGATATATTCTGCGATCGATCGTTTTTTGATATAATGTTGCATACGAGTATGTATGTCGATAGCACAGCGGGGGTGAGTCATTCGTTTATGTAAATAGGACAGAATATCGCTCGCAGAATTTTTATCTCCGAGCAATCAAGGGCATTTTCATACGACCTTGACTCAGGTCATGTTTCCGTGCATATCGCAAGCCGAGATAAGAACTTTTCTTTATTACCTAAGTGTAATTGCATTCAACCCATTGCACAGTGGTTCCACTCTCAAATAAAAGCGGTTATAATTACTTCTTTACTAAAAAATAAATTAAATCAGTCGGTTCTAGAGTAATTTCGGGGCACTTATTCTGAATCCGTTATTTGTTTTGCTCTATCTGGTTGGCAACTTCTGCTTTCGGTACTTTGCAATGGTTTCTCTTATAAAGTAAGACGATCTTAATAGAGAAAACGTGCGATATGACTACAGAAACTTTATTTTTTCGGATATATATGTATGTTCACATTAAAGATATAAGTAAATAAGAAAACAAAATATAAATCCGAGTATTACTTTAAAAACAACGTACATTTCTTAAATTAATTAATACTTATTTTCATAAAGAAGAATTTAACATGGTGTCTGACCCAATTAGTAATTCAATCTCTTTCGGTTGTTCGTACCATGGATCTGCCAATTTCAAACCCTGGATGGTAAGCCACTGGTTGGGTGTAACTTGTTGTGCTGGAAGTCTTGATGTAATAACTGGAATTACTAGAGCATCTATCTTCAAGTTGACCTTTTTATCATGAATTGATTGGATGATAAAGCGGCATGCTGCGATGATTTTTGTGGCATGACCGTTGATTCCATTGATCTTTGACTCTTACTTGACCAATGGAACTTTTAATTGACGGGCTAATTTCACTGTCAAGAAGCATGATTGAGACCCTTGATCAATCAGAACTCGTGCGAGTCTAACTTCTCCTCCAACGCATATGTTCACCATGGCTGTGGCTAGTAATACCGTCCTATTACTATGACATGTGGTAGCGATTCGTGTTGATGTTGAAGCTTCTTTACTGGATATTTTTTCTTTTCCCGAAACTACTGTACTCTCACCTCGAGGGAAATGAAGTAAGGAATTATGCTGTTGTACGCATATTTTGCAACCAATCTTCATCATACATTCCCTTGCAGTATGCTCATCTCGCAAACAGTTTAAACACAGCTTCGACCTTTGGACTACGTCCAATCGGTTCTTCTTCTTCATACTTAAAAATCTTTTGCAATTATACAATTGATGAGACTCATTGCACAAAACGCATTTCGACTCTGTGACTGTAGTTCAATAGTTTTTTGTGGCTGTTGCTCGTGCTTGCTGGTGTTCACGGTTGAATTCACGACTGCTTTCCAACCTGAATTTGAATCTAGCCTCGATGAAGTCAAAAAATTCGCTTAGCTTAGGAATTTCTGTTGAAGTTCCTCTGGATTGTTGATATAATTTCTTTGATTCAGAATCAAGTTTCGGACATAACAACTGAATCACTAATAGATCCCAGGAGTTTACGTCGACCACTAAATTTTTGATAACGTACAGGATTTCCCTTGACATATCCATGATCGTTCTTAAATCGAACGCATTTTCATGTCAACCTGATTTTAAAGTAAGCAATTTTTAGATGTAGTTGTTGACCAATGCTGCCTAATTTTGAAACCGGTTCGTTAGCAATTCTATAGCTGTTGCATAATTGCTTAATGTCGGTGCCAAATGATTAACAATCCTTGTTGCTTCTCCTTTTAAATTTCCTTTTAAATATTGAATTCGTTCAACATCGCCTAAGGTTCCGTTCTGGTGAACTAATCGATCGAACAGTTCCCAAAATGATGTCCACTCTTCATACTTACCGTTGAATAATGGAATGCTTATTGGTAGAAGTTTGATTTTCCGATGTGTTGCAGTTTGTGGAGTTACTGCCTCTGGTTGGTGTTGTCGTTGTTCTGCTTCCTTAATTTGGATGTAAGCATCTTGATATATTTGCTCCAGCTCAACGAATTCGTTGTTGGACACGTACTCCTGCTCGTAATCGGCTGCTTCCAATGGGGACATGATCTCGTCATTCATTATCACCAACTTTGTCCAGTATTCTCAAATCTAATCCAATTTAAATGCTAGGTAAACTGCATTCTGAGTTAACTCCAAGTTCTCAATAATACGTGTAAAATTTTGCTGGGCACTTCTTGATGTTAGTTCTTTCTGTGTCGGATGTTGATTCTTGACTTACTTCACATCGATTTGGATTTCGATTTACAGGAGATAACCGTGAAGCCTGTATGCTTGCACCGCTTGGTAATGGCACTGGCGTTGGTTGCGTGTTTTTCCTGATTACCTCCAATTTTGCTTTGAAAGTACCCTTAATATCGAGATACTTCGTTTCAATTTGGCTAAAATACTTTCTCACAAAGTACTCATGCTTTGGATTTGTTTTTGGCAGATCTTCAAAATACCCGTTATTTATTTGGAAGTTAGTCCAATGCTGTTCTAACTGCTCGAGTCTCCTTACGAAATACTCCACTGAGTAGCGGGATTCTCCATCTTTCTTAAAATTAGTCCATAATCGATGCAGTTTGTCCGTGATTCTCGTCTGGTTCAACGCAATTTCTTCGATTTCACTCATTTCTGTGTATTGGTCTAGTACCAATATTTACAAATCACTTTTCACTGTTCTGGCTAATCCGGCTCGAAGGACCATGTAAATTCTACTATTTAGAATTTTTATATTTTTTAATTCAATCGCCTAATGCTGCCTCACATTAGGTAGTAAAAGGCTTGGTTCGATTAAATAACAAGACTGAGCCGAGTAATTTTATTTCAACTTAATTTATACAGAAATTTTGCTAGCCTAAGCAATAAAAACGAAGCGACAAAGTTCAAGGTAAAAGAATACCAAAATAAATGTTGACACATAAAAACACAAATATTGTTAACCTAAGCAATTAATGCGATTAATGAAGAAAGATAACTTTTTTATGTTGATAACACATGGAAAAAGTTAGAGTAGCAAAAAAAAAAAAAAAAAGTTAAGAATCGAGAAATAAAGTATATTTTATCTAAGAATCTACTTCTAGTAAGTCAATCACAGCCTCCGATAGAAAAGATTTTTTCTTTCGAGGCAGTTTTCTCAACCTAGTTAATAATGGATCAGAATTAAGAAGAAGTTTATTCAAAAGATCGGTATTGCTAGCTATTCGTGATATTTTTCTGGTATGATTTCGTCTGAGTTGTTTAATATTTTTATTTGTTGACTCTGCAACCTCTTCAGATAGTTCTCCTATTGAAAAAAGGGCGTGACCCATCACTTCAGAGCCATGAATTAGTACTTTGTGTACTGAAGCAGGAAGATTACACTATGCATATTTCTGCACTAGTTACATAGCTGTTTCTAGCGCAAAGTCCCTAAACTTGTCCTTTTTTATGACACTTTGATCTAGTCCAGTAATGTCAGCAGAAATGATAGAATTTGCGAAAAATGTTCTGGCTGTATTTCCGTCATTTGATATTTTAGTACCACCACTCCGTGGTCTATCAATAAGTAAGCCTAATTTCTGTCTAAACTAGTCTTGAATGTATCTTTTTTCTCTGTGCAAAAAGTGCCTTATCTTCATCCAATCTTATATGCCATTTTTTGATAAACAATCTATAAGATATATGAATGAAATATTGAAAAAACCTAATCCATGAATGAAGTGGTGATAAGTCAAATTCATACTTCTTATCTTCAACTCCCTTTTCTAGGCATTTATCTATTGCATTCATCTCATTCGGCAAAGCATCGCATATGTAACACCTACTTGAAACGGTTTCACTTAGAGCGTAGTTAAATGTAAGGAATATTTCATCTAAGCTTCGAGATTTTCAAAATGAAAGGTATAGGGCTCTAAGATATTTATTTTTTCCTTAAAATAAGCATCTCCTTGCACAGAGAGCTCCGTTGTCTCTTTCGCATACTGGAAACGAATTGGTCTACAAAATCTAGTATAAGAAGGACGCGGGTTTTTCCAGATAACATGGTCGTTATTAGATGGGCCGACTTACAAACAGACCGAAGAGGAACATACGAAGTAACAAATAAACTATCATCACCGTCAATACTTTTTTTTTATATACCCTTTCACTGGCTTTTCACCAGGGCACGGGCGGATGGTGTAGTAGTTTGAAACTCAGGTGTATTAGGTTTCGATATTTTTCTAAGGGGTAGTTGTCAAACTGGAGCCAGTGTATCCTCAACCAGAAGATCTTAGTTGTTAGTTCGTTACATTCAGCCCAGCCAGCAACCACTCCAATATCAGTGTTGTGCCTTCGTGTCAGAGTTGACGCCGACGGGATTTTCATATAACTATATACAAATTCTCTGAAAAGACTTTTTCAGAGAATTGATTCACATGGCATTCGAACCCGCGACCCTCTGCTTGAAGAGTCTTTGCATATACCACTACACCAAGGCCAGCCCCATTTAAGACAGAAGTGATTGAATTCTTTTAATATTCTACGTTTTGATCTTTTACTGCGGTGTAAAAAGTTCTTTCTTGGTCGCCCGGCTGATGTTAAAATCACTTCAAATACTTCGTGAGTTTTGTCTGCAACACTTCCAGCTAAAGCAAATCAAATTTCAAACAAATGCAGTCTCGCAAAAGAGCACTTGCAAATTGAGCCTGAAGAAATAATAATTGAAAAAATAGCACTTAAATAAAAAAGCTTTATTATTGGCTTGAAGTACAGCCAAAACATTTATGAATGGAACTCGACTTCGATCATATGGCCACCGCGGGCACGTTTGCAGCGGTCGACTCATTGGACCCAATTTTCAACGACTCGGCCACACATTTCGGCCGAAACGGCTGCTATTTCGCGTTCAATGTTGTCTCTGAGCTCTTCCAACTTTAAATTTTAAATCATACTTACTCTTCAATAAATCGATTGTAGCGTGTGCTGTGTGGCTTGTGGCACCATCCTGTTGAAACCACATGTCGTTCAAGTCCATATCTTCCAATTCGGGCCAAAAATAGTCGGTGATCATGGTGCGATAACGCTGACCATTCACAGTAATGTGACGATCGTTATCGTCGACTAAAAAAATATGGCCCAATAACGCCGCCGACATGCTAACCACACCAAACAGTTATTTTTTGTGGATGAAGTGGTGATTTATGAAGCACATGTGGGTTTTCACCCTACCAATAACGCATATTTTGCTTATTGACGAACCCATTGAGCCAAATGAGCTTCGTTCACAGATTAAATTTAAAGTTGTTAAGTCCTTATTGGAAAACCCTATATATAGACAGAACAATTAAATATGCTGTTGCCGCTCCAATAGGTAAACTGCAGCATACTGACAATAAGATCACTTTGAAAAAAAAAAAGAAAAAAAAAAAATGAAATAAATATGTTCAACGGGACTGTTTTTTACACTTACATGGAATATTGACAAATAAAAAGTGGAAGACGAAGTTATTTAAACAAATAAAAACTAGGACTTGTCAGAATTGACAAGCCATACTGGATTAGGTAAGACTATACTGCGACTAATAGCCTTTTTACTGCTGTCTGATAAGACCTATTTTGGTATCCTTGAGTTGGAAATCATTTATGATGTCCGATTTACGAATAAGTTTGGTTGTAGAATATTAAAATCAAATTTGCTTTATAGGAAATTTTATGCCATTATTGCTTAAATATGATTTTAGGTAGATGGGCCCCGTTGCTCTCTCAATCACTTTTTCGAAAATCTGTTGCCGCACTCGTTTATATACAATAACTTGCATGTCGGCCATAGTCTTTTGTTTATCGGCGACTTCACATATTCCAACAAAAAATAACCCGATCCTGCATGCTCATTTCCAGGTCCATTGCCCCAATTTTTCTTAAATAAATTAATTATGATGTGTTTTCGGGTCGTTTTACGCCGTCTTATGGAAAGTCCAGCTCTACCACTTAAATACGATTTAGTTAGGGAGCAAAGTAGTTGGTAACCACGGATCTTCATTGGCTGTGACATTCTGCCCAACATCGTTTTTGAAAAAATTTGAAGAAATGTTACCACTAACCCATAAAACACACCAAACAGTGATATTGATGTTAGGCATTGAATTATAAGAGTTGTAAACTTTCAACTTTATTAAAATACAAATTTATAACACTTTACAAACTTATTTATACTTTACGTAGGTGCGCAACTATGTAAATTATCTCTGTTTTTTGATGAAAAATCAACTTTATTGTAAAAAAAATGGTTACAAACGAATACTTCAAAGTTCTGCTCATCATTAGCTACAACTTTTTCCCATCCTTTTGGCAGAGCTCTAATACCGTTACAGTTAAAGTGTTTATCTTTTGATGCTATCCACGAATCAAGCCATTTTTTGATGTCTTTATGTGTCATTGAACGCAACAAGTAATAATCGGATGCCGCAATATCTGGGGAATATGGCCGTTGGGGTAGAACTTCCCTTTTGAGCGTTTTCAGGTAGATTTTAACGGGTTTGGCAAAGTGTAGAATCACTTTTTCGTGCCACTGCTCGTATTGTGGCTGTTTTTCGCAGTGCTCAGCTCAATCGTATCAATTAAAGTCGATACCTTTTCCCAGTGATGGTTTTGTTGGGTTTCAACAGTTCATAAAAATAACACCGACCGACGATGACGGAGCAAAAAAAAAAAAAAAAAAAAAACGATGGGTCTAATCCCTGAATGGCTGAGACGAATGCGGTTCTTCTGAGGATGTGTCCCTTGCACTGGCGAACAAGATTAGTTAAACTTGCCACTCACCAATTTTAAGTATTTTAGCTCTTTGTCTAAACTTTGCAAATGCAACGTGGTCCATGGTTACCGGGTTTGCTTTAGCTGCGATGTGAGAAAGCGCCTCTGATGCTTCATTTTTAGGTCCGCATATGTTGCGTATATCGGTAGAGAATTCTGAAATGAACTCCTAGTGCCGCTGTTGCATTGGAGTTTTTGATGCTGAGGGTGGTTTGCATGAGACGAAAGTCAATGGGTTGTAATCTTTAAATATAGTGATTAACCGTCCGTCTATGAAGTGCCGGAAATGTTCAATTGCATTTTTGATTGCCAAGAGTTCGTGATCCAAAGTACTGTATTTCTGAAAATACTGCTTTCGAGAAAAATTCGAGGTATTCACATTTCCCGCCGACTATTCTCCAGGCGTAGTTCTGATTCTGAATGGGCCAATGAGGTATTCTATGATAGAACTCGGCGATAGAAATGAAACGATTTGTCAGATGATGGCGTCCATTTGAGAGGGGTTTTTTTTAATTTTTTGGCACCAAATGCTGCAAGTGTTCTTCTGGGCTTCTCGAAGCTATTAACATGTCGTCGATATAAGTATGTGAAGACATAGGTAAGATTGCCAAACAAAGAAATAACTAATCATTGCTGGGTTTGAGCCTCGTTTCGTAGGCCGAAGGTTCATTCGGAAAAATTCATATAACCCGTATTCTTGTAGTCACCCCAGGAACAATTTCATATTGCCATTTTTGCAATATGAAAAGGACTGGCCCACGACCTACTTGAAGGGCGACAAATGTCAGCTTTTACCATGCGTTGGAACTCAGATTTAGCCAACTTGTAAAATTTAGATGGGATTGGCCTTGTGCAGCAAAAAACAGGTGGGGTGCTTGTCTCCGAATCATGAATGGAATTTGTCTGATGATGGCTGAGGTACTTTTGTTTGCACACTGGCCTATAAAACGTTAAACCTGAATATCCATCAATAAGCGAAAGAAGTGAAAAAAATCTGCGTCAAAGGTTGAAAGTCCAGCGAAAGGTTCAACCTAGGCCGAAATCCAAAGTGATCAACGTTGTTTCGATTTGTGTATTTGACTGCTGGAAGCTCTTGTATACATGACTCTAGCTTTTAAGATCAATCGCAAAGATGGCACCTCCACTGTCGAAAAGAAAACGATGGAGAGAAATTTCGTCATGAATAAGGACTTACCATCATCCTGATTTACAGAGGATGATGAGGAACATTTCTGGGATTTGGAGCCTCTGGTGGTACCAACAACGGCCGCTGAGAGATGACCTTTTCCACCAGTGTGCTAGTTCTTGTAGAAGCTGGTGACAGTTCAGTTGCTGAAGAGTGACTAATTATTTTTTCTGCAACATCAGCTAGTGTATTAAAATCCCCTTTGACGGCTGAGAGTACAGATCTCACATGTGAAGGTAATCAGGACAACCAAATAATCTAAAGCACCAAGTCTGCAATGCCTGAGGATCTCGAGAGGTCACGAATTCATCGAAGGGGGTATGACGGCTATGCATCGCTAAGGTCTAGGTATTCGATCAAGGGTTGCAGGTGATGCTCTTCACTTTCTTCGTATACTTTCAGGAGTCTTGTATTAAATTTTGCGTTCTTTCCTGTTGTTCGTGGATATAGTAAGATGTCAGACACTTGTTCTCTCAAGATTAGTGACCACATACTGGACCAGGTGTGGGAACCAGAGCGATAGACGGTCGCACCAAGATTGTGGCTGAGTTGGCGTTAGTGGTATTAGCGGAGTCTTTCTCCTTCTGCTGTTGTTCATTACATTCTGTTCTTATAAAACATTATTTTTTGAGAAGCAAAAGGGCGAAGGAAACAAAGAAAAATTTGGATAAATATTATGGGGCTAATGCTCCGTCAGATTACACCGTCAAATATCGGTGTATGCCATACAACGGCGTCTGGGTCATCACACGGCGAGCGTTAATCAATTGGCCGCCACGATCATCCGATTCGACACCACTCGATTATTTTCTCTGGGGCAACGTCAAGTCCTAAGTCTACGCTAACAACCTAACTTTGGACATTTTGCTCCAGTTTTTTTCTTAATTAGAATTGCTCTATCTATTGTCTCAAAAACTCTTTTAAAATCAAGGAATATACATATAACACTTTCTTTTAGATCTATTTTCTGTTTCCGACCACTATTTTAAATGCATCTTTACAAGAATGTTGTTTTCTAAAGCCTGACTGGTTTTCAATTATTAAATTGTGATGGTTAAAATTTGGTTTCAGTTGGACTTGTGCCAACTTTTCTAAAACCTTCTCATAGAGATACGGGAATTTACACGCCAAAAATTTTCACATTTATTTGAATTTGTCACTTAACAAAATGGGCTTACTTTGACTCCTTCCAGATTCATCAGAAATTGCTCCTTGAAGGAATGATTAAACCTATTTTAATGGCTCACCAATAATAGTAAAATATTAAAATAATCTTTTAATAGTTTAGGACTTAAAAAATTCGAGTTTCTTTTATTTTTCACAGAATCGATCACTTCTTTGATTTCATTCAAATCAACCAGGGGACAGATTCACATATGGATTCGACACTTTTAATTCCGCTTTTCTTTGTCAAAGCGTAATCTCTTACCGAATCATTCAGTTCAAGCTGCATATAATGTTGCCATTGCGTCTGCTGTTCATTGGCACACCTGTACCTGGGTCTTGTGATGATCCGGGATATTCAGCAGTTGAATCGAGGGATTCGAAATGAGGAAATTCACTTGAAAGTGGAAATTCACTTGAATGTGGAACTGGTAGTGTTTTCAACTTAGGGAACGTCGAGAAATAATACTGGATTGAGCACGCATATGTTGTGATTTGGTTTGATGTCCTTCTTACACAATTCGCCCGATTTCCATCGTAATTAGTATGACTGGTTACGACAGTGCCATTAATTGACAAGCTATTATTCTCGTGTGATGGGAAAATAGCCCGACATTTAGCTTAAAATTTGGTTCCTTTATGTCTTTGGTCGATTGATTACGTCGTCGTGTTCGGTTGTTATTTTGCTATTTTTGTGTTGGGAAACCAACAAGAAGTGAAACAGATTCTATTGCCACATAAACTCTTGTGACATTCGTTTCAAAACCACTCGGTTTGCTCAGGTAAAAGTAATATTGAGGCTTCTGGCAGAGCGGCTCTCTGCATATCATAGGTACACCGAATTTTATGTATCGTTTAATTGGGAGTAAATATCCACGTTTTTAATGACATGTTAATATTAAAATTATCAACAATTTGTTGTTGAAAAGTAACGTTTTTTCACATTTTTATAAAAAAAAGTATTTATATATTCATATTAATGATGTCCCCTTCAAATTAATTTTCATCAGATATAATACACTTGTGCCAACGCTTATTTCTTCCGCAATAAGTTTTGGGAACAGGAAAAATTCGCATGGCACCAAATCCAGTGAATATGGCGGCTGAGGCATGATTGTTGTGTTGATTTTGGTCAAAAAATCTCTCACAAGCAACGAAGAGTGAGCAGATGCATTATCGTGATGCAAAAGCCATGAATTGTTTTTTTTTTTTTTTTTACCAATTCCGGAGATTTTTTTTGTATTGTTACTCACAAACGGCGCATGACTTCAAGCTAATTCCTAATGCACTACGCCACGATAACCGAAAAAAAACAATGATCAAAACTTTGCCATTTGATCTAATTTAGCGTGCTTTTTTCGGTCTTGGCTCTCCTGGATGCTTCCATTGTGACAATAAGCCTTTGATTTTGACGTCATAATTATATATCCAATATTCATCACCAGATATGATCCTTTTGAGCAAGTCATTGACGTCATTTAAAAACTCCTTACCGATGCTCATGCGACGGTTCTTCTAATCAAAATTAAGAAATTTTGGAACAAACTTCGCTGACACACGTTTCATATCCAAAACATCCGAAAAAAATTGCATGACTCGGGCCGAACGATATGCTAACATACTCAGCAACTTCTCTTATGGTAATTCGAACGATTTTCCAAAACATAATTTTTTATCGATTTGCCGGGGCGTCAAGACGAGGTTCATCTTCTCGGCCATCTTGGAAGAGCTTGTACCACTTGTAAACATTTTTTTTTACTTAGAGCAGACTCACAGTATGCCACTGCCAACATTTCATGTGTTTTTGAGCACTTGATTCCATTTTTTACACAAAATTTGATGCAAATTCTTTGCTCTATTTTTTATAATAATTGAAAATCAGAATGACTCAGTATTTTCCAAAGTTCCTGAATACGAAGAAGCTTAGGTTCGTAACATAACCAAATTATAAAAACAAATAAACCAAATATAATACTCACATTATACTAGATGGGGTGAAAAGTAACCACCTTGGGAATGAAAAAAATTTTTTTTTTAAATGTTCTTTTTATTTTATTCAATATGACCCTTTTAGTTTGATACACTTATTCTAGTGATTTTCCAACTTCTTGATCCCGTCCGAAAAGTAATTTTCCGGAAGGTCTGCAAAATACTCTTCCGTGGCGTCGATGATTTCCTCGCATGAGCTGAATTTTTTATTGATGAGCCATCTTTTGAGGTTTGGGAAGAGATAATAGTCCGAGGGAACCAAATCGGGCGAATATGGTGGATGCGACAGCAATTGGAGCCGTAAGTCACTGATTTTAGCCACGGTTGCGATGCTGTTATGCGCCGGTGCATTGTCTTGCAAACAAAATTTTTTTCGCTTCATATGAGGCCGTTTTGTAGCGATTTCGGCCTTCAATCGCTCCAATAATGCACAGTAATATTCGCTGTTAATAGTTATGCCATGACAATCCCAGAAAACCGACGCCATAACCTTCCCGACCCATCGAGCCTCCCTCGGCCGCTTCGGAGCACTCGTGCCGGCTTCAATCTATTGCCAGACACTCATTCTGTTCTCTAGTGCTCAACAGTTACCAATTGACGCCAAAAGTCCGCCCGATTCCGCATCAGCAAATCCAAACACTCATTCAAAGTGCTCTCACGTTCGTGTTTTTGGTCTGTAGTGAGTATGCGCGGCACCCAGCGGCAGGATAACTTTTTCATATGCCAAAAATATGGAGTGTGCGCTCAGTACTAATCTTTGTGGTATCTGCTAGCTTGCGAACTTCACTTTCTGGTCAGCCAACAAACTGGAGCTCAGTTTTGATATTTCAACTTAATTTATACAAAAGACCAAAGAGCTATTGGAAGCAGAAAGGGTGTTGGTAAGGACTGCTCAACAAAATTTTCTTCGAATGTGATTCAGAATTAGTTTCACTCCACCGTAAAGTGTATCGTTATGGGGCTTATTTATGATTATGACAGAATCATAGGATGTTTTTGATCAGTTGATAAATGAGCATGTTTCAACCGACCTTCCAAGAGCAATTTTCCATTGGCGTTGATGTATGGGTTCAGTGATGATATCATGCTCTTTGATTTCAGTGCTTTATTTGCATTTAGACTTCATATTCTCAAAAAAATCTTTGTTACCGTTAACCTGCCATATTGTAACGGTTCATGCCTCTTGCTTCGTTGGCAATTGGATTTGAAGTTTTAAAAATGATGAAAAATGGAGATAAATGTCGTCTTTGTGTGAAGGATTGCTAGGATGCATTGCCAGGCAAGCGTGAGATTTTCGAATCTCTGGCATATCTTGCATTGTCAGCTGGCCAACATTTTGATAATCTTCCAGTTATGATCATGTAGCCTGTTGAGCGCCTCGATTGCTTCTTGGTGGTTAAAATTTGTAATTTCCATTATATCCTCTCCACCTCTCGAAATGTCTGTTCATCGATCCTTTCAGGCACAGTGTGATCAGGTCATACTCGTTGGCATCGTAGATCATGAAATATCCCTGTTACTAAAATCCGTTGAAGTTGAAGACATCCCTAGTTGTTCTCTTCTAGACCTGCATTCAGCTTTTTCATAAAGTTGTTGATTTTATTGTTGATTCTAGTTTCTGTCTCGTTTACAGTCAGAACAGTAACAATTTACAACTCAATCGCTTTTCTCAACCACTTTTACTTTTCTTTATCTGTCACTTAAACCTCTTTATCACTTGTATTATCGCTTGTAATTCAAATTTTAAATTCCACTTTAGAAGTGACATTATTCAATGGTGTCAGATGTGGGATAGGACTTATTGTGTGTAAAGAAAAAAAAATGAAAAAACTATTGCAGTTGACCCTCGTCCAACTCAAATCTGAGTTCAACAAGAGAAAGATTAGCGCCGATGGGAGAAAAAGCGGTTTGGTGCTTTTCAGGACGATTTGGACGAGGAGAGACATGATCCAGATACATATATTCCTTTGACGTTAACGAGGATGAACACATGCGTACCCACAACGATGTGGCTGCGATGATGCAACTTATCTTATCGAAAATAAGATAAGTAACAAAAGAACAGTCTCCAACAAAAGTTCAACGAATAGAAAAACAGCGTTAAACAAAAATTCGACGAACAATCGAACAATCTGCACGGTCTTTAACAAACAGTGGATGAACTAAAGAATAATCTGTAAGAGCATTTTACAGCAGAAATTTATGGCAAATTTGAAAGAATAAAGGAGAATTTTGACGACAAATGCGAACAAATGGGAAGCAAAGTAAAGCAACTGCAAAACAGCGAGACACAGTGCGAAAACAGAAACCGTGAAAATGTTCTTTAAGCGGTCCAAGGAGAAAAGAGTTGAAGCCTCCCTCATTCGATGACCAGACCTTATGGTCTGCGTATAAGAAGCAGGTCGAAAAGGCTGCTTGTGCAAACCACTGTGACAATGAGGAGAAGTGCTTTAAGCTAGCAATGGCCTTACACGGTCCTACAGCAAAATTTTTACAAACAATTGACATCGAAAATCATAAAGATTATATGATATAAGTACAGGCTATCAAGAAACGGTTTGGAGATTGCCACATGCGGCAGATTCACAAGATTCAAGCCTAAACAAAGTGCAAGTCCGAATGCAGCAACGTGGAGAAATACTGCAACAACTCCAAGCAGACGACAGTAGGCAGCCACATTTGTCATACCCCATCGCAGGCCAGGAAATAATCGACGAAATGGTAAAGGACGAATTCACCAGGGGATTCGATGTTAAAGTCAGCAATAAGGATGACCGGGAAAAGGACCCTTGCTGAAGCACTTGCCTTCGCTCTGCCGATGGAAGCAGCCAATCAGGCTTCCAAAGGAATACATTTCGTCACGGAAAATAGCATCTGGTGAATGCTCCCAATGAAATACTCCGCAAAAGAGACGAAGCATGCGCTGCTGGAACTGCGATAAAGTAGTAGACATCTTCAAGTGCACTGTTAAGCACCGGTACGACGAAAAGGCTGCCTTCACTGAGGGAAACACTGACAGAATCGACTATCAAAAGGTCTGTCAATTTTCACAAAGTCATCAGCTGGGAAATGCTTACTTCGCGGAGCAGAAGTCGGCGGCCTCAGGATAGTCATCCAAGTTCCAAAGGCAAAACAATGCAATGAAGGTCTAATGATAGAAGTAGTTAGTGGTAAGCAGCGAAAAAACATGTCACTATTCAAATGATCAGAATTTAGTCAGTAGAGGGTTGGAGTACAGGTGGAAGAAAGACAAATCGCCAATTGCAACAGGGTTGGGAATGTCCATACAATCTGATAACTCGCATTTATGACTTTGTCTACTGGATTCAGCGCACGGATCGAGAAAAAATGAAGGTGATCCATTTGTATAGAATGTGTCATTTTGACGGAACGATAAATAACGAAGTTGTTCGTCCCGAGTGTGATATCTGTTTGAATGTGAACAGCGTCATCAATATTTGAAAAGCAGAAGATTTCCATGAAAACTTGTAGCGAAGATTGTATGTAGTACAATAGAAAAATGTATGGAACGCAAATGTACAGAATGTTCACGAAAGATGTCAGGGGGGTATAAATACCAGTATTCCCTAAGATATCAAGTTAGCTCCAAAGTGGAATTTGAAATGTGAATCACGAGTGGGGATAAAGTGGTTTAAGTAAAAGATAAAGAAAAGCAAAAGTGGGTGAGATAACCGATTGGATTGCGAATTGTAACTGTATTAAATAAAGAGATTGTGTTGAAAGTAATAAGTTCTATCATTTGTACCCACACAAACCTTTCACAATATGTATTGCTGTTATTGATGTTTAGATGCGCCTAGATATATGCTGCATTTTTGACAACATCGCCATTGATTTTGTGCACTTAGTGGTGGGACCATCTGTAGAGGTTTCGGGCGACTCGACAAGAAAAGCCTCAGGGAGTTTTGTCGTCTTAGATTCACTACTCGGCTACTCGGAAAGATTGAGCATCCAAAATATTGGAGCTTTTGATTGCATATGGGTGATTGTTTTTTTTTACATCCCGATAAGGAAGTTTTTAGGAAAATGTTTGTGTGCTAGCTTAATTGCTCGATTCCAAAAATACGCTCAAGTACTTAACCGCACCCAACATATTTCGACCACTCTCCTCGCGAGACTGCTGTAAGGTTTTATGTATGTACTTCGCGGGTCTGTTAAAAGATATATGCTACATATATCTTTTGTAAGTACTGCATATGCACGTCTTATTTTTTCGATCCTTCGCATCTTATTTTGCACGTTTGTTTCGAATGTGCAAGTCTTCATAAAATTATCTTCTGACTGCAACAATTGGTCAAAAATCGACTGTGGGTTTTGTATGTCATGGTGTAGATATTATCGATAGCCAGTAAGCAGATTGGAACTACGTAAAATGGTTTCCGTTTCTTCGGTTTGTCCAAGTGTCTTTGGCTGGGATCATATCTGTAGGTCCATCTGCCTTCGTAGTGGTGTTCCACCAAGGTAACCACCTGGTCATTAAGGTCGCTATTACTTCATCCCTGATCATTTTGAAGACTATCGCCTCTTGGATTCTATCATAGATTTTCTGGATCCCGTCCGTAAGGATATCGATGGAAATCACCCAGGCTATCACAAAAGCTTCTTTGTTCATAATTGTCCTAAAGCCACAGATTACCCTTATTGCACTAGGTCGATATGTCGGTGATAACTTTCTCCTTACTTCCTTTGTCGCTAGAGCCCCCACACAAACTGGAACAGTGCATAAAAGGACTGAATTTACTACTTTGGATATTTAGATTTTCAGGCAGTATTCCAGAAGGTGCTGCCTGGAGTTTTGACCCCTTTTTGCCTGAATAGTCGATGCGAGGCATATAGATTAGTTTATTGTCAAGTAGTTCTAGGTATTTTATACAGTCTTTTAATCAAATCTTTTCATTTTCCATCGTTATGTCAAGGTATTCCACATTTTTCCAATTGGAAAATGACAGCTTTTTCGTTTTGTGTGTTTTGTGATCTGCTAATTTTATGTTGGCAGATATAAGTCGTTCTTTGAAGAGATTTATTGCATCGTTCGTAGCCGACTCTATCTCGCAAATATTCTTTGCAACGGTTACAACGGCGATGAAATTATTTTAACTCCTGGTGGCAGTGTTAATTGCAGAACTTCGTCTATACCTTCGTCCTACCTATTATTGTAGGATTCTCGCCTAGATTTTATACTACTCTTTTCCCTCGGTGGTTTCATATCTTAACCTTCTATTGGTGAAGTAGCTTATTACAATCCTTCGCAAGTAGTATGGTCTATCCATTCTGGCTAGCGACCTTCTTATAAATGACCAATTTGCTGAGTTAAGAGCATTTTTGATGTCGAGCGTCACTACTGCACAATATTCCTTTGTTCCCCATCGCTATCTTTGTCTTTTACTACTTCAGCTGCAAAGTCTACCACCGCTTTTATGGCGTTGGTGGTGGAGCGCGATTTTCTCAATCTAAACAGTTGACCTGATAATGCTCTCTTATTTTCTGCCTCAATGAGCAATCTATCATATATGATCCCTTCAAGAAATTTGCCCATTGTGCCCGGTATGACACTGGATGTCCAGGTAGCTTGTTTCTCGTTGATAATAGAACTAAATGTTGCAGCTTCCAATGTTCTGGGATGTTTTCCACATGTCCAAAATCTCATCTTTCAAACAATTTTGCATCGTTGTTCTAAACATGACTAGTCTCTTTGGAACGTTGACTTTCACTGCCTTATTTGGGATGATATCAGGTCCATGTTGATGACTATATTCTTGTAAGCATTGAGAAGTTTGTCTGGTGTTATTATTGGAACTGTACTATGTTGGATTCTCTAATTATATTGAAAAGAGTCGATTGTCTCTGTGGGAATAGGTGCTCCACAACAGACCTTAGCATTTTTGGATATAATAATTGTGGAGACCTACAACTTTTCGGCTTAGTTATTATCTGCTTCTGCTTATTGCCGTGCTCCAAGGGCTTATATCGGCTTCATCGCACTTGCGCTTAGAACATCTTGCTTTGCTTTCTTGGATCGCGCGCATCTGCAATTACGCTTTCTAAAATAGCTGGAATCCACTTATCGTTCAGCTTGGCCGCGTGTAGCAGCTACAGTAGTTGATTTTGTTTATTTTTACATGAACGTACCTATCCGTCTGATCACTGGATTCTGGAAAAGCATGTTTTCTACATGTCCAGATGTTTCTGTCAAGAGTTCTATATAGCTCGTTGATCAAAATGATGTCCGCACCCTCATCTCTAGCCGTTTGTGCCAGGATGTTCTGGGCTGTCCCACAGTGGTTAGGGTTAATCTGTATTATCTTAATGGGTCTTTGCTGGTAATGGCCCTCGTGAAGATCGGTCATTTGCTGCTACCAGCTACACACCCAGCACTCTCCGGGTAGTGTTTTTGCAGAAGAAGTCCTTGCAGTCCTTGGATTTATGGCCTTCTTTCCCACATTTTCTACACTGCGTTCCGTCTCATTTTTGCATTGGCGTGCAATGTGGCCGAATTCAAGACATCTGAAACTTATAGTTAGAGTTCCTCGTTTCCAAACGCGACAGCTTACCCATCCAATTTTGAATCTGCTTGAGTTTAGTATTTTATGTGCACTTCCTATAGGCAAGCTAATCGCCCCAATATGGGTATCTCAATAGGCGTTCCTCAGCCTAAATTTGTCTGCATTTTACTTGTTCTTGAGCTGGGGTTGCTGTCTGGCTGATTCGCATATATAATCCTTCGTTGTGGCTTTGTCGATGTCATTTAATTCTAGAGTAATGCGGTCTGTCAAAGTCCGAATCTCCATATTGTTCCCGAAAGTTTCACCTGTTTCATCTTTTTGAATTTGTCTGCTTTTCTTCGCCTGTGTCTTTCAGTTGCACCAGCAGATCCTCTTTCTGGGTTAGTCTGATATTCGTATCCGATTCTTTAAGAACGTTGAGTTTTGGGTCCGTAAAAGTTTTCCGGGGCATTTTAGCATAGAATAGTTCCCCCTTTGCTATCATCACAATTGCGTCGGGTCGAGTTTTTTCGTTGGTGGGCCTTTGCTTCTTGGCTTGCTTCTTTTTTCTTTGGATGACCTTTGTCCAAATGTTGTTTTCGTCACTTGTGGTCGGTTTTTTGAAACTTATGGCCGGTTTGTCGGCCTTTGTCCGGTCAATTTAATGACATTTCGCAATTTTTTCCTTGCTGTGCGTGTACGCTTTATTATGAGGCTTTGCATTCCCATCAGCTGGAAGTGGTTTTTGCCTCCATTTCGAGTCAAAAAGCTCATCGTTCGGCTTCGGTTTTCGTTTTGGGTCCGCTACCATCCGTCCGTCCGTCACACATTTTGGTGCTGTCGTGTTTTCCTCTGGGGAGTTTATATTTTTCTGCCGAGTGACGTCTGTGCCCTTGTACTCCTCTGAAAGCTGTTTACTCTTTCATTTATCTCGTTTAGTTTTGTTGATTTATTGTTATTCATGTTAGTTGGGTCGGTATCGACTCCCGGATGTGTAGTAACCCCAGAATCCCATGGTTGTCTATGCGAACAGTGAGGCCATGCGAGGGTTGATACAGGGGAGCTGCAGTAGAGCTGGTTCGGTACTAACCAGGAATGTTACATCTGGAGCTACATCATCAACTTAATAGCAAGATATCGAGCGTTCTTTGAAGCCTGCCGGGATTTTACCCTGACGGGGGCGTTTTCAGCATTAGTCTGAAAGAAAGGATTTTACTTCTGGATACTAAGGTAACAGAATACCACAAACGTTATTCACAAGTGTGAATAGTTATTTCCAGTAAACCATAATAATGACCTTACTGGGCTTGATCATAATGCCTAGGCAGCGATGATTTTCCGTTGTTCTCCATTCATTCTGTGGAGATGAACTCGTGAGTTCTACTCTTTGGTTTTTCGACATTTGTCCTAATTTGTGGTGCAGGATTTGTGGTAAGTCAGGAGAAGACATGACATTATTAGTAGAATTGCAAGATGTTCGGCCGCAGACGCCATTTCTTTATAATGTTATGCATTTGTCGAAAGATGCAGCTTCTACGAAACCTAATATGATGACATATGCAAGATACAATTAATCTTTTCTCAAAAATAAAGGACTCTTTCTTAATTTTTGCAATACTAATTGAAATCTGTTAACATCGCACACATTTAAAGAAAATTTGAAAAAAAAAACCGATCCAAATTTATCTCAGTTATTCAAGGAATAGCAACAATTTTACTTGTTGGTGACCTATCGGTCGCACACATTTCGGCTGGTTTGTTATTAGGGGTACACCAACCTCCCTTGTAAATATTAAGATAATAGGAATGAATTTTCTTAAGATCCGAACATGTGACCGACCGACGATGTCGATATCGATTTAGCCCCGTGTTGCATTTAAAAGCTTAATTACAAATGGTAATCAAACGCGATTTGTAAACAGCACCATTTAAAGGGAACATATGACCTTTGATGCATTTTTAATTGGTAACGACAGATTACTCGTTTTACTTACTATCTCTTCAATTAACCGTAATTCCGCTATTCGGTGCTCGATTTTTGAGCATACATATACGAGCGCGTATGCATGTTTGTGGTTTACCATATAAAGAAATATTCTACATACCTGTGCACATTAGTATCTGCATGCACAGAATCCATTCCGACTCCCTGAAGTGGTTGCTGCCAAATTCAGTCTCTCATCCTTATACGTACGTTCATACGTTATATATACCTAAATGCATAGCGCTATGCACAGTGTGCTAACAAAACACCAACAAACATTTTCAGTGTGACAAATTTAATCTATCCTTTTGATTACTTCCTTCCTTGTGTTTCTTCTTGATATTGTACGAGTACATGTCATGTCGCATTCTTGCTGGTTGCATATTGCATTTTGCACGCAGTGCACACTGCATACTGCACACTATACACTGCATAGTCCTTGAGAAGACAGACCCATTACAATTTCTGACAGAACGTACACTCAAAAATTAAATCAGCAACCCCATTATGAGCTTTGTAAACAGTTGTGAAGTATCCATATGAATACATATATACATATGTTTGTACTCACATTTGCAAATTTCGTGTCATATTATAACTGGTTCGAGGTTCCCGCAGTTTCTGAAAGCGTATTTTACTCAGATATATATTAAAATACGTACATAATCGTGCGTACATATGTATAGATACAACGTACTCGTATCTAGACGACCCTGATAGGATCTTTTTGATACGAAAACAGCTGCCTATTTCCATCGGTTTCACAAAACAAAATACGCTGCTATCGACATTAAAGAATTCTAATTACGTAAATGCTACATCTATCGATGGCTGTTTGAATTTGGAGTGCTCCCTTTAGTTGACATTGCTTAACACAAAAAAAAAAAAAAAAAAAAAAAAAAAAATTAAACAAACAAATTGACAGCTGGTTTTTCGTAATAAAATTTATTTTACATCTTTGAATTTTTTTGTTTAAATTAAAGTAGAAAGATTTAATTTTGCGAAAATTCTTCACGCTTTTAAGACTTTGTAAGTAAAAATCACTAAAATAGACGCAAACATTGTTGTTATACTGGAGGAAAATGTTCCCGCCGGGTTAGAATTACATAAATTACCGCTACATTTTTGGCATACTGTCTTCCTTAGCTGGCTATATGCAGGTTTTAATGTCAAATCGCATCCACGGATAGGACGGTAGATACATCCCTTGTATGTGACGTTCAGTGGTGCTAAAATTAAATCAAAAGGAATCATGACAAAATTTGAATTGTGAAAGATTGGAAATTTTTAAAAAACTATTGCTGAGAATGCTACGATATTTTCATTGTTACTCATTGTCTAGAAAAATAGTGTGAAACTTGCCAAAGAAATTTGTATTGAACAAAGTGTGATACATTATGTACATGCAGTGCTGGGATAAACTAAAGAAAACTCAAAAAATTTATGAACATTTTAAATTTCTATTTTTTTCTAATCAAAATATATTAGTCTTTAATTCACAAATATTTAAAAAATAACAAAATAAAGCAAAACTCATTAAAAAATAGTTTGACATAACTAAAGCACATGCACCCTATATTAGGAACAACTCGCTCATGTTTAGTCAAAATTATGGTTTTCTTCAATATACAAGAAAGAAAACTTAGTACTTGTGCTAAGCTCAGGACAAAACAAAAGCTTGAAGAAGCTGTTCAGAACATGAACGGCACCTTCACCAAGTATTCCGAAGTGGCATGTCCAGTAGGTAAGCAAACATGCAGATCGCCCGTTCCTTGGTGAAACGCTGACCTGCAGCGTCTTCGCAAAAAAATCCAGAAAACTTCTAAACTTCTAAAGTAAATAAAGATTAATTTGAATGAAGATTGGAATCTTTACAGATCAAAACAAGAGGATTTTAAGAAGCTTATTCGAACTTCGAAGATCGCATTTTACAAAGCTTTTCGCGAAAAGATCGAAACTATCGGTGAAACCAGTAGGCTGGTCGAAGCCCTCAAAAGAAGAAGATCAACCAGGCTGGAACCATTCAGAAAATCTGACGGTACCTATACCGAGTCGAAAGCAGAGACTCTCCGTCTTGTGCTCAACTCACATTTCCCAGGTAATCTAATCGAAACCAGCTCACAACTAGCTCCTATTAACGAAGTTAGTAGTGAGTTGAACAACACAACACGCCGTAGCTGGTGTATTTCATCGACTGTGGTTTCGGATGAGGCTCTCAAACATGCTGTTGTTTCCTTTGATGACTTCAAGTCGCCTGGCATCGATAGTATTTACCCAATTATGCTACAAAAAGGTATAGACCAGCTGCTGGCAACTCTGAAGAGAGTTTTCATTGCTAGTCTGGCACTGGCATACAAACCGAATACCCGGCGAACAGTGAGAGTGGCCTTTATACCGAAAATCGGAAGTGATGACTACTGGTTTCATGCTGAAAAGCATCGAAAGAAAGGTCGAGATCCATGTGCACAAAACCGCCTTGCGAATGCAGCCTCTGTCGGTGATGAAACACGCCTACCAACGCGGAAGATCCGACAAGAGTGCGCTTCACTGGTCTTGTGGATAAAAGCAGTGCTGGTGAATAGGACATTGATTGCGGATGCTGGCCGCGGCAAATATGTAGTAGCGGGTGTAAATAGGGACTACCCGCAAGGCGGCGTTCTGTCTCCACTGCTATGGTGCATGTTGGTCGACTCACTGCTCAACGTCTATGCACGAGCATACGCGGATTATGTAGCCGTACCGTCTGTTGGCTACAGTCTATCGATTGTCTGTTCCAAAGCGCAAGAAGAAGGAAACTGCCTGGTCTGACTTATCTATTGCTTAAAGGCATCACCACCCAATTCTCCTGGATAGCAAACTTCTCTGGACTTAACATGTTATATATATATATAGAAAACGACTTTCCTTGTTCCCAGGACTGGCTTCGGCCAGAATCTGAGCCAGGAAGGGAATGCAGTCGGATCTTCACGGACGGCTCCAAAGCCAATCTATGTAGGATGTGGCGCCGGTGTCTTTCTGGAGGAAGACAACCTTAGATTTCATTTCACGTTAGGAAAGCTTGCATTTGTCTTTCAAGCAGAAATTTACGCAATCCTGATGGCGGCGAACTTCGTGCGGTTTGCTAAGAGATGGCGTAACTTGTATTATTCCATTGTTATTATTCCATTGGAATATGCGTTGGAAAGCTACTGTCATTGTACGTCATTTCAGTATATGTCATTCATTTCAAGCGTAAACAACAATAATTTTTTTTCATTCAAATATGTCGAACTTTGTGCCTGAAAAAGTGTTTTTGCGGGGACTTCTTCCTCATTACTTTAATATGAAGAAAACTGATGCCGAAAATCATCGTATTTTTGTGGAAGTTTATGGTGAACATGCGCTAGCTGAACGAACGTGCTAAAAGTGTTTTGCACGATTTAAAAGTGGTGATTTTGGCTTGGAAGACGATGAACGTCCTGGGCAGCCAAAAAAGTTTGAAGATGAAGAACTGGAAGAATTACTCTATGAAGATTGTTGTCAAACACAAGAAGTGCTCGCAGAATCTTTGGGTGTCACTCAAGCAGCAATTTCAAAACGTTTAAAAGCAGCTGGATATATTCAAAAGCAAGGAATTTGGGTTCCACATGAACTCAAGCCGAGAGACGTCGAAAGGCGGTTTTGCGTGTCCGAAATGCTGCTGGAACGCCACAAAAGGAAGTCATTTTTGCGTCGGATTGTTACTGGTGATGAAAAATGGATCCATTACGACAACCCTAAGGGCAAAACACTTAAAGTGAAACCCGGCCAACCAGCCAAATCAACGGCAAAGCTGAATATCCATGGCGTGAAGGTAATGCTCTGTATTTGGTGGGATAAGATAGGTGTGCTGTATTATGAGCTGCTAAAACCGGGTGAAAGCATCAATGGACAACGCTACAGAGCATGATTAATCCGTTTGAAGAGAGCAGTAGCCGAAAAACGCCCGGAATATGCGACCAGACACGAGGCAATAATTTTCCATCACGACAAAGCTCGGCCCCACGTTGCTATTCCGGTTAAGAACTATTTGGAAAATAGTGGATGGGAAGTCTTACCCCACCCGTCTTATAGTCCAGACCTTGCCCCTTCTGACTACCATTTGTTCCGGTCGTTACAGAACGCCCTCACTGAAATACGGTTCACATCAGAGAAGAATATCAAAAATTGGCTTTTGGGATGGGATCCACAAATTGCCAGAAAGATGGGGAAAAGTCATAGCTTCAGATGAGCAATACTTTGAATAATACTATTGTACATGTTTTTCTTAAATAAACTTTCAAATTTTGAAAATTTTTGAAAATATATACCCAATATATTGCAGAGAACCGGTGGTCGAGGCGAAGTATTTGCATCTGCAGCGACAGTCAGGCTGCGCTTAGAGCCTTGATGAACCCTCTTACGACTTCCAAGCTAGTTCGAGAATGCAAGAGATTACATGAAATCATTGATGAACTTGCCAGGCATGGTTTAGGGGAGAGTTTTTAGGACTGGCTGCGTCCTTGTTTAAGGCTTCCATTGAATGTTGGTTCTCATACGAGCACAACTGCAGATCGCACAGCTCCGCGCGATGTAGGCAGAGCAAACAAATGCTTCCCGACGTCTCTAGGAAGTCAACGGCAGGAAAGCCTGCAGGTTGCTTACTGGTGTCGTGACACAACATCCAGCGATGCTTGCTGCGAAAGTGATGACGACACGGCGGAGCACTATCTTTTTGATTTTCCAGCTTACGCTTGCATCAGGCTGCAGTTACTTGACACTGACGTGGTGGGTGCTGGTACTATAGACACCTTATATCCGAAGAGCTTACTCATCTTTCTTCGCAAGACTGAAAGATTTCATTAAAAAAATTTTATAAGGAGCACAGTAGACTAGTTCTTTGTTTGAGTGCTTTATTCAGACATTAAAAAACAAAAAGTGCTTGTGCATCATAAGCGTTGGAGATCGAACGTTGTTATTAAAGCAAAAAGAATTGATAATATAACGCGCAATCAGTATTCCATGGATCTAAAAGAATAAATAGATTCAACAATAGTTTTTCAATAAGGTAAAATCAATTATATTTATTGCCAATTTGGTGGTAGACCCCGAAAGACTAGCAGTAGCGAAGATTAAGACATCGTCAGGGATAATCAAAAAGGACCCCTTTATTCGTATATTGTCGAAAAGTATTAAAAATCAACTGAGCTGTCAAATTTAAGCAGGACGATCCGGTGAAGAGGGCTCTACAGTGGCTTTTCATCATACCGGGAAACAAAAAAGCCATTTATTTCTCAAGGAAATCGACGTGCAAGACTGGAGTTTGCAAATGGATTTTTAAATTGGACTATGGCAAAATGGAAAACTGTGCTTTTCTCCGAAGAATCCAAATTTAATTTAAAAGGATTAATAAATCCCAGTTTCACAAAGAGCACAACTAGGCATGATAGATGCAATATTATTGTCTGGAGATGTTTTTCCAGTCAAGGAGTCGAGACAATTCACAAAAATATTGGAATAATAGATTGTTTCATGTTTCATGAAACAAAATATCATGCTTCCTCATGCAAAGGGGAATATGCCATTGCGATGGATCTTCAAACATGACAACGATCTTTTAAAATCTATGGCTTAATGAAAAAATAATATTGCTGTATTGAAATGCCCAGCACAATTGCCTAATCCCAACCCCATAGAAAATCTATAGGGAATTGTTCATCAGAAAATTACTCGCACGAAATGACACAATTTAAACCCCATTTTTCAACATACTTAAATTGTCTATTGTCTTATTGTAAGCACAACAATGAACATTGCTTCTCTAGACCGAAGTGTGACTGAAGTGTCGATCTCGTCGACACTTCACCGAATTTTTCAAAGAAGACTTGCATCATAAAGTCTAAAAAGTTAAATGGACACAAGAACTTAAGCCTGTCGATCATCAGCAGCGTCGTGGATTTGCCAATTGGATGTTGAAAATACATGAAATTGATCAACAATTTAACCAGACAAATTTTATTGAGTAATGTGGCACCTCTCCATCTTCAAGGTTTTGTTTATAAGCATGAATGATTGTTGCCTGTCTATCCACGATGGTTTATCATCATTGGACACTGTTGCTTCGAAAACGAAGTAGATGTGGCTGTTACAGTGAATTGAATGTGCGATAGAACTATGATCAATGAATTTTGATGGTCGGAACGCTGTGGTCGACGTTTATTTTCTGAACAAGACGGCGCTTCGTGCTACAAAGAGGCGAAACCATTGCTAATTTACGAGGAAAGTTTTATAGTTGTGGGATTTTTCAAAATAGGACGAGACCAAATTGGGGCCATGTGATAAAAAAGGTTTATGCCAGCGCTCTCTAGCCAAAAGCTACACTTAAAGCCAACATCAGTACTATTTTCGATGAAATAAAGTCGCAAATGTGCCAAAATGTGATAAGAAGTTTACTTAAAACGCTTGTTTATCGTTGAGGTCAATTAACTGATATTGTTTTTAATTTTTAATAACGACCCTATTTCTACCGAATGAAATAAAAAAAAAACTTATTTTCTTGATAAACTGATATGAAAACCTGTTATTGGGAAACCCTTTTTATGCGAACAAAACCAATTTAACAAAATTATCTGTTAACTCTTTTATTTTTATACCGAAGTGTTATAGGTATTTGTTTAACGTCGATAACGAATAAAGAGCAGGTGGTTTTTTTTTCGCAAAATGACTCATTGTTCAACACATTTACTACTTATTTCTCGGTATACGTTTCAAGGCTCTCAGTGTGTATTTTTCAAACCTGAAGCTCTGACCAGTGGTAATCTTTAGATGAAATGCTTTAAACCAATATACCAACCTCATTGACAAAATTTCCATATTTACAATATGAAATAGAAAATTATCACCATAGATGACTAGCTTTTAGAAAATCTCCTTAGTGGAATACAATATGAATTTAGTGAAATAACGTAACTTACCCGATGTATAGTTGTGGAAGAAGCAATCGAAAGTGTCTGACGACGAACTTGTTAAGTTCTCTTGAAAGTACGTGTGTAAATGTTGTGTGGTTTGATTGGCATTAATATAAGTACATGTCGCTTTGATTGGATTGTTACAGTTCTGTGGTGAGGTGCAGCTCCAGCACTCCAACGACGAACCTTTTTTTTTTTTTGGAACAGTAAAGAGGATTGTTATTTAGAATCAATTAGTGTATCCATTTAATAGGTAGCCGTACCTAATTGAACGTAGAAAAATCCACAAAACAATAATATTCCAATAACTTTTACAAACATTTTTGAATTTATCACTCCGTATGTTACGAGTATGTACGAATATCAGACGACTTGCGGCTATTGCTCGTCTTTGGTATTCGTATCTATGGCAAAATACTAGCTCTTGGCGAATGGGTATGGGGACTTTATAGCCTCTACAAAAGCAAGATAAGGATTTTGAGTACGTTACGCTGATGAATAATCTCACCGGTGGCGTATATCTTTTGCTCGCAACGAGTATATTTATTTGGATTTATTATATGTATATACTCGTACATATAAACGATTGTGTACTCGTACATACGAGTATGTCTGATACATTTAGTTGTGAAGGTATTACTATCAAAATAGATATAGATATGTTTACTTTGTGTTAAAATTCAAAAAGGGGAATATGCATGTGCACAGCACAAAATTACTATTCATGGAATACATTAGATCCGGTTTGGATGGAGAAGGATGTTGTTATTGTTTACATTTTCTTATTTTTTTATTTTTGCAGGAGGCGTGTGAATTTAATCACACACTCACCTTTAATTAATGTTTAAATAATGATAAAAAAATCAAACGCTTTACTTACAGTCTTTCATCTATTCACTGAAAGAAATCAAATCATCTGCTATTTGTATGGAAATTAAACATAATTAGAATTAAACAGAACCTATCTGAATCATATCTATCTGCGCGTCAAATTTCCGAATACCTCCGTCGCCCCGTGCGGCAAGGGCTCAAATGAGTAAAATATCAGATATATGTGCGAGCGTTTTCACTAAGCCTAGCGACATATGGATGTGGGAGGATGGTATGAAAGTACTATGTACAGCGCAGGATCGATCTTCTGGTGAATAAAAATATTTTTGTAAGAATATCAAACTAGAAACCGTTTTAAAGCAACGTGCAATCGACACATGTAAATGGCTCAATTTGATTTTTTATAAAACTTGAAAACTAAAGGGTGAGCCAACAGATGGTGTGGATGTTGGATGTCAATTGCTGTCATTTACTGAATTCAATGTGCCTGACCTTTTTGAAATATGTCATACAATCTTTAGCAATTTTAGTCATGAAGTCGCTTAATTATTTAATCTTATTATGAAAATGGACGATCTGTAAACGTAACATTTCGTAAAATTCGTGAATTGTTCCCTCAACATAATCCCCTTACTGAGTCTGGAATTCGTGCAATGATGAAGCGTTTGGAAGAAAGATTGAAATTGCATTCCAAAATCAAATGCATTCCAAAAAAGTCGATGTATGGTGCGGATTACTGCTTGGCCTTATCATAGGCCCGTGCTTTTTCGGAGATGAGGCTGAAGAGATAGTTATTGTAATTGGAGAACGTTACCGCAACATATTGACCAGCTAAATGAATTGGGTCTGGCCGATTTCTGGTTTCAACATAATGGTTCTATTGCCAACACAAGCCATTATTGAGTACGAAATTTGAAGATCGCATCATTTCGGTTAGAGGAGAAGTCATGCCATTTGACAACTTTAAACTTCTTGTGGGGTTATTTGAAAAGTAAGATCCATGTCAATAACCCAGTGATAATTCAGGATCTCAAACATATTATTCAAACTGAAATCGTAGCCATTGACTCACTGACTCTTTAAAAAGTCATCCACAATTTTGATCTTCGGATGGTCGTTTGTAACAGAAGACGTGGTGGTCGCATGAACGATATTGTATTCAACTCATAATTGCCATAACTCAATAATGTTGTCAATAAAATTCTGCATTAATTTCACAATAAATGTGTGCTTAGTTTAATGAAAATTTCTACACTATCTGTTGGCTCACCCTTTATTTATCTACCTAAGCTACTTAATCTAACTAAATTCCAATCGGGGTAGCGAGCACTCTTAACTCATTATTTTGCGTTTTCCGGCTTTTGATAATCATCAACATCGTGCACACGCATCGTCAAGACTTAGCTGAGGAAAGGACCGGTAATTTCTCGGAAGCACTCATTTATGTTGACAAGTCCGAGCTGCTTATCCCTCGAACCGCTGCAATGGTGGTATGTTACATTCCTGCTCTTCCCTAATCTTTGGCATCAATATAGAGAAATGGCCTGATCGGGGCGTATTTTCGCAGTACCATTCGTTGCCTTTTTTTTTAATTTTTTTTTTCAAAGCACTCAGACAAAAAACTAGTCCATTGTACTCCTTGTAAGTTCCTTTTAATGGTATCTTTAAGTATTTCGATGAAAGAAATACATCCATCTAGTCAATGCGAGTACTTGCAGCCTAATGGGAGCTGGACACACCTGGACACTCACAGAGGTAGTGTTCCGCGGTGTCGTTGTAACTTTCACAGATGACGCCGGATGCTGTATCATTTATGTCCAGCATTTATACCTGGGGAGTCATGCCATCTGCATTGTGCTCATATAAAACCCGACTGTCAATGGAAGCCTTAACCGAGGTCGCAAGTAAACCCAACGTACGTTCGGTTCTTGAAAAGCTTTCCTCTGATCCGATTGTGGCCTGTGACCTGTGACACCAACAAGAGTCATCGAATTTAGACTTTCGACTTCTGAACTGCTTGGAAGACGTAAGGAGGTTCAGCAAGGCTCTTAGTGCAGCTTGGCTATCGCTACAGTGGCTTTTGCAATTTCGCGGGTAAGTTACATTTGATTATTGTTATCGGTAGCATACTTAGTTCGTTTTTGGCAAATAGAAAGGTTAGACGTCTTTTGGTGTGCTGGGCGATTTTCAATTAATTTAAAAAAAAGGAGCAAAGAATTTGCATCAAATTTTGTGTAAAAAATGGAATCAAGTGCTGTAAAACACATGAAATGTTGGCAGTGGCATACCGTGAGTCAGCGCTAAGTAAAAAAAAATGTTTACAAGTGGTATAAGCTCTTCCAAGATGGCCGAGAAGATGTCAATGACGAATCTCGCTTAGCATATCAACAAATAATAATGATAACGTCTAAACTGTGAAGAAAACTGTTTTAAAAAATCGTCGAATTACCATAAGAGTAGTTGCTGAGGATGTTGGCATAGCGGTCGTCTTGTGTTTTGCCGACTAGGCTTTGATGGTAACCACCTCAAATTTAATTTAAAAGGATTAATAAATCCCAGTTTCACAAAGAGCACAACTAGGCATGATAGATGCAATATTATTGTCTGGAGATGTTTCATAACTTGTGCACCCTCTCGTCAATTTGTGGTCTGACAAGTTGGTCCACAAGTAAATCAAGAAACTTACGGCGAGCACCAGTTGCTGAACTTGGCTGAAGCTCATTGTAAATAATGTACACAGCTAGCTCGGCAACGTCTAAAATGTTGTAAAAGAACGCTATTCTCCTAGCATCTGATCCATTACATCAACTCCACCCTTATTATTGTTGTAAAACATTATTGTCTGGGGCGTTTTTGCTTCTCTAACAGTTTCAGTGTCATAGTGCACCGTGGATAGTAGTAAAACAGCCTTATTTTTTCTGGGTATATAGGAAATTAACGAAACGTCATCATGAAAGCCAAACAATGTACAGGGAATGTACATGTCGGCTACTGCTTGGTAATATCTCCTTTGGTATGCATGTTTTATTTTTTCGTATTGTATGGGGTGATTCATCGTGAGGCTTGATTTTCAATAAACTTTTTTTGACAAATCATGCGTGACTCCTATCAAACTGCTTTGTCATTTCTGTTCAGTATCGTTTGACAGGTCATCATGAAAAGACTCACACCACAACAACGTCTTCAAATTGTTCAGCGTTCTGTAAGAAATGTCGCATAATCGACCTATTGAAACCACTATTGCCAATACCATTCGCAAATTTGAGTCCCAGCTTACATTAATGGATGATACTTGACTGGTTAGATCACATCCAGCACGTAGTGAAGAGACTACAGCAGTTGTAGCTGAGAGTGTACGCGAAGACCATGATGAATCGATTCGTCGTCGTTCTCAGCAGCTTGGCTTGGCGTATTCGACAACTTGGCGTATTTTAAGTGAGGATCTCAGCCTATAAGCGTACAAAATTCAACTTGTGCAAGAATTGAAGCCAGGCGATTTGAATTTGCGTCATATTTTCAGTGAATGGGCTCTGGAAAAACTCAATGAAAATCCGGTGTACCAATAGCTACCATTACATCCGTGTGGTTTATGGGCTGGTGGAATCATTGGTCCACATTTTTTTAAAAATGAGGCAAATCAGAATGTTACCGTCAATGCTAACCATTATCGCGCCATGTAAACGGACTATGTGCTTCCTAAAATTCAAGCACATGGTCTCGGTGAGCTCTGGTTTCAATAAGACGGCGCTATGAGCCATACAGCAGGTGAAACAATGGTGAGAACTTAATTTCACGTTTTGCTACGGTAAATTGGCCGCCTAGATTGTGCGATATCACACTTTTGGACTATTTTCTCTGGGGATATGTAAAGTCTCAGGTCTTCAGGGATAAGCCAGCTACAATTTACATTTTGGAAGCCAACATTACTCGTGTTATCCGCGAGATACCAGTCGCTATGCTCGAACGAGTCGCCCAAAATTTGACTTTGCGAATGGAACACCTCAGACGTAGTGGTGGCCAACATTTACGTGATATCATTTTCAAAAAATAAATGCCATGAATTGTTCTTTTAACCAATAATAAAAGTTTTAAGTTTACTTTCAAATTTATGTGTTTTATTTTACATTATAAATCAAACCTTACGATGAATCATCCTTTATATTACAAAGGGATTGCCTGTTCATGAGTCCAGTGGTATCTCTGCACTGTATCTGACACAACAAAACCACAATTTTCTGAAAAGTCCATCAAAACAAGTATGTCCGTTTTCCTTAGAAGAGTTTTGACTTTTCTTAAGTACGTGTTTGTAAGAACGTAACGAATTAAGCCGTTTCAACTAGATTTGAATGAAAGATGTGTATGGCCGGTCGAGTTGTGCAGAGTAGGGGATCGAATTGACCGTTTCACCACGCTCTAGCAGCTCATAATAGACAATTCCTTTCTAATCCCTCCAAACACTCAATATAACCTTGTTTGCCGTTAATCCAGGTTTTGAGGTAGTTTGAGTTCGGGCACCGGTCTTTGACCATGATCGCTTGCATTGGATATTCTCGTATTTAATCCATTTTTCATCGCCCAGGAGCATTTCACTAATGGTTGTTAGGGTTATTATGGCACCAAAACATCGAGCTTTTTTGAGCAGCCTACACGTTTTAGATGATCCCAAACTATCATACGGTTGATGTTTAGTGCCTCCGCTATCCCCAGACAGCTTCCGTACCGGTCTTTCTCCCTCAGTTGCAAAATTTCATCGACACTGACAGGCCGACCAGTGCGAGGTGCAACTTTTACATTGAAATTTCCGGAACGGAATCGAACAAACCACTCCCGGGTCCGGCGTTCATTCCCAGCATTCTCACTGTAAACTGCACAAATTTTTCAGCATTTTTGCAGCGTTTTTCCCTTTTTTAACTCGAGCAACGAAGTACACAGCTGTCTTCTTTAAAAATGTAGCCTGACATGTCGCCTTTCAAACACGTGTCCGTTTGACACAATAAGATTAGTGATTCCCGATAAATGGTCACCAACGCCATCTAGTGACAAAAACCCGCGGAGACTTTTTATATGACCCAATATTATAATTATATATAATGTATAGAGTTACATACATTTTAAATAATAAATTTAAAAATTATAAAAGTAATTCAGTTTTAAAAATTAAATGAAAAAAAAAGAGAACAAAGAGAAGAGAGAGAAGATATGAAAAGATAGAAAAAAACGGGTACAAAAAAGGAGCAACCTGCTATTTGTTTGGAATAGTCAAATATATCTTGCGCAACTGTTATATGCAACAGTAAGTTTTCTCTCGGGTTCAAAGTTCATGTTAGAAAATAACTCGCAGCTGTATAGAAAAATGGGTAAAATAAATGATTTTATTAATCTGTACTTCACATTGGTTGGTAAGTACTTTGCTAGATTTTTGAAACAGTCCTATTATATGGACATCCCAGTTAAGGTCGAAATTTAAGTAAGCCCCAAGATTTTTTATGTTTTCCACATATGTGATTGGGTTCTGGTTGAGGAAAAGAGTGGGGAAGTGTTCTTTACATCTGCTTCTGCTTAAAATCATGGTTTTGGTGTTTGTTGGATTGAGTTTCTTTTCATTTTCCACCGTTCAAGATGAGATTTTACACAATTCCTGATTCATTCGGCTGGAGGCTGGTATATATTATATCCGGTTTTGGAAACATTTTATAAATTTGAACATCGTTTGCATAGATATGATATTCGGAATCTGAGAAACATTCTATAGTACAATATTATATCGTTAATGAAACAGGGAAATAAAAGGGGTCCAAAACCTTTAATCTACTAGAGCATTTATTTTCTTGAAACACATACTGTGACCTATTAAAAAGGTGTGATTTGATCATGTTGCATAAGGAGTTTTCAAAGAAAATCTTAAGTTTTTTCAATAAAATGTTATGTTTGATGCTGTCAAATGCCTTTGAAAAATCCAAGAATACAATAAATCCCACCATATCCTTGTCGAACCCAGCACGAATATCTTCACAAATTTTGATCAGAGACGTAGTGCAATTGCGTTTGGTGCGGAAACCGGATTGGTGGTTAGTAATTATTGGGTCTACTATCATTGTACGTCATTTCAGTATATGTCATTCATTTGAATTTGTTGTTTACAATAACTTTTTTTCACTCAAATATGTCGAACTTTGTGTCTGAAAAAGTGTTTTTGCGGGGAGTTCTTCTTCATTACTTTAATATGAAGAAAACTGCTGCCGAAAGTCAACGTATTTTGGGGGAAGTTTATGGTGAACATGCGCTAGCTGAACTTGCCAAAAGTGGTTTGCACGATTTAAAAGTAGTGATTTTGGCTTGGAAGACGATGAACCTCCTGGGCAGCCAAAAAAGATTGAAGATGGAGAACTGGAAGCATTACTCTATGAAGATTGTTGCCAAACACAAGAAGTTTGGGTGTCAAGCAGCCACTTCAAAACGTTGAAAAGCAGCTGGATATATTCAAAAGCAAGGAAATTGGGCTCCACATGAACTCAAGCCGAGAGACGTCGAAAGGCGGTTTTGCATGTCCGCATGCATGCATGCTGCTGGAACTCCACAAAAGGAAGTCATTTTTGCATCGGATTGTTACTGGTGATGAAAAATGTATCCATTACGACAACCCCAAGCGCAAAAAATCATATGTGAAACCCGGCCAACCAGCCAAATCAACGGCAAAGCTGAATATCCATGGCGTGAAGGTAATGCTCTGTATTTGGTGGGATCAGATGGGTGTGCTGTATTATGAGCTGCTAAAACCGGGTGAAGCCATCAATGGACAATGCTACCGAACACAATTAATCCGTTTGAAGAGAGCAGTAGCCGAAAAACGCCCGGAAAATGCTACCAGACACGAGGCAATAATTTTCCATCATGACAACGCTCGGCCCCACGTTGCTATTCCGGCTAAGAACTATTTGGAAAATGGTGTTTGGGTAGTCTTACCCCACCCGCCTTATAGCCCAGACCTTGCCTCTTCTGACTACCATTTGTTCCGGTCGATGCAGAACGCCCTCACTGAAATACGGTTCACATCACAGCAGAATATCAAAAATTGGCTTGATTCATTCCTGGCTGCCAAGCCGGCGCAGTTCTTTTGGGATGGGATCCAAAAATTGCCAGAAAGACGGGAAAAAGTCATAGCTTCAAATGGGTAATACTTTGAATAATACTATTGTACATGTTTTTCTTAAATAAACGTTGAAATTTTGAAAAAAAAACCGCACGAATTAAAATATATACCCAATAGTTTCTTATTATTAAGAAAAATCTTTATCTGATTGCTCATAATTGTTTCCATAACTTTGCTAAAAATTGGCAAAATGGAGATTGGGCGGTATTCGGATTTGTTTGCTAGGGATGGCTTAGGAAATGGCAAGACTTGAGCAACTTTCCAGATATCAGGGAAAACAGAAGTTGTCAAAATAGTATTTAAAATAAACGTTTTTTGGTGTAGCAAAACGGATAGCAGTCTTAATAAATTCTGTTTGGATGTTATCTGAACCAATAGCTTTTGACTTAATTTTTAAAATTGTATGGCCGACCACCGCTATGTCAACACAAGAAAGTGAGAAAGTATCTCCTTGATTGATAAAGGAATTAGAAACATGTGAGCTTACGTTCGACTGAGGTTGAACGAATTTCCTATTCAATTCCTCGATATTTATTTGATCTGAAACAGATTGCCTACTTCGACTTATTCCAGCTTGACGAACATTTTTCCAAAAGGTGGAACTTGAATTACCAGGATTTAATTGGTGTTTAAAGAAAGATTTTTTGTTTCTCTTTATAAGATAAGTGACTGCATTGCGGGCAACCTTGAATTCATTATGAATAACAGAACATTTATATCTTCGACATCTCGCATATAAATTATTACGCGCCTTAATGTGGTTTCTTACTTCTTGGGTTATCTATATAAAATTAATTTTCTTAATTTTACTTTCACATGATTGTTAAAAAGGTAATAAATATTATTGTTGAAGTATTCAATCTGTTTATTAACATCACATGTTGAGTAAATAGGTGAACAGTCAACGCTTCGACTGTCATTAAACAGATCCACTAAATTTATTCGCGAATAATCGTAATAGATTGTAGACGTATCCACTGTTTTAGTAAAAAGCGCGTTAAGTGTTACGAAAATTAAGTCGTGATGTGAGAAAGCAGGTGCCATAAGCTGGTCATAATGCAAAACCAAGTTTGTGCTAGACACTAGAAAAATATCTAACAAGTTGAGTGTACAATTTGGTTTAAAATGTGTGGGCTGCTTGGTGTTAATAAAACTTAAGCCAAAAAAATCCACCATCGATAAAATGTTTATTTTTATTATCTAATAAATTAAGATTAAGATTTCCGCTGATCAGAATATCTGTGTACAGAGTAACAAACTCCTCTAAGAGATATCTTACTAAGGTAGAATGCGCTACAACAGGTGCCATATAAAGAGTGATTCATCGTGAGGTTAGACTTATAATGTAAAATAAAATACAGTCAAAATCGGCTATAACGACCTCCAAGGGACTGATGAATTTAGTCGTTATAAGCGATAGGTCGCTTAAACCGATATCAAGGTACCTATGTATATAAATTAATCTGTTTTCAAATAGCGATCCTTGTTTTAATTCTTTTTTCAAGATTCTTATTTATTTTTGAGGCACATACAAGTATATGTATACATATGTACAAATATACGTTTACTATTTATTAAAAAAACGTGGAAATATCTAATTGCTTAGTTTTCTTTTCTATAAACTTTTTTTCAATTATTTTTTCCATTAATATTAGATTTTCGGTAAAATCGTTGTCCCCAAAATCATTTAATGAAAAGAATGTTCTTAAAGTGCGAACAGAATTCAGAGTATATTTGATTGTTGGCTGAACAAACCCTATTTCTAAAATAAAATTAAAGAAAAAAGTTTTTTATGTTTTTATTGAGAAAATATTAATTTTACTTACCTTCTTCTTCATCGCTTTCTTGACATGTATCGTTTTGCACAAAATCAACGATTTCTTCATCAGTCAAAGACGCTGCTGGTGGTGCTCGTCAACTTGCAGTAACTGATCAAATGAACATGGGAGTGCATTTCCAACAGATATTGCATTTTGAATCCACTGATTTAAGGGCCATTCTTCCTCTTCCCCAAAATCTTCTTTTGTTTGAACATTTTTTGATCCCGAATGTATAAAACAGTTTTCAATGGTTGAACTAGTTGAAATGAGTAAAATCGCTTCAAGTATAAGTACAATATAAGTATATAATAGTATCTAGAACTTGAAACTTTCTGTAATAGGCTTTAAGGGATCTTATAATTCCTTGGTCCATTGGTTGGAGCACCGAGGTAGTATTTGGTGGAAGGAATTTAAGTCGTATAGCTTTCAAACCTTCCACTGCTGGATGTGCAGGACAATTATCCACGAGTAATAAGATCTTTTTATTTTTTAGTCGACGGTCCCAGTTTCGAAGGTATTTTTCAAAAATTGTAGATGTCATCCAGGCTTTCTTATTGCTTTCATATTCTACTGAAAGCTTTTTCACATTCTTAAAGCATCTTGGGTTTCTTGATTTACCCACAACAGGAAGCTTCTCCTTTATTGTACCAGTCATATTTGCTTCTACCAGTACAGTAATTCGATCCTTAGCCATTTTGCCTCCAATGCATTTTTCACCTTTAAATTTTAGCGTATTGGTTAGTGTCATTTTAAAAAAAACAGACCGGTTTCATCAATATTAAAGATGCTTTCATCTGCATAGTTTGCCCGAAGTTGGGGCTAAACAACCTGTAACCAATTGCCTACTGCACCTTTAGGAACACTTTTAGCCTCTCTTAGCTTGCAAAATTGGTCCGCTGATGGGTATACCGGAACTTCTCTGTGTCATAAACCATATTAGCAGAGCCTTTTCAACCTCAGTGTGCAATGAACTTTTTACTTTTTTTACGGTTAATTTTGCTTCCTCAAATTGCAATTTAATTTTTTCCTTATCCTTTAAGATTGTGGATATAGTGGGGTGTGAAACTGAATACTCTTTGGCAAGGTCTTTATTTTGCTCTTTAGATTTCAATCTAAAAATAATACCTGCTTTCTCTTCATTCGTAAAGATCTTTCGTTTCTGACTCATTTTCCAATGCAACTTTATGCGAACCGAATAAAACTAAACTTCTACGACCATTCGTCAAATAGAAAAATTTACACTTAATTTCCCACCTACTCGTATTGTTGAACAAACTCAAAACCAATAATAAACGCAAGACAAAAAGAATAAAATGTCAACAAACGGCGCAAGTCAAAAAGAATAAAATGTCAAGAAACGGTAAGCTGTAAGATATCCAATCGTTTCAGAAAAAATGCATAACACCAACAGCTGCGTTGATTTTAGTCGTTATAACCAATATTTTATTTCAAAAAAAAAAAGGAAAAATCGGTCCTTGTAAGTGATATGTCATTGTAAGCGATGTCGTTATAAACGCTTTGTTATTCAATAGAATTATAATGGAACTCAGCCAGGACCTTAGAATTTGGTCGTAATAACCGATACGTCGTTATATCCGATGTCGTTTTAAGCGATTTTGACTGTACATAAATTTAGAAGTGAACTTCAAACCTTTATTATCGGTTAAAAGAACAATTCATGGCATTTACTTTTTGAAAATTATATCATGTAAATGTAGGCCACGACTACGTCTGAGGTCGTTCATTCGGAAGGTCCAGTTTTGGGCTACGTTCGAGCATAGCGACGGGTATCTCGCGGATAACACGACTAATGTAGGCTTTCAAAATGTCAATCGTAGCTGGCTGATCCCTTAAGACCTGAGACCTTACATATCCCCAGAGAAAAAATTCCAAAGGTGTGATATCGCACGATCTAGGCGGCAAATTTACCATAGTAAAACGTAAAATTAAGTTCTCACCAAAATAATTTCTTAACAAGTCCATTGTTTCACCTGCTGTATGGCTCGTAGCGCCGTCTTTTTAAAACCAGAGCTCACCGAGACCATGTGTTTGAATTTTAGGAAGCACATTGACGGTAACATTCGGATTTGCCTCATTTTTGAAGAAATATGGACCAATGATTACACCAGCCCATAAGCCACATCATAACGTTGTTTCTAATGGATATAATGGTAGCTCTTGGTAATACTTCGGGTTGCTCATCAGCCCAAATACGGTAATGGGCTTCATCACTGAAGAAAATTTCACGATAACACACCTGATTTTCATTGAGTTTTCCAGAGCCCATTCACTGAAAATATGACGCAAAGTCAAGTCTCTTGGCTTTAATTCTTGCACAAGTTGAATTTTGCACACTTATAGGCCGAGATCCTCACCTAAAATACGCCAAATTGTCAAATACGTCAAGCCAAGCAGCTAAGAACGACGACGAATCGATTCGTCACGGTCTTCGCGTACACTCTCAGCTACAGCTGCAATAGTCTCTTCACTATGTGCTGGATGTGGTCTAACCGGTCGAGTATTATCCACTAATGAAAACTTTCGCTCATATTTAAGAATGGTATTGGCAATAGGGGTTTCAGTAGGTCGATTATTCGCACCGTATGTTCCTCGAATCGCACGAAAAACATTTCTCACAGAACGCTGATTTTCGTAATACAGCTGAACAATTTGGAGACGCTGTTGTGATGTGAGTCTTTCCATGATGACTTGCAAAAGATACTTAACAAAAATGACAAAGCAGTTTGATAGGAGTCACACGTAATCTGTCAAAAAGAGCCTATTGAAAATCAAACCTCACTATGACCCACCCCTTATATGCAAACAACTAAAAATTTACCACATTCACTCACTATTTCAATAAATAAATATTCTATTGATTCGTTGAATGAGGACTTTTTTATGGCATTGAAATTGAACGGGTTTCTAATAAAAATAGCGTTCCCACTTGCCAGTCTATTACATCTATCTGCGCGAGCAGGTTTAAAATTATTTAGTTTATTGAGATCGTCGCACATCTCCGGCTTTAACCAAGTCTCAGATATGCATATGATATCAACATTGCTACTATTAAAAAGTGTACGCAAGTCGTCTACCTTATTTATTAAACTTTGGGCAATTAGGTGACAAGCATTGATACATTTCTTTTGTTTGCCTATACTATATCAATTAGGATATTGCATTCGACTATGGAACCCCTCTTAGCGACAACAACGTGGCCAACACCAACACTTTCGGAAAGTTTGACACAAGACTTAATTAAATATATAGAACTGCAAGATCATAGGTGGGTCATTACATCCATCACGAAGGTGGGAGCGAAATATCGATCGCAAAACTGGAGGCTGGCAAACAATAGTGTGAAATAGACGGTTGAAAATAGATGGTGGGTTTTTATTATGTAGCTGTATTACTCCAAAGAGAATAGCGTCCGCGGCAAGATCTCTTCTTTCAAGCGCATTACACCGTTTTCTATGATCAGTCATCTGCTCTTTATTTCGGTTGTGGACAGTACCAGACAAGAGATCATTAATGAAAATTAACAATAGTGTCGGAGACAGAGCAGAACCCTATGATATCAGACTTGAAACCGTCCGAAACAACTTGAATTGAACGCTTCGAAGATAATTTGTAATCTATAAAGAAGAGAGTCATATTTTCGACAAAAGAGCCTGTTGCCAAACTTGGTCAAATGCCTTGGAAATATCAAGTGCCACTATCTTGTTTTCGCAGATTGACGTACGCTTTGGTTCCACTTTTCGGTGAGACATGCCATCAAATCACCAGTAGACCTGTTGCAACGCAAACCATACTACCATTCATTGAGAAGTTTCCGCGTTTCGAGATATTTCTTTAGCTGACGGTATATTCCATGACCTTGGAAAGAAGAGACGCAAATGCAATGGGTCTGTACCAAGAGAGAGAAGAAGATTTTTAGGGACAGGCTGGAGAAATGCTGTTTTCCATCTGCTCGGAAAAAGTTATAAAGTGTAGGATTGATGAAAATGTTTACGCAGTGGTTTTGCCAGCGAGGAGGAACACCTTATCAGAAGAAGGGGAGATATACCATCTGAACCAACGGATTTGTGTATATTAAGATCTTTAAGTACTCCTGCGACTACACGAGTGCAAAAGTGGATTCGTCCCATTGATGATTTGACGTATGGTCGGGCGGAATCGTTGACTCGTATTTTTTTCAAAGATGACATTGAGAACAACGTTACTATCAATCGCGTACGCTATCGTGCCCGGTGAAATAACCAGCTAGATCGTGAGATTTGACTCCTTTAGAATATTTTTTTATGGGTATACGTCAAATCATTCGTCTATGCCGATAAACTAGCGTCGATTTCAGCCTTGGAATCTCGGAATAACACGTGACATTTAAAAACATTTACATTTAAATAATCTTTAAAAAGTAAATGGCAAGCATTTCTATTTTGATATTGCTTACCTTGTAGCCTCTTTAGTTTTTTAATATTTCAAAACCATTTACGTATCAGAATTCCTGCTACATTTTTTACCAACTTTCCGGTCGCTTGCATTATTTTCTGCATTTTTATTTGCACTATCTGATGATGTATTACTATCAATACGTTTAATTCTCATTCGATCGGATTGGAATGGCGTACCACTATCACTTTCACTGATTTCTATTTCCGTCAACATTTTTATTTATCTTTACGCTTATTTTTTTATTATTTCAAAAAGTGAGAGTTCTTGCAATTAGTAAAGAAAAAACTATTTAATGAGTTAGACGTGAACGTAAAACTTATCTAATATGGGTTCTTATCAAATCTGTGTGTCTATCAATTATTAAATCAAAAGGAAAATATGCATTGTTGCATATAGAACGCTTACAAATTTAAGAGTATCAAGTAGTTATCAAAGCTTTATTCAAAGGTTTTACTCTTGAACTTTATAATGAATTTGTTATTTTTCAACTCTACTATGAGTAACACAATTCGAAAGAAGTATCATTTAGCTTTTACTTCAGAATTTATTTAAAAAAAAATGGACTCATTTACAAAAGCTTCTGATATTGTTGTGTGTCCACTAATTCGTCAAGGATAATTTGGGAAATGATTTTTGGGTAAATTCTAAGAAAAAATCGTTCTACAGTAGAGTCAATATCCAATGTTCACATCATTTATAGGAGACTTAAGAAAAGGCTTACTTTAGTGTATCCTAACCCATGTTAAAAAAAATTGTTCTGTTAATATTAAGGGCAGAAACTTTGTTTCACACTTTATTTTTAGAAGAAATAATAGTCTTTGTAACTGCGTTTAAATAATGTTGATATCTTGTTTAAGTCTTCAGATATCCAATTTCTATACCTGATCCATTTTTCTTGTCCATGCTAAGTTTTGACCTTGAGTTCACTTTTCTATAAAAAATTCATAATAAACAAAAAGTTTGCAGCTGGTAATAGAGTAATTTATGATTTTTTACCCATGTTTATAACAACAATTGACAATACCATACTCCTAAGAATGGTTTTCCAAGAATTGATAATTTCCCAATAATTTTTTAAAGTTGCATAGATATTAAAAAGTTTTATAGCGTGCTTGTTTATTTGACTACTTGCCAAAACGCTCTTTTCGTTTCCGTATTCCATAAAAAGTTCTCAGAAAGAGTTAGGTTTGGTGTATGAAGGACTATTTGGAAAATTTACCAGACAAAAATGGTGTAAAATTAATTTATCAGTATAATTTTTTACGCCAAGGTTAGTTACAGTTGCTTAGAAATGGTATTTGAAATGTCTGCATTTACAAACCAAGAATACGCAGACATTATTTACGTTTATAAATAAATAATATATCTTCCATGAACTTTATCTTAACCGACGACTTTCTAGTAAAGGAGTATTTGGAAATACGTATCGAGGGTTCGAGAAAAGAGATCAGTTTTAAATACACGACCTAACGCAGGAGCTCAACAAGTAATAAGAATTTCGCCCGATGAAAGAATACTGGAAGCTGTTACAACTGATCCATCAAACTCCATCAGACGCTTAGCTTTGTAATTCAATGTAAAATATAAAATTTCTAATGTATAGCACTGTATGGAGAAAATCTTTATTCATACCACCATATACCTGTGCAAGAACTACTTCCTGATGATTTGGAAAAGAGACTTGAGTTTTCTAACTGGTTGCTAGAGCGGAGCTTGGATGACAACGTGTTTATTAGCAGAATTCTTTGAACGGACTAATCTCAATTTACAAGGAATAGGATCACAAATTTCCATAATCTTCATACACGGGCTGCGGATAATCCACATACCAGAAGACATAACTTATTTCAACACAAATTCAGCATCAATATGTATGCAGGTGTATTGGAGGACATTCCACTAATTCAACAAGCTTCATCACTTTTTTAACAGGATGGTGCTCCAGCTCATTATAATCGTGAGCCTTCAAATTGGCTAGATGAAGAGTACGGCAATGGTTGAACAGGATGAGAGGGATCAGCTCACTGACCTACAAGATCTCCTGTCCCTATAATACTGGATATTTTTGTATGGGGAAGTGTGAAAAAATTTGTTTATTCAACCGAAATAGCAACTTTAAGTGAATTGGAAGAGTCTGTTCTCGAAGCGTCATCAAAGGTGAGGTAACATCTAGCATGAATAAAAATTCGCAGTGAAATCCAAAAACGCACACTTTGGGTATCTGTTATATCTGTTCTAATACCTTTGCCCTTTGGAGCAAAAAAAAACTTTTTTTTAAATTTTTGTTTGCTGGAGGTTTTCCCAAGTATCGTAAAATCTATGGGTTTTCCTGCAAACTTGGTGATGAGTTTTTTTTTGTTTTTATTGCTACGTTCTTAAGAAAAATATAGTAAAACGTTATGTTTCATACGCATTTTCTAAAAAAAAATGACCTCAAATCAAAAAAATGGCATAGGTTTATAAATTGGATTTCTGAAGATACAAACAAATATCAAATTTATTTAAACGTAGTTACAAAGACTAGTACTATTTGGAGAATCTCTGTATAACAGATTCAGAAGCTATAAAACTAAGGGCTCTCTGACCTAGTTAAATAGAAGAAGTAAAAGCCTTAACAACTACAAAAAATATTATTTATTCAAAAAAAGTTTACAAAAATTGGAAAAACTTAAAAAAAGAGCTTAACCGCATTGGTTTCTGAATAATCTAAAATGAGCCCCGAGCTCACTGCAGATAGATATAAAGAGAGTAAAAGTAAACCGAGCTTACATCTACTAAAATAATGAAAACTGTTTTGGAAAATCGTCGAATCACAGTAAGAGCAGTTGCTGAGGATGTTGGCATATCGGTCGGGTCGTGTCATGCAATTTTTTCGGATGTTTTGTGCATGGGACGTTTGTCAGAGAAGTTTGTTCCGAAACTTCTTAATTTTGATCAGGAGAACCGTCGCATGAGCATCGCTCAGGAGCTCTTGAATGAGTCAATAATGATCATTACTTGCTCAAAACTTTGACTTTGCCCCATTGGATTTTTCCTGTTCGCAAACCTGAAGAGACCTATGGACGGACGGAGATTTGCAACGTTTGAGGAAATAAATGGCATCGCTGGAAGAGCTCAAGGCTAGACCAAAAAGTGCTTATGAGAAGTACTTCGAGGATTAGAAAAAGCGTTGGCACAAGTGTATTTTATCTAAGGGGAATGCCTTTGAAGGGGAAAACGTTAATACTGATGAATACATAAACATATTTTCATACAAAGTCACCTTACTTTTTTAACAAACGCCGTATGTTTAAGCTTAATTTATATCAGATGCGAAACATTCATTCAGGGCTTAAGATTAACTTAAGATTTACTTTTTGTGATACAATAGATACACTAAATGTATCAATGAGGTATTTTAAAGTTTTTGAAAATTATTAATAGACTACAGAGACATATCTTTTGGCATACACATCATACCAGTTTTCCTTCAAGAGTTTTTTATTTAATTATAACATATTGTACTTTAGCAATATTTTGAAACAGTTAATGACTTAATCTGTCATACATCATTTGGCTATTTGAAGGTTGAAGTTAAGACCAGCGCATTGATCAGTTTCTACCTTTTTATTGGCTTTTTGTCTTTATGGTGGTTTCCCTGGTTTTGGTACTATTAAGGCAGTAAGCGCTTTGGTAGACCACAAAAATGCGAAGATTAACAATTGCAGGTGACACAAATCAAACTCAACGGCAATTAGCAAAAGCATTACATGTGTCACAAGAAACAATCAGCAGACGTTTACGATCGGAAGATCAAAAAAGTCGGTAGATGCGTCCAACATGATTTGAATGAACGTCAAATATAAAATTGCAAAGTCACTTGTGAAATGCTGCTTTAACGCCATGAAATAAAATCATGTGACGGGTGACGAAAAATGGACTTATTTTGAAAACCTGAAGCGAAAAAAATCGTGGCTTTAATCTGGCTAAGTTTTCCAAATCGCTTCGGCAAGAAGACCATGCTCTGTGTTTGATGGGACCAGAGCGGTATGGTATATTAACTCTTGAAGCCAACAAATGATTAACTTAAACCATACAATAATCGAAAGACGAGTGGAATGGGCCAGAACACATGACAAAGTGATTTTGTTACACGACAAAGCATCGTCTCACACAGCAAAACTAGTGAAAGATACCTTGATATCGCTTGGATGGGAAATCCTTCTGCACTCGCCGTAGTCCCCAGACTTGGGGCCATCTGACTTTCAACTCTTCGCATTAATGGGGCATACATTCATACACTTCAGCGATTTTGAGGAAGTTGGAAATATTCATAATATTCATAAATTACCTGAAAGATGGGCGAAATGTGGTAACCAATATTTTGAATAAAAAAAAATAATTTCTCTAGAAAATTACGTACTTTACACAAAAAAAAAAAAAAAATAATAAATAAATAAATAAAAATAAACCGGAACAATTTATGCATTAATACTGGTATTATTAAAACTTCAGCAACACTCCATTGACTTAAAACGCATTTTAATATACAATAAGCGCCGCATTAATAATATAGGGAAGCTTGGTTAATTCCTTCCAAGTCAACATTTTAAGGACTTTTCAAGTTATCAGGTCGTAACTGGAAGCTTTCCATGGATTTCATTTCTTTATTTCTTTTTTGAGTTCTGTTAACGTTGCATTTATTATTGTGTAATTGTCAGTTACTGTTTCCGCTAAATTGATTTTATTACGAACAAGCGCTTGAGCAAAAAACTGTCTAAAAGTCTCCTCCGAATCAGCAGGCTTTTCTCTTTTTGTTCCTTCGCTTATTAATTTTGTTTTTTCTTTTTATTGGCTTACAAAGGTTTTAACGTAAATACTTGCTTACACGGGTGATTCAAGCGTGTTCTATGCTATGGAGCATTACTTTTATCGCCATTGGGAAATTAAGACCGCAGTTTGTTGGTTTTTTCCTTTGAAATATTTATCTGAGTTAAACGAATAGCAACAATGTTTCCAGACCTATCAGATCACTTGTATGGGAACGCCAAAATATTGCGTTGCTCAATAGGTTCTTCGGTTTTTCTTAGAAGTAGGATTTATCCTTTCAGAAAATCTCTGTATATACATATGCATATTTTTCTTCTTTTTTTTTTTTAAAAAAAAGGTGTCAAAGCGACAGAGGTGCAATGGGTGATTTGTAGCATATATGGAGATTCGGCTATAGGTGCTGACACTTGTTATCGTTGCTTTTGCTGATGCTGTTCGCTCTAGACGTCCACCCACCACGGACGTCAATGAAATCTTGGCTGCAATTACAGTTGACATGCATTTAGCGATACGGGAAACCGCTAAGCGGCTTAACATCGCTTATACAACCGTTTCGCAGATGCTGAAAAAACTTGGAATGTCGAAAAAGGTGGATGCTTCGAGCTCATAAACTCAGTGAAAGAAACATTATAGATCGCTTAATAGTCTATGTGTCTTGTTGAGATGGAATTCGCTTGAGGTGTTCCTGCAGAGTGTGGTTACAGGGGACGAAAAATGGATGGTTTACAACAACATCCTGTGTGAAGCACCATAATCATCCGATATACAAGATTTGCATTTGGTGAGCCTGGCGAGGCCTCTTTTACTTCGAGTTGCTTACACTCAATCAGACAAATGCCGTTATTGCTCTTAGCTCGATACTTTGAAGTAGGCAGTGGCCAGAGTTGGCGAACAGAAAGGGTGTTGTTTTCCATCATGACAACGCCAGACATACACAGCTTTAGGGACAAAATAAAAGCTGAATTCATTTGGCTACTAAGCTATGCAGAACTCACCGTTCTCTCCAGACCTGACTATCATCTGTTCCGCTTTCTCCAAAACAATTTGGAAGGAAAGTCATTCAATTCCGAAGATGAGATCATAACGTATCTGGAAAAGATTTTTACATATAAGTCTGCTGACTTATATGTAAAATCATTATGTCTCTTCCAGAATGTGGTTCTTTATTCTGGTAGAAAGTGATAGACCATGACGGACAATATCTGATAGACAATATCTTAGACTTTCCCTACTTATCTCGCTTTTTGGCTACTTCCCAGCCTCGGTAATAAGCGAAGGCGAATGAATTCTTGGTTGCGAAGATTTTTCGAATGATTTTCGGAGTTTCTTAGAAATAAACATCTTTGCAAGGTATTCCATAAACAAGGTATACGGCTTAGAAAAGAATTGTGATGTTTCAAAGTACGAGGGCGGTCCTAGAAGTACCCGGCCTTACCAAGACATGGGGCTAGTTATTTGAAAATATCACTGTATCTGAAAGTACGCAGTCTATAAAGCATATGTTTCAAGTTTGAAAGCGCTACGTTATTAAGTATTTGTTTGGCAGCCATCAATAGTGAACGTTGTCAGTGTATTTCTGAAAATAAAGAAAATTGGTCATCGTTATGTCATGCAATACTTTTATTTGAAAGGCCTCAGCCCAACCAATATAAAAGCTGAACTAGATTCTACTTTGGGTGAGTCAGCTCCTTCGTTTGCAACAGTAAAATTTTGGGTTGCTGAGTTTAAACGAGGCCGTACGAATTGCCAAGACGAGTATCGCAGTAGTCGACCAAATAAGGTGACGACTCCAGAAATGGTGAAGAAAATCCACAAGGCGGTGCTGGATGATCGTCGACTGAGGCATTGTAGGCATTTCAAAAATTGCGGTACATCGCATATTATTTGAAAATTTGGACATGAGAAAGCTGTGTGCTAAAATGGGATAATTTTCATTGACTATCTTGAAAAAGGATAAACTATCAATGGCCAGTATAATGCGAACTTATTGCAACGTTTGTTCTAAGAAATCAAGCAAAAACGGCCGCATTTGGCTAAGAAGAAAGTGTTGTTTCATTAAAACAATGCACCAGCTCACAGATCCGTTATTGCAATGGCTAAAATTAATGAATTAAAGTTTGAATTGTTACCTCATGCATCCTATTCGCCAGATTTAGTCCCCTTAGATTATTTTCTGTTCACAAACTTGAAAAAATGGCTCAGTGGTCAAATATTTTCCAACGATGAAAAAGTGATGTTAGCAGTTAACGGCTATTTTGAAGAGCAAGACAGTTCTTATTATAAAAAGAGTATCGAACTTTTTGAACATCGCTGGGAAAAGTGTATAAAGCTGAAAGGCGATTATGTTGAAAAATAAATAAATCTTTTTCCAAAATTTTTGTGTTTTCTTTGTTGGGTCGGGTACTTCTGGAACCGCCATCGTAAGTTCGAAGGTGCGCTTAACGGCAAACTAACTATAGGGTTTGCTTATAGGGACTTCACAACTTTGAATTTAATTTGTGAACGCACTCCTTCACTAATCATCAAACTGTCACTGTCAATTTATTCAGTAAACTCAACATTTCATCACATTTTTCACTAATGAGGTACGTTCTCCGATTGTGTTCTGGAGAACACCGTTATTTTTGGCACGAATTGCAAGATGTGGACTTGGACGACATGTACATGCAAACGTACTCGCGATGGCCATATGAATGAAGTCGAGTTTCATTCATAAATGTTTTGATTGTACTTCAAGCCAATAATAAAGTTTTTGAAATATCTTAAATGGTTTGCCATTTATTTAAAAAAAAAAGTTGTCAAGTCGTTATTAGAAAACCCTATAGTATCCTTAAATTCGTTGGAACGCTGGAATACGTTAGAATGATTGTGGAAATAGCGATCAAACAAAATGATCCAATAACCATTTCGTCGGCATTACAGGTTAGAATATGTAATTTTTGGTTACTGCAATCTATTTTAAGGCATTTACAAATTCACAGTGCGAGGTCGTATGTTTTCCGCATACTTACCATACATATATAACTAATTTTTCTTTTATTTATTGTACAAAGATGTAATATTTCGCAATTTTTAATGGGCAAGTCAGAGAAAAACCCATGTGTCACTGTTCCCTTAGGCATTGAAAAGATGTGATATCTGCATTGAGCATATGGTAGTTCCTTGTTGAAGCGAAACAATGATACTAGTGCAGATAAATGTCTGTATCTAGATTCGCATGATATGCTTTTTCATCAACGAGACAACTGACACTATGCAGTGTTTTCAGCTTTTTTCTTTTCATACACTTCACTTATGGCAAGATACCTAGAAAAAATAGTGGACAGGAAAATAATATCAAAAAAGCAAAAAAAAACAAACAACAGCAAAACAAAAAACAAAACAAAAAAAAAAAAAAAAAAACGCAAGAGAAAGACTCATCGAGTTAATTTTCTAGTCACGTATTCTTTTTAATCCTGACAAGAATATTCCTTGCACAAAATTCGGTATTCGTTTTTTCTTCTCTCCTATTTTTTTTTCTTCTGTTGTATGTTATCCTTTTGCTACCTATAAACAAACAAGATGAACATAGTTCAGATACACAAGATACTGACAGTCAGACAGAATTTAAAGTATGAGAAAAAAATACATACATACATATGTATTCCAAATATGAATTTTTGTGTTTTAAGTATTTTTTTTTTCTATCTATTCACATGTATCGTATCCATTTAACTCTTTGATAAAAAAAAAAAAAAAAAAAAAAAAAAAAAAAAAAAAAAAAAAAAAAATCATGGGAGGATCTAGAAAGACAGTGTCCTCAAAGCATTGTACGTCTGGCTTCAGTTTTCAGTGAATTCCTTAGTAAACAAATTTTCGAAAGTCATTGCGAGCTTTAAGTTTGCGAGGGTAACATTTTTTTGGGTTTGATTTCAGCACTTCATATCCTTTTTAAAGAATTTTTTGAATTTGTGTTTACTTGACAGGTTTATGTACATATGTACATAGGTATGTATGTACTTCTATGTACATTTGTATATAGGGTCTTATTGCCACTTCTGGTTTAGTGCAGTCATGTTGTCATGCATGCTTTGTCAGATTTTTTTTTCTTTCGGTATCGGGTGATACAGGACTAAATTCTTTACATGGGATTCAGGGATGCGCTGAGGGATGCTTATTAAATTTAAAGTGTTTTAATTTTGAACATTAGATTTAGTAATTTTTGGTCAAGTTTTTATTTTTTTACTTTTGCATGGTGGCATTTAAAAATTATTTAACTATGACGTAATGGCGGTTCCCAATATCAATGGTAATTTTTGAAAATGATAAGAACTAGTTAAGATAAGAATTCTCTTCAGATTACAGGTGTGTTAGTGTACATATGGTGATGAATCAATACATAGGTATGTAATACTAAAATAATTCGAATCTTTTATAAACGGCTTTTCTACATACTTTAGTTAAATATGGAAAATTTTTTTCCAGATAAACTGCGTGTACGAGTATTTTACTTATCAAGCTTTCTTGTATGTGTGGCGTAGGCAAAAATAAAACGTGACGATTGATCAATGTACTTAAAGTCTAAATGTCAAATTATAAGTTTGGTCGACATTGAGAATGAGTGACTACACTTTTATATTAAGATTGATAGCATATTAATGATTCATTAGTTTCAATTTAAAAAAGGCGTTGCAGTTCCTTGATGAATTAAATTACCAAGACATTGTTTTGCTTGGTTGTGTCCTTATGTAAAGTTGGTAAAAAGTAGACGACATCAAAAAGATGCTCCGATAAGAACACCAAAGAAATTACAATCGTTTCTTTCAGATAAAAAAAAACAAGTCTTTTCAATTCAGTATTGTTAATATCACATACCCGGTAGTCACAATCGAAAGGTGTTCATTGTTTCTACTCCAGAAAGATCTGCATCGTACTCAGGAATTGAATATACAAAATGATTTTGAGATTTAATGATTGCTGGGAAGTGGTGGCCACTAGGAACAATATGCTTATATAAGAACTTCCATTTGATGAGGTGTCCCATATTTCTAATGGGATTTACTCAACTCAAGCGTATCATCTTTTGAAACATGTCATATGTTCCAGATATAATAGACACATTTAATTATGGAAAGTTATATACTTCAATAATCTTATTAATCATCCAAATTATTTTTATAAAAATTCGTGGTCAGCCCTTATAATCGTTCCGATAAACGAACAATTGATTCACAAATTCACTCCATAATTGGAGTTGCCATGACAGCGAAATAGCAACGAGCCAGAAGTGAAGAGAATATTACGGCTATACGCGAGTCGGTTAGTAAAGACTTACCGTTCCGTTCTGAGGAAAGACCGTTCTTAAGATCCGATCATCTCGCGTAGATCCCTTTGCGAAAAAAAAACTTGTTTATACGCCCGTAAAGTGTACAGTAGTCGCCTAGTGTATATAATTAGGACACGTACAGCGAATGAACGCCAATGCTCCAGACCGAAGGGACTTTGATTCCAACTCGGCAAAACAAGTGAGAAATGATCTCACCCAACATGGAGAGCACAACTAGAGACAGGTAGCGGTAGCCGCGCTAACTATAGAAACGAATTGGTTGAGCTTCAACTCTACCCAAGACTGAAGCGCTATCTAAGTAAATAAATAAGTAAAATTTATTTATTTATTTTTTTTTTTTTTGGTAGTGTAGATGTAGTGTGAGATTCTTACTCATTAACATAAACACCTCCTTTAAGCAGACTACGACTGAGTTCATACTCAACAAGTAGTTCTTCTTTCGCGTTTTATTTTGCTTTAATTAGATATTTTGAAGTCGATTTTCCATTAAATTTTTTTACGCGCTTAAAAAATTAAGCGGTGCTGATCAACGCGCTAGACCGAGACTCTTAGTCCTTTTCAGACGGTGTAATAAGTTTGTCTCGTCAGGGATCTGTTGAACAGAAATGTTCGTATGTACTTGTAGTCGATTTTTGTTCTTTCGCGCAAACATTTTAATTTTGTTCTGAACGTTTTCGACTCCTGGGTCTCTGTGGATATCATGTTTCTACCACGGTTCATTAACAAACCCTCGGAGAACTTTGTTTTGGAATGTCTGTAAGACGTTAACGTCACTTGTTTTTGTACAACCCCAAAGCTGTATAACTACCACTTGTTTATATAGCAGCAATTTGTTTTCTAAACTAAGCCTTGAATACTTTCTAAGAAGTCACTACATGTCTCTCTACCTAATCTCAAGCTATTCACGTTTTTTCTTAACGTAACAGAGGTAGATTTTCAATTTTCAGAGTGAAGTTCACATGGACAAACTTGTTTCGATAAAGTGTGATTCCCCAAGCCTTTTTCCAATTGTTAATTTGTGTAAGGGCGCGTTGTTACTTAGCAGTTGCTTCTTCGACGGTTTTAGCTGTTGCCAAAATGGCAGTGTTATCAGCAAATTTGGCTAGCATACTGTAGTATCGTCCGTTTGCGGTATGTCGCGGGTAAAAAGCAAATATAGCAGAAGGCCAAGTGCATTTGATTGCGGCACCCCCGCCTTTATTGTCTTAAAATTGGAATATTCGTTTCCTTGTCTGACACGGAAGAGTCGGTCATCTAGATATGAACTTAAAATATGAGTCAATTGCTATGGTAGGATTTTTTTTATATTTCAGGCCTCCGTGCCATACCTTATCAAAAGCTTCCGGAACGTCAAGGAATGCGCTTGAATAGACTAGCTTACTATACACTCGATTGTTCGTTGAATTACATCGGTTATTCGATGCACTTGGTCAACAGTAGAGTGTTGGCTTCTAAAGCCAAATTGAAGATCGGGCAAGATTAGATTTGTGTCAATAATCGATTTAAGACGATAAAGTAAGATTCGCTCGAAGACCTTCTATATAATCGGGAGGAGCGATATTAGTCTGTATGAATTGACTTTAGTCAGCGGTTTACAGGGTTTCGGAACCATAAAAACCTCGGCAACTTTCCACTGATGCGGTACATGCTTTGGTCTTATGGTGGCATTTATAAGATAAAACAAAAAAGTAAACCTTTTTCCGGTAGCGCTTTTAGTATCTCTCCCGTAATGAAGTCATATCTGGGTGTTTTATTGGGCTTAAGTGTGTCTATAACTTGTCTAAGTTTCCTTAGCTTAGCCTTTCCTATTGGAATATTCGCCGTCATGTCTATCGTATTGACATTCTCTGGAAGCACTTCCCCGTCGAATGGTTTGAATGTTTCTGCAAGATGGTCGGCGAAAACGTTAGCTTTTTCTTTATCTTCTTTTGCCCAGTCATTCTGGTTTCTTCTTATAGGCGCCACGTGTATTTGGGGCTTTCGAAGAAAATATGGAGTAATTGTTATCTTTTGTCACTGTAAGGTTTTCTAAATATAGGGTGATTCATCGTAAGGTTTGATTTTCAATAGGCTTTTTTTGACAGATCACGCGTGACTCATACCAAACTGCTTTGTTGCTTTTATTTAGCATAACTTGGCAAATCCACGCAGAAAAACTCACACTGGAACAGCGTCTCCAAATTCTTCAGTTGTATTATCAAAGTCAGCGTTCTGTGAGAAATGTTTTTCGTGCGATTCGAGGAACCTACGGTGCGCATAATCGACCTACTGAAACCACTATTGCCAATACCATTCGCAAATTGAATACCAGTTTACATTAGTGGATGATACTCGACTGGTTGGACTTCATCCAGCACGTAGTGAAGAGCCTATAGCAGCTGTAATTTAGAATGTACGCGAAGACCGTGACGAATCGATTTGTCGTCGTTCTCAGCAGCTTGGCTTGACGTATTCGACAACTTGGCATATTTTACGTGAGGACCTCGGCCTAAAAGCGTACAAAATTCAACTTGTGCAAAAATTGAAGGCAGGCGACTTGAATTTGCGTCATATTTTTATTGAATGGGCTCTGGAAAAACTCAATGAAAATTCGATGTTTTATCGTGAAAATTTGTTCAGTGATGAACCCCATTTCTGGTTCAATAAAAACGTTAATAAACAAAATTGCCGTATTTGAGCTGACGAGAAACCCGAAGAGTACCAAGAGCTACCATTACATCCATTAAAAACAACGGTATGGTGTGGTTTATGGGCTAATGGAATCATTGGTCCATATTTCTTCAAAAATGAGGCAAATCAAAATATTACCGTCAATGGTAACCGTTATCGCACTATGTGATACTGGCAACTTTGTTCGATTCGCGTGGAGTGTTATTCCATGACGCCTGCTGTATGATTTCAACAAACCGTTCAACTTCATTTTCAAGTTGATACAGCATACTAAGCGGTACTTTTAACTCCGTATTTTCGACATCCTCTATTCGGAAATCTTTCCAGTGAGATTTTTTGTTGGATAATCTGGGTGGTCTTTGTTTCTTAACCAAGGATTCGCACAATGAAAGGATAATTGAAGGACGATCGGAGGAGAGATTGAAGCTTTCTTCAATTTTGACGTTGAAGTCTATCAGATCGGGAAGTTTGGCGACATCTAAGTTCCAGTACGTCGGTCTGCCTGTTGAGTAAGATTGTCAACCACTTTCCATGCCAGCTCTGTAGAGAGTTTTGCGCCTCCGTGTGAGATACATCTTGAGCCCCAAAAGGTGTGCCACCAAAAATAAAGATTTTTCCAAGAGAGTTTAATATGTATATGAATTCTTGTTTTTCTATTTTGAAGCGCGATTGGCAATAGATCGAGGATATACTAAAAGAGTAATTTTTATTTTTAGCGCCCACCGTATGCCATTGAATCTTCTCGGCATTTAATTTTTGCGAAAGCGAACGGTAATTGTCTGGATTAAGGACATTGACAATCCATGTATCGTAATTGCGGGATATTACTCTGTAGTCGGTTGAACATAGTGATTTAAAGATTGTGTGCAACTTGCTATAGTCTGAGATTCTAAAGACGTTTATTGGCGGCGGCGTTCTTTGTTTGGGTTGCTTTTTTCCTTAATTGACCTCAGCAGTATTAGAGCTGACTGGCGTCTCTTTTTGTACATTTTCAGGCGAGGAATCAGCTTTTCGTTTCTTACCTGGTCTTTGTTTAAGTATGCAGTCTGTTGCTCGGACTAGATCTTCTTCTTCCGTTTAAAAACTCGAGTCGCGGATCAGACTCGGTTTAAGTTTGCGTCTTAATTGCATCTAATTCCGTTTCAAGTTCGGCGCAGAGCAATTCCATATTTTGAAATCTGGCGCGCAGATCATATTTGGCGTTCGAGATTTTGCAACTTAATTAGTGTAATACTATCGACCAAAGCTACCGACTGTGCTTGGTCTTTGCTTCCACACGATTTTTCCAGTAATCCGTGTTTTGGAGATCTCGTAACCCTTGAGTTTTCATGAAGGGGTCCTGGTTTGTATTTGTATTGTGTTGTATAGCGTTTGTAGAACTCATTTTATTCCCACGAGTAGCGGAGAAAGGGTAGTATTTCTGTCCAGATATCCGCATTAGACAGATAAAGCCCGCTGATCCGGAGGTCGCCAGGTATCCGGATGCTCCGTTAGAGATTGGGCTAATTTTTATAATGGGCCTCCAACCTGGTCGATTCTGGCACGGGTCGCTTAACACATTAATCCATCCCAGTCGCCTCTTACGACAGGCATGCCTACCTCGGATATATTGTAGTCCCTAACCTGAACTGGTAAGCAACAAATCCGTAAAAAAAATTGTATTGACCTAAGAGCTAAAACTAAATGATCATCATGTACGTCAAATTTTCGCTGATTGCTTTCTATAGAAGATGGAAGAAGATCTGGATTTTTTTCTCATTATCTTCAGTGACGGGCCACATTTTTGGTTAAATGGCTTTGCTCATAATCAAATTTGCCACATGTAGTCAAGTAAAACATTTTTTTCAAGTATATTGAAATTGGGAGGTTTGGAGGATATATGGTTTTACAGGACTGTCCAAAACTTATTGAGATCGAAGTTTGGTGATTTTCTTATCGTTGAAAATAGGTTTTTAAATCGGTCGCCGGATTTATACTATTTAACACATTTTCGCTCTTTTCTTTGGGACTTCATTAATTCTCTGGCTCATACCAACAAGCCAGAAGTTTTGGAAGTGAGCCCAAATGAAAAAGCCTGTATAAATATTTTCTTTATAACTAGCGTGCACTTAATGAATTTTTTATTTCTTTAAAGTATTTGCACTTAATCTAAATCTGTCTTCGTTTTTTTTTTTTTCTTATATATACATGGATATAAGCTTGCAGTTAAACATCCACCTTTGTTGGTTGCGAGCGTAAAGGGCATTCCATTGAATTGAAATGCCGATAGTTTGCTTAAAAAGAAACTACATCAACTATTTCACCAGAAAAGGTGCCTTATGTGTAATGATCGCTACATGTAGACTTATGTTAAAGCTAGATGTTATCAAAAGGCCGTACATCTTTTGCGCAAGTGGTAACACATGTCTGCCAATTAAATAGATTCAGCCAAATGCATCTGAAAAGATCTGAGTATTTGGTATCTCACAACAGATGTTACTTGGTGGGGTTTATTCAAAGAGTTGCGGCAGAAACTGCATGGGCGAGTTGGAGTTGATGGTATCCTCCATTTTCTCTGTTCATGCTCTGCTCTCTGCTGGAGAAAAAAACTCTTCCTACCATAAGGAACGTACATTAATTTTAACTAAAAGCCGACCTTTCCGCAATTTGTCTAGGTGTAAGGTTGAAATAAGATGCCGTACGCAAAATAGGTCATTTTTCTCTGGGCATTACAGATTCTAGTCATCCACTACTGTATGATAGGCTTTGCCATAATTCTCAGGTTTTTGAAGCAAGTCCATAATTACTTTTCGACTTCAGCATAACTGTTTTGTGATTTCACCGATTTTAATATTTTCTTTGTAAACATTGAGAGCTACTTGAATTTTGTTACCGTTAAGCCGTTTTCCTTTGTCCATTTTTAATTAAAAAGAATGAAATTAATTCTTAAAGGTACGAACAAATGATTTTCTTAGAAAAATAAAATAAGTATACGCTTTTACGATGGCTCAAAGTAAACTGAATACATATTCATTGAAAATTGCTATCATTTTGACGCACCACATATTCGGTTTTTTCAGTGAATCTGTTTTAGTGTTTTCACTTCTATAAACACGTTCAACTATTACTCAAAACAAAACGGGTTTGCTTTGTAAAATAATATGGATGTGCCATCTTTTTGTCGCAGTGCGTACATGCCGTATGAATCGAGTGGCGAACTCCCTCCAGGAATAGGAGTACTAAGCTCATTTATCAAAAAAGTAGAGCAGGAAATGAATGAACCAACATTTGTAGTTAAAGTAGTAAAATTAGTATCTTTGATTTGAAAGCCCCACTGAAATAGACTATGCAGCGGAAAAACTGAGGATGATCTTCACTCAGGCTTTTAACCAAGCATGCCCAACGAGGATCAAGAAATCAAAAAAACTCGTCACATTGGTCCACTAAGAATTGCAATGCATTAGCAAAGAGGCAAGGAAACTTTTCAGTCCAGGCAAAAGCTCAAATCTGTGCTCCGACTGTAGCAAATATATGATATGTCCACGAAAAACTAGAGCGCAAGCTGTAGTGCTAAAAGAAAATCGTGGAGAAAGTTTTCCTCAAACACAATAGAGAGTGCGAGGCTATGGAAACTCATATTTAAGGAACCGACAATAGTGTATGAATACCACTTCTCTGGAAACATTCCTACTCCAACACCAGTTGTAAATACAGACCCATTCTTCAAGCCAAACCCGAAAGGCCACATTAACTGGGTTTATGCTCCTATACGGACTATAGAATACCCCATCACGACTTTGACTTAAGTAGAGAGGAATATGAACAGACTCGATATCCATTTTCTTGATGGATGAAAGAAAACGGGATCTTCTCCGATCAATAAACTAACGATGCTCACGCCACTTCTCGTACTACAGCATTGTCTTCCATGCTGAAATATCGGCTGTAGCAGAAGTAGCAAAACTTGGGCCAATAAAGGCAATATTGAGGATATTACCATATTTATTGACAGCCAAGCTTCTATCAATGCCATCGCGGTAGCCGAAATCAAATCGAGGCTTGTGAAGCGTTGTCACGAAAAGCTTACAGCTCTTTGCCTTAAGCATAAGGTTACGCTGCTACAAAGGAGATGCAGGCAATGAAAATTCAGACGTGCTACCTAGAACAGGATTTTCCTTAGAACTGTCAAATCAAAGTATCAAACCTCCTATTTGCACTCTGAGAATACAAGTGGAGTGAACGATACAAATAAAAGACAATGAAAGGTGGAAAAACCTTTCAACTTGCGAGACCTCAAAACAAGTAATCCGAACAAGCAGGATTCTCTTGAAAACGACAAATAACGCGAGACGGAAAGCGAAGACCAGAACTATGAACCGCAATCAAATCCCTATCTCTTTGCCCCTGTTCTTCACATCAGAAGCGTTTTAATAAACGTAGATTTATTAAAGTTTTTGAGTAGCTCTCGGATTGTAATAATGTCCCATTTCCTTGGTCACTATCTTAGCTCTTTGCCTTATTCGAGCCATTTCATTATTCGTTGATCGATTCGACATTCTTTCCTTCTTCAGTAACATCCTCCTATCCGAACCTTTCTCAGTTAAACCGAACCTGTATTTTAAATCTGTCTTAAATCTTTCCATATTTGAATAACCTTGCATTCATTCAAATCGATAGCCAGATAAAAAAAAATCGTTCTATTCTTAACAAAAAATCAACACCTTCTCGGTATATCGATAATCTATAAATTATGTTCCATTGAATTCTATTTTCCAATAGAATTGGAGATGTTCAAAGTTCAACCTCAAACTCTACTCACGTAAATTTTAGCATCTGGTTTACTTGTTATATTCTTTGCTATATCTCTAAGTAAACTGAAAACTAACCTCCGTACTCAAGGCACATGAAATGCAATTGGCTTTCAGAGAAAGTCCTCTTCCCAATGTGGGTTATCTCCTCAACTAAACTCTGCGAATACAATAGGTTTCAAGAAAATTCCTCAATATCTGCCATAGAGACCTTGTTGCGCGCCAAAAATAAGTATATGTATGTGTATGCATATTGAGCTGGATTTACTTTTATTGTGGACTCCCTGTGTAAACTAGGCCAAATATACTGATTTGTAATACATAATAAACGATACCATTGTGGAAAATGGTGAGAAGGACTGCAAATGGTAAAAATGCATTCCAAAGCCATAAATTCAGAACCACAAGTTGCAAACATTCCATGTAGTAACTATAAATCCGTATTCAATCGCGATTTAAATAAAATAAAGTGGTTCTTCGTGGAGCTTCGTGGAGCTCCGTGGAACCTCATGGAGCTCGTCCTTGCCAGTGGTTCTTTGCCCATTTCACATTCTCATTGCCAGTTACCAGTCGCTATTGTACGAACTACGAGCATGCAATGCCCTTGCACTTGAGATTCAACAGGAACCGGAACGAATAGAAACAAAAAGGGAAACAGCTACACAATAACGCAAAGTTTTACGTTCTCCTGACTACCAGTACCGGTTCTATACATGGCTTGGTTTATTTATCTTTGCTGATTCTTGAACTCTGAACCCACTCTTCTATGTTGTTCGTTCCATTTGTTTTGATGCACTTTCGTATGGACACAGATACTTTCACACCTTCTGAATGAGCAACGCTTTAACGCTGCTACGACATAACGCTGCACATTTCTCATACAAAACAAAACAAAACAAAACAAAACCAAACTGAAAACTCAGCTGCCACCTAGAGACTTCGTGGGCGAAAATCTGCTGAAACTGAAAGGCAGTTCTAGAAAGATAATGACTTCTCCATCCTCTACTCCAGCAGGTACTCGTATCTAGGGAGAGACTTTGTTAGAACACTGAAAGCATACTCAAACTTAATTCATCTTTTCCACACCTTTGATTTGCCATTTTTACCAAGCAGCACATAGCCCTGCACCAGGCAACAAATCTTTTCAGCGGTTGAGCGCACTGGCGGCATGGTGTGGAAGGTGCGGAAGGTAAGCTTACTGCCTCTAAACTGGTGAAATAATCTTCATTTAGTGTGAAGTAATGGAAATTTGATTCTCTGTGTGCTAGAGGCTGGTAAAGCATATCGAATGATGAATTTGTATTGAACGAGATTCGATATGATTTGTGTATAGGCGCAGATAAGTTTTGCAATACTATTTTGAATCCTAAGAAATATCAGTCGCCTGAATAATGATTTCATGTGCCGAAGAGTTATAGTTCGAGGTCCAGACGATGATTGCTTTTGTGCAAAGTAATCGGTTGTTTTGTTATTGCGCGGTGGGAGTGTAGCTCTATAAGTCCTAGCTATGTCACTGTGCGCCAATATAATTGTCGTTGCGTTTACTCCTCCGTTAACAACTTACTTTTTGAGCGGTTTCATCTATTGACATTGACATACTCTTTGTTTTTATTGGGTTTTCTGATAACGACTGACAACTTTTTTTTTAAATAAAGGGCAAACCATTTGAGATATTTCAAAAACTTTACTATTGGCTTGAAGTACAATCAAAACATTTATGAATGGAACTCGACTTCTTTCATATGGCCACCTCGGGCACGTTTGCAGCGGTCGAATCGTTGGACCCAATTTTCAACGACTCGACCACACATTTCGGCCCAAAACTGCCGCTATTTCCCGTTCAATGTTGGCTCTGAGATCTTCCAAAGTCGTCGGCATGTTGGCATAAACCAATGACTTAACGTAGCCCCACAGAAATTAGTTAAGCGGCGTTAAATCGCAAGAACGAGGCGACCAATCGACTGACCCATGTCTTAAGATAACACGCTCACCATACTTACTCTTCAAAAAATCGATTGTATCGTGTGCTGTGTGGCTTGTGGCACCATCCTGTTGAAACCACATGTCGTCCAAGTTCATATCTTCCAATTCGGGCCAAAAATAATCGGTGATCATGGCGCGATAACGCTGACCATTCACAGTAACGTGACGATCGTTATCGTCGACGAAAAAAATATGGCCCAATAAAGTCGCCGGCATGCAAACCGCACCAAACAGTTATTTTTTGTGGATGAAGTGGTAATTTGCATTCACATGTGGGTTTTCACTCGACCAATAACGCATATTTTGCTTATTGACGAACCCATTGAGCCAAAAATGAGCTTCGTCACTGTAGATGATTTTGCGATGAAATTCATCATCTTGGCGCATCGCTTTAAATAGTCCATCGGCTTCAATTCTTGAGTCAGCTTGATCTTGTGTGGGTGTAAGCCAAGATCCTTACGCAAAATACGCCATAATGTGGTCTGAGCGATGCCCAATTCTTGAGAACGTCGTGGAATTGACTGATTTGGATCATTTGCTACGGACGTCTGAACGGCAGCGATATTTTCGACACTTCGACCAACCCGTTGTCTCACTGACATTGCAACATCACATAACGAATATGTAGACTCAAATTTTTGCATTAAACTTGTTATTGCCTGTCTAAAAGGGCGAGAATTAAGACCGAAAATTGGAGTTAACGCTCTTAAAGTTGCAGTCACTGACTCCGAATATCTGTAGAAAATTTTTATAATTTGCAGACGTTGCTCGTTAGTGTACTTTAGCATGAAATTTTGAGTTTACTAAATAAATTGACAGCGTCAGTTTAATGATTAGTGAAACAGTGCGTTCACAAATTAAATTTTAAGTTGTAAGTCCCTATTGGAAAACCCTATATATCATAGAGCCGGGCTCAGATAATTCGGGTCCTATATAATATACACATATATGTTCGAAGGAGGACTTTGATGCTCAATTGCCTTTTTAGTCCAAAGAAAATTAGCGAGAGATATTTTTCGTTTGATTTTAGGTTTAAGTATTTGTCAAAAATAATACTGGAGATAAAGGAGACAAAGTCATTAAAAACCTCAAAGCTATGTCTACCTTAAAGTGATATCCTGTGCGACACATATCAGTTGAATGACCTGTGCACTATGTACTTCGTTTTGCTCCCGTTGACCGCTAGATCCATCTTCACCGCTTCCAAAGTGATGACATGTGAGTCTTTCATATTATGTATATTATTTAAGAACGATGTCTAAGAAGTTTTATGTTGTTGAGTGTCTACGTTAGGAGCAACGTAAATCTTCTAAAATTAGGCAATCTTTACAAATGCTATCACTTGTGGCACTACTTTAGTTTGCCTAAAACCACACTTACCGGAATCTCAATGGATTCTAGAATTTCTTTTTGGCGGTTGAGAGAAACTTAGAGCCAATCTTTTTGTAACCGCTCGACATCCAAATTCATAACGACATTTTCTTGTCTTTGAAATGTTCGGAACTGTAGCCTGCCTACAACGAGCCAATGGTTCGAGTCAATGTTCATCACCTTAACAATTGGAAATCCATCATACTGGAGGAGTGCCTTTGATCTTAATTCATCTAAAGTCTTTTAACTCTCCTTGTCAAAATTGAGATGCGTACTAAAAAATATTTAGATTTGGTGCCGTGCATGCCATGCTTTCCAAAAGTACTAGAGAAGATTTCTTCTGTAAAAAACGTAGAAACGTAAGAACTCGTAGAAGATATTTTTAATACGAATTGTAATGGTGCGCTTGTTTATATTCCGAGAACTTAAGACTTAAGCCAGTCGGTGTTGAAAATTTGAAGGATTACTACTGCCATTTGTTTTATGCCCGTCGGGTAAAATGACAAAAACTTTTTTTATCCGATCACTAAAAGATCCAGATAGCGATATCTTAACTTAATCCCAACAGAGCTGGTGGAGAAGACGAAGGAGCATGCACGAACACATCTGTAACATATTATGCAATGAAAGTGATTGGAAATTTAGCATCGTTTGCCAGACTGCAGCGGGATCAGTCTCCTTAACATCGCTTAAAAGGTCGTATATTCTATCCGAAATTCGAAAACCTCAATCGACCTTATAAGTGCAGGTTAGGTCTGGTAAGTTCCCTATCAAAAACGTAAGAACTTCATATTGATATCCACCACGCGTTGATTTATAGAAATGAACTTTTTGGAGTTATGTTAGTCAAACTTCTCCATCTGTGCAGGAGAATGCTCGCTGCTTCATAAAATTAGTTGTGATATCCAGAAATTAATTTACCAGTTTACACGTTGTAATAAGGTTTTTTCAGCATCATACTTTTTTTTTAAAAGAACTTCACACTGAAAGTGCCTGAGCGCGTGTTAAGTTTTTAGGAAAATGGGACAGAAAGAGAAAGAAAGATGTTTGGGTTCTGTGCTTATTTCGTTCCATTAGATGACATCAGACGTTTAATGGGGAGATTAAATTACATATTTGTGTTCTTAAACTTGTTATTGTATTCTAGGCAACCTTTTATCTCATGAGATTTTAGTTAAGGTCTTTCGGCCGTCGCTGGTATTGAACCCCGAAACGTTCTATTTGGGAGACAATACATTACCACTTAAAAGGATTATAGATGGGCAGGTGGGCACCACCTGAGACACAATATTTAAAAAGTCTATGCATCTGCGTAGTTACTGGATAATTTTCGGTTACTTAGAACCCGCGCTTATGTTAGCGGGTCCATTCTAAACCTCATCACACTTAGGTCTGTGTTAACCCATTGTAATGTCCGGTTGGTGAAATTGGAAGGGGTAGTGATACGATTGCGGTTTTTAGTTTTGGTTTCTATTTTCCGAGAATCAGAAGAGATGCATGTAAAACTGCAGGTAGTTCTGATAGGTCATGCAAGTATTAACTTCCTAAAGTTCTGTGCCTCAAATTACTGGACATGGAAAGTGGCACAAAAAGTGGACGGTATCTTTCTATAAGCCTATGCCCAAAAGTCTCTTGCAGAGGTCGTCGTCGGTAAGGCTTAGCTTTATTGCGTGCGCCGCCAGAAGATTATGGCCTGTGAGTAATCCAACAAGAAGTGTAAATAGTTCCACTCTGCTTTTCAAGAGAATCTTAATTGCTCTGGATTAGTTGTTTCATGGTCTTGCGGGACGGAAGCTTTTTCCAATTTTCATTGACTTTTATTTCTATCATTAGCTCCATTTGTATTTTCAGAGTGTAGAGTGGAGGTTTGATACTTTAATCTGCCAGTTTGCTTTTTAGGGAGAATTCTTTTGGAGGTAGCTCGTCAGCATGCTCATTGCCTGCCACCCCTTTGTTGGCCAGGGACCCAACAAAGCGTAACCTTATGCTGAAGGCAAAGAGCTGTAAACTTTTAAAGACAGCGCTTCACAAGCATCGATTTCATTTCGACTAACGCGATGACCGTGATGGTAGCCTGCCTGTCAATAAATATAGTAATATTCTCGTGATATTAGCAGCCTCGTGGCCGCTTCTGCTGCAGCCGATATTTCAGCCTGGAAAAAATTGATGTGGTGCGGGACGTGTTGTGGGTATTGTAAGTTTAATTGATCGGAGAAGATCCTATCGTCGGTTTCTATCTCCGTCTTTGATCCATAAAGGAAATGAATATTTAGTCTGGTCCCATTCGGTTCTTGTCCCTTTTCGCTCTTCTTGGGAAAATGCAGGCGAATGGTATTTCGAATTCGTGATGGAGTATTCCGTAGTCCGTTTTGGAGCATAAACCCAATTCACTTGTAAGAATCGAGACGTTGTCTTTCGGGTTTGATTTTCACTCATTAAGCTGACTCAACATTAAAGCGCTTCTCGTTGCAGATCTAGGGGCAGGAATCCAAGTATATTTTCTAGTCCCGCCATTGGCGTCATTCTCATTGCATGGTATTTCGAATTCGTGATGGAGTATTCCGTAGTCCGTTTTGGAGCATAAACCCAATTCACTTGTAAGAATCGAGACGTTGTCTTTCGGGTTTGATTTTCACTCATTAAGCTGACTCAACATTAAAGCGCTTCTCGTTGCAGATCTAGGGGCAGGAATCCAAGTATATTTTCTAGTCCCGCCATTGGCGTCATTCTCATTGCATGAATCGTGCTTATACATGCAATCCTCTGTACTTTTGTCATTAACCTAAGCTTGCTTGACAATACCAAGGCATCTAGCGGCTGTTCGACAGCCGGAAGAATGCGGGTTATGCGGGTTGACTGTGGCTTAAGTGGCTTTCAAAGACATTGTTTCTTTTTTTTAGACAAATGAGTTGTTGTTTACTATATAACAAGTCCAATTACACTAATAATTTAGTCTTCCCATTTAATGTTAGATGCCTCCCATGGAGCGAAATAACCACTGAGCCCAAAAATCTGTTTTTCTCTTCCTGTCCAATTTTCCTAAAAACTTAGCACTACACTTTAAGTGTAGTCATAGCCACTCGACCATTGTTCATAAAAAAAATATGCAGTGGCTTTTATTCCTCCCTTCCATTTTTAGATTCAGAATTATTTTATTAACCACTAGGTCCACAGAAGAGGTGATATCACTCTTCCTTGAGTGTGTCTTTGAGGGTGTCCGTCGAGGAGGTGACTCTCAATACCGTATTACCAAGAGGATTGATGTTTCTGTTGTGAAGCATACACGTTGTCAGGTTCGTTAGCGCAGAATGAACTATAGCATTTCCTAAGTTTCTACTTACAGTAGGAATGTTGTGACAACTTCATGTTGGGCCGTTTCCCTGACTTAGCTATACTTTTGTATAGGCATGCTGTGTTGAGATTGAGTCTTCTGGTTGCAAATTGTTTCAAATATGAGTGGTAAGCAGTTTTTCAAAAGTTTTTGAAATGTATGATGTTAGGCTTATGAGCCTGAAGTGTTTTGGATAAGTATGGCAGGATTTACCTGCTTCGAAATGAGATAGGCTTAGTAGTGTGTTAGGGAAAACCATTATAGGCTGTAGATAAGAGAGGACAAACAAAAAAATCAGTTCGGGCAGTACGTCATAACAGAAACTGACAACGATACATCCGTAGTGATTGAGAAATATAGTAAGTGCCTCTAACGAATAACAAAAAAAGCATCGTATAAGACCCTTACGTCCTTGTGCTGCTGCATGATACGGAAGTTACATGTTGACTTTATTTGGTTATAGAACACGCGTTGTTTTCAATCAGTCAATATGTCAGTGGAATTACGCAGTTCTAAAAGGCATCAAATAACTGGTTCAAAACTTCCATCTAGCAGTTTTATTTTACAATATCCGTAAAATGAATTTAATTGTCAATGAAAGCGCGAATCTCACTATTCACGAGTGTATAGTATTATCTATTGGTAAAAGACGCGTATTCCTACTAAATCTTTGCCTAATTGTGTGAAGAAACTTGTAAACTTACCTCAAGTTTGGAGGGACTTGCAAAAAAATGCACAAAAGACACAAGACATATTTAGGCAGCGCAGTCAAGGTTTTGTCAAAAATTTAGATAATTTGCAATATCAAGCACACGCCGATGCTCTTCAATTAATAAAAATAAGTGAAGATAGAATCTTTTTACAGCGTCAAAGAGAGCCAGGCCGACCTGATCACTTAGCAGGAGTGGATAAAAAATTGACTGATAGAAAGGAAAGAGCGCGCCTCAGAACTATTGAAGAGGAAAAACGACGTGCTAAATATTTGTCTAAGCCGACTCCTTCGACATCATCTTATATACCGTTACAAGACGACTCATCTTCTGAATCAAACGAAAACTTCAATTTACAACAGGACGTACCGAATCTTGTCGAGAACACACAACCCAGCAAAACACCTCTAGCTGTCAATTGAGTATGAAATTAAAAGAAGAACGTCTTCCTATAGCTATTTCTTATGAAAACAAAGAACAACTTATTGCTGTGCCAAGATTAGAAAGATCTACAGGAAGTGAACAAGCGCATTCAGTTTGGAACGCGATTGTAGACTGGAATTTAGAAGATAAAGTGCAAATTCTTTATTGTGATACTACTGCTTCAAATAAAGGTCATTTCAACGGTGCCTGTGTGCTTCTTGAACAAAAACTGAACAGAGAAATGCTTATTTTTGGTTGTCGCCATCACTTGTATGAGTTAGTCTTAAAAGGCGTATTTGAAGCAAAAATCAAGTAACTACAAGCCTTGATATTCCACTCTTTAAGAAGTTCCGAGAAAACTGGAAAAGTATTAATGCTGATAAAATACAGAACTATAGAGAAAAACTTACATACCACCTGTCTGACTGCGAAGTTGACAAACTGAGCTGACAAAAGAAATAGTCAGAGATGATTATCAAGAAATAATAGAGCTTTCTGTGATATTTTTAGGTGGAGATATGGAGAAAAAAAATTTAAAATCCGATCTCCAGGTGCCATGCACCAAGCTCGATGGATGGCAAGAGCAATTTATTCCCTGAAAATATCGTTCAATATCGCTCAATTCAAGATTGCAAGCAAAGAAAAGGCGACATTGATTGACGTTTGCTTGTTCATTGTAACATCCTACATTAAATCATGGCTCCAATGCACTTTAGCAATAAAAGCACCTTACCAAGATTTTTGCTTTTTGAAATCAATGAAGTCTTACAAGAAAACTGATAAAATGATCTCAAAAGCAGCCTTGCAGAAGATAACTCAGTTTCTATATTATCAATGTTTGACGATGATGTGGACCAAGAAACTAAAGTTAAAATGGTTGAATATTTACCCATAGAGGAAATAACTTATGGAAAACGATACATCGCATCGAAAGGGGAACCTTGTGGTTCATTGTATGGTAAGTTTATTAAAGAACATTGGCATTAATAGTTATAAAAGTTTTTACCTTCGTTTTCTGTAAAAGTATATTTTTTTAACACTCTTTTCTTACTTTGTTTCAGAAAAAAACATCTCTGACTTAATTTTAGTAAAAAGCAAATCCTTGTTCAATCGCCTTATAATTTAAGACAATTTTCTACATGATTGTCCTACTTTGTGGTCAAATAATACTTCGTTTCAAGAAGGTAGAAAGAAAGTTTCGGCACTGAGGGTAGTAAACGATGTAGCCGAAAGAGCGGTTAAGTTGAAGCAAGACTTTCATGGATTAATCACAGTTTAGGAGGAACAAAAACAATTTTTATTACGTTGCGTACAAGAACACCAGAAAATTTATTCTGACTGTGAAAAACAAACGTTAAAAAGAAAATTTGAACAATAATATTATTTTTAATGTAAATGAGTAAATAATATACTATTCGGGTGTATTGGAGTTTTAATTAAGTAATAAAAATTAAATTCTTAATTCCTCCTATAGTAAGTCAGTACAAATTTTCATGTCAAAAGTTTTGCATCAAGTCGGCACGGGTTATCATTGTGCAATCGCAATAATATTTATTATTTGAGTCAATGAGGTTAAACGGAATAAAAATAGTGGGTAGGGGAGACCGGGGTTGGTCGTAACAATTTTTAGAATATTTGCTGCGAGTTTTTATCAGTGGCACATTATTCAAATGAAACCTGGTCACTGAAAAGATTAATCCTTTGGCTATAAACTGCTTTTAGAATATTATCAGATCTCCACTTTGAATTCCTAAAAATATTTTATAAAATTTCATAGCTGTTACATTCAACCCCGTCTCTGGGGTTGGTTGTAACACTACCAGGGATAAAAAGTAACAACAATCCGTTTTTTTATTTTTTATTTTATTTATACATATGTACCTTTTATTTAATAAAAAAAAACAATTTATGTGCGAGATACAGTAATAATTAAAAAAAATAGTATTGGCAATTGGAAAACGAAAGCAAGTTCAAAATAAACATAAAAGCTAATTTCTACAATTTTAAGAAATACAAAAATAACAAACAGAGTGAACATAAAAAGAGACTTCATACTTTAGAAAATTTCTGAAAGAATAGTCGATTAATCTGAATCACAATTGATGCAAACATAAAAAGAAATGTTGCCCTTAGCGCACCTAGTGTGAGCCCATTTTTTACAGGTTATGCACTGAATCCAGTGTTCACCGAGCAAGGTTCGCAGCAAATTAAGCAATGTTCTTCATCTTCTTCATCTTCTTCATCTGAAGAATAAATCAATATTTTTTTTCCACTTTTTTTTTGCTTTAACCTTGACAACTTTTTGTTTTTGAAGCTTTTTGGCCTGTTCTTCTGCAAGTGTTTGCTTTTCTGGGCTGTCCGTTAAAATAGCGGTTTTCCTAGATTTGCTTTTACATTTTGCCGTTATTGGCGCTGCTTTTGGGTAGGGTCGAACAGTTTGTGGAGAAAAGGCTTAACTGGTTTGACAGAGTTTTGATGGATCTGATTCTGATGGCAAGGTGGATCTCAATTCAGAAACATCTGGGGAATGGGAGCTGCCACAAGTGGTTATTTTCTTTCCAGGTCCTATTTTTTCAGTGGTAAGACTGATTGTACCAGGTTTAGATAAAGATATTGGTGCGTGAAGTGAAGGTATCAGTCCTGGCTGCACATCTCCAGAGTTTAGGACTCCTTCATCCAAAGTTAATGAATTATTGAAAAAAATTTAAAAAAAAATCGAATTCTTTGAAGATGTCTCTGTTAAAAGGAACAATGCCAGTTTTTTGCAATCCATTAGTGATGTTAGCTGGGTTCAGCGCCAGAGGAAGAGCGGCTCTAACTACAGATGGAATATCATATTGGGTCTATAACTTAATTCTTAGCGGTTTGCTAAGAGATGGCGTAACTTGTATTTTTCCATTGTTATTATTCCATTGGAACATGCGTTGGAAAGCTACTGTCATTGTACGTCATTTCAGTATATGTCATTCATTTGAAGCGTAAACAACAATAATTTTTTGTACTTAAATATGTCGAACTTTGTGCCTGAAAAAGTGTTTTTGCGGGGAGTTCTTCTTCATTACTTTAATATGAAGAAAACTGCTGCCGAAAGTCATCGTATTTTGGGATAAGTTTATGGTGAACATTCGCTAGCTGAGCGAACGTGCCAAAAATGCTTTGCACGATTTAAAAGTGGGGCCTTTGGCTTGGAAGACGATGAACGTCCTGGGCAGCCAAAAAAGTTTGAAGATGAAGAACGGGAAGCATTACTCTATGAAGATTGTTGCCAAACACAAGAAGAGCTTGCAGAATCTTTGGGTGTCACTCAAGCAGCCATTTCAAAACGTTTAAAAGCAGCTGGATATATTTAAAAGCAAGGAAATTGGGTTCCACATGAACTCAAGCCGAGAGACGTCGAAAGGCGGTTTTGCATGTCTGAAATGCTGCTGGAACGTCACAAAAGGAAGTCATTTTTGCATCGGATTGTTACTGGTGGTGAAAAAGGGATCCATTACGACAACCCCAAGCGCAAAAAATCATATGTGAAACCCGGCCAACCAGCCAAATCAACGGCAAAGCCGAATATCCATGGCGTGAAGGTAATGCTCTGCATTTGGTGGGATCAGATGGTTGTCCTGTATTATAAGCTGCTAAAACCGGGTGAAACCATCAATGGACAACGATACCGAACACAAATAATCCGTTTGAAGAGATCAGTAGCCGAAAAACGCCCGGAATATGCGACCAGACAGGAGGCAATCATTTTCCCTCATGTCAACGCTCGGTATGGAAAACAGTGGATGGGAAGTCTTACCCCACCCGCCTTATAGCACAGGCCTTGTCCCCTCTGACTACCATTTGTTCCGGTCGATGCAGAATGCCCTCCGTGAAATACGGTTCACATCAGAGCAGAATATCAAAAATTGGCTTGATTCATTCTTGGCCGGCCAAGCCGGCGCAGTTCTTTTGGGATGGGATCCACAAATTGCCAGAAAGATGGGAAAAAGTCATAGCTTCATTGAATAATACTATTGTACATGTTTTTCTCAAATAAACGTTCAAATTTTGAAAAAAAAAACCGCACGAATTAAAATATATACCCAATATATGGTCGTCGTTTTTCCTGGATTATTAAGTAACCAGGCATCTTGTAGATTGGCGCAATAAGTTTTGAAAGGACCATAAACTCTGACGTCTAAGGGTTGCAGTTTGTGTGAGCAATGTGGTGGAAAAAATAGTATTAAAACACCATTTTTCTTAGCTTTATCGATAACACCAATATTTAAATGGGAGCTATGGTTGTCAAGCAACAAAAGCACTGGCTTTGAAGCAGATGGTTTTACATGCATTATAAAGTGGTCCATATATCTTGTAAACTCCATGCTTGTTATCCAACCGGAAGCATTACCGGCTCCTATGCACTCTGGGGGTCCTTCACGAATAAAGAAACCTTTATATTTAAGGCGAGGAAAGATAAACATGCAGGGAATCGAGTTTCCAGAACTGCTCACCGCTGCACAGACTGTAACTGTCTGTTTAGAGCCTTTCATGGCTAGAACTTTTCTTGGATTTTGTACTGTAGTAACACCCTTTTCATCGCAGTTCCAGATGCGGGATGGGCACAAACTATGCTTTTGCATTAGCGAAGACAATTTGTCGAAGAAGAGATTTACGTTCGTTTGGTTAAAGGAAGTAGCTCTGCTCAAACTGGTTGCTTCTGGCGATCTTATGGCTATATTATTATTCCTTTTCAAAAAAGCACCCAACCAATCAACGCCAGCATTTTTATTTTCACGTCAAGATTTTGGCATAGCAATATTATACTTCAGCGCGCACAATCAAACGCTAATTTTCTGACATCCTTGGCGTGAGTCCATAGTAAATGTTACTGTCCTGAATTAAATAATTCACTAAATCACTCTCCTGTTCTTTGCTAAATACCTGTCTGTTGGCTTTGTATCCAACGTCAATTTCTAAACCACTTTCTGTGCCAGATTTCCTTTTCTTCAAATATCTGTACAGGGTCACATGACATAGTCCCAAATCCTTTGCCACACCACGAATTGTTTTCGTCCTGTCTTCTTCTAAAACAGCCGCAGCTCTTACAAACAAGTCTTTTGACGCTGTTCCATGTTCAGTTTTACGTTTATACGTTCTCATTCTGAAATAAAACGCAGTAGGTAGGTGAAGAGACGTTATTTGACTATGTGGGACATGTAACATGTTTCAATCTGCCCTATGCATATGCTACTTTAGCCCCTACATAGAAATTGAACGTTCAAAGTACAATCATAAAAATCCCTGAACTTCTACAGTATCGACAAGGATATTCATGCACAGGTAAAACATGAATGTATAAACAAACCAACAACAAAATATCGTGTCTAGAACGTGCATAAAAGAAAACCAAAAAGAACAAAAAAAAAAGAAGTTACTTACCCGGTGACTTTCACAGCTACACTTACAAGGTCGTCCAACGACTGCCAAACGAAAACTGACTTGCATGTAGCGGTAGCTATGGTCAACGCAAACATTTTTCTCTTTCAGACATTTTTATATCTCTATCATGACACCTTTCTTCGTGGCTGTTACAACCTGCCCCTGTTAGAACCAGCCCCATCCCCCCCTATGCGTATTTTATTTCGCGAAAAATTTTTATTCCTGATGTCTTGGGACACCCTAATGAACACCGTCACTATTTTTTCAAGAAGGTTCGAATGTAACAACCACGATGGCTGGAAAATGTAGAAAGTGTCAAACCATTTTTAGGGTATACCAAAATGAATACCACCATTCCTGCTCGGAGGATCAGCACGGTAGAGAAAAACTCGATTAAGGTGTTGTTTGCAAGTGAAAAGGAACTCCAAACAAGTCGGCGTGCGCAACTAGATGCAATTACTAGAAGAACTAGATTGCGTTTAATAGAGAGTTGAGTTGGTTGTGTCCCAGGTCCACAATGCTTCTGTACCACCAACTAATGAAGAAATAGATAATTGCTTCAGAACTGAATAATCACCACAAAATAAAACTCTTGAAACACTCATAAAATTAAAGAGACTTCGTTTTGAGTACTTAATAAATATTTGCTGCTCTAAAAATGCAAATGAAAGTCTGAGAAAAATAGACCGACAACTTTTCACTTTCAAAGTTGTATTTTTTCTATATCCTCTTTACATACATATACATACATAGGAGTTTATGTTTATATTATAGGAGCTAGGTTCCATTAACTCGAAATATTGATCTAAAGTGCCATTGCTGCTTTAAGTTTAACTTCTCGTCAAGTATGCCATTTGACAATACTTAAATCAAAATAAAAACAAAATATAAAAAATATAAAATATCAGTAATTATCATTTCTGTCAATAATTTGGAAAAGCCTGTCAAAGTATCAAAAAGCCATTGCACTACTGGCATCCTATAACTTCGCACGCGACCGAAAAATTATTTTTAATGAAGTTATTGCGCGAAACCGTGATTATCGCCAACGCTACTATCGGGGCAATATCTTTGGGCATCATCATCATCACCGTCATCTGCAATATAACCAGCAGTATACGAGTAAGGTACTCATAGTGTGCATCCGGAGGAAGGTAAAGCTTGACATGCGTATACCCCTACATACTAGTATACATATAGTCGTACATATCGAATGAGGTGCATCCAGGAGAATTAAAATGTTCAACAATCCCGACGGATGCGGGTTATTTAGGAGTCGCGTGAGTGCGAATACACGTGTGTCAATGTGCCTTAGGGGGAAATATGAAATGTTTTTCACAGGACCATGGACATATGTTACGATGGCGGAACCATCAATTAAAATTTGCCATCGGATAATACCGGATTGGTGTCCTTTGGATAATTTAACATTGGCAGTGATGATGGTAGTTGGTTGGTTGCGCATCTCTTGGATGAAGATTGGCATAATGAATCAATGTTGGTTATCTTCTGAGCCGTTATTGGCAATCTTTTAATAATTTCCTCAATTACGGTAATTGAGACGCATTGCGAAGTAACTACGTCGATTAAACCGTGAAGGAGACAAATTTAATTGTTGTGATTAATGGACTCTTTGTTGCTTTTTGTAATTTAAAGTTCACGATTTAATGGATCATGAAAATTGAGTAGCTCTACAGTCTGAGGTCCTTACAATTTTAACGAAAACTTTAAAATTTGACAAGTCTTTCTCTGATACAAACGATTAGAAAGAAATCGTAACTAAAACTCACAAATATTTGATCACTGAATGAGCTGTGTTAACTACATGGTCATGGATGATTTTTCGTTTTAACGTCTATGAGTGATGAGAAAATAGAGATAAAAAATATATATATGGCCACCGCGGGCACGTTTGCAGCGGTCGATTCGTTGGACCCAATTTTCAACGACTCGGCCACACATTTCGGCAGAAACGGCTATTTCGCATTCAGTGTTGGCTCTGAGCTCTTCCAACGTCGTCGGCGTGTTGGCATAAACCAATGACTTAACGTAGCCCCACGGAAAATAGTCAAGCGGCGTTAAATCGCACGAACGAGGCTGCCAATCGACTGGCCCATATCTTGAGATAACACGCTCACCATACTTACTCTTCAATAAATCGATTGTAGCGTGTGCTGTGTGGCTTGTGGCACCATCCTGTTGAAACCACATGTAGTCCAATACCATATCTTCCAATTCGGGCCAAAACTAATCGGTGATGATAACGCGATAACGCTGACCATTCACAGTCAGCGGTGGCCTAATAACGCCGCCGGCATGTAAACCGCACCGAACAGTTATTTTTTGTGGATGAAGTGGTGATTCATGAAGCACATGTGGGTTTTCACCCGTCTAATAACGCATATTTTGCTTATTGACGAACCCATTGAGCCAAAAATTAGCTTCGTCACTGAAGATGATTTTGCGATGAAATTCATCATCTTGGCGCATCTTCTCCAGAACCCAATCGGAGAACGTACGTCGCTTCAAATTTTCCATCGGCTTCAATTCTTGAGTCAGCTTGATCTTGTATGGGTGTAAACTAAGATCCTTACGTAAAATATGCCATAATGTGGTCTGAGCGATGGCCAATTCTTGAGAACGCCGTGGAATTGACTTATTTGTGTCGTTTGCTACGGACGTCTAAACGGCAGCGATATTTTCGACACTTCGACCAACCCGTTGTCTAACTGAAACGGCAACATCACATAACATCACACAACGAATATGTAATTTTTGCACTAAACTTGTTATTGCCTGTCTACTACAGCCACCGACTCCGAATATCTGTAGAAAAATTTTATAATTTGCAGACGTTGCTCGTTAGTGTACTTTACCTTGATGAAAATGTTGAGCTTGCTGAATAAATTGACAGTGACAGTTTGATGATTAGTGAAAGAGTGCGTTCACAAATTAAGTTGTCAAGCCCCTATTGGAAAACCCTATATATGAGAGCAGTCTGTACCGAAAAAAAAAAAACATGGGGATTTTATGTGAAGTTATCTCGGTGGACTGTAATAAACCTGAGTATGATCGTGAAGTTTATCTCTCTTCACTCATAATCACCATTTATGATGTCAAGATTGTACTTGTCCTTCCATTTTACTTCAAAATTGACACAATTTTCGCTTGCAATCACCATAAAAGCTAAGAAAATTTCTTGCACCCTTTATCAATCGAAAGTTGCATTAGTGCTTTTTGAAGCCTTAAATCTGTAAATTAATTGAAATATGTACATTGATAGTCCCACAACCCAATAATGGCAAGCATAATTTACTTTTTGTCAAAGAGTATCCCGGTAAAATTTCAATAATAAAGGGTGATTCATCTTGAGCTTTGATTTATAATATAATGTAAAATAAAACACATAAATTTGAAATTAAAGTTTTTACCATCGGTTGAAAAACCAATTCATGGCATTTACTTTTTGAAAATGATATCATGTAAATATTGGTCATGACTACGTCTGAGGTGGTCCATTCGGAAGGTTCAATTTTGGGCGACTCGTTCGAGCATTGCGACTGGTATCTCGCGGATAACACGAGTAATGTTGGCTTCCAAAGCGTAAATCGTAGCTGGCTTATTCCTGAAGATCTGAGACTTTACATGTCCCCAAAGAAAATAGTCCAAAGGTGTAATATCGCACGATCTAGGCGGCCAATTTAGCGTAGCAAAACGTGAAATTAAATGCTCACCAATATGATTTCTCAACAAATCGATTATTTCACTCACTGTATGGCTCGTAGCGCCGTCCTGTTGAAACCAGAGCACACCGAGACCATGTGCTTGAATTTCAGGAAGCACACAGTACGTTAACATGGCGCGATAATGGTTACCATTGACGATAACATTCTGATTTGCCTTATTTTTGAAGAAATATGGACCAATGATTCCACCAGCCCATAAACCATACCATAACGTTGTTTTTAATTAATGTAATGGTAGCTCTTGGTACTCTTCGGGTTGCTCATCAGCCAAAATATGACAATTTTTTTTTATTAACCTATCATTTGAGCCAGAAATGGGCTTTATCACTGAACAAAATTTCACGATAAAACACCTGATTTTCCATTGAGTTTTCAAGAGCCTATTCACTGAAAATATGACGCAACTTCAAGTCGCCTGGCTTCAATTCTTGTGCAAGTTGAATTTTGTACGTTTTAAGGCAGAGATTCTCACGTAAAATATGCCAAGTTGTCGAATACGCCAAGCCAAACTGCTGAGAACGACGAAGAATCGATTCGTCACTTTCTTCGAGTACACTCTCAACTGCAGCTGCTATAGTCTCTTCACTACGTACTGGATGTGGTCTAACCGGTCGAGTATCATCCACTTATGTAAACTGGGGCTTAAATTTACGAATGGTATTGGCAATAGTGATTTCAGTAGGTCGACTATGCCTACCGTAAGTTCCTCGAATCGCACGAAAAACATTTCTCACAGAACGCTGATTTTCGTAATACAGCTGAACAATTTGGACAGAATGTTGTGATGTGAGTCTTTTCATGATGACTTGCCAAACAATACTGAACAAAAATGATAAAGCAGTTTGATAGGAATCATGCGTGATTTGTCAAAGAGGGCCTATTGAAAATCAAACAATACATACATATGTATGTATTTCCGTCGTGCAAAAAAAATTCGAGCAAAGCAAAACCGCTTAGTGAATGCATACTCTGTCGGCGATGCAACACGTTTAGTAACGGGGAAGTTCCTGCAAGAGTGCGCTTCAGAATTTTGTAGGCGAAATCGAAGGCGCACTCGACAAGAAGGAATACGCCTTAGGAATTTTCATCGACGTTGAGTGCACTTTCGACAAGGCAAGTTTTGACGTCATGTGTTACTTGGCTAGACAACACGGCGTAGACGAATCACTAGTCTTGTGGATACAAGCAATGCTGGTGAATAGGACATTGATTGCTGATGCTGGCTGTGTCTAATGGGTGGTGAAGGAGGTAAACAGCGGTTGCCCGGCGTTCTTTCTTCACTGCAATGGTGCATGTTGGTCGACTCACTACTCTAAAGCTCAGACAGCCCTAGACGTGATCGACGACTGGTGCACTAGTGTGTCAATCCTCTCAAAACTTAGGTTGTTCTCTTTACGAGAAGGTGGAAGCTGCCTGGTTGCACTTATTTAGTGCTTAAAGGCATCACCATCGTATTCTCCAAAGAAGCTAAGTATTTGGGTGTCATACTGGATAACAAATTTCTATGGACTAAGCATGTTACGTTGAAAGCCTCTGAGGTGCTGTGGCCTTCTGGCGGTGCACAGGTGCTATCGGCAAGACATGGGGCCTGTCACCAACGATTGTCCTTTGGATCTACACGGCTATGATAAGGCCAATTATATCCTATGCATCGGTTGTCTCTTGGAATAAGCTCGCAGGAAAAAACGTGATTGCTTCTTCTACCATACTCCAGAGAATGGTTTGTCTCTGATGTATGGCGGCATTGATGAATCTCCCTTCCATTGATATTAATATCATGAAATGCACTCTTAATGCCATCTTCCGTTTAAAAAGAAGTGGTCTTTGGTACAATATGCACTGGAGCTTTGATAACTTTGCGTGTCAGCTGTATTATGACCCTTGCTGAAAAAAAATATGAAATCGACTTTTCCTGTGCCCAGTACTAGTTTCAGCCAGAATCTGAGCCAGGAAAAGAATGCAGTCGGATCTTCACGGATGGCTCCAAAACCAATATAGAATGTAGCCCTGGTCTTTCTGGAAGACGACAATATTAGATTTCATTTTACATTAGGAAAGCTTACTTCTATCTTCCAACTGGAGATTTACGCAATTCTAATGGCAGTGAACTATATTGCGGAGAACGGGTGGAGCACCGAAGCAATTGCATCTGTAGCGACATCCAAGCTGCGCTTAGAGCCTCTCACGATTTCCAACTTAGTTAAAAAAATGCAAGAGAATACTGAATGCAGTCGGAAGGCTAAATTTAGTGACTTTTATCTGAGTTCCAGGCCCTAGGTCATAATGGAAACTTGCCAAGCAAGGTTCAGAGAAGAGCTTTTCAGGACCCGAACCTACGTTGGGTCTGTCTGAGTCCTCGGTTACGGCTTCCATTGACATTTGAGTCTCATAGGAGCACAACTGCAAATGGCATAACTCCTCAGGATGCAGGCAGATCAAACGAATACTTCCCGATATATCGAGTAAGTCAGCGGCATTATAGTTTTGCTAAGCACTTAAACATGCTCGGGATAAGTGACAGAATATGCTGCGATGTTTGCTGTGTAAGTTGAAAAAAACACATGAAAATAAAATCTAACCTTTGCTTGTCGTTCAAAGCATATTACTAGATTTATTTGGAGAAAGAGGCGCGTTGAAAACAGGCTCTTACCTTTTGTAATTTAAAAGATTTTTCCGCTCAAACATTTGTACCTTTACAAGGTTTTAAGATACATTTTTTAAAGATGCAGCTATTCCATCAATAAAATGCCAGCTATTCATGGACTTTAGAGCAGTAACACTTCAGTACTTTCATCGCTTAACACTAGTCACTTTTTATTCTCATTGCCGCTTAATTTAAGAAGAAGGAATCGTCTTTTTTATTTTAATTTTAATGAAATAAAATTTTTAATAAGCTTTGCAGACTAATGTTGCTTTACAAGATGTCTACAATATAAATTCCTTTCCCCTATTTTAACGCATATGCACCATTGTACCATTTAGTTTATAAAAATTAGAATTTAAATATATTTTTCCTAGTTTATATATTTGACACTAGTTTTTATTATTTAATACTAATAAATATATCTTATTTGTCAAATCTAATAAGATAAAGTAAATCTTTTACCCCTTTATCTTATAGCTAAATACTGAATATACATACTTATTGTTATGTTATTTGTTAGTACATTAGAAATTGACATTTAAATCTAAGTTGCAGTTCTCTCATACAAAATATTGTGGCGTTTTAACAACATTTAATCCATTCTACACTGAGTCTACGTGCGACATTGTCATGGCAATTTCGTTGATGATTAAGGACAGAGTAAAGTGTTTTTGCACTTTGGCACTTTGACTCCTTCTAAAAAGATGTCGGGTGCTGGGTTCGTGGGTTTTGAAAAACAACAATGCAGCTATTCGGCCTTAATATGACTGGTTCGTAACTTGTTATTTACTAGCACCTTTATCCAGTTGTTAAGAGTTGACTAAGAGGCAGTCACATCATTGCTCAAGATAGCACAATCATATGCTATATTGTAAGAAGAGAAGTCGTTTCGCAATTGCTGCTTTTTTACAGTGAAGTAAGAGATCTCCCTTTTCCAATTACGGTGGGAACTGCGACCTTAAGGATGTATTATTTCACAAAATCAGTTTCAGATGCAAGATGATACTTAAGTTTGTTAATAAACTTGAGAAACACTCTGGGGGAGATACCTTGCCGTTCTTTAGTCATTAAGATTTCTCTGAGTAAGTTATGTCTCCTTATGAATCATGTGGCCATACATTCACATTACTACGTTCTCTGCGCTTTCGTCTTCTTGCATACAAAAGCGACATTGAGTTTCCTGACTAATTCTTAGTTTATGTTAAGGATAGTTTTTTTTTCTTTGGGTAGGTAAAAACCTTCATAGGCACTATGAGAACGGACCGAGCGCGCGCATAGTAGTGTGAGATTCTTTTCAGTAGAGAGCGTAGTAGTTTAAGTTTCTGTTGTTCAGCTTTTGTTAGGTAGATTCCCAACCAGGGCATCACTATTAACGTTATTATATGCAGTTTTTCCTTAAGGCACAAAGTCGAACAGTGTTGTTCTTTGCAGTCGGCGCACAAGTTTTGTCTCGTCCAATGTCCGGATTATTCCCTGATTGTAATGTTTGCGAACAAATCACGTTACCTCATTTTCCACGGTTGTAATTCCCGCGGGGAATATCGCTATTCTTTACATACCATGGTGCTTTGAAATTTCTGAAGTATATACAAATTGTTTTGTTTGGTACAATCCTAAAGCATGGTCCAAGAAGTTTTGACTGTTATTTGACCGTCTGTGAGTATATTGATGAGGGCACCTTTCATTCTTTTTCGAAAATGGTGCCAGCACATTTTTGCATGCCATGAAGCTCAGCTTGAAAGGCACTGGGATCTTTTCTCTTTGGTCTTACAATGTTTGTATTTGGGCCATGGATATCTGCACCTAGATCAGAAAGGAAGTTGGATTACATAGATTCCATTATCACATATGCCTATTGTGATTTCTTCAATTGAAAGTTCACTCATGTGCAGTGACCTGCTAAGAACTCGGTTGCTTCACGTAGTTGAGCCCTAGATAGTTAATTGATTTGTTCTTTGTTTTTTGCTTGCCTGTTAAATTCAATTTTAGCCCATTAATGCAATGCCTTGGGTTATAGCCATTTGTCTATGTAGCTTTTATTGAGCTAATTGGTTACACGCAGAATGATCGTGGCAACATGAATGTTGGTCCAAGCGAGACAAGCATGTTCACGTATATGTTTGTCAAAATACAAATACTTATCGAGCCAGATACCAAGGTATCTCACTGCGATCCTCTTCGCTAGTGGCAGTCCGTGCTGTCCAATGATGGCCAAATTTCGCCAGTTATATGTGGTATCCCTTGAAGCCCATCTCAATGGTGTCCTAAATAAGATTGTTTCCCACTTTTGAATAATGATTTCCAATAATAGGGCAATACGTCATATTATGTTCAAAATTACGTTGCAGGAGAGTATTTGACTGTTCGCAAACCTTAAAAAAATGCTCGCCGGAAAGAGATCTAGCTCTAATGAAGGGGTGATCACTGAAACTGAAGCGTGTTGGCATGTTATATAATGCATATAAGTGTTAGAGCGGTGCTGGAATGATTACTTTCAAAAGAAGACTATGTTGGTGAATAAAATAAAAAGATAACATGAAAAAATATGTTAGTCTCGGAACCACCTGTTACTTCCTAATGCATTGAAAGTAATATTCATTGAATTGTCACTTCAAAAGGAGGGCACATTGACCCTAAATGAGATGAGCAAGCGTAAACATTTCACGGTCATATCATAATTTTTTTCGAAATCACAAGAACAGGACTAAAGCTTGTACTTGGCTGAGGTTTCTTAGCATTGATTGAAGTTTGCTCAACATATGATATTTAAGTAAAGTTTTTACGTTGCATGCAATCTATATATTTATCAGAAGAACCTGCAATACTTACATTAAAGCAAACAGAATTATTTGAATACACGATTTGTATTTTTATTTAGTAGAAGCGCACCTTCACAATTGAAGGTCAAGTCCAAATATTCCATCCCTTAAGCCTTAACTTTAGTTCTCTAAAGCTTATTTTCTGTTGAACAGACAAGTTAATAAAGAACAAAGTATGCAACATATAAACAAGTCAGATTTTAATATGCAAATGGATTTTTCAAACAACAAAATAAGAACCCTCAACTATTAACACCGACCAAGTACGCTATTCAACATTTACATTAACTCCGTCATTCATCATCATCTCGAGTGCGCCTTTATAGGGATGTAACATTAAAGAAAAAACAGAAACAAGCTGAAAAAATATCTGTAAATAGAAAATCCGCACTTTGCAAGGAGGAAAATCCTAGAAATTACCATTGAAATTGTTTTGAAAAACTCTTAATATCTATTCAGTGCAGCGTATGTTATGTTCTCGTACATACATAAATGGTTATTTAAACAAATTGAACATTTCGAGCATCAACATAAGTTCGCATCTATCAAGTGTCACGATGGTTAATTATTCAAGATATGTTTTATACCGCGCTTCTATATACATAATTTATTCAGATTGCATACAAAATTGAAAATGTTCTGTCGACTTGCGCACCTTGATGATGTTTTTTCTATTTTGTCTTTGCTTTTTTTTTCTTTATGATGAATAATATCCTTAAACAAATGGCATCACGTAAGTGTACCATGATGGGATGCAAATTAGGTGAGTCTATGTTTTGTGCGCATAGTAGGTGTCAATAGGAAAATTCTAACTATGGTTTACCCTGAGAATCAAATATAGAGACTTAAGCTGGCAAACTTTCAAGGAAGTTCCTTTTATTTTTTATTTAAAAAATACTGTAGAACTTAAACAGAGTAATTTTAATTTATGTGTAATGGTTACACACGTAGTACCAACGATTTGGTTCGATTTTGAACTCATGATGCTACAGTGGTTTCATAGTGATTATTCAAAACTATTTAATCAGACATTGATATTTTGAGTTTGCTAACTTCCCTGGATGAATACTTTTGAGATTGGTGAAACTATAGTCAAATAATATTCAACGATTTTGCAGCAGATGTGTCGCGTTTAAGATGAGGCATTAGATTTCTATTGTAGTAAATGCTATAGAGATCGTAACTAATTTGGTCATTTGGATGCGGATTTGTCGTAGGAGGTTGCAATCGCACATATGTTCCCAAAGAAAAATACGGCTTTTACATATTTCTTTTATAGGATTTTTTTACTATTACTTGAAAGACTGTATACAAATTTACAATTTTAAAAATTAGTTTAAATTTTAATGCCGTTTGCTAGATTGGCAAAATAACTATTTTACCAAATCTCAAACATAAAATATGCAGTAAAACAAAAAATAAGAAATATTAGCATTTCTCAAAATGCACCAGTGCTATATAAAAATCGCCAGTAGCATTTCACTCCTTCAAACCTTTAGTTGTAACACTAGCCTCGCTATTAATGCTCATCAGTATACTCTCAAGCCCACTTTCGGACGAACTCTGAAAAACCGTGTTTCGTCCCTAAGCCAAACAACTGGTTTTTGCAGTACCAAGCAGACTCTTAACCAGAGTAGACAGGTGATTGAGCGCGGTATTGTACGAGTGAATATTTTTGCAAAGAAAGAACAGTAATTCTCCAAACCAAGTAAATAGCTTTTCGATTTCAATTTTATTTTTCTTGTTCAAAAGTATAAACTTAATCATCCAAAACAAATATAACTTACCGCCTATATGGCAGTAAACAATAAAAACCGGTTTAATGGGTTGAATACAAACGATCCCATGCAGACCGTTCATCCAGTAAAAAAAAAGTGCAACAACATCGATTCACAAGATCAGTGGCCAACGCTAATTTTTCACGCTTCCTAATAATAACGAATTCCCCAAATGACAACGACAAAACACCTATAGCTAACAGAAATCCAATTATTACAGGAAAAGGAATTGATGGCGTTACAACCAATTATAAAAGTGTCAAGGCACTTAGAAATGGTGATTTGTTAATACAGGTTAACAAGACAATCGCAGAAATAAAATAATATAATATGAAATAAAATATCATCGTTCTCTTAATTTTAGCCAAGGTCGTGTTAATTCATATATTGGGTATTATTTTAATTCGTGCGGTTTTTTTTTCAAAATTTGAACGTTTATTTAAGAAAAACATGTATAATAGTATTATTCAAAGTATTGCCCATCTGAAGCTATGACTTTTTCCCATCTTTCTGGCAATTTGTGGATCCCATCCCAAAAGAACTGCGCCGGCCTGGCAGCCAAGAATGAATCAAGCCAATTTTTGATATTCTGCTCTGATGTGAACCGTTTTTCAGTGAGGGCGTTCTGCATCGACCGGAACAAATCGTAGTCAGAAGGGGCAAGGTCTGGGCTATAAGGCGGGTGGGTAAGACTTCCCATCCACTGTTTTCCAAATAGTTCTTAACCAGAATAGCAACGTGGGGCCGAGCGTTGTCATGATGGAAAATTATTGCCTCGTGTCTGGTCGCACATTCCGGGCGTTTTTCGTCTACTGCTCTCTTCAAATGGATAATTGTGTTCTGTGGCTGGTTGGCCGGCTTTCACATCTGATTTTTTGTGCTTGGGGTTGTCGTAATGGATCCGTTTTTCATCACCAAGTAACAATCCGATTCAAAAATGACTTCTTTTTGGACCGTTCCAGCAGCATTTCGGACATGCAAAACCGCCTTTCGACGTCTCTCGGCTTGAGTTCATGTGGAACCTAATTTCCTTGCTTTTGAATATATCCAGCTGCTTTTAAACGTTTTGAAATGGCTGCTTGAGTGACATCCAAAGATTCTCCGAGCTTTTCTTGTGTTTGGCAACAATCTTCATAGAGTAATGCTTCCAGTTCTTCATCTTCAAACTTTTTTGGCTGCCGTTCATCGTCTTCCAAGCCAAAATCACCACTTTTAAATCGTGTAAACCACTTTTGGCACGTTCGCTCAGCTAGCGCATGTTCACTATAAACTTCCACCAAAATACGATGACTTTCGACTTTTTCAGGCACAAAGTTCGACATATTTGAGTGAAAAAAAAAATTGTTGTTTACGCTTCAAATGATTGACATATACTGAAATGACGTAAAATGACAGTAGCTTTCCAACGCATGTTTCAATGGAATAATAACAATGGAACAATACAATTTACGCCATCTCTTAGCAAACCGTACGAAGTTATAGACCCAATTATCGCTCTTTCAGAAATTGATATATTAGATTCCTTAAAAAGGTTTAATGTAACAGAGGTAAAAAAATTATTTAAAAACGATGCGGGAAATATGAGTGCAACGGGTGCTGCAATCCTTATCTTCGACGCGGCAAAACCACCAAAGGAAATTAAACTGGGTTGGAAGGTATTAGAAGTAGACCCCTATAACCCCAACCCAATGTCTTGCAGAAAATGTCAACGTACTGGACATACCAAAAACCACTGTAAGGAAACCCAAAGCATATGCCCAACCTGTGCTGAAGTTACTCCGCATACAGAAGAATGCAAGAGAAAATTTTGCGTCAATTGTATGGTTGAGGAGCATTCGTCAAATGACCGTAAATTGTCCAACTTTCATTAGAAAAAAAAACTATAATGATTATAAAAACCATGAAACGCTGCACTGTTAAGGAAGCTAAAGAAGAATACGGGACATCTTTACACACCAGAGGTTCAACCCCTGAGACCCATTAAGTCAATAGCCGAAATAATCAAAGAAAATAGAGATCTTTTCTTTGATTATTTCGTTAATTGACAATAACGCTATTTCATCTACCTCCTATCAAAATAAAAACTCCCCCTCTCATACCTCGACAACAACACCACCAACCCACCAAATAGAAAAACGAACAAATCTCAACACATACACAAATGCTAAACAGACAGCCGATATTGACGTTGTGAACAAACTAAAAGAAACTCATGATCTTTCATTAATATACTCACAACTTAATACAGAAGAACATTCAAAACATTTAAGAAATAAACCCTCTTTGACCTACACTGATAAGAATACTATAGCAAGTTCTTCAAATGCCGGCAATAAATTAATGGTTTTAACGTTGCCTTCAGCATCGACACCAAGTTCAACAATGCCGATAAAAAAAATTTCCTTTTTAGCTCCAGACGATAATAAACCCTTTACACAAAATGAACAGACAAAATAATAAAATTAAACTGAAAATATTACAGTGGAATATTCAAGGATTTTTGAACAATCTTCCGTCCTTGGATATTCTTATTCAAAAGTACTCACCTACGGTTATAGCATTGCAAGAAACGAAAGTGTTAGTATAAAACGCTCCCACCAGGTGTAAAAATTACCTAGCGTAATTTAACAACAAACCTTACTGTCGCAATAAGGATAGGGCTTTCCTACTTAAAACAAAAAACATTTCAAATCAGTTCACTCCTCCACAACACTCAATTCTGAAACCATACCGACAATCAGTCTCCCAGAATTCATTGAAGCTCTTCGAGGAACTAAAGGATCAATCCCCGGTTCTGATAAAATATTTAAAATGTTAAAAGAACTACCAGTGGGTACAATGTTAAGAATTATTAGACTGTATAATAACATTTTGAAAGAAGGCATCTATCCCACGAGTGGAAAAAGGCTCATCTGACTCCAATACCTAAACACAATGCTAACCAATATTTATTAGATAGCTACCGTCCGATCTCCCTCCTTTCTGTTCTATAAAAATTATTCGAGAAAATAATAGGGAATAGGCTCAAGTGGACAATAGACAATAAGTTAAGTAGTGGCCAACATGGCTTTATGACAAGAAGAGGCACGCACACCCTGCTCCATATGCTGGATTATACTGCGCATACAGAGTTAGCCTTACGCCACCATTCGATCCTTCTTTCCATGGATCTGGAGAAAGCTTTCGCACGTGTGACTGCTTATATGGGAATCAACCAGCTTGAGAACTGGGAAGTTAACAAATATGTCCTAAAGGTCATATACTCCTTTATGTTAAATAGAACTATCATCGTTAAAGTCAACGGATATTTTTCAAAAACCACTCCCATCGAGAATGGAATTCCACAAGGCTCACCAATCTCCACAATATAACGCATATGTATGTTAAACGCGTTCCTTTTAAAAATACAAGCGGAAGTATCAGCAACTATGGTAGTACTTACTTATGCAGATAATATTTTTGTTTTGGCATCGGGTAAACCAGAAGAAGTAAAGATGTCTTAAACTTAACTGCTTCAAAAGCGCTCAAATGGTGCACCGACTCTGGAGCTAGGCTTCCAACTAGCAAAATAGAAGCGCTACATATATGTACGAAAAGATAGTGTTCAAATACAAACATACCCATCGGTGACGCGTCGATTCCTCTTCTTGAAAGGGCCAGAATTCTGGGACTTATATGCACCAAAACATGGAAATATCACGCTCATGCAAAAATAGTGACACAAAAGCTTGGAAAAATTTATAATGTCATCAAAGTAATTTGCATCAAACATAAGGGTCCACATATCAATACTTCAATTGAGATAGCGAAAACACTTATAAGAGGAGCTACGCAGCATGGCCTAACCAGATACTCTCATTGGACTAAACAAAATGACCAGCAAATCCAAGTTAAAATGAATGCAATATTAAGAGCTGCGATCGGAGCACTACCATTAACGCCAATTGATGCCTTACTCGTAGAAACAAATACGGTCAGCTTCAAAGATATGAAAGGAATTGCGCAAACAAAGATTATGGCAAACAGTTTATTCGATAGTAACCACCCATTAAATGAACCTTACAGGTCAGTTTGGTTTTCATCCGCATCTTCTAAGAACAAGAGCGCTATTTTTATCTCTATCCGCAACAGTAAGCTCCTGAAAATAGCTTTCTAGGAAGCAATAAGTTATGATTATATAACACCTTGGATGTCTTCTAAAAATGTAATAAATACGTCCCTGGATTGCACACAAAAAATCAAACACCAGCCGAAGTATATAGAAAGAAGTTCGCTGAAATTTTAGCTCTTGGCAAATTTGGTTGTATAGGGTTTCTAATAACGACTTGACAAATTTTTTTTTAATAAAAGGCAAACCATTTGAGATATTTCAAAAACTTAATTACTGGCTTGAAGTACGATCAAAACATTTATGAATGAAACTCGACTTCGTTCATATGGCCACCGCGGGCACGTTTGCAGCGGTCGATTCGTTGGACCCAATTTACAACGACTTGGCCACACATTTCGGCCGAAACGGCCGCTATTTCGCGTTCAATGTTGGCTCTGAGCTCTTCCAACGTCGTCGGCGTGTTGGCATAAACCAATGACTTAACATAGCCCCACAAAAAATAGTTAAGCGGCGTTAAATCGCACGAACGAGGCGGCCAATCGACTGGCCCATGTCTTGAGATAACACGCTCACCATACTTACTCTTCAATAAATCGATTGTACCGTGTGCTGTGTGGCTTGCGGCACCATCCTGTTGAAACCACATGTGGTCCAAGTCCATATCTTCCAATTCGGGACAAAAATAATCGGTGATCATGGCGCGATAACGCTGACCATTCACAGTAACGTGACGATCGTTATCGTTGACGAAAAAATATGGCCCAATAACGCCGCCGGCATACAAACCGCACCAAACAGTTATTTTTTTGTGGATGAAGTGGTGATTCATGAAGCACATGTGGGTTTTCACCCGACCAATAACGCATATTTTGCTTTTTGACGAAGCCATTTAGTCAAAAATGAGCTTCGTCACTGAAAATGATTTTGAGATGAAATCCATCATCTTGGCGCATCTTCTCCAGAACCCAATCGGAGAACGTACGTCGCTTCTAATGGTCCATCGGCTTCAAATCTTGAGTCAGCTTGATCTTGTATGGGTGTAAACCAAGATCCTTACGCAAAATACGCCATAATGTGGTCTGAGCGATGCCCAATTCTTGAGAACGCCGTGGAATTGACTGATTTGGATTGTTTGTTACGGACGTCTGAACGGCAGCGATATTTTCGACACTTCGACCAACCCGTTGTCTCACTGACACGGCAACATCACACAACGAATATGTAGACTCAAATTTTTGCACTAATTGCCTGTCTACTAGGGCGAAAATTACGACCGAAAATTGGAGTTAACGCTCTTAAAGTTGCAGTCACCGACTCCGAATATCTGTAGAAAATTTTTATAATTTGCAGACGTTGCTCGTTAGTGTACTTTACTGTTGAGTTTACTGAATAAATTGACAGTGACAGTTTGATGATTAGTGAAAGAGTGCGTTCACAAATTAAATTCAAAGTTGTCATGTCCCTATTGGAAAACCCTATATATTGTACACTGATGCTTCCTACAAGGATGGTGTAACAGGTTACTGTGTTTGTAGACTTGACAGCACTAAGGATAAAATCATTACGCAACAACTTACAACACCTGATCAAAATGCATTTATTGGAGAAGTTATGGCGCTGGTAGAAGCATTTGCTTTTGCTCAGCCCTTAAAAGCAAAAACAGCTATCTGCAGTGATTTCCTTAGTGCACTCCGTGCGATCCAGAACAATAAGTGCAGGGTCCCTATCATAAAAACCCTGCGAGCTTAACTCTATTCGAACAGAAATCGAATTCACCTGATACGGTCACAGGGACATGTCGGTATACGGGGAAATGAAAAAGCAGACACCGGTGCAAGGGATGCCCTTTTGAATTCCCTTTTGAATTCCGCCCTTTTGGAAAACAATGTGGATCCAAGTAGTACACCATCTGTAAAAAGAATCAGAACGCAAGTGGGATAAATTCAATTCTTTTTTAAGGAAGCATCATTTTTCACTGACACATGTTATTTACAGCAGCTGCTTACAAATCTGTCGAATGAGATTGGGAAACGCAATGTTTAACAAGTCGTACCTGTTTAAAAAGCAAAATCCACCTTCATGCGATATTTGCGTAGAAGCACTCACATTAGAACACATTTTAAAAACCTGCCAGCTTACAAAAAAAAAAACACTTCAGAAATGAGATACCAAATATTAAGGAACTGCTGGATCCTTCTCTACCACCAAAGGAATCTAAACATCTCTCCCTTATAAAAAAACATAAATTAAGTATATGATAGAATTTAAGTCTATTTAAAGGAATGAAAAATTGTTAATTTAACACTATTATTTTGTTTACTGCATTAGTTAATTGGCATATAGACACATATTATTTGTATAAACCTAATAATTGATATTATGTACCTTATCTATTTATAACAGCCATATGGGCATTGTACCGCGGTGTTATATCCCGGACAACACAAATTTATTTGTATTGTATCCTTTGTAAATAAATAAATAAATTCCTAGTCATTGTAGCATTCAGACATTTAACCTTCCTTACCTTAACCTCTTGAGAGTGAGCTATTTTATATAAAAAAATAATCAAAGTGCATTTCCGGTCAAAGTTCATTTTGAAACATATTCATATTCAGTCTTCATATTTCCCTCAGAACTGGACATTTGTCAATAAAATGGAGGTATCTTCGCTCTTTTCTAACGGCTTTAAATCGTTCTATGTTAAGATCCTAAGGCCTATATCCTAAATACTTTGGCCTGGCCTATGCGTCGAGGTGCCTTCGTGACGATTTATCGGGAAACTACTGAGTGCCTTATAATTTGGATTGGTCCACCACTGCAACAATCAAGCTCGGAGCGAAGTGCTTGCCTTATCTCTCAATGGTGGTCACAGGTTAGGACAGGGCATGCGCGGCCAGTAGCATTGTATTGGCATACGTCTTCATAGGATTTAAAACCCTATACGGAAGAGATTAAAATATGTGACGAATCAACTAATGGTCTCGGATAAAAATGGACTCGCTGTTAAAGACCCTAGCAAATGTTTAAAGGAAAACAACCTTCGAATTTTCACGTGGAAGGAGTGGAGTGGAGGCCATTGACTTATACCACGCAGATATCACCACCATCCAGGAAGTGCGATGATATGGGTGGAACATGAGGAATGGAAAATTGTGATACGAGTATACTATGGTGATTGATTGATAAAGGCTAAACACGGCAACATAAGCCTAATATGCGCCCATGCTCCTATGGAAGATAAGAACGACGCCACCAAGGAATGTTTCTACGAGCTCCTTGACAAGACATAAGAGCAATATACGAAATGTGACTTTTAAATCGTACTAGGTAGTTTCAACGCTAGGATAGGAAGAAAGACATCTTTGGTGGGACAATTGGTAAGCAAAACCTACACAACACTACGTCTGGCAACTGGCTAAGGCTTATTGACTTTGCGCTGGAACGAAGTATTACTACAACAAGCACACGGTTTCCCTATATCAGAAACATATACAAGGCGACATGGCGGTTCCCGGATTATCAAACGCTAAATCAAATTGATCATTTTGCGATAGACGTAAGGTATGCTTTCAGTATTCCAGCATTGTGTCGGTACACGAATCTGGATTTCTTAAGCGCCGCAGCAAAGAAACACTACTGTTAGAAGATATAACGTAAAAAAGCCAGAATTATGCATTCGGAAATTTGTCAACAACCCCATCAAGTTTGTGCTAGCTTTTACCCGACCACCACCAAGAAATCCCTGGTTTAATGGAGAATGCCGTCAAGCGAATACAGCTAAACAAGAAGCCTAAAAAGTGGCGCTGCAACGAAGGACGACAGCTATACGTGAGCTCTACGAGTAGAAGAGACGGGAAAAACATGCGCTTCTCCATAAAAATGAGCTCGAGAAGGGTGTAATCAAAGATATTGAGAGGATGTACTCCAGAAATATCTTACTGAAGTTTTATCAACAGGTAAAAGAACGTGTCACGCAAGAAGACCTGAAGAAGAAAACCTTGTAGTTGAGTCACAGTCGGGGCTGAAAATATGGATATATTTTCATATATGGATATATGCATACTATATAACGGCGAAGAAGCACAACTCCCCTCTTTCAGGAAGAAACAACGATTCAACTTAGACGATGATAGCCAAAACTTCCGTCCACCTGACCAGAATGAAGTAAGGATAGCAATATCTAAGTTAAATTACAACAAATTACTTGGCGGCTTACCGGCCGAGGTATTGAAAGCTGCTGGAAATAGCTTTATACCAACCATAGAAGTATAAATCTTTTCAACATCGGATATACGATCTTAGTTGCCGTGTTGTCATGAACATCTGAAACTCTTCGCCAACTACTTGATTGCTCCCTATCAGTGCGGTTTCAGACCAGGAAATTTCACAATCGACCAAATAAATCTTCACACTCGGGCAAGTCCTGGAAAAACCTCAAAAACTCCAAATCTATACCCACCATCCTTTCATCAATTCAAAGCCGCATATGACAGTATATAAAGAGATGGGCTATATAGAGTTATGTTTAGTTTTGGCATCTAGGACGCTCGCTGCTCCATCAAGATCGGTAAAGATTTTACCGAGATCTTTGATCTAAAAAAAGGATTAGACAAGGTGACGTGCTGTCAAGAGACTTCTTTCGGTACGATGATTCCTCTTAAATAGCTGTCAGGAATTAGCTTATGTCCAAATAATAAATATTGCCTGAGAAGAAGGCTCTTCGTTCTAGATATTTTAATGGGCAGCGTGAATAGATAATCTTAGACAGCAATGGCTTTTGAACACTACTTTGGTGTTCTCCTAATTAAATTTTTATTTCAAAGTACCATTCTTGTATATGTACGTCTCAGGAACATTTCGAGATATTAGCGCCTTCCATATTAGTGAACTCCATGAATGCTTCTTCCAAAGTAATGAAATTGTTTAGCTGCGATTCTCCTTTAGCTCAACCTACTCGTTTAGACTTTTGCTTACACCATATATTCATAAGGAATCATAAAAACAGTAATATAAAATAACAGACCATAGCTGAAAAAGTATTCCCCTTAATTCCTTAACAATCTATGAACACTAATCAACTAAAAGATTGATTGTTCTGCTCTTATCTCTATCTACTGCTTTGGATCTGTTTTCAATTGTGAGACAGAGAATATATTGTAGTAATAATAATGAATTAAAGAGTCTTTAGCAATGGATTACTAGTGACTACTCGTATTCCTTTACTCATAAAAATTAGAAAGAAAACACAAATATGGTATACACCCTGACTGACTCGAACTGCAAACAACTTCAGACTGCTATAATTGCCAAACCGTTCATTACTGTGAGCTCAAATTTTGACACATGACATGTGAATTTTATCCACGATGGAATTCAAACGTGATTGTGTGATTACTTTATATTTGGCTGGAAAACCACAAGTAGCTATCGCTAGAGCACTCCAGCACCTCAACGTGAATAAATCATTTGTGTCTCGAACCATAGCTCGTTACCGTGATACTGGCAGCGTTGCAAAACGCCATGGAGGTGATCATAAAAAAACAGCAGCATCGGTAGAAAGTTCGGAAAGCGAAGGCTCGAATTGAGCGAAATTTGCGTCGAAGTGGAAGAAAAATGGCTCGTGAGCTCAACATATCGTTGGAAGGGATGCAATACATACTGAAAAATAAGCTTGGGCTCAAGCCATTGAAGTTTCAAAAAAAAAAAAAACACGATCCAACACCGCAATAGAAAAAAGTTAGAGTCGAAAGAGCGAAGGAGTTGCTACATTTTGCACGAAAGTGGTGAGTTGCCGAATTTGGTTTTTTCCGATGAGTAGCTATTTGTTATCGAGCAATATATTACGAACAAAATGACCGAGTTTACTTGCCAGAGCGGTCCTTCGAAAATTTACACCTTCGGACGGCTACCAGAAAGCAGGCAGCACCGACGGTGATGGTTTGCGCCGCTATAACCACTGATGGTCGCTCTCCGCTCGTATTTTTGGATCGTGGTGTCAGAATTAATGCGATCGTATACCATGAAACTGTCTTAGAGACAGTACTGAAGCCTTGGGCAAACAATCATTTTGGTCGGAGACCGTGGACATTTCAAGAAGACTCGGCACCGTCTCACAAAGCGCGCGTCAAACAAGATTGGTTAAAAAACAATGTACCAACTTCATTTCTTCGACACAATGGATTGCAAATTCTCCGGATGAAAATTCGTTGGATTTCTCTGTCTGGGGTATTTTGAAGGCGAAGGTTGGCACTAAAAAATACCAAAGTTTGGACCACCTCAAACAAGCACTTCGCCGGGAATGGGCCAAAATACCGCAGACAGAGAAATCCAAACTTTCTTTGCTTTGACACAATAAAATTTATCAAAAAATATAAAAAAATAATAGCATTTTAAAAAGTTGCAGATCTAGTCAGTCACTCTGATCATGTGTACAAGTTAAAAAACATCCCGAAAATTCCAGACTAAAAAATTTTATGATGCATTGTGTTACCACTCTGTTAAGGTGCCTATTTCAAAAAAAGATTAGCTGCCAATTTTGGTAACGCAGAAATGGAATGGATGGTTATTAACGAAATCTTTAACAGGACTTACACAAATTCAGACATTGTTAGAAACAATAACACTTCGGTAACTGAACCCCTAGAAGTTTTTAATATTTTTTTTTTCGAGTTTGCGTTTGGTGATAATCAACATGTTTGAAAGTTTTTTGTTCGAACAGCACTTGAAATAACGGTTGACCAGATAGCAATGATAGTTTTTCCAATTGTTGTGTTTCAGTATCTGTCAAAGTTACCAATGACATTCAGCTGTCGAAATATTTTAGTAAGGTTTTCCTGTGCTACATTTTTAACCTTTGTGTTAAAAATGGTATTTTTCCAGAAGCATTGAAAACAGCTGTAGTAATACCCCTACACAAAAAAGGAGATACTCGGACCATAGATAATTATCGGCCTATATCTCTATTATCTGTATTTTCAAAAATTCTGGAAAAGGGTATGAAATCGAGATTTATTTCGGTTTTAAGTAAGATGAATTTTTTCAACAATTGTCAATTTATCTTTAGAAGAGGTAGTATGTCGACTAAAACGGCCTTGCAGAAACTCATCTAAGAAATTTACAATAATATTAATGTATCCAAAAGATGTGTAGCTCTATTTGTAGATATAACTAAGGCATTTGACACAGTGAACCACTCTTTATTATTAAATAAACTGTATAATGCGGGCTTTAGAGGATTTATTTTTAACTGGTTTGCTTCTTACCTAGCACATCGAAAGCAAATGTTAAAAATCAAAGAGTCTTTTCGGTCGCTGAAATTTATAATTACAGGTGTACCACAAGGATCGGCTTTGGGTCCTATTTTGTTTTTAATATATGTTTACTCCCTGTTTAGTCAACCTTTCAAAGAAAAATTTTTGCGTTTGTTGATGATACTGCTATTTTCTACTCTCATAGCAATAATTTTAATATTTTTATGGATGTAAATAACGATCTTGAATTACTGCGATTATGGTTCAGTCATCATAAACTTGTAATTCGCATGAAAGCTTTAGTTTATGTTTTTTAATATCAGAAGCATATATTAAGATTTTTCGTTATCTTACCATTGCCCGAATTGTAGACGTTTTTCTTTAATCTGTTATTCGCAGAATTCGATTAGTTTTGATCACAACACTAATTGTTGTGATTCCTGCTTCGATATTGAGTGTGTTCAACAATTTAAATATTTGGGTATTACTTTAGACCATAAACTTAGTTGGAAGGATCATACTAATTATTTGAAACAGTATATGAGTAGAGTAGTAAAACAGTTGTACCTCTTAAGTCAGTATTGTAATACAACTATCCTAAAGCTAGTTTACAATGGTTTACTAAAATCTAAATTCCAGTATGGGTTATCCTGCTGGGGTGGGGCATATTACACACATATCCAACACTTGTTAATTAAGCAGAAACATGCAGTCAGAATTATCTGCAAAGTAAATCGTACAACGCATAGCATAGAACTTTTTAAGAACCTCGAATTTCTTCCATTTATATTGCTATAAAATTTTAAAAATATTCTTTGAGAAATCTGGTTATTATCAGGTAAGAACATTTGAAAATTATAACTTGCGTAATAACAGCAGGAATTTTGTTACAGTACCAGTAGTTAAAAAATCACACTTTTCTAGGTTTAATTCTGTTGTTGCACCTCATCTTTTTAACTTGCTTCCTGTATTTTTAGTTAATGTTAAAAAATGGCTTTTTTCTTTTAATTACTCGGATATTGAACAAACTTTTGAATTTTTGCTTTATTTCATTTCTTCTTGAAACATATTCACAGTGTTTTTTTTTCCCATCAACATTTTGAATTTAATTGAATTTAATTTTGTATTATTTAATAAGTACACATTCGTCACTTATCCATTAGGCAACGGAATATTTTTTGGTTGGATTTGGGCCTACACCTATATAAAAGTATGCTGACGCAAGTATTGAAGCCGTACGACCATAGACAGCGCCGAAAGTTCGCTAATTGTGCGTTGGAAATGTTGGCCGGAGATTCGAATGTCGGTAAAAAAAAAATTTCTTGGATGAGGCCCATTTTTGTTCAGCGGCTATGCTAACAAGCAAATTTACCATTATTCAAGCGAACACAATCCACAAATATTCAGACAAGCATCAATGCATCAATGCGGTTTATGGCATGGCGGCATCATCGGATCTTATTTTTTCGAAATAAGGAAGGGGACACCGTTACCGTCAATGGTTTCAGGTATAGAGCGATGTTAACCGACTTTTTGTGGTCAGAGCTCCACAACACCGAAATATCCGAGCTGTGGTTCCAACAAGACGGCGCTACATGCCATGCCGTCTAAGTTGTGAAAGAAAATTTGGCGCCTGCGATTTGACACCACTCGAATAATTTCTCTGGGGCCAAGTCAAGTCCTTAGTCTACGCTAACAAGCCAACCCATTTAGACTAGCTCGAGGCTAACATTCGACATGCTTTTACTTAAATAACGCGCCATATATTGGACCGAATCATCAAAAATTTGACCGACCGCTTAAAGCACTGCTAGCACTGCTTTACCACACATAATAGCATAAACGTAGCTTCAAAATAAGGCCAGAACATTTTATATCTCACACCGTTGTTGTTCTATTGAATTTTGTTTACCTATCGTTCTTATCTGGTGTTCACAAAAATTTATTTTATCACTATAAACATCTTAATCGTCTTACTTTGATAAGATTTCTAGTTTTGTTTTGGAAAAAATTTCTTATCAAATTTCAGATGAATTATGTTTTATATTCAATGCTTGGATTCAGAGTGGAATTTTTCCAGAAGTAGTAATAAAAAGAGTGCTGCTACGGTCTAAATAACTATTGTCCTATCTCCCTTCCACCAGTTTTCTTAAAAGTTTTTGAAAAATCTATGAAACCTAAAATGTTACCTTTCCTAGATATAACAGACTTTCTTAGTATTTCCTAATTTGAGTTTAGAAGGGCAAGATCTACTGAAAGAGCTTTGTAAGACTTACGAAAATTTCAGAAATCCTGTCACTCTTTTCATAAACATTTTTAAAGCTTTTAATAAGGAGAACAATTCCCTAAAGTGCGTGCGTGTAGTGCATATAATATATGCGATTACTATACCTATGTAATTTTTTTTTAATATACGAAATAAAATAAATTTAATAATAATATTCTTTGCATTCTTCATAATGCGAGTTTCAAAGGTTTTACGAGGTGTGTTCAGAAATTAACGGGAATTTTAATTTTTTGAAAAAAATATTTATTTATTCGTCTACATTAATGTTGTCGCCTTTAAAATAGTCCCCATTAGATGTTATGCACTTGTGCCAGCACTTCTTCTAACCCTCAAAACACTTCTCTCTTTTTGTACATAACATACCTGAGATCTACCAGCGATGCCGTTTTTATTTCCTCAATCGTTACAAATTTCCGCCCTTTCATAGATCTCTTCAGTTTTGGGAACAGGAAAAGTCGCATGGGGCCAAATCCGGTGAATATGACCTTTTTGAGCAAGCCAGGATCCTCACTGACGTCAATCAAGAGCTCATGAGCGATGCTTATGCGACGGTTCTTCTGACCAAAATTATAAGTTTCGGAACAAACTTCGTTGACACAAACTTGCTGATATCCAAAACATCCAAAAAAAATTTCATGACATGATCCAACCTATATGCCAACATCTCCAGCAACTTCTGTTAAGGTAATTCGACGATTTTCCAAAACAATTCTCTTCACATTTTCGATGTTACCATCTTTTTGATTTACGAAAATCGCCGACTTTATAAAAACACGTCTAACCTAACCTTAGATAAAGTAAACAATGAATGCAGCTGAAAATTGTATCACACTTCAGGGGCATGTATACCAACATAATAAAAAAAATTTTAAAATCGGACTCACGAAACCCGCGAAATTTAAAAGTTCCCGTTATTTTCTGAACACACCTCGTATTTATGACTGGTTTACTTCACATTTAAAAAATCATCAGCCAATAGTAAAAATCGAAAACTGTTTGAGTTCTCAGAATTTGATCAACATAGGTGTTCCGCAAAGTTCTGTCTTAGGTCTCACCCTATTTTTAATTTACGTGAATTTGATATTTGTACAGCCCGTTATTGGCAAAATCATAGCTTTTGCCGACGATACTACTCTTTTTTATTCCAATATGAGCTACCTTAATCTTTTTCCCTATGTTAAAAATCATTTAGATTTACTTATTGCCTAGATGGTTCAATGGTAAAGCAGTGAAACTAAATTTATGCTCTTCAATATCAAAGGTTCAATATGCGACGACCTCGCTTTACATTACTATTCACCGTGTTGCTTGAGATTCCAGTTAGGCTGCCACGATCTTGTTATCTTCAACAGCATCTTAAGTTGCAGTGACGTCTGCTTCACAATAGATCGACCCAACAATTTTAATACTAGATAATAAGTTCAGTTAGAGCGACCATAGAACCTAAAGCAGTATCTGAATAGAGTTATCAGGAAATTCTATCATCTTAGCCTCTACTGCAGTTTACTTATTTCAAAGTTAGTCTACAATGGTTTTTTGCGTAGTACGTATTTCAATAACATAGAGACTTTACTTAGAAACAAAAATGCATTCAGAATTATGGGTAAGGTAAATCGTAGAACTTTTAGTTTTATGCTGTTCAAAAGGTTATGAATTATTTCGTTAAGTCATCTTTACTGCTATAAAGTCATAAAAATATTTTTTGAAAACTTCGGGTACTATAAAAGAATGAAAATTTCGATTTACGAGTCAACACCAGAATGTACCAGCTATCTACAGCCTTTCACTCCTTTATTTTGTAACTGCGCTAACTTTTGCTTAATATACTGCCTGTAAACCTAAGATTCGACAAATACATTCGCCTTTTGTCTTAGACAATAGAGTCTTACAAAAAAAAAAACCTTTGGCTTTAGTATTGAACATTATATTAGCTTTAAGTTTTTGATATGAAATATGTTAAACATTTTTTTTTCACCGCCCAACAAAACGATTTTTTCTAAAAATTTTAATGTGCGACATAATTTTGTTGAAACAAGTCTTCTAAGATCGACAGACAACCGTTGACTATATTTTTAATTTTTTTTTAATTCCGCAGTAGAATTGCAAAACTGGTAATCCAGCGGAATTTTATTGAAAGGTTTACAGTAGGAAGGAGTTCAGACGCATGTCGTGATGACAGAGCATGTTCTTCAACGGTGAAAATTTTCTCTTCAGTAAAAAGAATTCGTTTGTGACTGTTCTTTGTGTACTGGTTTTCAAGGTTTTCGATGTTGACTTACATTTCTGTTTTATTGTGGCCGGTGTATCTTTTCTATGCGGTGAGTTTTAATTTGCGTTTTAAGTTGCGCGACATACTGTCCTTGCTGATTTCCATCTTCCGAAATATAATTTTCTGCTTGCGCAGCGGATCTCCATAAATTAATTCTTTACGGCTTTGACGACTTTAAGCGTTAGCAGAGTACACGGATGGCCAGCTTTTGCACGGTCGACTATTCCAACAGTATCCTTAAATAACTTCACGGTACAATACACAAAATTTGGTGTAATTTTCAGGGATTCGCAAGATTTCGCCTTTTTCGTAGCCGCATTTTTGCAGGCCAATTACGATAACACGATTTTCGAATGATCCCCATTCCATGATTGCAAACAACTGATGTCGAAAACTTTTTACGCGTGAATTTTGTATAAATGTAACTTGCCAAATAGCCGTCAAATTGGAGTGGATGCGTTCGCTGGTTCTTGAGAAGGAATGTGTTCATGCTATGTTCCAAAACATTTGCAAGTAGTAAGTAGTTGTTGTTAAAATATATCGGAGCCAATTTTCACAGCTGATGGCTTTGAGGAGATCTACGAGTATGTTCCGCTGATGTTTGATTTTATGTTCGCTTAAATTTTTTTTCAGATATATTGTTATATACTTCAAACTAGTTCAAATCGCCTAAAAGCTGAGCTATGCACGGGGTATTATGAAAAATTGCTTACCCATTCGTGGTGATTTCAATTTACACTGAAGTTGTAGCACGGTATTTCTGAGATTTGTTTTTCGTTATAGTCGAAATGACACCATGAACGCCGCGCTAGTTGCATCAAAAATTCCTTCAATATGATGCGATGTTGGTTTGGGATTAGGTACATCCATGTTTAGTGACATCAGTAACATCAAGTGACCAGTTGGGGAATTTACTCCTTTTTCGAAGCGGTGGTAGGCGACAATAGTTCATAGATCGGTAGTTGTTGCAATTTCTCCCGTATTCGTTGCTTTTATACACTCACCGCCTAGATGTCCGACCGGCTCTCATGATTTTATTAAACAAGCACCTAGCATAATTTTAACTAACTAATTCCTATTTTTCACCCATACTTCGGAAATTATGTGATCCGGTCCTACTGTATATCCCTTTCTTTTACTTTCTCGCTATGTTGTTTCTATAAAATCAGTCATTTCTGCTCAAGGCGTTATAAGTTCCCCTAAAATGCTTGCACGAAGAGAGATAATGATGCAGGTTGGTTTTAAATGTTTGCAGATTATAATGACTGAGAAATAAAGAGGCAAAGCATTTCATAAGCGAGTTGTACGGCTTAGGAAAGAGTCACGATATTTCAGGGTGTTACAGTTAAAGGTTTTAAGGGGCGGAATACTACTCTGAATTTTAATTGAGCACTCGTATTATGCGACAATCAAAGGAATGATACCGCGCGGGAATTCTTCTATAAGTAACGTCTTAAAATATTCCTTCTATCCTCGGTAGCATCTTTCGATCATTGAATCGTTTTAGAGTTATTTCTTTCTCGTGCAACCATTTCAAAAACATTACTTTGTTTGCCTGCGCTCTAACGTTAAATTTCATACACTCTGTGAGGATACCTTTTCCCGGTCAATATCACTACTGCTTTTTTTGCCTCTTTCTTGCAAAGTTCGAAGTCTAAGTAATGACGAATTTTATCGATTTCCCTATTTTCGCTTGTATATTTTCATATCGTCGTTACACTACTGCGCTACTTTATTGCATTTATATGCATTATTCTAAGATCGAAGTTGTTCCACATATCTTGTGCTTTAAGCTCTTCTTTTCGGGTAATGGAATTTTGAATCCTTTCTGGCAAATTTAGTACACAGAGCTAGCCTATTTTCTTACCTAAATTGTGCCAGTTTATTTTCTCGACTTATGCCAGTTTTTGTTGTACCTTTTTCTGTTTTTTTTTTTTTTTTTTTTTTTTTTTTTTTTTTTTTTTTTTTTGTCAAAAAAGTACAGAGAATTTGTAAGTTACAAGGCAAGTTTGTTGCACCTTATTTAATTCCACGCCAAATATAAGACATGATCTGTCAACACGTTTGTTCACAGAAGCTGAATCTGCTAGTCCTTTTCCGAATATCATCATGATACTACAATGAGTTTGTATTTAGTTTTATCATGCGAGTAGTAGCGCATTCAAGGGTTGCCGAAAGATCGTCGAAGATATCCAATTGCACCTCTCTAACCGATTAAAACACTGAAAAAGTGTAGGAAATTGTACTCGATAATCACCATTCCAAGTTAAGGGAGTCAGCTTATAACCTTACCTACTTTCACGAGTCTATTTTGGTGGATATGTACTCGCATATCACCTCACGTCTTATTCTTAATTGCTATGCTGTGAGCTAGTATCCCTAGACATATTGGATCAGCCAATTCTGATCCCACATTAACGGAACGCACTATTACAGATGAAAAGACATGGGTCTATGAGTATGACTGGTTAGCAAGTCAATAATTATCAGAGTGGAGAGCAAAAGACGAACCAAAACCGAACAAACCATGTCAAAGTCGTTCAAAAGTCTAGGTGATGCTTATTGTTTTCTTCGATATTCATTCAGAGGGGCAGACGGTTAATAAAGAACACTTCTCGTATTTGGTCGTATTTAAGCGTTTACGTGAGAAATGGCGAGATTTGTGGAATTATAAATCGGGCATTTTACATGACAATAACGAGCCATCGGATAGACCGATAATTGTGACCAAATTTAAGACCAAAACACCATAAATACCATTGATTAACCACTGTTCTCACCAGATCTGTCACCATGTGATTTCTTTATGTTCTCAAAACTAAAACTGCGCTCCGTACCCGTTGCCTCGATTAAAGACATTTGAGTAAAGCAATATTCGTGGAAAGAGTTTAAGGCCATACCAAAAAGCGCCAGTAAAAAATGTCTTGAGGAGTGAAAAACGCTGGTAAGTGTGTGTTGGCATATATAATTGAAAAAAAAATTTTTCAATTCCTGGTATTTTTTGAAATAATATACCTTGGCGCTTAGTTTTACTTTTTGGTTTTTGTCATTTTGGCGTCATTCATGCTCACGAGTGGATGACAATGCCGCAGATAAGGACATATTCGCGTCGACATTGAGATGCGTATAAGGCAGGGTCCATTTAGAAATATTTTTTGCTATATCTATGTATACAACTTTTTTTCTAAGATCATATACTAATGGTGGTAGATGTCAAAACTGTGTCTCTAATCGTGTTATAGCTTTTATTAATTGGTCTTCTGTCCGTAAATATGATGATGTTTCGTACGTTCATTATCATTACCGACAGGTGTATTACATATTTTGTTTCAAGTAAGCTGATTTTTTTGGTGCATTTGACACATCCTAATGAATAGAACTTCTCCTACTTTGCTTAGTATGTATGATGGTTATAGTGTTGTCGGTTGGGGTTTACCTCAAGAGTAATGTTGAAATATTCTTCCTTAATGTCGAGTACATCTAGTTTGTGCTTAATTCTTATAATAAAAAGTGAGCCAACAGATGGTGTGGATGTTAACTTTCAATAACTATCGTTTACTGAATTCAATGTGGTTGATCTGTTTGACAGAAGTCATACAATCTTTGACACAACACTCAACAACGCATTTTTGTTATTCAATCTCATTACGAAAATGGGCGATCTCTAAAAGTAATATTTCGTAAAATTCGTGAATTTTTCGGTCAACATAATCGGTCTAGTGAGCTCGGAATTCGTGCAATGGTGAAGCGATTTAAAGAAATTGGTTGGGTATCGGGTCAAACTCGATATCAGTATGCTCGGCCAGCACTTAAACGCCAAAACATCACAGCTATGAGCGAAAGTGTTCAAAACCAGCAGGCACCTCAATTCGTCCCCGAAGTCAACAATTGGGCCGCATTTATGACACTTAACGGCGAAAAATAAAAATTACACAACAATCAAAGCCTTTGGACCATCTTCGACGTCGTCTATTTGCTAAATGGATGTTGGATTGCTAGGACAATTTATCATTTAATTTGATCTTCTCCGATGAAGCCCATTTTTGAATGGATAGATACGGAAATAAACAAAATTGTCATTTCTGGTGACCGGAAAACCCATACGGACGATCTCTAGATTCAACAGGATCGCCCACAAAAGCCATAAATCAATAAATTGCATTATTTCAGTTAGACGAGAAGTTAATTAGCCTCCAAGATTATGAAATTTGACACCTTTGGACTTTTTTCTTTGGGGTTATTTGAAGAGTAAGGTCTATACCAATAACCCAGTGAAAACTCACGATCTCAAATATATTATTCAAACTGAAATTGCGGAAATTGACTAACTGACTCTTTAAAATGTCGTCGATAATGTCGACCTCCGGATGGTAGCTTGCAACAGAAGCCGTGTTGTTGTTGTTCTTCTTCTTCATGAAGAAAACTGCTGCCGAAAGTCATCGTATTTTGGTGGAAGTTTATGGTGAACATGCGCTAGCTGAGCGAACGTGCCAAAAGTGGTTTGCACGATTTAAAAGTGGTGATTTTGGCTTGGAAGACGATGAACGTCCTGGGCAGACAAAGAAGTTTGAAGATGTAGAACTGGAAGCATTACTCTATGAAGATTGTTGCCAAACAAAAGAAGAGCTCGCAAAATCTTTGGGTGTCACTCCAGCAGCCATTTCAAAACGTTTAAGATCAGATGGATATATTCAAAAGTAAGGAAATTGGGTTCCACATGAACTCAAGCCGAGAGACGTCGAAAGGCGGTTTTGCTTGTCCGAAATGTTGCTGGAACGCCACAAAAAGAAGTCATTTTTGCATCGGATTGTTACTGGTGATGAAAAACGGATCCATTACGATAACTCCAAGCGCAAAAAATCATATGTGAAACCCGGCCAACCAGCCAAATCAACGGCAAAGCCGAATATCCACGGTGCGAAGGTAATGCTCTATATTTGGTGGGATTAGATGAGTGTACTGTATTATGAGCCGCTAAAACCGGGTGAAACGATCAATAGACAACTCTACCGAACACAATTATTCCATTTGAAGAGAGCAGTAGCCGAAAAACGCCCGGAATATGCGACCAGACACGAGGCAATAATTTTCCATTATGACAACGCTCGGCCCCACGTTGCTATTCCGGTTAAGAACTATTTGGAAAACAGTGGATGGGAAGTCTTACCCCACCCACTTTATAGCCCAGATCTTGCCCTCTGACTACCATTTGTTCCGGTCGATGCAGAACGCTCTCATTGAAATACGGTTTACATCAGAGCAGAATATCAAAAATTGGCTTGATTCATTCTTGGCTGCCAAGCCGGCTCAGTTCTTTTGGAATAGGATCAACAAATTGCCAGAAAGATGCGAAAAAGTCATAGCTTTAAATGGGCAATACTTTGAATAATACTATTGTACATGTTTTTCTTAAATAAACGTTCAAATTTTGAATAAAAACCGCACGAATTAAATTACATACCCAATACACAACATAAGATTAAGTTACTCAAAGAAGAACTTATAAATATATATTAGAATATGTCATGATTGGGCAAAACAAGGAATTATAAATTCATATATATTATCAATTGAAGAAATACATAAAAATTGCAAAAAAATACTTAAGAATGAGAATATTCCCTACAACAATATAGATGAAGCACTTAACTTAGCAGAAATAAAAATAGCTAGTAATTCAAGCTCGATAATTTATATTATAAGCATACCAACCGTAACATTAGATTCTTGTAATAAAATTTTAATAAAACCTGTTAAGAAAATTAATTTTATAAATAAACTTGATTACGAAAATATTCTGAATTATCAAAAATCAATATATGGCATCAAATAAGATTGTATATCATATAATAATGTAGCTATTTGTCCTAATCATTATAGTGTTGACTTAAGCGACACATCATGCATTCCTCACTTACTTCACTTACTTCACAGGAAACTGTCTCAGAATCAATAATCAAAATGTCCCGAAAATAGACGAGATATCCCCAGGAGTTATCCTATTTAATCAGTTTAGATGAACTCTGGTACAAAACGACAACGAAACATTTGAACTAACTGGCACGTTCATCATTAAATTTCAAAATTCATCAATAAAAATCTACAATAAAACTTACAAATCCAACATAATAGTTTCCACTCTGAAGCCATTACCTGCAATCGCACAACTCTCCACAGTAGAAGACATAGAAGTGTTACTATCGTTGGAAATGCTGAAAGATCTACATAATAATAGTACTGAAGACATCTAATTACTAGAAGCAAAACAACGTGCAGTTTAACTTTAGCCATATCTATATTTGCATTGGCCGTCATAGTGAAAGTCATCTGGAAAAAACACTCAACAAAGATCCAAGTCACCAATGTACTCGAAATAGAAATCAAAGAGATGAAAGAAGTACCAACTTTCTAGCCAAGAAAAAAAAAAGAGACGAAGAAGAAATATCACCACCGAAGCCATTGCGAATCCATCAAATTCCATTCTTTTGAAAACAAGTTGTCAAACGAGGACGTCTGAAATTTAGCGGGGAAAAGTTAACCACAACACAACAAATTCCTTAATTGCACCTGATACCAAACTTCCGCTACGCTATTCACTTCATCATTTCTATCTTGCACGTGCACACCTACACACATTCCACACCTCAGATCACTTGCACATCCCAATCATGCTTCAGGTTCATGTTGCCGAAATTGTGTCTAAAGACAATTGGACACCACCTTCATTCCATCACGTCCCAAAATTCTATTCACCGCCGCATTAGTTAAGTTAGGTGTTGAATATGAGTTTTGTTAGATTTTAAAGCAGTTGTAATTTGGAATTGTGAGAATAAAAAATCTTCTCCTTCTACAAGAAAAAAATATTTTTTTTTTTTAAATTAATTACTAAATAGTTAAACTTATACCCTGGCGACTACAATGGACAGCAAACACAGTTCGACTAGAGGTAGATTCAAAGAAAAATTTCAGGGAAGGAAAAGCTGATGAGAAAGTCATCATTAAAATGCGATTGGGTTGGGTTGTTTTGTATATATAAGGTCAATAGGCTTTTATTGACAGATGACGCGTGACTTCTATCAAACTGCTTTGTCATTTTTGTTCAGTATCGTTTAGCAAGTCATCATGGAAACACTCACACCACAACAGCGTCTTCTAATTGTTCAGCTATATTACGAAAATGAGCGTTCTGTGAGAAATGTTTTTCGTGCAATTCGAGGAACTTACGGTGCACAAAGTCGACCTACTGAAACCACTATTGCCAATATCATTCGTAAATGTGACCCCCAGTTAACATTAGTGGATGATACTCGACCGCTTAGACCACATCTAGCACGTAGTGAAGAGACTATAGCAGCTGTAGCTGAGAGTGTACGCAAAGACCGTAACGAATCTGTCTGCGTATTCGACAACATGGCGTATTTTACGTGAGGATCTCGGCCTAAAAGCGTACAAAATTCAACTTGTGCAAGAATTGAAGTCAGGCGACTTGAATTTGCGTCATATTTTCAGTGAATGAGGTTTGGAAAAACTGAATGAAAATCCGCTGTTTTATCGTGAAATTTTATTCAGTCATGAAGCCCATGTAAAGTCTCAAGTTTTCAGGAATAAGCCAGCTACGATTGACGCTTTGAAAGCCAACAGTACTCGTGTTATCCGGGAGATAATAGTCACTATGCTCGAACGAGTCGCCGGAAGATACTAATCACTATGCTCGAACGAGTCGCCTAAAATTGGACTTTTGGAATTGACCACCTCAGACGTATTTGTGGCCAACATTTACATGATATCATTTTTAAAAATTAAATGCCATGAATTGTTCTTTTAACCGATTATAAAAATTTTAAGTTCGCTTTTAAATTTATGTGTTATATTTTACATTATAAATCACACCTCAAGATAAAACACCCTATATTTAGTCCATGTGATTCAAGGTCCCACAAAAATTTAAGTATGAATTATCATTGAGCCTCTGCATCTGGTTATGAAAAAGTTTTGCGCCATAGAGGGTCTCCCTCCTCTCGCATGACGTTGGTTGCAAAAGAGTTAGGTATCATTCTGAAGTGCAATTGTTACGGAAGAATACTAAAGTGAATATATCCGACAGCGAACCAAATGTAATTCGTGGCCTTCATTGTTTGGTAAGAAGATTAGAAAAAGGACCGAATCTCGATAAGTTGATATCGGAACTTATAACATACACTACGTTGAAACAGGGTATGCTAGGAATATCGACTCCACTTGCAGATTTTCCCGTTTTTGACCTTCCTACAGTTCTCAAATTTACTGACGCGAACGTTCTTCAGGTTAAATTTGACCCATACTCTATTTTAAGGCTTTATTTCAGATATTTGTTTGTTTTTTACTTGAAGATTTTATTATTTAATAATGTTAATATTAAAAAAAAAATAAAAACAAATTTATTTAAATAAAAATTAAGGTGAACTTATTTCAACTTCATGTTTTTCAGAAATACTTTAACAAAACTTTTAATACAATAATAAAAGGAAAAATATGGTATACAGTCAGTTATTACAATTCGTACACAAAGTTATGATATTAGAATGCTGTTTACATACAAAATGATTGAAAAATTTTTAATAACTACGATAATAATTTTTATAATGAAATGAAATTTTTGTTGAGTACTCCGCAGTATTTTGTAAGTATTTCTATCTAATTTCCATCTGTTTTATGAATGTTTGAAAAAAGACATTAACAAAGAAAGAAAAACCAGTTAATTTTCTTATTTTTTTAAAATATTTTAATACAGTCATTGGTTAACAAAATCAAACGATACATTTTTTATGTATGTGTATATAAGATGTTTAGATATGCCACTTTTACCAAAAAATTATCAATACCGAGTTGCTCCTCCTTTGGCGGTTATAACCGCTTTTATTCTAGAAGGCATCGAGTGTACTAGAAGTTCAGTAATATCCCTTGAAATTTCAGTATTCCATACATGTTCCAGAACTTTATTTAGCTTTTTTTTACTCTCTGGTTTATGTTCAGCCACTTTACGTTTCATTACATGCCACAAGTGTTCGATTGGGTTTAAATCGGGCGAATTAGCTGGCCAGTCTAGTCTGGTAATTCCGAGGTCATCAAACGTTGTCTTGAGCTGAAAATTATTGAAAGACTCCGGTTACTTGTCTGTTTATTATTTATAAAGTAGACATCTAGAAGTTGATTTATAACACTTAACTTACGGGTTTGGCGCGGTGGCAAGATGCAGAATCATCTTGAAAAATGCACTTGTCAGTATACGAATGATGCTGTTCAATTGCTGGTACCAAAAACTCCCTTACTTCATTCTTTTGAGCGTTCATAGTTCCATCAACAAAGTGCAAGGGGCCCAAAATGTAAAAAGAAAAACATCTCCAAACCATCTGGCTTTGAGGAAACTTCACTGTTTTGACAATGCACTCGTCCTTGAACCTTTCACCTGCGTACGTATGGCAAATTGTCGGCACACAACAAATTAAATTTACTTTCATCGGACCATATCGCACATCGCCAATCATCCTGCGTCCAATCTTCGTACTTTTTTGCCCACGTCAAGTGAGCTTTTTTCATTATTGTGGTTAGGAGATATTTTTTCGCTGGTCGTCTTCCATATAAACCTATCTCCCGTAGCCGTTGGCGTATGGTTTTGGCGTTTCGGCGCTTAGATCAACTTGATGAAATTCACTCCGCTCTGCTATTATGCGGACATCACTTTTATAGCGATCTTTCATGCTAATTCGTTGTAAAACATTGTCCGTCTTCTGGGTTGTTTTAAGTTTTCATCCCGAGCCTTTTTTTCTTTCCAGTGGATCAAAATTTTCTTTTTTCTTCATCAGTCGTACGATAGTTGAATGACAGAATCCTATTTTAAATGCAATCTCACGATAGCTAAGCCCTTCTTCGACTATAGTCAATATTTGAACTTTTTCGTCCCAAGTCAGTTGATGATATTTACCAGACATTTCACTTTTTTTTACTTGTCACCGTCACAACTCAATTCAAACAGATTTTTTTTGCACTGAATACGAGGCTGAACTTCGCTATGGGGAATACCCTTCATTAGTATGGAAAAAACCCTTACGATCTGATGTAATTAGGCATTTTTTGAGAACTCACTCGAAAGTGTATATATTGTATTTTTTACAAATGTCGCAAATTATTTCCGATTTATTATCTGTCAATTGACATCGATTTCTTTCAGTTGTTCTTCTTCCTGAACTACGATTATTTCGCGATTGAGATGATGAAGATGGTTGTGTATCGGTTTGAACATCACTTTAAATTTTTGGGGCAATTGCAAGTGGAAAATGTACTCGAGGTAATGTTTGTCGTTTTTTTATGTAGGAAGTAACAAGCTACATACCAAGACCTTTCAAAAAGTAGCGGCGCTTTGAGAGGCAGTCGTCTTTCCATGTATGATTACCGGATTTGAATAAAACAAAAGCGTTATAAGCTGAAATATCGACACTACTTGAGGCCACCGTTTTGTCATCCATGTACTGCCGGAAGGGACATCTTCCTCTGAAAGTTACTAACTGCTCATCTATTGTCACATTTTCGGATGGATTGTAATGTTTTGGTAAAATGTCAACCCACTGATTCCACAACTCACGTACAGGAAAAATTTATCTAACAGTCGTTGTTCACTTCGATGTTCCCTGTTGTCGAATCTTATAACTCTTGATATTTTCTTGAAAATCTTCAACGACATGGTCTTCCTTTTTCAGAGTTTCATAAACTTTCAGTGCTTTCGTTGTTTGATCGAAAAACGCCGGCCAATAAAAGAAGAGTAGTCCAATGAATGCAAACATGTCGGTGCTATCAACATCAGTCCATTCTTCACCATATATGCGTCTGTCCTCAAGGTTGGTAAAGGTAAAAAAAAGTACGTATCAAAGGAGGTGGAAAAAATAATTCAAATCTGGAAAGTTCGACTTCTGTAATTTTAGAACAAGAATAACGTGTCAGTCCTGGCACCAATTTTGTAATATTTTTCCTTGAGGCTCTTCCGGCACTGTTTTCATTAGGTTTTGATAAGTAATTTATTTGACCTATTTTTGACACCATCATTTCGGTAGGCACAAAGAAATTTTCAACATCAATAAAATCACTGTCTGATGAATCAGGTGCCTTAACATGATCCTCGAACCCAGAACAGGATTCTTCCTCATCCGAAAATACGGACAAAGAGAATTCACTTTCGCTATTGTACAAAGGTACAATTTCCAAACAAAGGTACGTACTAATCACTAAATGTTTCCTGTAATACTAAAAATGCGCCGTAAGTCAAACAATGTCACAGCACAACCAAAACTGATACAATGCACCTTTGAAATTGTGTGGATTATAATAAACTCAACAATTCATTCATAACCTAGCCCAGATATCGTATTGCTGCTTCTTGGATGTTGCATGATGCAAAGGATGTTGTGTACGTCCATAATCAAGGTGGTTTCGAGATTAGAAATTTCCGAACTAATGCTCAAGCTGTTATGAATTAATGAGTCCGGAGGTGATGAGTGGCAGACAAGCGCCAACTAAAAGGGAAGTTCTTCGTCTTCTTATGTGGATTTACGATCCTATTGGACTAATCGCCAATTTGTTGGTGAATATAAAAATTTTAATTCAGTCAATTTGGAGATCTGGCATTGGTTGAGATAAGCTGATAAAGCATAGCAACTTAATGCCTGGAACAAGTGGCTAAGAGTATTGCTTTTGATAAACAATTTAAGAGTTCCTCAGACATATTTTACAACGTTCAGCTTTACAAATGCAGATGAAGTAGAGCTTCATATATTCTGCGATGCAAGCGAAGAAGCATTGTCGGCCGTCGCTTATATTCGAGTTACATTCAGCGAACTGTTCGAAAGTCGTTTGATAGCGGCAAAAACCAAAGTTGAACCTTTGCGTCGAATATCAATTTCAAGGATTAAGCTCGAAGCTGCAGTTATTGGAAGCAGACTTGCATCCACGATCATCGACTCTCATTCGACCAGATTCACGCGTCAAATCTATTGGTATGATTCCAAAACGGTTATTTAATGTATTCGATCACCAAGTTCAGCAGTTCAAGTTTCAACAATTTGTTTCTTTAAGAATCGGAGGAATTCTTGAGAGGTACTGTGGACCTCATTATCGTAAGCAAGATGAGAAATATTGTCCTGTATTTGAGTATGAATCCGATCGTGATGTCGAACAACTTTATCACACAAATACAAGTGAAACCTGTGTTATTGACATAAACAGATTCTCCAAATAAAATAAATTGCTCAACACTATGGCGAAAGTCTTTTGGTTTGTTGATTTGTTGTCAAAGAGATTAATACCAAAACTCCAATTCCAAGCTCTTCTGTAAAAAGCAGGGAGAGGCATACAACGAAAAGATACGTGTGCTCGATGTTGTCACGACAAAAGTAAACTATATAAGTTATCCCGATACCTTGACGAAGATGGACTGCTGAGGATTGCAGGAAGAATCGGTGCGATGGAAGGTTTGAACTATGATGTCAAGAGACCAATCGTATTTTCAAGGGACCACCATATAACAAACTTAATTCTTGACCATTTTTATCGGAAATTTCACTACCAGTACAACGAGAGCGTTGTAAATGAGGCCCCCAAACGTTGTATATTCCTGGGCTACGTACAATAGTAAAACAGGTACAAAATCAATGTCAGCAGTGTTGAAATATCAGATCTGAATCAATGGTTCTTATAATGGGGCCCCTCCCCCCGCAAGACTTAAGACGTTCACGAGACCTTTCTCATTCATTAGTTTGGACTATTTTAGAGCATTCATAGGGGCAGTTGGATGGCCAAGGGAAAAGGGTTGAGGGGTTCTGATTACGTATTTGACATATTGAAATTGCATATTCGCTCACCACTGACTCTTGTATTCAAGCAATACAGAAATACATCGCGAGAAGAGGAATGCCAACGCATATATATAGATAATGGGACGAATTTTCGTGGTGCCAGTTGAGAGTTGCGGGTGGCAATTAATCGAATCGATGGCAAAAAAACTGGTAGAAGGCATATGTGAGAGAAAGCTTACCATAAATGCCATAAATGGTCATTTATTTCGCCAGGTACTCCACATATGGGAGGTTCTTGGGAGAAGATAGTTCGCTCAGTAAAGTAACCTCTTATTCAAATCAATTTCAATTGGACGCCATGTGATGAACAGCGGCAGACGATGCTGGCCGAGGTGGAAAATATTGTATAATAAGCTCCAGCCCTCTTAAGTATGTAAGAAAATGAAGAAGCTCTAACCCCCAATCATTTCTTGTTGGGTTCTTCTAGTGGGTCCAAGCATATTAGAAGTTTCCAAGATGAGTGTATTATTCTGAAGCAGAATTGGCTAGCCGCTAAATAATTCTGCAACTTATTTTGAAGATGGCAGATCCGCGAACATTAACGAAATCTGACAAGAAGGACTAAGTTTTTCCAGCCCACCAAACCGATTTCCGTCAACGACATTGTCATTGTGGTTGACCAAAGCAATCCCAGAAATTTGTGGCCTAAGGGTTTTGTGTTAGAAATCAACCCTGATTTGAACGGTAAATAAAATGGAGTTTACATTCGTCCAGTTCCCAAGTTATCCGTTTTGAATGTGCCAGTTTCAAAGATAGTGGTAAGCAGGACCAGCGTGACCCAAGCTCCAACTTACCTGGGGGAGTGTTGAGAAATTTGGCATCATCGGTGCTACTACAAAGTAGATAGCGCCATACACGTTCCACATATATTTATTTCTTACCTTGTTATTCTATTGAGCACACTGCAAATGGAACGATTAAATCTTTCTTTGTTCGAAATCGACAATTTGCTTTTTGTACAACAATCGTAGAGGCCGAGCGGTTAATTTGAAAAAAGAAAAACAAACTAAAATAAATTAATTTGCTGTAAAAATGAAGAAAAAACGATGGATTTTTATTCGTTTCAACATGAATTGTTTTTCCAAAAATCCGGGCGTTTTTTCGCATTGATTCACGCAAACGACGTTGAACTTGTTAGTTCAACTATGCATTAAAATCGAAGAACACTGTGAGCATAACCTTCAGGTTTGATCGCAGTTGTAGAACCTTTTTCAGGCTAGAATGCCTCCACTGTGATGATTGAGCCTTAGTTTCGACGTTATATCTGAAAAAACTATGTTTAGTCACCGTTATGACACGTTTCAGTAATTCTGCATCGTCGTTGATTTCATTTAGTTACTCCTGGGCAACTTCCATTCGCTGCTGGTTTTGTTTAAAGTTCAACAATATTGGGAAAAATTTTGCTGCAACGCGTTCCATGCACAAAACGTTCGAAAAAATTTCATGGCATGAGCCAATCGATATGCCAACAACACATAATTTGTTACACTTTCATATTTTACGCAAAATTTGATACAAATTCTGTGACCCATTCCTTTTAACAAGCGAAAATGGCCGATCTCATAAAAACACGTCTAACCTTAGCGGCTGCCACAGACAAAGTAAACTTCGGGGGCATGTATACTAACATAATTAAAATAAATTTTGAAAATCGGATTTTCTAAACCCGCAAAATTTAAAAATTCCCGTTATCAAGGGCAGAAACATCTGGAGAGCATCACCAAAACACATCAGCTTAGGTGTGGACTACTTTTGTAAATAGTCAGATGGTAAACCAGGCAAGTTAATATTTATATAATATAAATAATGAAATAAACTGGCTTTTAGACAGTGTCTGCACAGACCACATAATTTTCAATACTTAAATAAACTTGTGAACAATAATTTATTGGAACTTTTGCCAAACACATTAGAAAACTGACATAAAATGTGCCAAGTGCATAGAATATAAGATACCAAATGTACCTTTCAAAAACAAAAGAACTAAATCTACTAAATTTTGGAACTAATTCATACTGATTAAAATGGTCCACATACCACTACGGGTTAAGATGGAGAAAAATATTTTTTAACGTTTGTAGATGACTACAGTAAGTATACTAAAATAAATTGCATTAAAAACAAATTAGAAACTGCCAGTTGCTTTATAGAATATGTGAATTTAGTTGAAAATAAATTTAATAAAAGGATAAAACAATGTGATAATGGTAAGGAATATTTAAACCGTGATATCTTTAATTTTGCTCAATATAAAGGAATTGAATTATTACCATGTTCATGAACTAAATGGAGTAGCGAAAAGATATAATAGGTCTGCTATGGACATAGGTAGATTTTTAATGAGTGAAGTAAAAATAAATAGGAGATATTGGTCTGAAGTTATGAAAACTGTTTCTTATTTAAAAAATCCTACAATTGCCAATACAACAGAAAATAAGTCTCAATATTAAATATTTTTTAACAAGACGCCAGATGTAAAATATTTAAAAATTTATGGCAGTGGAGATTTTGTTAGAACTCCAGAAGTTTGGGATAATAAAGCCATATCATGAGTATTAGTTGGTTATACTAATAATGGTTACAGGGTCTTGATTAATGGAAAAGTGATAAATGCTAGACATGTAAAAGTAGTTGAAGAAGGAACTGAATTGATTTCCTCAGAGAAAATTTATAGCATAAAGGAAAAAGATTTTGAAAATGAAAATGTTAAAGACGAAATTGACAACATTAATGAAGCTGACAAAAAAAAAAAAAAAAAAATAAAATAATTTCGATGAAAACAGAGAAAGAATTAATGACAATTTTTAAAAAAGCTGCAGCTAGGAAAAAAGGTCCAATAGAAAGATATGGTTATCCGATATCGCATTTTATTTATGTAAACGAATTGAATGCAATCACGTTTGAAGAGGCGATAAATTCTAAACAGGCAAATGGTTGGAAAAGAGCTATGGAGATTAAAATTAAAAGCTTAAAGAAAAGAAACATGGCAAGTAGTTGAAAAACCAAAAGATAAGAAAATAATTGATGCGAAATGGATATACAAAATGAAAATTGAAAACACTTTCAAAGCAAGGTTAGTTGTAAGACGTTTGCAAAATTAAGATTATATTGAAAATGGTTATTCGCCTTTTAGCAAAATGTAAACTTTTAAAATTATATTTTTTTACAGTTGTGTAAATAATCTATTTATAAAGCAAATAAACGTTGAGACAACATTTTTAAACGGCCGTTTAGAATCAGAAGTATACATTAATGAGTCTAAAGGTTACGGGACTGGTAAAAACAAGGTTTACGGATTGCAGAAAGCACTTTATGGTCTCAGAGAAAGTGCGAGAGTATGGTATGAAACTTTTGATAATTTTGCCAAAAGCTAAACTTGACAACTTTTTTTTAAAGAAAATGCAAACCGTTTGAGATATTTCAAAAACATTATTATTGGCTTGAAGTACAATCAGAACATTTATGAACGGAACTCGACTTCGATCATATGGCCACCGTGGGCACGTTTGCAGCGGTCGATTCGTTGGATCCAATTTTCAACGACTTGGCCACACATTTCGCGTTTAATGTTGGCATAAGCCAATGACTTAACATAGCCCCACAGAAAATAGTCAAGCGGCGTTAAATCGCATGAACGAGGCGGCCAACCGAATCGATAACACGCTCAGCACGCTCAATAAATCGATTGTAGCGTGTGCTGTGTGGCTTGTGGCAACATCCTGTTGAAACCACATGTCGTCCAAGTCCATATCTTCCAATTCGGGGCAAAAATAATCGATGATCATGGCGCGATAACGCTGACCATTCACAGTAACGTGACGATCGTTATCGCCGACGAAAAAATATGGCCCAATAACGCCGCCGGCATGCAAACCGCACCAAACAGTTATTTTTTGTGGATGAAGTGGAGATTCATGAAGCACATGTGGGTTTTCACCCGACCAGTGACGTATATTTTGCTTATTGACGAACCCATTGAGCCAAAAATGAGCTTCGTCACTGAAGATGATTTTGCGATGAAGTTCATCATCTTGGCGCATCTTCTCCAGAACCCAATCGGAGAATGTACGTCGCTTCAAATGGTCCATCGGCTTCAATTTTGTCAGATTGATCTTGTATGGGTGTAAACCAAGATCCTTACGCAAAATACGCCATAATGTGGTATTTTGCATCTCTAAAATGCCAAACTTTATAATACTCCAATGGATACTGGTTTGAAGCTAGATCAATAATTTTTAAGAAATTTTTATTGAATGATTTGGATCAACATTAGAAAAACCAATAAGAATATATGAAAATAATTCCGACGCAATTGCTATTGTGAAAATCGGTAATTTTACTAAAAACGTAAAACATATTGAAGTTGAATTCCACTATATTAATGAAAATTTCGAAAATGGCATAATTGATATTGTTAAATCAAAATTCAATCTAGCCGACATATAACTAAGAGTCTGGATACAAAAAGTCTGGATATTAAGAAATATTTAATATGAAAATTTGAAATTGTTAGTATATATATACATTGTTAAAAGGAAATGTATTGTATAAATAGAAAAAGATTAATACTTAAACAAAATAAGGTAGAAAATTTAAGGAGGCGTGTTGGAATATCTTAAATATTTCTTCATTTCTTTTGTGACTCGCATGGTTTTAGTTGTTTTTCTCACTTGCTTTTCGCCAGTTTTCAGAGTAGGTTGTTTGTTCCTTTTATATAAGTTATTCCTTTAATAAAATTAATTTGATATCTTACCAAACGTGTTTCAGTATAAAACAACATTTAAAACAGGGGTAGATAAAATTGGTTGTATGTAGGTTGTGGTAAATAATATTGGGGTAATTGTGGTTAATATGCCATTTGTGGATAAAACGAGTAGTTCAAGCTTTGGAGGCATTGGTGGGCAGGCGTGGCCTCCTATTTTGGCCAGTATTATGATACGGGTAATTTGCTTTGAACTGTTAGTTTTCGAGCTGTAGGCAGAGATTAAAGGCAGTCGACAGATCTTTGCCTTATGCCTGAAAGCCTAGGCTTATCGCTTTTTAGGCCTCCTTTCAAGATATTAAAATACCGGGTTAAAAAGAATTAAACTTTTCAAGATAACTTGGTGTAGATCGATCTTTATTTTATTAATTCTCCCTCGAGATCTACACCCTGACTGACTCGAAACCAACCAATGCATTAAACTCAAATTTTGATACATGACAGATAATTTTATTATTTACAAGACTTTTAAACGATTTGCGTCTCAGATGTGTTGAACAATTTTTATCCACGATGGAATCCAATTGTAATAGTGCGATTGCTTTATATTTGGTTGGAAAACCACAAGTAGCTATCGTTAGAGCCCTCCAGCACCTCAACGTGAATAAATCATTTGTGTCTCACCATGATACTGGCAGCGTTGCAAAACGCCATGGAGGTGGTCATAAAAAAACAGCAACTTCGGCAGAAATGGTTGGGAAAGTGAAGGCTCGAATTGAGCGAAATCCGCGTCGAAGTGGAGGAAAAATGGCTCGTGAGCTCAACATATCGTTGGAACGGATGCAGCATATACTGAAAAATGAGCTTGGGCTAAAGCCATTGAAGTTCCAAAAAGCACACGATCGAAGGAGTTGCTACGCTTGCACGAAAAAGGTGAGTTGCCGAATTTGGTTTTTTCCGATGAGTCGCCACATGTTATCGAGCAATATGTCAACAAAAAAAATGACCGAGTTTTCGAGAGGTTCTTCGAAAATTTACACCTTCGGACGGCCACCAGAAAGCAGGCAGCACTGGTGGTGATGGTTTGGGCCGCCATAACCGCCGATGGTCGCTCTCCGGTCGTATTTTTGAACCGTGGCGTTAAAATTAATGCGATAGTATATCGTGAAACTGTCTTAGAGGTAGTATTGAAGCATTGGGTGAACAATCATTTCGGTCGGAGACCGTGGACATTTCAATAAGACTCGACATCGTCTCACAAAGCGCGCGTCAACCAAGATTGATTAAAAAACAATGTTCTACACTTCATTCCTTCGACACAATGGATTGCAAATTCTCCGGATGCAAATCCGTTGGATTTCTCTGTCTGGGGTATTTTGAAGGCAAAGGTTGGCACTAAAAAATACCAAAGCATGCTTTCTTCGGCCGTCTCAAGGCCATTATTCGCGCCAAGGGTGGACATATTGAAAACTATTGATACAATTTAAAAATTAATGTATTCTCCAACATTTCTCCAAAATAAAAAAAATATAGAATTTTAAAAAGTTGCAGTTCACGTCATAAAAAAAGAGAGCAATCGCCACCTTCCGGAAATGGATGTCTTCCTTTATTTTCTTTTCTTTCTTAATTGTAGTACACTCATGGCAAATATTGAGTTATATTTAACTACTGCGAGGAAGCAACAGAGAGTCTTAGTTAAAACGAAATGATTCTATTACAACTCGGCCAATCTATCAATATTGATTGACTTCATTTAAAACAATGCATAATAGACAGGAGATTAAATCACTCCTCTGACCTTTCCTCGGTTTCGGTTTCGGGTGATCTTAGCATTTGAAAATTTTCTCTGTACTAACCATTTCCGATTTTTTAAAGCTTCAACAATCAATCCCATCATACAGCAACTGACTCAACTAACAATTCTTAACGTCCCTTATCACACAACGGTCGTTTGTGTCTTATGTATCACATACGGACCGCAGTATTTTTGTATTAACTTTTAATTTGTCCCGACTACTGTGTCAACATGTCTTACAACAATAAAATCCCCAACAGAGTACGTCTTTGCCGGTCGACTATGCTTTAGAAAATTCTCTTCTGACTTCTCTAAGGTATTTAAGGCTACAGATTGCGATGTGTACCACTACTAAACTTTTGTCCTTAATTCTCTTTCAATTCGTTAACAACACTACCACGTTGGTCAACGCAAAACATCAACGACCAATCTGCATATTGTATGGGTTCAGACAGTTTGCTAAACATTGCTTTTATCATAGGATTTACGTGCTCTGTTTGACCGTTGGCTTGTGGTGAAGCTACAGCGACTTTGACATGATCTCTGTTATATGTTCGAAGAAAATTTTTGAATTCGCGTGATGTGAAATATGTATCTTGGTCTGAAACAATGCGCCTAGGTCGACTATAATAATTAAAATATTTTTCTAATGCACAACATACTTCTTTGATACTAGTCGATTTGACTGGATGAAGTCGAAAAAATTTTGTAAACGAGTCAATGACAACCGGAATGTGCTTACGCTTTAGTAGTTGCGATTGCTGGTAGTGGACCAAAGCGATCAATGTGAATGGTGTCAAAAGGGATCAGTCGTTTCGGTATGTTATACTATGATTATGCTCATTCGAACGGGTTAGGGCTGACTACATAATACACTTTGTGCAGTTTTGTATGAAGTGGCCGATTTTATGCTTCATGTTTGCGAAGCAGTTATTTCGGATTTTGTCTTTATACTTATCGATACCCAAATGACCCACCTTTCGCGCACCATTCAAATAACATTATCTATCATTTCGTTCGGTACATGTACGGCATGGAACTTAAATCCATTCACGGTACCCTTTTCCAGTTTATCCCGCAGTTCTACAATTCTTTCATCGAGACTCTGTGTCGCCTGGATTCTGAAGTCTAAACCATCGTCATCATCTACAGCAGCGAGTGACATTTGCCTGTGATCTGAGCATAACCAACAATGTTATCGATATTGCCACTTTGGGACGCATCTGCCCAACGCATCAACATGCTCCATTGATATCCCCATGATGCTGGATGAAATAACCATAATTTTCCAATTCCAGAGCCCATCGAGCTATCCTTGGGTTTACGTGCTTTTTATTTAGTGTCATAGTGAGCGAATTGCATTCTGTGATGATTTTCACTGCAATTCTCTCCAAGTACACCCGAAATCGTCGAAGTGAATAAATAATAGCAAGGTTTCTAACTCACAGCAGAAGTTGACTTTGAAAAATATGAGACCGAAAGGCGAATGTAGGCGCTGTAGCAATACCGGCGCTGTTACGAGTCAATCTCGCAATTCACAAAAAGCCTTGACATAATCCTTGGAAAGAACGAATGTACTGTCCTCACGTCATCCTCGAAAAGGATGGAACAAATTTACGGAGAAATAGGAGAACAAACCAATGCAGGAATGTAATTCCTGTGGAGTGGTCGGAAGTGTGTAAGATCTTATAGCACGAATGTAGGCATCAGTCGGTCGAATACCAGATGAGTTAACAAAGTATCCTAAATATTTAATTTCATTGCATGGGAATTTACACTTTGTAAATTCATAGATTCTACACAAAATCTCGTTCACTAGCTACTTCCACATGAGATTCAAAATCAATTGAAGCAATCAGAATATCGTTAAAGCAAATTATTGTCATATTTTGTCAATCAAGTCGCTAAAAATGTTGTAAACAAACCGCCAAAAACTCGCTGGTGCATTTTTCAATCCGAATGGTATCCTCAGAAATTCAAATTGACCATGAGAGGTGATGAAAGAAGTCAACCCAACTGAATCATTGTGCAATTCACACTGATAAAATCCCTCTTTTCGATCAAGAAGAGTGAACCATCGCTTATGAGATGTGTATTCGATACAATCTTCAAACAAGGGTAATGGGAAATTATGGCGAATGTTTTCTTGTTTAGTGCTCGGTAATTAATACACATATCTACGCGTTTCATCACTATACTTTTTCACTAACACAATGGCTGAAGCATAGGGTGACTGACTTGATCGAATAATTTGCCTGGTTCTCAAATCAGCGGACAGACAATGTGCCGTACGATGGAAAGGAATGTCGTCTGTTAAATAGATTTTCATTCGGTAATCAAGAGACTTTCATGTAACGTTCACTGGTTGCAAATAAAAGACGACTACAACTGCTTCGAGAGCCTTGAATCTACCTTTGTTTAGCCTAGGGCAAATGTCGTATTGTATATCTATTTTATATCAACGGCACACATCTCCATAAAATTATCTTCAACACAGTCGACTGGTGGCACACATCCATTCGGGTACCTGGGATCAAGGGTTTCCTTTTCAGTTTCGTCAACTGCGTATGTTTCCTTTCACTAGGAAAACTAACTACTTTTAATTTCAAATCAGATGCACTTTAACACAAATCATTGAGTTCATTTAATTCAATAAGTAAATTAAGACGTTTTGTTTGCAATAAATGAATATTAAAAAAGTTCATAAAGTCAAAAGAGACAAAATGTTTATAAAGTCAATGCATCTGCTTTGATAACAATCTAAAAATGCCACCATTACCTTTTGTGTAACTCGTACGGCTTCAGAAAAATCCTCATCGGTGTCGAATTAAGCATCAACATCTCTTGGATTCGATGATATGGAAGGAGCGGTCCCCGAACTACTTTGCTTCAGTTTTGGGCAATCCTGGAGGTAATGCTCAATTTGATGGCACGTAAAACAAGAACCCGGTGGCGCGTTGGTTTTGATAGTGTCCATATTGTGAAAAGTTGAAGCACCTAACCTTTTCTTTGCCAACCATGGAAGTGGAAGTCCTCGGTTCACTTGTAGTGGTGGTTGGCTTGGTGGTGAGTACTTTGGAGTGATGCTGCTAGTACCGATCCAAGCGACGAACTGGCCCAATACAGGATTGTGATGGTGTTGCTATTGTCCGCGATCTCGTCTATAATGATGTCGACCAGTTGCTGCTTTTCTATGTCGGCCTTTGAGGCGATGGACTGCATGTACACCACATAGCTTAGACATGACTCGTTTGGCTTTAATTTGCTAACTCCCAGTTGTCAGTATACCTCTTTCCGTGGTATTGTTCATTTGAACATGTTTGTAAGACTAGATTTTACGACGTCATAGTCAACCAACCCCAAGTTGAACTCGTACCCTTTAACCGTCGCTTGTAAAAAGCGGCGAACACTCAAACACTTATCTTTGTTCGTGTAGATTCACGTGAGAGCATGGTCATTAAACTGAACAATACATGCATCTGGCGGAGCATTTGCAGCAGGCTTACTTGTTGTTGCAATCGGCTAACATCGGCGTTACCATAATCTTTTTCGGAATCAACAGCAGTGGGGCTTGTACAGCGGACATCGATTATTTCGGCGCCAGCGGGTGCTTTAGTAGCAATGACAGCAGGACCTAATGGTTTCAATACATCGGTGGGACTCTAGCATCGGTGGGACTCTAGCATCGGTGAAAGCTAGTGCTCCAGCAGTGTCAGGATGTGGCAGGTATGCCAGTTTCATCGGCAGCAGCGGGCATTACAACAGCGACAGCGTGCGAGCGACTTGTATTGCAAATAGCGGCTGTTTCTTCATCTGCCGATTCTTCTAATTCCTACCCGTTCATTGAAGTTGCGTGACCGTCGCGTGGCGTTGGCAGGGAATTGGATTCCAGCAGCAATAAGCGTATCCACAATTGTCTGACGGTTCACTCCTTTATCATTGTTCATTTTTTTAAAACTTTAAACCCCACACCTGAGTTAAAATACCGGGTGAAAAAAAATTAAACTCTTCAAGGTTACTTGGTGTAGACGAACTTTGTTTTTATTTCACCCTCAAGGACAGAGCAATCGCCTCCTTCCGGAAATGGACGTCTCTCTTTTTTTTCGAGTTATATTTAACTACTGCGAGCAAACAGCAGAGGGCGCTAGTAAACATTAAATAATTCTATTTTTTTTTATTTTTTTTTATAATCCCGCGCGCGCAAAAAGGGGATATGAATACCCTTTTATTGGTTTTCTCCAGGCTGCGGGCGGGTGGTTAGTTTGAAGCTCAGGTGTATTAGGTTTCGGTATTTTTCAACCAGAGGGTCTTAGTACATGCTAGCTGTTAGTTTGTTAGTTTGAGGAGTGTATGCATATACCACTACACCACGGCCACCCCCTATTATTACACTATCTAGGATTTTTTCTTTATACAACGACGTCAGATATTATAGCACATCAGGTGACAAATTCATGCTTGAAATAAACTGGTGATAGGACTCGAATGTGCTTTGTCGTTATCTGGTACTCCAATGTTCACAGATCACGCTTGTCTGCATAATGAGGTGTCTTACATTTCGATATGCACGCACAAGTTAATGGAGTGTTATATGATACAAGAACTGCGTCTACATTTTCAACAATTTTGTTCCTTCCTATATTTAAAATACCGAAGTATGTTGGCGTTCCTCTAAGATGGTTGTAAATGTCTAGATTTCTTTTGACACTCTTGCGCCAGGAACAAATCTTGCCAAGTTTTCCAGATAACTCTCTAAGTATATATGCATTACATATTTGCATGGTATTTTGTCTAGACCGTTAAAATCAAACCTTTGTTGGGAATCTACAATTTGATCGATTCTCCTATGGAATGAGGTATCAGAATTTATAATTGAATACACAATATTTCTACACTTTTGGCAATTAGCTTATAAGAGGTTCAAGCCCTGGTAGCATAAACATTAGAATGCGAAGCTTGTTCTGAGTCTGACTTTGTGAAATTAAGGACGGGATTGGATTCGACATGGGAGACATTAAAGAGTTTTTTTTTTACTTATGTTGATAACCTTATACTTATTCAATCTAATTCTCTAACATTTTGATCCCTTATTTAGCAATTCCTTTTTTCCTTATTCTTACCATATAAAACCTTTTTTCTTATACTACTTAACTAGCTGGTGGAGGGACTACGTTCCTCTTCGTCGTCTTTGTCGAAGTTACTAAGGCTCTTTTGTCCACATTCCCTTCGGTAGAACCCACGTTTTAATACAACACACACTTACATTGCATTTTTCTCGCTGCGAGAAGGATGGACATAAATGGAACATTTAGAACGCGAGCTACTTAAGGTCGACTTTTTCACAAACAGATTCGCAATGTATTATGTTAATTCATTTACCAGGGACCCACGTTGGGCGCCATATAATCTTTAAAAAATTATATTATTTAAAAACAAACAATGGATGTTTGTTACCGTTTCAGTTGTTAGACTGGAATTTTTCGTCTTACACCTTACACGCGTTCTTGATGTTTCTTACTCCTGAGAATGATGACACCAGATATTTGTATGATTAAGTCTATGCCAGCGTTTGGATGATGAATCTTTGTGGCGTTAACTTATATTAGTACACCATTATGGTTAAATTTCTTATTTTTTTAATCTCTAGTATTCTAATGAAGAAAATCTAAACAGATTTAAGAAAATTGTCAGTAACCAGGTGTTAAACATATTGTAAAACTTTCTTACGTGTCACTAAAACTATTCTGAAGATGCACTTTTCACACATCTACTACTCGTACATTACGAGTACTTGAATTCCCCTACATGCTCATTCGCTTTCAGTTACATACATCCAGAAACTAATTACGAAACAATCTCTCAAAAGATTTAATTAGTTTCTCTTAAGGATCATGTTGTTAGCTTTGCACACAAGTTGATAACGACAAGGAGCCCAAAGTTTACCACCCTCTGCAGTTACAGTGCAATATCTTTTTCTAGCAATATTCTTAAGTAGTTTGTGGTCTATTCGGGGACAAATTTCTTACTTGCATCCGCTTCACTTGGACCACTTTTTACCAACACTGCTCTCATATCAGGTATGAGTTTTAAACAAGTTGTGATGACGTTAACGACAAAAACTTCCTAGAGAGACTCGCAAGTAGTGTTCTGTGTGTTCATCCTCCGACTTCTGTTTCCGTTTTTCATAGACTTCCTTACTTCCTCCACACCTAACACCTACATACATTTATGTATCTGTTTTTGTGTGACATGCCTGCGTCTCGGGATAATTTTCGGCAATAATCCTTCTCTCTGGGTGATATGATGATGTACGGATAGCTCTGTCTGGTGTTACAAATTGCTTAATAAACGTGTACAAGGAAAATTTCCACCTGCGTGAATGTGTGTGTACATATATAATGCTTGTACCTCGACGACACACACCCTCAAAGAGAAGATTTATGCGTAGAAATCTATTGCATAAATTGCATGGAGATAAGGTTATGAGTGGGAAATAGCTTTGGCAAAGGATCAAAATCAAAATCAAAATGAGTAATTTTATTTTGTTTTAAGTTTCTTAGGAAACTAGTCCAAGGACTAAGTTTTACAAGATAAATCCAATTTTCTATGGAAGGGTTGCTTCAGGATAGCTAAAGTTTTTGGTTACTGATATGTGTCTAATAAATTAAAATCCCGGCTTGGCATTATTATGAAAACATATCTGAATGGTTAAGTTAATGATGGATGTTTTGATATAAACTTTAGGGTTTGATTCTGGATGGTGGCTGTTTATACGCAATTGGCATGCCTGTTGGGTTCAGGTAGGCCTTTATTACTAATTTATCTTGATGGAAAAATAACTGGTATCTTATAGATTTTTGTAATATTATACATGTATGTATGTACCACAAATTAAGATTGAATCATTCGTGGTAGAACTTATGTGCATACATACTAGGTGGAGTGAAAAGTAACCTCCTTGACTGCCAAAATGCGCTGCTCCTGCAAAAAAAGGTTATGGTGCCTTGAAGTCCGTTCATATTTAGACAGACATGCCAGATTTCAGTGCGATACTGTCTTTAGTTTTGTTTAGACAGCTGATTGTTGTTGACGTGTTTGGCATCATGTTGAGTATGGGCAAAGACGATTTTCGTTCTCTCATAAAACATTATTTTTTGAGAGGCAAAACGGCGAAGGAAACAAAGGAAAAGTTGGATAAATATTGTGGGGTTACACCGTCAATTATTAGTTTCGAGAATTTCGTTGTGGCCGCAACTCCACTACCGATCAAGTCCGCAGCGGCAGGCCTTCCGATTCGGTTACAGAGGACAATGTCAAAAAAATACATGAAATGGTGTTGGCTGACCGGAAAGTGAAAGTACGCGAGCTAGCAGATACCACAAAGATTAGTACTGAGCGCACACGCCATATTTTGGTCAATATTCTGCATATAAAAAAGTTAACCTGCCGGTGGGTGCAGCATGTACTCACTCCTGACTAAAAACACGAACGCGAGAGCACTTTGAAAGAGTGTTTGGACCTGCTGATGCGGAATCGGGCGGAGTTTTGGGGTCGACTGGTAACTGTTGAGCACCAGAGAGCAGAATGCGTGCACGGCAATGGACTGAAGCCGGCACGAGTGCTCGGAAGAGTCCGAGGGATGCTCGATGGGTCGGAAAGCTTATGGCGTCGGTTTTATGGGATGGACTACCTCGAAAAAGGAAAAACCATCAACAGCGAGTATTACTGCGCATTATAGAAGCGATTGAAGGCCGAAATCTTTGCAAAACGGCCTCACATAAAGCAAAAAAAAAAAAAATTTGTTTTTGCAAGACAATGCACCGGCGCACAAGAGCATCGCAGCCATGGCTAAAATAAATGACTGACTCGCTACCGCCATATTCGCCTGATTTGGCTCCCTCAGACTATTATCCCTTTCCAAACCACAAAAGATGGCTCATCAATAAAAAATTCAGCTGGAATTCTGGAAAATTACTTTTCAGACGGGAACAAGAATTTGAAAAATCGCTGCAATAAGTGTATCGAACTAAAAGGGGACTATATTGAATAAAATAAAAAAACATTTAAAAAAAAATTTTTTTTCATTCTCAAGGAGGTTACTTTTTACCCCACCTAGTAGGTATGTACATCACAAATTTACTTTTTTACAATCTTAGTAATCGAAGCCATGTATACCTCTCCTTTATCGCAAATCTTTTCTTCTCTATTATGCATATTTAGCTATCGATACGTTTAATGTCGAAACCTCGTAGAACTTACTGATTTTAGTCTTTGCAAAAGGTTCGATTACCAGTCATCTCTCGTTAAACGAGGTCTTCTTCTATTTTAGTTTTATCTTAGCTGACTAAAAAGTTCTTCAAAGCGAGCTGTCAATATATCCAAGCCATCTTAGATCGTTTTTGATAACAAGAGAGTCGATATACTGAGTACCGACCTTATTGAATCGGTAGAAATTATCTAGCATAATTCTGTATTTGCGGGTGTGATAAAACGGTGATGTTTTCCCAAAATTGTTATTCTCTAAAAATTTGATTTACTTTAACTCTTTAAGATTTTCTTTCAATTTGTCAATTTTGCTGGGCTTACCCGACTTAACCTCGTCTCCGTTTAACAATCGGTGGCCGTAATTATTCCATACTCCCAGAGCCTACTGAAATTCTTCTTGAATTTAATTTTTATTGCCATTCATTTTTTTTTTATTTTAATGCATTTTATTTCACTCTTCTTAAATTAACTATATTTACATGCTAACAGAAAAAAATGCTTAAAAGCTAGCTTAACATAACTTAATCAACTTTTTCTAACTTACTTGCCCTCCAAGCGGGCGCTCTAAGCTAAACTATATTTTTATTCTATGTCTTTCGACGTCTAAATTAACATTTTAAAAAATAATTATTATTCATTAAACATCTAGTTAAACTAAGAAAGTATTAAGTATTAAAAAAAACTTGGTAAATGAACATCTTTTTTGTATTTATTTAAAACTTAAACTACCTATGCTAACTTATACTAAACCTTAAACTACTTAGCCTAACTATACAGCCTAACTTAACCTAATTGTTAGCAAACTTCAAGTTGCTAACCAAAAACTAGCAAACCTAAGGTTGCCAACCTTCATACCTTTAAACTACCCTATCCTTTGTAAGTCGTCTATTTGCTAAACATAGGAAAGAAAATATGGCCCACATTGCCTTCTGACTAGACTTACCTGAACTTGAAGGAAACGACGAAGAAATCGGGTGTTCTTCACACAACCACCAAATATTTCGGTGCTGCAAAACAACATCTTTTTTATTGCGTTTTGAAACCGCCCTGTAAAACCTGAGACGTTCAGTACTGCCGTGTGCGACGTCTCTGTTGTACTTGAGTCGCTCCTCACCAACAGCACGAGCTACGTGAAAGATTAGCGGCACCGCAAACCTATCCTTTTTTTTTCGCCAATTCTTTCTAGTGTCCCTAGAGGCACCCAATAACGGCGTTCTAAATAGAATGGTTTCAGACTTTTGGAAGTTGATTTTCAACTTCCAGTCATCGCAAAATCGCCTATTTTGCTTGAAGTCATGTTGCAAAAACATGTTAATGACATCGAATTTTGGACTGAATTTTAATTGCATTATATCTCAATTTCTTCGATCAAGCATTTAACAAGTTTTCCCTTTTGTTCACCAAGAAGCTAGCATTACTTACTTTTGCCCATAGACAGTGTTATTCTCTGTAACGCAATCTCACTCTTTGTTTGAGTTCATACACTAGCCAAAACTCATAATTGTATGAAAGTCAGCAATCTGTAATATCTTTGGTATTACTATGAAAAAAGAAACTGTAAGAAAGTTAGCTAGGCTACCCTGGAGAGGGTTACCCATCTCGGCACAGTGTTGATCCTGAAGTAGGGCCTATGATTTTAATTTGATCATCACTTCCGGTATTACTCATGGAAGCAAAAATAAATACGAGTAATGGAAATGCCATAATACCAAGGCCTATCAACTCTCATTGGCAATCGACACATAATGAGGAGATCTTGAATGAGTAGGTACTTTTTTTATAATGAACGCGCTCAAGAGGTTTGTGTATCCTTAAAATGTTTATATACAGCACGGGCGAAGGAAATTTAGGGAGGAAGAAAAGAGAGATACCGATGAATATTGATTTTAAATGTTTGGAAGTTATAACGACCAATATTAAGAGAGCTCGGCAGGGCATTCCACAATCGGGTTGTACGGCTTATGAGACGAATCACGATATTTTAGAGTACGTCCGAAAGTGTGCTTGATGTGCATTTGTAGCGAGACCGGTGTTACGGTTGAAAGTTGGCGGTTGGCGATTTCCACGGAGCACTGGTGGTGGAACTGACACAGGAGACATTACTTCGGTGTTCGAAAGGGTCAATAGACTGACTGATATTACATAGTATCACCTTGAGTTTTATCGCAAGGTTTTAAGTCCTTTCTAGTAGGTGCAGATAAGTTTTAGGATCACCTGACTATGTGTGGGCATTGTACTTCAATTTCGGGCGGATGAATGCCTTATATATTGAGGCTAGATCAAAGGGGGTGAAATATTTCTTTCATCGCTTGAGGAAACCTAAAAATTTCGCAGAATTTTTGACGACGTCGAATATGTGGTCATTTTAACTTAAGTTGTTATTGACACACATACCAAGAATGGACAGTTTTTCGATGTCGACGATGTACGAGTATGTAATTGCCATTTATGGCTGTGTGCTTAGATTTAACTTTAACGACAGCAGACATTATTGTGTCTTGAAAGCATTAAATTCACTCTGTTGATAGTTCCCCAATGGTTATGCTGTTAATATCGAACTTTAATAAATTTTTAATTTAAACGTAAGTTTTCACGGACACACATACTGAGAATGGAGTGTTTTTCGGTTTCGACGATGTAAGTGCTTTTTATGGATAATGGCTGGATATTTTTTATTATTTCACTTTAATGATATCAGACAGCATTGTGTTCCCCAATTCGTTATGCTGTTAATATTGGAATTAAATGAGCTTAACATACGCTGCCGTTCCCGTTCTACAGCCGAAGAGCAGTGACGTGAGTCCGGGAACTAATATAAAAAGCAGAGAGTACTGTCATCAGCAAAGGAATACTACCTTGCTCAAATTGATCTTGGTATGTATTCAGAAAATTAAAAATACAAGTTTACTCATCTAAATCTATATTGTCTGTCTTAAAGTAACCCCCATAGACTGCAATACACTTATGCCAGCGCTTGATCCAATCCTCGAAACATTTTTTATATTCAGTTTTCGGTATGTCCATCAATGCTTCCTGCGATTTTTCCACAACTTCCTCTCGGCTGCTAAAACGCGTTACCCGTAGTGGTTTTATTAACTCGATTGAACAGAAAGAAGTCACAGGGAGCCAAATCAAGTAAATTCGATAGCTGTTGGATGGTATTTGTTGCATTTTTCGTCAAAAAATTGCGAATAATGATGGCACTGTGCGACAGTTCGTTATCATGGTGCAAATTCCACGAGTTTGCTTCACGCAAATGTCTTGTAACGCCCAAATAATACTCTTTGTTTAGTGCCTGGCTTTCTGGCAAAAATTTATGATGCACTACACCGTTGTAATCCATGAAAACCGTGAGCATTGCCTTCTTTTTGGACTGAAAACGACGTGGTGTTTTTGGTCTCGGCTCATTTGGTAAACGCCGTTCACATGCATGATGTCTGGATTACTCCAGTAATGATCCTTTTGATGAATGTGGGATCGGATTCAGCCTCGCAAATCATCTCTTTTGCGACGTCAATACGGTCTCTTTTTTGCATGAAATTTAGGTCTTTTGGCACTAACTTTGCTGCTACACGACGGAAACCCAAATTACTAAGCAAAATGTCTTAAACGGATCCATAGGCAATGTTAAAGTCCTCCGCTATCTCTCCGATGGTTAATTTGCGGTTATTGACCAACGTTTCAATGTTTTAATCGGTTTTTGATGTCGTTCTGCTGGTCTGGTCTGCTACTGCGTTCATTGCCTTCAATTGACTCACGACCACTTTTGAACCGCTCGTGCTACTGGTAAACGACCGTTTTCTTTAAAGAATCGTCGCCGACACTTTTCCAACATTTCTAACTTTCGCGCACCATTAAATCCTTTTTTTACGCAAAATTTAATACAAATTCGTTGTCGCAAATTTAAATCCATATACTCTTGGCTATGTAACTTTTGCAAATGTCAAGCTATGACGCTAAAATTTAGAGGGAATGTCAACAACAGATGTACCAACTTAACTTTCTAAGTAGCAGATATGATGAAAATTATAAAGAGTTCCGGAGACAGAACGAAGCCCTGGGATACACCAGCTTTTATTTTGTGAATATCAGAATTAAAACCAATTAAGACAACTTGAATTGAACGTTCCGAAAGGTAATTTCTAATTAAAGAAGAGTGTCATGGATCCCAGAAGCACGCATTTTTGACAAAAACCCATGATGCCAAACTCTGTTAAATGCCTTAAAAATATCAACTGCAACTATCTTGCTTTTATCAGATTGATGTATGCTTTGGTTCCACTTTCCGGTGAGACAAGCCATCAAATCACCAGTGGATTTATTGTTATGAAAACCGTACTGCCAGTTATTGAGAAATTTTCGTTTTCGAAATATTTCGAGATATTTCATAAGATAACGACTTCTCAGCGTTTCCATGATCTTGAAAGGAAGGGCAGTTGGTCTGTAGGAGGAGAGAGAAGAAGATTCGTATTTTTTAGGGACAGGCTAGACAAATGCTGTTTTCTATTTGCTCGGAAAGAATCTTAAAGAGTAGGGTTGATGAAAAGGCTTACGCAATGGTCTTGCCAGCGAGGAAGATATTTAATTACTCTTGCTACTACACCAGTGTGAAAGTGGATTCGTCCCAAGTGTAGGTGAGGACAAAACACAATCTAATGTTATTGACGAACGCACAAAAATTGTTACTACCTTTAAGACATTGTACAATAGTGTTTTTTGCTTCAGATTTTGATCGTATTGGAATTTCGCCAGTTAGGAAAGGCGTTGCTGTCATTCCTGGCTCGTTGGAACTTTTTTCATTTTTCCTCTGTCCTCTTACCCTTTACAGCTCAAGTCATACCATGTTTATTTCCACATGGTTCCTTTAGGTATCTGTTCTCTAACTGTGTGTTCAGTGTACAATAAATTAGCTGATATAAAACAATGAGGGGATATTACATCGACCTTTACAAGCTGGGTCAAGTTATTTTTCATAGCGAAGTTCTCAACACGCCGTCCTTCGGGTTTTGTCTGCTTAGAATGTCTAAGCCAGGAGGCATTGTGTATATTAAAATCGCCCATAATAACACAATATAATTTCAGTACAGGGATACGGGGTTACAATTTTTTGAATGGAGTTAGAAATCGCATCAAACTCGTTAAAGGTAGAATAGCTGTCCAGTTTGGGGCTTCTGTAAATAAAACAATAATGGATACGGAAATGGAGTTTTAATCACATGAAATTGAACTCCGGATTGGAACACGGATCACATTGTGCTGGAGTTTGGTAAAATACATCACTACGCACGTGAATGGCAAGACCGCGGTGAGAAAATGCCACTAGTTCGTAGCCAGGCAGCTTCAGATCAGAGTGATCTGAGAGGTGTGGATGGGAATCTACCTGTTTTTCACTAAGTGCAAAAACTACTGGTACCCTGAATTCCCTATTCATTATCACAAACAAACACAAATAATACAAGTACCGACGATTCTAAATATGCTAAAGATGCTGATTTGTCAAAAAATTAGTCTCGATTTCATCTTGAAGTCTTTTTTCAATTTCTAAAATTGCCGAAAATTAGAAAATCCAGGGGTGATTGTCGAGAAACAAAGTCATCTACAACGTGCCAATGTTTGGTGCAGATTTTGGGCTAAAGGCATCATCGGGCTATTTTTCTTTGAAAATGCAGCTGGTCAGGCAATAAAAAATAATAGTGTTTGCTATTCCAATATGCAAATCGAGGTTTTGTGCCTAAATTGCAAGATATGGTAGTGGACGAGATGTGGCTGCAACAAGATGGGCCCAAGAAACAAGAAGCAATTACTGCATGAGTCATGTCCTGGTCCTGTAATTTTCTGTTTCGGTGGTCAGAATTTGCTGCCTATTTCATACGATATAACGCCATTGGTCTTTTTTCTTTTGCTTTTTTGAAGTCTACGTTTCATGCCAACCCACACTTAGAAGGAATAAATTGAGCCCTGTATCAATGAATTTCAGCCGCATTTATGCAAAACTGTCATGGAAATTTTCGACAAGAGAATGCGCATGTGGTAGCAAAGCTATGGTGGCCATTTACTTGATATGCTATGCCATACATAACCTTATACTGAATACTATATGAATCAATAAAAAAATGCACAATTTTTAGTTAAAAACCTGTATTTTCTATCAAAATTATTTTCTCCCAGATCTACTTTGAAAAAAAAAAAACAGTGTTTACTTAGAAAAACCTTCACTTTTTTTTTATTGTTTTTTTAAGGACTCCGATTTTTCAACTTGTAATTGGTAATTAAAATTCAAAATGAGCGAATACCCCTTTACTACATTGACACAACTTTTCTATTTTTCTGCTACCATTTCTGTAACACCACCAGCATAGTTGAAAAACATCCAAAAAACTGTGCAAACTACTTACTTAAAGACACCAAAATAAACGCACATCGGAAAAGCATCAAAACATCAAAACTTTCCTCCGCAATTTCCTTAACATTATTCATTCATGAAGAAACGCTAGATTCTGTCGCGTACTGTCTGCGTCTTCGATATCTGTCTTCCTGCAAATACTTTTACTTGTAATGTCGTTGACTGCCAACGAACTTGCAAACAAAAAAAATTAACAAACCGATTCTTTTCTTTACTTTAAAAATGCACAATTTAAACTGACATGGATATTTTCTGTGAATCTATGTATTTCCGAATGTATGGTTGTTTCTACGAAATGCTATACCTATAGATCCAGAGAAAATAGGCACTTTTTTGTCAGAGAAAGCTTTTTGGTCGGCTGACGATGGCAATATCACACCATCCTCCTCCAAATATTTTGCCGCAAAAGGGTCATTCAAATTCAAAGAAAGACTCCCACTATCTATATCGGCAAAAGTTTTCTAATTAAATTTTCCAATTTTCCACCGAAATTCGCCTCAGCTGTGCTGTGTGTTGCTTTTGGACTTCTAACTACTTGCACGAAAACCAGTTGTCCGATGTTATTACCGCACAAGGAAACCCCGAGTACTAGGAATTGCAATCGAAATATACTTTTTGAAGTGCACACAACTGCATATTTGTACATCAGGACATGAATGTCGATAAAAAGAACGAAAAAAAAGAAACTTAAGGACGAACGAAGCTTTATGGTAGAGCACTTAGGCTTGTTCGCCGTACTTGCTTTTAACTAAAAAGATTTTTTTTGTTTTTTTTGTTTTCGAAAACGTACTCTTAAGAGTAAACGAAAGTTGTCCCTTAAATCATTGCGTGGAGCGTGTTTGCATTTTAACCGAAAGTGACTTTGAAAGATCCATTTGAGTTGGAAACGGTTTGCATTTTACTTTTGAGAGAAGTTAAGTTGTGGTCAACTAGGATTTGAAATAAATTTGCAAGGATCTTTCAGAAGAAACTTTTAATTTTATTGAAAAATGTGCTATAAGTAGGGCATTATTGAAAGGAAAATATAACTTATTAGCTTTTCTTCGCATATGTACATAGATAAATGGAAAAGAGAGCAATCCAATGAAAACTTTGTCATAGATATTTTCGACAAATGACTTCTTTTTGTCTGACGGGGTATGCAATATGATATTTCGCCACAAGGATCTGTTAAGTTCAAATATTAAAATCACATCGTTTCTAACAAATTTTCTAATATTACATGATAAACTAAAATTAGGTAAGGTAAGAGTGGCTGTTGGAAATAGCAACTCACTTAGGCATATTTGCTCATTCTGATGCTACCTGTGATCTTCTTACAAGAAATTGAGTTTTATACGAAGCGTAGTGGACTGTTAATGTCTACATCACTTAACTAAGTATCGAATAAAGTTCCTAAGTGGAGTTTTCTTCTTTTGGAGAGAGCTGAACATGCACAGAGTAGGTGGATGATTATCTCCTTCTCCTCTTCGTGCATGCATGTGTTTACAAAAACGCCAAGATTTCTTGCATGCTTGCTTATAAGACAGTGTCCAGTAATAACACCTATGATAACGTGTTTCCTATATTGAAAGATCAAACTAGAAATGTTGACTCAACAGTTAAGATAGGTAGAGTAGTACCAATTTTGGCGAGTTCGTCGGCCTTATAATTCGCCGGAATATCCTTCTGCACCGGCATCCGACATAGTTGAACGTTGAACTGCTCTGCCATATTCCTGAAAAATGACCGGCAGTAGTCGAAGGCGGTTCTAGAGTTTTCTAAAACTGAGTTCAGGAATTTAATAGTGGCCTGACTATCCCAAAGTGTGTGGATACAGGAATTCGCCAAAATTTCTGCTTGGAACACTTATCTGAGCTTATCTGAGGAAACACCGCCACCAATCCATCCGTATAGAAATGGATTGACTTGTCGTCCCTGAAAGCATCTTCCTACCAGAGAGAACTAGAGGGGATCCTTTTTGCAAACAAAAGAGTAAACTTTTTTTTATTACAAAATAAGAAAAGAGTGATTATCATCTTGAACACTGATCTGTTCAATGTCATGAGAGTAGTATGTCCTAAGCCATCAATTTATTTGAACATGAAGCTTGTGTTGTCGTTAGAGTCCACCCACGTCAAATAGACGATGTATGTATGTAGATTTAAAAGGACACGCAGCTTAATAGATTGTTAAATTGGAAGCTGGAGGAGATATATTAAATTCATGCAAATCACAAGTACTAAATAAAAAAATCCAATGAAATCCGTCATTATTTGATGAGATGATGAGATGAAAATGGCTGTAAGACACAATAGGTAACTAAGCAGATAGACTGCGCCTTTAGTTAGCCTTACAAAAATCATATAAAGAAAGCGGTAGCTCGAGCACTTAAATGCATTGTATCGGCAACTAGTTATGGTATTTTCACAACCTATATATTAAAATACATACCATATACGTATGTAATATATAAGCAGTTGACAAGAAATAATGATTAGAAGAGGGCAACATAGATGAAAAGAGCACTTTAATGTGTTGCTTAGTAAAGAATTTCCTCGACAATAAGAACATGAAAGGAAGTAGAAAATTGTAGGAAAGCTAGCATCAAGAAGAATGAACCAAGGTCTGCTTGTAGCCAAAAACCAAACTTGGATTTAAGTTGCTTAAGATATTATTCAATAAAATAAGAGAGGGGATTGAACTCCTAACAAGTGACGAGCGAGAAGGATTTCCTGTTTTACTGTACAACGGCAAAGGCTATAGTAAATTGAAAAATTTACCAACTCGTTTCATATTTCATGAAATATTTTAAATGCATTTTATTTTATTAATCATAAACTCTTACATAATAACAAAAAATGCTTAAATGCCAGCATAAATTTACTTAACAATCTTATACTAACTAACTGGCTCTACACAGGTACTCTTAGCTACTCTAAATTCTTATATTTATGTCTTTCGACTTTATTTATAATTTATTTAAATATTTATTCTCTATACTTAAGCTAAGAAAAAAAATTGTTAACAAACAACTTAGCATATTGACATCATTTTTTATTTTTTATAGAAACTTAATATCTAACTTAAAATAAACCGTAATCTACCTAAACTACATACCAAGACACAAGTTCACACACCTAGACTTTGTACACAAGTATATACATATATTAGTATATGCTTTTGTATATATCAATATATATATATATATATATATATATATATATATATATATTTCATAAATGCTAACATAACCTACGAAAGCTGGCTATCGCTATTTACAGAGCAAATAGATTGGTCAGCTCCGCCTCATTAGTGAGGCTGGTGCGTAGTTGACGGAAACGACGACGACACATCTTCTCCATTAGTCAGCCACCAAAAATGCTGGTGCTGCCGAACGACATCCCACTTATCGCGATTTCCCACCGCCCTATGTCTCTGCTGCCTGTCCCCAGCTGTCCGAACGATGTGAAAGATTAACGGGACCGCTGATCTATTCTGGATATAGGTAGATATAGGTAGATTATTGCTTTCGGTGAACGAAGCCGTCAGAGCGCACACTCTCGTGGTAAAGGTAATTGGGGTAGTAAGCCCCAGATATCAGGTTATTCGTCGAGGTCATTGCTCTTGCAATGTACCTTCGAGTCAGCTTAATAACGAAGTTGTCCACTCGTATTAGGTATGCCCTGTTGTAAAGGACCTCATTAGGATAATGATAATGTTCTACTCCGACTCTGGTGTTCTGTACAAGCGAAGGCAAGCCCTCTAAAACACCTGAATCTTTTCCATTAAGCTTGCTCGTACATTGAACCACACGGGACATTCAAATACCAGCATGGGCCTGATAAGGGCTATGTAGCAGATTACCTTTGCCTTCGCATCGAGTTGGCTGCTAAAAAACAGTCTGTTTGTAAGGACAAGAGCAGCTTTAGCACTAGCCAGAGCAGCATCTACATTTTTGTCAAAATACAGAAACTGATCTAGCCAGATATTTCGACAGGCAAGAGGCTGTCCGTGTTATCCAATGATCGAAAATTTTCGCCAATTTCTTCAAGTAGCCCTAGAGGCTCCAGACAACGGCGTCCTAAAGAGAATGATTTCCGACTTCTAAAAGTTGATTTTCAACTTCCAGTCATCGCAAAATCGTCTTATTTTATCGAAGTCACGCTGCAAGAGAGTATTAATGACCTCGATTCTTGGACCTGTTCAGTACGCTGTCTATGGGGAAGTGAACCTATCAAGTCGCTTTATAAATTTTGAATAGAATTGGCGAATTGACCGCGCCTTGCTGAAGACCATTTTTAATTTGAAATATTCCAACAGAAGTCACATCACCATTTTTCACGATGAACTCTCTGTTGGTAAGATTGGTTTACTGATCCCTAGCCTAGTCAGCTTATGGAAAAGACCCTCTAACCATACGGGGTCGAAAGCCTTCAGCCTTCTCCAAATCAATAAGGCAGGCAGCAGTACATTGGTTTTTGCCTTAATTCCACTGGATATTGGACACCAGTTTAGGCGTGACATGTGAGAAATTATGTTTCGCCTTAAAACCGAATTGATGATCCGGAACTATATGTTTGTCTTCAACCTACTTAGCTTACAGAGCTCTAATGATTTCAGTTTCAAACACCTTACTAATATTCGGAAGGAGATTCGCCGGATTGGATATATCCTTTCCTTTTTGGAGATAGGTTGAACCACCGCCGTTTTCCAATGCGCTGGATAATGTGCATTATTCATTGAATTATTAAACAGGGTGGTGTAAATGTCCACCTTTTCTAGAGGAAGATCGACATCAGCAAGATATTCGGAATACCATCGGCCCCACTGATTTCTTACCCCTGATTGTTTCGACGATTTCATGAAGTCCTTCCTTCGAAATGAACGAGGGTAGGTCACCCTCTCTGGCAATGCCATTATTTGCCATATTTTCGTCGCTGAACCGGGTGAAACCAGAGCCCTCGGATCGCCAGTTTTCTACTTCATTTCGAATGCAGAAGTTATGAACCAAGACACGACTGTCAAGGTTATAATTAGGGCCAATGGTATCAGTGGGCTTATATACTTCCTGGAAAGTCGCCCCTATGGCTTCAACCTTCTGTGGATCCTCGATTACAAAAACCAGCGGCCTCATTTGGATCAATACCTGCTATTGTCGGTAACCGTTCGTTGTTGTCGTCCGGGCAACAGTTTATTTATTTGCGGGAACATATTGGGCTTGCTGGAGTTTACAGCCCGAACCTTGTTGTTCTAATACAAATTTACAGAAATTCTGTAATTCTCTTTAGGACTTCAGTGTCCTAATCTCCGGGTCTTGTCTGTCAGTTAACTGTCTGTACAAGTTTTTGAGTCTTGACAGAAGTCTACTTTTCTGTCGGTGCAGTGCATCAATAGTAGGATTGCGGAACAGGTCTTCATTAGTCGTACATGACATCGTGTTAGGTTCCCTCTAGTATTTGGCAAATTATTTTCCTAATCTCTGTGTTTAGCGTTGAAATCCCCGCCGATTATAAAATAATTCTCTCCCGATTCCAGCCTCAGATGTCGAAAAATCGGGTCGAGTTCTGTATTAAATAAAGTGGATTGTGAAGCCTCGGGTGCTGTACTTGGCAGCCGCTTTCCACTGCGGAGCGGGATATAAATGACGAATGCCTCCAACCTACGCAACACTCCCTTATACACTCTGTGAAATTTTATACCTTGTTTAATGAAGATCGCGACACCGCCTCCACGTTTGGATCTGGGTCGGTTTTTTCTTCTAACAATATAATTATTGTTAGATATTTATCGGTTAGCTTGGTTTCGCTAGCAATTTAAACATCGCGGCTGATCGTTCGATCCTAATCAGTGAATTAACATTCACCGCAATGACCTTAAAAGTTTGCTCCACCATGCGCGTACCCATTACGACATGTGTTGCGTTAGGCCCGACAGTAGCGCGTAGATCTGGTCAACCTGCTTGGCCTGTTCTTGTACCTGCCGTTGTAGCTGAGCCATCTGCCCTTGGATTGCAGCTTCCGTTGTTTTCAGAATTGGCGCCGGAAAAGCAACAGTCTCTTGCTGTACCGTAGCCCTCCTACCTGACGCCATTTGGGCGTAGAAAATTTGGGACGTGACGGCTGGTGTTTGAAACCTAACAGGTGAACGTTTGACCTCAACCTTCTGCTGCCGAGCCAGTTTTACTTTTTTTAATGTCAGCGAACCTAGGAAAACCCCGATAGTTTGCGGTGTGTCCCACGTTCCTATATAACACGCACGAGAGCAGCGTCCTATCGGATGCTCCGTCCCTACCACTTCTCGGAACTGTGGTTCTTTGCGCACTTTACGCATCGAGGATGCATTTGGCAACACGACGCGATGTACCCGAACCTCTGGCAGCGACCGCATTGTATAGAGTGATTCATCATGAGGTTTGATTTATAGTGTAAAATAAAACACATAAATGTAAAAGTGAACTTAAAATTTTTATTATCTATTAAAAACACAATTTATGGCATTTACCTTTTGAAAGTGATATCATGTAAATGTTGGCCACGACAACGTCTGAGGTGGTCCATTCCGAAGGTCCAATTTTAGGCATGTTCGAGCATAGCGACTGGTAACTCACGGATAACACGAGTAATGTTGGCTTCCAAAAGGTCAATCGCAGCTTGGTTATTCCTGAAGACTTAAGATTTTACATGTCCCCAGAGTTCTAGGCGGCCAATTTAAAGCAGCAAAACGTGAAATTAAGTGCTCACCAAAATGATTTCTCAACAAGTCCATTGTTTCACCCCCTGTATGGCTCGTAGCGCCGTCTTGTTGAAACCGAGCTCACTGAATTTCAGAAAGCACATAGTCCGTTAACATGGCGCGATAACGGTTACCATTCATTAACATTCATAACATTCTGATTTGCCTCATTTTTGAAGAAACATGGACCAATGATCCCAGCAGCCCATAAACCACACCATACGGTTGTTTTTAACGGATGTAATGGTAGCTCTTGGTACTCTTCGGGCTGCTTATCAGCCCAAATACCACAATTTTGTTTATTAACGTATCCATTGAGCCAGAAATGGGCCTCATCACTGAACAAAATTTCACGATAAAACACCGGATTTTAATTGAGTTTTTCCAAAGCCCATTCACTGAAAATATGTCAAATACGCCAAGTGTGTAAGTCTTTCCATGATGATTTGCCAAACGATATTGAACAAAAATAACAAAGCAACTTGATAGGAGTCATGCGTAATCTGTCAAAAAAAGCCTATTAAAAATCAACCCTCACGATGAATCACCCTATATATAACGCCTTCGCTTCTTTTTTAATTTTTCCTTGTGAACAACCTAGTAGTTCAGGACGTTGATACTCCTTAGACTATCCAGACGGCTTTCGGGATTGAGCTGCACCAGAAAGAACGGCAGACTCCATTTTTCCCGCCTGCCTCTAACCATGGTAAACGGCTTTACCCCCACAAACTTAAGTCCTTCGCACTCCTTCTCTTTGAGCAGTACCAGGATCTCCCCATGACCAGAAGAGCCTTTAAGGAGCTCTTTTATTTTCTCGTAGCCTTCCACTGTATTACATTAGATGGCATGGCGATCGTTCCCCAATCTCTTAATATTAAAATTATTACCAATGACGGACTTACACAGGTCCTTGGTTGCACTTACTTCTAATTTATTGGTTATGATGTGAGGCATCTACTCTTTCTTCTTCTTCTGCTGCTGCTTTTGTTGTTGTTGCTTAGAGTTATAAAGAAATTAAATCTTTAGAGATCGTTATTCTACTGAATCCTTCCGAATGACTTGGTAATCGCTGTCATTTTTGGTAAAAATGACTACGATTTAATAAAACCATAAGTCACCATTCTTTAGAACTAAATAACTAACCCATTAAATTTTTAAAAATCTTTGAATTAAACCAAATGATTGCATTGCTTTGGGAAAAAAGTAGTGAATTTACTGTATGTTATAGTATTTGAAGTCAGCATTGAATTCACATAAACTCTTTTGAAGTTTATGAATTCAACGGAAATAATTTGAATTCATTTGACTTTAGTTGACACAAAATGTATTTATTTTTCAAAGAGCTAGTGAAATGTTTATTTTCATTGCTATTTGTAGTAATGTACAATATGTTGGTGCTTGGAAAAGGGGAAATCGGAAATAACACATACTTTTTAAAATTCAGTTAGTAATGTTTATTTTAAGAGACTTAGAAGTATTTAAAGAAAAACAAATCAAAGTATTTAATTTGCAAAATTCCAGCTTCTATATGAGAGTTAATAATTAACGAAGAAGCCGTTACAAAGAATGATTCGTGTGTTTATGAGCTGTTTACAAGTTGTAATATATAAAATGAATACGCACAACTATCAAACCTAAACGATCAAAGCAAGACCGATTCGAAAAACTCCTAATAAAACCTTGCCTGTGTCAATTGGTGAAGACCAATATTTTAGAAGACTCTTGAGGTTGGCCAATCCTTATTTAAAAGTCATAAGCCGACCAACAACATTGAAACTTATTGATAGATACTATTCCTCTTTGTGCAAATATTTGAAAATTTAGCTGTCAAAGCAAAAGTGTATGTGCACAACAGTAAATATTTGGTCAACTTAACATCAAGGTTTCGTTGGATATACTTGCCACTGGATTGGTGATAATTTCCAAAAGAAATCAGTTGCTTTGGAATACAGGCGGTTTTCAGGGTCACACATACCATATATGATCGCATAAATGATAGGTGCATAAACTCCAACAACAATGTAATGGCAGCTGTTACTGTTAACGAATCAAATCTGGTCAAAGCTTTCAGAGTGTTTGAAATTGCATCTCAAGATTGCTGACCACGCTCTGAAGATGGTTTTGAGCTGGAAGAACTCGAGTGTCAAAATAATGTTTTTGAAAAATCATTGCCAAAACATATACGATGCGCGACTCATACCTTGAACTTGTTAGCATCTACTGATTTTTTTGGTATTTTAAAAGACCAGTCAATTTATAGCAAACATGTAAAGGATTGGCTTCTATTTTATTAAGTATTGTATGTTTTAGTGTTTCATTCGATCTTGCTTTATTTTGTAAAGATAATGAAAAAATGTTCAAGTTTGTGGTGCAAGTTAAATCAACCAAAAAGTATCCTTTAAAATTTAAAATTATCAATTATAGATATACTACTTCATAAGAAAACGCTTAGTTAACTCTGTAGCTGCTTAGGATTACAGATAATTTTTGAATACGAAGTAGACTATTTAAATGATTTCATCGAGTTGCTTAAGCCGATTTCGGAATCAATTAACTTTCTGCAACGAGAAAATGGGATGGCATAGCAACCCTGAGGACTAAATTTAAAAAAAATTCCTTAAACAAATCGTTAAGAGTACTTCCTCATGACATTTTCAATAAATTCCCATCTCATTTCAATTTATCACTCTATCTAAGAGCAAGATACCTCACATTTACAAAACAAACAATTATGATTGACATAATTGTTTTTACCGTTTGGTAAAAGAGACTATATATTCTGCTTCGTTTCTTTTGGTTCATTTTGGTGAGCACTTAATTTCACGTTTTGCTACTTTAAATTGGCCGCCTAGATCGTGCGATATCACACCTTCGGACTATTTTCTCTGGGGGTTTGTAAAGTCTAAAGCTACGTTTGACGCTTTAGAAACCAACATTACTCGTGTTATCCGCGAGATACCAGGCGCCCAAAATTGGAATTTCCGAATGGACCACCTCAGATATTTACATGATATTATTTCCAAGAAGTAAATGCCATGAACTGTTCTTTTAACTGATAATAAAAATTTTAAGTTCACTTTCAAATTTATGTGTTTTATTTTACATTATAAATCAAACCTTACGATGAATCAGCCTATATTATTATGCATAATATTTTGTATTCCAGATCAATTATTGGAAAACTCTAATAATTTTGATACTAAGATATCTGATGACTTAAATGCATATCTGGCCGATATTGTAATAGACTTCAAAATGTTAAATCGTTACCGTTAAATCGAAGACGCCATTACCTTCTTCAGACGCAGTGGAAAGATTGTTTCTTTAGCAAGTTTAAGTAACACCCCCCGGCGAGGCGCACTTGCGTATGAGAATTTTGAACGTTTGATGTTATAAAAAAATAATAACATTGAGGAAAATTAAGATTTTTAGTTCCTAAAATATTATTTTATTCTTTTCATTAAGTATAATTCTTATTTAGTTTATTATACTTAACATACTACTACAAAATGAAAAAAAAAAACAGCTTATTTTATTATTATGTTTACATATAATTTAAAAGCATATTAACGGTGTAATGATTAATGATAAATCTCGCTTGTAGTTATTTTTTCTACTCCTATTTGTATTTATAACCAAATAATGATGTGATGGGAACCCACTGACTTTAAATGAATTTAAATAAGTTCTGTTAAAGTCACTGACTTCGACTGATTTAAAATTTAAATGACTAACTTCAACTAATTTAAGGTGAATTCACTGCTGAATTCAAGTCAAATTACATGAATTCAATTGACTTCCATATATGATTTCAATTATATGATTGCTAAATATTGAATGCACCAATCAATGACTGCAAAGAAATAGTGATTTCAAATTTTTTTTAAATTGCAGTCTCTTTTAGTTTTGATTGCATCGATAAAATTTTAAAGCTAACTTCAGATTCTAAGAATGCATTCCCAAATGAATGCATTCTTTTACAACTCTGTTGTTGGTGTGGCTGTTGTTGTTTTGCAGCTGTTGCTGTTGTTTCTTTATGTGTTGTGTTTCTTTTGATAGTTGTTGCTGTTGTTGTGGCTGTTTAGAATTAAGAAGTTCTCCAAGCTGCTTCTTCTCTTTTCATGCTATTTATTTTGCTTAAATAGCTAGCAATCTTTGTTGGAGCTGCTTAATACTTTAATTTATTTGTTCTTCCTCCTCCTCTTTATCATATGACTCAGAGGCCGCCAGAGACGCGAACATATTATCATCCTCCATATATTGGCCTTCTCTACCATCAGACACATATGGGAACCGATCCTTGAGTGGCTTTTGCATCGTTTGCTGCCGTGCCTTTACCATTGTTGAAGTTGTTGGTGCCTTTTATTTCGCTTGGCCGGGCAGTTTTTCTATTGAAGCTGACAGTAAAAGGAGCTTCATTAGATTCGAAGAAGACTTCAGCTTTCTCCTCCTGTTCATCTTTGGCTCGACCACTATTCGTTGTTGGATTGAACCACTTGATAAATCGTTTGACTTTTCACCTGGTCTCGCTTTTCGTTTAGTGGACCGCTCTCCACAATATATTCCGTTGTTTACTCACTATTTTATTATTTTTTATATTTATTTTTAAATTAACAGAAATAGAGGGAGATTAGAGCGACTAGATTGATATATTGTATCCCTTTCTTCAATCAGTTGCTTAGTATTGCCAGTAATTAGATCAGCTCTTTCTGTGGGATTGCTTTCAGATCCTATTCATGAAAAATGTACTTCTTTTTGAATGCTGCTCGACCAGATACCAATACCGGGCAACTGGTGATTAAGTGTTTCGCAAACTCCTCAGTTTCACAGCAAAATCTACATTTGCTGATTAATGTGATGACTCCCAAATTGTAAAGATGTTTATTACAAATTTGACTGTGGATAATATTATCCAGTGTTTTACTTCATATTTTAAGCCATTATGACTAAAGCTTGGACATGGTGGTGTGTGACCTTCATACCTGGTTCCCATACTAGTGAGACTCTGTTCAAGGTGGCGAGGTTGTTGAGTGTATTATGGTACCCTAGGAACGTTCTTGATAAGTGTGAGTAAATTTTAAGTGCTTTGAGTACCGATTGACTATCTAAGAGTATCGCAATTTTGATTCTTTCATATCGTTTGCCTAGTAGAATGCTTCTAATAAGTCAGATAGTTGCGCCTGAAAGACGGTAGCATGGAAATGAATGGAAATGAGAAGTGTGTTCGATTTCCCACCACTCCTGTTTCTACACCTTGGGATGTTTTCGAGTCATCAGTATATGGTACTACTTTTATGAGTCATCGTTTAGCCATTTAGCATTTGTGTTTCATTTCTGTAGACCGTGTACCTTTTTGAAAAACCAACCGTGTGGTCCAAAAGTCTAAAGTTTGAGATTTGGCAAAGGTGCCTTCTATTTTTTTTCGTTTTTTCAAGCATATAGTTATTTCTACTTGAATTGCTACATGAAGCGGAGTTAGATCTAATTATGCCTTCATGCCCAAAGCTTGAGTCATGCTCATAGCCCCTGTTATGCACAGACACGCAAGCCGTATAATCCTGTTTAGTTTCAGACTACCACATTATCGCACCCTATAGCACGATTGGCTTCATGATTTGCATGTATAGCAAGGGTGTCTTTTTGAGGCTTAGACCCCATGAATTGCCCAATAAATATTTTATGGACCACAGGTATTTTATAGTCTTGTCTGTGATATACTTGAGACGGGATCACGGAGTGAGTTTTTTTTATCTTAGGTCACACCTAGATATTCAATCTATTTCTTCCAGGGCATCGCAGTCCTATATACTGTATAGTTAGGTCAGAGATGTTGGGATTAATTGAGATCCCTCTTTTGTACATCAGTTACAGAAAGTAGTCGCTGATTGCTCCTGATGGTAACAGAGATATAATCTGCATATCCTACAGTTTTATATTCCTTGGAGTTTAGGATTTGCAAGAGGCTATCTACTAGTAATGACTAAAAAATGGGACAATAATACACCCTAAAGATAGCTCATTTCAGTACTGATATGAAATTTCTCATATATTCTCATATACTCATATACTTTTGAGTTTGCACATCTATAGGATTTTCTAATAACGACTTGACAACTTTTTTTAAATAAAAGGCAAACCATTTCAGATATTTCAAAAACTTCATCATTGGCTTAAAGTATAATCAAAACATTTGTGAATAGAACGCGACTTCGTTCATATGGCCACCGCGGGCACTTTTTCAGCGGTCGATTCGTTTTACCCAATTTTCAACAACTCGGCCAAACATTTCGTCCGAAACGGCCGCTATTTCGCGTTCTATGTTGGCTCTGAGATCTTCCAACGTCGTCGGAGTGTTGGCATAAACCAATGACTTAACGTAGCCCCACAGAAAATAGTCAAGCGGCGTTAAATCGCTCGAACGAGGCAGTTAAACGACTGGCCCATGTCTTGAGATAACACGCTCACCATACTTACTCTTCAATAAATCGATTGTAGCGTTTTCTGTTGAAACCACATGTCGTTCAAGTCCATATCTTCCAATTAGGGCCAAAAATATTTGGTGATCATGGCGCGATAACGCTGTCCATTCACAGTAACGTGATGATCGTTATCGTTGACGAAAAAATATGGCCCAATAACGCCGCCGGCATGCAAACCGCACCAAACAGTTATTTTTTGTGGATGAAGTGGTGATTCATGAAGCACATGTGGGTTTTCACCCGACCAATAACGCATATTTTGCTTATTGACGAACCCATTGAGCCAAAAATGAGCTTCGTCACTGAAGATGATTTTGCGATGAAATTCATCATCTTGGCGCATCTTCTCCAGAACCCAATCGGAGAACGTACGTCGCTTCAAATGGTCCATCGGCTTCAATTCTTGAGTCAGCTTGATCTTGTATGGGTGTAAACCAAGATCCTTACGCAAAATACGCCATAATGTGGTCTGAGCGATGCCTAATTCTTGAGAACGCCGTGGAATTGGCTGATTTGGATCATTTGCTACGGACCTCTGAACGGCAGCGATATTTTCGACACTTCGACCAACCTATTGTCTCACTTACACGGCAACATCACATAACGAATATGTGGACTCAAATTTTTGCACTAAACTTGTTATTGCCTGTCTAATAGGGCGAGAATTACGACCGAAAATTGGAGTTAACGCTCTTAGAGTTGCAGTCACCGACTCCGAATATCTGCAGAAAATTTTTATAATTTGCAGACGTTGCCCGTTAGTGAACTTTATGTGAACATGATGAAAATTTTCAGTTTACTGAATAAATTGACAGTGACAGTTTGATGATTAGTGAAAGAGTGCGTTCACAAATTAAATTCAAAGTTGTCAATTGGAAGACCCTATACTTAGAAGGGGGTTAAAGATACCAGAAGAGTCTCAACTTTCTTCTTAAACTTTGCTGGAAATACTTTGCAGTACTGATGTCACTAAGGTTTCACTGAGAAAGTCATGTCCCCTTATGGTGTATAGATCCAGACATTTAAACACTATGTATGCTGTGCTTTTGTCTTCTTTTATACAAAGAAAGACTAAGTTTATGTAAGCGATGTCAAAGTTGGCAGTATTTCGTTAAAAACCAGTGTTCTGTTTCATTTTGAATTTAGGATATAAGTTGGGTTTTATAGCTTTTTTAATCTTGTACAGCTTCTCGTTTGAACGACCCTCTGTTTTGACTTGGACTTCGTCAGCTAACTGATGTTGCATTGTGATACATTCGATCGACATCGCATACTGAGCGCATTATCAAATGTTAACTTCTTCACGTCTTCGAGAAACAGCTTATCCTTCTCACGGCCCTTTTCCATGCCCATGATAAACTTGCCTCACAGTGCGATTAATAAGTGTATATCGAATTTCCAATTAGCTGCTAATGCTGTCATTCATTTTTGATTGTAACAAAAAAAAATATCCTGTATTTTTCCTCGTTGCTAGTTGTAATACCTTGGATATTTTAATTCGGTTTTAATAAATCGAACTACATTTAATCGTGGCCACGTGCAATCAGAGAAATTTGTACGAGTGACAGATTGACCCAGGTCATCGTTAACATAGGTTAATGTCATTAGTGACAAGTGAATTCAAAAGGGTGCTTTTTCTTTTTTTTTTGTCATCTTACCCTAATAAAACATTTATAATACAAAACTTTGAATAAAGTAACAAAACAGAAGATCGATTTAAAACTTGCCAAAATAAAGAGGGTATGTGCAACTTGGTTCAAATTCATATATCAGGAAGTTGTGGGTCTATTTTCGAACACAGTTGCATTTAAGTGATTTAGAAATTTTTTTTCCGGCGATAGCAGTTGAAAATTTTCCATTAGAGATGTGAGATACTTACTCACTAAAAACACCTCCCTCCGATATTAATGTTTAAGTTACTGCAACTAAGTTTGGACATAACGAGCATTTTTTTTATTTTGTTATCATAAAATGATCTCACTTGGCTCCAGCAGATGTCAAAATGTTCAGTAAGGTTTGCCTTTTTACATGCATCGTTTTACACTTGCAACGTGCAAAAATTATTAAAAAAGGATTATCGAAACTCCGGCACAGTTCTAAATATTGTAAATACGCAACGTAAATGCCGTCGTGTGTTGGCAATTCGTCGCACTGGGAAAAAGTGCGATCTTGGATCTTAAGCCACTAAACAGACAGAGATTGGTGTGAAAGGAAGAAAACATAGCTGCCGTGGCGGCCAGTATCGAAGAAAATCCAAAAGTGTCGATTCGCCGCGGATCAGCTGGATTGGGCATCGCCAAAGAGTAAATTGTGAAGGAAAAATTTGGCGACAGGTTCATCTCATAGCGTTAACCAATTCACCACCGCGATCACGCAATTCGACACCACTCGATTATTTTCTCGCCAACCATTTTGGATTAGTTCGAGGCAAACATGGATACTTCAGATTTTGAGCAGCTTGTACCTTATACAAGTTATTTTGTTAGTTAATGCTCTTAGTCATAATTGATACAATGTGTGTCCTAAGCAATTTCTGATTTCGAGACTTCATACAGTTTTTGAGTTTTTAGGACTTGTAGATGCAATCTTGGCAGTCGAAAGAGACATTGCCATGACTTGTCTCTATTGGTCCTAGTAATGAAATGCCCCAATGAATATTCTAATTTTACTTAATGCTCCATAATTGAATATGCACTAGTTGGTGAATGTTTTCATATCGTAGTTTACTTGCTTACAGAACTATCAGCCCTAGGGTCCTTTGCTCGTTAGTCTTCTCCTAAAAGTCTGTTCTTTTTTTTATCCTGCGCCACAAATACACCAATTTAAATGCAAAGGCAATTTTCTAATAAGGAAAATGGCAAATCATATTTTCGTCTTAAAAGATTTCTTCATCTGATTAATCTGACATATCCTTCCACTTTCAACGATTCCCGTTTCCTCTCTTTGTTCTATCCGAACGTTAAATGCCAATCGATATTCAAAGCTTAAATGCCTCAAAGATAAGAAATGCAAAGGACTCTTCTCAACTCAGACATCCATTATAGCAAAGCCACTTTCATTCATCAGGATAATTCAATGCGATAGATGCGGCTTAATACTCAATATGCATTTCGGTCGATTATGGCTTTCAAATTTCATCTATGTGAGCTTTGCAATTTTTCAGGGGGGTAATTCTATCCTCACATCAAGTTTACAGCCTAATAGTTATGGCAGTAGATATGATTTTATCTAGAACTTCCACCGCCAACATTTCGATATACCCAATCGAATGAGATAAATACAAACAAGTACTAGGAATACAGAACCCTTTTGTGTTATTCTTCCTATTCGAATAGGAAAGAATAAATTGACGAAACAAAAACAAGAAAACAACGAAACATAAGTAAAGAAAAAGAAAATCAGTATCCGATCCGATCAATTTGTTCGCTGAATTGCTTCTTTACTTCTTTAGTGGTAGTGTGTGTACGAGTACTCCTTGGCTGTTTGCAGTGTCCTATTGTCATTGAAGTGAAATCATCCATTCTTCGTCATCTGCGTAGCACAAAAGATGGATCGTATGTTAGGCTACGCAGAGAAGAAAACAGCATTTTTCGATGTTGGTTGCTTCTTATCTTTTTTTTTTTTTTACTGTCGATTTGATTGTCGAAGGGATAATTTTTTTTTTTTGCAATTTCTTTATTTTTTTCCATTGAATTGTTGTGAGGGATATTTATAAGGATAACATTTTAAGTTGTTGTAGAATGAACAGTATGAGTAAAATTAAGCGAACTTACTTCCGGAGTCTTATGGGAAGCTAGGAGCAGTTATTGGGGAATTTAGAAATAATTTCACAGTAATCTCCTTGTTTGTGTGGACTTTTCAAGGAAAATTCAAGAGCTTACAAACAAACACATGCAATTCAAGTGAAAAATTGAGAAAATAAATTATGCAAGTGATTATGTACAATTTGTAACTGATTATTAGAATTTTTGTATTTTGTATTTCTTATTTACGAAAGAAAAGTTCTGAATGCTCTTGCTTTTGTAACTCTCCTTAGTCAGATGGATAATTAATTCCATAGAAGAGCAGCGTTGCCCAAGGAACGCTAAGTCTGCATAATTTCATATATATATATATATATTGAGGTCTCACAATCTTTACTATTAATTATAAAATTGTATCGAAGTCGTGTCTGCACATTGAAGATATTTTCAAAGGAAACAACGTGTAGATTTGTCTGAACCTAAACAATTTTTTTTTTTTTTTTTTTAGAATTTTTGTCAGATTGTTTGTTTGTCCGAACATCATAAAAGAAACTACTAAGCTGATTATTTCGGGGTTTTCAATGTGCGATAAACCATTCTTCAACTTAGGAAATGCAATATTTTCTATAACGATCGGTTGAATAGAGCAAGAATTACAATTAATAAAAACATTTCAAAATAATATTTAAAAAATTTGAACTACCACTGCATCTGCTGTATACATATGTATCTTTATACGTATGTATTTACTACACACATAGTTCAAAAACAGAGAGATAAACGCCATACACATGATCAATGCTACTATTGACGTGTTTTTTTGGCAAGTAACATTGATAAAAAATAGCCACCACGCGTATCAATGAACATTGTGAATATTTTTGCGTAAATTCTGTTTAGTCGTTTCATATTTGTCAACGAGAATGGACAATAATTTGTATTTCCTTGCAGCCGGTACTGCAGCAAGTGCAATAATAATAAATGAAAAACAATCTAAAGCGTGGATAAAAAAGAGTGGTTGCTGAAAAGGAAATTTCATGGAGATTGTTCGTTGTTGAGCGAACTTTTTAATTTTGATAAAGACTATAGAAATTTTCTTAGAATAGATGAAAATGTATTCATAGAATTGCTGGGGCTGGTAACACACCTGATTAAAAAAAAATATACAGGGATGAGGGAGTGTATTAAACCATCTGAGCGATTGTCATCAACTCTACATTTTTTAGCTACAGGCAGGAGTTTTGAAGACCTCAAGTTTTCAACAAGAATCTCCGCTCAATCGTTATCCTCTATAATTCCAGAGACCTGACGTGCAATATATAGGGTCTTCCAATAGGGACTTGACAACTTTGAATTTAATTTGTGAACGCACTCTTTCACTAATCATCAAACTGTCACTGTCAATTTATTCAGTAAACTCAACATTTTCATCATGGACATGGTCATGGTCATCACGTCTGCAAATTATAAAAATTTTCTACAGATATTCGGAGTGAGTGACTGCAACTTTAAGAGGGTTAACTCCAATTTTCGGTCGTAGTGCAAATATTCGGCGTCAGTGACTGCAGCTTTAAGAGGGTTAACTCCAATTTTCGGTCGTAGTGCAAAAAATTGAGTCTACATATTCGTCGTGTGATGTTGCCGTGTCAGTGAGACAACGGGTTGGTCGAAGTGTCAAAAATATCGCTGCCGTTCAGACGTCCGTAGCAAACGATCCAAATCAGTCAATTCCACCGCGTTCTCAAGAATTAGGCATCGCTCAGACCACATTATATGCGCCAAGATGATCATTATTAGTGACGAAGCTCATTTTTGGCTCAATGGGTTCGTCAATAAGCAGAATATGCGTTATTGGTCGGGTGAAAACCCACATATGCTTCATGAATCACCACTTTATCCACAAAAAATAACTGTTTGGTGCGGTTTGCATGCCGGCGGCGTTATTGGGCCATATTTTTTCGTCGACGATAACGATCGTCACGTTACTGTGAATGGTCAGCGTTATCGAGCCATGATCACCGATTATTTTTGGCCCGAATTGGAAGATATGAACTTGGACGACATGTGGTTTCAACAGGATGGTGCCACAAGCCACACAGCACACGCTACAATCGATTTTTTGAAGAGTAAGTATGGTGAGCGTGTTATCTTAAGACATGGGCCAGTCGATTGGTCGCCTCGTTCGTGCGATTTAACGCCGCTTGACTATTTTCTGTGGGGCTACGTTAAGTCATTGGTTTATGCCAATACGCCGACGACGTTGGAAGAGCTCAGAGCCAACATTGAACGCGAAATAGCGGCCGTTTGTGTGCCCGAGTCATTAAAAATTGGGTCCAACAAAACGACCGCTGCAAACGTGCTCGCGCTGGCCATATGAATGGAGTCGGGTTCCATGCATAAATGTTTTGATTGTGCTTCAAGCCAATAATAAAGTTTTTGAAATATCTCAAATGGTTTTCCTTTTATTTAAAAAAAAAAAGTTGTCAAGTCGTTATTAGAAAACCTTATATAATGTTTTAAAATACGATTACTTAAAGGTGATCTAAAAGTACTGCATATACATAAAAAAATAAAAAAACAACATGGATCATTTACTTATTTCACAGTTTTCAAGATCTGAAGAAGAGTGGGAAGAAATTGCTTGCCATTTTTATTAAAAATTTGATTTCCTTAATTGTTTGGGGGCTGTGGATGGCAAACACATTTCAGTTGTGCATCTTGTAAATAATGGATCCTATTTTCATAATTATAAAGGATATTACAGCATTGTTCTATTGGCTATTGTAAAAGCTCAATACGAATTTATATACCGCAACATTGTAGCTAGCGGCTAAGTTTCCGACGGAGGAGTAATAGAGTATACAGATTCTTATGAAGATCTTGTTAACAATCGTCTTAAAATATCATCATCGAAAAGCCCCAATAATTACGATTCTACAATTCTATACGCATTTATTAGCGACGAAGCGTTTCGCCTGCGAAAAGTTATGATTAAACCGTTTTCAAGACAAAATTTAAATGAAGATAGGGAATATTTTAAAAGAAAGCTTTCCGGTGCACGACAAGTTGTAGAAAACGCATTTGACATTCTCTCGTCGCGATTTAGGGTTTTTCATACAAATATTAATTTGTCCTTGGAATCCATCGACTATGTCGTTTTAGCAAGCTGTGCATTGCACAACTACATCAGGAGGCGGAACTCGAACTACATTGACGGATCTGCAATACAACTTCCAACTTCGACTGAGTAGTACACATAACCGAAACTGTTCGTGACCAATTTTTACAGTATTTTATTCAAACAAGAAATAATTAACTTAACTAAAATAAAATTCAATTCGTGTTATAAAAAAAAAACATTTAATCTTCTTTTATTGCCATTTAGAAAGAAATTGTTGCATTCGGATATCCGGATTCATGTCTTGCATTTCTTACTGAATATTTCTCTCCTGTTCAACTTCCAATATAAGGCGAATTTGTTTTGCTCTCCCAACTTTAGCTTCAAAAGTTGCGTCGTTTATTATTTAATTCACAAGCAACATTTATACCATATATGTGGCAATCATCTTCTTTATTTGATTTTTTCTTGCACTTGTTGCAATACAGCTTGGGCTTGCTCTACATCCGAAGGACTGCTAACGTCAGCATATAACTGCAATTTTGTGGTATTTAAAATTTGTTTCTATTTGTACACAAAAAAAAAAAACTTACGCTTTCTTCGGACGCCAAATCTGGTAAATTGGAACCAACCTAAGCTGAACTTCTGCTGCTCAATCCACTTCTCGGCCTTTCGTGACCTGTCAAGAACAGCAACTCACTGAAATACCATAAAGATGGCTGGTAAATATCATCCTCCTCTGCTCCTGACTTTTTGGAGTTCTTGATTTTCTTTAGATCCGCCCGAAAATTTATTCTCATAATATGACTTTTGTTTCAAATTTTTGTTCATATATTCAGATGATTTCATTTTCCACACTCATTTTCGCGATACATTTGGATAAATTCACTGAAAAATTCTCTTGAACGTTGTCGAAAATCAGACATTTTGCCGCTGCAAATACTATTTCCCAAATGAAAATATTGACACGTAATATTGATTTGGTCTACAAATGATGAATGTAATGTCAATGAAGTTTGACGAAAATCAAATTAGTTTTTGTTTTCATCAATGTAGCAAAGTTACTTGAGAAGAACATTGAATAGCACACAAACGATCAATATTAATTGAATGACGACTCATTCAATTAATATTGAAAAGTAACAAACCTAAATAAACCTAATATTCATCGTTTAGGGTAACGTAACATATAGAAATGAGTGATATCTTAAGATTTTTTTTAAATCTATCACCTAACAGCGAATTTAAAATTAAATCAGATACATCGTTTTTGAGTAATCGACGTACAAATATGAAGATAATTTAAAAACTATTCAATAATTTGACTGCTGTGTAAAATAAGGTGATAAATTGTGAATTTGAAAAACCGTCTTCAAAAGTATATAACTGTGAAGTTTCGAGATTTCGAGACAAAACAAAGTGCCAGTTGTGCTAGGGTGTATCTGAGACATTAGTCGACAAAGAAGTTTTTTAAAAAAACCTTATATCATTAATATTCACAAGAAGACATATTTTCAGATGGAGGACATCTACACATCCACCAATATGGCAGCTAACCGGGAGTCTACAGCGGAGACCAGTTTTGATCTGGCCGCAAACGCAACTCTAGCAGCTCAAAGCGAACAGGAACGTTCAGGTGAACAGCTGAAATATATTTATTACAAGTATTTTCTTTAATGAAATCTCAGTGGGCACTGAAAAAACTTTCCTATATATATTTGCTACCTAATAAAGTGCGACGTGGAGGCAAAATTGCTCTACGAATTAAAAGCAATAAGTTGTTTTTTTAATTCGTTATCACTTTGTTCGTGTGATTATGTTGAAATATTGGGCCTATAACCTATAACGTGCGGTTTGCTAAGAGATGGCGTAACTTGTATTATTCCATTGTTATTATTCCATTGGAACATGCGTTGGAGAGCTACTGTCATTGTACGTCATATCAGTATGTGTCATTCATTTGAAGCGTAAACAACAATAATTTTTTGTCACTCAAATACGTCGAACTTTGTGCCTGAAAAAGTGTTTTTGCGGAGAGTTCTTCTTCATTACTTTAATATGAAGAAAACTGCTGCTGAAAGTCATCGTATTTTGGTGGAAGTTTATGGTGAACATGCGCTAGCTGAGCGAACGTGCCAAAACTGGATGAACGTCCTGGGCAGCCAAAAAAGTTTGAAGGTGAAGAACTGGAAGCAATACTCTATGAAGATTGTTGCCAAACACAAGAAGAGCTTGCAGAATCTTTGGGTGTCATTCAAGCAGCCATTTCAAAACGTTAAAAAGCAGCTGGATATATTCAAAAGCAACGAAATTGACTTCCACATGAACTCAAGCCGAGAGACGTCGAAAGGCGGTTTTGCATGTCCGAAATGCTGCTGGAACGGTACAAAAGGAAGTCATTTTTGCATCGAATTGTTACTGGTGATGAAAAATGGATCCATTACGACAACCCCAAGCGCAAAAAATCATATGTGAAACCCGGCTAACCAGCCAAATCAACGGCAAAGCCGAATATCCATGGCGCGAAGGTAATGCTCTGTGTTTGGTGGGATCAGATGGGTGTGCTGTATTATGAGCTGCTAAAACTGGGTGAAAACATCAATGGACAACGCTACCGAACACAATTAATCCATTTGAAGAGAGCAGTAGCCGAAAAACGCCCGGAATATACGACCAGACACGAGGCAATAATTTTCCATCATGACAACGCTCGGCCCCACTTTGCTATTCCGGTTAAGAACTATTTGAAAAACAGTGGATAGGAAGTTTTACCCCACCCGCCTTATAGCCCAAGCCTTGCCACTTCTGACTACCATTTGTTCCGGTCGATGCAGAACGCCCTCACTGAAATACGGTTGACATCAGAGCAGAATATTAAAAATTGGCTTGATTCATTCTTGGCTGCCAAGTCGGCGCAGTTCTCTTGGGATGGGATCCACAAATTGCCAGAAAGATGGGAAAAAGTCATAGCTTCAGATGGGCAATACTTTGAATAATAGTATTGTACATGTTTTTCTTAAATAAACGTTCAAATTTTGAAGAAAAAAACCGCACGAATTAAAATATATACACAATATATATTTCTTGTTTTTATTCCTAGCTAGCCAGTTCGAATGGTTTTACTCCTCGCAATCTTCTAATTAAATTGTTAATATTAAGTAGATCGACTACTTCTAAATTAGCATGGTTGCGAAGCCTACTTTCATCTTGACCTCGTTCTCTATCATATCAATTTTTAGATCCCTATGCACATAAATCAGTGTTACGTACGAGTATGTACCATGTCGCATTAAGATTATTTCGTAGTATTTTGTTTTGGAAGCATGGAATGCTTTGTATGTTTGTCTTACTTGTGCACTCCCAAAGCTGAAGACCATATATTTATATTGGCTTAAGAACTTGCTTATAGAGAAGCAGTTTATTGTATATTAAGAGACATGAATACCACCCTATAAACCAATACATTTTGTTGTATCGTGCCATATATTTAGTTCATCAAGTTTTTTCTTGACATGAGTTTTCCAGCGCAACCTCGCATCAAGAGTAATGCCTAAATAATAAGCTGAGTTTAAATGTACACAGGTATGTCTTATAAGTTTTTACGTATATCCAACCAGATATTTCATATACAGCCCCTTGCAGTTTTTCTGTAACTTTCTGAACAGTATCGTCTGCAAATGCAAAAACAGTAGGTTATATTGTTCAGCAGGTAGGTCGTTCATATATAGGATGAAAAGCAAAAGAAAAGGTTCTAACACACTACCTTGCGGTACTCCAGCTTTTATAAATTTCAATGCGGATTATTCATTTTCCTATCTAATTCTAAATAATCAGTTATTCTGTGAACCTGATCTGTTGAGTACATATTTCTTAATCCAAATTGATGGATATCAATATAATCCAAATATATTCAGATGAAGTCAATTCAGAAGAATTTTTTCGAAGAGCTTTGACAGGATTGACAGAAATGCGGTCGAACGATATGAGGTAACTACACTGGGAATTTTCCTGGCTTTGGTACCATAATAACTTCGGCGACCTTCCACATGCATTTATTATCTGTGCTATTTTTTCACATCTATTTTAGGCAGCTTTTTTAGAATTTCACCCGTGATTAGATCAAAGCCCGGAGTTTATTTTGGGTTGATCTCCACTTTTATTTCTGTGGCTATTTGCTTGGGGGTTACTACTGGAATTAACGTCCATCATCTTCGCACATTTCTTCCGGTTGTTGTAAAAAGTCATTATCTTCGTATGCTTTCTACAGTGAGTATTCTGTACTATGTAGCATGATTCATCAGATTTGTAAAATATCTTTCCACCGACGCGTTTTTGAAATTATATGATCTTTTTTCTGAGCTTATTGTTTAAACTATTAAGTTTTGTTTTACCACTTGGTCCTCTCGATAATTGCCAGCGTTTGCAAGCTCTCCTCTTTTCAGATATAATGTCATTTCCTTGGCATATACGCTTCCTTTACTATTTGATTTGTGCGTTGCATCCCAAACAGCTTTTTGTATTTCATTTTCTAATTGTTCTATTGTAACGTTTGTTTTGACAAATAGTTCGATGCATTACTCTACCAAACATCTAGTCAGTTAGCCTGTTCACTAGACATGTGTTGCGTTCCTTCACAATAATTTTAGTATCAAGTGTAAGCAGCACAGATGAGTGCTGGGTAATTTTGAGGAGATATTTTTAAGCTTTCATTCTTCTGGCTAGGTCGATGTCGCTGTATAGCTCATACATTTCGTCGTTGTATCTCCTCTTTCACTTACTCTCTATGCCGACTGGACTGAAAATCACCCGAAATATTTTCCTCTCAAGTCAGGCAAGAGCATCTTTATCAATTTTTAATAAATGTCCAATTAAGTTTCACTTTTGTTGTTCGAGATAGGGCTTTGTTAGTCAATTACCTTTTTATCCCAAATAAGGAGCTTGGCAATAGTTATTTTTCGATTAAGCTCAGCGCAGGTGTCGTTGTCCGAATTTATAGGGGCAGCTTAGGTAAACAAAATCCTTGACTACTCCAAAGTTATATCTGTCCAGATAACGTTCTGTCCGAGATTTTTTTTGTTGCATGTTTTTTCTGGTTGATAGCATATACTTGGTCTTGCCCTCATTGACCGTTTAATCCATCTTCGCCGTTTCCATACTCTCGAAAGCGCCACTGATATCACGCTGCTTTATTCCGATTAAGTTAATATCATCGGCGTCTCCCTTCTTGAGGATCAGAAAAAACGGAAGAAATTTTTCTTCCTCAGAAGCCGGTATTCGTCTCTCCTCTTCTACTCGTAGAGATCGTGAACAGGTCTAACCATCCTATGCAGTGCCTTTTTGTACGCACCTTAGCTTAGCTGCATATGTTTGCCAGCAGTCATCGTCAAACCAGGGGTTTGGTTGTAGTAGGCGAGTGAAACCCAGTATTTCAGAGGCCGAATCTCTGATGGTTTTTATTGCAATGTTGCCACTGGTCTTCGATCTCTTAAGAGATTGAGGGAGACTCGATGGGAAAAGAATTTGGTGAACTTTTGCGATTGTATCTTTCCGACGTCGAACTTGCACACAGTATTAGCTTGTTTTTGCGATGTTCAGGATATACGGAACCGTACCTTGGCTATAAAAAGTTAACGGTCTGAGTCGATATTGGCCTCTCGGAACGTTCGGACAGCCATAATACTGGAGGAGAGCCTTACGTCGATCGCAATGTGGTCAATCTGATTGACGGTTGATCGACCAGGAGTTCTCCAAGTCTTCTTGTAAATACCGAGATTTGGAAATGGCTAGATAGCTACGACAATGTTTCGCCCCCCAACAAAATCGAATTTGTTATTGAAGATGGTCAATATAGTCAGATGGCTATACCTTCTGACAGTACTACCAAAAATGCCTTCTCTTCCTAACTTTGCATTAAAATCACCGAGAACAATTTTAATATCAAAGCTAGGGCATTATTCGTAAGTCTTGTCCAAGAGCTCGTAGAAGCTATCTTTGGTGCTGTCATCTTTCTCTTCTGTAGGGGCGTAAGCGCATATAAAGCTTATGTAGGCAAATTTAGTCTTAATATGTGTTATAACGATGCTCTCGTTAATACGCCTTCCTGCCTAAATCTGCATCTTACAACAAATCCACATACAGATAGGAGCTGCTTTTGTTTTTTTTTTTGTCCGCCCCAGGCCATCGCATTTCTTGGATGGCGGCAATGTCTGCTTTGTAGGAGTTAAGGGTCTCCGCCGGTTGTTCGGCCACACGTGGTCTATTAAAGGGCCTAACACTTCACGTGCAGATATCAGATCTGAAGTTCGTTGTCCTGGTTGCGTTTGCAGGGGTGGTCCAATAGATCCATTCATGTTCGAGGCTTGTTGTTGCCTTGAAACTTGGTTAAACATTACCATATCTGAGCAGTTACCCCGGCGGCGCAACCCCAAGCCTGGAAGACCAGATCAATTGTAGACATCCCTAGAAAGAGTGGTCGGTCAGACCGAAGCTAGTAACCCGTTTAGGGATGTGGGAGCTGCCGTTGCTCCATTAGGGGTCCTCCGTCATCATCTCTTTTCAGGACCCTGACTTAGTCTCGGAAATCCTTACCGGCCTGAGCTCAAAGTATTTCGGAGTAGCCCGGATAAAGTCTCATGTATTTCACCTTCGATTCTATTTGTAGTACTGCTATAAGTTATAAGTTTGGCACGTTTAGTCCAGGTTGACATCTACCCGATGATTACCCTTTAGAGGTAAGATAAGTAGAATTGGTGTACAGAAACAATTACAACACTGGATATAGCCAGGCTTACATCTCTCAGTGCCTTCCCTATTTCTTAAAACTAAATATAAACACTTATCCAAATTTTAGTTGCCTGCAAAAATGTTGGTCACTCGGGCCCGGGTCAGGACTGAATGCGCTTTACCCTCATATTGAGGGGCCAATATACTAGCATCTGCTTCAAGGCCACCCACCAAAAATCTTATTCATTAAAAGCCTCCTCGTTAGTCAACCATCCGAGACCTTTTATCAATTATTCACTATACCAACATGAACGAAGTCGCGGGTATTAGCTAGTGTTAAAATAATAACATCCCTAGGATAAATCCTTTGAAAACCCGGTATATACTCCAAAAAAGATGACATTAATTTTCCACTGCCAAATAGTGTTTATAGTGAATTCTATAGGAATGTTATTGAAGATCAACTACTTCCTACAAACCTTACTGAATTCTTGTCCTTTTCCTTCTGAGGACCACAAAATGGTTACGAAATTGATATCTTAATATTAGTGTTCGTTTTCAATGCGCGGTATCAGCTTTTTTCTAACCTTACTCTGGTGTTCCATTAGGCAGTTACCTATGTCCTCTTCTTTTCACCTGAACTACAATACAAACGATCCTTAGCGTTAGTATATAATCTTTCCTTCCAAATTTTTCAAATCCATCTTTTCACCACTAGATACCATATTTATTCAAGATCACCTCGATTTGTGGATGCTCCAGGATGGCGGATTACCTACTGAAATACCTCACGGAAATATTTCTACTCTTCGACTTTTCCCCTGCTCTGAAATATTTCTACTCATGAATATTTTTTTTCAAAAAACTATGTTATAATAAACTTATACTCAAATTTCATTTCACAACCTTGATTTGAGTGACTTCAAACTACAAAATAATTTAAATTCAATTAGCTTAGCGAAAAATATGAGTAACTCAAAACAAAACCAAACTTTAAAAATAATTAAAGCCGAATGCATAAAGGCTGATAGGAATGGTAAAATACAATAACAAAATCAGCTACACAGAGAAAGCGACCGACGTTTAGAAAATGAACACCACAGGGTCAAAAAAAAAAATACAAACTGAGCAACAGAAAGAGTGAAAACTTGCAAAACGCCAAAAACAGATAGAAAAATCAGGATTACGTAAATCAAATACAATGGCTAGAGAAACACCTGAGCAATATAAATAGAGAATTACGCAGAAGACGATGTGAATAATTGAATACTCGATCGGACGCGTTTGAAAAGCAATCAATCAAAGTCAGTTTTCAGATAGCATTTGTGAAATTTGTATTAAACATTGCTATCCGAATTAGCTAAGTTACACAGTACTAAATATATGTACATGCTACACATTATCTGCCAACAGAATTAGTGGCTAAGTCAAATTTACTCGTATGTTATCGTTGCAAAACCTTCTTCACTAGTAATGAGAATACGCATGTATCTAAATGTACACTGGAATAATTTAGAAACCGGATCATCAGGTAAGCTTGTAACTTCAACGTCTGCAGAAAGACGACTGCTTTTTAGAATCATACCTTTTGTTAAAATCGTCAAGTACGGTACGGATTTAAAATTGCGCAGTTCAATTCGCTTAAGATATTTTTAGTCACTGAGAAACTTCCTAATATGCTACAGAGATATAGTAGCCGAATGTCTTGAAAAATTGGACTTTACTCGTGAATCTGTTATAGATCCTGATCAAGTTTATTAAGCATTAAAATAGTTAATAGAAAATAGTCCGCTGTATCATAAAGTTAATATAGACCTTATCCAAGTACCTGTAGATGATTGATTAAAAAGACGGGTGGCTACCGTAAAGAAATAGAAAAATTTGAGGGAGCGAAAGTGATGTTGAAAAGGAACATTGATACTAGCAAAGGCTTAGTTAATGAGTCAGCTGCAAATAAATGTTGACTTCATGCTCAACAGTATGCGCAGGATATTCCATCTCATCATATCTTAGGTAAAGATGGTATCCACAAAAATTTCCAGTTAAATTTAGCTATGGAAACGTATAAAGAAGAATACTACCAGTAATACTGTCACGGACTTCAACTGAGTGTAATATGCTGGATAGTTCAATTGATAGTTCAAAAATATTTGAACAAGATCAAGCATATGTATCGTTTAGTAAAGTGCGATCACTGAACGGCTTAAGAATACAAGAACTCGATACATGAATATAAATGAACAAAACACCGTGTAATATAAAATCCCTAGAAAAAATTCATCGCATGAGAAATTACAGAAATCCTTTATAATACTCGTAAGCACTCTTTACCTGCCCATATGTAATAGATCAATTTTTCTTTATATCCCTTGATTTTTAAGTACTGTAGAAACTGGATAGGCTCTGAAAGGTTCCAACCTGATGATACCCATTGCTGTAACTGTTTCTACACGTCAATTGTGTTTATGTTTTCTCCAAGTGGTAACCATCGGACTCAACTTGTCCAATTTATAAGCGCAAATACTGACCAGAAAACAAAAGAGCAGTACTATAAACGGGCAAATTCCTCAGATGGAATCAAAGGTGAATTAAAATCCTGGAATCAAACATATGAGATCTTATTCAGGCTATCCCGACATACTTTGAGCTCAGACCGATAAAGATTTCCGAGACTAAGTCGGGCTCTTGGAAAAGATATGGTTGCGGATGAGCCCTTAATGGACCAGGGGAACCGTTCACCTTTCCGAACGGGCTACTGGCTTCGGTCTGAACGACCCATCGTCATAGGGACATCTATAATGGAACTGACGCTCCAGGTTCGGTATTGTGACGCAGTGGTAACTGCCAGGCCATGGAAAAAATATGAGGTTATGAAGCAACAAAAAGGTTCGAATACGGACGGATGTACTGTTGACAACCCCTGCAAGCGAAACAAGGACAACGAACGAACGACAACGAACAACTAACGGAGCCGCTGGACTGCTGCAAAGCAGATGTTACTACCATCCAAAAAATGTGATGGGATGAGCCGGACAAAAAGAGGATGAAAAATTGCAGCATCTACTAAAGTGGTTGTTAACGACGGCAAAAGCAGAAACTATTTGGATGCGGATTTATTGCCAGAGACAGACACAATCAAAAAGTCTTGCTTGCAAATATGGCTTCTACGACTTCTTGGACAAGTGCCATCGACATCTTTGGTACTACTATCAGAAAGTGTAGCCTGCATGACACCATCTCCGATAACGTATTCAAGCTAATCGACTTTGAGGCGGAGTGAAGCATGGTCGTAGATAGCACGCGGTTCCCATATCTCGATATTCACAAGTGGACTTGGAAAATGTCTGATTGATCAAGTGTCAACTATATTAACATTGCGATCGACTAAAGGCACTTATCCAGTATAATGGAGGAGCCAACTTCGACTCAGACCATTACCATGTTATAGCCAAGGTACGGTTGCAAATATCCCGAACATTGCAAAGGCAAGGTAGTACTGTAAGGAAATTTGACGTTCGATCGCTTAGTTCTTTTTCGAAATCGGCAATAAGTATCGAAAACTAGTGGCAACATTGCCAAAAAACCATCAGAGATGATGCCTCTGATGTGCTGGGTTTCACTCAGCCACCACAACGAAACTCCTGGTTTGATGACGAGTGCCGGCAAGCACATGCAGCTAAGCAAGATGCATATAAAGCGGCGCTGCATAGAAGGACGAGAACTGCTCACGATCTCTACGAGCAGAAGAGGAGAGATGATCACACAATTCTCAGGAAGGTAATTCAGGAGAATGTGAAATACGTGGTCGAGGAAATTGAGAGATGTTTCTCCAGGAATGAGATTAGGAAGTTGTACTAAAAGGTAAAGAAAAACATGCCGCTGCACAAAACTCGAACCGAAGCCTGTAGGGATAAACAAGGTTACATACAAATAATAGAAGAGTCGCAGTCGATGCTGAGGTCTTGAAAAGAGCATCTCTGTTTACTGTAAAACGGCGATGAGGAACCAAGTACCGCTGTTAGACAGAATTAACCATCAATTAAGTCCACCCGATCTGGATGAAGTGAAGACAGCCATATCCAAGCTTAAATTCAACAAATTTGGTGGTGCGGACGGCCTAACTACCGAGCTCTTCAAAGCGGCACACGATGACTTATTAAGGAGCATACACCAACTCATTATACACTGACTTATCCTATAATGGTCGGATAAAAGTATGGATGAATGGAACCTTATCATTTTTTGTCCGATCCTCAAGAAAGCAGAGCCTCTGAACTGCACCAACTACAGAGGTATCAATATCTTAAATATCGCCTTTCAGGTTCTATCTGCCGTATTGTTCGAACGCTTAAGCCCTTCGTCAACAACCTGATTGATCCATATCAGTGAGGCTTCAGACCAGGAAGGTCCACCTTCGACACACACTACGTTCTTGGAAAAAACCCATGAGCTCCAAATCGATAGACACCACCATTTTAAGGACGCGTATGAATGTAGACGAGCTATATACAGCAATATCTAGTTTGGTATCCCTGCCGAGCTCGTGAGTTTGTGCAGGATGACGTAGGAAAATGCATGCTGCTCTATCAAGTTCGGTAAGGAACTCACTGATACCTTTGATGTCAAAAATGGATTAAGAAGTGTAACCAGAGGAGGACGAGCTTTCTCATTCCACTGTATAGAGGCAGACGCAACACCAGGAACTGAGACAATTTTCAGTCGTTCCGACTTGCATATGCATGTACATATGTAACTAACAATGAAAATGTATCAACGAATTTCCGAAAGAGTTCTACCACAGTTAAGCCGTAATGACTGCATTGGAACCGTGTACCATTCAGGTGTTTTATTGAAATTAGCAACATGTGGAATTGGAGTTAAAATAATCTTACTGGTTGGTTCTGATATTGGCAGGTAAGACCTCATGTGTTTTTGCTTAGCCCTAGGCTACCGTTTATCTTTTAGAGAGAAGGCAAATAAGTTGAAGATTCACATTTGTTAGGTACCGCTTCACCTCTTATGAAGTGGTTATATATGCAAAAATTTGGCTTAGAGTGGATTTAAATTTTTCTAAGTGCAAGATCTCTCCCAATACGTAGTATAAAAGTGCGACAAAAGGTGTCATCATTGTGTACTTCCCTTCGGAAGGCACAGGTATGCCTAATGCTTGGCATATATTCGAAACATTTCTGGAGAAAATACATGGAGAAGAAGGAGTGATAGACTCATCTTGTATGTATATACCTTTCTGTCCGCCCCTATTTTAACCAGCCCACAGTGACTTTTTGTGCGACATCGTCAGCGCAATTTCTTTGATGGTTAACGACAGAGCCTAAGTATCTAAATTTTTCGGCTAAATGTTTCTTTTAAATAAATGTCAGGAGTTGGACCTATATATTCGGTTAAAATTTGGTTGTTCATCACCTTTTATCTTTTTGAGGGCGCCTTTGCGATGTTTTGCCATTATTATCCATAAACTTTGAATCGCGTCATATGCCGATGTGATATGATAAAGCTCTTCATCCTCTGGTTGGGCTGCGATCATCTTTCATCTTTTTACTGTACAAAAGTGGCAGCCATTTAAACCCAGGATTTTGGAGATCACTACCACTACGCTTATCTCGGCCTTAGTAAATGTACTGGTTTCCCTTCGTTTGTGCTTTTGTTGTGCTTTCAATGTATTACAAATTTTATTGTTCCCTGTTCGCAAGTATACCTGTTCATCTTTAATATACTTCAGTGGTTGAATCCCTGTTGAGTTTTTTCTTTGTTGTGCCGCAGTCTTCAAGATGTTTGTTCGTTTACCATGCCTCGACCTTGCACTTTTAATATTTCCGATGTACCTAACCTGTGCCTAAAAGACTTGCCATTCGTTCCCTATAGCCTTTTGCTAGACTGAGCTGAGGTTTTGAACTACTTTTATATTTTTCTTTGAAGTTTTTCCATATGCCTTGGGCAGTTAGGTCTCCTTTTTGGTTTATAGCATTATTCAGCATACAGAGATGTCCTCTTTGTTTAATTTATGCCAGTTCATTTCCTCGTATAATGCCGGTTTACTTACTTACTAACTTCCATCTGGAAAGTCGATGCTTCTAGTTAGTTTCTACTCACTGTTTCTCGCTTTTCAGAACAGATGGCAACATATCTGTCCATCTGTGCAACAAAAACTCGTATTTAGGATAGGAATACCGCGTCATTTGCAAGGGTTAAGTAAACGGAGTCCTATTAAGACCTATTGTGTCGGTTGTTCAGGGTTACGTGTGTGAACCATAAGGTTTAGTTATGGAGAACTAAACGGACGCACAGAAATTGAGAAAATTCACTTCTGACATGGTCACCATAATGCACCACAAAATTTTAATCGGCTGGGTCGGTTCAAATCTAGAAGACACTGTCCGTATTGCTGAGGGTCGACCTAATGAAAACATTGCAGCAGTTAGTGAAATTGTTGACCAGCATTCTTCCACCTCGATTCGCCGTCGTTCTTAGCAATTGATACTTTCACGAAACAGTTTACGGCAAATTTTGACTAAAGACTTGCATTCACATTCTTATAGAATTCAATTGACACAACATTTGAAGCCATTAGATCATGCGCAGCGCCCGTCGTTCGCAGAATGGGTCTTACAGCAGCAACAAAAAAATCGTGGTCTCATAAAAATAATCATCCTCTCTGATTAGGCACATTTCGAATTTAATGGCCATGTCAACAAACAGAATTGTCATTCATCCACCACGACCCACTGTTTAATGTGCATTTTGGGCTCGTTCTTCCTCAAGAACGCGGCTGGCAATGTGGTCACCGTCACCAATATTCACTACCGTGAGATGATGAAACAACTTTTTCTTGCCTCGAATTGCTGAAATGGATCTCGAAGACATGTGGCTTCAACAGGACGGCGCAAGCTGTCACACAGCAATCAAAACAATGGAAGGGTTGAAGCCGAAATTTGAAGGGAGAGTTATCTTCATTGGATTTCTTTCTTTGGAGTTTTTTAAAAGGAAGGGTACGTGTCAATAATCCATGAACAATTCCTGAACTGAAAGATGAGATTCGATGTTCCATTAATCAAATTGAGCATTTTAGCATTTTGCCACTCATTGTAGTTTCTTTAATGCATATCATATCGATTTTGCATTGCCGTAACACGTTTCCTAGTTCGAAACTATTGCTCGTCATTGTACCGACTTTCCAACTTGCAATTCTTAACTCATTTCTGAGAAGCGTCATTTGGCTCACCGTTGGATATTATCGAGGTCTGTTGGCCCCATGATCGCTCCTGCGATGATCACCAGCAGTACTTAGACTTAATCTATGAGATGCGCGATGAGTATAAAGAAAAATATAGAAAAATATAAAAAAAAACAGTCACGGTTTTGAGAGTGTTATGAACGGGTAATACTCGTAAAACCTGACATTGATAGAAATGCTAGTATTTGCCGAAGTCTTCATGTTAAGAAACAGATAATTGACAATGCGAAGAAGCTAAAATAGAACGACGCGACGGAATATCGAAGGATTATGTTTTACTAGATATGTTCTTACGCATGACGTACTTTATCGACAAATTAAAGAAGATAAAATAGAGTATTGCAATTCGAAATCTTTATCAACGTTCTAGTTAATCATGTTAATCTTTCTCCATGGAAAATCATAGGCATATCTACTGGATTTAGCCAGCTTAATTATGTTTGTTCTCCACAATTTAATTTTTATCTCGACCACGATGTAGATACGTGTATATAATAAGATTTAATTCGTAAATTGTGCCAAGTATAGCAAATTAATTCCTGTTAACTTGTGCGCTTTTTGAGAAAATTAAAAAATGGTACAAAAGCACCATACTCGTTCATTGTCCTTGTTGCTTATTTATGTCCTCCACGAAACTTGTTCCGCTTCTGTAGCTATTGGCAATAAAGTACAATACAATCCAAGGTAAACTGTGATTACTTAAAGTATGTAACAGGGTTTTTCCCATTCAAAACGGTGCCCGAATTAGATTGCATCCCAGAATTATAAAGCAGTATTTGATAAACCAGTAGGGGGTTGAATGTTGGCCATGGTCAGAACTATCGTACTATATGTACGTAGTCGCATGTTATCTGCTTTTTGTGTGCTATTTGTGCTTTGGCTACCGTATTTCAATGCAAAAAAAAAAAAAAAAAAAAATATTTGCTCGCTCAACCCGCGTGCATTTACATGATTGGGTGGGATATGCCCGCAGAAATAGAGTTTTCACACTACCCTTGGAATTCTTTTCTCTGATACCAGCGCATATACGTTTATTCCCCACTAAGAGCACTACGAGCACAACCAGGATAGAGTAAATTCCATTGCCTTTTGGCCATATGTATGTAATAAGGGTAATAGCAACATTCAACTACAGCTACACATAGACAAACACCTATTCACAAACAGCAGCCACAGAGAGTTATATAGAAATTTGTTGATGATGATGATGATGACGACGACGACGACGACGACGACGATGTTTTAACATGTGAGATTAACGAGTTTTCGTTAATTTAAGTAGATTTTCACTTATTATTCAAAGTCGGTCTATGGTGGCTTCGAAAAAACTTGGAGACAAATTCTTTCTCATAGTTTTGTGCAGTCGTGTGCATGAGCATACGAGTATATCGAACGTGTACTGAGAGTGTACTGAAAGTGAACACAAAGTAAAGTTGCCTGGTATCCAAAAAGGAAGAAAATTGCTGTGCTCTATGCACTATGGTCTATCATTGGAAGGAAAATCAGGAATAGATGAAGGCCAGTTTACTACCCATCGGTACGGTATCCTTGTTAGTTAGTTGAAGAGGTAAAATGGAAGTTGGATGAAAACATCGACGATTAAAGAGATGAAAAACGTATAATAGGTACTCTGGAGTTTGAGTTCTATGGTGAATAAGTTCATGGCGCTCGACACTTGAGTGGTGTTTTCACTAACGAGCTTTACACAAAAATGAGTTTCTAAGTGACTGTGATATACCAATGGAATCAGTTTCCTGGGCTCTGGTTATTATTAAAAGATGACTCGAGACAAGTACGATTTTGAAGACGAACATGATGCTAGTTCCTTCTGTTAAAAGTTAAAGTTGTTTGTCTAAAGAGTATCATAATGTCATTGGGTTTATTAGGTGGTTAAGAAGAAGAAGATTGAGAATCAGGAAGTTTACACAGATTTCACTATTCGTCGTTAATTTTGTTCTATATTAAAAACTGAGATAGGATGATGTATGTTAAGTGTTGCGAAAAAAGAAGCAAGAACAATACTTAAGCAAGGAAATCAAATTTCGAGATACCGTATACATATTTCAACTGTCAGATTAAGAGACAAATTTTAATTTAACGATAGAAGCATTTGTAGTTTAAATGAAAATAACATTTCATAATGTTGGAAATGTCTATACAAATGGCCTGAGATGGAATTTTCATATGGCTTATGCATTCACATTTTTAAAGTGCAGACACTCATAGACGTAATCGATTATTTATGCATTAGAAATGGGCTTTCAGTCAATACTCTCAAAATTGAGATTGATCTTTTTACAGGAAGGAGGAAGCTGAAGTTGAAACTTTTTAAAAACATCATCTTCCATTTTTCCAACGAAGTTTAGTAATTGGTTGTCACCCTGAATAAAAAAAAAATTAAAAAACTTGTTCGGACTTCATATCACGGCCTCTAAAGTACTGTCGGTGTTCTGGAAGGAGCTTTTGGCATAATATGGGACGGCTATGATACGGCCAATTGTATTCTGTGCGTCGGTTGTCTGGTGCAACAAGCTTTCACAAAAATATGTCACTATTGCTTTTAATGGTTGGGTGCGGTGGAAATAGGGTAGTCACTAAGAGGTGTCAACCTGGCGATATCCAGTATTAAAGTTATTTCTACATATAAATTGTGGTAGTGGTAACCATTGGTTTTTGGTCAATGTCCATGCGGACCCAACTTGCCGAACTTATAAGCGCAAGTGCTGACCAGCAGACGAAAATAGCAGTACATGACAGCGGATGAACTCCCCAAATGGAATCAACGGTGAATTAAAATATCAGAACAGGCATAGCGACCCTGGAGACCCTAGTCACAGAAACCCAGCCTGACTGACCAGCGTCTGTTAACTCTTTATCAGAAGCGACGGTTCACATAGATAAAACAACAAATCCAAAATGTTGATTTTTTCGCAAAGTTCAAAATCAAATATGTAATTAACAAAACAAAAAAGATTAATACCCCGGGTGGTAGCTCAGTTACAATGTTAAATCCATCCGCTTCGGAGGTCGGTTCAATGGATTCTCGGGGTATAGTAACGACCCTTTTGGGAGAGGTGAAAGGGGAGGGAGAACACCTCATCTAAAAAATATCGAAGGCTAAATATCTAACATAAAAGTTTGTGAAGAAAAGATGAGTTTAACCAATTCAATGAGACATTGCTTAAGGAAATAAATAATCTAAAGCAAGAGTTACAATTGTTAATAGAAGAAATTAACAACCAAAAAAAGTGAATGTCCAACCTGTCGAATTTTCAACAGATGAAGAAGAACAAGAAAACGACGTCGTCACATGGTGAATAAAAACAAATAACGCAAAATGAGTATGAGTATGAAAACTTGGTCAAATTATTGGAGGAAAATAATATTAAAACTAGTACAGCACATAAACAATAATGAGATCAAACTTAATGTGGTTGAAGAAGAGGGATACAGTAGCCTCACTAAAATACAAAATCTATGAAAGTAACATTTCGTAAAATTTGTTAAGTTTCGGTCAACATAGTCGCCCTAGTGAGTTCGGTATTGGGTCAAAGTTCATATCAGCATGCTCAACGTACACGCCAAAACATCACCACCATAAGCAAGTGTTCGCAACCAGCCAGGCACCTCAATTCGTAGCCAAAATCAATAATTTTAATAATTATAAAAGTTGATCTTCATTTGCAAGCCTTTAAAATCCAAATTACACACTAATTGAAGTCTTTCGCCGATTTGTTAACTGAATGTTGATCTTCACCGATGAAGCCCATTTTTGAATGGATAAATACGTAAATAAACATAATGGTAGAGTCTGGGGACCGGAAAACCCATACGAGATTAACAAAAAATCAATGCATCCCAAAAGTTCACTGTATGGTGCGGATTATGGGTGTGCATCATTGGCCCGTACTTTTTCGTAGATAAGGCTGAAGAGGTTGTAACACTGAAAGGTGAACGTTACCGCAATATGTTAACCGGCTATATTTTTCCTAAATTAAATGAATTGGGTCGTTCTTTGGTTTCAACAGGATGGTGCTACCGCCCACACAAGCCTTCAATCAATCGATAATTTTAACCTTCGGATAGTCGCTTGTAACAGAAGCCATGGTAGTCACATGAACGATCTTGTATACCACTCATATTGACCGAAATTTATTTATCAGTAAATTAATTAAATGAAAACTTCAAACCTAGCTGTTGGCTCAGCCTTTACATTATTCATGCTCATCCGAAAGCTTAAAAAAAGAGTTAAAAGACAGAGACATTAAAATAAAAGAAGTTGTAAATATGCCTAAATTTAAAAACAAAGTACCGCTCCCAATAGTTATACTCAGTTTTGAACATGACGAAGATAAAGGAAACTATATATGGCATTAAAAGCTTACTTGGGATGAAAGTTAAGATTTATACCTTATGTCATACGCATAAATATTGCAGATCAAACACAAGATGTATTAAGTGTGCGGGAAGCCATCATATCAAAGAATATATGAGGAAAAAAGATGAAACAAATACTGAACAGGATTGCTTCCATGGAAAAATCCAATAAAACGATATTAAATAGAATAACATACTAGAAAACAGAACAGCAAAAAAATAGCTCTACTGAAAAGACAAACATGATGAATACAATAAAAATTCTTGAATGGAATGCTAAAAGTATTGAGAATCGAAAGTGACTATATGGATATGCGTATGTCTTATTTCAGAGACGCGCTTTAAATTGACTAATGACTTTAAACTTTAGGGATATAATTTATATCACTCCGTTTATCCAGATAATTAAGCAAAAGGTGGGCCTGCAATGTTAATAAAGAATACTATTGAGCGATATGTATAGGGTTTTCCAATAGGGACTTGACAACTTTGAATTTAATTTGTGAACGCACTCTTTCACTAATCATCAAACTGTCACTCAATTTATTCAGTAAACTCAACATTTTCATTATGGTAAATTACACTAACGAGCTACGTTCTCCGATATGTTCTAGAGAAGATGCGCCAAGATGATGAATTTCATCGCAAAATCATCTTCAGTGACGAAGCTCATTTTTGGATCAATGGGTACGTCAATAAGAAAAATATGCGTTATTGATCGGGTGAAAACCCACATGTGCTTCATGAATCACCACTTCATCCACAAAAAATAAATATTTGGTGCGGTTTGCATTATTGGGCCATATTTTTCTATCGACGACTGTGAATTTTTAGCGTTATCGCGCCATGATCACCGATCATTTTTGGCCTCAATTGGAAGATATGGACTTGGACGACATGCGGTTTCAACATGATGGTGCCACAAGCCACACAGCACACGCTACAATCGATTTATTGAAAAGTAAGTATGGTGAGCGTGTTATCTCGTTCGTGCGATTTAACGCCGCTAGAATATTTTCTGTGGGGCTACGTTAAGTCATTGGTTTATGCTAACACGCCGACGACGTTGGAAGAGCTCAGAGCCAACATTGAACGCGAAATAGCGGCCGTTTCGGCAGAAATTTGTGGCCGAGTCATTGAAAATTGAGTCCAACGAATCGACCGCTGCAAACGTGCCCGCGGTGGCCATATGAACGAAGTCGAGTTCCATTCATAAATGTTTTGATTGTACTTCAAGCCAATAGTAAAGTTTTTGAAATATCTCAAATGGTTAGCCTTTTAGTAAAAAAAAAAAAAATTGTCAAGTCGTTATTAGAAGACCCTATACAAGTAAAAATTCAGTCATGTGCCATTCAAGTATAAACATGAGCAGTGGACAAATATCTGTTGCATCAGTTTTCTGGTTTAAATGGTTATAAAATTTTTTTAATGCCAAGAATATGTATTGGGGATCTAGATTAACAAATATTTCAATACTTACTTGCCAACAGATACGAATAAAATCCTAGTTCTTGTCGATTCCTTTATATCAAAAATACATCTTAATAGATGTAGAAGAACGACCTGATCTTTAATATTTCTTACACTTGGCGATGAAATAACAATAAATTAACATAGCTCAAAACTAGGTAATACGAGTAGGCTGACTGAATTTAACTACTTCAGACAGAAGCTTAGAAAAAATATTCAACTATTATCAGCTATTTAAAAAGAAGATCAATCGCAAAAAGAAGTGCAATAATTTAATACTCAATATACGAAAGCTGCATGGGCTGCAATCCCAAAACAACAAATGAGAATTAAAAAAAACTCCTATCCTCGCCAAAGATCTGAAAAGTGGAAAACTAAAAATGGTTGGCAACAGCGCCAAACGGCAAGATCATGCTGAACAATTTAAATAACAAGCTCAGCATATCTATAAGGGAATTTAATAATGAGTCGTTAAAAACTTACCTTACCAGTCTTACAAATGATGCTAGTACCGACTACTTGCTCTAAGAAAATGAACAGGTCAATAGCTTGTATTTCGCTGGTAAAAACCAGAGAAGGTAACTAGGCAAACATCAACCAAGAGAAAACAAACACTTTTCCAGAGTATCTTAGAAACAAACCTTGTAAAGATAAAGGGTATCCAGGAATCGAAGTAAGGTGCGAAGAACTAAAGATCTTGCCAGAAAAATAAATAGGGCATGCATAAAAAAAAGCACAGGGTTTGACTTAATTACAGGGAAATTTTACAAACATTTCCACGAAAAGGTTTAAAGAAACTAGCGCAGATTGTAAATATTACATTCAAGATAAGATATGTGGAAAACACGTGGAAGGTATCAGAGGTAATAATAATGCCAAAACTAGGCAAACCAGCTAGCGAAGTAACTTTATATCGCCCAATATCGATACTACCAATGTTGCAAAAAATAATTCATAAAAATTGGATTTAGAAATAAGCACTTTACAATTAATCAGGTGCATAGAATCATAGACAAAATCGAAAAGGTATTTGAAGGGAAAAATGTGTGCTCTACAATATTTCCAATTATTAAAAAACAAAAAACATGAGACAGAGTACTAAACATAAATAGAAATTAAAGCTGGTGTACTACAAGGCAGTGCGCTAGTTCCAGTGCTGTACCTTTTATTTACTAGCGATCTGTTGCGAATTTTTACAAATGACACTGCTGTACTTGATGTCGGGGCACATGTCGAAATAGTAACAAAAAGGTTTCGAATGGCAATAAACAATATCTCAGAAGGGTTCATCCACGGCATATTAGATTAAATGACCTAAAGTCAGTCTTTAGTCTTCTTTAACAAAACGTACTACACATTCCAGTATACATAAACAAAAATGTTGTGGAATACTCACATACAGCCAAAGATCCAGGCATAACTTTAGACGCTAAACTGCGTTAAAAACTGCATGAAAAGAAGGAAAGAGTTGAGTTAAACATCCAGTTTTATCAAAAATCGAGGTAATCCAAAATGAAGTATAAAAGAACATAGTAAATGCACCTTGGTACATACGCAACGCTGATCTACTTAATCATCTATATATTGAAATGGTTAAAGATGAAGTTTAAAAAAATAGCTCAAATGCACAGAAGTAGGCTCGTAAATAACATTAACTTAGAAATAACAGAACTATTAAATACTGACAATGTAATCAGAAGACGAAAGCGGGTAAAACCTCTTGACCTTTAAAAGTTAGCTAAGGCCAAGAAATCGGGTAATATTTTCAAACAAAAAAGTTTAGAATTCCGACAAACGGCAGGTTTTACTTCTCAATTTTTTAAGAAACACACCTAGTGTGAAGTTTTATAAAAAATAGATTTTATAGTCTACAGTCTAACTATACATTTAAAAATAACATACTAAAATTTAAAATGAAAATCTCAAATAGTTTTTGAGTTACAGCTTTCTAAAGAGTTCTAGCAGACACATTTAGTTTTACTGTGACCGTTACAAACCAAAAAGGTACTCACGATGTTCCCAGGCATAGATCAGTTTCAAGAAGACGAAAGTTTACGTTAAATCAACATACATTCGAGCAGTCTACCGCGAATATCAGTACGTACACTGAAAAACTATAATAAAATAATGATAATAATGTTATGATTGATCCAACTTATGGATGTTAAATTATTCAATTTGTTTTTATACAAATTGCTAGGGTGCTATGTAGATAGCAAAAATAAAAAAAGAATGGGAGCCCGCTGCCATAGTTTGAAAAAAGCCTATAAGAACTTAAGAACAAAAAGTTAAACCACTTTAAAATTAACTGCTAACTTAATCCATAAACTTCAAAAGTAGTACGGCCTATCGATCATAAGACATGATGTGCTACATTTCATCATTTGAATTCGACTGATAAGAATCCAAACCATGGATACTTTGGCACTTTACACCTCCGCAGTAGTCTCAAAACTATTGAATTGTCATATTACTTTGCTAATTCAATATTCAATGATAGTTATAAATCTATTTTAAAAATATTAAATGTGATTCAAGTGATAGTTGGACATGCAGCATGAGGTGAAACAAGACTACGAGTAGCAAAGCATCGCCAAGAGGCTGCTCCGAAAAGGGTCCGATCATCTCGAAGAAGAGCTTCAGAAGCATAGCAGGAGCTATATACAGGGTCAATCTAAATATAGATAATTTGTTTTTTTTTTTTTTTTTTTTGATTTTAGCTATGGTAAAGGCCGCAATTACTGCAGCAGTGAAGGTCTTTTTTTGGAACTTGGGAGATAGCGTATGACTCTTTGAAAATTTAATTTTTTTAATTTAAAAAATTCAGTGTGTATTTATAATTAATGTGTAAGTAAGGGGTGATTCATCATTAGGTTTGAATTTCTATAGGCTTTTTTTTTACAGATCACGTATGACCCCTATCAAACTGCTTTATCATTTTTGTTCAGTATCATTTGGCAAGTCATCATAAAAGGACTTACATAACAACAGCGTCTCCAAATTGTTCAGCTGTATTACGAAAATCAGCGTTTTGTGAGAAGAGTTTTTCGTGCGATTCGAGGAACTTACGGTGTGCATAATCGACCTACTGAAACCACTATTTGAGTCCCAGTTTACATTAGTGAATGATACTCGACCGGTTAGACCACATCCAGCACGTAGTGAAGAGACTATAGCAATTATATCTGAGAGTGTACGCGAAGACCGTGACGAATCGATTCGTCGTCGTTCTCAGCAGCTTGGCTTGGCGTATTCCACAAGTTGGTGTATTTTACGTGAGGATCTCGGCCTTAAAGCGTACGAAATTAAACTTGTGCAAGAATTGAAGAAAGGCGACTTGAATTTGCGTCATATTTTCAGTGAATGGGCTCTGGAAAAACTCAATGAAAATCGGGTGTTTTATCGTGAAATTTCGTTCAGTAATAAGGCCCATTTCTGGCTCAATGGATACGATAGGAAACAATTTTTCCGTAATTAGGCTAATGAATAACTGGAAGAGTACCAAGACCTACCATTACATCTATTTAAAAAACGGTATGGTGTGGTTTATGGGCTGGTGGAATTATTGGTCCATATTTCTTCAAAAATGAGGCAAATCAGAATGTTACCGTCAATGGTAACCATTATCGCCATGTTAACGTACTATGTGCTTCAACAAGAAGGCACTTGTTGAGAAATCATTTTGGTGAGCACTTAATTTCACGTTTTGCTACGGTAAATTGGCCGCCTAGATCGTCCGATATCACACCTTTAGACTATTTTCTCTGGGGATATGTAAAGTCTCAGGTCTGCAGGAATAAGCCAGCTACGATTGACGCTTTGGAAGCCAAAATAACTCGTGTTATCCGCGAGATACCAGGCGCCCAAAATTGGAATTTCCGAATATATCACCTCAGAAATTTACATGATATCACTTTCAAAAGGTAAATGCCATGAATTGTTCTTTTAACCAAAAATAAAAATTTTAAGTTTACTTTCAAATTTATGTATTTTATTTTGCATTATAAATCAAACCTCACTATCAATAACCATTTTTATCTTCCACATTTTAAAAATTTGATGCAGTAGTGTTCTTAAAAAGAATTTCCAAAATCACATATTTTTTTTACGGTCACACTAGGTGTGCCCCTTAAATAATTAAAAAAGAACTACCGATTAATCAAACGATTAGGTACAATTATATTCAATCTGCCCCGGAAGGTTTTTGTTTTTAGATCGGGCTAAAGTCCCTCACTATTGCAAAAGCGTCTCTCGCGTATAGCCTCTGCAATATCTTTTGATGATTTTTCCTTCCAGAGAAAATAAAAAAATAAAAAACAAAAATTTAAACTTAAGTAAAAGTAGCAAAAGAAATTAATATATAAGATATAATGCAAATATAGGGTCTTCTAATAACGACTTGACAACTTTTTTTTTTAAATAAAAGGCAAACCATTTGAGATATTTCAAAAACTTTATTATTGGCTTGAAGTACAATCAAAACATTTATGAATGGAACTCGACTTTGTTCATATGGCCACCGCGGGCACGTTTGCAGCGGTCGATTCGTTGGACCCAATTTTCAATGACTCGGCCACACAAACGGCCGCTATTTCGCCTTTAATGTTGGCTCTGAGCTCTTCCAACGTCGTCGACGTATTGGCATAAACCAATGACTTAACGTAGCCCCACAGAAAATAGTCAAGTGGCGTTAAATCGCACGTACGAGGCGACCAATCGACTGGGCCATGTCTTAAGATAACAAGCTCACCATACTTACTCTTCAATAAATCGATTGTAGCGAGTGCTGTGTGGCTTGTGGCACCATCCTGTTGAAACCACATGTCGTCCAAGTCTATATCTTCTAATTTGAGCCAAAAATAATCGGGGTTCATGGCGCAATAATGCTGACTATTCACAGTAACGTGAAGATCGTTATCGTCGACGAAAAAATATAGCCCAATAACGCCTCCGGCATGCAAACCGCACCAAATAGTTATTTTTTGTAGATGAAGTGGTAACTCATGAAGCACATGTGGCTTTTCACCCGACCAATAACGCATATTTTGCTTATTGACGAACCCATTGAGCCAAAAATGAGCTTCGTCATTAAAGATGATTTTGCGACTTCGAGTATCTGAAGAAAATTTTTATAATTTGCAGACGTTGCTCGTTGGTGGTAAAGTCATGATGAAAATGTTGAGTTTACTGTATAAATTGACAGTGTGATGATTAGTGAAAGAGTGCGTTCACAAATTAAATTCAAAGTTGTCAAGTCCTTATTGGAAAACCCTATATGTAACTTTTTCATTAGATAAAGTATAGGCATGAGTAGGGCGACATATGTCACCCATGTGACTAAACTCGTCGTTATTCTTCATGTGACTAACATGCTGTATACTAAATGCTCGACAACCTGTAATAAAAAAAATTACGTCTGTCAAAGATGGTATGTGTGGGTTCAGAGAATCCCTAAAGGAAAAATGTGTTAAAATCTAATGAAAAAGCTCTTTCTAAGAAATATTATCTTTTATTATGAAAGCATTAAACATTAGATCCCAACCAAACCTTGTTAAATTGAATAGACAGTAGCTGATAATGCAACTTTTCTTCGTAGGAGGAATTCCCCTGGTTATAAACCCTTAGAAATTTTACCCTTCAAATATTAAAAAGCAAATTCTTGTTTTATTTAATTTTTTATTCATTTATATCTATCATTATATAAGGCTAAATTTAGTGTTTACATATGTGTGTATGTTTCTTGTGTGTATTGGATTTTTTTCTTCTCATTTTTCCATTTTTGTTTAAACAAATCATATTTATGTAAATGCAAACAATTAATTTTTCTTGTATTGTATGTATATATGTAGATGCATTTGTATATATGATATATTTTAAGTAAACTATCAACTCAACAAGCTTTTAATCACTTGATAAATAAGTGCGACCCATTTCAAGTCTCCTTAAAAATATTTATTTATTTATATTTTTGTTTATTTCTTAATTAAGAAATATTTTTAATACATTTGTTGTTTTATAAATTTTTTATTTATTTGTAACGTTATTTTTTAAAAATTTTTTCTTCTTTGTGACTCGAAGAACCCTGCATGATTTCTTTTTGTTTGTTTTTTTTTTTTGTTTTTGTATTACGTTGATAATTGAATGCGTCTGTGTTAGTCACATGGACTGAAACAAATTGTTATTCACAATAACTATATGCTAAATTAATATAAATTTATTTATATATAGTATATATAGAGCTTTTTTTTGTATATAATTTATATTATTTTAAGGGATATGTTGAAGAGCTTATAATTTTTTTCCATTTATACCTTTGCGTTTGCGGGTTGGATTTGTCGATTGGAAAATGGTTGTTCCTTTAGACGGGATATATCAAATGAAGGGCAGTTACAGCAAGCAGTCCATAGGAGAGCATATTCGATGAAGACAGTCCTGATCGGAAGTCATCTTCGCCTTGTGCGGGCCATCCAAAGCTGGTGATGCCTGTCTTATCTAAGGAGGATTTTTGCTCAGATAAGCCAATGTCGTTTAGGTTCGATTGGTATCTAGTGTCTTTGGATGGTGAAATGGTTTTATAAGCATATGGTGAGAGAGAGGTGGGAAGCTGATACATGTAGTAAAACAAGAAGGAAAAAAAAAACAGGAAAACCAAACAGAAATATTTTAAACTTACTTTTATCAATTCCACCACCACCAGCACCTAGGTAATTAGTTCTTGATGGATCCTGATTTTGTCCATAATGATCCCATCGCGCTTCGGTAGTTTGCAATCCCAATGATGCAGTTGTTGGCGGATACGACACTAAAAAAAGGTAAAAATGGGTTCCAATTAAATTCGGTAACGATTTATGTCGTCGATTTCAACGCTTGTTTGTGTGAAGGCTGCGGATTGACACTGCCACTATGTGCATAATTAAAATTTGATTATTAGTTTGAAAATTATGTAAAATGCTAATTAACATCAAAACAATTGTATGCTTATTGGACGCAGATATTACCACATTTGTCATAGATTTTTTGGTTTGATTTTTTATAATAATATATATATATTTTTTTTTTTTTTGAAAAATCAATATTGCAGTCGCAGTTTGGTTGTTGTGCTGGCACTGATTGATGCCAATTTGCATGTGTTTCATGGGAGACCTATGTGGTATCCGTGGAGATTAAAATTGTTCGCTTCATTTACTTTGTTATGTGGTGTGGTTATGGACGATGGTATTTGTTTGAATGTTTAACCTCGATGCAACACGTAATAGTCGCATTGGGGAACCATTGCGTATAGGGGATTGAAAAATGTGCTAAAATATCGGTGACCATCATATGTCAAAGCTGCGGCTATTCTACCTTATAGTATTTAATGTTTACATAATTCTGTGATAAAAGGCTGTGGGTACCTATTTTCATTTGAATTGTAGCTAGTCAGTGCGGATGTTCATAGTCATACTTTGTCATGTAGTACCGCAATTTGTCCTTCTGCATATGAACTCGTAAATGTATGTTTTAACTGACGTTTCTCTGGGCGCTTAAGTTTTAATTAGAATCATAGAGGATGGGGATGCTATGAATTGAATTAAATTTTGACACTACAGGGGAATTGTTGAAGTAAATTTTTACGGAATATATTTGGTGTGAATTCTGATAAACTTTTTTTTTTTTTTCTTTATTTTTTGACAAGGTACTAATGCAATCAAAACTAGACATTTTGCGATTAACTTTTAACACTTACCTTATAGCATGTTTTTGTTTGGTTACTAAAGGTTCTAGTTTGTGGAAGTAAGCACCACCACAGTAAGAAATATTATATTGCCGTTTTGATTTTAATAAGCCATTAAGACGTGAAGATTACCGTAGAGACTAACATGATACATTTGTTTGACAATCCTATTAGCATATTGTTTTAAATACATTGTGTGATCGCTCCAAGTAAGTTTATGAATACAATAACTCCTAGATATTCGAAACTGTCCACACATTCAATTTTAAAACTACCATCACTACAACACAAATTTTCAATAAAAGTCATAGCACCACATAGATTAATTAGATCATCTACGCGAAAACGTAAGCAACTAGGTGAATGATAAAATAGTGGTAGGTCCTTACAAATTACACCTTTGAAGCTGAATATCATGAACTTTGTTTTATCGCTAATAATCAACTTATGCACCTTGACCCGTCGTCGAAAAATATCTAAATCATAGTTTGCGTCTAAGAATAGACTAAGATAGTTATTATGGGAATACGATAAAGCAGTATCATCAGCAAATGCAGTGATTTGTTCCTTAAAATGTTAAATAACTAAAGAAGTTTCATATAATTAGAGCAATGGCGGGCCTAAGACATAGCCTCGGGGAACTCCAATATTTAAATATTTCTCAGAACTGAGAACATTTTTAATTTTCACTACTTTTCTACTTTCTTTTAACTTAAGTAGAGTGCAAGCCAATCAGGAATAAATCCCCTGAAACCGGCATTAAAAAGTTTTTTTTAAGAACAATGTATGGTTTACCATATCGAAAGCCTTAATTATGCCTATTAACAAACATGAAGGAATTTGAGACGTATTCAGACTCTCCAATCAGTTTTAACAAAGCACTATCAGTAGATCTACTATTTCTGAAGACAAATTGTGACTGCAAGTGCCTCTTTCAAGGACTTTTGAAAAAACTGAAAATCATCTTTTTTGTGGAGTGGTATTACTAGCGCTGTTTTTAATGCATCAGGAAAAACTACGCCGAAAACTCAACAATTAGAAATATAAGATCGAACATCGGAAATCTGGAAAGCTAGGTTTTTCAGTAATATGCTTGAGATATTGTCAGAAGAAGTAGAGTTAGACCTTTTAAGTGAGACAATTATTCTTTGGATTTCAAGTGGAGTGAAAGAAAAAACTTTCAGATTATGCTATTGTCACATGGAGTATTGTTATCGTTTAAAATATTAAGATGAGAAGCTATGTTGGAAAAGGCTCAGAATTAATAGAATTATTGTAGTTTAAAACAATAATCAATACCGGACTTATCTCTATTCCAACCTGCCATTCCTTTTTAGGGTTACCAAAGCTTTCAGCTAAATTATAATAATAATTGTTTCTACATTTTGTTAATTCTGTTTTCATCTCACTACAAATCTATATATCATGGTACTCTCTATTAGATCTCTACTAGATCTATTTGGTTGTAAAGGACTTATAACTAAACCATTTATTTTTTTCCAAACTGAAAACTAGAGAAAACAGAAAGTGAGATACCAATGAATTTTGTTTTTGATATTCCACTCAGGGAAACTAGAGACGAGAATAGGAATAAAACAAAATGAGTATAGTGGTTACCAACTAAGCGAGCAATACGAGTAGTAGTATCGTATAATACCACTGATTTTGAATTGGTTGTTTAGTTAGTTAAATGACGATTTATTTTATTTCATTTATTTCATTTATTATTTATCCAATTTCTATACTTTCTAGTTACACAGAAAGTCTCAGCCTCGGGCATCGTTTAGGATGCTAATCGCTTCCTCCAACTCAAGCACCTGATTTTTGAATTATCTGCAAAGAAATTCTTGTCAAATGGGGCATATCACGATGAAGATAAACACATGTTCTCATTGTTTGAGGTTGCATATATCTCAAATAATAAGGAGTTTCGGTCGTTGGGAAATATAAATCAGATTGATCAGTTCTTCTCTTACTTTAAAAATTATGTTCATCATAGCAGTTGTGCTCCTAGTTGAAAGATACATTTTATCCTACAGATGAACTTCAGTTTACTACAATATATTGCGAAGAATCAGCTTCATTTACAAATCCATCATACAAATTATGGGCTAATTTGTTCATTGGTGTGCAAAGTGTTTGTTTCGTTGGTGTAGATGGCTCATTTTGCAAAATACTTAGATCAAAGTCGCATAGATCGTAACATGTGCATGTAATCTTTCTAGAGGCTGGAGCATATAATTGGATGAAAAACACAGGAATCGAAAAACTCTCCTAATAAAATAGCGAAGTAACTTTTCGAAGGCTTCGTAAGAGCGAAATCCCCATAACTTAGCTATATATAAAAGAACGTAGATTTCTGCAATATTTGTTCAACCCATTTGTTGTCCTAGATCATAGGGGCTGCGTACTGTAAAAATTGAGATATTTTCTGTGCATTAAGAAGTGTTTCGAAGTGATCTATTAACTGTTCTGCTTAGAAGCCAGATGCAATAATGTTTCTCTTCCCGTTTACAAGCTTAATAACTTTTCAGAACTCAGCTGATGACCTGGTTTTATTCAAAAAGTTCTTAGTTCGAATGCTTTTTTTTAACTACTACGCTATATATAAGACTCTGAAAGCGTTACTGTCATTAGTCCTAAATAATTGTAGAAATGCAAACACTTTAGGCAGCATTCTTTGTGCCGGAAACCGATATCAGAATCTCTTGGGGCATATGATCCGAAAACGTTTTCAAGGCTACTCGAAAGTCGCTAATATACGAAAACCATTTGTTATACCACGCAAGAATACCACCTTGATCAAAAAGTTCCCGGTGGCGTCACCGTGTGGCGCTCCCATTTTTTCGATTTGAGTTCTGTTTTTTTTTTTTTTTTTTGTTAAATTCAAACATCTGTTGTTGACATTCTCTCTTAATCTTAGCATTATTGCTTGACACTTGCAAAAGTTCCGTAGCCAAGAGTACATATACATATATTCTGTGTGAGTTGGCGATTTTTTGCAATTTTAGAACGAACTTGTATTAATTTTGCGTAAAAACGTTGGAAATGTTGGAAAAGTGTTTCGGCAACGATTCTTTAAGGAAAACGGTCGTTTACCAGTGGCACGAGCGCTTCAAAAGTGGGCGTGAGTCAATCGAAAATAATGAACGCAGTATCAGACCATCGACATCGAAAACCGACGAAAACACTGATGAAGTGTTATGGATTTCAACGGTGTAGTGCATCATGAATTTTTCCCAGAAGGCCAGACGGTAAACAAAAAGTATTATTTGGGTGTTATGAGACATTTGCGTGAAGCAATTCGCCGAAAGAGACCAGAATTGTGTCCAGAAAACTCGTGGATTTTGCACCATGATAACGCACCATCGCACAGTGCCATCATTTTTCGTATACAAAAATTGTTTCGAGGATTGGATCAAGCGCTGGCATAAGTGTGTTGCAGTCGATGGTGATTACTTTAAAGGGGACAGTATAGATTTGGATGAATAAACTTGTATTTTTAATGTTTTGAACTTTTTGATCAAGGTGGTATATGCTCCCCCAAAGGGTTTCATCCGCGGCTACCGTTTAAAACCTTACAGTCCAATTCTGACACCTTTTGCATCACAGCATTAATCATTCAAAATCAACTTGCGAAGTTGTTATGTGATAAATATATTAACCTATTGAAATCACCGACGAGCATTAAATTCGTTGATCCCATATTATTTAAGTTAATCTATTTCAGCTTGCCAGTGGTTACAGTAAAGGTATATTGGCACGATGTGTAAAATGGTAGAATTAATTTTAATTAATTATTTAAAATTTAATTTTTAATTTTGTGCATCTGTACTTTTATTATCGTATGCTGTCCCTTCTCTTCACCGATTTTCAAACAGTCGAATAGATTATCATCCCCAATGTGATTTTCTTCATCGTCGCTGGCTGTCTGTTACCCAGGAATTTCAAAAGGGGGACAAGTTTACCTCTCTTGCGTTGGACATTTAGTGGAAGATTTCTACACACACTCATATTTGTATCTTTTAACTTCTTCAAATGGCAAAGACTCTAGATTTCAATTTCACTACTAACTATAAGGCAGTGTAAGTACTGCCATTGTCCAAGAACCTGGCTCTTTCTCTAAAGGAAAGTGCAAAATATTGTTATTTTCGTGGATTCCTGGATAAGTTCATCAACTTGCGATTCTAGTACTTTGTTACGGTTTTTCAATTGAGCCACTATGCCTTGCCCTCAACCCCATTAGTTCGGCGGATCTGTTGATATGCCTTTTTTGACTATTGACCTCTCGCTTGCAGTTCTCGTTTACTCAAGAAGTGGGGTTTAGCTTGAAAAGGTTTTAACTTGCTGAACTTACTCGGTAAATATTTTTGAACTTTATCCTATGTTCTTAGGGAGCCCCTCACACCGAAGCTTCCAGGGTAAACCAGAAAAAAAAACAAACGAACACCAACATCAATCAGGAAAACAAGTTCACACAATTTAAGCAAAAAAAATAAGGCAACTTTCGGCGCTAAATTAATAAAAGTGGCTCCAAACTGCCATAAGCCAATAAATAATCTCGCAAGATATGTGGAGCGAATTCATATAAGAGGAGTTCGAAATAATGAAATGTGTTGATGGCAAAATGAGATGAAAATGGCGGTAAGCCCTTCAAGCTTCTTTTGAGCACATCGAAAATACCTAAATACTATAGATAAATAGCATCTAGAGTTTGCCTATGAACGTTACAAAAAAAAAAAAAAAAAAAAAACTAAACAGAGCACGTACGATAGCAATAAAGGCTAACTAGTTTACATTTTAAAGATTGTGGCACAACAAAGAAACAACTCACAAGAAATTCAACTGCCAAAATATATTGAAGAGGATACCTGATACAGGGGAACGGCGAAATTTGCAAAAGATAGAAAGAATAGAGAAGGATTACTATAATGCTTTATTTAATGAAGTACTCCCGCGAAGTAAATGGTGAGCCAACAGCAAATGTAACATGTTGCGGTAACGTTCCCTATTCACTGTAGTTGTCTCTCCAGCCTCATATTCGAAAAAGTAGGGGCCAATGATTTTTTTTTTTTAATCCCGCGCGCGCACTGAGGGGATATGAATACCCTTTTACTGGCTTTTCTCCAGGGCGCGGGCGGGTGGTGTAGTACCTTGAAACTCAGGTGTATTAGGTTTCAGTATTTTTCCAGAGGTGGTTGTCAAACTAGAGCAAGTACATCCTCAACCAGTGGGTCTTAGTACGTGCTAGTTGTTAGTTCGTTACATTTAGCCCAGCCGGCAACCACTTCAACATCAGTGCTATGTCTTCATGTCAGAGTTGACAACGACGGGATTCTCATATAACTACATGAAAATTCTACGAAAAGACTTTTTTCAGAGAATTGCCTCGCACGGGATTGAGCCCGCGACCCTCTGCTTGAGGAGTCTATGCATATACCACTACACTGCGGCCACCCCCAACCAATAATCCATAGCATACAGAGATTTTTTTGGGTTGCATTAGTTTTTCGATCCCTATAAATGACAGTTTTGTCTATTTACGTACCATCCAGATCAAATTCAATGACAAATTGTCCTGGCATTCTAACATCAAGTTAACAAATCGGCGAGGTCATAGATGGTCCAAGGGCTTCAGTTGTTTGTAGGTATGCAAATTAAGATCCACTTTTAAAATTCCCAATAAAGTGCAATAAGTGAGACCCAATTTTTTACTTCAGTAACGAATTGAGGTGCCTGAGTGATTTTGAACCCATGGGCTCATAGTATTGATTTTTTGGTGTGTTCTTTCTGGCTTTGCAAGCTTATATATAGTTTGACCCGATACCAAATTAATTTTTCCAAAACACTTTACCGTTGCACGAATTCCGGACCCACTAGGGCGATTATGGTGACTAAAAAATTCACAAATTTTACGAAATGTTACTTTTACAGATCGCCCATTTTTGCAATAAGTTTGAATAACAAAAATGTGTAGTTGTATGGTAAACGACTCCACGACTCAAATTGCCAAAGATTGTATGTCATTTGTCATAAAGATCAACTACATTGAATTCAGTTATTGACAGTAATTGACAGCCAATCTCCACACCAACTGTTGACTCACACCTTAAAGTTTCTTTGGCTGTAGGGCGCGAAATTTTGGATTTAAATTTCTTGCGGTTTTGTTTAATAACATGATAAGAGGGAATGGGAAAACATTGGAGGGTTATCTTTCTTGCTCATCTTGCTAGTATGGAGGAATACCACATAAGAACAAATATGATATACCGGCAGAGTTGTATCAGAACGACTACAAAAGTCATCATCTGAAAGCCTAGAGGGGAAAATACATCAAGCCCATTTACGGTTATAGTTCTTTCCTTCGGGTATTTTCTATTCAAAATTTCGGAGCTTTTAATAGTAATCTACATATATTGACACGGCTACCGTACCATTAGGTGATTTGACCTGAGGCAATATTTCGAATTATGGCCCTGTCACCTTTATTTTCAAATGAAATTTGAAATTTCTGAATGAAATGAACAGATATCCAAAGCTATGCGGTCCCATCGACTTAAATGATATTTGTCGATATATTTTTATTATAACTATAGGGTGACTGACTCGAACTGCAACTTTTTAAAATGATATAATTTTTTTATTTTTTGATATTGGGTATATATTTTAATTCGTGCGGTTTTTTAAAATTTGAACGTTTATTTAAGAAAAACATATACAATAGTATTATTCAAAGTATTGCCCATCTGAAGCTATGACTTTTTCCCTTCTTTATGGCAATTTGTGGATCCCATCCCAAAAGAACTGCGCCGAATGAATCAAGCCAATTTTTGATATTCTGCTCTGATGTGAACCGTATTTCAGTGAGGGCGTTCTGCATCGACCGGAACAAATGGTAGTCAGAAGGGGAAAGGTCTGGGCTATAAGGCGAGTGGGGTTAGACTTCCCATCAACTGTTTTCCAAATAGTTCTTAACCGGGATAGCAACGTGGGGCCGAGCGTTGTCATGATGGAAAATTATTGCCAGTACACTCATCTGATCCCACCAAATACAGAGCATTACCTTCGCGCCATGGATATTCGGCTTTGTCGTTGATTTGGCTGGTTGGCCGGGTTTCACATATGATTTTTTTGCGCTTGGGGTTGTCGTAATGGGTCAATTTTTCACCACCAGTAACAATCCGATGCAAAAATGACTTCCTTTTGTGGCGTTCCAGCAGCATTTCGGACATGCAAAACCGCTTTTCGACGTCTCTAGGCTTGAGTTTTTATGGAACACAATTCATGCTTTTGAATATATCCAGCTGCTTTTAAACGTTTTAAATGGCTGCTTGAGTGACACCCAAAGATTCTGCGAGCTCTCTTTGTGGTTGGCAACAATCGTCATAGAGTAATGCTTCCAGTTCTTCATCTTTAAACTCCCAGCAAAAATACTTTTTCAGGCACAAAGTTCGACATATTTGAGTGAAAAAAAAATTATTGTTGTTAACGCTACAAATGAATGACATATACTGAAATGACGTACAATGACAGTAGCTTTCCAACACATGTTTCAATGGAATAATACAAGTTACGCCATCTCTTGGCAAACCGCACGAATAAGTTATAGACCCAATAAATTTTATTGTGCCAAAGCAAAAAATGTTGGAAAATACATCAATTTTCAAATTGTATCAGTAGTTTTTAATATGTCCACCTTTGGCGCGAATGATGGCCTTGAGACGGCCGAAGAAAGCATCGCACACTGCACGCAAGTGGCTCTGCGGTGTTTTAGCCCATTCCCGGCGAAATGCTTGTTTGAGGTGGTCCAAACTTTGGTATTTTTTAGTGCCAATCTTCGCCTTCAAAATACCCCAGAATTTGCAATCCATTGTGTCGAAGAAATGAAGTGTGGAACATTGTTTTTTAACCAATCTTGGTTGACGCGCGCTTTGTGAGACGGTGCCGAGTCTTGTTGAAATGTCCACGGTTTTCGACTGAAATGATTGTTTGCCCAAAGCTTCAGTACTGCCTGGTATACGATCGCATTAATTTTGACGCCACGGTCCAAAAATACGAGCGGAGAGCGACCATCGGCGGTTATGGCGGTGCTGCCTGCTTTCTGGTGACCGTCCGAAGGTTTAAATTTTCGAAGGACCTCTCTGGCAGGTAAACTCGGTCATTTTGTTTGTTGACATATTGCTCTATAACAAATGGCGACTCATCGGAAAAAACCAAATTCGGCAACTCACCACTTTCGTGCAAGCGCAGTAACTTCTTCGCTCTTTCGACTCTAATTTTTTTCTGTTGCGGTGTAAGAGCGTGTGTTTTTGGGAATTTCAATGGCTTGAACCCAAGCTCATTTTTCAGTAAGTGTTGCATTCGTTCCAATGATATGTTGAGCTCATGAGCCATTTTTCTTCCACTTCGACGCGGATTTCGTTCAATTCGAGTCTTCACTTTCCGAACCATTTCTGCCGATGTTGCTGTTTTTTTATGACCACCTCCATGGCGTTTTGCAACGCTGCCAGTATCACGATAACGAGCTATGGTTCGAGACACAAATGATTTATTCACGTTGAGGTGCTGAAGGGGTCTAACGATAGCTGCTTCTAGTTTTTCAGCCAAATATAAAGCAATCACACTATCACGTTTGAATCGTAATAAAATCGTTTTCGTGAATCGTTTAAAGGGCTTGTAAATAATAAAATTATCTGTCATGTGTCACAATTTGAGCTCACAGTAATGAATGGTTTGGAAATTATAGCAGTCTGAAATTGGTTGTAGTTCGAGTCAGTCAGGGTGTATATTTAGCTACATCTTGTAAGAAGGTCGGATTCTGTGACTAGATCATGTAAAGTAAACGAAAACCATAGATTTAGCCTCAAGTGATTACGAATCTATATCGAACGAGCAACACGGTAAATGAAGACCTTGCAAAGGTGGGGTCGCGAAAGAGGAACAGGCCTGGAGGAACTGGAATTGATCATTGGAGACCGCGATTAATGGGTGAGTTCAAGATTGACTCTGGTCTGAAACGATCAATCTCTTTCAAACTGCGAATACTTCGCAATAACGATTTCAGTACAAGGATAGAGAGATACATACTCTACATATACTATATAAAACCAAAAAAAAAAATCGATTAACCGTTTTTCAGGCTAGGGCTTCTTTTTAAATTGTAAAAACAAGTACTATGCAGCCTTAAATTCAAATTGGTCAATTGGTTTATTGGCAGCAGTCTAAGAAAATTTTGGATTATCTACAGACACTGTTCAATGGAGTCCTAAGTACACAAGTGTCGGTTGCACTATGGGCAAGCGACTGTTTCTGTAAAAATTCTGCTTCGTAAAAGGATGGATTCTTTGATGACAACCAGGACGACGGTATAGTATTGGACCGCCAGAATTCTTCTACACTCCCGTGTAAAAGTTTTCAAGCATGAACTTAAGCAATTCAAGATTGAAACCTTGGGATTGAGCAAATTAAGATTGTTCAGCCAGTCTCCGTAGCATAACCATCTTTTGCTTTGTCCTATAAACCAATTGAATATCATTGGTGATCTTTTAAGTATTCGGTTCTTAATTGTCAAAAAAAAAAAAAAAAAAAATTGAAAAGATGTAAAAATTAATTATTTAAGTTGACAAACCAATACTTGTCATTATGTCATTACTTTTTTAAGATTTTTTCATGTAAATGTTGTCCACGACTACGTTTTAAGTGGTCTTTACGGAGAGGTCAATTTTGAATCACTTTTCGAAGCATATTGGCTGGTATCTCTAATAACACGTGTAATGTCTTCCGAGGCTGCAACTGACACTGCTTTATCAGCACAGTCGATTGATTTGTCGTATCCCCATAAAACAAAATATATAAATATAAATTCACCGTTCTAAAACGAAAGATAAACACCGAACTCATTTTTCAATTGGTGGATTGATTCACGTCCTGTGTGGTTTGTAGCGCCGTCTTGCTGGAAGCACATGTTGACCAGGTTCAGCTCGGTAGGCATCGGTATCCCATATTGAAACAACTTTTTAGAGACCACACCGCCGAAGGAGGCGAAACAATCGTCAAAAATCTTCCTAGATATGTGGACAAAGGGAATAAATTCCTTAAGAAAGGCTACTTAATAGAGTACGGAATCTGCATAGATATCTTCATTTTCTCTCCGGTTGTATAATACATAGGCTGGTACTTAAGTTTTAAGGCTTTATTGCTTTAAAAATACTTTCCATTGATATATGCTCACTTTTGTTCGCTGTTGAATCAATTTTCGAAGCACTCTTTCCACTCCGAACGAAGTAATTCCCAAACATGCATTTTAGATGAATCAACCGCTTCGTCACGTGTCGAAAAACTTTCATCTCAGAATTTATGTTTTATGTGCGGTAAGGAAAGTAAGTCATTGGGTGCTAAATAAGGGCTATGCGATAGGCGAATGAGCCATCAATTCAATGTTTTGAGTCCTCAAAAAGTTACTTGTTTGAGCCGACCTGAGAAAGCTCGCATTGTCGTAGAGCATAATAATCCGCGTTCGACGGTTGCTTTTCCTTAATTCTCCAAAGACTTCTGGCAAACAATTCTACGTTTCTCTAATAATGAGGTGACAACGAGTTTTTCTGAAGAAACAGGCGACCATTTGCTTCGAAGTGTATCGTGCGTGAACAACTTAATTTGGATTTGGCTCATCTTCAAGACCCACACAGTCGACTGCTGTCCAGTTTTGGACTCACATGCATACGTGATTCGTTGACTTGTTACGATCTTACTGATGTCTTTTAAAGCAGAACGAACCAGTTTTTTCAACGTTTCTTTGGATAGTCGAATTATATACTATGTAATACTGTAAAAAATTTTTGACGGCCAAATGTTCAAGCAGTATTAAATGTATGCAAGTGAAACTAATTCACAAGCATGCCCTTATTGGATGACAAGTCCCATGACGATCTTGCTATATCACTTCCAGGTTTCCTGGGATGGTTCTTCATCACCAAAAGTCATAGTAAGTCGAAGTAAAGTAAATGTTAAAGTGAATTTAAAACAAAACAAAGCATTCTGAGTAATTATACCATTAAAAGTGTTAAACTTTATAATGCTGATGCCATATTTGACTTATCTGCAACGGTATTCTTATATCTCAAAACTTATTAAGTACGTTAAGGGCTTAGATAATTTTAAAACACTTGGCGTCAACACTCGGTATCAAGCAATCGATTCGCATTCGCATCGTATTCTTCTTCATCGAGCACATAAATACTCTGATGACCACGAGTATCGTTGAATATTGATCTTTACGCTATCTGCTCTTCTTTGACTTCAAGAAAGCAAGAAAGCATTGCATTGCGTTGGAAAAGCATTCACGAGATACTGATACCTGTTATCAAGTCATCGTATGAGATTGTAAAATTTCACGTCTTACATATAAGCAAAATGTTAAAGTGATGTAAGATTATCAGAGTTTGGCTAGGCTCTTTTTTTCCTGATTTTTGATTGTAAAGACCTATATGATTTAGGCAGTTCAGACGAGAGCTTATGTTGATTATGTCTCGTGTTCTTCACATTCATTTACTGGCTTTTGGCAAATGGTCTAAAGTTAAGATTTGAAACTACAGATTGGGGCTGAAAATTGATACGGTCAAAACTAAAACCTATCAGCACCAGCGCTTAGTTAAACTAGCGTGAACTATAGAGTTGGGAAAGACAAATCTGCATTCTAAATATCTTAAAAATATCAAACATCTTGAAGAATAATATTTTTAGGTTAAAGGAAAATTATGACTGTCTTGCTATAGTTTGCAGATAAACCTATTTTATGGAGGGTGACTTGCGCCCATATCCATATCACGTGGCATACAGTAGAATTCGCTAACACAAGCTGATGTAAGTTTGGGTTATCATTCTAAGTAAACATGACGCATGGTAATTGAGAAGAAGACAAGTTTTCTGAGAACGAGTTAAATGTAGCTGCTACACTTTGCAGCAAACTTCGTACAATGATGCGCAAGCGTGTTGACATTTTATAGCCCACGGCAGTTCTATCTCTAATAAACCATATTTTTTCATTTTCTTCCGAATTATTAAAAATAAAAAAATTAGAATACGTTTCACTAAAACAGTACAACCGATTAAAAAAAAAAAAAAAAAACCGATAAATTAATTTTGTGGATCTACAATATATGGACTAATGTAGTTCCTTAGTATGCAAATTGAAATGAGTCTTTTACCTATATAATAGTAAATTGCTTTAAGCTTTTCAGGTAGAAACGACTATAAACACCATTAAGACATCAAGGCCGTACTCCCCTGTTTTAATTAATATCAACCGCTTGTGTATCCATGAATTCCTTCCAAAAATGTCCTTAAGCTGAATTTACTTTGTTATCATATCTACAAATACCACCTCCGGCTTTTTTGTTTTTACGTTTCGTTTGCATAAAAAATGTAAAATATCCCAAAGGCGGCAAGACAGTAATTTAAAATAAGATATCAGATTCGTTTGTCTCCTTTGTCAACCATTTTATTTGATTTCCTCTACATCGACAAGATCGAAGACACTTTCATTTTAATTTTTTTTATTTTTTCCTTTTTTTTTTGTCGTTGCGCTACTTATTCTTGGTGTCGCCTTAAGCAATTCACAAAGGCACACAAGCATGGAGTGTGCTTCTTCTATTTTGCGATTGCCGATACGAAGAAGTACTCGTCACATTAAAATTCGTTTGACGCGCAACGTTATGGCAATCACCGGCAGCAAATGCGCTCTTTCTCGTTTTCCAATCGAAAATATCGAAAAGTAGTATCTTACAAGTAAAGTAGGACATGAACGCACAGACATTGCTTCGCCCGCCCAAAACAAGGCAAGATAACAGCGTAAGTTGTGAAATCGAATACAACCAATAAACGACAAGTCGCACGTTAAACCTTTTGGCTGAAACATTACTCTATGTTGGCTCGGTATGCAGAAACAGAACACAAAAAAAAAAAAAAAAAAAAAAACAGTGAAAGATTTTTCCATAAGATACAAAAGACGACGCGGGTACCAAAGTAATACCCTTCAAGCTATAGATCTTTGCTTGACTTTTAATATTCATCTCGAACGGAGAAATGGAAGAAACGAACAGTATTATGTTATGGCATCAATCTGTGTGGAATTTAAATTTAACTGATATATGTATGTTAGATACGTCCATTTCATGCAATTGCTTAGATATGAGCATATTTATACGAGTACATATTTTGAATCTTATATTCAGTTTTTCTGAGTGCACGTCACATGAAAAACAAGAACACACATTTGACAATGTGATCAAAAAAGGTTTCTTAAAATTTAGGCTAAGAAATTGAGACATAATTAACGATTAAATTGCCTCCTTCAGTCTGTGGTGATTAGAAAAATATTGAAGACCTATAACGTATAGAAAAATGAAAGTTAACTCAAATTACGATCCCGTCTTACAAATTGGTTGGCCATTACGCTGTCGTACCACTTTCTGAGTTTCATCTCGAATTGCTTCTATCATTTCTTGGGATCTACTCGGTCATTTTGTGCTCATAAAATCGAAGACTTAATTGCTCCATAAAGGAACAACAACCTCTGATGCATGAATATCACGTGCTTAGGTCGCCTTTGCTGGTTAAGGGAAAATCCCCGGTAACGTGGTATAGAACTTTTGTAATTTCTTTTTTGGATTCATTTTCGTTGGCCAAAGATAAGGCTAGTCGCCGATGAAGTTGAAACCATTCACCTGAAGTCGTGGATATTCCAAAAAGGATATGCCAAAGTTTAATGGGTCGAATCTTTGTAATTACGTGACCTTTCTTCTGAGTAGAGGGTGTTTTTTTTTTCCGACTTAAGTTCTGCTGGGATTTGGTTTTGGATTCGAATTCTAGTTAAACCGTTGACTGTAGGAGTAACTACTTGGAAGGAACAGCAACAACAAAATAAAGGACGAATAGAGTTATGATTGCCATTCTACCATTTCAATATTCTGGCAACTTGGCGTTTGAAAATATTCCTATTTCTAATCACGTGGCAAGTTCTTGAGTTTCAAAAGTTTGATTCTTTATGTCACAACAACACGATGCCAGTAGTATTATGTATACGAGTATTAGATGAAGAATACAATGGGTACTATCAGATCTCAAAAACAAATCTTAACATCGACAACATCTGCAGTCAGTTAGTTTCAGGGATTCGTTTTCAAAAAAATGAAGAAGAAAAAAAAAAAAAAAAAAACCAACCAGTAGACGACTTGGGCATGGGCCCACTGAGTGCTGTAAATTAAAAGTTTTCACTCAGGACTCTTTCTATTCTGCAAGGATTTATGAGGTAGCTTTCATGGTACTGCTGGCAGCCATACTATTGTATTCGTATTCCTCAGCGAATGTCGTTGTCAGTACGTTTCTCGCATTTTCAACTTTCCAGTTTGCACCAAGCTTCTCTTTCGATTCTGTCTTTTGTTCTATACGAGTACACCCACTTTTAGTTACAAACAGACCTACATAAGTCTGTATATTTACTACATTCTCGTTTACCCGAACATCGTTGTCCTTCTCTTATTTAGTGTATTTATCAAGGATAATTGCCAATAAATCAATTGTTCTCCCAGTGTACCCAACAGTTATCGGTGTTTTCAAATCGCGTTCCTTTCAAAGTCTGTCTAGGAAAATCAGGAGACCCTCGAGGTGTTAGATTCAACTCACATATTGAAATTGAGTTAAGGCACACATAGAAGCACCAGTATGCGGGTACCACCACCAACCGACTTTATAGCATAGAGATGCTTCCTTCCTAAATCCCTTAAGCATTCTAACAGTTGATTTGCTGTTACGATAAGGAGTGCTGTTTATCCTTTTTATGTGTCGGCATTGAGAAATCACGCTTCTTGTGAGTATTCGCATGGTGTAAGTACGAGTATCAGGAAGTTGTTAGGGAAATAACTCGTATGTATTGTGCGTCGTGAACATTGGATCTTACGGATTCAATTGAGAATTTAACGTTTATGAGAAGCGTAAAATAAAAGAAAACAAATCATTGCAATGGATTTCAACGGATTTCAAATGCAGTTCTACGAGTAATCTCTAGTAAGTTGACATATGCAAGCATATGTTCCCATATATATATATGCCCTTTGTTTTGTGGCATTGTAAACATTTTCAATTTGGATTTTAGCAATGTAATAAGATATTAGAGTAGCAATATTTCGGTATTCGTAGTTATAACAAAACTAACTTTGCATCCTGACAAGCAACACCCAACCGCCACCGCAAAAGGGAACAACAAAACCACAAGATCTCAATTTAATTATTTACGACAACGATTTCATGAATTTCATTAAAATCATTCAGTGAAATGAGCTAAGAGTTATACGAGGTAGTAGCGAGATAAAGAGGGGCGGACATTTTATTCCTCATCATAAGGAAAATATTTCCATTTGCTTGCTATTGCCTTCGTCGAACTGCTGGTAGTTATACGAGTATGCACACATATCTTTCACACTTCGTATAGATGGCTGAAAGAAATAGCTATTAACCCGTTGCTAACATATTCTGTGCTTTGCTATGATGAATGAACGAAGCCATAGACACTAGGTTGAACAAGAAAATTAACGTATCGTATTATGGAAAAATGAAACGCTCAATTCTTATTTCTACTCTGTTGGTGATAAGGGCATTTCTTATTTTATCATCATCATCATCATCACGGCGGCAGAGGTCCATATACAGACGGATATATAATAATGTTGATGACCGCATCAAATGCTTTGTGTATTATACAAGGAATTTCAACAGACCATATGCTGCCGAACAACTCGCAGAGGCTCAGAGATTGCTATTAGGCATATCGCAATTCAAGAAGTTGGATAGGGTGGGCCGTTTAAAAGCGGATAAAAAACTATAAGATATACTATGGCGATTGCTACATCATACACCAGTTACGACATCAAAATTTAGTTAGGATATCTTTAAACAAGGTTGAGTTCAGAAATGTCTTTGAGCAAGTCATTGGAAAACACAGCCTGCTGAATACCACGTCTGTAAACGGATACAAGTTTTTAGAATTTGTAACGGGGCGTTACCTTATAGTAGCCTGCCTGACGTTCCTGCATCTCAACATCCATAAAGGGGCTTGACCCTTAATAATTAACCGTCTACCAGACTTATCATAATGCAATCGACGCTAGACACCCCTTCATCGTTCTGAATGTCGAAACTTTAAGGGGAGCCAACATTTAACTTCAACATATTAAAGGCCTTTTTTTTCTCCGCAGTTACAAGCAAAAGCTTTAGCGTAGAAATCAGATACAACATTATCCTTACATTTCTCTGGACACAAAAAGCAATTGAGTAACAGAGATATCTCTTGGAACTCCAAACTGGCTTTATAGAATACCCTTATCATGCCAGTACTCCTCTATAAACTTGTAGCTTGTCAAAAGCCAATGGTTTCCGGTTCCGTTTTTATTGACGGAACCACGAATTTTCTGAGTTTCAGAGAGACTATGGATCCAACGTCTCAGGTGACTGGGCCATGTTAAGCGAATGGACATCAGAGCTCCGGCCCAAAAAGTGTTCGATTCTAACCCCGCAATAGATGACGACCACATCTAAGGTAGCGCACGCCACAGGCACAGGAAAAATCTGGCGAGAAATGGCTAGTTGAAGAGGGTTGAACCCCAAACTGTATCACCACCTAATTAAGTAAGTAAGTGTATTATTTGGATGGTCTTACCATTCGGCCATTTCGCCTGGACGTTTTTGTAGGCGTAGCTTTAGGTTATTATAATGTGGTTGACAGAGTTGCTGCTGCTTCAAGTTGGTGAGACTAGACTGTAGTATGAATGAAATTTTATTCTGATCAATTAATACCTTGATGAACTTTCCATTTATGCTCATGCTAAAGTCTTTTGTGTTCTGCGTAGGACTTCGTTTGGTCCATTATATTGTGATGAAAGGGTAGGTCAGGTCAGTAGAAACAACATTATAACTTGCATAAAAAAATTGTACAAAGACGCGTAGCTTAAGTTTTGACATATTTTGTGACCGATTGAAGAGAACATCGAATATCAAGCAAAATCGAGACAATAGCCTCAATGTGTGTGCGATGAAAGCATTCCACGATTCCATTCGCTTGAGGGTGTTAAGGTGTTGTTTTGAGATGTGTATTCCATAGAGCCATAGAGGATTCGTAGAATATTGTATACTCTGTTGATATCTTATTTAAAACGCAAAATCTTGCAATCCATCCGCTTATCAGCAGTGTTACTTCAGTTAACCTATCAATCATGTTAAGACAGAAGCAGTTTCCATATAATGATGACACAGGACATATGATGTCTATATTTACGATAATATGCATTTGCCTGGCGTCAAAATTGTTGAGACTGGTAATTTATTTTTTCGCCGAACTTTCATTCTTTGATACTCTATGCATATGTGTATCAAGGTACCACAGACCGTTTGAATCCTTGTCCAAATGTAGCAATTTTAACTCACGTGCTAAGCCCTGGATTTGCTTGATTCCTCGTTATCGAAATGTTTATGAAATGACCGATCGGTCTTGACTAACGTCGGAATAGATGTTTTCAGTAGTGTGTAAACATAATTAGCCATATGTGTCAGATGGGTTAGTTCAATCCCCATGCTTTTCCGGCTAATGGCGTTGGTTCCTAATAAAAAAATCCAACAGGCCATTAGCATGACCCTATATATGAGTATTTTGCATTCAGTTGTATACTGTCTAACAAAACTCCTAGAGATGACGTTAGACAACACGTTTATTAATGTGCGTCTCTGATGGTATTATCACAGGCATCGGCAAACAGGCAAAATGTGTAGTTTGATGGGCCAAAAGTGCAGGACTGAACAAATGTTGTCCTGGTTTTTCGAAAGCCTACATATTAGGTTATTCATCCCACGCAGTTTCTGACCTACGATTTTTCTTATTGCTGTAGATGAACTTCTGAAGCACCAACAGATTGTTAATACTTTGCGGGATAAACTGACGCTAATGGCTATGATTAGAAAATCGTTACAATCCTTCTCCATTTCGGGCTTTTGTAGGATGTATTCCATTTTTGTCTACGAGTTTTCCCAGTTACAATTCCCAACTCAAATTTAGATACATTGATGCTTAAATTGTTTTGGCGCAGCTTCTCGAAAATGATCATCAAATGTTTCTCGAACTCAATCAAATCAAATCAATCAAATAGTCATTTGCATTAGTCACAGTATCCATTTCGTTGGAGTTTCTTAGATTAATTGATGCATTCTTCAGTTCTATATAATTGTGTTAATAGCAATAGATAGTTGCAACTAAAGTGGTATCCTCTGGACTTAAGTTTATATTCGTATGGAATACCCGAAAAAGACTGGACAAAATTTCAAATGCGTTTGAAAGTCGGTAATTAAAGGTTTGCTGCTCGATCGACATTTGAGAGCTGATGTACGGTTTCGTTAAATTTTCTAAAAGAGGAAATGCATCATCCCCTACGAATACCGTTGGATACGCCTTTTCGCACAGTGGGAGCTTTCAGACTCAGCTCTTCGTCATAAAAATCCTTTAGTTTTGATTGCGCGATGCTCTGCAATTTGTACCCACTTGAACTTTTATGAGTTCGTAATTTGCATTGACCACCGCCGTCATCACAACACTGAAACTCTCTTTTAATTCAAATAGTAAGACTCAGATTTTACAGTGTGGTACTCCCATTGTTCCGATTTGAGTTCTGTTTTTAAGTTGGTACATATGTTGTGGACATTCCCTCCTAATCTTAGCGTCATAGCTTGACATATGCAAAAGTAACGTAGCCAAGAGTATATCCACCTCTGTGTGTGGTGGTGATTTTTTTACAGTTTTAGAAATGGATTTAAATTTGCAACAACGAACTTATATTAAATTTTGCGTAAAATGTGGTCGTGAGTCAATCGAAGATGATGAACGCAGTGGCAGAAAACCGACGAAAACATTGATGAAGCAAAAAAACGTTGGTCAATAACCGCAAATTAACCATCAGAGAGATAGCGAAGGACTTTAACACTGCCTATGGATCCGTCCAAGACCGTATTGACGTCGCAAAAGAGATGCTTTGCGAGGCTGAATCCGATCCCACATTCATCAAAAGGATCATTACCTGTGACGAGACGTGGGGTTATGAGTACGACACGCAATCCAGACATCAGGCAAGTGAATGACGTTCATCAAATGAGCCAAGACCAAAAAAATCACGTCGTTTTCAGTTAAAAAAGAAGGCAATGCACATGTTTTCATGGATGACAACGGTGTAGTGCATTATGAATTTTTTTAGAAGGCCGGACACTAAACAAAGAGAATTATTTAAGCGTTATAAGACTTAAATAATCCTTCGCCGAAGGAGACCTGAATTGTGGGCAGAAAACTCGTGGATTTTGCACCATCGCACAGTGCCATCATTATTCGTAATTTTTTGACGAAAAATGCAACAAATACCATCCAACAGCCACCGAATTCACCTGATTTGGCGCCCTGTGACTTCTTTCTGTTCAGTCGAGTTAATAAAACCACTACGGGGAACGTGTTCCAGTAGCCGAAAGGAAGTAATGGAAAAATCGCATGAAGCACTGATAGACATGCCGAAAACCGATTGTAAAAAATGTTTCGAGGATTGGATCAAGCGCTGGCAGTGTGTTGCAGACAATGGAGATTACGATTACTTTGAAGGGGACACTATAGATTTAGATGAATACTTAAACTTGTATTTTTAATTTTCTGAATAAATTCCGGGATTTTTGATCAAAGTGGTATGTTTGCCATCAATGGCATCAATGCAATTGTAAAACTTCTAATTTTTCTCAAAATCTTCTGCGTACCTTGGAATCTGAAGTAATAAAAAGTTTTTTTCTTTCACCCTTCTTCGAAAAAAATGAAAAAATGATGTCACAGATTTTCTGTTAATAGCTGTGGCGCATTTGGACAAATTTAGTAAACTACCAGAAAGGGGTGAATCAGATGTTTTCGGGGAAGAATAGGCTATGAACAGAAAATGTATGCCAAGCGGATATGCATGCTTATGCATGGTCAGCTGGGCTGCTTTTCCATTTCGATCAAAGATTCGTAAGCTCAACTTCCGTGTCTCAGTCGCAAACTTCGTCATCACCGATTAGTTTGCCAGTGTTTTCACCCTAAGAACAATCAAACGATGACATACATTCTGTGAGAGTTATAGTATTTCCCAGAAACAGCAATGAATTAAAATAATTTACAAACGTTTTTTACATTTTTTAATGCTTAAATTACTGCTTTGCACGTTACAAATTTTGATCGACCCAAAGATTGAGGAGAAATATTTGTAAGGTATTTGAGATTTTCAAAATTTTGCTCAGTGGTAAGGAACCTTGTGGATAGTCTCTCTTTAGCTGTTATCGCTTCACGCATTGCTGTTTCAAATTTTTTTTTTATTATTAGAGTGACCATACTGAGGAGCTCCATATAAGTTTTGTAATCTATGCTGAGGAAGTTTTTGTAATCGTCTGGAGCGGTTATCTCCATTGTATTTAATAATTGCATATGTTACCGCTTATTTCGGTCGTACAGCCAATTTTTTTTTTCATTGCCTATTTTTCTTCCTTTTCCTCTGTATGCACTGGTGAACTGCATCATCCACCGAAAACACGGTGGAAATAAAGTTTTGCAAATCGGTTTGTCCTGAGTGCTCAACCGATTTTTCAAACAAGTTTGTCGTGAGTGACCCGCTTAAAGACGCAATAGAAAATCTTCTTTTATTAAAAATTCTCTCACTCTGTCGTAGATGAAGTAAATAAAACAAAAAATCGTTTATTCTTCTAGCTTGTGCGATAAATAAATAACTGAGTTGAAAGACAAGCCAAGATAAATGAAAGAACATACAGAGTCACGGGTTAACCCATATACGACAGCCGTGCCCAAAAGAGGACACCTAAAGAATTACCGTTAACTCTTTATCATTTCTGTTTTTTCTTCTTCCTTTTGTTGGCATTTGATGATAAGGATACATGTTGACGTGTTATTGGACAAAGAAATAATCAGAATTAGTTAAAAGTGATTTTGCCATGCATATGGTGGAGTATTTCAGTGATCACGAAATATATTCAGTAAAACTTTCTTATTTGGAAGTTTTTCAACTAAGTTTGTTAGTTTTTTTTTTTACAAAAATTACATTAATATATTATAGACTATAAAATAAAGTTTCATTTGGCAAAAAAAAAAAAATATAGCATTGGTAAGAAAGGTAAAGTTTTATAACGGTGTCTCCAATTGGGGCCAGTGGGCACATAGGATTTTTTTTTTTCAAATTAACTGCTGTATGAACAATGGCTAAACGCACATTTTACAGTCATAACGACTACCTCGGGCTTCAAGAAGCACTTGAAGCTGCTATGCTTGAGGAAGACGTTGGTACAGAAATAAAATTGGTTGCACTTCCACCAGACTTCCACCAAGTTTGCTAACCGATGAGGAAGAAGGGTATGAGGACAACATTCAGGGCAATGCTTTTCTGCGAGACATTAGATAGAGTCGAAGTAGTCATAAATCGAAGTGAAGATGAATCGGACAGTAGCAATGACGAATCGCTCGTTGAAATCAAGAAACGAAAAAACAATTTTGAGGAATCTCGCTGGCGTAAAACAGAGCCTATCAATGAGCCTATAGGTTCCACTGAAAGTAATGTGCAAGCGCATCTAGATAAATTATTGGATGAAATGGGAAATCACAATATAATGCAAATTTTTGAAAAAAATATTTGACGAGGAAGTTTTTGTAATGATTATTCAATACTCGTAGACTTACGCGGATCAGAAAAACAAGCATGATTTCAAAATGTGTGTCGGTGAGCTCAAAACATTCTTCGGTATTCTTTTATTAACTGGTTACCATTCATTGCCTCGAGAACGTTTGTACTGGTCCCTGGACGAAGACTCTAATGTATCTATCGTTTCAAGTTATGGCAAGAAATCAGTTTGAGGAAGTAAAAAAAAATATCTTCACTTAAATCGTCCGACAAAATGTGTAAGGTGCGACCGCTTGCAGATATACTTATGAAGAAATTTATGCAGTGAGGTGTTTTTCACCAAGATTTGTCAATAGACGAGACAATGACAAAGTACTTAAGGCGGCATCTGGCGAAACAATTCATACGGAGCAAGCCAGTTCGATTCGGCTACAAAAATTGGATGGTCACAAGTTCGGAGAGGTACGGTTACGCATTCAACTTGTATTGCGGAAAATCTCCAGGAGCCAATCCTAAAGAACCACTGTGAACAAGAGTGGTGAAGCTATTACTCGACAAATTAGAAACAAGTGCTAAAGACCATGTAGTGTTTTTTTGATAATTTCTTCACCAGTTTCGAATTACTCCGTGATTTTGCGAAGGTAGAACCAAGAAGTGCCCTCTGATTGGAGTGAAGGAAATGAAGAAGAAAAACCGTGCTGATTTTGACTATCGTTTCGACCAAGTCAACAAAATTTTTTTTCGTCCGTTGGCTAGACATAGGGTCGAATTATGATAGCGCTCCCCCTCTGGTGAAAGTAAAAAGATGGAGTGCAGTGGAGAAAAAAAAGTAGACTTTGGCATTCCGCATGTTTTTCAAAGCTATAACAAGGGTATGGTTGGTGTAGATCAAGCTGATCAGTCAATTTCCTTGTAACGCACTGCTATACGTGGCAAAAAATGGTGGTGGGTTTTGTTCACGTATATGCTGGATCTAGTTATGGCAAATGCGTGGCGCCTTCACATTTTAACGAATGATAACAAGTTAGATCAGCTTTAATTTCGTCGCTACATTGCTTGTTACTATTTAAGACATACAAGAAGTGAAAATTTACGTCCAACAGCTGTATGCAGTATGATGGGGCCGGTCACTACCCAAAAAAAATGTCCCAGCTGCTCAGATGTACAGTGTGTCATAAGAAAGCACGTTGGCAATGCAAAAAATGTGAACAAACATTATGCGTTGAATAAAAAAAATGCTTTGAAATTTTTCATACCGTTTAAGCCTAGTGCTCCTATTTTTTTAGTTTCTTTTTTTTTTTCTGATAAGATTAATAGTTTTTACAAATTAATAAAGAATTTTTTTTTATTTCCACCACGTTAACATATATATATTTTTTTTAATAAGGTAACTTAGCACGCAGATTTAGTTGGTTCGATTTCCAATCAGAGCTTGTTGTACTGACAGTTTCTTTAGCTGTACATCGTGTTGCAGACTACAGTGTACAATGCGGAATTATGGCATATTGCAAACATAACATACTTCCACAACCATCTACTCAGTATTCGTATTTGCGGATTTTGGAATTGTCTAACACGTCGGCACACTAAATTGGAAAATTTAATAGTTCGACTAACCACCCTTCTTTCTGGCATTGCTGCTACCTATAGCATCTACTATCTACCATGTAAGTCTGTCATCATTCGGCAGCAACAGCACATACGTGCTCCACCAGAATTATGATTATTACAGTAACCATGAATTTGTTTGCATCATATGCCATATATTTTGTGTGGATGCGTTTAATTTAGTTATACGACTATGCTTCGGTCTTCCTGTCAACATGTCTTCTGTGTCCTGTGTCTGTTTCACCCCCGCCCAACGCTGGAATAACATAGCGTTTGTGTGTATGTGTGTGTGTGTGTTTTTTTTTGTGTTTGAATGGTTGTTTTAGTGGTCATATTGTGGCTAGATTGTAGCATAATTTTACCAACTATCCATTTTTGTCTTTTCCAACTTACCATAAAGTCTGATAATCCCATCCGTTTCACCGCGTGGATTCTTTGCTACACACTTATAAATACCATCATCACCGCTACTCACACTAAGTATGGTCAGCTTCATGTGCGTCTTATAAACGGGTAATCCAACACTAGACTCGACCCTAAAAAAGTGTACGAGTACACAAAAAAAAAAAAAAAAAAAGTAATACAAACCAGTAAAAGAAAGGACATTGATTGAATTTTGCAAAGAACAACAATGATGGTAATGATGATAATAATTTACTTGTATTTGTATGAGTCATGTATGATTGGTCCCTCGCCACGTGTCCAATAATTGAGAGAAGTCGGGTGTGCCTCCGTAAAGCATTCGATGGTCACGTTGAAACCTTCGGGAGCGCCAACAAGTTGATGTGGTATTAGCAACATTGGTGGAACTGAAATGGAATGTACAATATACAAAATATATTGTATACAAAAGTCTCTATCTCTGTGGGGTGGACAAATTGAATTGAATTAATAATTATAATTAATTAGCTTAGAGAGCATTTACACTGAATATTCATTGACAGGTCAGGCAGTGATGGTTTAGTGGTTGGTCCCTTTGGAAACCGCACGTATTTCTGTGGTTTAAAAAGATTGAACTTGTATCCTTTATGGTGTGGTTTTATTAACTTAATGTAATTTTTGAGTGAATTACTTAATATTTATTTCCATTGCAAAATGCTAATGCCTGTGTGTTTGGGTTTTTCCTTTTGGTCAGACCTTTCTTTAAACTTTCGTTAGAAAAGTACTTAAGTAGAGTACCAATCTTGTTATCTAACCATTAATGACTATCCTAACGAATGTTAAACAAGAAGCTTACTTTACATCACTCCTCAGTGACTATTGTCTACGAATACTTCTACATAGAGAAGAATACCTTAGAATTAAGGATACCAATCCTACGACTACGTAGTGAAATCTCATGTCAAGATGAAGGATAATTTAAAAGTCAAACACTTTCGTAGTTTTTCTTCTTTATTGCAACTTCAATGTGAAGTTGTTGTTTCCACTGTCCTCAAGGATCCTCTGAGTGGTCTGAAAGGAGCAACGAAATAAGGAAATGCCTGGCCATAGTCTGGATGACGTTGGTTCGTACGTTGATATAAAACATCCGTTCCGATGTTAGATAAGTGTTCGTTCGTTTGCTCGTTCATTCCTTGGACTACTTTTATTTTTCAATTGCTTGCCCGTTTTTTACTTTTATTTTTTTTTATTTTGTCAAGTACTGTACCTGGGAATATAATGATGTTGAAGTAGGGAAGAGGATAACGATGCTCATTTGGTGGAACAACTCTTGACGGACCAGAGAATAAAATTAAATATTTGCACTTTGGGGCTTATTATCAGCTTTGGAGAAGGGTCTTAGGAATTACTTGTGTTGAATCCTTTTTTTGTATTGACAGGAATTATACTGACACTTTGTATTTGTGAATTGTGTTATGTAAGTGAATTGAAATTAGTAAATTGAAGTAGAAAAATTAACTGGACAAGGGACATTTTGGAGAGAAAAAAAGCCATGTTTTATTATTACTATTCCAACCCTCGCTCAAGAAGTTTTTTTCACTAATTGGGTAAGCATATTTTGCTTCTTGGGAAATCGTATTGTTTATGCATATTTTATGTTTCTTGATGGAGTTTAAATGACAACTCCGTGTCAGTTCATGTTTGTTAATTAAAAAAAAATAACTTCATGTTGCTTTTGTGGTTATGAACGAATAGGATCACAGAAAACAATAACTAATTATTATTCTTATTCTATTATATTATTAATAATTATTATTATTAATTATTCTATCTCAAAGTGTTCGTATATTTTTTCCAACTTATTTTTACTTAAATATTTAAAGTCTTGCAGTTTGTTCCTGGTTTGGAGATATGGTGGAAAATACTTAGAGATCTTTGCGGATGCGCGTTCTTTTACAAGATAACGTTTTGTGACATTCATCGGCCGATATTCTAAACATTTTCATTTCAGTCGCTGTCATTTTTCTTTTACATTATTAAAAGTGGACGAATGGATGTCGTGTATAACGAACCTTTAAGTTAAAGCGGCATTTCTATGTCACAAAATATTGCAGCGCTTTCGCGAAATTTACACCATTCCACACTCACTGTATGTGCAACATCGTCATCGCAGTTTCCTTGGCGATTGACAAAATCAGATATTTGATCTCAGTACGATTCATTCGTAACCTGGTTTCTCCTAGTTCCTTTATTCCACTATAACAAGTTACTTGAAGAGATGTCCTGTCCTTGGATACATGGTTTTAATGTCATCGAACGTAGCATTTATTGCTCTTTTATATGGTATATGTGCGTCTCGTCCAAGTCTCTGGGAACTTTTTCCAACACTTTTGGCAAGTTGATGAAGGTAACACGCAGTTCTTGAGAAGCTTCTCGATGCTTCTCCCTTATTTTTAGTATATTAGTTATTTTTATTATAATCACAACATTTACGTAAACTTTACAATATAAAAATCTTTGTTGCAAATGTAAAACAAGGGGAAAATTAATTACAAAATTTCAATGCATTTATATGGTATACTGACAATAATTCAGTTATTTGATAATTCAAAAAAATTTATTAAAAAAAAAATTAAAACTGAAAATAGAAATAAAAGTAAAAAAACAAAAACATTTGAGAGGTAAATGAGGTTCAGAGGCGAATGGAATGTACAAAAAATTGTTGTTCGCATATATGATAAGAAAAGCGTGGTAGAATGCTGCGATCAACTAAACTTACGTCTTTCAAATAAATAACGCGGTTGTCTGCTTGTAATTATTCTGTGCAGGTACTGTGCAATAAAAGTCGAGGTACCTATTGACTGTGCACCCGAGAATATTTTTGCCGAGAATTGACACATGATCAGAGTGTTTCAATCCATAAACGTAACGTGCAATATTATTAAAAACCATATTAAGTTTACGTACATTAGCGGAATCCTTTGAACAGAATATCTCGCAGTCATATGTGATCAAGAAAATAAGTATAGCTCTCACAAACATTAGTCTTGTTTTAATTGGGGTACAATTTTGAGAAACGGAAAATTTTCTGAGAATACCATTAATCTTGGCAATTTAGATTCTGATGTAATGTTGATGTTGAGATGCACAGTCTAGACTTAAACCAAATACCTAGATTTCTGGCTTCTTCGATGAACTCAATTTTGGCACTTCCAAGCTATAATGGTGGTTCGTTGTTAGCAACAGTGTCTTTTTTGCCGATTATTAAATACTTTGTATTGTCGGGATCGAGTTGCAGACAGTTTTCATCTGACAAGGTGTTAATATAAAGAAGATCGTCATTTAAACTTCTCACGACACTATGAACGAAATTAGGAGACGGGCTTAATACAGCTGCAGTTCATCTGCGTATATGTAATATCTACAATGCTAAATAATTTTTGAGAGATCTTTTATGAAAAAGGAAAACAGGATGGGTCCTAAGATTGATCAATGTGGAACACCTGCTAAAATTAAAATATAATTCAAGCGTGTGTTACTAAAGAAAACTTATTGTGTCTTACCAGTGGGTTTAGAAAACATAAGATTTGGTGCTGGGGAAGAAAATATGCAGAGTTTATTCAGTTTTGAGGCAAGAATGTTGTGATTCACCTTGTCAAAGGACTTGGAAAAATTGGAAATAATCAAATATGTAATTGAGTTGTTATCCATTGAAATACGAATGCCATCCACAACATTGGGCAAGGCTGAAATGTAACTATGATAGGGCTTAAAATTAAATTGAAATATATTCAAATGGCTGTTTTGTAGAAAGACAGATAATTTTTCTAGGATCTTTGATAGATATGGTTGAATGGCAATTGGTCTTTATTCCGCTTTGCAACTTTTCAAATAAAGGATGACTAGATAAGGAACGAAAGGAAACAACTTTTAAATAAAACAACAACGATGTGAGATATAAAACTGATTTTGGTTCTATTTTGAACCTCCTCTCATAACAATATTTATGGAATACAACAGAACATCATTGAAATCGTCGCCTTGGCTTTACTAGCAGTGCTTCAAGCGGTCGGTCAAATTTTTTGTGACTCTGTCCAATATGTGCGGTGTTATTTCGGCAATAGCGTGTCAAATGTTTCCATCGAGCTCGTTGAAATATCGGCAACAGGTTAATATTTTGCGTGTCCCTTTCAAGGCATTCCATGTTTATATTTCTTAAATCTCTGAAGGAATATATCTGTGGCTCACGAAAAAGATTAATACTGTCAACATCAAGAATATTACAGTTTAGATCCCCACAGATAAAGATTTTTAAGTAAAGAAATGTGAGATCCCTACTTTGGTTTGGTCTATAGGCATCACAGATAAGACGGTTTTTTTGTACTTTCGAAAAAGCCGAAACCAATTGGATTGGAATCCTTATTTTCTATAAATCTTGGATTGTTCCATATATCGACCTGACTTCCACAGAGCCGCTTGCACTGCCCTGAACTTTAAAAATATGGCATTGTCTAAAATTATCTCGTACATTTGTATAAGCTATATCTATCGTAGTATGATACAAATTTCACCGACTGGTACTTGTTACAGTATGTTTTTCGAGTCACCTTTGTTTTTATAAAGTCGAATACAAAAGCTCACCCTCCATTGGTTAGACATTCAATCGCCTCCCTTTATTTTATGAAACAAGATTGCAAGCCATTTAAACCCATTACCCCATAAAGAAAACCTTGCTATATGTACCTATCGACATATGTACCTATCCTCTATATACCAAGGTTTATATAAGTGTTAAAATAAAGTCTACCTCTCCCACTTAAATATGTGGTGAACAATCCTGAAGTAATGAAATGTAACTCAGCGTGTTTAAGTAACATTCGGCCAAATTTTGTAGTCAATTTGTATTTAATGTTTTATCTCCGCACCTTCAATGCGCTGAAATTACACCACTTTTTAAAAAAGACATTTGGAAACGTATTTAAAAATTCAGACCTCTTTCCTTGTCACCAATCTTTTCCAAAAGTTCGAAATTCTTCTCGAGTGCGAAGCGGAATAATGGGTTTAATCGTAAATGAGGGCAAAACTAAGTATACGCTGTCTACAAGAAGGCTCCACAACACAATAGGCAGCTATAACTCTCAGGTACTTGTAGTAATTGACTTAGAGACCCCGGCTCCAGTATTATATCGGATATTAATGTCTCATCAGAAATTGGACGAAAAGTTACTCTTGCCAATCGCTGTTTCTTCAGCCTAAGAAAGCAGATGAATAATAATGTCTTAACCAGAAACACATCTCAGTCCTCCCCTAGCTTACCTATTTAACTTATCTGTCTCAACAGGTACTTTCCCTTTCCTATGGAATCTTACATCATCCCTATTCATAAAAAAGGAAGTAAGGGCGAAGTCGATAATTATAGGCCCATAGCAAAACTCTCTTGCGTACCCAAACTTTTTGAAAGCATAGTCTATCAACAACTGCTTCCGTACTGTAGGCCAACTATCTGTACAAATCAGCACGGATTCATGAAAGGTAAATCAACCACTACTAACCTAACAGAGTTCGTCTCTAGGACGCTTCATGCTTTAGAAGACGGTGATGAAGTCGATTCAATTTCCACTGATTTTAGCAAGGCATTCGATAAAATTTCTCACCAAATTATCATTTTTAAACTAAAAAAACTTGGCTTATCCCCTCATTTTGTGGCATGGACCAAATCCTATTTAGAAGACCGAAAATACATGGTAATCTTCAGATCTTCAATATCCGACCCCATTAAAGCAACTTCTGGTGTCCCTCAGGGTAGTCATCTTGGACCAATCGTCCTTATCCTAACGGTTAACGACATAAATCTCATTTTAACAAATTGTAATCTTTCTATTTTCGCTGATGACATGAGAATTTCCAAAGTCATTTCATTGCCTTCTGACTCCTATTGCCTGCAAGATGACTTAAATAAATTTTCGGTATGGTGCAAGCAAAACTTTTTGGAATTTAATGTCAGCAAATGCCAAGCGATAACTTATTCCCGCAAACGCCTACCTCCCCCTCCAAGAAACTACTTCATCTGCGATGAGCCTATTCCTTCCACTACCCAAATACGGGATCTAGGAATAATTTGCGACAGAGAATTGAATTTCAACGTACATATTGAAAGGATTATAAATAAAGCTAACTCTGCACTTGGTTTTATCAAACGATGGTCAAAAGAATTTTCCAACCCACACGTTACAAAGTCCCTGTATTTTATTTTTGTAAGGCCTCTTATCGAATATTGCAGCCAAGTTTGGTCACTCTATAAACTAATTCACATACGAAGAATAGAAGCAGTCCAACGCAGGTTTATTCGTTTCGCACTTCGTTGTCTACCTTGGGCTGATCCATATGGATTATCCCCCTATGAAAATATAATAAAACTAATTAGCATGCATACCCTAAAAAAAACGTCGTAAGGTCGCTGATGTGCTTTTTATCCACCAGTTATTGACTGGAAACATCGATTGGTCGAAAATAACGCAAAATATTGCATTCACTCCCAATCCCCGTAATCTAAGATCTGTCCCGTATAACGAACAACTACGCTGAAGTCTTTGACCCAAATAGCAACCTATTTGTTTAATATTGAAAAATTAATTGGTTTCGGAATATCAATAAGTGCTACAGTATGTCTCAATTTCCATGTGTGTTTGTGGCCATATCATAGGTTAACATTTTATTTTCGTTACAAAAAAATAATTTACCATAGTTCTTCAAACGAAAGAATTGTTTAATTGATGTTAAAGTTGTCGATATGTAAATTTAAAAATCGTTTACAATCCAACCAAAGATCCGAAAAGATGACCCGAAAATTAGCATTCACTCACTTCCTTTATTTCCCGTCCACTAGAAGTTTTTCTCTTTTCATCTGTTGGCTGATTTAAAATCAAGAAACGTTCAATCACTGAAAACATCTGTCTAGAATACATAACCTGAATAAAGAGTGGGAGGAATCTTGAATACGTCGAGATTGTACATTTACAAGGAGTGAACAAGCCACTAGCGTCCTGTAGCCCTTTCTACCAAACAAGGACAATCAGTATTCTTTGTCGGTTCCTGTGTGCAGCATCATATGATACTATCCAGGAGCGAAAATACAAGTTATGTACATATATAAAAAGAATAAAAAAAGATACAAAAAGAAAGAATCCGACACATCCTGAACAATCTTCCTGACAAACTGTCCCTCTTATGTGCAATACACACGACATCGAGACAGGACAGCACAGGACAGGACAGCGCTCCCTATTCGTGAATGATAATAAGCATAAACAAGGGTGTAAAGAATTATAAGCAAAAGCGACATGAAAAAAAAAAAAAAAATGCTAAAAGTTGCAGCATGTTAACAAAAATCTGAAACAGATGTCACAAATGTATATTTGGTCTTCTGTAGAGAAAAAACTACACCACAGATGTACTGGTTATTGGAGCAGCTTTGTCTTATCTTTTTTAAAGTTGGTTCCAGGATGGTGGCAAAGCGAAACGAGAGCAAACTCATATAGAAACTAAGAGCGAATCAAAAACCACAAAAAAATAAAAATAAAAACATCAAAGACACGTTAAAAGATTATTCAGCGCAATGAATTCAGCTGATGATGTGTGATCCCTATAGTATATGGTAGCTAAAGGTGATGTGTGCTATATGTAGTATTTTGTTTACTATTTTGTTACCATTATTATGAGTATACACTTGTGGAAAAAAAGGACATCACACCGAAACACAATACACAATACAAAGACACTTTTCCGTGCCCGATAGCACCTAATTTAGGTACTAACAATAGGCTCTATCCCCGCAGCCTATGATGTGAACTCAGTTTGTGTGGATTAAAAAATAACATTCTATGCCACATCATCACACATATTATATATACGAGTATTCTCCGTAGATGTATGTGTTATTTATTTTTCCAGCTCAGCGTGTCCTTTTACGTAATCAACCTTTCTACTCGTAACGATACCGACCAAGACACTGTTTACAATAAAAAAAAAAAAAGGAAACTGCAAAGAAAAACATATACTATACACATCTCTATTGAGTGGAAAGATCTAACAAATATAGGAGAAAACCTGTCCCAAATTGACGCAGCATATCCTTTGTTACGACCTAATAACTCGATGTCCACCCACCATCACTGTCAGTTTAGCTGTCATAAAAAACGTCATAAAGTGAATATCATATGCCTACTTACAGTCTACGCTAACTTTTATGCGCTTTGAAACTGTTGGTGGTACACCATTTGATGCTATGCATAAATAAGCTCCCATGTCCAATCTAGATATCCGGGTGATTTCGAGGGTATTACCCTCCCATTCGTTTACTAAAATGACACAAAATATACTCGTATAGGTATAATACTCTTACATAGTGTAGGTAATGGCTTTGTGATGTTAACTCTCTTACCAACATAGTTCTTGTTAATTGCTATTTTTGAATTGTCATCTCGTTTCCATTTGATAACAGGCGTGGGACTTCCTGATGCGCGACATCTCAGCGAGATGTTTGAACCCTCCCGAACAATAACGTCACTAGAACTAAGCGAATCATCAATATTTGGCGGCACTGAAACAACAAAAAAGAAAACGAAAAAATCAATAAAGTACTCGCAAATATTTTTAATGAGGTGTTCATTCATCAATTAAATTTAAAACCAACCAGTGACCCCGTGGCTATTGTCGAATCGGTTTCTGATTATTAATTTTCTATGAAATGAAATCCCTTATAATCCCGAACTACAATATATAGGGTGAAAGTAATGTATCTCACCCCTAGGTGTGATTACGCTTTTGTGTATTTTAAATTATTCGCGTTAAATTATACTATACTCAAGGGATTACGATGAGAAGCGCAAAAATTTTTTTAAGTTCATATGAAACGAAATAACGCATTGAATGTTAGAGAAAACTAAATAAATATTTTAGACTTTTTAGAGATCACGTTGTACCAGGGATAATCTGTCTTGGACACATGGCCTTTGCGACACTTTCTATATATGTAACAAATTCTTAACTAGAGTAAAGTATTGTTGCACTATTTATTGACCCTGTCTAGGATGATAATATAGCATTTCACCTATCTAAGCACCTAGCACACTTTGGATGCTATTCAGCTTGACGTAGTGGTTAAATTCGTCAACTAAAGCGACATTGTTCTGGGTTCCGTTCTAAATCTGTAGTCGAAACACGTAAGAATGTAACATATATATGTATTTTAAATTCCGAATAAATAATCGAATAACTTTCAGTAGAACAATTGATCAAACCGTTTTTTTTTCGTAGTTTATATTGGTTTTTAAGTTAAATTTAATTCGAATCTAAGATGTGTCAGTCAGTCCTACAAAAAAACAGCTGCACTTACTTATTTTATGCTGTCGTTTGCTTCCCTAAAAATTCACATAAAAATAAAAGAAAAAATATTTTCCTTGTCACCACCTTCTTACATGATAAGCTTTTAAAATTAAGAAAAAACCGTAGGTCCTTCTCTTTGTACATAAAATGAAAAAGATGAAAAACATGTGGAGAAGCTAGGTTTGGTTAACGCCGATTTATTGCACAAAGGTTTAATTCTTTTGAATACTTTAACATTCTACCATACTTTATATACTGTAGTTTTGCAAGACGAAACATTTCCTCTGCGATTCAAAAAAATTCATTGATGTAGTTATAAATCCCGAGCATTTCACGACACCTATTTTGGTGAAATGATCATGTTGACCTAATCCTTACGTATGGCCACGTATCGTTGTTTTTTTTGTTTTTTGCAAACATATAGGTAAGCTCCAAAATGAACGTTGTTAAAGTAAGAGAAAAAAACTTGACAATTTTTATTAAGAGTACAATATGATTTTTATTAGTTTTATATCAAAGTACACAAATGTACAGCACTTGTTTCAACCCAACAGATCGCCGTTGTTGTTCCATGGTTTCTCCACTAATAGTCTCTGGATACTGAGATACTTTTTTTTTATAATCTTGTGTTGCTACCTCCAGTCCCATACCGCCACTTTCCTTAGTAGGCTATACCACGACATTACCAAGCCCAACTCAGCAACAATCCCAGTCAAATGGCTCCCCCGATCAATAACACTATCGCTAATTGCCTTGACATGCAGATGTTTATTTCTTCTCTTCCATTTGCCCATCCATTTAAACGATTTGAAATTGGGTCACCGATCACCATGAGTTGTACTGTGGTGCTTAATTATTGCTTTCTGAGAGGGTGTCGTTTTGTTGTCGCCAATCATCATGTTGCTACGTAGTGCTAGTCATCGTATCGATCTAAATAAAATGCTATGCCGGCTGACTGAAAGGGTATCTTGTAAATTAGATTATTAGTTTTGTTTACCAAATCGATATCGCTGGAATGCGAATGTTATCGTGTCTATTTACACGAAATGTTATGCCGACGGTCTAATTAATAATATTGGGACCTGGGCCCCACATTATATTTTATTTGTTGTGGTACTTAACTTAATAATTATGATTACTGGCCCCCCACTTGTAAAAGCAGACACAACGAGCCAAAATCCAAACCTTCAAGAAGTGGTTAAACTGTGACAAACTATGGTCCTACCACTTTCTCCACCCCTAGCAGCAGCAAAGCCATAGAAATTCCTTAAATGAGGAATCAGAGGCTCAGCCACGTAGACAAGTCCCATCCAAGGTGCATTATACTATATATTAGGCTCCGAAATGATTTACACATTATTAAAACCTACGAATTCATTTCGGATGATGCAATAACAATCGTGGTAATTGACAAAAACGACACCGATGGATCGATTACAATTTAACGGTGGAAGTGGGTCAGGCTAAAATTTCAGGAAATATCTTGGCCATCATGCGGGAAAACCCCGTATGACTTCCCATCACAGGCGACGCTGGCTGGTACCAATGACACGTCAAACTGATTACTTTTGATCTAGCAAACCTAGAACCCACACCTGGATCCCAGCCGAAACCTCGTTTACAGGCAGCATTCTGGAGATCATCAGCCTCAGGAATCCCACCCTTCCGATTCTTGACTGAAAAGTTGCGAAACCAAGAATAACAACTCTATCAGGGCTATTGAAGCTGAAACTAAAATTCACAGTCTGACTATAAGACATAAGCTGCTTAAGGCGCTACATAGCTTCAAACACTACAAGTCTGCTAGTCCGGGCGGTATAATAACTTCAGAGCTACAAAGGTCTTAAGATATTTTCTTGTCTAGAGAATATCATGAAGAGCTGCATAGAAATGATCCACATTTATCTGTCATTGATAAAAGTTTATAAAGTTTTTACTTCTAAATCCGGAAAATGCTCTCATGTTGTCCCAAAGGACTTACCTACCTATAAATCTATCATCTTTTCTTTTGAAAACTTTAGAACGACTGATTGATAAAAATATTAGATCTTAAATTGATCCACGGCTTTTGTCTCCGCCTCTACATGCCAACTGTAAAAGAAAGTCGGTGAAATCGGGTCTTCATTCACTGACTAGCCACATCGAACAATCCCTGCATGATAAAGAGTACACAATGGTTGCTTTTATGGACATAGTAGTTTCCTTTAACAACGTCAACACTTTCGAAATTACGACTGCGCTGTCAAATCTGCAGATAAACAATTCACTTGGGGAGTTGATCAGTCTAATGTTAAATAGCAGAATAATCATGTGGTAGTGGCAGCAGGGTGATTGCCTATGCGGATGACGTTGCTATAGCCATCTCAGGTAAGTATCTTAATACTAGTAGAGAACTCTATCAGGTAAATCTTAACATATTAACCCGTTGAGCGAGACGCTGTGAATTGGGAGTAAACCCCCATAAAACTGATCTCGTCCTCTTTTCCAGGAAATATAAAATTCCAGTCATAGACCCTCGCTCAATCAATAGTACCAGTCTAGTCTTATCCAATACAGCAAAATATCTGGGTCTCATTTTTGACAGGAATTTAAACTGGAAACTTGGCAAAAAGCCATTGGGACCAAATATATACATACGTCTCGGTTATAAGATGGATGCTCACCTACGTGGCGGTTGTCTGGTGGACGGCCTCATTATATACAATCAACTGCGGCAAAGTAAATAGAGTTCAAAGGATAGCATGTTTGTGCATAAGCGAAGCCCTACGAATTACTCCCTCCCCAGCACTGCATATTCTATTAACTTGACACCCCACGATATTCTCAGTAGGCAACAGCTGCTGACGCAGTTATTCACCTTAGGGTGACTGCGAGTAAGCTCAATGAATTATTTAGCCACGCTAATAAAGGGAGGGGGTTAGCCCTTATTTATTGATATACAAAATCTTAAGATTGTTAGGTCAAAATTTGAAACAAATTGGAACAAAACTAACTAAGATACGAGTACCAGTAGTACTAGTAGAACTTTAAGCGTTCGTTACTCCGATAGGTTTTTATATATTTTCACAGAAGCTGCGCGGCGCGCTTAATAAGCAGCTTTGCGCTCTTAGAATCCCTTAATTTTTTTGTTCGTCGATGGGTCTTTGTAGGTATACTAATGTTTACCAATGTTCTGTATTTCCGGCTTGTAGTGTATATACATCAGTTTAGAAGTACACGTTGCGTTGAGCAGTTGTAGACGATACTGAAGTTTCGCTGTGCGTGTTTGTTCATAGTTTGCTCTGTTTTGTTTGATGTTTTTAGTAATTTAAAATTTATTATCAGAATAATGCCAAGAAAAGTAAGCAGAGAAGAATGGCAGAAAACTGGTGCTAATTTAAGTCGACTGAAATAAATGATAACTCCACAGAAAAATGTGAAGTGTAGTAGTGCAACATCTAAGAAAATCTAATTAAATACTAGTTTGGCAGTAGAGGAGAATTTGGAAAAACATTGCAGGATCATCGGTTTCATTTTAGTTTTTAAACGATTGGTAGCTAAGTGTGTAAAGTGTGATAGAGAATTTACATTTCAATCGTGCAAAAAGGAATGACTCGGAATTAATATTAAAGTAACGTGTGAAAAGTATACGAGTGATACTTCAATGGTATTTACAATATGTAGCAACATGTACTTTCAAAGAAAGTTATTACATGAACTCGTGCGTACAGAGGACAGTAATCGGGTCAGCTAATACCTAGACAAAACCAATAGATGCTTCAGATATAGGTGCTGACATTTCTGAATTTTATGGACCAGAAATCGATGACTCTGTTTAGGCGTGAACAAATTTTTCGTATACAAAACTTTAAAGTGCTTTTCTTACAAAATCAAAATCTTCTCGACTGATTCTTTTGAATTTCAGTATACTACTTCCTTACGTACATGATCAGGTACCTCTGGGTGCTTATCGTATAATTTTATTGATTAATAAAGTCTATGGTCTATGGCAATTATGATACCATAACGACTTCTGTTGCAAGCGAATATCCGAAGATAAAAATTATCGATGACTTTTTAAATATTAAGTGGGTCAATGGCCATAATTTCAGTTTGGATGTTATGTTTGCGATCCTTAATTGTCGCTGGCTTATTGCCATAGACCTTTCTCTCCAAATAACCCCAGAGAAAGAAGTTTAAAGGTATCAAACCGCATGAATTTGGAGGCTAATCAACTTCTCCTCTAACCGAAATAATGCGATCTTTAAATTTCGTACGCGGTAAATTAATTAAATGTTGGCTTGCGTGGACGGTAACCAGAGATCGTTCAGACCCAATTCATTAATTTTGGAAAAATAAGTAGATGGTCAGTTTGTTGCGGTAACGTTTTCACTCACTGTAACTTTCTCTCTACCCGCATCTTCGAAAAAGTACAGCCAAAGATGCCATGATTTTTTGGGATGCATTGGATTTACAGAAACGACAATTTTGTTTATTTACGTACCCATCTGTCCAAAAATGGGCTTTATTGGAAAAGATCAAATTCGATGACAAATTGTCCTGGCGATCCTACATCCAATTAACAAATCGAAGAAAAATGGTCAAAGATTGTATGACATCTGTCAAAAAGATCAACCACGTTGAGTTCAACGACAGTAATTGACAGCCAATGTCCACACCATATTCGGAGTCGGTGACTGCAACTTTAAGAGCGTTAACTCCAATTTCCGGTCGTAATTCTCGCCCTAGTAGACAGGCAATAACAAGTTTAGTGCAAAAATTTGAGTCTACATATTCGTTTTGTGATGTTGCCGTGTCAGTGCGACAACGGGTTGGTCGAGGTGTCGAAAATATCGCTGCCGTTCAGACGTCCGTAGCAAACGATCTAAATCAGTCAATTCCACGGCGTTCTCAAGAATTGGGCATTGCTCAGATCACATTATGGCGTATTTTGCGTAAGGATCTTGGTTAACATCCATACAAGATCAAGCTGACTCAAGAATTGAAGCCGATGGACCATTTGAAGCGACGTACGTTCTCCGATTGGGTTCTGGAGAAGGAGAAGATGCGCCAAGATAATGAATTTCGTCGCAAAATCATCTTCAGTGACGAAACTCATTTTTGGCTCAATGGGTTCGTCAATAAGCAAAATATGTGTTATTGGTCGGGTGAAAACCCACATATGTGCTTCATGAATCACCACTTCATCCACAAAAAATAACTGTTTGGTGCGGTTTGCATGTCGGCGGCGTTATTGGGGCATATTTTTTCGTCGACGATAACAATCGTCACGTTACTGTAAATAGTCAGCGTTATGATCACCGATTATTTGTGGCCCGAGTTGGAAGATATGGACTTGGACGACATGTGGTTTCAACAGGATTTTGCCACAAGCCACACAGCACACGCTACAATCGATTTATTGAAGAGTAAGTATGGTGAGCGTGTTATCTCAAGACATGGGCCAGTCGAATGGCCGCCTCGTTCGTGCGATTTAACGCCGCTTGACTATTTTCTGTGGGGCTACGTTAAGTCATTGGTTTATGCCAACACGCCGACGACGTTGGAAGAGCTCAGAGCCAACATTGAACGCGAAATAGCGGCCGTTTGTGTGGCCAATATGTGTGGTCGAGTCATTGAAAATTGAGTCCAACGAATCGACCGCTGCAAACGTGCCCGCGATGGCCATATGAACGAAGTCGAGTTCCATTCATAAACGTTTTGATTGTACTTCAAGCCAATAATAAAGTTTTTGAAATATCTCAAATGGTTTGCCTTTTATTTAAAAAAAAAGTTGTCAAGTCGTTATTAGAAAACCCTTTACAAGCTTAATCTAACTTAAGAACTAACAGAAAGACTTAAGAGCTAGGGACCAAGGAAGTAATGGAGGAGATCTTGTTTGTGGCGAGGAGTGTTCAGGTGGAAATCAAAATGGGAGAAGTTTGAGTTGACTTTCGGAGAATTCGGAAGATTGGTTCGTTGAAGCCATAAGAGATGCGGTGGACCGGTAGATAAAAGAGACGAGGACAACGTAGATTGCTGGGATTAGTATTGAAGGAAATGGGGTTAGAATAGGTACACAGTCGATGGAACCTGAGAGAAATCGATGAATGAAAAGAATGTCAGAAGTATTCCTACGTTCTTCTAACGAATTCATATTTAGAAGCTTGAGGCGGTCTTGATAAGGAGGTTAGATTAAAGGGTCGTTCCACGGCAGACCACGGAGAGCAAATCGGAGGATTTGACGTTGAATACCCTGACTCGGGAGACATGAATCCGATTAAAAAGGGACCAAGCTTGACTGGCATATTAAAGCAGGGGGCTAACATAGCTAATATAGAGGGATCTGGTTACATACGGATTGGAAAATTCCTTTGACCACCGTTTAACAAAGCTAAGTGATGAGTTGGCTTTGTGGATCATCTTATCGATATGTGAACGGAAACTAAGCTCACAGTCGAATAATATGCCAAGGTCTTGAAAAAACTGAACCAGGGCAATTGGTTGACATTTGGCTATATTAAGCTCTAGGCAGTTTTTGAGGCACCAGATTGAAACCCGATTAAGGTCTTCTTGGAGAAGGGCAGAGTCATGGGGAGAGGAAATAATTTTAAATAAATTTGTGTCGTCAGCGTAAAGGGAGAGGTAGGAGTATATAATGACCCTATCAACATCGTTGATAGTAAGAATGAAGAGAAGAGGACCAAGATGACTGCCTTGTGGAACTCCAAATGAGGCTAGGAATGGAACAGAAGGGGCGGACCTAAACCGAACACTATAATATCGGCTTACCAGGTAAGAAGAAATCCATTTTAATAAGAAAGGTCTAAAGCCGAGAGAAGATAATTTGAGGAGGATCAATTGATGAAATATCTTATCAAACGCTTTAGTGCATTTGAAGCTTAAGGCTTCGTAGAAAATACTTTCGAAGAGATTGGGTGTATGAGAGAATTTAGCAATGGGACGATAAGTGGTAACTTCATTAATAGATCTTTTTTTGTGTATCGGGATTATAAAAGAGGTCTTCCAAATCTGGGGAAATTCTCACTGTGTAAGGGGTAGACGAGAAAGGTTGGAAAGGGGTAAAGACAGGTTGGAAGAGCATTATTTAGAAAACACGGCGGCGAGTCCCTCTGGGCCAGGTACAAATTCACCTTTAAGATTTAGTAACTTTTCTTCAATAAGTTCAGGATCGAAATTTTGAGCGAGAAAGGGAAAAATGGATCTGGTACGAAGGAGTTGTTGGCAAATGATTGTTTAAAAAACGTAGCGAAAAAGTTGACGATGGTAGGAGGATTACTTGAAGATTTGGTTTCGAAAAGGAGGGAGGAAGGATAACCATCAGTCTTACTTTTGCAATTGACAAATTGAAAAAAGGACTTGGGGTCATTTATGAAATTGGTTTGCACACTATTCAGGTAGCGTTGATAGAGAAAGGTATAGAGTTCAATGAAGTGAAGATATATACCTAAATAGTTTGAATAGTCGGAAGAAAAGTGGGTGCGAAGGAATACCACCCATAACTTGTTGCTTTTATTTCGTAGAGATCGAAGTCTGCGATTATACCAAGAAGGGGCTGTAGAAGAAGTTTTATGGCGGGAATAAAGCACATAAAGGCACATGATGTTCATTATCATATCCTACGTATCAACGCTGTCTTTTCTAGCATTGTAATCGAATACCATTTGAGGCTTCTTAAAACTTCCGGTATTCACTTTTTTAGGTGTACTGAGCTGAACAACAAAACAAGTCGATTATTTTTTGTCACAAATTAGCACATTGTGATGTAATTGGCATGGTCGAACAGGAATTCAGTATACAGATTGAACTTCTTATATTTGCGAACAGTACCGTGAATGGTTATGTCTTCTTTCTACAACTGTACAGCCAACTCGTACGATGTAAAAAAATGATCGCAAGTTACTGTTCTGGCATCGTGTGTACCAATATTAGATAAAAAAAGGATTAGATTTAGTATTGCTTGAGTCATTTAAAAAAAATAAATATTTGGCGCGACAGCCCGGTGTTGACCAAGGCGCTCTTTTCGCACTCATTTGTGTTTCTCACTTTTTGAATTTTTACATTCCTGAGCAGGGCCTACTATTTTTATTGCCGGTTCCGAACGGCTCTCCTGAAAAGTTCTTTCATAGGCAGAATTTGACTTTCGGAGGTTTGCCATTCATTCATATTACTCTGATGGTTTATATCTGTCGACTCCGGAGGGGGTCTAGAAATCTCGCTGATGTTGATGAAGAAACTGGAAGTTCGTTCGACTCGTACTTGTTTTTTTTTAGGTTGGAGAACAAAAAGATGTCGCAGGGAGCAAAATACGAGGTTCGGGGAGCAATTCATAGTGCAATTCAACCAATTTGGCTACGGCGATGTAGTGTGAGCCGGTGCGTTATCATGGTGGAGAAGCACTTTTTTCTTCGTCAAATGTGGTCGTTTTTTCAATAAATCGATGTACATGGTATGCTCCTATGATTGTTGGCTATCTCAGCCAACTCGCGAATTTTTCACTCGGCGTTCCGCCAATACGTTTTATAGCAACGTGTGGCCATGGCGAAACTCTGCGATGGAGTGGGTTCCAAGAACCTGCGAAGGTAACGACTTGGCCATCTTCTGTCCGTATCGTGTTGACGAATCTAAGGCATTTATAGTGAGCAGGTTACTAATTTAATATTCTGTTTCTGAGATAGATAGTTTCCAGCTAAAGCAATGCATTTAATCAGCTTACTTTGCGATACTAAAATATTTGCCAAATTTCGCAGACAATCAGCACTAGAATGAACAGTGTGTTCACATTAAGTTAGTATTGCCTTCTATTTAAAATTAAATTACAAATATCAGCGATACAGGTTTTCCAAGTCAGATCTACGAAGTCAAAGGCCAGCGTTTATTTTTGAATTGATCAAACCACACATACATAAATTCAAGCCTTTGTTGTGTAAAGATCAAATAAATTTGTTTTCCAAGTTTATAGCACTTCATGGATGGCATCCACCATTTAATGGGGAGACTTAATTATTAGTGGAATTGTTGTTGTTTTTCTATTCTATGCAATAACTCATCTTACGTGAATTCAGTTGCCTGAAAAAAGGAATGTCCTTCGAGCGAGGCTAGTATCGAACTGGGAACCATCCGATATGGAAGCCAATACACTACTACTTGAGCCAAGATCACCCACAAGTCTTGTTACTTTCCTTAAAATCCTTTTTCTAATTCCATATTTGCGTAATCATCTGTAAATCCCCTATCCATAATTTTTCTTGTTGTCCACCATGACGTATGTGCAACATTTTTTTCCATTTGAATATCTCCTACAAGCGTAGAACTTTCCTTTCGAACACCTACATTTTAATTTGCACATGTAAACAATTTCTAAATTAAAGGGCACACAAGTTGGTAAATGGTAAGTTCTTTGGAATATTTCCTTACAAGATAGATCATCAATTTTAATGTGTGCATCGAGATTCAATTTCTCATCATACAAAGGCACTCCAACTAGTACTTGTATGTTTGCATTCGCATACCCGATATGAGAAAAGCAAATTTTGCTTCTAACCCTATACTCAGACATAAGACACGTTAACCTGCAATACCACGAAGTTTATATGAACAAAAAAAATAAAAAAATCGTCAATTTTAAGCATAGTCTGGGGTATAGAGCATGAATACTAACAACCCATCGACTAACCATCGAATGGAGCGATGAATTCATGTTTTGATGATAAGTTTCTGAAACCGAATTTTTTTTTATCTATTCCTCTTGTCCTATGCCATCGTGCTTGTGCCTTCCCATGGAGCAGAGCGATGTCGAAAGGAAGAAGCTGCTCCACCTTCAATGGTACTCTCTAGCCGAGATAATCCACTTGTACGACGAACACTATGTAGTTACCCTGCACATTCACCTCAAATAGCTGCTACTGTACTATGTAGACTTTTTTTCCTTCCCCCTCTATCCGGTGGGATCCTAACAAGTAAATGAAAAACCTTAGATGGAGTTTCTTTCGAGGTTTTTGTTTGTCAAAGTCTAAATGAGTTCTTCCTCTTGGGGAAGGGGACTTCACCATTTCACCAATGCAACATTTCGTCGAACTAACACTCTGAAAACACAACCAAGAGAAGATGATATAGGATGAAAAAGGAAAGATTAAGGAGCTTTCAGTTTGCCCCAGCGACACTTAAATTGAATAAATACAATTTTGAATAAATTTTTGCTAAGATCAAGGGACAACAACATCATTTGGTAAAACTTTTGCGGTCGTTATGGCTGTTGATTCCGGCTTTAGTTGCTGTGTATCTACTCGTACCACCTACTACGACTTGACTATATTTTCTATATTTTTCTCACTCTTTCTCCCTCTCTTTCCGTTTCTTCCACTCTCAGTATAATGAAAAAATAATTACAAAATTTCCAACCATGGCCTGTCTTAGATAATGAAAGTAAGAGTACCAGGAATTCAATTTTGCCCGCAGCAAGGACTCTTCTTTTCTTTGTGATGGCAATGTCTATGGCTACATGGCACCACCATGATACCAGTGTAGTTAGGATGATAGTATATTACTAGCATACAGAATGAATAGAAATTTCTTAATAATATCATAATTGTTGCATCTTCTTTTGACTTTTGTTTATGGGAATTTGTTTTGAATTTTTCGCGGAAATAGAGATAATAATCTGTTCGCCCCAATAAATTGTGCAGAGTTGTTTAATCGTACTAAAAGATGAGACGATACCAGGACGACAATTTCTTTATCCGAGTACCAAGGGGTATTTTGTCCTATGTTTGACGAGGTACTATAGATACTTACCAACAACATTCAAGTACCCGAATTGGGTCTTTGCGGTGACTGTGTTAATCTGACACATATATCGGCCTTTATCCTCTTCATGGACATTGTTGATGTGCAGATACCATGTTCGGTGACGGTCGTGTTTATCGTGGGTCACACTAATTCTGGGATTTCTCGTTATGACGTGATTGTGTACTGTCAAAATTGCTGATTGCTCAAAGTGCATCCAGGCCACCTGGAAATAGAAAACGAAAACGGAAACTTTAAAAAAAAGCAGGTTGCAGTGCGATTGCTGAAGTAAATATGCCGACGAAATATATTTTTCGGTAAAATTTTCATGACGTGGACATAAGGGATAAAGCAAATATTTGAAAATTGCTATTGGTCTAGAGTTGAATAGCACATGGGTGGTGGGCGTCAGTTATAGAGGTCAGCTTCAGGTCGGTTCAGTTTTTAGGTGGGAAGCAGGTTTAATATAGTGGGCAGGGTAAACAAACGGCTTAAGTGATTAGAAATTTTCTCGTGTGTTTAAAGGGAGTGTTAGGGAAGAATATTAGCACAGCAGCTTGGGTAATTAAATACTTATGGCTAAAAATGGTTTTTAAAATTGTTAACAGAGAAATAATTTAAAAATGAGCAAATGTGCGAACCATATGTTTTTTTAGATCTTTTTTTTACGTAAACACGAATGCAACAGGAAATAAGTACATAAAGATTTTTATATATTTTTAATCAAAGAGTAGATTCATCCACGTTTTAAAATTACAAAAGTTTTTACAGATTTTACTTGAATTCAATAGCTTTAAGAGGGGCGCACTTTGAAAGCACTTTGACGGAATTTGGATATCGGAAGGAAAGTTCCCGTCCATGAAAACGCTTACCTATAAGAATGTAGTTATCGCCTTTGTAGCGTTTCTAATTTGAAAGGCTGGCAATAACAACAGTCTGAACGACGTTGAGTGCAAACACTGTGCTGATCAACTGTGGGAGTTAGTTTAAGCAGGGAATGTTTGCATTCAATTAAAAGGCTGCGATATGGAGAACGAAGCTCTTAGAGTAAAGTGCACCACGCAGCAAACTCTTGAATGGCGAAGCAAGTCTATTCCCCCGCCTATGGGATCTACGTCTGTTCAGGTTTCTAAGCCACTAAAACTGACGCTCGTCATCTCCTGGATTCAGGGAAACAGGGGATGTGTGAATGTGTCTTCATGCGTAGAACCCTGGGCTCGACACTGGATAGGGGACATTTTTTCTCACTAGGAGAACAAGAATCGGGAAAACGACGATGTGGGCCTAGACAAAGCTTCTGCTAAGACAATTTAATAGAGGTATGACTTACATCCATCTTCACCTTGGAAAAGTTAATTTCCTTTTTATTTCAAAATAAGTGTAGACAAGAGATGAACAGCGCATCTTAGATGAACGTTAAACATTCTTAATCTGCTACTGAATCCCTATTTAGGAGGCCTTCCGTATTTAATACAAAACCTAACTTAACTTCTATACAGGAACCATGGCTATGGAATAAACACTTCTTCGGTTTAAGATTTTTAGCGGTCTTAAACTTCAAAGACTAAGAGCTCACTCTCACCCTCTAAACTATGATAATTTTGCAATCAAGATTTAGGTGCTGCAGATGCAAAAAATTAGTCTTTTCATTAGCTCATTTTTCTAACTCCTTTGGTAGTTAGTAGCCAAGTTCATTGCAAATTGTTATTCCAGGATGATGGGGCTTATAATATACTGCGATGCTATTGATCAGAATACTCTTCGGGGTAATATTTACGTAAGATGCAATTATCTCCTTTCACGCTATTATTTAATCTGATTTTAAACTTATCTTAATCATTTTATCAAACAGATACGCCAAGGAGATCATCGGCCTGTAAGTACTATCAGAGTCTTTCATTCTTTCCCACATAATGTACATTCAGCTTCGTTGAAGGGGAGAAACCTGTGGGAAACCAACTCGACACGCTTTAGCGAGAATCTCGGCAAGTCTGTTAATGCTCATGCTGAACGTAAAACAAACACAGAAGGTAGCTTCTGTCAAAACTTGAACGCTGTCCTAACCAAGTGGAATAATATGTCGAAAAAGAAACAACGTTTATTAGGATGAGCTAATTCAGATTTCGAAGACTGCCTCTTATAAGGACCTTTGCGGGCACTCGGTGAAGTAAGCAGGCTAGTCAGAATCGTTTAAGAGTATATCAGCCAGACTGGTAACACTCACATATGATGGCACATAACATGAATAGAAAGCCAAAACTCTCCCCTTTATGCTTGAAACTCACATGTTTTAAACGTTTTAGTTTGCCTTTCTTCATCTGTTAGAGTATGGAGGAAATCGTTGAGCCTCATGTGCACAAAAATGCCTTGCGAATGCAATTTCTTTTTTGTATATACAATATGCCTCCAAATGTGGAAAATTCTATGAGACTGCGCTCCAAAATATGGTGGGCGCTCGACAAGAAGAAGTACGCGCCTGTCATTTTATCCTTATTGAGGGTATCTTAGACATCGCAACTTTTAACAGCATACGTAACTCGAACAGACAAGATGGCGTTAAGGAATTAAGGGCACTGGTGAATAGGATGCGAATACCCAGTGGACCCAATATGTGAGTAAAAAGTGTTTTTCCGCAAGGCGGCGTCCTATTACCACTGCTATAATGATCGATTAATTTCTCAATAGTTCTATTGCCAACGTTTAGGCATATGCAAATGATGTAGCTATAAAGTCTATTGGAACATTCCTAATTAGAGTCCCAGGTCATAATGAGATCACGGGAAATTAGGAAAGGGTTTCTCAGAAATATTTCTCAGAATCCGAGCCCACCTACTTCCTCGGTTTTTGTTTCTACTGATAGTTGGGTTTTATATGAGCACAACTGCAGATAACATGACTCTTCAGGTTGCCAGCAGAGCAAGTGAATGCTACCCTACCCTACCCTCTAAGAGGACAGCGACTTTTCTGTTGCCCTTCAGTAAGGAAGATTGAGAACTGCTTACTGGCGTCGTACAGCGTTTAAAAACCACCTAAGTGCTTTAAGCATAAGTGACACAAAATTTGATGACACTGTGGTGTACTATAGGGTTTTCCAACAGGGACTTGACAGCTTCGAATTTAATTTGTAAACGCACTTTTTGACTAATCATCAAACTGTCACTGTCAATTTATTCAGTAAACTCAACATTTTCATCACGGTAAAGCACACTAACGAGAAACGCCTGTAAATTATAAAAATTTTCTACAGATATTCGGAGTCGGTGACTGCAATTTTAAGAGCGTTAACTCCAATTTTTGGTCGTAATTCTCGCCCTAGTAGGCAGGCAATAACAGGTCTAATGCAAAAATTTGAGCCTACATATTCGTTGTGTGATGTTGCCGTGTTAGTGAGACAACAAGTTGGTCGAAGTGTCGAAAATATCGCTGCCGTTCAGACGTCCGTAGCAAACGATCCAAATCAGTCAATTCCACGGCGTTCTCAAGAATCTCAATGAGGCATCGCTCATACCACATTATGGCGTATTTTGCGAAAGGATCTTGATTTACACCCATACAAGATCAAGCTGACTCAAGAATTGAAGCCGATGGACCATTTGAAGCGACGTACGTTTTCCGCTTGGGCTCTGGAGAAGATGCGCCAAGATGATGAATTTCATCGCAAAATCATCTTCAGTGACGAAGCTCATTTTTGGCCCAATGGGTTCGTCAATAAGCAAAATATGCGTTATTGGTCGGGTGAAAACCCACACATGTGCTTCATGAATCACCACTTCATAGACAAAAATAACTGTTTGGTGCGGTTTGCATGCCGGCGGCGTTATTGGGCCATATTTTTTCGTCGACGATAACGATCGTCACGTTACTGTGAATGGTCAGCGTTATCGCGCCATGATCACCGATTATTTTTGGCCCGAATTGGAAGATATGGACTTGGACGACATGTGGTTTCAACAGGATGGTGTCACAAGCCACACAGCACACGCTGCAATCGATTTATTGAAGAGTAAGTATGGTGAGCATGTTATCTCAAGACATGGGCCAGTCGATTGGCCGCCTCGTTCGTACGATTTAACGCCGCTTAACTATTTTCTGTGGGGCTACGTTAAGTCATTGGTTTATGCCAACATGCTGGCGACGTTGGAAGAGCTCAGAGCCAACATTGAACGCGAAATAGCGGCCGTTTGTGGGGCCGAAATGTGTGGCCGAGTCGTTGAAAATTGGGTCCAACGAATCGACCTCTGCAAACGTGCCCGCGGCAATATGAACGAAGTCGAGTTCCATTCATAAATGTTTTTATTGTATTTCAAACCAATAATTTAGTTTCTGAAATATCTTAAATGGTTTGCCTTTTATTTAAAAAAAAAGGTTGTCAAGTCGTTATTAGAAAACCCTATATAAGCCTTTCAATTCAATGGAGCATCTGGGTGTTCATTCTCATAAGACTTTGACTCTAAGGGATTTACGTAATTACATAGATGTACCTCCATGTACCTGTACGACTGAATCGGTCACCTCAAACTTATTGGAATGATTCAGCAAGAATTTGAAAGAGAAACGAAAACATTTGGCCCAGAAGAACATGCCCCCATATGTGCGTAGCCGCCTTGACGAAATTTCATGAATTGGACTACGAATTGCTCCCTCATCTGCCAAACTCTTCAGATTTAGCCTCAGTGTCTATTTCTTATTTTCAAAGCTGAAAAAATGGCTCGGTGAAAAGAGATTTGGCTCTCAAACCTTGTAAATCTTTCTATTTTAAGGGGATCAACCAATTGGTTGATGTACCTCCCGGTACATTAAATATGAGTATAACTTTATTCGATTCACGACCGGTTTTCTGATGAATTTTCAAGAATTTGCAAAATGTTTCGACATAAACTTGCCTACAGCAGTACTACCTTCACTTAACCACTGATTGGACACTACATGTAACATACTTAAAAACACTGACAGTTACAAATAATGTTGAGTTCTCTGCTGTAGTGATTTCGAGAGAACGACTTGCGAAGAACGATAGTTTATTACCTCAACTCCGAATATATATCGTATATATTGCGCTAATGGATTTTTATGGAGTTTCTTAAAAAAAAAAAAACTGACAAACCTCAGTTAAAAGGGTATTCCCAAATGTCATTGTAAAGGTACGTTCAATCCCATGCCAGCTGTAAAAACTATAAAAAACTAGAAAAAAAAAAAAATCTGTCAACTTTTCCGCTTTTTTTTTATACGAATAACGTCTACCAAGAGAATGCTAACTAAAGCAACCAATTCCTCTTACTACCGCAGAGACTCTGCAAATTCTGGCAGTATCATCATCATCATCATCGTCGTCGACGTTATCGTCTGCGCATAGGTGCCACTTAAGGGTACCTCTGCACTTTTTAATATGAATACAACCAACCACCAGCTGGAGAGTGTAACCATTCTGCAGTTCATATTCCTTTAGTCTACGTGTCAACCAATAATAGAGAATTTAAGTCAACAAGGTAAGTTGAAGAGGCATAGGTAAGATTATTACTACTTTCGCACTGGCACATACTCCATGAACATATAATGGAAGTTGTCTAGCTTAACAGATAAATGAAGGCACATCAAAACCGACTGCTGAAGCAGATAAAAACCTAAAACAGAAATTCTTTAAACAAGAGGCTAAAAGCAAGCAAACAGAACAAAAACAGGACACAGGCAAAAAAAAAAAAAAAATAAATAAAATAAAAAAATAAATAAAAGAACTGAGGTGTAAATGTTTTCATTTTGGAACTCATGGAAAGAAAAGAACTCTGAACGTGTACTGAATGCAAGAGTTTTCCCCCAGAAACCTCTTCTTCGAACAATTGCACACCTTGGGTACACCTTGGAGAGATGTTTTCTGATACGAGGTATTATTTTAATGTGAACCTTCGACACCTACCTCAATGCTTCCATTACAATCCCCAATTCTGACTCCAATTCCGACCCCAATTCCACACCTCCATCAAGAAAAGATTCTCTCAGTAAAACTTTACGAAACGAAATATTCCCTCACACCTTCTAGTCACCTCATCTTATTCACTTTTCTATGTTGGATACGTCTTCGACCTACGTAAGAGCAAAGGGAGACTCTGCTGGTGGACCTAAATGGCTTGTTCTACACGAAAAATACGGTTTTCGTTTGCACATCGGCATGGAAGGAAGACAGTTGATTCAGGAGGAATGTAATGCTACCTAACTTCAACTTCCGCATCTGAAACCATGACGACGTGACTTTGGTTTTTATTATTTTCCCTATTGCTTTCTCAGGAATCTCTGATTGCAGAGCAGAGAAGACTGGGTGAATATATCTAGTAAAAGACCAGGGAATGTTACTTAATGCTTGGACATTGATTAAGCAATTCACCTGGTTCGGGTTATGAAAAGTTGTTACAAATTGCTATGGTTGTAGGGCTGGAGGAGAGAGAATATCTATGCAAGGGTTGATCAATACTCAGAATGAGATACGAAAGGAATGAGACGTCCTTTTTTACGTGGAATAATTTTTTTTTTCTTCTCACTTTGTGTAGTTCGGTCTGAGGAGTACTCGAGAATGCTTTTTGGTAATACACATACTCGTATGTACATAGTTCTATGGAAAAGTCTAGAAGAAAGTGTTAACCTGTAGGGGTTTTGCATGTTCTTACGACGGTAGACAGCGTAATAGTAGCACTAATGTTCTTATTCCGAACTTCAATGTGTATAGTCTGCCGATTGTGGATTAAAAACGTAGAAACAAGATGAAGTTTTGTTGAGATTAAAAGGTACAAGTGGCAGACTTTTTTTTTTGTGTACCAAAATAAGTGGGACAAGTTATGGTGAACTGTTCTCCATTAATGACGTTGAAACGCGCACATGTGTTAATTCTGTTTCTTGTATTTCTTTGACTTACGTGACTCTCCTTCTTATTATGCTCCGAAAGAATAGAGAAGTATAAGAGCGCATCCTTACACTTACCGGTATGGGTCAAAAATAGAATTTGGAAAATGAATATTGGTGGTACCGAAATGTGCAAAAATATTCGTCCTAATTATACACGTTTGGAAACTGACTACCGGTTAAATTGTCTTCCCTGCAGATCTGACAGTAGAATGAGCTTTAGAGTGACCCTTTTTACTTTTTTTTGTATGTAAACCAACCTTAACTTTGCATCTACCTTAACTAAGAAATCAAAGATTGTATACGGCCATATATGGGTAATGCCATGAAAACTAAGCAACACTGATCGAGTCTCTATGCCAAATTGGAAAATATCGGTTGTCGATGTGCGCAATTATTTTTCTGAAATCCGTCTCTTAGGCTATTTGGTTATTACTTCATGTAGACATGTAACATATCTGTCCTAAAAGGTACTTCCTCTTTTTCTATAACAGTTTAAATATGAATTAAGGCAAACTGTAGACCTATACTTTGCCCACTCAAGTGAAGTGAGTAGGAAATTCACTCAAGCGAACGATTGAGTAACGATTTCAGTAAAGTGATGATCTAGAACAGATTGCCTTACCCCCTAAAGAACTATCTACAGAAAAATTAATTAAATTAAAAGTGTTGTCCTTTATTTGGAAAATCTTTAAAAAATAGATTCACAAGTGGAATATTCATTTGAGTATTTAACTTATAAAATATAAAAGAGAAATGGTGAGAGATAGCTACAGAAGTTTTCGAACATGGCTTAACACAAAAATTAAAAAATATTGCACTGTGTGAATAGTGAATAGATATGGAATACACCAAAGCATTAAAGTAAAGTTTGATCATAGAGTTAACAATCACTGAGATATTTAATATTGCCATAGGACAATGGCTAATTGAATAATAAAAGCAGAAATGCCAAGAAACTTTAACACCAAAGATGAGCCTGTGGTGCAAAAGCATCTAACACGATTTCCTTAATGTTACATGTGGGATCGGCTTACCACATCTGAAGATTACCGGTGAGCTAAAAGAAAGGTCGGATATACATTTATATTTTCGCACAGAATAATACCACATAGATGTATGGTAATAGTCCGACAAAGAATGTCTCAACAAGGAAAGAAAACAAAGTAACATCTCCTTTTGAACCGCAAGCAATATCGTGATTCTCAACAATTCTAAGTCATCCACTGGGAATAGCTTTTCAAATAATTTTTTGAAGAAAATTGCATTAGTACATAACTGGCACATACTCGTATCTTTAACAAAAGCATCGACAACGGAATATTTTGCGATAGTACGAATTTTGCTGAGATTACACTTATCTTTAAGAAAGATAAAATATTAAACAATAATACATAGACCAATATCACTCCTTTCAGTATTTTCAAAAATTTTTGAAAAAGCTGTCGAAGCAGAGTTATTGATTTTCTTGAGAAAATTTTGTCCTTCAGTCCCAATCAATATGGATTTGGAGTTGGTTTGTCGACGGAAGATGCATTTTTGCATTTTTGTAGTAATACCCGTATATATGAAAGTTTAAATAACAAAAAATATACTGCTGCACTAGACATAGACATAACAAAGTCCTTCGATACCGCTGACTATGAACTTTTATGGGTCAAACTAGAAAAAGCTGGCTTTACGGGCTTTATGCTTGATTGGTTTGTCTCATATCTTAAGGACAGGAAACAAAGGGTCATGGTTGACAGGAGCTTCGGTGATTGTCTTTATATTAGAATAACTGTCCCACAGGGCTCCGTATTGGGACCTATTTTATTTCTAATATTTATAATGTAGGTTGGTCTTTTTCGCATAATACGGTTCTCGACTACTTTAAGTGCTATCAAAAATATGTAACATATGATGCAGGTATGAGCTGATCTTTTAAATGCTTTATTACTGAAAATTTTATTGTCTAGAAATATCAGGGATTAAACATAGATACATGTCCATATTAAGGAAGTATCTATTATCAGCAACCTTTATTATGTTCCACCTTAGACAAATTTGTCCTCGTAAACTTTAAGAAACTATGTAATACGACCTAAGCTGTGTCCAGCGGGTGATTATTTGCTTTGGAAAACTGTAGATTGTGGTTTTCCATCGGATTTCTGGAGTTGAAATTTTATTCAAAAATGTTGGGAAAAGTGTCTTGCCTCACATCAATGATAACATTGTGTAGAATGCAAACAGCTTTTACAATATGAACTGCATGTTCAACATAAGTTTCAATAGCTTTAAATAAAATTCTAAATTTGGTCGAAATAATGCCGAATGTACACTTAACTGTAATTCTGGCTTATGACAAACGGTAATACGCATCTGAGGCCGATGTATTGTGTTGCAGTCGCCTTGAAGGTTGTGGCCTCTTAAAGGAACACAAATGAAGCCTTCTTCTCAGAGTTGGGTAGCAGCTTATATCCTGGCCAGGCTAAATTACCATTTTCGATATCACTGTCACTATCTTTTCCATATGCACCCACATCGATCATTGAAAAACCACTGTCAAGAGCACTATTGAAAAAAATCCTTAATAATTGTAGTACATACTGCCTGAATTTGCTGGACACTTAAGTCTAATATGTTTTGCGTCAATGCTGCCCAAGCAGTTGGGAAAGTTCCATTTTCCAAAAAATTCGTCTGAAACCTTTTCAAAATACCAAATTCAGTGATTGGTACAGGAGTGATTCACACATGGCCTTGCAAACCTCTATAACTATAGAGGCAACAGACGATTTTGATATTCAAAATGTTAAAGCAGTTTATCTAAATGATATTCACGTTGATAAGTATCTGTAAGAAACTGTATGTTCGTTTTTTATTTCCAAAAGATGATGGCAAAAAGAAAATACACTGATGGAAATTTGTCGTTGTAATCAGACAATTCGAATAGCCTTACAACTGCAGTCGAAGCCGACAACGAGGAGTCAAATGCCGAACTAAATGGACCAGAACTAAGTTTCACTAAAACAGACCCTCCTTCGAAGGATTTAGCACCTCGTCAAAAGAGGAAGACATTGAAGCCAAAAAGCTGGCTTTGCTTGAAGCATCGGAGGACGAAAATTCCATTTTTCTGCGGTCGTTACTTCCATTTTTGAGGAAAATGGATCCATTACGACAACTTCGAGCAAGCAAAAAATTTCAGGATGTAAGAAATGCAAGAAATGGAGGAAATGCCTCTGAAAAGTCGATGAACTCGCTTATCTTTGACATCTCTGCACCAGCTTCCCCTATTTCACCAGTTTACTCGAATGGAATTCAACAACCTCTTTCTTTAAACTTTGCTTCGCTCAGACCACATTATGGCGTATTTTGCGTAAGGATCTTGGTTTACACCCGTACAAGATCAAACTGACTCAAGAATTGAAGCCGATGGACCATTTGAAGCGACGTACGTTCTTCGATTGGGTTCTGGAGAAGATGCGCCAAGATGATGAATTTCATCGCAAAATCATCTTCAGTGACGAAGCTCATTTTTGGCTCAATGGTTTCGTCAATATGCGTTATTGTTCGGGTGAAAGCCCACATGTGCTTCATGAATCACCATTTCATCCACAAAAAATAACTGTTTGGTGCGGCTTGCATGCCGGCGGCGTTATTGGGCCATATTTTTTCGTCGACTATAACGATCGTCACGTTACTGTGAATGGTCAGCGTTATCGCGCCATGATCACTGATTATTTTTGGCCCGAATTGGAAGATAAGGACTTGGAAGACATGTGTCGTTCGGTCGTTTCGGCCGAAATGTGGAGCCGAGTCGTTGAAAATTGGGTTTAACTCCGCTGCAAACGTGCCCGCGGTGGCCATATGAACGAAGTCGAGTTCCTTTCATAAATGTTTTGATTGTAGTTCAAACTAATAATAAAGTTTTTGAAATATCTCAAATGGTTTGCCTTTAATTTAAAAAAAAGTTGTCAACTCGTTATTAGAAAACCCTATAGTTTCTTTGTTCTTTTACCTTAATGTTAGCAAAAGTCTTTCTTCGACAAAGACTGGTCTTTGAAAGTTTGTGGCAACATATAATGATAACAAGTATCATGTTTGTTTTTTAAAATGTCGTTGAATGGTTTTGTTATCATTTTTGTATACTGGCGAAATGATTTTTAACTTCCATTCGCACGTAATTGGGGACAAAGATGATAAAATTCGCCATAAATTAATCTGTCTTAATACTTTATATTTTTATAAAAAAATATTTATTTTCTCATCAATATTAATGTTGTCCCCTTTAAATTAATATCCCTCAGATATAATATACTTTCGCAAGCTCTTTCTACAATCTTTGAGGCACTTCCCATAAGCACTTTTCGAGTAGCTTTGAGCTCTTCCAGCGAGACCTGAGTGCCTCCACTGAGTAGATTGGGCTTTGGTTTCGTTTTCATAATCATATACCCATGATTGATCATAATTGGCGTCATTTAAGAGCTCCTGAGTGATATTCATGCGACGGTTCTTCTGATCAAATTTTAGAAGTTTTGGAACAAACTTCGCTGACACATGTCAGCCCAAAACATTAAAAAAAAAAATCACACGACACGAGTTGATCGATATGCCAACATCAGCAACTTTTCTTATGGTAATTCGACAATTTTCCAAAACAGATTTCTTCACAGCTTCGACGTTATCATATTTTGTTGATGTGCTGGGGCGTCCAAAGCGAGATTCGTCATTGGCATTTTCTTGGCCATCTTGAAAGAGCTTGTACCACTTGTAAATATTTTTTTTTTAACTTAGTGGAGTCTCACCGTATGCAAGTTTAAAGTTTTTTAGAATACAGAAACAGCTTTTCGTTAAAAAAATTTTACGCGTCGAAACCGAAGCCATTTCACACTCAACTAACAGTTGTTGTCAACGCAAGCCGCATAAACATCTGAAACGATCATACCACCTTGAACAAAAAAAAAAAAAAAAAAAAAAAACGGTTGTTTTATTTATTAAGTTGGAACATCTGTTGTTGACATTCCCTCTAAATATTAGCGTCATAACTTGACATTTACAAAAGTTACGTAGCCAAGAGTACATCTATCTCTCTTTGTGTTGGTGATTTTTTACAATTTTAGAAATGGATTTAAATTTGCAACAACGAACTTGTATTAATTTTGCGTAAAAAAAAAAACCGATTTAATGGTGCGCGAACGTTGGAAAAGTGTTTCGGCAACGATTCTCTAAAGAAAACGGTCATCTACCAGTGGCACGAACAGTTCAAAAGTGGTCGTGAGTCAATCGAAAATGATGAACGCAGTGGCAGACCATCGACATCGAAAACCGACGAAAGCATTGATGAAGTAAAAGAAATGTTGTACAATAACAGCAAATTAACCATCAGAGAGATAGCGGAAGACTTGTACATTGCCTATGGATCCGTCCAAGATATTTTGGTCATTGATTTGGGTTTCCGTTGTGTAGCAGCAAAGTTGGTGCCAAAAGACCTCAATTTCATGCAAAAAAGAGACCGTGTTGACGTCGCAAAAGAGATGATTTGAGAGGCTGAACCATTAACACTTTCTTCAAAAGGATCACTACTGAAGACGAGACGTAGGCTTATGAGTACGACACGCAATCCAGACATCAGGCAAGTGAATGGCATCACCAAATGAGCCGAGACTTAAAAAAACCACGTCGTTTTGAGTCAAAAAAGAAGGCAATGCTCACGGTTTTCATGGATTACAGCGGTATAGTGCATCATGAATTTTTGCCAGAAGGCCAGACAATAAAGAAAGAGTATTATTTGGGTGTTATGAGACGTTTGCGTGAAGAAATTCGCTGAAAGAAACCAGAATAGTATGCAGAAACTCGTGGATCTTGCACCATGATAACGCACCGTCGCACAGTGCCATCATTATTCGTAATTTTTTGACGAAAAATGCAACAAATACCATCCAACAGCCATCGAATTCACCTGATTCGGCTCTCCCTGTAACTTCTTTCTATTCAATCAAGTTAAAAAACCACTACGTGGAATGCGTTCCAGTAGCCGAGAGGAAGTAATGGAAAAATCGCAGGAAGCACTAATGGACATGCCGAAAACCGAATACAAAAAATGTTTCGAGGATTGGATCAAGCGCTGCCATAAGTGTGTTGCAGTCAATGGGGATTACGATTATTTTGAAGGGGACAATATAGATTTAGATGAATATACTTGTATTTTTAATTTTCAGAATAAATTCCGAAATTTTTTTGATCAAGGTGGTATGTGGACTCTACCGCATTTGCCGCAAACTAATGCATTTCTTGCGGCCACCGTATCGTACACGTAGCCCGTGACCGTATTTACGTTGGACACAGCGTTATTGCAATCGAAGTTCCAGTATCGACTGGCGTATTGGAGTGACATTTATTGTACAACCTTTGGTTGTTACTCAGAGGCACAGTTTTAAAATCATATGTTACTCGAAGGTTAACGGCCTCGCCACACTGAAAGCATCGGTTCCCACTAGATCACCGAAATCAAGCAGTGTTGGGAGCGGTAATTACGTAGGTGGGTGACCACATGGGAACTCAGTACTCCACGTACGTTGACAAAACGCGGCACATGGGCATAGTACCCCGACGTTTAATCCCGGACCCTACAAATTAATTTGTATCGTTCCCTTGATAGTAATAATAATAATAATAATAATAATAATAATAATGTTACTCAAAGATTGTTCCATTAAAGCGTTTATCATACATTATTTCAAAGTCTTGAATATTTTTTTCTTTAGAAGTGATTGTTTCCTTAATCAGATAGTTTTCTGGCTAATATTCCCCCACATAATACTGATATTTTATTAAATTTTTATATCGCAAAGTACCCAGACTTACGAAGAATTCGAAAACCTTTAATATTCAACAGACAAATCAAAGAATGACTGCTTAATTTTGGTTTTAATGAAGTCAATAATCTGTATAACTAACCTTTATTTTCTCTTTATCTAATTCTTTTGATATTACATTGTATTATTTCTGTTGTCCCCCTCTTCCACTAGTTAGTAAAGTTACAGGATGTATTCTCAATGAGTATTAGTATGAAGAACTCTTAAAAGTCTGTCTAAAGACAAAATATCCAAAAGGAACTTTATTGTGAAACATTAGTTTCTGACTTAATGTCAAAGATGTAAATTGATAATATAAATTTACTGAATGGAATAAAAATGTTATTGAATTGCAAAAAAAAAAATAATAATAATAATAAAATAAAATAAAAAAATATGTGCAGTGGAGGAGCGACCTCGTTGCAAGAAGATAAAATGGTTTTCCATAAAAAGGGTTTCATTTTAAGTTAATTTTTTGAATTAGTAAAAGAATGGTGACGATTTACAATAAAAATGATATCCACGATGCTTGCGTCCAGGCTCTTTTCATAAATTTGTTCATCCTATTAACTCTGCAGATCTATGATATTTAATCGATAAAAGCACGGTTATTGGCGTTGGCACTAACATTCTTTTTATAAGTCCTCAATGAAGTAAATCACACGATGGCAAATAACATGATTTTCTCAGCCAAATTGGATCCAAATTGGATTGATTCGGTCAGACAACACTCCGTAAAGGAATAATGGCCACATTCATAATTTTAACTTCCAATCATAAAAATGCAGCAATTCTGCTTACTACCAAAGCCTTGATGATGATTTGCTTCATCACTCAAAATGATTTTTCGGGTCAATTTCATGCATTTTCAAGAATAGTAGACGAACTCATTGGTTAATTGCTACTTATTACATGGGCTGAAAAGTGTGTGCCGTTCCTAAGATGGGGGGCACCACTTAAATTAAATCCATACTACTTTCAGTTAGTACCAACCTTCAAAAGATACGGGTATAAATTTGACAGCTGTCGGACGATTAGTTCTCGAGATATAGCGTTATGAGTGAAGCAACTTTTGTTACTGTGAAAAAAAAAAATGGATTCAAAGTAATTTCGTGTGTTGATTTATCATTGCTTTTTGATGGGGAAAAAATGCAGCCGATGCAAAGAAATGGCTTGATAAGTGTTAACCGGACAAACCTTTCGCAAGTGGTCCAAAAGTCAAAAGTCGTCCAAATCGACCAAAAACTCAACAGTCGGCTAGCAAGGTTATAACATCCGTATTTTGGGATACACATGGAATAATTTTTTTCGACTATCTCTAAAAGGGGCAGACTATCAATAGCGACTATTACATTGGAAGGGCGAAATCGCAGAAAAACGGCCGCAATTGAAGAAAAAGAAAGTGCTGTTTCATCAAGACAATTCACCGTGTCACAAGTCGATGAAAACGATGGCAAAATTGAATGAATTCGGCTACGAATTGCTTCCCCACCCACCGTATTCTCCAGATTTGGCCCCAGCGGCTATTTCCTGTTCGCAGACCTCAAAAGAATGCTCGCCGGAAAGTGATTTAAGACCGATGAAGAAGTAATTGCCTATTTTGAGGCTAAACCGAAATCGTACTACAAAACTGGTATGGAAAGATTGAAAAATCGTTTCAGTCAATGTATCGCCCTCGAAGGCACCTATATTGATAAATAAAGTTGAATTTTGCAAAAATTTTGTGTTTTGCTATAAAACGGCACTGAATTTTCAGCCCATGTGTTATGTTAAGATTTATTTTTAAGGGTGTTGGTATCAGTTTCGTCTATTTACTATTTTTTTAATTAACAAAACGGTTTTTTTTAGTTTTGATTTTAACTTTAAGCCATACCAGGCGTACCGGTATGAAGTGAGCGATACAAATGTCTCGATAGGGAACATTTATTGTGAACGGGCCTTAATTTTTTTTTTTTTTTTGACATCAAGTCATTGATATCATATTTTTCCATCATGATAAAAATGTCGAAACTGCTGAGTCGCATCGAATGCTTGTCGAGTCATATGGCGATCGTGCTCTATCAGAAGCAACATGCAAAATATGGTTTTAACAGTTAAGGGTAACGAATTTAATATGTGAAATGAAGACCGTGGAAGACCACCAAAAATGTTAAAAGACGCCGAATTCCAAGCATTATTGGATGAATATGACACTTTTAGTCAGAAACAAATGGTAGAAATGTTAAATGTTGCACAACAAACAATTTCTAACCGTTTAAAAGCTATGGGAAAAATCCAAAAGTCTGGAAAATGGGTGCCACATGAACTGAATGAAAGATAGATAGAAAACCGGAAAACCTCTTGTGAAATTTTGATTCAAAGAGACGATAAAAGATCGGTTTTGCATCGAATTGCTACTGGCGATGAAAAATGGATTTGTTTTCAGAATCTTAAACGTATCGGCAGGAAGACAATGCTGTGTGTCTGGTGGGACTAGAAAGGTGTAGTGTACCACGAGCTCCTAAAACCTAGTAAAACCGTTAATACAGATCCCTACCGACAACAAATGATCAATTTGAACCATGCATTGATCGAAAAACGACCAGAATGGGCCAGACACGCAAGGTAATTTTTTTCTATGACAATGCACCTGCACACAAGGCAAAACTGGTTCAGGATACAACCAAAGCACTTGGCTGAGAGCTGCTACCCCACCCACCATATTCACCAGACTTGGCTCCTTCCGACTACCATTTGTTTTCATCGATGGGACGCGCATTAGCTGAGCAGCACCTCGAATCCTACGAGGAAGTCGAAAATTGGATGACTTTTGTTTGCTTCCAAAAACGAACAGTTTTATTGGTGTTGAATTCATAAATTGCCTGAAAGATGGGAAAAATTTGTAGCTAGCAATGGTCAATACTTTGAATAAAATGTTTTTTACTTTTCCATTAAAAATTAGTCTTTTATTTTCATACCGGTACACCTGGCAGTTACAATACGTCGAAAGACATGGTATAGGATGATTCATCGTGAGCTTTGATTTTCAATAGGCTTTTCTTTACAGATTACGTGTGACTTCTATCAAACTTCTTTGTTATTTTTGTTCAGTATCATTTGGCAAGTCATCATGGAAAGACAAACACCACAACAGCATCTTCAAATTGTTTAACTGTATTACGAAAATCAGCGTTCTATGAGAAATGTTTTTCGTGCGATTCGAGGAACTTACGGTGCACATAATCGACCTGCTGAAACGACTATTGCCAATGTCATTCGCAAATTTGAGTTCCAGTTTATATTAGTGTATGATACTCAACCGGTTTAACTTCATCCAGCACGTAGTCAAGAGACTATAGCAGCTGTAGCTTAGAGTGTACGCGAAGACCGTGACGAATTGATTTGTCGCCCTTCTCAGCAGCTTAGTTTAGTGTATTCGACAACTTGGCGTATTTTACGTGAGGATCTTGGGTTAAAAGCTTACAAAATTTGTGCAGGAATTGATGCCAGACGACTTGAATTTGCGTCATATTTTCAGTGAATGGGCTCTGGAAAACTCAATGAAAATCCGGTGTTTTATTGTGAAATTTTGTTCAATGATTAAGCCCATTTCTGTCTCAACTAATGAGCAAACCGAAGAGTCCCAGAGCTACCATTACATTCATTAAAAACAACGGTATGCTGTAGTTTATAGGCTGGTGGAATCATTGGTGTTTCTTTCTGTTTCTTCAAAAATGAGGCAAATCAGAATGTCACCGTTAATGGTAACTGTAATCGCGCCATGTTAATGGACTATATGCTCAGTGTCTCGGTGAGATCTGGTTTCAACAAGAGCGCTACGAGTCATACAGCGGGTGAAACAATGGAATTGTTGAGAAATCATTTTGATGAGCACTTAATTTCACGTTTTACTGCGGTAAATTGGCCGCCTATATCGTGCGATATCCCACCTTTGGACATTTTTCTCTCGAAATATGTAAAGTTTCAGGTCTTCAGGGATAAGCCAGCTACAATTGACATTTTGGATGCCTACATTACTCGTGTTATTCGCGAGATACCAGTCGCTATGCTCGAACGAGTCGATCAAAATTGGACCTTCCAAATGGATCAACTCAGACGTAGTCGTAGCCAGCATTTATATGACATAATTTTGTAAGAGTAAATGCCAAAAATTATTCTTTTAACCGATGATAAAAATTTTAAGTTCACTTTCAAATTTATGTGTTTTGTTTTACATTATATCCAAACCTCACGATGAATCATCCTATATAAATATTGGGTTTAGTTTACATAAATTGTCTGCATGAGGCCAGCAAGTTAATAAAGATAATTTTAAGTTTATTAATCTAATTTTCATAATTTTTTTTTGTCTAAAAATGCATTTAAAATGAATTAATGATGAACTCATTGATTACTATGATTCCAGGAAAGTGAGAGTTATCATATCGTACGATATAAATGCTCAGAATGTGAGGCAATCAATGTCTTCTTCATACTTTTTACTTACCTGATTGTCGAAAAATGGTTTTAAGCCAGAATGTGTTTCGAATGTAAGACTGTATCTTACCGAGTTAGTGGTATCCAAAAGATATATTGTACCATACTCATACTTAGCAGATTACTTACTAACATTGATATATCGGACTCAGAATAAACGCAAGACTTGGCTTTATCAAAAAAGAGGAATCAATGCTTCGCCTTAACTCAGAAGTAATTCGGATTTCAAAGATAATGACTTTGTCAAAAACATCAAAATACTCGATGACACCAGCAGGCTGGTCAAACTTCTTGAATTGAGGGAATCAGCCAAACAGGAAATACTTAGAAGGTCTGACGACACCAAGGCTGAGCCAAAAGCAGGGAGCTAGGCTTGAAACTTACTTCCAGGTAATCTAACCAAAACCGGCTCACAACCAGCTCTTATCACGGAAAGTGTAATTGAGTTGAGTAACACAAGATGCCATAACTGCTCTCTATGCTCTCTAACTTCCTTCGATGGCACCGATTGCATATGTTTATCTAACGGTACAGAAAGGAACTTTTACTGCATAAATAATATATATCGAACTCCTGACGAAAAGTAAGAGAATCTTTTGTATGAAAAACCGATAAAACGAAAGTACACTCGAAATTAGCTTCATACCAATAATTCTGACTTCATAATAGAGAATATTGAGGAAGCTCTTGAGCTCCAGAAGAAGTGATCGTGGGTATTATTGCCAACCCTAAGGGTCGATAACGCAGCTTTCGACAACACGTGAATTTCGGCTAGACGTCATAGCGAAGTCGAATCGCTTGTCTTGTGAATGTGAATAATGTTGGTGAATAGGACCCAAAATGCGGATGGTGACTGTAACCAATATGTGATGGCGGTGGTAAACAGGGGTTGCCGTAAGGCCCAGTGTAAAGGAGATTTTCACAAGATATGGCTCTTTTCACCAAAAGAGCCCTTTAGGCTTACACAGCTATGGTAAAACCAGTTACATTAAACTTCCTCTTAACGGACACCCTTCTTAAGTGGCCGATTCTCTTCAGTAGACAAAATGTACTGTAATGGTTGGCTGGTATGGTTCGCAATGCTTTGTGTAAAACCCTGTTTTGACATCAAAGATAACGGTGAGTTCTTTACCGACCGTGATGGAGCAGCGTGAATTCTCCATCGTCATTCTGCACAAGCGGACGAGCTTGGTAGAGATCGCAAAACTAGATATTGCTTTGTAGAGCTCGTCTCTATGTCATACCCGGCTTTAAAATCGATGAATATCGATTTGAAGTTCATGGAGTTTTTTCAAGATCTGCCATAGTGTGAATATTTGGTCGGTGGTGGACTTTTCTGGCCTGAAGCCACATTGGTATGTACCAATCAAATTGTTGGCAAATGCAGATTGGATCTTGTAGGCGATGTTTAAAAACTGATGCCTGTGTAGTGGGCGCAGTTCAGAAGGTCTACTTTCTTGGGGTTTGGACAGTCAACCCTTTCGTCCGACCATATCTTAAAGTTGAGTCGACGTATGCTACTCACCAAGTCATCGCCTACTGGTTTGAAAAGCTCAGCAGTCAGGCCGTCTGCTTCAGCAGCATTATTGGACTTAAGCTCAGTTATGGCTATCTGGACAATTTGTTGGTTGAAAGGTTTATTGTAACTAGCAGAGGTGTTTAGTTCTTCATCGCTAGAAGAGTTTTCAGAAATACTCTTTCCAAATCCTCAGCATCGACTGCAACTCTACAACGATGTTCCCTTGCTCATCAGGAGCTTCGGTTCATCAGAGCCTCAGACTTCTGATCGGGGTTTGTATCCGCGGCATATTTTTTTTACCTTTTGGTAAAACTTCCAAATCTCACTCCTGAAGTAGTATCTCTCATATGGTATGACTTAACGTCCTTCTTTTTCCTACTGAAAAGAAGGTGTTTGTCTCTCATTTTCTGCTCATAGAGCTCGTGAGCACCTCTAGTCCTTCTATGCAGCGCCGCTTTATATGCATCTTGCTTAGCTGCATGAGCTTGCTTACACTAATTGCTAAATGAGGGGTTTTATTGTGGTGGCTTAGTGAATCCCAGCACATCAAAGGCTATCCACATCAAGATATACACAACCGTACCTTGGCTATAATATAGTAATAATCCTAGTCGATATTGACCCCTCGTAACATTCGGATATTCATAATACTATAGGAGTGTCTTGCTTTGATCGATATGTTGTCAATCTGGTATACGGTTGATTGATCAGGATTTCTCCAAGTCCCCTTTTATATAATGAGATGTGTGAACCGCGTGACAGCTACGACGAACGTTCGCCCCGCCGCAATATCGATGCCCTCTCAAGAGATCGTGGAAGCCATTTTTGGTGTCGTCGTCTTTCTCCTCTGTGAGGACGTGTGCGCATATAAGCGCATCCCTAATACGGATTGTTTTAAGGAGCTCGTTAACATGCTGCCGAAAATTCAAGACCTCATGCCTGAGTCTGCCTCTAAAAACGAATCCGCATCCAACTAAGCTGTGCTTTTTTCCGTAATTAACAAACGGCTGCACATTGCCTATTAAGGGACATAAAAGTTAACTTGCAGATCCGTCCGAAGTTTGTTTTCCTTGTTTTGCTTGTAGGGGTTGTCAACAATTAATCTGTCCATATCCGATGCTTGTTGTTGCTTTGTAACTTTATATATTTCTATGGAAGTGTAGTTACCCTGGCGGCACAACCCCCAACATGTAGAGCCAGTTCCTTTATAAATACAACTGGGACGAGGGGTTGGTTATACCGAAGCCAGTAACCCGTTCTAGGATGTGAGCGCTGCCGTTGGCCGACTTAGAGATCATCCACCACTATCTCTTTATAAAGACCCTGACTTAATCTCAGAAATCCCTACCGGCCTGAGCCCGGTAACCCGGATAAGGTCTCACTTGTTTTGTTTTGGGAATTTACTTCACCTTATTACTTGGAGGTAAAATAAGCACAATTGATATGTAGAAACAGTTCCAAAACTTGGTACCGCCAGGTTGAGACCTCTCAGTGCCTACCCTATTTCCACAGCACCCAACTATTTCTGTAGAAATATTTGACAAAACTAAAAAAATGTTTTCGGCATTCTCCTAAAATTATCTTGTATCGATTTCCATTTAAAATAAATGTGTTTGGAACACTGCTCTAAATACTAATCGCACTTTTCTCTATCGTCAATCAATTAATATGATAGTTTGGCGAATAGATGAACAAACCAAAGAAATTTTAAAATAAATCCCTTTCACATGAAAATATAACATAAAACCCTCATGCAAAACAAAAGAAGACGTTGCCATTGGGAAAAAATTCTCAATGCAAAGGGATCAACAGGACAATGCTGCAAGTATTCTAGAGTACATGGGAGTTGACATGTGGTACATCATCGCCTGAGTTTTGAAAAAAAGCATCATTTCCAAGCTCACTTTTTCTGCAGTTGAATCACTGTAAAATTCATTGAGGCATGTGATTTACTTTTAGTGCTGCTATGCAGTGGATGCAACAATATTCCAGAATGCAAAATGGATTCATAAGCCGCATAAATGCAAACACAAAACTCACCCACGTGGAAATTATGCAGAAAACAACGCGAAAGAAGGCAGAGTATCTGAACGTAAAACGAAATAGAAAAAAACTGATTTATTATCCTTTTCTTTTATCGGAATGATAGGCTTTTTTTCTTCCAAAGTTTGTGAGGTACGAGTTTGTGCCCATACGAGTATTTCTGTAGAATTGTGCATATGTATACTTGAATGTATTAAGAACTGCAAATTGTTAAGAATATTTTAGTGTTGTTGATACAAGTTGCTTCTGGATGAGTGGGGCTCCTCATCTACTAAGCATGTGTCAGATGCCTTTTTAAATTTGTTTCCGTTTTCAAGCATCGAAAAAGAAAGGACGAACTCAAATTCCAATCCAAGGAAAAGTTAAAAAAAAAAGAAATAAAACAAAAACAACAACAAGGTTGATTTATGTCGTTCTTAACGTATCCCCAAATACAAAAAGGACACAACGGCAAAAAAAGGACATAATTTGAATATTAAGTTACCAATGACAGACAGACCATGTTGACTTTTTGTGCTATCAGAATACTGATGGTCGTTTGTCGGGCAGTGGAAAGAGTGTGTTGTTCAAGCTCGAACTTGAACAAAATACCTGTTTGTTAGGACATAAACGCTGGCGGTGGTCCCTGCGATAGTCCTGGCTGTCACTTTGTTATTTATGACCACAAAATTAAGGCTATTCTCATGTATATTATTCTTGTTCCACTTCGAATACAGGAGAGAAAACGGATGCCTTTAAGCAGGACAAATTAGTGGGCTTTATGACGAGGTGAGCAGATACACATTCCAGTATACTTGTACGACTACTCGTATGTACACCAGTATGCGGTCGATATACAAGTGTACGAGACAAATTACGTAAATTGTATATCCTTACGGTCGATCGAAGGATGTGGCGCAAATTCACCATCATCATTTCGGTGTATTTTAATTGCTCGATTAATGTTTTGCCATTGCTAACACGTTACACCTTCCACCTTGGCCCACCCACCTGTCTGAGGCTTGACGAAAAGGATAACAATAAAGTGGCAAACAATGAGCAAGCATCGAGGGATGGGTTCACAAGCTTTCCCAATCATTAATCTTACTTACTGAATTTTAATTTTTTTATTTTTATTCTATACTGAAAAAGTAGATAACAATTTTTTTCCGGTTTACTATACTCACTCTTGAGTCCTGTCGCAATTGTGATAAATGGAGTAATCACACCCCACGAAAAGGTACACTCAACAGCATAAAACTTAGACCGTAACATTTTAAAGAAGTTGCAGGAAGAACATTTACTCCAATTAACGCACACTAATTGCAAATCAGTCTCTGATTGTGTTCTTAAAATCATCCTAGACACTACTCAACGTTAAGTTTTCAATTTTAATTACAAATCGTTTAAAAGTGATGAGATGGAAGAGAGATCTCTCAACTAAACAGACTTTGGCGCAAATACACCTTTTTTGTAGGGCTATAGAGTTTTTGAGTTTTTTGAGTCAGTTTTTTAGTTTTTGGAGTTCGTATCAGATGGTGATGCACGTTTCATCATCGTTGTTCAACGGTAAGAAATTTCTATTTCTGTTCGCGAAAACAAAGACGACTAGGGTAAGCATCGCTTTTATGGATAAGTTTGTTGGGAAAAAGTTTTAACACGTTCACAGGAATCTTTACCACCGTTTCATTTTGGTAAAGTCTGTATCCTCAGAGCAAATAAATTTTGACAGACAACAAAAATATAGGTACGACGACTAAGTTGTTAAGACAGAAAACTAATATCTCTATCGAAAGCTAACAAAAGTTCGAATAAGACCAATAGCATTCATTCACACTTATGCGTTTCTTATTTGCATTGCGTACTTTATTCCAAGGATTTAAAAGTATTCAAGATAGTAGAATCAATATATGATTGTATCGAATTGCAGTCCCATACTAATAGTATTTGCAATTGGTGCGATAAAAATGTACTATGCACATTTCAATGACGGTAATTGTTCGGTGATATGGTTCACACGTAAATCAACTCAAATAATTTTCGAGTATAATATTGGCAATATAATTGGCTATTTTCAAAAAGCACTTTGGGTTATTTTTGAAGAATAGTTAAAATTAAAAAGCGGCACTAAGACAACATCAAAGCTTAAGCTAACTCTATGCTTGGTTTCGTTATTCGAATATCTAAGGACTTTGTTGATCCGTATGCCTTAAGTCTTTGTATGTTTTTCTTGTTCGTTTTACCAAATATGCACTTCGTAAAGTATGTGGCTTTTATAATGTTAGTGAGTATAAATTAGATGTGAATGAATTGGTATATTACCTCTGTTAAAGAAGAAGATTGTCGGTGACATTTTAATAGTCGTTTTAATTGTTTCGCCTTACTATTTTTGTTAAATATTTATGCAGCTCTACGTACTATCAGACATAGAGAAATTTTCTTCTTTTTAAGTTCTAAACATACGACTGTTTATGATCAAAATAATCCCGTTACTAACGCTACAAATTACTATAACGATTTTACAATTAATAGGCTTAAACATGAGCCGAAAAAGATGTAAAGAGATTGTTCAAGACTACCTTCGACGCTCTTAGTGTAATTGCCAATGTCTTTAATATTTTTTTTTAACTTTTTTTTTGTTACATATGCTCGTATAAACGTCATGACATGGATATTTATTCGTAAACCTTCCTATCAACTATGTGTTTCATTGATAGATAAGATGCCCTTTTGATACTGCTTTCGACAATGTAAAGACAACAATAAGACGGATGTCAAGAACAACAACTTAGACTCCAACGTTTTTATGGGTTGATGCCGAATTCTGTTTCCAAGGAGAAATCCTCAAGAAATTGTTATGCTTGTTAGAATTGTCGTCGATTGAGCAACAAAATTCAACTATGAATTGCAAGAACTTTTGATAGGTATACCATAAAAGTTCTCGGAATTTATTCAGAAAATAAAATGTACAAGTGTATTGATCTCAATCGATATTGTCCCCTTCAAAGTAATCGTATTCCCCATCGACTGCAACACACTTATGCCAGCGCTTGACCCAATCCTCGAAACATTTTTTTATATTTGGTTTTTGGTATGTCCATCAGTACTTCCTGCGATTTTTCAATTACTTTCTCTCGGCTGCTGAAATGCGTTCCCCAAAGTAGTTGTTTAACTCGATTGAACAGAAAGTAGCCACAGGGAGCCAAATCAGGTGAATTCGGTGGCTGTTGGATGGTATTTTTGCATTTTTCGTCAAAAAATTACGAATAATGATGGCACTGTGCGACGGTGCGTCATCATGGTGCAAAATCCACGAGTTTTCTGCCCCCAATTCTGGTCTCTTTCGGCGAATTGTTTCACGCAAACGTCTCATAACGCCCAATAATGTTTACTGTCTGGCCTTCTGGCAAAAACTCATGATGCACTACACCGTTGTAATCCATGAAAACCGTGAACATTGCCTCCTTTTTTGTCTGAAAACGACGTGTTTTTTTTTTTTGGTCTCGGCTCATTTGCTGGACGCCATTCACTTGCCTGATGTCTGGATTGCGTGTCGTACTCATAAACCCACGTCTCGTCGATCTCGTGAGATCGGATTCAGTCTCGCAAATCATCTCTTTTACGACGTCAACACAGTCTCTTTTTGCATGAAATTGGTGTCTTTTGGCACCAGCTTTGCTGCTACACGACGGAAACACAAATCATTAACCAAAATGTCTTGAACGGTTCCATAGGCAATGTACAAGTCCTCCGGTATCTCTCTGATGGTTAATTTGCGGTTATTGACCAACATTTCCTTTACTTCATCAATGTTTTCATCGGCTTCCGATGTTGATGGTCTGCCACTGCGTTCATCATCTTCGATTGACTCACGACCACTTTTGAACCGCTCGTCCCACTGGTAAACGACCGTTTTCTTTAGAGAATCCTTGCCGAAACACTTTTCCAATACTTCCAACATTTCCAACGTTCGCGCACCATTTAATCCTTTTTTTACGCAAAATTTAATACAAGTTTGTTGTTGCAAATTTTAATCCATTTCTAAAATTGTAAAAACTCGCCAACACACATAGAGATAGATGTACTCTTGGCTACGTAACTTTTGCAAATGTCAAGCTATGACGCTAAGATTTAGATGGAATGTCAACAAAAAATGTACCAACTTAACAAAAAAAAAAAAAAAAAAAACAACTGAAATCGGAACAATGGGAGCACCACACGGTGGTTATTCCGTTTTGTTTTTGATGAAGATGGTACAGCGTGTAACTGGAAATAAAGCAACTGCTTCGAAATTTAGAAATAAGGTGCAAATGCGCCAAGTATCTAATATATCATCATATGCCATCCTGCCATATTTAGCAGGAAAATATTTTTTTTTACAAAAAAAAAAAAAAAAAAAAAAAAAAATTAAATTCTGCCGGCATAATTTTCATCTTGATTTACCGATCTGGCAGAAAAATCTAGCTACTAAAGCTCACCGAGACCATGTGCTTGAATTTCAGGAAGCACATAGTCCGTTAACATGAAGCGATAGCGGTAACCATTGACGGTAGCATTCTGATTTAACTCATTTTTGAAGAAATATGGACCAATGATTCCACCGGCCCATAAACCACACCATACCGTTGTTTTTAATGGATGTAATGATAGCTCTTAGTACTTTTCGGCCCAAATACGGCAATTTTGTTTATTAACGTATATTGAGCCAGAATTGGCTTCATCACTGAACAAAATTTCACGATAAAACGCCGGATTTTCATTGAGTTCTGCCAGAGCCCATTCACTGAAAATATGACGCAAATTCAAGTCGTCCGGCTTTAATTCTTGCACAAGTTGAATTTTGTACGCTTTTAGGCCGAGAATATCACGTAAAATACACCAAGCTATGGAATACGCCAAGCCAAGCTGCTGAGAACGACGACGAATCGATTCGTCACGGTCTTCACGTACACTCTCAGATATAGTTGCTATAGTTTCTTCACTACGTGCTGAGTGTAGTCTAACCGGTCGAGTATCATCCATTATTGTAAATTGGGACTCAAATTTGTGAATGTTATTGGCAATAGTGGTTTCAGTAGGTCGTTTATGCGCATCGTAAGTTCCTCGAATCGCTGATGTTGATTTTCGTAATACATCTGAACAATTTGGAAACGCTGTTGTGGTGTGAGTCTTTCCATGATGACTTGCCAAACGATACTGAACAAAAATGACAAAGCAGTTTGATAGCAGATACACGTGATCTGTAAAAAAAAGCCTATTGAAAATCAAACCTCACGACGAATCACCCCTTACGACTCGTAAATAAAGTTTTCGGAAGTAACAATGTTGATTTTGTTAAAGTGTTTAATGATTTATCTCTTATTATAAAAGTTGCTCTTGTAACTGAAAATGGGCTGAAAATTTATATGCCAATTGATATATTACTATCACATGCATATTTAGGATATGAAGGCGGGGAAAAATTGCAAAATATAAAATCAGAAAACTTCAATACTCGGGAATGTGGAAAACTATATAGAGAAAATTGTCAACACTTAATAGTCTACCTTATTAGAGAATTGCAAGCTACGACTTCACAAAATTTAAAAATTTTGAAAAAAGTGAACTATTTTCCGTAAAAAATTGTTGAAAATTTCACATAGAACTGCTTACAAAACTTTGTAAAGATTTTTTACATTTCTACAGAGCTAGCAAGTAAAATTGAAACACAATGGAATAACTTACATTTAAACTCTTGGACTAATCAAAATAGTACCGTTGAATTTTGGCGTGAAGTTAGAAACTACACAGATACCTGCAACGAGTTTCTATATAAATAACTCGCAGAGTTTGCAATTTCTTGCAATTTCAGCATTTCTGCGAATCTAACATCCTTCTTTGTACTTTTATCTTACTTTGAGGATCTAGATTTCCGGCGAAAGTAACAAATTTTCCTAACTCTGCTGTATAGAAAAAACCGTAAATATACACTCTTTCGGTGCGTTTTACTGCTCGTTGGGCAACAGTTACTCCACTCACGTCTGAAGGGTAAAATGAAATGACAAATGACCACCAACTGCAATTCACATGCAATGCATATCGAGAATTAAGAAACCAGAATTACATCTTGGCAAACAATTTAACTACGATATATGTCCCAAAGGTTATCAAATTATATCCGCGGCACTGGATATTCTGTTTCATTCGACACCCCTCAATATCTTCAGCAGGCAAGTAGCTGCGGCTACAGCTATTCGCCTTAAGGCGACTATTTTGTATACAAATAATTTATTAATATATTAGGAGTTTTCACAGAGAACATATACATTAGACCATATCTGAACTTTGGTTTGACAATGACTTTCTCCTCTAGGTCCTTCTGGAAGAAAGATGCTTTCGTGGATGACAGGTCAATCCACTTTTACACAGATGGATATCAAGCCAACAACGGGGTTGGCGGCGGTGTTTTCTCAGATAAGCTTAATCCAAGCCTCTCCCTCCGTCTTTCAAATTAGTGTAGCCTCTTCCAGGCGAAAATTTTGGTGATTAAAGAAGTCCTGAAGAAAAACGTGATATCTGCAAGGGATATTCAGACCACTTTCAAGTCCCTGGACTCAGTCTCACTAACGCCTTCACCGCAAATATGGCAAAATAGTTAAACCTAAACCTATATTGGAACACAAAAACATTTTAGGGTCGAACTCGCCAAAATTGGAACAACTCTACCGATTCTACCGGATCGGTATACCAATTGCTGGATGTAAACGAATATTAATGCTTCATTCTATAAAAAGAATAAACTTTAGGCGGAATATTGGATCAACATTTCTAGTAACCAAACAGATCTGGCCAAGCTTAGATCTTTCAAAATAGGAAACTTCTTAGCGCTTTCATAGGCGTCATAACTGGACACTGCCTTATTGGCAAGCATGCAAAAAGGCTTGGCGTCTTTACAAATGATTTCTGCAGAGGCTTCATGGACAATTCACCACCTACTCGCTCTCCCAATAAAGGAAGCTCCAATAAAGTGCTTTCTTCTATATACAATGACTTAAGCGATCTGAACAATATAGACGTTACCAGTCTCCTACGATTCATTCTAAGAGTAGGAGGATCACAGATCCACGTGGCATCATAATGGGCCGATAGCTCTAAGTGGGTTGATCTTCCCAACAGCAACTCTTACTTAACCAAACTTATATCAATGATGCTTAAAAGCTCCCAAGTGCATTCGCCAATATGTCCGTTACTGTTGCAATAAACAATACAAAGTAGGGTAGCCTCATACTTATGATTACACATGAAGAATTGTTCAATCATTTAAGCACGTGTGAGACAACAAACCACCAAGATTGGGTGATATTCCATATAATGCCTTAAAAATCGACCGAACAGCCGTACTTATGTACGGAAATTTTAAGCGCGTGTCTTCTTGAAGCGCCAACGGCTATTGCTGTTGTCAAAGGGCGTTCTATTTGTTTGCTCCATACGACCGGATGGAAAAGTCTTGGAGAGGATAACTTACAATAAACTCTTGCCAGCGATTGAAACACCAGCAGGCTAACCCAAATGCCAAAACAATTTTCGTTAGTGTCACGAAAAGAGTGTTAAGAGTGGACGCAATTAATATTGTACAATTATAACTTGAGCTTGAAACTCAATATAGGGCTGGCGCTGGAAAGGAGGCACTTATAAATACAGCGAATCTATAACCCTGTAACTGAAAAACGAGTTTTGGAATTTTTTAATCGGATTGAAATACCAGACTATCTCCGTAAAATGAAAGCGTGCTGTTTTTCGAATAGAAAACTCCTCCATGAATCAGACGATGGAGTTTAAGTGTACAAAGTTACTGGCGGTATGGCAAAAGGCTCGATCTTAGGCCCCCTTCTGTGGACCATTAATTACCGGGATTGCTAGTATCGAGATGGAAAACTTGGGAAGCGACAACGATAAGAGGTAGAGCGTATGGAATTATTTCTTAACCGTTTCTCAAGTATCTCAGAGTTGTTATTGATAGTCATCTAAGTTTTAAACATCACCTAGAGCAGATATGAGTATGCGAGAAATCATCGAAAGTCCATTTTCAGACTTACAAGGCTGATGATTAATATTGGAGGCCCAAGACAGAATAAAAGACTCCTTTTTGCTGGAATTGCGAGTTCTATACTCATTTACACACCGAAAATATGGTCAAGTGCCACAAAGTTAGGTCTTACTTACGGGGAGTCAAATCCGTTCATTGCCTTAGTAACCTAAAAGTCGCCAGTGCATTTTAAATTGTTTCGCAAAATGATATACTCGTCGTATCTTCAATGTTCCCTGCCGACGTTCTCGGTAAATAAATAGTAAGACTTAAACGCGAGCGATCGCATTGTTATATAGAGGGGTACCATAAACGACGGAAAAAAATATATCAACGGAACTTTACGGATTTAAAAGGAAGATAGACACATCGTTTTATGCCAGTGACCGATGTTTGGCTTAACTGCAATTCCTAGCTGACACAGTTTTTTACGGGACATATTTGTTTCAGAGAGTATCTGTCCAAACGCAAACATAAAATCAATCCAAATTGTCTACCTTGTGAAACTGTTACGGACAATGAACAAATATTTTTTCATTTCAAATCACACGCAACTGAGAAGATGGCATCACGGGATCAATTTGAAGAGTGGCCAACTCCCGATAAGTTGTCAACCCGTTTTAACCCGTTTAAACCTTTTTAATAAAGAGTTTGATAAGTAAAAACTCCGCCTTAGATTAGAACAAGAAACGCGCCTTTACCAAATTTTTAAAACTGACGTTTCCTGCCAGTAAGACCTCTTGCAAATCGTCTGATGTCTGGTACATGGTGGAATGCGGTAACTAGGCAAACAACTTGAATTTTCTAAATAACTCCCGTAACACCAATTGTGGGAAAAACTAGAGTTTTTGGAATGTAGTGAAATGTAAGAGGCTAATTGGTATTTTGAAAATGAAATATTCAGAAAATTTTAAGGAATCTCCATGTCGAAAGTAGAGATTCACAGTCTCATACTCGAAACCCGGTATCCAAATAACCCGATTATATTTGGTTGTGATGATGAATAAGGTCATTAAATGCGCTGTTATGTTATTTGTTAATTTTCAAGTCGCTAAGCACCGATCCGATTATGCTGGAACCACGTGTATACCAGCAGCTGCGAATTCTAAAAAATAATGTTGACTGTTAGTCTGACACAAGTTTATATGTCGAGACTCTAGTGAATAGGTATACCGAAAATGTGTAAACGTACACATCCACTCGTTAAGAGTTTCAGACCCATCAGTCTGACTTACTTTTGAAAAGAACAGAGAACACAACCTGCATACGCAGAAAACTGCTTTACGAATGCATCCTCTAGCAAAGATTTAACATGACTACCAAGGCGGAAGATCTTGTGATACCGTCCTTCAAAATCCATTGGCTTTACACGTTGTGCATTTATGCCGCCATTGAAGAGATCGGGTATGCTGACTGCAGCCAGTTCCGCCCCTGTCGGATATATGAAGATGATGCACCTGTACTGCCTATTGGATCATGCTTGTTTGATTGCTCGTAAGTCCAGGCAGCTCTATACGTAATCGATGATTTATGCACTAGTAGTGAATTTTAGTCAAAACTGAGTTCTCAATCATTTAGTGCGGTTCACCATCCATTTTTGCAATGAATCTTCAAAGGTTATGTTGACTTTTAGTGAAACGCAGTTTACAGCAAAACATGTAACTTGCCATCGTCTAGACACTAAGTCTGTTAAGACATTCTCCGTTCCCAAGAATATATTAATTTCGCTCTGTAAGTCCTCATTTTTTTTTTTTTTTTATATAGTACGGGCACAGTTGATGGTTTCAATTTACTTTTAAGATATTTGGTTCAAAGCGCAGGGAAAGAAGGATAGGTACGTTAATTTTGAACGTTTGTAGGTTGTAATGCCTTTGAAATAAAAAGCCCCAAAGGGCTTTGGTGGTGAAGAAAAACTGTAGCATAAGATATGGCAGGAGATATTTCATCGGTATTCAAGGGTGTTAATTGACTTTGAAACATTGACATCACTTACCAGTTTTTGCGCACGGTTTCTAATTGATAGGAGTGAGTCCAGAAAGGCCTTAGGAGCACCTGATCAGATGTGAACACTGAACTCAAATTCTTGATAGATAAGTGTCTTATATATTGACGCCAGATCAAATCAATAAGTTATTCTCATATCGTTTGAGGAAGCCTAGATACCAAGAATGGAAAGTTTTGAATTTCGACGATGGAAATGCGTTTTATAGACAATGACTGGGTATTTAAATTTCGTTATAGCAACAGCAGACAAGTAATATCTATTAAGTGCGCAACTAACTTTATTGTGAAAAAACGGTTACAAATGAATCATTTTAAGTATTGCCCATTGCTGGCTACAACTTTTTTTTAATTTTTCTAGCAGAGCTTGGATACCGCTACGGTAAAAGTTTTTATCTTTTAAGGCTATCCACGAAACAAGAAATTTTCTTATGTCTGTATACGAGCGGAACTGCTGATCAGCAAGACCACTTACCATCGAATGGAAAAAGTAATAATCGGATGGCGCAATATCTGGGGAATATGGCGGGTGAGGTAGGACTTCCCATTTGAGCGTTTCCAGGTAGGTTTTAACGGATTTGGCAACGTGAGGCCGAGCGTTGTCATGCTATAGAATCACTTTTTCATGCCTCTGCGCGTATTGTGGCTGTATTTCGCGCAGTGCTTAATCGTATCTATTAAAGTCGAAACCCTAGTGACTTTTTCTTTAGATTTCAACAGTTCATAATATATAACACCGAACTGGTCTCACCAAATAGACAGCACAACCTTCGCAGCGTGATTATTCGACCGAACCCACGACGTAGAAGCATGACTGAGCAGTCCCTATGACCTTCTTCTGTTTGGGTTGCTGTAATGAATCCATTTTTCATCACCCGTCACGATGCGATAAAGAAAGCCCTTCCTTTTTTTGCCTTTAGAGCAGTTGGCTTCCTTGACTTAAAATGTAAAGGAACTCAAGTTCCTTGTTTTTGAATCATTCCCAACGCATGCCATCGCTTGGAAATGGCTTTGCGGACATTATGCTGAAACAAGGTCTTGTTGCGTCGAGCAATACCTTCAATTCAGCGTCTTTGAAGGATTTTGGCCTTCCTTCACGCGGACGGTCGTCAACATATATATAATATGCTGACGAGAGCGGATGTGTTTTCAAAAATGTTGTCGGGTGCGCGCTTTGTATTTCATTAAGTTCTCAATTTCAAGTAAAACTTAATTTATTAACCATGAACTGTTCAAATTGCATGGAAAAAGTTGATCGTAGTGATCCTCTCAAAATAAATTGTACAGACTACAAGTAGTTCTTTTATTGTGCTGGTGTAAATTTACATAAATCTGATATTGAGTATATCAACTTGAAAAACAAACCTTTTCGTGCGATAAGTGTGCTGCTTTCCGACACAAGTCACTAGAACAACAATCTGTGGCTTTGCAAACTCCCACTGTTGCATAGTTACTACCGAAACAACATGTTACAGCCGTGGGTGCAACAAAACTCAAACCAAAACCTGTCCGGAAACCAACAACAAATACTCCAATAATGAGTGTAACAGCGTCAACTACCAAACAGCAGGAGGAGACAAATGCAAGTATCATCGCAATGGAGCAGATACACTCATCTAGCGGTAGCAGCAGTTCAATAACCCTTCAGCTGCTCTACGAAGAGATTTTAATTCTACAAAAAATCCACATTGACTTCTTGCACAAGATACAGCAGCTGGAAGTGGAAAATACCACACTGAGATCAAGGGTTACGAGCTTAGAAAACAAACTGAACCGGAGAGAACAGAAGCAGATGTAGAGCGCAATTGAAATTGTTGGTGTGCCTAACATTAATAACAAAAATGCTGTGGGAAAAAATTGTTTAGTGCCGTTTTGAACGTTTCTATTTCCGCGGATGAAATTCAAAAATGTTACGTTAAACGCATCATCAACAAAAATGCATATCCGAATCCTAACGAGCCGACAAGAAATATTTTATGCGTTCATCTATCGTCTACTGATACCAATCAGAAGATTTTGAGAAGCAAAAGAGAGGAGAAAAAAAAACCTCAGTACTTCGTTATTTGGCGATCAAGAAACAAAAAGTATATACCTATATTAATCATTATTTTACAAAACACACTATGACTTCGTTTATGGCAGCAAGAAAAGCGAAATTGGAAAAACATTATAAATACAATATTTATGGTTCAGTAGATTTCAAATTCTGATGAGTCAGGTTGATATTGGTAATGTCGTCGTTATAAGATCTTTTGATGACTTAACAGCAATTGGAAATTAACATGATGAATGATATCTTTGATCTCATAAACAACGTCACTACCACGATGGAATTCTTAGTGCCTACGATAGCATTCTTAGTTCTGAAAATAAAAATCTGGTTTCATTGTGCATCAAAATATTAAAAGCATTCCGCAAAATTTTGATATTCTACTTTGCAACATTGAAGGTTTTGTGAATCTGCCTGACTTTATTTCTTTGTCCGAGATATGGATTTATTCATGTGAAAAAGATGAATTTAAATGCAAATCACTGACCACTATTTGACTAGCTTAATTCTGTTGTCACCGCTTCTCACATGGTAGCTAAACTTAACTACAGTCAATTAAATGATAAGCTACTGCACGAAGGCTGGGATGAAATTCATACCGTAATACGAGCTTCTCAAGCCTATGATTTATTTTTAAAAATTCTAACGAAACACATTGCTGTCTCAAGTTCTACCACTGAGCGAAGAAAATCTGAAACTAGGCTAAAACCCTGAATGAAAAATTCTCTCTCAAAAACAACCAACTCAAACATAAGCTGCCTAGTAAAAGCAACAAGCATCCACTTAATTCTGTTTTAAAAAATCGTTACACTCATCTGTGCAAAAAAATTAACAAGAAGATCTTGATCTGTCGTGACAGATTCTACTAGAGTAGCATGTAGTAGCAACGTAAAAGGTAATCCTAAAAAAGAATGAAAAATTGTAAACAGCTTAATAAATCGCAAAACTCAAAACTATAGCGAATTTATTGTATTATTCTTAATAATGGGAATGTTGCATAGTAGTTGCTAACGAGTTTGGATAGTTTTTAATAGTTTAATAGTTTTTAATTTTTTAATTTTTTCTGGTAATTTTCTCGATTTATTAAAATCAGCCAATGTAATACCCATATTTGAAAAAAAGCAACAGAAAATAAAAAAGGCAATTATAGACCGAGGCGGATTTCTTAAATATCTTAATAAAATTAATTTTTTTAACCGAAAATAAATTTGGATTTAGAGAAAGTAATTCTACGGAAGACGCTCTCCTAGACTTTTGTACAGCTATTTACAATGATGTTGATGGTAAAAAATGTTGCGCCGGACTCTTTGTGGGTATTACAAAGGCCTTCAAAATGGTTGATCACACCACGCTCTTAAACAAATTGCAAAGTACGGGTTTTTATTAGATTGGTTTGCTTCTTATCTAAAAAAACAGGTCAGAAAAGGTAAAAATCAGAGATAAGTTAAGTAGCTCAGAATTAATCAATCGAGGTATACCAAAAGGCTCTGTCCTTGGTCCTATTCTATTTTTAATTTATGTCAACTCCATCTTTGGACTCCCATTCATTGGTAGTGTAAATGCTTTTGGTGATGCCTTTGCTTTTGCATATGGTTCAGCCAATCTGTTAAATTTAATTGCAAACATTAATCATGATGTCCACTTACTTAGACTTTGGTTTGCCAAGCACAAGCAGTACGCCTTAATAAATGTAGTTCAGTCTTTCCGCTTGATGTAGACATAACTTGCTAAACTGTGTCTGTAATACGCAAAGTCTCTCTACTATACGAGTATATGAAGAAGGTATTGGCTGCAGTACAAATTGCTTTAAAATAGGAACAGTTGATCACTATGAATACCTAGGTGTAGTTATTGACCAGCATTGACATTACCAGCTTGGAAAACTTTTATTCTGTTACCACAGGTAAACTATTTAATATTCTACCCGAATATACATATAAGTATAGAGTCATTCATCCGTGAGGTTCGATTTATAATGTAAAATACAATCACATAAATTTGAAAATCAACTTAAAATTGTTATTACCGGTTAAAAGAACAATTCATGGCATTTATTTTTTAAAAATGATAACATGTAAATATTGACCATGACCAAGTCTGAGATGGTCCATTCGGAAGGTACAATTTTGGGCGACTCGTTCGAGCATGGCGATAGGTACCTCGCGGATTACACGAGTAATGTTGAATTTCAAAGCGTCATGCGTAGCTGGCTTATTCCTGAAGACCTAAGACTTTACATCCTCCGAGAAAATAGTCCAGTGTGATATCGCACAATCTAGGCGGCCAGTTCATCCGCTGTATGGCTCGTAGCGCCGTCTTGTTGAAACCAGATCTCACGGAGACCATGTGCTTGAATTTCAGGAAGCACATAATCCGTTAACATGGCGCGATAACGGTTATCATTGGCGGTAACATTCTGATTTGCCTCATTATAATATGGACCAATGATTCCACCAGTCAGTAAACCACACCATACCCTTGTTTTTAATGGATGTAATGGTAGCTCTTGGTACTTTTCGGGCTGCTCATCGGCCAAAATACGGCAATTTTGTTTATTAACGTATCCATTGCGCCAGAAATGGGCTTCATCACTGAACAAAATTTCACGATAAAACACCGGATTTTCATTGAGTTTTTCCAGGGCCCATTCACTGAAAATATGACGTCCGGCTTTAATTATTGCACAAGTTGAATTTTGTACGCCAAGTTGTCGAATACACCAAGCCGAGCTGCTGAGAACGTCACGGTCTTCGCGTACACTTTCAGCTACTACGTCACTACGTGCTGGATATAGTCTTACCGGTCGAGTATCATCCACTAATGTAAACTGGAACTCAAATTTGCGAATGATATTAGCAATAGTGGTTTCAGTAGGTCGATTAACATTTCTCAAAGAACGCTGATTTTCATAATACAGTTGAACAATTTGGAGACGCTGTTGTGGTGTGAGTCTTTCCATGATGACTTGCCAAACGATACTGAACAAAAATAACAAAGCAGTTTGATAGGAGTCACACGTGATCTGTAAAAAAAAGCCTATTGAAATTCAAACCTCACGATGAATCACCCTATATCATTAGATTTGCCTTTATATTTTTAAAAAGAGTAAAATCCTGGTTTCTTTCTTTCAATCATAAAGAAATTGAAATTTTATTTCGCTTTATTATTTGAGTTATCCTGTATTCCATGAATTTATGAATGACTTTATTTTTAATTTATAAACTGCTTTGCATCTATCTCATTGTTTTTTTTTTCTTTTTTTTTCCTTTCTTATTTCACATTTTCTCTTTATGGTATATTTAAATTGCTAAAGTATTTACCAAAATGTACATACTTACATATGTTCACCCCACAATGTAATCATTGTAAATTTTGTAGGGACATTCCTCACTTTTTGTATAAACGAATAAGAATGCCACTAATTTTTCCTTGAATTTTAGATGTTTACTTATAAATTGGTTATTGAATTGAGAATAAAGAATTATAATAATAAAAAAAAAAAAAACATTGATATCACCGTTTTTGAAGCGACGGAACAAATCACGGCACTTTGTTTCACTTAGGGCAGTATCTCTGTAAACTTTTTGGAGCTCTCGATCCGCTTCAGCCACCATTTTCTTTGAATGAAAAAACAAAATCAACACTTGTGGCAAATAAGGATTATTTGGCACAAAATTAGACATTTTCACACAACCAAAAGTCTATGACGTCAAAACAAAATCACTTATGTGTCAAAACGGTTTGTTTACCATATGTCTAAGCTTGGCTCATGACATTTTATTATGTCAAAATCGACCAGAACTTACTGCTGGAGTCATCTATTGAAAACTTAGTTGCGCATCTTATAAATTTATTGTGTTCATTGACATCTTTGAGTATTCCATAGAATTTTCGACGTGCTCAAGTGTAGGTATTGACTTAACACAATCTAGGAACGTTGATCTGGGTGCGAAGGAACTGACAGCTACAGTGTTATTATAAATGAGCTTTGGAATGCCGACTTTTTAATGTTTTAAGCGATAGACCAACAAAAGAGAGGATAGCATATCGACTGCATGAGTATCAAGATCTTAAAACACTGTCCTTATGCTTCAGACAGCGAATCAAACTCGTTAAAAGCCGATTTGCTATTTAGTTTGGTTTCTATTTATAGACGTGCCACACGTACCCAGGAAGTAAAAAAACCGACGATGCTATGGAAAAAGATTCGTCGTCAACATCTTTGACGGAAACAGTAATTTGGACTGCGGAAGTCTCTTACTTGTTATCGCAAGTGACTTACCAGTTAATGGGTTAAATGAAACACCACAAAGATGTAAATATGCCTAATTCTTCATCCTTTTAAAGCTTGAAGTTCTGTGACGCACTTGAATGATGTGTCGGTTCTAACAATTATTATAAAGGAATCTGTAAATGAGGGCCATTAAGAAAAATCTCCTATTAATGCAGGAAGCGGCAATTTCAGTAATTGGCGGTTATATGATTATGATGAAGACATCCAGATTGGGAACTTCTAATAACTGAGCGTGCAATGTGGACATGTACTCTAATAAACAGTTCTGTAACTAAATATTTTTGTTTTCAGTCATAATCCATTTTATTTCTTAAGTAGTCTCCTTCATCATAGGCTTGCCTTGTTTGATTCTTTAACAATGCTATTTTGCCCAGAATGCAGAAATGCTATTTTACAGGATTCTATGCTGTGGATGGTGGTCTTGGATTTTAGTTTAGCGAGAGAACTTTTGACGAAGCCTTAATGCTTCTGCTGTTCGAACACAGTAAAGGAGTGAGTTTTGTGTTGAAATTTATACAGGGTTTTCTAATAACGACTTGACATTTTTTTTTAAAATAAAAGGCAAACCATTTGAGATATTTCAAAAATTTCATTATTGGCTTGAAGTACAATCAAAACATTTATGAAAGGAACTCAACATCATTCATATGGCCACCGCATGCACGTCTGCAGCGGTCGATTCGTTTTACCCAATTTTCAACGACTAGACCACACATTTCGGCCGAAACGGCCGCTATTTCGCGTTCAATGTTGGCTCTTCAACTTCGTCGGCGTGTTGGCATAAGCCAATAACTTAACGTAGCCAAACAGAAAATAGTCAAGCGACGTTAAATCGCACGAACGATTCGTCCAATCGACCGGCCCATGTCTTGAGATAACACGCTCACCATACTTATTCTTCAATAAATCGATTGTAGCGTGTGCCGTGTGACTTGTGGCACCATCCTGTTGAAACTACATTTCGTCCAAGTCTATATCTTCCAATTCGGGCCAAAAATAATCGGTGATCATGGCGCGATAACGCTGACCATTCACAGTAACGTGAAGATCGACGTCGACGAAAAAATATGGTCCAATAACGCCGCCGGCATGCAAACCGCACCAAACAGTTATTTTTTGTGGATGAAGTGGTGATTCATGAAGCACGTGTGGGTTTTCACCCGACCAATAATGCATATTTTGCTTATTGACGGACCCATTGAGCCAAAAATGAGCTACGTCACTGAAGATGATTTTGCTATGAAATTCATCATCTTGGCGCATCTTCTCCCGAACCCAATCGGAGAACGTAGCTCGTTAGTGTACTTTACTATGATGAAAATGTTGAGTTTACTGAATAAATTGACAGTGACAGTTTGATGATTAGTAAAAGAGTGCGTTCACAAATTAAATTCAAAGCTGTCAAGTCCCTATTGGAAAACCCTATATTAACTTTTATTACGAGTACAACTCATCCGACCGAAGAATCAATAGAGTGAGCATCAAATGTACTTAAAAGACTAAGAAAAAATTACTGAATGTGATTTTAGAAGAAAGAAACAATTCTTTGGGAGATCAGCTTTCATTTTATCTAAATTTTTCCGAAACCACAGCTGGCTCTTCATCTAAAATTCGAGTTCGTCTAAAGATCGGGCTGCAGAAATATCGATAAGTTTTTGAAGAACCAGAAGAAATTCATCAAATTATTTCATAAGGTTAATGCATGTATATTTTATTTACATACTATCATTTGAGTTGGCATTTACCTCTCTATTGTTTCCGTTTCGATTTTCTAAATAATCGAATTGAAGATTACAAAGAAAATACAAAAGTAGTAACAGCACTGCTGACTGCTCAAACGATAGAATGCAAAAGCAAACGCTTGTTGCATAAACGAGATACATTTATCCTTTTCAAAATCGCTTTTACACTTTTCTATATCAATTCGCTCCAGTTAGGCAGGAGGTATGGTGAAAGAAAATAATTTAATTTCATTTAAGAAAGAGGAAAATAGACCTCAAAGCAAAGCATGATAACTGTGTAAAGTCAAAAGTAAGAAAAAAAAAAGAAAAATTTATAGAAAAAAAATTATAAATAGGATGCAAAGGATTTAAAATGAGATTTGCTTAGGGGCAACAAGCGGAAGGATAAGAATTCTTTGTATTGTTCTTCTTTTTTTTTTTTTTCTTAAAAAAAAAAAAAAGAAAAGCGAAATCTTTGGAATTTGTAGAAAATTTTTGTTTCAGTTTAAAATTTGTTCGCATGTAAATTATTTGGAATGATAATTTTACTGTGGAAAGGGGTATTTATTTTGAAATGTGCGGAAGGCAAGCAAGAATCTGACTTTAGGCGAGGACTTTTGTAGAGTGGCTTAACACTTTGCGGGCTGAACGCCGTTGCCAGTTATAGAAAAATGGTATTTGCCAGAGGGATACCTTTTGTTATCTAACGCTTTCTTATAAATCCGGAGGACGTATTTGGCTGGTTCAAAGTTTTACTTACTGAAAAAGCATTTACAAGTTATTTTTTCTTTCATAATAGAGTACTTGATATGTGTGTTGTAAATGTTACCAAAATATTGGTATTTCTAGCAAAGGTTTCATGAACTTCATAACGTGCCGTAAATAGAAGTCTATGACTAGAGAGTGGACCTTAGAGTTGACCGCATTGAAAGGTGTTTTTTTATTTTTGTTATCGAGTATTTTTGCCTGGAAGAAAAATGCTTTTTAAACCGAATACCTGGAGTCAAAATACCAAAATATTTGTTCGTCATGTGCATATACTATAGTGAACACATTTTTAGTTTGGACTACATTTTTTTTTTTTTTTTTTTAAGGAATAGCAGCTTGAGGTCACGTCAGATATACTAGAGCCCATGCAAAAAGAGTATGCTAAAAACATCATTGATATACATATATTCGTATTTTGTTCCACCAGACAACCGACGTATACGATATAGCTGATTTGGTCATATATCATAATTATAGATCCCAGTGACCCCCTGTTTATATCGGAAGCAATCAGTATCTACAATCGGTGTCCTATTCATTATGCATTATCCACCAAAGTGATCTTTGCTGTTGTCTGGCCAAGATACGCATGTTGGCAAAAATACTCTTCTATTGGACGGCGCCTTTAATTCTGCCCATTAGAAGAAGCATTACTGTATCAAAAGGCGAAATAGCTTGTTTGACGGAAACCGCAACCACAACCTGAACGGTGGCAGTTGGTCAAGTTAAAGCTTTTGGGTGGCTTCTTGGCCATCATAAAGAAAAACTCCGGACCACTTAGCATTACAAGCGATGCTATCAAAGCCATGTACCAAAGCCACGCTTATCGCTTGTACCGATCAAAGACCTCTAAACTTGTATCCAAAGACGTAGGTGGACAGATGGGTGCGAAGCTCGAAATTGTAGCTTAGGAAAATTTCCTAGAAGATCTAGAAACCGCACCTGGACTCCAGCTGAACCCTCCTCCCCAGAAAACATTCTGGACACAATAAGACTCAGTAACAAATTAAAGGCATGATTAAGTTCGGATTTGAGTCTATTAACCTAAGGGTATACGAAAAAAATTAGCTATATGCTGAATAGGCAACCTACTTCTCTTTTAAACGAAGCACGAAATACAAGATCAGATTTTGCAACTCAAATTTTTCTGAGGTGACAACCAAGCCAACGGTCTCCACCTCCTACACCCTATTGGAATTGTAAACTGGGTACAAATTAAAAAGAGATCCTTTACAATCACAGGATGTGAATGAGCTTTTGGGCACATTTTCAAAATCGGAGGATTTAAATGACACCATGGTGGAGGCTCCTCTGATTGGTTGTAGCAATGCTATGGTTCTTTTAGATTAACCTCTGCCTCACTCATTCTGCGTCTATCCAAACTCGCTACACCTTCCAAGTAGCTACCTATTCCCGGAGAGTTGTCAAGGTCCGTAACAATTTTAGCAGGACTTCTGCAGCCGTGTTTAAAATTCACGGTTTGATTATAAGAGACAAGCTGCTTTGGGTACGGCATATCTTCAAACCATACAAGTCTGTTGGATCGGGCGGTATAATGCCTATCGAGCTGCAAAATTTCTCAGAAATTATCCTTCTAACGTAAGAGAATATCAAGAGGAGCTGCGTAGAAATGATCCTTATTTCCTTGTCGTAAAGATATGCTAATGTAGTTTTCATTACCAAAGTTGGAAAATGTTGTCCAATAGGACCTCATACATATAGGTCTAAAAACTCTAGAACGACCGATTGATTAATATACCATTTAGACCTGGTCCACTTTAAACTGGGTGGGGCTGATGCTTAAAGATGTGTCAGCAGAGCAGCCCTTTTATCATTTTCTGGAACTTAATAGTAAACGAACTGCTAACATACCTGGAAACCGGTGGTAGTAGAGTGGTTGTCAATTCGGAGGATTTTGCTATATCTGTTTCAGGTAAGCATATCAATACCACTAAAGAACTCTTACAGTTAAATCTTAACAGATTAACACTTTGGCGGGTTTCTGTAGCTTGGGAGTAAAACTAATCTTGTCCTCTTTTCCAGGAAATATAAAATTCCAATCATGAGCGTCCCTCCATCAACAAGACTAGCTTATTTTTGACATGAAACTTAACTGGAGACCTAATATTTAAGAAAGAATATTCTCTCGCAAGAAAACCAATGGGAATAAATTGTTCCTTTAATCTCGCATAAACCACTGGATATACGGAGGGGTGGGGGAGCCTTAGACAATACAGTCAACTACAGCGCCTTAAAGCGAACAATTTATTGGGCCACGTTATTATTCTTAATGCAATAAAAATCCTTTCAGAGCCCGTCGACTACACTATAGTCCAAAATTGATTTTCATGTGAGAAACCCCTTTAGATCCTTCTGCGAGGAAGATTATTTCTTGGATGATAAATCAATCCACTTCTAAGCAGATGAATCTATGACTGATAGCGGGGTCAGTGGTGGTGTTTTCTCAGATAAGTTTAATCTAAGCATCTTCTTCCGTCTTTCAAATCACTGTAGCGTGTTTCAGGTGGAAATATTGGTGATTAAGGAAGTCGCGTTCTTGTTAAAGAAATTCCCTACCTACTCTGTACATGCGTGGCTATCTCCCAAAGAAGTACACTCAACTTAGGGGCTTTCTGCTACAGTGACTTAAGCTATCTAAACAAAAAGACATTAATAGTCTCCTGCGCTTCATCGTAAGCTGAAATTGTTTCAAAAATAGGAGGATCACAGATCCACGCGGCATCACAACAGCCACTCTTACTTAGATACTCGGTGGAACAACGTGTTAAAATTATCAAAACATCTTATCAATGCGTGTTTATATAGGCAGTCGAAAACATAACTATCGTTCGTGAAGTTTGGCCTAGAAACAAGAACATCAAATCGTCATCGTGTACAGGAATTATTCCTCTCAATAGCCACACTATGTCGAAATTTCAGCAGAATGCTATCAAAACTAAGCTAACAAAGGAATTGATGCCTTCAAACTATTTCCAGCGTCGTACGTTCGTCGACTTGATGTACGAGCAATTGATGAAATTTTGTCAAAGGAAATCATCTTCCGTGATGAGACCCCCTTTTTCTTAGCGGATACATTAATAAGCGAAATTATAGCTGCGATAGGTCTAATGATTGCTCATTTTTTTTATCTAAATTTCCAATGTTATATCGAAAAATTGTTTATCAGTTCAGGAGAGTAATTCTGTAATTGGGTTAATTCTAGTTAAAATACAAGTTATAATTGTGGATCTATTGGGTCTATTACTTAATTTAAGCGGTTTGCTAAGAGATGGCGTAACTTGTATTATTCCATTGGAACATGCGTTAAAAAGCTACTGTCATTGTACGTCATTTCAGTATATGTCATTCATTTAAAGCGTAAACAACAATAATTTCTTTTCACTCAAATATGTCGAACTTTGTGCCTGAAAAAGTGTTTTTGCGGGGAGTTTTTCTTTATTACTTTAATATGAAGAAAACTGCTGCCGAAAGTCATCGTATTTTGGTGGAAGTTTATGGTGAACATCTGCTAGCTTAGCAAACGTGCCAAAAAAGGTTTACACGATTCAAAAGTGTTGATTTTGGCTTGAACGATGAACGTCCTGGGCAGCCAAAAAAGTTTGATGATGAAGAACTGGAGGCATTACTCTATGAAGATTGTTGCCAAACACAAGCAGAGCTCGCAGAATCTTTGGGTGTCACTCAAGCAGCCATTTCAAAACGTTTAAAAGCAGCTGGATATATTCAAAAGCAAGGAAATTGGGTTCCACATGGACTCAAGCCGAGAGACGTCGAAAGGCGGTTTTGCATGTTCGAAATGCTGCTGGAACACCACAAAAGGAAGTCATTTTTGAATCGGATTGTTACTGGTGATGAAAAATGGATCCATTGCCAACTCAGCCAGCCAAATCAACGGCAAAGCCGAATATCCATGGCGCGAAGGTAATGCTCTGTATTTGGTGGGATCAGATGCTAAAACCGGGTGAGACCATCAATGGACAACGCTACCGAACACAATTAATTCGTTTGAAGAGAGTAGTAGCCGAAAAACGCCCGGAATATGCGACCAGACACGAGGCAATAATTTTCCATCATGACAACGTTCGGCTTCACGTTGCTATTCCGGTTAAGAACTATTTGGAAAACAGTGAATGGGAAGTCTTACCCCACCTGCCTTATAGCCCAGACCTTGCCCCTTCTGACTACCATTTGTTCCGGTCGATGCAGAATGCCCTCACTGAAATACGGTTCACATCAGAGCAGAATATCAAAAATGTTCTTGATTTATTGTACATGTTTTTCTTAAATAAACGTTCAAATTTTGAAAAAAAGTCGGACGAATTAATATATATACCCAATAGTTGAAGAATTTATTAAGGACTTAGCTTAAAGTTTCTTAGGATATCCAGGCTTTTGCTAGTGGTATCAACAGTAATATCTGCAATCCATAAGTTAATAATTTACAGCCTCTCCCTTCTAGAAATCTAGTAAGTTTGCCGAATATTAAGTTTCACTGAAGAAGAGTTGAGTGTCCTCTGAGCTTTGTGTCAATGATACATGTGCCATTATGCCTATTTATTTACTTACTAGCAGTGAAAAGTAATATGGAGAGTGTCTTAGTGACGAGGAAGACTATAGTGAACATTTTTAATAGCTCAAGCATTAATTGTTTTTTCTGATCTTTCTATGCAGTATGCATGTTGAATAATAGAGAAAACTTGTAGAAAATTATGATCTGTTTTTGGGAAAATTATAAAAAAATTCTGCAATAAAGAACATATCAAAAACTTATTACTACTGCAAATTTTTTCTTTTTGGCGTCCTCCGATTCCTAATAAAAAAAAAATGTTAGCTCAACTTGTTATACGCTGTTGAACAGGAAATTTATCTACCTTTCAAAGAACCTTTAACTGATCAGATTCCATTTGTTCGATAGAGCTCTAGACTACTTTAAGTGATTTATGGCAGAAAACCTTTTATAACGTTGTAAACCTCTATTAGGGTGTTTATCGATCTTAGAAACCAGCTTAATATTAATGTAACCAGCGTATATTTTCAATCTTCTAGATGTGGCTTCATAAATTATATATGAAGCTATCATAACTCATAAAGTGGTAATAGAACGGTTCAAAGAGCTAACAGATGGCAAAGCCCTAGGCTCTAATAAAATTCCAGGTTAATTCTAAGAATTAAGCACAATTAAGCTTATATGAAGGTAGTTTACCTACTCATTTAAGTACACTTGGTGTAGCAGACTATTCCGCATTAATTCAAAGAACAATTAATCTACATATTTCACAAAAAGGGCTTTACATCCGATTCTATAAACTGTGATGTTGGCTGGACATGGATTAGGAGTCTTACGAGATTGTGCCCACAGTCCAGGTTTATTCATTCTATTTATTGAGTATTTATCTCATTGTTTGTCAGGTGCTATAATTGTTGTTTCGTTATTATTAGTTTAGTAAAAACAACAGCATTGAACTATAACTTCCAATATACACTGTTTGATATATTCTTATTTCGTTTGAATCTTTTTTTCCAATGGAATCCAGACAACGGTTTGGAATATTCGTTCTTATTCTCTTTCATCTATATCTTACACGCCACCTATGTTTGCTAATCTACTTCAATCTCACACTTTATATATATGGTATTTACAGTCTATATTTTATTTTTTTTTGTAAAATTAAAAAAAAATCTTTTGTTTGCTTACGACAAAATTTTTATTGCGAATTTAACAAAACATATTCAGCTTGTAATTAACATTTTGTGAGAATATCGTTTGATATGGAGTCTTATACTAAACACGGAAAAAATCCAAAATTATGAATTCCAAGACTGGTGGGGCAAGAATTAATAGAACTGAGGTATAATGGTGAGTAGATTTAAGAGTTGACAAGAAATGTTTTCACAAAAATGCCTTAACATAAAGACACAACTCAGAGTGAAGCTAATTCAGGCTTCATTCATCGTGAGTTTGGATTTATAATGTAAAATAAAACACATCCATTTCAAAGTGAATTTTAAGGAACAATTCATGGCATTTACTTTTTGGAAATAATATTATGTAAATGTTGGCCACGACTACGAAGTAGTTCGTTCGGAAGATTTAAATTTGGGCAACTCGATCGAACATAGCGACTGGTATCTCGCGGTTAACACGAGTAATGTTGGCTTCCAAAGTGTCAATCGTAGCTGGCTTATTTCTGAAGACCTGAGATTTTACATATTCCCAGAGAAAATAGTCCAAAGGTGTGATATCGCTTGATCTAGGCGGCCAATTTACCGTAGCAAAACGTGAAATTAAGTGCTCACCAAAATGATTTCTCAACATGTCCATTGTTTTACGCGCTTTATGGCTCGTAGCACCGTTTTGTTAAAACCAGAGCTCTCCGAGACCATGTGCATGAATTTCAGGGAGCATATAGTCTGTTAACATGGCGCGATAACGGTTACCATTGACGGTAACATTCTGATTTGCCTCATTTTTGAAGAAATATGGATCAATGATTCCACCAGCCCATAAGCCACACCATACCGTTGTTTTTAATGAAAGTAATGGTAGCTCTTGGTACTCTTCGGGTTGCTCATCAGCCCAAATACGGGAATTTTGTTTAATAACGTATCCATTGAGCCAGAAATGGGCTTCATCACTGAACAAAATTTTACGATAAAACACCGGATTTTCATTGAGTTTTTCCAGAGCGCATTCACTGAAAATATGACGCAAATTCAAGTTGCCTGGCTTCAATTCTTGCACAAGTTGAATTTTGTACGCTTTTAGGCCGAGATACTCACGTAAAATACGCCAAGTTGTCGAATACGCTAAGCCAAGCTGCTAAGAACGACGACGAATTGATTCATCACGGTCTTCGCGTACACTCTCAGCTACAGCTGCTTTTGTCTCTTCATAACGTGCTGGATGTGGTTTAACCGATCAAGTTTCATCCACTAATGTAAACTGGGACTCAAATTTGAGAACGGTGTTGGTAAGTTCCTCGAATCGCACGAAAAACATTTCTCACACAACAATTCGGAGACGCTGTTGTGGTGTGAGTCTTTCCATGATGACTTGCCAAACGATATTGAACAAAAATGGCAAAGCAGTTTATTAAGAGTCACGCGTGATCTGCCAAAAAAAGCCTATAGAAAATCAAACCTCACGATTAATCACCCTGTAGTTAATGTCTAGCCAACAAGTTCGTATCCTGTAGAAGCAAGAGTAATATTTTTGTGGCCGGCTTCGAGTTCATTCTTTTCTACTTCGCCCAAGTATAGAGATACACATATTATGCTATATGTAGTTGTAAATCTACACCACTCTTCATGAAAACGCTCGTCAATTAAATCACCTGTATGTATAATTAAAGTTTCAAATTTGCCTAATTCCGGTCAACTGAGAAAAGTTGCTCTTAACACGTTCGACCGCAAAACAAGTTTATATGTGGAATGTTTAAATTAAACTAAAATCTCTAGGATTGGTCGAATGTTCTAGGAATTGCAAGACAGTGCTGTGTAATCCTATAACAACAGTTGATAAAGTTTTTGTAAAAAATGAATCTTAAGAAGCTTCGCGCTCATCGAGATTCAGTAAATCACCACCTTCAGGTAACGATTAATCTCAATTGCGCTCTATTTCTAAGATTATATTAGATGCGAAATTAGGTTTTCTCTGTATTTTTAATGAAAATTCAACTTTATTGTGAAACAATGGTTACATATGAATCATTCAAAGTAACCGAATACGGTTACGAATCAAGCCATTTTTTGATGTCTTCATATGAGCGGAATTGCTGATCGGCCAGATCACATACCATCGAACGGAACAAGTAATAATCGGAAGGCGCAATATATGGGGAATATAACGGGTGAGGTAGAACTTCCCATATGAGCGTTTCCAGGTACATTTTAATGGACTAGGTAACGTGAGGCCGAGCGTTGTCATACTGTAGAATCACTTTTTCGTGCCTCTGCGCGTATAATGGCCGTATGCCACGCAGTGCTTAATCCTGTCTATTGAAGTCGAAACCGTTCCCTAGTGATATTTTCGTTGGGCTTCAACAGCTCATAATAAAAAACCCCGAACTGGTCAGACCACATAGACAGCACAACGTTCGCAGCGTGAATATTCGACCGAACCGACGACCTAAAAGCATGACCGGGCAGTCCCCATGACTTTATTCTCTGTGAGTTGCTGTAATTAATCCACTTTTCATCAAACCTCACGATGCGATGAAGAAAACCTTTCCTTTTTTGCCGCTGGAGCAGTTGTTCACAGTCAAAAATAAACGACGCTCAACGTACTTTGACTTTAAATAATCGCTTTGGAATGGCTTGGCGAGTAACTCCTAATGCTGAAGCAAACTCTTCTTACGTTTATCACGGATCGTCATCGAGAAATGCCTCCAATTCAGCGTCTTCGAAGGATTTTGGGCTTTTTCACGCGGACTGTTTTCAACATTAAAATCACCGTCTTTGAAGCGGCGGAACCAATCACGGCACGTTGTTTCACTTAGGGCAGCATCTCTGTAAACTTTTTGGAGCTCTCGATGCGCTTCAGCCCTTCGAATGAAAGAACAAAATCAATACTTCCAGCAAATAACGATTATTTAGCACAAAATTAGACATCTTCCACAACCAAAAGTATATGACGCCAAAACAAAATCACTTATGTGTCAAAACGGTTTGTTTACCATGTCTAAGTTTGGTTTATTTTTATATGTCACAATAGACCAGCACTTACTACTGGTGCCATCTATTGAGAACTTAGTTGCGCCTTATATATAAATATTACCTATCGATAATTTCCAGGAAGCGTAACTTTGCGGCAAGAGATGTTCTAAATTTCGTAGGCACGACTCAGAAATAAATCCTTGGAAATAATTTTCTGGTCAATTAAAAAATTATTAGATTTGCCTAATGAATTATTTGAACGTTGCCAAGTTATTTCAGTCCAGTAATAGTGTACAAGGAACGTGATCTTATTCATTATCTTGACGTACAAACCCTGACCCATGGTCTTTTTTATCTAAAATATTGGACCTACACTATACTACGGAAAACATCTCCAAAACATAATACTTCCGTGAATGCGTCTAATGTTTTTGCTGGTATTCTAAAGTGATATGTTGCAACATCTGGATGCTTGGATCATTCATGAGTCTCAGAATTAAACTACATTCGGTTGTAAAAATAATTTAAATAACCGCGTGTGCACGTATTCAACCGATGCGCTTCGATTTTTTGAGAGCGTACTTCTGAATCTACTAAAATTCTTCCCCTTTCTCTGATTCCTTGAGCCGGTCACTGAAAATACTCTAACGACATTGATTTATGATTGTATGATTGTATTCCTCAAGATCACTTAGATATGCAGCTTTTACAAGCCTTCCGGCAAAAGTTTCTTTTTTTTTTCATAACGAAATTATAGTTATCTGGCAACCAATCCTTATTAACTATTCATTAAACAGTATACCCTTTAGATTGTGTAGTTCAGTGGACCAAAGTCTCGACTGAGTTTAGGGTAATTCCTGTGATCACTGTTCCTGTTAAGAAAAAAATAATAATAAAATTTTCAAACACATGTAAGTTCATTGGTTCATTCGTTGATATCGGACACCTCTGGGGAAATAACAACAGTCAGGACTCATGAATCTGTTTTGAGGTCAATCCATATAGCCAAAAAAAACCCTGACAAATACGAGAATTTATTTTTATAAGCGTAGATGGCAAAAGTGATACCGGGTTGGTACGGGTATCTAGTTCTATGTTTCGCTGTTTCTCCTTTAACATGCATTGACGAATAGATACACTGGGAATTAGGGAGATCTTCAGATAGTTTATGCATACCAATATTCACACAAGTCAATTGTTTTCTCTTTTTTATCTTCTTTTTTTTCCTGCTGAACTGCTTCTCCAGACAGAGCAATACTGAATATTCAGAGGAGCCGATGCAATTTTGTCGTTCTTTTTCTATTTATTTTTTTTTTTTCAGTTTATTTCGCCTCCTTCGCATATGAAGGTTATGATGATATGAATATAACAAGGATTCGAGAAGTTTGTATGGAAGTCTGGCGTTGCCGAAAAGAACCTTTGAAGCGTTTCCTCTTTCGTTTTACGTCGCACATCCTCTAAGTACTACTTTGTTTTGTTTTTCTTTTTGGTTAAGTAGAAGAAGGTAATAGAAGAAAAAATGAAACTTATTCCTAGTTCCCATCTATGACTACGTTACATAGCAAAATTGCATTATGCCATCACATAGCCATCCATCTTCTGTAGGTTTTTGCTTGGCAGCTTCTGACTTTTCGGTTGAGTTATTTCCTTTTGACTGAATTTTCGGAGAGAAAGAAAAAAAAAAAAAACTCATAAATGGGCGAGGGTATAACCCCATAGAGAGTCAGCTGATTTCATGACTTTTCCTCGAAAATTGAGTTACACATATATGGAGGTGGACTAAGAACTGGGCAAACGAAATGGATTTAGACCAATGGAAAACCCAAAGAAGTGCGTGCTTTAAGTAGAACATTCTTTAGTAATCTAAATTCGAATAAGAAACAGAGCCAGGACCAGACATGCATATTATTTAAAAGAGTGGCACGGTATAGAGCATTGCGGTTGTGGTATGAACACTTTAAATATCTAGGTTAGGAAAAAGGGAGCATTTCCTTACTGCTAGTTTCCTTACACAAAGACTATGTATTTTTCGTGTGGAGCACATCTCCAATGTTATCCAAAAATTGTAAGTTGCCGTAGTTGCACCGTAGAGTGTAGAAAAAAAGTAACAGTGAAAAGAGTACATCTAAAAATAAATTATATATTCCCAGCGTGACTTGGTAGCTTTTCTGTTTGCAGTTTATAAACGAACACGCACACAAAGGGAGAGGAATAGGTCAAGTATGGTATTTGTTGTTTACTTGTGCTTTCTTTCTGCTAGTATTCTTATGAAGCACGATTATCCTTTGTCTGGTGGATGTTTTTGCTTCAACTAAATTCAATTCAATTGTGAAAATTAATCTCATTTAATCATCTATAAAGTGTGTTTCAGAAATAATGTTTTCGGCGAAATCTTTTGGTTTACCTGCAGAACATTCAGGATTGAAGGAACGCTGTGGTTTAACTGCTCTCGGCCGTAAGTGTTTTATGACAAAGGAACTTGTAGCATTCCCTGGGCCCGTCTTCTTGTATTGACTTGATGGTCGATATGCCTTCTCAAGCAGGTGTCATCGTTGTATTCAATATTTCGGCAGAAGAATCGAAAATCATCCGATTTCAATTACGGTGATCCTCCACTCACTCCACTCACGCGCTGTGCCTTTTTGAAAAGATTTTTCATTATTTTTACACACACGCCGCTTCTTTATCATTGCCTTTCTGATGGTTAATCCAACTTCTCGAATGTTAAAACTCACACTACCATATTTTGAAAATTCAACGAAAATTTTATTTATAAATATTGTTTCTCTATCAGTAGTAACGACCTCTGGGATTCCGTATGGCCTAAAATTTTCATGCAGATTATAATAACTTGTTCTGCCGTTGCTATATCAAGCTCAACAACTTCAAAAAAGCCTGAGTTATAATTACTGTTATTAGCATTTGTCTCTTCTTGTTGCCATCTATCACCTCGCAAATATCTAGACCAACTCTTTGAAATGGGAAGTCCGGAATAGCCGTATTTTGCAAAGGTAACATTGCCTGACTGGCAGAGGCTTGTACGTATACAGATTTCATAGTTATTACATATATCGCGAATATTTAGTAGCAGACGGTGTCTCTTGTCCGTCTTTGACATGATTCTATACCTTGATGACTATAGTGTAATTGTTGCAATATCTTTTTCCGCAATGATGTTGGTAGGCACTGTCGATAAGCAAACCTTTATTTGTGAGTAGATGTCCAAAAAATGGAACTTCGTGCATACCAATTTTACACTTATATTTGTGTGGGCAATTAGCAACACTGTCACGGAGGAATTTTAATTTTGGTGGGGGCGAAAGCCCCCATTTCTTCGGCTTAATACAAGCTGTAACTTAAAATTAAACCTAAACTAATACTTAAAACTAAGGTTGGTTGTTGTGGTGAAGGAGAACCGATTTGAGGTAGGAAGTGGTGCAGTGGAAGTCAAAGACGCTAGGGTTTGAATTAATTTTTCGTAGCATGCGGGAGATTGGTTCGTTCGTGCCATAGGTGGTGTGGTGGGTTGGGAGGTAGAAGAGACGAGGGGTACGTAGATTACGAGGGTTAGTGTTGAGGAAAATAGAATTGTGAAGGGACGTGCATTCAACCTGACCTGAAAGAAGTCGATGAATGAAGAGAAAGTCGGCTGCATCTCTGCGTTCCTCAAGGGTGTTTAGGTTAATAAGGTTGAGACGGTTTTGATAGGGGGGCAGAGTAAAAGAATCATCCCAGAGCAAACCTCGAAGAGCAAATCGAAGAAAACGGCGCTGGATGCTTTCGATTCTCGAGATATGAACGCGATGATATGGGGACCATACTTGACTAGCGTACTCTAGAAGGGGACGAACAAAGGTAATATAGAGGGACCTGGTCACGTATGGGTTGGTGAATTCTTTGGACCATCGTTTTACAAAAGCTAGTGCAGAGTTGGCTTTAAGGATTATCCCATCCATATGCAAACGGAAATTGAGCTCCCTATCCCTACACAAAATGCCGAAGTCGCGAAGAGATTCAACGGAGGAGATCGATTGGTTGTGGAGAAGTTAGAATCGGGGAGGAGATTTGAGCCGCTTATGTGAAAAGGTGATGGATTGGCATTTGGTGATATTAAGTTCCAAACAATTTTTGAGGCACCAGATCGAAAAACTATCAAGGTCTTGTTAAAGAAGGAAGGAGTCATGGGGAGAGGAAATGGTTTTGAAAAATTTGGTATCGTCGGCGTAAAGGTAGACGGACGAGTATTTGATGATCCTATCGAGATCATTTATGGTTAATATAAAGAACAGGGGGCCGAGATGGCTACCTTGAGGAACTCCAGAGGTGGCCAAAAATGGAGTGGAGTGGGCTGACCTAAAACGAACACTGTAAAAACGGTTTTCGAGGTAAGAAGATATCCATTTTAACAGTATGGGTTCAAAGCCGAGGGCAGACAATTTGAAGAGTATTAATCGATGAGAGATTTTATCGAAGGCTTTGCTATAATCGGTTGCAACTACATCGACTTCGTTGCCGTTCTCTAGGGCAGAGATGGCAAAGGATACGAATTCAACAAGATTTGTGGTGGTTGACCTACCCTTTAGGAAGCCATGTTGTCTAGGGGAAATAAGTGATTTGCATTGGAAACTTAGAGCTTCATACAAAATACTTTCGAGGAGTTTGGGAATATGGGAGAGTTTAGCGCTTGGACGATAGTTTGTTATTTCGTTCTTTGATCCCTTTTTGTGGATCGGGGTTATAAAGGAGGTTTTCCAAACCTGAGGAAATTCTCCTTGTGAAAGGGATAGACGAAAGAGATCAGAAAGGGCAAGGGAAAGAGACGAAGAACATTTTTTAAGAAATATGGCAGGGAGGCCATCTGGACCGGGTGTAAATTCGTCATTGAGTTGGTGTAATTTATATTCGATATAGGAGGGATCCAAGATGTGAGAGAGAAGTGGGTCGTTGGAGAAGTTCGGTAGGTAACGAAAATAGGAGGGATCTGGTACAAAGGAGTCGTTGGTGAAGGATTGTTTAAAGAAGCTGGCAAATAGGTTGGTAGTGGTGAGTAGATCGGTCGATGATTTGTTGTTGAAAGAGAGGGAAGGAGGGTAACCATCGGACTTTCTTTTGTAGTTAACAAATTGGTAAAAGGACTTAGGGTCATTTATAAGGTTGACTTGCGCATTGTTAAGGTAACGCTGGTAAAGGGAATCGTAAAGTTCGGTGAAATGAAGATAAGCACCAAGATAGTTGGAATAGTCGGACAAGGATCTGGTACGCAGGAAAACAGCCCATAATTTGTTTCGTACGGAACGAAGCTTGCGATTATACCAGGGAGTACTAGTAGATGATGTTTTAAGGCGGGAAAATGGAACGCAAAATCTGAAAGAATTAAATATTTCTATATAAAAAATGGATAAGGCATCATTTACGCTTTAGGTTTAGTGGCCTTACCAGGAATATGAGAGACAGGATATAAAAAGGACGCACTCGAAGGATGAGGGCAGTTGTTTTCCGGCTTCTTATCGTGGCAGTCGACGACGACGATTGTAAGGACGACGATACCAACAACAACGATGACGGCGATGGGGAAAAGCAAAAATGCCCAGAACGGAAACAACAGATTGTGAAAGTAATTAGACAAAACAGTATTAAAAACATCATTCAAAAGGAGCAAAAAGTAAAAGTGTTATACCGGCGATTTTCAGATTTGCGATCAACTCGAGGGACATAGAGGACTCTATAAGACCCTTCGATGGAAACGGCAAAATTTCCGTGGAAGTGTGGGTAAGTGAATTTGAAGAAATCGCTTCAATGATGTATTGGGATGACTTCCAAAAATTTGTGTTTGCGAAAAAATCATTAAGAGGGTTAGCAAAACTCTTTATATCAAGCGAAAGGGGTACAAAATCATACGAAAAATAGAAATATGCTCTATTCGACGAATTTAGAAAAACAGCAAATAGCGTGAAACTGCATAAATAGCTTCGCGAAAGAAAAAAAGCAAAAAGATGAAAGTGTCCAAGAGTATTTCCTGCATATGAAAGATATAGCCTCTCAGGGAAATGTCGAAGAAGATGCCCTTATACAGTACATTATTGACGGAATAACAGATTCGAATATAAATAAAGTTATTTTGTATGGTTCTAAAAATATTAGAGATTTTAAAGACAAACTAAGATGTTACGAAACTATCCAAGAAAAAGCTAAACCAAAAAATCAAATAAGAGAGCCTGAAAAAGGTTTTTTAATCTTTTAATTGTGGCGTAAAAGGGCCTAAATCCAAGGGTATCAAATGCTTCGAATGCAATAAGTTTGGACACATTGCGAGAGATTGCATATCAAAAAAAAGTTGACAATACCAAAAGCAACATGCGGATTCTACATTCTAACGATGACATAATGAACAAGGAAGTAAAAATTGGAGATAGAAAGTGGTTAGCTCTATTTGACACAGACAGCAAATTCAATATAATAACCGAAAAAATCTATAAATATTTGAAAATGCCGAAGCTTTCGCAATCCAATTTTTATCTTGTCGGGTTTGGGTGGAATAAATATGAGAATAAAATAAAACCTTTAGACCATTTTGAACAAGAAGTCGCAATTGATTCCGAAAAATTTACTTTAATATTGCATGTCATACCATCCGACTGTTTAGATGTTGAAATAGTTATTGGAAAAGAGTTTTGTCGACCAGCCGAAATTAGAATTACTCCTGAAGGTCTATATTTCCAGAAGTTAAAAAAAGATGTCAATGATGAGATCCACGCGATAATAAAGGTAGATGCCTTATCAGAACTCGAAGAAATTGACATTGGAGAAACTGCTAGTAAAAACTATTGCCCAAATAAGATCAAAGCAACAAATGCATTTAATATTGAAAGACGAAACTGCCAGACATGTGGTCGACGATCAAGTAGAAGAGTGGTTAAAAGACGGTATAATCGAAGAGTCAGATTCTGAGTTCTGTAGTCGAGTCGTACTAGTAAAAAACCATCAAGGCTTTGTGTCGATTACAGAAAAATTAGCCAAGTAATAGTAAGGGATCCTTTCCCTCTTTCTTTGATTGAAGACCAGCTCGATCGTTTACAAAACGCCAAGATTTTTAGTACCTTAGATTTAAAAAAATGGTTTTTTCCATGTTCCTGTTAGCAAAGCAAAAATACACCGCTTTTGTAACACATAATGGACAGTATCAGTTTTTAAAAGTGCCTTTCGGACTTTCGAATTCTCCAGGGACTTTCCAAAGACATGTCAATTCAGTATTTCGTAATTTAACTAGAAGAGGTATTGCATTACCGTATATTGATGATATAATTATACCCGCCAAAAATGAAGAAGAAGCACTATCAAACTTAGAAGAAGTTTTAACACTTTGCAGAGACTATGGGCTAGATATTAATTTAAAAAAATGCAGCTTCCTGAAAACAAAAATCCAGTTCTTGGTATGATAATCAACGATGATAGTTTAATTACCAGAATACAACGACTACAAATGCAAGACGAAGACCTCATAACCTTTAAAGAAATTCTTCAAGAAAAGTCATCTTACAACGAATATTTTATGTAAGGCGACGTTCTGTATAAATTGGTAAACGACGTCGAACTGCTAGTAATACCACGAGACATGCAGATGGAAATAATAAGACGCGCACACGAAAAAGGACACTTCGCTGTTAAGAAAACGATAGAGCTATTTAATAAAGAATATTTTATAACCAAACTTGATGAAAAAGTACGAAGACTCATTGCTAACTGTATACCATGCATCATAATAAACAGAAAGCAAGGCAAACAAGAAGGAGAAATACATTCAATACATAAAGAAGAAGAGCCACTCAACACATACCACGTCGATCATCTTGGTTCCATAGAATCAACAAGCAAAATGTATCGCCATATCTTTGTCGTTATCGACTCCTGTACGAAGTTCTGTTGGTTGTATCCCACGAACTCTACATCAGCCAAAGAAGTAATAGCCAAATTACAGACGCAAAGCATGACATTTGGCAATCCTGTTCAAATCATCTCAGATCGAGGATCCGCTTTTACTTCGGATGATTTTCGAGAACTCTGTACGCTGGAGAACATCAAACACATCAAAATCATTACCGGTTTGCCACGCGCAAATGGGCAGGTCGAACGCCTCAATAGAATCATCATATCCGGGTTGTCTAAGCTGAGTATCGAAGATCCAACTAAGTGGTACAAGTTTGTCGAACCCGTCCAGAAAATCATCAACTCAACCTTTAACCGAAGTACCAGTTTGACACCATTTGAGGTACTTGTCGGAATAAGAATGCGCACTAAAGAAGACCTTCACATAAAGGAGCTGATAGAGGAGGAAATAATCGCGAGTTATAACGAGAAAAGGGGCGAGCTAAGAAAAAGTGCTTAGAAACATATAATAGAGGCTCAAAACGAGAACAGGAAAAGTTATAATCTTCCCGAAAAAATTTAGGGAAGGTGATGCAGCAGCCATCAAAAGGACTCAGCTTGGAGGTGGATTGAAACTAAGGCCAAAGTACTTAGGGCCGTATGAAGTTACGAAAGTTAAGCCGAATAATACTTATGATGTCACAAGAAGAGGTTACAACGAAGGTCCGAAACATACAAGTACGACCAGTCTTGACGACGACAACCTTTTGGAGGCATTCGAAGCGAATGCCTAGCAGGATGGCCGAATTGTGGACAATCAGTAACACTGTCACGGAGGAATATGAGATACAGGATATAAAAAGGACGCACTCGAAGGATGAGGGCAGTTGTTTTCCGGCTTCTCATCGTGGCAGTTCTTGCAACAAACAAATTGTTACAATCACATTTTATCAGTTATTTTAAGTAAATGTAAATATATAATTTTAACCACTAGAAAATAAAAGTGTTTTGTGTTATCTAAGTAAACAATCTTACATTTGCTTAATTTTAAATTTTGTTTTTTAGTCTGTCCAGCAATCTTTTTAAATTCTCGTTATGGTTATTCATTGCTTGCTCCTCTGTGTCTCTCTTTTCATATAATAAAATATCATTAGCAGTTACCTCTACTCCATCAAGCACTTGCAGCAAGTCGTGTTGTCTCATCTGCCATATTTCTGGAGCTGGTGATATTCCAAAAGGCCTTCTATTCCAGTAGAATCTCCCGAATGGTGTCCAAAAAGTTGTTAATGACCTAATTTCAATATCCAAATTGATTTGCCTAAAACTATATTTCGCATCCAACGTAGAAAATACTTTTGCGTTTTGAATTTTAGACAAAATTTAGGAATCTGATAATTACTTCTTTGGAGCGCTTTATTTAGCTCTGTCAGGTCAAGAAAAATTTTTATTTTTTATTTTTTCTTTCTATGAGTACAAGGCTGCTTATCCACGGAGTGTGTTGATGTACTTTGCGTTTCCTCAAGCTGTCGGAAAGAAATTGGATTACAACATATGGTAGATGAGCCTGAACCGGGACAATTGACTTATTGATCTGCAAATGAAGTTGATTATCTACCTTGCCATCACGACTATGACAAAAAGCTCTTCTTTGAGCTCTTCTTTTTCCCAAAGGAAAAGAATGTTAATAGTCATTCCAGGTTTTTGTAGTTTTCAACGATTTCAATGTTTTGACCTAAAAGTATTCCTTGACAGATACTGCTTTTCAAACGGATTTCTGTAAATACATTTCACTAGGCAATTGTCCTTTTTGTTTAAGATTGTGTCTTATACACTTAAATTAAATTTATAAATAAATTGGATGAACCGACTTTTAAATGTTTGAATGTTTACAAGTTTGTATGTAACATAAAATCGAATTTGAAACAACGCTCGAGTGCAGAGCTATTAACATCTACAACAACAGGCATCCCAACCTTCCTGCCCTTTGTCATACAGCACGGGCAGTGACTGAGTGTATGTAACAACCGATGAATAGCGAGTTGTGGGTATGAATTTTGTTAGTACGCTGTTTCCTATTGTTGTAAGAACATAACACCTACAACAGTTTGATCCGGTAAACCAACTTCGAATTTTTACTTCACAGCTGTGCTTAGTATCGTCTGTGTTTGTGTTTTTTTATGTTTTTTTTTATAATGACTCGGGAATTTAGAGTGGGTCTAGCCATTTTTGACGGGCTAAGAAGTATTCACTTTTCTGCATATGTCCAAGTATGTAAATATAGACCAGCTGTTTCGGCACTTAATGATAAATAGGTAGATCCCCGCCCACACCTCTCAGATCACTCTGATCTGAAGCCACCCAGCTACGAACTAGTGCGGTTTCGCCATTTACGTGCGTTTACCAAACTTCACCACAATATAGTCTCTGTTCCAATCTGGAATCCAATGTCATGTGGTTAAAATTTCATTTACGTAAGCAAATTACCCACTCTTGCTTCTCCAAAATCCAAAGATTAGTGTCCCTGTATCCTAATACTAAAATGGTGATTACGGGCTATTTTAATATACACAATTCTGGATTCTGTACAGACAACACCCGAAGGACGACGTGTTGAGATCTTCGCAACGGAGAACAACTTGCCCCAGCTTGTTAATGAGCCCAAACGTATACCAGTCGTTGTAAGTCATACCGCCAGCACTCTGGAGTTGTTTTTAATTTCTCACCCTGATAAGTAAAACGTGCTCTCCCCTCTTAGCTAGTCGGACCACTGTGTCATATCAGCTAATTTCTCGTACACCCACCACACAGTAAGCAATAAGATTTTTAAAGGAAACGTATGGTAATACGAGAAAGCCTATTGGAGCGGTGTTAACACCTTCTTTATCAATTTTACCTGCCGCTACTGATATGATCACAGACATTATTCTCTTTGAAGTGAGACCCTTTATCCCTGATCGGATGAAAAGTATCAAGCCAAAAGAAAAGGAATGTTACGAATCGAGTTGTAAAGAGGCTGTTAGGGGTAGAGAAACGTTTTTTCGGTCCTGCAAGACCACCCTAACATAGGAAAACCGGAAAAAGTTTCAACGAGCCAGGAATGATTGCAACGTCATTCTTTGACGTGTGAAATTTCAATACGACCAAAATCTGAAGCAAAAAATACTTCAATGTCCCAATGGTAATAAACATTTTTGGTCGTTCGTCAAAAATGTTAGAAATTCGACCTCATCCTCCACCACAACGCTCAATTACAATGACATTCCAACTGACAGCTCTTTTTTTACAAGGCCAATCTGCTTGCTCCATACTTTGTGGCCAGTTCAAGACTTCCCTTCTTTCCAAGGATATGGAAATGCTGATAAACTGTCAGCTCATAAAATATCTCGAACCCGAAAACTTCTCAATGATCGTCAGTACGATTTTCGTAGCAACAGGTCCACAGGATTTTTTGATGGCATGTCTCAAAGTAAAAGTAGAAGTAGAAAACAGGCATTAGGCATTATGCTCTTTTGTCGAAAATGCGTGCTGTTGGAATCGATGAATCCTTCTTCAATGGATTAGAAATTGCCTTTCGGAACGTTCAATTCAAGTTGTTCTAGATGGTTTCAAGTCTGATGTTCACAAAATAAATGCTGGTGTGCCCCAGGGCTTCGTTCTTTCTCCGACACTCTTTTTTAATTTTCTTCTTTTGTCTGCTACTTCTAATCCAATATATAACTTTGCTGACGACAGTACTCTCTGCTTTTCATATTCGTTCCCTGACTCACATCCCTGCTCTTCGGTTGTAGAACGTGAAAGATAGCGTATGCTAAGCTCATTAAATTCTGATATATATAATGATACGATATAACTAATTGGAGAACCACTACCAGAGTAGAATTTAATGCTGACAGCAGTCGTTAAAGTGAAATTCACTGTACATGAATGGCACTTGCATCGTCGAAACCGAAACACTTTCCATTCTCGATATGTGTATGAATGAAAAATTACGTTGAAATGAAATGCGAAATGTCTTGGAAATACTTTACCTCCTCTGATCAGGCCTCAATATACGAATATAAGGGATTTATCCGCCTGAAATTGGAGAACAATGTCCACATCTGGTCGGGTGCGCCCAAAACATCTCTTCGTCTGCTTGATAGGATTCATAACCGTGCGATAAAACTCATATAAAGGGTTTTCCAATGGGGACTTGACAGCTTTAAATTTAATTTGTGAACGCACTCTTTCACTAATAATCAAACTGTCAATTTATTCAGTAAACTCAACATTTTCATCATGGTAAAGTACACTAACGAGCAACGTCTGCAAACTATAAAAATTTTCTACAGATATTCGGAGTCGGTGACTGCAACTTTAAGAGCGTTAACTTCAATTTTCGGTCGTAATTCTCGCCCTAGTAGAAGGGCAATAACAAATTTAGTGCAAAAATTTGAGTCTACACATTCGTTGTGTGATGTTGCCGTGTCAGTGAGACAACGGGTTGGTCGAAGTGTCGAAAATATCGCTGCCATTCAGACGTCCGTAGCAAACGATCCAAATCAGTCAACTCAACGGCATTTTAAAGAATTGGGCATCGCTCAGACCACATTATGGCGTATTTTGCGTAAAGATCTTAGTTTACACCCATACAAGATCAAGCTGACTCAAGAAATAAAGCCAATGAACCATTTGAAGCGACGTACGTTCTCCGATTGGGTTCTGGAGAAGATGCGCCAAGATGATGAATTTCTTCGCAATTTTGAGCTTTTGAAGCTCATTTTTGGCTCAATGGGTTCGTCAACAAGCAAAATATGCGTTATTAGTCGGGTGAAAACCCACATGTGCTTCATGAATCACCACTTCATCCACAAAAAAATAACTGTTTGGTGCAGTTTGCATGCCGGCGGCGTTATTGGACTATAACTGTGAAAAATATAAATACCCCAAATTCCCTTAAGAGACTGAACGAACCAAATAATAAAAAAGATCGATGAAAGCCGAGATTTCCGTTTGTCCGATCCAAGTGGATGCAATATATAATGTCAAGCATAACAAGACTATTGGATCGAACTTATTTTCAAATTTGCTCGAGGAAAGTATGTCCGATAAATGGCGTTACTATTTGCTTGATTTACAGGAAAGGAAACTTCCTAATTAATGTCACCTGCAGCGACATTGCTTCATTTTTATTGCGTACAAGATCTTATCCATCATATTGTATTCCATCGAGATACTATATTTGAAAAAGGGCTTAAATAAATTGATTCACTTTCATGTGGCTCCTTCAACATCGCATGAGGAACGATTTACTGCCGTTTGAAGTCTGTGCAACTATGATATAATATTTGCTGAAGCTAATTGCGTCCACATCATTTTCCGTACACAATGAGTTATCACTGTGGTGTTCAAAGCAGAAGCTAAAAAAATGGTTTAGTTAGTAACACGAAAATAAACATATGCTGGTAACAAACAAAAAACCACAGCATCGACCGTGGTGTAGTGGTATATGCATATTCTCCTCAAGCAGAGGGTCACGGGTTCGAATCCCGTGCGAGGCAATTCTCTGAAAAAGTCTTTTCATGAAATTTCTATGTATTTATATGTAAACCCGTCAGCGTCAACTCTGACATGAAGGCATAACAATGATGTTGGGGTGGTTGCTGGCTGGGCTAAATGTAACGAACTAACAACTAGCGCGTACTAAGTCCGACTGGTTGAGGATGCACTGGCTCCAGTTAGACAACCACCTCTGAGAAAAATATCGAAACCTAATACACCTGAGTTTCAAACTACTACACCACCCGCCCGCGCCCTGGTCAAAAGCCAGTAAAAGATTATTTAATCCCCTTGGTGCGCGCGCTGAATTATATATAAAAAAAAAAAAATCGACGAATTGAATTAAACGTTGTGTAACAAGATACAGATTTAACTTTCAAATATGTAGTTGGCGACTTTGTCTACTTCGAACAGAGATTTCCAAGTGATGTAAGGTGAATAACAAAGTCTTATTAGAAAATTCTAGAAAGGTTCCTTATCACACTCCTGTTCTACGAAATAGAATATAAGCGAACACGATTTTTGTTCCGGTGTACATAAGTGGTTAACAATGCTCAAGATAGAAGAGTCATCGATTCCCACCCGATGAACCAACGCAGAAAAGTAAGACTTGAACATAGAAGGCGATCACATAAGTAGAAGGCGACCTCAATCATCTCAGAGTGCGTAACTGGAGGCAGTTGGCGGACCACTGTATCGCTATCCAAAAAAAGGTCTTAACATATGTATCAGGTCTAGTTTTAACTCTACAGAAATACATTTCTCTCAAACAGACAGACGAAACGAATACAAATTTGCATTACATTAACAACATCTGGAAGGTGTAGTAAGACTTAATAAGCCACATGCAGATAATCACAACCACAAGCGTTTTATTTTGCCAGATATGTAAGTACCCTATCCACATAAAGCATACTTCAGTCGATGTTTAATGTGCGATTTTATATCCTTTCGAAACCCTTAAGTGCTTCCTTCTAGTTTAAATATTACCATCTAAATTGACGCTCAAATTAATTGCAATTGTGTGACGCAATTTGACTGCGACACTAAGTACGAGAACACCCTAAAAATTTCATGCTCGTCATCGCTTTCATACAAGGAATCGCTTTCAATTCCCCGCTGAGTTCAGTGAAATCCTTTTTTCGATCTCCTCGCTTCCACAGCTCCCATTAAATCCATATCCTTCAAAATACTCTCACTCAAGAATCAAGCCCAACCAAAGTCAAATAATTTTGAGCAAATAGTCGTACGTATGTAAACATACATATACATGTCTATATGGACAGATATGTACAGGGAAGGATTACCTAAATGATGTCTATGCGGCATTCACTGTAAACGGCGTCGACAGATTCAATATACCTCCACGAGGCTCAGGGAAGCCTCGAGCTGTTCACACAGTGGTTCACCCTATCCCCTAACACAAGCAGTTCATGTAATGTATCAGACGATATGCGAAGACACCTCCTGCGTGTGTGGGAGGCAACTTAAAGAGTATTATATGTCTTGGCGTAGCCCTGTCTCGAAGATAGAGAATGTAGAAGCATAAAAAAATGAACAAGTCCCAACAACCAATATTATCCTGTCATATATTCGTTATGAATATAAATTTCCCTCGGCGAGAATTTCCAGCATCACCAGTACCATACCGCTTCAGCCACCATAATAATAATAATATATTCCGGCATCCTGCTTCCTTCCTTTAAGTCATCCTCTGCTACAACCTCCACCTACTTGCTTGTTACCACCGTAGCATGCACAGCTACATACGCACGCTGTGCTGGAAGCGGGGTAATTTTTGACATATTTCGATTGTAACACGCTTTTGTGCCACCCGTCATACCAGCCCCCTTTGAATATGACAAAGTGGCAGCGCAACATATGAGCACGTTTCTCCCGGTGAATCACTGGAGGATAGTTTCTTCCCGCTCCTCGCAGTAGCTCCTTTTGTAGTAGCAAAGCACAGGAGCATATGTGCCATATATTAGGATTCGGAATTTGATGAAAAACTGCATATTGACACCTGCAGTTGCCTTATTGCCTACTTGCTTACGTTAACATAAGTATCTCCAAGGGTTTCGAACATTTGTTAGGAATTAAAATATATTTGAAAACTTGAATACCCACACTTGTGGACTTTTAAATACAAGACCTTCATGCTACCAGCAATCAGTTCAATGCAAGGACACTATAAAATATAAGGATACAATCCAGCCACTCTATATGCAAAGAAGCTAAAGGACCCTTTCGATATTAGTTTCTCAAAATATGACGACGACGAAGGAGAAGATGATAAATTCTGTCAAACAAAAGTGTACTAAATGGGAAGCTGAAGAGGTACGGGAAAAAAAGAAGCGCTAAAGGAGTGTTTTTTTTTTTTTTTTTTTCTTTTAGTGAAGCGCGCGCACTTTCTCTATATCGCTTGTAATCATCGTTATTGTAATCACCCAGCCATCATCATTAGCATTGCTCTATGTCGACATCGTTTTAATCATAAATGGCTTGTGGTTTTTGAAGGATACAATAGGGAGATAAATCCACAAAGAAATATTAATGAAAATGGGATTTATGCTCCGGGAAGGATAAAAAAAAAGAATAACGATAATGGATGCGATTGATTGCAAGACTTTAACTTGTCGACAGAACGCTATAATTTACTGGTACACTGAATTTACTTGGGGATTGGGGTGAGTATCAGTTTTGTCTTCCAAATGCAATGACAGATTTTAATCCTCTTAGTACCTCTCAGGTGTATAATGATTTGTGTTCACATGATGAAATTGGCATACATATATGCGTACTAGTAGATACAATTGTCAAAAATTATTAAGATTTGGTAATTCTGGAAAAGTGAAAATGATGACGAAGAATTTCCACATTAATTTGTGATTAAAGTACAGTAGAATGAATCGCAGCTCATGAAAAGTCTGTGGTGGATCTGATCCTGAGCTAGCAGAACTCTTAATTAAGCTCGGTCATAGGCTAACTGTAGCCGGTTGTGTACACTACATTGATTAAGATCGCCATTAAAAATAAATCTTTTCTTAGTTCGTTGTAGACTTTCCTTGTAGTAGCGTTGGTGTTGATTCACTGCAAGTCTCCGAACTTCTTCAAGCCATGAATTACGTTAAGTTGATATCGCTGTGTGGTCTACGTATATAAGAGGGCGGACCCAGAAGTACTCGGCCTGATCAAGACATGGCGGTAGTTGTTGTTGTCTATAAAGCATATGTTTCAAGTTTGAAAGCACCACGTTATTAAGTATTTGTTTGACAGACATCAAAAGTGAACGTTGTCAGTGAATTTGTGAAAATGTAGAAAATTGGTTATCGTTATGTGATACAATACTTTTATTTGAAAGGCCTCAGCCCAACCTATATAAAGGTATAAACGTATATACGAGGCTGTACGAGCTGCCAAGACGAGCATCGTAGTGGTCGACCAAATGCGGTGACGACTCCAGAAATGGTGAAGAAAATCCACAAAGTGGTACTGGATGATCGTCGACTGAAAGTGCGCGAGCTAGAAAACATTGTAGGCATTTCAAAAAGCGCGGTACATCGCGAATTATTTGAAAATTTAAACATGAGAAAGCTGTGTGCAAGGTGGGTGCCGCGTTTGCTCACACTCGAGCAAAAACAGTGTCGTGAAGATGTTTCAATTGAGTGTTTAGCGTAGTTTCAAAGCAACAAATCAGTATTTTTGCGCCGTTTCATAACAACGGATGAAACATGGGTATATCACTTTACACCTGAGGCAAAAAAACAATCAAAACAAGGGATTTAAAAGGGAGAACCGGCTCCAAAGAAGGCGAATACCGTTTCATCTGCACGCAAGGTCATGGAGTCGATTTTTTGGGATACGCGTTTGATAATTTTCATTGACTTGAAAAATGAAAAACTATCAGCGGCCAGTATTATGCGAACTTATTGCAACTTTTGAGCGAAGAAAACAAGTAAAAACGGCGGCATTTGGCTAGGAAGAAAGTGTTGTTTTATCAAAACAATACACCAGCTCATAAATCCGTTATTCTCCAGATTTAGCCCAATCGGATTATTTTCTGTTCCCAAACTCGAAAAAATGGCTCAACGGTCAAACAATTTCCAACGATGAAGAAGTGATGTCAGCTATTAATGGCTGTTTTGAGGAGCAAGTTCTTATTATAAAAAGGGTATCGAAGTGTATAGAGCTGAAAGGCGATTATGTTGAAAAACAAATATAGATGCTACTAAGCATTTCTATATCTACATCTTTTAATGAAATCGATCATCACTCGAACAAATTTTCTCTCAAACCGGCCAAGGGAAGGATTTTCCTTACTTGAGGTACTTATAACTCGTATCGTGCTTTGCTCATATTCCATGACTTCAACTATCATTGCGCTTTAAAAGCCAGCGACATATTCCTGGAATGATCTCATTATGTCAATATCATCGGTGCCAATGTCAACATATGTTGTCTCTGATATTATCATCTTTCAAGAATGTTCAAAGGATTACATGCAAATGCATAGCCTTGTAGAGATCTATTTTTGACATTGATGTTATTTTCAATCATTAAACGGAGCACAGTCGTTAGCCATAGGCATAGGTTTTTTCTACAAATGCCCTTATGAACGGCCTTCAGATCAATGGTCGTGGGTATCGATTTGAAGTTCTGGACATGCACCTAATCATGGGCGAAAGTAGAAACAATGACTAGGCAGTCAGTTGCAATCATCCCATCCGAGTATACCATACGAAAAAGGAAGTTCAAAGTATTCAAAGAACTGTTGCAGTTAGAGACCACTTGATGGGCTGATTCTAATAAGTTGGGAAAAAATTTCAAATTATTGACCTTCTGAAGCTGGATTGTTGACGAGCTTAACGTTTTTATGAGGATCAGGCAAACGATGTTAAGATTTTTTTCATAGCTCATACTTATTATGTAGGTTGCTTAAGGTTTCTTACCCAATTAACTCTCGCTGTATCGAATGCGATTTTACTATTACAAGGTGTGACAAAAGTAATGTCATAATGTGCATGTGCCATAATTTTCGTAAATGGCGTCAATTGTGCTTTGACATTTATTGTCTACAACATAGATAATAAGTTGAAAATAAGCAATGCATCGACACATGTCTGAAGAACGTGGAGTTATTGTTACTACTTATTTGACCAATTTTGTGTCCAAAATGAGCTACGAAACCCATTTCCACTTAAGTGATTATGTGAATAAACAAAATTTGTGTTTCTGTGGCAAGATGAATCCACACGAAATGCAAAAAGAGTTACCGCATCCACTAAAAGTAACTGTTTGGCGCGGCATTTGCAGTGAAAAAGTGACTGGTAGGTAGTAGTAGTAGGTAGCTGCTAAGCGTTACAGACAGATGTTAAATGAGTTTTTTTGCTGGACATTACCCGGTATACTCTTTATTTTTCATTGTATGAGCTTTTAACGCATTAACGCCTCTTTTTTCGACAATTCTGACCACCACGAGAGTTTAAGTTCTCGTTATACAAAACAATGTATCTTCCTGTTTTATTACATGGAGCGGAAAACTGGCTCTCAACAGATAGACATACTACAATGGAAATGAGATATCTATGGAGAGTATAAGACGACAAAATCGACAAAAGAAGAATCGAAGATATCTGGAATGAATTAAAAGTAAAATCAGCCAAAGTTATAATGGAAAACAAAAAGTTAAGATGGTTTGAACACCTTATAAGGATGGAAGAAGACAGACAAGTTTAGAAAATTTGGGAGGCGAGAGCATCAGGGAGAAACAGGAGAGCAAGACCAGAAACATCATTGAACAGGACAATGCAAACTATCTTGGAAATTAGGGGACAAACATTTTTCTTTTTTTTATAATATCGCGCACGCACCAAGGGGATATGAATACCCTTTTACTGGCTTTTCTCCAGAGCGCGGGCGGGTGGTGTAGTAGTTTAAAACTCAGGTGTATTAGGTTTCGATATTTTTCCCAGAGGTGGTTGTCAAACTGGACGGGAAGAGCCAGTGCATCCTCAACCAGTGGGTCTTAGTACGCGCTAGTTGTTAGTTCGCATACATTTAAGTCCAGCCAGCAACCGCTAGAACATTAGTGTTATGCCTTCATGTCAGAGTTGACGCCGACGGGATTTTCATATAACTACATACAAATTCTATGAAAAGGCTTTTTCAGAGAATTGCCTTGCACGGGATTCGAACCCGCGACCCTCTACTTGAGGAGTCTATGCATATACCCCTACACCACGGTCACCCCATGGAACTCGGGCAAGACAAAAGCAAGAGATAAAACTACCTGAAGGAAATTCGTGAAAAAGACGGTAAACAGGAGAAACCCCGACACTTTATGGTAAAATAGAATCGCATTATGTATGTATATATGTAATTTGCAGACCGTTTGGTCTCCCGTTTCGGCAAATTTAAATTGGCCAGCCAGATTAATGCCTTTTGAAATCTTGTGTTTACCACAACAAACTACAAACATTGCATGTCTCGAAAGCCAGCATTGAGAAAGAATTAACTAACTTTTTGCCAAATGTTTTGCGAGAAACAATTCAATATGCCGTTTAAATGAGCACAAATGTGCACCAACCCAGGACTTAATGTCATTCTACATCCTCAAATAAACTTTTCTTGTAAACAGAGCCTTTTTTATTTCTAACAAAACGGCAGCCTATTCATATTATGACAATACTTTTGCCCCACCTTGTAAACCCAAGTCTATATCTCTGTTTACAGAAATTGTTTCCCTTCCATGTTTGTCTAATCTTTTTGAAAATGTTCTGATCATCGCTCTTCTGTATATAGCTGCATCGCTTCTTGGCGTCAATCGAAAGCTTTCTCATGGTTTTCTTCAGTCTAACTTGGAAATCATGAGAAGATTCAGCTGCGCTTCAGTCCAGCTTGACTATCCCTGCAGACGCATTCTTTACAATATTGTTCATTGTCTTCAGGGATGCATACATATATTTCCGCTACAAATATAGACGCAAGTGGTTCTAACTTGAAGTGAAATTTAAAGTTATAGTCCTCTAAATATATTTCAGCGCCGCATCCTTCCTTCCGTAGAAATCCGACTAAATTGTTTTCCTGGCTCAGGTTTTGGGCAAAATCATTCTATCAGCAAAAGAAAATTTAATTTCATATTTTCGCTATTCAAGTGTCTGCGTCAGACAGGATGTCAATGAGACCAGAGTTGAAAAAGTGCCGGCCGGCAACATCATCACCATTCCAATATGTATTCTACCAAAAACCATTTTTTATTTCGTTTTAACCGAAGATGGATGTGGGATGGATGGATGGGTGATGTGAATACTAAGGTGCTTCTACAGCAGAGCCAGACGTGCTAGAGAAAGCCCCATGAGACTGAGACAGGAGTCTGATAAAAGAAGTAGTGACTTAATTTCGTGAAAATTTATTAGACCAGACAATCGACGCATAGAATATAATTGGTTTTATCACCGCCAAATAGATACCTCTCGGTGACAAGTCACATGTCTTGGCGAAAGGTCCTTCAAACTGCCAGAAATCTGGCAGAGTCTTGGAATAAATTATCCAGGATACTCAGCTTCATTATTATATTACTTAGTACTAAATGAGCCAGATCAATCAGCTTCCTCCTTCTCGTAACCCCAGTTTTGAGATGATTGACTATCTACTGCACCAATCTCTGATCCATATGGGTCTGCCTATGCTTGAGACAGACAGCATAGCTAGTATAACTGGATATAAGAGCATCTTATGTCATCGGTTCCAGGCGACTTCAATAAAATAAAGCAACAATGGACCACAACCACAACCGATGATAGATATCAGATATTCAATTCACTTGCAGCTTCGATGGTAGAAGCTGGTTGTGTGTGAGCTGGTCAGGTCAGTGTTTCTAGTCGTGGAAGATCTCTTTTGAGGGCTAAGACTAACCAGCTAGTTTTACCAAATGTTACGATCCGAATTAGCTTTTTACAAGTATAGTATTTTTGCTTCGATCTATAAAGATTCTTGTCTTCCTCTGAATTAGTGTTAAGTGACTTGTTAAGTAGTTTTTTATATTTCTTAAATTCCGCTCTAAATCTGCGTTCTATCAAGGAATGGGAAATCTGCAAGGGTTTTCAGTCAGCTTCGAACATATGGTTAGAGCACAAGAACTGAAGGTTATTTTCTGCTGTGCTGTAAAGTTGTGTGAAACTTTCTTGAAAATATTTCGAAAATTTAAATACGAGTAGCTTAATGTTTTTTCGGAAATATGTGTGTATTTGAGTACTCTTACTTTGGCTTAAAATTTTATTAACTAAAATTGTAGTTAGTACATTAACTTTATGTCGGAATCCGTTCCTATTCAGCGGCTTGAGTACCACCCATAGATACTCGTACTTATCACGAATTAAAAATTCGTTTAGATAATAAATTTTACTTGATTGTGGACGAGTCTATAAGTATAAATATGAAAAGCTTCACCAAGGCGATGATTACAGATTACTGAAAAACTGATCCCAAGCGCTCGACGCTGCATAAAGTATGTTACCAATAAACCTATCTATCGGAAATGGTAAAAGAATTTCAATCGCCATTATTTTTATAGTTGAGGTTTGTATTTCAAAGAATGTTCGGTTTGAAATGACTTTTTTTTTTTTTTGAAAATTGAACCTTAACATACATCTCCCATGGATTACCAACTACCTGTCGTTGGGGTGAAAATATTTATGAAAAAAATCGAAATCCCTTCGCTGATGTAGTACAACAATTAATCACGAAATCCCCACTTCAGGGAGCTAATTACATGCTTATCGCAAGTACTCGTACTTTTTATTACCATTATCTAGGTTCGTTTTTCTTTTTTTCCCAAAGTGATTCCCTTCTGCAGGTTGTCTTCCTTGATGTTGCTCGAAATTGACACCACTACTGACGCACTGACTTCCTGGTAGTTGCCTTTTTTTCTTACCCTTTTCATGGGGCTCAATTCCACAAATGACTAGTGGAAAGTGATGAAATCAGAGAGGCGCTTCAGATTTTTTTCCTCCTTTCATTTGCCTTTTTATGGATGATTGAAATTTTGCGAGTCTCTCAAATTGGAAGGGGATAAAGGAAAAATTCACTGTGAACCCTCTGCCACAAAGATGCAAGACAAAATCGCAAGAAAAGGATTTTTTTCTTGTTGGTGTTTGTGGTAGAAAGGAATTTATGGACGTTGGATGAAGACGAATTCGGAGTGGCAGTAATTTGCGACGACCACGGTCGATGGATGACGATGCTGATGACGATGGTGATGCCAACGCTGATGCTGACGAAGATGATGATAATTTCACCCTCCGGGATATTTTTCAGAATGCTTCCCGCAAGCGGATAATGTAGGTATCAGCGAATTATTATGTTTCAGTAAATTCTCTCGTTGGTAGCTTTATTGGGGGATTACAATTGTCGAATGACAACAATGGTCCTGGGATCGTGGCCAATAGCAGCACCAGCAATAGAGAGGACCATCGGAGGTATGAGAGTGGGAAGATGATTTTCTTTATTTATCTGCTAATGATGGCTTGAAGAATGGGAAGAGAACAAAAACGTTGAACGTTGAACGTTGAACGTTTGCTAAATACTTTCATAAACGGTGAAAGACGATGGGGAGACAATAGGATGAAGCTAAGGGCCCATAAGGGAAAATAATTAATTGGAGTTTGTTTTACGATGAGGAAGAAGCGTTAGGAGTTAGAAGTATTGCTTTCCTGTCAATTAAGTGGTGGAATTAGTTGCGGTTAATAAGGGGTGACATTTAAGTGGCTTACTTAATTGGTGTTAAGGTTATACTGTTTGACACTTTAATTTTAAAGAGAGTTTCCTCTTCTTTAAATATATGCCATCTATATATATAAATATTTAAAAATGAATAACTTACTTTGTATGATCCAAGATTCTTGACTGAACATCCTAATTTGATATTACGTCCTGCAGGTACTGTTACATTTTCGATGTATTCCGTAAATTCAGGTTCCTCTGTAACCACTGAAAAATAAGAAAATTCAAAGTACAAAATAAAAGTTGAATGTCAAGGGCTATGAGTATCTTAAGATAAAAACCCAAATCACGTGTATGCAATTTTTTGAACCTTACATATCTACATAACATAATCGTATTTATGTATATCTGTATCTATAAGACATGTATCTTCTCTCTATTTTCTACGACTGCTTACCAGATTTACTCAGAACAGAGCAAGACTTAAAAAAGACAATTCATGACTAATGTGGGAATATGAAGAAGTCCTGGTGGGTGGTGGTCACATTTCCTTAAGGACGGATGACAAGCATATGTATCCATAGAGAGGAGGATAATTCAATTTGAATCGGGCGGTCCTCTGTGTAAAACTATTACAGTAGAAAGTAATACGAATTCTGTTGGACGACAGGACATTGCTAATGCTATTGCCGATCCATTTTCATCCCAGGCATAAAATTAGGGATTGAATCTCTAACAGACGGGGTGGATAAAGGCACAGCACGGGGAACAGTTACAATCATAGAGTAGAATATATCCAGCGGTGGCATAGTACTCCTAGTATGGTATACTATGTCAGACGACTCAGGATAAAATTTGATTTCACTCCCCTGAAATGCTACTCTTGGGAATTAGGTTTGTGCCGAATTAGTAAAACACACACATGGGAGTGGTAGACTTTAAAACGATTGACAGACAGCAGGTGGGGAATGTCTATGGGTCAGTAAGGGTCTTTCCTTCTGTCTTTTTTTTTTTTTTTTTTTTATCTTGTTGATGCTTTTATCTGAGGATGAAGGTAACCACAAAATAGGTTTACCACTTACACAGAAAGACACGTCGGTCTTCATCCCGTCAAATTCGAGTATACTATCGTGTCCCCTGTTCTGCAGGATTAATACGGTAATCACCCTGATTGCTGATGATATCAATATTGGAGAGTTTTATCGTTTTTTCACGCAGGAAAGGAGATGAGCAATTCCCTTTTTAAATTCGAATTTTATGATATCCATCAATTTGTTGAAGTCGATTTCTTCGCTTTTATCTCTCAGCGTTCGCTTTCTTTAACGTCTGTATCTGTGTTTGAATTCATTATTTTTTGATTACAATTTCAAGAAGGTCAGCGACATGGTGTATGATGTGAATTATGATTTCATTTAAGGAAAGTGAGTTGAAATATTTATCAGCGTGTGAAACTAAATTCAGTGAAATTCTCATTAATTAAATTGGTTTGTGAATTTAAAAGACGATTTTTGCAAGAATTTTACGTGAAACTGACTCTGAGCGGCTAGAGATTCCTAGCATTTTAATGGGCAACATGCCCATATTTTTGAAGTTATTTGCTTTTTATAGTTTTTCACTTTTTTCAGGTTAAGATTTCGAAAATAAATCATAGAGCGTGTTTACTGACAATTCTTCTACTAGAAATAACTTTTTAAGCCATGGTGTCATTTTTGACAGTTTTTGAGGATTATTTGTTTTTGTTTATATTTTTATACCAGATGAATGCTTCCATATCATTTAAACTTATTTTGAATATCGGCCTTCAATTCGCAAGCCGTATGGACGATTATGTGATTTCGTAATTACAATCGACCAACTGAGTTAACTATTAGTTCACTATTGAGTTATGCTCATATAAAATCCATTGGACGTCCTAACTGAGGGTGCAGGAAGATCAAAATTTAATCTGATCCTGAAAAACTCTCCTTTGAGGCTTGCTTACCAAGCTCATTGGCGATTTTATTTTTCCATGATCCCATTGCGATCTGGGCCCCAAACAAGACTCGACTAATTCCGCATTCTAACTGCCTTAAGAGTGGTCTTGCTTATGAGTTGTGAGAGCATTTAGTAAGGCTTATCGCCACCTTTAATAATTCTTCATAATACAGTGTATCTTCGCTGGGAAGGCAAACCCAAATGTTCTTAACGGGAAAAAAATTTGAATACTAGGTGTGGTGAAAAGTAACCTCCTTGGGAATGAAAAAAATTTTATTTTAAATGTTTTTTTTTATTTTATTCAATATAGACCCTTTTAGTTTGATACACTTATTCTAGCGATTTTCCAACTACTTGATCCCGTCCTTCCTTTCCTCGCGTGAGCTGAATTTTTTATTGATGAGCCATCTTTTAAGGTTTGGAAAGAGATGAAAGTCCGAGGGAGCCAAATCGGGCGAATACGGTGGATGCAAAAGCAATTGGAGCCGTAAGTCATTGATTTTAGCCGGTGCATTGTCTTGCAAAAAAAAAAAACTTCGCTTCATGTGAGGCCGTTTTGTAGCGATTTTGGCCTTCAATCGCTCCAATAATGCACAGTAATACTCGATGTTGATGGTTTTTCCTTTTTCGAGATAGTCCACGAAGAGTATGCGATGACAATCCCAGAAAACCGACGCCATAACCTTTCCGACCCATCGAGCCTCCCTCGGCCGCTTCGGAGCACTCGTGCCGGCTTCAGTCTATTGCCGGGCACTCATTCTATTCTCTGGTATTCAGCAGTTACCAATCGACGCCAAAAGTCCGCCCGATACTGCATCGGCAAGTCCAAACACTCTTTCGAAGTGCTCTCGCGTTCGTGTTTTTGATCAGGAGTGAGTATGCGCGGCACCCAGCGGTAGGATAACTTTTTCATATGCAGAATATTGCCCAAAATATGACGTGTGCGCTCAGTAATAATCTTTTTGGTATCTGCTGGCTCGCGTACCTTTACTTTCCAGTGAGCCATTTCATGTATTTTTTTGACATTGTCCACTGTAACCGCATCGGAGGGCCTGCCGCTCTACTTCTTGATCGGTAGTAGAAATGCGGCCATCATGAAACTCTCGAAAACAATATTTGACGGTGTAATCTGACTGAACACCAGCCCCATAATATTTATCTAACTTTTTTTTGTTGCCTTCGCCGTTTTGCCTCTCAAAAAATAATGTTTTATGAAAGAACGAAAATCATTTTTGGCCATACTCAACATGATGCCAAATACGCCAATAACAATCAACTGTCAAAACAAAACTAAAGACAGTATCGCACTGAAATTTGGCATGTCTGCCAAAGTATGAACGGACTTCAAGTCACCATAACCTTTTTTGCAGTAGCAGCGCATTCTGGCGGTCAAGGACCTATATTGTCGCCCTCCAACATCATCTTAAATTTATGTTGGAGCCATCCGTGAAGACATTTCTTTAACTCAGACTCTGACCGAAACTATTTCTGGCGATCTTTCTTTCGTGTTTCCGCAGCAACAGGAGTTCTGGTGTCCTTGCGTCAGACGGAATGAAAGTGCGTGTTATACCAAAGACCATTGCTTTTTAAACAAGCGATGGCTTAGAGAAGGTAGCCCGTTCTTGGCACTTTGTTATGTGACTTTTTAGCTCTGGATTGGCATCCGAATTCGACTGAATTTACCATATATTGATGATTTTTTCTACAATACATTTTCGTTGAAAATAGCAAAACAATCTTATATTGCTCCACTGCCGAATTCTAAATCTGAAAACTTTTGCGAGTGCGCAGACTCATTTTTAGATCACATTTTGTCACACTCGCTAACATTTGTAACGTTTTCTTTTCCGTCGCTATAATCTTTCCTTTATATCATATTTTCAGTACATCATCCAGCATTGATGTGGGAACACCTCTAAACTTACGCCACGTTTTTCTATCAGAAATTACTACGGAGTTTCCATGAAACTCACTCAAACTTTATTCGTGACATCATCAGCGCATTCCTTGACAGTTAACGACGGGACCTAAGATTATAATTTTTTCGCAGTTTGACATGATGACACATTCTTAATGCCAGAAGTGGGGGTTTCGGTTTCATAAAAACGGTGATACAGTTCTTAGTATGACTAATTAACCCGACTAAATTTTGCGATTGTTCCCGCTGTGCATTTAACTTTCATTTTAACATCGTCGTACATATCGCGTATTATCCTTACATATTTGAGTTTTGAGATATCTAGATATATAGAGGCGTTACGATGTTTCTTTGCCATTATCTATAGAAAATCTCTCATTCGAGTATCATCACCTGCCTTTATGAATTTAAAAATGTTATCTTATGAGGTATCTAAAACTTTTTCTTTTATGTTTGTACGACATAGGTTTCACTGATCGCCAGTTGTTGCGGTTTTTCGTGTCACTTTTGCCTTTATACAGCGGAACAAGAGAACTAATTCTTCATTGCTAGTCGTCTAAGACTAAGATTTCCGACCATCGGTCTTGCTGCGGACGGTATATAATTCTAATTAACTACGCACTCCCAGTTCATTTTCTTTACTTTTTTGCAAAGCTCAGTAAAATCTAATATTTGCCCTTGGTGCGTGACAGCCGAAGAATTGGCATTGCGCGGAATGGCTTTTGACACATTATATGATGAGAAAATCATAAAGAGTCTCGGCAGAATCAGTGTGAAGGGAGTAATTTCAAATTGGCTCAAAAACTATCTCACTGATAGAACAATCAGAGTTAAGGTGGTAATGGAAACAAGCCAAGAAAAATCAAGCTCGTACGGTGTTCCTCAAGGATACAAATTTGGTCATATATTATACATTCTTTTTGCAAAACGGTAAAAAAACGAAAGTGATGCACATTCGCACACCATCCAAGCGGAGCGATTATATTAAAATTGTTCACCGAAACGAAAATTGTCCTTTGTCGGTAGGGAACTAGAAGATTAAAGTTGTACAACGGACGAAATATCTAGGAATAACAATTGATGAACACTTACTTTGGAGTGTACTGCGCCTTCAACTTAAGAGTGCTATTTTTGCGATTGTACATTTGAAAAAACTTTGCAATTATAATGTGATGAAGCAGGTGTATTACTCGTTCGCAGAGTCCCGCATTAGATACGGCATCCTGGCTTGGGGGACTGCGGCAAAAACCCATACAGATAAAATCTCATCCTTACAGCATCGTTTAATAAAAAATATCAGAGGATTTAACTCATCTTTAAAAGCACTGGATGTTCGTGGGATTTTTCAGATGCGCTTGTAACATATATTGTGTGAACGACCAACGATTTTTGAAATCTTTCCAGCACAATCAAAACACACGAAGAAGAGCCCAAGGAATGTAAGAGATGCCAGAGACTTACAATGTATATGGTACAAGATAATTTAGTTATGTAGTGCCTAAAACGGTTAACGCAATACCGCAAAATATAAAAGAATAAAAAAATTATAAAAAAAAAAACTTATAAAACAATTACTGCTTGATTTACGCCTAGTTTGTTGATACACTTTCATTTCCTATTGATGCAAATTAAATATTTTTTTGTCTTTCTTTTTTTCTCTTTCTTCAAATTTTATACCATACTTATTAATTTCTATTTTTTAATAAACTTTTTCTAATTAAAATTTGAAAGCTCACTGTTAAATTATGTATTATTGAATATAGCTACCTGCCGACAAGCACAGCGCTTTGCGGGTAAAAGAATTATGCAAGAAATACTGTATTATATACATAAATTGTATAAATAAAATAAAATAAAATATTGCTTATCGCTGTGTTGTTGGTAGTGCGGGCTCCATTTTTAATTTCCGATATAAAGTGTCTATTGCTGGACGTGTCCAGCACGTGCTAGAAATTTTTTTGATCCCTTCAATGCGACATTCGCAGACTAATTCAAGATGCAGTTTATAGATTTCCTATACCGCCATTTTTACGTTTTTTTTATTTGTTTTGTGTCAACTTGCCAATTACCTGTGCTGTACCTGTTTCAACCCATTAATTGTGCTTATTTCACATTCAAGTAGTAACTATCGAGTACTGATCAGTACAAGGCCGGACAAAAAGAGGATGAACAACTGTGGCATTTACTACGGCAATTGTTATCAACGGCAAAAGCAGCATCTGTTTGGATGCAGATTTGTTTTTAAAGGCAGATTTAGGCTAGAAGTTTCAAGTTTCCGGCATGTTAACGAGCGCTTCCTAATAATCTAATCTGGCTAAATTTGCCAACATTAGACTTATATGCGCGCAGGCCCCAACGGAAGAGAAACATGTTAACATGAAAGAGTAGTGCCCTAGCTACGATGTTGAAATTGTTCTCGGCAATATAACGTTCCTAGGGGCCAATATCGACCAGGATCATTACCTTATTGTAGCCAAAGTACGGTTGCGGATATCCCGAACATCGCAAAGGGAAGCTAATACTGTGAGAAAGTGCGGCGTTGGACGGCTACAACCGCAAGAGATCGCCAAATCTTTTTCTAATCGAGTCTCGGTTAATCTCTTGAGATGTTCTCTGCTACCATCATTAGGTATCAAAGACCAGTGGCAACATTACTAAAAAGCCATCAGATATGCCTAATGTGCTGAGTCTTACTCGACAATCACAACGAAACCCCTGGTTTAACTTCAAGTGTACATACAAAAAAGCAAGAGGCATATAAAGCGGTGGTCCATAGAATGACTAAAGCTGCTCACGAGCTCTACGAGCAGAAGAGGAAAGATGCTATTCCAGGAATGAGATTTCGAAGTTTTACCAAAAGGTAAAAAAACATGCCTGTCGGGATGAAAGAGGGAACAGCGTCGTAGAGTTGCAGTCGATGCTGACGAAAGAGAGAAAAGAGAATTTCTGTAGGCTGTATAACGGCAATAATGAACCAAATACTGCTATCAGGCAGAATAAAGTTTTGAACCTGTACCTGAAGATAACCATATCTAAGCTTAAGTCCAACAACGTTGCCGGAGCAGACAGTCTGACGGCGATAATTTTGTAAGAAGCATACACCATCTCATTTGTAATATATGGTCGCACGAAACTATGACCGGTGAATGAAACCTCAGCACTGACTCTTCGATTCTCAAGAAAGACTTTCTAACCTGCACCAACTACAGAGGGATCCATCTACTTTACAACGCCTACAAAATTCTATCTGCCATATTGTGTGAATGCCTAACGCCGTTCGTTAACAAGCTGATTGGAACATATTAGTGTGCTCTTAGGCTAGGAAAGTGTACCATGTACCATTCTACAGCAGATCTAAGAAAAAAAAAACCATTAGCTCCAAACCGAAAGACACCACCTATTCACCGATTTTAAGGCCGCGTATGACAGTATCTTTAGAGAAAAACTATACAGATTAATGTCTGGTTTGGCATCCCTGCAAAACTCGTTCCTTCACGCAGGATGGTCGGTAAAGAACTCATCGCGACTTTGATGTCAAACAGGATTTAGACAACGCAAGGCGCTATCATGCCATTTCTTTAAGATCATTCTTAAAGATGATCTTAAAGATGATTCTTAAAACAAGAGGCACAATTTTAAAAATTCTGTCCAATTACTCGCATACACCGATATTATCATGATATTAACATAATCACAGGAAAACAGTGTGATGTCAGTGGCGATTTTGCAAGGATTGAAGCAAAAGCGGCGAAGATGGGTTTAACGGTCAACGAGGTGAAGACCAAGTATATGTTGTCAACAAGAAAGGACACCCAACACCGGCGTCTCGGACAGAACATCACTCTGAACATATATAACTTTGAAGTAGTTAAGGACTTTGTCTATCTAGACTCCACTATTGATTCTGACAACGACATCAGCGCTGAGGTCAAGAGAAGAATAACCCTTTGTAATCGCTGCTTTGGGCTAAGAAGGCAATTGGCAATGCTCTCACTTGAACAGCAAAAGTGACTCTATATAATACCTTAATAATCCCAGTACTGCTCTATGGCGCAGAAGCAATGACTTTGTTAATAGATGAGGGTGCTCTTCGCTGTTTTTCGGATGATTTTCGGTCTCCTCTGCATAGACGATGAATAAAGATGAGTACGGCCTTTACAGGGACATTGACTTAGCCAAAAGATTGAAGATTTAACGACTGAGATAGCTAGGTCATGTGGGTCGGATGAGCATCATTGCTCCGATCCGAAAAGTCATCGAATACGCCCCAAGGGAATGGTGAAGGGAACCTCAGCCAACTTATATATTTCTTTTTCTCATCGCTCACTGCCTACTGGCGGTACGTATTCGCTAGAAAAATTCCAAGTTTCATGTGAAATTGTAAGTTTTATGGCCATTAGTCGGTGACTTATTTTTGTTACGCTTATAATTTTATTTAGAATTCAGTTCTCAAAATGGTGGTAACTCCATTATTATTTGAATCCGTTCCGTAATCAATCAGAAAATGCCACTCTTGCATGTAGACTTCACGCTGGTAACATCATCATTCCTTTTTGTTTTTTTATTTAAAACAAGACTGATCCGAACAATATGTGAGACCATTGACATACCCGATTCACCGACAATGTGGTATCGCGACCTCGACCAAATGCTTAAAGAAGTGGCGTGGATCGATAGGATGCACTTTGTCAACAACAGTCGAGAATATGCATGAAGTCGTATTCAAAGCATTATGTTTTGAACAATTCTGCATTCTGGGTGCAGACTCAGTTCCTGTAATAACTTTTAAAAAAACATTTGTCATTTCCCAAGGTCTGTCCGTTTTTTAATTTCCGGTGATGATAGTGTGATAGTGTTTTAGCCGATAAGAGCAAGTTTTAATGACTGGAAAATAGACGAATGGAGGATGGTATACAGTGAGGTATGTATACATGCATTTTGAATATACTAACGCGAGAATTAATGACTAAAAATATAAGCAAGACACTAATGAAAGTTGCCAAGTAGAATACTCAAAACTCAACTAAATCACTTGAAATTCAAATTGCAGTCTTATTCAAATTGGCTGGACATTCAACAGTTCTCTTTGTGTGACATATCTACATGAAACCTTTGGAACACGGAACAAGCATTCTCCCTTTTGTTTCCATTTTTTTTTTTGTTTTAATTTAATGCAAGAAAAATTAGTTAAAAAAAATAGCACAAAAGAAAGGATAGTACAATAATACTAACCAGCTGACAAAACGTCTATAAATTGCTCAATGTATTCTTTTAGCCCGACAACAGTTCAACTTGCTATCCTTTCGAATTTCAATAATGGTCAACAGGAAAAAATAAAAAATAATAAAAATACACAGCAACAATGGATAAAAAAAAGCAAAAGGAAATCGTACAGAAAAACAATTTTGTCCTTACAGTGGACTGAACAATCAGAGCACACGGCGAATAGCGCAAATGCCATATACCGAATAGTGAACGGCAACGCGGCCTGCTCCATCGCCCAAACGTTTTCATGTTTTTCCGTCCTCTGAATCGCTGCAAAGAATATGCCGAAAAAAACTGGCATCTGTTTTGTGGCTGCCTTTTTGCATTCTTTTGGTAAACTTTTCGCTGGATGAAACGATGAAACCATGAAGCGAAAAACGTTAAACGGTACAAAAAGACACAACAGTCCAAATAAAAAACAAGTCGAATACCAAAAAAAAAAAAAAAAAAAAAAAAAACGAAAACAACAAAAAACCGTCAAAATATTCACAAAATTGCATTTTAATTTGCGTTCAGTGAAAGCCAGCCATCAGAAGAAGAGATGCTCAAATTGGTAGCACTTCTGGGCGCAAAGGGATGCAGTCGGTTGCGTTACAAATGAAAATATTAAATTACAATTAAATTACTGTGCAATCCAGATGTTTTCAAGGCAATTAAAGAATCATAGTAATGAGTTGCATGTTTGATACAATATTATCATATTAATTGATGTCTACTACCTTTAGCTCCACAATTTAAATTTTTGGCAGCGTATTAATATAATGAGGCAATTCAAACAGAAAGAAGATGTCATAAGAATATTATAACTCTAAAATTTCAATTAGACACCCTTTGAGAACATATGTTTCCACTCACATACGAGTACTCGTAATCGATTCCAAAATTATCCTTTACGGATCATTTAACCTCCATTAACATGTCTTTAGGGGGTCAAATGACGATTATCCAGAAATTGGTAGCCTAAAGCCAGTACTTATACAAGAATCTGTGTGTACACACGGAGGCATGTGCAAAGGTATCAACTACGGCCAGAGACAATCCATGTATCTGCCACAATAACACAAACATTATTCAATTAGATGAACTGGTCAATTTGTAAAACTGCGTTATTTCCTTTGGCAAATTCGAATTCGATTCGCAGCTTTCAAGAACCACCAGTGCAATGCAATTCAGTGCTCATATGCCTTGTGGCATAGCAAGGCTGATTACATTCTGCAAGCGACCAGCTAGAACAAATTAAAGAGATTCCCTGACAATACTCCTTTGATAGCCGAGTTCTCTCTCTCTCACGGAACATTTGCATTGCTTTACATTTGCTTAAGCATTAAACGCTAACGAAATTATCCACACAATGTAATTATCCTAATTTAAGGTAGGAAGCAGATCAAATGAGCTGACTGAGCTGGAGCTGGGGCTGGGTTTGCCGGTTCTGCCCTGGCTGACGAGGAATAACCACATCGTCTGAGTCATGGGAACGAAACCTGTCCTCTGGGTTGCATATTACAACAATTTAAGTGTATGTATGGACATCATGCCAACAATAAGCTGTGACAGAAGCAATGATGCTCCACCAGAATGTGTTCTGCTTATTATAACATACTAACAATTGCATTTGCATGTCTCACACAGAAGTACAAGTATGTTCATCACCATCAAGCCACCCTCAACTCTCACATATCAATTAACTGAAATGCCTTTGGAAGCTCATTTCATCATTATTATTCCATTTTGTTGGCCCTCTCCCGTGGGATTTTCTCCGGCTGTACTTTCGATATTCATGGACATGTAGGCCTTACAGGTTACCGCACTCATACCTAAGGGGGAAAATTTATATATATTCGTATACAAGTACACATAGTTGCATTCTCTCGACGCCCCAGGACTCATTGCATAATTTTCACCGATGGCGTATAGCATATTTGTCATGGATGTAAATATCGAAAATTTTAATTAGAATCTCTAATCACATGCGAAAATTCCTTAAACAAGCAAAGGAAAAATTGGTACTCACTCATTGCTGACATTGCCGACATTGCCATGCATTGTTATCGACGGAATATCCTTTGAAAACAGGATATTGCCTTATTGTATTGTAGTATGATCACAACTGAATGGACCTAAAATTTGGTTAGCATTACATGCGGCTTTGCTTAAGTATAATAGAGCATAAACGAGAATTTTAGAGCATCACATGTATTGTGAAACTAACTATAGATAACAGTATCATGTACCAGCTACGCAGAGCTTTCGAGTAAGTGTCCAATGGTTCTTTTCTTTATACTGAGTGCCAAATCTTCTTCCATAATTCCTGATATGGATATTAGCGAAGTTTTCATTTACCGGGACAAGATTTTCTGTTTTCGTAGATAATTTCGTCTGAATCGAGATTGCACGGCTATGATGGCACTCGGAATCTGTATAGTACGCAGACATCCTGACTCTTGACGGTCTCTAACTACTTCACAATACGAAGCACAGTATTTTCAGCGATTTCAAGCACCACACTTTTTTGGTCTAGCTCATTTCGCCTTGGCTGTGTGCATGTAATTTATGAGTACCGGGAACCTCTTTAAACACAATTTAAGCAAAAAAAAATGTACGCGAGAATGTTGCATAAATGTCACATGAACATTCATGCCTAAGGTGGAAAGTTTCATCTTGATGAAAGAGAAGTTTTAAGCTTAGCCTGCTACTGATCTAGGGATATTGGACAAACTCGGATGTTAAGCCTGTCAGATCAACTGAAAAAAATCAGCTTTTGTCCTTTAAAGATACAAACATTAATTTTAAGGATACTTGCCTCATTTGAAGCTCACATATTGCCTTATGAGTTGTTATCGTTATAGTATTATTGTTGCATTGGGTGACCAGATAAGAACAATAGGAAAAAAAATTAAATAAAACAACAACGGTGTGATTTTTGATGACTAGGCCCAATATGTGCGGCGTTATTCCGGGAATGGCGTGGCGAATTTTTCCTCGAGCTCATCAAAAGTGGTTGTTGTTGTTAGTGGAAACTAAGGACTAGACGTAGCCATAGAGAAAATAATCGAGTGATGTCAAATCGTGTGATCGCGGCGGCCAATTTATGAACGCTCGCCGTGAGATGACTCAGCCGCCAAATTTCTCCTTCACAACTTCGAGCATTTCGTCGCTTTTATGGCATCGGGCGTCGTCTTGTTGGAACCACAGCTTGGTTATAGAAGTGCTTTCGAGGTTCACAAAAATTCGGTTACCATCGCTCCATACCTGAGACCAATGACGGTAACAGTGCCCCCTTCTCATTTCGAAAGAAATAACGATGATAACGCCATGCCATAAATCGCACTAAACAGTCAATATTTGTGGATGCATTGATGCTTGGCCGAACATCTGTGGATTGCCAAAAATGTGCCTCGTCCGAAAAGAGGTTTTTTTGGCCAAAATCCAGATCTCCGGCGAACATTTTCAGCACCCAATTAGCGAACACACGACGTTGGCTATGGTCGTCCATCTTCAATTCTTGCATCCAACCAAATCCAACCGCAAAATAAGACGGGTTGGCTCCCTGGTTATTCCCAATTCAGCTTATCGGCGTCAAATCGATTTTTCTGGATCTCGATACTCGCCGCTACGGCTGTTATATTTTTTCATTTCGTACCAATCTCTGTCTGGTTGATGACTTAAAATCCAAAGGTGTGTCTTTACGCTCAAATTTCTCCACGGTGCGACGAATTTTCTGCACACTGAAGCCATTATTACGACCGACCTCACGACGAAATTCACGTTGCGCGTTTACAACGTTTACGTTTCGATCATATTTTTTAATAATTTCCGTACGTTCGACAAGGGTAAAACGATGCGTGATGATATGACTAACCTTTCTGAATATTTGGTAGCTGGATGTCATTGGTAACTTTGACAACTGCTAAAACATAACAATTGGAAAATCTATCACCCGTTAGATAGTGTTTCCCGAAAGATTATTTTGATCGTGAATCTTGTGGTCCTTATTCGTTTGCCATTTTAATTGATTTTTAACTGGCTAATTTTACTCCATTAAGCATATACATTATACATACATATGGTTATCAAATTATGCCGTACGGCAGCCAGCTACAAAACATAGCCGCAGTTCGCTACCCTTCTTGTCTTGAGAAGCGGATTGATTATAAAAATCCACATCCAGAAACTTAATTTAATTACCTGCAAAGCATTATCATTGAATGGGATTATCTGAAATCTGTACGTGTGCTCGAGTTCCACGTTTGAAGACAACCAGTGGGGCAAAAGAAAAGCCGAGTCGACTTTCATACATTCATGTATATTAGAACCGTAGGACTCTATAGTTGACGGTGTCAGAAGCCGACTATTTCCGGATGTAAGCATATCTCAAGATAAAACGTGTGAACAATGACGGGCAAGAGTTTCGAACTGGAAAACGTATTACGGTAACATAAAATCGATATAAAATGCATTGAAGAGTCAAAAGGTACAAGAAACAGAGTCAGATACCTTAACTTGCATATGAAAGTGGTCCTCTCAGACAATCGGAATATGATATTAAAAAGTCACTTCGCGGGCCCCACAAGGAATGGTTATAGGGCCACAGTTATGAAAGATAATGTACGACGGAGTTTTACAACTAAGGTTGCCCAGGAAAGTAACGATAATTTGATTCAGATTCATAGAAATGAAGCAAGCCAAATCTTAAAATCGGCAATCAAATTATATTGGACAACAAACTGCAGTAAAAAAAGCACATAGGTTATATATAGGTATGTATGTAAAAAAACCTCGACAGTACAGGCAGTCCTGCCGCAAATATTGCCTAAAATCGGTTCACCTGGGTATAATGTGTCTTGTCAAGTCTGTTGATTTCACGGAATGCCCACACATCCTTGGAAGCAAGGATACGCCTTGCCATCGTTTACCTAAATTTGTAATATAATATCAAAACAAAACTTGTGTTGGAGGCAGAAATTCAACCCTTGGTATGCGTCGAGGCAGATCTAAAGCCTCTTGTTGATCTAAGGGTCACAGCACCCAGTACTTATTGTATTGTACATTGGGTCTAAGCCAACAGGAAAACCCTTTCCGCGATTTAGGTTTAAATCACGATGATGCTCCCACAAGACGGCTTACCTCAACAAGTCAGGCCTAAACCGAGATCCGGAGGCTGCCATGGTATCGTGATTTAAGTCCTGGTAGGGACTACCGGTGGTCCTGCCAGCAACAAGACCTATTACCTATTACTGGTAAAACCGTTACGATAAGGCCAGTACTTTGTTCTGACCCCGCTTTTTAAAAAAACAACGTCATTGATGGGCGAAACCTTGATGAAGTAGCAAAGGCCGCGTGATGAATTAACCATGATAAAACTTTCGACCCAATGAGCGTAGTTGGAAACAAACGGATACGCCAATCAACTTTGAAGTAATGTTTGAAGGTCTTTTAGTTAAACTCGCAGGAGTTTTTGTGTCGAGCCGTCACTGTTGATGGAACTTGGATCCATTCCTATATACCGGAGACCAAATAAGAATCAGAAAAATGGATTTTGCTAGGCAAATCTAAACGCAAAGACGGTTGCATCGGCTGGAAAGTTTTGGGATTCGAGGGAAGTAGTATTCATGGATTTTTTTTTTTTTTTTTTTTTTTGAAGAAAGCGATAAGCGTTATCAACCGGAATCGCTGTGGCAAAGTTGCATGAATTACGGTACGAATTGCTGCCACATCCAACGTTCTAACCTGAGCTAGCCCCCTGCGAATTTTTTTGTTCCCCAACATAAAAACGGAGCTCGCAGCAAAAATAATTGAACGAAAGTAAATCTACAAGACAAGAGTCTATTTGGAAGGGTTAGACAACTCATATTTTTTTTATGAGTTTATTTATCTTAAAAAATGGCAGGAATGCTGGCAAAAGTTTATCCTAACAGGAGATAGCGTGAAATAAAGTGAAAAACTTGCGTTTCGTGGATCCACCTTTGTATACTTTAGTGGTGCCTACCAACCCGAGGTATATTACCACATATGCTGAGATAACGCAAAACGACGAGTTAGGAACTACTAGCAAGTTTAGACCGATTTTTGCTGAAAAACCCAAAAAAAGAAACAGGAATCAGTCAAGAAAGCTCTGCGCACAGAATTTGTTACATCGCTCTAAAATGCCACAAGCCAAGAGTAAGAATGAAGCACACAGGATATGGGGAACAACTTCCACGAAATATAGGAGAATAATGCGAAAACTGTACTCAATGCTTCAAAAAGTCGGCAACAATCGGAAATAGGATAGTGAGTTTCCCTGTTATACAGTATAAAGGCAAAAGCGTCACGAAAAATTACAACAACTACCGTTCGGTGAAATTAATGTCGCATACTCTCAAGGATGGGGAAATATGGTAGAGTGTTCTTAATAGTCGACTACGCAACGTTATAAAATTCATTGGCAGTCAATGCGGCTTTATAAGAGACAGCTCGACATATGACACGATTCAAAATTTACAAATAGTGATGGAAAAATTTTGCGACGCTTCGAAAGACCTGCTTCCATGTCTTCATCGGCTTGGACAAGGCGTTCGAAAGAGTTATCAGAGATATTATTTGGATGGCGCTTTAATCTCGAAAAGTAAAAGATATATATGTAAAAGATATATATATTATATGCACAATGACGTTTAAATGGAAACCACATGCGCAGCAAGAATATTAAATTGAAGTTAAAATTGGAGCACACTAGAACAGTACGATTATACAAGGTCCGTTGCTATTGAACGTAGTGCATTTGAAGTAGCATGAAAGCAAAAAATATCTTAAAAAACAAAAGAAAAAATGGTTCTAAATTTCTAATCGCTTCCCAAAGAATTCTTATTTTATTACTGGGTTGTATAATGTGTTTCAAATGTTGAGGTAGATTGTTAAATATTTTGGGCAAGAGGTACATCAGACTTCTTTTGTCGAATGCATTTACAGATGAAGTTGATACATTCAATCCTCTCTTCATCTATTATCAAACTATTATTTGATCCAGTGCCGCTGTCATTTCGAATATATACTTAACTTTCAGAAGTCTTACGTTGTTGATCATGGCGTCTTTTCTAGATAGTAACCTTATAGTTTTTAAATGTTTTTCGATATTTATTTTTGCCGTGACTTTCTAACAGTATAACATATCTTAGTCTCGACTCTATAAAGGCATGGTATACTTGCTTTCGTACATAAGCCGTACGTGTTTGTGGCCATATCTCAAGTGGTAGTTTATTGGCTTTTAAATCGGGCGATTCGGCGTTGAAACCTAACATCGCCAGATTTTCTTTTTTCCATTCAACTAAAATCATCTGAAATATGTAGTTGCCTAGGATCAAGTCCAATTATACTTATAATTTAGTATCCGATTAAATATTTCATGTCACCCATGGGTCGAGTTTGTCACTCAGCCCAAACATCTTTTTTTTTTACATTTTGGCCCATTTTCCAAAAAAACTTATCACATGCTTTGGCATCATAAGTGTGGTGATACCCATATGAGTATTAAGTTCTACATATTTCAAAACAAAACAAAAAATGTATTGCACACAGGCCGAAGCAAGAAGAGACCCACTCAGCTTTTTACGCAGATCATTTATATGGATTTCTCATAAGAATGTGGTTGTCAATACCTAGATATTTGTACGTATAACGAAGATCAATATTTTATCCACATCCACAAATCTTTAGCACGATTGGTGACCCTGGATTCTGTGGACTTCGGATATGCACGAGTTTTAAACCTTGTAAGGCCCCATTCTGAACTTCTTATACACTGCAACAGCATTTCTCGATTTCTACGCCAATTTACTGTTCCTTCCAGGATGCTAATTTACTGTCTATTCCGACTTAATCGATTCGACCGGTCTTTTATGGCCAAGAGTATCAAACGTTTTGAAGTTAATGAACAAAACTTACACATGATGTCGTTTGGTTAATCTAGTGTTGACCAAGTTCACAAATTCTCCAAGAAGCTAATAGATGCTTCCACCTTTTCGATGAAATCCCGAATTGAATCTACAACTATTTGCTCCAGAATCTTTTCGATGGCACGTAGGATGGTAATGGAATATTTGGATCATTTAAATGCAAAAACATCAATAAACTCTTGGCTTTACTAACGAGTGATCCAAATAGAAAAGCATGTAGAATGGTTCTAAGTCAATCCTGCAAGCGATGCTGTAGCAATTTAACCTTATTTCCTTCAAGAAATTGTTTGTAAAACTTGTGGAGTCCTTTTTTAAATCCGAAATGAGATTTGTACATACACTTACAGCTGAACACTGTAGAACTATACAAATTAATTTTTATGATGGCCAGAATTGGAGTTTTTTCAATGCTGGTTTGCACAATTTGACGGAATATGTCATAGGTCGAGAATCCGTTTCTCTAGGATTATTTAAGCAAAAGTATCTGGTCCAGTCATCAGAAAACTCTTGACGTGCGAAAGCAAAACATTCGTCTATCTATGGTCGTGATAAAGCCCCAACTTTGTGGAAAAGTAATCGATAAAGGCTATAGTGAACAATGGAGAGACGCTTCATATATATGTTCCATATCTCAGTTCTGGGATCATTCTTTAATACAGAAAAATTACGTCTGAATTATGCAAAACAGGAACTGTGCTTTTTAGACAACAATTTACTTTGTCTCGATATTCATTTATATTGCAGTAAGGTCCTTTAAAGAATGAATTGCTGTATACGTATTTTATAGTAATAATTTCCTAAAATCAATTAATCAATCAATATTTCGTTTATTTTCTGTGACCAAGTGGTTGCATGTAAATGAATGATTTGTCTTATCTTAATTATTTAACAAAATCAAATGAAAAACTTACCATTTGCTGACGATGATGGCAAACCTCCGCCCATGCCATTTATAAGAATTCCTCCACCGCCTGCATTTGAAGCACTTCCTCCGGCAACACTAATGCCAATTGATGCCACTGCTCCCCCAGAAGAAGATGACGCAGATGATAAAGATTGCGGTATAATGCCATGTGATGCGGGGGAAATTTTATTTGTGGAGTCCCCCGCTGTTGCCGACAGCAGTAGGAGGGCCCCAATTAAACACCAGGGGCCCATCAGCTTAACACTTTACTACACTTCATTGTTTCTTAGGGAACACCAAGTATAGAGCGAACGGATCTTCACTTTTTGAACTTTTCAGATGGTATTCTCGTATAAGATGGTTATGTGGTCGGTAAGGTGAAAATGACGTTGTGCTTGTACTCGTATGCTTCTTCCTTTCTTAGCCTGTTGAAATTTTTGATTACATTTATTAGAAGTTTTCATAGGACTTCAAGTGCCATGCACGTAATAGGTGTACGAGTATGAGTTAAAGTATGTCAGAGTGTTTGTATAGAATACTGTTTCACACCCCCACACATATGCCATAAATGTCGGGCGTTTGGCCAAGTTATAAAGTTTTGTGGGAATAGCTCTTCACAAGTCCCCACAAAATTTTATTAACACTTTCTTAAGACTTTTCGTTTTCGGAAACTTATTTCCGATTGAGTTATGGAAGTTTTTGTGTCCGAATGAAACAAACAAAAATGGGAAAGTCTTCAATGCCCCCATTGTACGAGTAGGTAGTCCCCAAAATAGGCTTTAAATTCTTTTTAGGACTTTTAGTCACTACCCCTATTCAACTTGATTCAACTTTCTGAATGCGCTTGAATATAAATTCATTAAACAAATTGTATTCGCTTTTTCTTTTGGCTTCGAACCTACATACTAATTCAGGCATACCATATACTCGTAGATACGAATACATACGGGTTAATGGCAACAGCACTATGCTGTTCATAAAATTTGTCACCCAAAAGCTGGTCCGGCCAATTAAGATCAAAACATTGAGAAAGTTTCCACACCATTCATTGTTACGGGGTAGACAATAAGTGTTGTTGCTTCGGATTTTTGTTTTTATGCCTTACATTTGCAACCCTTGGGCTGTGGCTGTTCATTCTCGGGTTTTGGGCGGGAGGACATGTTTTGAATACAAGTCGAATTTTGGTCTTGTTTGTTAGAGTGGTCGTCGTCTTGTTGGTCGTGTCGCCACTGCATCAGTGGAATTAAGTATTCTTAGAGCGTACACACCTTGGCTTGCCTCAATTCCTAATTAAAAGGATTTATTTGCAGACGAAATTAAATATATAGGGCAAGTATTTGCAGAATTCCGTACGGGTATACGAATATGGTTAGGATACAAATACGGATACGGATACGGATACGGATAACATTGCTCTAAGAGCATGGTTGGTATGAGGTTTTTGGTTGTCGGCTTTCAATGGTTCTCCGCACTACCGGCCGGTCTTATTGTACTTGAGTAATTTGATTATTCTTCGAGGGTTTTCCTCTTGTTTTTCCATCATTTTCTTATTTTTATTTCCATTTTGTTCTGGTGGTTGGGAAAATGAAATACTTTTTTGATGTTTTCTTTTCGAAAAAGCAATATTTTGTAGTTGTGAACTTTTAGATACTTTATATTCTTATTTAAATTTTCTATTCTGAATTTTAAAAAGTAGATGATTCGTGGGGGATTTCAAATTTGTATGTCTTAAAGACTCAAGAGTCTACTATATTTTGAGGAAGTCGAATTGTAGATGTCACAACACAACAGTGTACACATATGTATTGTGTATTGAGACCATAATCGTCACACCAAAAATTGAGAACAAATTAATTTTAGCTTGCTTTTAATCGAGATTAAAAGTGTAAAGGGTTGACCATACATATTGCGGTGTATGGTTCAACGGTACAAGCTAACATCTCAATTGTGAACCGGACAGGTTTATTCCTAAGAAGTACCTATACGGCTTAAGTAATATTTTTGGAAAAGGTTTGAAATTATCAGTCTCGACTAACTCTTCGATGACTAAATTACGCTTTATAATGACTGTCAAAACTTCTTAGCAATTGAAGACACTGGCTGAAGCGTACTTGAAATATGCTTTCGTCTGCACTCCGGCAGAGTGTTTGTGTCTCTTCCAGTTACCTGAAAAATTAGGAAGATACCGATAGTCCGATTAACGTATGTAATTTCTGAATACAGTCATACAGTATCGTGTAGGCGTGTATCATGTATCTTCTGCATAACAAGCAGAAGAAATAAATGAGCAGAATGAGGATATATGCATGATGGAATGAATTGAATGAATCTTAAGATGACACTAAAGACTTGATTATATGTGCGAACAAGTTAATAAAGATATTACAATAGCTTGGTATAGATTTTACCAATCTAACATAGAAACTACACTTGGTAACAACAAAAAGGAGTTTCAGACTATAACTGGTATTTTCGATGGGTACTCCACAGACATAAATAAATCTATTGCACTGCGTAACAACGATGTGGTGGTCGATGATACTAAAAAAGTAGGTAGTACCTTTTTTGCAAAAATACATAACAGCTTTTCAAAATTAAAAGCTCTCTTAGCAACTAAAGCTCATGTGGGGATGCTGGTATTTCCTGTCTCACCCAAAAAAAAAAACAGACTAATTGTAGTGGACATTCCTGCCCATATTTTTAGAATTTTCACCCGAACCTTTGGAGATAAACTTAAGTCTGCCGAAGTAATAACTCTTTTCAAAAACTGTAGTAGAAGTGACAAAAACAAATATAGGCCGATTTAGTTACTGTTCCTAATTTCCAAAGTTTTTTAAAATAAAAACTAAAAGAAGAATGTTGGACTACCTTGCAAAAGTAAATTTCTTAAGTGCTGTTTAGTTTGGATTTTGAGAACGCTTTTCCCACCCTCAGATATCTTCTTGGAGTTTTGCTCTTTCATATACAAAGCTCTAGATGATAGAAAATGTTGTGCTTGACTTTTCGTGGATATAACAAAAGGGAAAGGTGGTAGATTTTGTAAATAGGCCAACAACTTTGAGTCTACATGTGCTCCAGATTTCAGTGCTTGGACCAATACTGTTCTGGTCCATATAAACTCACTTTTTTGAAAGATATGTTTCGAAAAATTATGATCTAGGCAATCCATATCGCTCTAGCGCTGAGAAAATCACGATGTTCACCTTCTAAGAATTTGCTTTGCGGAACATGAGCTAGTCGTCATTAGTAAAACTAAATTTATGAACTTCAGGTTTAGTTGTATAGTCTACCTGAACTTTCAGATTTTATTTTCACAATATTTATTGTAATAATCGCTCATCCTGTGGCCTGCATTGTATTAAAATTCAGAACGCTTTAAATATTTTGGTATTACTTTTGACCAGCATTTGAGTCGCTCTGGACATATTTTAAATTCAAAGCAATGTTTACGATCTGCACTTCGAAACTTTTACCGAGTTAGAAAGTTCTATGACACAAGTAGATAGTATTTTATGGAATATTTGACTCCAAAGTATTGTATGGAATTAGTGTTTGGAGTGGTGCCTACCAAACAAGATTTGAGCCACTGGTTCATCGTTTGGCTCATTTGATGGTTTTTTTTAAATATTGAAAATTAAACCAATTAAACCTTTGTATTGCTTGAAAGTATTGAAAATATTTTTCATAAGAGGTGGTTTTACGGGTATGCCGAAGCAATTTGGTTAATATTTTCGTCTTACCTACGTTTCGAACTATGCTGTTTAAAAACGTTTACTCCGTGGTATTGAATATTTGTGTCATTAGATCTTCACAGCTTTGATCATAAAGAAATAAAAATATTGTTGCCCTATGTTGTTTGAATTGAGATAAAGTTAGATTTTTTCTGATTTTTTCTTATTTATTATCATATTATTGTTATAACCTTATCCAATCTTTATTTAAGTTTCGCCAAAATCTTTTAATTACCAGTATTATTCACTCACCATCCTGAAATACATTCCTAGGAAGTGACAAGTGGCTTTTTCTGTACAAATGTCACTGAAATTAGATGTAGTAAAGAAGTTTTGTTAAAATAAAGAATATTTGCGAAACAAAAAAAAATGTCTTGAGGGTCTTAGAACATTTTACTCGTTATATGCAAATTTATTTTGAAAATTGTTCAAAAAACATAGAACAAAAATTGTTAAATGCACGTCAAAAAAAAGAGATGTATTTAAGAATAGATGCTAGATGACCACCGCGTTGCGAGTCTTTGATCGTTTAGTCCCCGAATATCAGCAAGATATTCGAAAAGAAGATTAACAGAGTACTTACAAAGTAGGTTCACAAGAACATTCAGTTTCAAAGTGGAAAATAATATCTCAGAGGTTGCGTCTTAATTAGTACCTAACATCCATTGTAACAAAAACAAGATAAACTAAACAGAGGAAATCTTCTTTTGAAAAATGGATACAAGTAAACCATAGATGCACCTCTTTTTTAATATGCTCGTCAGTTCATTGCAAATAATGTCTATGTGACTTCTTCTCGAATATTTGACATTGAAAACGGTCTGCATTAAGGACATTAATATGCTCCTGCAATGTGACTTCAAAAAGATTAAATTAACTGTGGCCTCTACGAATACCAGAAAGTATTAGTTATATTTTCGATCGTGCACAATTCGGGCAGCTACCTGCTTGTCAAAATGTAGTCAGATACCTTGGAATCTCGCAAGCTCAATATCTAAATTTTAACAAACATACAGATGTTGCTCTGGTAGGAGCCAAATTGCTTTAGACTTTACAAATAGGCTGTTTTATAGCAGCCAACTCGATGTGAGTATGATAGTACATAGTAAGGATAAACCACATAAAAGTGCAAAACTTCGTTATTAGGCTGTTTCAGATGAAAACATCAAAAAGTCCACAAAATGATTACGAATGGCCGTAACGTGAAGTTGATCGAGATATCTGAGGCTCTGAAGATATCAAAAGATCGTGTTGGATATATCATACACAAATATTTGGGCATGCCAAAGCTCTGTTCAAAGTGGGTTCCGCGTGTCCCCAAAAACAACAATGTGTTGATGATTCAGAGGAGTGTTTAAAGCTGTTCAACCGCAATAAAGCCGAATTTTTGAATCGGTATGTGACAATAGATGAAACTTGGCTCCGTCACTTCACACCAGAGTCAAGTCGGCAGTCAGCTGAGTGGCGAGCAGGCGACGAACCTCGTCCAAAACGACCAAAAACTCAACAGTCGGCTGGTAAGGTTATGGCATCCGTATTTTGGGATACACATGGACTAATTTTCATCGACTATCCCTAAAAGGGGCAGACTATCAACAGCGACTATTACATTGCGTTGTTGGAGCGTTTGAAGGACGAAATCGCAGAAAAACGGCAGCATTTGAAGAAAAAGAAAGTGCGGTTTCATCAAGACAATGCACCGTTTCACAAGTTGATGAAAACTATGGCAAAATTGAATGAATTCGGCTACGAATTGCTTCCCCACCCACCGTATTCTCCATATTTGGCCCTTAGCGACTATTTCCTGTTCGCAGACCTCAAAAGAATGCTCGGCGGAAAGAGATTTAAGACCGATGAAGAAGTAATCGCCTAAACAGAGGCCCATTTTAAGGCTAAACCGAAATCGTACTACAAAACCGGTATCGAAAGATTAAGAAATCGTTTCAATCAGTGTATCGCCCTCGAAAGCAACTATATTGACAAATAAAGTTGAATATTGCAAAAATGTTGTGTTTTACTATAAAACGGCACTGTCTTTTCAGCCCATGTGTTGCGTCTATGAGGTAGATAGTTACAAACTTTTTCGTGGTGATCGAGTTGGTCGAGTGGGTGAGGGCGTAGCTGTTTATGTGCGCAACGGATTAAAGGGCAACATTTTCTGCAAATATAGTCCTTTTAGTACTTCAAACTACCTGTTTCTTAATATCAGATGTCGTGCAGAGCGATTGCTACTTGGAGTGATCTACAGGCGGAATAGGAGCATAGGCATTTCACTTGTTTTCAGCATAACATATTAGCAGAGATCTCTTGTTCTACGCCTAATACTATTATCTGTTGTGATCTTAATTGTAATTTTTAAACGCACGTTCTTCTGCCCATCTGCTTGACAATTTTAAGAATATTGACCTAACGCCAGTTAATTTGTCGACAGCTACCCACTTCTCGAATGATTCTGCTGCTCTTCTTGATGTGTTATACGAAGGTGCTGCTGATAAAGCCCTTTTCTACAATGAGATAACATTTATCATATGGCGTCAGTTTCCGCTAAGACATAAGATCTACAGAAGAAGCTCCCCCATTTGGTTTAACAGAGATATCTCAGACTCGGTGGAAACGATATAAACTCCATGTGCTCTATGATTCTGCGAATCAAAACCGCAAAGCAACGTTACTATAAAGATTTTCTTAATCCTGAGATTCAGACTGAAAAAGGTCTATGGAAAATGCTTCGTAAATTATTTAATGAAAAACAATGACAAGGTATAAAAACTGAAGTAGATTCTGATCTTCTCAACTCGCAGTTTGTATCAGTTGCTGCACCACCAATCCAAAATTCACAACGAAGCAAACGATGGCATACTCGTAGAATAATTTAATTTTACTCATCTGAGACATGAAGATGTCTCTCAAATCTAATGCAACAAGCCTGGATACATAAGTCCCAAAATTCATTTATCTTAAAATAGATAGCGCACATACTTAACACTCTAATAACCACCTGTAAGTACCAACTTTTATGGAACAAGCCAAAAATATTTCCGGTACCAAGATCTCCGAGTATAGGCCTATTGCTTCCTTATCGTATTTATCCAAAGCAGATGCAAGCGCACTTAACCAGCCATAACCTTTTAAGTTCGGCTCAGTTCGGCTTTCGTGCGAAAAGGTGTTTATTTATCGTCAATGACATTCGGAAAGCCATGAACGAAAACTATCCTCCATTTTTAACGTTAATGGATTTTTCAAAAGCGTTCGACATGGTGGACCATACTCTTCTATGCGAAAAGTTGGTAAATTTTTTTTTATTTTTTTGTCACTTACAGTCAAACTTTAACACTCCCATTTAACGAGCCGTCAGCAATGCGTGGTAAAGGAAAATCAAAGTTATTCCTTTCTTGGAGCATCTGCACAGTTCTGTGCAGATGTTGTCCAACTATACTTGTGCTGCGCGTTAGATAGTATGGATTAAGAGTGCTATTTAAGACTTGAGCGAAGAATTACAAATTATCCAGCAGTGGGCATTAAAACAGAACTTGTATCTAAATGAAGTCGAAAACTAAGTCCATAGGCAGAAACTAAATATATCCAGATTTCCACCTGTAAAACTAGGACAATCTTCTATAGAATCCGCTCACGCAACTAGAAATTTGGGCTTAGTCTTTAATGACGATCTGACTTGGAATAACTATGTAGCAGTTACGATCGAAAAAGTCTACAATGGCCTCCGTTTGCTATGGACTACACAAAGCCCTGTGCCCACGAAAACTAAGATGCTGCTAGTCAAGACGTTACTTTGTTGTACAGCTATGAAGTCTTTTGTAAGATGGACAACAACAGTAGACGAAACTTAAATGTAATTTACAACAATTTAGCAAGATACGTCTTTGAATTTGAACATAGGTACTTCAAACTGATAATGGGTCTCAGCTTTGATAACCTCTTTGAATTTAGGTCAATAAATCTACTGCATGGAATTATTCAGACTCGACATCCACAGTATCTACACAACAGACTAAATTTTCATTCTCTCATGGAATTCATTACCCATAACACTTCATATGTGATTCATTGTAGGTACTCAAGGTATGTACATATATACATACGAGTATGTATTTTAATTTTCTTTTCTTCACATTAATTTAAAACTCGAATTGTTTACATTTTGTTCCTCACTCGAATTTTAATTTTAGTTTAGTTTAGTTAAGTTAATTAATTTTCTTTTGTTTAAATAAATATAATATGTAATATGAAATATTTCCCTTTAAACAGTTTAGTTTTTATGAAAAGCATAATCGTACGGTAGCCATTTTACACGTAATAGATCACATTCGTTAGGCCTTGGATAAGGATGACCTTACGTTGTTACTTTCAATTTTTTCTAAAGCCTTTGGCATAGGGTTCTAGCTACTGTCATCCTATTTTAGAAAATGAATACTTACTATTAAAACAAGTATGCCACAAGAGTACATATTGGGACCGCTCCTATCTTACTTTTATATCAATTCTATGCACATCTAACATTTTAATGTATGCTGAGAATGACCAATAACTTCAGAATTGTCCACTTGGACTTTTCAAAGATTAGATATTGGTAATAATAACAGAAACGCGTTTTTCCTTAACCCATTAAAGCCTAAGCAGGAACTAACTTACTTTCAAAAGGTTCTGTAATAAGTTTTGACATGTTTTCAACAATTACTCAATTTGAAATACTCATATCTATGCCAATGTGGAATTTAGTATTATAACATATATGATCTAAGTCAGTTGATCTAAGCCTAATAATAACATACCTCCCTAGATAACAAATTAAGAAGTTTGAACCAGGTCTATGTTTTTTTAAGGAAAATTTAATACATTTGCTTTGGTCATCTTTTACAAAACAGTATTTATATTTGGTTATTTAACGTAATTTAGATAGATCAACCTTTAAGCATTGCAGCCTATTTTTGGGTCTCTTAACAGATCATTAGACAATAAGTTCGTCCGCGCTGCTTTCTTTTAGCCTCTGAACAATAGTTTTTTTTTTTTTATCGATGCTATGTACTTGTGGAACTTCCTTCTATATCCACATATAAGGATAGCGAACGACAAGCAACAAAAGAATAATAGAGCTTTTTGAGCAATAACAACATGAAATAAATTTAATTCAAAAATCTTCATTCATTGTGAAGAATAGTTCAAGTTTAAGGTTTGAACTCGACTTTAGGCTTTCAATGAAGAAAATATTGTCAGTCTAATGTTAGGCTACCTATTGTGTATTTGGGGCTCGCATTAATCACATTAGTTTTGAATATTGACTTCAAAGTTCTAAATAATTTGTAGTTTATTTTCATACACCAAAAACTTAACAAGGCCCCTCAGGAATTTTGATGACGTCAAATCGAACGATCGGCATGGCTACTTCACACGCGTTGAATCCAGTTTCTGTTAAGTCAGTTTTTCGAGACCAGAATAGCAGTTAGTTTCACACTGCTGAAACAAAATATTGTCGTGGTCAATGCAATCCATTAATTTTAAAGAAATATGGTCATGATTCGGTAATGTTGGCCATTAACTATTACGCGAGCTCTGGTCTAATTTTTGAAGAAATAATAACCGATGATGCCACCAACAGTGGATTTGCCTCACTCCAAAAACGGAAATTTTCCTTGTTTTCAAGCTCATTGACCTAAAAGTTAATCTCGCCATTTCATGGTTTTTCGATATATAGGGACTGAAAAGTCCTAATCCAATCCCGTACCAGCTAGATTTTATATGAGTGGCCATCATTGACCCATACCTAATATGGTATTAGACCACACTTTACTAAAGCGGTAACGGTTTCTTCTGTATGGAGATTACGTAAACGCATTGTTCTTGTTTCTTGAAATTTATTCACAACATGAGCAATTGGCCGGTAATGGGGTCGTAATTTTTTACACTTTTTTGGATATGAAGACCAATTTTGTAAAAAGTTCTGGTCTTATCGTGATGATTTATCAATCAATACTGAATATATAAATGTCAAAAACTATCATAAATAAGAGAACAATTCAAGTTATTCCAATTTATACAAGAAAAATACAATTTATCTATTTTTGGTTATTTATAACCATATTTCCTCCAAAAAGTTCAACAGACGAAATCAATATTATCTACGAGTAACCGATCCTCTTAACTTAGTAGTAATTTTGATGATTAAAAACCATTTTCTAACACTCTTTTTTCTTCAAAAAAAGTAGATACAATATTTAGAGAATAGTTAGTGATTTTTTAAGGGATAAGGTCCTTAAATCCAAAACCACGTGATAATACTTGTAAATGACACTAATATTATCCAACAAGGATAATTCACGATGTTGTATCGCTATTAACATCAGTAGGGCCCCTAAGTACTCAAAAAAGTTCTTCCACTTTAAACTCACCTTAACACCCATCTCGTTGTGAATGCTAAGACTCCGATGAAACGAAGAAGCCACAGAAAATGGAAGACATGGGAGAGAAATAAAATCAGAAACAGACTCAGACGAGGTGAGCCATGGGCGGTAAAGGGGGCGTTGTAGGTGAGCGCAAAATGTATTATTTACCTGCATAGCAACATCAGCAGCATCGTCATCATCATTGTAACTATCGTCAATGTACCTACATAGACATTACTTGGTAACAATACATAAAGCATCATCAACACATAACAAAAAACAGCCTAACAACAAAATCTGGCTTGGCTTGGCTTCTGTTTATCAACGTCAAGAAGATAAGCAGCATATAACAGACAAGTAACAGAATTTTCTCCAGCGACATCGGTTGAGCCAGTTTGGGAATAGCGGTATTAGCAATGTAAGCACAACAACGTTATTGTTAACTGTTAACTATCAACTCTTCATTGTATATTATTCTAGGTATTATCCTAGAAGATAACAAGTCAGTTGTGTGAAAGTAAAAAGACATTATCCAAACAAGTTGTATTTTATTTGTAAGATCTGAACAAAGTACACTCCAAAGACCCATGGCTGTCTTCGTATGAGTGTGGCGTGTTCTCATGAGGATTTACATAGGAAATTCATGTTGTAGAGTATCCCTAGTACGTCTTATCAGTCGTTATTAATCGAGCTTATATAGTGTGTCGAAATTATTGAGATTATGAAGAATTAAGAAATACTATCCAATCCTCAATAATGGAAAATGGCTTCTTTAATCAAAAAAAAAAAAAAAAAAAAATTTATAATACTTAATAATCTTGGCATCTCAGAATCTTAGAAGTTTCACTTCTATCGAATTACTTTAAGACTGACTATACTTTTTATTTACTATTCTTATGGTGAAGCTCTTATTGTCTCACCCAGTGTATCGATGTATTTTACTCCCGGTCTTAAATTTATGAATTAAAGTACATGTGTAGGTATGTATCATAATTCAGTTAAAAAAAAAAGTATATTGCTAAACTGCTAGCGATATTAAAATCAGCTGCTGAAGAAGAGCTCTTCTTATAGATATACGAGTATAGCTGAACAAGCAGAGAATTCATGTATATTAGAAAAAATATAGGACCAAGAACAAACTCTTGTGGCACACCAAAAAAAAAAACGAAAGATAATCAAATATTTTTCAGAAGCAATTCTTAATGTCCTTTCCTCAAGAAACCAGCGCAACTTTCTCTGACATTTGGTGCTTTTTTGTATTAAATAGAAAAGTCCAGAAAAAGCAATGATTTCAGTAAATTTAAAAACTGATCTCAGTTTAACTTAGGTTTGAGTGAATTTACAAATCAAAAATAGGAATTCTATATATATTTTCTTGAGTGCACAATAAAGAAAGTGTAAGTTTCCATTCTGTTTGGGTAATATGATTCGTTTCTTTAGTAGGAAGTGCAAGTTTTTAATTCTGATCCACACATCTATGCGTGTATATTTACATGTATGTTGCCACACGAGGCACCCAGTGGAATAGCTAACTTTATTTCGTGTTTGACTCATCTCAGTAAAGTGAGCTGCGTAGTTGTGTTTAGGATTGTTCTACAGATTCCGACATATGTAATTCTTAGATTTATTAAAATCAAATTCCAAAAGTTTTGTTTTTGTAGTACACACTCTGATAAAATATATTTTACAGATAAAAAATAGCTGGCAACATTGAATTGAAAAGCTAAAGGGAGTATGTCTTTCAAAAAGAGAAACATTCGTTCACATTATTCGAAATCTGCTCAAAGAAGCAAATGGTCTCGGCCTATTTAAGCGGCGGAAGTGCCGCTTCTGACAGGGTGCGCCACTCACAAGCTCCAGATTCCGTACTAGCTTGCATTAATTTAACTGAAGAGCTACCGATGTCCTATCACAAATTCGAAAATTTCTTACAAAATGTCAGAGCGTTTTTCAAATGACATCGCTTGGAGCAAATTAAATAGTTGAATGATCGTTCATGCCGACCTTCTTGGTCAAGCCTCTCACTGGCACTTTATAACCCACAGATGTGCCGATATTTTTGCAAATATATTTTATAGCTGATTTCACACATCAAACTAACATTAGGAGACAAAATATTCCAAGCTTGGACTCCAATCTCATTAGAGAGTAATAGATGATGCTGCATATTGTTAATCCCTATGTAAGCAGCTTCAAAGCAGCACTTCAATCTGTATCTAATGACGAGCGAAATAATAATAAGGTCAACCTCTTATCTTCTTACTTCAGTTCGACCAGGAATAAGATTATTATGCATAATGATTAACGAAACGCATCGCGCCTACGATTCGATATATTAGGTGCGCAATTAAGTTCTCTCAATAATTCTGTTCTGTCAATACATGGCTCCAGCATTAAGTGATTTTGACATATTCAACACATTATAAATTAAGCTTAGACATATGGTAAACAAACCGTTTTGACACATTAATGATTTTTTTCTGGCGTCATAAACTTTTGGTTGTGTGAAAATGTCTGATTTTGTGCCAAATAATTGTCATTTACGAAAAGTGTTTTTTCGAAACTCCCCCAATAAATGTTGAATGCCATGGATAGAGCGAAATATCCACTGAGCCCAAACAACTTTCTCTCTCTCTCTATCCAATTTTCAAAGAAACATTAACACGTGCTCCGGCATTTTAAAAGTACTCATGCCGTCTTGAGTGTTAAGTTCTTAAAAAAAAAAAAAAAAAAAAAAATCATCATCACCACGAATCCCATGTGGACTGAAATAGCTGGGGAGCCTCTTCCAGGCCAAAAGTCATACAACAGACATGACTTGATAGCTAGAGTATTTTATTTGAAATTAAAGCGCCCGATTGACCTTCTCACAACAGCAACTCAAAAGTACGAAGAAGTACCATCGTACTACATGTGTGATAAGCAAAGAGACGCATTTAGGCGACGTTGGCGCGGCAACACAGTGGAAGGATTCCCCGGGGTTTTAACGGACAATGCATTGGGGAGGGTATATATTAAATAATATAAACTAGTATCAGCGAATGCTGAATACAATTCGGGGCCCAACATCATTTTCATTCCCAAAGACATTTGATGACGTGGCGTACCCAAGGTTTCATGCTGCCTGTAGGTAAGGCATTTACTTGACTGTGATCAACACTGGGAGGATACTTTCGCGGATGTTTGCGTGAGCGACAATCCCGGTATCATGCGACATTAACTTGCTGTCCTATTGGTGTTGTATGTACTCTCGAATCCAGCAGAGTTGTGTTACAATAAAGGATTTCTTACGGGACTTAAGGAATAATACACACGAAGACATTCTGGAAACCAATCGAGATGTTTTCCTGTATCGGACGAGTAATCGATTTCAAACAGGAAAGCAGTGAATGCTATAGACCTAACATTGCAAAAAATCCGCCAAAATATCCTGGTTATGAGCAAGCAAGATTTTCGGCAAACATTCCCTGCTGTTACTCGGCGGACTCGAGCTTTTTTCTTTTTTTTTTTTTTAATGAATTTAACACTCAAGTGGGTATTACTAAACTTAAAGTGCCTGAGCACGTATTAACTTTTATAGGAAAATTAGACAGAGGAAGAAAAAAAGATTTTTGTGCTTAGTGGTTATTTCGCTCCATGAGTGGCATCCAACATTTAATAGAAAGAATAAATTATTAATCTAATTGGACTTGTTGTTATATTTTAGGCAATCACTCATCTTGCGGCTGGTATTGAACCTGGAAGCTAATATACCACCACTTTAGCCACGGTATACCTACCAAGGTAAATGCTGACAAGGATAATGCCTCACTGAAATGATTTTCACTTCTCCGACTACGCCTGACGGTTAATATAAGAGCAAAACTTGGCTAAACCTCACATGCTCAAGAATTCTCTACTATGTTGTTGAAAGTTTGCGAAGGAACCTTAACTGAGGGCAATAGTCAAGTGAAACTATCAAAAACGCACAACAAATTTATTTCCACGTTATAGAAACTTATTCGCTTGCACAGAAAAGATATTATTTTATCCGGAATTGAAGAACATGAAATGATATACATGTCGATAAACACCGTAGTCGATCAAAATGATATCATTAATCGAATTCTCTCAACGCCAACAGGCTTCCTGGACATCGTTTTACACTTAAAGTCGATGTTCCCATAATGTTTCTTCGGCACTTGAGTCCTCCGAAATTCTGCACTCAGCGAGCGACGAGCGGCTGAACGTCAGAGCGACGGGTGACCATTTACTGAGCGTTATCGCTGACCGATTAATTGAGAAAATGCCATTGTCAAGTGCAGTTAGTCGTAGCCTTTTAGTTGAAAGTCACGTTCATATTTATAGAGCTATATATCTAGACCGATTTGGCAATAATGTCATTCCACTGCTTTTCGGTGACATTTTTATTTTTGTAATCTTTGTGACTGTCCTGCCATAGAAGTGAGCAGCTTTGGACAGCTAAGATCAAACTTTCCGCGCTTATTTTCTCCATGGACTTACTTCGTCGCTCAAGGATGGACTAAAAAATTAAAACAGATTTCATTGCAGAGCGACGTCGCTCTGTCGCTTAAGAAAATCGCAAATCGCTCAGGGCTTACATGACCACCGCCATATGATTTGATGTGTTTTAATTTATTTGCTCACCGGCTCGTGGCTCGATCGCTTAGCTGCTCGTCGCTCACTGCGTAGCCGCCTCCTGATGGTGATCGAATTGCAAAGAAATTTGCTTGAGGTGGAAATTTTGATGGGTTGTGGTGTAGATGAAACAGTGTTTATAGCACATAATTTTAAACGAATACAGTTTCATGTGAGCGTTGCTGAGCCATAGCGATAAACAAATTGCAGGGGTAGAAGCTCAAATTTACTAGTGTTGACTTGAGAACCGACTAAATATCGCACGGCCATCTGTACGTTGCTTGCTCTTGAATCAGCAACCGTGACAGTCTATATACATAATTGTATTTTAGGTCGAGAAGATGATTTTGTACAAAAATCATTGGTATGCTGACCTTAATGAAAGTTTTATAATTTAGACCGCAGGCAATAACCAATATATAAATGTCAAACTCATACGTTTTCTCATATGACCCTATACTACGTAGAGTGTTAAATGAAGATATTAAAAATAATTTTCTCCTTTTTGCCGAAATAACATGATAAATTGTTATTTTTTGTAAGATTATGTCAGATCCAAAAATGAAAAGAGGCAACAGAAAATGAAGGGATATGCAGTCGTAAAATTATTGACATATAAATCAGAATGCCAAAATAAATCTTTTTAGAAAAATAGACAATGAGAACAATAATTAACACATACAATGTAAAAAGGACACTTTACGTTTCAAAAATGTAAGCAATATGATCTTGAGATGTACTTAAATACACGCAGATTTGAACTCCAAACACCGATACCGGACTCTTGTATTACGAATATCAACGGATACATCGTAGTCATTTCTATGCTTACTGACATCAAATTGAAAGCAAACGTCACTCTCAAAATCCTAAACAAACTAATTTTAAACTATTTTGACTAGACAATTCCGAACTGCTGTTTCATTCATAAAACGCATCTGAAATGATGTTTAAGTCAATGCTGCACCTAAAAGGCATGCACAAATAATTTCCTTGTTCATTTCGGGCATCCTATTCAATGGAAGTAATTGAAAATTGTCAATGATAGTACTTTGGTAGGTACATGTTTCGTAAGAAAGATTTAGTTCCCTTTCTATGCATAGGTAGGTGCATTCATTATTGCATTCAATTCTCATTTCATTGTTTTCTATCTTTGCGTCTCCGATGTGTTTAAGGCAAAGTCAATTTTAGTCACATCCAAAACAAAAATATTATTGTCGTCATTTAGAATCTGCTTGGGAAGAAATTGAAATGAACTTATCTTCAAGCTGTGGATTGAGAGTTACAGAATATTTCCAAAAAGTTTTAAGGAAATTCCTGCTTTCTAAAGAAAGAAATTGAATTTCAAAACAGAAAATTGCATTTGACTGTCACTGCGTCCCCGTCCGTGTCCGTGTCCGTGTCCGTGTCTGTGTTCGCCTAGCTCCCTGTTATACTGTAATAGCAAATTTACTATGATAGCCAACCTTGGTTAAGGTTAACATGAAAATTTCTTTTTTCTTTCGTCGGAATATCAAGTAGATAACTTTTATTTTCTCATCCATGGCAACAATTCGAAATGTAAATTTTGAATTTTAGCTTTTTTTTTTTGCTTAACAAACGTCCCTAGAGGCAGAATTGAAAGCAAAGAGAAGGAATAAGAATATGAAGAATTCCTAGGCGAAAAGTTTCTTTCTTTTATAAAATAATCTGAATCGATAACCATTCGGAGGATCCACAACTTTAACGAGCAAGTAAACCTTTTGAAGCACTTTAAAACTGTTAAAATTGTGTGTGACAATTTAATTCAATGGACATTTGTCTTACTTCGGCTCATTTAATAATTTTAACTCTGACACACCCCTCACATCGCCACGGACACTAGGATGAAAAATAAATCCAATTATCATCCTTTCACTGGGGGGAGATAAATTGAATATCATCACTTACACCAACAGTGGAGTAGTACCCCAATTGAAATGCACACAAATAACAAAGTACGAGTACGAGTACGTCCTTGCACAAGGATATGATAGAAAAAGAAAATATGCGACACTTTCCCACTGATTAGTCAATTTAGATGCGATTCATCTCTGTCACCAGCGCCAAAATACAAATAAACACGCGACGTTCACATCATTTCACTTGTCAGAATACGGCATGTCACTGGCATACTACCATACGAATATGTGCAGCATCACACTAAATCACACTTTCAATCATTTGGCCAACAAAAATTGTTTTCTTGTCTCGAAAAAAAAAAAAAAAGGAAAATTCACAAACGAAATAAAACGGCGAAAACTACCGGCTTAATTGACGACCCACCGGAAAGCAACTCTCGAACTTTATACACAGAGCGGAAGACCTCGATAAGCGAAGAAGCTGCAACCGTATCCTTTAAAATACCTAGAGTAACTGAAGCTTTGATAGCGTAGAGTTTTCTAATAAACTCGAGAAGACGGTAACCCACGAATGTGACTGCGAGGCGACAAGCGCACAGCATGCACACAAAGAGGCGAAAGTGATAACAGGCAAACATTTTCATTCATGGGAAAAAGTTGTACACCAGATGGATGATGGTAGATGGTCGATTCCACTGGTCTTGCAGAACAACCAGGATACCCGCCGCAATCACTGGTTGGAGGCTGTCAACTATAACGGTATATCACAACACATCCCACAAAAATATCCTACAGTTTGGTTTCGATACAACAACTGTTTCTGGGGTATGCTAATATGACCACAGTTGTACTCTGGTTCTGGTTCTGGTTCTGGTTCTGGTTTGACTCCCAGTCCTGATGCTTGTCCTCGTCCTCATCCTGGTGTAGGGCTTCGTTGTGGGAACGTGTTTACATTTTCATTTCCATTGCCACAGCATCAGACTATTTGAAAGCTTTTGTGTATAATGGATCCTTATATTAAGAGTAGATTCTACTGGCATGGAACTCATGTTCGATCAAACATTTAGTTTGAGATGCAAAGCTTTCTCGGAATTTATGAAGATTTTAGGTTGTTTGTTGTTGTTTTTAGAGAGATTGTAGACGACTTTGGAATACGTTAAATCTTGGTACTTCAGTGTGGAAAATAATTGTAACCGTGACGGTTGGTTAAGGTTGCTTCAAATCTGAAAGTAAACTTGTCTCCCATAGGAGCGGCATATTCTTGAAGAAGGAAGCCTTCGGCAGCCACACGTAGGCATATAAATCGTGCATTGGTGGAGCTTCTTCTTGGGGGTTCTGTGTAATGTTTTCTGTTTTCTTTTTCTTCCAACCCACTCGGATTGTTGTTGTTGTTGTTGGTGTAGGTGGTTGATGCCAATTGTGGCATGTGGAAACAGTAAAGGCAAAAGCTTTTTTTTTTTTGCTGGTGATATGGTGAAGATGATGAACACCTATGCGCATTGTGGGTTGGTTTGTAGCCAATCATTTCATTACGAAAGTTCTCGTGTCCTTAAAGGTGATTTTCTACATTTAAAATGCATTTGGGTTGTCCTTAGAAGTAGCTAACTTGATAGCTGGCTGCTTGGGTGGTTTGGTGCCTAAAATGGCCTACCGTTGTTGCTTTTGTTAAACCCCACAAGCCTGACTTTGGTTTTTTTTTTTTTGCCAGTCATGTACGAATGTGATTCTGTTGTATTTGACATTTTTCTTAGCTTTATGGGGTATATGGTATACATTTACATGTATGTTACAGTAGCGAGAATTTATTTAATTTTCTTTACAGGGATGCGGTTGGAATGGTCCTACCAATAATGCCAATCATTGCAGTATGGAATAATCTTACTAGAGATTTAATATTTAAAAAAAAAAATGTAAATGATTGCCAAATTAGCATTGCGTGTAGCTGTTCCATGTAAACGTCTTAACATATTAACTTCCGGATGAATGCGTAATATTATGAAGTTTCATAAATTTTATGGAAGGAAGTGTTTGAAATATTCAAGATATTTCATATTTTTATTAAACATTATGTCGCTAAGAAGGAAAATGTCAACATATGTATACTAAACATGAAAAATATTGTTACTAACTAGTGTTGAAACCAGCCTAGAAAATCAACAATTCTGCGAAATGATTTCTAAATCCTCTTGATTCAGCAATCAATAAGAAATGGTAAATCGTCAGACTGGCTTTGATTAGTGGACATTAAACAAGATTACAATTGTGACTACCCTCTAGCTTCTTATGAAAATTATCAAACTATTTAGGAGAAAAGATAACCTTTTAATATTAAACATGGAATTCATTAGAAATGTATCAGCATGCATTGGTTTAGTGCATTAGCACTTATGGCAGGCGGTGCAGGTTAGCACAGCGAACAACCTCTACCCTTAAAAGTCGTCAAAAAACAGTAGATCGCTTAAACGCTCAAAGCTGAAATTGTATTTAAGTAATATCCCTTCGCTTCCTTTCACTGATCCTGAGATTAATTGGGCAATGACCAAATTTACCAAAGAGCTAGCTGATTATGGCAATGCTGAATGATAGGATTGTAAAATATACCAAAAATGTTCTGTTACAGCAGGAGAAGGATGACGACAAGAAAGATGGCTTCTACCAGCTCTTGGACAAAACTTACAAATAGTGTCCTAGCTATGATATTAAAATTGTCCTCGGCAATTTGAATGCAAAGCTAGGTAGGAAGGGCATCTGTGGTAGAACTATAGGAAGGTATAGCCTACATGACACTACATCCGATAACGCATTCAGGCTAATCGACTTTACGTAGCTAGCACTGTTCCCACATCTCCATATTCCCAGGGAGACTTGGAGATCAAACAACCAGACTGACCATATTGCGATCGACGCAGGGTGTCCGAACGTTTTGAGGGCCAATATCGACTCGAATCAAATCCTTTTACGATTGAGTATCCCTTACTCTCTTTAGAGATCCTCTGCCGCTAGCATCAAAATATTGGATATTGTTGGTTAGTTGTTAACCATTCTAAAAATCCAGATCAGCTCAGCTTTTTTGTAATTTGAACAGTTTTCCGTAATCATTATTTCGGTTAGCTTTTCTTCAACGTAAATGAGGGAAACAACTGCAAAACCAGAAGGCTAATACTCTGCTGGTCCTGATAGTCAATACGAAATCATTTAAATAGAATATGTGAATTACTTGACATACTATAGACTCTCACAACTTCAAAGGACTTTTTTTCTAATTCCTGCGGAAACAAATATATAATCTTATAAGGAAGGCCCGAAAGGCGAAATCCCAGATTAAAGGCTCTTCGCGAAACTGTTCTCTATTGCTGTGATCTTCGAGAGCATTCTATATGACTCAATATACTTTTAATGTAAGTACATCCTTTCGAAAAACATTCAGCAGATGGCGAACAAGTTGACAAAACTTCTACCGATATCAACAAAGCCTTCGATGAAATTTCGGATAAAGTTATTCTCCTCACTTAAAGGATCCTTCGGTTTTAGTCTGATTTTATTACGTGGTTACTGGTTAACCTTCTACTTGAAAGAAGAGAACTTACTACAATGTCGTGTTAAAGTAGGCCCACATCAATAGCTGACAATTAATGTTTATATTGATGGTAATAAGTAACAATGTAACTACGTAAATAAAATCAAAATCTTTCGGAACATTTCGTCTCTAACCACCTTCACTTTGACCTAACCAGGTTTTCTGCTTGGTGCCAGAAAAATTTCCTCGAGCTTAACGTCGAAAAATGACAAAATATGACAAACACTCGAAAATGTCTTGTAACCTTACATCGGGCTTACTTTGTTTTTAATCAACTTGCTTTCAATGTTACAGAAATGTGCGATGCTGTTGTTATCTATGATAATAAACAGGTTTTCCCTACACAACTCCGCTCTCGACTGGTTTGTTCGTAGATAATTTTTTGACCAACACTCGTATGTTATAAAATCCTTTTTGTGAACGTTTTTGTGTCTTGTCGAAGACGTCAGTTAAATCTGGTGATCCTATAATCATATATTCTATTTATGTATTGGGTATATATTTAATTCGTGCGGTTTTTTTTTCAAAATTTTAACGTTTATTTAAGAAAAACATGTAAAATAGTATTATTCAAAGTATTGCCCATCTGAAGCTATGACTTTTTTCCCATCTTTCTGGCAATTTGTGGATCGCATCTCAAAAGAACTGCACCGGCTTGGCAGCTAAGAATGAAACAAGCCAATTTTTGATATTCTGCTCTGATGTGAACCGTATTTCAGTGAGGGCGTTCTGCATCGATCGGAACAAATGGTAGTCAGAAGGGGCAAGGTCTGGGCTATAAGGCGGGTTGGGGTAAGACTTCCCATCCACTGTTTTCCAAATAGTTCTTAACCGGAATAGCAACGTGGGGCCGAGATGGAAAATTATTACCTCGTGTCTGGTACCTCCGGGCGTTTTTCGGCTACTGCTCTCTTCAAACGGATTAATTGTTTTCGGTAGTGTTGTCCATTTATGGTTTCACCCGGTTTTAGCAGCTCATAATACAGCACACCCATCTGATCCCACCAAATACATAGCATCACCTTCGAGCCATGGATATTCGGCTTTGCCGTTGATTTGGCTGGTTGGCCGGGTTTCACATATGATTTTTTGCGCTTGGGGTTGTTGTAATGGATCCATTTTTCATCACCAGTAACAATCTGATGCAAAAATGACTTCTTTTTGTGGTGCTTCAGCAGCATTTCGGACATGCAAAACCGCCTTTCGACATCTCTCGGCTTGAGTTCATGTGGAACCCAATTTCCTTGCTTTTGAATATATCCAGCTGCTTTTAAACCTTTTAAAATGGCTGCTTGAGTGACACCCAATGATTCTGCAAGCTCTTCTTGTGTTTGCCAACAATATTCATAGAGTAATGCTTCCAGTTCTTCATCTTCAAAAATTTTTGGCTGCCCAGGACGTTCATCGTCTTCCAAGGCAAAATCACCACTTTTAAATCGTGCAAACCACTTTTGGCACGTTCGCTCAGCTAGCGCATGTTCATCATAAATTTCCACCAAAATACGATGACTTTTGGCAGCAGTTTTCTTCATATTAAAGTAATGAAGAAGAACTCCCCGCAAAAACACTTTTTCAGGCACAAAGCTCGACATATTTGAGTGAAAAAAAATTATTGTTGTTTACGCTTCAAATGAATGACATATACTGAAATGACGTACAATGGCAGTAGCTTTCCAACGCATGTTCCAATGGAATAATACAAGTTACGCCATCTCTTAGCAAACCGCACAAACCGCAATTAAGTTATAGACCCAATATATAGTTTCAAACTATCACCCACTTCGATTCTCTACAACTGATTAACTTACAAGCCTTTATAACACATTTTGAAGTTGCTGAAATACTTCTTGTCCATCGGTTTTTAAATGGTAACATTGATTCTTCTGGTCTATTGCAATTCATATCTTTGCACTGTTCATAATTAATCTTCATCGAACGAAGTATGAATTCCATTAACCCATGACCAGATTGCAACGTGAAGTCAATTCTATTCAACTTATCTTTGGCTATCACTTAAGCAAATTCTCCCTCAAGACTGCCCCTCGTCGTTCTTCAATTTCTTAATCCCTTTTAATTAATAGGATTTGTCGAAGTCATCGCTATCTCTTCAGGTTTTAAAACAAGATATACGAGTATGAGAAGTCTAACCAGTAGGGGCTAAGTTCAGGGAATATGGCAGACAAAATAGCAGATCGTAGAACAATTCATTAAATTTCGCCACGGTTGTTACTCCCTTATGATTTTTTGATTTGGTTTGATTTGAGGCCCGGGTCAAACTAAAACTAAAACTACCTAAAACTAAAACTAACTAAAACTAAAACTAACTAAAACTAAAACTAACTAAAACTAAAGGGTGGGACGTGAGATATAGGTGGAAACAAGAATGGTCTTGAGGGTGGTACAAGGATATAAGTTATAGCCTGACACTTATTGACGTTAAGCTTAAGGAAATTCTTCTGACACCAAGTACAAAATCTGTTTTAATCTTCCTGTAGTGATAGGCTGTCTGAGGAAAGTGATATATATCTAAAGATTTTCGTTTCATCTGCGTAAATAGATATGTATGAATTTTTAATGATGCAATTAACATTATTAATAATCAGAATAAATAATAAAGGGCCGAGGTTGCTACCTTGAAGGACACCAGAATAGGCTATAATTGGGTCAGAAACCACAAACCTAATTAGAACATAGTAATGCCGTTCATTTAAATAGGATTGAACTCATTCATGTCCATTTATTGCCATAATGAAGGACGAGTTTTTTTTTGCCTTTTGAGGAAAATCGGTGTTGACTATGTCACGTGTAACTAAAAACCTGTCAATGAATTAGTTGGTCAACAGCTTCATTTGTTTCAAATTTCGTCCACAGTTATTAAACGGGACAAGAACTCGGTTGTCTTCTTTCAAGAGCTGTCATTCACAAATTAAATGACGCTGTGTTACTTTGCAAGTTACAACGCAGTAAATTCGAAAGTCGCGGCCTCGTATTAAACGTAATAAAGTTGTCTGCGTGCCTCAATTATTTTATGCGAAAAAAAAACAGGTACAAGGCAGTGAAAGAAGAAAATAAGGGTTAGGGCACATAATGTACTCCAAGAATTTAAGCTCTTAAACCACCAAAAGAGAGTTTGGCTTATAGTATAGACATATATAGGGTGATTCATCATGGGGTTTTATTTATAATGTGAAATAAAATACATAAATTTGAAAGTGAACTTAAAATTGTTATTACTGGTTAAAGAACAATTCATGGCATTTACGTTTTGAAAATAATATTATGAAAATATTGCCCACGACTACGTTTGAAGAGGTCCATTCGGAAATTCTAATTTTGGGCGAGTCGTTCGAGCAGAGCAACTGGTATCTCGTGGATAACACAAGTAATGTAGCTGGCTTATTGCTGAAGACCTGAAAAGAGTCCAAAGGTGTAATATCGTACGATCTGGGCCAATTTATCGTAGCAAAACGTGATATTAAGTGCTCATCAAAATGATTTCTCAACAAGTCCATTATTTCACGCTCTTTATGGCTTTTAGTGCCGTCTTGTTAAAACTAAAGCTCACCGTGACCATGTGCTTGAATTTCAGGAAGCACATAGTCCGTTAACATGGCGCGATAACGGTAACCATTGACGGTAACATTCTGATTTGCCTCATTTTTGAAGAAATATGGACCAATGATTCCAGCCCATAAACCATAAAACACATAAACCACACCATACCGTTGTTTTTAATGGACGTTATGGTAGCTCTGAGTACTTTTCGGGTTGCTCATCAGCCCAAATACGGCAATGTTGTTTGTTAAAGTATCTATTGAGCCAGAAATGGGCTTCATCACTGAACAAAATTTCACCATAAAACATCGGATTTTCATTGAGTTTTTCCAGAGCCCATTCACTAAAAATATGACGCAATTTGAAGTCGAAGGCCGAGATCATCACGTAAATTGTCGAATACGCTAAGCTAAACTGCTGAGAATCACGACGAATCCATTCGTCTCGATCTTCGCGTACACTCTCAGATAGTGGTTTCAGTAGGTCGATTATGCGCACCATAAGTTCGTCGAATCGCACGAAAAATATTTCTCACAGAACACGCTGATTTTCATAATACAGCTGAATAATGTGGAGACGCTGTTGTGGTGTGAGACTTTCCATGATGACTTTCCAAACGATACTGAACAAAAATGACAAAGCAGTTTGATAGGAGTCACGCGTGATCTGTCAAAAAAAGCCTATTAAAAATCGAACCTCACGATGAATCACTCCTTAGAAACTACGGCGTGAAAACCACACAAAAAAGTCAACTACAATTTTACTTAAAAAAAAAAAAAAAAAAAAAAAAAAAAAAAAAAAAAAACTTTAACCAAAAATGCACCTCATCAGACAGAGTGATTTTTTGGTGAAAATCCCGATCTTTCATCTTGGATAGAGCCCAATAAGCGAAGGTTCTACGTGCACGATAATCATTTGGCTTAGGCCACAAGGACGTCCGAGAGATGCTTATCTTTTAAGAACGGCGTGGAATTGATTGGTTGCGATCTGCCATGTTGGTGTCTCGGCAACATTATGTAATAAATCGATATTGATTATTTAACTAAACTCTCACTAAGGAAGGCTGTTTGATGAGTACCCGTATTAGAAAACCACGGATCGCTCCGTGATCCGATTCTTGTTTTTGAGTGACAAAACCTGTGAAGAAATCAAGGTCATTCTCGATGGTGTGTATGGGATGGGCCCATTCACCTTTCCGTACAACCGTTTTCCATTGGTTCACAGAGTTTTGCCCGGGCCGCATGTCGGTTTTTGATAAATCGCGTCCAGGTGGCCCAAAACGGTTAACACAAAGGAAAATGTGGACAAAATCCATGATCTCATATTGGCGGACCGCCCAGTGAAAATTCGCGAGTTGGCTAAGATAGCAGGCATTTCAATTGAACGCGTTAGCAATATCTTTCACGAGATTTTGGACATGAGAAAGTTGTCCGCGCGATGGATTCCGCATTTGCTCACACAGGAGAGTAAGCGCAATTGTGAGAACACTTCAAATACGTGCTTGGCCCTGTATAATTGAAATCCGGAGGAGTTTTTACGTCATTTCGTGACCGACCAATGGACTCATTGGTACGCACCAGAGACCAAAGAACAATCGAAACAATTGGTTTTATCCGGTGAACATGCTCCAAAGAAGAAAAATCGTGCTTTCAGCCGGAAAGGTGATGCCACTGTTTTTTAGAACGCGCGAGGTGTGATCCACGTTGACTATTTGATTATTTGGAGAAGGGAAAAACAATCACGAGAGCATACTACGTCGATTTATTGGGCGGACTTAACGCCTATTTGAAGAAAAAATAACTAAATTTTGCTCTTTCACCACGACAACGCACCCGCTCACACCTCCGCAATCACCACATAAATTGTCAAAATTTGGACAATCTAAGAAGAAAGAATGAAGTCTCATACGCAAAGTGATAAAGTAAGATCCTTTAAGTTTTGAAGTAAGTACGTTTCGCTCCATCTAAGCGTTCTATAGGCAAAACTGCAGGAAAAAAAATCGAAAAGACTGGCTCTGTTACAGTTGGTTCAGGCTTGTCCATCATTGAAATGCACGCTCTACAGAAAATATGGCTGCCGTTATTGAATGTGTTGAAGAAGATCCAAATCTATAGATTTCACAATGAGCACAGAATTTGGGCACATTATGGTATATTCTGCATTTGGATTTGCATTTACACCCTTATAAAGTTGAACTCATTCAAGAATTGAATCCAGCTGACCACGAAATGCGTAGAACATACGCCAATTGGGTGCTTGAACATCACCGTTTAAATGATCAATTTTAACACAACATTTTCTATAGCGGTGAGGCTCATTTTTTGCTTAGTGGATACGTTAACAAACAAAACTGTCGCACATAGGGAAGTGAAAGTCTACATAAAACTGTCGAAAGACAATTTCTTCTACAAAAAGTCGCTGTACAATGTGCAGTTTGTTCTGGTGGTATCATTGCTCCATACTTCTTCGAAAATGAAGAAGATGTAAACGACACTATCAATCATCATGGCTATAGCCAAATGTTGACCGAATTTATTTTTCCTCAGATCAATGATTTGGATGTGGGAGACTTCTGTTTTTAACAAGACGGTGCCACATCTCACACAACACGACCCGTTTAGGCTTTATTGCAAGAAAAATTACCTGGGCGAGTGTTTTCGCACTTTGGTGATGTAAACTGGCCATCAAGATGAAGAACTACGCAAAATATCGTATTTATGCACACAATTCGCAGACTCTCGATGCTTTAAAAAGGAATATTCGTCAAGTTATGTGTCGAAAAGTCATCGAAAATAACCTTGTCAGAATCAAGTCCTGCAAGAATTCCTCGATGTTACACATGGCAAGATCCAAACAATATATTGAAATAAAAATTTTACCGAAACCTAAACCATAAATGTGTTAAATTTAGTTTCGGAACTATAAAATGGAATACGCTCTATATGAGATCCTATATCTTTCTTATAAGGGAGCACTCACTGTTGGATTGTATGTCGTTCGACCTTACATCTGAACTGTATGTATTAAAATACATTGAACGTGTCCCCTGTTCGAATTGTGCAAGTCTTACACCGCTCGTTTACCTTTTTTTTTTTAAGAAATGAGGAACATGCTTAAGACCAAGAGCATGCTGTCCAACAACAACCATTTTGGTTGAAACGGTTTTTCATGAATGAACTTTTGAGCAAAAAGGTGTGGTAAATCCAAATATGCATCGACGGACAACTCCTGAGATACATTTTATTTCTCCAACTTAAGAAAATTCCTTTTTCCTTTTCCAAGGCCGAAAAGTGTGTCAAGAATCTAAAAATTGCGGGATAAAAGAATACAGTATTTTGTATTAACGGAGGCGGAAAATTATACTCTTACACCCTTGTTATCCTGGTGGATTAAAATAAGAGACTCATCGTGATAATTTTTAAATGATGAACTAAAATCGCAAACGTTGACATTCTTCCGTGAACACATTTTTGCCGTCGCCGCAACCGCGGTCGTCACGGTTTGGCTTCGGTCTTACAGAAATCCATAAGGGGAAACCTCTTAATAACTATGAACCAAGAAAAAAATAACAAGTACAAAGGATAAAAATGTTGAGATGGGCCATTAACAGGGGACTCATCAAATTTCTGACGTGGCTTGGACAAATCCTTCTTTGATGGAAATGGTGTGATTGCTCCTTTCACGCTCCCCACTGTTAAAATTTACCTTCAAAAAAAAAAAAAAGAAAAAAAAATAAGTGGATAGAAAGTCTTGAGGCACACTAGGAAGGATGCAAAAAGAAGAAAAAACCGAAGAAGGAAAGCGGACAACGAACGATGAAGAAAGCAACGACAGAGAGAAAAAAAAATGTCAAAGATGATGATAAGAAATTTTCTACGTTAACCTCAGACTTTAACAGCTTTCACGGTAAAGTGAGTTGCCGAAGTGACTTGTTGGCAAGAGGAGTGAATTTTGTACACCCTTCCAACACCATCTTCAACAGAAGGATGACAATTTTTACTCCTCTTGTTTTTTTTTTTTATGAATTTTCACGGTTTCTCTTTGTGAGATTTTTATGGCTAATGTCAGTGTAATAATTTTTCTTTTCAGTGTGATTTATTAAACTGCAATTTGTCTGTGAGATGCTAAGTCATCGCATAAGGACATGACAGCAGTAGTACGAGTACGAGTACGGGTATCTCCATTCTCTACTCTTCACTCAAGTAATCAAAATTCGATTTTCATTTATTTATTTATTTTTTCTTTTTTTTTTTTTCTTTCTTTTGTAATGTGGCTTGTGATTGTAAGCTTTTTAGAGAAGGGTAGGGTAGAGAATGAAAACAAAATAAGAAAAAAACGGAACATGTGTTATCCTTCTTTGCAAATCATACATAACAAGATGAGCAATCAAGAAATACAATCTGCAAGTAAATCCATCCTTTTTTGCGTGTTACACCTCTCCTTTTGCCTTTTTGGTTTCAGTAGTTAGTCAGACAAATTTATATTCATTTATCATTGTGTATAACCCTACTCTTAAAGTTCCTTTTTTTTTTCTTAACTTGCTACGCACATGCTTCCGTTGTTGAATCAAATTCCTGGGGCTTAGTTTGTCCATGTGAATATATTATTTAATCCTAAAAACCAAAGTTTTGCTAAGAAGAGAGATACAAGTACACAGATCTATGTTATAGTAAAAGTTTGGTCAAGAAACTTTCGATATTCGTTAAGCCGCATTTAATGAAAGTAATACAAAGGGAAATGGTGTATCTTTCTTCACAACACGCCAAAATAAAACAAAAACTATATACCTACTCTTCGATGAGTATGCCAGGTGGTTGGTCAGATAGTTCGATATTTTGTTGGCCAGCCTTCTGTTTATTGACTGGAGATTTTAAGTTGATCCTTTAACCGAAGCATGATGTAGACAAAGTATTGAGATGTAAGACAGTTAGAGACAATGTATTTGTATGGAGAGAACAATATGTTCTACTGAAAGTCTATCTATTCTTAAACGACAAACACTTTTGCCGATTCATTTGATGAGTTATTGGATAGAAGGATCAAACTCACCAGTTATCCTTACTGACTATTGGATTCCAGTGTCCTACATTTTTTTTTTTTTATGTAAAAGAGGGATCAAAGACTTATGTGCACTCTTCTGTCCAGGTTGAAGTTGAGGTAAAGCAAATAGAGCTGTCTGTTGTATTTCCTCTTCTTATGGCCGTTAAGATTACTAGAGAAGTTTTGCGCTCAAAAGACTAAAGATATCTTCATTTGCTTTCGCTGACATCTATGCTTTTGCATCATTGAGCACGACTTCGATGAAAAGCTTTCATATAGATTCTCTTAAGTGTTAGGTTAGATATAAAGTAACCTCATTTAGGCTATCATCATATCGTTCTTAAGATGAGGTCGCTCTCGGGGCGCTAGTTTCCGTGTGTTGAAGGACAGACGTTAAAGTTTCAACGTCGCAAATCTGTGTTTATCCCATTATGTCGATATCATCTGCGTAAGCGAGTAACTGAACATAGCTTTAAAATATGGTACTTTTCGAATTGTCTCACGAGTCTCGCACAATTCTTTCAAGAATTAATCGATTTTGAAATTTTCTGACATTGAAATTCTAAGAATCGTTAATACCGCCCTTGACTGAGCGAAGTGCATTCTTCATTGTCATCCAGTGTAGTCGAATGAGCCTGGCAGATATGCCAAAACTCCACACAAAACTACACATGACTCTAAAAGGCGGTGTGTATCGATTTGGAAACTCTTGGGTTTTTTTTTTTTTGCAAAATCTGCCATGATGGGAAATTTTAGTATATCATAGACCTTCCTGATCTAAAACCCAACCATAGTGATTAGGGCCTATCAGATGGTTGGCGTTCACATTATAGGGAAGACAAAATTTTATATGCGATGTTGAGGAGACTTCTTGTCCCAGTAATTAGAGAAGTTCAGGGGATTCCGCTGCTTAATGTTCAGACTAACAATGCTAAAGTTCCATTAGCTGGGCATACTTTCGTCGGCCCAGATTTTAGAGATGAATTGATGTATGTTTCGTATGCAATCATCATCTGTTTTTTCCAACCAGCTCGGTAGTTAAGCAGTCGGGTCTTTTATTAGATATAATCTTGGAAATTACTGTCCTGAGTTCATCCATGTCGGGCGGACGGAAATGTTGTATATCTTCGTCCAGACATGCTGGAATACTAACGTAATGTCTCTTACCTCACCTTGTTTTACCACTATTTTCACTACCAGTGTATCACCGAAACTCCCAGTAACATTGAGCCCCTGCAGATTCTCAGCACTGACTGTAGTTCTATACTTCAAGACTTGTTCCCTAAGTCTTCATCTAATAGCCAACCCGTATTTGAATACATGCTGTTTTTGCCGCTGTACGCAGTCTGTTAAGAGTTTTTAGGTTTTTGATTGAAATAGCTACGTATATAACTCTATTGACGAAATATCGAGGTGCGAGTGTACAAGTACTCATCACCTTAAGCAAAAACTATAAAAGGTGATCCATCAGCTAGTGTGGAAATGTTCATCAAATTAAACACACATTTATTATAAAATGTATTGGATCTATAACTATTCGTGCGATTGGCTAAGAGATGGCGTAACTTGTATTATTCCATTGTTATTATTCCATTGTTATTATTCCATTGGAACATGCGTTGGAAAGCTACTGTTCATTGTACGTCATTTCAGTATATGTCGTTCATTTCAAGCGTAAACAACAATAATCTTTTTCACTCAAATATGTCGAACTTTGTGCCTGAAAAAGTGTTTTTGCCGGTAGTTCTTCTTCATGCGAAGCTGAGCGAACGTGCCAAAAGTGGTGATTTTGGCTTGGAAGACGATGAACGTCCTGGGCAGCCAAAAAAGTTTGAAGATAAAGAACTGGGAGCATTACTCTATGAAGATTGTTGGCAAACACAAGAAGAGCTCGCAGAATCATTGGGTGTCACTCAAGCAGCTATTTCAAAGCGTTTAAAAGCAGCTGGATATATTCAAAAGCAAGGAAATTGGGTTCCACATGAACTCAAGCCGAGAGACGTCGAAAGGCGATTTTGCATATCCGAAATGCTGCTGAAACGCCACAAAAATGTGATGAAAAATGGATCCATTACGACAACCCCAAGCGCAAAAAATATATGTGAAACCCGGCCAACCAACCAAATCAAAGTCAAAGCCGAATATCCATGGCGCGAAGGTAATGCTCTGTATTTGGTGGGATCAGATGGGTGTGCTGTATTATGAGCTGCTAAAATTTTCCATCATGACAACGCTCGGCCCCACGTTGCTATTCCGGTTAAGAACTATTTGGAAAACAGTGGATGGGAAGTCTTACCCCACCCGCCTTATAGCCCAGACCTAGCCCCTTCTGACTACCATTTGTTCCGGTCGATGCAGAACGCCCTCACTGAAATACGGTTCTCATCTGAGCAGAATATCAAAAATTGGGTTGATTCATTCTTGGCTGCCAAGCCGGCGCAGTTTTTCTGGGATGGAATCCACAAATTGCCAGAAAGTTGGGAAAAAGTCATAGCTTTAGATGGGCAATACTTTGAATAATACTATTGTACATGTTTTCCTTAAATAAACGTTCAAATTTTTTAAAAAAAAACGGCCCGAATTAAAATATATACCCAATAGAATTTTATTGTTTAATATAACTTGGTCTATGGCAATTATAAATGGATCACAAGATTGGTAATGTGACTTCCACGACTTCTGTTACAACTTTTGACGTTTTAAATTCAATGGCCACAACTTCAGTTTGGACGTTATGTTTGAGATCCTGAATTGTCGCTGGGTTATTGGCATAGACCTTACTCTTTTAAGTCTAAAGGTGTCAAATCGCATGACCTTGGAAACCAATCAACTTCTTCTCTAACCGAAATAGTGCGATCTTCAAATATCGTATGCATTAAATTGATTTATTGATAACTTGTGTGAGCGGTAGCACCATCCTGTTGAAGCCATAGATCGTCCAGACCAAATTCTGTTTCTTAGGCTGTTTCTCAGCCTCATCTTCGAAAAAGAACGAGCCAATGATACCGAAAACCCATAATTTGCACCATACAGTAACGGATGCATTGGATGCATTGGTTTCCGTGAATCTCAGAAACGACATTTTTGTTTATTTACGTACCCATCCATCCAAAAATGGGCTTCATCGGAAAAGATTAAATTCGATCACAAATTGTCCTGGCGATCTAACATCCAGTTAACAAATCGGCGACGTCGTAAATGGTCCAAAGGCTTCAATTGTTGTCTAAATTGGTTTTCAAAGGCCTGCAAATGCAGATCAACTTTTAAAATTCGCCGTAGAGTGCCATAAGTGAGGCCCAATTGTTGACATCGTCGACGAAATGAAGTGCCTGGCTAGTTAAGAACACTTTAGTGATGTTTTGGAATGTACGATACAAACCCATTGTCTTCAAAACGCTTCACCATTGCACGAATTCCGGTCTCACTAGGGCGGTTATGTTTAACGAAAAATTCACGATTTTTACGAAATAGTGATTGAAAAATAAAAATGCGTTGTTGCTTGGTAAACAACTTCATGCCCAAAATTGTTAAGGTATGACATCTGTCAAAAAGGTCAACCACATTGAATTCAGTAAACGGCAGTAATTGACAGTCAACATCCACACCATCTGTTGGCTCACCAAGCATTTGAATAGGAAAGAGGAATACAAATTGTGTTTACGAAATTAGAGCAAGTAATTTTTCCATTTGCAAATAGTTAATCGGAATATCCAGTTTATTATTTTGCTTAAAAAATACTGTTTTCATTCTCTCACTCCTTAGGATTAGGAAGTGAATTAAACAAACGAGGAGGTGTAATATGAAAATATCGTGAATAGTATGTTTTGTATTTTGTAGGAATTGACGCGAAAATCCTGGTGTTGACTGGTAAATCATATTTGTTATCATGTCTCGAAATTTTGGAAAATATTTTCAACACTTTGTAACAGTACAATTGAGTAGAAGGAATATTATCGAGCCTTTTACACAATACAAAACTGAGCGATCTGCGATTAACTTTGTGCATAATTCGAATCACATGCTTTTGTTTGAGCAATAAAGATTCCAGTTTATTAAAATATGTATCTCCCAGCAAGCAATGCCGTACTCTAGCTTTGATTTAAAAGTACAATACTATTATAAACTAACTTTAGAATAGGTAACAGGCAAAAGAGACCAAGATGATAGAGTTGCCTTACACTCCTATTTAGGTTGAAAGTGCTGTTTTTTTCAATCAAGCCTTTGATCTAGAACGATACTTAGGTTTTGCATTTCAAATTAATGACGTGCTCCATTTGAAAGCGGCCTCAGTATCCTTGAACGATAAAAGATCATGCGGATCAAGACAAAATCGCAAACAATTTAGAAAGGTCAGTATGGTCAGCAAAGGCCATGATTTTGCCCTTAAAATGTCGGTTAAATATCGAGTTAACATATATAAGAAACAAAATTAGGCCCAAGACAGAGCCTTGAGGAACATATACACTTTGTGAACATAACATTATTTATTTTGAAAACTTGCTTACGATCTCTTAAATAAGAAGAAAACCAGAAATGCATAAATGCGCTAAATAGTTTTTTTTTTAACACTGCGGGTAAAAGGTTGAGTGTAATGCGCCCAGAACTTGGTAAATCGCGCAAGATTTCACAACGGTTATTATAGGGCTGAGTAGCTGCGCGGTTAAATGTAAAGAACCATTAGATGTCATGGCTCAGTCGACCGCTACTCGCCGAGGTGTTAAGATGGAGCGAAGATTGTCTGCGGGTGAATGACACCACACATTAAAAATCAAGTATGACATTCGAAGAGGCTGAAAATAGTTTTTGGCGTCAGCCAAAATCAGGCGATTCCAAAAGTGATTTTAAAATTGACAATATTTCTCAAAGAAATTAGTGGCTTAGAGCAGGAAATAAATGATGAAGGAGAATCATCCATTACTCAGGGACTTTCAGTGTCCCAGAACTTCTTTGTTCACGTATCCATCCATCTCGTCAATGTGCCAAAATCAAGTAAAATCCACCAAAGACTCCGTAAAAATTATTCCACGTTCTTCAGGGGTCTAGCGTTCCATTGCTTATTATCACAAATTCAAGTTGACATTCGACGTCGTTTGTAACATCTATGGCGCTTTGATTAATACACTCTACAGAGTCAGATGCATACAAATTATTATTGTTAATAGTAATATCTACCACCTTGATCAGAAGAAAGTTCCCGGAATAAATACCGTGTGGCGCTCCAATTCTTCCGATTTGAGTTCTGCTTTTTTTTTTTTTTGTTAAGTTGGTACATCTTTTGTAGACATTCCCTCTAAATCTTAGCGTCATAGCCAAGAGTACATCTATATCTGTGTGTATTGGCGATTTTTTACAATTTTAGAAATGGATTTAACTTTGCAACAACGAATTTGTATTCAATTTTGCGTAAAAAACGGATTTAATGATGCGTGAAAGTTAGAAATGTCGGAAAAGCGTTTCGGCAACGATTCAAACGGTCGTTTACCAGTAGCACGAGAGATTCAAAAGTGGTCGTGAGTCAATCGAAGATGATGAAGGCAGTGGCAGACCATCGACATCGAAAACCGACAAAAAAATTGATGAAATAAAGAAACGTTGGTCAATAACCACAAATTAACCATCGGAGAGATAGCGGAGGACTTGAACATTGCGTATGGATCCGTTTAAGACATTTTGGTTAATAATTTGGGTTTCCGTCGTGTAGCAGCAATGTTGGTGCCAAAAAACCTCAATTTCATGCAAAAAAGAGACCGTATTGACGTCGCAAAAGAGATGATTTGCGAGGCTGAATCCGATCTCGCATTCATCAAAAGGATCATTACTAGAGACGAAACGTGAGTTTATGAGTACGATACGCAATAGAGACATCAGGCAAGTGAATGGCGTCCAGCAAATGAGCCGAGACCAAAAGAAAAAAACACGTCGTTTTCAGTCAAAAAAGAAGACAATGCTCACGGTTTTCATGGATTACAACGATGTAGTGCATCATGAATTTTTGTCAGAAGGCGAGACAGTAAACAAAGAGTATTATTTGGGCGTTATGAAACGTTTGCGTGAAGCAATTCGACGAAACAGACCAGTATTGTGGGTAGAAAACTCGTGGATTTTGTGCCATCTTTATTCGTAATTTTTTGACGAAGAATGCAACAAATATGTTACTATCCAACAGCCACCGAATTCACCTGACTTGGCTCCCTGTGACTTCCTTCTGTTCAATCGAGTTAAAAAACCACTACTGAGAACGCGTTCCAGCAGCCGAGAGGAAGTAATTTAAAAATCCCAGGAAGCACTGATGGACATGCCAAAAACCGAAAGTGGACAATATATATTTAGATGAATAAACTTCTATTGTTAACTAATTGATTGTCAGCATTGATTTTTGCCAAGGTGTTAATTGGTTTTCTCATAAGTGGTTTATAGAATTTAGCTTTTGTTAAGTTTTTGGTGCTCTTCCAGAGTTTATAATTTGTTGGATTGGTAGCTGAAAGATTTTGTATATACCATATGTTTTATATGGTATATACCATTGAATATTTAATTGCCCCCTTCTTTTTTAAATTACCTTCGTTAGCTAAAGTTAGCTAAACTTATAACTAAAAAAAATATTTCTCTAAATTGGGATTTCAGATTTTACCTCGCAACATAACTCGTCATAATGTCTCTTAAGTGTTACGTTGTTGAGATCAGCAAAGCTTCTTCCTTTTACTACTTTTTTCTTTTAGAAATGGAATATATGGTATACCCATTGCCTTAGGCATTTGAATTTATTGATTTTTTTTTAATGTACTCTGTTTGTAACTTATACAAAAATACTATATTATATATATAAAGTAGTAGATAGATGGAATGCATTATAAACTTCAACCCAAAATTCAAAATTTGAATTTAAGGCAACAAAACAATTTTTTTTTAATCCTTATTAAATTTTCTCATTCTTGAAACATTGTAATCAAGTTGAATAACCGTCAAACTATGATCAATTATTTTTAAACCAATTAAAAAAAATTTTTAAAATAAAATGATTAGACTGATTAGTATCAAAAATATCGAAAGAAAAGGAATGACTGTCAGGTGAATCACACATGATATTTTTATTAAAATCACCCAACAGTGCAATGGTTTTAGATTTTTGAAACTTTTTTTTTTTTGGCTTTGTCTCCGTCTATACTTAAGTGAGTCTAATCTTCATTGGGACAAATCCACTTTTACACTCGTGTAGTAGCAAGAGTTCTTAAAGATCTTAACATTCACAAATCCCCTAGTTCAGATGATATATCTCCCCTTCTTCTAAAGAGTGGCTTGCAATACCATTGCGTAAGATTTTCCATCGATTCTACTATTAAGGAATCTTTTTGAGCAGATGCAAAACAACATTTGTCCAGTCAATCCCTAAAATAGGCGAATCTTCTTCTCTGTCTTCTTACAGACCAATTGCAATTACGTACCTTCTTTTTTAAGTTATGGAAACGCTGTTAAGCCATTAGCTTATGAAATATCTCGAAACACTAAAACTTTTCAATGTTCGGCATTAAGGATTTCGTAGCAACAGGTCCACTAGTGATTTGATGGCATGTCTCAACGGAAAATGTAACTAGAGCGTACATAAACCTGGCGAAATCAAGATAGTTGCACTTGAAATTTCTAAGGCATTTGACAGAGTTTGGCATCAGGCTCTTTTGCCTAACATGCGTGCATTTGCGATCGACGATTTTTTTTTCCAGTGGGTTAGAAACTACCTTTCGGAACATTCAATTCAAGTTGTCTTAGATGATCACAAGTCTAATATTCGCAAAATAAATGCTGGTGTGCCCCAAGGCGCCGTTCTGTCTCCAATACTCTTTTTAATTTTCCTTCATGATCTATTGCCTGTTACTTCCAATCCAATATATTCCTTTAATGAGGACAGACTCTCTGCTTTTCATATTCCCTGACTCACGTCTCTGCTCTTCGGCTGTAGAACGGAAACGCTGCGTATGTTGTAATAATACAATATAACTTATTGGGGAACCATCAACAGAGAGGAATTTAATGCTTCCAAAACACAATGCTGTCTGCTGTCATTAAAGCGAAATTTAAACACCCAGCCATTGTCCATGAATGGCACTTGAATCGTTGAAACCGAACAACTTTCAATTCTCGGTATGTGTGTCAATGACAACCTACGTTGAAATGATCATATATTTGATGTTGCGAAAAATGCAGCAAAATGTCTGAATTTCCTCAAGCAATATAAGAAATATTTCACCCCTCTGATCTGGCCTCAATATATAAGCCATTTATCCGCCCGAAATTGGAGTACAATGTCCACATCTGGTCGGGTGCGCCCAAAACATCTCTGCACCCGCTAAATAACACATGGGCTGAAAAATTTTTGCAAAATTGAATTTTACTTATCAATATAGTTGCCTTCGAGGGCGATACACTAATTGAAACGATTTTTTAATCTTTCGATAACAGTTTTGTAGTACGATTTCGGTTTAGCCTCAAAATAGAGCTCTGTTTCGGCAATAACTTCTTCATCGGTCTTAAATCTCTTTCCGGCGAGCATTCTTTTGTGGTCTGCGAACAGGAAATAGTCGCTGGGAGCCAAATCTGGAGAATACGGTGGGTGGGGAAGCAATTCGTAGCCGAATCTATTCAATTTTGCCATCGTTTTCATCGACTTGTGACACGGTGCATTGCCTTGATGAAACAGGACTTTCTTTTTCTTCAAATGCGGCCGTTTTTCTGCGATTTCGTCCTTCAAACGCTCCAACAACGCTGTTGATAGTCTGCCCCTTTTGGAGATAGTCGATGAAAATTATTTCATGTGTATCTCAAAATACGGATGCCATAACCTTGCCCGCCGACTGTTGAGCTTTTGGTCCTTTTGGACGAGGTTCGTCGCCTGCTATGATGGAGCCAAGTTTCATCCATTGTCACATAGCGACGCAAAAATTCGGCTTTATTGCGGTTGAACAGCTTTAAATACTCCTCTGAATCATCAACACGTTGTTGTTTTTGGTCGACTGTGAGCAAACTCGGCACCCACTTTAAACAGAGCTTTTCCATGTCCAAATATTCGTGTATGATATATCCAACACACTCTTTTGATATCTTCAGAGCCTCAGCTATCTCGATCAACTTCATTTTACTTCATTCGTAATCATTTTGTGGACTTTTTTGACGTTTTCATCTGAAACAGCCTCTTTTGGACGTCCACTGTGTGCATTATTTTCGGTGCTTGTATGACCACTTTTAAATTTTTCAATCCACTTGCGAATGGTTCGTTCGGCTGGTGCAGAGTCCGAGTAACACTTATCAAGCCATTTCTTTGCATCGGCTGCATTTTTGCCCATCAAAAAGCAATGATAAATCAACACACGAAATTGCTTTGAATCCATTTTTTTTTTTCACAATAACAAAAGTTGCTTCACTCACAACGCTATATCTCGAGAACTAATCGTCCGACAGCTGTCAAATTCATACACGCATCTTTTGAAGTTTGGTACTAACTGAAAGTGGTATGGATGTAGTTCAAGTGGTGCCGTCTCTTAGAAACGGCCCATGTATTAGAATTTAAAACAGTGTGATAAAACTCAGAGGTTATACTAATATAACTCAGACAATGGACGCCCTTGAACACTGGCGTAATGTCTCCAGTTCCACCACCAGTTGTCTATAGAAATCGCCATATCAAATTATAAACCGTAACACTCGAACCCACTTTCGGACGTACTGTTTATTCGTTCTTAATTCATACAACTCGCTTGTGAAATGTCCTACTTAGCTCTTTATTTCCTAATCATTGTATCCTTCAAACATTTGAAACCAAAGATCATCGGTACCTCCCTTTCTTTCCTCACTGATTTTCTTTCACCCGCACTGTGTGCCAGCATTTTACGGGTACATAAATCCCTTGAGCGATCGCACATTATAAAAAAAAGACTTTCCATCTTATTTTTATCAACTTTATATCCTATTATGTTACTTCTGTAAAACACTACTACACCGTCAGCAGCATACGAATTATTGCACGTTTTATCTAATGTTAAATTTGGAATGAAATCGAAGTCGGGCTACTCTTTTTTAAAGATTCAAAAACGATCCGAAGATCGTTGCTCTTGAATCGTTTGCTAGGGTCGTGAAGTGTAAATCCGCCATCGGATTGTGATCCCTGTGTCGGCGTAGGCCAACCTAATGCTATTGGTCGAGCACGAACTTATATTTTTAATCTGCATGAGTACCCACTGCAATGTTATTTGCATAAGGCAACTGCTTACAGTTTTTCTGTTCCAGAAGTCTAACTGGTATATATCGCTAGGTTTCTTATGAATGGAAGGAGATTATCAACTTGAGCTGTGCCTCGCCTGGCATGTTTCCGACCTAAAGAGCCTCCTGGCTTTGATGATTTTTTTTATGAGGAGTTTATTAAAAAACACGCCTTAAGCTTCCAGACCTGTTAAAGATTCTGTTATCGTTTCTAATTTAGCTTTGTTGAAGAATGCCATATTCCTTGAAACTGAAAGAGTGCAGAGAACTTTTTCCTGATTTTTTACTGCTGCATGAAGTTGGTTGCCAATTTACCTTTTTTAAATCTTTGAAAGATGTAAGAAAGGCAAATAGATTATTGAACCTAGATATTCATTTAGAAAGCTATGCCATGTCAAAGCAATGTTGGACATTTTTTTTTTTTTTTTTTTTTTTTTTTTGTGTTTTACAAGGAAAGATGCCATTTGGTCCAGGAGAGTTGAATAGATCAAAGTTCTTTATTACTGTGGAGACCGGTTCCGCGAGAGGAAGAGACTGAGTAGCGAAGGAGCGATCTTGTGTGGGAACTAGTGCTATGATACGTAGGAGTCAGTTTGGTATTAAGTGGCGAATTATACAAAGTTACTCGTAATAAATAAAGAAGTTCTTTACGTTGATGTTTTATAAGCAGAAGAAAGGTTTACAAAATTACCAAATAAATTTTCATTCTGGTGACTAGGTCTGGCTATTTTCATTGAAATGGGGTGTCTTCAAGTGACTCCATTCAGTTAACGGTGGTCTCCGAGAACAGCCAAAAAATGAGATTCCAATATAGTAGCTTATTGGTTTCTTATCTCGAATTCGTTAAGAAGCTAGTCGGTTTGACTAGATGCGGAGACTTTATGAAGTTTTGAGGCTCCGGAAGAATTCATTATATTTTAATGTTTTTACAAAAGAGTATTAAAGATACATCCCTCAAATTGGCTTGCAATTGCATAAGCATTTCGCAAAGGAGAGTATGATATTAAAGAAGTCAGTGCATTTTTTTTTCATCAAAAATCTCGGTGAGATTGCTTCTGACCTAAACGGATCGATCGTCATTTTACACAATCTGGCACCATTAATACAAACATGAGTCGGTATAGCTCGCCTCTACAGATATTGTCATATGCCGTCTTAAAAATGATACAGAGACAGTGAGTATTGATCTGGAACTCTTAGATTTGCTCCAAGATCTGTCGGAGTGTGAAAATTTGGACACATAAAACTAATCAGATTGTTGACAGATGGTTGTACAGATTCAGATAAAGAAAATATCTTATTGGGGGATAGTTGCCTCCATGCTTGGCACATTATTATTATTATTATTTTGGATCAGGTACAAGATGCTAAAATTTCATAGTTTCTTCCAACCAAATTGTAAAAATTAATGTGCTCTCTACTAAGTGATCTGCTGCTGCTTTAACATATATACCTCGAGAGGTACACTGTCCGTGTCAGCATGTATGATGATGTACTTCAGTTAAGAAATTAGAACTAACAATAGTAAACAAATATAAATTAGAACTTGTGTGTACATTTTATGGCATTCTCCGGAATTATTACACTTTGATACGTAATATACACTTTGTTCCCACCTAACAAGCATTGCTGCTCTTCTATTCTGAGTAAATCGTAGTAATAGTAAATTCTCACCACACCTTCGCTGTATATATGTACAATCACTTTAATAAAACATGAATTATAATTTTCTCTTAGTATTGCATGAATTTCTGAAGTGACCGCACAATTACTAAAGCTCTTGCCAAAATTCTTAGCCATGCTTCACTCGTATTTTTTCATCAGTCATCCCCATAAGGTGCCAAAAAAGTTTCCAATCCAATATATTCGGTTATGCCAACATGAAACAGGTACAATACATACAATACAATAAAATCACCTATTTCAATGAAACGTAAAATACCCCAAAGTCAAATACAAACACGCGCTTGCGACAAGGAACCTAACTCATTTATTATTAAAGGCGCCAGAGTGTTTCAACTACTATTTTGGTTTCCCATTTTGGCAAAATATACCCTGAGGATGCTCATATGAGATGTCGTCGTTGTTGTAGTCGTATTCTTCGTCTGTCGCAGTATTTACTTGTGACAATAGAAATGAAATAGCCCTATGTAGTCTGGCACGATTCGTGCTAAATCCAAACAATTGCCAACTCTTATACTGGGGGTGGCACATATCAACAAGGCTTCTTCCATGACAGACAAAACAATCTCATTCTTAAATTGGAAAAGTTGGGGATGTACTATAAATGTTGAACGACAAATGGCAAACATTGAACATTGAATGTTGATTAGTAAACGGTTGTAAGCCGTTTGAAGTATTGTCTGGAGGCTATGATAAAAGTGCTATTTTTCATTAACGAAGCGAAGATAACATGCAGTTTATGAGATTCGAGAAAAGTATAGAAATTCTGTGAAATCAGGTATTTTTTCTATGATTGTTACTGTAATGGAATAACACTTTTGATCTGGCCAATACTGAAAAAACGCAGATTTGACTATCTTTTCTACAAATTTATTCTTATAATAATACGGAATATTAATTTTTTTATTTGCAACTCCCTTGGTAAATGTATCTACAGCACTTTACTTACAATATGCTCGTACGTTCCTATGAATATTGCTTACCTATCCACGTATCACCGAATAAAAGTAGAAATAGAATATTTGTCGAAGAATCCTTCTGGTCACACTGGTTCCCATTGACACCGTGCCCTGACAAAACTGACAAAACAAACTCATTTGATATCCTTCTTCAACTAATTAGGAAATTACAAAAAATTTCACACATTTTCTCCATTCTATATGAGAGAGCGCAACAAGTTGTTGCCTGACTTGGGTTAAAGTTATGGTTTAGGGACTCTTATTCCTTGTTTTATTAAGTTTTTTTTTTTTTTTCTATTCAGCTAAGCTGCCTGTTGCCCTGTCATACGAGTATATATACATAGAATGGAAGAAACACTTGCCACACTCTATGACTCTATGGTTTTTGTGTCATTTTTCATTAGATCCCAGCATTAATGGATGGTTTGATGTTGTACTTGTGTTTGTGATGAGCCACTCAGCGGCGAGTGAACGTCAAAAGGATTTCCGTATTATGAACCACTTGGAGGGTTTCCCTTCTTTTTGTGGCAGGTTAATACTGCAGTGGAACGTGCAAGTTGCAATGCGGAATTTGGAGAATTAAATTGTTGTTTATTTTTTCACTTGGAATATAGTATAAGGATGAGAATGCTTATGGTGCGTATGATTTCATTTTCAGACTAAAAAAGGGTAAATAGATCCTCTGAAGATCTATAACTTAGATATGAAAACTTGGAAGACAAGACTGTACCCACAAAGCACATTAAATCGATAAGACTTCATAAGTGCTCGTATGCAGAAAGTAAAATACTGTATTTCAACCCTCACCGAAGCGCATTAATGTGAACATTTAGCTGTACGTTTGAATCCTTTTAGGAGTCTATAATGATTTGAGTTAAAATTGCATGTATAGCGTTATATTAAATATATGCATATTCCATAAATGTTTACTTTTAATATTGCTCTTAACACACATAGAAAGAGGCTTGCTCTCAACTTGTGTGGGTTAACTTAATGTTTCGCATCTTCGATCGATACGAAAGGTCATCATGTAGCAACATTCCTCTCACACTCCAGTCAACTATAATAAGCTATTAACTTCATATTCTGACTAGATTGATGACACTGCCCATTTTGTAAGAAATTATGTCTGAAACTTCTTATCCGCTCGCAGTTTATTCAAAGTTCTTTTTATTTGGAGCAGCTTGGCTTCATCCTTATGGCACATACGAGGTGTGTTTTGAAATTTCGCGGGCAACATATATTACATGTTCGATTGTCTTTTGGTACACATGTCCCAAACATGATCAAAAAGTTCCCGGCGCACCACCATGTGGCGCTTCCATTGCTTCGATTTGAGTTCTGTTTTTTTTTTTTTTTGTTACGTTGTTACATCTGTTGTTGACATTGCTTCTAAATTTTAACGTCATAGCATGCCATTTGCAAAAGTTACGTAGCCAAGAGTACATCTATCTCTGTGTATTCTTCGATTTTTTACAATTTTAGAAATGGATTTAAATCTGCAACAACGAACTTGTATTAAATTTTTCGTAAAAAACGGATTTAATGGTGCGCGAACGTTAGAAATGTTGGAAAAATGTTTCGGCAATGATCTGAAGAAAACGTTCGTTTACCAGTGGCACGGGCGGCTTAAAAGTGGTCGTGAGTCAATCGAAGATGATGATCGCAATGGCAGACCATCGACATCGAAAACCGACGAAAACATTGATGAAGTAAAAGAAATGTTGGTCAATAACCGCAAATTAACCATCAGAGAGATAGCGGATAGATAGGACTTGAACATTGACTATAGATCCGTCCAAGACATTTTGGTTAATGATTTGAGTTTCCGTCGTGTAGCAGCCAAAGTTGGTGCCAAAAGGCCTCAATTTCATGCAAAGAAGAGATCGTGTTAACGGATGATTTGCGAGGCTGAATCCGATCCCCGTTCATTAAAAAGATCATTACTGGAGACGAGACGTGGGTTTATGTGTACGACACGCAATCCAGACATCAGGCAAGTGAATGGCGTCCAGCAAATGAGCCGAGACCAAAAAGAAACACGTGGTGTTGAGTCAAAAACGAGGACAATGCTCACGGTTTTCATGGATTACAAGGGTGTAGTGCATCATGAATTTTTGTCAGAAGGCCAGACAGTAAACAAAGAGTATTATTTGGGCGTCATGAACGTTTGCGTGAAGCAATTCGCCGAAAGAGGCCTCGAATATGAAAAATGTTTCGAGGATTGGATTAAGCGCTGGCATTAGTGTGTTGCAGTCGATGGGGATTACTTTGAAGGGGTCAATATAGATTTAGATGAATAAAATAAAAAATAAAGTGGTATGTTCACAGTTTCAAGTATATAGCATACTTAGTTTGTTTTTGACAGATAGAAAGGTTAGACGTGTTTTGGTGTGCTCGGCGAATTTCAATTATCAGCACATCAACAAAAGATGATAACGTCGAAGCTGTGAAGAAAATTGTTTTGGAAAATCGTCGAATTACCATAAGAGAAGTTCCTAAGGGTTTTTCAAATCAGTCAACTCATGTCATGCAATTTTTTTCGGACGTTTTGGACATGAGACGTGTCAGCGAAGGTTGTTCCGAAATTTTTTAGAAGAACTGTCGCATGAGCATTACTGAGGAGTTCTTGAATAAAGTCAATGATGATCCTGACTTGCACAAAAGAATCATATCATTCGTAAATGGTTATAACGTCGAAATCAAAACCCAGTCGTCCCAATGGAAGGGCTCTTCCCAGGAGAGCCAAGACCGAAAAAAGCACGCCAAGTTCAATCACGTTTTTTTTTTTTTTTTTTCTTTTTTTTTCAGAAGTTATTAGTAGTACTACCCTGTTATGCGCTGTTTGCGACAAGCAATACAAAAAAAAAGTCCGAAATTGTTTAAAAACAATTCATCACGATAATGCACCTGCTCACTCGTCATTGCTCATACCAATCGTAAATAAAAACGGCATCGCTGGAAGAGCTTAAGGCTATACCAAAAAGTGCTTAGGAGTAATACTTCGAGGATTGGAAAAAGCGTTGACACAAGTATGTTATATCTGAGGAAGATTGCTTTGATGGAGGCAATATTAATATTGATGAATAAATAAAAATTTGTCTTTAAAAATATAAAACCACCTTAATTTGGAACACACCTCGTATCTCGAAACACGAAAAATTCTTCAACACAATGATTGCCAGCACGGTTTTTGTAGAAATACTAGGTCCTCTGGTGATTTGATCAAGCCTACAGCAGTCTGAAGAAAACAAGTTGCACTTGCTATTTATATGCCATTTGACAGAGTTTGGCATCAGGCTTTTTTATCAAAAATGTGTGCATTTGGGATTGACAACTCACTACAATGGATTAAAAATTACCTTTCGAAACGTTCAATTCAAGTTGTCTTGGATATTTTTAAGTCTGATAATTCACAAAATAAATCCTGGTATGCTCCAGGGCTCCGTTCTGTCTCCAACACTCTTTAATTTTCATCAATCAGCCTGCCACTTCTAGTCCAATAAATTCCTTTAATGATGACAGTACTTTCTGCTTTTCGATATCATTCCCGGACTCACATCCTTGTCCTACGACTGTATAACGGGTATGGCAGCGTATACTTGGTTCATTAAATTTCAATATTACCAGCATTATCAATTAAGGAACTCTTAACAGAGCAGAATTTAACGCTTCCAATGCACAATGCTATCTGCTGTTGTTAAAGCGAAATCTAACCACCAAATTATGTATTATAAATATAATGTATATATATATATTATAAAATATATATATATTATATATTATAAAATATATATATATGATGTATTATATTATTCAGTTTCATTATAGAAACTGAAAAACTTTCTATTATCGGTGTGTTAATCAATGATAACTTAGGTTGGAATGGCCTCATATTAGATGTCGCCAAATATACTTCACCCCCTCTGATCAGTCTGCAATATACGAGTGTTAGGCATTTATCTGCTCGAAATTGGAGTACAATGCTCACATCTGGTTTGGTGCGCCCAAAACATCTCTGAACCTACTAGACAGGATTTCAAACCGTGAGATAAAACTCATAGGTGACGACGTAATGTCTCGTATCTCACTCTATTTTATCGCTATTTCTACAACCAGTGCTCCATAGAAATCGCCTGCATCATTCTTCCCCTTCAAACTTTTAAGCGTAACATCCGCCTCGCTATAAATGCTCAATAGTATACCCTAAAGCCCACTTTCAGACGTACTCTAAAATATCGTGACTTGTTTCTAAGGAGTACAACTCGCTTATGGAATGCCCTGGAATTGTTATACCTATACTACACTTTTCCGGTAAAATAGGTAGAGTGGTTCCAATTTTGGTGAGTTCATCGGCCCTGCAATTGGAATGTCCCTGTTGACCGGCACCCAACAAAGGTTAAGGTTGAACTGATCTGCCATCTCCGTAAGAGATGATCGGCTTTCGAGGGCGGTTTAAGAAATTAATGAGACTGAGTAAAAGGACTTGATAGCGATCTGAATATCCGAAAAGATGCGGATATCCTTTGCAGTTATCACGTTTTTCTTCAGCCAGGACGGAGGTCCTGTAATCACTAAAATTTCCACCTTGAACACGCTACAGTAATTTGGAAGACGGAGGGAGAGGCTTTTGCTTATCTGAGAAAACACCGCCACCAACCCCGCTATCGGTTTTAGATCCATCTTTGTAGAAGTGGATTAACTTGTCCTCCACAGAAGCATCTTTCTCCTGGAAGGATCTAGAGAGGAAGCTTACATGAAAGTCTTTGTCAAACCAAAGTTTAGGTATGGTGTTCGATGTTCTCTGTGAGGATTCCTAGTATGTTTGGAATATTAGCATGACCAAATAAATTATCTGTCCACTTTGTCGTCGACTGCAGCTATTGGATTGCTGAATATGTCGAGGGGTGTCAAGTGAAACAGAATGTCTAAAGCCGCAGAGGGAGTAGAACGTAGAGCTCCGCTTATACAAAGACATGCTGTTCTTTGAACTCTGCTTAGTTTGTTTCAGCTAACTGCATTGTCTAAAGCCATCCACTAGACAACAACACCGTAGGTAAGTATGGATCTTATGACCGTATGTTATTCGAGGTTGAATGCCCCATGTGTTTCCAATGGCTTTTTTTGCAAAAGAATAAAGCTACTATAGCTTTCTTGACTCTGAGACCCAGATATTTTGCTGTTTCGGAAATCACTAAACTTGTACCGTTTATTGTATCAGGGTCTATAATTGGAATTTCATATTTCCTGGAAAAAAAGACAAGATCAGTTGGGTTTACTCCCAATCCACAGCGATCCGCCCAACGCCTTAATCTTTTAGGATTTAGCTGAAAAAGTTCTTTGATGGTTTTAAGATGCTTACCTGAGACGGCTATAGCAACGTTATCCGCATAGACAATCATCCTGCTCCCTCCCGCTTCCAGGTATATTAGCAGTTTATTTAGCACTAGGTTCCAAAGAAGGGGAGAAAGAACACCGCCCTGCGACGTGCCCCTGCTAACACATCTTTTAGCAGAAATCCCACGCAGTTTGGAGCTGATTATCCTGCTATTTAGCATTCGACTGATCAACTCCCCAAGTGAGTCGTCTAAATGCAGGTGTGACAGCGCAGTCGTGATTGCGGATGTGGCGAAGTTGTTAAAGGCACCCTCTATGTCTAGGAAAGCAACCATTGTGTACTCTCTATATTGTAGGGATCGTTATATGTGGCTAGTCAGCGAATACAGAGAAGCTTTTTTTTTGCTTCCAGGTTGAATAAGAGGGTAGGAAGCAGCCATAGTCTGACCCAGAGCCAGGGTGAATTCCTTGACTTTCATGTTAAACTCTTTGGTGTCACGCGGATGACTTGAAAGTTCCGAGGATAGTATTTCTGATAGTATTCCTCTATATTTTGGTCAATTAGTTTTCCGATCGTTTCGAAATGCTGATTGGCTGGGGGAGCTTCACTCAGCCTGAATTACATGTTCATGTGGTTTGAAAATGAGTGTTCAAATGATACCACCCAGCTCGTTGGCATTTAAGTGATGTTGAAGACAAGACTGATATCTAGCACTTCCTGTCAGTTTCTTGTTATAAAAGTAGACTCATTGCCAATGTTGCAAACAATGAGCTTAGTACTTATTATATAACCAAAAAGAGACTCATCTCTATCGTTAATGACGGTACTGCGCCATACCGCCTGATAAGCGCTAGCGTCGTGAAACCAGTTTTTAGCCTTCTAGCTTCCAGTACCATCCTTTCTATGTTATCCCCAGGGAGAGGGTCCACATGAACGTGGCCAAGATATAACGATGCCAGCAAGTAGGAGCCGTTGGCAGTCTCTGGCCTGGCAACGGTTAAGTCGGAGTCGCTGAGGTAATTAGGTAAAAATGCATTAAGGGTACGTCTCACTAATACATAAGTTCTAATCTTACCTTTGACTGTTGCATAGATTGGAGCGTAAACAGATGTCCCAAACCTATTAAGCACTCCTTCTGCATGGTTACTGGATTAGGATGATATCTTCTGCGTTTTTGGGAAGACGCAGAATAAATGCGTCCAAAGCATTTTGGAGATTAGTTTGGAGAAACCGTATTATTGCTTCACAACGATGTTGGTTGAGTCCTATGATTCTGAACATAAGCCTGATAGCTCATCCTCTTCTTTTGATCGTGTAGGACCACTTTTTATTTCGTCATCGGTTTCCATTTCCGACAGAGTGTCAGAAGAGGAGACCGACGGCTTAATAGTCAAATCGGATAAATTAGCGTACCGTCGCTGTCCATTTCTGTAAAAGGTGTGGATGCTCCAATATCTAAGCCTATATTCGGAGTTTCGGTTAAAAAAGGAGGAGAGTACTAGTCTGAGCTAGAGGGTTTACGGATTCCTTATTGATCACTATCAACGCGCATCTATAAAGAGCCCTTAATTCTTCCAGTTTCGCTACTTTTCAGTCATGAGTCGGAAAGGTCGTGTTGCTGAGACCGATGATCTCCAGAATGTATCCTGCGGAGGAGGGTTCAGCTGGAATCCAGGTACGGATTCTGGGCCTCCTGGGGATATCCTCCCTAGGCATGACTTTGAGTTTTGCACCTGGCCAAATTTCTCCTAATCCACATATGACTTTGGTGAAAAAATCGAGAGATCTTTGGTCGGCACATCCGATGAGCTTGACGTGGCTTTGGTACCAGCCAGCGTCACTTATGATGGATGGTGGACCGGGGTTTTCCCGCATAATGGCCAACAAGTTGTCCGAAAGCTTCAACTTGTCCAACTGCCACCGTTCAGGTGTAATCGATCCGTCGGTGTCGTTTCTATCGATTATCGCGATCGTTGTAGCGTCTTTTAACACTTCGCTAAACGATCTCAGAGATGTGCGAAGCCTGGATAGCCCAGGGGTTTGGTGTTAATTGTTAAGGGCCTTTTGGAAACCGGCACGGTTTCCTCCACCGATCTCTAGCGCTTAGAGGAGTCTTTTAGAGCTTTGAGATCAGTGGAAGCAGTGGGCAATCCGTTTTTAGGATGTTATAAGCCCACTCAATCCTGCTCTTGAGGTTCGCACTTCTTTCCACCTCCGGAATGGATTCCCTGATTCTCCTTAGGAGCAGGAATTTAATTAGCAGCAGCAGGTGGAGGAATGGACAGGACCATTGCTTACCACTTATTTCTTATTTCTCCTTGAAGGGTTAGTTTTAGGCTCGTTGCACCATGGCCTGCCACAGTTTTACTTCCTCTAGACAATGCAGGAGCCTTGTCGGTAGTTGGTGCAGTCACCGTTCTACCGAACGGTATTAAAGGAGTACCGGCCTCGGGTTTTGTTTTTGTTGAGATTTTTTCCATTAGAGATCCCACGAGCTAATCCGGAGGTCGCCAGATATCCAGATAATCCGTTTGCGAATGAGCTATTTTTAGAGATGCTCAGTTAGGTTGACATCTTGAACCAGCCCAAGGAAAAAGGATAGGTTGGGTGGGTGGAAGGAAAAAGGAGGGATCATCCTTTTGTTTCAGGACTCGTCTGGAGAAACTTCCCGTGAATCATAGACCTTACCAGCCAGTTAGATGCGTATATGTATATGTTATACAATAGAATATTGGTATTTGGAGCTATTTGTAAAACCAGCTTAAGAACTACACAATTTGTAGTAAAAACTATTAAGCATGGATTGTTTAATATTCCGGTCTCGCTTTGTAAAAAAATGGTACAAAACTTTTAAAAGCAATTATACAAAATAAAGGATTACCTACTAAGTGAAGTGTGCGACTCCGTTTTTGAGGTTAGAATTGATGGATTCAACATATTTTTTTTTTTTTTTGTGTAATCAGTTTAAATGTAAATATATATAAATAAATATATTTTTGGGACTAAAAATAGAAACACCAACTGTCCGAGTTCCTTTTTGACCAACTGTATGTGCGTATTGGATTCAGTTGAGCCAGTTGTACTTTTCCAATTCATTGCAAGACAAGAAGACAACGAACAAAACTACTTTAGATGTCACTATCGGGGTTTCCGGATTTGAATTGATGTTATAACTTTTCACATTTACTGCATGCATTCATAATCAGCAGCTTACTTGTCTTATTAATTCCCAAAAATGGCATACCAATGAGTTTTGTTGGTTTGTGAGCTTCCCAGAAGCAGATAGTCTCCCTGTCTTGCCGCAAGCAAAGCGCTCGCATACAAAAACACACGCATACTCGTACCCTAACAATCAGTGTAGTAAGAGTCTCCTGTTGAATTAACCATTAATGCTCACTTGGTTGCTAACCACAAAACCAGTCCGGTATTCCAAATTACATACTTGGGGTAGCATGTGTGGCCAATCCCATTTCACAATTCTCAGAACCAAGGACGAGGTATTCTTGTAAATTATATGTGCATGAATGCTTGTTTGTGTTTGCTTTTGTATACCCTTTGCTTTTGCCTATGCCCTCATTCCCCTTTCATTCCTTATTGAGGTTCTGCATTCATCTGTCCGCAAAAAGGATGCTTAGGTAGATAGGAATTTCTTTCCTAGAAAAGCTTTATTATTGTTTTCAACACTTGCCAGTAGTTTTGAAAATGATTTTACCTCAGACAGGGTTTATTTTGTTATTGGTTGTTTTGTTTTTATTTCATAAACAAACATACACACTTATGCGGCTATGTACTTTGGGGAAAAACACAGACAAAACGAAAGGATTTTCAGAGGTTACCCAACGGGGTTTTGTTGATCATGTTACCGGTAACCAAGTGAATCGTTTACGTAGAAGTCTTTACCATCTTTCATAATGATATTTCAATGAAAATAAAGTTATTCCAAAGAAGAAACTATTAGACAGGACCTAAACTTGGTTTTCTTAAACAATTTTGAGCAGTTTGTTGTCTTTGCCCATAGTTAAACAAAAAAAAAATATTTTATAACTTTATTTACAACATATAAAGTGCCAGAGAACCCATTCGAATACAGCATTCGCCAAGAGAAAACTTCATAATAAAACTAACAATAACCATATAACTTGACAGTACGTGATAATCGTAAACAAATATCGTTTAAAAGGATAGGAATCATCTGTCTGAAGCATGATGGTGGTAAAGCAATTGCAAATAACAGCACTAAAGCAACGGAAACAGGTTGTACAAAACATTTTCTGACTTCAAATGAGTCATATCAAACACTTAAAAAGCCACAAAAAAATGGCATAAAAACTTCCGACACAGCCAGTCTTCACGTTACGAGTATCTCGGCCCTAACTAACTTCACAAGGGTGATGGCGCTCCCTTACCCGTAGCTAAACAAAATTAAATAAAATTCGAAGTGCGGAGTCTGGAGTCCGGAGTGCAGAGTCAGTTGTCCTGACTGCTTATATATAATCCAACTGCAAAGTGAAAGCAGAAAAGTTATGGTTGCTTCAGAAATCGACCCTTCATAAAGCGGCCAGTCGAAATGTATACATATACTTATGCGAGTATTCAAGTTATTCAGACAGTGAGGTGGGCAGAAGTAGTTAGGTGGTTTACATTTTTGTTTATTTGAGTTGCTTAGTTGAGTTGCTTGAGTAAGGAGCCTGACGAATTAGTCACAGTAGTCTGTAGTTCATTCCCTACCAAACGATGCCTTCTATAAATGTATAATATGCTATATGTACTCGTATATTTTCAACACACAGAACGGTGCCTGAGCAGGAAGATCTTAGCGTAGGACAGGGTTTTGTATTAAATTTTAAACAAATCCCGTTTTGTTAAAAGAATGGATACACATCTTAGACACCCACAGAACAAGGCGAGTCCTTAAGCTTTGTTCTAATTGAACTCTCGTATGAAAAGAATATTCTTCCGTTCGTATCTATCTTCGACAATTTGATTGCTTGTTGCCATGGTTCACTTCCATTTGGGCTATAAGCAGACTTTGTGAGTATCCTTCTCACCAAACGAACGTCTTTCGAATAGATAACGAAGTTAGTTATCTCCTTGGAACTCTAGTTCAAGAGCGATTCATCTGTATTTTACCTAGTTCATTACAGTCGCAAGGTGATGACCTTTCTCGGCAACGTTATCGGCTTTCAATAGTTAACTCAGTCTCTATTCATCGGGCTGTAGTGTTGAAGGTTTTTGAGATTTAGTATTTATTTATTTTTTTTTTTTTTTTGCTGTTAAGAGTTGAAGCTATTTCTTTTTGGCAAAGGTTATTCAATTCCTTTTTAACTGGTACTCACACTGAACGGGAATTCCTGGTGGTTCTTCGTGCATTAATAACAAGCATAACGACTGACGACGACCTCTGCTGAATTGTTTACGCTCTACCGATCATCCCAAATTGGAAAAATAAACATTATTCTCATTCAATTGATGCCTGCAGCCGTAAAAATTGTATCAACACGCTTTTCATTATATGTCTGACCTATGAGCGGCTTTCTTCACAATACGAACAACAACGACAAAGACGACGACGACGACGACAATGATGATGATGACGATGACGCGACGCACAGAGTGTACAGAGGTGAAACCTCCCAATTGAATTTGTAGTAAATTGCTTGCGGTTGGCTTTCTCTTGGTATATGGTGTGAGTGCCCCCAAATTTTTGCTCATTTTTCCCAAAAGTCAACCAGCGCTCTTCCCCAAACTTGATTTATTCATTCACTTTAAGTCCTTTAAGGATGTACAAAGTTGTTGCTAATAAACATCACTGCGGAGGAGGCCATAAGAAGTAGCTACAGTGCTACTTCTTGCTTTCAAACGATGACGACAAACGACAACGACGGAAAAAAAGACCACGATAGCGGCAGTGGAATAAAATTATTTTTTTATGTTTCAGCGGAAACAATAACAATATTACATCCTTCGTTTTTAAGTCGGGGAAGGAGCTAAGAAAAACTTTGACGTCTGTTTTTAATGGTGGATGGTTTGTTTATTTTTTTATTTTTAAATTAGTACCTAGTCTTTGTTTTTTTTTTTATATTGAACCATGTTAAGGCTAATATTGGAAGACGGTTGAGTCAGAATTCAATGAGATTCATTACAAGACTAACTAGTTTAAAAAAAGAATTTATAGTACATGAGGACGTTACCAAAGAATATTTCTACGAGCTTGTACAAGGCGATAAAGAATGACATTTTTAGTAGGACAGTTCGTAAGCATACCCTACACGATATCATGTCTGGCAACGGACTTATATTTATTGACTTTGCGTTGGGACGAATTATTACTATAGCAACCACACGGTTTCCTTATAGACGTAAGGCATGTCTCCAATATTCTGGACGTCCGAACATTCCAGACATCCATCATTGACTCGAGGCACCTTGTTGCAGCCAAGGGGGGAATTCGAATTTCCCAAGCGCCACAATAAAGAAGAGCTACTGTGAGAAGATATAATACAGAAAAGCTGCAATTGCAAGAGATCTCCAAAATCTTCTCCAAACACGTAACCCGAAATCTTTCAACAACTCCTATCCCACCAGTATCAAGTACCAAAGACCAGTGGCACCGCTTCCACCATGGTATCATATATTCGGAAACTGATGTGCTGGGCTTCACCCGATCACCACCAAGAAATTCCTGGTTTCACCAAGAATACTAGACAAGAAACTTATAAAAGAGCGCTGAAACGAGGAACGATAGCCGCTCAATAGGCAAAGGAGACGACAAGAAAAAGCAGCACGAGATATTCAACCGAAGTTATTAAGAGATCGTACTCCAGGAATAATGAAGGGAAGTATGTGTCAAGACAAAAAGACCCATACAGAGGCCTATAGAGATGAAGAAATCGAATTATAGTAGAGTCACAGTCGGTGCTGGTTTTTTTTCAACAGACTACATGACCTCGAAAAAGCCGTCAGTCAGAATAGACTATCAACTTTAACGACGATAACCATAGCTTCCAAACCGAAGTAAGAAAAGCAATATCTAAACTAAAATCCAACAAATCAGCTGTACCTGACGGCTTACCAGCCGACGTATTCAAAGTTACTGGAAATTACTTCGTGGAGATCATGCACTAACTCATTTTTCAGACCTGGTAAAAGGAGTGTACTCATATGCCTGATGAATGGAATATCAGCACCGTATCCACAAGGCACAAAAAATGGGACGTCCTCAACTACGTAAACTATAGAGGTATAAATTTCCTCAACATCGGATACAAGATCTTATCTGCCATATCAAGTGAAAGTCTGAAACCCCTCGCCAACAACCTAATTAGTCTGTATCGGTGCGATTTCAGGCCAGGAAAGTCCATAATCCACCAAATCTTCACACTCTGACAGATCCAGGAAAAATCTCAAGAGGTCCAAATTGATACCCACAATGTTTTCATCGGTTTTAAGGCCGTATAGTAAGGTATAACAGGATTTATATATATAGAGCGTTATCTAGTTTTGAAATCCCTGCCCAAGTCATCTCTCTGTGCAGAAAAACGACTGAGAAGTTTAATAACGACTTAACCGAGTTCTTTGATGTCGAAGAAGGTTTTAAACAAGGTGCGCGCTGTCATGTGACTTCTTAAACATCATACTTTAAAGAATTGTGCGAAACTCACAAGTGAACACTGGAGGCATAGTCTTTCAAAAATATGTTAGCGTAAGCAAAAGATATCGACATAATTGGGAGAATCCAGCGTTCTATGGCGGGTGCGAAATGGGCTTAGATGAGGCAAAACCAAGCCGTCAACAAGAAAGAACACACAACATCGACGAATTGGGCAGAACGTCACATTCGAAAGTGACCATATAATCAACTTTGTTAGAAATAAAACAAACCACTGTGCCCAATCGCAGCTTCATTGGACTTGGAAGAAGGCAATTGAGTGGTAATGTCCTATCCCGAAAAACTAAGGAAATTCTATATATGTAAGACTTGGATCAGCCCAGTCCTACTTTATGGCGCAGAAGCATGGACTCTATCGAAAGTGGGCGAAGATATTCTAAGTGGTTTCCAGAGAAAAATCATTCGAAAATATTCGGTCTCGTTCACGTTGAGGGTGGTCGTGGTGTAGCGGTATATGCATGGACTCCTCAAGCAGAGGGTCGCGGGTTCGAATCCCGTGAGAGACGATTCTTCGAAAAAAGTCTTTTCATAGAATTTGTATGTAGTTATATGAAAATCCCGTCGGCGTCAACTCTGACATGAAGGCATAACACTGATGTTAGAGTGGTTGCTGGCTGGGCTGAATATAACGAACTAACAACTAGCACGTACTTTAGACCCACTGGTTGAGGATGCACTGGCTCGTCCCGTCCAGTTTGACAACAACCTCTGGGAAAAATATCAAACTACTACACCACCGCGCCCTGGAGAAAAGCCAGTAAAAGGGTATTAATATCCCCTTGGTGCGTGCGCGGGATTATAAAAAAAAAAAAACGTTGAGGGGCTTTGGCGGAGAAGATTTAACGACTAACTAAGCGACATTAACCCACTGAGGAAACTTCGCACCAGTCGCTTGAAATAGGTTGGATATTGTACAGCAAATGGACAATAATGCTTCGGCTCGCAAAGTCTTCGAATCGACTTCTTTTTAGGTGGCGCGCACAAGCAGAAGGGAACCCCAACCGATTTGGAGTGTGCAACTGGAGGCAGTTGGCTAAATACCAGAAAAATAGGAGAGGTTTGTTATTCGAGGCCTAGGTCTACCCAGAAAAGTAGCACCATCTGAGGAAATAAGTAAGATAGCTGACATTTCAGGGTTACTAAAAACGAAGCGCTACATGAAAGAACATTCAGGAATAATGAAGGCATCCACTTTTCTAGCAAAATCATCTACCTTGCAGCTATTGCTCAATCTGGATAATCACATCTTCTGTTTCCCTCGGCGCTAATTGTTTAGTTTTTTGGTACATAGCTTACTCATCCGATTAAACTGTTTGCATTTCACGCATTTTTTTACCTTTTTAGGCTTGTAGTTGTAAGTTAACTCTGTGACCTTGTTTTGGGTAAATGGACCGCTATTATGGTATACCTTATCAATTACATCCTATTCTATAGGGTTTTCTAATAACGACTTGACAATTTTTTTTTTTTAAATAAAAGGCAAACCATTTGAGATATTTCAAAAACTTTATTATTGGCTTGAAGTACAATCAAAACATTTATGAATGGAACTCGACTTCGTTCATATGGCCACCGCGGGCACGTTTGCAGCGGTCGATTCGTTTGACCCAATTTTCAACGACTCGGCCATACATTTCGGCCGAAACGGCCGCTATTTTGCATTCAATGTTGGTTCTGAGCTCTTCTAACGTCGTCGGCGTGTTGGCATAAACCAATGACTTAACGTCATTGGACAGGCGGCCAACCGACTAGCCCATGTCTTGAGATAACACGCTCACCATACTTACTCTTCATGCTTGTGGCACCATCCTGTTGAAACCACATGTCGTCCAAGTCCATATCTTCTAATTCGGGCCAAAAATAATCGGTGATCATGGCGCGATAACGCTGACCATTCACAGTAACGTGAAGATCGTTATCGTCGACGAAAAAATATGGCCCAATAACGCCGCCGGCATGCAAACCGCACCAAACAGTTATTTTTTGCGGATGAAGTGGTGAATTATGAAGCACATACGGATTTTCACCCTACCAATAACGCATATTTTGCTTATTGACGAACCCATTGAGCCAAAAATTAACTTCGTCACTGAAGATGATTTTGCGACTCCGAATATCTGTAGAAAATTTTTATAACTTGCAGACGTTGCTCGTTAGTGTACTTTATCACGATGAAAATGTTGAGTTTACTAAATAAATTGACAGTAACAGTTTGATGATAAGTGAAAGAGTGCGTTCACAAATTAAATTCAAAGTTGCCAAGTCCCTATTGGAAAACCCTATATAAGCTATGCAATGTCATTTGCTCCTAAAGCAACTCTTACAGGTTTTGAACGTACACTAACATTTACCTTAGTTAAGGTTATGGCGAAGTTTTTTATTGCCCTCTTATTGCGATTTGCTTCATAAAACACATATACCCAAGAAGAGTTTCATTAGGATTTTCCTCTGAGACTGGAGAGTCTTATGAAGACTTATGCACGAATGGGTGCCATCAAACTCGACTTTCTTTTTCAGATTGTCCCAACTGCAAACTCCACTTAATGATTCGACAGCCCATTTCGTAACTCCTTTTAACAACGGTCTTACACATAGATATTTCTAAATAGCATTCCATTTACAAACACAGTAAATGTGTCTCTGATTCCCCCGAAAACCTATCCAACTTCTCCTCAATATCTTTGAAAACCGAGTTATTTTTTCTCGTCTTCGTCCTTGAATCATTGCCAAATCAATCCAACGACTCCTCAACATCCGTTTTCGGATCCGTCATTGTAACACCAATGAACTCTGCTAACAAAACGCAAAGATTTATGTGCTTTTTGTTTAAGTGATTCAAATTTCAAATTGACCGCAGTCCTAAAAATATACTTTGTACATAAAAACATAGTGAAACATACTTTAAATGCATATTCTAAAATAATCGTAATTAAAAGATACAAATGAGATGAACCATAATTTTTATAAATATTCTGTTTAAACCTTTATTTATGTTTCCCCTGACAGATTTACTACATCCACGTAAGAAATTGTTGTCATCCTCTTTTCGTGCCATCAATCTTTCACACTTTCTTCCTGATTGTACATTAAATATGTGTATCTGTTCAACGGATGGATGTTTAAATGTCATTTAACATCCTCCTAAATTATAGTCCAAACCAAATTGTCCACTTTCAAACTCTTTATCTGAACCCATCAATTTTGCTTATCACTTCCTTTACTTTCTCTCCATCTTCTCCCATTTGAATAGTAACTCCTCTTCACATACATTTACCTTTGGTTCTACCTTTACCTTAGCCTTCAACTTCAACTTCAACTAATTGAGGATATTTCGACCATGAATAATACTAAAACTTTTCATCCTTCATAGGTTCCATCAATTCAAGAATCCTCGGGCCAAATAAAATTCAAAATTCTAAAATTCTAAAATTCTACCCAACTATGTATGAGTACCAGTGGTGCGAATACACGGTGACGGGATGTCTTTCTAGCTTGAAAGTATACTCTAAATGACAAAAAACCTTACCTTAAGCACCTTCGAAGAGAAGTTTTGCCAAAATATCATCTAATCTTAATTACTTTTGTTTAATTACTTTCGCGATGACTTTCTCCGTAGACGTCCGGAAGAACAGGGAGACCAAGAACTCAAAAATTGAGTGTGCAGAAGAGTTTTACTATGAATACCCAACGCCGAACACTAAGCGCTGAACATTGAACAGAACAACCCTAAGGCGTAATGTCAGTTCAGTCTAGTTTCGTAACGTCACCGATATCTGACGCTGCCACCGTACTAGATACTAGGTATGCCACCTATCGAATGAAGTCATACTCGTATTTATTCTCAAAAATACCTCGCAGTGTTTTTTCTTTACCGCCATTCCCACCGCCATAAAAATCTGAAAAAAAAAAACACCTTAAACGTATCTATTTTTTTTGTTTGCCCTTTTTTCTACAATCATTTCCACCACCTTACCCCTGAGAACCACTCAAGTCGCTTCCCAGGAACACCACTCGTGTAATCTGAAACATTTTTCCATTAACAAACATCCCCCGGTGGTGATGCTGGAACAAGGTATAATTGACTTGGCTTAGAATGATAACGACCTGAAGATTAAAATCTTTTATTATACAGAACACACCAATCTTTAAATGGTAACGTCTGCTTTTCTTGAACTGCCTACCAGACCAATATCGCGAGGCCTACCATACAGACTACAGAAAGGGAATAGCAAGAATACAAGGAGCCCTCCCTTGATATTAAAGATCTGTTTTCGTTTTAAAAATTTTCGTTTTTGTTATTTTACTTCTCTGTCGCACGATGTACGTGTACGTACGTACAAGGAAAGAAAAACATTAACCGCTTTTAAAAATCTACGGGCTCGCGTGGGTGTATGTGTGTGTAATGGAAGTCGATGTAACTTAGTTACAAGGAGTTTGCTCCTTCAAGGAACAAACATGAGTGGTACTTAGGCTGTAGGGCTAAATGTGCGGGGTGTCCTTTTCCATCTGACAAATTAACATAATAATAATTTTTATGTTGGAAACTTTTGTCATTCTACGAATCCATGGCCGGTTACTTCATCTCCGATTTTTCTTTTGTGAGAAAGGACACAAAATATAGGTGCAAATCAGCAAAATAGCCAGGAGCCTATGGTATTACATGGGAACTGTTGTTCTGAACGCTCGTGTTGGCTCACGTATACCAGAAATATAGATGATGATAGTCTGCCGAAGTACGGCTACAAAAGGGTTATGCTCGGGGATAGGAAGGTAGAAGTTAAAAATACGTAAATTCAGTTTTGTATCCAGGCAATGCAATATAATTATTAATGATCCAGATGGAGATAGAAATAAATGACTTAAAGGGTCAACAAATATTATTTTACGCAGTTGATAAGAAAAGCGAACTCTGGCCGGGTAGCCTTCCTTAGCCAAATATAGAAGGCATCGTCATAAATTTCAAACTCATAAAATTTATTGACAAACTCAAATGTTTGTTTGTTGGTGATTGGATCTTCATAAATAATTCGACAAGGTAGTTATCAGAAGTTTATGCCGAAGACGAATTTCTAAAGTAAACTGTTTAAGTTGCCGGAGGCTAACAATAATTGGCCAATTCAAATTGGTGTACTTAAATAGAATTCTGATAAAAGATGGAATTGGGGGTAGAAAACATCTTATGTTTGAACTTTTCTAAAATTTAAAACTCTATGTCGTCCATTAACTTGGCATATACAGTACACAAGAGCAACGAAAAATTGTAGACATCCAATTTTTTTTGATCCTGGAACGCTGTTTCCGGTTGTCTAGACCAAGCGCTTTGGCATCCATGAAAGTTTGATCCGTCGTCTCGAACCTAAGGTTGTAATTCAAAAATGCTCTTAGCTGGGGCATTATTGTCAATTTGACTGATGTGGAGGGTTCAGCGTAATCGACGTGTCCTGGTTTGTAGACTACATTCACATCTAAATACATGCATGTAACAATGAATATAATTACACATTAAAATTGTTATTGATTATTACTATACATTGCCTATGAAGTTTGTTGTGATTATGATATTTCACGCAGCTTATATTGGTGCCGCTAATGAAAGACTTTAAGGTGAAGTCCAGCTTTACGGGAGGTATCTAAGCCAATCAATACATAAATATTATTCGATTTCGTATTTGTTACAATACATATCAATACTTACTTGCATAGATGGCGCTACAGTTCAGGGTGAAACTGGGCCTCAACAAACAAATTTATCGTCTTAACTCGGTCCTTAGCTAACTGTCGCCAGTTAGTGAGGTATTTTTCTACTGCATTAGTGTCAATTCACTTTGTATAGAGTTTTCTAATAACGAAAAATAAAATGCAAACCATTTGAGATATTTCAAAAACTTTATTATTGGCCTGAAATACAATCAAAACATTTATGAATGGAACTCGACTTCGTTCATATGGCCACCGCGGGCACGTTTGCAGCGGTCGATTCGTTGGACCCAATTTTCAAAATTCACACATTTCGGCCGAAACGGCCGCTATTTCGCCTTCAATATTGGCTCTGAGCTCTTCCAACGTCGTCGGCGTGCTGGCATAAACCAATGACTTAACGTAGCCCCACAGAAAATAATCAAGCGGCGTTAAATCGACTGGCCCATGTCTTGAGATAACACGCTCACCATAATTACTCTTCAATAAATCGATTGTAGCGTGTGCTGTGTGGCTGAAGTCCATATCTTCCAATTCGGACCAAAAATAGTGATCATGGTGCGATAACGCAGACCATTCACAGTAATGTGACGATCGTTATCATCGACGAAAAAATATGGCCCAATAACGCCGCCCGCATGCAAACCGCACTAAACAGTTATTTTTTTGTGGATGAAGTGGTGATTCATGAAGCACATGTGGGTTTTTACCCCATTGAGCCAAAAATGAGCTTCGTCACTGAAGATGATTTTGCGATGAAATTCATCATCTTGGCGCGTCTTCTCCAGAACCCAATCGGAGAACGAACGTTGTTTCAAATGGTCCATCGGCTTCAATTCTTGAGTCAGCTTGATCTTGTATGGGTGTAAACCAATATTCTTACGCAAAATATGCCATAATGTGGTCTGAGCGATGGCCAATTCTGGAGAATGCCGTGGAATTGACTGATTTGTGTCGTTTGCTACGGACGTCTGAACGGCAGCGATATTTTTGACACTTCGACCAACCCCTTGTCTCACTGACACGGCAACATCACAAAACGAATATGTAGACTCAAATTTTTGCACTGAACTTGTTATTGCCTGTCTACTTGAGCGAGAATTACGATCGAAAATCGGAGTTAACGCTCTTAAATTTGCAGTCACTGACTCTGAATATTTGTAGAAAATTTTTATAATTTGCAGACGTTGCTCGTTAGAGTACTTTACCATGAATGTTGAGTTTACTGAATAAATTGACAGTGACAGTTTGTTTTCAGACAAAGTTTTCAAGTCCCTATTGGAAAACCCTATATGTCCCAGCAATATCAAGCGACTAACGTGCAGTTTTCTGACTTCACCGTATAGCTCGTATTGATCGAGCCGGGTCTATCCATCAGCACCCTCAAGTGGCACTAGGATGATCAGAGTATTACATAGAATCTCCTTAGTTGTTCGGAGTAGCACACAGCGATTAGCAAAAGTGATTCTTTGTTTTATTGATGCTGAGGTGTTGTTTGCAGAATTTATAACAGAGCCAAGGAACTCTGTGTCCTTTCTTATTGACATCATATACTTGGTTTTGCTGTCATTTACCGCTAAACCCATTTTAGCATCTTCCGTTTCAATAATAAAAAGCGCACCGTTGACAGCCTGATGTATTCTCCCAATTATGTCGATATCATCGAGGTACACTAGTAGTTCCACATACTTGCTTTTGAAAGATTGTGACTTCAGTGTTCGCCTGTGAAATCCTCATGATTCTTTCAAGGATAATGTTAATTTTTTTTTTTTAATTTTGGTGTAGACTGAGGCCTCCATTTATTTGGCTTAAGGACATGGGATTATCGGACTTATAAACTAAGACTTAAGAATTAACACAAGGACTTAATAACTATAAATAAAGAAAATGGTCGAGGAAGTAGTGCTTGAAACGAGGAGTGTTCAGGTTAAAATCGAAAACGAAGTTGACCTTTGAATACCCTCGATTTGAGAAACTTGAACTCGGTGAAAAGGGGACCAAGTTTGACTGGCACACAAAGGTAACATAAAGAGATCTGGTTACGTACGGATTGAAAATTTCTAGGATCACCGTTTATCTGTTGATAAATTTTCCGCACGTTATACTTTGAGAACAACCCCTAAATATGTTCGATCGTGCGGTTTTCGTGTTCTTTTTTTTTTCTTGTGAAAAGTCGATGTTCTTTATATTTCTTCTGCTTGTAGAACTCATAAGCAACTCCTGGCATTAATTTAAACGCCACTTTATAGCCTTTTTGCGTGTGTTTGCCACCATTCTTCATCATACCAGGGATTTGCAGTTTTTCTGATGGTACTTTTTCAGGGTTTTTTAATCCCTCGTTTGCCTTCCACATCCCATCGCATTTATATGGGAGATATCTGCATAATAACTGCTTCTGCTGCAACTGAGTTATGACCTATTTAGAACATTCCACGTGTAGATACAAACGTCATTATCTTTGCTTAATTTGCTCGAGTCTTCAGTCGTAAAGAAATTTTTTGGTTTATAAATGGTAGGAAAGTTACCCCGAAGTGCAACCACCAACCTGGAGGGTTCGAATTTTCGTTTAACCCCTGGGCTGCTTCGCCACAACCTCTTTTCTTCAGTCTTGAAAGCTCCTTATTAACCTAAACTCTGAATATGTGGACTGTGGCAGTGGATGCCACAGTTGATTCAATGAAGGGCAAATTTTTTCGCTGCATGTTTTCCTTTAAATGAGCTGCATGTTATCAGGTCAGCAAGAGATTCTCGTCTGCTACATGAGTGCTGAAGTTTACCTAGCTGCTGAGCTTGCATTGTTCTGACTGTTCAGCTTTACATATACAGTCAGGTTTAGCATACGCTCATCATTGGTTCACTATTATATAGCTACCCAGCAGATCACGAAGAGGAGGTGAACAGATTTTTCTCATCGCAAGTAATTTGCTTTCCAAAAATTTACTGCATCACACACTACTGTTTGCTCTCTGAAACTGATTTAACCGTAAATGCACTCACACTCTCCTCATAAGCCTCAAATTGCCTTGACCGACTGACACAGAGATGAATAAATCACACTTTAAACAGTCTTCTATTGAACCCAAACACTAACAACAATGCACAGAAAGGAATTTGTTAGAAATAACTATCTTTGAATATAGAAATCACTCCTGCCTTACACGAAATCACGATACATAATTGTTGTTGTCTTTTGTTGCATCATAAATTATCCTTCCTTTCCGGATATCGGTCAGCATTATACTTACTGTAATGACAATATCTATTTCTAAAGCATCAAATAGCATTCAAAATGACTGCAATTTAGAACACATCATCCACTTCCATATGTTATACTAGGCTTTGCAACTCCAACAATTTCACTTGATTAAATATCAACACCTCCCATCAAAACAATGGTCTTCGTAAAGCTCATACAATTTGCCTCAAATTCCAATCCCAATTGTTTAAAAAAAAAGAAGAAAGAAATAATAAAAATAAAAAGGGAAAGCCTGCCAAAGCATCAAGCTCTAGACTCTGAACTCTAAGGATGACTATAGCAACAGCCACTGTGCTAGAATTCATTCGTACCATTGGAAATGACTACTTCTGTTGGCACACAATGCCCATCTTTGTTGAGTGGATGTCCTATGTCGAAACATATGCTCACTCGATTTGTTATTCAATTCGGAAATATACACATACATATGTCGTATCTAAGGGGTAGCCTGACTGTCTGCCCGCTTGCCAGCCCAGATAAAAGGAGTTTCTGCTATTTTGTTAAAAAGCTTGAAGAGATACATAAATTAGATAAAACGGTAACATTCGTCTAAGTTGACCAAAACCACCCTTTTTCGTAGAATTGTTGGACTGGACAAGTTTTTTTGCTTCTTTCGGTAGACTGTGTCTTCTCTGTTTACTCTTTGTTGCTTCTTAGTTTAATGGGCAAAGGAGCAAAAGGTTAAAGTGGAGAAATGGGAAAAGAAATGAATTGAGTACTGCACACGCCTTTTGAATTACAGTATGCTGACCGACACACGTCTTCTTGCAACTGGAAGTTGAAATTTTCCTGCTCTTTTCTGAAGTACAATCACAACGACACGACAGGGTAAAAAGTAAAAACCTTTCTCGTATGCTCTTTGAGATTTAGTTAGAAGATTGTTATTAGAGTTGCTAATGCATTTCGTCCAATTGAATTATTGCAAGTGACTACGACAGGGATATGGATCGTGTGTGTTCAATCCTACATACCTAAGAGTGTGTTTGAATGTTCATATGTATGTATGTATAGATTGCTTTCATGCTTCAACTCCTTTTTTTTTTTTTTTTTTTTTTTGTTAAATTTACTCAGGACTTCTCTTACTTACGGTACGAGGACATCGTACTTGCCTCGTAAATTGAATGCGAGTTTTAAGCAATTTTTTCCGGATACTTTTGTCCTCGACGTATAATAAATTGTTTTAGGATGCATACTACAGAATACTCGCTGTGTTTTGTTGTCAATGTTACGTATAAAAGGAACGGAAAACACAGTCTTGCGGGAGTGGAAGTGGAAGTAAATCACCATATTCATGAAATCGATTCGTAGGAGCACATATTTGTCAACACATCAGTGGAATTCTTGTTCTTATTTTTCTCTCCATTATCCAGTATACGAGTACTTATGTCTGTATGATAATGTACGTGCGAGGAACTTGTAGATTTTTAAATAAATTGTTTTTCGAATCAGTGGGTATTATCGAAACCACAAAAGAATTTAAATGGGTGTTACTACTTCAAACAAAAGGAGAGACATTAGTGTTGCTCTGTTGAATTGATGCTTACAGTCGTCATGAGAAAATTGTTAACACTGTTATTGTGTTGAAGAAGGCGGCAAGAAAAACAAAAAAGAAAAGCGAAAGCAAACGTATTGTGGATATATGTAAGGATATTGGAAAAAATAATAACACTCTGTAGGTTGAAGGTTATGCATGGAGCTAACGTCCGAGTTAAAAGCTTGCTAGGTAAATAAAATCCGCGGATAAAAACGGATCTACTGTTGACTTTTACTGACTTTTATGAAGCTGATATTCATTCAGGAACTGTAGTCAGAGGAAGCAGGCGAAAGAAAGATGAAAAACTATGACAACTATTTTGGTGATTGGTGTAGGGAAAAGGAGCAGTTCTTATTCAGGTCTCATACAGGTAGATTCCCGAACACGCCTATCAGATCACTCAGATCTAAAACTACCTGGTTACGTACTAGTGCCATTATTTCTTCTCTCACCGCGGTCTCGCCCTCAACGTATATGCCTAGTGATGTAAATTACCAAACTCCACTGCAATGTCGTCCCTGTTCCAATCCGAAATTCAACTTCATGCCACACGTAGGGGTATTTTGTGAATCTAGCCAGTCAATACTATTTGTTTAATTTTTTTATGTCTAACTACTCGCTAGTTGACTTTGTGCCTCACTGACTTCTTCCGAGAAGAGCCCAATAGGCAACAATTCCTTACATTTGACAGTTGCACCAAAGACCAAGATTTTGTGCATCGTATGTAAAGTTTTGCAGTGGTTATGCAATAATCTGCAAACTTCTGTAAATCAAGCTTGTGAACAGTTGATATAATTTTAAGGATAAAGGCCGTTTCACGTCTAAATTTTTCTTGAATGAATTTTTTCCTGTCTTTAACAATGGATTTATCAATCTCACTTTCACCATAGACCTCCGCGGAATTTAAATGTTTCGACTTGTAAGTGAGAAGTGCCGCTTAAGTAAAATATTTAACAAATTGGATTCAGGCTCCAATAAAGCAGAGCTAGTGTGTTCGCTCGAGACTGCGAAAGTTGTGGGTTCGACTCTGAATAGTCGGCAGACAGTTTTTTCTTTTTTTTTTTTAAATAAAAATAAGTATAAATTTAAAGTGTTTGGATTAACATCATGTGATGGGTTGTGGTGAGCGGTCCGCTATACCTGTAGCGGGATCTGCTGAAATGTAATACAGTAGAGGGCTACGCGAAAGTGAAAGAGCTCCTAAAGGAAACGACGACGAAGCACTACTCATTCACATCGAAGGGGTTGGAACCGTCTTCTGATCCTGAGGAGGTTCTGGCACTGCTCAAAGAGAAGGATTGCGAAGGACTCAAGTTTGTGGGGGTAAACGGAGTCTGCCGTTCTTCCTGGTGCAGCTCAGTCCCGAAAGCCGTCTGAATAGTCTAAGGAGTATTAATGTCCCAAATTATCAGGTAGTTCGCTGGGAAAAATTAAAGAGGAGCGAAGGTGTTATATTGTACAATGCGTTCGCTGTCAGAGGTTTGGGCACGCCGCGTCGAACTGCCAAATGCTGCCTCGATGTGTGAAGTGCGCAAAGAACCAGAGTTCCGAAGAGTGTGTTCTGGGCAGGGACGGAGCGTCCGATAGGACGCAGCTCTCGTGTGTGTTATTTGGGAACGTGGGACACACCGCAAACTATCGGGGTTGGTCTCAGTTCGCTGACATTAAAAAAATCAAAACTGGCTCAGCAGCAGAAGGTGGAGGTCAAACGTTCATCTGTTAGGTTTTAAATACCAGCCGTCACCTCCCAAATTTCCTACGCCCAAATGGCGGCAGGTAGGGGGGCTACGATACAGCAAGCAACTGTTGCTTCTCCGGCGCCAATGCCGAGAACAACGGAAGCTGCACCTAACATCCTGGCAATCCAAGGGCAGATGGCTAAGCTGCAAAAGCAGGTGCAAGAACAGGCCAATAGGGTGAACCAGATTTACGCGGTGCCGCCGGGCCTAACGAACACATGTCATAATGGGTGCGCACATGGTGGAGCAAACTTTGAAGGTCCTGATGTGCTTTTCGCTAGCGAAACCAAGCTAACCGATAAGCACAAACTGGAGTACAGTAACTATATTGTTACAAGAAGAAATCGGCCCTGATCCAAACGTGGAGGCGGTGTCGCGATCTTCATTAAACGAGGTATAAAATTCCACAGAGTGTACAAGGGAGTGTTGCGTAGGTTCCGGGTGTTGGAGGCAGTCGTCATTTATATCCCGCTCCGCAGTGAAAAGCGGCTGTTCTTGGCCTCTGTTTATGCACCTGAGGCTTCACAATCCACTTTATTCATTACAGAGCTCGACACGCTTTTTCGACTTCTGAGGCTGGAACTTCAACGCTTGACACAGAGATTGGGGAAATAATTTGTCAAATACTAGAGGGAACCTACTACTCGATTGGTGGGGTCAGCAACATGTCATGTGCAGACTCGGTCTTAAAGCGACGGATAACCCGTCGTTTCCCAAAGGCGGGTCTTGTTTGGATCTACTGCTATACGACGAACGTATACGACTGACGGGTATGAATTTACAAACGCAAAACTGCCTGCACACGTTCGTGTATGACAGCGACCATTGCGGTTTTATCACCGAAATTACACTTCCCAACGAAATTGCGGAATTGAAGGAGTTTGTCCAAAGATATTCTTACAACTACCGTAAGACTTGATGGACACGCTTCTCCGCAACCTTGACAAGAGCACTCTCCTCGAACACGCTCCACCCACCGTCAAGCGAGGAGATCGACAAGTACCTAAAACGAATGGACGACACCATAAAACACTACACTACAATACGGCGGTATCAACGTACGACTAACGAAGACCTCTTCCGCAATCCTATTATTGACGCACTGCACCGACAGAAAAGTAGACTCAACAGTCAACACTCGAAAACTTGTACAGACAGTTAACTGACAGACAAGACCCGGAGATTAGGACACTGATGTCGTCGATTAAAAATATTCAAACGTTAATAAGAGAGAATTACAGAATTTCTGTAAGTTTGCATTGGAACAACAAGGTTCGGGCTTTAAAGATCAGCAACCCGACTATGTTCCAGCAAATAAATAAACCATTTCAAAATAGTTTTCAAAATGACCTTCAGTGAATTAAACAACGAACGAGTACTGACAATAGCAGGTATTGATCCAAGTGAGGCCGCTGATGATGACGACTTCTTTGTGATCGAGGATCCACAAGAGAAAGTTAAGGCCATAGGGGCGACTTTCCAGGAACTATACAAGGCCACTGATACCATTGTCCCTAATTATGACCTGGACTGTCACATCTTTGTGCACGACTTCGGCTTTCGAAATGAAGTAGAAAACTGGCGACCACCCTGTTCAATATGGCAAATAATGGCATCACCAGAGAGGATAACCTACATCCGTTCATTTCGAAGGAAGAACTCCATGAGATCTTCAACACAATCAGGGTTAAGAAATCAGTGGGGACCGAAGGTATTCCGAACATCGTGGTACGACATCTCCCTCTAGAAAATGTGGACATTTACACCACCCTGTTTAATAATGCAATAAATAATGCACATTATCCAGCTCATTGGAAATCGGCGGTGGTTCAACCTATCCTCAAAAAGGGAAAGGATATATCCAATCCGGCGAATCTTCGGTCGATAAGGTCCGAATATCAGCAAGGTGTTTGAAAAGGTAATCAACAGGGCTCTGACTATGTGGGTTGATAACAAACATATACTTCCGGATAAGTATATGTAATCTGCTACATGGCCCTTATCAGGCCCATGCTGGTATTTGGGTGTCCCGTGCGGTTCAATGTACGAGCAAGCTTAATGGAAAAGATTCGGTTGTTTGAGAGGGCTTGCCTTCGCTTGTACAGAACACCAGAGTCGGAGTACACAAAATTTTATCGTAATGAGGTCCTTTATAACAGAGCGAGTGGACAACTTCGCAATTAAGCTGACTCGAAGGCACATTGCAAGAACAATGGCCTCGATGAATAACCTGATATCTGGGGCTCTGACGGCTTCGTTCCACCGGAAGCATTCCTCTACCTAGATCAGAGAGGGTTAGATAGATAACCAGGACCAGGACCAGGATAGATTAGCGATCCCGTTAATCTTAAATGTCGCTCGGAAAGCTAGGGACAGTCGACTCAACTACGGCAGAGACGTCGCACACGGCAGTGTGGATCGTCTCAGGTTCAGTTGGGTGGTGAGAAATCGCGATAAGGGGGATGTCGTTCGGCAGCACCAGCATTTCTGGTGGTAGAATGATAGAGAAGATGTTTCGTTGTCGTCGTTTCCGTCAATTACGGACCAGCCTCACTAATGAGGCAGAGCTGACCAATCTATTTGTTCTGTGAATAGCGTAATTTTAAGCTAGCATTTAAGCATTTTTTGTTATTATGTAAGCGTTAATGATTAAGATAATAAAATGCATTTAAAACCAAAAGCGTCCACATCAACGTCTCTTTTGATGATTAAATCGTTGAATTCTTTCAATGTTGCACCACAATTATAGCACCTTATTGTTCGAGTAGTCTGTGTGAAGGCATTGCAGATTTTGGCATCTAACGCTGTGAGCATTATTGTGTGCATTACTGAATACGATTTTTCATCTATTAAAAATGTTGTAAAGTTTCGATTGCATTTTGCACATACTCAATTTTCTCTTGGGTTACATACACAGTCTCCTTAACGAATGAGATCCTTATATAACGACAGTATCGTAGTTTTTTTTTTTTTTTTTTTTTTTTTTTTTTTTTGTACCACTTACTAGTCGAAGTGGCACAAAACTGCTTTGAAAAATTTTAGAATTTGGCCATCATTTTCTACCTGTTTCTGTTATCTATCGCAACCCCACTTGCAAATCAGTTCTAAACAGTCTTAGGCGTCTGGTCTTAGGTCACATACAACATTATGCAAGTATGTAAGTAATCGTGATGTAGTATGGTTTAAAAAATCTTGAAGATTTATGGGAGTACATGTTTCAGTCACTTTATATGGATATCGGCGGATAACAGTCACTTTTTACTTTTTGTAAGATGCTGTAACTTGGTTATAACTTTTTGCTAGCACTTCTATTCATTTCATATTGTCATCATAGAAAGAGCCCATAAAGGCGTTAGTTGTTTTTCTTTGTCTTCTTATACTGTTTCGACTGTTTTGTATTCCTTTTTTAACTTTGTTATTCTATTTGGGGAAGTCATATGTTACATGGGTTTCGAAGGCTCGAAAAAAACGTATTTTTACTAATTTTTTTGTAATGTATAAAACAAATATTTTATTCAAGCAATTTAGCATATTAAAGATACATGTTTGAGAAGTACTTTGTGAAATTTTTGTTAAAAATTTTTATTAAAAATTCAGCCACTGGCACTTCATTCCCCTTAATCTTTCAAAAACAAAGTTCGCCGTTGTTAGGATAACACATGACTATTTCATCTAAAATTAAAAAAATATATATATTTTCTGCTAGTAGATGTAAAAAGCGAAAAATTGTTTGTGAAAAAAATTCCATGTTTAATTCAAATTTCTACCATTGCCTCAAAATAAGTTATAATAAAAAAAAAACTCATTCGCCCAAGTACTAGAAAATATAATTTTGAATGAGTGTGTAAAATTTAAATAAGATCGGTTCATAAATTTTTGAGAAATCATGACCACCGCCTTTAAGAATAGAGTTTATAGAAAAACGCGATTGAAGTTTTAAGTAGAAATAACATTTTTTTTTTCACTGCTTGTATACAATACTACTACTACTACTGTATGCTACTATATATATGTATACTACTGTATATATACATACTACAGTACTATTTCATAGAATAATCGACTCCGGCACCATAAAGTGAAGAACCTGCGGCAGCAGCAGTATCCAGGGCATCCTCATGCTTTTGCCCGAGACGAATTCTTGCTTCTCGGGTCCCAGCATCTGCTTTTTTTCGGCTTCGGGTATGCGGTTATCATCCTCTATTTGGGCATACTCGTGGCTATTTCGGTCAAGTTTTTAGTTCATACCGTGCATAAAAAGCAACAAATCTGAGAATGCCAGCAGCGACAAATGCAGCAATCTCGACTATTTTTGAACCAGCAGGAAGTATTTTTGGAGTAATTTTCTAAATAAGCTGCTTAAAGCAACCAACACACCGCTGCAAGAATTCTTTTTTGCTGAGTTCTTCACAAATGCAATATACAATTCCTGCAACGCGCCAGGCTGACGTGGTCTGATGGGCAAAGCTTCCGAAGGGTATGCCTCTAAGAGTTTTACCCTGATTGATTTGAAATTTTGGAAAAATATTCTAGACATACTGTACCTACTATTATTCGTCGTTATTTTGTAGGAATCTAGTTTCTGCTTTATCTGCTTTTTTCCACCTTTGAATACTGACTTCAAATGCGAAAATATATTCTTCAACTGCTTTACTACATCATCTGAATAGTTTTCACTATACAAAATTCAATTTTCTAAATATTTAAATTTTTTCTTCCGAATTTGCTATATTTTGTTCTTGCATTTCTTTAAAAATGTATCTAAAGGTCACTACTCTAACACGAGAGCTACCAAATAATACTCAACTAAGATAATAATCACGTTAACATAGTATGAGGTTTAAAAATAAATTCTTTATTATGGTTTGTCACTGATTTGATATTGAGTATGGTCGGATGATGTAACCTTTTTAAACATAGAATTAGGACATACAATGTAATAATTAAGTTTATTTATTTTTAATGAATAAAAAGCAACATTTTATCTCAAAAAACATGACGAAATGTTTTTTAAAGTTATAGATTCTCAGAAATTGATTGTCAAAATCCCCTAATGTGTGTCGTTCAAATTCCATCTTCGTAAGCAAATTATCCACTTCTGCCTTACTTACAGAAGATCCAACTAAACTGTTTAACTCCATTCAAAGAATTGTATCCCTGTACGAGGGCTGTTTGATGAATAACCGGATTAGAAATGACAACGCAACTTCTTTAGGTTTTGACAATTTATTTGTCTATATAATTCCCTTTCAACTCGATAAACTTTTCCCAGCGTACGACTTTTGTAAAATACTTCTTTCCGGCAAGCGATCTTTTAAGGTTTGGGAACAAGGAGAAGTCGCAGGGAGCCAAATCCGGCAAATTGGTTAATTTTTTTCTTCAAATCGGCCTTAAATCGGCCCAATAAATCGACGTAGTATGCTCCTGTAATTGTTTTTCCCTTCTCCAAACGCAAACGCGGCACTCATCGCGCAGACAGCTTTCTCATACCCCGAATCTTGTGCAAAATATAGCTAATGCGTTCAGTTGAGATACCTGCTATCTCCGAAAACTCACAAATTCTCATTTGGCGGTCCAACAATAAGAGATCATACATTTTGCAAAGTTTCCTCCACCGAGAATGGGCTTGATTTCCTCGCAGGTTTTGCCACACAAAAACAAGAATCGGATCACGGAAGAAGAATCACACTTACACGATGTTTTCAAATGAGTGTCAAAACAAAACTAAGTGTCTTATTGTCACCAAATTTTGAACGGCAGGCTAAAAGAGGTCATACTAAATGATAGTCCCCTAATTTGGCTCAGTAGTGCCACATATTTTCCAATCCGGGTACTCATCAAACAGCCCTCGTATCCTCTTTAAGATATTGCTTCGGAGAATCCAAGGTTTTCAATTCAATATTAACTTTTGTGTTGTGGGTATTTTTCCTTTTTTGTTCAGTTAAGAATGTATGCGAATGCATGGTTTGCCACAATGATAAGAATAATAATGCTGAAGCTTTTAATTCGGTCACGAAATCCTAGGTTTGATTTCTTTAAGAATTTTTCTCTTCTATATATTATCAAAAAGAATTCCTGCTAAAGATAAATCTACCTAAATGTTTTTTTTATTTTTATATAACTAAATTTGGTGGTTCGCTTATTAGAACGTTCTCATACTCAGCTCATTAATAATAATTTTACAATTTTTTTAAATTAAGTAAATTTTTTCCATGGGGTGATTCGTCGAGCGGTTTGATTTCCCTATCAAACTGCTTTGTCATTTTTATTCAGTATCGTTTCGCAAGTCAGCATGGAAATACTCACACTACAATAGCGTCTCCAAATTGTTCAGCTGTACTACGAAAACCAGCGTTCTGTGAGAAATGTTTTTCGTGCGATTCGAGGAACCTACAGTGCGCATAATCGACCTACTGAAACCACTATTATCAACACCATTCGCAAATTTGAGTACCAGTTTACATTAGTGGATGATACTCGACCGGTTAGACCAAATCCAGCACGTAGTGAAGAGACTATAGCAGCTGTAGCTGAGACTGTACGTTAAGACCGTGACGAATCGATTCGTCGTCGTTCTCAGCAGGCTTGGCGTATTCGACAACATTTTCGTATTTTACGTGAGGATCTCCGCCTAAAAGAGTACAAAATTCAACTTATGCAGTAATGGAAGCCAGGACACTTGAATTTGCGTCATATTTTCAGTGATTGGGCTCTGGAAAAACTCAATGAAAGTCCGGTGTTTTATCGTGAAATTTTGTTCAGTGGTGAAGCCTATTTCTGGCTCAATGGATACGTTAATAAACAAAATTTCTATATTTGGGCTGATGAGCAACCCGAAGAGTACCAAAAGCTACCATTACATTAATTAAAAACAACGTTATGTTGTGGTTTATGGGCTGGTGGAATCATTGGTCAATATTTCTTCAAAAATGAGGCAAATCAGAATGTTACCGCCAATTTTTACCATTATCGCGCCATGTTAATGGACTTTGTGCTTCCTATGAGCACACAAGTCCTATGGACTTGTTGAAAAATCATTTTGGTGAGCACTTAACTTCACATTTTGCTACGGTAAATTGGCCACTTAGATCATGCCATATCACACCGTTGGACTATTTTCTCTGGGAATATGTAAATTTTCAGGTCTTTAGGAATAAGCCAGTTACGACTGATGCTTTGGAAGCTAACATTTCTCGTGTTATCCGCGAGATACCAGTCGCTATGCTCGAACGAGTCGCCTAAAATTGGACCTTTGAAATTATCCACCTCAGACGTATTTGTGGCCAACATTTACATAATATCATTTCTAAAAAAAAAATGTCATGAATTGTTTTTTTAACCGATAATAAAAATTTTAAGTTTGCTTCCAAATTTATGTATTCTATTTTACATTAGAAATCAAACCTTACGATGAATCACCTTATAGTATATTTTTCATTAACATTATTAAACATATTTTTAATTTCTATTTGTTCATTTAAATTGCTTATGATGGTTCAATTATTTTCCTCATTCACTGATTATCGTTCTCTTATTTCTTTTTCATCGTCGAAGCTCATTACTCCTGCAAAGAATTTACCCCATATATTGTATTTTGGAGACTTGACCCCTTTTAGATCTGTCGTGTGGAACCAGATTATTAACTTTAAATTATTGGGACTTAATTCGTTCGGTTTGCTAAGAGATGGCGTAACTTGTATTATTCCATTGGAACATGCGTTGGAAAGCTACTGTCATTGTACGTCATTTCAGTATATGTCATTCATTTGAAGCGTAAACAACAATATTTTTTTTTCACTCAAATATGTCGAACCTTGTGCCTGAAAAAGTGTTTTTGCGGGGAGTTCTTCTTCATTATTGAAAACTGCTGCCGCAAGTCATCGTATTTTGGTGGAAGTTTATGGTAAACATGCGCTAGCTGAGCGAACGTGCTAAAAGTGGTTTGCACGATTTAAAAGTGGTGATTTTGGCTTGGAAGACGATGAACGTCCTGGGCAGCCAAAAAAGTTTGAAGATGAAGAACTAGAAGCATTACTCTATGAAGATTGTTGCCAAACACAAGAAGAGCTCGAAGAATCTATGGGTGTCACTCAAGCAGCAATTTCAAAACGTTTAAGAGCAGCTGGATATATTCAAAAGCAAGGAAATTGGGTTCCACATAAGCTCAAGCCTAGAGACGTCGAAAGGCAGTTTTGCTTGTCCGAAATGTTGCTGGAACGCCACAAAGGGAAGTCATTTTTGCATCGGATTGTTACTGGTGATGAAAAATGGATCCATTACGATAACCGCAATCTCAAAAAATTATATGTGAAACCCGGCCAACCAGCCAAATCAACGGCAAAGCCGAATATCCATGGCGCGAAGGTAATGCTCTGTATTTGGTGGGATCAGATGGGTGTGCTGTACTATGAGCTGCTAAAACCGGGTGAAACCATCAATAGACAACACTACCGAACACAATTAATCCATTTGAAGGGAGCAGTAGCCGAAGAACGCCCGGAATATGCGACCAGACACAAGACAATAATTTTCCATAATGACAACGCTCGGTTAAGAACCATTTGGAAAACAGTGGATGGGAAGTCTTACCCCACCCGCTTTATAGCCCATACCTTGCCCCTTCTGACTACCATTTGTTCTGGTCGATGCAGAACGCCTTCGCTGAAATACGGTTCACATCAGAGCAGAATATCAAAAATTGGCTTGAATTATTCTTGGGTGCCAAGCCGGCGCAGTTCTTTAGGGATAGGATCCAAAAATTGCCAGAAAGATAGGAAAAAATCATAGCTTGATGGGCATAGATGGGCAATACTTTAAATAATACTATGGTACATGCTTTTCTTAAATAAACGTTCAAATTTTGGAAAAAAAACCGCACGAATTAAATTATATACCCAATAAATTTAATTTATTTTATTCCATGAGTTTATTTTTACGCTATGTAATATTTTCTTTTAATTCGAAATTACTTTGATCTAGGTCCTAATTTAGTTACATTTCTTTCTCTATAATAAAATTTGTTATCTTCATTGAATTTGATTAGATCATTTATTGCGCTATTGCGATTTTGTACAAGGTGGCGCAAAAGTTGTCGCTAGATATTCTTCGACTGTAATTTTTCGTATGAAGGGAAAAATTCAGTTCTACTTTTGGATTATATTTATTTGATGTCCTAAAGTTTTTTCCATTAAGTCGAGAAAATGATATCGGCTAAGTGGCCGCCGACAGAATTGATGACCATTCGGGCTTTATGACATTTTTCATCACTCTTTCCAGAACTTCCGGCGATAGGTCGTCGCTTCAAGAGTCTGAGACTTGTTAACATAGATTCATTACTTCAAAAACCCCACAAAAATAAGTCTGGAACGGTTAAATCAAGCGATCTAGCCGGCCAGTGTAATTCGCCAAAACGAGAGATTAGGCGTTACTCCATCCTGTTGGAACCACAATTTCTCCAGTCCCAATTCATCCAATTAAAGAAGGAGCTTTGAGCATAGCTCTTGTAGCATTCGTCGTCCACAGTAAAGTCCGATGACGTCTCCAGCGTAAATGCAGGAACTTTAAGCTGGTGTACTGGCTTTTCTTGTTTTATACGCGGATAATCGGTGCCCCGGAAGCGATGGAAATGGGCCTTGTCGCTTATAATGATTTTCAATGAAAAGTTTTTCCCTCGTTGTCAATATTCAGGATGGTTTGAGCGTAGATTACACGCGCTTGGCGGTCAACAGCTAACAGCTGATGCACTGTCTGCACTTTGTAAAGTAACATCTTACAGTCTTTAACCAAGACCGCCGATTGATGCCCAATTATGGCACATCGTCTGGTCGATATTCTGGGGTCCCCTGCTACATCTTGAAAAACAGCTGCGAACGACTTCTCCGGGGCTGGCCAGACATGGCAGCATCTCGTGTTGTCCCATACTCTACGTGACTAAACATCGTAGTGTTTGCCCAGTTGGTGTCGGATGACCGCCAAATCTGCGCTGAAATTTACGCTGCGCCAACACCAACAACGAATTATTCCGCATTCTTTAGGAGTATAGGGATTCATATCTTCTTGACGTGTATTTTATATCTGTTAAAGTTGAATTGACATTTGCTGCCATTTTCAAAAATTATAGAATCTTCCGATAGGGTGAAGAAGACTTTTGCTTCACCCAGTATAACTTTGTTTTTTGTACTTATCGTTTTTAAAATGAAAAATTAAGGTAGATCGTTTGAAAAATACCTCGAAAGAAGTGTAATTTATTGCAGAACAAATTGAGTTATTATAAGCAAATAATGCTTTACTATAAGTTCTCATTTTATCCCGATTTAGAGTCATAAGTTTAGGTTTTTTGAAGGTGCTTACAAATTCTAGGATGCCATCTTTTAAAATGTATCGTGTTTCTAATTTGGAGCTCGTAAGCTTGTGCATAACGTCTATATTTGTCTTTTATTTTAAGTGTTACCGGAAAGAAAATATCTACGCGGATTATTTCTAATGGGTTTTTGTTTTTATTTTTTTTTTTTTTCTTTATTTCATCATATTTCATCAAGAGCTTATATTATACTGAAATATAATAAACATTACAAAGATTGTTGTTTGGTAAGAACATAAAACTGAATCGAAAAGTCACTGCATACTTTAAAATATTTTTTCCTTCAATCCAATGCGATTTACGTTTTTTAAAAAGTACCGCAATGTGACAGATGTGCGGAAGAAGTAAATTTGGTTTCTTTTAGTGTGATCCTTTAGTCATTGTGCCGCGCATTGAATTGGGGATTCGAAAAAAAATTGTTTACGACTGGTGTGCAGAATGTAGTTTGTCATATCGAAAGTTGGGTAAACGATAAATGGTGTATGCAATAAGTTAACCTTTAAGTTTACGTTTTAATTTTTAAATGCATTTCAGTTTACTAATCATTAACTCTTACATACTAACAAAAAATGCTTAAATGCTAGCTTAAAATTATTTAACAACTTAATACTAACTTTCTGGCCCCACACAGGCAATCTAAGCTACTCTTAATTCTTATATCAATGTCTTTCGACTTTATTTACATTCTATTTAAATATTTACCATATTTTCTATACACAAGGCTAAGAAAAAAAAATTGTTAACAAAAAACATAATTTTTTATTTTTTATAAAAACATACTCTAAACTTTAGTCTAACTTAGCTACATACAAAATACATACATACACAAACCTAGACATTATGAGCTAACTTTTAATCATTTGAAAAATTGGGAGAAAAATGGTCCTAGTGACCCAAAATTGGAGGTTAGAATATTAAAGTTCATTGAAAAGAACCAATCGATATCTAATCGTGCTATGGCTTAAAAACAAAGGACAAAATAAGAAACCATTTAAGAACACAGAAAAAGCAAAGAGTTCCGAAAGAAACAAAAAACAAAAAGAAACAAGTGCGAAAACTTTACAAACGAATCTGTGGTGGAAAAATTCAATGTGTTGTGATGGATAACGAAACTGTGAAAATGGACTCCAGTAGTTTACCAAGTACCCAATTTAACACTAAGTTTAAAGACAGTGACGTGGATGATACTGTGAAGACAATTCGACCTCCAAATTTGAGGATCTTGTAGTATGGTAGCTGCTATTTGTAGCTGCAGACAACAAAAATCAAGTTTTTTTTTTTACAAAATAGCGAAATACAAAAAATAAAATAAATAGCGAAATATACCGGAGGGAGTGCCTTAAAAAACGGACAGACTTGGTAACAGCTTACTACGCTAGAGAGACAATTGAGTGGCTTTAACAAAACTGCACACAATTTGTTGAAAAATCCAAGAATCCGCCAAATACCCCGGAATTAGGGCCAATTAAGCGGTATCATCATCAAGTAAAATCTGAAAAAGTGAGCGGAATGTGGCCATTAATCTTTTCGAAAAAAAAAAATTCATTGTGGTGCAAAATTTGATGAAAGGGGTCAAGAGAAAAATTCAACTTCTTCTTTTCGTTTTGTTAAGTGTTGTTAAATGTTTCTTTCAATTAAGTTGAAAACAGAAATAAAAAACGGGTATCAAAAAGAAAACGCTTAAATAAGGGAAAAATACCAGAATTTGATCAGACGACAAATAGAGCAATCAAACAATATAGACAACAAATATAACAACATAAACATCAGTGGAACACACTAGAAACGACGATATTAGCTACAACAAACGCACTTATAGGCGAGGAACAAAAAACACGAAATATACATAGAATAGTTCGATGAACAGTGTAGAATCGCGAACGAAGAAAATGTTGCCAGACAAAAAATGATACAGAGAGAATCAAGAAGAAATAGCGATTGGTGCAAAATAAAGAGAATACAAGCGAAAAAAAAATGCAGTTCCAAAAAAAAACAAATGAAAAAATGAAAGAAGACATTGAAAACGAAAGATTAAAAGGAGATATGAGAATATACTACACAATTTAAACCAAAACTTATACAAAAAGATATAAGAACAGCCGTAGCTAAACTTAAAAACAATAAGTTACCAAGGGAAAATATGATCACAGCTGAGAATTACAAAAATGTTGGCGACACCATAATATTATGTGCGCAACTGTTTGTCAATAGATGAGTCAAGAAGTAAATGCTGGTAGAATTTGATATATTCAAAACGTCATGAACCAAGCTTTGACATATGGTAAACAAACCGTTTTGACACATTAGTGATTTTGTTTTGGCGTCATATACTTTAGGTTGTGTGAAAATGTCTATGTTGATTTTCTACTTTCATTCGAAATAACAGCGGCTGAAGTGCATCGAAAGCTTACGGAGATGCTGCTCTAAGTGAAACAACGTGTCGTGATTGGTTCCGTCGATTAAAAGACGATGATTTCGATGTTGACGACCGTCCGCATGAAGGAAGGGAGGAATTAGAGGCATTGCTTGATGAGGATCCTAATGCTGAAGCACTAAGAGTTACCCGACAAGTCATTTCCAAGCGATTTCATGCCTCTGGAATTACTCAAGAACAAGTAACTTGGGTTCCTTATGATATTAGGCCAAGAGATGTTGAGCGTCGTTTTTTTTTCATCTGGGAACAATTGCTGCAGCGGAAAAAAATTAAGGGTTTTCTTTGTCGCATCGTGACGGGTGATGAAAAATCGAATCATTACAGCAATTCAAAGAGAAAAAAGTCATAGGGGCTGCCCGGTCATTCTTCATGTCGTCGGCTCAGCCGACTGTATATTTGATGGGACCGGTATTATTTATTATGAACTGTTGAAACCAAACTAAATTATTACTGGGGATTGGTATCGACTTCAATTGATGCGATTGAGCCGAGAACTGCGCGAAAAACGGTCACAATACGAGCAGAGGCTCAAAAAATAATTGTACGTTGCTTAACCCGTTAAAACATACCTGCAAAACGCTCAAATGAAAAGTCCTAATTCACCTGTCATATTCTCCACTTATATCACCGTCCGATTATTATTTTTTCTGTTCAGTGGCACATGGTCTGGCTGATCAGCAGTTCCGCTCATATAAGGACATCCAAAAATGGCTTGATTCGTGGATAGCCTCAAAAGATGAACACTTTTACCATAACGGTATTTGAGCTCTGCCAGAAAGATGGCAAAAAGTTGTAGCTAGTGATGGGCAATACTTTGAGTGATTCATTTGTAACCATTTTTGAACAATAAAGTTGATAACCTAAAAAGCGACAACTTAGTTGCTCACCTAATATGTATAGGATTATTCATCGTAAAGTTTTATTCGTAATGTAAAATAAAATACGTAAATTTGAAAGTGAACTCAAAATTTTTAATATCGATTAAAAGAACAGTTCTTGGCATTTATTTTTTGGAAATTATATCATGAAAATATTTGTCCATGAGGTAGGTCCAATTTTGGGCGATTCGTTCGAGCATAGCGACTGGTATCTCGTAAATAATACGAGTAATGTTGGCCTTCAAAGATCAATCGTAGCTGGCTTATTCCTGAAGACCTGAGACCTTACATATCCCCAGAGAAAATAGTCCAAAGGTGTGATTTCACACGATCTAGGCGGGCAAATTACCGTAGCAAAACTTGAAATTAAGTGCTCACCAAAATGATTTCTGAACAAGGCCATTTTTTCACGCGCTTCATGGCACGTAGCGCCGTCTTGTTAGGACCAGAGCTCACCGAGACCATATGCTTGAATTTCAGGAAGCACATAATTCGTTAACATGGCGCGATAACGGTTACCATTGACGGTAACATTCTGATTTGCCTCATTTTTGAAGAAATATGGATAATATACCGTTGTTTTTAATGGATGTCATGGTAGGTCTTGGTACTCTTCGGGTTGCTCATCAGCCCAAAATGGCAATTTTGTTTATTAACGTGTCCATTGAGCCAAAAATGGGCATGTAAACTGTGACTCAAATTTGCGAACGGTATTGGCAAGAGTGGTTTCAGTAGGTCTATCATGCGCACCGTAAGTTCCTCGAATCACACGAAAAACATTTCTCACAGAACGCTGGTTTTCGTAGTACAGCTGAACAATTTGGAGACGCTATTGTGGTGTAAGTCTTTCCATGATGACTTGCTAACGATACTGAACAATAACGCCCACATAGTCCCACCAAATACACACCATAACCTTCGCAGCGTGAATATTCGGCCCAGCCGACGGCGTAGAAGCATGACCGGGCGATCCCAAAGACTTTCTTCTCTTTGAGTTGCTATAATGAATACATTTTTCACCACCTATCACAAGGGATGAAGAAAACCCTTCCTTTTTTGCGGCTGGAGCATTTGTTCACAGGCGAAAAAACGCCGCTCAACGTCCCTTGGCTTCAATAGGAACCAAGGTGCTTCTTTTTGAATCAATTCCAACGCATGCAATCGCTTGAAAATAGCTTGGCGGATAACTCCTAACGCTGAAGCAAGCTATTTTGGCGTTTGACACGGATCCTTATCGAACAATGCCTCCAATTCAGCGTCATCGAAGGATTTTGACCTTCGTCAACAACAAAATCTTCTTCGTCTTCGAAACAACGGATCCAATCATAGGACGTTTTTTTCTCTCAAATCATTATGGAGCTCTCGATGCGCTTCAGCCGCTGAAATTCCCGATTAGACATTTTCACACAACCAAAAGTATATCACTTAAATGTTAAATGTCGTTTTGGATATGTCAAAATCGACCAACATTTACTATTGGAGCCTTCTGTTGAGAGAACTAAGTTCCGCACCTAACAATATATCAGCAAGGGCATACGTAAGCAGACGGCCGAGCAGGGACCGGCTGAAAGTATATCGTACTGCTCTTCTTATGCAATTAATTGTCCTACTTTAAATGCAGTTAGTTAAGTTAGTGCGCTCGACTGAGTGCACGGAACTATTACCATTGTATTCGGCCGTAACCATTGGAACATGGTGGATACTGTTAGAAAGAAAAAGGATGTGATTGTGAAGATCATCGTGACATTAGTAGGTCGCCTGCAAGTATAAACCCTTTCGAATCGAATAAACTCGTTTTTTTTTAACCCAATTTTATTCAAAATGAAAGTACTACTGTGAGTTTGTACATACATACTCGTATGTATAGTATGTATATAAATATGTACTTGTGGAGCAAATAAGTGTTGAGAAATTTTCAAGAGATCTGGAGTCGAGTAGAACCTCATTGATTGATTTCCACCGAAGGAAATATATACAGAAAATAAATACTCGTATCTATTGTTAAACATATAAGTAAATATATAAAAAAAAAATTAAAAAGAAAAGAGGAAAAAGGTATGTAAACGCATATACGCAAATAAAAAATAATGAAAGTGTACAAGATAGTATAATATACAAACAATCTAATAAAAAAATGCATAAGGAAAGATACAAAGATATCAGATATAGCTCATACCCCATGTCTAAGTACAATATTATTTTAAAAAAGAGTGCATTCCCTCCAGCGTGTACTTAATAAAAAATTATGGCAATAGGAAGTGCACTCCCTTAAATAATAGAGAAAAGAGTGTAAAACGCATACCCTTATTTAGAAGGTAGTCCAAAGTGCATCTCGTGGGAATCGAGGTGAAAAAAACTAAAAATTTGAAGTTGTGATGTACATTTAGCTCTCCTCCGCAGTGAGTTTAGTTCTTTTAATTATATAGGGTTTTCCAATAGGGACTTGACAACTTTGAATTTAATTTGTGAACGCACTCTTTCACTAATCATCAAACTGTCACTGTCAATTTATTCAGTAAACTCACATTTTCATCGTGGTAAAGTACACTAACGAGCAACGTCTGCAAATTATAAAAATTTTCTACAGATATTCGGAGACGCAAAATCATCTTCAGTGTTGAAGCTCATTTTTGGCTCAAAAGGTTCGTCAATAAGCAAAATATGCGTTATTGGTCGGGTGAAAACCCACATGTGCTTCATGAATCACCACTTCATCCACAAAAAATAACTTTTTGGTGCGGTTTGCATCCCGGCGGCGTTTTTGGGCCATATTTTTTCGTCGACGATAACGTCGTGACGATCGTCACGTTACTGTGAATGGTCAGCGTTATCGCGCCATGATCACCAATTATTTTTGGCCCGAATTGGAAGATATGGACTTGGACGATATGTGGTTTCAACAGGATGGTGCCACAAACCACACAGCACACGCTACAATCGATTTATTGAAGAGTAGGTATGGTGAGCGTGTTATATCAAGACATGGGCCAGTCGATTGGCCGCCTCGTTCGTGCTACGTTCGGCTACGTTAAGTCATTGGTTTATGCCAACACGCCGACGACGTTGGAAGAGCTCAGAGCCAACATTGAACGCGAAATAGGGGCCGTTTCGGCCGAAATGTGTGGCCGAGGCGTTGAAAATTGGGTCCAACGAATCGACCGCTGCAAACGTGCCCGCAGTGGCCATATGAATGAAGTCGAGTTCCATTCATAAATGTTTTCATTGTACTTCAAGCCAATAATAAAGTTTTTGAAATATCTCAAATGGTTTGCCTTTTATTTAAAAAAAAAAAGTTTGTCAAGTCGTTATTAGAAAACCCTATATATTGTAATATGGTCACAATTACCAAAGCGCTGACCGAGTTGACGGGAACTGTAAACGCAAACTTGGTCCAGCTTAAAAACTTCGAAGACCGCATAGAATGCGTCGAGAAACGCATTCAACCAACCGACACAATCAGCAGTGAAGTATTAAGTGGGCAATTGCACCCACCAAGAAAGGAAGCAGACCACAATAAAATAAATAGACTTTCCGCTACTTTTAATCCTAAGGGACTTTAAGATTGAGAAAGATAAGCCTTTATATAGATTCTGTATTATGCAACACATTAGGCAGAAGATAAGGGGTGATGCCGACACGGCCCTCGTATCGTATAACATATTTGTGGACGATTGGGCTGCTATTATTGTAAAAAAATGCCTATCACTGCGTTATGCTGACAAGCGCAAAATCATAATATCAAAACAATCATGGAAATTACATAAATAGGGTTATTTCTAATTTTTCAGTTGCTTGTGGCCCTGTTCTTGCACTAATTGTATTACTTTTTTGTGGATATATTTTCTTAACGTATCTTTTATTTATTTGCTTGGGATTTACGAATGGAGACGGACATTGTACTTCGATATAAGGTAATGAACTTAATCCGAGACGGCTATGCGAAAATTACCTTGTACAAAAGCCTCATGAGGTTGTGGAATAGGCCTGTTGCCGCTATTTAAATGGTTTTTATTGTTGCGATTGTTATTATTATTTCCATTATTCTTTATAATGTTAATGGCGATGGATCTACATCCTGACTGGAATTCGGCTGGCATAGAGTAGGCGTATTATGTCTATTACTTATGTCTATACTTATGTGGTATGCGAGGTTTTTATCTGCTAAGCCTAACGTAATCTCATACGCTTCTTCGAGGGTATCAGAGTATCTTCTTAATACAAGTTTTTTAAAGGGTTCCACTTGACGAAAGTGTAAAAACCCTCCTTGATGTTTTGTCGCTGCATTTGTTAACCTATGTTTACATTGTCTTCGGTTTGTCAAAATTTCGCGTTTATTGCTGTGACTTTTTCTAGGATTTGTTCATACAATTTGGATAAACTTCTTGTTTGTCTTATTTCTGGGTTTCCGTATAGACTAAGTCTAATTTTCTTTCTAATGGCCTGTGCCAGAACGTTCCCTTTTACTGGTTTTTCTCCAGGACGCGGGCGGGTGGTGTACTAGTTTGAAACTCAGGTGTGTTTATTTTCGATATTTTGCCCAGAGGTGGTTGTCAAACTAGACGGAACGAGCCGTCAACTATTGGGTCTTAGTACGCGCTAGTTGTTAGTTCGTTACATTTAGCCCAGCCAGCAAGCACTCCAACATCAGTGTTTTTCAGAGAATTCCCTTGCACGGGATTCGAACCCGCAACCCTCTGCTTAAGGAGTCTATGCATGTACCACTACACCACGGCCACCCTAAAAAAAACAAAACAAACAAACAAAAACTTCTAGCTCTACTAAATTACCACCGAAGTTTGGCAGATTTCTGACAACATTTGGGGTATACAGAAATAAATACTTTATTTCTTATTTATTAAACATTTTTATTTAAAATTTATTTTAATTAATTTTTTAGTTTAAGGCTAGAATTACTGATTAACCCATAACGTTCTAATGTAGCTGACCCTTACCACAGGTATGGCGAAGTCAGATGATCAATGATGAATTGAGTACGGGAGTGAGATACTAACTAACTAATTCTGGAAGATCCCATTTTTTTTTTATATCAGTTATATTCCAAGCTTGCATTGCACTACCCTTGATTGGCGTGCAATATGATCTTTTAATGAAACAATGATTTGCTGATCTTGTAAGTGGATGCACTTGTGTCAAAAATAGATTCGAACACCGACTCAACGTCTTTTTCCCCACCTTGTTCTATCGTTATTTTCACCACTAGTGCTTCACCGAAATTTACAGTTGAGTTTTGCCCCATCAAACTTTTATTCGTAACGCTGGTCTCGCTACGAATGCTCATCGGACTACCCTCAAGCCCATTTTCGGACGTACTCTAAAATATAGTAATTTCTTTTTAAGCCGTACAACTCGCATATGGAATGCCCTGATGAGCTCTCCATTTTCTCGTCATTATAACTTGCAAACATTTAAGACCAATGTTCATCGGCAGCTCCCTAACTTTCCTTGTTTTCTTTACCCGCGCTGTGTGCAAACATTTTAAGGGCACTATTAACCTTTTGAGCATGCTAATTTTAAAAAAATACGCGGTAGAGTAGGAAAAAAATCTTTAGCTTTCGACACCTGAGCAAGCGTCTTATGACAATCCGCATTAGGGCTAAATTCATTAACATAAGTTTAATATGCGCTCAAGCCCCCACTGAAGATAATCGTGGTATCCCCCAAAGGTTCTTTGCAGTGCTAAAAATTGTAGGTATTCTTTGCGGTAAAATAGGAAAGAAAGAAATTTTTGTGAGCGTAGTCGAGAAGCACAGACACTACGTCTGGAAGTGGATTAAAACTTCCACGCGGTTCCCTCGCTTTAATATCAAACAAAAGATATGGTTGTCACCTGATTATCAAACTGCCAACCAAATTGATCGAGTTGCGACCGTTGCAAGGTTCTTTTTCAGTATTGTAGATGTCTGAACATTCTGCGTGGAGAACATATCATCTGACCACTAAATCGTTGCAGCCAAGGTACGTCAACGAATATCTCAGACTTTCATAGGAATGAGGAAATACTAAGAAAAGATATAACGTCAACCCTCAACCTCGCGCCAAGTCCTCCAGCATCATATGCTGAAGACCAGTGGAATCGATTTCAGAAAAACATCAGTGAGGCCAGTTCCAAACCAATATCATTTCGTTCTATTGTAGTAACAAACCATGACTGACTTCTGCTGCTGAATAATTTATTCTTCATCGACAATCCGTTTTTCGCTCTTTCTATATTTCGCTATGCTTAAGTTACTTTTTGATACCACTGTCAACGTCTATTTGTATGTTATTCTAGACTTAAACATAAGCAATATACGTCATCCTTCTTTAAAAATTAATCGAATCAATCGTAAGCAATAACTCAGAAGATGAGAAGTCCTTTCGTGTTCATGTTGTGTGCTTGAGTGACGACATATGCTTTTCATGCCTTCCAAAAGCATTCGTAGATGCTTAACACAATTGTCCCTAAGTGTTGTCTTGCTTTTTTTTAAGTTTGCAGAGAAGGAAGAATCCTTTTTCCGGCTGCAAAACCGTGTTGGATGAGATGAAATTTATTGAAGATATTTCTTTTTTGTAAAATGAATTTGCAAAGGATACTAGGATAGAACATTAAACTAATACGAAATCCTGTCAATCATTTTTATAACATGACGTTTTTATTTTTTATTTTTTTGTTGTTTTTTCCGCTTCCACATAAGTGTAGAATTATGCTGGATTGAAAGCGAAATATTTCAGAACCTATTTAAATAACTTAGGAGCGGTTATTCTTTGGTTGAAGGATTAAAAATTGAATTTCATTCATTGGCATTCGGTTTCAATTATTCACATTCTTTTTACTCGAGGTGAGTCGTCCCTTTTTATGCCACGTATTTTGTTCCCTTTAACCCATGAACCCTCACTCGTACCAGTTTCTTTTTTTTTCTCAATTTTCGCATAAGTGAAAAGGAATTTTCAATTCGCACCTTCACCTTGGATTGTAGAAATTGTGAAGGAATTAAATATACCTCTGATGCTTTTTTATGGGGCGACTTTTTCACAATTTCGGTTTTATTTTATTTTAATTTTTTTTTTTTTTTTTTTTTTTTTTTTTTTAACTTCTTTGTGGTTGTGCTTCCATTTGTGGTCTTACCTTCACATTGTACGAGAAAGTTATGTTTTCACACTGGGGATTTGGAATGTGGGAAAATTGGGTGGTTAGTGGGGTAGTGGTGGTGAAGAGGAAAACTAGTAAGACAGATGAAACAATGGACAGGATGGCATCGAGGAGGATTTTAAATTAAAAAATTGCTGAAATCGTGTTGGGGTGGTAATTTATTTTAGCCATTTCCGACATTTTGACCGTCTGGCTGCATTTCTCTCTTCTTATCGGTTTCTATGTACCTATTCTGCTTAGGAGGCTTTTTGGAAGGTTGGTTTTGCTTTCGTTCTTTAGACGGACAGAATCAGATTGATTTGGAGTATTGGAAAACTTTGTGGGTGGTAATTTTGTTTTTTTATTCGTATCTATCGATGAATTTAGAGTAAGTGCGCGTTTTCGAATGGATAGTGCAGGTATAATGTAGACTGCAATGGTGTATTTAACTAGAAGGAGGATAGCTTCCAACAACTTCGCATTGAATTAGAAACGAGTTAAAAGGAAGTAGATATCGCAAATGAAGTGATCCACTTTTCTAACGTTTTATGAGCACATTACACAGTATATGTCAATATTGATTCAATTATAGCTAAAAATGGGCAAAAAAAAGAATACGTAATTTTTTGGGGCAAAATAAAGCTGTATTTTGTTCCATCATAGGGGCGAGAATGTCGCATTTTAGAAAAGAAATATAGACAGGGAGTCACTGAACAACCTACACGATGCATAGATATGAATTGACAACAAGTTATGGGTGGCCGTGGCTCAAGTAGTAGTGTATTGGTTCCGCAATTGGACTATTCGGGGTTCAATGCCAACCGTATCCGAAAGACATTCTTTTTTGTTACCTCTAAGTATACAAATACAAATTCAATTTCAATTTTAAAGATCTTATTCATTTTTTTCCTTATCTGAACCATTAATTGAACATTTTCAGAAACATTTTTTTATTTATTTATATAAAAAAAATTCACAAAAAATTCATTTATAAACTATTTATAATTAAAAGCGTCAGGGCAATAAGAACATCAACGCTTTAGTTTGTTTTTTTTTTTTCAGAAACATTTCTCAGTAGAAAGAGGAGTAAGCGCTTGAATGATAAAGTATCTACAGTGCAAGGTCAACGCCGAATTGCTGTAGCCTAATACGAAAGAGGTAGTGACTCTCACAGCAATCGTCACAACTTTTTATGCCACTTATGCACAGCACAAGCATAGTATCTCGTCACGAGGACATGTCACGAGTCGCTGACTATCAATGGAAGCCCTAAAACTGAACGTAGGCAGTAATAATGCAGGTTCGAATCCTGAAAAACTATCTTCTGATACTTGCCTAGCAAGTTCATTGTCGGTTTCATGTCTCATGACGATCCCATTACGGCCTAGAAGCGAAACAAAGCTCAGTGAAAACTTCAGTTTTCAGAGGATTGAATAAAATTCCATTTCTCCGACAGCAATTAGAAAAGCATTGCATTCTCGAACTATCTTGGAAATGGTGAGAGAATTCAGCAAAGTCTTGAGTGCAGTTTGGGTAAAAACGCAACTTATTTGCCCCTCCACTGATTTTTAATGGTTCATTCCCACCAAGGTTATGTATATCTCCGCTTGTAAGACAGAAACAGAATAGAGTTTTCCTAACGAAGAGTGAAATCGAACTTTGTCGTCATCCAGAAAGACACCAGCGCCACATCCACATCCACCTACATGACTTTTCTGGCTCAGATTCTGGCTGAAATCAGTGCAGTTGCATCAGGCCGCATATCTATAAAAACAAAGCCGTAAAACAGTCAGCTTATTCTACCAGAAAACAATTATCTAGATGACCGACAGAGCCTTTGACGTGACATATTTAGGGCAAAGAATGTTGTGAGCTAGGACGATCCCCAAATACTCAGCTCGTTAGAAAATCGAATGGTGATGCTTTCAGACGTAAGACTAGTCAGGCCAGTTAGCTTCCTTCTTTTCGTTAAAAGATCAACTTCAGTTTTCAGAGGATTGACTAAAATTCCATAGGATATTTCGGGTTTGTCAGCATGTTGTATCTTTGCAAAGCTATTTTTTCACAGAAAACTTGACCATTCTCCACATGCCCTTCAAGAAAAAGGTCTAAAGCTCTAAGCGAGCGTGTTGTCATCTCCGATTCTCGGTATAAGACTAGTCTTACTGTTTTTTTTTTTTTTGGAGTTACCGACAGCTGTTTGACTAACCGGGACTATATTTTTGTCATGTACCCACTTATTCAGAACTCCATTGACCACCTATTCGAATACCTTACGGGAGGAGACTTATCGACCGAAGATTTGTTGAATTGGATGTGCCTTTATCCCTTTTGAGAATTCGATGGGATAATGGGCGTTGTTCAAAACATTTTTAAATAGTGTTGTGTAAATGTTCACTGCTTCCAGGGGAGGATATAGAAATACAATGTTCGGTATCACATCGGTACCCACTGGTTTCTTACAAAATTTGTAAAACTGACACTTTCTCTGACACGCTAGATAGAATAGGCCTGACTGCACTTTGAATTAGCACTGATAAGATATCTCTTACATTGACTAATCTCACCGTAGTGGATCCAATCACATTGGTATATCTGATGAAAATTATTCTTCTTAAGCTCAGTCAGTCAGCATAGCTGCTTCCATTTTGTACAGTCACACTTATAAATTAAGAAAGTCGAGTTCATTTAAGCGAGGTCAGTTCAGGTGGAAGTAAAATAAGCAATAACTGGTGTGTAGTCATAATTACAGCACTCTTTTGGCGCCGGTCAAAGCCTACCCAACTAACAAAACAATACTCAACTGTCAATTCTTGGATTAGCACCAAAAATATGTTATCCATTCGATTTCAACAATGTCGTTGTCATCTGAGTAGATGACAACTTGTCTGGCTTAAAACTGCTCTGATTCAATAAAAATTAATTTCCAATCAAACTCCAATAATAGAGCAAATAATTAATGAACTTTCATACCCCCTTAGTGCAATACCCACAAAGAACGATTACGACCAGACAACACAGCATGGTACTCGTACATCCAGAATACACATACTCGTATCATAATCATCATTACATCCCAACATAGAAACTTGTATTCATAGAATCGCAACCAGCAAAGTAACCACTAGAGGAAACAATCAAGTTCATTAGAAAATGTTGTTGGGTAGGTGCAGGCCAACCCTTCAATTTTTCACATTTCGCAAATTCCTGACCCCCCATCTATCTAGCTATCTAGCCCCTAGTGTTGCTTTACGTTTGCTCCAACTATGAGTACATAGATGCCTTATTCGCTTTAGCCGAATGCTATGATTGTAGCTATGGCGGTGCCTCTGACTGTGCCGAACTGATACTATTGCTGCTGCTTTTGCAACTGCTGCAACTGCTGCAGCTTCTAGTGCTATTAGGTCCTAGGACCACAAAGGATAGTGTTTAAATTTTTAACACATGTTTCTGGTTGTTCTATCTCATTCCCTCTGTGTGTCAATTTGTGGACAAGCTTCATCTATGTTTCTAGAATTCTCCGATCGCTGTGTATCGTGTATTTATATACACACACACATGTGGCATATATGTAAAGATAGCTAACCTTTAGATATAATAACGTGGGTTATAGCTCGGGTTTGCGGTTTGGGATTATTGTGCGATGCAGACAAAAAAGGAAACAAAAGCACAGATGAAGTGGAGCAAGTGGGGGAGATAGGGAAGACGTGCATTGATGCAGCAGATCCAAAACCAGTATCAGCACCCAGCGAGCACACGAAATAGTCAGGGATTAGCAATATAAGCGGACGTGAGCAATTTAGATAAAATTCGGTTCGGAAAAGCCACTCACCACTTCACAAAAATGAACGAATCAACGCGAAACCAAACGAGAATCTACTACCCTTCAGATACATATATTTGTATACATACTTGTACTCGTAGTCGTACATGGGAAGAAAGAATCGAATTTTTAACCCAAGGGGTCTGCGGACTGCCATAAAATTCATTTTGTTTTGTCGAAAACGATGTTGTTTTGGGTATGGCTGTATGGCTGAATGACTGTGTGAAATTATCTATGTATCTCTTTTCTCTAGGAATAACCAATCGTCTACTTTTAGTCTATAATTCAAGTTTATGTGCAGTGCATTCGTATATTGATGGCTAATTGCACGAACGGAATTCATTTGCCCACCTAATGATGCTAAAACGATGTAATTCTTACTTTGGTTCCTTTTGGTTTTTTTTTTTTTTTTACTACCAAAGTGAGAACGAGAAGGAAAGCACTGGTAATTACTCCACACAAATTAAACCAAAGATTGGTGCCCGCAGTTATTGAATGCCGGGTTATGACCTTCCTGGGCGCATTGCAATCGACTATCAGTGCCATATACCATCCAGTACTGCAGGATGAGTCTTTGAGCATCATAAATTGATTGCTGCATTGGCTTGCAGGGCGGTGATGCCCCATCATCATGGTTGCTGTCGCCGTCAGTGGTTTTCATTCGTTTCCTAAGCAACTCTAATCCCGGTACATTGGTGCGGTTCCTGTGTACTTCCGGATGGACTATAGGATTATTTGATTAAAAAATTTCCACAAATTTTTTTTAGTAATTTTTCCACCACATCTTCTTTTACTTCTCATCACATAAATCGTCAATTGAAATCAGAGTTTTTTTTTTTACCTTCTTTATGGTACGATGTACACCTACATACTATGGGTACATATACGAGTACATGTTTCTGTGCTCGTTAATTGTTTCTCATTGACTCTGGCGGCTGAGCAAAAAAGAATGGGTAGCAGAAAATTGATAGCATCCCTTGGTATTTTTATTTCCTTTTGGCTTTTATGAACACTGCCGCTCCCATGTGGTCGAAAGAAAGATAAACTGCTACTCCTGGCTCGATGGTCGTGGCAGTGCGTTACGGAAGTGATTATGGTTTTAGTTCGGTTTGAGTTCAGGTTGAAGCTAATTACTGTGACAATTAGCGATGATCAAATTTGGGGATGTAATTGGGTAAATTTACGATCCAGGGAGGATAACTTGACTAATCTAGATGGTCGACCCAATATTCATCATCGGCGTGCCGTAATTCTAAGTAAATTATCTACGTATAGTCCTAAACCATGCATCCATCTGCGTCTGTGTCATTGTTTTATAATCAAATTCCAATTTTGTACTCAGATTACTAATTTTAATCGCACGCAATACAAACTATTATATATTATAGTTTCCCCATAAAGACCTGTTAACCCATCAAGTTAATCACCCAATTTCAAAGTTCTGCATTTGGTTTCTTGCCAACCAAGACATAGCCAAATAGTGGCTTACCGCAAAGGAAAACTTAAATTAACAGGGAAATCTTCAGTCGTATTTATCCTCCTCACGTAGCAAAAACGGCAGAGAAGCATTCGAGTATATGAGTATGTTTCGTGTTTTCATATCTCGGAGTTTGGCCTATTATCCAACTAACCCACATACCTAAATATGAGCATCCCTTGTGTATCTTCCTGGTCCAAATTTATCTACACCCATTAATGAAGGTCGATCATAAGTTGGATAAGTTTCCACAGAGAGCATTCGTTGTAGATTATAAAAATTTTAACACAAATTCGATGAGAATATAAGAGTTCTCCAGCCATTAGGTAGGGTATCTCTATATGTATAGAGATACAGAGTATATGCTGGTATATACTCATATACCAAAAGATACACTTGGAAATATCAGCTTTAATACGAGCAAAGAAACAAATAAATAGAAGAGATTGTTTCGAAAGTGAGGTGCGAAAACTTGCCGAGTACTTACAAGTGGTGTATGTATATACGAGTATAATGCGAAACATATGGCACATTGTAGTGCAAGGATATTTGGGGAGGAATTTTAAAGCCGCAGGACATCTGTGTAGGATATTACACTGTAACCAAAATCTGTTTGTTTGTGGGGATGTTACAATGTTTGTAAAGGTTGGTCTCATTCAGTTCAGTGAATATTTTAATATAGGGCTATGGACCTTAATTAAATGGGACTTAATGGACGTATCGTAGGCTAATAACCTAACGTTAAGTGGCCGTTGGCATTCAATTAACAATTACTATAAAGGGATTCACAACTGGAATCACATATTGAAATGGAGGACAATGAGGTTTATTTGAACTTTTCATTGTGATATTTCTTCGAGTCAAATAATGTGAAATGCCTACAAAGTTTTATATTGGCAGCATTGTTGATAGACAGAAGGTATCAAAAGCTAATATATACATAAATATTATTCAATTTCATATTATAATATAGGGTTTTCTAATAACGACTTGACATTTCGTCACATGTTTCGGCCGAAACGGCCGCTATTTCGAGTTCAATGTTGGCTCTGAGCTCTTCCAACGTCGTCGGCATGTTGGCATAAACCAATGACTTAACGTAGCACCACAGAAAATAGTCAAGTGGCGTTAAATCGCACGAGCGAGGCGGCCAATCGACTGGCCCATGTCTTGAGATAACACGCTCACCATACTTACTCTTCAATAAATCGATTGTAGCGTGTGCTGTGTGGCTTGTGGCACCATCCTGTTGAAACCACATGTCGTCCAAGTCCATATCTTCCAATTCGGGCGATAACGTTTATTATTCACAGTAACGTGACGATCGTTATCGTCGACGAAAAAATATGGCCCAATAACGCCGCCGACATGCAAACCGCACCAAAGAGTTATTTTTTGTATATGAAGTGGTGATTCATGAAGCACATGTGGGTTTTTACCCTACCAATATTGAGCCAAAAATGAGCTTCGTCACTGAAGATAATTTTGCGATGAAATTCATCATCTTGACGCATCTTCTCCAGAACCCAATTGGAGAACATACGTCGCTTCAAATGGTCCATCGGCTTCAATTCTTGAATCAGTTTGATCTGGTATGGGTGTAAATCAAGATCCTTACGCAAAATACGCCATAATGTAGTCTGAGCGATGCCCAATTCTTAAGAATGCCGTGGAATTGACTGATTTGGATCGTTTGCTATGGACGTCTGAACGGCAGCGATATTTTCAACACTTCGACCAACCCGTTGTCTCACTGACACGGCAACATCACACAACGAATATGTAGACTCAAATTTTTGCACTAAACTTGTTATTGCCTGTCTACTAGGGCGAGAATTACGACCGAAAATTGGAGTTAACGCTCTTAAAGTTGCAGTCACCGACTCCGAATATCTGTGGAAAATTTTTATAATTTGCAGACGTTGCTCGTTAGTGTACTTTACCATGATGAAAATGTTGAGTTTAGTGAATAAATTGACAGTGACAGTTTGATGATTAGTAAAAGGGTGCGTTTACAAATTAAATTCAAAATTGTCAAGTCCCTATTGAAAAACCCTATACTTGCTTACTTGGATATGTATCACTTCTGTTCAAGGTAAACCTCACTAATTTTTTTTTAGCTAATCCGAATACAGTTTCGCATTCTAAGTCCATTAAGATCCCCCTTTCCTCTACCTCGCCACCTAAGGTATAGTCTTCCTCTACTGCGCTGTCCCTCCAATTAGTTTCGAAGACTCTACAGGTTGGAGCATTGATGTCCATTGGTTCTACATATTGTAGCGATCTCAGGCGACTGATGCGCAGTTTTCTGGCTAAATCGATGACACCATATAGCTCGTATAGTTTGTCGTTGAATTTTCCCATCCAAAGAAGAATTCCTCTTGAGATGACCGAGGACATATTCATTCGCTATCGGTAGAGTCCATGTTTCTGCGCCATAAAGTAGAACTAGGATGATCAAAGTCTTATTATAGAGTCTGCTTAGTTTTTCAATTCCTATCTCACAACAAAAAAAAAAAAAAAAACAGTAATTCGGAATGTTGTAATTCGTTTTATTTCAATTAAGGTGCTATTAGCAGAATCGTTAGCAGAGGTAAACAAAATCTCTTACTATCTCGAAGTTATAGCTGTCAACAGCATACAACATACAATAGTATCACAGTTGCGCATACTTTTGATAGATTGTGCATCCGATATTGGTTCCTTTCAAGTGTGATGTAACTTGACTGCGCGTCACCTTATCTTAAACCTTTTTTGACACCAAACGTCTCAGTTAAGTCATTTTCAACCTTGATGGAGAAACAAACGGAAAAGTTTGACCGGGACTCAAAAACCAGAAATTGCTTTATATAGCTCGCCTTTATAAATGCTATCATATGCGGACCTAAAATCGATGAGAAGATGGTGGATATCGGATTGGACCTCTTGAGTGAACATTTTGTCGATTATGAGCATTCCTGGCTTGAAACCACACTTATAGTAACCTGTCAGATTGTTGACGAAGGTTTTCAGACGTTAACATGTGGGGGTATTCGTCAGTATGCAAGTTGAGTTGGATTGATACCTCGGACTTCGCTGTGGGTGGAGTTTTACAGCCGAAGGAGCATGGTCTTTATCGGCCGCTTTCCTTTTATTCTGCAAATCTTACACCGATACGCTTTTCAGGCTCGAAGAAATTTCGCTACCATCGGGAATAGATTTCCAGGCGCTTGCCGCGGCACAAGAGACCGATTCTGAGTTAGACAATCTGCTCAGATCCGAGACTTCTCTACGGTTTAGGAAAATGTTAATCCCAGGTACAGACACGTCACTTATTTGTGACGTATCGACAGGAGTGCCCCGGCCGTATGAACCTAAGAGCTTACGGACGAATGTTTTTGATAAGGTACATGGATTGACCCACCCAGGGGTCCGTGCCTCCGTAAGGATGGTCGCGAAAGTCAAAAAGTTTGCTCGAAACATTCCCTCAAGTGTCGAAGCGTTTTGCCGAAATACATCTCGATCTAGTGTGGCCCCTTCCACGATGGCCCGAAGCTATACCATTAGGCGACATCAAAGCAAACGAAAGCGGATGCTTTATATAGGAAGTGGTTCACCCGCTATGGAGTGCTTATAACAGTGGTAACAGATCAGGGCTCACAGTTTGACTCACACCTATTTCGCAAGTTTTGTGCTAAATTTGGTATAGAACGTAACTGCACAGTTGCGTTGCAACCCAAAGGCAAACGGGTATATAAAAAGGTGCCCTCGTACTTTAAAAGCTGCACTCATCAACGATCAATGGACAAAGTCATTACTTCAGGTGTTGTTATCCATGGTAGGCCGGCAGGAGGAGTAGCACCCTCTGATTTTGTGAGAGATTTACAACGTCACTTCGAAAAAGTGCAGCCGTCCCCACAATCGCCACTCGTGTTCAGGGAGATAAAAATTTGTTCTCACGTTTCCGTTAGACTCGACTCGGTGGAAAGATCTTCGCAATGGCCATACGAAGGGCTATTCAAAATTATAAGCCGCTATGCAAAAACAGAGATGATAATCCGTATAGACCGGCTTAAACCTTGTTTCGGGAAAATAGAACAGAGTCGCGTTATCGCAGAGCCTAGTGTGACCGTCAACATGCAGGCAACCAGAGCAACAAGCGAAGGGTCGCCGGTTAAAACCTCGAGAGCGGGACGCACAATTGTCCAGCCGGAGAAGTATCGTTGAGTGCTTGGCATCAGCTGGCGAGAGAATAATCTGCAGGAATGTGATCGCGCCTTCTGACAACATCAAACGAACAGAACTGACAACTGAGTGGTGGCGACGTTTATCGTCAAGTTTGCCCAAACCTAAAGCTTTATATATTGAATAAAAAAAGTATAATGTAAAAGGAATATTTATAAACTCTGTGTTTCCTTCCATGGGTCTATCTTAATATACATACTATGAATGTCCCCACAGTATCTTTTTTTATGGTTTTTTCTTTTATGACCGTTAAAATATGTAACGCGAATAGTTACATCTAATGTTACACATTTCTCCCGCTCTATTTTGAATCACCTCTTAAGTGAAGCCAAGAGTTTGCTGGTGTTTTCGCGTTTGAGTGATTCAATTATTTTTCTTTCAGTTTCTTGTTTGAACAGCGGCTGAGGCTCTATTGCTTTTTGGTCTTAGTTGTCCGACTTGCTAATTTTCCCAGCGATCCCAATATTGCGATGCATATGTTAGAGCTGGGCGAACGCCTGCCATGTATAATAAACCCTCAAGTTTAAGCGGCATTTGGGCTTGCTGCTTCGGTAAAAGGGCATTGCAAATATTCTGCCTTAGTACGATTGATTTGTAACCCGACGTTGTCACGTCGTAGCGTTTGCTCAATATGGTTGTTAAAATCGCATTGTTGAAGAGACTTCTATCACTATAAATTGCGCACTTGTGACGTCTTCTTTCTTTTGGATCGGCCAAACTATGCTGTGAGTAGAATAATCAGAGATAAACTCTTCTGATCAGATCTTAGAAATAAGTTGGTGCATGGTCTCTGCAAAGTCACTTCCAGGTCGGTAAACTGTCAAGTGAAGCAGCTTTGTTAAATTTAAGCTTAGACATCCGCCTTTCGTTTTGGTTATCGTCATTTAAGTTGCATGCCCATTCTGCCTCTGATGGCTTGATGAAGGTCTTCGTCGCCGTTACACAGTGTGCAGAAGGTGTTTTTCATATTATTAGCGCGTTTCCTTCTGCAAAGCTAGAGGTTTCGTTGCCAGTCTTCTTGCATTGCCACGTTCATATTACCTATTGGTAAGACTTCCATACGTTATTTCTGGAGTGAAAATTTGCAATATCTCTTAGCGCGCGCTTCTCGTGCTCTATTCTTCTTCTTCTGGCGAAGCTAATGTTCTAGCTATTTAAAATTGTATATGATCTGTTGATCTAAGATTGCGCTAACGATAGATTAAACTCCAAACTTAAATTAACTCGAAATTAAGTCGTTATGACAACTAAGGATGTAACTTACAAGAAGCTCAAATACAGCATCAAGGTGGTGAACGTTGTCTTCGAGGTCGTTCATCGTATCCGTATTGTCACATATTCCCACAGAAACTAAGCCAATATTGTTAAATTACACGATCTTTGAGGACCATTTACATGAACATTACATGAAGTAATGCACTCATTGTATGCTTCCTTAAATAAAATGAATGTGGCGAGTACTGTGTGGTAGATTCAATTAGATTAGATACAATACTATCCTTGCAAAGGGTATAACAAAATCAATTAAGCATGGCTTTTTTTTCTGCCAGATTGACAATATAACTATAGGTCAGTATTACATATAAATAAAAACCGTTAACTGTGTTAGTAATTTTAAAAGTTCTCTCTTTATATGTTTTCTTAAGTATCCAAATAATTTGTTTAAGCTAAGTTCACACGATTATCAGGTCTGACAATATTGTCAGATCTGTCAGGAAAAAAAATGTCTGAAATGTCTTACAACCATGTGAGCTTACAATTTTTTCTGACAAAATTGTAAGAAACGTCATTGTCAGGCCATTGTCAGACGGCCACCTGAAAATAAAATTGTCAGGTATCTGACAACCGTCTGAACACGTCTGAACACAAAATTTTTATTAATTGTCAGAGATTGAAAAATTGTCAGACTCATTGGAAATTGTAAGAAGGTGTTGTTAATGACATCTAACAATTTCTCAATTTTCAGATAATAATTATAGAGGCGAAATCGGTACATTTGAAGTTAGAGTGGAATTTTTGTGCAAAATTCATAAAAAAATGGATTTATGTGAGGAACGAAAAGTTGAAGACGATGTAAAGAAATCGCCAAAATCTCCATCGCCAAAAAAACAAAAAGCAAAACAACAAAGTTATGGGAAGAAAGTGGAAAGTGAGTGATCGCACGAAAACAATTTGAAATTAATCCAGGAGATTGAGACGTGACGCAGCTTGTGGGATGTTGGATGCGCAGAGTACAAACTGCCCAAGGCTAATCTGTGGCAAGAAGTTGCGGAAGCCATTAATATGCCGGTTAATGAATGCAAAGACAAGTGATCAAATCTGCGCACTACATTCAACAGTAATCTAGACAAGGTTCGAAAAAAAAGTCAGGACAAGCTGCAAATGAATCCATCCCAATCTCCTGGAAATATTTTAAACAAATGATGTTCCTGGAGGCAAACAAAGTGCTCCAATCCACACAATCAACATCATCTTTGGAATTGGTAAATATTTCTTCGTTTTTTTTTTTTTGGTTTTAAAAATCAATTTTGATTTCTGTGTTGTTTTTTTTTTCAGAATTCCACGCCGGACGAATATTCCTTTCTGAAACCATTTGGAAAGTGTGATATGCCATCAACGTCTAGACTGGGGAAGCGTCTTAAAAAGAAGGTTGGAATATTGACACTATTGCCATCCTCAGTAGATACCAGCACCAGCACGACCCTAAAACAAATGGCGGTTGAAGCACTGAAGTCCATTCTTACTCAGAAAAAAGATCCGAACACATCGCTATGCGAATACATGGCATCGGAATTGTAAAATGTAACCCCGCAGCAGAGTGCATATGCCAGATTGCAATTGACGCGTGCGTTTAATGATATAATTGACCAAGTTTCTTTGACGGTGCTACAGTTTTAATTAGTTTTTTCCTTCTAGTCTTCGCTACACAAGAGTGTAGCGTTTTCAACGAATTATTGATAATTCCAACCAACACCATCGATAACCCCATCGACCTGTAAAAAAATTCTCTTGAGTGAGTGAAAATAAACTAAATTGAGTTTACTTATTTTGTTTGTGTATTATTTTTTCGGTGTTTCGATGTTGTTGTTGAAGAGCAGGTGTTGTTTTTGAAATTAAAGAAGCCTATACTGCCACTCTAATTCACCTTCTTCGACAAAGCATGTCTTAAATTCGTTTTGTACATCTGTAGTTTCGATCTGAGTATCATCGCGTGACCTTTCCAAATAATGCAAAGTTCTGTCTTCAGTTGCTTCAGCGTTCCGCCAATTACCACAGATTATTTCATTGTTATCATTGTAATGATCGAACGAATTTCTCGGGGCATATTTCTTTTTATTTATTGTCATCAAGTAATTGTGGAGCACACAATGTGGAAGCGTGACTTTCTTTACCTTCTCGGCATCCAAATTGATGGGTTTGCGCAGCACTCGGAAACGTGCCGACATGATTCCAAAAAATATTTTCTATTAATCGGCGAGCTCGACTCAAGCGGTAATTAAAAACACGCTGGACAGCGTTGGCTAAATGGTTTCAATAAATTCGGCCGCAAAGCAAACGCATCATCTGCGACCAGAACATAAGGCACAGGCAAATTTCTATCTGGTAGTGATTTGTGTGGTGGTAAGCTTAGCTGAACATTATCAAGCGCTTTTCCAAATGTGCAGCGATTAAAAACACCACCATCAGAAAATCGTCCATTGCGATCGACGTCAATAAATAGCAGTTTGTATTCGGCATCGGCAATGCTGTGTGTGCCCTTATAATTATAGAAGATGCTGCCAGCATTTGGTGGTGCAACCATCACCACATGTTTTCCGTCGACTGCTCCAATGCAGTTTGAAAACTGCCACAGATCGTAGAATTTGCTGCCAACATCATCCCAAGCCTGTGGTGTTGTTGGTACCTAGAATTAAAGGACATTTTCTGTTCAATAGTGTGTACATTGAACTATGTAGTAAAATAATTTTACCTGTAGATATTCGTTCACCAGCACTTTGTAAATGGCATCAAGAACTTCTGGAATGATGGACGAGATCGTTGCGACAGGAATACGGAACAGGTAATGCAGAGACCGAAAAGAATCACCCGTGGCTATGTAGCGTAGAGTCAATGCAAGCCGTTCATCCGCTGAAATGCTCGCGCGCATATTCGTGTCTTGCTTTTTAATAATTGGAGTAACCAAAGCAAGAAGATTATCAAATTGTTTCGAGTCCATCCGCAAAAAATTGTGATACCTTGCCGGCTCCTCAACGCGCAATTCGATGTGCAATTTAGCATAGAATTCCTCTTCCTGGCGACGGGCCGCCTTGGTCCAAACACTACGTCGCGGTCGTTTTTGTGGCAATTCTTCATCATCACTTTCTTCCAACTCATTGGCAGTTAAAATGGTAGGAAGCTGGATATTACGTTCCATTTTATTTACAATATTTCAGATATTTCACTTTCACTTTTCTCTCCACACGACGAACAAAACTTTCAGTTTAATTTCTCTGACAATGCCTTTCAATGTATCAGACAATTTTTCATAAACAAACCTCTTCCAATCGTGTGAACTGACAATTTTCAACCTGACAATATTTTTAGAAACTTCATTGTCAGACGGCCAGCTGACCTTATACCAATCGTGTGAACTGACAATTTTTCATTGTAAGGTTTTTTGCAATTGTCAGCTGATTTGCACACATTGTATGACAAATGACAGTTTTAACAATATTGTCAGACCTGACAATCGTCTGAACTTGGCTTTACTAGCATTTGGTTGAGTGGTGATATCATTTCGTGCTCTGATAGAACATTTTTACCAAAAAAAGTTTCCATTATTTCTCGTAGGATTTGACATTTTCCTACGAAATGTAGAGTATACTCTCCTTCTTCCAATTTGGAAGAATACATGCTGCATAGTATAGGAACAATGTCTCTATGGGGGACGAAATTGATTCTTAGAAGCTCTCCACGAAGTTTGACCATCATTGAGATCTCCTGAATTGTATGAACATCTTGAAAACAGTTTCTGCCCTCCAGGTTGTTATTAGGTGAACCCAATGCTTCATCTAAGACCTTTCTTTTTTCCTCTTCGTCGACTTGTTCTATCAATCGGTATAATATATTTTTCCAATTCCTTCCTTCCAGGTTCAACTCAACGCCATACCCATGAGCTTATCCTATTGACTCTTGAAACCGTGCAGCTTTATTTCGCACTATTTGTAGGGCCACTATTTTTGATAGCCGGTTGTCCGGCATATTTAGCACATGCGGAGCTAAAGAATTTTTATATATAAAGAGATAAGCCTCTTTACAGCATAAGCATAAAGTTCAGCGTATTTGCAGGGAAGTGAAAAGTTTTCTTAATGAAAAAACATAGCAGTTTTTCGAGCTCTTCATATGACCTATACCTACAGTGGCTATACCACCTTGATCAAAAAGTTCCTGGTGGCGTCACCGTGTAGCGCTCCCATTGTTCCGTGTTGGTGATTTTTTACAATTTTAGAAATGGATTTAAATTTGAAACAACTAACTTGTATTAAATTTTGCGTAAAAAAAGGATTTAATAGTGCGCGAACGTTGAAAATGTTGGAAAAGTATTTCGGCAACGATTCTCTAAAGAAAACGGTCGTTAACCAGTGACACGAGTGGTTCAAAAGTGGTCGTGAGTCAATCGAAGATGTTGAATGCAGTGGCAGACCATCGACATCGAAAACCGACGATAACATTGATGAAGTAAAAGAAATGTTGGTCAATAACCGCAAATTAACCATCAGAGAGATTATTTTTTTACTGATTTGAATATTTTCTTGAAGAATAAATTTGTTTTAAAATATAAAGACAGTTCATAACTATGTATATTTAGTTATCAAAATAGATTTAATGGTTTCTTCTGGTTTATTTTAAAACAGAAAAAAACTCTTCCCGATGGAGTATTTGACTCCGGCGGACATAAGCCAAATTCTACAATGCTCAAAATATTTTTGAAACTCATGTTTTCTTGTAAAATGATTGAATATTTCCATCCATCTATCTTACGCAGTCTTCTGATTATCTACCCATTCGTGGCATAACTTTTTACACACGCAAATTCATCGAAAGTTTGTATGTCATCAACCGCTTTTCTTTCTCGTAATAAACATTAAACTTTCTTCAACTTGGTCCCAAGACGGAACTGTACGGAGAAGTACCCATTCCAAAACTTCAACTTCAGCAAATGCTCTGTCCCATTGACTTAAATTTTCAATGCAACCATTGTAAAAATCACTGACGTGTATTTTGATTTTTTCTGGAATAGTAAGATCGTCTAGCTCTAAATCCTTAATCATTTTTTTAATAATTACTGGCAAAAAACACTTACCTCTTCTTTGTTCCATTTTTAATTTAAGATCTTTGATGAGCAGGGACACTTTCGTCATACATATTTCCTTTCAATCTGGAAAATGTTTTTATGAAAAAGACTTCGTCGCAGGGCTTTTTTAAGAATTCCTTTATTGTAGTTGGGCGCTTTGGTTGCGATAAAAGGCAAACCTTCTATTTATTTATTTTAAAATCAAATGTCACTTAAAAATAATTGTAATAGAATCGATAGCCCTCGAATAAAGTTCACTGCTTTTCGCGTGATTCATCTTTTCTTTTCTTTTCATTACACTACTTAGTTGCTCAATTTTTAGACATCATTTTGGTCATTCGAGCCTTCAATGGTTTAAAACTGCATCGCAAATTTCTTTTAATTGTTCAACACAAACTGTATAAATATAAAAGTATGAACATATTTTTACAACAATTATAGGATTTTCTAATAACGACTTGACAAATTTTTTTTTAAATAAAAGGCAAACCATTTGAGATATTTCAAAAACTTTATTATTGGCTTGAAGTACAATCAAAACATTTATGAATGGAACCCGACTCCGTTCATATGGCCACCGCGGGCACGTTTGCAGCGGTCGATTTGTTGGACCCAATTTTCAACGACTCGGCCACACAATTTCGCGTTCATTGTTGGCTCTGAGCTCTTCTAACCTCGTCGACGTGTTGGCATAAACCAATGACTTAACGTAGCCCCACATAAAATAGTCAAGCGGAGTTAATCGCACGAACGAGGCGGCCCATCGACTGGCCCATATCTTGAGATAACACGCTCACCATACTTACCCTTCAATAAATCGATTGTAGCGTGTGCTGTGTGGCTCGTGGCACCATCCTGTTAAAACCACTTGTTGTTCAAGTCCATATCTTCCATTCGAGCCAAAAATATTCGGTGATCATGTCGCGATAACGCTGAACATTCACAGTAACGTGACGATCGTTATCGTCGACGAAAAAATATGGCACAATAACGCCTCCGGCATGCAAACTGCACCAAAGAGTTATTTTTTGTGGATGAAGTGGTAATTCATGAAGCACATGTGGGTTTTCACCCGACCAATAACGCATATTTTGCTTATTGACGAACTCATTGAGCCAAAAATGAGTTTCGTCACTGAAGATGATTTTGCGATGAAATTCATCATCTTGGCGCATCTTCTTCAGAACCCAATCCAAGAACGTACGTCGCTTCAAATGGTCCATCGGCTTCAAAGCTAGCTTGATCTTGTATGGGTGTGAACCAAGATCCTTACGCAAAATACGCCATAATGTGGTCTGAGCGATGCCCAATTCTTGAGAACGCCGTGGAATTGACTGATTTTGATCGTTTGCTATGGACGTCTGAACTTGGAGTTAACACTCCTAAAGTTGCAGTCACCGACTCCGAATATCTGTAGAAAATTTTTATAATTTGCAGACGTTGCTCATTAATGTACTTTACCATGATGAAAATGTTGAGTTTACTGAATAAATTGACAGTGACAGTTTGATGATTAGTGAAAGAGTGCGTTCACAAATTAAATTCAAAGTTGTCAAGTCAATATTGGAAAACCCTATACCTTACCTACTTCTCCAATCAGATATATATTAAGTAATAAAAAAAATTAAAACAATAAAAACAATCAAGAAACATAGAGATCGCTGTTTTCTTTTTCTAGAAAATGCAACTTTATTGTGAAAAAATGATTCCAAATGAATCAATTAAAGTATTACCCATCGCTAGCTACAACTTTACCATTTTTCTGGCAGCGCTCGAGTATCGTTATGGTAAAAGTTTTTATCTTTTGATCACAGGCGAAAAAACGATCTCGGCTTTACATTATAAGGAACCCATTTTCCAACGCATGCAATCGCTTGAAAATGGTTTGGCGGATAACTCCCAATGCCGAAACAAACTTTTCTTGTACTTGGTAAGGATCCTCATCGAGAAATGCCTCCAATTCACTGTCTTCTTCAACATCTCCGTAAACTTTTTGGAGCTTTCGATACGCTTCAGCCGCCGTGTTCTTCGGATGAAAGAAGAAAATCAACACTTTCCGCAAATGTCGATTATTTGGCACAAAATCAGACATATTCACACAACAAAAAGTAAATGACGCCAAGAAAAAACCACTAATGTATCAAAACGGTGGATATGTCAAAATCGACCAGCACTTACTGCTGGAGCCATCTATTGACTTAGAGACTTAGTTGCGCACCTAATATAAAGAAATTATTAAAATGACAACCAACTATCAGGACTTCATTGCACGTATGACTAATTTGCAAACCGAAAACTGTGAGCTTAAAGCAAATGTGTGCGTACTGGAAGAAAAAAAAAAATAGATCATCGAGCCATGCCAAACTCTCTAATACCACTGAAATTGTCAATGTGCCAATTGTAAACAATGTAAGTGCGATGCAAGCAACATTGCAACTTGTACGTGATGATGTACGATTACGATGAAATGAAATGAACACAAACATTTTCAGAGGTCATCATAATGGTGCAGTAATATACAGGGTGTCCCCTAATTCGTAAAGAATAATTTGAGAAATAGCTCTTGGGAATGTTTTAAGAAAAAAATTGTTTCTACAGTAAGGGTCTATCGCCAATACTGACATCATTTATCTACCAACATACGTTGGTGTAGCCTGTTAATATTATTTCGCAAAAAAACGTTTCGTGTGTACTTTGACCTTAAATAATTTTTTATGTGTTAGTGATTTCGTTCTCAATTTTTTACATTTTTTTTAAAACATCAAAACAAACGGATTAAAAAATTAGTATATAATTTTATACATCAGAAGCCACATTTACGAGTATGTCTAACGTAACTGGATTAGATTAACAACTTAACTCCTCGAACTCGCTAAATCGTCAAAGCAGCAAGAAAAAGTGTAAATACGTTTGGACAACAAATATTTGGATATTGCTGCGTAAGAAGAACGGAAACTATGCAATCAAAGTGAAGTGTTCTCTTACTTATAATTTAGCGAAAATTATTCAAATACCTTGCAAAGTGTATCTCATTTATCGTTTATTTTTGTATACCCAGTCATATACAATAAAAAATCTCCGCGGTTTTTTGTTTGAAAAAAAAAAAAAAATCTTTATTCAAATCAATTTCAATCAGGAACCTATTGGCCATTATTATTGCCATTTTCCGCGTAGCTTCATAATTCCATCGGTGTAGAACTTCTGTGGCTTATCAGCAAATAACTTGGCCAAGTGATTTTCAGCGGCTCTTCGGTCAGCCAATTTTTTACCATCAAGAGAGCTTTGCAAAGACCGAAACAAATGATAATCAGAGGATGCAAGGTCCGGGCTATACGGTAGATGGATCAAAACTTCCCAACCAAGCTCCGTCAATTTGTTCCGGGTCATCAAAGATGTGTGTAACCTAGCATTGTCATGATGGAAGTCAACTCCCTTTCTGTTGGCCAATTCTGATCGCTAATTCTTGATAGCTTCATTCAAACGGTCGATTTGTGCACAGTAGGGGATTGAATTGACCGTTTCGCCACGTTCTAGCAGCTCATAATACACAATTTCCTTCCAATCCCACCAAACACTCAACATAACCTTGTTTGCCTTCAATCCAGGCTTTGAAGTCGTTTGTGGATGACCACCGGCCTTTGACCATGATCGCTTGCGTTGGATATTCTCGTATTCAATTCATTTTTCATTGCCCGTAATGAATCGCTTCAAAAATGGTTCCACTGATGGTTATTCGGTCAATTAAATTTCTTTGCGTTAATTCATGTGGCACCCAAACATCGAGCTTCTTTGAGTAGCCTGCTCGTTTAAGATGATTCCAAACCATCATACGGTTGATGTTTAGTGTCTCGGCAATCTCCAGACAGCTTCCGTGTTGTCTGACTTTTTCAAAGAAAGGCCGACCAGTGCGAGGTGTATCTCTTATATCGAAATTTCCGGAACGGAATCGAACAAACCACTCCTGGCGTTCACTCACACCATTCTCACCATCACATAGCGAATTTTTTCAGATATTTCACTCAAATTCAAATCAGTATAACTTTTAACACGATCAACGAATTACACAGCTGTCTTCACAAACAATGAAGCTTGACATGTCACCTTTCAAACACGTGTACGTTTGACAAAATCAAATTAGTGTTTCGAGATAAATGGACACCAACACCATCTAGTAACAAAAAACGGGGAAACTTATTATCGGACCCAAACATATTGTGATTCATCGTGAGATTTTATTTTCAATAGGCTTTTTGTGACAGATCACGCATGGCTTCTATCAAACTGCTTTATCATTTTTGTTCAGTATTGTTTGGCAAATCATCATGGAATGACTCATACCACAACAGCATCTTCAAATTGTTTAGCTGTATTACGAAAATCAGCGATCTGCGAGAAATGTTTTTCGTGTCATTCGAGGAACTTACGGTGCGCATAATCGACCTACTGAAACCACTATTGCCAATACCATTCGCAAAATTGGAGTCCCAGTTTACATAAGTGGATGATACTCGACCGGTTAGACTACATCCAGCAGGTAGTGAAGAGACTATAGCAGCTGTAGCTGAGAGTGTACACAGCTTGGCTTGGCGTATTCGACAACTTGGATTTTACGTGAGGATCTCGGCCTAAAAGCTTACAAAACTCAACTTGTGCAAGAATTGAAGTCAGGCGACTTGAATAAGAGTCATATTTTCAGTGAATGGGCTCCGAAAAAACTCAATGAAAATCCGGTGTTTAATCGTGAAATTTTGTTCAATGATGAAACCCATTTCTGGCTCAATGGATACGTTAATAAACAAAATTGCTGTATTTGGGCTGACGAGTAACCCGAAGAGTATCAAGAGCTACCATTACATCCATTAAAAACAACGGTATGGTGTGGTTTATGGGCAGTTGGAATCATTGGTCCATGTCTTTAAAAATGAGGCAAATTAGAATGCTACCGTCAATGGTAACCGTTATCACGCCATAATAACGGACTATGTGCTTCCTGAAATTTAAGCACGTGGTCTCGGTGAGCTCGGGTTTCATTAAGGCGGTGCTACGAGCCATACAGCGCGTGAATCAATGGACTTGTTGAGAAATCATTTTGGTGAGTACTTAATTTCACATTTTAGACTATTTTCTCTGGAGATATGTAAAGTCTCAGGTCTTCATGAATAAGCCAGGAATTAGCGAGATACCAGTCGGCATGTTCGAACTAATCGCCCAAAATTGGACCTTCCGCATGGACCACCTCAGACGTAGTTTTGGCCAACATTTACATGATATCATTTTCAAAACGTAAATGCCATGAATTGTTGTTTTAGCTGATAATAAAAATTTTAAGTACACCCTTTGTTTCACATCGGTAGCTCTAGTGTTAAATTTGTTTTAATGGTGCATTCGCTTTTGGCTTATGCTTAAGCATAGTTAAAAAATGTCTCTTATAAATAGTTTACTACCTATATGCATTAAATTATATGCTATTTTGAAATAAGAAAAATATAAAAGTAAAATTACAGCTTTTGCCGATGATACGGCGTTGACATATACTAATAGGACTTTATTTAAATAGGTAATAAATCTCCATCATGACTTGCAAAGACAAAAGTTCGCAAAACATGAACCTTAAACACATGGGCTGAAAAAACAGTGCCGTTTTATAGTAAAACACAAAATTTTTGCAAAATTCAACTTTATTTATCAATATAGTTGCCTTCGAGGGCGATACACTGATTGAAACGATTTTTCAATCTTTCGATACCAGTTTTGTAGTACGATTTCGGTTTAGCCTGTTTCGGCGATTACTCCTTCATCGGTCTTAAATCACTTTCCGGCGAGCATGCGAACAGGAAATAGTCGCTGGGGTCCAAATTTGGAGAATACGGTGGGTGGGGAAGCAATTCGTAGCCGAATTGCCATAATTTTCATCGACTTGTGAAACGGTGCATTGTCTTGATGAAACAGCACTTTCTTTTTCTTCAAATACGGCCGTTTTTCTGCGATTTCGTCCTCCAAACGCTCCAACAACGCAATGTAATAGTCGCTGTTGATAGTCTGCCCTTTTTGGAGATAGTCGATGAAAATTATTCCATGTGTATCCCAAAATACGGATGCCATAACCTTGCCAGCCGACTGTTGAGCTTTTGGTCGTTGACTCCCGACTTGACTCTGGTGTGAAGTGATGGAGCCAAGTTTCATCCATTGTCACATAGCAACGCAAAAATTCGGCTTTATTGCCGTTGAACAGCTTTAAACACTCCTCTGAATCATCAACACGTTGTTGTTTTTGGTCGACTGTGAGCAAACGCAGCACCCACTTTGAACAGAGCTTTCGCATGTGCAAATATTCGTGTATGATATATTAAACACACTCTTTTGATATCTTCAGAGCCTCAGCTATCTCGATCAACTTCACTTTACGGTCATTGGTAATCATTTTGTGGACTTTTTTGATGTTTTCATCTGAAACAGCCTCTTGTGGACTTCCACTACGTGCATCATCTTCGGTGCTTGTATGAACACTTTTAAATTTTTCAATTTACTTGCGAATGGTTCGTTCGGCTGGTGCAGAGTCCAAAGCCATTTCTTTGCATCGGCTGCATTCTTTCCCATCAAAAAGCAATGATAAATCAACACACGAAATTGCTTTGAATCCATTTTTTTCACAATAACAAAAGTTGCTTCACTCACAACGCTATATCTCGAGAACTAACCGTCCGACAGCTGTCAAATTTATACACGTATCTTTTAAAGGTTGGTACTAACTGAAAATGGTTTGGATTTAATTCAAGTGGTACCCTCTATTAGAAACGGCCCAGTATTATTTAGCAACAAAACTAAAATAATGCAAAAAGGTGATGATCTGGTTGACTATAATATATCTTTTCACTCAAATGCCTCTGCTAAATATGTTGTAGTTTCTTTTTAATCATACTTGTGGTGGAGGTAGCTTTGATGAAAATATATTACTTTTGTTTAAAATAGAAAATTCTAATAGATACGAATCTAAATTTGAAGGTATCAGCAGCAGAGCTGAATATGTACAAGATTTCTGTACTCAAGTGTTTTTATGTTAGAATCGTACTCCTAAGAAAAGGTATTGTTAATAATTTACTATGGGCACCGAAGGTGGTAGGTCAAAAACACATTGCTGGAATCATTTTTTTAAAAAAATGAGAATAGACTTTGCTTTGTAGACTTCGTGTTTTGCCTTTGGAGCACCTAAATGCTTATAGTGCTATAGATGTTATTTTAAGGCTATAGCATAACTCTAAAAAGCTTAAGTATATTTAATCTGAGATTTAACACTCAACCATTTGTTAATGCCCCGACTTCAAAGAAAACTGTCTTCCCGAACTTTTACACTGTTTCACCATCTAAATTTTTCAACGTACTGCAGTGAAGCTTCTACAAGAGGGTTTGGATAGTCGAATCAATTGCGATGACATTTAATCATGTTTCGTAAAACATGATTAACATGATGCGGAAACTTTTCCTAACATTCTATTTGTGAAATTCAAAAGAGTGGAATGCAAGCAGAGAGTTATGAGAGTAAAGCGACAGTAGAAGTTATCGACTGTATTACTTGGCCAGCATCTTGAAAAGTAACGAATTTATTTAAATGAAAGCCTTACACCGCAAATTCGATTTATTTATAACAAAGCTAAACAAACCAAATGGAAAAAATGTTTATGGATAAAAAATGGTGATTTGTTAATGAAAAAAAAGGAGAAAAGATCTTTAAAATTCTTTGTTTGGAGGATCTTGATAAATTAGCATAATCTTTTATGATCCTCATACAAGTCATTTTAATTCTCTTTTTTGTAATTTTGATAAAGATTCTTTTCAAAGTGTATTTCATGATAATCCTTATACAAACTTTTTCCTTATCCATCAAAACATCAGAAGTGTGCGTAAAAATTTTGATCTGCTTGTTGCTCATTTGTTAAAAAGCCTGATATCATTTTTATCTCAGAAATTTGGATTTGCGACCATGAAAAGGACTTTTATAATATGCCCGGTTTATAAATAGTTGCCTTATTTATAAAGGAAAATTTAAACTGTGAGTATGTGTACAAATGTTGTTCTTTCCTAAGCTCAGATATGATTAAGACTTTTTGTACTATAGAAGCACAGAAATTAGGCTTTTTTTTTTTTCTTTTTTTGTGTTTTTATCGTTTCCATGATAAAAGTAAGGATGTTTTCATTGGCGATATAACTTCAGTTTTGAGTAGGGGGAATGCACGTAATCTTTTCATTCTAGGTGATATTAACATAGATATACTGAGTGCCTATTTGAAAACAATGAGTTATAAAAGTTTAATCTCGGCTCATGGCTTAGTGTCTTGCATTAATGTACCAACAAGAATTGCTGGCGTATCTGAAACTTGCATTGATCATATCTATACTAGACTTGATCATAATACTAATTTATCTCTTGTCAGCACTGTGTCTGATTTCAGAATCACCGATCATTGCCTGACGTGCCTCTTTCTTTTAAATACATAGTAAAAAAACCTGCGAAAATAGACAAACCTGTAAAAAATAGCAAACGCATTAGCTATGTAAACTTAAATGCATACTTACTTCAAGAAAATTGGTGTAGAGTTTACATTGAAACTGACCCTTGTGTTGCTTTCAACTTAATATATTTATTAATGTCTTAAGGAGTCATGCTGAGATGTGTACGGAATCGGAAGCACACAGAAGTTCTGTAACGAAGAGACTCAAACCCTGAATGACTTAATGTTTGCTGAAATTTTTGTTTTTAAAAATGAATTACAAACAAAATGTAAAAAGTATCCAAACGACGCTAAACTACAGAAAAAGTATCGTAACATTTGTAATGAAATTAACATCCTCATTTTACTCAAAGAAGGAGTGGGAATTCATTAACGAATTATTTCATATACATGGTTATTCTGGATCACTGGTGTGTATTAAAATAAATAATAAGGAAACAACAAGTTCTGGCTAAATAGGCCAGAATTTTAATGACTTTTTTTACAAAGGTTGCTTCCTGAACTCTTAGAAATGCAGGCTTTGATAACAATTTGCAGTGCGTAGATTGCTGTCTATCTCAAGAAAACAATTGTTACTTCAAGCCAATTACATCCTTCAAACTACATAAACAAATTAAGCTATTGTATTATATAAATCAAAGTCCTTCACACGGAATAGTTATTCGAATGCCTTTATTAAGAATATAGCGATGTACTGGCACACATTTTCAATAAAAGTATATACAATGGCAAATATCCAGACATATTTAAAAAAGCTGATCGTATAGATGCTAATAATTATCGACCTATATCTGTCCATAACGTATTCTCCAAAATTGTTGAGAAAGTTATCAAGAAAAGGGTTGTTGATTTTCTTGAAAAAACATTCCTTCTTCAGTTCGAATCAATTTGGCTTTAGAGCTGGTAAGTCAACTGAGGACGCTCTCTTGATTTTTTTTTTGAGGAAATTTATTGGAGTATGAATAATAAAAGGTTTACTGCTGATTTGTTCATTGACATTATGAAAGCGTTTGATACAGTGGACTATGTTTTATTAAGTCTTTTTAAGCGATTAATACACAATTCAAGCTGTAGTCACCCAAGACTCCGTACTCGGCTCCATTCTATTTTTAATCTATATGAATTCCATCTTTAGCCTACCTTTGAAAGGAAAAAAAAAAACGGCTTTGCAGATGATATTGCCTTCTTTTCTTTAAGTGTCTCTTTTGAATCTGATGGCAGATATTAACCACGACTTAGAGGTATTAAGACACTGGTTTTCAGTACACGGGCTGGTATTCAGTGAGAAAACCAAAATTATGTTTTTTAAACTTACAGTGCTCGATTGTTACCCTAAATTATTTATGTTTCACAGCTGGGACTTTTGACACTGCCAGAGCTTGCTCACTAAAATGCTTTTCAATTGAAAATGTTTCATCGTTCAAATATCTTGGCCTTCTTACAGACTCTAAAATGAATTGGAACACACATACCTCGTTATTAGAAACTTATCTTTAAAAACCTACATATATGTATAATGTATCATTTAAAGCGATTATGTTCCCAAAAACTACTAAAAATAGTTTACTATGCATTAGTACAATCTAAACTGCAATATGGCCTGGAGTGTATTTTTTTAATTATACAGTAGGGAGTCATTTGCCTCTAGAACTTCATGCTGCAGAATTGACTTCTCATCGCACTCTTTCATTTTATATCCGCATTTGTAATTAAATAAAAATTATTTGAATTTTAATATTGGGTATGTAATTTAATTCGTGCGGTTTTTTTTTTTAAATTTGAACGTTTATTTAAGAAAAACATGTACAATAGTATTATTCAAAGTATTGTCCATCTGAAGCTATGACTTTTTCCTATCTTTCTGGCAATTTTTGGATCCCATCCCAAAAGAACTGCGCCGGGTTGGCAGCCAAGAATGAGTCAAGCCAATTTTTGATATTCTGCTCTGATGTGAACCGTATTTCAGTGAGGGCGTTCTGCATCGACCGGAATAAATGGTAGTCAGAAGGGGCGAGGTCTGAGCTATATGGCGGGTGGGGTAAGACTTCCCATCCACTGTTTTCCAAATAGTTCTTAACTGGAATAGCAACGTGGGGCCGAGCGTTGTCATGATGGAAAATTATTGCCTCGTGTCTGGTCGCATATTCCGGGCGTTTTTCGGCTACTGCTCTCTTCAGATGGATAAATTGTGTTCAATATTGATGGTTTCACCCGGTTTTAGCTGCTCATAATACAGCACACCCATCTGATCCTACCAAATACAGAGCATTACCTTCGCGCTATGGATATTCGGCTTTGCCGTTGATTTGGCTGGTTGGCCGGGTTTCACATATGATTTTTGCGCTTGGGGTTATCGTAATGGATCCATTTTTCATCACCAGTAACAATCCGATGCAAAAATGACTTCCTTTTGTAGCGTTCCAGCAGCATTTCGGACATGCAAAACCGCCTTTCGACGTCTCTTGGCTTGAGTTCATGTGGAACCCAATTTAGTTGCTTTTGAATACATCCAGCTGCTCTTAAACGTTTTGAAATGGCTGCTTGAGTGACACCCAAAGATTCTGCGAGCTCTTCTTGTATTGGACAACAATCTTCATGAGTAATGCTTCCAGTTCTTTATCTTCAAACATTCGTCTTCCAAGCCAAAATCACCACTTTTAAATCGTGCAAAACACTTTTGACACGTTCGCTCAGCTAGCGCATGTTCACCATAAACTTCCACTAAAATACGATGACTTTCTTCCTATTAAAGGAATAAAGAAGAATTCCCCGCAAAAACACTTTTTCAAGCACAAAGTTCGACATATTTGAGTGAAAAAAAAGATTATTATTATAAAACAAGTTACGCCATCTATTAGCAAACCGCACGAAGTTAAAGACCCAATAAAAAAATTAGTATTCGCAGAGAAAGTCTTGTGTTTTCGTCGTTCCAACTGCGGCAAGTTGTATATGATAGTCAAAAAAACAACAAGGTAATATAATGGAGTGGATTTAAGAGCATAGAAATTATGAATTTAAAAAACTGAATTTTAGCTGTATATGTCTAAACATAAGTCAATTATGTAAGTGTCATTGTTTTGGTTGAAACAAACGTTAAGGATGAAGAAAAAGAATTCTTTGAGATCGAAGGTTTTCATAAACCGGAATTCATAAACCAAAAACAATCAAGGGGCGGAGGGATTATGATGTTTCTTAAAAATGATATGACTTATGAACGAATACCTTTAATGACCTATGCATATGAAAGTATATCTGTAAGTAAGTAACAGATTCATTTAGAAAAAAAATAAATTCATTTATCACTGAACTTGAGAAAAATGTTGCGTGTGGCGAGGAGGTAATACTGAAAGGTGATGAAACAAACTCCTGTGTAAAGAATTATTTAGAAACACTCGCATCCAAAGGGCTTACAAATATTATAAATAGCAATACTCGAGTGGATTTGCAAAAAGGAACCTCTACTCTAATAGACCACATCATAGTCAAAATGCATAAAAATATAATTTTATCTGGAGTAGTGGAGACTGATATATCGACCTCCAGTAGAAAACTCCAAGCAACGTGTGGATAGTCTAAAAAGTGCAATTGTTAACAATCTGATCTCCTCACCTGATTGGTCAATTATTGAAAGCTGTGCCGATGTAGAAGGAGCGTATGAGAAATTTGTAGAAAAAATGAACGAGATCTATGCAAACGCAACCTTAAAAACAAATAAGAGAAGACGTAAAAACCATAATCCATGGATATCAAATGGACTTGAAGTTACTGCAAAACTAAATTAATAAAAAAATCTCTATACAAAAGCCGTCGTTTTACAAGAATCGTTTGCACCAAGCGAATAATAACCCAAAGGAAACTTGGGAAATAATAAATGAATTGTTGGGATGAAGAAAAACTAATTTGGACGACTTCATTGTAAAACATTGTGGCTCAAATAAAAATTTCAATACATTAGCTAATGAATGTGCTAACGGGTATAGCAAACAGGCTTCTAAAATTATTCATTACTGCAGCATTAAAACTTCGAATCATATATGTACGACTATTCCTAACTCGATTTTTGTGGAAAAATTCATTGGAAACCAATGAAGCCGAAATGCGTATGATCCTGCAATATATCAAAACCAAAAAATTTCCTGGTGCAGATGTCATAAGGGCATGCGACCTAAAAAATTATGCAAACATTTTCGCCCCAGTTTTAAGCAAAATCGTTAATAGGTGTCTATCTGAGCGACAAATACCGACTATTCTTAAGACGGCAATTGTAAGACCAATATACAAAGGTGGTGAAAAGAACGCTTTAGAGAACTATAGGCCTATCTCTATATTACCAATAGTTGAAAAATGTCTTGAAGAAGTTGTAACAAGAAGACTTTGGAGGTCTCTAGACAAGGAGAAAACCATAGCGAAGAACCAGTTCGGGTTTCAAAAGAATAAAAGCACAGGAAAACTTCTTGGTGAACTTGCAAATTTAGTCAATGAGAGTCTGAATTTAAATCATCACGTAATGGTAATGTTCATCGACTTTAGCAAGGCATTCGATACTTTGAATCACCGTGAACTAATGGACATCCTGAATCATGCTGGAATAAGAGGGGTCTTAGCAGATTGGTTATGCAATTATTTAAATAACAGAGGTTTTAAAGTGAAAATAGCAGGCGAATTGAGTGAATGGAAGGAAGTCAAATATATCGTTCCACAAGGCTCGAAACTAGGACCCGTATTATTATCCTGTACACGAACGAACTTCTTAAAATCTTCAAGAGTAGTATTTCATTCGCATATGCCGATAATATGTCAATTGTATTGTATTTCAGCATGCATGCTTCGAAACAGCTATGAGGATAATGCAGGAGGATTTCGAGGAAGCTATAAAGTGGTCTCATGACATGGGGCTTGTAATAAACGAAAAGAAATGTAAGCTCATGCACATTAGGGGAACACGCGGTAAAGCAACAAAACCTACAATTCATTTTCGGAACCCCGAGTGTCCGCATGCGAAAACTGAGCAAATAGAAGTTGTGGAAGAATACAAATATCTTGGAATTGTAATCGACAGTCACTTTCGTTGGGAAAACCATATTCAGAGGCTCAGGTCAGATATGAAAAAAGCACTTTTCGCGATGGTATATCTGAAAAAATGCTCAACTATTACAGTGTTTAAAAAAGTATATTACGCATTAGTGGAATCCAAACTAAGCTATGGAAGTGCAGCAAAATACCATTTAGATAAATTGCAAAAGCTGCAAGCAAATATTGGGTGTATACTTTAATTCGTGCGTTTTTTTTTTTTTCAAAATTTGAACGTTTATTTAAGAAAAACATGTACAATAGTATTATTCAAAGTATTGCCCATCTGAAGCTGTGACTTTTTCCCATCTTTCTGGCAATTTGTGGATCCCATCCCAAAAGAACTGCACCGGCTTGACAGCCAAGAATGAATCAAGCCAATTTTTGATATTCTGCCAACCGTATTTCAATGAGGGCGTTCTGCAGCGACCGGAACAAATAGTAGTCAGAAGGGGCAAGGTCTGGGCTATAAGGCAGGTGGGGTAAGACTTCCCATCCACTGTTATACAAATAGTTCTTAACCGGAATAGCAACGTGGGGCCGAGCGTTGTCATGATGGAAAATTATTGCCTCTTGTCTGGTCGCATATTCCGGGCGTTTTTCGGCTACTGCTCTCTTCAAACGGATTAATTGTGTTCGGTAGCTTTGTCCATTGATGGTTTCACCCGGTTTTAGCAGCTCTTAATACAGCACACCCATCTGATCCCACCAAATACAGAGCATTACCTTCGCGCAATGGATATTCGGCTTTGCTGTTAATTTGGCTGGTTGGCCGGGTTTCACATATGATTTTTTACGCTTGGGGTTGGATCCATTTTTTACCACCAGTAACAATCCGATGCAAAAATGACTTTCTTTTGTGGCGTTCCAGCACCATTTCGGACATGCAAAACCGCCTTTCGACGTCTCTCCGCTTTAGTTCATGTGAAACCCAATTTCCTTGTTTTTGAATGTATACAGCTGCCTTTAAAAGTTTTGAAATGGCTGCTTGAGTGACATCCAAAGATTCTGCGAGCTCTTCTTGTGTTTGGCAACAATCTTCATAAAGTAATGCTTCCAGTTCTTCATCTTCGAACTTTTTTAGCTGCCCAGGACGTTCATCGTCTTCCAAGACAAAATCACCACTTTTAAATAGTGGAAACCACTTTTGGCACGTTCGCTCAACTAGCGCATGTTCACCATAAACTTCCACCAAAATACGATGACTTTCGGCAGCAGTTTTCTTCATATTAAACTAATGAAGAAGAACTCCCCGCAAAAACACTTTTTCAGGCACAAAGTTCGACATATTTGAGTAAAAAAAATTATTGTTGTGTACGCTTCAAATGAATGACATATACTGAAATGACGTACAATGACAGTAGCTTTCCAACGCATGTTCCAATGGAATAATAACAATAGAACAATACAAGTTACGCCATATGTATGGAAATCGTACGAATTAAGTTATACAGTAGGGAGTCATTTGCCTCTAGAACTTCTGCGGAATTGACTTCTCATCGCACTTTTTCATTTTGATTCAGCATTTGTAATTAAATAGAAATTAGTTGAATTTTAATAAAAAAAATTAGTATTCGCAGAGAAAGTCTTGTGTTTTTGTCGTTCCAGCTGCGGCAAGTTGTATATGACATGCCAAATTTGCAGAATGAATGAAAATAGGCCAATATGCTGTGCTAACGAGGGCTATTTGATAAGTACCCGGATTGGAAGATAACCGGCGCTACTGAGCCAAAATTTATTATAACCTATTTTAGTCCGCCTGTCAAAAATTGATGATAATCCGACGCTTAGTTTTGTTTTGACACCCATTTCAAAGCATCGTGCTAGTTTTTTTTACGAGCATGGAAAAAGGGCAGTATCGCTCGGTGATCCAGTTCTTGTTTTTGAGCGGCAAAACCTACGAGAAAATTTAGCCCATTTTCTATGGTCCCTATGGGGCCCATTCACATTCGTTTACTATTGGTTCGCAGAGTTTCGCCGTGGCCACACGTTGGTTTTTGATAAACCACACCCAGGTGGCCCAAAAACGAATTGGCGGACCGCCGAGAGAAAATTCGAGAGTTGACTGAGATAGCAGACATCTCAACTGAACGCGTTAGCCATATCCTGCTCGAGATTTTTGGTATGAGAAAGCTGTCCGCGCGATGGGTGCCGCGTTTGCTCACACCGGAAAACAAGCGCGGTCGTGAAAAAACTTCAGACATATTTGGCCTTGTTTAATCGAAATTCGAAGGAGTTTCTGCGTCGTTCTGTGACCGTCGATGAGACATGGATTCATTGGTATATATCGCAGACCAAGGAACAATCGAAACAATGGGTTTTACCCGGTGAACGTGTTCCAAAGAAGGCGAAGACCGTGCCTTCGGCCGGAAAGGTGATGGTAACTGTTTTTTGGGATGCGTGAGGTGTGATCCACGTTGACTATTTGGAGAAGGGAAAAACAATCACAGAAGCATACTTCGTCGATTTATTGATTTAAAGAAAAAACTATCATATTTGGCGAAGAAAAAAGTGCTTCTTCACCAAGATAACGCACCGAATTGCAATACGAATTGATCCACCATCCTCTGTATTCTCTGGGCTTTTTTGTGCTCCCAAGCCTTAAAAGATCGCTCGCCGGAAAGAAGTATGGATCGAACGCGAATAAGTATTTTGTAGCCAAGAAAAGTTGTACTATACGGAGGGCATAAAAAAGTTGCAGCACCGCTGGGAAAAGTGTATCGAGTTGAAAAGGGATTATATCGAAAAATAAATTGTCAAAACCTAAAAAAGTTGTGTTGTCATTTCTAATCCAGGTATTCGCCAAAAACCCCTCGTATGGCTTCAAGTCTTGAAGTTATGAAGTCATGTACTTTTCTCAGTTTATGGACCGTAAACTGGCTTCTTATGATTATTACTTGTTTTCAAATTCGAACAAAATACTTATGTTTGAGAAATGTGATAAATTATGGGAGGTGATTTTCAAGCCAAACAAAGGAATCGTTTTTATGAAGCATATGATAGAACTAACAAATATAAAACCATTAATCTAAAATTTCGTATTCTATTCATTTATTTTATCCACATCTGTTCTTCGCATTTATTTTAGATAATAGGAACGTGTATTTTCTTAACAGTCAACCTAAAACATATTTTGGATGGAGGTTTTTTTTTTAAATACAGACTTTGCAATGAAAACTCTCTATTACATCAAAAAACGATTAAAGTATCCTTTATACACAAAGCTAGCATTTTTTAAATTTTAATTTAAGTATTCCATCCTTCCATTTTTTTAACATATGGTGTTTTAGTTGGATTTTTCAATAATTTTCTCCTCTGAACTCTAACTTCTTACCTCGATATTCTGCTTTAAACTGAAATTCATTACAAGCTTTTCGTTTGCTTAGAAAAATAAATTGAGCATTGCTTTCAGAAGGGGAATAAAGCTTATTTCCCCAAGGACAAATTCTTCCCACTATTTTAAGGGGAAGTTTTTGTATTCGAACATTGTTCTATTCCTTTTCTCTCTTAAGTTGTTTTCCTTTGCCGTATCCATTTAAGAATGTTTCGTCTACGTCTGCATTGAGTTTCAAATGCATCTCAAATTTCTTAACGTAATTAGTCAAGCAAAAAGGGAGGGTTTCTTTGGAGTACTACGCAATTAAAAAAAGCTTTAATTTAATGTTTGCAGTGTACTTTGAAATTAAATTAATTTTCACTTCGTTAATAGTCCATTTGATACGATTGAAGTATTTTTGATAATTTTTATTTCCGTTTTTTTAGTACATATACAAACAAATAATTTGTATATTTCTTTTGAACAAAATCCGAGGTCCTTTTTGAATAAAATTTGTGGCGGAAACAAGCTCGTCTCAAAGTTAAGTATGCTGCTGAAATAATTCATATATGCAGAGTTCACAAGCAATTAACACTTAATGAGCTACGAGGGAGGGTCAATAAGTCCATAAAAAAGGATTTAAGGAACACTCTTTCCGTCAAAAAAAATTGTATTTTTCAACATAATCCCATAATACACTTCGCCCAACGTTTCTACAATTTGTTCATGCTCTTTAAATAATACGATTTTCCGAGGCCTTCAAAATAGGCTTTTTTTTTTTGATCGATGACATCTTCATTTGACACGAATGTTTTACCGCTGAGCCATTTTTTTTATGTTGTGAAACAAGAAATAGGCGCATCGGGCTAAATCTGAAGAATATGCTACAACGGACTTGTTCTGGTGGAAGAGAACTTTTTTCAAATCGGTGTCAAGGTGTAATAAGCGCAGTCAATAGTTTACATTTTTTTAAGTAAAGTAATCCATATGAATGACACAACACGCATCTCAAAAATCTGTCGCCATGACCTTGTTTGCCGACAGACGCACCTTCTTCGGCTTCGATTCCCCAGGAGAAGTCCACTGTCTCGACTGTTCCTTGGTCTCAGGTTAATTGCTATGAATCCGCTTTTCGTCCACGGTTACGAAACGGCGCAAAAACTCGTTCGGATTGTGATTGAACATTGCCAAACACTCCTTTGAAGCTATGAAACGATTGTTATCATTTGTGAGTAAACGTGTCACCCATCTGGTGGATAGCGTTTTCATGTTCAAATATTTTTGCAAGTTCACGCACCTTCAATCGCTGATCTTCCAATATCATACTCTGGATTTTATCAACCATTTCTGGTGTGGCGATCAGAACGCTCGGCCTCACTTGTGCTGGTACGACTGCACCGAAATTGAGTAAACCATTGGTATATGGTTTCAATCGATGGTGAAGAGTATTCATAATATATACATACTTTTCAAGCAGGTGCAGATGGCAAAAACCACCCATTCCGACGAGGTTGAGGCGAGCAACCGCGACTCCTGCAACATGGATTCCTCCTTACATGCTTTTGCCTGGTATGCGTAATGCTTTTCTTTTGTGCAAACTGTGTTTAATGAGAACACGAAATTCACTTATCTTCATTTCTACGAAAATTCTTGTAGACATCTGTTTCAAATAGCTGTCACAACAAAACTATAGTATTTGACAGATCTGTCTGAAAATTTGGGCGCCTTGTTTTGGTTTCTCTTTCTTTGGTTTTTGTTTTTTGGCAAGCAAAATGTTGGATTTTAGGTGACAACGTCATGTCCTTTAATTTTCAAGGACTTTTTGACCCACGCTATTTCATTTTGCATAACTTCCATCCAATACTAATAAAAGAAGCGAAGGACAATAATAATTTATACCGAAATTTAGAAATTTAATGAAAAAACTTACGTAGGCCTGGATGTTTTTTTCCTTTACTCATTTCTCGTTTCCTTATGTATACTACATACTAAGATGACCATACATTTAAGAGTTAAAATAGATCTCGATGAATTAGCCTTCTCAGTTAGTCAAACCCTCTGGGTATTGCCTATAGCTACACATAGATTAGGGTCCTCTTCTTATTCCGCATGACACCATAGGCTATGTCTATCTCTACTGCATTTTTCCTTCGGTCTGGAATCAATAACTATTGGGCCGGGGAATTGGTCTTCATTTTCTTTACGTATCCTAGCCATCCCGGGCATCAATGCACTTTTTCGACAAAACTGTCGTCGATGTGCTGATAGATGGCTATTTAGTCTCTCACTATTCGTATTTTGTGTTCAAAATGACCTTAAATATTCTCATCTGCATTGGCCAACAGGGTAAGATTATAAGAATCTTAGGGTTTCTTAGCAAGGCGTTAATACTTAATTGTTACAATTATCTTTTGTGATGTTCTATCTGATTCGTCGGTGTGCTGGATTCCTTTTAAGGGAACAGAATAATTGGTTTTTCATTTGTTCACAACCAACGCCTTGATTAAGTCTTTCTCTGGAGTTAGCTTGCTAGATTCGGCCAATGTGTTTCAGTATAATGTTAAAGAATGCACGTAAGAAGCACATACTCGTATGTCTACGGGGAAAATTTTGCTCAATCTCTACTTACGGCTCTTCATCCGGCATCTTTATAGATGTGGTCATGAGTGATAAATAGAAATCAATGTCGATCCGAATTTCTTGGATTTTTTGGATTCTTTTATATTCACTGCCTTCTGGGAATAGTGGGAGTCGTGGGACGTATGACATATACAATGGCAATACAGAAGATAAAATCATTTGCGTAGTCTGACGCCTCTATAGTTTGCACAGAACATAGGGTGTTCTTTATTGTGGATTGGATCCAGATGCTTGTTTCTATCTACTTAAGCTTAGACATCATTATCATTATTTCATTTTCGTGGGGTGGACGGAAAAAATGGCTTCCATCGCCTAGATTGGATGGTTTATTCTGCCCCACAGAACAATTTGGATCGTTAGAGCCATTTAATAGCAATGACTTTCCAATATCCTTGGGACCAACTCTGGCTCTACTTCCAAATTTCCTTGCCTTTCTCTACAGAATTCTTTTCTTTTCTTTTCGAGTCGTGAAGTATCGACATGATCTTTTTACCTTTTGGTAAAACCTGTGATCATTGTTTCTGGAGTAGATACATTTCAACTTTATCGCTTCATGTAATTATTTTTTTTGGAGAGGAAAACGGACCGCTCTTGTTCTTCTATACTGCATCGTGTCTTGCTTGCACTCTTCATCAAACCAGGGCCTTCCTGGATGTGGTCCAATGCATCAATTGAGTAGTTTCTTACGTTTTCTGTCATTTGGGGTTCAGTACTTTATGCATTTTGCACAAGAATAGATTTATCATCGATGCGACTGGTCTCCAACACTCCAACGCGTATGCGACCGGCAAAGGTTATCGGGGTTTGTTGTGATCACAACCGTGCAACCTTCAATTTCCACACAATATTTCTCTGTTGTTGTGGTGTCTGAGATCACTGAAGACGTATATTGGCTGCAACTGTCTAATCGTTCGAGACTTTATTGGCTACGAGTTCTTAATCTATAAGAAGTAATGCATTGCGTCGATCACAACAGTTAATGACAAGTTAATTAGATTAAATCAGTTTCTTAGAACAAAGCGTATTCTTCTGTTCTCTAAAGTATCCTTCTTTTGTCTTGAATGGCGGTGATATCTACTTTTGAGCAGTTTAGAATAGATAATTGCGGGCTTGGGCATCTAATGCATAAATCCGAATGTCTTTCCGTATTTATTTTCGCAGCACAGTAGCAGCCGGACATTCGATATTCCAAGGTCAGTAACCCTTTTCGAGAATAACACAAGGGCTGAAAAGTTCGTGTTTGAGTCCACTTGAATTAAATCAGTTAGAACCAACCTTCAAAAGATACGTGTATAAACTTGACAGCTGTCGGACGGTTAGTTCTCGAGATATAGCGTTGTGAGTGAAGCAACTTTTGTTAATGTGAAAAAAAAAATGGATTCAAAGCAATTTCGTGTGTTGATGGGAAAAAATGCAGCCGATTCAAAGAAATGGCTTGGTAAGTGTTACCCGGACTATGCACCAGCCGAACGAACTATTCGCAAGTGGATTGAAAAATTTAAAAGTGGTCATACAAGCACCGAAGATGATGCACGCAGTGGACGTCCAAAAGAGGCTGTTTCAGATGAAAACATCAAAAAAGTCCACAAAGTGATTACTTATGAACGTAAAGTGAAGTTGATCGAGATAGCTGAGGCTCTGAAGACATCAAAAGAGTGTGTTGGATATATCATACACGAATATTTGGACATGTTCAAAGTGGGTGCCGCGTTGGCTCACAGTCGACCAAAAACAACAACTTGTTGATGATTCAGAGGAGTGTTTAAAGCTGTTCAACGGCAATAAAGCCGAATTTTTGCGTTGCTATGTGACAATGGATGAAACTTGGCTCCATCACTTCACACCAGAGTCAAGTCGGGAGTCAACGACCAAAAGCTCAACAGTCGGCTGGCAAGGTTATGGCATCCGTATTTTGGGATACACATGGAATAATTTTCATCGACTATCTCCAAAAGGGGCAGACTATCAACAGCGACTATTACATTGCGTTATTGGAGCGTTTGAAGGACGAAATCGCAGAAAAACGGCATTTGAAGAAAAAAAAGTGCTGTTTCATCAAGACAATGCACCGTGTCACAAGTCGATGAAAACGATGGCAAAATTGAATGAATTCGGCTACGAATTGCTTTCCCACCCACCATATTCTCCAGATTTGGCCCCCAGCGACTATTTCCTGTTCGCAGACCTCAAAAGAATGCTCGCCGGAAAGAGATTTAAGACCGATGAAGAAGTTATCGCCGAAACAGAGGCCTATTTTGAGGCTAAACCGAAATCGTAGTACAAAACTGGTATCGAAAGATTGAAAAATAGTTTCAATCAGTGTATCATCCTCGAAGGCAACTATATTGATAAATAAACACAGCCCATGGGTTACAAAGCTTAGTCATTTCCGCCTTTTGCTCGAAATATTGTTTTCCTTCTTATCCATCGTTCGCTTTTCTAGTGACTACAGTATGCAGGTAAAAATAGCATAACTGGTGCGTAACTTAATCGTACAACGTCCAACAGCAGGATTATAATTTGTATTAATGTTTTGATGAACACCGACCGAACAAATCAAGGATATGACATCTATTGACATTTAATCTTTTACTACTTGCAACTTGTTCAACAATTCGAGTGATTCTCTGAACATAGCCAAAATATTTAACTTCTGAGTCCTATTTGGATACTGGATAGTAATGGGAATGACAGGATGACTATTATTACTAAGCAATGCCATGTGGAGGACTTTGTAGGCCTGACTCTGCATCAGGAATACCCCCGTCGTTGTTGAAGTTTCAATCGGTAAAAGGACCTCCTACGATGTCTTTGTCTTAATTTTAAAAAAGCTACTCCAACTCCCAGGAGTTTTTAATAAATACAAGTACTTAAACATCGGAGGTTTACAAGCGCCTGCTTAGTTTGTATTCTGTTATTACAAACGTTGGAAGTGACAGGAAACTCACCTTGTGTTTATGATAAGTGATTAATAGCTAAATAATGTTTTTAGTTTTTCCAAGCCCAGCTATCTAATAGAGAATACAAGAAAATGAGTGCAAAAGAGACGTGCTTGCTTCTTGACACTGCGTATTTATGTGATTTTTGTAAGTTACATCTGAGTTTTAAGAAGACGTCAAAATGGCATACAACAATTATATGCTCTTAATATTTACATTTGATGGTACTTTTTTAATCCTTACCACAGTTTGTGGTAAGATTTAACTTTCTTATCTTATAAGAAACTAACAAATTGACGAACGAAAAGCCATTTAATCTTGCCATTCATCCCATAAAACTCTTAAAACTGGTTTTTCTAATCATTTGACAGCCCAAATAGCCACTCAGTTAACCATAAAACAACCAATAAAGTCCTGAAAAAGAAAACAAAAAGAATGAAACCAATAGGTGGCAGATTATCCTAACTCATCCCAACAACATGAATCTGTACAATATGTCGAAATCGAATAAAATTGATGTGATTTCCCAACAGAGTTTCAGTTTTTTACCAACACACACACGCAGTAGAACGGTGTGTATCTTCACCGTCTTATTATTTTATAAACAAACTCATGTATGTTTATTTGTATCGTATATGCGAACGTATGTACTGTTGTGCCCAACCCTGATGTGGTAATCGTTGTAGTGATTTAGGATCCAGAACTCAACATCGATTCGTGTACAACATAAAGTTTTAACATGTCCAACGAATGTTCTTACGAGATATCCGTAGTGACACCATTCGTCCATCATCATCAACTACCGTTTGACAACATCCGAACGACATTAGGCCACACATACAGTGCAGACCTATAACAAGAACAACAGCAACAACAACGCACACACGGCAATAATCCGTGTAACATTAGGTGGACTTTCTTCGTTAAAAGTTTATCCTTTTGGGCCTAATTGAATTTTCTTTGAAAATTTTTTGGTCATACTGCTTGCCTGATGGCCGCCCAATATCACTCGCTATACTCGTAACAGAGAACTATTGCAATATTCGACAAGTTGAGAAAGGTCGCAGGAAAGTTTGAGTTTTTCCTTCAGAGCCAGAATCAGAGTCAGAAAAAGCCAACAGCTGACCAACAACTTTAAGTTGATGACAACATAGGTCACAGATTGTTGTTACGACTTTTAAATGAAATTTCCGCCAAGGAAACTGTTGTATAGTAGTAGTTGCGCTGTTTGGTAAGGATAAGGACAACAACGAATACCACTTCTTGTTGTGGTGTGAAGTTACATTTTGAGCGACCGGTATAAACTTCTACGATGGCAATCAAAACTACGGTCTTGATCGATTTTGCATCGTCATGAAGCAATAAAGTAAACTTTTAAGTCGCCTTAGGGATCTGCATGCATACTACGGCTCCGTACCGTTCCCCATCTATGGTGTAGCCAAAACAAATGCACAAACATGTCCATTAGAACGCACATTGGATGCTTATCGGGCAACTAGATAAATTGTCCTGAACACCCTTACTTTGTATGTCCCCCTTTGAAGTTTGATTTGTTTTTTTCTAAAAAAAAAAAAAAATCAAGTTCGCTATCAATAGAGAACAGTGCGGTCTAGAAGTGGTTTCTCTTATAAAAATGTAAAATATGGTTATACTGTAACAACTTAAATTTTATCAGTGTTGCTTATGGTAATTCAAAAGTGATAAAAATGATTGATAACGAGTGGATCTACTTATCCACATTTTAGCTTAAAAATCAAGGATTTCAAGTATCTATTGCTGGTTTTCTAACCTTTCTTCCACCACTTAACATGTTCTTTCAGATCTTCAGTCTTCCAGAATTTGTGGCCACTCGCCGGATATATGTAGATCTCGTCCAAATGGACTCAATTTGATAAACCTTAAAGGGCAAACGTTGAACAAAAAGGTAATACAACGCAGCAAGTATAATAATCTGTTGAATAGATTAACACTCAAAAGGAGAATATGAAAACTGGTGGCGTCAGTAGTCAGAATGTTCGAGCTTATGAAAGCTACTTCAAAGTATTTGGAGTTGAGTTCAATAAGGATTTTCACTTACTGATCTTCACTTGATTCACTTGTCACTTGTCAAGATACTTAAATAAAGATAAAATTGGGAAGTGCTAGACTTAAATTAAAAGTTCTGTGAGTGAACGCCTTGTGTCAAATCCAAATCAAGCCTAGATTTTACCAATAAAGGCTCATTCAAACAGAATGCTGCATTGAAATTATTTCACGTCGCGCTTTTATCGCCACGTTAAGAGACCTTAGTCAAAGAGACCATCACTGTATATCACTTTTGTTTCAGTAGCTTTGCATTACCCATCCTCGAAAGAGGAAATTTTGTTATTATTTTTCGTGATTCGTAGATTTCAAGTTAAATTTGGGGGATGCTGCCGATTGTGCTGTGAGCTCTAATGAAGTGCTTCATTCTAAAATATGTAAAACAAATTACAAACTGGAGAAACCCAACTTAACACTCATAAAGGGTATGAATACGCTTATAATGCTTCAGCATGTGTTAAGAGGAGAAATAGGTTTAGGTTAGAGTTTTGTAGTACGATTTCGGTTTAGCCTCAAAATAGGCCTCTGTTTCGGCGATTATTTCTTCATCATTCTTAAATCTCTTTCCGGCGAGCATTCTTTTGAGGCCTGCGAACAAGAAATAGTCGCTGGGGGCCAAATCTGGAGAATACGGTGGGTGGGAAAGCAATTCGTAGCCGAATTCATTCAATTTTGCCATCGTTTTCATCGACTTGTGACACGGTGCATTGTCTTGATGAAACAGCACTTTCTTTTTCTTCAAATGCGGCCGTTTTTCTGCGATTTCGTCATTCGAACGCTCCAGCAACGCAATGTAATAGTCGCTGTTGATAGTCTGCCCCTTTTGAAGATAGTCGATGAAAATTATTCCATGTGTATCCCAAAATACGGATGCCATAACCTTGCCAGCCGACTGTTGAGTTTTTGGTCGTTTTTGGACGAGGTTCGTCGCCAGCTCGCCACTCAGCTAACTGCCGACTTGACTCTGGTGTAAAGTGATGGAGCCAAGTTTCATCCATTGTCACATAGCGACGCAAAAATTCGGCTTTATTGCGGTTCAACAGCAGAACAGAAGTTGTTGCTTTTGGTCGAGTGTGAGCAAACGCGGCATCCACTTTGAACAGAACTTTCGCATGTCCAAATATTCGTGTATGATATATCCAACACATTCTTTTGATATCTTCAGAGCCTCAGCTATCTCGATCAACTTCACTTCACGGTCATTCATAATCATTTTGTGGACTTTTTTGATGTTTTCATCTGAAACAGCCTCTTTTGGACGTCCACGGCGTGCATCATCTTCGGTGCTTGTATGACCACTTTTAAATTTTTCAATCCACTTGCGAATGGTTCGTTCGGCTGGTGCAGAGTCCGGGTAACACTTATCAAGCCATTTCTCTGAATCGGCTGCATTTTTTCCCATCAAAAAGCAATGATATTTCAATACATGAAATTGCTTTGAATCCATTTTTTTCACAATAACAAAAGTTGCTTCACTCACAACGCTATATCTCGAGAACTAATCGTCCGACAGCTGTCAAATTTATATACGTATCTTTTGAAGGTTGGTACTAACTGAAAATTGTTTGGATTTAATTCAAGTGGTGCCCTCTCTTAGAAACGGCACGGCCTTTTCAGTCCATGTATTACCTGTCATGTTTTTGGTAGGTTACAGATACTACGTAAAATGCCAGCAAATGTCCTTTTATGTATTTTTACAATAGAAACCTCAGGTAGAAATTTAAAAAAAATTATGAAATTTTCTTGGTACTATTTTTTCAAACACGTTTTTCTCAAAACGAATTCCTTTGAATTTCTGAACACGCTAGTTTAAAAAGTTTTCAACCAATCATTTTGAAAATTGGCATAATATTGCGCTCTATTTATTTAAAATATTTTTTTTTTGCAAAAAAGTTGTAAAAAATGGCAAAAAATCATGCCTTTTTGTAAAAAATTCGATTTTCTATTTTTTTGATAGCATTTAGGTTCATATAGAAGAGAGACATATAAAAAAAGTAAAATGCAAATTCGTTTGATTTAAGATGAAAATTACGACTTTTAGAATGTACGCAAATGGGGTCGCTAATATCTTCGGTTTTTTTTCAAGGAAATTCTTCAAAAACTTTGTAGTATATATAATATATAAGTATGGAATATTCTCAAATTTTTAATAAATTATATTAATTTTTTATACTATAAAAAAATTCATGAAAATTCATTGGGAAAACGCTGTCCTATCCCTTTTTCCCCCCTTAAGTTTTTTGGAATACAGATACAGAATAGAATACAGAAAAAAGGTGTTAGGGCTGAGTAGTTATTTCACTCCGTGGCACACCGGCAAATTTTCCCAAAAATGTGACCAAATTAATTTTTTGTATTTTTTCAATTCTCTATTGTGTAATTTATTTTTTAATTTTTTAAAGTAAATTTACACGAAAATTGTTTAAAAATATAAAAAAATATAAGAAAAAGTGTTTCTGAAATTTTGATTTTTCTTAAAAACTAAAAGATGCCATTGGACATTTAATAACACGATATTTAACAACTATAGGCCCAATCAGAAGTAAAACGTTTAAAATTTTGAAAAAAACTGTGAAGTTATTATTTTTTTGAGTCAAAATATTGAGATCAAAAATAATATTTTTCGAATTAATAAGATTAAAGAACACATTTCTGGATTTAAACGACATTGTTGTCGTTGTTTTATAATTACACTGTTCAACATATATTTTGTGACATGAAGATTTTTGGGTATTTCAGATTTATTCCGGCACCCTTAAAACTAATCTGAAAACAGAAATTTCTTATCTGTGTTACATCATGTTGGATAAAGTTGTGTCTGGAAAGAAATAAGTTCAAGCATACATGTGCAGTACCCTTATTTACAGTACCCTTATTTACCATCAGCTTTACGGCCTATTGAACATAAAGAAGAATATCCTATTCCATAACTACCAGAATCTTAGTTTGACTAATGGTGATATGCAATTTAAACAGGAAATCGACAATGATCCAGCCTTTCAAACACCAGAATGTTTAACCGACCAGCATTTAATTTCAGACGCTGAACTGAATGATTTGGTTAAAGATTTGAAACAAGAAAACTCTCAGAGAGAACTCATAGCATCCAGATTAAATAATGGAATCTCCTTGAAAGTGACGTACATATAAGTTACTTCCGAAAACGTAAAAAGCAACTTCCACCTTGTTTCGCTCAAGAAGGGACTTTGGTATACTGCATGAATGTTGACAACTTATTTGATGCGTTAGGACCGCTACATGAACCAAGCCTTTGGTGCCTATTTATTGATTCCAGTAAACTTAGCTTAAATGCAGTTTTACTTCACAACGGCATCTGTATCCATAGCTCACGCTCTTCATATGAAAGAATCATTGAAGAAAATGCAATATCCCCTACAACACATTCGGTATAAAATCTATAAGTGGTCAATCTGTGGAGACTTAAAAGTTATAGTGCTTCTTGTTGGACTGCAGCTGGAGTAATCGAAATACTGCTGTTTTCTGTGTGAATAGGACAGCCATGCACAAAGTCAATGACGACTTTCAGAAAGAATGGCCACTACGTTTAGCTCTAACTTTGTGTGTAAATAATATTACTAATAAACCCCTAGTTGATCCTTAACACGTATTTCCACCACCGCGGCACACATTGTGCAATTTTGTCAGTTTAGTTGGGCAAAATTCAAGTTTTGAAACAATTTCTTTGTTTAAAAAGAGTTGATATTCTATTAAACAAATAATTCTTCTTTAATAAACTAAAGTATAAAACAAAAAGAATATGTACAAGTTAAGGAAATACTATCTTAAAGTTATCGTTTGTTGCTTTGGTTTAATGCACTAGCGGAAAATGCTAATCAGTTGCTTCATTTCTCACGTGCAATTGATCTGTGGTACCTAGAGCATATAATTTTATTTTTCTTCTCAAATTAGTTAACCAACTTTGCATAACGGGATAAATTTCTCAAAAATAATAATTTGCGAGTGTTCATTATCTTGTTAAGTACATCGATGAGTTATTTAAAAACAAAAAATGTCAAGGCTCCAAATTTAAAATAGATTTTTACTTTATTATTTCGCAGAATATCGTTATCACCTTAGGAAAACAACAAGTTATGTATGTTACATTTAATGACTTCTCAAATTTCATATTAGTCAATTTGTGATGTTTGGAGCATAAACTCAAGCTGAAATTGATCATGTCTTTCAAGTGTTTGATAATATTGTTCTATTTGATGAAGCATTTCAGGAGATTAAAGTTAAAATAAGTGGTATGTGCCAAAAAATTGAATCAAAATGGGCTAAAGTTGGCAGGCAACAAGAACGCTTTTTGCATTGTAATAGCTTAGAGCTTCAGAAATACTTTCAGTTTTCGGAAATTGTGACTGGTGAAATTCTTAGTTCTTCTACAAATAGACCAAGCAATAAACCAAGAAGACTGCAAAAATATTTTAGTACATGTAGTTATTGGCCTAAGGTCTCCAAACCAGAAGTCGAGAAGAATTGTCGTTCGCAACTGAAATGAAGCTAAGAAGGGAGAGTAAAAATAATTCAGCTTTAATTGTGAGAGAACTGTCTGTAGCTTCTCCTAAAAGGGTTACAAATTTAAAAAGAGCTCACGAGTCTTTTTGTCAGAAGCCCGCAGAATTATCTGCAGATCAAGCACTTGCCCTAGTAGCTGGTGTTAATCTCTCAACGCATCAGTATAAAATCATACATCAACAAGCCAAGGCGTAAAATTTTAAATTTTATCCTGCGTACATTAAAGTTCAAAATGCTTAGCAACTTTGCTAAATCTCTGATATAATGGTAACAGAAATATCAGCCGCTCACTCAAATCACTTATGGACCATACTGTCATGCATCAAACATCCAGATGGATGTTTCTCGAACTTTGAATTTAACACAAAACAATGATTTTCAAATGAAAATAAAGTGGGAATATGATGTAGCTGAACAATCAAGGTTTCGAAAAAAGTTTTCTGAAGAGCAACACACGGACGAAAACCTATTCAGCATTTCTATGCTTCCTATACAAATGTACTCTGGCACTGACAACCAAAAGAATGTAATTTGGCAAAACACATCACCATTTTTGACTAGGCATTGTCGTCCTAAAAAATTAGTCGATGTTATAACTTCAGAAGTAAGACATATTGAAAACCAAATTGCTAGGCTCTCTCTAACAAAAGTGTCTTTAAATAATACGGAAGCTTTTGTTAAACCCGTAATGATATTATGTATGATAGACTGTAAGGTATGTAATGCGGTTTCAGCTTGTGCTCAACACAAATATGCTATTTGTGCGGAGCAAAGTCCACTGAAATGAATAATCCATGATCTCGTATTCCAGCAAATCTTGTTAATACCAAATTCTTCTCTTTTGGATTGTCTCCGCTTAATTCGATTGCAAATCAAAACATAGCAAGTTCGTGGCCCAGAAAATAAACAAAAACTAACATGAAAAAAACACTTTTCTAGGACAGGTTTAGAAGGGAATTAGGCCTACTCATCGATATAACAAAACAGCGAACAGGCAATACGAATGATGAAAATACTGCTCGTTAAGTTTTTAGGAACGCTGAACTATCTTCTGAAATAACTAGAGTTAATTTAGAGCTTCTAAAGCGATTTCATGTCATTTTTGAGTGCTTGAACTGTGGATTTCAAACATGTGCCTTATATCTCAGAGAATATTCTTGGTATTCAATGCCTTTTAGCGTACACAAGACACTTTTTCATGAAAAGGATATAAAAGCATCATCAATTATTCTCATTGGCCAAATATCCGAAGAAGCACAGGAGGCGCGAAGCAAACGCAACAGGAAATATGTATAGAGAACTGTATACTAGAAAAGCATCACAAATCGACACAAACACTGATTTACTCCATATTTACGGTACATCGGATCCACTTACAACAAGCTTAAGAGCTCATCCAAAGACAAAAAAAAAAAAACTTCAGAAGTGTTGGAGGTGTTAGAAGATACTATAGGGTTTTCTAATAACGATTTGACAACTTTTTTTTAAATAAAAGGCAAACCATTTAAGATATTTCAAAAACTTTATTATTGACTTGAAGTACAATCAAAACATTTATGAATGGAACTCGACTTCGTTCATATGGCCACCTCGGGCACGTTTGCAGCGGTCGATTCCCTGGACCCAATTTTCAACGACTCGGTCACACATTTCGGCCGAAACGGCCGCTATTTCGCCTTCAATGTTGGCTCTGAGCTCTTCCAGCGTCATCGGCGTGTTGGCATAAACCAATGACTTAACGTAGCCCCACTGAAAATAAACAAGCGGCCCATGTCTTGAGATAACACGTTCACCATACTTACTCTTCAATAAATCGATTGTAGCGCATGCTGTGTGGCTTGTGGCACCATCCTATTGAAATCACATGTCGTCCAGGTCCATATCTTCCAATTCGTGCCAAAAATAATCGGTGATCATGGCGCGATAACGCTGACCATTCACAGTAACCTGACGATCGTTATCGTCGACGAAAAAATATGGCCCAATAAAGTCGCCGACATGCAAACCGCACCAAACAGTTATTTTTTGTGGATAAAGTGCTGATTCATGAAGCACATGTGGGTTTTCACAATAACGTCGTAAACCGTGTAAACCAATATCCTTACTTGGAATTGACTGATTTGGATCGTTTGCTACGGACGTCTGAACGGCAGCGATATTTTCGACACTTTGACCAACCCGTTGTCTTACTGACTCGGTAACATCACACAACGAATATGTAGATTCAAATTTTTGCGCTAAACTTGTTATTGACTGTCTACTAGGAATTACGACCGAAAATTTGAGCTAACGCTCTTAAAATTGTTGTCACCGACTCCGAATATCTGTAGAAATTTTTTTATAATTTGCAGACGTTGCTCGTTAGTGTACTTTACCATGATGAAAATGTTGAGTTTGCTGAATAAATTGACAGTAACAGTTTTATGATTAGTGAAAGAGTGCGTTTACAAATTAAATTCAAAGTTGTCAAGTCCCTATTTGAAAACTCTATACTTGTCAATAGCATAACATACCAATTACAGAAAATCAGGAAGAATTTTCGTCAGATCTGTCGTGTTCAGAGGACTCAGACAGGGAATAAATTTAAAAATGAAGTAAAAAAAATTGTGTTTTTATTATATTTACTTTAAGTTATAAAAATGAAAAAAGACAATCTTATCATATTGCAAGCGCTATAGTTTTTCCCATCTAGATTGCTTAGATTGCACACTGTGCTCTAGATCGAACCGGTAGAGGGTTCTTGTATCTGAAATAAAATTTTCCAAAAGTTAGTGAGGCAAAAATTAAAGAGGGCATATTTGTTTGAAAACAAATACGGAAACTTTTGAAAAATAGTGAATTGACAACATGCTAACTAATGTTAAACTTAGAGCATAGAGAGCTTCTAAAACTGTTGTGACAGATTGTGAAAGCCGAAAATTACAGAAATGGAAATCGGATGTAACATATCTCATCTCGATTTCTTTCCGAAAAATTTGGGTGTAGTAAGCGACGGACGTGGAGAAAAGTTAAACCAGAACTTTGCAACAATTGAAAAGTGATACCATGGCAAATGGTGTCCTACTTTGCTCGCTGACTACTGCTCCGAGATGCCAAAGAAACAAAATCTATAGACAATAGAGAAAATCTGAGTTAATTTTTTTGTTTTCTAGTGTAATTTTTCTTAAGAAACTCTATGTTTTATGCATGTCACACAAAAAAAGTAGATTTTTGTTGAACAGTGTTATTAGAGTTTTTATTTGAACCATTTTCTAAAAAACATTTTTCAATTTTTCAATTTTTCTATTAAAAAAAAATAAAAAAATCAACAAACATTTTTTTTTTTAAATATTGTATATTACCTTAGTTATTTTAATTAATTAATTTTAGTTAAATTATTTCAAATAATTATGTGTATGTACCTCTTACTTACTCGACCTCTGGTTCTATTAAAAACTAAAATACTTCGGAGAGATATGCATTTTTTGTTTTAGGGTTTAGCCCCTTATTAATGAGTCAGAAGAAACTAAAAGGTTATGAAGCACACAAGTATGCTATAACCCAAACCTCAGCTTTGACTTCTCTTGAAACTGAATGCTCAATACCAAATTTATGTATTTTTTTAAATTCTTTTAATGTTAGACCACAAATATAACATCTTTGAGTTGAAGAGGTCTCGCTTATTGCATTGTAGACCTTTTCGTCAATTAGTGTAGGAAACATTTTATATTTGACTTAAATACTTCCGTCAATATCAAAGTTTCATTCAAAGATATATTTGAATATTTGGTCTTCAATGTAATTGGATTCTCTTACAGTTACATCTGTTGTTTCGTGTTTTGTAAACGAATTGAACTTTTATTGATCTTGAGCCTTGAGATCCTTGTCGATAATGGACGAGGATTTTGCCACAATATTTTTTTATTATGTGACACTAGCTGGATAGGAAAAAAAGATGTTACGAAAATATTCGCATTTGAAATGTTTGGGTCCATAAATCGTTGTTTATATTCACTCATGCCGGAGCTTCCATCACAACCCCATTTGGAAATAAGATTAAAGTTACACATTTTATTAATATGCAATGTTTCTATAACATCTTCTTATCTTTGAAATAAGAGTGTGATCGAGTATGCTTTGAAGAAGTGTTTTTGCGACTGATTCGGTTATAACCAAATTTTCAGAATAAGTTTTTTGATTTGCTTCTGTAATAGCTGCATAGTTTTGATACGATTGGCTATTATGTTTTATTGCAGTATCTCTAATAGCATTATTGTGAGACTTAGTTAATTTGCCTTCAACAACTATTGAAAGAACGCTGTATATGAAATATAATTTCCTGGTCTATTTTTTAAAAAGATTTTTAGTACTTTTCAGCGCGTGAAGGAATCGAAAAGATTAAGTGTTTTCGTCACAATTGAGGAGTCAAGTTTGCCTTGTTCTCAAAATTGCATCTACGTAGCAGAGCTTAACTCTATGATATTATAGTTGCTGTAAAATGCAAATCTTCTGTTTTATGTCGCTTTGATCGGTAGCTTAGGTTCGAAAAATCCATTTCAGGCCATGGGCTCGGAATGGAAACAAAATTTTACCCTGTAACTAAATTTTGTTGTAAGAAGTTGTTGTAATTTCTTGAGGCGCCCAGCCATTTTTTTTTTATTTTCATGAGCAAAATCAATTAAAATTTTCTCTGTTTGATCTAAAATTTCAATATTGGTCTAATTTTCACGTTTCCAATAAAAAAAATATTTTTTTCTACAACGTCACGATTCGTACAGTTTCTTAAAAAATTAAAAAGTTGATTTCTTGATAGAATAACGAAACTTCTTAGCGATTCTCATTAAAAACATTTTGTAGCAACCCCATTACACAAACAAATACTTTTAACACATATGTGTATAAAATCATAAAAATAAAACATTTGTATTTGTAGTTTAAATTTGATACTGGCAATGTCACTTAATAAATAAATGTATTACTGGAAATGCTGCCACTTTAATCTTGTCTTATAAAAGCTTGACAGCCGTTTTATAGTATAACACAAATTTTTTGCAAAATTCAACTTTATTTATCAATATAGTTGCCTTCGAGGGCGATACACTGATTGAAACGATTTTTCAATCTCTCGACACCAGTTTTGGTTTAGCCTCAAAATAATCCTCTGTTTCGGCGATTACTTCTTCATCGGTCTTAAATCTCTTTCCGGCGAGCATTCTTTTGAGGTCTGCGAACAGGAAATAGTCGCTGGGGGCCAAATCTGGAGAATATGGTGGGTGGGGAAGCAATTCGTAGCCGAATTCATTCAATTTTGCTATCGTTTTCATCGACTTGTGCATTGTCTTGATAAAACAGCACTTTCTTTTTCTTCAAATGCGGCCGTTTTTCTGCGATTTCGACTATTACAACGCAGTGTAATAGTCGCTGTTGATAGTCTGCCCCTTTTGGAGATAGTCGATGAAAATTTTTCCATGTGTATCCCAAAATACGGATGCCATAACCTTGCCAGCCGACTGTTGAGTTTTTATTCGTTTTGGATGAGGTTCGTCGCCTGCTCGCCACTCAGCTGACTGCCGACTTGACTCTGGTGTGAAGTGATGAAGCCAAGTTTCATTATAAATTCGGCTTTATTGCGGTTGAACAGCTTTAAACATTCCTCTGAATCATCAAGAAGTTGTTGTTTTTGGTCGACTGTGAGCAAACGCGACACCCACTTTGAACAAAGCCAAAAATTCGTGTATGATTATATCCAACACATCCTCAGCTATATCGATCAATTTCACTTTATGGTCATTCGTAATCATTTTGTGGACTATTTTGATGTTTTCATCTGAAACAGCCTCTTTTGGAAGTCCACTGCGTGCATCATCTTCGGTGCTTGTATGACCACTTTTAAATTTTTCAATCCACTTTCGAATGCGAATTGCTTTGAATCCATTTTTTTCACAATAACAAAAGTTGCTTCACTAACAACGCTATATCTCGAGAACTAATCGTCCGACAGCTGTCAAATTTATATACGTATCTTTTGAAGGTTGGTACTAATTGAAAATGGTATGGATTCAAGTGGTACCCACTCTTAAAAACGGCAATGACTTTTCAGCCCATGTATTACTTTTGGTCTTGTGAAAATGTCTAATTTTGTGCCAAATAATTGTCAATTGCGGGAATTGCGGCAGCTAAAGCGGATCTAGAGCTCCAAAAAGTTTACGTAGATTTTGCTCTGAGTAAAGAAAACGTTCCGTGATTGGATCCGTCGTTACTTTGATGTTGACGACCGTCCGCGTGAAGGAAGGCCAAAATCCTTCGAAGACGCTGAATTGGAGCCATTGCTCAATGAGGATCCGTGCCAAACGCAAGAAGAGCTTGCCTCAGCATTAGCAGTTACCCGCTGAGTTATTTTCAAGCGATTGCATGCGTTGGGAATGATTAAAAAACAAAGAAGTTGAGTTCTTTCAGATTTGAAGCCAAGGGAGCCAACTGCTCTAGCAGCAAAAAAAGGAAGGGTTTTCTTCATCGCATCGTGATGTGTATTTGGTAGGACCAGGTCGGTGTTATTTCTTATGATCTGTTAAAACCCAATGAAACCATCACTGGGGAGCGGTATTGACTTCGTTTGAAGCGATTGAGCCAAGCACTGTGCGTAAAACGGCCACAATACGAGCAGAGGCACGAATATGTGATTTTGCTGTTCAGCCTCACGTTATCAAACCCGTTAAAACCTACTTGGAAACATTCAAATGGGAAGTTCTACCCCACCCGCCTAATTTCCCGGACATTGCGTCGTCCGATTATTTCTAGGGACAAGGTCTATCTGATCAGCAGTTCCGCTCATATGAAGACATCAACATGGCTTAATTCGGGGATAGCCTCAAAAGAAAAACACTTTTACCGTAACGGTATTCGAGCTCTACCAGAGAGATGGGTAAAAGTTGTAACTAGCAATGAGCAATAATTTGAATGGTTCATTTGCAACGATTTTTTGAAAAAAAGTTGCATTTTCATCGGCTTTTTTTTTTTGAATACCACTAGCAAAAGCATTCATGTTTAATTATTTTATGAAGCGCCATAAAAAAAAGTTTAAAGGAAAACAAAGCGAACTAGTTCTTATCACAAACCGTACGTGTTATCTTAACTTTTGCACATTAGAAGCATCAATTGATTAAACACTTGCAATCTACATAGCGGGATCAATCAAGTTCTAAGCTTGGCATTTAAATGAAAACAATAAATCAGACATTTTCTTATAGTTTTGGACAAAATTTTGAGAAAATTTGCATCTAACATTTAGTGGAAGTTAGCTTGTTGTTAATTTTTAGTCAACTTATCATCTTACTTGATGAAATGAATGTCCTTTAGGCGCGGTAGGGATTCGAACACCGAACCTTCTGAACTGGAAGCCTTTCCATTACCACTTGAACCACGACCACCCACAATTCGTTTGAGTCGTTTTTCTTTTAATTTCTAAAAATATTTTCTGGCAATGGATTTCGTAAGTTTAACTGCGATAGACCTGGTTTTACATTAGAAAAAAATTTAATTTGTATCTATCGGGGATTCGAGTGATGTTGATGACGTACCTTAGAAAAATGCCGACTGATAGGTTTCCTGGCAATTGACTTCAGACGAAATACGGTTTTAAGGAGAACCAGGAGACTAACTTAAATTGAGGGAATCTGATTGATTTTCAATTACTTTTAACTCTGTTTCTGCAACCACTAGATCAACAGTTTAGAAGTGTTTGCATTGCTAGATGGTCGACGGCATGTTTTTTAGCTTCCAGGTAGACTATAACTTTTTCAACTTCATCTGGAACATGTCGTAGTTTTCTTTCCTTCGCAATAATTGGCTTTAGAATTGACGGTGTAATTACTTGCGGAGTAAACGCTGGTGGTGTTAGTGTTGTGGATGTAAATGGTGTTCTTTCTGTTTATGCTGGTGCCAGCACTGGCTACTATGTTCTACTAGTCTCATGCGAAGGACTTTTTACTAATAATAGTTTTGAAGAAGTGATGGATATTTTTGAAGAAGTTGGATGAGGGAGTCGTCTCTAAAAACTCTAAATGATCGTGCTAATGCCATTTTAATTTTATCGGCGATTGCGCTGTACAACTTTTTAACGACTTTTAATATCGGACATAGTTATTTCTCAAATTTACCTACTTGACCTCTGCAGTTTTAGCTAAAAGTAAAACTGAAAGCCTCTTTTAGTTACATTATACTCTTTTATTGTACAATAGATACTTATCTACAGGTGAGTCATACCAAACTATAGCATTTTCCTCTCGGATTGGACGTTCAACTGTCAGAAGTACCATATTGTAAACCAAATTTGCAGATGAATTTGGAATACCTTACGGCCAACATACATATACATAACATGCCCATGCGCACTTAAGTCTAAAATTATTTCAACTGTATGGCAGTATTAATTGCAAACAGGTGCCCTAAGATGACCTCCTCATACTGGATCTAATTATTTTTGTTTCAAGAAGTTTTCAGTGTTGTTGAACAGTTATTGTGGATATTGGAAGTTATGGGCGCCACTTCATAAATGGAAAGATATTTCTGCCCCCAAAATGATTACCAAGAACCGATGATCCTGTGCCTCACGTGTTAATAGGTGATGAAGGGCTTGGTTAACAAACATATCTAATGCGTAACCGTAAGACACAAAAAAAAAAAGATATGTCTTGCCAACAAGGCCCGAAGAGACGCATTGGGTAGATGAACAAACAAGCATAACAACTTTAACCTTTAATTAGTTTTGCAAAAACTAAACCGTTAGGATGACCCAAATTCTGTCATCAGGGAGAACGTTCATTTCGGACATTAAAAGCCAAAACTTTTGTCTCCCCACCCAAAAGTAAATAAGGAATGCAACATTTATTTAAAATACAACGAGGCTGCTGAACCGTATTCCTCAAGATTTTCTCGACAGAAAATATGACTAACGAATCACATCTCTGTATTTTCTGATCTACAAGGAATAATTATCCTTAAACCGCATCAAGTGTAGTCTTAAATCAGATAAATCCATATTTGACGGAATATCCATACTATGGTAGATTCTACAGTAAATCAAAGAAGTTTCGATCGATATTCACCACCTTTTTATTGATTTTACGGCTGAATGTGACAGTATCTATAGAATTGAGCTAAAAAAAATCATGTCCATTTCTCTACCACTCCTGCCAAACTCGTCAGATTATGCGGAATGTTAATGGCAGGCCGGAGCTGCTCCGTAAAGAATTGCTACCAAAAAAAAAAATGTATATGTGCCTTCACAAGATTTAAAACACAACATTGAGAGAGTCACAATAAATAGCCTTTACTTTCGGGCAGTTAGAGATTTTTTATACCTAATCCTTGACTGGGCTGATGTCGCTCGGTCAACGTAATCAGGACCAAAGCAGCTAAGTGCTTCTTCATCTGCCTTAGACAAGGTCTAAACCTCTGGGTGTCGCCTTGTCCAAAGCTTTTCTTGACACAATCAGCTCCGTTAATTCATTGCCGACCTTGATGGAGCAGCGAAAATTCTTGAGAATTATCCAGCGTAAGCTGACGAGTTTGGCAGGGATGAAACTAGGTATGGTGTTGTATAACTTGTCTGTATGTATGTTAAGTGTCGATCTGAAATTCTGAAGCTTTATTAGGTTTCGATATTAGTACCTTACCTTCGTCCAGGTCATTAAACGAAAATATCTGTCATTTTCTTCCAGGTTGAACGGTTTCTTTTGATATTGGTATTTTGACCATCATATTCCCATATGTTAGTCTTTCCATTTTTCTACCAGCGACTGCAACCCTACTACTAATTGTCCATGTTCTTCTTCACATGCCTTCATTTCGGTTTTGTAGCCCTGGCATGCTCGTTTTTTTCTTTGATGATACCTTCGAACTATTCCTGCACTAATGTCTGTCCATTTCCTTGATTGGGCCCTTCCTTTGCCATTTCTTTTTCTTTCTCGGAAGCATGTGGTCTTTCCTACTTTTCTGCTCCTTGGGTTTACGTGCAGCGATTAAATGTAACTTTGTATGCTTCTTGTTTAGCTGTATGTATTTACCTATGTACATTCGTCGTCAAAACAAAGTCGTCGGTAATACAAGCCTCATCGCTGAACAAAATTTTGTGGTCAAATTGGTGGTCAAAGGAATTTCGTTTGAATAAATCGTGGAGGAGGTGAAGCATCTTCATCTGTAGCGGCAGTCAGGTTGCTCTCAAAGCTCAAGATTTCCAAACTATTTCGAGAATTCCAAACCTTACACCGTTTCGAATAAGAATCAGCTTAGGCGATGGAAAGAGCATTTTGCTACCGTCCTTAACCGTATATTCGCCAGGGATGTGCATTGTATACCAAAATCAAACTGAGCTGCTCGAAGCAAAAGTTCCCGGAATTCGCAACTTCACTCTCAGTACTGGAGAGGCATTTACTTCTTTTCGCAGTTGCTAAGCTAATAGCCACAGCAACATCTGGAACCTACACTCGATCCCGAACAAGTAGGTTTCCGCTCTGGATCCTTCTGTGCAAATCACATTAACACCCTAAGGATCATTATTGAACAGTGCATTGAATACCCGTACACCACTCACCTGCTGTGCATAGATTTTTTAAAAGCATTCAACAGCATCGACAGGCAATCAATCTTACTTACAATGCCCAGGAGAGGTTTACCCAACAAACTAGTGGCTATTTTCAAAGCAACCTAGCATGGGTCTCAGTATAATGTTCTGCATAGAGGAAAGTTGTCAGGGGAATTCAAGACCCAAAGTGGGGTCTGGCAAGGTTGCGTTCTATCGCGCGTTGCCTTGTCTACTGGAGACGGAGGAATTCGTTGAACTCTTACTTGTACATCGCAACTCAAATATCTGAAATACTTTGATGACGTTTGTTTACTTTTTCATATTATAGATCTGCACCAAATGACAGCAAGAGTGGAGAGGGAGGCAAATGCCGTGAGTTTGAAGACTTACACTGTCAAAGCCAATATTATCAACCTCCGTAGTAATTCATCAACTCAATAACTGGTAGCGAAAGTAGAGGGTTTCCAATATCTTGAGAGTATTGTATCTGTCGAAGGTAAAACCAAACAGGATAAAAGCAAAATCTGCATTTGGAATGATATTCATGATATGGAAAAGCATTGCAATCAGCTTAAACACCAAGGTACGACTGTTTCATTCAAATGTTGAATCCGTGCTGCTGTATGGATGCAGTTTCGTGCCTACGTAACAACTTAAGGGTTTTCTGGTGTAACCGTCAGAAAGGAATAGGCACAATCATCTAACGTTGGAAATGGGAGTGGATTGATCTCACACTTGAGAAATCTAACGAATGCTTTCCGAAGTCTCTAAGATGTCAGCGACCGTCCTGCTGTCCTTAGAAAGACTACAGACTGCTAACTGGCGTCTTGAAGCGGCACTACGATTTTGCACCTAAGTGTGCTAGACATTAGAGATACTACATCTTGCAACGATTGCTGTAACTACGATGACTACGCCACTATTTTTACGAAAGTTTTTCATCTGATCGTTTTCAGTCAATTCATCGAACGAACGACGAACGCGATGGTCAAATAGCTTCAATTCTTGCCCGAGCTGAATCCTCTAAGCTCTGTAGCCAAGATCTTATGACAAAATCGTTCATAAAGAATTTATGTTCAAATCCGCACCTTCGGGACCTTCTTAATACTTATATCGACAGCATCAACAGCTTCTACTCTACCCACTGTACGACGTTTTTGAAGACGCGTATTATCAATTAGAATAAACGTGGTCCGAAAATAATCCACGGTTATTTCAATTATGTTACTTGCTCAAAGGCAGAATTATGGCGGCCGTTACCAGGACGTAGAACTATTTTTAAAATAAATTTCTACATTTTGCACACGTTGTCCTGGCGATATTTTAATTCTGGTGAATAAGCAAATCAAACCAGCTGTGACTGGATCACCCATTATAAAGCAAACAGATACGAATGCTCCGGGCTGATAATGCAATTGATGGCCACCTCGGCTTAGGCACAAGTATAAGTGGATGGGACTCCCAATAACCTTAAAGTGCGCAGCTAACAGCAATTGGACAAAGACTGCGCGATATTGGGCCGGATTTTTTATGCACTCGTATATCTAAGTAATTCCGCGAGACGGAGATCACATAAGCACTGTTAATATTTTAAAAGCAATTTCAACTAGAACATTTTTTAGGTACCCTTACTGCAACCACTGTTTTACACCCTGTTTTGAAAATTCCACGGCATCTTGCCCGTTCCCCCTTTCAAACAAAAGCCTCGGATAACAACAGAAAAATCGAATTTTCCGGTTGCGCGCGGAAGTTCAGTTTCAAAGGTGGCCGTGAATGTAAAATGTATAGAAAAGGAAGAAAATTTTTACTTTTGGCTAAATTTATTGCGAGACGTAACTTTGGCGACATCTTGGCGCCTTTCATCCCTTTAACAACTCTACGATTCCTCATATGGTTGTGTGTTGCTACTCTAGTCTGCTTTGCTCTGCACTGCTGCACTCCCACACTACGGGTAACTCGCATACGAAACGTACTCCGGAAGACAACTCGCAGAGGTGTTATATTCCGCATCATTCCACATACGACTTCTCGCTGACAAACATAGTTGAGTTGTTTGCCGATATTGTTGTTGTTATTGTTGGTCTTGCCGCCACTGCCACAATCAGCCCCATTTCCACTGCCGGTGCCGTACGAGTGTACTCCCACGGACTTTTTTTCCCTGATTCTTATGATTTTCTACACAATAAATTTCATCGAGGAGAGTGTGGGGAATACGAGAGGATGTGACTTAGGTTCAGGCCATATTTGCAGCTCGTAAATGTTTTTCGCGCAATTGAATTGAGTATTTTGTTAGATACAGATACAATGCGGAGACGTATTAGCCTTATCCTTTGTGTGGTGACTCGGAAGTACAAATGTATGAATGTATAAACTTATATGTGTACTGTTGTGTGCTTATTATTATAGTTAATGTTGGTACGACCAAAGAAAGACAGTGGAATTTGTACATATTGGCTACAATGTCATTCTTTGCTGTTCTCATTCGATTCGGGACTCTTTCAAATCGAATTCTCAATCGGACATAGGAATTCAAATGCGAAGGCGTAAGAGCTAATAAAAAAGTATCTCATTTCACAAAGTGAACTGACTGAAGTTCAAGAGAATAACAAGGGTTCATTGTTCAATATAAATTCCAATATCGAGGGGTGTGAGTAAGCGCCGAAGCCATAAATGGAAAGGAAGATACGGTGTTTGCAAAGCTTCGCTTAAAATTGACATTTCAAATCGATTAGGCGAAGATATTGTATGTTGATTTCTCAGACTTGAATTTACCTCTGCATGAATATTTAAGCTCAGCGTGTGGCCCACAAAGCCGAATTTTTTCATGGCACTATTGAGCTAAGCTCAGTATGTACGAAATTGTTAAATTAAGGCTCGGCTTTACTCTCGGCCTTAGCCTTAGACTTGCGAATGTTTATGAGCGAACAAATACAAACTTAGAGCCTACGTTTAGTCTCCTGTACACAAATGTAAACACTTGCAGATGAATATGTAAATTCCATTTATAAAATAATTATTTTCCGGAACAGTTCAGTTCAGAAGTTCAGCTTTTAGGTCCGCTGGGCTGGATCAAAACCAACCATCCAAGTATCATCGTCCAGTAAACTGGATTCACCTGACACATACAGGCTTCCGATGAAATGTTATTTTATTCTGTTTTATGGCAATGATTCGCTACGTAGAGCATGCATTCATACCCAATCCCAAACGAAGTCTCTTCAGTTTTCAAATAGCAGTTGGCCTCAGCTACAAGGAGACTGGGAATGAGAATCACTCAATCGACGTGGAAGTAATGCAACTGTGTGTATGAGCGGCTATAAACGATTTCTCAAAATGCCTGGCTCAATTAACGTGGTGCCTACCTTTTGGGTTTTGCAATAATACGAGAACACTACCAATACGAATACGAATACGAATACGAATACGAATACGAGTACGAATACTCGTAGGAATAGTAGGACTTTGTACTCTGGCTACTGATATCGAAAGGGTTGCAAGGTTGTTAGAGAAAATATTTGCTTTGCGTTTCAGTGATCATGGTCTTTGTTGTGGACGGTATGTGGATAGCTTTTGGCTTTTGGGAAATTGACCAAAATCCTTTACTAATTTATCTTTTAATCAAACAGGCGGCGCTGGGTGCGGTACTTTGTTGTTGCTGAGGACTAACAATGAGGTTTTGGCAAAATGTTGCTTTGATTTTACATCGAATATTGTCTGATGTTGGGTGTGTTTGAAGTCTAGTAATGGGGGTTGTAGGCGTGTATACTCGCATAGGGAAAATTTCTGTTATTAACAGCTGAAAAAACTTACAATGCATAATGCCTCTTTCAATCTAAAGCGAGTGAAGTGATGTGGTTAAATTGGGTTGGGTTTTGATTTCTTCTAAAGAAAATATTAGCAATAAAAACTGAAATGTATTTTAACCATTTGATGAAGTTGCTTGAATTAAAGTTCTTTGGATCTGGTCTCTTTATGAAAATGTATGTAAAACAACGGCGATTTTTCTGCAGATTTAACTATAACAAGTGAATGTCACCTCACAAATACATTTCGATTAGTCAATTCTAGTGTTTACACTCAGACAAATAACTATTCTATTGTCCTCCTGTTTCTTTAACTGGAATTTCTAAAACTTTTGTAGAAAGATGAGAAATCGCTTAAGTGGGAGTAACTGCAGTCGGATGGGAGCGTAGGCCCGACACTCACAAAGGCAGTGGTTTCGCTATCACTCTCATAGTACATATGTTCGTTATCATTTCAGAAACGTTTATCAGCGATTTCTGTGACCCAAACCAAACACATTGGATTCAGCCTTCCGAGTGTCTTCAGAGCAGACGTGTCTATTGCAATATCTTCGAGTCTAGAGTCTGGAGTTCTATCAGCATCACGGCCACCAGATGTATTGTCTGGTAAAACCTTTTAAGATTATAACACGATAACTTATTTATCGTGATTACATTTTGAATGCAAAAAATATGGCTTATATTCTCCATACAATATAACAGACAAGTTGGCCATCAAAGTTGGACGTGGCTTTCTTCCGTCATGTTCACTTCGGAACCTCAATTAGCCACTTTTGATATGACTGATATCAAAATATCATCTCTGGATTCATTAACATTGCAGTTTTTCTCTCCGGGCCGATGTTGAATTTGGAACATACTCGTATATCCATCCATCCATATACCTTGGGCATGCGAATAGGAGGAGATTGGAAAGTCTTGTCGGTTGGACAGGGGTACTTAGGACAGCAGTTCTGAAATACCACAGACCAGTGCAACTAGAAGTGTCTCACTGTAACGAGTCGGAATTTTCTTACCTGATAAACCTTTTATTACTCTTCTGAGCATCTTCTAGATAACGCATTTGCATTCTAACTAGTCTTTTTTTCCAACAGACTCAAGAATGTGCAGTGCAAATTTATAGGGCCTAAGAGCCAATAGTGACTTGTTACCTAGTTTCTTGAAACAAAACTTTATTATCTGAATGAAGAATCTCATGTTGGAAGATGTAATAGATAAGTCAAACTTAAAGTTATCCTTCTTGAGGCACAAGGAGGTTCCAAAAACCCCAGCCTGTAGATTACTAGAAGCAGCTCCTGACATGGTGATTATGTTGTTCTCTGTTCACGAAAGATTGCTCAGCTAAAACGTTAGGCTACGCGCGTAGGTTCCAGGTCCAGGGAGCATACATCATATACAAAACTCTGCGTAATAAAACTCGAGACACTTTTTCGATTTCTAAGACTAGAATCGGAGTAGAATTATGCATAAGTTTATGTACCGTATCTTTCTAAAATCGATGGGTTTTACTATCGCGGCTTCAATCTGGATCTGATGTTCTTCGACACATATACTTGTATTCGACTGAACGAATATGCATGGATTTGAAATTGCGGATTTGAAGAAAATTGTCCAAAATATGGATAGTACTATACGATGTATTTAAAAAGCAAGGTGGCTTTTGAAACGTACAAGTGATTATCGATTTTTTTTTTCATGCCCCGATCATATGTTCAAAGTTTGATTTTGAGAGATAGAGAGGTTAGACGTGCTCTGGTGTGCTCGGCGATTTTCAATTATTATAAAAAATGGAGCAAGGAATTTGCATCAAATTTTGTATGAAAAATGGAATTAAGTGCTCTAAAATGCTTGAAAAATTTATAGTAGCATACGGTGAGTCTGCTCAAAGTAAAAAAAAAAAAAAAAAATTTAACAAATGCTGCAAGCTCTTCCAAGATGGCCGAGAAGATGCCAATGACGAATCTCGCTTTGGACGACCCAGCACATAAAAAAAAGATGATAACGTCGAAGCTGTCAAGAAAATTGTTTTGGAAAATTGTTGAATTACCACAAGAGAAATAGCTGAGGATGTTAGCATGACGGCTCGTTATCGTTATCGGTAAGCTCATGTCATGCATTTTTTTCGGGTACACATCTCATATGTTAGCGAAGTTTGTTCCGAAACTTCTTAATTTTGGTCAGAATAACCGTCGCATGAGCATCGATCAGGAGCTCTTGAATGACGTCAACGATGATCTTGACTTGGTCAAAAGGGTCATATGGCTATGACATCGAAATCAAAGCCCGATTGTCCCAATGGAAGCACACAGGAGAGTCAAGACCGAAAAAAGCACGCCAAGTTCGATCGAATGTCAAAGTTCCGATTTCTGCTTTTTCGATTACCGTAGCGTAGTGCATCAGAAGTTTTCACCACAAGGTCGTACGGTCAATAAAAAGTATCACCTTGAAGTGACGTTCCGTTTGCGAGAAGCAATATGAAAAAAAAATGTCAAGAATTGTGGAAAAACAATTCATAGCTTCTGCATCACGATAATGCACCTGCTTATTCATCGTTGCTTGTGAGAGATTTTTTGGCCAAAAACAACACGAAAATCATGCCTCAACCACCATATTCATCGAAATTGTTCTATTTTTTCTGTTCCCAAAACTGGAGATACCTAAGAAAGGACGGAGATTTGAAAATATTTAGGAAATAAAAACGTCATGGCTGAAAGAGCTCAAGTCTTTACCAAAAAATGCTATACTGGTGTCGAGGCTGAAAGCCTTTTGCAGGCAGTTTACCAATAAAATAGATGTATTTCGGAGGTCATGACACTTAAATCTTTGACCAAAAATGTCTATATATTATACAAATAAAATGACAAAGCTCCTGTAAGTTTTTATTGAGACCACAAAATTTGGGCTGCAGCGGGAATATACCTCGGAAAAAAATAGAACATTTAGCAAGAAAGATCCAAATGACCAACAGACAACGAGAAAATACTGCTAATAAGAGGCTTAAATCCAGGACAAACTATTGATGATAAAAGCTTATTTTAGATCAAAAATCTGCAAGAAATGGTAGAAACTATGGAAATGACCTTACGGAAGTGTATACGGAAAATGGTGTCCTGGAAAATTGGTCGTCTTTCACAAACTCTACCTTTGAAAAGAATCATCCAATATGGCAGCTAATATCATCGCTGAAGAGCTCAAAGCGATTTTATGATCACCGAGAAGTAAGAAATCAATGAGAACCGATAGAATACCGAAAATCGGGCTTCAGCATCTTCCAAAACCATTTAAAGTGGGAGAATTTATACCACAATAATAATACTTTAAATAATGTCCATTATCCAGTGCGTTGGAAGACAAAGGTGGTGTATTCGATTCGCAATAGGGATTCAATCAATTCGCCGTAATTTTCCTATAAATGAGATCCAATAATACCTCCTGCCTAAAAATCACACAAAACCTTTAACTCGTCTTATATAAAGAGGCCTCTAGATAATTATTTTTAGGATTCGAAGTCCCAATTGCAACAATATTACGTACTAACAAAGCCTTTATGTTGGAAATGTGCCTTATCGGCTATAATGATTTTGGGATTCAAATCTTGATCGGTTACATATATTTCCAACACGCAGTTGCAAAATTACGATGCAATGGTATGTCTGCGACATGCCCAATTCTTGTTGTTATTCTTGCACAAAGTGCGCATTTAGATGCATCATTTTTCCGATCCACAAAAATAAGACCGCATTTGAGAATAACTCTCTGAAGCATCACCTATAAAATCTTTCCTGTCATATTATTATATGAGAATCTGAACAAACTCATTGGTTCATACAAGTGTTGAACCTTTCAGGCCAAGAAAGGTCACCAACAATCAAATATTCATATTCAAGTTTCAGATCTACACAAATACTCATCAGGTTGTGCGGGATGATTATGAACAATTTCGCTGCTCCACCAAAGTCGGTGGTGAATTAATAGAGACCTTCAATGCCAAGAACAGTGTTTGACAAGGTGACCCTCTGCAGATGAAGAAGTACTTTACCATCTTGAGAGACAAATACTTCACCGGCAAATAAAAATTTGAGTCTGGGTTTCACTTATCTGATTCTTATTTCTCCCACCCTACTAATTAAAAAAACAAGAAACAAAAGATTACGTAAAACAGTATGCAATGTGGCTGTCAGAATAAAAATATGGATTTTACGAAAGTAACATTTTTTAGCTCTTTATTGTACAAGGTAGGTCATAATGTATGACCATATCTAATAATGCCATCGATTTTAGAAAAAGCGTCGAGTGTCAATTCGGTTTTGACATTTGAAAAGCAAAAAGAATTGGAATTCGTCTGAATAAACAATGGAACGCTATACTCCTGAATAACGCAGAATAATTCCCACCATGTTTCTGATGAATAATTCGTCAGTGATTTTGACGCAACGTGCATTTCGTTCTCGTTTTCCTGGCCGCCCGGCGTCCACAAGTCGTTCAATGTGGCGTTTAGCTGCACGACTCCTAGAGACTAAAACAACAACCCCGGGAAGGCTCCGTTGACATCGACTAGACGACGTGCCATGAAATTAGCCATTCCACGCGCGTCTCTTCGGCGCATTTCGGTGGAAGACTTGAAGATATTTCTTTACAAAGTGCAGACTGCCCATCAGCCGATGGGTGTTGACCGTGAATCGCGTCTTACCTACGATTAAGCCCTCCTGAATCTTAACAACAAAGTGGACGATTTCTAATTATGTGGATACGTAAACGGTTTTGGGGCACCGAAAATGCCCAAGTAATGCAAGAGGCATTACAAACTCACTGCATGTTAAGTTGCTTACGCTAGATGAGTCATTGGACAACTTGTTTTCTAGAACGGTGCGGGCCAAACGGGCATTGTGGATGATAAGCGCTACAAAGCCATGATCAGTGAATTTTTCATCCCTCAATTGGATGAATGGGGACTGAAGGACATGTGATTCCAGCAGGATGGAGCCACAACCGACACTCTTAAGCAGGGTCATACCTTATGGCTCACCTTATGATTAAAAATAAAAACAAACTTTTGCTTCGAATTTGAGTTTTACTAACAACAAACCCACTTAAAACAAATAACTATAGTCACAAAATAATATAAAAAAAAAAAATATTAAAAAAAATTGTTAAAAATTAAGTTACAAATACATGTATTTCTATTGTGAATGGATTAGTACTAGTATATATATATATATTGGGTATATATTTTAATTCGTGCGGTTTTGTTTTTCAAAATTTGAACGTTTATTTAAGAAAAACATGTACAATAGTATTATTCAAAATATTGCCCATCTGAAGCCGTGACTTTTTCCCATCTTTCTGGCAATTTGTGGATCCCATCCCAAAAGAACTGCGCCGGCTTGGCAGCCAAGAATGAATCAAGCCAATTTTTGATATTCTGCTCTGATGTGAACCATATTTCAGCTAGGGCGTTCTGCATCGACCGGAACAAATGGTAGTCAGATTGGGCAAGGTCTGGGCTATAAGGCGGGTAGAGTACGATTTCCCATCCACTGTTTTCCAAATAGTTCTTAACCGGAATAGCAACGTGGGGCCGAGCGTTTTCATGATGGAAAATTATTGCCTCGTGTGTGGTCGCATATTCCGGGCATTTTTCGTCTACTGCTCTCTTTAAACGGTTGTGTTCGGTAGCGTTGTCTATTGATGGTTTCACCCAATTTAATATGGCACACCCATCTGATCCCACCAAATACAGAGCATTACCTTCGCGCCATGGATATTCGGCTTTGCCGTTGATTTGGCTGGTTGGCCGGGTTTCACATATGATTTTTTGCGCTGGGGTTGTCGTAATGGATCCATTTTTCATCACAAGTAACAATCCGGACATGCATTTCGGACATGCAAAATCGCCTTTCGACGTCTCTCGGCTTGAGTTCACGTGGAACCCAATTTCCTTGCTTTTGAATATATCCAGCTGCTTTTAAACGTTTTGAAATGACTGCTTGAGTGACTCCCAAAAATTCTGCGAGCTCGTCTTGTTTTTGTAAGCAATCTTCATATAGTAATGCTTCCAATTCTTCATCTTTAAACTTTTTTGGCTACCCAGGACGTTCATCGTCTTCCAAGCCAAAATCACCAAATCACTTCATATTAAAGTAATGAAGAAGAACTCCCCGCAAAAACACTTTTTCAGGTACAAAGTTCGACATATTTGAGTGAAAAAAAAATTATTGTTGTTTACGCTTCAAATGAATGACATATACAAAAATGACGTACAATGACAGTAGCTTTCCAACGCATGTTCCAATGGAATAATACAAGATACGCCATCTCTTAGCAATAAAGTTATAGACCCAAACGAGCTGTTGCCCCTGATTCCTTAAGATCTCTTTCCAAAGTATTTCTAAATCCTTATTGCTTTCGGATCAATATCCTCTCCGTCTTGTCGAAGTGTATATGCAAGTTTCAAAATAAATTCCACGCATCTGATACTTACATGTAATGGAAAGATTTCATATTCGTAATTACGTTCGTAATTATATCCTTTGCATACGGAACATGACCACTTTGACGTTGAATTTGTTATTGAATTTAGAACTTTTCTGTCAATCATAGTTACAAATAACCCGTCATTAACTTCATATACTAAACAGTTGTATGAAGAATTGCAATTTGACTTTTGATATCATTGATTTGATCATTATGAGTCGACAAAAGTAATGTGATGATGGGCAAGGACTCTTTCAATATTCACCATTTGAATTGTTAAGCCTCAGTGGTCATAAAAATGTTTGCATCTGTTTCACAGCCATACACCAGGCTGTGTGTATGCTAAGATGGCCCAGATAATCCACCAGGGTCCTACTTTTGCTTTCTAAAATCCGCCTTGCAGTATGAAGTTTCACTTTAGCTGATGTTTCTACGATTTAGTAATTTCCTGAAAGAAACTATGAAAGAACATTTACGTAGTGTCTTCTTGGGAAACTTCTCACAATCTTATATCTTCCTTTTGAAGACCCAAAGCCGATGGATTATCACTACTATAATTGAAAGGATCCTTTTGTGGAGTAAAAATGCTTTCTTTTGTTATTTTGATTCGCAGTAGACTTGCGACAGAGCCTGCCTTTGTTCCATCAGCTTTCATCTTTTCATGATTCTTATTATACTTTATTGCTAAGGCATTAGAAAAATTTTGGTTACGTTTTCGGCAAAATTTGTTAATTTTTGTTTTTTGGTAAACGTCGAGCTAACTGAGTGCTATTAACAACGCTATTAACGAGATTTCTGAGACTAATTCAGGGTTTTTGAAAGTAGATGGTGATGAATGAGCCGTTAATGGACCAATGGCAGAAATCATATCCTCGAAGAGGTTTCTATCTTCGGTATAACCGATTCTTCATCCCAGAAGTATTATAATGGAATTTGCCTTCCAGATTGGGTGTTGTGCCGCCGGGATAACTGCTCAGCCATGGAGAAAATCTATAGCTACTAAGCAACAACAAACCTCTGATACGGACGGATCTACTGTTGACAACCTCTTCAAACGAAACAAGGACAACGAACTTCGGATCTGCACGTGGAATATAGGGCCCACTAATAGGCCACGTGCAGCCGCGCAACCAGCGGAGGCCCTGAACTGCTGCAAATCAGATACTTCTACTTCTACGAGACAAGGACGGCTTATCCGAGAAAAGACCTACGAGCAGTGACCTAGATATTATAATAAAATAGTCCTCGGCGATTTTAAAGCACAGCTAGAAAGAGAGGGAATCGTTGGTAGTACTGTTGGAAGGTATAGCCTGCATAACATCACAAACAAACGAACTCATGGCTAATTGATTTTTTAGTGAAGCGAAATTTTGCAGTAGCCAGCATTCGATATTCACAAGGGGACTTGAAGAACTCCTGATCAACTAACCGCCAACCAAATTGACCACATTGCTATCGACGCAAAGCTCTCGATCGAGTATTATGGATGTCCGCACTTTCCGAAGAACTCACATCGACTCGGACTATTACCTTGTTGCAGCCAAGATACGGTTGAGCATCCCGAATATCGCAAAGCCAAGCAAATTCTCTTAATCTCGTAAGAATTCCTATGTCGCCAGCATCAAATATCGAGTTCTCTAAAAGCCATCAGAAATGCCGCCTCTGATGTGCTGGATTTCACTCGGACACCACAACGAAACCTCGGGTTTGAAGACGAGTTCCAGCAAGCACATGCAGCTTAGTAAGATATATTTATGGCGACCATGCATAGAAGGGCTTGAGCTGTTCACGAGCTCTACGAGTAGAAGAGGACAAACGAACACCGGCTTTTCAGGAGGAAAAGGAAGGAGCATGACAAGCACGCGGTCAAGGAAACTGAGAGATGCTACTCCAGAAATGAGATTCAGAAGTTTTACCGGTAGATACGAAAACATGCCACGAACACAAAACCCGAACCGTAGTCAAGTCATATTCATTGCTGAGGATTTGGAAAGAGCATTTCGGTAAACTATATAAGGGCGCTGACAAACCAAATACCGCTAACAGTCAGAATGAACCTTTCAACCTGGATGATGTAGATCAACAATTTCATCTACCCACCCTGAATGAAGTGAAAATATGTTAGCCATATCGGCCTGACTACCGAGCTCTTCAAAGCGGCAGGCGATGACTTGGTAAGGAGTATACACCAACTCATCTGTAAAATAAAGTCGTATGAAAGTAAGCTCGACGAATGCACAATCAGCATTGTTTGTCTGATTCTCAAGAAAGGAGATCCTCTTAACTGCGAAAACTGCAGAGGCATCAGTCATTCTATCTGCCGTTCGTCAAAAAACCTGATTGATACATATCAGTGTAGCTTTAAACCAGGAAAGACCTTGAAAAACCCATGAGCTTCAAATCGATACACACTACTCTTGATTTTAAGGCCGCGAATGACAGCATCTATAAAAACGAGCTATTCATAGTAATGTCTGATTTTGGCTTCCCTGCCAAACTCGTCTCTTGTGCAGGATAAAGATTGAGAACGCTGCTCCTTCAAGGTCGGTAAAAACTCTCCGAGAACTTTGATGTAAAAAAAAAATGCGCTGTCAAACGATTTCATTAACATCACTCTTGAAAGAACATTGCAAAACACACGCATCAACATACAAGGAACAATCTTTCAAAAGTCCGTCCAATTACTCGCATACGCCGATGATATTGGCGTAATTGACATAAAAGCAGCGTGATGTCAGTGGCGCTTTCACGACAATTGAGACGGAAGTGGCAAAGATAGGTTTAATGATAAACGAAGGCAAAACAAGTTCACTCTCGACAGACATAATTTTGTGGTAATTAAGGACTTTGTCTACCTACCAAAACCTTCTCTCAGACAGAATTTAATAATCTCTGTCCTGCTTGTATCAAAAAATGAATGAGGGTTCTCTTGGCAAAATTCTTCGAGTGATTTTTGATCCCATCTGCATAAACGGTGAGTGGAGGAGGAAATACAACGACGAACTGTACGGGCTCTACAGCGACATCGACCTAGGCAGAAGAATGAAGATCTAATGGCTTAGATTACTGGGTCATGCAGAGTGCCCAGGTTCACCTCGGACCATAACACTTCCTTAAGTAAGTAAAAGACGTTAAGAAGTCAACAAAATGACAATTTAAACACTTAAGCTGGCCCTGTCTAACGTAGACCCATATAAGGATGACCCATAAATCCTTAAAAAATATAAGCAGCAGTTAGGGCGTCAAATACCAAGTATATTTGACTTGGCAATATAACACATGCTTCTAAAACTATATCATTCAATGCCATAAATTCTCTACCTCATCAAACAATTGTCAATCCTAAGTAATTTGCCTAATTGGTGGCGGGGAGATGTCGTAGACTCTCACACTCTGTGTCTGATTGCCCCTGCCCGCACACACGTGGTCACTTAAAGCAAATTGTTCAAAGCACTTAACAAACAATGGGACTGAACAAAACATGAAATCCCACTACCATCGAAAATTCAAACAATAAAAGCCCTACAACTTAATGTTGTTAACATTGATTTAAACAATCAATTAAATAAGATTGTTATGGGCCTCTTGGGAGTACCCCCTATACTAAAGTGTTCGGATGGTTTCTGGCACACAGCATAGAGTATGTACCTTTTGACTTTCACCTTCTACCCCATCAACAGTTCATCACCTATAGAAGGACCACAACTTGTCCAACCGTATCACTGCCACCACCTCTACGACTACGAAGCGATGTGTTGATGTTTTTTTTATTTCGAACACACAACTCATGGAGGCTGTTTTTGTGATCCCTTTGGTGTTGGTGGACCTATTTGAAATGGTGCTGCTTTTATTATTATTATTATTATTATTATTATTGTTGTAATTATTGTTGTTTTCGTCAATGATGGTGATGGCAGGTGGTTTGAGTAGGCACGTAAGTGATTTATCATTTAAGGTGGCTGAAGAGAAAACACCGCGTCTTATTGTTGTCACAGGGAAAATCCTACTTGGCACGAACATTTTTTACCTTGTGACCAAGTCCATTGAATATGTACATCCACTGAATATATCTACATACATACATATGCATGTTAATTTCCATTTGATTAATTTGCTGCTGATATGGGCGAACAATTCCTGTAGTCGTGATCGATCAAACTTCAGTCAACATTGATGCTGAAATACTAATGGAAAGGAGCATAGGATGTTTGTTTTGAATAAAAACAAAAAATTCGCCTGTAAGAACATCGGTTAATTTACACAACCGCCCTCGCCATTGGTCTATAAAGTTATGAAACCGGTAGTTTTAACGAACGAAACCAACTGCACCATGCCAAATCAAACCTTCGGAGCATGCAAACGTGTTTACGGCATGTTGATTTTGGACGGGTGTTTCGGCGCTTATGGAAGCCTTGCTGCATCCGCTTTATTGATCTATTTGCTATAGTTCAACGAAAACAACTCCATATGTCATTCGGGTGAAGTTGAAGAGTGGTTTTTGCGTTCTTGCCAACATATCAGTAACACTGGCACCTGTTGGATGTGAGAAATAACGAGTGAAGATAGACAGGACGTGTAAATGATGATGCCATTGGAAAACATAAATGTGGTATGTCGCCGGAACATCAATCAAAAATGAACCTTAATGATGGATATATTTTTCCGCCAGACAAATGTAAAAGATTTATTCTTATCATGATTTTCGTTTTAAATTTTTATTGGAATACTTTAAAGTTAAGTTGAAACATAAAGGAACGTTTGAAAGGGCAGAATTTTTAACTTAGCTTAAGAGAGTCATATGTAACGATTCGTTCAGTAGTTAAATTCCTTAAGAAAAAATTACAAAAGCTTAGGAAAGTGAACAGCAAAGAGCTTAAGAGCTTCCAGTTAAATTCCTTAAGAAAAAATTACAAAAGCTTAGGAAAGTGAATAGCAAAGAGCTTAAGGAATTTTTGTTCCAGTAAAACTCAATGGTCAAATTTATTTTAGCAAAAATGGGAGTAATTAGCGATAGCCCAGCTATTAGCCAATATTTGCTACTAAAGTAAGACAGCAAGTAATCAACTTAACTCTATCCAAAAGGTGCATTTGGACTTCGTGCTTAACTAAGACTCAAAGGGAAAAGTCTAGAGGTATGACATCACATGATCTAGTCGGCAAATTCAGCGGTCTACAGCTTGAAATTAATTGTTCACTGAATCCTTTTTGCAATAAAGCGATGGTTTTACGGACTGTGTGGCAAGTGTGGCAATATATTCCTTTGCTGACGACAGTACTCTCTGCTTTTCATATTCTTTCCTTGCCTCACGTCCTTGTTTTTCGGCCGTAGAACGGGAACGGCAGTGTATGTTAAGCTAATAAAATTCTGAAATTAATAGCATAACTAATTGGGGACCCACCAATAGAGTAGAATTTAATGCTTCCAAAATGCATCGTCGAAACCGAAAAACTTTCCATTTTCGGCTTGCGTGTCAATGACAACTTACGTTGGAATGACCACATTTTCGCTGCCGTCAAAAATGCTGCGAAACGTCTAGGATTTCTCAAGCGATGTAAGAAATACTTTACCCCCTCTAATCTAAACCACAATATATAGGGCATTTCTCCGTGAAATTGGAGTGCAATGCCCACAACGCCTAAAACATTTACTATATACACCTGCTTGATAGGATTCAAAACCGTGCAATAAAACTCATAAGTTATAATAATACTACTCAGACAATGAACATCATTGAACACCGACGTAATGTCTCACTCAGTTTTACCACTATTTTCATCACCAGTGCTCCATAGAAATCTACAGTAGCATTCCGCCCCTTCAAACAATTAACCGTAACGCCCGTCTCGCTAAAAATGCTCATCAGTATACCCTCAAGCCCACTATCGGACGTAGCCTTAAATATCTGGATTCGTTCCTAAGCCGCCTAGCTCTTTATTTCTTAGTCATTATAACCTTCAAACATTTAAAACCAACGTTCATCAAGATAGGTGCCTTTTTCTATCCTCCCTGATTTTACTTCGCCCACGCTGTGTACAAGCATTTAAGGGTACTAAAATCCCTTGAGCGCCCGCAAATTATAAAAAAAAAGTTTTAAAGGAATATGGGCCAGCCCATCAACCATACCAAACCATCGAAAACAGTGTATCTCGTTGAAGCTTGAAGAAGGAGCCCAAGAATTGAAACATTGACGATTCGAAGGTTCGGTCGGCTTTAATTGTGGCATGAATTGAATTTTGTATTCTTTTATAGCAAGATCCTCACATTAAATTCGCTAAGTTGTTGCATACGACAAGCCAAGCAGTTGAGAAGGGCGCTGCCTCTCCACTGCCGCCGTTATATTTTTACCATCACATGCTAGATGAAGTCAATTTAGTCGCGTTTTGTCCAATAATGAAAATTGGATTTAAAATTTTTTGATGGTATTACGAATTATACGTTGGATTGGCCGATTATGTGAACCGTAAGTTGCTCTAAGGGCACGAAACACATTCCTCGTAGAATGTTTATTGTGTGTAGAATGAATATTTTGTAGACCTAAGTCTAAGCACTGGAAAAGTACTTCTAAAAGAATCAATCCTGATTTACGGTGCACAAAGTTGGGAATTTAAGAAAGCGGAAGAATATGATCTTCGTGTAATTTTCGGTTCGGTTTGCATCAATGAGCAATGGATTAGACGCTTCAATAGCGTTTCATTGTATAAAAATGCCGACCTGCATAGAAGAGTTCGTATAACGCGGCTTAGATGGCTAGGTCACCTTGAGCGCATAGGTATCAGCGTCCCAGCCGGGAAAGTTCTCGACTCTGACCCAGAAGGACATCCTCATCTTCGGTGATGCACACTGATGGACAATCAGTGGAACGTGATGTACGCACGCACCATATTTTAATGGTGAATTCGAGAAAACGAAGACTTGTTATTTATCTGCAGTGTTTTGAAAACATTAAACCCTTTCTACACGTGTCCGGACTTCTGATTTCCAGTTTGTTACGAAACAAAAAACACTGATGAACTAGTTACCTACAAATAAATAATTAATGGGTTTATACCATTTTCTTTTACATTTTTATATGTTTTCCATGTTCGAAACCTTGAATATATTCTTTTCCAAAAACGTTAAAGCTCCCGTTTTCCATCACAAATGTTAACACTTTGGAATCTTTTATTTCAGCAATCAATTGATTAAACTTGCTTCTTACTAGGTACATACGTAGATAAGTACGCAGACCAAAACATTGTTCAGGATATTGGCGCTACTCCTACTTTTTTAAAAAGGATTTACAAATTACATTACAATTGACAAAGATGTCAGTCTAAAGTAGTTCAATTTTATGATTGCTTTTTTGTTTTTCTCTTTTCTTTTTGGACAGGATCTTACAAAAGCAAATCAAGCCTTCTGAATTCCGCTCATCATTATCTACAAGTATTTGTTGCCGGGTTTATAAAAGTTCCTCTTTGCCCTTGATTACATTGAATGGTTTTTAGGGTGTAACTAATTACAATGCTAAGTTCTTGCAGCCGCTAAACTTTCAAAAGTCCTTAAGATTGTGAGGAAACTTACTTATAATGATTTTGCTTTCTTAAAAAATCTTCTTTTATTCTCACGACACACATGTAATGGAAACTATGTACATCTTCTTCTCAGAGACTTACAAAAGCATGACGCTAATGGAAAGGTGAAGATGTTATATAATTCTATATCGCGCCTTGGTAAAAAAAATCTTAAAAACTTTTCAACTTCCTTCTTGAATATTATGAACAGGAAGAAGACGAAGTGGAATCTTTCGAATAGAAAATCTTCTCTTCCTCGCTGACATAGTTAACACTTTTTTATCGCTGTGTCATTCTCAACTGAAAATATGAAATAAAATAAAATACAAGAGCAGAGAATGAAAAATAAAGAAATAAAATAAAAAGGAAAAAAGGAACTCCTGGTATAATGAGGTACTTGTGTCCATTGAAAAATCCTTTTTCAGAACTTTTCACTCAGCTCATCTTCTAGTTGGTCCCTAAAGTGTACATAATTCGCATAAGATACGTATGTACGTAGAAAATGTTAACTTCAACACCCTCCAAGAGAGTTGACTTCTAGTATTACTGCACTCGGATGCAACACCAACACTAACAGCAGCTAAAGTATTATAGTACCCACAGGCACCAAGAGACCAAGAGTCGTAGCCGTTGAATGTTAGTACATATTTCTCTTGCGGCTTAAAGACGAAAAAGATAGGCAACCTCACCGCAAGCCACTCAACCTTAAGTGTTGGTTTATTTAGTAGTATTACGGCAAATCCTTTTATACATTTTCATCGCTTTTCCTTTTTCTTTTTTTAGGATCTTCCAGCGGTGTTAGACATTTTATTCTTTTTTGTCTTGTATTTTCTTTTATTTAATTCTCATGGTTTTGGCCATGTCGATTGACACAAAATTTTCTCCTTTTTTGGATTACAATTTTCTTACATGCCAACGAATACGTATAGAGGAACGGATGTGCAAAACGTAAAAAGAAAAGTTTTGAGGATACAATCTCTAAGTGCTTGTTAGCGTTGCATTTCTGCAGCTGTCTTTTCGCCATTGAGTTGAGCAAAAGTTTGAGGGTTTGCTTACCGTAGAAATCGGGCACGTAAGGGTTTGAATTAGATTTGGTGATGGAAATAGTTATCCAGGTATTTTATTAAGTTTTATCAGTCGAGCATGTAATCCATCGAAAAGATACCATAGATACAAATATCTCGGCATTAATCTTTAAAACTGAGCATCTTAGTGGCGTTGCAACCGATCTTAACAAAAGTTTAATGTGATCATATCATCAATCAGACTATAAGTCATCAATTTCAGAGCTTCTATTGAATTCAAAACTACGCTGCGAAATCCAAACTCTATATTCGTATTTTGTGTGGCTTTAAACCTTTTCTTCTGTCTTACTCAGGGGTTCTATATTAGATAAGTCATGGCTTTGACGCTATTTTAAATAGCATTCTTCAGAAAAAAAGAAATTGAAATTCTTCAGCCAAATATTTTTTCACCTGCCTTTGCACCTTAAAATTTTATTAAAATTCAACAATGGTACAACAATTCACATTGTCTTCTATCCCACATTACAAACTCCTTCATTTCCACCGATGTCACTGACATGTGTGAAACTTTAATGCTCAGGTGTTCCAAACACCTCAGCAACGGAGTACCATTAGAAAAGTTGGAGTAAAAAATAACCCGCGACCTCAGGAAAGTGCGCATTGCGAAGTCAATTTCGTCTGCTATCCTAGATTAGACCAGAGCGGCGACGAAATAATCGGCTTGCCCTCGCAGTCATTTAGAATACGAATGTACATTGAAATCGTAGCGCATTGATTTCGGTCAAATATGGTGCAAAAATTGGAGAAAATTGACATTACGATACAAAACGCAGCTTAAACAAAGTGTATGAACTTTTAAGATCAATCATATGGGCGGAGAATGAGCAGACTTATTTATGAAAATGCTCTGTGATTAGTTAATTGTCTCAAGCAGATAGCCAATAATATATTGAAATTTACAAGGTTCGACGGAGCTTCGCATCCAGAAATTCAGACAAAGAGTATAAACATGTTCGCCTACATGCTTCCCGAGAATTTGCGCAACTACCCGATGAAGATTTGGTGCTGGCTAATTCCAAAATCTAGGATTCAATATCAATATATCAATATCCCAATGTTTAATTAAAGTCTCTCAGGTACTTTGGTCTTTATATATCAGAGGACAACGAAAATATGAGAGATTCGCCCACTAGATGTTCGTGAATCCTGTTCCAAATTCAGTTGACCTTGGACGAACAACTTCTTCCACTCATATGTAATATGAGTGTCGACTATCGCTCACTCTTGATAACTTCTAAGGACGAAAAGGCTGACGATGCAGCTGTCTGTAATGTGCATGGAAGAGGTGGAAACCCAGCCTGCTATGAAAAGCGTATGACGGACCACAACGATATGATCGAAGCTCCAGTGACAAATGCTTTTTCAAGTCCGAATTGCAGCTCGGAATCTCTCGAGAACGCATCGAAATCAACCAACAGAAAAACTCTTTGAAATTTTGGACAAACCAAAAAGCCCAAATTCCATCAACTGCATTGCCTTCTATGAGATCACCAAATGGCGACAGATTGAATGGTACGATTGAAATTCATTTCATTTCTCTAATTCGAAATTGTATCGTCGATTTCTGCATTTCTTTTATTTTTTAAATCATTTTAGCGGTAAGAGCGCCGTTAATTAATTAATTAATTAAAAATAAGACAAACTTTGTTACTTTTTTAATCCAAAAATGGGCATGCAAGGGTACCCGTTAAAATGAATGTTGACATTTATTCTGTTACGTTTGACAGCGAAAAATAAGGATTCCGAACTTACAAACAACATCTTACGAATCAGCCTTGGAGATGCGGAACAGAAGTAGGTATACCAAAAGCATATATTGCAATCAATAGGGCTATGAAGGGGCTAAATACCCAATCTAGATCACGTTAAAATATAAAAGAAATTTAAAATCTATAACAGAGTCTGACAGGATGCATTCTGTTTCTTGCTATTATGGTCTGAATAACATGATATTAATGCTGTTTGGACTAATGACTTCAATAGAAGTCGTTCAGCGGCGTCAAACCATACAATCTCGAAAGCCGGAATGCAGGTTTATTTCTGGAGATAATGCTGTCATCGAACACTTACTTGCATTATGGCATTTGCCACTATGATGTTCAAACCGAATATCCTTTAGGAAACAAAAACCTTACGGAAACAAATAATCGTTAATCATGGCTTGGACGATGGACACACGACAAGTTCTTGCTCACGATGACGTACCAGTAAATTAGGATTTTCCTAAACACTGCCCTCAAAGGCCTCGATATATATATTAATCTGTGTGCGCATTATTGTCATTGACTTTGAGTCCAAGAGAGTAAATTGCGAATAACCGACTCACTTGGTGGATTATGTAGACCGTAAAATTTGCGTAGCTCTATATAAACATTTTTTTAATGAATACCGATTTTGAAAAAAATTTTACACAATCTGTAATCGTTGCTCGGGCGTATGTCTTTGCATGATGGTTTGCCAAAGAAAACCTTATAAAAATTATCGATACGCTGTCTGACTCCATTCAAAGAATTGTATTCCTATATCCTCATACTAAAATAGGTATTATAGGCGATACACACAACTTTGAGTGGCTTCGACATTCTGAACAGACAACACACGACGGATGGTGTGTTGAAAGCTTCGGTGCGGAAAACCACCTGACCCAGATTTTTATAAGACCACACGTATACTAGACGTTGATAGTCATACCGCCAACACCCTGGACTTGCTTTTAACTTCTGACTCTGATAAATACAAGGCCAATTTGCTTTTCACTCTAGACTCATCGGACTACTGTGTTATACCAGCTAATTTCTCGTACATCGACCACATAGTCAGAGAAAAGATTCTTAAAAGAATCGTATAGAAATATGAGAAAACCAGTTGGAGAGGACTTAACAGCTTCTTTAGGAATTTTAACAGGTCGTTAAGTTTCCTTGATAATGACGTAGATGTCGCTGCTGATATAATCACAGTCACCATTCTCTGTCATCGGGTTAAGAGAATCAAACCAAAAGAAAAGGCGTAGTACGACTCGAACTGTAAAGGGGCTGTCAGGATTAGAGAAAATTTTTTTCGGTCTTTCCGACAAAAGAAAACCAAAAAATTTTTAAACGAGCGAGGAACGCCAAAAACTGAGGCAAAAAATACTACAATGTCCCAAAGGTAGTAAAAATGTTTGGTCGTTGTTAGAAATTCTGCCTCATCCTGCATTCTAACGCTCATTTACGATGACATTCCAGCTGAAATATTTTTGGATAAGGTCAAACTGCTTCCTGCTCTCTTTGTGACCTTACAAGATTGTGACCAGATTGTTCTTTGTCCTTGCCTACACTTGAATGCGTCGAATCTTCAATCTTGTAGTAGAAAAAGTTCTTAAAAATCTTAATAATATACACAAATCCGCTGGTCCAGATGGTCCACCTTATGAAGGTGTTCTTTCCCGCTCGCAAAACCACTGAGTGAGCTTTTTCATCAATCCTACTCTTTAGAAGTCTTTCCGAGCAGATGGAAAACAGCATTTGCCCAGCACGTCCCTAAAACAGGCGAATTCCCTTCTCTCTCCTCATACAGACCTATTGCACCTACGTCCCTTCTTTCCACGCTGATAAACCGTCAGCTCGAAACACGAAAACGGTTTTTGTAGCAACAGGTCTACTGGTGATCTGATAACATGTCTCAACGAAAAGTGGAACCAAAGCGCACATCAATCTAGTGAAAGCAAGGCAGTTGGACATGATGTTTCAAAGACATTTGGCAGAATTTGGCGTCAGGCTCTTTTTTCAAAAAATGCGTGCTTTAAGGATTAGAAATTTCCTTTCGGAACGTTCAATTCAAGTTGTCTTGGATTTTTTTAAGTCTGATATTCACAAAATAAATGCTGGTGTGTCCTAGATCTTTCTCCGACACTCTTTTTAATTTTCATCAATAATCTCTCGTCTCCTACTTCTGATTCAACATATTCCTACTCTGATAACATTACTGACTACTGACTCACATCCCTCACCAAAAAATCATCTTTGTTAATGTATTTATACCTGCCCGCACTTGTGGATTGTGTTCGACAATTTTGCTTGTTGACATAGCCGCTGAGCTAAAAATGGGTTTTTGATTAAAATCCGGATCTCCAGCCAACATTTCCAGCGCCAAATTATCGAACTCAAGGCGTTATCTATGGCAGACGACTTCAATTCTTGCCTCAGCGTAACCTTATACCATACTGTTGGAGGCACAAATCCAATCGCAAAAAGAGTTGGGTTGACTCTGTCGATTTCCAACTCAGCTGATCGGAGCCTAATCGACATTTCTATATCTTCTTCGATACTGGCCACTACGGTGGCTATGATTTCTTTATTTCTCACCAATCTCTGTCTGGTTGGCTTAAGATTCATAGCAGTGTAGTCCTGATTCGCGATTCATTCCTAAGCCGTACAACTCGCTTATGGAATGCCCTGTCTAGTTAATATAACCTCCAAATATTGAAAACCAACGTTCGCCGGTAGCTCTCTTCCTTGCCTCCCTGATTTTCCTTCGTCTCCGCCGTATTCAATCATTTTCAGGGTACTTAAATCTCTTGAGCGCGGGCAATTATAAAAAAAACCAAGCCGAGACTATTTCAATATCATGGAAATAAGCCAATATGGCCACACGAAAACTTCAATAGATGTCAACCCAACGTCTTTAGGATTTTGGCCGAATCATAGATCTATTCAATATAAACATGAAGTCGACAGAAGGACTCTAGAGCTCCGAAAGCAATAGTGTGCAGATTTTGTTGACGCTCTATGACGCACGAAAGACGCGGGGGAAAAGAAGAACAAAATTCTTGCAGGCATTAGTACTCATGCTATCCCTAAACATACGGACTGCTTGGCTCCATTCGAATATTGGCTTCTGTGAACGCTCATTTGAAAAGTGGCTGTTAAATTATGAATATGTGTGTATACATGTGCAATGGTTGTACAATAATTCACATTTAAAAGGGGGAAAAAGTAATGAGAAATTTCTTTATATTTTGCAATATTAATTAGTACGACAAAAGGACTGAACTGAGCTGAACAAGCTTGTAAAAAAAAAAACATGTTCCGTTTATGGGGATTGGGCTTTATCAGAATCCGCTGCGTGGAAACGGTTCACTCACTTTCGTTCCGACAATTTTGATTTCAAAAGTAAGCCAAGCTCCAGTCTCCACTCACCTAAAACTGAAATTCTAACTAAAATCGCTAAAGAAACTGTCCGCTCCAATTAGCTATTCGTATTACCTAATGGTGTTCTAAGAAATGTTTTCAGAAATAGTGTGGTCAGTGTACGAGAAATAAGCTGATATGTACAAACGAACCTAGAGTGGAGAGCATGTCAGCGGTGTGCCTATCAGAATGAGCAGTTAAAAACAAGTATAATATTTTGACAGTATGACAGACCATCCTTACGGTGTTGTGTCTCCAGAATGACAAAGAAATCGTATCTGAGAAGCTATTTTCTTAAAAGTATTAGACTTCTATGATTAAATAAAACACGGAGATTAATGTGATGAAAAATTAAATTCATTCGAAAGGGTATTTTACGCCATTTAATATTTGAAAATATCTTTGTGCATATGTCCACCACAACTGCCTCGTACAAAGGGCAGTCTAGAAGTCCAATTTTAGACCACTTTTTCAAGTTATTTAGGGCGTACATCACGTACTACACGAATGTTTTAACCCGAAGAGTCAATGCTTGTTGGTTTATCGGTATAAACTGTAGCTTGCTTGCGGTTCCGCAATGATGGATTCCAACAAAAAAACATGTAATTCTATCAACTCTCTCCGGGAAGACATCGATATCCATTTCCAATCATCCACATCCAATCTCCATCTCGAACCTACAAGAAACAATCGCCAACTCTCAAATCATTACAGGTCGATACTTGATATCATATTCGATAAAATCAGTGAGCTTAATGATGAACTCACCACCAATAGAACAATGTTGAATGATTAAGAAAATTTCATTGGAACAGTATGCCACAAAATAGATTGTCTTCCAAACTATCCCCCACCGCAAAACATTTACAAAACTTAAATTTTGACAGAATTGTTACAAACCGAGGCCGAATCATTGCCACACCTAGTGCCGACAACCCAACCTCCAAACCCTTACACCAGCCCATAGATCCAAAAATCTTATGGTGATATAACTGCTCCAACGCCAACCCCTCCTGTCGCCACGGAAACTTGTTACACAATTTAACACGACGTGGACACCCTCAGAGTGGCAAGGCAGGCTAGACCGACTCAGCACAACGAATCAGATGTTCACCACCCTACTCATCAAAAGTGCCCCAAATTATGCAGATGTTGCTTGGATTTCAAAAAGAGGTATGGCATCACCATCAGCCAATGTACAATACCCCCAACATCCCACCACAAAAACAAACGGAATTTCAAAATTAATTTACCGGCTAAATATGAATGGTTATTTGTTAACTCATCCAACACCAACCTCAACCTAGGAAAGATGCGGGTCTCCAAATGGACGGATCAACCAATCAACAAAAATACAGAAAAAAAAAGAAGTATCGTCTCATTAAAGGATAATTATAAATCGCCCAGACCCATTCCCCATCCACATCCTAAACCCGACCCCAACTGGAGCCTTAAAACCAAAATATTTCCCAATTTTTCCCCTCCCGTTTATATGCCTAAGTAACCCCCTTCACGTATCTCCTCAAAAGCACCAAGTGCCTCTATTTCATCCAAGCCCCAACGTGTCTCATTTAATTTAACTCCTGCCCCTGATACTGTCACTGCTCAACCACCCATACCCCCTCCCGCGAATACTAACAACTAATTTTCCAATTTTGAACTTACAACAGGAGCCAAATACCGTAACTTTATCAGCTCGCATATCCTAAATCCCGATTCTAGCTCGCTTTCTCCTCAGTTTTACGGGCCCCAGTTCCTATTTTTGATCCACTTTCACCGCCCAACGTTAAATTGACCCAAAAGAATATAGACACCACGGAATGCCGTTACGCCCTCTCTAGGCTAAGGGATAAAAAGATAAACGAAAATATACGTCTCTTTCTCGCATATCTTTACAACAAATCCGACTCTGTTTTCTTTGAGGGAAAAGCAAAAACAAGTGTCATGGTCTTCATCCAACAGGAAGGCCTTCCTACGGATATAACTAGTCTCAGAAAGCTTAACAACAGGTACCACGAAATCTTCGACACACCTCCTCAAAATGTTGCGGATAACCTCGCTGCTTTCCGCAGCTATGTTAACTCTAAAAGAGTTTCTCGCAACCGAGCTGACCATGATCAATTTTTTCGTTCCTAATTTGCCTTCTTTGCCTGCATCTCATCTACACTCCCCTACTCCTCCACGCAACAAACTACCTCTTACATTTTAATACCAAAACATAAGAGGCTTGCGTTCTATTGTCTAAATCACACAGTCTCTCTTTCGACGTCTATGCTCTTACAGAAACCAATCTGATCCCCGACATAAATAGCCAGGAGTTATTCCCATCTCCGTTTAATATCTTCCGAGATGAGGATCACTCTCTCCCTGTGGTAAGTGATCCTGCCATTCCTAAGGTTGATTCTCCATGTAAAGGTGTCCTATTTGCTATTCACAAGAACCTCAACTCTTCTCTCATCGCTATCTCTTCGTCTGCTAAAGTTGACTCTGTCTCAATTAAAATAACACTTCTCATTATGTCCTTGTACGTTGAGTGCTGCTACATTCTCCCAGCTCAACCTATCGAATCCTACATCCTTGCTATTAAAGCAATTGACCAACCAAATGACCATAGTGATTCCATCGACGATATCCTTATCTTTGGAGACTTCAATCTGCCCCTGCTGAAGTGGATTCCACCGGATGATCACTTATTTTTTACCGCGTCAATTGCCAGTTCACAGAAGGAATGTATTTTTATTGAAAGCATAACTGACTCAATCCTGTGCCAAGTAAGTGGCGTCCCTAATTCTATCGGTAAGCAACGAGACCTTATTTTCACAAGTGATCCTGAACGTTTTGTCCCTTTATCCTATCAACTGTCGAAAACTTTCAACCCCCTCTTCTTCTCTCATTTTTCCATAACTCTCCATCCCAGCCCACTTCTTCAACTACCAGCTCTTCTTACAACTTCCATAAAGACAATCCTCGTAAAATCAATACCTATCTTAGTAAATGTTCTTTTGATCTTACTAACCTATCCTTATCTGACGCTGTCTCAATTTTCTACAGCGAAATATTTAATTCTATTTCTCTCTACGTCGCCTTTTCACGGCATAAAACATCTTCTATTTCCCCTCCATGGTACAACAGAAGACTTCGCTCTCTACGTAATAAAAGAAACAAATTATGGGACGCTTTTCTTCGCACCAATTCTTTTTACGACTACTCAAACTATCTTGGAACTTACCTGCAATTCACTCAGCTCTATAACTGCCTCTATCAGCGCTTTCTCGACACAGCGCAGACCAACCTTATCAATAATCCTAAGACATTTTATCAATTCGTCAACTACAAAAGAAAATCAGACGGATATCCCCCCTCTCTCTCGTTAGATAACATATCATCGACCGACCCACATATTATTGCCAACTTGCAAACTTTTTTAAGCAGTCATTTGCAGACAACCCCTTCGTACCCGACCCCATGTATTTCAAGTACCTTCCAATTTCTCCATTGGCCCCTCTCTCTCTCAACCTTTTGATTCCACCCTTATCGAAGAAAAGTTACAAAATCTCAATGATGAATTTTTATTCGGTCCAGATGGGCTCCCAGAAATATTTCTCGAAAAGTGTGCCTCCAATCTTTTGCACCCACTTTCCTCCCTATTTCATCTGTCCCTCACACAAGGAGAATTCCCCCAAGTTTGGAAGACCTCTTTCATAACCCCGGTTCACAAAAAGGGATCAAAGAATGAAGTAACCAACTACCGTCCCATTGCTAAGCTTTCTCAGATACCTAAAATGTTCGAAAGTTGTTTATATGATGTTCTAAGCTTTCAGTGCAAGTCACTTAAATCACCTAGTCAGCACGGATTTCTAAAAGGTAGATCAACTACTACATACAATTCGTGTCCTTTGCGCTTTCAGCCCTAGAAAATGGCAACGAAATTGATGTTCGTCTTAGGTCAGCCTTCTCAACCCCGTTTTTAACCACATCTGGTGTCCCACAAGGCATCCATCTTAGTCCCCTCTTTTTCATTCTAACTATAAACGATCTTGAGAGGATTATCAAAAACTGCTACGGATCCATTTACGCCGATGACACTAAGTTCTAGAAAACTATTTCTTCACTCCAAGACTCTATTCTCCTTCAAGAAGACTTCGATAGATTTTCCACCTGGTGTTTAAAAAATTGCTTTGAACTTAACGTCTCCAAATGCCAATCCCCCTCTAGACTTTATTTTCTGCATGACCAACCTGTACCCCAGGTGAAATCCCTTCGCCACCTCGGAATTTTATACGAAAGAGAGTTAAACTTCCGTTCGCATATTGATGAGATAATCCTTAAAGCCAACTCATCGCTCGGTTTTATCAAACGTTGGTCTAAAGAATTTAGCAACCCTTATGTGACAAGGTCACTTTACATTACGCTTGTCCGCCCCCATCTTGAATATGCCAGCCAAGTGTGGTCCCAAACTCATATATCCCGAATCGAGAACATTCAAAGTAGTTTTCTTCGTTTTGCTCTTCATGGACTACACTGGAGTGACCCATTTATCTTACCTCACTATCGCGACCGCCTCAAACTAAGGGTCTTCTTCAACACTAGCTTCCACAGCCGCGATATTTTCTTCCGAAGGCAATGTTATCGTTCTCGGTGTGAGTATTCAATAGCGTGAATATAAATTTCATGTACAAAGCTTAAATTTTGGGAATAAATTTTAAACATTTGAATTCGTTGTTGTGGAGTTAATCTTTCCATGATTTCATGCCTAACTATCTTGAGCGACTCCCAGATTTACCTTCGCATAGCTCATCATAAATTCCTTCTGCTCATCGCTGCCTATTTTGTGTTTTTATATATTTTTTTTTCTGAAGATGCTTCTACGAACAATTAATAATTAAAAAAGCCGATTCCTCGTTATAAACTTTATTTGAATTTATGAGAAGGAGTGTGGACGAATTGGACGTTGCACAAAGAACGAATTTGGTTGGATGTATGGAATGGATTTGAGGTGAGATCGATTATGGATGTGGTGAATACAAATGAAGGGGAAAAGAAAAACACAATTTTTAGGCGAATTGCCATATTTATTTTTCAAAGGGCATTTAAATATTTTGCGAGAACATTACGGTCACGATGATGCACTGTACCCCATTAATGGGAGAGGAGACACCTTTGTGATGGGACGTCAATAGATTTTGAATCCAGTTTTGAGCTCAACAACTTGCACCTCTCCGTCGTCTGAATTAATGGCTTTTATTACTCTGGCAAGAGCCCACTTGCAAGGAGGCAGATTATCTTCGTGGACTTTTACTAGACTTTCTTCTTTGATGTTATACCACTTGGAGGGAACCTGGAGATTTTTTATGTACTCGGCATTTGGGTCAGTGCACTGACATCACCGGGTCAACACTGCAATATAGGTTTTATAGGCTTGCTTTACACGAATCTGTCATGAAATTAGAATCGGTCCACAGAAGTCAATCCCACACACAGAAAATGGTCGGTTTGGTGTTACCCTATCTTTTGGTAAATTTTTCATAGATTGTTTCGAAAGTTTTTGCCTGTACCTTTTGCAATGTACACAATTTTCTATTTTTCAACTTTCTTCTATTAATGATCCAAAACCGACCCTCACGAAATTAATCAAAGTATGTAAGCCTGCATGAAAATTGATGAGATGATGATTGATGTGCTATATAATACTTGGCCACATCAGTGTGTCGTTAATATTTCTCCCCGATAATTCTATTCCTTTGGTCTGCTTTCTTTCGACAATCGCAGTGAATTTTAAAATAAATGCCACGTCTTCAAATGGTATATAAGCTATACAAATACGCCTTTTTGCTTCTTCAGTTCCAATAATAGCTCCCCAATATCGACTCCTGCGAAATCAGTCTGGCCTGGCTAATCATTGTACTCTTTCCTCAGAAAATCAGGCGCTGCAAACCAAGATGAGTGCTGTAAGTCCTCGACATTGCATCCTCTGGAAATCGGATCTGCTGAATCCGATCTTAAGTGCCTCCAACAGACACCAGAAGAGAACAATCTTGGAATCTATCCAAAAATAAATGTGATTAAAAGTGAATTCGAATGTTGCGTGGACTTTGTTCCGCAGTTTGGCTATCATTTTGGCTCTGCATAGTTGCAGGGGCTTAGGTTTTTCATGTAGTACCTTTGATTTCCCAGCAATCAGATTCAATGAGACACGTCCGAACGCATCCCCACACCTTGCATACAGACAGCAACCGTATGCCTTTGTATATAGAAGTATCTGCATATACATATGTACTTTATTTTTACTTCGCTGGTCGCTAAAACCATATTTGCCGCTTCTGCTTAAATAGTGACAAGCGCTCAATTGACAGCTCAATGTGTTCTTCCAATTATATCAATGTCGACTGCATATGCCAGCAACTGAACAGACTTTTGAAAGAGGGTGCCTCCGAAATTGACTTGTGAGCTTAACATAATTTTTTAAAGAACGATGTTGAAAAAGTCACAAGTCCCTTTTTAACATGGAAGGTCTCGGTTTTGTCATTACCGACCAAGACGGAACAGCGTGCACTCTCCATCGTCATCCTCCATAGTCGAATGATAAATAAACGAAAGCGAGGCTTTGAAATAGATAAAGAAATGTTCACGAACGTAGTGTCAAGCAGCTTTTTTAGAAGTAAGCTTTGAAACTACTGGCGTCGCTTCATCTTGTTCGAGTGGAAGTAAATGTTGTTTGTCATTGAGCAAGTTCATTCTACCAGACGGTGGCATATTGTTGGTCATCACCATTTAACATCAGATTCTCAGCACCGACTATAATGAGATTTCTTTCCCAATCATTGCAGATTTCTGTTCGGGCTTTACAGCCTTAACATGTTTGTTTTATTTGTTGGTAAAACTTCCGAACTTCATTCTTCTGGTAGCACCTTTGATCGAACGTTTCTTGTCGCCTTTCGTTTTTCTTCTAAGAAGCCTATGTTCTTCTTCTTTTCTCTGCGAAGATCTTGCGAGGCCCTCTTGTTTTTTTCTGCAGAGCCGCTCTGTACATCTGTTGTTTTTCTAGGTGTGTCTGTTTTCATTCGACATTGAACAAGGGGTTGCTTTGTCCAAACCCAGTTCATCAGAGGCGGCCTCTGTTACCGCTCTTTAGCAGTGATACCATTGGTTATCTACGTTCGCTGCTGCATTGGACTCCTTAAAAGGTTAAGGTTGAAACTTAAAGGTTAAATGAGAAAAGTCCTGGTGATCTCTTAGTTCGTCGTTGAAATTGCTCACAAAAATTGGCTGTCTTTGGGCTGTTATGGATATCCACAACAATATTTGGCAAGATTATGCTCAGAGTCGATGCTAGCTGGTTGGATTATTTTGACATCCAAAACACTGGGTGTTTTGTTTGCCGTAGAAACCAATAAGCCTATGTTCCTTTCCGGAGGAGATGCTGTGTTGCTGAAGTTGTTCTCCTTGCCTAGCTTGGCATTTAGGTCCCCAAGAACAATTTTCTCATTATAAGAGTATTTTGGCTATCGCTCGTAAATTTTTCGAGGAGCTCATAGATGCAATCTTTGGTCATCCAATTGCACTCCTAGGGTGGCAGTAATGCCTGCTTTATAGCAGTCTAGGATCTCCGCTAGTTGTTGGGCTACACGCGGCTTGTTAGAGATCCGGACATTCCTGGTACAGACCAGAATATGCTTGTGCTCTATTAGTTTGCCAGAGTCGTCAACAGTGAATCTGTCATTAGGCGGATCTATAAACTGGTTTGTTACATTTTTTTAATCTCTTCCATATAGAGTTGTGAGCCCTATGACGGCATAAACCAGTATAATGCTACTGGTCGACCATGCACTTGCCATTTAAAGATTTACTCATGCTGGTACCACGGTTCACTACTCGCAGGTCAAGCACTACACTACGTTTCAAAAAAATGTTCAGTTTCTTTCCAGTTTAACGGAAATCCTTTGGCCTAAGCAAAATCATCGTGCTCCTGAACAATTCTCCACGTTTTTTTTTTTTTTTTTTTTTTTTCATCTGAAGCAATAAATATTCTTCCAGCCAACAAATTTATAGCTTTAATATAAAACCCTTCTGCGGCAGTCGTCAGTAGAACGGGGCATCCAGACAGATGCCATAGACCAATCCTCATTCCATTCCTCAGTATTTCACTGAGACTGAATGTGAATGAATTGAATTCGTGACTCTGTCATTAAATGTGGTGGAGAAGCAAAATATTTTGTAATTTGCAAATGAGCCTGACAATGTATCTGTGCCTGTCTATGAGCGGAACTGGTATCACAATGCTTCTAAACTTTGTGTATACATTTTTTTTTTTTTTTATTTTGATGCTGCTTTTGTTTGTTTTTTTTTTATGAACTACATAAAGAAAGGTCAATTCTATGCATCAACTGAAGTATGAAGTAATTGTACGAAAACACTCCTGCTTCTGCCATGGGTTGATGTACTCGTAATGCTACAGCGGCTTTTTAGAATTTAGGAAAGGAGCACTTCAGAGTAATTTGCATCTTTTTAATTAATTTTTTCCTGTGCCGATATTGATTTCCTTCTGTATACGAGTAAAACTGTGCAACAACCTTTAAGACCGTTTGATTGGAACTTCACAAGAAAAGAAGTATTTAATAATTTCCCACACGTCACCGTGATCCATCTTGGCAAAAGTTCCTCCAAAGTTATTTTCACTTTTTAGATGGAACTTAACTCTTGAGAAAACAAAAATTAAATCCTCATTCTACATTCGTAATCCTTACCACCTCGAGGGTTTCATAAACATAGGTTCTGCCACAACATAGACTATGACGCCCACTGTATCTGGAAACAGATACTGTAATCCGGTCTAAAGACTGAGCAAACGTGTGAGACACAAAACGAATGTCTTTCAAAAAATCAAAAAAGTTTTTGATGTTCATTTTGGCAACATATTGACTTGATTTTATGGTATTTTGATTGATGGATATTTCGATAAGTTTCCTAATATGTAAGGAGGAGCTTTTCGCCCACAACTAAAGCGAATGCTTTTCTTGGTTTTGTTTTCGTTACTATGGATATTCTTCAGACTGTGAAAGTACAAACGAAATGTCTATGTTATAATGGCAAAATTATAATAAACTTATTTAAGTGTAAAAAGTTCAAGTATGCATGTTGGTGAGCATATCCTGCCGCTGAAAACACTTTATTTTTCACAGGCATTATAACATTATCATAATTTGGAGGATAAAAGTGAGGTTTCAGCTTCACATTTTTTTTTTTTTTTTTTGGCTGGGTGTTGTTATCTTACAAAAAACAATTCAAGTTGAGGATCCAATGGTTTTTTTTGAAGTAAGTGACTATTATTATATATGAATTACCTGCATAAGAATAATATACGAAAAGTGAGCATGGATTAGGTTGCTGCTAGAAGCACATATGCAAAGTGATAAATTGCTCTTCAGTCGATTACAACCCAGAATATTTCAAGCTTAAAACAAAGATGATGCATTGCTATTTGTTTGTATATTTTGCATTGAGCCTCTCTACTGATGATATAACCACGTGATCGTCTTTATTGTCCGCCTTGTCATCTCCAAGTTGACAACTACCTGACTATGTAATAAAAGATGTATGGGCAACAAAAAAAAAATCGCAAAGAGTCAGGTCAGGGGGTGACAATTATTTGACTTCGGCTATTCCAAACTTATTACTGTATCAAATGGGGCTCTGTCTCTTTCAATTATAATAATTCACTACTAATGGTCACATGCTTTCTTTCTTCAAAAGTCCATATAGATTATATCCTCCGAGTCCAAAAAAATCGTAACTATAACCTCTCCAGTCGATGGGATTGTTGGTCATTGCCTTCTTCGTCTGATAAATTTTATTAATTTTTTTTATTTCAATTTGGCGTGTAGTAATCGATTCAGTTTTCATCAACAGCGATTCGATGGAAAAACCCCTACGGATTTCGTTCAAAGAGCTTCAAACAGTTCTAGTTGACAGCACCATTCAGTAATTGTCTACAGTAAGCAATCGCTGCACCAATCAGGCCGACAGTTTTTCATACTGAACTTATCTACGGGATTATTTTCTTCGTTCAATTTGTATTGCCATTGTGTTCGAGAACTTGCTAGTTTTTTGATCGATAATAAAAATGCTGACTAGATAGCTTGCAAGGACATCTGTGGCAAAGCTTTCCATGCCAATCGTGTCAGCTTAAACAGAAGAAATACGGTGCTTATCAAATAATTCTCCGATAGTCTTATTTTCTTTTGGGATAAGTGTAACAGTATCTTGATCTCGCATGTATTTTAAGCAATAAAATGCCTAAGCGATTCCAATGACTCCTACCAAGATGAATTCGTTAAAAATATTTCGAACAAAATCTAGATTATTTAAAACAATGCCGAAGGTGTTGAAGAGTTACATAACTTGGTTCTGAACTCAGCCGACATTACAAAATCCAAAAAGTTGTACAGGGATAAGCAAATTGCCAGTCTAATTAAGTTAAACTCCGTGAGATCTAGGAGAGAGTACACCTTCTTTGTTCGACTCCCATTATAATGGTGTCCTACTGGCTTTTCACAACAGCTTCGACCTTTCTCCAGTTTCAACTTCGTCTTATTCTAAGCCCAAATTTGTGCCATTTAAAATAACATTCACGCCTAGATCCTTGTACGTTATAAATTTTTTCATTCTTCAAAATGGAATAAGTCAAATAGTATCAACTTGCTATTGATACAATTGACCATCAAATTGACTTAATCCGACTTTCTTGATGATATCATTATCTCCGGCGATTTAAATCTACCTCAGTTGAAATGGACTCCATCTGAAGACCTATCTTTTTCCACCGCTTCGAATCCCATTTTAACGGTTAACAGACTCTAGTCTGTGTCACGTTAGTGGTGTTTCCTACTATAAGGTCGTTAGACCTTATTTTTAATAACTCCTTAGTATCGTGTTGTCCCCTATCACTTTCAACTATTGATAACATTCTCCGCCTCTTCTTCTTTCATTTTTCCACAACTCTCTCCTCTACTCGCCACCCTCCACAATTGTCTCTTACAATTTTCAGAAAGCTAATTTCCATAAAATCAATACCTATCTATGCAGTGCTTCTTTCGAGTTTAACAATCTATTTCTGGTATCTTTTACAGAGAAATATTCAAATCCATTTCCCTTCATGTACCATATTTCCTTCATAAAATATCTTCTTCTTTCTTGGTATAATCGTAGACACAGCTCCCTACAACTTGTTGTAGGTGGTATTCATTCGCTCGAAATTTTCTTCTATCTATGTACATATTTTCATTTCATCGACCTCTACAACTCTCTCTATTAACGCTACCTAAATAATGCGCAAACCAATCTTATAAATGACCCCAAATTCTTTTTTCAATTAATCGATTGCATGTGAACCTTCTACCATCGGCAATTTTTTTGCTACATTTTTTTGTAACATTGCTGTTACTTCAAAAACCTGCCAAATGTCTCCTTTTGTCCTTTTCTTATTGAAGAAAAGTTACAAAAACTTAAATACTACCTAACCTAGATAGTCGTAAATGGATGGACCCCCGTGGTTTATCTTTAAATAATACTCTTCAAACGTTTCTCTTCCCCTTTCCTATGTATTTTGTTTTCTTCGAAGACCTCTTTCCTAACCCCAATATAATAAATCTATTTGAATTCCTATCTTCAGCTCTCGCAGCCTTAGAAAATCGCAAAGATATCGATGTTATTGCAACCGATTTCACTAAAGCTTTTGATAAGATATCCAATCAACTGAGGCTCTTCGAATCGTCTACTCTAGGCTTTTAACCTCTTTTATTAAAATTAATATTTTTTTATTTGGTTTGGCGATATTATAGTGCTCGGTTTGAGATCCGCACTTTCAGTTAATTTTCTGGCCACCAATCGGGTTCCACAAGGTAACCATCTTGATACCTTTTTTTTATTCTTACTATTAACGATTTTGAGAGGGTAACTAAACATTAAGCTAACGTCATAAAATTTTTTAAAACTATTTCTTCTTAACATCAGTTCTTCAAGTAAACTTCGATCGGTTTTCAACCTGATGCTTCAAAAACTGCTTAGAACTTCATATCGCTTAATGTCCATTTGTTAGTCTCTCACATAAATGCAACACGTCTCCTCCTCGACTTTACTTTCTCTACGGTCAACCAGTTCCCTTGATGCAATATTTTCAAGACCTTGGCATATTTTTCGATAGGGAGCTTAATTTTCGTTAGCATGTCGATAAGATGATACTTAAAGCCAACTCATCACTTTTAGCTTTATTCGCCCGCTGATTGAGTCCGCCAGTCAATGTTGGTCACTCTTTCTTTCACTGAGCTCATATTTCCCGAATCGAGGGTATTCAACGTCGATTCCTCCGATTTGCTCTTCCGTGGTTTGCCCTGGCACGACAGCTTAACCTTTCTGACTATCAGCAACACCACAAACTTTTCTATCTACCGGTCCACGCAGCTCTTATGACCGATACCAATCTCCTGTATGCTCCGAAAAATCAACTCAACCCTCTCCCTCTTAAACTTGTTCACTCCATCATTCCCTTGGTTTCTAGCTCTTAAGTCCTAGTATTAAGCTTGTATTACTCCAGGTAAATAGGATTAAATAACATTCGTTCGCCGATGATCAAGAATCATCTTTCAGACCTTGATCTCTAACGATTTTCTCAGAAAATACGTCTACCGGGCGGCCTGGGCGCTCTTCATCAAAAACAAATGTACGCCTACGTTTAAATTCGTTAACCAATACCTCACGGTTATCATAGACGGCGTACAACTTCGCTTCAATTTCTATCCAAGATTTTCCATGTAAAATACATAAAAATTGAATTACGGATCGATATTGCTCCTTTTCCATTGTATTAAAAAACACCAAACGCTTTTAATACAAGTGCCTGTCAAATCAAATCTAACCGATGAATCTATCTAACATTTTCGGTGGGGTCGTTACTCGACGGTAATGCCAAATTTCCTCCGCAACGCCATCTTTAAAAATGGATAGTAATTGATCCACTCCAATTTACAATAAAGCTTCAAAGCTTCAAAGCTTCTTTAAATTCTTGGAATATAAATTAGGACTGATGCATTTTCAACGCTGTTTGCATGACAACACTCAAATTCCCAAACAGGCTAACTGAAACTGATCTACTTAATCACTTTATCATAGGATTAACAACCCTTTCATATAAAAGCGTATCTATCTCGGATAAAATACATACCGCCGAAATAAAAACCGTTGACTCAAGAAGAAAATTAGAAAATAGTCTAGGAAACACAATATATATTTTTTTTTATTTCATGTATAATAATTATTTTTCAACATGACTTTGCGATTAAACAACAGGTCAGCTTCTCCAGAGCCTTATTTTGCATATTAGAAAAGCACAGTGTTATGGCCTTGCTTCTTGCGTCAGCTGGACCTCATATTTGCATAAAACTGTCCACGGACGGACTGTACTACAGCTGATAATTTGATCAAATAAAAAACTGAGAGCTATGCAGACAAATTTCTTAAGCCATCCTATTTCATCATAAATGACCCGGAATGTATTCAGAACATTAAAAATACAAGTTTATTCATTTAAATCTATATTAGGTGGAGTGAAAAGTAACCTCTTTGACCGCCAGAATGCGCTGCTACTGCAAAAAAGGTTATGGTTATGGTGCCACTGCGATACTGTCTAGTTTTATTTTGACAGCTGATTGTTGTTGACGTGTTTGGCATCATGTTGAGTATGGACAAAAACGATTTTCGTTCTCTCATAAAACATTATTTTTTGAGAGGCAAAACGGCGAAGGAAACAAAAGAAAAGTTGGATAAATATTATGGGGCTAATGCTCCGTCGAGAGTTTCGTGGTGGCCGCAACTGCACTCCACAGGCCCTCCGATGCGGTTACAGAGGACAATGTCAACAAAATACATGAAATGGTGTTGGCTAACCGGAAAGTAAAGGTGCGCGAGCTAGCAGATACCACAAAGATTAGTAATGAGCGCACAAGACATATTTTGGACAATATTCTGCATATGAAAAAGTTATCCTGCTGCTGGGTGCCGCCCATACTCACTCCTGACCAAAAACACGAACGCGAGAGCACTTCGAAAGAGTGTTTGGACTTGCTGATGCGGAATCGAGCGGACTTTTGGCGTCGATTGGTAACTGTTAAGCACCAGAGAATAGAATGAGTGCCCGGCAATGGACTGAAGCCGGCACGAGTGCTCCGAAGCGACTGAGGGAGGCTCGATGGATCGGAAAAGTTATGGCGTCGCTTTTCTGGGATTGTTATGGCATACTCTTCGTGGACTACTTCGAAAAAGGAAAAACCATCAACAGCGAGTATAACTGTGCATTATTGGAGCGATTGAAGGCCGAAATTGCTGAAAAAAGGGCCTCACATGAAGCGAAAAAAAATTTTGTTTTTGCAAGACAATGCACCATTCGCCCGATTTGGCTCTCTCGGACTATTATCTCTTCCTAAACCTCAAAAGATGGCTAATCAATAAAAAATTCAGCTCACACGAAGAAATCGTCGACGCCACGGAGAAGTATTTTGTAGACCTTCCGGAAAATTACTTTTCGGACGGAACCAAGAAGGGGACTATATTGAATAAAATTAAACAACATTTAAAAAAAAATTCACCCCATCTAGTATTGTCTCCTTCAAAGTAGTCCCCATCGACTGCCAAGGATTGATCCGAAACATTTTTAATATTCGTTTTTTGGTATGCCATTCAGTGCTTCCTGCGATTTTTTCATTACTTCCTCTCGGCTGCTGAAATGCGTTCCCCGTAGTAGTAGTAGTTTTTAACTCGATTGAACAGAAAGAAGTCACAGGGAGCCAAATCAGGTGAATTCGGTGGCTGTTGGATGGTATTTGTTGCATTTTTCGTCAAAAAATTACGAATAATGAAGGCACGACGGTGCGACGGTGCGTTATCATGGTGCAAAATCCATGAGTTTTCTACCCACAATTCTGGTCTTTTTCGGCGAATTGCTTCACGCATCATAACGCCCAAATAATGTTTACTGTCTGGCCTTCTGGCAAAAATTCATGATGCACTACACCGTTGTAATCCATGAAAACCGTTGCATTGCCTTCTTTTTTGACTGAAAACGAAGTGGTGAACGCCATTTACTTGCCCAATGTCTGGATTGGGTGTCGTACTAATAAGCCCACGTCTCATCTCCAGCAATGATCCTTTTGATGAATGTGGGATCAGATTCAGCCTCGCAAATCATTTCTTTTGCGACGTCAACACGGTCTCTTTTTTGCATGAAATTGAGGTCTTTTGGCACCAATTTTGCTGCTACACGACGGGAACCCAAATCATTAACCAAAATATCTTGGACGGATCCATAGGCAATGTTCAAGTCCTCCGCTATCTCTTATTTTCATTTCTTTTACTTCAACAATTGTTTCGTTGGTTTTCGATGTCGATGGTCTGCCACTGCGTTCATCATCATCGATTCACTCACGATCACTTTTGAACCGCTCGTGCCACTGGTTAACGACCGTTTTCTTTAGAGAATCGTTGCCGAAGGACTTTTTCAACTTTCCAACGTTCGCGCACCATTAAATCCGTTTTTTTACGCAAAATTTAATACAAAGTCGTTGTTACAAAGTCCTTTTCTAAAATTGTAAAAAATCGCCAACCCACACAGAGATAGATGTACTCTTGGCTACGTAACTCTTGCAAATGTCAAACTATGACGCTAGGATATAGAGAGAATGTCAACAACAGATTTACCAACTTAACAAAATCTCAAATCGAAACAATGGGAGCGCCACACGTTGGTTATTTTTTTTTATCAAGGTGGTATTCTTTTCTGAGATGTTGACAGGTCCTAGTGGATGCCAAACCAGCACAAATTGTGTATTGTTGAGTGGAATGCCTAGTTTTCATGTCAATTGCTCTGAATTCTAACAATATTCTTACGATTTCTCTATAAAAGTGTTATGATATTCAACTATCACTATGATATATTCCACAAAATGATTGTATTTGTGTTGGCAGTACTATACGATTAAGTATACAATATTTAAACATACTAACACTTGGAATTAAGAACATATGGTATAAACACTTGTTAAGAGTTAGACAGCGGAAGTCTGAATTAAAAAGTATTAAAATAAGCTTAAAGTTTAATAATTGAAAGTCTTTTAGTTTAACAAAAGGATCTGTTGTTTGCATTTTTTTATCATTTAGCCATATGTTTGCAAATATTAGCCAGGGCGTCAGCCTAACAAAGTCCATCTAAAATTTACTTGAGGTGATTTTTTTTTTCTATCGTTCCAAGCGAGCATTCCGGCAGTGAAATGCTGAATCTTGTCTATCTAATACGTCAGCTTAGGTATCCCGCATCCATTGTTGAGCTTTGCAAAATGTAATCTAATGGAATGTTGCCGTTGGTGGTTTTAATTTGAAGATAGTTGTGTTCATCTTGAGAACTTAGTGAAAGTTCGACGATGATTGACTATAGAAAACGGTTGTTCCTTTTAGTTGGCGGAACAACTATGTTTGAAACTTTTATTATTCATTGCTTCTTGCGTATAAGGTGATAAATGCCAGGTCAATAACAAAAACAACAGGTCACGGGATCACACAAATATTGTACTACTTCACTTCAAATTACCTGTAGCCAAATGGTGATAGGTAAGAAAGGCACGATACACGTACTTAAAACACTTTTAGAAAGGTGCTATACGAGCATGAATGCTTAATTTCTAATTTGTATCGAAAAAGTGACAGTGTAACGCTTATAACTACATCTAATCTATAACTTCCTCCTCGTGTCTGCATTACTGCGGGGTTGTAAGATTGCCGGCCGCTCTATTTTAACACATGAGCTGAAAAGTTTCTAAGAGAGGGCACCACTTGAATTAAGCGCATATTATTTTCAGTTAGTACCAACCTTCAGAAGATACGTGTATAATTTGACAGCTGTCGGAGGATTAGCTCTCGAGATATAGCGTTGTGAGTGAAGCAACTTTTGTTATTATGAAAAAAATGGTTTCAAAGCAATTTCGTGTGTTGATTTATCATTGCTTTTTGATGGGAAAAAATGCAGCCGATGCAAAGAAATGGCTTGAAAATGGTTTCGCAAGTGGATTGAAAAATTTAAAAATGGTCATACAAGCACCGAATATTACGCACGCAGTGGACGTTCAAAAGAGGCTGTTTCCTGTTTCAGATGAAAACAACAAAAAAGTCCACAAAATGATTACGAATGACCGTAAAGTGAAGTTGATCGAGATAGCTGAGGCTCTGAAGACATCAAAAGAGTGTGTTGGATATATCATACACGAATATTTGGACATGCGAAAGCTCTGTTCAAAGTGGGTGCCGCGTTTGCTCACAGTCGACCAAAAACATCAACGTGTTGATGATTCAGAGGAGTGTTTAAAGCTGTTCAACCGCAATAAAGCCGAATTTTTGCGTCGGTATGTGACAATGGATGAAACTTGGCTCCATCACTTCACACCAGAGTCAAGTCGGCAGTCAGCTGAGTGGCGAGCAGGCGACGAACCTCGTCCAAAAAGACCAAAAACTCAACAGTCGGCTGGCAAGGTTATGGCATCCGTATTTTGGGATACACTTGGAATAATTTTCATCGACTATCTCCAAAAGGGGCAGACTATCAACAGCGACTATTACATTGCGTTGTTGGAGGGTTTGAAGGACGAAATCGTAGAAAAACGGCATTTGAAGAAAAATAAAGTGCTGTTTCATAAAGACAATGCACCGTGTCACAAGTCGATGAAGACGATGGCAAAATTTAATGAATTCGGCTACGAATTGCTTCCCTACCCACCGTATTCTCCAGATTTGCCCCCCAGCGACTATTTCCTGTTCGCAGACCTCAAAAGAATGCACGCCGGAAAGAGATTTAACATCGATGAAGAAGTAATAGCCGAAACAGAGACCTATTTTGAGGCTAAACCGAAATCGTACTATAAACTGGTATCGAAAGATTGAAAAATAGTTTCAATCAGTGTATCGCCGTCGAAGGCAAAGTTGAATTTTGCAAAAATTTTGTGTTTTTCTATAAAACGGCACTGACTTTTCAGCCCATGTGTTAGATCATATTGTTAATGAAGCGAAAAAATATGTAGCAAATGGCTTTTCATTTGGATAGCTTTCTTATGACCCGTTCTTCGAAATTCGGCTGGAATTTGATCCTTCAATCCTATTAAGAAAGAATTTTCATTCGACCTCCGTCAATGCTGTCAAAAAAAGTTAATAGGCTTAGCCTGATGCCTTTCCATTATTTGTTGTACAATATATTTATGGCATTTCTACCTTATAATTCTCGTTCATCATTCAGCACTGTGATTGCAAATTTATATTTGCACTGAACAACCGTGGCAACCACGAACTTTATTAAGTTCGTTCGAACTTTATTAAGTTCGTTTTTGGAACTACTATTCACAGTTTTGGCCACAATGGTAGCAATTGGTTGCGTTTAAATGCGATAATGGTGGGTTGGCCATATTCAACCAACAACGCCCGGCTAACTTCAGGTCGTGATGACCCTTCATCACTTGGTGATACTGGGACATCTTATTCGGTATCACTGTTTCCTTTTTCCTTTTTTCTATCATTTATTCTCCTCTCTTTTAAGTCCGTTTAGTCAACGTAAAGCAGAGTAGCATCTCCAGGATATCCTAGTTTTTGATAATTTCGGACGAAAATTAACCAGAACGAAACCAGAAGTTTTATATTCGGACAATTCATCGTGGTACATCCAAATTTCGTTTAGGAAAAATAATATGCTAAAATATTTAAACTCCCAATATGAGTCAAAAATGAATTAAGATTCGTTCCCATTCTTTTAGCGTTTTGGTGTACTTATAAAATAAACACATCTAGAACGCAATTTTGTACATTTGTGTTTGTTCAAAAACACTGAATATATAATCTTAAAGTAATTTCAATTAAAGATTTACCAGGTTCGCAAGGTATCTTATTTTAATTGCTCTTTAAACTTTCTGATATTCACTACAGCCCCCTTCCCTCTCTTGCTGGGTGGCTGGCGTTCATTCACTCTGGAAGTGCATTAGCGCGACTTTCTATAGCGAGTGTTAATCTTAGTCTTTCACCGTGCTGGCAAGCTGGAAGAGTTAGACGTATGTACATTCAGATTAACCCCGGATTAACGTGTATCTACGCGTGAGAAGACTCAGGCCCATTCACCGCCTCCTCCTCCCTTTTTTCTGTTATTTCCAACTGGGCGTCCTCCATACGACCTCGCAACTCAACATCGCAGAAGCGATGTGAATATCAGATCCAGCCAGTGCACTAACATTTGCCGTTTCTGATGCTAACTTGCGCAAACAAAGTTCGTATGCTCTGCAGTATCTTCCTCCGCAGGGCAATAGCCTTATCTAGATGATGTTCCCACTGCTATGCGAGGTAAATATGTGTTTGCCTCACCGTGTCCAGAAGTTAAATTCGCTGCACCGTGAATTATACTACCCATACCTCCACCTCAACATCCTATTCCTCGTGCCAGCACTCCAATGTTCTAGTTCCCTATATTGTTCAGATTCCAGGAATAGAAATTTATCTCTGCGGTCGCAGTCGATAACACGACGGACATAGTCCACCCAATCACCATAACGGCTACCGCGGACACCATGCGGTAAACGCATGTGATCCGAAGTGACATGACGCGTTGTCGCTTTCGGTGCAATATAGATTTGGCGACCGACGCTAATAACCTTCTTTTGGCTTTGGGCCGCTTACATTGGGCATCACCCTAGCCAGTGCGGCTGCTAAATTGGTGGGTTTATCACTCGCCCTCCCTATATGCTCTCAGTAAGTCGTGAATCAACCCACAAGCGTCGTTGCCTGGTGAGGACAACCATCTCCATTTTTTTTTTGGGTCGTCACCATTGCAACATCATCCAAAATTTCTGGGTGCAGGAGCCCGTCATACATGCGATTCAAGAGATCTAAGCCCGCTGTCGAACACAGGACCACTTCCAACGTCTCCCGCTTTTCTCTTTATCCCTCTATCGCATCGTACGGGAGTACGACAAAGATAATGATTAGAAATGTCAACGCAATTTTTTGTTGACGATTAGGTTTTGACAATTTGTTTTTTAATTGTTGTTCCGGGAGAATACGGAAGATGGGGGAGCAATTCTTAGTGCAATTCGACCAATTTGGCTGGGGCGACTGCGAAGGTGTGAACCGGTGCGTTGTCGTTTGGGAAGAGCACTTTCTTCAACAAATGTGGTCGTTTTTCCTTCAAATCAGCGTTGAATCGGCCCAATAAATTGACGTAGTATCCTCCTCCTGATTGTTTATCCCTTCTCCAAATAGTCAACGTAGATCACACCTCGCGCGTCCCAAAAAACTCTGGCTATGATCTTTCCGGCCGAAGGCACGGCACCCCAAATCTTGTGCAGGATATGGCTTACACGTTCAGTTGAGACGTCTGCTATCTCAGCCAAATCATCAACTCGGCAGTCGGAATGACGACGGACTCAAGGGCAGTGGTTTCTCATTATCCAAAAAACTAAGCGTTCGAATTTCCACTGCCCACTAAATAGCCCGCACCTAAACACGCATTGAACATGTTTCTCCGCAACTACGATCCTGAGGACTTCGATCGCTAGCCGGTATGTGCCAGGGGTTGTTACCCTCCTCAGTTCTTTGGCTGTTATGATGTTCTTCCTTCTCTCTTCGGATTGACCCGGGAACAAAGTGAATACCATTTCCTCTGGAGTTTGCGGAGCGCTTTTCAATACCCCTGGCCCACGTATTCTTATTTACTTCGCCAATCGCCCTCACCAAGTTTTTCTTACTATGCCGCCACAACCATCTCCGCATACCCACGACATTCTCTATGCAGGATCGCGATTTCCGATACCCCTGCTGCTCAGACCACAACGGCCACAGTACCTGTCCTATGACTGGACTAGCCCCGTCCTGATAATGTACAGAACTGGTTATTTGATATGAGCGGATTCAGCTCTCGGTTACGACAAAACTGCAAACTGGAAGTTCTGCGTAACCTGTGATCCCTAAGGTTCCCTTGCAGGGTCAGACGCCTGAGCCGTAGTCAGTGCCTTTGCAGAGATAGCACCTTATTTCCACATGACCTCTCTCCCCACACCTTCAGCACGCTCCGAACTTTTCGAGCCCCTCGCAATTTGTTGTAAAGTGGACAAAACCCAGGCACCTATAGCAGCATACCGCTCGTGCTCTGGTTCGAATCCTACAGTTAACCTAGGTTACTCGAAAATGGACCCTCCTTATAATAATCTTAACAGTCTGACGATCACTTCAGGGGAGGTTCATTTTAGAAAGCAGATCTTTCCTGCTGTTTCCACCTCTACATTTGTCATCTTGGGGTCGACGTCTTAGATCTCCCAAGTAAGGTGTGCAGTCAATATTCTTACTCTACCCACGCCCAATACTGTTTCGGTTATAACTGCAGTCAATTTATCGTGACTATCCTGGGCAGTCCGATGAAGTTCCACCAGAAATCCATCCTCCTCGTCTTTTACGCTCCCTTGAAATGGTTGCCCATACTCTCCACGTCTACCTTTTTATTTATATGCAACCGCATCTTTGAGGTTCATCGTTGCTCTCCCTTTTTTCTTTTTTAATGGTTGCTTCTCCCAATTATTGGGACTGAACGAATCATTATCCTCTCCTTTTTTTCTGTCCTATGCGGAAGTTCGAGAGTGTTCGGAAGCTTTAGCACTGCCTTCCTCCGCACTTCTAGCTCGCCCTCTGACGAGCTTCTTAATGGACTCAGATGCGGCCTTTATACGTGAAGCCCTTCTGTCCTTTTTATTTATGATCCCGCGTAGAGCTTCCATCACTCCCACTAGATTCTTCAATTCTCGTCCTCCGTTTTGCTCCACGAAGACGAACACCGGGAATTCGTTTTTTTATGCAAAGTTTTCTCTTCTAGCTCTTCAGTAGAAACTACAGGGCGGAGGCCACATGTTGTGGGCCTTACGCTTGAAAGTGAAAGTTGGCTCTCCCAAAATCCAAATCCAGCTCGGAAAACCGAAGGTAGTATATTTTTACCTGTACCATTCATATTTTGTTTTGTATCGGGATCCCAGCTTACCCCATTTTTGAAAATCAGAAAGTTATCACGGAAAAGGATTTAAACCAGCTCAGCTGGTAAAGATTTTTTGGTGGCAGTAATTTTTGCATGAACGTTTCTGCAATATCTAGTCAGTGTCACGTCTTACGTCTTCCGTAGAGTTACAGCTTAGGGCAAACTCTTGCCAAAGTTGGGATGAATCTTTCATAGCATCGTCTTTAACTTTAAATGAGTCAATTGAACAAATACCGAATTGTGAAAACACAGTCATATTTAAATTGCAAGATGGCATTTTTCGTTTTGAAATGTGCTTTTACCTGCTCAAGTAAGGCGATAGCAAAAAATCTTTTGTAAAGTATCTACATGCTTCGCGAAGCTTTCTACAACAGATCCTTATTTGTGTCTTAGTCTTAACCAGATACCAATGTACCTAGCATTTTGTGCAAATTAAAAACTTTTCGCGAAAAGTAAAAACTCTACATTCAAAGTACGCAAATCTAAATGTAAAAAAGAAAGAAATATACATTCCCCACAGATAGATAATAGAAAATCTTTATCCAAAAAGGTAGTTAAAAAATTTCATTTTTTGCAAGATACTCTTGGCAGAAGAACGAATACTCGTACAGTGTATGAAAATAAAGGAAAAGAAAAACTGAGCTTGACTGAATTCCCATGGAATCGTGGAGTCCTTCCTTTACTGCTTAATTAATGAGAGTACCAGTATTTTGTAAATCGAAATAATATACGTAATAACAGGAAATTGAATAGAGAAATATGTAGACGGAACAGATAATAGAACCGAATTCGAATTGCTTTGGTGTTTGCTTGGTTTTTTATTTTTTTTTTTTTATTTTGTTCTACTTGGCTTGCCAATTGCAGAAAGACTAGAGAACAACTTCAACTAGGTATCCGTACTAGTACTACCATCACAATGATGCAGAACTAATGCTTGTTTGTTGAATGTTCGATGTCCAATGTGCCCGACTAACCAACAAGAATACAATGAGTAGAAAATTTTCTGCTAGTCTCATAAATATTTATGGAATAATTTCAGTTCGTTGAATCGAAATCAAAAACTCAATAGTCAATACCACCAGCATGGGATGACGATAGCGATGGCTAGTATCGCCATGATAGCCAATAGCCAATAGCCAATAACCAATAACCACTACTGGCTTTCTAAGCAGTGTCCGGAGTTTACACGTTAACCCTTCGTTACATTGACTTTAAATGCGGAAGGCGTTGAGAGTACATCGTGATGGGATTGCACTCAAAAGGCCTTTTCACTACCTACCCAAAGGCTTATACAATAGATAGGTGTATGTATCCTCTCTCAAGATGATATGGAATTATATCAGCACTCTAAGTGCAATTGTGGTGGCATGGTGGTCGACTTGGAAGTTGCAAGAATTTTTTTGATTTTAATTTCTCCCTTGGAACCGATGAAAATATTTTCCTTTCCACTACTTGGATTGAACTTATTCGATTTACGAGTATTGTAGATATATGATAGAATGTAATTTACACCTGATGTGTGTTTGGATTATGGTTGGCTAAGAAAACGACATAGAGCTTGCGTGGCCTTAGTAGAAATTTAAACATTTGTGGTTTGTTTTTTCAGTAGTTTAAGGTTCACCCAAAACGTAGGTCTTTATCTATTTTACCGCACTGGCTGCCTTCGAATTGCACCATGCCCGAGGCTGTATAGAGTAGCAAAAATTGTCTAAACGATATGACGTAGCCAACATTGGCATCTGAATCAACTTTCAATACTTTGACTCCTCATTAGTGTCCAAGGATGTGACCGGAATTCCATGAACATTTTGTATAAGAAAAAGTTGGAAAATCAACTCCGTCTCCCTGGCCTGTATCTTCAATTCAAAAGCAAAGATAAGTGAATCAAATGTGTTAGCTATTCGATATAATTCTGATCACACCCCATGATATCTACACATACATACATATAGACACACAAAAGTATGTGTATGGGTATGTTTCTACATAGGAGTATGAGTGTAGTCAATGCTGTAGAAACAGAGAGTGGGCCTGATGTTCATCCATGTGACCTTAGGTCTTTTCGGTAGTTTTCAGATAAAATTTTATTGGATTCTCATCAGGTGGTCCACTACCGTTATGTGGTCTACCGATTTTTGCTGTACGACTACGATTTATTGAAAAGAGAGAATACGATTGAGGATTTTTGTTTTTTTCTCCTCCTTATTTTGTGAATGTAAACTTTTTTTCAACATTTTGCAACTCGAGTGTTCTGTGCAGATAACCTTCTAATTCCCATTGCTGAATTGGATATTTGTATAGGCGAAAGAACGTCAGTACGTCCTTCATTATTGGTACTAGTACGAATGTGTTTGCCGTGTTTGCCGTGTTAGCCGACCAAAAGCAAATAAGGTAAAAGATTGACTGCTGTTATTCCTAGTTTGAATGGCACTTGTACCTGTGCATTTGTATCCATTTTTGAGATCAATTGGCACTGTCGCCTTCGAGAAGACCTTGCCTTTCCTCTGCTGAGCGTAAATCAATTAGTGGAAAATCCTTCCATCGAGAAAGATTCAAATAGGCAAAATAGCTTCGACTGCTTCATCGAATTTTAAAATTCGCTCAAGGACTTTGTCTGCAAAATCCTCTGTAAGAAGTCCTTGCAAACTAGAAACAACAACAAGCAACATCAAACTAACATAAAGAAAACAAAACCGAAACAAAACTTTACTTTCTTTTCTTGTTCTCGTTCGGTTGTACGTACTCGTACGTTGGAACATTGAGTATGTTGAGTACGTTGAGGACTTTGGAAATGTTGGAAACGTTCCGTTGGTACATCGTCGTAAGCGCTGCTATATTTTTCTTTACTTGGCCAACAGATTGGCAAATAAGTAACGAGTAAGGCACCAAAAAATACAACCATGAGGGTCTTGCTTGTTATCTAGATGACTAAAGCCTGCCATAGTCCGTACTACATACGACTTTCGATGAAGTTCACACATTGTTAGGTATTCTACAAACGAAGTGAACTGACATGACTGTCAGAAAGTACAGCACCCAGAAACATTCTCATAGTCGTACCATATACGCACATGTTTACCAGAGTTTACGTTTACGGTACGAAATCTGGAAGAATATGAAGAATAACACTGCAAACTTAGTCCCATAATAAATTTACTTGTTTTTGTTAATTTTGTTGAAGTATTGTAAGATTGGAATAAACAAAAATATTGGCGAACAACCGGAGGTATGCGAAGAAACTTGGTTAAATTAATTAAATTATTCCTCTCTACTGGAGCCTTGCTTTGGTTAGGTTATGTAGATATATACAAACATATGTAGTTGCAATGTATTGGGTATATAACTTTATTCGTTTTTTTTTTTCAAAATTTGAACGTTTATTTAAGAAAAACATGTGCAATAGTATTATTTAAACTATTGCCCATCTGAAGCTATGACTTTTTCCCATCTTTCTGGCAATTTGTGGATCCCATCCCAAAAGAACTGCGCCGGCTTGGTAGCCAAGAATGAATCAAGCCAATTTTTGATATTCTGCTCTGATGTGAACCGTATTTCAGTGAGGGCGTTCTGCATCGATCGGAACAAATGGTAATCAGAAGGGGCAAGGTCTGGGCTATAAGGCGGGTGGAGTAAGACTTCCCGTCCACTGTTTTCCAAATAGTTCTTAACCGGAATAGCAAAGTGGGGCCGAGCGTTGTCATGATGGAAAATTATTGCCTCGTGTTTGGTCGCATATTCCGGGCGTTTTTCGGCTACTGCTCTCTTCAAACGGATTAATTGTGTTTAGTAGCGTTGTCCATTGATGGTTTCACCCGGTTTTAGCAGCTCATAATACAGCACACCCATCTGATCCCACCAAATACAGAGCATTACCTTTGCGCCATGGATATTCGGCTTTGCCGTTGATTTGACTGGTTGGCCGGGTTTCACATATTTTTTGCGCTTGGGGTTGTCGTAATGGATCCATTTTTCATCACCAGTAACAATCCAATTCAAAAATGACTTCCTTCTGCGGCGATCCAGCAGCATTTCGGATATGCAAAACCGCCTTTCGACGTCTCTCGGCTTGAGTTCATGTGGAGCCCAATTTCCTTGCTTTTGAATATATCCAGCTGCTTTTAAACGTTTTGAAATGGCTGCTTGAGTAACACTCAAAGATTCTGTGAGCTCTTCTTGTGTTTGGCAACTATCCTCATAGAGTAATGCTTCCAGCTCTTCATCTTCAAACTTTTTTGGCTGCCCAAGACGTTCATCGTCTTCCAAGCCAAAATCACCACTTTTAAATCATGCAAACCACTTTTGGCACGTTCGCTCAGCTAGCGCATGTTTACCATAAACTTCCACCAAAATACCATGACTTTCGGCAAAAGTTTTCTTCATATTAAAGTAATGAAGAAGAACTCCCCGCAAAAACACTTTTTCAGGCACAAAGTTCGACATATTTAAGTGAAAAAAAATTATTGTTGTTTACGCTTCAAATGAATGACATATACTGAAATGACGTACAATGACAGTAGCTTTCCAACGCATGTATCAATGGAATAATAACAATGGAATTATACAAGCTATGTCATCTCTTAGCAAACATCTCCAACTAATAAAATTTGTGGCACTTCGTACCGCGACGATAAGTCTGTTCAGTTGCTCGCATACGCAGCACAGTTGTCACAATAGGCAGCTTTAACTTAGAAGTAACAAGCGAATTTATCTACCTGGGCTCCGCTATCAACTTCGACAACGACACCAGCGTAGAAATAATGCCAAGATTCACTCTTGCTAATCGCTGCTTCTTTTGGGTTAGAAGGCAATGTAGATGTACGTAATCCAGTGATAACAGTGATAGAATTCTATTTTACAAGATAATGGCCACAAGTAATGTCATAATGTGAATTGACATCTATTTTATTAGAAATGAAATTAACCTGAAGCCGTAAAAAATGACATCGATCAAATGACCACCTCCTGAGTTGATGTTTATTTTATGAGATTTGGACTTGTTGCTCGCAAACCATCTGGCTCCAAATTGGTGGTTTCTTCTTCAATGTTGGCTTTCAAGACTTGTAAGGTTTGTGGTTTGCTATGCTAAACGCGAGATTTCAAAAGGCTCCAAAAGAAGAAGTCTGACGCCGTCAGATCTGGCTTCCTGACCGAATAGACCAAATTGCCAAAATGGAAGATCATGTTGAGTGGAAATTGATGATTCAAAATCTCGTTGCCCGAGTTGTGTGAGCTGTTGCTCTGTCTTGCTGGAACCAATAATGCTCGAGACTTAATTTAACATCTGTCCGTAGCTCTCAGCAGATACAGTTAGGGTGGTGCCGTCGGCGTCCTCAAAAACATGAGGACCATTCCCTTTTCACTACAAATGTCGCACTAAACAGTCACTTGGAGGTAATGCAGTCCCTTTTCGTGCGTTTCGAGTGGATTCTTCGTGCCCCAGAAATCCGAATTTTAATTATGAATACGAAATTGCTTAAATAAGCAGTAACGATAAATCCGCGGTCTTAAGGTGTGAGTCGCTGCATCAGTTTTTGTTACCCAATTCCCTGTCTGTCTACTAAATAAATATCAAAGCACAATGACACTTAACGAAATTTGCAACAATTATGAGACATTCACATTGTAAGAATACTTTTGCCCCACCTTGAATAAGTTTTAACTCTGAGGTTAGTAATGGAATACAAAATCTGTCAAATGTTTGCCTTGGCTCTGCCTTTCAACACATTTTCCCATTATTGCGGATGTATTTCGCCAATAACATGTCCGATATTTTCTTTTAACGCATGAATCGTTGGTGGAGCACTGGCGTAGACTTTAACTTTAGCATAACCCCAAAGGTAAAAGTCACACAGTCTCGGTTGTCAATTGAAGTCTTCATTTCGAAAAATTGCACGTCCATAAAATTTTCCACGAAATAAAGCCATTGTTTCATCAGATGTGTGGCATGTGGCATCGTCCACATCCTAAGTGTCAATTTACGACAAAAGTAAATCAGTCAATATCGTTCGGTAGCGCAATTCATTTACTGTAACATATTTTCGAAAAAAATATGGCGCATTGCCACCGCCAGCCTAAAAACTACACCAAAATGTCACTCATTTAGGACGGATCTTTTTTGTTATAACGCATTTTAGGTAGAGATTTAAGTTTTTTATCCGGAGAAGCTTGTAATTAGTTTTTGGCGATCTTGGACGTTTGTAAATTGTGAAAAAAAAGCAAAGAACAAATATGAAAAATAAAAATAAGCGCTGTAGGATGTTAAACTGTCGATGCGCGTAGCTTTAAAGCTCAGGTCAAACTGTGTTGTCATACTTATGTAAATATTGCCATCCTTATTTATATACTTGGCTTCATTGGCCAAATTAAATGCTTCATTATGTCTAACCTATCTTCACAGGGTATTTGTTGTTGGCTTGGCATGTCCGCTTTCCTCTTGGTAAAACTTTCGAACATTATTTCTGAGGTGTCATCTATCCATTTTTATTGATAACATAGTTCCCATTCTCTTTATATTTTTTTCCAACCAAGCCGGTAGTATTTCCTCCTCATCAGCGCCACTTCATAGACATGTTGGCTGACTTTTCAACGAACTAAGGGTTCTGCTGCGAAAAATAGTTGCCACGTCGTCATGAAAGTATGAAACTAGTTGGTCAACTTAATCACGAGAGTACATCCATACCAATGATTATACTCGAAGAATTGATCAAAGCATAAAAAGGACTAGATGGCGTTCGTGACAGCAGCACTTATTTTTGCTTTAAGAGTGCGGTTTTTCTGATCCCTGGAAGCACCAGCTGTTATTGCTTTCGCCATTCCTCGTTCCATCGCCCAATTTGTCTGCTTTACACGGCCGGAAAAACTCTTGAGCGGATAATTTATAATAAACGTTTGCCAACAATTGATATAGCAGAAGATATAAAAGAACGCCAATATGGTTTTTGTAAGTCACGGTCAATAGTAGATGCAATAAATGCCATTATAGCTAGACCTCGAAACGCAATTAAGATCGGCCGCTGAAAAGGAGGTACCTAGAAGTATCGAGCAATCATAACGCTTGACGTGAAGAACGCGTTTAACCCGCCACACACGGAACAGATTATGAGTAGTCTTTATCGAAGAGAAATACCGAAAAATTTCCGTAAAATCATAACGAGCTATCTCTCGAATAAAATGCTCCTCTATGACACTGACGATGGAATTTGCGAGTACAAAGTTACTTGTGGCGTGCTACCAGGTTTGATTTTAGTCCCCTACTAGGGAACACTATGTATAATATGATGAACTCTTATGAATACAAATTCGAATCGAAGCGTTAATTGTCACATTTGCAGATGACATTGCCGTGGTAGTTGTAGCAAAAACGCTATAAGTTCAGCTCTATAACAAAGGAACAATTAAACGTCGATTATAAAAGTGAAACGAAAATTTGTTAAATGATAGTATTTAGATACATACCATAGAGCAGATACATAAGTGAAAAATCATCGAAAACTGTAAGTGCACTTACAAGGCTGATGAGTAGTATCGGAGGGTCAAAACAGAATCAAAGTCTCATTTTTTCTGAAGCTTAGAGTTCTATACTCAGCAAAGTATGGTCAAATACGCAAAGACAAAGTCTTACCTGAATGAAATCAAATCTGTCAACCGTGTTAGGGCACTGAGAGTTGTCAATGCATTTCTAACAGTTTCGTCTAATAATATACTTGTCGTATCTTCTTGCCGACATACCTGCGGATAAAATATTTAGACTCGAAAGCGGGCGAATTCAAAATGACTGGATAAGCGACGAAATATGAAAGGGCGCGAGTTATCGCAACCTGTCAACAGCAATGGAACATATTCTTAAAAGAAAGATGGACATGGGCATATTTCGTCTTATACGGTATCACGGTGAAAAAAACTTCTATTTGACCGAGTCTGTTAGACAGTGCGAAATTGTTTCGGGGAATATTTGTGAAACTGTCTGGGAAAATGCGGAACACGTATTTTTTTCATTTTTTCACCTAGAGAACGACCTTGCGAGAACTACTTGGATAGCATTTATACAATGTATGCTTCAAAAAGAGGAAAAGTGAACCCTTGTTAGCAATATTGAAGCACATATACTCAGCGACCTTAGACTTAGACCTTAGCAAAATAAACGAATCGTAAAGGGTAAGATTAGTCTTCAAGCCGACCTCCGTGAAACTAATGAGGGATGCCAACCGGTTTGTTCAGATGAAGGTGATTTTAGTCTGTAAGAATCCGGCACTATAAACAGACGTCGGCCCATTAGCGCCACATGCAAAACTACCACCTTCCAGCGCAAAACAAAAAATATTAAAAAAAAAAAAAAACACATCACACCGCATGGCGATATCTGCTTTATAGCAGTCTTGAGCCTAAGCTAACACTTTCAATGTCCAGACCCCAAAATTGATTTCTTTTTTCAATTTTTTGTCAGCAGTAAATTCGTCTTTATCTGAGGTTGTTTGAAAATTGTGAGATTTTTATGTCGCGGGGTTGTTAATCCTTATCACATCACCCAACATGGTTGACCAAGCCATTTCTTCAGTCCATTGATTAAAAAATGCCATATATACCGGAGCCAATAACCCGCTTTTGGGATATGAGAGCTCAAAGTCACGCGAATTGATTTGCCTTACGTCCTCTTTCTGAGGTTGTGTCATTTCTGACAAGACATAATAGTGTTTCTATTTTCTTATTTTCAACCCTTGAGCTTATAAATTAGCAAATCCACCACGGTTTGATGAGAGCAGTACCCAGTGACTTCTACGAGGAGATGAAGTAAACACAATTGATGTGCAGTCATAGTTACAACACTGGACATTCCCAGGTTGACGCCGCTCAGTCTCAAAGCTAGTTGTGCAACACCTAGCCGGGAACCATTGAACTACAATAAAATAAGTCTGGAAGTACTCGTATGGGTGGAAGTTAGATGTACGTACGTTCTACTCTGTTTTTTTTTTTTTTTTTTTTGTTTCCAATGTTTTTTCAAACAACAAGTGAGTTTATGTAAGGCCGTTGTTATCCCATCCTATTTTATGATACAAAAGCATGGGCTTTGTCAAAAATTGCTTTGAGAGAAAACTTCTTCAGGTGATCTTTGGTTCACCATTGGCAGATTGCATTCAATACAAGAAGATACAGCAAAGAACTGTAGTGGCCTTCTAGCGACATCGACCCAGTCAGATGTGTCTGAATACAACGACTACGATCTAGAATGTTACATGAACACCAGCGCTCTGGCCTGCGCGGTATATAAGTCTCTAATTCAGATAAATTTAAAGGCTAATTGGATAAGAATCATATCACAGAAAGATTTAACTGTCATTTCAGAAATGTTCAAGAATCTGTACATATATTATTTTAAAGCCTTGTTTTGTAATATAATAAAAGGTTCAGCATACTGAATACATGGCTTAGTTATACAAGATGACCAGTCACAATACCTACATGCTCGACCATTATCCACCTTTTTTCTGAATGTTCTCCTTTCTAAGGAAACGAAAAAAGCAACTTTCAAAAAACTGTTGGCAAAACAAAATTGTTATAATCCAGATTGTATTTGAAGTGAGTAGCTTCATTTCTAAAATATCCTGAAAACACAAAGCCGATTGAATCATACTGTCTGGAACCACCACAAAGGCTATTGAATGCAAATTTATGAGGAACCAAGATTTTCCGACATCCCTCTATCAAGAAGAATGTGTTTGGCGACTGAAATCATATTACAACACAATGCCCAATATCCTCATTCGGTGAAAAGAAATTCAGAGCTCTTTTCAATCACATGCGCCGTACGTTCAGAAACAATTGTTGCGGATGTTGTATGTTGCTGATGCAAAGTATCAGCAAGTATATTCATTATCTTTGAAACAACTGTTAAACGTTAGATACATTTCTGTAACAGACATTCTCTCTTACCCAGCAACCTATAAGAGAACGCCTCTTATTTTGCTGAAGATACATTTCTAACACAGATGGTTTGAGTTTTGAAAATATTGTTCAACTCCCGACCGACTTGCGACATATCCCTTCAATTCATCAATCAAAGATTTGTTGACAAACATTTTTGGATGATTTTTCTCTGTCGTCTCTATCGTGATGTAAACACAAGGAAAATTCGATAGATAAATCTTCCAATGAAATGCACCTAAGCACTTCTACTTTCTTCTCTCCGTCGTCGTCCTTGTCGTCACCGTCATCCGCAAACAATGTTTGCATATCACATTTGGTCTGGATCGTAGTGCAAGGTTTCCATAAAGGTTCAGGTGCAAAGTGTACCTATAAATCATTTTTCCTGGAATTTACTTGCGCTATTGCATATTTGCCGCAGATGACTGGCGCCGCCGGCAAGCATTGATGTCATAAAGCGAATACAGTATTTCAGATGATGCATAGTATGATTTGTAAACTGTTTAAGATTGAAAAGATTTATTATAACTTTATTATGAATTTACGACATCTCTAGGGTTTCCTTGAATTTATTATGATAATAATCCACAATTTTATTTTACCTCTCTCTCGAAACTGGATACATGAAACTATGTTTGGTCTTCCAGATACATATTCTACCGGTTCCTAACTAATATTTTAGCACTTTTGACTCTGTCTTCTGCCTGACTGCAGGCCAGATGATTAAAAAGAATTCAGGTAATATAGAATGCAAAGTACTAAGGGGAGCAATTTCGACCCAGATTTGTGTCTTTGGTTCAAGAGGTCCCGCAACATAGTCTAACACAGATGATTATCTCAATACCACTTTTCCAAGCGCTTTAACATGAATACCACTAAGGATCTTGGTTTTCCAAAGGTCAATTGTAGATTTGAAAAAATTAACCCTCCATCAGTGAAAATTAGTTTGGTCCAGTCCATATTTTTGCAACGAAGAATCTGTTTTTAGTGGGTTTTTCTCAGATAATTTTGAGAATACTGCAGATACAAACCTATTTTTCTGATTTTTTTTATTTTTTTTTTTTTTTTTTTTCATTTTTTCCATATTCGAAAGATTGTTTTACCCAATACCTCACAAAACTCTCTGACCTGCGAAGGTTGGATTCTGGGCTTCACGCGCGCGTGCGACACGTGAAGTGCAGTGTCTAAAAGGATACAAAACAAAAAAGTACTGTGCGGGTATTCAAACTTTTCCGCCCCCAGTCATAGTAATATTGCTTGCACTTGGTCACTGCTGTTGCTGTATTTGTCATACGGCAACTGTATGTAACAGCCGATGGATAGCGGTTTGCAAGTGTGAATTTTGCTGGTGCACTGTTTCATTTTGTTGTAAGGGCACAACACGTCCAGAATTCTCACTTTGTGCTTTCTGTGTTTGTTTGTGATTATGACTAAAGAATTCAAGGTTGACGTAGCTAATATACGCGGGCTTAAAAGTAATCACTTTTAAGCGTACGTCCACGTTTGCAAATACAGGCCAGGTGTTTTAGCACTAACTGAAACACAGATCCCCACCCTCACTTCGCAGATCACTCTAATCTGAAGCTACCTGGCTACAAACTAGTTCATTGTTCAGCCATTGTTCTTCTCTCACCGCGGTCTCGCCATTAACGTGCGTAGTGGCTAAAATTAAATCTCCGTAAGCAAATTATCCTCTACTTCTCTATTTATGAAATCCCCAAACTGGACAGCAAATCGACCTTTAACGTGTTTGATGTGCTGTCTGACTCCATTCAAAGAATTGTTATTACGGGCTATTTCAATATACACAATTCTGGGTGGCTTCGACCTTCTGAACAGAAAACACACGAGTGACGGTGTATTGAGATGTTCGCTACGGAAAACAACTTGACCCAGCCTGTAAATGTGCCCACACGTAAACCAGATGTTGATAATCATAACGCCAAAACCCTAAACTTGTTTTTAACTTCTTACCCTAAAATTACAAGGCCGATGTGCTTTCCCTTCTAGGGTCGTCGGATCACTGTGTCATATCAGCTAATTTCTGGTACATCGACCACACAGTTAAAGAAAAGATTTCTTAAAGAATCGTATGGCAATACGAGATAGCCAATTCGAGCGGTCTTAACAGCTTCATAAGAAATTTTAACTGGTCGTTATATCTCCTCGATAACGACGTGGATTCCGCTGCTGATTTGATCACAGACACCATTTTCTTTGGAATGACATCATCAAGCCCCATCGGATGAAGATTATCCAGCCAGAAGAAAAGGTATGGTACGACTTAAGCAACGCCTGCAACGCCTTCCTTAAGCATGTGGACAATACGACAAAACTTAAACAAAAAATACTACAATGTTCTAAAAGCAGTTAGAATAGTTGGTCGTTTGTCAAAAACATTAAAAATTCTGTCACATATTCTACCCCAACGCTCATTTAAATAACATTCCAGCTGTCAGCTCTTTGGACAAGGTCAATCTGCTTCTTGCACACTTTGCGGGCAGCTTCCAGATTGTGATTTTTCCCCTGCTTTGTCTAAGAATCTATTTTCGCAAGCATATAGTAGCAAGAGTACTTAAAGATCTTAATATATGGTATACATACACACACACATCCGCTGGTCCAGATAGTATATATCCCCTTCTTCTGAAGAGGTAATCTTAATCGCTGGCAAAACTACTGAGTTAGCTTTTTCATCAGTCCTACCCTTTAGGAGACTTTCCAAGCTGACGGAAAACAGAGTTTGTCCAGCCCCTTTTCCCCTACAGACCCATTCCACTTACATCCCTTCTTTCCACGCTGATAAACCGTCAGCTCATGAAATATCTCGAAACACGAAAACTTCTCAATGACCGGCAATATGGTTTTCGTAGCAACAGGTCCACTGGTGATTTGATGGCATGTCTCACCGAAAAGTGGAACCAAAGCGTACACCAATCTGATGAAAGCAAGATAGTTGCACTTGATATTTCGAAGACAATTGACAGAGTTTAGCATCAGGTTCTTTCGTCGAAAATGCGTGTTTTTGGGATCGACGATTCTCTTCCTCAGCAAATTAACTTTTGGAACCTTCTATTCTAATTATCTTGAATGGCTTCAAGTCCAATATTCACAAAATAAATCTGGTTTGCCCCTGGGTTCCCTACATTATTTTTAATTTTCATCTCTTACCAATATTTTCCTTTGCTGATGGCTGTACTCTCTGCTTTTCATATACTTTCTGGAAATCACGTTCCTGTTCTTCGGTTATAGAACGAGAACGGCAGAGTGTGTTAAGCTCATTAAATGCCGATATTAAGAGCATAATTAATTGGAGAACTATCGACAGAGTGGAATTTAAAGCTGCTATCGTTAAAGCGAAATTTAAATACTCAGTCATTGTCCATGAATGGAACTCACTCCCTCTGATCAGGCCTCAATATATAAGGCATTTATCCACCCAAAATTGCAATACAATGCCCACATCTGGTCAGGTGCTCCTAAAACATATCTGAACCTGCTAAATAGGATTCAAATTAGTCGATTGACACGCTCTAACACCGACGTAATATCTCCTGCCTCAACATTAGTGCTCCATACACACATGCTCCATACACCAGTCTTGTTGTGAATGCTCATCAGTATTGCCTCAAGCCCACTTTCGGACGTACTCTGAAATATCGTGATTCATTCCTAAGCCGTAGAAGTCGCATATGGAATGCCCTGCCGAGCTCTCTATCTCTAAGAGAGTGATTTTAAGGGTATTCAAATCCTTTTAGCCCTTATAAAAAAAAATCTAATGAGTAAAAACTACAAACTTTGCGGAAAAAGAAGTGTTAACGTTGGAACTCTAAGCACGACTGGAGTAGCCTTAGTCTAATGTGAGAATCATCGATATACATTCACCATCCACCATCTCACCAAAGAAATAGCCGAAGGTCTAACCAACTTCCACTGAAAAAGAACCCTTGATATAAAGACGCACATATCATAATCGACGAAAAAAGTAACAGAAAATACACAGCTACAAGAGATGGAAAGAATATCCCACGTAAAAAAACGGCCTACAATCCGCTGGCTCAAGGATATCAAAAGTTACAGATGTTTTTCAGGAAAGCTAAGAAATTGGCAGCTGGGTCCATGTACAGAACGCAGGCCCTTCGAAACAGTAAAAGAAACTACTTAATGGACATTATGAAGGGAGGGAGATAGAGCAAGGGTAGAATCCGCTTGCACTTACGAAGCAGTTACCTCTTCTCTGAATATAGTAGAGGTTAATTCAGCTATAGAGAAACGGAGGTACAATAAGGCAGCCGGCTCCGGAAAAAGAGGCTTTCCCATGTTTTGTAAGAACTATCCCTACTTAATGTCGCATGCAAGATCCTATCCAACGTGTTGTGTGAACGTCTTAAGCCCTTTTGCAACACACTAATTAATACGTACACTTGACTCCACCGGCCAGATTTATAAAACATTGATCCTCCCAGTCCTGCTATAGGTACTCGTATATGCAGCTGGAAATCAGCGCAGATATTGAACACTTCTGAAGTAAAATTCTTCGTCGAATTGAGGGCGAATGGAGGAGAAGATACAACCTCGAATTCTATGAGCTATTTTAAGATGTGGATGTGATCTAGAAATCCGAAACACACCGTTCCACAGGTTAACCTACATTGCGTAAATGGACAATAACGCTGCAGGACAGAGTATCTTCGAATCACAGATTCTTCACGACAAGGAAGACCGAACCTCCGATTTAAACTGGAAACAGCGTGACTGGGATTGAAGAGTGGTAGACTGCCACGTCTCAGGCAGAGACGGCCGGACTTCACATAGGGTACTTATTAAGAAATACGTCTTGTTAACAACAACTCGACTACCGGGTTAATTTTTATGAGAAAAAATCTTTGCCAAACGCACTAATTTTAAGTGGAAGCTAGTCCGACTCAATGTCATATACGAGTACATATACAGGTTCAACGTCAAACGAAGGTCCCTTTTGATTTTTTAATGGGAACCCCTATTTTTTTTACAGTTTCGTAATCTGCGTGAAAAATTACAATTCTTTTACATGAAACACTTTTTTCAGAAAAGGGTTCTTTTCTCCTCACAGGGCACCACAAAACTTAAGACATCAAAATTACTCGAAAAGAATTGTACGAAATACCGACAAAAGTTATAAGTTATAAGGACATTTGATGGTGACCACGTGTTTGACCTTGAGACCCATTTTCAAGGTCAAACGAAGGTCACTTTTGATTTTTCAAATGATAATTCCCTATTTTCATTGCTCAGTCGTATTTCTTGTAGGCCTGTCATTCGTTTTTACATACTGCGCTTAGCATAATCCAGAAACAACGACATGGACGTAGCAGTATTTTGTTTCCTTCTGGGTGATTAATAAGAGTGGGTCCCCTTGCTTCCCACTGTTGAATCATCGAATTCTTCCCATTTCGACGTTTATTTCCCGAGACTATTTCAACAAATGCTCGAAAATGTGACCATTCACTTCAATACACTTGTCTATCCGCGCTCTAAATAAACCAACAGAGCTGAGAAGTATTTCTGGCGTAATCTTCCGGCAAGCTTAAGTTATTCGTCTTTTCATGTCCTCACGTGTTGTTGGCTTTTTTCTGTAAACCTCACTTTTTAAGTAGCCCCACAAGAATTTGCTGAAGTGCTCATTGACAAAAGGAAACCTGGTTGCGAAAATCCTCACTAGAAAGTTCTTGATGCATTGAAACATGATAAGGATGGTATTTATGCCGATATAATATCTTACAGACAGTCGTTTGAGAAATTCCTGATTCACGACTTATTTGGCGAGTGCTAATGTGAGAATCGTGTGCAACGGCAGCTAACACTGATATTTCATTGTCCTTAATAGCCACCCTATCTGACCGATTCCTTTTCTTTTGTTGCTCACTTCCTTCACCAATGTTCCTTCCACTTTCTCCATAAATCAATATCATTTCAATTTTCTCTTGAATTGAAATAGCCTGCATTATTAATCTGGAAAACGTTACTAATAAGCATCAGTTCCTCAAAACAAATATCGAACTTCTAAATGAAGTATAGTTCCGTTCAAGTAGAAAAAAAGGGCAGGGTGCACATCATACACTCTCAGATAAGTTTAGGACAATTTGTCTCTATCTGAAATTTCTTTGAGTTTTAACTTCACTCGAGGCAATAATGACTTCCTCAAAACAAATCTCGACCTTCTAACACCCTAACAACGTTGGAAACCGATTAATGATTTAGGCGTACCAGTGCAGTGGTATCTATCACTGAATGAATAAGACCTTTGAGACAAAGTTGTGTGCCCCATTGAGGAATACGACTGAGCAATGAAAATCAGGAATTACCATTTGAAAAATCAAAAGTGACCATCGTTTGACCTTGAAAATGAGTCAGAATCTTGTGACTTTTTCATGAAACATATTTCGTGATATCGCGTATTTTTCGAGTAATTTGGATGTCTCAAGTTAAAAAACTCACCCGGTATATGTGATTCCGTTGCGATCTCCAAAGGCTATAACCCAAATCCTGGCTTTATTTTTCGAAAAGCGATAAGCTCGAATAATGCCATCAATATATAGTAAAAATCGCCAAGCGAACATATATAATCTATTTGGTTCCATTTTGAACCAAATCAACATATCAACGACAAAAATTATGGCCGTGTGACTTTAATTATCTCATCAGCTGAATCTTACATAACCAAGATATTTCCCTAACATTTTTCACGTAGTAGACGGTTAGACCCTGCCCCGGTTCTTCTTCCAAATTTTCTTTTCCAACAACAATAGTTGCTTTTAACACATGTTTTTTTGATGTGGCGATGTTACTGTAAAAGCATATTTTGTACAAAATATATCCAATCTTCGACAAATATAGTAGCTTGTTTAAATCAGAGCATATCTACAATATTAAACTCTGGTTAAAATGCGCATTTAACATAATAAAACTCACGAAGTCGTCTTAAAGATGCACAAATCAGTGCCTACTTTTGAAATTTAGAAAATATTGTAGGGTTGTTTAAGCTTCCGACTTTTCATGATATCTTGCTAGACTATAGTGTTCTTAAATTTGAGCGTCAAGTACGGAAAAAACGTCACTTCGGTTTGACAGTTTATTTCGTTTTAGGATCGTTTACCTATATCCCATTCTAATTTGTTTTTTTTTTTTTTTCGTGAAGTCAGAACATCCTTTTACTAAAATTTCTTAATTTTTCCTAGAAAAATGAGATCAGTGATAAAATACGAGTAGCTACTAGTAACCAACACACCAACATCGATTACCTGGAGCCTAATACGCGCATACGAGTATGATCCACAGTTACAGTGGTGTCATCACCACTCTCAGCATCCGCTTAGCCAGGCGGCATCCTGGAAAGTCATTCTATTTGCAGCTATCCTCACATGAAACCCAATGGACCCTAAGAAATCCTTCTCTGAGCCTTGCCTATCAAGTTCATAGGCGATTTCATTTTCAGCTTGGCTGTCGCTACAGACGCAGATATTTCGCACTCTCCATTAATTCCTCACAATTAAGGAAAGGGTGAACCAACAGCTAGTGTGGGAGTTTCTATTAAATTAAATACACATTTGTTGTGAAATAAATGTAGAATTTTATTGATTAGTAAAGTTTGATATATGGCAATTATAAATGTAATACAACATTGTTCATGCTAAATAACGTGATCTTTACATTTCGTACGCAACAAATTTATTGATTGATGGTTTGTGTGGGCGGTAGTACCATCCTGTTGAAACCGAAGATGGTCCAGACCCAATTTATTTAATTTTGGAAAAAAAATTAGCCACTTAACATGTTGCGGTAACGTTCTCCATTCACCGTAATTGTCTCTCCAGCCTCATCTTCGAAAAAGTACGAGCGAATAATGCCGCCAACCCATAGTCTGCACCATATAGTGAATTTTTTGGGATGCATTGACCTTTCGTGTATTTCGTATGGGCATTTTGCTCCCCAGAAATGAGCAGAATTCAAAATTTCCGAATTCATCGGAAAAATTCAAATTCGTTGACGAATTGTCCTGGCGATACAAAATCCAGGTAATAAATCGGCGATGTGATAAACGGTCTAAAGACTTCAATTGTGTAATTTGGATTTTATAGGCGTACAAATGAAGATCAACTTTTAAAGTTCGCCGCAAAGTGCCATAAATGAGACCCAATTGTTAACTTCGGCTACGAATTGAGGTGCCTGACTAGTTTTGAACACTTTCGCTCACAGTTGTGATGTTTTGTCGTGTACGTGCTTGTTGAGCATGCTGATATGGAGTTTGACCCGATACTAAACCAGTTTATGTTAATTGAAAAATTCAAGAATTTCACGAAATGTTACTTTTACAGATCGCTGATTTTCGTAATAAGATTGAATAATAAAAATTCGTTGTTCAATGACAATAATTGACAGCCAACATCCACACCATATGTCGCTCACTCTTAATGTTGTAGTTCATTGCTATTAGGATTAAGTATATCTCAGCTTGAAAGACAGACGCATGTATTCCTGTGGAGAGTGTTGTTCTTGATAGGTTTTGGAGCCATCCGTAGTGACACTACTATATTCCTTTCCTTGCCAAAGCTATTCCTGAGCATTGGAATAGCTCAGACCGTACGTTTAGGATCAAAAAGACGTCATCACAACTCCAGAACATGTTGTACCAAAGGTCACTCTTTTTAAACAGGAGATAGCTTTCAGAGTGCAGCCCATGATACGAATATCAATAGGAAGGGGATAGGAGATAGGGGTAGCCACTATGCCGCCAAATATACTGTTCCTTGGAGTCTGGTATAATCAGCAGTTACAGCTTGTTCACTAGACAACCTGCGTATAAATTGGTCCTATCATAACACATAGATTCAGAGAACTCTTCTTTGCGCAGCGCGTGTTTCTTCTTGTCAAGTGCGCCTTCAGTTCTGCCCATCTGATTTTAAAGCGCACTCTCTCGCAGGATCCTCCACGTTGTAACCATATTGTATCTTGTACAAAGAATGCATTGGCAAGGCAATTTTGTGCTTATAAATCTTCGAAACAGCCTGCGAGCGTGTAGCCAATTTTCCAATATTCGATAGAAGCTACTCTAACTCTTGCAGGGACTCGGTATATATAGGGCTTTCCAATAGGGACTTGACAACTTTGAATTTAATTTGTGAACGCACTCTTTCACTAATCATCAAACTGTCACTCTCAATTTATTCAGTAAACTCAACAATTTTATTATGGTAAAGCAACGAGCAACGTCTGCAAATTATAAAAATTTTCTACAGATATTCGGAGTCGGTGCCTGCAACTTTAAGAGCGTTAACTCAAATTTTCGGTCGTAATTCTCGCCCTAGTAGACAGGCAATAACAAGTTAAGTGCAAAATTTTGAGTCTACACATTCGTTATGTAATGTTTCTGTATCAGTGAGATAATGGGTCGGTCGAAGTATTGCTGCCGTTCAGACGTCCGTAGCAAACGATCCAAATCAGTCAATTCCACGGCGTTTTCAAGAATTGGGCATCGCTCAGACCAAATTATGGCGTATTTTGCGTAAGGATCTTGGTTCACACCCAGACAAGATCAAGCTGACTCAAGAATTGAAGCCGATGGACCATTTGAAGCGACGTACGTTCTCTGATTTGGTTCTGGAGAAGATGCGCTAAGATGATGAATTTCATCGCAAAATCATCTTCTGTGACGAAGCTCATTTTTGGCTCAATGGGTTCGTTAATAAGCAAAATATGCGTTATTGGTCGGGTGAAAACCCACATGTGCTTCATGAATCACCACTTCATCCACAAAAAATAGCTGTTTGGTGCGGTTTGCATGCCGGCGGCGTTATTGGGCCATATTTTTTCGTCGATGATAACGATCGTCACGTTACTGTGAATGGTCAGTGTTATCGCGCCATGATCACCGATTATTTTTGGCCCAAATTGGAAGATATGGACTCGGACGACATGTGGTTTCAACAGGATGTTGCCACAAGCCACACAGCACACGCTACAATCGATTTATTGAAGAGTGAGTATGGTGAGCGCGTTATCTCAAGACATGGGCCAGTCGTTTGGCTGCCTCGTTCGTGCGATTTAACGCCGCTTGACTATTTTCTGTGGGGCTACGTTAAGTCATCGGTTTATGCCAACACGCCGACGACGTTGGAAGAGCTCAGAGACAACATTGAACGCGAAATAGCGGCCGTTTCGACCGAAATGTGTGGCCGAGTCGTTAAATATTTGGTTCAACGAATCGACCGCTCCAAACATGCCCGCGGTGACCATATGAACGAAGCCGAGTTCCATTCATAAATGTTTTGATTGTACTTCAAGCCAATAATAAAGTTTTTGAAATATCTCAAATGGTTTGCTTTTTATTTAAAAAAAAAAAGTTGTCAAGTCGTTATTAGAAAACCCTATATCAAAAAATGGAAAATCTATCACCACATCTCATCATACTTAAAACTTCGGTGAATGGAACTGGCTCTAACCAAGTCAGCTGGGAAGTGAGTCTTAAGCATGAGACAGAGTTTTTATTTGCATCTTACTATAGGTGCCATCATCTTTTAAGGACTTTGACCAGCCTGCTGGTTTTATAAGACACTCAACACTCGAATTAGCTTCTTGTATTTCTTTCTCTGTAACTATAAATATTCCAGACCTCTCTCAAATTAGTCTTCAGTAATTTTTTAAAAAGTTTTTTTTTTCCCCCTACGTGGTCGGTGATAATCTGCTTTTCACAATGGAACAGACAATGTGTTCGCGCCTTCTGTGATTTCCAACAAGCACACAACAATCCAAAGTCTCACACATATGGCTCAAAACAAACACCCGCACGTTTGCATACATACGAGTACATCCATCTCGATTTGATAATTGGTTTGGATACAATATTGCGGAAGAGGCTTCAATTAATAATTGACTCATCCAACAGATGGATATCGGCCTTTTGTGTGTGACCAAAACCTTCTGAAAGCTGCCCCTGGTGCTTCTACTCACTGCAATCATGAGACGACTGATGACCTATGTCCTTGGTCTCTGTATCCTTGTATTTTATTCACCCTCTCTCTGGTCTCCCTCCTTGGGTGTTCATGTTTGATCGATGAATTTAAATGATTTGTGCGAGGAACGTGAAATAATTAATTGGTCACTAGCTCGTCTTACTACTTGCCCTGCTGAGATGATAATTATTTGTTTTGATCCATGATAGTATCCTTGTTACAACACATTCACCAAGTAATACTTACAGTTTTGGTTTCAAATGTCAACATCCTTATGGAGGATAAACCATTACCAAACCAACGAATGGGGGAAGGAGAAAAAGGAGAGAAAACGCATAACAAAATAATAATCATCAACAAGTTGTGTGCTGTGTGCCTGTGTGCCTGTGTGCTGTATGCGAATCAAACAGAATTTAATATGAGGGGTCATTTACATGAAGACATGGAACAAAGGACCAAGTAATACGCCACTGGATGAGAACAGATCCAAAGATAGTGTTTAGAGGTAGAGGTCATGACATCAACATCTTAACTGGATGGCTAAGAGCAATTATCATGGCTTAGGATATTCTAATTAGCACGCCGAAGGATTTTCTCAGCATAAATGTATATATGAACAATTAATACACACACAAGTTGATTGGAACAGAGATATGGTAATCTATTTAGAAAATTTTACATGGAATTTCTGGTATGGGTTTGAAGTTTTTGCACCATTTCATTGGTAATAGGTCACCATTAGGTCTGGTAACAAGCTTTAATTGCAAATGTTAGATGTTTTGATTTCTCGCCCTACATGTCAGATTCAAAATAGAAAATGAATATCTAATTTGCTTGATAAAACATCTGGAATATGATGAAATTCAACTATCAGCTTTCTCGATTACAATTCAGGAACATCGACCGAATTTGTATACATAATTCGTACAAAAAGGGTCAATAAAAATTTAGTTACAGCTTTTGGGTTTTAAACTCTATATGAGCTACGGGCACAGGTATTTTTGACTTTTTTACTAGGTGGGGTGAAAAGTAACCTCCTTGGGAATGAAAAAAAATTTTTTTTAATGTTTTTTTATTTTATTCAATATAGTCCCCTTTTAGTTTGATACACTTATTCCAGCGATTTTCCAACTGCTTGATCCCGTCCGAAAAGTAATTTTCCGGAAGGTCTGCAAAATACTCCTCCGTGGCGTCGATAATTTTCTTACGTGAGCTGAATTTTTTATTGATGAGCCATCTTTTGAGGTTTGGGAAGAGATAATAGTCCAAGGGAGCCAAATCGGGCGAATTTGATTTTAGCGGTGGTTGCGATGCTCTTGTGCGCCGGTGCATTGCCTTGCAAAAACAAATGTGAGGCCATTTTGTAGCGATTTCGGCCTTCAATCGCTCCAATAATGCACACTAATACTCGCTGTTGATGGTTTTTCCTTTTTCGAGGTAGTCCACGAAGAGTATGCCATAACAATCCCAGAAAATCGACACAACAACCTTTCCGACCCATCGATCCTCCCTCGGCCGCTTCGGAGCACTCGTGCCGGGCATTCATTCTGTTCTCTGATGTTCAACAGTTACCAATCGACGCCAAAAATCCGCCCGATTCCGCATCAGCAAGTTCAAACACTCTTTTGAAGTGCTCTCGCGTTCGTGGTTTTTGTCAGGAGTGAGTATGCGCGGCACCCAGCGGCAGGATAACTTTTTAATATGCAGAGTATTGCCCAAAATATGGTGTGTGCGCTCAGTACTAATCTTTTTGGTATCTGCTAGCTCGCGCACCTTCACTTTCCGGTCAGCCAACACCATTTCATGTATTTTTTTGACATTGTCCTCTGTAACCGCATCGGAGAGCCTGTGGAGTGCAGTTGCGGCCACCATGAAACTCTCGAAAACAATATTTGACGGTGTAATCTGACGGAGCAATAGCTCCATAATATTTATCTAACTTTTCTTTTATTTCCTTCGCCCTTTTGCCTCTCAAAAAATGTTTAATTAGAAAACGAAAATCGTTTTTGTCCACACTCAACATGATGCCAAACACGTCAACAACAATCAGTTGTCAAAACAAAACTAAAGACAGTATCGCACCGAAATTTGGCATGTCCGCCTAAATATGAACGGACTTCAAGGCATCATAACCTTTTTGCAGAAGCAGCGCAGTATGTTGCTGATGGCAATTCTAAGACTTCTAAAGGCATTACTGATCCTAAGCCCTATGATAATGTCACAGTACTCAAGAAAGAGTGTGTAGATCACATTTAAAAGCAAATGAGTAACCGCCTACGTAAATTCAGAAAGAATACAAAAGGTCTCTGTGGAAGGGGAAAATTGACCAGAAATGGCATAGACCAACTTTCTATTTATTATGGATTAGCTATTCGTAGAAACTGTAATTCATAAATTATCGACGATAAATGTCCGGTCAGAGAGGATTCATGGTACTCATGACAAAAGGCTTAAGCTGCAAATAGTTTGGCTGAGTACAAACATAAGCCAGCTCTTCCAATTGAAGTGTATTAAAATCCAATATCAAGGAAATGGAAGCGCATGACACTAATCTAGGAGGCCAGTTGTATAGTGCCGGCATCGCGGATTAAAGGTATAGCAAAATTGTTCATGACTTTCTATAACTTAAAGTTTTAAATGCGTTTATCTCAAAACTACTTTTTTCAAATTGGCCGCGTCCATAACTTGAACAATTTTTAAGCAATTCACTTCAAATTTCAATCAGATCGTCAAAAAAGTACTTTGGATTTTTTTTTTTATATAGGGCATAGCTTATTTGGTATTAACAATTTTCTGGTGACATCAAATATCATTATATAAAAAAATCCTATGTACTTCTCTAGCTGTTGCTATGTACAATGAGAAAAAAAATTCAGTGACTCATCATAATTTAAAAATTTACAGAAACTGAGGTCATCTGAGAAACGCTGCACAGCCGGCAGTTTTAAATAATTTATTCTAATAAAATGAACTACAACCAACTTCAAACTGCTATATTTTCCAAACCGTTCATTACTGTGAACGGTATTTTGTCTGGGGTATTTTGAAGGGGAAGGATGGCACTAAAAAATACTAAAGTTTGGACCACCTCAAACAAGCACTTCGCCGGGAATGGGCCAAAATACCGCAGAGTCACTTGCATGCAGCGTGCGATGTTTTCTTCGGCCGTCTCAAGGCCATTATTCGTGCCAAAGGCGGACATATTGAAATATACTGATACAATTTGAAAATTGATGTATTTTCTAACATTTTTTGCTTTGGCACAATAAAATTTATCAAAAAATGAAAAAATTATAGCATTTTAAAAAGTTGCAGTTCGAGTCAGGTAGGTAGGTAGTATAATCGTAACATATGTGTCCTTTTTTTGGTACGAGTTTCAGTTCCACTTAAATGGCAGGATTACATTTTTGGGTTCAGAGAAAGGAAAATGCAGATTCGGTTTTCTACGACTGGTTTTTATGACATTATTTTGCGAAGCTTTTATCCAATTATTAACGGTTGCCTAACTATAGCGATAGTAATATCGTTACGGACAAGTAGACAAGAGATTACGTAAGCTTCAACAGGAAATATTGCGTAAAATTCATAAGCAATTCAAATCCAACATTATCTACAACTTCTCCGGTTATTCCTACAGGACAGTTTATATCACACAATATTCTAACACTTTTTGAGTTCTTAGTGTCTTCTTTATTAGATCTTCTCGAAATCGATAAAGAAACAGCATCTTCGTATCTTCGTAACGTTGCAATATTTCTTTATAGTTGCTGGTAAAATTTCAACTACAAAACTATGATAGCAGTTGGACTGGATATATATGTACATGCGTTGTAAACTCTTTGAAACACAATCATAGAGAGACTTTAAATCGGTACTTGTTGCAGTTTTCCGTAATTCCTTTTCCTTTGTGCAATAAAATAAGAAAACTATCTCTCCACTGATCAAGCATCGTATTGTCTCTCATTATTTTACTAAAAATTATTGCAAGTCAAGCAAATCTATTTTTAAGATCTGGCGAGGAAGTTTATTCAGCCTGAATGCTTGGTTCATTCTTGTGACGTTTCTCCCTCATGCACTTCAACAGTAATTCTTCTCTCGCAAAATTCGATGTTTACTTGTGTCTTTAACATTTTTCTGTAGTTCAATTTGCTGTGATATTTTTCTTAGTCAATCTTTGACTTGTGCTCCGATGTTGCAGCTTTTCTGAGGCGTGTTTTTCTGCAGTCAATAGGGGCAACGTTTTACCTGCGTCAAAAAATATTTCGAAATGAGGATTATCGGTCTCTTTATGGTGGTAGGGTGACCACCAACTTCAACATTAATTACTATAGTTTCGGCAGTCGGCTCAGTACAGCCGAAAAAACAAAATTAAACGTCAAACACATTAGAAATCCTACCACATAGCCAGTTCTTTGGACAAGGCAAATCTACTTGCTGCACAATTTGCAAGATGTAAGAAATACTTTACCTCGTCTGATCTATCTACACCCAAACTTTGTGTAGGTACAAGCCAACATCTGTAGGCTTGTTAGATAGATGTTGTTTGATGAGCACCATTATTTTAAGATTGGTGGTGCTACTGAACCAAAATGAGTGCACCATCATTTAGTAGAACCTCTTTTAGGCCGCATGTCAATATGTGGTGACAGTCCGACGCTTAGTTTTGTTTTGACACCCATTTCAAAACATCGTGTTAGTGTTTTTTGTGACCATGAAAAAAGATCAGTATCGCTCCGTGATCCGATTCTTGTTTTTGAGTGGCAAAAAGGACCCATGCACCTGCCCGTACCGTTTTTGATGAACCGCGCTCAGGTGGCCCAAAAACGGTTACCACAGAGGAAACCGTGGACGAAATCTATGATCTCGCATTGGCAGACTGCCAAGTGAAAACTTGCGAGTTGACATGAGAAAGCTGTCCGCGTTTGCTCACACCGGAGAACAAGCGCAATCGTGAGACCACTTCAAAGACGTGTTTGGCCCTCTTTAATCAAAATCCGGAGGAGTTTCTGAGTCGTTTCCTGACCGTCGCGTCGGTGAGACTTGGATGAGACAATCGAAACAATACCTTTTACCCGGTGAATATGTCTTCAATGTGTGATTCACGTTGACTATTCGGAGAAGGGAAAAACAATCACACGAGCATACTACGTCGATTTATTGGGTCGATTCAACGCCGATTTGAAAAAAAGGCCACATTTGGCTCTTTTTGTTCCCAAACCTTAAAAGATCGCTCGCCGGAAAAAAGTACGGGTCGAACGAGGAAGTCATCGCCACCGCGGACGAGTATTTTGCAGGCCAACGAAAGTCGTGCTATACGGAAGAATTAAAAAAATTGTAGCACCGCTGGGAAAAGTGTATCGAGTTGAAAGAGATTCATATTGAAAAAAAATTGTCAAAACCTAAAAAATTTGTTTTGTCATTTCTAATCTGGATATTCATCAAATAGCACTCATAAGTTTCAAAAACTAATATCAGTCAATTGAAACGTCGACATTTCTCTTGTCTCCATCGCTATTTTCAGCAGCAGTACTTTAATAAAATTGCCAATAGCATTCCGCTCCTTCAAACCTGTGACCGTAACGCTCGTGCTCCCATGAGTTCATTCTCAAGCCACTTTCAAATTTTTATATTCTGGAATAACATAATACTTGGCCGGTACTATGTGGAAATCATTTTCAGGATGCATAAAATCCTTAAAACGCTCGATAATTATTAAAAGAAAAGAAAATCCGGAACTGCAGAGGAATCGCTTAGAAATGCAAGAATTTAATGTTGATCGATGTTGAATAACGGAGTCATCATTCATGTTTGGGTAATGCATTCTTTAAATCTATAGGTTGGGCGAGAACAAGTCAATCCGGAATCCAATTTGAATGCAAATTTTACTCAACAGTCTCATAAGTTCGTTGATAGTTTGCCTCATAGATCCGAGTTACAAGATAAACAGCAGCTTAGTTGTTAAGACGTTATAGTGGCCGTGATTTTATGGCAACCTAAACTATAGGTAATCGCAATTTGTTCAATAGCTCTGAAGTGTTGGTTTGACATTATCCGTTTTGCGTACTGGATTGGTCTCAAATATATTGGTACAATAATAACAAACGGCATAGTGCAAACTTATCGATTTCAAGGCAACTCTTGCTATGTTCCAATACAAAATCTTTACTGCTTCCACGCGAGTCTAGATTAATTTTCCCTCGCTTCATTTTCACATTGTTCGTACTCGTATTTCGTTCGCGATAAGTTTTTACTTACTAGCGGGCCCTGTTTCTGACATTTCACCACTTGGTTCCCACACACATATTTTATTAACTTAAAGTTGCCTTAATACGTTCTCTAGTTCGAAACTTTTACCAGTCACTAAGTCGATCTTCACTGGAACGATATAAAATGTATTTCTTTAAAACATCATCATCATCAACATCTTAGGAACCTGTTGAACTCTGACATAAACATTTCTAGTAGCTGTATGATCACTCCTTCGCTCTGCTGAAGAAATAACCGGACGGGGGGAATATTCATATATGTTTACCTCCATGATGAGGTGCTTTCGTATTATTTTCCTTAGACTCATCATGGCATTGATATACGTGAACTTATGAATATATTAAGCTGTACCATACTAAGTGTCACTCCAATCCAAAATAAGGAGCTCTCAAGTGAATTCCTATGTCAAAACGTGCAATTCTCGTTTTTATGAGATAAAAAATACGCGTGTTTGATGCCCGAGAATTTTAGGGCTCGTTATTAAAAAAGTACAGTCGGTTGTTCACATTTGGAAGGTTTTCTTTTATGAATTTAAACTGGGGCTTAATGCGTCTCTAGCATCAAGAAACCTTAATGACGCATTCGGATGTAGCGGTAAAAGAACGTATCATTCGACATTGGTTTGAAAAGTTCCGTTCCAGCTTTCAGCCTCGAAAACGAACCACACGGAAAACCGGGAATGAGAATTGACAACGATGTCTTAAGAGCAGCGGTATTCAACGAAACTAATGTGGTACATGGAGTATATCCCATCAAACCTATCTCTCAAAGAAAAAATAAAGAAACTCGACAAGCTAGAGCGACTAAAAATCTGTGCATCACTTAGCTTAAGATACTAACAAAAATCGAGCCATTTATTCACCATTTTTGTAATTAAAATTGGATTACGTATGACAGCCAGTTAAGATATGGGTAGAAGTTGGATGCAGATTAAAAACCAAAACACGCCCCAAGCCCGACTTTCAGCCAGAAAAGATTATGATGGCGGTCTGGTAGACATCATAAAGGACAAAATACTCTTAATTTTTTCAACCAGGGTAAATGATAAACGCCTACTGTGGATGCAAACTGGCTGAAGAGCAGCCTGAGTGACGTCAATAGGCACGATAAAAAACTATTTGATGACAATCCCAGAGCCCACTCTCCACGCCTAACGTCGCAAAATCTGCTACAGTTGGAGTTTGAAATTGTTCCCCTTGCGACGTAATCTTCTGATATTTCCCAATTGGACCTGCAAAAAATTTCCCGAATCCGAACAGATTCGGATTCACCTTGAATCACGTTGCAAGAGATTATAAAGAATATTGTGTTTAGCTTTATCATTTTAACAATAAAATCTGGGGTGGCCGTGGTATAGTGGTATATGCATAGACTCCTCAAGCAGAGAGTCGCGGGTTCGAATCCCGTGCGAGGCAATTCTCTGAAAAAGTCTTTTCATAGAATTTGTATGTAATTATATGAAAATCCTGTCGGCGTCAACTTTGACATGAAGGCATAACACTGATGTTGGAGTGGTTGCTGGCTGGGCTAAAATATAACGAACTAACAACTAGCTACTAAGGTCCTCTAGTTGAGGGTGAACTGGCGACTACCAGTGTAACTACCACCTCTGGAAAAATACAGAAACCTAATACACCTGAGTTTCAAACTAATACACCACCAGCCCGCGCCGTGGAGAAAAGCCAGCAAAAGGGTATTCATATCCCCTTGGTGCGCGCGCGAGATTATAAAAAAAAAAAATTGAAAAATCGTGTGGTACCTCCATCCGTCAATTCTTTTGACCTACTGGTAGTCTCAAGATATGGGTACCCTATGATCCATAATTGAAAGAATGCTACTTTTTTTCGGCAAATAATTTTTTTTTATTTGTAAACAAAGTCTTTTTTAGCTCGACACACTTCGTCCAATCTGCCTCCAATTCGTTGGTCCCCTCCAAATAATAGGATCTGTTAAGGTCTCCTAAATAGGTGTTTGTTTGGAAGATGATTTCATTTTTGCAGCCAAATCTTTTTCCGCTCAACCATTTCTTTAGGTTTAAAAACAAAAAATAGTCCCTAAGGGATATAGGTATCTAGAGAATATGGCGGATGAGTAAACAATTCGCAGCCCAATCCATTGTATTTGGAATAGCACTTCTTTCTTTGCCAAATGCTATCGTTTTTCCTTTAAATAGTTGTTGTACTAGGCAATAAGATGACAAATTATTCGCGTTAACTACATCTCAAAAAGCTGTCACCGTGATTTTGTGGATCGACAGGCCTAAATTTTCCTTCTTCGGCGTTTTGTAGTGGATCCATATTTCGTTCTGATTATAAAACAACGCGAAAACTCGTCCGGATTACCATTAAGCAGTGGTCAGTTGTCATTCGACAAGGCTTGTGGTCAGTTGTGATCAAATGTGGTATACCCAAGTGATCATTCAAAATCAAAACCACTGATCAAGACCACTTTTTTTTATACATACGAGGGCTGTTTGATGAATACCCGGAGTTGAACCCTAAATGTCTTCACCTATACATTCCTACAGACACTGTATTTACCGCAAAATATATCCACTCAAATGTCCAACATTCGTCTCCTGGAAGTGCATTGACTATACCTGACACCTGCAGATATTCAGATATAGCGTCATATTTCGTCTAGCTACGAGCATGCATTTTTTTATTTCCCACATTCCCATGATTTGCTATTTCTTTTTTGTTGTTTTTGTTATTTATTTTGATTGTAAAATAATATTTAAGCTGATGCATATTTGCAAATAAACTCACTTGTCACAAAGACTTTCATTCAGATCAAAAGAGATCTGTTCACCTGGATTAAAAATGACAACGCAACTTTATTAGCTTTTAACAATTTATTTTTCAATACAATCCACTTTCAACTTGATACCTTTTCCCAGCCGTGCTACAACTTTTTTAACCCTCCCCATAGTACAACCTTTGTTAGCCTGCAAAATACTGACTTCCTCGTTCGACCCGTACTTCTTTCCGGCAAGCAATCTTTTAAGGTTTGGGGACAAAAAAAAGCCGCAGTTAGCCAAATCTGGAGAATAAGGAGGATGGAGAGCAATTCGTAGTGCAATTCGACCAATTTGGCTGCAGCGACTGCTGAGTTGTAAGCCGGTACGTTATCGTGGTAGAAGAGCACTTTTTTCTTCGCAAAATTTGTGGTGGTTTTTTCTTCAAATCGACGTTGACTCGGCCCAATAAATCGACATAGTATGCTCCTGTGATTTTTTTTTCCTTCTCCAAATAGTCAACATAGATCACACCTCACGCGTCAAAAAAAAAAAAAAACGGTGGCTATCAGCTGGTAAAAGTTTCGAACTAGAGAACGTATTAAGGTAACTTTAAGTTAATAAAATATGTGTGTGGGAACCAAGTGGTGAAATGTCAGAAACAGGGCCCGCTAGTAAGTAAAAACTTATCGCGAACGAAATACGAGTACGAACAATGTGAAAATAAAGCGAGGGAAAATTAATCTAGACTCGCGTGGAAGCAGTAAAGAATTTGTATTGGAACATAGCAAGAGTTGCCTTGAAATCGATAAGTTTGCACTATGCCGTTTGTTATTATTGTACCAATATATTTGAGACCAATCCAGTACGCAAAACGGATAATGTCAAACCAACACTTCAGAGCTATTGAACAAATTGCGATTACCTATAGTTTAGGTTGCCATAAAATCACTGCCACTATAACGTCTTAACAACTAAGCTGCTGTTTATCTTGTAACTCGGATCTATGAGGCAAACTATCAACGAACTTATGAGACTGTTGTGTAAAATTTGCATTCAAATTGGATTCCGGATTGACTTATTCTCGCCCAACCTATAGATTTAAAGAATGCATTACCCAAACATGAATAATGACTCCGTTATTCAACATCGATCAACATTAAATTCTTGCATTTCTAAGCGATTCCTTTGCAGTTCCGGATTTTCTTTTCTTTTAATAATTATCGAGCGTTTTAAGGATTTTATGCATCCTGAAAATGATTTCCACATAGTACCGGCCAAGTATTATGTTATTCCAGAATACAAAAATTTAAAAGTGGCTTGAGAATGAACTCATGGGAGCACGAGCGTTACGGTCACAGGTTTGAAGGAGCGGAATGCTATTGGCAATTTTATTAAAGTACTGCTGCTGAAAATAGCGATGGAGGCAAGAGAAATGCCGACGTTTCAATTGACTGATATTAGTTTTTGAAACTTATGAGTGCTATTTGATGAATATCCAGATTAGAAATGACAAAACAAATTTTTTAGGTTTTGACAATTTTTTTTCAATATGAATCTCTTTCAACTCGATACACTTTTCCCAGCGGTGCTACAATTTTTTTAATTCTTCCGTATAGCACGACTTTCGTTGGCCTGCAACGACCCGTACATTTTTCCGGCGAGCGATCTTTTAAGGTTTGGGAACAAAAAGAGCCAAATGTGGCCTTTTTTTCAAATCGGCGTTGAATCGACCCAATAAATCGACGTAGTATGCTCGTGTGATTGTTTTTCCCTTCTCCGAATAGTCAACGTGAATCACACATTGAAGACATATTCACCGGGTAAAAGGTATTGTTTCGATTGTCTCATCCAAGTCTCACCGACGCGACGGTCAGGAAACGACTCAGAAACTCCTCCGGATTTTGATTAAAGAGGGCCAAACACGTCTTTGAAGTGGTCTCACGATTGCGCTTGTTCTCCGGTGTGAGCAAACGCGGACAGCTTTCTCATGTCAACTCGCATGTTTTCACTTGGCAGTCTGCCAATGCGAGATCATAGATTTCGTCCACGGTTTTCTCTGTGGTAACCGTTTTTGTGCCACCTGAGCGCGGTTCATCAAAAACGGTACGGGCAGGTGCATGGGTCCTTTACACACCATCGACAATGGGCTCGATTTGCTTGCAGGTTTTGCCACTCAAAAACAAGAATCGGATCACAGAGCGATACTGCTCTTTTTTCATGGTCACAAAAAACACATTTCCTGTCAAACAAGACTATGCGTCGGACTGTCACCACATTTTGACATGCGGCCTTAAAGAAGTTCTACTAAATGATGGTACACTCATTTTGGTTCAGTAGCACCACCTATCTTCGAATCCGGGTGCTCATCAAACAGCCCATGTATCTAACAATTCTACAGATGTTGGCTTGTACCCGCACAAAGTTTGGGTTGATAAGTGTGGATACGTTGTGGATAGATCAGACGAGGTAAAGTATTTCTTACATCTTGCAAATTGTGCAGCAAGTAGATTTGCCTTGTCCAAAGAACTGGCTATGAGGTAGGATTTCTAATGTGTTTGAAGTTTAATATTGTCTTTTCGGCTGTACTGAGCCGACTGTCGAAACTATAGTAATTAATGTTGAAGTTGGTGGTCACCCTACCACCATAAAGAGACCGATAATCCTCATTTCGAAATATATTTTGACGCAGGTAAAACGTTGCCCCTATTGAATGCAGAAAAACACGCCACAGAAAAGCTTCAAACATCGGAGCACAAGTCAAAGATTGACTAAGAAAAATATCACAGCAAATTGAACTACAGAAAAATGTTGAAGACACAAGTAAACATCGAATTTAGCGATAGAAGAATTACTGTTGAAGTGCATGAGGGAGAAACGTCACAAGAATGAACCGAGCATTCATTTGGGGTTATACTAAATGTTGGATCTGGTTTTATAGCAATATGGGTGTTCCGTCTGTAGGTGATGAAGGGGCGGAATACGACATACTGACAATTTCAGTGCTTCAACTGCTGTTCAAAATAGCAATAGAGAAAGGCAAGGCTGGAAAAATCATAGCATCACCTATGAATTTTATCGGAAGGATATGCCTATGACTTCTAAACATTGCACAAGTTTAATCTTTGATCAGCTAGGTTCCATATCGTGTCTTAGGTATAGTAACCTCAACTAAGCGTCGAGAATGTTCGATGTTTTCTGCTTCTGGGACCATAACGAAGTTCAGTAGATCACTTCCCTGCCATTAAAATTGGCGGTGCAGATTTTCCCTTTTATACAGCAAGCTTATCCTTGGATTCAGTGATGTTTTTTTTCCGCAAAGGATAATTTACCTTTTTCTTTTTTTTCGAAATTCACGTAGTTGCCTATTTTCAATGCCTATCAGACACAAACTAAACGACGCAACTTGCTTATAACATGGTTACTATTCAAGTGTCAATGCGGAAAATTCAAAAAGTTGCGGACTTATTGATCAACCCTTGTATACCTTTAGTCTAAGGGTACCTGAATATGAACGCTCCCCTTCTGTTCGCCTGTTACGACAAGGAACAAAACGAATTGAATGTCGTCGCATGAGTGTGAAATTGGTGTGTATATGAGCTTTTGGTTAACGCCTCAGTCTACAAGTAGAGTCCTATTAAAAGTTGTTTTTTTTTTATTAATGGAGCTCTATGCTCTCCGTATTCACATCTTTCATTTATTATAACTTTTCTATTTCGCATTCATCAGTCTCTTCGTTTTTAAATGTAAATTTGCACAGTTATTTCCAGAAAATGCTTTCACAAAGTAAACTTTATGTCACTCACATTGTGTCCTCTCAAAAAGGATATCACATTGTCAGTTATTTCATCTATGCCTAGGTAATTTTATAGCACCCAACACATTCAAGTTACTGAATCAATTAAGCCATTTGAGTTAGTTGACGAGTATTTCTGTAGGCCTTAGAACCACAAACATAAACTTTCTTTCTATTCGCCTACTTTATGCTTACTCCCTTTTACATAATTTTATTCCGTCATTATACAACGAATGACCTAAAACGCATTTTAATTGACTTTTCTTAAAAATAAGTAGTTTCTTAGTTCCGGGTGTGCGACTACAATGCCTTTTTCATTTTCTCCAAACAATTCAAGAACATTAAAGAGATCCAAAAGGCTATACACGAAATGATAAGGAAAGGACTCTTGTGCCAGAAGTGCCTTTTGGTTCTTCGGCCCAACCGAACTTTTGAATTGGAACAATGTGCATCGTGAGGACTTATACTCATTCCATTGCGTCATGCACAATATGGAACAAGGGCATGACTAGGCGAAACAACTTAAGTGGGGAATCCCAACCGGAAATATTTAATTACTACTCTGGTGCCATCTGTCAGCTTAGTTTGCAATTTATGGAATCTTGATAAACGTGAGACGTTCTTAACTTGCTTTTACTGATTTTTTTTCTCTGTTTTTCTATCCCTTTTTGCAATAAGTACTTTGGAAAATATCGCAGTTTTTGTTGTTGTTTGGTTGATACCGGTGTTTGCCAGGTCTACGCGCAGATTATTCACTTTGGTTCTATGCAGACCTGAACTTATAGAACCAGTACATAGTTACTCTCAAATGTTAACAAAGCTTTTTTTGTTGTTTGTTTTTGGCACAGAAATCTCATAAATTTTCACTTGGAGTTAGACTTCTCTATTTCATAAAAATGAGGATGAAAGAATCGTTTGGTAGTTCTTCTTTGATGGAGATGAAGATTTGGTTTGGGTGAAGTTTTTAGATGGAGCCAACAATAATGACAAATTAATTGCATGGAAAAAGGTTGCAAGTTGCAGGAGTGGAGAGCCTATTTTCGGTTTTAAACAATGTCGCATTCTATTTTGTCGGTCATATGTTACTATTTCTAGTGTAAAGACCACAACCAGCTCCTTTCAGTTCAGTGGTTTAGGTTCCGAAGAAAGGCACAACCCTTTTCCGAATCAAAGTTAATTTTTTTCACATGCAAATTGTTTACCACTTCTTCGTTTATAGAATCGCCAAACTGGGCAATTCGCTTTTTGACGAATTTGATATGTTGCCTGACTCTATTCGAAGAACTACAACCTTATAATAAGTTCGATAATGGGGGCAATTCTGGATGTCTTCGACAGAAAGCATCCGCAGAAAGGTGTGTTGAGAACTCCGCTGCGGAAAACAACTTAACGCAGTTTGTAAGCGAATACATCACTTTGATATTCAAAACCCCTAGGACCACTGTGTCAAATGAGGTAATTTCGCGTACATAAACCACACACTGCGCATCAGTCGCCTAAAATGACAAGGACATGTAGAGCGAATATATCCAAAGCTCCGACCCGCAGAGTCTTCAAACCTTACCCAGAAGGACAACGCAGTAGAGCAAGCCTTCACCTTAGGTAGAAGGGGACCTCAACCGAGTTGGAGTTCGCAACTGAAGGCAATTAACTAAGGGCCGGACTAACTGGAGAGGGTCATTAGTTGAGGCCTAGGTTCACCCCGAACTATAAAGCCACCTAAGTAAGTAAGTAGGTAAAGACCACATAATTAGATGAAAGACAGTTTTCCTAATAATTACGTGCCTGTCGCTGCCTACATGTAACAAACACCATTTATTTTTTAATTAAATTATTTATGATTCATCGGATCAAACCAAAAGAAAAAGTGTGGTAGCACTCGAGCTATAAAGAAGCTGCTAGGGTTAGAAAATTGGAAAAAAGAAAAACGATCTAGGAAGCACTACAACAACTTTCTTGAACATGTGAAGCCCGAACACGACCACACAATTGAGGCGGAAAGAACTGCATTTCCTAAAAAAGCAAAAGATCGCTGGTCGCTCGTCAAAAACATAAGAAATGCTGTCGGATTTCTCATATCAACGATCGTTTACTGCTATCAAATGATTGGACAAGCCGATTTGCTCACTGGGCACTTCGAAGTCAACTCAGCGGATATACGTTAGAGCCAATTTGCTTTTACAGTCGCGTAGTAACAGCAGTGGTTCAGATTCCAAAGAATCTGGGCGGTCATAGGGTTTTTTGGGCAGATTTACAATGAAATGATATCATTTTGGCCTGGGAAATGGTTGTTATGATTACTAAAGGGTTAGAACTAAACAAAAAAGCTATATAAAAAACATAATCTCACAAAAAAAATCGGGTTATAATAACAATAAAATTAGTTTTGTTTATCTTATCAAAACGTAGTATTTTACATGAAACGAGTGCTATTTACATAGTATTAAAACGTCAAGTAATATAATATACTAAAGTTACAATAAAGCTCAAAAACTTAATAAATCCAACACTTCTTATACTAACTCAGACTTCTTTTTATACTGCAACTTTCTTAAACTAGAAATATGTTAAGTGGATCTGAATTAAGAAGAAGCCTGCGCAAGAGATCCATGTTAGTAACATCTCAGGAATGTTTCCTAGTATTATCGCGTCTGAATAGTTTGACTAATTTATTACAAGACTCAGCGCCCTCCTCATATAATTCACCAATAGATAATAAAGAACCATCTATCACTTCTACTCCGTGAATCAATACTTTATGTATTGCTGAAGGTAAGTTATACCAAGGGTATTCCTCCACAAGCATCTTGGCAGTATCAAAAGCAAAACTCTTAAATTTTTTTAAATTTATTTTATAACCAGAAAAAAGGCTCTGCAGAACATAACTACATCTGTCAATAAGATCTTTTCTTATACTTGTTATCTCAGATGAAATATCAGAGTTATGAAAAAATGTACGTGCTGTGTTTTCATCATTGGATGTGCCACTTCCTTCACTTCGAGGAAACGTGAATAAAATACTCGAAAAATCTAATGTAAAACATGGGCTGAAAAGTCCGTTTTCAGTTAGTACCAACCTTCAAAAGATTTATACGTGTATAAATTTGACAGCTTTCTTACGATTAGTTCCCGAGATGTAGCGTTGTGAGTGAAGCAACTTTTGTTATTGTGAAAAAAAATGGATTCAAAGCAATTTCGTGTGTTGATTTATCATTGCTTTTTGATGGGAAAAAATGCAGCTTGATAAGTGTTACCCGGACTCTACACCAGCCGAACGAACCATTCGCAAGTGGATTGAAAAATTTAAAAGTGGTCATACAAGCACCGAAGATGATGCACGCAGTGGACGTCCAAAAGAGGCTGTTTCAGATGAAAACATCAAAAAAGTCCACAAAATGATACGAATGACCGTAAAGTGAAGTTGATCGAGATAGCTGAGGCTCTGAAGATATTAAAAGTGCGTGTTAGATATGTCATACACGAATATTTGGACATGCGAAAGCTCTGTTCAAAGTGGGTGCCGCGTTTGCTCACAGTCGACCAAAAACAACAACATGTTGATGATTCAGAGGAGTGTTTAAAGCTGTTCAACCGCAATAAAGCCGAATTTTTGCGTCACTATGTGACAATGGATGAAACTTGGCTCCATCACTTCACACCAGAGTTAAGTCGGCAGTCAGCTGAGTGGCGAGCAGGCGACGAACCTCGTCCAAAACGACCAAAAACTCAACAGTCGGCTGGCAAGGTTATGGCATCCGTATTTTGGGATACACATGGAATAATTTTCATCGACTATCTCCAAAAGGGGCAGACTATCAACAGGGCCGTAACTTTGCTAAGAGATGGCGTAACTTGTATTATTCCATTGTTACTATACCATTGCAACATGCGTTGGGTAGCTACTATCATTGTACGTCATTTCAGTATATGTCATTCATTTGAAGCGTACACAACAATAATTTTTTTTCACTCAAATATGTCGAACTTTGTCCCTGAAAAATTGTTTGAAGATGAAGCACTGGAAGCATTACTCTATGTAGATTGTTGCCAAACAAAAGAAGAGCTCGCAGAATCTTTGGGTGTCACTCAAGCAGCCATTTCAAAACGTTTAAAAGCAGCTGGATATATTCAAAAGCAAGGAAATTGGGTTCCATGTGAACTCAAGCCAAGAGACGTCGAAAGGCGGTTTTGCATGTCCGAAATGCTGCTGGAACGCCACAAAAGGAAGTCATTTTTGCATCGGGTTGTTACTGGTGATGAAAAATGGATCCATTACGACAAGCCCAAGCGCAAAAAATCGTATGTGAAACCCGGCCAACCAGTCAAACCAACGACAAAGCCGAATATGAATGGCGCGAAGGTAATGCTCTGTATTTGGTGGGATCAGATGGGTGTGCTGTATAATAAGCTGCTAAAACTGGGTGAAACCATCAATGGACAACGCTACTGACCACAATTAATCCCTTTGAAGAGAGCAGAAGCCGAAAATATGCGACCAGACACGCGGCAATAATTTTCCATCAAGACAACGCTCAGCCCCACGTCGCTTTTCCGGAACTATATGGAAAACAGTGGATGGGAAGTCTTACCCCATCCGCCTTATAGCCCAAACCTTGCCCCTTCTGACTACCATTTGTTCCGGTCGGTGCAGAACGCCCTCACTGAAATACGGTTCACATCAGAGCAGAATATCAAAAATTGGCTTGATTCATTCTTGGCTACCAAGCCGGCGCAGTTTTTTTGGGATGGGATCCACAAATTGCCAGAAAGATGGGAAAAAGTCATAGCTTCAGATGGGCAATACTTTGAATAATACTATTGTACATGTTTTTCTTAAATAAACGTTAAAATTTTGAAAACACACGAATTAAATTACATACCCAATACATTGCGTTGTTGGAGCGTTTGAAGGACGAAATCGCATTTGAAGAAAAAGAAAGTGCTGTTTCATCAAAACAATGCACTGTGTCACAAGTCGATGAAACGATGGCAAAATTGAATGAATTCGGCTACGAATTGCTTCCCTACCCACCGTATTCTCCAGATTTGGCCCCCAGCTACTATTTCCTGTTCGCAGACCTCAAAAGAATACTCGTCGAAAAGAGTTTTAAGACCGATGAAGAACTAATCGCCGAAACGGAGGCCTATTTTGAGGCTAAACCGAAATCGTACTTCAAAACTGGTATGGAAAGATTGAAAAATCGTTTCAATCAGTGTATCCCCTTCAGAGACTGTATTGATAAATAAAGTTAAATTTTGCAAAAATTTTGTGTTTTACTATAAAACGGCACTGACTTTTTAGCCTATGTGTTATAATACACTTGTGCCTACGCTTTTTCTCATCCTCGAAGTACTTCTCATAAGCACTTTTTGGTATAGCCTTGAGCTCGTTCAGCGATGACGTTTTTATTTCCTCAATCCTTGCAAATCTCCGTCCTTTCATAGGTCTCTCCAGTTTTGGGAACATGGAAAAGTCGTTATGACCCTTTTGAGCTCCTGTGCATTGCTCATGCGACGGTTCTTCTGATCAAAATTGATAAGTGTCGGAACAAACTTCGCTGACACACGTCTCATGACCAAAACATCCGAAAAGATAGCACGACATGAGCTGATCGATATGCCAATTTCTCTTATGCTAATTCGACGATTTTTCAGAACAGTTTTCTTTACAGCTTCGAAGTTATCATCTGTTGTTGATATTCTGGGGCGTTCAGAGCGAGATTCATCATTGGCATCTTCTCGGCCATCTGCGAAGAGCTTGTACCACTTGTAAACATTTTTTTTTACTTAGAACAGACTCACCGTATGCCACTGTTATCATTTCATGTGTTTTAGAGCACTTGATTCCATTTTTTACACAAAATTTGAAGCAAATTCTTTGATCTATCGCCGAGCATACCAAAATACGTCTAACGCTTCTATCTGTCAAAAACGAACTAAGTATACTATATATAGGGTGATTCATCGTGAGGTTTGATTTTCAATAGGCTTTTTTTGACAGATCACGCGTGACTCCTATCAAACTGCTTTGTCATTTTCAGTATCGTTTGGCAAGTCATCATGGAAAGACCCACACCACAATAGCGTCTTCAAAGCGTTCTGTGAGAAATGTTTTTCGTGCGATTCGAGGAACTTACGGTGCGCATGATTGACCTACTAAAACCACTATTGCCAATACCATTCGCAAATTTGAGTCCCAGTTTACATTAGTGGATGATACTTGACCGGTTAGACCACATCCAGGCCTATTTCTGGATCAATGGATACGTTTATAAACAAAATTGCCATATTTGGACTGATACATCCATTAAAAACAACGGTCTTGTGTGGTTGATGGGCTGGTGGTCCATATTCCTTCAAAAATGAGGCAAATCAGAATGTTACCATCAATGGCAACCGTTATCGCGCCATGTTAACGGACTATGTACTTCTTGAAATTCAAGAACATAATCTCGATGAGCACTGGTTTCAACAAGACGGCGCTACGAGCCATACGAGAAACAATGGACTTGTTGAGAAATTATCTTGGTGAGCACTTGATTTCACGTTTTGCTACGGTAAATTGGCCGCCTAGATCGTCCGATATCACACCTTTAGACTATTTTCTCTGGGGATATGTAAAGTCTCAGGTCTTCAGGAATAAGCCAGCTACGATTGACGCTTTGGAAGTCGCTACTCTCGAATGGAGCACCTCAGACGTAGTCGTTGCCAACATTTACATGACATCATTTTTAAAAAGTAAATGCCATGAATTGTTCTTTTAACCGAAAATAAAAATTTTAAATTGGCTTTGAAATTGATGTGCTTTATTTTACATTATAAATCAAGCCAAATGATGAATCACACTATATTTGAAACTGTGAACATATGTTCGTTACACGTGTACCAACACGACAAAAAAAAAATCGATAATCAAATGTACATTGCATTTGTAAACATACCTCGTACATGCTCGTACACTATAAACAACATATGTATATGCATTGTCATGACCACATTGTATATATCAAATCAAATACGAAAACCTTACACTCGACCTCACGAACATACTGTGTGAATATGATCTGAATCGGTTATAACTAAAGAAATGATGACCATTAGAGAAATAAATAGAAATAGGACGTTCCATAGGCGAACTGTAAAAAAGTCTCCACAGCACGCCTGTGGTCTGGCTTGAGGGTAAACTGATGAGCAGTCATTGCAAAACCGTCGTCAGGTCGGTGATTTGAAAGGGGAAAACGCTGTTGACAATTTCAAATGAGCACATGGTTCAATATGGTGAAGCAAGGACACTTCGTAGATGGAGTGCATTAATTTACAATATTGGGGTCACCTATAAGTTTTACTGCAAGATTTTGGATCCTATCGAAGCACAGGGATGTTATGGGAGCACCTGAAGAGATGTTGTCATTGTACCCCAATTTTGGGCTTATGAATGCTTTTTACACATCGCTTGAGGAAATCCAGACATATATGACAACGTAGAATATGAAGTCCTCCCAATGTAGGAACGACACAACGAGAATAGAACCTTTTCGGTTTTGGTGACTTGAATACTATTCATAATGGATGGCTGTTTAAATTTCAGTTTAATGGTAGCAGAAACCATTGTGTTTTGGAAGCATTCGATTCCACTCTGATGGCTTCCCAATAATCCTATTAATAACCGAATTTAATGAGCTTACCACCTCTGCTATACCTATTCAGTAGGCAGAAAATCAGGCCGGGAATAATAAAAACCAAAGAGTACTGTATCAGATGGTCACTACTGATAATTAAGAAGAGTGTCGCAGAATACCCATAAATGAACGTTCCGAAGGTAACTTCTGATCTGCTGAAGAAAAGTTTTATCGATCCGAAATTAATCCGTTATTGGCATAAGAGCCTGATGCTAAATCTGTCAAATTATTTTTAAATTATTAAGTGCAATTTTTCTGGCCTTGCTGGATTTTTATAGGCTTCGGTACTATTTTCCTGTCAGACATGCCATCAAACCTCCGCCGGTTTCGAAAAATTTCATGGCCTAACGATTAATCAGTGTTTTTATGATTTTTGAGAAGGAGACGTTAGTGAAATGGGACTGTATGGAACAGGCTGGACAGATTCTATCTTTCATTTCTCGGCTGTTGGGTATGTACGAGCAAGGTAGACACTGAACGTGTTCAACCTGGCGATGCCCAGTGCTGCAAAAATGATTACGCATCGATTGTCTTTATTTTACCTGCTTTGTGCTTAATAAGTTGTTAGTTTCTGTGACCCCTCGGCGGGTATAAGGCCTGCCATCATGTTCGGTTTTCTGCAACATGCTGGAGAGAGCTCCAACTGTTTTCAATTATAAGCGACTCCCCCTCAACTATTCTGCTCCATTACTGCCTTGGGCGGCCAGCTTTTTTTTCTAACTGAAGTTCCATTGCATCGCGTGCTTCGTAATGGAATTGTCTTCGCGCCTTAAGGTGTGACCTATCCACAGCCATTTCCTTCTTCTTCAAAATGATGCGTAGATCTGTGAACGAAGGAGTGCTGGTTTTAAGTACTTCCAAGTACTGCACCATACAGAAGTTTCGACATTGCATCGAAACAGTCTTAGCTGGGTCTTAATGCTGTAAATATTGCTTTTCCACACCTTAAACAATTTTCCGAAAATAGCTACCTTCCCGATTCTGCCACTTCTATAGAGTTAAATGTTGCCGCTAGTCGAGAAGGTGCTTCCTAAATAAGGGGAGCTCCCCACTTTCTTGACCTCCAATCCAGCAATGTTAAGTTGTGAAAAAAGCTTGAAAGACCAAGGATTGGAGTTTCAGTTGCATTTATTTTGAGCCCCAGTCTGTTGGTTTCAGTGGGGTGCGCAAGCAAGCAGATATCTTAATCAAGATATTTTTGAGGTAAGATATCATTGTCCATTGAACACCTCTGCTTTCTTCCACTGTGAGTATAACAAAGGAAAAGAAACGGTGATAAAAGACAATTTTGTTATCTTCAAACGTTTTTGAAGACTTACCATTGTGTAGGATACGACATTTTGCATTTGCGTACTTTGCCTTTATAATAACCCCTCATCGGCAACACTTTCCATATACACTCCCGGTTCACACTGTCAAAAGCCTTCTCGAAATCGATAAAAATTAGGTGGATCGGAGACTTATACTCCTCCGCTAATTTCCGCAATCCATTGGATTGCACTGTTTCGGCAATTTGGCAATCATCCTCCACTGCTCTGGAAAATGTTCATATTCCCATTCGAGTTATAGGTCTCAATAGCTCTGCCGATATAAGTATGTGCCACAGCTTGGAAAAATTCCGCGGGAGTTCCATCAATGCCTACTGCTTTGTTCTTCTTAAGGGTGTTTATTGCGGTTGTAATCTCTGCATGGAGGTCAGTGGTAATTCGAGAGTTTGCTACTTGTTCGGGCTGTAGTCTATATAGTTAAATAAGATCACAAAGTGCTCACTTTGTCATCCTCTGTGATAGGGCGCCGCTCTACCTGTACCTCCTTAGTAAAAATTAAATGGTCAACTAAAATATTGATGTAGTTGCGCTTATCGCTTATCTTCTCTCCTTTTTACGCGGTACTCAGGTTAGGATTTCTCTGCTGCTGGGACTGATGCAATCTGAACTTTGAATGAAATACGCTCCACGATCTGTCTTCAGAAGTCAGTTGATAACGATTTACTGTGGTTTCTCCGCTTTTTACCGATAAACCTACGCCCTTCGGATGTAAAAATATTTTTCATATCTTCATTGTGAACAGTGACAGTAGTTTGCTTAGATCTGGTGATTGTTACCGCTCCTTAGCTGAGATGGTCCCTAAATTGATGGCGCACTGCAAGATCCTGGAGTCTGTCTGTATGGGTATTGTACATGGGGATAGTGGGCATGTTGACGAGGTCACGGATGCCGCACGAAGGCGTCTTTTAGTTTCATTCAGATGTCTGCGCTACGCCAGACATCATAAAGACAACTCTAAAACCCCGGTTAGTAGCGATATGATCTATCTGGTTGATGTTCTCTGCCTTCTCTGCTCAGATCAGTCATAGCTGAGTATGTGGCAGTCCGATGATCAAACAGGGTGCCTCCAATTATTAGGTGGAAGGCGTTGCAAAATTCGACTAATCACCTGCTTTTATTATTTCGGTCTCTAATGCCAAAAACATCCATTACGTGTCTGAGTGCGGTGTTTCCGCATCCTAACTTAGCATTGAGGTCTAATATCTGTATCACGATGTCAGCTTCTATGCTCAGTTAGGTGGCGCTACAATTTAACGCATAATGGTGATATCCTTTGTGCTTGTTTTGTTTGAATCAAAACTATGGCTTCAACAGGCAACATGACAGATACCTTATAACGGCTACTTCAAGGTATTTGGAGTTGAGGTCAGTAAAATTTTTCAGGGCTAGTCAGGGTGCTGAAATAAAAGTGGTGACGAATGAACCCTAAATATGGGTTACTGACTCCGAAATATTGGGCCCTTTTCGGCCAAGAGGTTACAAAATGGCCAATTTGGGAATTGTGATTGACGGATATATTGTAAATAAAGCTGCAAGATGATAAAAGACAAAGAATTTCGAATCTGCACATCAAATGTAAGAACTCTGAACAAACCGCGTGCAGCCGAACAACTAGCGGCGACAATCGATTAATATTAAACAGATATCACTGTTGTAGAGCGGAACATCACTATATCTGTCACACGATTTTCCCACCTTAATGTGTACAAAAATACAATGTAGTCACCGGATTATCAAACCGCCAACCAAATTGATCATATTGCGATTGATTCAAGAGATTCCATCAGTATTGTAGATGTCCTAATGTTTTGAATGGCTAGCAGAGACTCGGACCAAATACTGTGAAGGGATTTGACGTTGAACGGCTGCAGTTGCTAAAAACCGAGAGTCCTCCGACATATCCGATGAAACTTAGTTAATTAAATGATGAAGACCCGTGGCATCAAGGTGCAGTAATAGATATGCTTCCAAGACCGCTTTTACAAAATGCAAGAACCTACACGTAGGGAAACTACTCGCCTTTGAAGCGTCACTGCATAAAAGAGGGAGAGCGGTCCGTGAGCTATATAACCAAAAGAGTAGGGAAGAATATCGTCTTCTTCGGAGGAAAAAGAAAGAGTATGAAAAGAGCGGAATGGAAGGCAATAGAGAGATGCTACTCCAGAAAAAATGCTCGAAAATTTTATCAAAAAGTAAAAATAACGAACAGAGGCCTGCAAAGATGAACAAGGAAACATAATAGTAGAACTACAATCGGTATAGAGGACATGGAAAAACTACTTGTGCAGATTGATAACTGCGCTGATATTCAATTCAATTCACTCTGGATGGTGAAAATCAAGACATCCGTCAATCCGACCAAAATGAAGTGAGGATAGCAATCTCCATACTAAAGAGCACTAGGCTGCTGAACTGCACGATCTACCTCCCGAGGTATACAACTCAACAGGAGATAACTTTGTGGAGAGCATATAATAACTCATTTTTAATATCTGGTCGGCAGAAAGTACGCCTGAAGAATTGAACTCTAGCATTGTTTTGCCGATACATACAAAATCAGACCCTCTGAACTGCATGTAGTTAATGCAGTTTTCAAGGAGACTAGTTCGACTAAGAAATTGAGAGTAGAATTCGACGTTTCCACACATGAATGTGAAACCTGGTTTATGATGACCACGGACTACGAAGGCCGTCTGAAGACAATGGAAATAAAGTGGCTGCCTCTGACATATATATTTCCTTATCAATACATTAAAAGGGAAAATCAACCACCGACAAAGCGATCTATTTTTCCACATTTGTTAGTTTCTTCGATTACGTGGGGCTTATCTCATCATTTACCATATTATTAAAGCCAATTTCATCATGTAGCAGCTTTTTATCCGCCAGCAATCTTGGAACGATCCCTCGGTGTGAATATCTTACAAAAATAGAACATTTTTCAAAACGATCTACAGGCTATCAATATGATACCGCTTCCACGTTGGGTTGGCACAATTGGTAAGGCAACTCCCATCCAACTACATGGCTTCTGTGACTCTTCAGAAAAGGCACATGTAGCAGCGGTGTATTTGAGGTTAGTTAAGGATGACGGTAATGTATGATACATATGAATCTTCTCAAGCCTAGATCCAAGGTCGCATCAATAACACTTCTTCTACGTTTAGAACTATGTGGGGCGGTTATGCAGGCCAAGCTTCTTAATTACATTCAGACTAAGACTCTTGAGTGGAAGAACATTTCCACTTTCGCTTGGAAAAGGTGATTTTTGAGAATTTTTTTTTTAAAGAAAACTGCTTCATCAAATGTTTTAAAATTTAAAAATTATTTATCGCCGCTCTCTATTCATCCAGCCATATAGTGCACCACCGCCCAATACATCTGTGCCATCAATCATTCCGGTGTGGTCATCAGGATACCACGTACCGTACAGAAGCATAACTAACTGCATTCTTTCTACCAGATAAAATCAAACAGTAACGTCTCTTTGATTGCATCCACATCGAATTCTTTCAGGATTAGTGACAAGGTCACACCCTCTCAACCTACCAAAGATTACCAGAGTTTAGCGGGCATGCTGAGGATCGGTCCATGTTCTTCACGGCATTCACTGAGACGACTGGAGTAATATAAAAAGTAGTATGCGCTTACAAAAAAAAAAAAAAAAAAAAACAGAAAGTGTGAGGCAAGGGAATTGTAAAGTCGTTGCTTATTCATTTTGATTTCGTTTTGGTCGACCGGAACTATGGCAAGTAGCACATACTGCATATAAAAGAAGAGCAACGAGCTGATGCTAGAAAATGTCATTTATGCCAAGACTGGCATAAGGTATCTGCTTGCAGAAAGTTCATGGAACGTACTGTGCAAGAAAAATGGACTGATGCTTGTAAATGGAGCCACCACAAGATGTTACATGGGGAACGGAATCAGAAGAATGGTTGACAAGCAACCACAATAACCGCGGGTGAAAATTAAGTAGTTTGTAGCTGTTCTACCAGCCCACCATTGAACTCGTTGTTGTTCCGAGTTTTGCCAGTTATTCTGCTTGGACCCACGGAGCAAGTGGAATGAAGGATCTTCTGTTATGATGATGGGTAATACTTTGGTCAACGAAAGGGCCATCAAAGTCAGTTGAATGTTCAGTGGTTCGGAGGAAGAACTGTATAGAAGACCGCAAAGTGCCCGTCAGTGGACCAAAAAATGTTACACCGAAGTTGATCATTGGACTAAACAATTGTCACTTGAGTCTGCCAAAGGAAACGGTTCATCGGAGACATGGAAGCTCATATACTACTTACACCGAATTAGGATAGGCTGTTTTCGGCACAACAAAGATGGTCAATCCTGAAGTGAGGACGGAATCTGATAACAAAAGTGACCAACGATGATGCTTTCATACTATAGTTAAGGAGACAGAAACTTCGGGCTGCGACCAGTACCAGTATTGAAGAGCAAAGCCAACATGCGTGACTGAAGAATACTTAAAGCGACAATAATTACAGTTAGCGGCCGATTCTAGACTGCACCCTTGTGCGACAACGACAAAATCAAACTGCCAGAAAATTACGCTATGCCTATAAGAAGTACGTCGAGTATTAAACACACGATAAAGATAGATAATTCGTTCACCACTGCATACAATGAAACTTTTCAAAGCCCTGTCCCGAAAGGGTATGTGCTAAGATTCCAAACCTCCGAAATCACAGTCGTAGAACCAAGAACATTTTTCCGTTACAAATCCCAGCAAACCAATGAAGTTGCCCTTAGTTTTTGACGCCGCCGCCACCTATTAAAAGGACTACAGCTATACCAAGTAATACCTTGAGTTTTGTTTAACTTCCGTAAAGGTACTATTGGTGTATGTGTAGACATAAGAGAAATGTTCTATTAGGTACTCATCCGACCTGATAACGAATGTTCGCAGCAATTTCTCTGGCGCGACGGGAGTGATATTCGACCATCAGAAGTATATGAGGGTCTCTTGTTCACCGTGCGCTGCTTAATATGTTAAGACCGTAAATGCCCAGAAGCATTGTAATAATGATGATAAAACTATTCTTCACCATCGTTGCGTAGATGACTATGTGGAAAGCTTCGAGTCCTATGATAAAGCTGTCAGAATTACTAGGCAGATATGTGAGATTCAGCATGTTGGGTTCGAGATACATAGTTTCACCTCGAACTTGTTAGAAGTTTATCAGATGGTATGGATATATTACATGTTCGGGGATCTATGGAATAGAGTCTTGACACAGAAAAGATTCTTGGTATGAACTAAAATTTCATGGTGTCAATGCAAGCATCATTGATGGGATAATATTTCTTACCAAAGGAGAATAAATGAGTATCATCCTGCCGGTGTATGATCTGCTGGGATTCTTGTGTAACCTTTTAAGTAATGCGAAGTTGTTGATGCGTCAGGTTTTGAATGTGTAAATCTATGGCGTGAACAACTACCTGGTGATACAGAATCAGATTGAAAGAAATCTTTGCAGTTTATAATCAATTTAGCCGAGCTCTACATAGATACCACTTCATTATTTTTCATGCACTGTTCCAGAGCAGATTTCTATGATACCAGCGAATACGATTTTGCTACCGTGTCATACTGGAGAGTACAAGCTCTATAGAATTCAATCGGTTTTCCTCCTTTACAAGACTAAAACAGACGGTTGCATGGATAAAAGTAGGTTCGATACTAGCAGTTTGATTAAAGACGAACTTAGACTGCTGAGGTCGTGCTATGTTGTTAGGTCCAGTATGAAACTTATGACGCCGAGTTCCAACAAATGTAGGATAAAAGCAGCAGCCCCTAAAAACTTTCATTGTACATGGACAACGATTGGATACTACGAGTCAATAGCTTTATTGATGAGGCAAATTGGCTTGCATACAGCGTAAGACGGCCTATTATATTTCCTCCGGATCATGTGTGTTCTATTTAAGTCATCCATCACCACCATTATTGGGAGAAACACAGAAATGTCGAAGCAGTGATATGCAAGGTACGGAGCAATTATTTGATACCAAAGTTACGGCAAGCTGCAACTTATGTAAAATATGTTCACGCTTCACCCGCCACTCCAATAAAGGGATCGCTGCCAGAAGATCGCGTGAAATCCTTTACATTCACAGGGATAGACTAGTTTGATCCAGTCATAGTCTCAATAGAATGCAGAAGATGTGGATAGCGCTATTTAAATATCTGGTGGTGCCAGCTATTCACCCTGAAATTGCTTGAGATCTCTCAACTATGAAAGAAGTAACTCTTTGTGAGTATACGCTACAATGTCTCATCGTCGAAGTCGAGAAACAAGAAACGTAAGCGCTCGCTCTCTAATACATCTGCCAATCTCCGATGATCAAGAGGAATTACTGACTATAAACCATTTCCTTCTTGGTGTTGCCAATACATTACTGTCTTAAGGCTTGCGATAACTCAACGAAAACTTATATTTCGTGCGGAAATACGCAAACTAAATTAAACTAACTACGAAAACTAGTTTAAGCTTTTGGAAGTGTTAGATTATGGAGTATTCACCTACCTTGATGAAGCGTGTTAAGTGATGCCGAAGAACAACACATTTAAAAAAGGAAGACCTTGTTTTCCTCTCTGACCCGAATTTGTCAAGGATGCAGTGGTGACGTGGGCAAGTGGTAAGTATATATCATGGAACAGATGAAAAAATAAGGCGAGACCTGTACCCTAATTGGCTTCTGGATAATATTGGATTGGATTTATTGACGGAGGTAGGGATGTAATAGAACGCCAACACGAAATGTCAAAATACACAGATTATTTGAAAAAAATATAGTTGTCTGTCAAACCGCGCATTGTGTCAAAATCCTTTTTGCTCGTATCTTTTTCATTTTAAATTCATTGGCAAGAAGCCCGTCAAAGCGACCTAACTGCGATAAGTTTTTTTCACATTGTATCTTCGAAAGTTATGTTCAATTCAAATTTGCTAGAAATAAATTTCATTTCACACCATTTGGCTTAGATTGTTCATTTCATGTCTCTACTGCTCACTCGTGGCGGAATAGTATTTATTACCATCAAATGAAAGCACTGAATCGAAATTGTTTTTGAAAAAGAAAACGGAAATTCAATTCGTGCTTTCAAATGTATTCTTTTGGTGCTACGCACGCAGTAAAAGATAATGATGCCCACAATTTCAAGCCAACGTTTAAAATTATATCATAAACTCGACTCTTTGCTCCCAAAGCCCGACCAACAACCTAAATTTTTAGAAATTTATTTCATGGGGGATGAAGAACCACAATAGTTAAAATACTCGTACGTTGTCATTACAATCACATATGTATGTAGAAGGAATACAAGTAAGAGTCATTGTTGCTTCATTACAAACTTTTTTACAGGAAAAAACCTGTAATAAACTTTTGATTCAATTCTTTGAACAAATTTCCAACAGAAAGCAAAGTAATAGTTACATGGTCGTCATAAAAGCAGACAAAATTCCAGTTGGGCACTACTGATGAAGTAGCCTTTATTATATGATGGTTGGAGATCAATTTAAGCAACAAGATATTAAAACTCGATGTAGAAATAACACAATAAAAACATATAAGATATTCATCGATCACCTGATGCTTTGCAAAAGTCTCTTATACTCTGGAAAGGAGAGGATGGATATATCAATGTTAAAACACGAAATCCTTATTATGGAATTGTAATAAAGGCGGGTCTGCACATAGAAGATATTTTCAAAATAAGCCACTTGGGTTATGTAGTATGAATGTGTTTGTACCCAAATCAATTATTTTTATGTTTGGCTGTTTCTCTGGATATCACAAAAATACAACATAACCAATTCTAAAAGGGTTTTTACTGTTAGTTGAATGGAACCGGAGCTATAATTAGAGAAACATTTCAAAATTAAGTTTTTCAAAAATGTTAACTTCTACTACACCTGACGTACACATACATATCTATGTATGTACGTATATGCAAAGAAAAGGAAAAAAGAAAATCCCTTTTTGTTGTTATTGTAATTAAATTTTGTTGTAAATCTACTAATGGGTATATATTTTAATTCGTGCGGTTTTTTTTTCAAAATTTGAACGTTTATTTAAGAAAAACATGTACAATAGTATTATTCAAAGTATTGCCCATCTGAAGCTATGAAGCTTCATCCCATCCCAGCTTTTTCCCATCTTTGTGGCAATTTTTGGATCCCATCCCAAAAGAACTGTACCGGCTTGGCAGCCAAGAATGAATCAAGCCAATTTTTGATATTCTGCTCTGATGTGAACCGTATTTCAGTGAGGGCGCTCTTCATCGACCGGAACAAATGGTAGTCAGAAGGGGCAAGGTCTGGATTATAAGACGGGTGGGGTAAGACTTCCCATCCACTGTTTTCCAAATAGCTCTTAACCAGAATAGCAACGTGGGGCTGAGCGTTGTCATGATGGAAAATTATTGCCTCGTGTCTGGTCGCATATTCCGGGCATTTTTCGGCTACTGCTTTCATCAAACGGATTAATTGTGTTCGGTAGCATTGTCCGGTTTTAGTACCTCATAATACAGCACACCCATCTCATCCCACCAAATACAGAGCATTACCTTCGCGCCATGGGTATTCGGCTTTGCCGCTGATTTGGCTGGTTGGCCGGGTTTCACATATGATTTTTTGCGCTTGGGGTTGTCGTAATGGATCCATTTTCATCACCAGTAACAATCCGATGCAAAAATGACTTCCTTTTGTGGCGTTCCAGCAGCATTTCGGACATGCAAAACCGCCTTTCGACGTCTCTCGGCTTGAGTTCATGTGGAACCCAATTTCCTTGCTTTTGAATATAACCAGCTGCCTTTAAACGTTTTGAAATGGCTGCTTGAGTGACACCCAAAGATTCTGCGAGCTCTACTTGTGTTTATCAACAATCTTCATAGAGTAATGCTTCCAGTTCTTCATCTTTAAACTTTTTTGGCTGCCCAGGACGTTCATCGTCTTCAAAGTCAATATCACCACTTTTAAACCAAAATACGATGACTTTCGGCAGCAGTTTTCTTCATATTAAAGTAATGAAGAAGAACTCCCCGCAAAAACACTTTTTCAGGCACAAAGTTCGACATATTTGAGTGAAAAAAAATTATTGTTTTTACGCTTCAAATGGATGACATACTCTGAAATGACGTACAATAACAGTAACTTTCCAACGCATGTTTCAATGGAACAATAACAATTGAATAATACAAGTTACGCCATCTCTTAGCAGACCGCACGAGTTATAGACCCAATAATAATAATTGTTTAGGGTAACATTCTTATTATAAAAGGACAAACAGATAAACAGTTAAAAATTAATGTTTTGTTTTGGCGAAGATGATTATCATTTCGAACTGCATAACATTAATTCACAAAGTGGTCAAGCTAACGCGCCACGATTCCACAAGTTGAAAGACGAGAAGTCACCTTGACTTCATGTATGCACTTGTTTACATTGTATTTCACCACCAAACGTAAGTCGCCGTAACACGAAGCGTGTGACGAAAACTGACAATTGTTTCAGACGACTCGAACTGGGAAACTGCTGATGCAACTTAAAACCCTTGCACGCGCTTTACACAAAATGCGTTAATACGAAGGTGTGGAGTAGGATAAGTTAGACTTTAAGTTTAGTGCTAAGAGTAAATTATTGGTCCGCGTTTTATTTAAACGAACGATTGGTTGTTCGTGGGTATTTTTTTAAGTGTTGTGGTGCCAACATCTTTAATTGGCGCCCGAGCAGGGACATGTCCAACCTCCATCTCGATGTATTTCGTAATCAAATCATTATAAAAATTGGGAAAGGTCCGGAAATCAAAGAGCAGCCACATCCGGGCTTCTGCAGATATTATTTCGTCTTCGGAAAGATAGAAAAAGAGCAATTAATTCAGATTTTAAAATCCAATCTTAATCTTAACATCATCAATGGGATCAAAATACCTGAAAATTATACAGGACTCTTGCAGGAGGTATATCTTCAAACCTTTAAACATTACAAGATTAGGTTGACACAAAGAGTAGTGGAAGACGTTAGGAATCAGGAGCGATTGGCGATTGCAGAGATTTCACTCTACAATCCTGGAAATTTACCGCTGTCTAAAGGCAGAATACAAAGACTTGAATTGAAGGGAATTTTTAAACATTGCAGTTGACAGGTAATGCCACAATTCATTCAGTGACGAACAAAAAGCCGTCCGATATCTCTTTTAACCGAATCTCCAGAATAAACTTTCAGAATTTAGTAAACTTTCAAATTAAAGATTCCTCTCAATAGAGCATCTGTTATCAGAGCCTGTGTTTTCATTGTTAGGCACAAATGCACAATGGCGCACAAAAAATCGGTTGAAGCTGTTGGTTGGACCCTCCATGAGATTCCTAATATCAATAGAGTGATCGGTGCCATCACATTTTTATTCTCTGGATGATATCGTCAGATACTTGCCATCGCTCTTAAACGAATGCCGGCAGATGAAAAGAACGCATACCTCAAGCGTCCCCTCCTCTGGCTCAAGAATTTTCCGTCATTCGATTGTCGGTCGGCGCAGATACTATTACCGAAATCAACGGAAAAACACTTCTCTCTAATGGTAATGTTAATGTTATCCAACCTTGCAGATATGTATATTATTTATTTTTGTTTTTATAAAAAATGTTGCGAATTATATGCTAAAGAAAATTTTTCGTCTGACAGTTTCTGTTATATTTGTGGCAAAAATATGGCATTAAAACAACTTAATATTACGGACTTTGTAAAAAAAGTATTTTTCGCGTATTTTAGCTTAAAACTTGGAGATCAGGATAAAGTCCAGGTCTGCTGGGAATATCTTCCTCCTGGTTAAGATATCGTGAAATATTACCCAAGAGGACGAATATTGAAGGTTTGATGGATACATTTATACGACCCAGCACAGTGGCGTATTTTCATAAATTCTACGAAAAGAAGCCTTAAAGCTTCCATTCCTGTCGGTCATTCTGTACACCTCGAGAAAATCTACAAAAACTTAGAATTGTTGCTCGGACAACAATCTGAGCCTACCAAAACCCCTCGCTCTTTGTGTCGATGGGATAGTAGAGACCGAGAAAATCACTGGACCAAAAAGTGTTGGCCTCCAAGGGAGCTTAAATTTGGAGAAAAGAAGGTCCTGCATGAAACTTTGGTGCCTCCTCATAAAGTTCTTTCTTACATTAAACTGGAATTGATGAAACAATTTGTAAAGTCACTTCCAAGAGATGGAAATTACTTCAAATTCTTAATACCAAAGTTTCCAGGCCTCTCGGAGGCAAAGTTGAAGGAAGGTGTTTTCGTTGGACCAGATATTAGACGGCTTATAGCTGATCCACAATTCATCACAACCATTTCATCCTCAAAAAAAAAGGTGGATTGCTTTTAAAGAGGTCACGGAGAAATTTTTAGGCAATAACAAAGACCCAAATTAAATTTTCTTCATTCCCATCTCGCCTACTTTCCAGTAAATTTAGCAGATGTGAGTGAAGAGCAAGCTGAACGATTTCACCGAGATATTAAGGAGATGGAAAAAAGATACCAGGGCAGATGGAGCGTCTCAATGATGGCAGACTACTATTGGACGCTTCAGAGAGATCTTTCAGATGCTTCCCACAACTAAAATGTACAAAAATGTGTCTCAGAGGGAAAAAGAAATGTGTTTAGTGCTTACTAATGAATGTATTTTAGATAAAAAAAAAAGTTTTATTACGCAATTAGTAATTAAAAAAATTTTGTTTAGTCTTTTATCTTTTATTTTAGGATGATAACTTGTTTAACATACATAGATACCTAAATTGTCAGAAAACATGACGTTCTATGACAAGGAACAGATTCAGCACATCCAAGAGCATAAGAATTACGCAAAAAAACCAAAACAGCTCTCATTTTTTTTTTTTTTTTCGCAGACTTGTGTATTGCTAGGAGTTTCTAAATTCATTAAACGCACCTAGCCTAACTGCACACGAACTGAAGTTGAAGCTTGACGCACCTATAATGTAACTAGGATCTCCCGAAACTATGCAATGGGACCAGACTCAGGGTCAAAAAAGTACTAAGGAAGGTCAACGAAGCCACAATCTTAACCAGATGTGGCAACGGAGACGATGTTTTGATCCAGAAAACATCCGCTTCTAACTTCCCTTTCCAGTTCAAACGACTCCAATTCCCCGTCGCCATCCATTGCGCCATGACCATCAACAATTCGTAGGGCCAGATGATAAAGAGAGTCAGCATAGATCTCCTAACACCTAGCCTTGCCCACGGTCAACTCTATGTTATCTGTTCGAGAGCCGGAGGCTACTCCAATCTCTCATGTACGCTCTCGAGAACTAAACAAGTAATGCAGTATACAGACAGACTTGGACTTACACAAATATACAAGTATAGATAGATCCTTATTTCTTTATTTTTTGCAAAGAATAGTTAAGACACATTTTATATAGAGTTTTCCAATAGGGACTTGACAACTTTGAATTTAGTTTATGAACGCATTCTTTCACTAATCATCAAACTATCACTGTCAATTTATTCACTAAACTCAACATTTTCACCATATGTTGCATCCGTTCCAACTATATGTTGAGCTTATGAGCCATTTTTCTTCCACTTCGACGGGGATTTCGCTCAATTCGAGCCTTCACTTTCCGCACCAATTCCCTATTGCATTCCTTTCCTGGCTCAGATTCTGTCCGAAGCAAGTCCTGGGCACAAGGAAAGTCGATTTCGAATTTTTTCCGCAGTAGGAGTTCCGACGTTAGTGAATCGGACGGCATGTCCATAAGACCGGAGTCATAAGACAGCCGCGCGCAAGGCCATCAAAGCTCCAGTGCGTGTTGTACCAAAAACCACTTATTTTTAGTCGGAAGATGACTTTGAGAGTACAGCCCATAATATGAATATCAAGGGGAGGGAGATTCACCAATGCGTCTAGAGCGTGGCTATGAGGGCTAATGAAAACCGTTCTTTGGACTCTGGTAAAAGCTGCAATCACGTATTTTCGCAAGAGTTTATTCCACCAAACAACCAACCATAGAATATAGTTGGCTTTATCGTAGCCGTGTAGATCCAAAGGACCCTTTTCGGTGACAGACCTCATGCCTTGCCGATAGCTCCTCTGCACTGCCAGAAGGCCGAGAGCGCCTTAAATGCTTTGAACGTAACATGTCGAAGAATTAGATAATGATGCCTTTAAGTACCAGATGAGTCAGACCAGGCTGCTTCCTCCTTCTCGAAAATAGAACAACCTCAGTTTTGAGAGGATTGTCTAAAAACCCATTACTAGTGCACCAGTCGTCGATTACGTCTAGTGCCGCCTGCGCTTTGATCCAACAGACAATATGCTTGTGCAAAGACGTTGAAACTGTTGAGCGCGTTATGCAGTGAGTCGAGCAACATATAGCATATGTACATACTCCTATGTACCAACATAGGAGTCACCACAAAACCACTGACTCGTCAGTGTTGTCTGGTCTAGTTCAAGAAATAAATCATTTGAAGAAGACGTCAAAGAACGGTCATGGGGCTGCAGTTGAGTGTTCCCGGATGGCTCGAAAACCGATTTATGATACGGCGCCGGTATCTTTCTGCAATGTTAAATTTCACTTTTCATTAGGAAAACTTAAGTCTCCCTTCAAAGAACTATATTGTGAAGAATTGGTGTAGGCGGAATAATCTGCATCCGCAGCGATAAAAAAGCTGCATCTAAAGCCTTGCCTCTCGCGACTTTCAAGCTAGTAAGAGAATGCTAGACTACTTTGAATGCAATCAAAAATCTGAATTCACTGAGTATCGGTTGGATCCTATGGTCAGAATGAGATCACATGGAATAAAATCCCCAATGGACTTGTATTTATCAGCACTTGAACCTGCGTTAGTACTGAGTGTGTCCTTTATTACGGTTTCCATTGACAGTAACGCTTCATGTGAGCGTAGCTGCAGGTTGCTGGTTCTCAATATTACTAAACGAATGCTTCCCAATATCTCTAAGAAGCACTGGCTTATTGGGGTCGTGAAATGGCACTACTCTCTTCGTATGCACCCAATAAGTGCGTTGATACGTAAGTGAAACAACATCCTGCGACGCTGTTGATGACTGGTATGTGTTGAATATATCCACCGAATTGGTATGCGCAAATGGAAGCGATTAGTATCAGATCGAACTAAAAGGAGAGCGTTTTCCATCGGAACCTTCGTCCACACTGGACTGTAGAAAAAAGAAAGAAAGGAATAGGAAATTTTTTTTAGTAAAGCGAGAGCTAAAGACCAAATTTAAATCAGTGGGTCATATGACACTGCATTGGGCTCCTCATATTGCATAATTTTTTACTCCTACTTCAGGACAAAAGGACATGATGGTAATTTCCAGTATTCTGCAATCATATAAGAATACCCACTCTATGTAAGAACAGTTTTGAATATAAAGTTCAAAATTGTTGCAAATATACATATGTATACATATGTCTACCTTTACTCGGTCTACTCTCGATGTAAGACTAAATTCCTTCACGTAGTCCGCTGCGGAAAGAAACGCACGCTGCTGATTCAATTGACATGCTCCCGATCTTCTAGATTGTGTTCGCTTGACAACATGGTCGTTACTGTCACAATCATATTGAAGAAATCAGCTGCCGGCTGTAGTAGCAACAACAGTGCAATGTGTGCGTATTACGACAAGTATGACAACCAAATCTTGAGGTGCTATAGTTTTCGTGATCCTAGTTGGAAAACGCCTTGAATGGGTCCTTCATGTTTATGATTCTCCTTTTTTTTTTGTAATACATAGATAAAGTACTGTTGTGTTTCGTGCGATGTCTTCTTCTTTAGAACGCATGGACACGTGAAGATGGGCAGAAAGTAAATCACAATGAGTATAAGGCTACACTGAATCTGTGTAGAATCAAACAGAAGTGGAGCACAAGAATCACTGGCATTTACGTTTTCGTAAGTTAACGACACAATCAAAAATTTTGACATTAAGCCAAAGTACACAACTCCCTCCTATTGCTCCTGCTTCCGACCTACCTAAATGTTTGTTTTGTGTGCAGAAAAATAATGAACTATTGTACATGGTTCAGGGTAGAGAGCAGTATGAACCAAGCCATTCGGCTACTGCTATGTAGAAGCAGGTGATGCTCAACGGGTCTTGGATTCAGTCCAATGGCAAACTCTCGACAAGAGAATTTCTACTAAATTCAATCAATTCAGGAATCACTAGAGCATATAGAGTAAACATTCGACAACAAGAATAGGAAGAACTTGAATGTCCCTTAAACGAGAAAGAGTAAAAAATAGAAAAAAAAGGGATAACAGAAAAAAAAATAAAAATCGCCAGTGAAAATGAATTGGAGCAAATAAAAGCAAAGCGATCCCAAATGAACAAACATTGCAATCAGTGGGTTGCCTTTCTGTGTCCTACGTCCCCTGAGAAATACATAGATGTAACAATATTTTCAAAGTTTAATTTAATAAATCATCATCGGTATACTGTAATCTTTTTTTGTCAATGTGTCACTGCAAATAAAAAATGAATTAAATATATCGTGCCTTCAGTTAAATTTTGTCCTTTAATTTTCACTCTCATACAGATCCTAGGATAATTCAATAAAAATGGAATCCGTCTGAATGGAAAAAAAATCAACGAAAAGATCCGAAATTAACAAAATACACAACGTAACCTATTTATGTGAATGCAAATATATGTATAGATATGTAGCAATAGTTCGTCACTACGGCAACTGATGAATGCCAAAAGGAAGCTAATAAAAGGCCCACCGACCAAAGGCAACATCAGTTGCAACAGCGCAAACTAGCAGAAATCAGTAAAATTTGATTTCCTCCATCGTCGAAGAGGAAGGCTTACTCTCGCTCCCTGATTTCCTTACAGTCTCGTTGTGTCCTTCTTTCCCAGTGTACTTGTATATTTTCTTAAATTTAGTTTGTGAATAGAAATAGAAAAAATAAAAAACGAGACGAAGGCAATGTAGAAAATCCGCTGGCATTTCATGGCGAAAATCCTTATTCACAGTTGCTTGCAACAGGAACAGCAGCAAAGGATCGGGCATAGATGAGAAATGATGGTGCAAAAGAAAAAAAGTAAAAACAAAATAAAAAAAAAAAACTTAGTGAAATGCGAAAAGGATATCCAACGGATATAACGGAATGGAAATTCAATCAGCTCACTTCAGAATTATTCATAAATAAAATTAGAAGATTTCTTTTTTCTTCTAGTCACAACTGCCCTCGTTTACCCTTTCTTGTTTGGCAATGGCAGATCCTGTCACCTTCTTTCTTCATCTGATTTTGCCTTGTGATATTTTATTTAACTTTTATTTCTATTTAAGTTTGACAAATACGAATAGTTGTTTCATTTACATGTTGAATTGGATACTTTGAAAATAATTGCAGAAACAAGGATACAAATTAAAATCAACACTACATTTTGTAATTTGGGTACATGTAGGTACATTTTTATTTGTTTTTTTTTATGGGCAGTTCTGTTAACTAAGAAGCTTATAAAATATCCAGTGATACAGATTTTTGTCATAAATCATAACAAAAACTTCATAAAAAGATTGGAAAAAAGTCATAAATTTTTTGAGTCTTTTTTCTTCGTGTAACTACATCTAAAGCTACATATTTTCTGCCTCGTATCTGGCTACGTACACGGAATCACGTACCATATGGTTTTCACATTTTCCCTAGTGTTCAACAACAGAGCCTAGGTATTTAAATTATTAACACTTTGATACGACGATCTTCTTCATAGTCGATCTCTCCAGCTAAGTCTGGAGACACTATTGCGTCTTTTGGTTGGAGTCGAAAACTTTCCAGCCTGGGACTCTTGTGCTCATGTGTTCAAGACAACCTAGCCATCTAAGCCGTATTGGCCGACCTTTTTTGGTGAGATCGGCATCGCTGTTCGCTGTTGAAACTTCTTCTTCATTCTCCACTGATGTAAACGGAGCCGAAAAGTACTCAGAGCAGCAGTGAGCATTTTTATCAATTGTCTCGATGTGCAGTGTGTTCTTGGTAGTACGAGAGAGAAATTAATCATACTCCTCAATTCCCTTCTTAACCAAAAGAGTATAGATTAGAAAGAGTGATTTTTCGCATGATTTTGGCTTTAGCGTCGTTCCTTACTTCACCTTCCATACCTCAAATTTGTAGATGCCTATTGTCACGTTTTGTCCTAGACGCCGATTTTTGTGTCCTTCTTTATTGATGGCATAAGTTGACACTTTTAAGATTTAATTTTCATCTGTTCTCATAATCCTATCCAAAACCTTGCACGCCCAAGCGAAAACATTATGTCAAACTTGGTCTTCTAACTCAATTCAATGTGAACATGTTTAACTACATTCACTCATCCAGCGTTGCAATAAAATACCCAGAAACTGCAATGCTAGATAGACAATTAGAAAATCCCACATTCCATCACGTCCCAACCACAGGCTCTAGGTATTAAAAAGTTTTATGTTATTTAGAATTAGGTTTTTTTGTTTAAGTAAATATGTTTATAATAATTTATCGCGATTGAATCAGGGAAAAAGTAAATCACAAAAAAGTCCTAAAGTACGAGTAACACATTGATTTTACAGAAAAACTTCGACCGAAAACAACCTGTGGTTTTTCGTGATAAATAATTGATTAATAAAATAGGGTCCCCTAGTACCCGCCACACAAATAAAGACGGATAAACAGGAAATGAAAGAAGCTAGCCACCACCCCTCTGATCACCAAGCCAGGACCCTGAGCAAACAATTGTTTTATCTAATTTATATTATTAAAACCTTTACTAAAACAAAATAAAAGTATAACTTTAAGTAGTTATAAACTAAAAAATAAAAAATAAAAATAAAGAAAGTATTGGTGAAGGATTCAAACAAAAATTAAGTGAGTTCAAATTTGTTCACTCCAACAAGATAAATTTGCATCCATACATTCGTAACTATGAAACAAAAAAATAATTTGTTTTTTTTTTTCTCCAAAATGAAGGAAACAAATCAAGTAAACTACATTAATTTAAATTATCGAGCTATCGAACATAGGGATAGTCCAGACGAGTTAGACAAAATCCCTGAAGTAGTTCGCTGCTTACCAAACTTCTCAGGCGAGTTCAGAAGAAAAGCGCAGACTGCATCCTTATGAACTGATTACAGATACCCACAAATATTTTGCTATCTTGTGTATCATCAGGAATAAAATTGTCGGGAACGTCGATACCGCACTAGATTCCTTTACAACACTTATTTAAACTGAGATTGTATATCCCGATGCCTTGTAATATAACAAGCGCGATTTAGGTACCTTAGTGTACCTTGTTCAAGGAAATAATTAAACTCAAATATTCTACCAAGCGGTATAGATATTTTTTTTGCGTCTTAAATATGGAAATATTAGCCGCATTAGCATAAGCAGTGAAGCCATGAAATTATTAACTCAAACTTACCGAAATAAAATTTTCGACACTTTTATTCATGGTATTCGAGGTGACCTCCCGAAGTTTCTGGAAAACCAAAGCTTATTCGTAACATTTAAATCAAGGATCAAGAAGACCAATAAGCAATAACCAGCAGCAGGTTAAGCCATACAAACCCTAACAAAACCGAAACCCTTCACGTCAACTTTCAGGATACGCACCTAGGCAAAGTAGCAGAATAACCAAAACTCCAACCATCACAACGCTCCGAGGCTATCCTCTCCACAAATGCCTTAACTAAAATTGGAATCGGCCAAGAACGTTCAAAGAGAGGGCCATAACAAAATAACCGAGGTAATAGATATGACCCGAACCACGGCCTAGAAAGTCGACTCCTTGTACACAATTTTTTACCTCGAAATAAAGTAGTGAACTGTCGATTCGAGAGCTTGGGTTTCACCCAATTCAGTGACGAGAATATGGCAAATAATATCACCGCCGATAATATGCAGGGTACTACCTCCCTTCATTTCTAAGGAAGAGCTCCAAATGATCTTTGAATCACTTAGAAGTAAGAAATCAGTGGGAACCGATGAAATACCGAATATTGTACTTCGACATCTCCCACTAGAAACGTTGAAAATTTATACCATCCTGTTTAATAATGCAATGAATAATGCCCATTATCCATTGGAAAACTGCGGTGGTACATCCTATCCCCAAAAGGGATAAAGACACATCCAATCAGTCGAATATCTGGTCGATTAGTCTTCTTGAAAACATCAGTATGGTGTTCGAGAAAGTGATCTATAGAGTCCTAACCAAGTACAGTAGGTTGAGGACAAAAATATATTACCGGATAGTTAATTCGGTTTTAAGGCGGGACATGATGTCATTCATGCGACGTCTAAACTGGTTTCTGGTATCTAATGGAACAAAGGTAAGAACCAGTGCACTCGTGCCTGCCTGATTGACTTAGAGAAGGACTTCGATCCCGTATGTTTAGAAGGACTCTTTTTCAAGCTGAATACGTTGAGCATTAGTAAATCAATAAATCTTTACAATATGTTAACAGAGAATGGCGATGTGTCTTCTGCTGGAGCATTTCACATAGAAACGGTCTGCAACAAGGTGCGGTAAATTCGCCGATCCTATTCAACATATACACAAGCGATTTTGTGAGTTAACTTCACCATGCCATAGCATACGCGAATAACTTGATCGCGATAAAGTCCAAAAGAGCTTTTGGAAAGCGATTTCGATGTCGCTTGGATAGTTGAATATCAACCTTCAAAAATCGGAATTTTTTTCAGACGCCTTTATCTGTGGCCTCTAGGGATACCAGAAAGAATCGAAGAAAGCTGTCAATCCTGGGACCCGTCCTGTCCCACACTTGCTTGTCCAAATGTAGTCAGATATCTTGGGATCTCGCTGAAGGTGATCTGCTACATGGCCCTTATCCGGCCTATGCTTGTATTTGGATATCCTGTGTGGTTCAACGTGAGAGCAAGTTTATTAAAGAAGATTCGGATGTTTAAGAGGGCTTATCTTAGGACTTGTCTTCGCTTATACAGAATACCAGAATCTGAGTACATAAACTTCTATCGTAATGTATAGGATGAACTTAATAAGAGCGGACAATAATAAAGGCCTGATCTAGGACAAATTGACGGTGCCGCTAATCTTCCACGTTGCTCAAACAGCCGCGGACAAGCAACTCAACTACAACAGAGACGTCGCACATGGCAGTGAGAAGCATCTCCAGTTCAGTAGGTCAGTAGGGAGTCGCAACATTAGCAATGTTGCTCAGCAGTACCGGCAATTTTAAGGTAGGATTAAGTTAGATTTAAGAAAAAAAATACATATATGTATACATTAGATATATTGTGTATATGTAAGTAAGTTAAGATTTATTTTTAGGTTGTTTGTAGGGTTGTTTCGAGTTTTATAATATAACAAAAGGTCCCATGTACTAAGTTTTTTACTTAAAATCTATTTTCTTAGTTTTACTTTCAATAAATGTAAATATAAAAATAAAAATAGACTGTAAGATACGTCGAAACACATAGTTCAAATGTTACGTTTAACGTAGAGAGCCCGCATGGGGCCAGTAACTTAGAATAAGATAATTATATAAACAATTTATAATTTTTAAGCGTTCCGTTTGTCTAGCGTGTAAGAGTTAAATTATAATTGAATATAAAATTGCATTTAAAATGATAAAAAACAACAAACCGAAGGTTACACAGGACTCACACAAGAGTAACACAAGACTCTTTTGATATAAATTGTTAAAATTAATGCCGTCATATAATTCCCCGGTATTGGATATACCGAAAAAATTAGACGCATCTGGAGTAAACAAGTGCAGACTCGTCATCGATTATAGCAAGCTAAACACACGTCGAATTCCTTTCCCAACTAAGCAAAACAACTCGAATGCACATTCCATTAACGGGAGCTGTTTGACGAATACCCGGACTAGAAATGGCAACGCAACTATTTTAGGTTTTGACAATTTATTTTTCAATATAATCCCCTTTCCGCTCGATACACTTTTCTCAGCGGTGCTGCAACTTTTTCAACAAATCCGTATAGTACGATTTCTGTTGGCCTGCAAAATACTCCTCCGCGGTGGCGATGACATCCTCGTTCGACCCGAACTACTTTCCGGCGATCCATCTTTTAAGGTTTGGAAACAAAAAGAAGTCACTGCGGAGGAGTGAGCCGGTGCGTTATCGTCGTGAAAGAGCACTTTTTTCTTCGCCAAATGTGGTCATATTTTATTTAAATCGGCCCAATAAATCGACGTAGTATGCTCCTGTGATTGTTTTTCCCTTCTCCAAATATGATAGTCAACGTGGATCACGCCTCGCGCGTCCCAAAAAACGGTGGCCATAACCTTTCCAGCCGAAGGCATGGTCTTCACTTTCTTTAGAGCACGTTCACCGGTTTTACCTGGTTTAGTTTGTTCTTTGGTCTTTGGTGTGAACCAATGAATGCAGGTCTCATCAACGATTACGAAGCGACGAAGAAACTCCTTCGGATTTCGATAAAATAGGGTCAAGCACGTCTTTGAAGTGGTTTCACGATAGCGCTTGTTCTCTGGTATCAAAATCTCGTGCAGGATATGGCTAACGCATTCAGTTGAGATGACTGCTGCCAACTTTCGAATTTTCACTCGGCGGTCCGCCAATACGAGATCATGGATTTTGGATCATGGTTTCCTCTGTGGTAATCGTTTTTGTGCCACCAGGGCGCAGTTCATCAAAAACCGACGTACGGCCATGACGATACTCTACGAACCAATGGTAAGTGGTCGTACGGGGTGGTGAATGGGTCTCATACACACCATCTAGAATGGGCTTGATTTCCTTGCAGGTTTTTGTCACTCAAAAACAAGAATCAGTTCATGGACCTCATGGGGTGATACTGCTCTTTTTCCATGGTCGTAAAAAACACTAACACGATGTTTGGAAATGGGTGTCTTTAGCCCGCCTAAAAAAGAAGTTATACCTAATGATGTTATAATAATTTCGACTGAGTAACGCCACCTATCTTCCGATCTGGGCACTCATCAAACAGACCTCGTAATGTCCAAAAAAGTATTTGCTCAACCGATGACCACTGTAATTTATCTCTAAGTAACGTAACTTCTAATAAAAAAGAAATATGCAAAATACTAATAGACGCGTGGCTCAATATTTGTTATTCAGAAAGTAACAGCAGAACGGTTCATTCTAAAGTTTTTGTGATCAGTGGTAATTTTTTCTTAAAATGGGTCAAAAAGGAAAGGAAACCTCAGTAGGTGAGGGGAAAATTATTTCCGATCTGCATAAATTTTGTGCACCGATTAAATCTATTGCTAAAAGCGTTGATCGGCCATATTTCACTGTAAAAAGTATAATGGATAGGTATTCTGGTAAAAATAATGTATTCAGTGCTCTGCCATCGGGCCGAGCATGCATTTAAACCGAAAGAGAAAAAGTGCTACGAAAATTCACAAAGAAACACAAATTGAATTTGGTATGCAATTAAGTGTTAACACTGTAAGAAATGTCATATATGATGCTGGTTGTCACGGAAGAGTGGCTAGAAAAAAGACATACATCAGCAGCATGAACAAACAGAAGAGGCTTTCATTCGCTGAGTTTTATACAAGTTTATGCTTACCGATAAGAGTAAATATAAGATGGCAGTTGCTTGGTAGGTATTAAGATAAATACATACCGAACTAAATGAAAGCAACCTTAAACAAACAGTCAAGCGTGAGAGTGTATCCATCTTTGTTTGGGGTTGTATGAGTGCCAAAGGCGTTGGTATTTTGTACAATGAACTAAAAACATTACATCAACATTCAGAAAACTCACCTCCAATACTAGGTGGGGTGAAAAGTAACCTCCTTGACCTTGAATGCGCTGCTACTGCAAAAATGGTTATGGTGCCTTGAAGCCAGTTCATATCAAGGCAGACAAGCCAAATTTCAGTGCGATGCTGTTCTTAGTTTTGTTTTGACAGCTGATTGTTTTTGACGTCTTTGGCATCATGTTGAGTATGGACAAAAAGGATTTTCGTTATCTCAAACATTATTTTTTTAAAGGCAAAACGGCGAATGAAACAAAAGAAATGTTGGATAAATATTATGGGGCTAATACGCCGTCAGATTACACCGTCAAATATTGGTTTCGAGAGTTTCGTGGTGGCCGCAACTGCACTCCACAGGCACTCCGATGCGGTTACAGAGGACAATGTCAAATAAATACATGAAATGGTGTTGATTGACCTGAAAGTAAAGGTGCGCGAGCTAACAGAAACCACAAAGATTAGTACTGAGCGCACACGTCTTAATTTGGGAAATATTCTGCATATAAAAAAGTTATCCTGTCGCTGGGTGCCGCGCATACTCGCTTCTGACCAAAAACACGAAGTCGAGAGCACTTCGAAAGAGTGCTTGGACTTGTTGGTGCGGAATTGGGCGGACTTTTGGCATCGATTGGTAATTGTTGAACACCAGAGAACAGGATGAGTGCCCGGCAAAGGACTGAAGCCGGCACGAGGGCTCCGAAGCGGCCGAGGAAGGCTCGATGGGTCGGAAAGGTTATGGCGTCGGTTTTCTGGGATTTTCATGACATACTCTTCGTGGACTACCTCGAAGAAGGAAAAACCATCAACAGCGAGTATTACTGTGCATTATTGGAGCGATTAAAGGCCAAAATCGCTGCAAAATGGCATCAAATGAAGCGAAAAAAATTTTTGTTTTTGCAAGACAATGTACCGGTGCACAAAAGCATCGCAACCACGGCTAAAATCAATGATTTACAGCTCCAATTGCTGTCCCATCCACCGTATTCGCCCGATTACTCCCTCGGACTATTATCTCTTCCCAAACCTCAAATGATGACTCATCAATAAAAAATTCAGCTCACGCGAGGAAATCATCAACGCCACAAGTATTTTACATTTAAAACAATTTTTTTTCATTTCCAAGGAGGTTTCTTTTCACCCTACCTAGTATACAAGTAAGAATCTAATCATGTACCATTCAAGGAATTTCCATAAGTATAAACATGAGCAGTGGACAAATATCTGTTGCATCAGTATCATGGTTTAAATGGTTTTAAAATTCTTTTCATGCCAAGAATAAATATTGGGAATCTAGATTAACAAATCCTTCAATACTTACTGGCAACAGATACGAATAAAACCCCAGTTCTTGTTGACTTCTTTATATCAAAAAATCTTCAAATAAAGTAAATGTAGAAGAAGGACCTGATCTTCAATATTTTTTACAATATTGGCGATGAAATAACAATAAATTAACATAGCCCAAAACTAAGCAATACGAGTAGGCTGACTGATTGGAACTACTTCAGACAGAAGCTAAAAGAAAATATTCAACTATCATCAGCTATTTAAATAGAAGATCAATCACAAAAAGTAGTGCATAAATGTACACTCAATATACAAAAAGCTGCATGGGCTGCAATCCCAAAACAACAAATGAGATTTAAGAAAAACTCTTATCCTCGCTAAAGGTGTGAAATTATAACAGAAAAGTGGAGAACTAGAAAAGGTTGGCAACAGCGCTAAACGACAAAACCATGCTGAACAATTTAAATAACAAGCTTAGAAAATTTATAAGGGAATTTAATAATGAGTCGTCAAAAACTTACCTTACCAGTCTTACAAATGATGCTAGTACCGACTACTCGCTCTAAGATAATAAACAGGTCAATAGCTTACATTTCGTTAGTAAAAACCAGAGAAGGTAACTAGGCAAGAGAAAACAAACACTTTTCCAGAGCATCTTGAAAACAAACCTTATAAAGATTAAGGTTACCCAGGAATCGAAGTAAGGTGCGAAGAACTTAGATCTATTCGGTCAGAAGAATAAAAAGTAAAGATCTTGCCAGAAAACTAAATAGGACATACATAAAAAAAAGTCCCAGGGTTTGACAGCGGAAATTTTAAAAACATTTTCAAGAAAAGGTTTAAAGAAACCAGCGCAGATTGTAAATGTTACATTCAAGTAAAATGCAAATAATGACATACTATACATACATACAGCTTGGAACACTAAGATGTGGCTGATTCACATCAAAATGAATTGTAATTCCACCATAGTTTCCGGATATCAATCCCATTGAAAATATCTAGAATATATTGGAGCAAAATATTAAACAACATACGAGTACAATCTGAAAGGCTGCGTTAATAACAGAATGGGAAAAAATTACTCCCAATATAATCCTAGATCTAGGTAACTCCATTCGAACAAGATTGGCACACTTTATAAGAAATAAGGGTGGACCAGCAGAGTACCAGCTGCCAAAAAAACTGAGTTCTTTATAAGTGACTGAATGCTTGTGCCAACACTTTTTCTAATCCTCGAAATACTTATCATAAGCATTTTTTTGGTATAGCCTTAAACTCTTCCAGCGATGCGGTTTTTATTTCCTCAATCGTTGCAAGTCTTCGTTCTTTCATAAGTCTCTCTTATTTTATTTTATATTTGCTAACACAGTAAGCCTTCACTTATAAATCTGTGAAACATAAACATTATTTTAAGTTAAAATTTGAATTTACATTTTAACTTTTTTTGAAAAAATGTTTATTTAAAATGAAAGTAAGTTAAACTTAATATTAATGTGACTTTATTACTTTTATTACTTATCTTTAAATTGAAAAGTTTAATTTTGATTGAAATTGCCTGAGAAGGGGAGAGATTTGGGTAAACCTAGTTGCTCTAGTTTTCAAGGAAATGTTGAAGTCCGTTTCTAAATTGTAAATCGGAAACTGGATTTTTTCGTATAAGTATGTCGGTTGCTTGTTTTTGATAGTACTGAAGAGAAGCAGAAACGTACGAAATTTAAAATAATTTTGAAATGACATGTTTACTAAGTTTTTAGTTTACTAAGGTTTAGTTTAGTTTAGTTTACCCGGTTTTAGCAGCTCATAATACATCGGCTTTGCCGTTGATTTGGCTGGTTGGCCGGGTTTCACATATGATTTTTTGCGCTTGGGGTTGTCGTAATGGATACATTTAACAACAATCCGATGTAAAAATGACTTCCTTTTGTGGCGTTCCAGCAGCATTTCGGACACGCAAAACCGCCTTTCGATGTCTCTCGGCTTGAGTTCATGTGAAACCCAATTTCCTTGCTTTTGAATATATATAGCTACTTTTAAACGTTTTGAAATAGATACTTGAGTGACACCCAGTGACTTCCAGTTCTTCATCTTCAATCTTTTTTGTTTGCTCAGGATGTTCATCGCCTTATACTTAGCGTGTTTTTTTTTTCGATCTTGCCTTTTCTGGGTGCTTCCATTGGGACGATTGAGCTTTGGTTTTAACGTCATAACCGTATACCCATGATTCAACACCAGTTACGACCCTTTTGAGTAAGTCAAATCATCAATGATGTCATTAAAGAGCTCCTGAGAGAAGTTTCGGAACAAACTTCGCTGACAACAAAAATTTTCTTCACAGTTTCGACGTTATGTTGTTGTGCTGGGAGTTGTTTATGTTCTGGGGCGTCCAGAGGGTGGTTAGTCATTTTCATCATCTTGAAAGAAATAGCTTACATGCCTGAAATTCAAGACTTTCGTATCCAAATAAACGCTTCTGTCCTTATCGAGCTGGTTGTCTGTAACATCCTCCTTATGTCTAGTCTATTCTATCGCACTTCCTGGGTAGGGATAATATCTGCTTTGTAGCGAGCTGTTAAGGGTCCCAGCACTCCATGTGCGGATCCGAAGATCGTTGTTATCTCTTCGGCATAGGGTTGTGAGCCCTATGATGGCGTAGTCCATTATTACCTTACTGCTCGAGCGCACACTTGCCATTTTTTCCTGTAAGGATTTAGCTATTCTGTTACCGGGGATCACCATTGAGAGTTAAGGCAAGCACTACGCTATGAATTTTGTCCAAGTTATAAGACAGCTAATAGTTGCCCGATTTATCACCGTGTAAATGTAGGACTTTTAATGAATGGTTAAGGCCACCCTAAATTGAACAATGTATAGAACAAAGAACAATTCTTTGGGTGTTCTTCGATTTAGTTCATAGAGAAAAAGATTCAGCGGCGTTTTGTACGGGTTGGGATATGCAACTACACCATCTCATTTAAAAGAGTCCGAATACAAGAACTACAATGACTAGAACATATAGAGCAGATAAACATCAGCACAATAAAGGAATATCTCAACTCAGGATGCATTCGCAAGTGAAGAGAGATAATAACAAACTCTGTGTACATCACTGGAGATAGATAGCTAATGACCAAGTGGGATAGAGATGCTCAATTGTTAAGGCCCATTTCCTTCTTGGACTGTAACGTTAGCTTAAGTAAAGTAAAGCAGATCTATCCACATGTTTAAATGTTCTTTTTTTTCGACCCCGTCTTTCTAATAATCAAAAATATTTGCCCAAATTTTATTCGGAGTTCTTTATATGGTGCATGAGTTGTTCGGATATACGTTAGCGTATCTGCAACCCCGTTTCTGTTCATTAGCTCTCTGATGCCAATGGCAGCGACCATTTGAAACTAATTTATCATTTTTCTTTTGTAGCATTGATGATTACCGCCCTTTGCGCTCCAAGAAATTTTGTGTTGCCGCGGAGCTTATATACTTCTCTCCCTATGGAGCCATTATATTTATACCACGTGACGCATTGTTAAAGCTAAATAGACTTTATTCTGCCAAAAACTATTTTACCAGCTGCATTATCTATCAATTGTGACCAATGCATCTGACAAGAAATACCCAAACCCAAGTCTAAGTGCAAGGAAAATCCAAAAGGACTCTTTCAAAATCGGGAGGAAAAATTGGAAAATAACACAGCATTGGTTGGGAATTGTAGATACTGCCATCAAATAATTGCACGTTATAAAATTCCAGTCATGCTTTAACTCTAACGAACCACAAACTCACACGAGAACTTCCACACAACCACTATTCCCGAATTCTTTTAGAAGAAAAACTACACAGAATCTTTGTAGTCTGACCAACTGACGTATGTATCCCGAAATAAAGTACACAGTCACAGGGAGTTTATTTCAAGCGGTTTTCGGTTTGAAAAAGAAGTCGGAATGTGCTCTGGTCAAACCGATTGATCTAAAAGACTTGCTTTGATAACGTTGAGTTCAAAAGAACCATGTAGTTTTTGAGTCCCGAAGTAAAGTGCCATTCGGCGCCAATTGACACAATTTAATAATCCGGAAGAGACCGAATTTTAGTTCCATAAACCATAACCTAGGCACATCAAAAGCCACTCTATAACTATCATTTCTCGGGTACCTTTACAAATCATTTCATTATGGCACTACCGGAGGAACGGAAAATTATTTCAACAAAATCACCAACATTACGAGGGCCCACTTTATTTGGCCATTCTACCACACGAAGTAATTTTTCTTTCCTTACAGGATAAAAAGTGATTGCCAAATTAAATGCAAATAAAAAAATATTAATCTTTCATTGTCAATTTGACAGTACCCACTTACATAGCCCCAAAAATGTCTCATCCTGTGGCTTCTCTGGTTGCATTGCATCCTCCAACCCGGCATCCTCACATTCGTTGCTAGTGAAAATCATTTGCACAAGATGGTTCGTCTGCCAGATGGGTAAGTGGGCGGATGAAATTATGCATTCGGAATTTCAATAGGGTAGAGTGGAAATTAAAAAATAACACAAACAAACCCAAACCCAAGCGGTTGTCCTTATTTCCACATGCACAAGTGTGCATTTCCTTCCTGAAAAACTGTGCACCATACCAAAAAAAAAAAGAAAAAAAAAAACGAAAAAATGTTTCAATAATAATAATAACAACTGGAAACTTGTAATCGTGGCCAACTTAAAAAAAAAATGCGAACGAGAAATAAGAGAGCACAAAAAAGTTTCGCTGAATTAATGAATTAATTAATGAACATAAAATGGACAGTAGTCTGTAGAGGAAAAAAAAGACTATTTGCAGCAGGTCAGTGGCAAATGAAAAGATGAAGAATATTCTTTCAACAGAAAAAAAGTAATTGAAACGAAAATATTTTTCTTACATAAGGGTGCGCCGCAAAATACATAGAATACTCGTAGAGTATTGCCCTTAAAAGGGTTCACAATGGAATTCGCTTCAAAATGTGATAAGTTGAGCTACTGAGAGGCAACTGAGATTAAGATTTCAAACAAATTCACGTGACTGACTACAGCCACTTTAAGATATGCTTTCTTACATTTCCACTTACATAGTCCATTTTATTTATCGTTCGTTCACGTGGAGTGCAGATACTTTTCAAAGGAAGTTATAGCACTTGATGACTGACAACTTTGTTTTGGAAAATTAGTTCATGGCATTTGTGTTTCAAAAATATGCTTCAAATGACTACCACGACTTTGTAATAGGTTAGGTTAGGTAAATCTCTGTTTGCTAATACATACTAAGGATCAGCAGGTCGGATTTTCGACCACTTTTTCTGGCAGCTGGGGCTATGTAGCCGTCCACAGATTTATCGGCATAGATTTACAAGATTATGCGCTAATCAATAAATTGGTTATGGTGCGCGCTATTTGGCTTTCTCCGCTGTCTTGTTGAAATCATGACTCTTACACATTTCGTTCAATTACTTCCTGACTAACTTATTTATTAACGGGTCGCTAGATTTTGGGGGTAGCCTGGATCTCAACTAACAAGCTTCTCCAGTTTGTTCGGTGTTTGGCTAACTGCATCCAGTTGCGCAGTCCAGGTCGGTTGAAGTTCCCTTCTACTTGTGCAAGCCACCTAAGGTAAAGTCTTTCCCTACTGGGTTGTCCCTCTGAGATAGAATTGAAGACACTGTGGGGCGGATCATTGGTGTCCATTCGATCTACTTGTACTAGCCATGTCAGCGGCTGATGCATAGTTTTCTGACTAGGTCAATGCCGTGTAGTTCGTCGTTTAATCTACTCCTCTAAAGCCCATCAAAGTAAACGGGTCCGAATTTTTTTGAAAGGATTTTTCTCTAGATAAGGATATCTTCATCCGCTTTCGATACGGTCCATATTTCCATAAAGTGGGACTGGAATGATCGAGGTCTTATTTTGAGTATCCTCAATTTTTTGGGATAGGGCTTTCTACTGAATTTCTTTCTTAGCCCAAATAAACAGCAAATGACAAAAGTGATTCTTCGTTTTATTTCTAATAAGGTGTTGTTGGCAGAATTCATAGCAGATCCAAAGTAGACAAAGTCTTTTACTACCTCGAAATGATGGCTGTCGATTGTGATGTTTTGTCCATTGCGTCGATGTTGTGTGTCTCTTTTTGTTGACAGCATATACATGGTAGCTCATTTTGGTACCTTTTGTTTCAATACTATCGAACGCACAGGAGACAGACCGTTGAGTTCTCCCAGTTAAATCTTTGAAGGATTGTGCATCCAGCATTAATTTGTGAGTTCCGCACAATTCTTTGTTGAATGATATTAAGTAAGTGACATTACAGCGTGTCACCTTATATAAAACAGTTTTTGGTATCAAACGTCTTGGTTAGGTCGTTTTTGAACCTTAATGGAGCAACGACCATTCCGCATCGTCATTCTGTACGGACTTGACAGGGATATCAAAACTAGATTTGTTTCTATATAGTTCGTCTTTATAAACGCTGTCATATACGGCTTTAAAATCTATGATATGATGGAGGATATCGATATGGACTTCTTTTGGACTCGATTTTTTCGAAACCGAAATAAGTTTTTGCATGCTCTCCACAAAGTCATTTTCAGCGGCTTTGAATACCTCGGCTGGTAAATCATCATGTCCATGTCAGGAAAATGGAAGTTTTGGCTATCATCTTCTAAGTCAAATGGTCTATTCTATTCTTCGCCATTATACAGTCTGAAGAAAAAGTTTTTCCTTATTTTCATCGCAAACTGTGACTCCACTACAAGTTTCCTCCTCTCTACAGGCTTCTGTACGAGTATTCATTCCTTTGCACCTTTATTTGATGGTAGAACTTCCCGTATGTTATTCGTGCAGTACAACCTCTAAATATTTTCGATCGCGCGGTTCTCGTGCTCTTTTTTCTTATTTTGGAGAAGCAATGCTGTTCCCTTTTTTTCTGCTCGTAAAGCTCATGAGGAGGTTTGGCCCTTAGTTACAGCACCGCTTTGTAGGCTTCTTGTTTAGCTGCATGTCGGCATTCTTCATCAAATCAGCGAAGATTCCTGCGGTTTCTTGCGATTGCAGCTTTTCTACGTTATATCTTGTTACAGTAGGTTTTCTTTGTTGTAGCACTTGGGAAACCCGCATTCACGCCTGTACCTGAAATTCAGATTAGTGGAACTATGCCTTACGTCTATCGTAAAATGATCAATTTGATTTGATCATGACCACCATGTTCCCTTGTGTATATATCGCGTGCTTGTCCGTTGCCAGACGTGGTGTCGTATAGGCTATGCCTAACAACTGTCCAATCTACCTTTTCTATACTGGCGTGGAAATAGCCTAGTACAATTTTAATGTCATACTTCGGGCATTGCTCATATGCCTTGTCTAGGAATTCGTAGAAATATTCTGCGATAGTCTCGTCCTTGTCTTTTGTAGGGAAATCCCTACAAAATCCCATCCATCGCACTTCCTAGATAATGTTGATATCTGCATGATAAAAGTCAAGGACCTCTGCTAATTGTTTGGCTGCACTTGGCCTATTAAGGTTCCAACATTCCACGTAAAAATTCGAAGGTTGTTGTACTTCCGAGGTCATTACTTGGTTTGTCGTACATTTTAAATTGTTCCGCATAAGGTTGTGAGCCCTATTTTATTGGCCGGTCATGCCCTTGCTATTTTAGTCTGAATGAGCAAGGGCTTACTCAAACAGTTGGCAGGGGCCACCACTGGGAGATAAAGCCAGCATTTCACTACGAACTTGATTGTTGCGCTGCTAGACCAATCCAAGCTATAGGACACTCATTAGCTTCCCGATAAATCACTATGCAAGTGATTGGGGAATGAAAAATCAGTAATTATTGATCTTGTGGCGGTAATAATTGATTGTGGAATGCACCAGACTTACGTTATACGTGCCTGAGCACATATTTAGGAAAATGAGACAGAGAGCGAAAGAAAGGTTTTCGGGCTCAGTGGTTATTTCGCTCTATGGGTGGCATCCAACATTTGATGAGGAAACTTGTTATATTCTAGGCAACCACTCATCTTAGGTAATTTTAGTTGCCTGAAAAAAAGAATGTCTTTCGAGCGCAGCTAGTATTGAGCCGCGGTATACCATACATATCTGGATTATTTTTATCGTTGCCACCTCCACATAATTGGCAACCCGAAGAACGGATTTAATTTAATTGCGGACGACTGCATGGGAAACCTTGTGTTAACCTCAAAAAATTCTCCAAAAACCCACGAAAGATGATTATAATTTGGAAAGACTGTACCTTACAAAGTTGTAATTGTACAAAAAAGTAATTCCAACAAGCACCCGTTTCACCAAGATAAACAAGTCTTTGTTGATTTGCAACTAATGAGATTAGATTTATTTTTGTATGGTGATTGTAAAGTAAAGCAAAACATTTCACTAAAAAAATATAAGATGACAGTGGCGGATGTTCTATGCCTGCCTATAGTCATAAAGGATATAAATGTTCTTATTTGTTATACATCTGTTAATATTATCGCTTAGAACATGGAGTTACACTTGTCCTTTTTTTGTAGATAAATGTTGTTGTAGATGAATATCTTTGAATTGACACCAGCCACCTCTCCTTCATCTGTTTTCGATCCATCTCTGTACCAAATATGAGAATCGCTACCAAATGTGGGTTTTGTTGTATTCCCAATTATCGCGGTCTGAGAATGTCGTCTTGACATTTTAGCTGAAGTTACATATGCCATATTCCTGGAATCACAGTATTTAATTAGTTTGGCTAGTGCCAACGATGATGACAGCAGTACCATTTATAGGGAAAATAAGCCAGCGCAACGATGAATTTCATGCCAATATCCAAATTTGGATGGTTAGACTGAATTCGGCACATAAATGCAAATTATCAGCCTTTCCGATCCCTCATCACATAGTGGTGTGAAGCCCCTTTAACATATAAAACTACAGATGCATTTATTCCGCATGCATGGTTCTTATATGGATATTATGTGAGATTTTATAGAAAGGCTCTTACATAAGGATGCAGTAACAGAGTTGAAATATTGAAGGTCGATCTGAGTAAATATAAAACAATAGATAAATACTGGGATGGTCTTTTTTAATCTGGGTTGTGGATATGAAACGCATCAACACATCCTCGATTTCTCTGAGTTACCCCGGAAACCAGAAGATTGCGCGTGTCTGTTTTGATGACCTGAAAACAATAAAAGTGTTAGTTTTCAATGTAGGACTTTCGGCACGAATTTGCTTAACCATTCAAGAGTTTGTTGCAAACGTTCGCTATAATGCAAATATTTTCTGACAGTTTTTTTTTTTTCTGTTGGAACACAGCACTCAGACAAAGAACAGGTCCACTTACTCCTTGTAAATTCATTTTAATGGAATCTTTCAGTCTTTCCGAAAAAAATGAAGGATGAGTTTTCTTTGCTAAAAGAGAGCAGGAAGGCCGATGACTTCTTAGAGACGTCGGAAGCATTCTATTGGTCTACTTGGGGAGTCACACCATCTGCAGTTGTGCTCATACAAGACCCAACTATAAATGGAAGCCTTAGCCGATAACGCGGGCAGACCTTACGTAAGTTCGGGTCCTGAAAAACCCCCCTCTGAGTCTTTTTTGGGAAATTCGTTGACGATTTAGTTTCCTGTGAGCACATTGCGACTCGAGATCCAGACTAGATTCAGTGGATTCAGCCTTTCGACTGCGTTCAGTGATGTCTTGCGTTGTACCTTGAATGTACCATAATATCACATCACAATATTCGTATAGTTCGTTGCCATCAAGATTGCGTCGTTCTCCTGAAAGACGACAACGCTTTAGTATAGCACCAAAGAGAATGCAGACCATGATATGAATGTCAAGAGGAGGGAGATTCATCAAAACATTTCGATCGGAGTCAAGCGTTCTAGGGAAACCACCCATGCAGTCGAGGCAGACCACTCTTTGGAGTCTGGTAAGAGCAGCAACGACATATTTTCAGGGGAGCTTATTCCACTAGACAACCGATGCATTAGATATAATTCGCCTTATCATAGTCCTGTATATCCAGAGTACCCTCCTCAGTGACAGGCCTCATGTCTTGCCAACAGCTCCCGTGCACTGACAGAAGGCCGACAGCGCCTTAAAAGCTTTCGACGTAACATTTTTAGTGCATAGAAGTTTTTTATCCAGGACGACACCCAAATACTGAGCTTTATTGAAGAACCGGATAGTTAATGAGCATAGTGTTTGCACTCAGCGTCATTCAGACTCTTGTCATTATCATCCGTTCTATTTCAAAGCGTCAGAGAAGTGTTATCGGTATCCTTATATGTTCGCCAGTCTAGTTTTCTCTGGCGTTTGGGAGCATTCTCGGCTGTGGGCTTTTTACCGACATCCAAGTTCCAACAACCTGAAACTTTGCTGATTACAACATCGATTGACTTGTTGAGAGTTGTTTAATTCTACCGCATCAACCGGTTTCATTTGACAAGAACTATAGCCTTGACAAGTTGTAGCGTCGTTCTTTTCCGAAGATGTTGGGCGGATAAAACTACCGCTGTTTTTGTTCTTGTTGATTTATTTGGCCGCTTTATCTCAGTCCAGTGGAACTGCAGTCTTTCTTGTGTGCAACATCAGTTTCATAAATCGAAAGAAGGAGCGCCAAAAGCTTCTCTTCCTCTTAACTTCGTTTGAAATTGAAGAAGATGGTGTAATTTCAGTTCCAAGTGGTCGGTGTTAGTGGTGTTACCTGCGCCGATCTGTTTTTTCTCTTATGACGCCACTGAAGTAGTGAGCCTTTTGTCGTGCATTCGACATTACTTGCCGTTTCTCTGTGCCGTGCGTTTGCTTAGCCTCTTCTTTTTCTCTTTAACTGTCCATTAAGCGATAATATTTCAGAGTGCGCTCCTTCTACATTCCAATCGGCATCTTCGATTTCCTGAATTAAGCTGTCAAGAATAGCACTCCGACTAACCAATTATTCTGAATGATGTTAACTGCTACAGGCAGAACCTCTCTGGTATTCTTCCCATCATTCCAGCCCAATCTGCCGAACGGGTCGTAAAAGATCCGCATGAGTCATCGGATTCGAGTGTTGTAGCGACTCCAGGGTCAGCGTATTGTATAATTTGGCGGGGCTTCCAGAAACTGTGCATGGCCATGATCGGGAAATCGCTTTTGGAGTAAAATTTTATTTGATTAACCATTCAACGTATACTTTGGACGTCTTTTGGTAGTAAAAGTCACATATCCTCCATTTGTTTGATGTATTGAGCCTGACATCATCGCTCGTATAAGTTTGTAGAAACTTTTGAGGTTAGATTTTTACTCTTTTTCTTTCTTACTATGCGTCCGCATTACCGGGTAATAGTGATAATATCCCTGGAACAAACTAAATCATCAGCAAAGTAGTTTTTTCTAAGTTGATGCAACGAATTTGACCAAAAAACCATTTCTTGAAATATGTATACCATAAGTACAGTTTAACGCTCAGTCGTTGGTAAACTCAATTTATTAAAGCATCCGTAACTTGAACTAAAAGAGAAAACGAACAGTTCAACCCTTGAAAATGGGTCTTTTTTTCAACTATGTGTACACTCCTTTATATCGAAAATCCCATTTCCGGTTAATCAAAGTGTCAGGTGCACATATATATTTCCGGCGACAATACCTTGTCTCTTTCTCTCAGTTCACCTTTTCCAAGTAACATGAAATGTCAGAAAAATTACAAAAACGTCAACATTCGTCGTTTGCAGAATCCAGCTATGGCAACGAAGAACAGCACCAGTTCTTTACTGGTTTTATGGATACAGAAGCTTCCGGTAGTTCATTTCAGGTAGCATATTCTTGGGAGGGCACCGGCGTCGAGACCGACACCGACACTAACGACAAAAGGAATGACGACCATCTACCCATATTCCGCACAATTCCATATCCAACCACGAACGAGTAGTACTCCGTATGATCTTGATATTTCGATAAACGGGCTGCGATACGGTCATGGGGAAAATTACTGCATTGTGTCTCGTTTAATGGTGTCACACGATAAGTATCTGCGCGTGGTGGTAAATTGCATTTAATAATTTCAAAGTCTCCAGCATATCGCCCATTGCCACCACAACCAATGAACCAATACAGATACCGCTTAGTACGTACATACAAGTATGAATACATACGTGAATACAATGTCCCTCTTATAAAACATACTTGCACTGAAGACTCACTACAATCGAAAACCCTGGAAGATAGATAGAACCAACAAACCAAAAAGCAGGAGAACACCATCAGGATACGATGGCATTATCCTCAAGCATTCATTTACGAGTTTTATACAACCTGACGGGCAAACCCATTAGCCAGAGGACAAAAGGCAATTAACAATGTCCCGTTCTTTGCTATCTTGCTATGTCGCGTAATTTCTGATCCCCTCCAGTTTGATTATTCATGGCATGGGAATGGAGAAGTCCTACGCTACTGTCCATACTCCAGTTGGTTGGTGTTGGACGCAGTTTAGTTAGTCGTGCGGCAATCCTTTGATTAACTACCTAACTGAATTTTCAAGTTAACAGAATAACAACGTAAAGCTTTTGAATCATTTTCTCTGGGTAACCTACTAGAAGCTTGAGCTCTATATATCTCTGAACTCGTATAATCACATCTCCCAAATCAATTAGGTTCACACAAAGTTGTCGTCATAAGCCCATGCCATGCCATTTCCAAATCAAATATTTTACCAGGAAATGTATAGAGGTTTGCCAAATAATATGAAAGGGGGGATAAATTTTATCCCCATATCTATAAACAGTGACATCATTGACAAAAAATACTGAAACGAATAAAATTAAAAAAAAAAAACGAGAGACAGAAAAAAGACTCATTGGCCTTCACCTTAGGATCTATTTTTTGACTGTTTGCCTTGATTTGCATTACCGAATCAACCAATCACCCCGTCATCGAATCACCCAATCATCAAATTAACTCTCCACCCCTTGCGATCGGGAAGCTGTTAATAGGTTTTTTTTATGCAAAGGGTGAGGATAAAGTTGGACAAGTTTGTTGAAAGGACGCCAACGACACGCTATGAGCAGAAAATCGGGGAAAAAAAAAGTTTTCCTACTCTATACTACCAACACCTGTCTATGCCACCGGGAAAGTCTGTATTTGAGAGACAAGAATGTCTTTGGTGAGACTTTGACGGGGTTCTTTTCGAATTTTTTGTTCACCGTTTTTTTTTTTTTTTTTTTTTTTTTTGTGTAGTGCCCAACAGTCATTCGGAGAGTTTTTTTCTCCCCCAGTTTCAGGACTTTGTCAGGAGGCGGTAGAATCGATTTTCTCCCTGTCTGAGTATGCAAATTATTTTATTTTCAATTTTCGACAGTTTTGAGAATCATTTTGAGTTGGTGGCAAACTGGATGAGGAAGGATTTGTCGTTGTAATGTCAATCTATTTTGAGCTTTGTTGGAAAAAGTTTTCCTGAAAACTTATTTAAGCCTTTGTAATTACAAATGATTGATAAAGGATTTGCAAGAGGACTCGCTATGTTTGTTAATTGAATAGGCAAAGAGTAAGGCAGATCAGTCATTTTCCTATTGATTTCGGTTACAAGAAGACAATAGATCACTGTTTCGCCCGAATGTCATTGCATTGTGTTGATTTATAAAAAAAAAAAGCTATATTGAGACCGGGCGCATTTGTAGAGAAAATGTCTAAAGATATTCGGACGTATTTACATTCTGTTGGTATAAGAACATTGACATTTTTGAAAACAAGTGATGTTGCTGATGACGGATTGAGTTTTAATTGGCCTAGTGTTCAGTTCTGGGGGTAATCCATTCATTAGCTATCTCCTGGGTTATCGTGTTTGTCTGGAACATGGTCGGCTGATGCAAGGTATCATCCATAAACCTGATTTTAGTCTCCTGGGGCAGGTATTGTAACCGCTTTTTGGAAGAGCTTAAAATTGTTCACTAATGTTTGGATTATACTTGACTTTTGACGACAGTTTTTCTGGACGATGCATACTCATCGCATTTAAGAGCTTCTGTATTCGGACTTAGTAGAATAATTTCGGGATTGCGATTTTTAAATTGGCTTAATTGATGAATTATACTCAAAGAGGATACTCGACTAGGATAACTCTCTCTCTTCCACAATCCTATCCTGTACTATATGTATAAATCCGACTGGAGTATTGAATGCAATTGACACTCAAGTATCCTGCTGGTTCCAAGCTCGAATAAAGAAGGAAAGAAGTCCGAGTGGTGACAGGAGCAGTAAATCTCGTTTAAAAAATAATCCCTAAGCCAGTGGTGGAACTGCAAGCGCCGAAGGATGTATGGATAAGAGGGTGCTCAGTTATTTGTTTGCGAACTTCGAATACCAGGCGACCTCCGAATGAAAGATAGGCTTCTTGTAGTTATACAGGAATTACAATCAAGAAATTAATTTCAAAAATAACGGAGAACGATGCTGATATACAATATTCTGGCAACATTGCTGTGGCACTTTTGAAGTTCTAGTTAGGCAAACCTAGCTTGTCATGTTGTCAATATTTACCATATATAGCTCTCGTTTTTACTCATTTTTTCGTTCCCGTCACAAGATTTAAAAAGTCTAGCATATAACCCCTTAAATATTGTACTTAATTCATTACCCAGTAAGTTTAGGATAATAATAAATCTTTATATGGTTTCGATTTTTCGATGTCAAAGCTAAAACAGTAAACGGAGACAAAGCAGAACTCCGACAACGTTCTCTCCACTTTTAAAAACACCCGTAAGGTATTGTAGTCAAAGGGTGCGTACCATGGTGTTATGAAAACCTAGAAAAGGTTTTCCATTTGGAAAAGAGTGAGAAAGCTTTTTAACTGCGAGAAACTCGAAAAAATTCCTTCTGTGGTTTTTAATAATAATTTGGGTGGTCAACGTAGTTTTTATCCCCAAGCTAGGCAGCAGGCCTAGTGAACTGCCTAAATTTTACCATCTTATAAGCTTGACATCATTTTATCTAAGAACAATAAAAAAAAGTTATTGACGTTTATATCAGAAAAAGCTTAGAAAATAGCTTGGCTCTGTGCCCGTGTCAAGACGCGTATCAAGAAGGCAAATCGACAGAAAGAACTCTGCTAAAACTGAGAGCTGAAATCGAAAGCTCCTTATGGCGTAAAGAAATTGCACTTTACACGTTTCTTGACCTAGAGGATGCATTCGAGAATGCTGGATATGACCCCATATCAAATGCTTTGTTCTATAGAAATATTGACAAACCTACTATTAACTATGTCAAAGCGATGCTTGTAGCCGGATAATTACTATCTCAAATATCGGAACTTGATATAATCTGCGCGGTTACAGACTGTCTTCAAAAAACATTATGCCTTGATATATTTGCCAGCAAATAAGCATAAGTTAGCAATAACCTACAAAACAGCCCAAACAGGATTAAGTGGTATACATATGGAAATGAAATCGGGAGTGGGGGCTGGTATACATGGACCAAACAATAACATCACCTTAACAATGGGAATAAGCCCCAGTGTATTTCAGGCAGAACTCCACGCCATTCAAGAATGTACCAACCATATCTACAACTCTGGTTCTAAAGGCGCACGCATTCATATATTCACGGACAGTCAAGCAGCTATGAATTCCCTTAGCTCGCATATCCTTGACTCAAACTAATCATGTCCTGCTTCAAAGCTCACGAGAAACACAGCTCTCGAAGCAAGACTGAACTATGATGAGTTCCTGGTCATGAGACCATTTATGGGAATGAAAAGGTTGACGAACTGACCAGAATATGCTCAGAAACTCTTTTCTGCTACATCCCTAATCAGCAATTAATTTAGCTATTAACAGATAGGAGCACTCGAGATGCATCTTATGTTGTTAGAAAAGCACAGATCTAAGACAGACCAAACAAGTCATCCTGACCTTCGTTAAAAATGCCAATAGATGTATAAATCTGCAATAAGTCGACATGATATCAAAAACTTCGTAGGTTACGTCGCAGAACATCACGGTTTAAAATATCACCTCTATAAAATTAAACTAATCGATCCACCGGAGTACAGACCTTATCTTGAAAAAGACGAAACCTCTTATGTGAATGTCCAGCCCTCAAATGAATTAGACAAAAGATTTTCTTCATGGAACAATTCGGTTCCAACAAACCAATAAATTCCTCTGCTGGTAGTACTATTTTAATACCGTGCAGTAGAACGGTGACTGCACCGAGTACCGACAAGACAACTGCATTGTCGAGAAGAGGTAAAACTGTGGCAAGCCGTGGCGCACCATCTTCAAAAGGCAAATGTAACGAGCAAACATTAATTTTTCAAGGAGAGATAAGACTGTGGCAAGTCATGGTCCTATCTCTTCCTCCACCCCTAGCAGCAGCAAGTTTGTGATAGGCCACGGCCTTTCCAATGCTACAAAAACTTCTCCCTCTAAGGAGGAATCAGAGGCTCAGCCGCATCGACAAGCTCCATCTAAGGCGATCTACTTAAGACGCCGAAATCCATCACGCATAACTAAAACCTTCGAAACTATTTCGGAGGTGGAAAAAAGTGCGGACATCGAGAGCAAGATTAAGTGGGCCAACAAAATCCTAAGAGACGGATTGCCCACTACTTCCACCGCTCTCAAAACGCTAAAGGAATCATCTAAGCGCCAGAGATCATTGGAAAAAACCGTGCCGGTTCCCAAAAGGCCCAAAACCATAAATACCAAAACCCCTGGGCCATCCAACACCACATCTCTGAAACCTTTAAGAGAAGTCTTAAAAGACGCTATGATGGATCGATTCCACCTGAACGGTGGCAGTTGGTCAAGTCGAATCTTTCGGGCAACTTCTTGGCCATCATGCGGGAAACCCCCGGACCACTTCTCATCACAAGCGACGTTGGCTGGCACCAAGGCCACGTCAGGCTCATCGCATGTGCCAAAGACTTCTCGATCTTTTCACAAAAGTCATAAGTGGATAAGGAAAAATTTGGCCAGGTGCAAAACTTGAAATCGTGCCTATGGAGGAAATTCCTAGCAGACCTGAAATCAGCACCCAGATTGGGACATTCTGGAGACCATCAGGCTCCAGAACCGATAACAGATAGCGTATTGTGTGTCAGCTTATGTGCAGCTCCATTGATAGGAGTTGTTTGTGAGCCGTTTTTTTTTCAGGTTATCTGGGATAAGACAGCATGTAACATAGAATATCTTCTTTTTACTCAGTGTACGAGTAGGTACCATCAAATCTTTTGAATGTATTCAGTCTGGCTGATTTACTCCTTTTGAGGGTTTTAACCAGCGTGATGCTGCTGCGAATTAGCTTTTTATTGAGCTTAAAGGGAGCATAAATAGACTTGCCGAACTTCACCTTTAAGCCAGTCCAGTTAGTTTTCTGCAGATTGCTCCTGATATGAAGCCTCCTATACTACTTTGCAACTGATAATCTTGTTTGCTTCCCGTTTTGCTTTGAAGCAAATAATGGCCCATATCCAACATTTTAGACATCCAACTCAGAGGTTAGTATGAAATCCAAGAGATGAATGTCTCCCACGTTGCAAGTTCTACAAGGTAGAATTTGAGGCATTCTCTTAATTCTTAGTTGTAAAAATGTCCAAGCTTAGATGGGGGGAGTGACAATCAGATGCGTTTATTCCACAATCATGCCTCCTCTATGGATATTGTTGTAGGATGGCTAGGTGGTGACTTCTGGACAATTTCTTCCCGGCTAAACTTTCTCGTGTATTAGCATTAACATCCTTTCAACTGAGTATCATTCAGCCCAAAAGTTACAATAAATGGCAAGTCATTCCAAATTATTCCCAATCGCTCTCTACCAGACTGCACCCATTTCTTACTGTATATGCCTTGTCGTCTCCAATTGTCCTTCCGTTATTACAAATTACATTCCTCGTTCTTATATCAGCTTTTATGCTGTCAACCGGACAAAACGTCACAGCAGACAGCTATTACATTGAGGAGATAAGGATCTTGTCTACATTAGGTAGAAAGGTAGGTAAGAGTGGCGGTTGGAAAAGACCAAGTGAAACAGAATAAGCTCCGCTTACGCATAGACATGCTTTACTTTGGATTCTGCTTGCATTGTTGCAGTTAATTGCATTATATAAGGCCGTCCACCAGACAACAACTCCGTATGTGAGTATCGGTCTTATGAATGTATGATGTATAGCCAGTGGGTTATTCGAGTTTGACGGCCCCATTTGTTACCAATGGCTTTTTTGCAAGAGAATAAATCTACTGTAGCTACTTTTAGTTTCCTGTCAAAATGAGAAAACACTAAACTGGTACCGTTTATTGAGGTTGGGTAGGTCAGAAGGAGGAGGGAGGAAGGGGCTATCATTAGAATTTTATATTTCCTGGAAAAGAGGACAATATCTGTTTTATGGGGTCTTACTCCCAATCCACAGCGATTCGCCCAACGGGTGTCTATAGTAACTATGCCATCATTCAAAATAAAAGTAAAAGGCTCGCTGTTTCTTTAACTTAAGAAGACGATAGAGTAAATGAACTTATTAAGAAACACTAGATAGTCGCTATGTAAGACCTTTCTCATCATCCTGCTCTATGACTTCGAATGACATTCGAATATAGTGAACTCTAAAAGCTGTGCAGCGCGTTAAGCGAGTAGACAACAACTCTGATACGAAAACCCTTTGGTTTCTTCCTATTAGAGAAAAACTGCCTAAATTAAGCTGCAACATATTTACATAACAGTATGTTGTTTAATATTTAACTTATCTCGGTGTGTCAAACATTATCACCCATCCCACAATTGTCTACCGACTTTTTCAATAATTAAGCTTGAGAGACGGTAATTCCTCCTTGCCTGAAGCTTCCAAATCCGGTTCGGTATATATCTAAAGTCAAAGGATAAATTCCCACATATCATGTGAGTGTCTTCCGCACGGACTGGTCCGTCTCACTCAAACACACTGAATGATTGATACAAGTCATGTCTTCATTTCAAGAAAATCTATCTAGAGAATATGCAGAGCTACAGGGGACATGTTCTGCGTCTATCAGAAATTCCGTTTGAGTATAATCTAAGATTGATATACTTATAGCCTCATCCTTGAGGACTACTATGTTCTGATACGGTGCTCACTGACTGACTGACTGCTCTGGCAATCATTTGACGAAATCTCAATCACATCGTCGCGGTAGTCGGTCAACATCCTCGTACTCTGTGTCAACTAAACATATCTACATATGTGGCAAAGACAACTTGCACTTGTAACGGAGTTAACTGGATAAGGATGCGGAACACAATGATATATTGAAATAAATGAGAAAATATTTTAAATAAAATATACATCCGCACCACTACAACTACAGTTTGAAATTTTCAAGAGAATAAGAGATTTTGAGATTTTTAATGTGAACTACGTACTACGTAACATATACGTGCGAGGGAATGGTACATAATTTTTGGGCAAAGTCAGGCAGACCGTCTATGGCTGAGTTGTAATTAGACTGCAACGGAATATAGCGAATGCATAATTCAAATTTTTTCAGTCACGTACTTACAGCAATGGAAGGTTTTTGATGTTTCTTTGTCAATGTAAGGACGTGGTGAGGATATTTATTGAAATGGTCTATACAGTATAGAAAAATGGCTTAAATTCCTAAAACCATGGTTGCAGAATGATTATGATTAAAATAACGGTTATAAACTTCCAAATGTACTTTGTGTAATATCTCATGATACTAGATGCTTGTCTGGTTACTTTAATTCGTTTAAATATGGTATTGATTATTTTTTCGTCCTTCGTCCACGTCTGGAGACTACCGTTGAGACAAGAACAAATTCGGATATATCAGTTTTTCCATTAAGGACTATACATTTTTATTTTATTGTAGTAACAAATTTGAATACTAAACCATGACTAAATGGTAGATATTAGCAAGCAAAATAAATAGTAACGACAGTTAGCTCTGACTTTTGTTGACAGAATTTTTCATGAAGAAATCAGTGAAAAATCAAAAGCCAGCATCGGTTGAGAAAATAGATGTAAATACGTGTGGGGTAGAGATTTATCAATAATTATCAAGAGAAAAGGAGGTGAGGTTGTAATTAAAATTAATTCCTTTGGGGATATATCAAAACTTGAAGTTTGAATTAATGAATATTTTTTATTTAGATAATAATTATACGAGTAGATCCTCATATTGATTTTAGTAACAATTGTATTGTAGTGTTAAAAGATTTAGCAGTACTCTAGATGCAGTAGCCAAAGTTATTCTGAACTTTTCTATCAGAACTTACTCACGAAATATTAGGCGAAATATGTTGCCGCATGGGAGGAATCGTCTACCGAAAGAAAAGTAGAGCAATTCCCTGAAGTCGAAGCCGCCTACTGCGATGCCATTGGGAAACTCATCGAACTTAAGGAGTTATCGGTGAAACAGGAGCAGGAGCAGTTTGGCACACTTTTCGAGCGCCCATGTATCAACCATCATCCGCCTAAAATTCCAACAATAGGGCTTACAAAATTCTCTGCATCATTTCTTGAATAGCTTCCATTCAAGGACTTCTGACGTTCAACGACTGTACTATTTAAAAAGTTTCTTACGAGGAGAAACAGACGTTTTGATCAGAAGCATATCGGTAACAAAGAACAATTTTCAGATTGCCTGGGACACCTTATATCATCGATACGACAGCAAACGCAAATTGATCAAATCCTACCTGAGAGAAATCGTCAGGTTCTCACCAATGGCCACAGAATCCATCTATGCATTGCGAAGAGTTCTTGATAGAGCTACCGAAGCAGTAGCAGCAGAATGGGACCAGTGGCCTGTATAGGGTTTCCAATAGGGACTTGACAACTTTGAATTTAATTTATGAACGCATTCTTTCACTAATCATCAAACTGTCACTGTCAATTTATTCAGTAAACTCAACATTTTCATCATGATAAAGTACACTAACGAACTACGTTCTCTGATTGGGTTCTGGAGAATATGCGCCAAGATGATGAGTTTCACCGCAAAATCATCTTCAGTGACGAAGCTCATTTTTGGCTCAATGGGTTCGTCAATAAGCAAAATATGTGTTATTGGTCGGGTGAAAACCCACAATCTATCCACAAAAAATAACTGTTTGGTGCGGTTTGCATGCCGGCGGCGTTATTGGGCCATATTTTTTCGTCGACGATAACGATCGTCACATTACTATGAATGGCCAACGTTATCGCAACATGATCACCGATTATTTTTGGCCCGAATTGGAAGATATGGACTTGAACGACAAGTGGTTTCAACAGGATGGTGCCAAAAGCCACACAGCACACGCTACAATCGATTTATTGAAGAGTAAATATGGTGAGTGTGTTATCTCAAAACATGGGCCAGTCGATTGGCCGCCTCGTTAGGGCGAATTAACGCCGCTGGACTATTTTCTGTGGGGCTACGTTAAGTCATTGGTTTTTGCCAACATGCCGACGAGGTTGGAAGAGCTCAGAGCCAACATTGAATGCGAAATAGCGGCAGTTTCGGTCGAAATGTGTGGCCGACTCGTTGAAAATTGGGTCCAACGAATCGACCGCTGCAAACGTGACCGCGGTGGTCATATGAACGAAGTCGAGTTCCATTCATAAATGTTTTGATTGTACTTCAAGCCAATAATAAAGTTTTTGAAATATATCAAATGGTTTGCCTTTTATTTAAAAAAAAAATTGTCAAGTCGTTATTAGAAAACCCTATATTTCTGACAACAGTAAAAGTTATATTCTGTACTCGTGAAGGATTGGAAATATCAACAAGGTATCGAAGGGATGGAAACGGTCCCAAAGGCGAAGTCCAAATTCATCGCGTCCAACTCACCAACAATTAGGACTAACCACACAAACCTCAACCGATGAGTTTGATGCGGTGGAAAACGTATTTGTTTTGCTCAAAGTTTAGACAGATATCCACAGCACGTCGTCTCGAAGTTATAAACAATCCAAATTTTGGGAAAATTGCATGAAGAGCGGACATCTCACTTGCACATCGAAATGTACCTGCAGCGATTGTGGGCAACGACACCATACAATGCTACATGAAAACCTGGTAAGCGGAATCGTATCTAACCATCTAAACATCAACCAAGACTCAAGAACAGCACAAATAGAAGAAGGACAACTGTCATCGGTTCTTTTGGCAACTATTTAAGTTATTTTCTGGTTTGCAACAGGTCAATGCCTTCAAGTACGAGCACTTTTTGACACGGGATCACAAGCTCATCAATTGAGAGTATCCCGACGACGAATATTAGTTCCAGTAATTGTGAGTTATCTTACAGATCCATTGTTCCACATTGAGTGCAGTGCTTTAGTCAGGTTCTCCGGTACCAACACCTCCATTCTCATCGCATCTGCTAAAAGAAATCCTGACACTTGAACTGGGTGATCCCAGGTTCCATGAATTTGGACCCATTGACATAATTTGAGGAGCTGATGTCTGCGGTGCCCTGCTATGTGGCGACATTAACCATTCCACAGATGGGGAACGAATTCCTAGAGTGATATCTCAGCAGTGTAGACCGAAGTCATGCTCATTCACAATCTCGGAGTTGGAAGAATTGGTACAACAATTATGGAGATTCTACGAACAAGAAACATAGATGAATGACAAAACCACCATGACATAAGATGTAATCTTTTGCGAAGAGTTATTCAAAAATACTGTGCGGCGCTCTGACTCTGGGACATGCCGTCCAATGCAATGATATCTGAACTCTTGTTGCGGAAAAAATATGAAATCGAATTTCCTTGTACCCAGGACTGACTTCGGCCAGAATCTGAGCCAGAACAAAAATACAGTCGGGTCTTTACGGACAGCCCTAAAACCAATATAGGATGTGGCGCTGGTGTCTTTCTAGAAAACGACAACGTTAGATTTCACTTCACGTTAGGAAAGCTAGAATCTGTCTTCCAAGCGAAAATTTACGCAATCCTGATGGTAGCAAACTATATTGCGGAGAACCGGTTTAGGGGGCGAAGCATTTGCATCTGTGGCGACAGCCAAGCTGCGCTTAGAGTCTTGCTAAGACCTTTTACGACTTCCAAGCTAGTTTAAGAATGGAAGAGATCACCGAATGCAGTCGGAAGGCTAAATTCAGTGATCCTTTTCTAGGTCCCAGGTCACAATAGGATCAATGGAAATGAAATCGCTGATGAACTTTCAGGCAAAGTTCAGAGGAGAGTTTTTCAGGACTCCAACGTAATTTGAGAAAAATATTCGTCTTTTTTAGAGACGGGCTGGACAAATGCTGTTTTGCACCTGCTCGGAAAGAGACCTAAAAAAGTACGATCGATGGAAAAGCTTACGCAGTGGTTTTTCCAGCGGGGAAAAACAACTCTTCAGAAGAAGGAGAGATAAACCATCTGGGCCAGTGGATTTGTGTATATTGAGATCTTTAAGTACGTACTTTAAGTACGCACACGAGTGCGAAAGTGGATTCGTCCCATTGATGATTCGACGCACTCAAGTGAAGGCGGAGACAAGGCAAAATCTGGAAATGTGCAACAAGAAAATCATCCTTATCTAAGGAGCTGACAGCTAGAATGTCATTGTAAATGAGCGTTGGAATGGAGGATGAGGCAGAATCGCTGATGTTACCTAAAATCATGGAAAACCCAAGATAAAACTTTAAACCATCGTTCGTTGTATTTACACAAATGCTAGCTCGAATTATGCAACCCAGCACATTCGTTCAATGTGAGAATCCGCACATATTACTGAGTTCACACAAATAATGCACGATAACTATATCAAGGTATCATGCGATCCCCCATTTCGTTATTTACTGTGCCAAATGCTGCATGATTTCGATGACCTAGTGGGAAGCGATGCTTCAGCGTGGCCGGGCCGTTGACACACACTCCGGATTAGTACGCTTTTTTGTCAGCAATGTTTATCCATACATCATGTGGAAGATAAATGATTCTTGTGTCAAAGGATATGAGCTACCATGGACTTATTTTTAGTTTATTCCTTCAGATCACGCCCCAAAAATCCTCCACTCCTTTGTCCATCTATTCAGGCAGACGGCCTAGAGACTCTTGCAGACGTCCGGTCTGACCTCCTTGATGCCCCGAGATGTCCACCACACAACCACAGCAATGGCCGGGAGCCTGGTTTACCTGATATTGTTTGACTCCAACGTTGTAAATTTGTAAGACCGCTTGTAAAGGAAAGCCCATATTCCCCGCGGTCGTTTGTTTGCATCATACCATATGTCTGCAAGAAGGATTACGGGCCCTCTAGTGTATTACGGGTACGGTAAAATAGTTTTCCATAGAGAATGTGGTAGTTTCAATTGGAGCTCTCAATCTTAGCTTGGGTTTCGGTTCATAGGTCTAGCTTCGAAGCTAGAACTGGGACTACAAAATAAACAGAACGAACAAACATGACAAACAAACAACAAACATCGACTGGTATGATTGGCTGGGGATTCGGTGGGAAGCTGTTGGAATTCTGAATGTGATTTCCTTTGCTCTATGAGCTGAACGACCACAAAGGAAAAAAAAAAAAAAAACAAAATAAAATAAAAATAACAAGAACAAGGGCGAGAAAATGAACAACAAACTTAACCCATTCGACCCCAACGTTGCCTGAGAGCAATTTCGCATGTTTATTGTAATGCCATCTGCACTCCTTTTCTTTTTGTTCGATGAACCGTTATGATAACGGTAGTGCTCTGTGAAGTGTGTTGAAAAAGTAACTCATTTGAGAATCATTTAGCAAAGTTATTTTCAAGAGACTGCAGCTGCTTTGCCGAAAAAACTGTTCTGCCTTCAGGAAGATCTTTTTAAATGTAATATTTTTTTTAAATAATTATAACAACAAATATAAATGTGTACATCAAAAAGTTTTCAGCAAACATTAAAGTAAATATTTGTAAGAGCTTATTTGTGAAATTTTTGACCAACATCAGGTGAGAAATATTCGAAGTTGTCAAGTTGATTGTGGGCAACTTTGGGCAATTGTGATAATAAATTTATTTGCGTTTAGTTATGAGACCACAAGATAAAGGATTGTCGAAAGAGGACATAGAGCGAGTTTTAAACTTCGATTGAGATGTTTTTACTAACGAAGAAAGTGAAGATGAGGTGGAAGATGTTTCTGCAGTGCTTGAGCAGAACACATAAGGGATTATCGAAATGGGTGAAAGTATAGAGATCGGCCTTTTTGGCAATATCATTGCGGATAACGATGAGCAAAAACCTTGCAATGTTGAAGACAATGTTGCTTCGAAAAAATTTATGTGAAAACACTAAAATGAAGATCAAAGCAATTTAAAAATTTTAAAAATATTTTCAAAAACGATTATGTCTTGGAAGTTAATGACACCATGACACCAGTAGACTATTTCTCATATATGTTTGATGCTCGAGCTATTGATTTGATTAAACATCAAGCTGAATTGTATGGATTCCAAGAACTGGGCATTGAACTAAAATTTACTCAGGAAGAAATTAAACGGTATATTGGTACTCTATTATACTTAGGTACTTTGAAATATTCCCCAATTCAAAATGACATGGTCACAAAATATACAAATTTGTACGACAAGCTGTACAAAATACGCCCTCTACTAAACATCCTCAAAGAAAACTTCAATAAATTACCTCAGGACTAACATCAAAGTATCGATGAGCAAGTAATTGCGTTCAAAGGTATTATGTATACGAAGTTTCCTAAATAACTTTTGGCTGTAAATTTTGGTAATAGGTCGATCCACGTTTATACAATACAACCCAGCTAAACCACACAAATGGGGTTTGAAAACGTTTACGCGTTCTGGAACGTCTGGTTTAGTATACGATTTCACGGTGTATGTTGGTAAAGGGATCTGCCTGTCGTATATTGTAGATTGGAACTATCTTCGGTTGTAGTTGTTTATTTGGTCAAAAATCTTACCAACAACAAGAACTTTAAATTATATTTCGATAACTGGTTTACGCCAGTAAGCCTTCTCATTGCATTTAAAGAAATTGGCATATTTGCAACTGGCACTGTACGTAAAATCGACTAAGCAATTGCCAGTTACTTTCCGAGGCTGAACTCAAAAAACAGGGAAGAGGATCTAATGACAGTAAATGTGAAATCAACCATAATTTAGTATGTGTAAGGTGGTTTGACAATAAACCAGTTCAGCTTTTATCTTCCTGTGTCGGTCATCAACTTTTTGGGGTTTGCAAACGTTGGAGCCTAAAAGAAAAAACATTCATAGATGTTTAAAGGCCCGTGATTGTCGCTGCCTACAATAAAGGCATGGGAAGAGTGGATTTAGCAGATATGCTGATGGAACTCTACACTTCTAGAGTCTCTTTGAGTTCCTGAGCCAACATTTTAAGAAAATTATATACTTTTCCGATGGATCTGCTGCGCAGTACAAAAACAAAAAGAACTTTTTTACTGGTGGAGTGAAAAGTAACCTACTTGACCGCCAGAAAGCGCTGCTACTGCAAAACAGGTTATGGTGCCTTGAAGTCCATTCATATTTAAACAGACATGACAAATTTCAGTGGGATACTGTCTTTGACAGCTGATTGTTGTTGACGTGTTTGGCATCATGTTGAGTATGGACAAAAACGATTTTCTTTCTCTCAAACATTATTTTTTGAGAGGAAACAAAAAAAAAGTTAGATAAATATTATGGGGCTAAAGTTCCGTCAGATTACACCGTCAAATATTGGTTTCGAGAGTTTCGTGGTGGCCGCAACTGCACTCCACAGGCCCTATGATGCGGTTACAGAGGACAATGTCAGAAAAATACATGAAATGGTGTTGGCTGACCCGAAAGTGAAGGTGCGCGAGCTAGCAGATACCACAAAAATTAGTACTGAGTGCACACGCCATATTTTGGACAATATTCTGCATATGAAAAAGTTATCCTGCCGCTGGGTGCCGCGCATACTCACTTCTGACCAAAAACACGAACGCGAGATCACTTCGAAAGAGTGTTTGGACTTACTGATGCGGAATCGGGCGGACTTTTGTCGTCGATTGGCAACTGTTGATGAAACTTGGATCCACTATTATACACCAGAGAACAGAATGAGTGCCCGGCAATGGACTGAAGCCGGCACGAGTGATCTGAAGCGGTCGAGGGAGGCTCAATGGGACGGAAAGGTTATGGCGTCGGTTTTCTGATATTGTCATGACATACTCTTCGTGGACTACCTCGAAAAAGGAAAAACCATCAACAGCGAGTATTACTGTACATTATTGGAGCGATTGAAGGCCGAAATCGCTGCAAAACGGCCTCACATGAAGCGAAAAAAAAATTTTGTTTTTGCAAGATAATGCACCGACGCACAAGAGCATCGCAACCATAGCTAAAATCAATTGCTGTCGCATCCACCGTATTCGCTCGATTTGGCTCCCTCGGACTATTATCTCTTCCCAAACCTCAAAAGATGGCTCATCAATAAAAAATTCAGCTCACGCGAGGAAATCATTGACGCCACGGAGGAGTGTTTTGCAGACCTTCCGGAAAATTACTTTTCGGACGGGATAAAGAAGTTGGAAAATCGCTAGAATAAGTGTATCAAACTAAAAGGGGACTATATTGAATAAAATAAAATAAATTTTTTTTTTGATTCCCAAGGAGGTTACTTTTCACCCCACCTAGTAATTTAACATTGCATGAACAGGATTTTGGAGTGAATGCTGAATGGAACTTCGTTCCGACCTCTCATGGTAAGAGCGCATGCGATGGACTTGGTGGTACACTTAAAAGACTGGCAGCCAGAGCTAGCCTACAAAGACCGTATAGGGAACACATAACAACTCCCTTACAGTTATATAACTGGGCAACTGAAAATACAAAGAATATAGATTACGTGACCACACAGGAGTATAATGAAGAAGAATTATTGAAGGAATCGGGATTTTCTAATTAAAGAATTGTGCCGGAAACAAGCAAACTTCATCGCATTTCATCTGTTTCACAAGGAGTAATTAAGGGAAATTATTAATTATAGAGATCCCTCTATAATATATAAAAAAAATAAAAAAAGGATATTCTGGAATGCTTTGAAAGTTTACCATCGACAAGGTATATTTTATCAAATTCTGATGAGCAGGGCCAAAGTTATGATTTTTTTTAAATATAAAAGAAAGCATAAATTTTGATTTTTTGCCAATTTTTGCAGTTCCTTTACACGCAAACTATATCGAATTCTGCAAAACCTTTTTGCCTTATGATTCGTACAACTCCAATGAGTGTGTATACCACTTTTCAGTCAAATCGGAGTGATGTCGTTCAGAACGTCGGTCGATTCTTCATGGAATGACCCCAAGGTCAACCACCGCTCAAGGAAGTGGTATACAATAATTTTCTATTGGTGCCTGGGAACATCTGTAACAAATGCGTGGCTACTTTACAGAAGACATTTAAATTTGTTATTTAAAAAGAAGCATATTCCTCTCATAGCTTTTCAATTTGAAATTTCTAATGCATTTTTGCAATCAACGTCTTCTGAAGTTTCTGTCCAAAGAAAAAGAGGACGACCGTCCAACACAGAAAAGGATTCCATGATGTCTTCGCTGTGTAACTCTCCATCGAGCAGTGTGTCTTCGCAGCGCACAAAAATGTACAGATTCCAGCCGAACCCTCCAGGAACAAAGAGGTATGATAAAATAGAACATTGAATAGTATTTGAGGAAAAAGGGCGTTGCTGGTTGTGCAAGACAGAAACTCCAATGTCCAAATGTCTTTAATGTAAGGTCCATCTTTGCTGTAATAATAATAAAAATTGTTTTTTGTCTTTTCATACCTAATTCTTTAAAATAAATAAATAAAATGCCATATGATGTTCATTCAAAAAAAATATTGTTTCAAATAAATTTTATACCACCATTGCCCAACAGGCAACTTTTTATAACGCCCAAGCAAATGGGCGTGGCGACCTGAAAAAAAAAATTTAAGTTACAAATAAAAAAAATCGGGGTCGAAAGGGTTAAATTGGCTAACCGAGGACGAGAAACACACCAATGGACAAACCAGGAAAAAAAAAACTGGGGTAGAAACCTCAGCTAGAGAGCGACCCCGCATAGGCAGGAAAACCCCCAGTATCAGATTAGTACCCCTTTTGTAATAGATATACACCCTGACTGAATCGAACTGCAACTTTTAAAAATGCTATAATTTTTTTATTTTTTAATAAATTTTATTGTGCCATAGCTAAAAATGTTGGAAAATACAATAATTTGCACGCTGCACGCAAGTGGCTCTGAGAGATATTGGCCCATTCCCGGCGAAATGCTTATTTGAGGTGTTTCAAACTTTGGTATTTTTTAGTGCCAACCTTCGCCTTCAAAATACCCCAGACAGAAAAATCCAACAGATTTGCATCCGGAGAATTTACAATCCATGGTGTCGAAGAAATGAAGTGTGAAACATTGTTTTTTAACCAATCTTGGTTGACGCGCGCCTTGTGAGACGGTGCCGAGTCTTGCCAAAAGCTTCAATACTGCCTCTAAGACAGTTTCACGGTATACGATTGCATTAATTTTGACGCCAGGGTCCTAAAATACGAACGGAGAGCGACCATCGGCGGTTATGGCGGCCATCACCACCACCATCAGTGCTGCCTGCTTTCCGGTGGCCGTCCGAAGGTGTAAATTTTCGAAGGACCTCTCTGGCAACTAAACTCGGTCATTTTGTTTGTTAACATATAGCTCTATAACAAATGGCGACTCATCGGAAAAAAACCAAATTCGGCAACTCTTCACTTTCGTACAAGCGTAGCAACTCCTTCGCTCTTTCGACTTTAAGGTTTTTCTGTTGCGGTGTAATATAAGATCGTGTGTTTTTTGGAACTTCAATGGTTTGAGCCCAAGCTCATTTTTCAGTATGCGTTGCATCCGTTTCAACGATATTTTGAGTTCACGAGCCATTTTTCTCCCACTTCGACGCGGATTTCGCTCAATTCGATTTCCGAACCATTTCTGCCGATGTTGCTGTTTTTTTTATGACCACCTCCATAGCGTTCTCCGTTTTGTGTTCAAGACACGAATGATTTATTCGCGTTATTCACTTATGGTTTCCCAGCCAAATATAAAGCGTCTCCAAAACTGAGACGCAAATCGTTTAAAAGACTTGTAAATATGTAATAAAATTATCTGTCATGTGTCAAAATTTGAGCTCACTGTCATGAACGGTTTTGAAATTATAATAGTCTGAAGTTGGTTGCAGTTCGAGTCAGTCAGGGTGTAGACGTACATATATAGTGTTATCTGCGACCGTAAGCCTTCTTTCCGTTGTGTCTTGAAACCGTACGTAAGACGGTTTAATTTTCTTTTAATTGTGCAACCCGCAACCCCGTTACGGTACGACAACGTAAAACTCTGGGTCTTCCGTTAACCGATGTTGTATTTTCGGATACCAAGGCATAGTTCGATTGGAAAGTTCGATACTTTTTCTGACTTTTCAGTTTATTGGATACAAACGAAATTAATATCAGACTCAGTTGCCAAACTTTTTCCCAAAACAAATCGACCTTTAACATAATTGATTATTGACTCTTCAACGTACCCACTAACTCAAAGTAGTCGACTCAGAACTATTCGAAAAGAACGAACACTTTCCAAAGAACAATCGATTTCCACTCACTTAGTATTTGCATCACGGACATTGTAGATTCAGAGTATGTTATTTATTAAATCTGTATGCGAATCTGAGTATCCTTTTATCCTCAGTTATCAACTTATGCGGTCACCGGAGTCATAACAGTCCAACACACTGATATACACACATTAGTATCATACAACCAAAAAACGTTCTTCATAATAAAGGGACATTATTGACTTGAAAGCAATAAAAATAAAGAAAAAAAAAAAAAATACTTCGACAACACCAATGTCACACTTTGTGTTGGTTCTTATGGAAGTGCGGTCATTTATCGTTTGTCTGTTGGCATGGTCGGTCAAAACTTTCTGATGAGAGTTTGGTTTGTTGGAGAGAATGGGTGGCTGCTCCTGAATTCTTGTCACATTCGGTAAATTTTTCTTTAGCTTTGCCAAGGACAATTGACAGTGTGTAGCTGTAGGACTACTTTTTATTTATTTATTTATATATTTTTTTTTTTTTTGTAAGAAAGATGCTACTGATTTAAATAACAGGTGTGGAAGATAGAAAACCCCAAAGATTTAAACTCCGTATGTATACAAATACTTGGTTGTAAATCGTAGATTCTTCACATCCGGCCTTGAGCTTTGGATTATAAATTCGCCTCGTTTTTTTTTTTTTGAAAATAATTGCTTCTCAATGAAAACATTTTCCGTATCCCAATGGGAATAATCCCCTGGTAGGGCTCAATGGAACATACCCAGATATAAACAAGTCACAACTCTCTGCTGCTGATGATGAAACTAAAACTAAAAACTTTTTCCCAAACTTAATCGAGAACGGAAAAAAAATATTTTGGTAAATAGTGCGGATAGCGTTGAAAACAATTGCGCGTGTTTGTTGTGCAATTTCAACTGAGAGATACGGAGAGAATTGTGTAGAAAAGTATAAAAAACAATCGAAAATTTGTACAAAAGTTTTGCAGTTAAAAAGTGTTTTTACCGAATTGTTCAAATTGCAAGAATGGTAAATGGTGCACAGCACAGTTTTGTTATTATTATTTTTTTTTTTTGGATATGTGGCGACGACTTGTCGACAGCACCTGAGATAGCTTTACATCGAACTGATAAACGATTTCAAAAGGTTCGAAAAAAGTGTAAGCCAAAAGTGCTATTAAGTTTGGGAATTCATGTCAAAAAGTTGGAAATTATTTCTAACTATTCGACTAATAACCACTTGATGTGTGAAGTTCTATACATATACATTGTGATGTGTTAGTTTTTAGATATAGGTAATAAAACTGTCAAACTATGAACTGTTAGTTAAATTTAACAGACCGAAGTTGAACTATGCTTCAATAAGAAGTTTCGGGGCAAAAGCTTTGCTTTTGAATGTGTAGATGACTAAGCATGCCTTTTTCATGTGATCAGTATTGTTCTCCTTCCAATTTATTGTTTTCCTTTCAATCCATCACTATGGCTTAAAGCTAGGTTTGATAAAGGAGTTCGAACTTGAGGGAGAGAGTGCTGCGAATTAAATCTAAAACGGAAAGGTTGGAGTTTACCTTACGCAGAATACGGGAGATTGGTTTGTTAGCCATTTGTGATGCGGTGGCTTGGTAGATAAAAGAAACGGGGGCAACGTAGATTTCGAGCGAAAGTGCAAAACAAAATGGAGTTGTGAAGAGATATGCAATTAAGAGAACCTGAGAGGAGTTGGTGAATGAAATTGAATGAGTCGGTCTCGATAGTGAGATAAGATAAGAGGATCGCAAGGTAGACCCCGAAAAGCAAATCCAAGAAAATAACGCAGCATGCTCTCAATACGGGATACATAAACTCGTTCAAAGGGACACCACGCTTGAATAGCATAATCGAGAAGGGGGCGAACAAAAGTGATATACATATAATGATCTGGTCACGAACGGGTTGCAAAATTTTTTTGAACCACCTTTTAACGAAGTCAAGTGATGAGTTTGCTATAGTAATTATCATCAATATGTCAGCGGAAACTAAATTCACATAATATGCCAAGGTCACGGATAGACTGAGCAAGGGATATACCATAGGTTGGCTGCGGAGAAGGTACATTCGAGAAGAAAACTTGTTGCACTAACGTGAGAAGGTAATCGATTGAGTTCTAAGCAGTACTTGATGCACCAGGTGGAAAAACTGTTCAGATCTATTTGAGTCGTGTTGAGAGAAAATGGGTTTAAGGATTTTGGTATCTTCAGCATAGAGAGAAAATACTGAGCACTGAATGACCCTTTCAAGATTGTTAATAGTTAGGATGAAGAGAAGTGAACATAGGTGACCCTTAGAAACACCTGACGTGACCAAGAATGGGGCCGATGGAACAGACCTGAAATGAACACTATAAAAATGATTATCCAGGTAAGAAGATATCCATTTTAACAAAATGGATTCATAGCCCAGGGCGGACAATTTGAAAGAATTAGTTTATTAGATATTTTGTCAAAAGCCTTATTGAAATCAGTTGTTAAAACGTCAACTTCTTTACCACTTTCTAAGGCTGAGAGAACAGAGGACACAAATTCAACGAGGCTAGTGGTAGTTGATCTACCTTTCAGAAAGATGTGTTGATAAGGGGAAATAAGAGATTTTTACTGCTTTCGAGGAGTTTCGGTATACCATATGTAAAAGTTTATCTATAGGGCGGTAATTAATACCTTTTTGTGTATCGGCGTTATGAAAGAAGACTTCCATATCTGTGGAAATTTCACCTTAAGAGAGCGATAACTGGAAGAGATTTGAAAGTGAGTGGGAAAGTGTTAATGAACACTTTTTAAGAAATATGGATGGAAGGCCACCTGTGCCGGGTAAGTATTCGGTATGGTATGCGGATCTGATGATGATATGTTTGCGTATGGAGGGATGGAGGAAAACCGTATTTTTTTTTTTTTTTTTTTTTTTTGTGGAGTTAACGAATTGGTAGAAAGATTTAGGATCGTTTATAAGCTTAGATTGCGCACTATCAAGGTATTGCCAGTAGATAATGTTATACTGATGGGTGAATTGGAGGTATGACCCAAGATAGTTGGAATAGTCAGCAAATGAATTAGATCGAAGGAAAACTGCCAATAATATGTTTCTCTTGTTACGTAGTGAGCGAAGTCTACAATTATACGACGGGGGACTCGTAGAAGGGGTTTTATTGTGTGAACTGGGGACATAGAGAAAAATTTAACTGAATAATTCTCTGTAAAAAATGGAGAGAGCAATGTTAAGGGAATATTGGTAAAACCAATAGAACACTTACTAAGAATGCGTTAATTTTGCGAAAATTCGCTTTACGAAAGTCGTAAGAAGAGGCAGCTAGAATGGAGCGGGCTGAATAGGAGAGTGTTGAAAAAGAGAAATAAGAAATGGTGTCTGCAAGCTATCAATGGTCAATAGTGAGAGGGAACAAAACGAGACAGAGGAGTTTATGGGGTCCGTGGTGAAAATGAGGTCTAATTTTCTACCCGTATAGTTGAGGAACCCACTAATTTGGCATAAGCAGGCTCATCTAAGAAGAGGCATTCTTTACTCGAGTAAGGGTTTACGATAAAAAAGATTCATCATCTGATTGATTCCAGTGCAGTTCAGGTAGATTGAAATCGCCGAATACAATGATATCATCGAGAGCATCAGATAAGTTAATTATTTGGTTAATTGCATTGATAGCGGATTGGTAGGATTCGATAGGTTGTGGCGGTATGATGCAAACACACATAACGTACAAGGACCTGCAGGTGAGTGTTATCTTTTTTGAAACGTAGTTAAGCTTAGATGAAGTTGAAACAACGTTTGGAGAAGAGTTTAGGACATTGTGGACAGCCAGTATGACACCTTGACAAGAAGAATCATCTTTCGGACGGGATTAGGATGTAGAATTTCTCCAAACGATGAATGATGACTTCGCAAGGGCGCTGGTGTCCATGTTTTAAGGTGACTTAGCCTTATAATCCGGGTTATCCGAATTTTTCTGACTAGGTCATCATTACTATACAGCCTATACAGTTCGTTGTTGAAACTTCACCTCTACTCTGCATTGATGCAAACGGTGCCGTCTTCTAGTCAACGTTGTCTGCAAATGCGTTTAGTCTCTACTCTGACGGGACGCGAGCGTCTATGAGGCTTATTAGTGTGGATTTTCCCTTTTTGCGAATCGTATTCTAGCGTTCGCTTATATACTTTAGACTTAAGACTTGTTTCCAAAGTGCCTCTTGCGATGAATTCGTATCGGAATAAACGCTGCGACTGCTGCCGCGCTGGTTGTCTGTAACATTCTCCATAGAAGATATCACAGTTTTTCATCTTCTTATCCAATCCATGGCATCGCACTTCTTGGATTGCGGTTATGACTACATTTTAATAGTCGAGAATTTCCGCTAGTTGTTTGACTGCATGTGGTCTATTAAGGCTTCGAAGATCGTTATCAACAAGCTTTGCTGATTGAAGAATCAGTGAAGAAAAAGTGTCAAGTCACCTTAATGAAGTTCGTTGAGTTAAATGTCACTAAGATTCTTCCTTTCTTTCTTTCGTTGTTTAACTTTTTGCCAAACTTATTTGGTCTTCTGCGAGCAGCCGCCACGATCAAAGCAAAAATTATTCGGTTGTACATGATAAAACCACGAGATTCAAAGCCTTAACAACATTTTGAAATCATGTCAAAAGTCCTCATCAAACGTTCGAAACATATGTAAACCGCCTGAAGGAAAACGTTCGCGATTGTGGTTACGAAAGCACATTTCTAGATAGGCAGCACATAAGCGAGGTAGTAATCGATGGGGCCAGCCCTATTTTTTTCAGACTAACATGTTAAGTTTACTTTGTAGTTTACTCCATTCAACAAGTAACAAGGCGTACAGTGGCACCTTCTGAGATGCATCGAAACAACATTCCAATACATGAGCTCGCACTGAATGGATTAATAGCAAAAGCTTTTTCGCTGTTTTAAAGTTCCAAAGAGTCAGCTTACCAGGGGCAAAAAGTGCTCAAAATCGATTGAAAAAATACCTACTTACAGCTCCAGATCGCACCAACGTCGAGAACATATTGGATTACCTCGACAGATATAGGATAATTTCAATACAATCGGTTAACATTTATCCTTACCAATTCACCAGCAATATTTCAAAATTTCAATGGAACGAATTTTGGCTAACAGTCCCCGAACGGAAATTTATTTTGATGACATAGTTTTCAACAAAGCTAAGGTTGGACAGCATATCCAAAACTTGGCAAGCATTTTCGGAAAGGCAAAGGAAGCAGAATTTTTCATCCAACGCAGTTAATGTACTTGTATTATACATTTTGCACGTCCTCGATTGAATACCTAGGTCCCACGATCAAAAAATCAGGAATAAGACTATCTGAAGCTAAACTATACGCAATAAGAAGAGCAACCACCCCGAGGAATAAGACCGAACTTCGATCGTTTTTGAGACTCGTTAACTTCTACGAGAAATTCATCCCAAACTTACATTGAGTTTGTATGAAATTGCACACAGCGACCACAGCAACTTTCATCTAAATGAAACTGGGGTCCCCTGGAACAGAAATCATTCGATATCGTCAAAGGTAAGCCTCTCTCTTTTGTCATGCGATGCTCCTGAAAAAGGATTTGGTACCGTTTTGTTCCATAAATATGACAAAAAAACTGAGTTGCCGATCACATTTGCGTTCAGAAAATTGTTCAATCCCGAGGAAAAATATTCGGTTATTGACCGAGAAGCGATGGCTACATTTTATGCCGTCAAGAAATTTGACTAATATATATGAGGATCACCACTTATATTGCTCACGGACTACAAGCTTCTGGTGCACATCCTAGATAAAAACAGAAATCTACCTTAACCTTTAAGTACCGACGTGCGGTCTGAGGGGCCCCGACAGGAGTTGATTTGCTAGCTTACTCCCTTAACTTGAACTCGAGGCCTCAAGTGGGTACTAAGGTTTTTTTTTTTTTTTTTTTTGTTACAGCAAACTGTTATTTTTATAGATATGGTATTGTGAATTATAGATATGCTCGGGACTTCAGGTAGTAAAAGAACTATTGTAGTTCTGCGACAGATTTATAGCATTCAAAGAGATGTCGGATATGTTTAAATAAATCAATTCCAAACTATGCGCGAGTGATTGAGAGCTGGCTCGCGGATGAAGATTCCAGCGGATTAGAGATTGACGACTTTGACGAAGATTTTTGTCCGGAGCAAAGTGAGCATGATACGAATACTAGCTGTTCAAGATGCTGACCTATAACAATTTGTTTACCTTTTTTTGGATGTAAGTTCCGTCAATTCTAATCTTTATTAAAAAAAATAGCTCGATAGTTGGTATAAAATCACATGAAGCGATGATTTTGTAACCTAAGGTTGCCCGTGAACTTAGGATGAATTTGGCAAGAGTACTTGGTTCTGATAAGCCAGAGACATCTGAAGACGAAGCTGTCTTTCATGTCAACCTAAACTCAAAAGAATATCGACGTGTAGATGCTTTACGTCCAAAAAACACGTTTGTTTACAGCGCGCGAAACAAGTGTGCCCTGACTGTGCTTAGAATTGTAGGTGTATTTGGACTGTGGACATTTTTTTTCGGAAAATTTATGTATTTACTTTTTTTCTAAGTAAGTAAGAAATAATTTTTTTTTTTTCATTATAGAAGTAATATTTTTATATTTAAAAATTGAATAAAGTTGATTTTCTTTGTAACGGGTGATTCATCGTGAGGTTTGATTTATAATGTAAAATAAAATCCAAAAATTTGAAAGTGAACCTAAAATTATTACTATCGATTAAAAGTACAGTTCATGACATTTACCTTTTGAAAATTATATCAAGCATACCGTCCATTCGGAAGGTATAAGTTCGGGCGATTCGTTCAAACATAGCGACTGGTATCTCGCGGATAACACGAGTAATGTTTGCTTCTAAAGCGTCAATCGTAACTGACCTATTCCTGAAGACCTGAAACTTTACATATCCCCGGAGAAAATAGTCCAAAGGTGTGTTATCGCACGGTCTAGGCGACCAATTTACAGTAGCAAAACGTGAAATTAAGTGCTCACCAAAATGATTTCTCAATAAGATTTCTCGTAGCGCCGTCTTGTTAAAACCAGAGCTCACCGAGACCATGTGCTTGAATTTCAGAAAGCACATAGTTCGTGAACATACCGCGATAACGATTACCATTGACGGTATCATTCTGATTTGCCACATTTTTGAAAAAATATGGAACATTGATTCTACCAGCCCATAAACCACACCATATCGTTGTTTTTAATTGGTACTCTTCGGGTTGTTCATCAGCTCAAAATCCAGAGCCCATTCACTGAATTCTTACACCAGTTGAATTTTCTACGCTTTTAAGTCGAGATCCTCGCGTAAAATACGCCAAGCCAAGATGCTGAGAACGACGACGAATCGATTCGTCACGGTCTTCGCGTCCACTCTCAGCTACAGCTGCTATAATCTCTTCACTACGTGCTGGATGTGGTCTAACTGATCGAGTATCATGCACTAATGTAAACTGAGACTCAAATTTGCGAATGGTATTGGCAATAGTGGTTTGAGTAGGTCGTTTATGCGCACCGTAAGTTCCTCGAATCGCACAAAAAACATTTCTCACAGAGCGCTGATTTTCGTTATACAGCTGAACAATTTGGAGACGCTGTTGTGGTGTGAGTCTTTCCGTGGTAATTTGCCAAACGATACTAAACAAAAATGACAAAGCAGTTTGATAGGAGTCACGCGTGATTGGAAATCAAATCTCACGATGAGGGTGATTCATATTATGCAAAAACAGATATTAAAATGATCACTTTCTATAAAACAAACTCAGGCCTCACGTCGGTAATAACGGTACAAAAAAATGCACGTCGGCACTTAAAGGTTAACTTGTAAACAATCATCCCATTTACTTGGCGATATACTTCGGACAATATGACTATAAAATAGAATATCACAGTGACATGTCCAACACGGTTGCGAATTGTGAGACACGTTTATCCAGAAAAGTTTATAGAAAAGCCAACATTTGATGAGGAATTGATCTGCAAAATTCACGAAATACAGCGTGATGCGAAGTAAAACGACATGCGGCTATCGGAGAAAGTACTGTACAGCAAAACAAGACAAGATTCTTTAACAAGTTTTATAAGAAAGTTTGACAAGGAAAATTAATACGAGTTGGCAGTCATCGGTAGTAAAGCTTGAATTAAGACCATATTATGATCAGCGGGATGGACTTTCAGCCAAAAATGGAATCCTAATGTGGCCGGGTCGTATCAATATCCCTAAAAAACTCCAGAAAAAGGTATTATTCCATCTACATATGGGACGCTCAGGTATTGTTGCGATATACATAGCACTAGTTAGATATTATGCTTGGTGGACCAACCTCGACAAGGACATTGATGCATTCATAAAAAATTCTTGGAGCTGTCAAGAATATCGACCAAAGTTATCGGAACTTCCGGTGTACTCTTGGCCATACTGAAGCGCGTATGAAGTGGACAAAAATTGAACCATTGAAAAACATAACGACAGCTAATCTTTGTGATGCTCTGGACGAGTTTTTTTTTTCTACTTTCGGGCTGCCAAATACGCACGGGGCACGAACAAAAAGTTTGACCGAAAGGTTGGTAAGAACATTTAAGCCTACGACCAAGAAGGAGAGAGGCGATAACTTTGAAATTTGTTAGCATCATACAAAAATATACCACATGGCACAACATGTTCAAAAGACATACAGCCAGCAGATTTGACAGCATTAGACCAAACGTAAAAAAACAGCTTCAATATAAAAACGTCAGACATTAACTACAACAAAATGAAAGGAACACGAAAGAATTTAGACCGAATCAAAAGATACCTGGAACCTGGGCACCTGGTAAAATCATGAAACGGACAAATAAATACTCTAATGTAGTGCAAATAGCCGATGGGATACGTCGGAGAAAAACATGCTGACCACTTGTTAAACTGGAGTGGTACTGAGATAACGGTCGAAGATCAGCGAGGGGCCCCATATGCATATTTCCCTGAGTTAAGATCGTAGACGAGTTTTGTTGCAAGCACTGTGATACCAGCAGAGAAGAGATTACAGGTATAACAAACGCGGAACAATAAGTGGATAGTAAAGAGCTATTATCGTTATCGCAAAAGGAAAAAACTGTTAGTTGCGAGAAAAAGCAGTCCCATTATAGCCCAATAACGAACACAGAAAGCAACGAGTCAGTTCTGCGACGGGGCCAATGGCAACGAAAACTACCGGAGGGAGATCAGTAGTGTCAACTGTCAAGGCACCTTCATAACGTTCATTGACATTTTTCCTTATCTTCTTTCATTGTTTTACTTTTCGTCAACATCCTTCGGTCTTCTGCGAGCAGCCGGCACGACACACTGTCAAGCATTGTACTATAATCCTCTTTCTTTTTTATTAAATGTACTCGTACAATAAAAATGAATTTCAATTATACGTCTCCTTTTTCCTCATTATGTGATAATTACGATCATCGAACTCTAGTTATTTCGGTACGGCAAAGGTTACATAATACTCATTAGCTTTAGCGTTAAGGTTTTTAAGTTCGATGAAGTTGTAAGTTCCTAGTAGCCTTTTCTTTATATAATTTGCTCGCGCCCAAGGGGTTTAAGTACCCTTAAAATGCTTATTCACAGCTCAGGCGAAGGAAAATCAGTGAGGATGGAAAGAGAGGTGCCGAAACACGTTGGTTTTAAATGTTTGAAGGTTATAATGACTAGGAAAAAAGTGCTAGGCAAAGCATTATATAGTATAAGTACAGCTTAGGAACGAATCATGATACTTTAGAATACGTCCGAAAATGGGCTTGAGGGTATACTAATGAGCATGAAAAGGATTGTCTGAGTGATATTGTCATATCACTTATGATTTTTATCGCACGGTTTTGAATCCTACTTAGCACAGATGTTTTGGGCGCATCTGATCAGGTATGGGCAGTGTACTCCGATTTCGGGCGGATAAATGTATTATCAAATGGAGTAAAGTATTTCTTATATCGCTTGAGAAATCCTAGACATTTCGCAGCATTTTTAATGACACCGAAAATGTGGTCATTCCAACGTAAGTTGTTATTAACACACATACCGAGAATGGAAAGTTTTTCGGTTTCGATGAAGCAAGGTCCATTCTTGGATAATGGCTGGGTATTTAAATTTCGCTTAAACAACAGCAGACAGCATTGTGTTTTAGAAGCATTAAATTCTACTCTGTTAATGATTTCTGAATCAATTATGCTGTTATTATCAGAATTTTATGAGCTTATGAGCAGGAACGTGCGTCAGGAAAAGAATGTGAAGTAGCAGCTAAGAGATCAATAATGAAAATTAAGAACAGTGTCGGAGACAGAACGGAGCCCTGTGGAACACCAGTATTTGTTTTGTGAATATCAGACTTAAAACAATCCAATACAACTTAAATTGAACGTTCCGAAATGTAACTTCTAATCCATTGACGAAGAAAGTCATCAATCACAAAAGCACGCATTTTCGACAAAAGGGCTTAGTGTCGAACTCTGTTAAATGCAACTATTTTGCTTTTTCCAGCGTTAGGATGGAGAATGAGGCAGAATTTCTCATATTTTTGCCCAACGGCCACATATTTTTACCACCTTTGGGACATTGTAGTATTTTTTGTCTCAGCTGTGGTAGTATTGAAATCACACGTTTAAGAAAGACGTTGCAGTAATTCCTGGCTCGTTTAAACCTTTTTTTGGTTTTCCTCTGTCGGGTTGATCTTGAAAAACCGAAAAAGCATTTCTCTGTTCCTGACTGCCTCTTTACAACTCGAGTCGTACCATACCTTTTCTTTTAGTTTGATATTCTTCATCATATGAGAGATAAAGGATTTCATTCCAAAGAGGATATTATCTGTAATTATATCAGCAGCGTTATCAAATAAACAAGGTGTTAAGACCGCTCCAATTGACTTTCTCGTATTGCCAACGGTTCTTTTATGAATTTTTTCTCTAACTGTGTGTTGGGAGTGCGAGAAATTGCTGATATGATACAATGGTTCGTCGAGCCTAGAGGGGAAAACACATCAGGGTGAGAAGTCAAAACAAGTCCAAGGTGTTGACGGTATGACTGTCAACGTTCGATATCCGCTTGGACTCACTTACAAACTGCGCAAAGTTATTTTCCACGGCGAAGATCTCAACACACCGTCCTTCAAGTGTTGTCTGTCGAAGGCACAAAGAGTTGTTTTATTATATTGATTATATTGAAATCGCCCATAGTAAAGATGGGAGTCAGACAGCGCATCAAACTCGTTAAAGGTCGGATTGCTCTCCAGTTTGGGGCTTCTGTAAATAAAGAAATTTCCTTATGAAGATGGAATTTTAACTGCAGGAAATTGAATTCCAGATTATAAGAAGGACTACATTATGGTGGAGTTTGATAAGCTACATCTTTATGTACGTAAATGCTGAGAGAAAAATAATGGCACTAGTTCGTAGCCAGGTAGCTTTAGGACAGAGTGATCTAAGTGGTGTGGGTTGGGATCTACCTGTTATTCACAGACGTGCACGTATGCAGAAAAGTGATAATTTTTTAATCCGCGAATATTAGCTACTATATATCCACCCTAAATTCTCGCATGCACGCATAATTAAACCATTTTTCTTGGTTGACTTTGCTGTTGGATCTATTTGTAGGTTGAAGTTGCTGGATTGGCCTTCTTTATAGATCTTGTTAAAACTCCAAATTCGGAGATAAAATTTAAAATCGACAGATCCATGAGTGTGGCGGTAAGGGTATTCTGATACAAATCGTGATAATCTTCCTTCAATATCAATTTTGGTAGAAGCTTTAACTTTGAAATGTGAGTAATTGACGAGAAGTTAGTTACATCGAATGAAACCTCTAATTTCATGCGGTCAGAAGAAATGTTCACTGTCTCGCGTACTCGCTTAATTCAAAGATCTCGCTTTCCATCAAAAAACAGCAATCTATGCCTGGGCATGCTGTGCCACGAATAAAAGGGTACTCTCGCTAATGATTCCGTTTAGTACTAGGCAGGCAATTAAAAGCATCTGGTTGATTAAGTATCTTATCGCTCTTGATATCAGAAGTTTTGTCTTGATACGATATCCCTTTACATATTTGATCTTAAAAAAAGTTAATTATTATCAAGTTGAACTATATATGTACACACTCATACCGTTATCAGAAGTGACCCGCACTAAAATACGAGTACATGATACTCATGTTCATGTGCCGTGAATCTTTTGTAAAAAGTCACGTAACTGCTTCCCGAAAATCTTAATCTTGAGCTGGTTATGTACGTGCTTCTTGTATAAAGTCAATCAATTAAGTTTATTTGAAAAAAAAAAATCAACTTTCGTTGACATTCTCGGCAAGTTTCACTTTACTTAACTTAATCTTGTCAGCAAGAGTTCTAATTAAAGAAATTAAAACAAAAAAATTTTCTCAAACTTTAAGCGGACATTTTTCTTTAAGGAGTCATACAATTTGTCTGTTTCATCTTAATTGATTGCCTTAAACGAATTTCACTCGTAACGAATGTAACGAATCAAACAATTTAAAGAGTTTTAATGACAATGCGTAAAGGATAAATATGGTTTGGGCTTGTGGTGTACTGTACTTGTACCAAAAAGCACAGGAAGATCCCTATCTACTCGTCAGGAGTAACAAGCTTAACGCGAAATCAAATTCAGAAAACCAACTAATACCGTTGAAATTGTTGTGCACAAGATGTCGTCCTCTACCATGCCATGTCCTCAGACACAAAAATGCAATTAACCGCATTGTCACATTTATTGTATTGATTTTTATCGGCCTCAACAATTCCCACTGAGATTTCGAAAATTTTGAACGGATTCTGCCCTCGACAATTGGCCGGCCAGTCATATACAATTCGATTTGTTACCTACACGTTTTATGGGCTACGAGGAGGACATATCGCACTCTACACCCATTCAGATACAATAATTCGTGAATTCGTACTACATGCCGGAAAACATTGGTATATTGAACTCGGAGGTCATCGCATGGCGTATGGATGGACTATTGGACAATTGTCGCAAAAAAAAAGTATATTGCTTTTTAACCGAAGAATTCGCCCACGGGCGACCTTGATATACATTTTAGTGTTCATTTTAGTCCCTGTGGCACAGACCAAATCAGATATTCCATGGATGGAAAATTAACAACCATCGAACTTGTCAAAAGTTACACAGGCTCCAGGGTAGATAAACGAGAACTGGTCGCAAAATAAAATAGGCCGGCCGGTCATAAAACTTAATTTAATATTTTCGCCTTTGCCCTATCTATACTCTTTTCACGTTGTCATGCCGCCCTGTGGTGTGACTTGGGTGGAGATATGTAATCGGGATAAGTTTGAAACACAATTAATTATACTTATCTCGTTTTTTCTCCCCTGTTTTTTTTTTTTTTTTTTTTTTTTTTTTTTTTTGCGTGCCTTTTTTTAATGAAATGGCTTTTATTTTTGCTCAATTTTGAACTGATTTTCGTGTCCTTTCTTTTATGATACTTAGAACTTTTAGTGCGAGTACGAGTGCAAATTTACCTTAGTCATTATCTTGCGTTGTCTAAATCACAGATTAGAAGAAGTTCAGGATTTAAAGCCTGAAGTCATTTTAGAATATGCGTCCTTTGTCGTTGGCAATTACTGGAATTTTGTCCTTGTTAGTGGCGAGGTTTAATGAGTTAAATACGGTGTCCTCACTGAAAGCGATGTATTACTTACTATACAGTAGAAAGTAAATGTGATTGGGAAAAAAGCAAATTGGGAGGTATGTACGAGTACGTGCTGCCGCAGGACATAATATTTTTGTATGTCGTCTGTGGCGCAAATATACATTTATCAAAAACATAAGTTTGTGAAGAGCATGCTTTTCTCAAAAATATAGGACTCCCCAGATAATAATTCGAAAAAGGCCTTATAAAACTCATAAACAACATTCGATTTGTAGAGGGTGCGTTCTATTTTTAAGGTCGATTTTGTTTGGTTGGCTATTTTTTGTCAGTTTATATTTGACAGCTAAGTTCGGTTTCAAGAAAGAACTGAAAGTTATAAAGTGCGAATTTGTTCCTTCAAATCGAAGCTTCAAATTGTCACAACTGGAAGTGGAAGATGTTCCTTATTCCGCTGATTATATCATTTGGGCTGGGAGTCAATGAAGAGCACGGATTAAGGTATGTGAATCTAATTTCTTTGGAATATGGTAACATACGAAAGAAACCTTAATTATCTGTTATCCAGGAATCAAGTGGGACATCTCAAAGTGACTGTAGAAGTGGTAAATACGTCAAACGCAAAAACATACGAGAAGAAACAATTATGTAAATTCGTGGTAAGAAAAGGAATGCGAAAAAGCAAGACAAAAATCATTTTCTTGGCTGAAGCTATTTCGCAACTCCAACAAAGATATTTCCAATCAAATGTATACCGACGCCATGCCATGCAATAGAAAGAAAAAAACTTACTACGAATCGAAAGCATTCAAATTAGACCAATGTAATAGTGTGGCCGAGTTTTGGAAAATAGCTAAAAAATTTAATAGTAACTGAGCTGCTAGAAAAACTATATATAGCTCTCAATAATGTATTGGAGTATGAAATAATTTCCATTTTAAGGAAGCAATAATTTTTCTAATCCATAAAAAAGGATGCAAATTCTGCTAATAATCGTGGAATTTCAATCTTAAACACTTTCCTATGAAATTTTCACGGCGGTGCTACAAAAAATCTTACAGCCAACAATATTCTTCACGAATTTCAGGCAGGATTTAGACCTGGCTATTTAAAATTAGACCATATTCTTACTAAAAGGAATTGCCAATTCATTCAGTGAACCAAAATATAGTCTTTGTACTAAACAATATGGAAATCTCGATAAAATTTGGTAGAGCCCTCCAAAATTTGTAGAGGATACAAAATTTGTAGCGAGACACTATCGAAGTGGTTTCAAACATAAACTGGAGTAAGGCAATGTTGTTCACTAAGCCCAGTCTTATTTGCAATCTTTACTGAGGATATTCTCGACGTTTTACCAGGTGCTAATATGCTAATATGCTAATTTATTAATCAAAGCATTCTCTTTGCCGAAGATTACGTGCTTCTAACACATTCAAATTCAAAACACTGCAAACGATGATTAATCGGCCGGCCGTTCAAGAGAAAGTAAAGGAAAGATGGTCTTTTAATGGAGATCAAATAGAAATAGCCATCTTGAAGTGCTTTTTTCTGCCTGCTTCTGTGGTATCTTTAAATGTATGAACATAAAATCAAAGTTTTTGGTTAAGTTAACTAATTTCAATTAGATATGGAATATCTAGAAGGGTATATTTATCTAAAATAAGTGGTTGCATAACTCGTGTGGTTAAACACGTTTGCAAATTGAAGTCACTTAACCGGTGTTAACCGGTTCCTGGTTGATGTGATGTCTTAGCTTTGTGAAGTGCGTTCTCACGTATTTAGAAATTGTCTTATCTGCAGTATCTAACATAGATTAAGGTCGCTTTGTAAGTCCGTATTCTGTACATACCATGGAGCTCTGACAATAACTTTATTTTGGAATCTTTGAATTATGGCAATATTTGTTTGGGAAATACATCCCCATAGCTAAATACCGTATGTCCATACTGGTTTTAATTTCTGTTTATATACTAAAGGTTTTTTATGTACTGATAAATGCGATGAGCCGGTTAACCACTTTTAATTTGATGTAAAGCTCGTCTTTTTTCTTCATCACATGTTCCTTCCATCTTAGCTTGGAATCTAAATTCATTTTTAGGTACTTAGGTGCATTAGAGTAAGGAACTTGAACATCTGAAATAAATCTTGGCATATGGTTAACTTTTCTGTTGGTGAAATCGAGCTGTTTAGATGAATTCGATTCTTTTTGGTCTAGTTGAGGACTTCATTTATAGCAGTTTGAAGAGAATAAGTTGATTCTATTCTATTTTTGCAACTGTAAGTATAGCTGTGTCATCAGTAAACGTAGCTATTTTGCAATTTGAAGGTGTTGATAAGTCGTTAGTAAATAAAAGGTATAACGCTGGGCCTAGGATACTTCCTTGTGGGACCCCAGCATTGATTTCTTTCAGTTCAGAAAAGGAATTACCTTATTTAATTCTATCATATCTGTTTGAAAGGTACGATTTTAGTACTTCTGTATAGGTATTCCTTTGGAAAAAGTAAGGCCTTCGTGCCAAACTTTATGAAATGCGCATCATTTTTTTTTCCAGAATTTTTTCGATGATGTCGGTAATTCGGTGTACCTGTTATATGGTAGAATGCCTATCTCTGATACCAAATTGATGAATTGGAATCATAAAAGGTGATTCATCGTGAGGTTTGATTTATAGTTTAAAATAAAGGACATAAATTTGAAAGCGAACTTAAAATTTTTATTATCAGTTAAAAGAACAATTCATGGCATTTAGTTTTTGAAAATGATATTATGTAAATGTTGGACATGACTACGTTTGAGGTGGTCCTTTCGGAAGATCGAATTTTGGGCGACTTGCCGAGCATAACGACTGGTATCTTGCGAATAACACGAGTAATGTTGGCTTCCAAAGCGTCAATCGTAGCTGGCTTATTACTGAAAACCTGAAACTTTAGATATCCACAGAGAAAATAGTCCAAAGGTGTGATATCGCACGATCTAGGCGACCAATTTACAGTAGCAAAACGTAAAATTAAGTGCTCACGAAAATGATTTCTCAACAAGTCCATTGTTTCACGCGCTGTATGGCTCGAAGCGCCGTCTTGCTGAAACCAGAGCTCACCGACAACATGTGTTTGAATTTCAGAAAGCACATAGTTCGTTAACATGCCGCAAAGACGATTACCATTGACAGTATCATTCTGATTTGCCACATTTTTGAAAAAATATGGACCAATGATTCCACCAGCCCATAAGCCACACCATACCGTTGTTTTTAATGGATGTAATTGTAGCTCTTGGTACTCTTCGGGTTGCTCATTAGCCCAAATACGTCAATTTTGTTTATTAACGTATCTATTGAGTCAGAAATGAACAAAATTTCACGATAAAACACCGGATTTTCATTGAGTTTTTCCAGATCCTATTCACTGAAAATATGACGCAAATTCAAGTTGCCTGACTTCAATTCTTGCACAAGTTAAATTTTGTACGCTCGTAAAATACGCCAAGTTGTTGAATACGCCAAGCCAAGCTGCTGAGAACGACGCCGAATCGATTCGTCACGATCTTCGCGTACACTCTCAGCTACAGTTGCTTTAGTCTCTTCACTACGTGCTGGATGTGATCTAACCGGTCGAGTATCATCCTCTAACGTAAGCTGGGACTCAAATTTGCGAATGGTATTAGCAATAGTTGTGTCAGTAGGTCGATTATGCGCACCGTAAGTTCCTCGAATCGCACGAAAAACATTTCTCACAGAACGCTGATTTTTGTAATACAGCTGAACAATTTAGAGACGCTGCACAGTGTCGCGAGACTTTACCATAAATACATTTCTCGAATTTTTTTTTGGTCAAATTTGTTATAAAGGAACATAATTTTGAATAAATTCTCCAACCAATTTAGGGGGTTATAAATTTTTTTGCATTAATTTATAAGTGCGGGTAAGCTTTACCGTCGCATTGAAATCATTTGTGCAAACTTGTGCACATTTATCAGTGTGAAGCTGTTAAATCATCTAAAGTGAATATTGTTCTTTAGAAATTACCGTTTTATATTTCTCAAGATGTCAGGAATTGGTAAGTATTGAACATTTAATATGACTCAGAAAACTGAATCTAAAATAAATTTCAATCAGAGTTTTTAAAAAATCACATCAAAATACATTTTTGATTTTCTGATATATTGTAGTTTAATAACTACACTTTAAGCTAGGAAATTCTTAATGTGCGCTGACTGCGATTTATGAGATATTTATTTTTAGGTTCAGAAACTCGACAAATAAAAAATAGAGAATATTTCGAAATATGGCGTTCAGCAGACCTTAACGAAGAAATTAATGCTGTTTACCAATACATTTTAAGTTATCATCGCTTAGAAGAATCTCCTCAACTACTTAAAGAAAGCATAAAAAAAACCACAAGGTTTTTTTCTATGAGAACGAGTACGTATTGGAAATCTAGACTACTGAAACCAGAAATACTAAATAAAAAGTATAAAAATTGGTTTAGTAGCAATTTGCCAACTGAAAAGGTAGTAAAAGAATGAACTCGAATTTGCGGCTAAATGGTCGTCTAATAAGACACATGATAAAGATGATTCGTCTTCACTGTCACCTTTTGACGCATTAGGCTTGTGTATAGATTGTTAAAAGTTTTAATGTTTTATAATGTAAAGTTTCTCTTTGTTAGTCTCTAAATGATATTTTTTCTTTTCTTGAATTTCGATCCTATCAAACCATTGTATGATTTAGGATTCTCTTATACTGGATTAGCTTTGTAATATTCTAATGTGTACTCATACACTCTTATATAGGGTTTTCCAATGGGACTTGACAACTTTGAATTTAATTTGTGAACGCACTCTTTCACTAGTCATCAAACTGTCACTGTCAATTTATTCAGTAAACTCAACATTTTCATCATAGTAAAGTACACTAACGAGCTACGTTCTCCTATTGGGTTCGGGAGAAGATGCGCCAAGATGATGAATTTCATAGCAAAATCATCTTCAGTGACGAAGCTCATTTTTAGCTCAATGGGTTCGTCAATAAGCAAAATATGCGTTATTGGTCGGGTGAAAACCCCCATGTGCCTCATGAATCACCACTTCATTTACAAAAAGTAATTGTTTTTGGTTTGCCTTTTATTTAAAAAAAAAGTTGTCAAGTCGTTATTAGAAAACCCTATATATTTGTGATCTACTAACGGATCGAAAGAATCTCAGCCAACCATCGAAAAAAAATTCGATGATATTGAGGAGGAACTCATGATATATGTTCAACGCCAACAATTTCAATAAGGAAATTGTTGATCAAAAGCTTATAAAAGTCGATGACATGAAAAGGTTGCTGACTATCAAGATGTGGCTATAGGTATGATTACACGCTTAAATTCTCGACTTTGCAAGCTCCGACAGAAATAGAACCCACAGGTAACGAACGTCAATACATCACTTGGCAATACAACAGATGGTTGCACACTGCCCCATTAAACTTCCTACATTGCCTATAAGAAAATTCGATGGCAATTTCCAAGAATGGCTTCCCTTTTGGGAACAGTTTCGGGCAGCAGTACATGAAAATACAAATTTGGCGACAACAGACAAATTCAGTTATTTGGAGTGTTTGTTGTGTTACGATCTTCTGAAATGTGTTACGATGCAACTATCTGCCTTCTACAAGAGCAATATGGCGATACAGAGCGGCTCATCCACAAGCAAATGCAACAGCTTATCTCCCATCGACATATACATTCGAAGACAGATGTTACAGGTTTGCGGAATCTGTACAGTTCAATTACAACCTGCAGTCGCACTCTTACATCATTGCGCATACCACCCAGTCAATACTTCGTAATGTTGAAATCCATTTTACTCCGTTGTCTACCCACCGATCTTCGTGTGGAATATTTTCGCACAATGGAAGGCGATAATGATTGTTCATCAGCCAAATCAATGCAAAAAAGTATCTCTACTCTTTCTAACAGTGGAGATAAGCAGGTACAGAGCATATTGAACTTTTTAAAGAAAGAAGTGGAATCACTAGAAAGAAGTCCAGTTGTCCCTGTCACAGCACCCAGTACTGCAATTAGTTTATTTTATCCGAGCAACAAGGACGAGTGTCTCTTTTGCGCATCTGACAAGCACAACACTAAAGAATGCTATAGCAAAATCAATATTACAGAAAAGAGAGAGGTATTGCAAAAAAACGGACGATGTTTTCGTCGTGGTAAACGTGGACACTCTTCTAAAAAATGTTGCAGGGCAAAGTTTTTGTCGTGTCGAAAATGTAAAGGAAAAGGCATGTCATCGATGTGCGACCCTCCTTTCAAGCCAAAATCCTACCCACTGTTATTTCAGAAACTAGTGTAGCACAAAATGTTTTGGATGTTTGCGCGTATAATTCAGATTTTCAAAATGCAATCGTCTTTTTGAAGACGGCTCGGGGCATAACCGCAGCTCCGAGCAGCAAAAAAAAAAAAACATTTTAATTCGCTTACATTCGGGAGATTTTGGTTGCTAAACTCAACCTTATTTGCATTGGATACGTCAACATCTCAGTGGTACCATTTGGCAGCAGGAAAAATCTCCATTTAAGCAACTGAAAAAAAATATAAATCTCCATAATAAGTCAGTTAAGCAACAAAAGTCTGGAGATAGAAGCATAACTTGTGCCTGATATATTTGTGGACCTATTGTCTGCTCCTGACAGTTCCTGTCCTGTATACCATGGTCTCCAATTAGCTGATTCCAAACATGTGAACATCGAATCAAAGGATGGACTCAGTGTTCTAATTGGTTCCGACTTTTACTGGGGTGTCGTAACCGGAAAGCAACGAAGAATTTCGTCTGCCTTGACAGCTGTAGAGACAAATCTCGGTTGGACTTTACAAGGACCGCTCTCAGTTTCGGGTAAGAGTAATGATTTAACCAGTAACTCATGTATTTCTTTCATTCCCAGTACCAATTTGATACTTCCTTCTGTGCACGATGTCGATATAACATCCTTTGGGTCTTTGGAAACCATTGGTTTTCAAAGTGAAGAACTTGAAAATGAATGTTCGACTAATGGATTAAAAAGCATTACGAAAAAGGGCCAGCGATATGAAGCTACATTACCGTGGAAAAAACCAGGCATACTTTTAGGCAAAACAGAAAGGATGCGGTGAAGAGATTAGATATGCTTACTACCAGATTGTTAAGAGTCCCTGCAAAATTTAATGAATACAATGCCGCCATACAACAGTTGATTGCAGATGGAATCGCTGAGCCAGTTCCGAAAGGTAAACCTTCTAATCTTGTATTTTATTTACCGTACAGATCCGTTTACAAGTCAGAAAGCACAACTACTAAGATGAGAATTGTGTTCGATGCTTCGTTGAATGATCAGTTATATGTGGATGCGAACCTGCTGCCGGATATATTCAATGTCCTACTAAAGTTTCGGCTCGGACGTTTTGGCATTATTGCGGATGTGGAAACGGCTTTCCTCCAGATTTCTTTAAATGAAAATGACCGTGACAGTCATCGTTTTATTTGGCACTCTTCTTTGAAATCGTCCAGCCAGAACCACGAAAACGAAGACTACAGAATGACGAGGGTCACGTTTGGGGTGAAATGTAGTCCCTTTCGTTTAACAGCAACTTTACGACTGCACTTTACTCGCGAAGGAAACCAGTTTCCTCATACATGTGAGATATGAAGGGGTAGCTTTTATATGGGAGACCTGGTAATGAGTGTCGATACGGAAGAAGAAGGCGAACGAGTTAGCAAAGAAGCCGTGAAGATATTGAAAAAAGCTTGCATGAACCTAAGAAAATTCAACTGCAACAGTCCGCTCATCAGAAAGTCTCTTGGTTCTAGTGATACACCAGCCATGCAAAAAGTGTTAGGCCTTAGATGGTTTGTATTGTGTGATGAACCAACAGTGCCTTTAGAATCCGTTGAAAGACTTATCACTTTTAAAGTAAATAAGGGCACTAAACGATTTTTTCTACAAACAATAGCGAGAGTTTTCGATCCTTTGGGGATGCTGGGACCCGTTACTGTCAAGATTAAGATATTATTCCAATCCATTTGGAAGTAAAAATTAATGTGGGATGAAGGTCTTACTTTTGATTTGCTGACTGAGTGGGAAACATGTGCACAAAGTATGATGCATATTTGCCGACACCAGCATGAAGGCATATGGGGCAACGGCCTACGTAAAAAATACGTTGCCTTCAGCAGAAAACAACGCATAGTTTATGTGCCAAAAATAGAGTAACTCCATGAAAACAAGACGGAACCAAAGAGCTTACGTTGCCAAAGCTGGAGCTAACTGCCGCCTTAATAGTATCACCGTTGTGCTCATATCTATAGAAATGATTCTACATTCAAAAATTTTACCTATGGACGGATTCAAAAATCACTTTAAGTTGGATTCAAGGGGAACTTAGTCGTTGGAAACCCTTTGTGCAAAGTTGAGTTGCGGAAATCCGTCATCATACATCAATTAAAGACTGGTATCATTGCTCTAGGAAAGAAAACCCAGCCGGTCTTCTGGCAAGAGATATAACGGCAGAAGCGCTACTCTCTTCTGATTTGTGGGCACACGGACCAGCATGGCTGAAGGATGACAAATATTACAAGCATGACTATACCCCAACGGATCCTGGTAGTACCGCAAAGTTGGCATTATTGATGACAATCTCTGTTTCTCCTATTTCTCGCAAAAAACCTCTTTTGCCATATGAAAACTACGGAACATGGAAACGCTTGACCAGAGTGACTGGTTTCGTTTTGAAATGTTTGTGGTTGTGCAAAACTAATAAACGATCGCCTGCGTATTTATACTCAGTTAGCAGAAGAATCTTCCGAATTGAAGCATCCCATCATCTTGCCACCAAATAGTCTTCTCGTTGATCTTCTTATTGACGAATATCACCAAAATACTGTGCATGGAGGGGTAAATGTTGTGCTGTCACAACTAAGAAAACTGGCGGCAAGTAGTCAAAAAGAGGATCAAAAGATGTGTCATCTGCCAAAAGCTATGGAGTAAGCCTGCTGCACAGCCATTTGGGCCTCTACCTATTGAAAGATTAAAGCTCTCGCGTCCCTTTGATAACGTTGGTGTCGATTTTGTCGACCAATTATACTGTTTTGAGCAAGGCAATTGTGATAGAAACAAAGCATATCTCATGGTCTTCACATGTGCTGCTGTGCGGTCTGTGTATTTGGAATTGGTTCCCAGCTTATTCACCGAGTGTTGCTTAATGGATCTTAGATGTTTTATTGATAGAAGAGGAATACCATCCGTAATATATTCCGACAATGCATGGACATTTCGAAGAGCGGCCCTAGAACTAGATGCTGGTAGTCCAGCTTTTGGAGATGTGTAAAAATAACGTTTTCTCACAGATCAACGCATAAAATGGAAGTTTATTGCTGAACGAGACGGTGTTTCCCTTTTAAAGATTTTTCGTAAGGCTTGTATATAGATCTTGATTTATCATATCGCAAATATTATTACAAGATAATGAAAGTAAGAGATGAACTAATACCTAATACAATTCGTAGTACCGAAACCATGGTAGAAGTTGATTTACAAGGTTTATAACATAAAGCTACTGAATCCATTGTAAAAACTGCAGAGGGGAAGACATAGAATTTTCTCCAGATTCTTCTTTGAAATTGATGTGTAAGTGGGGTTTCGACGGCTCATCAGATCATAGTACTTATAAACAAAGGTTTCCCAACGTTGAAAATACAGACGAATTTTTATTTTTAACTGCGTTAGTTCCAATTCGATTAGTAGATATTAATACAGAAAATGTAAAATGGCAATGACTAAAAACTCGACATACTTCTGTCGACCTATTCACTAAAGAAAATAGTAATCTTATAAAGGAAGAAGAAAACAGAGTAAATCAATTAATAAATGATTTAGAAAGCTCCGTTATAAAATTAAAAGAACCTAGAAAAGTGGTAACGGTTTCTTATGGCATGATTTTTACAATGGTTGACAGTACATATATAACAAACATGTTATATATGTGGAGCAACTCCTAAACAGATGAATTTACCATCAGTGTTTGACAGAATTCCTAATATAACAACATTTAAATATGGACTGTCAACGCTTCATAACTGGATCAGATCGTTTGAATTCTTACTGCATGTTGCCTACAGGTTACCTTTGAAGTGTTGTCAAGTTCGAGGTAAGATAAAACAGAAACTATTAAACCAAAAGAAGCAAAGAATTCAAAAGTATTTTAAAGAAGACATGGGCCTTATAGTCGATAAACCTAGACCCGGGTACGGATCAACTAATGATGGCAACTCAGCCAGAACCTTTTTTAGAAACTATACGCTTTCTAGTGAAATAACTGGCATTGAGCAAAGTTTAATTGAAAAGGTTTTCTAGAACTTCTTAAGTAAACAAACGATCACTATTTAAGTTTGTACTCGTGGTACAATTTACCAACATCGATACATAAGATATTAGTTCATTCATCCAAATTGATACAGTCTTTTAATATGCCAATTGGGAAATTGTCTGAAGATGCTTTGGAAGGAAGGCACAAAAATGCAAGCAAATTTAGGGAAAAGCATACACGGAAAAGCTCAAGATCAAACACTAATCATGATCTATAGTAATTATCATTGTGCTATTTATTTCGGACCCTTTTATCTCAACCATCAGATCGGGAAATAAAAACAAAAACGATATATTAGACCCTATTTTAAGACAATTTTTAGACGTAGATTAAAAATATATCAGTAAAACATGATATTTCATATCTTTTAGTATGTAATTTGTAATAAAAAAAATAATTTCCTAAAATTTAGAATTATGATAAATTCCTGTATGAACTCAGGACACTGTGCGCTGTTGTGATTTGAATCTTTCCATGATAATTTGCCAAGCGATAGTAAACAAAAATGACAAAAAAGTTTGATAGGAGTCACACGTTCTCTGTCAAAGAAAGCCTTTTGAAAATAAAAATTCAATATGAATCACCTCTTATTTCCACCAATGATAAAAAAGTTTAATCTCTTAAAAAAAAATTCATGTATAAAACTCATCCAAACAAAATAACCCACTCAACTATGTATATACTCGTATTTTAATTCAAATCTATCGCTTCATATTTTTCATTGTAACTAAGATTTAAAATTTTTATAAACAACGAATTCGCAATTCAATATATTCAAACTTAACTAAAGACTAATCGCTAAACTGTTATATTTTCACTAATTTTTTTTTTTTTTTTTTGTTATTATATTCATAGTTTGTGTTCTTATCAATCACTGTGTATTAAAATCAATGTACATTGTCATGTGAGCCTCTCTCTAGTATAGGGTTTTCTAATAACGACTTGACAACTTTTTTTTTTAAATAAAAGGCAAACCATTTGAGATATTTCAAAAACTTTATTATTGGCTTGAAGTACAATCAAAACATTTATGAATGGAACTCGACTTCGTTCATATGGCCACCGCGGGCACGTTTGCAGCGGTCGATTCGTTGGACCCAACTTTCAACGACTCGGCCACACATTTGGGCCGAAACGGTCGCTATTTTGCGTTCAATGTTGGCTCTGAGCTCTTCCAACGTCGTCGGCGTGCTGGCATAAACAAATGACAACGTAGCCCCACAGAAAATAGTCAAGCGGCGTTAAATCGCCCATGTTTTTAGATAACACGCTCACCATACTTACTCTTCAATTAATCTATTGTAGCGTGTGCTGTGTGGCTTGTGGCACCATCCTGTTGAAACCACATGTCGTCCAAGTCCATATCTTCCAATTCGGGCCAAAAATAATCGGTGATCATGGCACGATAACGCTGACCATTCACAGTAACGTGACGATCGTTATCGTCGACGAAAAAATATGGCCCAACAACGCCGCCGGCATCAAAACCGCACCAAACAGTTATTTTTTGTGGATGAAGTGGTGATTCATGAAGCACATATGGGTTTTCACCCGACCAATAACGCATATTTTGCTTATTGACGAACCCATTGAGCCAAAAATAAGCTTCGTCACTGAAGATGATTTTGCGACTCCGAATATCTGTAAAAAAATTTTTATAATTTGCAGACGTTGCTCGTTAATGTACTTTACCATGATAAAAATGTTGAGTTTAGTGAATAAATTGACAGTGATAGTTTGATGATTAGTGAAAGAGTGCGTTCACAAATTTAATTGAAAGTTGTCAAGTCCCTATTGGAAAACCCTATATAACACTTTGACTAATTTTCAATTATGCTTCGAATTATCAAATTTGCTTTCTCTCGTTCCCTTGGAACTAAAGTACAAGAGGCACCACACCAGAAGAACACTAAATATACTATAATAAATAAACTTTGTATTTTGTATCCATAAATTTATTGCATGATTTGTTTTTTTTGGACATATCGCATGTACATATATTAATTTCAACTAAAACGCTTTTCTAATATTTTAGACAAAATTGGTAAAAGAGAGATGGGTCTGTAGGATGATGGTTCGTGAGGATCATTTCCTGGTTTGGGGATCATAATGACGTCTGCTACTTTCCACTGACAGGGAACATGGTTCAAGTTAAAACACACGTTTATTAAAATTGCCAGTTTAGGCAAAGCTCTTGGTGGTAGCTTCTTTAGGACTTCGGAAATTATTAAATCGTAGCCAGGTGATTTTTTCCGCTTCAGATAAATTTCAATAATTATATTAATCTCGATAGGTGTGACAAAAGTATTTTTTTCATTCGGTTGCTGCACTTCTGGCCATACTTTATCAACTGGTGATTTGTTGGGTTGAAAAATATTCATTAGATACTTAGCAAATACGTCGGCCTTTTTGGCGTTTGTCCTAGACCAGGTGTTCCTTGATCTTAAATGTGGATTCTGTTGTATGGAACGTTTAAAGTATTTAGTGGACTTCCAAAGAGAGTATTCTGTTTTCTTATCGGCTGTAGGGTAACTTACAATTCGGTGAAATGATTGGTTTTTGAACTCCTTTATTTGGCGTCTTATCAGTTTAATTAATTTATTGAGCTGTGACTTGTACCGCGGATATCTCGTTTGTTGCCAATTTTTTTCTAATCTTTCTCTTTTCATTTATTAGGTTCATTATCAGTCCTTTGTTCAGTAAAACTAAGTACTTCTCACTCTAGTTCAGTTTAATAGTTATTAGTTTGTTAAAATTTAAGTTTTGATGTTACATAAATTCAAAATATAAAATATTGGAGATTGATCAGAATTCAAATTTGTTGTATTACGAAGAAGTCAATAAAATTTGGTATTTTATCACTTTCTGTGGGCCAACGCGTTTTTTTTTTATGATCGGCGCGCGCTCAAGGGGTTTTTGTACCCTTAAAATGTTCGTACACAGCCCGGGCGAAGGAAATTTAGGGAGGAAGAAAAGACAGGTACCGATGTATATTGTTTTTAAATGTTTGCAAGTCATAACGACCACTGAGGTCGGCAGCGCATTCCATAAGCGAGTTGTACGGCTTAGGAAAGAATCACGATATTTTAGAGTACGTCCGAAAATGACTTGAGGGTATACTGATGAGGAATAAATTGGATTAGAAGTAGCAGACAAGAGATCATTAATGAAAATTAAAAAGAATGTCGGAGACAGAACGGAGCCCTAGGGCACACCAACATTTATTTTGTGAATATTAGACTTGAAACTGTCCAAGACAACTGGAATTCAACGTTCCGAAAGGTAGTTTCTAATCCATTGAAGAAGAGAGTCATCGATCCCAAAAGCATGCATTTTCGACAAGAGAGCCTGATGCCAAACTCTGTCCAATGCCTTAAAAATATCAAGTGCAACTATCTTGCTTTCGCCAGATTGACCAGTGGACCTGTTGCTACGAAAACCAGATTGCCGGTCATTCAGAAGTTTTCGTGTTTCGAGATATTTCATGAGCTGACGGTTTATCAGCGTTTCCATGATTTTGAAAAGAAGGGACGTAAGTGCAATATGTCTGTAGGAGAATAGAGAAGAAGATTCGCCTTACCAATGGAGATAAAATCACATCCTTCCTTTTAAATTTCTTTTAATATACTAGGTGGAGTGAAAAGTGACCTCCATGACCGCCAGAATGCGGTCTGTTACTGCAAAAAATGTTCATATTTAGACAGACATGCCAAATTTCAGTGGGAAACTGTCTTTAGTTTTGTTTTGACAGCTGATTGCTGTTGACGTGTTTGGTATCATGTTGAGTATGGACAAAAACGATTTTCGTTCTCTCAAACAATATTTTATGAGAGGTTAAACGGCGAAGGAAACAAAAGAAAAGTTGGATAAATATTATAGGACTAATGTTACGTCAGATTACACCGTCAAATATTGGTTTCGAGAGTTTCGTGGTGGCCCCAACTCCACTAACCGATGCGGTTACAGAGGACAATGTCAAAAAAATACATGAAATGGTGTTGGCTAACCGGAAAGTGAAGGTGCGCGAGCTAGCAGATACCACAAAGATTAGTACTGAGCGCACATGCCATATTTTGGGCAATATTCTGCATATGAAAAAGTTATCCTTCCGTTGGGTGCCGCGCATACTCGCTCCTGACCAAAAACACGAACACGAGAGCACTTCGAAAAAGTGTTTGGACTTGCTGATGCGGAATCAGGCGGACTTTTGGCGTCGATTGGTAACTGTTGATGAAACTTGGATCTACTATTACACACCAGAGAACAGAATGAGTGCCCCGCAATGGAATGAAGCTGGCACCAGTGTTTCGAAGCGGACGAGGGAGGCTCGATGGGTCGGAAAGGTTATGGCGTCGGTTTTCTGGGGTTGTCATGGCATACCCTTCGTGGACTCCCTCGAAAAAGGAAAAATCATCAACAGCGAGTATTACTGTGCATTATTGGAGCGATTGAAGGCCGAAATCGCTGCAAAACGGCCTCACATAAAGCGAAAAAAATTTTGTTTTTCCAAGACAATGCACCAGCGCACAAGAACATCGCAACCATGGCTAAAATCAATGAATTCCGGCTCCAATTTGCCCGATTTGACTCCCTCGGACTATTATCCCTTCCCAAACCTCAAAAGATCATCAATAAAAAATTCAGCTCAGGCGAGGAAATCATCGACGCCACGGAGGAGTATTTTGCAGACATTCCGGAAAATTACTTTTCGGACGGGATCAAGAAGTTGGAAAATCGCTAGAATAAGTGAATCAAATTAAAGCGACTATATTGAATAAAATAAAAAAACATTAAAAAAAATTTTTTTTTTTTCAATCTAGTAGTAGCTCAGGTCCTTTTATTGTGGTTAACCTGGAACCTCAAAGTATGTGTTTTGCGTTAAAGTCGCCATCCATTATGAATCAGTTTTTGTGGCGGGCTGTAAACTGAGATATTTTTTGATGTCTAGTTGTACAGTTGTTGCTTAGAACTTTTCCGTACGTATCTGATCTTCTTCAAAATGTTCAATAAATCTTTTTTTTAATAAATAAATAAATTTGGTGCGTAAGATATAATTCAGTAACTGTAGTTCTTCTTTATGGTTAAGCACGTCGTTTGCGTTCCATAACATAATTTTAAGAAATGTAACCATAGGTTGTGATTTGTAAGTACTAATCATTTTTCTCTAGACGCATTTGCAAGCTTGAGATAAACTTGTGTTTCTCATCTAGTTTTATAAGTATTAATAAAAGTAAGTTTTCATCCTTACTTCTAGAAGTCATATGTGCTTGACTTGCGTTTTTAACTATCTCTGCATAATTTGAAGTAAGATTTTCTGTTGGTTCTTTAAGTTTTTCACGTAATGCTTTGGTATTTTCACTTGTATGTATGGAATGTACTTCTTTAGTTTTTACTGCTACGGTAGCAGGCTGGATGTTCCCCATTGCTGTTGCTGCATTTAGGTACTTCTTCTCGTGGTTTGGAACATTCAAGTGTATTGTGGATACGCTCTTAGGTGGTCTAAAAAAATAATTTTTAGTGTGCCCGAAGCACTAACAGTTTGGTATAAGCCTGGATGCCTTAACTGGTTCCATTTTTACAATAGCATTTAACACCTTATTTAGTAGATCTTTTTAATACCTTCTGTCGGTTCAAAACTAGGTAAGAACATGTTGAGTGGTTCCTTAGTTTCCCACTTAATCTTGTTACAGCGTTAACAAGATTTAGGCCTTGTTCTTGTAAATTTAATATAATTAGCTCAGGTTGGCAGGTTCTGTGTAAGTTTTTTTCTATGACTCTAATTTGCCTTCTTTGTCTGTCCTCGTATGAATACCAGGTTTTTGTTATCCCGTTCAGCATTCTTGATAGGTTTCTAGGTTTTTTGACGGTTGATTCAATTATAAAATCTCCCTCGATATACTTCTTGAGCAACGAGTACAGATGTTGATAATTCAAGAGGTCTGTTACTATAATCGGCGGAAGGCGATGATGGGTGGTAACAGTTGCAATTGTAACCGAGGCAGTTTTTTCTTCGCAATTAAGTTGAAGCGGTTTTTTCTTTTTGTTAAATTGGTTGTTTTGTTTAGGTGCAAAATTTTTCAACGTCTTTTTGTCCGATTTGGGTTAACCCTTCCTCATGCTTCAATTTTTGTGTGAGTTTTCTATTTTTCTCCTTTAAAAGCTCCTCATGGAGCTTTCCTTAGACTGAATCACAATTTTTTTTCTGAGGCAAGATCTCCTATCCTTTTTCATTTTATTTTCTTTTTTCGATACATTCTTTGCAAATGCAACAATGGCGTAAACATAGCCCATAATAGCAAATACAAAATTTTCAAAGCGATCGCAAAGTGTGAGGGTACACATCGCATGAAACAATCGAAAAACTCCTAAACAAATCTTTCACCTTCCACCTAGTACATCAAGCTATCCCCTGACAATTTAAACAGGACTATCTCCCTTATTTACTGAAACCCTTAAATTGCTGTTTCCCATCACGTATTGAAAATAGTGGCAAACAGGCAAATAAGGAGGATGTCTAGCTGATACGGTGATTGAATGTTGTGGGATCAATTTGGATCTCAAAATGAAGACACCACAAAGTTGGAAGCTAATTTTCACGCAGGTTATCGTTAAGCTATGTACATCAACAATTTCGAGAAAAAAAGATGTAGGAAAGAGGCGAAATTAACCCATAGAAGAGTATGCAGTCAATTCAGTTACAACACCCAAATTGACTATTTTCAGGGCGAGTATACAACACTTCAAATCTCAATGATATTGAAGCTACGAGGGGAATTAGTCTATTTAAATTTTATACCACACAATTACCCATCCTTTGTGACATACCATATGTAACAGAGGCGAGACTAAGGACTTTTTCCATTTCATAGGAAGATGCGCAACGCTGCGGGAAACAAGGAGACTTTTCCTGGGAAATGATTCACTGGTAAACAGTGATAGTCTTACATGAAATTTGAAGTCCCTTTTCCAGTGGCAGTTCTAGTTATTGAAGTTTGAGTTTTAAAGCTAAAATTTTTTATTACACAAAATAAATTTGACTTAAACTGTCTTTTAAACGACTTCCTTGTAAGAGTCAATTCAGATTAATTACTCTGAATGCTCCAACAATAATCAGCCATCAAATTTTCATTCCAGTGACCCTGATATACTTCTACCATAGTTCGAATGTCCTGGTGGAATCGTTCTCCTTGCTCTTCGCTTAAATAACCCTGATTTTTGGGAAAACGATCTACAATAAAAGACTGAAGAGTGTATGCAAATGCTGAATTGCTAAAAATGCAGCATAAGTTGCTCAATTTATTGAGGGCAGACGACTGACTTTTTATTTGCTATGAAATATTTCAGTACCCAAAACAACTCATTTCACGGTGATTTTTCAACAACTGTCACGCAATTAGTGAAATTTGAATAATTTATTAATTTTTTGACATAAGGACCATCAAAAAAAAGTATTTTATAAGGTTTAGTTCTGTTGTCCCAGAAGCATATATTACAAAACAGGAATGATTCGTATAATCACCTTGCTGACCCTAGAGGAAGCTTAAAATTTTCTCGAAAACTAAGGACATCGTAGGGTATTCTTCTTTAATATTAGTTGAATGTGCAATAGGCAAAGAAACCAGTCTATGCAAGAGTACACATTTAAGACTGCGTTCCGATGAGTCTATAAATAAACGTCATTCACTTGAGTTATAGTTTTGTAATACCATTGCAGACATTAAACCAGAAATATTTTTGCAAAATGCAAAATCATCCTCCTCAGAAAAGAAAGAGAGTAAACTTTTTTGCCTTGTGCGATGAACCAAGATATGTATGCTTAGAAAGTCTAAGATCTCTGATCAAGTCATCTAGATAGAAAAGGCAACCAGAGTCTCTATACCATATTTACCATTATCACTGGCTTGTGGACGTTTTTGAGATGTTAGATTAGATGTACGATGGTGGTCCTAGAAGTACCCGACCCAAAAAGGAAACACAAACATTTTGGAAAAAATTTATTTATTTTTCAACATAATCGCCTTTCAGCTCTATACACTTTTAGCAGCGATGTTCAAAAAGTTCGATACCCTCTTTATAATAAGAACTTTCTTGATCCTCAAAATAACCATTAACTGTCGACATCACTTCTTCATCGTCGGAAAATCTTTGACCACTGACCCATTTTTTCAAGTTTGGGAACAGAAAATAATCCGAGGGGGCTGGTGAATAGGCTGCATGAGGTAGCAATTTAAACTTTAATTCAATAATTTTGGCGATTGCAATAACAGATTTGTGAGCTGGTGCATTGTCTTGAAGAAACAACACTTTCTTTTTAGCCAAATGCGGCCATTTTTGCTTGATTTCTTCGCTCAAACGTTGCAATAAGTTCGCATAATACTGGCTGCTGATAGTCTTTCCCTTTTTAAGATAGTCAATGAAAATTATCACACGCGCATCCCAAAAAATCGATGATATGGCCTTGCCTGCAGATGAAACGGTCTTCGATATCTTTGGAGCCGGTTCTCTTTTTTGAATCCATTTTTTTTTATTGTTCTTTTGTTTCGGGTGTTAAGTGATGGACCCATGTTTCATCCATTGTTATGAAACGGCGCAAAAACTGCGCATCTTCACTACACGGTTTTTGCTCGAGTGTGAGTAAACGCGGCAACAATCTTGCACACAGCTTTCTCATGTCCAAATTTTCAAATAATATGCGATGCACCGCACTTTTTGAAATGCCTATAATGTCTGCTAGCTCGCGCACTTTCAATCGACGATCATCCAGTACCGCTTTGTAGATTTTCATCACCACTTCTGAAGTCGTCACCCCATTTGGTCGACCACTGCGATGCTCGTCTTGGCAGCTCGTACGGCCTCGTTTAAACTCAGCAACCCAAAATTTTACTGTTGTAAACGGAGGAGCAGACTCACCCAGAGTAGAATCCAGTTCAGTTTTTATATTGGTTGGGCTAAGGCCTTTCAAATAAAAGTATTGTATCACATAACGATGAGCAATTTTCTCCATTTTCACAAATTCACGTTCACTATTGATGGCTGCCAAACGAATTTTCAAACAAATATCGCCGTGTCTTGGTCAGGCCGGGTACTTCTGGGACCGCCCGCGTACTAGCTTGGAACTGTAGTACTAAGTCATCACTATATGTTAACTCATAACAGATTGCATGCTAAGACAAATCCACTTGGAACGATTTTTGCGGTTTATTCCGGTAATACTCACAACTCAAAAATAACAGTCATCATGATGATTTGATGGTTCACGCCTGACCATTGGACTTTTGTACATACGTCCTTTTTATTTTCCCATAATCGCAAAGACTCAACACAGCTTTTACACACCAAATTTGGGACCCAGGGCTTGATATTTATTTCTAATAGCTTCCCAAAGAATTCCATGTAGGGTTTTACTACAAAGTCAGAGACATTTAAGCGACATTCTTTAAACATCGACATCGACATCGACATCGACATCGACATAATTATCCCTTAACTGCCTAGAACCTGTTTTAAGTTACACTACCACCTAACATACGGCTGTGAGACTCCGGAAAAAATTATTCGCGTTTCTAAAATTTTGTTAATTAAGTTTAAGTTTTTAATTAAAATCAGTTTAGAAACATATTAAATTATTTATTAAAATAAGAAAGGAACAGAAAAATCAACATTTTTGTTTTAAATCTCAATTCAGTGTCAACATTTCCTATTTTATACTTATAAGCTAACACATTTAGAAAATTAGATCCATTATAATAGTCACATAAAGTAGGTACTTCATTGTTCTTTTTTTTTAAATATTCAGTAATCGAAAAATATAAATAAAAATTTTCAATTAAATTAAAACTTAAACGAAATTGTAAGACCTAAACTTACAGTTTCTCATGACAGTCTGTGTTTTGCCTTTCTTTCTAGAGTCGCAATTAGAACAGTTCTTACGCACTGCTTACCTTTCTTCAGCGCTACTACTAGATGGAACTGCTGATGGAGTGGTTCTCTTGTGACTGAGGGAGGATGCGTCGAATAGCCATTCTGATATCACGTTGCAATTTCAAGTCATTTGCATGACATACGCTCTATTTGCGGCTTAATCAGCTGTTCAGCAAGATGATTCATAAATGAAAATCAACTTTCAATTTTTTGACCTTGAGACTGTTTAGACAACCTCACGACATAGCAATTTGAGGCAGAAATGCCGGTAAAATACAGTCAAGAGCCATTTTCGAAAGCGACGGCCCGTGGAGTAATTTGAACACCTTTGGTCGAGTATCGAGTATCGAGATCCAGTAGATTATCTCATGTTTCTTGGAAGTTTCATCAAAATTTGCCATGTGGTGCATACTCGATAGGGTGATTCATCGTGAAGTTTGATTTTCAATAGCCTTTTTTTCAAACTGCTTTGTCATTTTTATTCAGTATCGTTTCGCAAGTCATCATGGAAAGACTCACACTACAACAGCGTCTCCAAATTGTTCAGCTGTACTACGAAAACCAGCGTTCTGTGAGAAATGTTTTTCGTGCGATTCAAGGAACCTATGCGCACCATAATCGACCTACTGAAACTACTATTGCTAACACCATTCGCAAATTTGAGTCCCAGTTTACATTAGTGAATGATACTCGACCGGTTAGACCACATCCAGCACGAAGTGAAGAGACTATAGCAACTGTAGCTGAGAGTGTATGCGAAGAGCGTGACGAATCGATTCGTCGTCGTTCTCAGCAACTTGGCTTGGCGTATTTTACGTGAGGATCTCGGCCTAAAAGCGTACAAAATTCAACTTGTGCAAGAATTGAAGCCAGGCAACTTGAATTTGCGTCATATTTTCAGTGAATGGGCTTCGGAAAAACTCACGATGTTTTGTCGTGAAACTTTTTTCAGTGACGAAGCCCATATCTGGCTCAATGGATACGTTAATAAATAAGATTGCCGTATTTGGACTGATGAGCAAAATGAAGAGTACCAAGAGCTAAACGGTATGGTGTGGTTTATGGGCTGGTGGAGTCATTGATCCATATTTCTTCAAAAATGAGGCAAATCAGAATGTTGCCGTACATGGTCTCGGTGAGCTCTGTTTTCAACAAAACGGGTGGTGCTACGAGTCATACAGCGCGTAAAACAATGGACTTGTGAACATTTTTGTGAGCACCTTTAGACTATTTTCTCTGGGGATAAAATAGTCTCAGTCTTCAGGAATAAGCCAGCTACGATGGACGCTTTGGAAGCCAACATTACTCGTGTTATTCGCGAGATACCAGTCGCTATGCTCGAACGAGTCACCTAAAATTGGACCTTCCGAATGGACCACCTCAGACGTAGTCATGGCCAACATTTACATGATATCATTTTCAAAAAGTAAATGCCATGAATTGTTTTTTAATTGATAATAAAAATTTTAAGTTCGCTTTCAAATTTATGTATTTTATTTTACATTATAAATCAAAGCTTACGATGAATCAAACTACAAGTATATGATGATATAGTGGTGTCCTTAGTAAAACTAAAAACCGTCGAATCAACACTTCTGCAACGATCTGGTTAGAATTCAGGGGAAAAATCTTTTTGGTTTTTTCTCAACGTTCCTACACCGGTCAGTTGTTTCTTTTTTAGGAAATCAGATAGCTCAAATGAAGTGTACCAATTGTCAATTATAACGTTTCTATTGGATTTTTCGATTAAGGGTATAAGACGCATTACAGCTTGAGTTGGTTTCTTCAGTCGCTGATATTCAGGAGTAAGTTCAGTCCATCCGAGTCTTTGTCTTGGTATAGGTATATAGACATTGAGAAGGTATCCCGATCTTGCATCTGTAAGACATTGAATTCTGACGCCATTTTGAACCTGCATCTTCCTCAATACATGCACAGCTGCCGATTGCAAAATAGCTTGACATTGGTCAATAAAGGAGTTAAAGAGCTCAGTAAAGGTGCAGATGCATCATTTTCTCGATGTACTGATCTAATCGCTGAGTCATCAAAACGTAGGGTTTTCAACAACACTTTAAACTTGTTCTTGCTCACGATGCAGCGATATATTTCCCGTTCAGTGCCATCTGTACAGTATCACGACGTATGGTATAATGTTCGTGATTTTCTTTGAAACTTACAGTACAAAACAGGAACTTTTTTTTCCCCCTTCAAATCCATTAGATCTTAATCTTGAACACAGTTTGAAATTTGGTAGTTCGGCCTGATTTCTCTTATCTGCACATTAGTGTTATGAACAATTTTTTCAAGAATTTCGTCAGTAAAAAAATGCTGCAATATACCCAGCAAAGAAGACGAAGCATTTAGTTCATGGCGATATGCTGGTTTTATACCTTCCCTCTTCTGCACTAAACATATTATGCTGTAGCATTCTTGAACGTAAGGAATGTAGGGCGGATGACCAACGGTCGATATTATTTTCAGATGATAATTCTTGCTCATCAGGTAAAGTCGAAGATAAATCAATTTCGAGAGAAGCATTTTCGCTATTTTCCACTTCAAATGTCTCTTCGCAATCTGAGTCTGACTCGCAACTTTCCTTTAACACGTGCTCTATTCCTACATAGGCCTCAAAATCGCTGCATTCGTCGTTTGGCATATTTTCGTCGTCTCACAGATGGATGATTTCGTCATTTAAAGCCATTATCAACTAAAACAATAAAAAAAAACACGAATATTAAAAGGTCACCTAACTGCCTAACATTGGTCTCTTAGACCCCCGGCAACAAGTTTTTACTTACCAGAGATAAACGAGCTCACGTCCGACTACGACAAGCGGTTGTTCGCCACTGAGGGGCTCGAGAAAAAGGTACAAGAACGAACACGTTTATACGAACCTCAGGCGCAATCTTATTCACGCCAAAAAATTCGTCGGGGTCTGTGAGATGTACATATACTAGGTGGTTAAGGATTAAGAAGTAAAATTCTAAGGGGTACTTGCATCCCAAAAACTCGAGCTGCTAGACAAAAAGTAACGATAGATTCGATACAAGCAACATCAAATTAGTGCAACAGAAAAAAAGTGTGATTTTGTTTATCAATGTCATTGTTCTGAAAGAACCTGTCTTTACTTAAACTTCAGGCCTTCATGCCATACCTTGTCGAAAGCTTGAAAAGCCTGAAAAGTCCAGAAAAGCGCTAGAACATATCTTTTTCTCCTTCAGAATTCTTATTATATTTAATTTGTTTTTCTATAAAGCTGGTGAATTATTATGGAATGCTTTGTTCTAATACCGAATTGATCGTCAGGTATCAAACATTCTTCTTTAATAATTGGTTATAGGTGCTTTAACAAAAGTTTTTTAAATACCTTAGATACTATCGGCAGGAGAGATAATAGGTCTGTACGATTTTTTGCTGTTTGGAGACTTTCCCAGTTTTGGAACAATTATAACCTCGGCAAATTTCGATTCTCTTGGAGCGTATAATAATCAATGCATAAGCTTACTCCGGGCTTTCTCTGACAATTCCGTGAGTATCTATTAAATCATATCCAGGGGCCTTGTAACTTTTTAGATTTTTTTATTGTCTTGCAAATTTCGAACAACAGCACGCTCTTTATTTGAAAGTTGTCAGGTGTCGTCAAAGTCTTCTTTTAGCGCTTGCCCGCCAAATGGTTTAAACATTTATTCCATGTGCTCGGCAAATAAGTTAGCCTTCTCCTTGTCTCCTTTTTTGTTTTGTAGACGGTGATAGCATTTGGAGTATTTTAATACTTTTCATGGCTTTCCATAGTGAAAATTTGAACTTTTATCAGTAGTCAAGCCTTCAAGATACATAGAGATCTCTCGATTTTTGAAATCTTTGATTGCTTTCGTGTTTCGTGCTGGACAGCTCGGAACTTTTGCTTTTACGTGCTCTCCTCTTTTGACGTATCAGTTCTTTTATTCTTGACGCATGTTTACCTTCACTGTTTACGATTTTTTTTCCTTCCAACGAGAGTGTTGTTCCAAGCGACGTTCTGTATGACTTCGATAAATCTGCGGACTTCATCTTCTATTTCATACAGTATTTTAAGTGACACATTCAGAGCAATATTCTCTATACAATATTTCATAAAGCCGTGTCAGTTAATTTGGTTGGTAAAGCTGCTTTTTTTCTTAAGACGCTCGCTTATTGTCAACAGGAGAGCAGATATCAAAACTTTCGTCGCAGTTTGCCAAGACTCTTGCAATGAAAAAGTCTAGAGATCTGCAGTTTTTACTCTGTCGGTGGGCAAATATAATATATCGGTTCTTCTTTCAGAAAGAAATCAACATTAAATTGAATGTCGGCTTCGTAGTTGACTCGAATTCTGAACCCCAAAATTTGTGTTTCGAGTTGAAATCACCACCAACAATAAAATTCAGTTTAAGTGAATCCAAATGATTTGTAGATTTGTAAAATCGGGCTTTTCTAGTTTGTATCGCGGTGGGCAGTAAATTGACGCGATATTGTAGTACGAGGGCTTATTTCTTGTACGAACAGTACTTACTTGCATCTCATTGATCTCCCTAATTGTATTTATAACATCCAATACTATCTTTAAATATCAGGGAAGATTCCGCATGAAACACACTACAATGATACAACGATGTGATGATTTTGCACGAGAATAAAGCTAATGTGCCTTTTTTTGTGTCCAGTTTGGCTTCCTGTTGAAAATTTGAAGAAGCTGGTATCATAGATTGAGTGAGAGCCTAGAAAAGAGGTCAAGGTCAGTTTTATGGGGCTTACTCCCAATCCATAGAGATCCAACGGGTTAATCTGTAAAGGTTTTGCTGTAAGAATCCTTTAATGGTAGATGCTTTTCTGAGACAGCTTTAGCAATGTCATCCACAAAGGCAACCACCCTGCCACCTTCCGCTTTGAGGTATATCAGCAGTTTTTTGAGCACTAAGTTGCAGAGAAGGAGTAAAAGGACACCGCATACCTTTGCTTATACATCGTTTAGTAGAAACCCCACCCAGTTTGGAGTTGATTATCCTGCTATTTTAGAGTTGATAGCGCCGTCGTGATTCCGGGTGTGTTGACGTTTTTAAATGCACTGGTATACGTATATCAATTAGTCGTTCTAGAGTTTTCAGAAGGAAAGATGATTGATTTATAGGTCTGGAAACAATTCCCGGTATTGGGGATAAAAACTACATAAGCTTCTTCCCATAACAGGTGAACGTAAGTTATTTCTACGAAGCTCCTCATAATGTTCTCTAGCGTTGGCAGGATGTTATCAGAGGACCTTTGTAGCTCGGCAGATTTTATCCCGTCTGGCCCAATAGACTTTTATTGTTTGAAATTATGCAGCACCCAGAACAACTTGTCTTTTGTAATCAAACCATAAATCTTAGTCGCAGTTGCAGAAGCCATATTAAGATTGTTACAGGCACTAGCATAGTAAGCTATCATATCATGCCTTTCCAAAGATTCAAGTCGTGTCTTTAAGATTACAAATCTGACTAATCTGTTTTGTTTAATTTTAATTGACTGTTCTAGCTTAATCTAGCGAACGAATAGTAGAAGGAAAGACAGATCAGAATCAAAAGATCTAACAATTTCTGAGCCAATTTTGTTAGAGCGACCATTGCGCGCTTGCAGAATCCATGGTACTTTCAATAGTGATATAGTCAGGGAGTGCTGCGGTCGAAAGAACTACCAACCCAGGTCAAACTTCAAACTATGCTTCAAAGACGTCCAAACTAGACGTAAAACAGTTAACAATATGGAGGTGACCCCTAAGGGTTATACTTCAACTGGTACTAGTAATGGCGAAAATCCACCCATGATCTTTTCGACTGCAGCTAGGGCACACATTCTAGAGGAATAACCCGACATACTATTTAACCCCCCGCCGATTTCGGCGCTGACTGAGGAACTGCTGGACATTTGATTTCAATGACTCCTGCAGCTGTTTACGACACGTTAGATAGATTAAGCTGGAACGATGGAGAGAGTACCGGAGAGGCCTTGCATTTTACGGTTTAACTCGATCAGAATAGACTAATGGTTGTTCAGGGTATTATTTCCGACGGCTTGTCTCGGAAAACTGAAAAGATAAAATGAGCTCCAGAAGTGACACACTCTGAAGGACTATCATCTAAGGGGCAGCTGAAGAGGCAAGGAGATGAGTCAAAGGTGCAAGTGCCAAAAGTCTCACTCTCCCAGCAGGTAAGGGTCGGTAGAAGTGACACCCACTGAAGCCGACCAACCTCTTAGATCTGAAACTGCGCCATCTTCTTCTGTCCCAAACAGGGCCATGAGGTAAAAAGTTTCCGACACTCCTATTGATGAATCGATCGCCGGGTGAAACCGGTTCTGCAACCAACAAAAGCAGCAGTTCCGGTGGATGGAAATCATGATGTAGAAGCGGTCAAACCCATTGTTAAAAAACAAAACCAGTGATGGTTTCACAACCAGCAAAGGTCATAGCTCTGATTGACAGAAGATGGTCAAAGCGGTGATATCCCCGCTCAGAAATAATGGTTGATGGTTTTCCCAGCGCACAAGAGCCGGCTGAAACCGGTTCTGCAACCAACATAAGTTGCAGCTCTGGCCGGCGGAACTTGGACGTCGCTGAAAAAATAACCTCCAAAAAAACCCGAAACGCCAGAGGCGACGAGACCGGCGCAGCTACAAATATACTGCTATCTCCTCTCTAATGCTTCGAATTGAGAAGGCTGACAATGACAACAGTCTAAACGATTCTGAGTGCAAACACTGTGTCAATTAACTGTGGGAGCTAGCCAAAGCAGAGAATGTTTGCGTTAAAGCAAAGGGCTGCGATATGGAGAATGTAACTCTTGGAGTGAAGTGGCTAAACAAATCTGTGTCGAAAATCCCACCTCTAGAAACTAAGACTTTCGAGGTTTTCAGATAACGCTTGCCACATGGAAAATCCACTCTCACAGGGGGAGAAAAAATCGGGCAAACAAGGACGGCTCTTCTCTTGTTGTTGGCTTAGACAAAACTTCTCTAGAGAAGTCTCTATTAAGTCTACGTATGATTCATGTCCCTATATGCACCTTGGAAGGGTTAAATTTCCACTTTGCTTCCAAATGAGTGCAGACACGAGTCGACCAGATTTCAACATTCCAAGTTTGCTTTTGCATCCCTATGTAGAAGGCTTTCCGTGTTGATTACAAAGGCCCACATGATATCTCTGCAGGAACCATGCGTGTGAAATAAACGCACTTGTGGTTTTGGAGGTTTAAGGGATTTTACACCACTTTATGACGAGCGATTGGATAGGCCGTGATCTTGTCTTTATGTGCCGTACTCACTCTTACTATCTAAATTTGTGCAATTTTGAAACCAAGATACGTATAGTTGTGGTAGTCATAAGCTACAAAACAAATTCGTTGTTGCGTCTTCTTATTTTCCCTATGATTATGATACGGGCATCACGGGAGACGATAGCAGAACTCATTGAATATTTTGATTCCAAGAAGATGGGACTTATCATATGTTGCGATGCCAATGCTCAAAACACTTTTTGCGGCAGCATCTCCTGTATTTCATACTATCGTCTGACCTGGCTGTCAATAATGTTGGCTCTCAGCCAACTTTTGTTACGAGAGTAAGGCAGCAAGTTATCGACTTAACTTTATCCAACAGGTATGCCAAAGAGATTAATGGCTGGAAAGTGCTAGCGGAGATCTTTATGTCAGACCATAGATACATCGAATTCAGAATCGGATGCGAGGTCCCGACCTTGCTGAAGAGGAGCAATCTGTATAAAACCAACTGGACAGGATTTAAAGAGGAGCTCGACAAATTTAATAGTGCTCCCCCTCAGCTCAGAACAAACAAAAGCTTAAAGAAGCTTTTCAGAACATGAACAGCACCCTCACCAAGTGTTTCGAAATGCCATGTCCAGTTAATAACCAATTCTGCAGCTCGCCCGTTCCTTGGTGGAACGCTGACCTGCAGCGTTAGAAGAAAACTTCTGAACAGGTCCCTTAAGACTTATTTGGAGGAAGATTGGAATCTTTCAGATCAAACCAAAAAAAATTTAAGAAGCTTGTTCGAACTTCGAAGAGCGCCTCTTCAAATCTTTTTGCGAAAAGATCCAAACTATCGGTAAAACCAGTAGGCTGATCGAAGCGCTCAAAAGGGGAAAATCAACTAGGCTAGAACCATCCAGAAAATCTGACGATACGTATACCGAGTCGAAAGCAGAGACTCTCCGTCCCGTACTTGAGTCTCACTTCCCAGGTAGCCTAATCGAAGCCAGCACGCAACTAGCTCCTATCAACGAAGCTTATAGTGAGCTGAACAGCACAACATACCATAGCTGGTATATCTCATCGGTTGTGGTGACAGATAAGGCCATCAAACTTGCTGTTGCTTCCTTTGATGGGTTCAAGTCGCCTGGCACCGATGGTATTTAGCCAGTTATGCTACAAAAAGGTATAAACCATCTGCTCGCAACTCTGAAAGAATTTTCACCGCTAGCCTGGCACTGACATGCATACCATCCCTGGCAAACAGTGAGAGTGGCCTTAATACCGAAAGTCGGAGATGGGGCAAGTGCGCAAAATAGCCTTGCGGATGCATTCTCTGTCAGGGATGTAACACGCCTACCAACGCAGAAAATACTGCGATAATGCGCTTCAGAATCTGGTAGGCAACATTGAAGACGCACTCGATAAGGAGGAATACGCCTTGGGCATTTTCATCGACGTTGAGGGTGCTTTCGACAACGCAACTTTTGACGTCATGTGTAACTCGACCAGACAACACGGCGTAGACAGATCACTAGTTTTGTGGATAAAAGCAGTGCTGGTGAATAGGACATTGATTGCAGATTTTGTCTGCGGCCAATAAGTGGTGACGGCGGTAAACTGGGGTTGCCCGCGAAGCGACAATTTGTCTCCATTGCTATGATGCATGTTGTTCAACTCACTGCTTAAGGCATTCAATAGTTCTAACGTCTATGCACAAACACACACGGATGACATAGCTGTACCGTTTGTTGAATAATATCTAGACGTGATCGCCGACTGGTACACTAGTAATGGGGTTTCAGTCAATGCTCTCAAAAAGTTGTTCTCTTTACGAGAAGAGAGAAACGGCATCACCATCCAATTCCAGGTCTCATCCTGGATAACAAACTTCTCTGGACTAAACATGTTACATCGAAAGCTTCTAAGGCGCTGTCGGCCGTCTGGCAATGCAGAGGAACTATCGGCAAGATATGGGGTCTGTCCCTGGGAAGAGTCCTTTGGATCCTTTGGATCTCTGGCTATGATAAGACCAATTATATCCTATAAATCGGTTGTCTGCTGGAATAAGCTCTCGCGAAAATACGTGAATGCTGCTTTTACCAGACTCCAAAGAACGGTTTGTCTCGGATGCATTGGGGCTTTTCCCAGAACTCCTGGCTTTGCTCTAGATGCATTGATGAATATCCCTTCCCTTGATATTCATATCATGGGCTACACTCTCAAAACCATTTTCCGTTTAAAGAGAAGTGTCATGCCGTCCGATGACCAGTCCTATTGTACTCCTGTGCCTAGGACTGGTTTTAGGCAGAATCTGAGCCAAGAAAGGAATGCAGTCGGGTCTTCACAGATGACTTCAAAACCAATGTAGGATGTGGCGCTGGTGTTTTTCTAGAGGACGACAACGTTAGATTTCACTTTACCTGGAAAGCTTGCATCTATCTTCCAAGCGGATATTTATGCAAAGCTGATGGCAGCGAACTATATTGGGGAGAATCGGTGGAGAGGACGAAGCACTTGCACCTGTAGATAGACAAGCTGCGCTTAGAACCTTGCTGAACCCTTTTATGACTTACCTGGGTACCAGGCCACAATGAGAATACGGAAAATGAAATCTCCGATGAATATCAGAGGTGATTTTTTCAGGACCCGAACCTACGTTGGGTCTGCCTGAATCCGCGGTTAAGGCTTCTATTGACAGTTGGATCTCATATGAAAACAACTGCAGATGGCTTAACTGCCCAAAATGCAGACAGACCAAAGGAATGCTTCCTGAGATCTCTAGGAAGTCAGCGTCCTTTCTGCTGGCCCTCAGCAGGAAAGACTGCAGGTTGCCTACTGGCGTCGTGACAGAATGTCCTGGACATAAGTAACACAACATCGTGTTATCTTTGCTGTGAAAGTCCGGCTTACGCTCTGTATCACAACGTGATTTTGGTGATGGATTTAATTCAAGTGGTGACCTCTCTTAGAAACGGCACGGACCATGTATTATATCCGAACACATTGTAACGATTCTGTGAAAACATTTGGACTGAAACCGACAAAGAGTACTGATACAGCGTCCACTACGTTCAATCCATTAAAATCACTGAAACGTGAGCTTAATTAAAAGATTTAATTTTTTTTTTAAAGTTTTACCATATATCAAAAACTAAATTCACTAATTCGAGGCCATTTTTCCTGAAATTTTACTCTTAAACAAACAAAAAAAAAAAATTCCAAGAATTTCAGTTGTAAAGGCGCATTTTTCTAAAATGCAGGTAACACATTTCGGAGCGATTCAAAACCTCTGCACGATTCATCATTCATGGTGTCCTTTATATGTATGTACATACGTACTGGTCTCCTATACTGAGTTCATAAATCTATGTTGGCAGATTTATGCTTCGGTAGAATAGGGATATGGGCAAAGTGCAAGCTTTATATTCATTTCACGATATTAGACGTTTCACGAACTATAGTATATTTTTATAACCTGGTCTTTTTTACTATTCTTAAGAATTGTTAACCCCGAATCAAGGGCTTGGAAAATGACCACATAGCCACGCATATGATTGTGTAAACGATCTAAACATTACCAAGTATCGCAAGTTAAGCTTCAAGTAAATATGAGTCTGAAGAGAAGATACATTCATATTTACATACTGACACCACACTCTTGTTTCTTCATTTTGAATCCTCTACTTCGATGATAAAATCAAAGAAACGAAATTGAGTCGTCGTCAGTATGAGTACTCTGCTCTCTGAACTACATGTGAAAAGGGATAAAGACAAAGGAAATTTCCCCAAGGGATAACAGCAGTGATTCAATTTGTCAAATAAATACGACAGCATCTGTAGAATTAGCTTAGAGTTTCATCACCATTCACCGCACCGCAAGTGTGCTAAACTTCTGAGAGCTACACCTACATAAATATTTAAAAACAAAACAACCCACTCCAAAAAAAAGTAAATAAACAAAAATACCAACATGAAAATCAGAATGAAGAGATGCCGGCAACGGTGACACTGACGACGAACGGATGGGTATGTAAAAGATGGCTCTTCTTTTTAGTTCACTGAAAGCAACAGTCGTTAGGGAAGGAAATCCACTTTGATAAAGCGACAGTAGAACGAGTACATAGTACCAACAAGCTCTGCTTCGGATTATATCTTTGATTTCTATGGAGTGATATTTTCGAGGAGGAAGAGAAGGCGTTTCCAACTCAAGGTCTTCTTGCCAACAAAAATATGTAGTTGCACTTGTGAAATGAAAGAAGCCGAAAACAAAATAAAGAAGATACGCGAATAACGTTCCAATATATATATATTTATATATATATTTTTTTTTTATTAAGTAAGGTTCAGGTATCTTGGGAGAGAAGTACTCAACATAGCCGAGCGAGCAATTATCTATGTGTGCCTTCTTGACCAGGAAAGTGGCGACGACCTTCTGAGGTAGTTAACTAACCTTACAAATCTCTTCCGGTCTGGTGGATTTCTCCTAAGAAGATGGTTAGTGAACTGCCATACATAAGATGCGTATAAACGTAAAGGTATGCACATTGTTCATTGTAAAACTACGGATGTCCCAGTTGCCTGTGTGAAAGTTTTTTTTTTTTTTTTTTTACTATGCAGCAGGTCACTAATCATTTTTCAACCTTAAGAACGTATAAGATGTATCCTCCTTAAATATTTATTATTTCTGTATATGAAGAAGAAAAGGCACAATTATGTTTGGTAGAAATTTTAAACGAAATTCATCCACTAAGTACTTTGTGTCGAATAAGACACCTATTGAGAAAATATAGAACGATTCAAAAAGTCTCCAATTCGGTTATTGCCTTCACTGTCGCTTTCCTATAAAATAGGCATACCTTTTTCCAATTCAAATTGGAATGGAATCTATCTTGCACTACCTAACCTCATGTAGTTAACATTAGAATTCCACAGACTATATCTATCATGATATATTGACAATGTTCTTCATTTGTATAACTTTACCTAGTACGTACACAAACCTAAGAGATCCTATAATATAATTTATAGGAAGAAATTACTTAAGAGAATCACACACTTTTTCTCTTAAAATTTTTGTTTTTTTTTTCACATCAGTGTTGCGTACGTTACAATTTTTCAATTTCGTGGGCCTGAGTATACTCAAAATATCGATAACACCTTGATCAACTAGCAATTTATTCAGAAAATTAAAAATTCAAATTTATTCATCTAAATCTATATTGTCCCTATATTGTTCCCCATAGTGGTTTTTTTTAACTCGATTGAACAGAAAGAAGTCACAGGGAGCGAAATCAGGTGAGTTCGGTGGCTGTTGGATGGTATTTGTTAAATTTTTCGTCATAAAATTACGAATAATGATGGCACTATGCGACGGTGCGTTATCATGGTGCAAAATCCACGAGTTTTCTGCCCACAATTCTGGTCTTTTTCGGCGAATTGCTTCACGCATCATAACGCCCAAATAATGTTTACTGTCTGGCCTCCTGGCAAAAACTCATGATGCAACTCCGCTATCTCTCTCATGATTAATTTACGGTTATTGACCAACATTTCTTTTACTTCATCAATGTTTTCGTCGGTTTTTGATGTCGATGATCTGCCACTGCGTTGATCATCTTCGATTGACTCACGACCACTTTTGAACCTCTCGTGCCAATGGTAAACGACCGTTTTAAACGTTGCCGAAACACTTTTCCAACATTTCCAACGTTCACGCACCATTAAATCCGTTTATTATGCAAAGTTTAATGCAAGTTCGTTTTTGCAAATTTAAATCCATTTCTAAAATTGTAAAAAATCGCCAACACACACAGAGATAGATATACTCTTGGCTAAGTAACTTTTGCAAATGTCAAGCTATGACGCTAAGGTTTAAAGGAAATGTCAACAACAGGTGTACCAACATAAGAAACAAAAAACTCAAATCGGAGCAATGGGAGCGCCACACGGTGGTGCGCCGGGAATATTTTGATCAAGGTGGTATATTAGAAAAAATTAAAATTAATTCTCAAAGACAAAACTGTCTTATTTTACCGTAAGGTACGGTAGGGTACCGAGTCGAATACCGACGAGTGCACACGTCAACCAGTGCTGCTATACAAAGAAAAAAAAGAAACAACGCACCATGTTATTTCCGTGTTCATTTGTGATTATGACTAGGGACCTCAGGGTGGACTTATCAAATATGAGTCTCCACGGTTTTTTGGTACATTTTTGAAAAAAAATTTTCTTTATTCAAAATCAATTTCAATCATGTACATATTGGCCATTATTATCTATCTTGCCACTTTCCGAGAAGCTTCATAATTCCATCGGTGTAGAACTTCTGTGGTTTATCAGCGTCAAACTTGGCCAAGTGATTTTCAGCGGCTCTTCGGTCCGTCAATTTTTTACCATCAAGAGAGTTTTGCAAAGACCGAAATAAATGGTTATCAGAGGGTGCAAGATCCGGGCTACACGGTGGATGCATCAAAACTTTCCAACCAAGCTTCGTCAATTTGTTCCGGGTCATCAAAGATGTGTGTGACCTAGCATTGTCATGATAGAAGACAACTCCCTTTCTGTTGGTCAATTCTGGTCGCTCTTTCTTGATATCTTCATTCAAATGGTCGAGTTGTGCACAGTAGAGGATAGAATTGACCGTTTCGCCACGTTCTAGCAGCTCATAATAAACAATACTTCCAATCTCACCAAACACTCAACATAACCTTGTTTGCCGTCAATCCAGGCTTTAAAGTCATTTGTGGTCGGTCACCGGCCTTTGATCATGATCCCTTGCATTGGATATTCTCGTATTTAATCCAGTTTTCATCGCCCTTAATGAATCGCTTCAAAAATGGTTCCATTTCGTTACGTTTCAGCAGGGTTTCACTGATGGTTATTGGGTCAATTAAATTTATCTGCGTTAATTCATGTGACACCCAAACATCGAGCTTCTTTGAGTAGCCTGCTCATTTTAGATGATTCTAAACTGTCATACGGTTGATGTTTAATGCCTCCTCTAACTCCAGACAGCTTTCGTGCCGTTCTTGCTCAATAAGTTGCAAAATTCCCTCGACTTTTTCGGTGACAGGCCGACCAGTGCGAGGTGTACCTTGTACATCGAAATTTCCGGAACGGAATCGAACAAACCACTCCTGGGTCCGGCGTTCACTCACAGCATTCTCACCGTAAACTGCACAAACTTTTCGGCATTTTTTTGCAGCGTTTTTCCCTTTTTTATAGTAAAAAAGCATCACATAGCGTATTTCTTTAGATATTTCACTAATGTTCAAATCAGTATAACTTTTAACACGAGCAAGGAACGGGAACGGTAGCGTATATTCAGCTCATTAAATTCCGATATAACAGCATAACCAATTGGGGAATTTTCAACAGATCGGAATTTAGTTCTTCTAAAACACAATGTTGTCTGCTGTCGTTAAAACGAAATTTAAACACCCAGCCATTATCCATTAATGTAACTTGAATCGTCGAAACCGAAAAACTTTCCATTTTCGGAATGTGTTTCAATGACAACCTACTTTGGAACGACCACATATTTGATGTCGTCAAAATTGCTGCGAAATGTCTAGTTTTCCTCAAACGATGTAAGAAATATTTCACCCCCTCTGATATTAAGGTGAATATATACGGCATTCATCAGTCCAAAATTGGATTACCATGTCCACATCTGGTCAGATACTCCTAAAACTTCTCTGCACCAGCTAAATAGGATTCAAAACCGTGCGATAAAACTCATAGCTGTTACTAATATCATTCAAGTAATTGACACCTTGAGCACCAACTTAATGTCTCCTGTCTCACTTTGTTTTATCGCTATTTCCACCACCAGTGCTATTGCTATTGAAATCGCCAGTAGTATTCCGCCCCATCGAATGTTCAACCGTAAAAACCGTATCGCTATGAATGCTCATGAGTATACCCTTAAGCCAACTTTCTCTATTTCCTTGTCTTTATAACTTGCAAACATTTAAAAACCATGTACAACATTACCTCTCTTTTCTTCCTCCTTAAATTTTCTTCGCCTGCGCTGTGTGTAAACATTTAAAGGGTACACAAATCCCTTGTGAGTAAGAGTAGCAACTGATTAATGGCAATTGTTACCGCCATAAAGCTATTATTTTGGCTGTAAACATTCTTTTTCCTACCTGGACTCACGTTCCTAATCTTTATAAATTAATCGGTTGCTTGAATGGATTGATGTACAATGGTTAGTGAATTTAGTTGTCCTATGTGTAGTGAAAGCGAAAATAATGATGATGGCATCACTACGTTAAGTCGGGGTTAACGGTGTTATATCCGATATCGGATGTAGCTGCGAGCTGTCTATCAATCCACGATCAGCCTATACCGTATGGTATAAGTATGTCCCATAAGGATAATGGCCCACCGTTAGAGGCGTTGTATTGTTACATGTGGTAGTTTTTGTTTGGCCTAAAAATCGTTACAAGTGGTTGATGATCAGTTATCAGTTCAAACTGCCGCACGTACAAATATTGACGAAATTTCTTCACGCCGTGTATACGAGTACCTAATTGAGAGAGCCTCTTTTTCGATTTGGCTATATCTCCTCTGCGCTTCATTCAGTGTTTTAGATTCAAATGCAATTGGCTTTTCGGTCTTGTCCGGATAGACGTGCGAGATTACCTCGACAATGTCATGTGATGCATCAGTTGCCAAAGTGATCGGCAAATCATTTCTAAAATGAACCAAACGAGAAATATTTCAAATTTTGTTTTTACAAAGATAAAACGCTGATCCTTGCTCCATGCAAATCTTGCTTAATTGAGCGTAATTTGTTAAGTGGTGCAGCAATTTGAGCAAAATTTTCAATTAATTAATTATAGTAGTTAAATTCGCCAATTAACGCTTCCAGCTACTTCAAATCTCTTGGTTTGGGTAGCTCGCGATTCGCTTTTAACCTTGAATCAGATGAACGAATGCCATTTGCGTCAATCACATGTCCCAAATAATCGATTTCTTTCTTTGCAAACTGGGTGTTTTCCAAGCTGCATTTTAAACCATGCCGTTCAAGTAACACCTGGAGGTTATGTACATAAATGCTCGGCATTTGTTCGCCCTTTTTCAATTATGTCATCGACATAAGCACCGCAAAAGTCAATTCCCGAAGTCAGTTGATTTCAATGTCGCTGAAAATTTCTGTGGAACTAGAGGTTCCAAACCGAACACGCTGATATTCCAGCAGACCAAACTCTGTATTAATTACGCACAGCTTTCTCGACTCTTAGTCCAAAAGAGTTTGAAGATAAGCATCAGCCAAATCTATGTTATTTTTGTAAAAAAAAAACTGTCCTCCTTGCATTTTATGAAATAATTCCTGTATACGAGGAATACGATGTCGAACAATGTCCAGTTGAGGATTAATTGTGATTCTAAGATCACCAAAAATTCTCAGTCTGCCGTTTGCCTTTTTGACTATAACTATGGGTGCTACCCATTCACTTGTTTCAACGGCACGAAGTATTCTCTTCTGAGCAAATGGCACCGGTCAATACTTAGAGAACTTGGGTGTGCTGTATGGTTTCAATTTAAGATGAGCTGTATAAAATTTACTGCAACCCAATTCAGTATTGAAAGCCTCACTGTGTTTCTCGCAGAGGGTTTTGCATGGAATTCGAGCTGTTCTCTCGATTCACTTGTATTAAGTGAGATACACTCTTTCTCCCCAAATATGATTTTAAAACTAAATGCGTCAAACCAGTCAATGCCCATTATATTGGCACCTTGAGAGCTGTTGACTACTATGAGCGGCACTTTAATTGCTCTGCATTTCTGCATTTCTGTGTTTCGCCCAATACTGCCACATTGAAGTCACCATAAGCTTTCACTGAGAGACACGTTGGTTTGCATTGGGAATTCCCATTCATTCCCATTCAAACCAACCAAGGAACATGTGGCGCCTTTATCTAATTGAAAAACTATTGGCACATTATTTACCTGAAGCGTTAAACATATATATTTTTCGTCCTATTTTTTCGACCTGTGCTGATAGCTCGGTTTCAATGTGGTTGATCGAATGAATGGTATTACTTTGTTCTCCCCTGGTGTTAGCTCGGGAAAATTTCTCGTGTCTTGAATGAGTGTTTGATTGCTTCCGTCCGCGACTCTTTGTCGCAGACACTGTTTATGTGCCCACGTTGTTGACATTTGTCACAGACCCAGTCACTGTGTTTGCATTGACTACGGTTAAGGTATTTGATACAAATAACGCAAGACTTTCTTGTTTAAAAATGATCAATTGACTTTTATTTTGGTGACACGTCTTCTGATTAAGTTGGTTAACCTCAGTCACAGTTGCTGGTGTTGTTGATATAGTGCCGGTTCCTTTCAAAATTGATAATGCCATCTACGAGTATGTTGACTCAACGATAAACGATCTCTCCCAACGTTATGTTTTTTCTTTTGCGTAACTGCCATCCGAAGTGCGTCATGCGGTGTGTAGAAAACGATGATGTCCCTTATCATACTGTCTACGTACGACGTGTTGCATCCTTCCTTACTGCAAAAAAAAAAATTGCAGTTCCGTGCAAAGCCTCTAACTTCTGCAATCCAGTTGGCGTAGCACTGTCCTAGAATTTTCATACTCACATGATCCATTCAAATAGTTTCCGTAGCACATCGTTGAGATGGTTACCATATGATGAAAGAAAATGAGCGGTCTTTAACTTATCGTTCGTAAGTTCATTCGCCAAGAAGTGCTGCTACAATTGGAACAAGTACGTTTGCCACGTTTCTTTCTCAATCTCAAATGGGCGGAAAATCGGAATTGCTGCTGATGATGATAGATTTTTCGTGAGCGCTGCCATCGTTTCAGTCGTGCTCTTCATCATTTTTTCCATTCATGCTGCTGTCTGAGAATTTGCTGTACTGCACTTGGATCCATTGTCCTATTTCCTCGTCGCCAATATGATGCGATATAAGTTAAAATAAAAGTCCGATTGTTCTTCTTAACAATGACTTTGTTTTATTCAAAAGACAACACCATGTGTTGTTTCTAACCTCAAGATAACTTCATATATATTTCTTATTACAAACATGCTTACATCTTAACTATATCATTTCTATCTGACAGCCAGAGGGTCTGTCATTATAATCTCAGTAGGAGATTACATCAATAACCACTTTGTGTGCTGCTTCCCTTCTGTCCGAAACGCAAAATATCGGTATCATGTCCGATTTTGTAACCCATCTATCTACAAGTGTCATCGTCACCTAATGGCGGTTTTGATTTGAACCTCTCCCGAATTTGGACGATTTTGATTCCAATGAACACTAAAAACTTCTTTAGACTTTGCTGTCAGAATTGTTACATGCATTGGTTAAATGTCAAATTTTTATTTCGCAGTTTATTTGTTTGGCAAAATGGCGAAAGACCATTTGTGCGGGGGTAAGTTTTCGTCTTGAAGATCCACCAGACTTCCTTCTTTGACATTAAGCTGCCTTGAAACCCACTTCGACCTCTGTTGAAGATTGCGGATGTACTCGGTTGACTATCGTTTCCAAAAGTGTTGCTTCAACGCGGTGACTCTTTGCCATCTATGGAGATAAGAAATTTTTTTGAAATTTAAATTTGGTTCAGGGAGCGAGTTTAGTGCAGCTCCAGTTAGGAAATGCCCTGGAGTGAGAGCACTGAAATCTCCTGGATCCGGAGTAACTGGAGTAATGGGTCTTGAGTTTAAGATTCCTTCTATTTCCGCTAATGCGGTTCCTAGTTCTTCAAACATTAGAAGAGCTCATTCAAAGGTCTTCGTAAGTAGGGTTCTTGTCGACTTGACTGCAGCCTCCAAAATGAGGTGCACGAGGTGGAATAAATTGGAACTCTATGCCCCTATCTGCAACCAATCCTAATAATTTTTTTTTATAAAATATATTTCTGAACTCTGCAAGTTTTGTTTTTGCGCTTACAAAGTTCGTCGCGTTATCGGAGTGGATTTTGGACGGATAACCCCTACGCCCTTTTCAGAGCCGCAATAAAAGCCTCTGAATTTAGATCTGAAACAACCTCCAAATGAACAGTCTTTGTGGCGAAACAAACAAACTTCTACATATGTTATATTTTATATGGTCGTCTTCCACGAACCTTCCATGATGTAACTATAGGATCACAAAAGTCAACGCCACAAATCTGAAATGGTCTTTTAGGTGTCAACCGATCTTTGGGCACATTTCCCATTATTTGGTGCAGCAATTGTGGCCTGTATCTTTCGCAATGTATACAGGATCTAACGACACCCCTAACTAGTCTCCTTCCGTTTTTAATCCAGAACCGATCCCTGACGAAATTTTATAATGCCTTTGGGCCAGCAAAAAAATTCTTTATATGCAGATGCCTCACATATGCCTTGGTAAAACAATTATTGCTTGACAATAAAATGGGGAATTTGGCATCGTATCTTATCTCAGAGTTGCATATACGTCCACATACTCGTAGTAATGCTCGATGGTGCACAACATCTAAAAACGGCGATAATTTCAATATGGGACTTGACGATAGCTTTTCCTTTTTTGCAGTAATTTCTGCGATTTCAACTACAAAGATGTCATGCTGAATACACCAGATGATTTTTGTCAGCGGCTCATCCAACTCCTTGGCTGTAAAAGGTTTATTCCTTAATTCCGTTTCTCCTTTCCCAATCCTCACAAAGCGAGATATATAAGCTATCACTCGAAGAGTTTTGGTAAAACTGGTATATTTATATCCCTATCGACGATGGTGCAAGCAAACACAGGCTTTCTTTTCTTTCCGATCTTACATGTCTCCAATGAACGTTAGACGCTAGGGTGTGTATGTCACTGACCCTGTTCACAACAAACGTTTCCCACGAGCTGGGCGATGAAGCTAGCCAATGTAAAACAATTTCAGAGTCAACCCAAAAGTAAACTTCTTTAAATTCTTGCTTCAGCGATTCCTGAACCTTTTTCTACAGTTTTGATAGTAACCACACAGCTCCAAGCGAGGTAAGGAATTTGTTTTGAGTGGCGAGACTCTCGATTTTGCAGTTATTAGCGGTACAGATACTTGATCGAACTCGTCAACGCACCTAGCATACAGATAACATCCATAGGCCTTTATCGAAGCATCTGAGAATCCATGTATTTGAAGACTTATTATTTTGGACAGAAAACCCAACGAGGAATACTGATACAGTTCAGGTTCTGGAGATCTAACAAGTACTCTTTCTAGCAACATTCCAGTTCGGTTGGTTAAGCATCATCCCAGTTTAATGTTCTGCCCACAATTCCTTGAGAAACATTTTGGCCCTCACTTCAATTGGACCAATTAAGCCCAAAGGATCGAATAACTTACTAGAAGAGGAAAGTACAGTGCGTTTAGACGAACAGTTTGGTAAAAATGAATATTTGTAGAAGTACTGGAATACATCTTCTTTCGGATTCCACTCTATTCCCAGTGTCTTTGTTGGCTCCATGTCATAACTTTTCAATTTTCTGTGGATGAATCAAGATCGACGTTTGAATGCTACTTGTGAAGTTCAAAATGAGCTGTCCTAAGTAAACTAGTTACTTCGTCCTTAATCCTTCTCAATTCCTTAACTGACGCAGCGCCAGTAGCCAAGTCGTCGATGTAGAAGTCTCTCATGATTACCTGACTTGCCGAAACGTACCGGTCTTCATTGCGTCCGATTTCATGAAAACATCGAGTCGATTGGAATGGTGCAGAAGCAGTTCCGTAAGTTACTGTATTAAGGCAATACAGTCCGCAGTTTTTCTCTAGGATTTTCCCTCCAAAGAATAAATTGAAATGAAATGAAATGATGAAAATGATCGACTTCTATCTGCCGAAATATTTTTCGAACATTTCCTGTTAGAGCATATATGTTAGATGTGTTCGCAGTCGCAATATAATGACATACATATCGTCTTGTATAGTTGGCCATACCATTTGACACGATGCATCAAATACAACTCTCAATTTCGTTGACGAACTCTCAGGACAAAGAACGTACTGATGAGGCATATAGTATATAGCGGTTTATTTAGGTCGACGTGTTCCATCACCAACATATGTCCTAACTACAAGTATTCATTGATAAAGTTGGAGTAATCTTCTTTGAACTTTGGATTTTTAACCAGCCTTCTCTCCATTGAAAAAAATCTTTATTATTAACATATTGGGTATTTAATTTAATTCGTGCGGTTTTTTTTTCAAAATTTGAACGTTTGTTTAAGAAAAACATGTACAATAGTATTATTCAAAGTATTGACCATCTCAAGCTATGACTTTTTCCCATCTTTCTGGCAATTTGTGGATCCCATCCCAAAAAAACTGCGCCGGCTTGGCAGCCAAGAATGAATCAAGCCAATTTGTGATATTTTACTCTGATGTGAACCGTATTTCAGTGAAGGCGTTCTGCATCAACCGGAACAAATGGTAGTCAGAAGGGTCTGGGCTATAAGGCGGGTGGGGTTAGACCTCCCATCCACTGTTTTCCAAATAGTTCTTAACCGGAATAGCAACGTGGGGCCAAGCTTTGTCATGATGGAAAATTTTTGCCTCGTGTCTGGTCGCATATTCCGTGCGTTTTTCGGCTACTGCTCTCTTCAAACGGATTAATTGTGTTCGGTAGCGTTGTCCATTGATGGTTTCACCCGGTTTTAGCAGCTCATAATAATACAGCACACCCATCTGATCCCACCAAATACAGAGCATTACCTTCGCGCTATGGATATTCGGCTTTGCCGTTGATTTGGCTGGTTGGCCGGGTTTCACATATGATTTTTTGCGATCCAGTTTTCATCACCAGTAACAATCCGATGCAAAAATTACTTCCTTTTGTGGCGTTCCAGCAGCATTTCGGACATGCAAAACCGCCTTTCGACGTCTCTCGGCTTGAGTTCATGTGGAACCCAATTTCCTTGCCTTTGAATATATCCAGCTACTTTCAAACGTTTTGATTTTGGCTGCTTGAGTGACACTCAAAGATTACGCGAGCTCTACTTGTGTTTGGCAACAATCTTCATAGAGTAATGCTTCCAGTTCTTCATCTTCAAACTTTTTTGGCTTTCCAGGACGTTCATCGTCTTCCAAGCCAAAATCACCACTTTTAAGTCGTGCAAACCACTTTTGGCACGTTCGCTTAGCTAGCGCATGCTCACCATAAACTTCCACCAAAATACTATGACTTTCGGCAGAAGTTTTCTTCATACAAAAGTAATGAAGAAGAACTCCCCGCAAAAACACTCTTTCAGGCACAAAGTTCGACATATTTGAGTAAAAAAAATTATTGTTGTTTACGCTTTAAATGGATGACATATACTGAAATGACGTACAATGACAGTAACTTTCCAACGCATGTTCCAATGGAATAATACAAGTTACGCCATCTCTTAGCAAACCGCTAAGCAATTAAGTTATATACACAATATTATTATTATTATCAAGGGAACGATACAAATTAATTTGTAGGGTCCGGGATTAACCGTCCGGAATACTATGCCCATGTTTCGCGTTTTGTCAACAGCACCCGGAGTACTGAGTTCCCATGTGGTCACCCACCTACGTACTTACCGCGCCCAATAACTTTTTGATTCCTTTGATTTGATTACATATTATATGCTCAAAGGCATGGCAGGACTGCAATATGCCGGTATTCATTCGCCTTATCCATTTTTTTAATTGGGATGATTTTGGCAGTTTTCCATTGAGTTGGATAGTTGAATGTCATAATAATATGTATAATTAAAAATATGTGTTATGTGGGAGAGAATAAAAGGTAGAATTATTTCTATAAAGTCAGGGTGGATATCATCTAAGTCAATACATTTTGACTTTATAGCAAAAATGGCTTTGTAAACGGTTATAGGATCTACGACAGATAAAGTGAAAGATCCTTTCAATGAATTCAAGGTTAGGCAGTGTGGAGGGTATTTATTTGATTGGAGTCAGCATTAGCAAAATTTTGGTTTAATTCCTCTACGTTCACATCACCGTTGACTACACTTTTTACTTAAACCAATCTGACGTACGATTATTTTATTCCGCAAAAACTTTGAGCACCTATTGAAGATTGAGGAATGTTTGAATGGCTTTTGGGTCATCTGGTTCCTAAGCAGTTTGAAACTGTTCAACATATCAACGCACCTTTACCTTTTCCACCGTCGCACACCGGGGCCAAATGCGTGAATTCTTGGCAAAAATAAAAATAAAAATTGGGGAAATCTTGAAAAAAATAACTGGATTGTACAGTTAAATACCTAAATATTACAAACATGTGATAATTTTGATAAAACTGTTTGCATTTTGACCACGTCATTTGTTTGAACTTGTGCATTCTGTGCAGCTGTGTTTAATTTCAAAAAACGAGCAAGTGTTCAAGTCAATTTCTTAGCAGCGTTTTAATTTATATATATATTTTTGAAATGGATTCAGTCCCCAAAGGTTCGTCAACAGTATACATGTAAAACTATAGTCTTGTGTGACGAAATAAAATTTTGGTGATTTTTTGAAATTTGGTGTTAATTTTTGAAGAAAATTGTATTTTTCTGTGTTTTCATGTAAAGTTCTACTTATAAATATGTCAAAACATGTCTTCTAATTATGAGTTGTTTGATTGTATGTTATATGTTCTTTTTGGGACTTCAATAAAAATTGTCGCCTTTTTGCGCTTTTTGAAAATATCGTTTGTCCAAAGTGTTCAAATCCCGACTCAAAAAAAAAAGAATTTTTAATGTTTTTTTTGTTGTTGTTGTAGGATCAGCTTTAAGCGATATTTTCATTACAGGGCGCACATTGTTTGAACATATGAAGCAATCAGGCAATTCAATTTCGATAACCCAATCTTCAAGATTGAAGAAATACGTTGAAACTCGAACGAAATGCCCAGATCATGTTAAACCTTTGTTGCGAAAGCGGATTTTATTTTTCATATCAGATTTCATACAAAGATGGCAAAAATGCTATAGAAAAGAGTATAGGTTTCTTACTTCTAATAAGTCTTGGCTAGATTCTGCAATTACTTTCAAAAATTGTGCTTTTTCTGAAAAAAAATGTGGTCGCCCTACAAAAAGTTTTGATGAAGCTTCGCAAAGAACCAAACGTTTAAAAACTAAGGATTTAAGACAGAAATACTCATCTGAGGAATTAGTTTTTGCTGCTCAAATGAATTTACGGTCTTCAGAGCAAGTAGAAGCATCTAAACTTGTGAGAGATGTGACGGCAAGTTCGCCTAAACGAGCTGCAAAATAAAGGTTGGCATTCAAGAAAATTGGAGGCGCTAAGAAAAAACAACTTTCTGGGAGAGAAGCTTTGTCGATGTTTGTTGAAGCCAAACTTACTTGACACCAATACAACATAATAAGATTGAACGCTAAGTCCCGGTTTCAGTCTTATAAATAAATACAACTTGCCAAAAAAGTGTGTTACCCTGCGAAAGAATATATTATTGTTACGGACACTGTTGCTGATATTAAATTGCAGGATTTACTAAATCACACAGTTTATCGGCTATTAGATGCTCAAAAGGAAGTTTTGGAAGTCCAACAAATGGATTCCTTGAACAATTTGAAGCTGATTTGTAAGTGGGGCTTGGATGGTTCAGCGCAGTCAGAATACAAACAGCATTTTTCTGATGCAAATGCTAAAGACACCAGTATATTCATTGTGTCCTTTGTACCCTTTGTACCATTGATCACAAACAACCCATTGAAACTGCAAGACTGTTTGTGGAAAAATATAAATGGTAGCCAATGCCACCTTCAATCCACAAAGTTTTAATTCATTGTCCAGCCATAATAGAGCATGCCTTATTGCCAATAGGCCAACTAAGCGAAGAAGCGCAGGAGGAACGAAATAAGGAATTTAAAAAATACAGAGAAAATTTCTCTCGTAAAATATCGCGTGTCAAAACTAATGAGGATATTTTAAATTCACTCCTTATTTCTTCGGACCCATTTATAACCAGTTTGAGAAAACTGCCTCAAAAACGGGCTTATAACATTAAGGAGGATGTTCTTGACTTATTAAAGGCACCTGACCTTCCGTTTACTTCAGATGCTTCCGATACATCAGCTCATATTAGTTCCGATAGTTCATCCGACACGGAATAATGATTATTTTACATTTAACTCTTTTCAATTTCATATATTTTGCATAGAAAACATAAAATATTATTATTGAAAAACAAGATGTGTGCTTTTTATTCATTTTCCAAAGGTTTAGTGCAATAAAAAAGATTTTTGCCAGGAATTCATGCATTTGGCCCCTATGTGCGTCGATAGTAAGAGTCTCTTAGAGCTATGATACTACGGATGGAATTGGACATCCAGGGTTGGTCTCTGGGCCTAACACGACGAATTCTTAATGGAACGAATTTTTCACAAAGATATTGAATATTGGAGTTTAGAATGGTTACTTGTTCATTCGTGTCAGGAACCACGTATATTTTGAATGCCAATTTAATTTGCTGCATTCATTAAATAAATTTGACACATTTATGTTGTCCTTCAAAAATATTGAAAGGATTGGTTTGGAAAGGAGTCGACATTCAAATCCAGAGTACAGAAAACTAGATCGTGGTACGAAAACGCTGGAGCAGACAGTTGTTGATGATGTTTAAGCAGACTTTTATCCCTAAAAAATAATTACATCTAACAGATACGGTGTCTTATTGGGGGCCAAGTGGGAAGCCTCGGAAGAGTTTACAAAAAACATACTGAGAGCTTTTACGGCGTCCTTCAGACGATTACTACATGGCCTGAGTAAATTTATATTAAAGTCCCCACATACTATGAAGTTTGGAGAAATGTAATTAAATTGCTCAATGATTTCGGTGAATCCTTTATAACTGGCAACATTTGGAGGGGTAGTTTGATCGCCGCTTAAAGCCTCAACAAACGCAGTCATATGGATGCGTGGTAGAGGAACGAAGTAGAGGTCGAGATCTAATGTGGCTTTTAATGTAAATTTCAGATTCACCTCCCGTTTGGCCAAGACGATCAGCACGATAAGGTGCTTTAAAGCCCTGCAGAGTAAATAAGTCATCTCAGGACGCATCCAAGTTTCAGAGAGCAAATAACGTCCATCAAGCTATTCTCAAATACAAATCTAAACTCATCAATTTTATTCACCAGGCTTTATGCATTAACATGACAAACTCAAAGTCCCTTTTGTCGCTTACACCTAACACTCACTAAGGCCCTCAAATTTTCATTCATGACGCCAGTGTTAATGTTATTGTGGTAGGTCATAATAAAACATTACTATCAGGTGCGGGGTCGAACACGGAAAGTACTCAACAACAACGGTAGTTAGTGTAAAATGAGATTGAGAAAAAATTACTGAAACATCTCCAAAATAGACAGAATAATATTAAATATATGCTCGTAATAAGAAATAGCGTAAGGCAAAAAGAAATTAAAGAGAAACGAAGCTGCATAAGTTTTTGTAAACTGTTAAGTTGTTGTTGATCATTGTTATTATTGGTTTTGTTGTCAAATACATTCTTCAAATCTCTCAAGCAGGGTATAGTAATTGTGACTTCGTTCGGCAAAAAGCGGACACGCACAAGGCCATCAGCGGTGAAAACATTGGAGATCGGCGTTTCAATTTAAGAGTTTCTCGCTGCAGCTGGTGATTTCTCCTCGTCATGCTTTCATTTATAAAAAAGCTCTTCGAAGAACTTATGCAAACATCACCGAGCCTGAGTAATGTTTTGTTGTTTTTGCGGTAGTTAGAAACTGCTCTCAGCAAACTTTGTTTTGCACGTTTGTCACAGAATTTCATTAAGATACATGCATCTGCAGTGTTGGGATGTTTAGTGTGGATCTGACACGGAAAATTGTAGTTAGAAGTGGAGGGGAGATATTTACTTTTGAGCATATATTGTAATACATGTTGGTTAGATTTTCATTATGTGTTTCGGGGATGCCAAACATGACTGCATCAGAACCAATTTTATCTCTTTCGATCTGATCGATTAAGAGGTCTAAACGTGTACATTCTTGACGAATTTCAAGGACTTTTTGTTCAAGTTCTCGTCTGTATATTTAGTTTTAGTTCCAGCGATGATAGTTTTGCATCCAACATTTTAGTACCTCTCCCCATTTCTCCAGTTTCTTCTCGATTTTACTCCATAACCTGTCGGCAACACTGTTAGAACTATCGTCTCCAGATTCTCTAGGTGAGCTGGTAATTTGTTGTTGCTTCGCTCAGGAGCTCTTGAATGACGTCAATGATGATCTTGACTTGCTTAAAAAGGTCATAACCGTACCCTGTTCCTGTACATGTTCCCAAAACTGAACAGAGTTTTAAAAAGACGGAGATATGCAAAGATTGAGGAAATAAAATAAAAAAACGACATCTCTGGAAGTGCTCAAAGCTTATGACAAATGCTTCGACAATTGGAAAAAGTGTTGGACAAGTGTATTATATTTGAAGGAGACAACATTAATGATGAATAAATAAATATTTTTTTTATAAAAATATAAAGTCACCTTACTTTTTGAACATGTCAGCCTGAAAATCCACAAAAAAACGCGTACAACTTTTTGCATTATGCCATGAATAATTCTATAATGCCTTTAAGTACGACAATACTATTGAATCGGCAGTTCTTAGACCTCCTGAAGCGTATTTTTTGGCCGTGATCAAAGAAATAAGCATTTTTTGTAGCACCGCACTGAAGATTTAATGGTTAGGAATGAAATTTCACGATAATTTGCAGGATTTGCATCCCTTTTTATGGCTTCCAATCCATAATTATAGCAAGCAATTATTTCTTACTAAAATTGCTTGGAAATTACACCATACTCCAATACATTATTGAAAGCTATACATAGTTTTTCTAGCAGCTCATCTTATCCGCCCTTATAAAATTCTATTGGAATACGATCCGACCTCGTAGCCTTTCCCTCTTGAAGCCTATTTCTTCGGACGTTTTTTATACATCCAAGACATCATTTTCCTGGTCGTATGTGAAGAAAACCTATCTGCTATTTCATTTTCTTTTTATTCCTCCTGCTCTCCTTAAAACCGAATCTCTCTCGATTTCGCATTCGACGGTTTCACCTGTAGCTCTTATAACTGAAGTTGAAGTGTAATCTTCCAACCAGATATCTCCCCCGTCTATGCCCATATTGTGCAAGACCCAACATGCAAATACTATATAAACTTGGACATTCGTTCTACAGTAAAAAACAAAGTCCAAGCGAATCAGCTCCCGGAATCTATTGTTGGAAGCCGGTGGAATTCTCAATTTTTACTCTTGAATTTTTTCTTGCTTTCGGCTAAGATAGTTGGAATATTCGGGCATCGTGTATTTTCCTGGAGCTGCCAATAAATACATAAAACAAAAAACGCTTATCTGCATCGCATACTCGTATTCCTTGGATCGTCATCGACATTTTTTAACTTTTTTTTTTTAATATCGCTGGAGACTTTCCTTAAACTAACTTAAAAGACTATGACTTAACAACTAATAAACAATTAAGGGTTAATAAGTAAGGGATTGGTGGAGGAGATCAAGTTAAAGACGGAACTCAAACCTTTGAGTTGACCTTACATAGCGTGTGGGCGATTGGTTCATTGGAACCATAAGATGTGCGATGGGTTGGAGTATAGAAGAGATGAGGACAGTGTAAATTACGAAGGTTAGGTTTGAAAGAAATAGAATTGTAAAAAGAAGCGCAATTAACAGAACCAGAGAACAGTCGTTGAATGAAGAGGATGTAATCTGCGTCTCTGCATTTTTCGAGGTTACTCAGGTAAAGTTTGAGGCGGTCACGCTAGGGAGGTAAGATATAGGAGTCATCCCAGGGTAGTTCTCGAAGGTTAAATCGAAGAAAACGACGTTCAAGGGTAATGTACTCGTAAAGTGACCTTGCAAAATTCTTGGACCATCGTTTAATAAAACAAAGCTATTAGTTGGTTTTGAGGATTATCTCAACAATGTGCGAACGGAAGTTTAACTCTCTATCATAAAATATTCCACGATCGCGAAGGGATTGAACCTGGGGTACAATTTGACAAAGCCATAGATTGACATTTGGCGAGAATAAGTTCAAAGCAATTTTTTGAAGGAGAACAGAGTGAAAATATAGTTTTGTAGAACTTAGTGTTGTCGGCGTAAATAGATAGGGCGCAGTGTTTTATAACCCTGTTAAGGTCGTTTTTAGTTAAAATGAAAAAGAGGGGACCAAGATGGCTGCCTTGTGGGACACCATAAGTGGCTAAAAACGGGGTTGAGAAGGCTGACCTTAAACGAAAGCTATAACAACAGAGGTAAAACAATTTGAAAAGGATCAATTGATGAGATATTTTATCGAAGGCCTTAGCAAAATCTCTAGCCCATTTTCTACGAATTTAACTAAGTTTGTAGTTTTCTTCTTGTAGAATTCTTCGATGATGGTAGGATAAAAAGATTGAGAGAGAGAGGGGGGCCAATGGAGAAATTGGAAAGATGTTTGAAATATATGGGGTCAGTTACGAAGAAGTTGTCCCAAAAATTGTTTCTTTTATTCGTAAAGAGCAAAGTCTTCTGTTATACCTGGGAGGGGAAATAGATGGACGTAAAGAAAAAAAGAATTAAATACAATATTTCACTGTAAAAAATGAAAACAACATCAGATAAAGATAGGTTGGTAAAATCAAAAGAATATTTACTAAGATAGGCACGAGTAGATATTGATTAGTGAAAATTAGCCTTATGGAAATTGTAAGGGTAGAAGTTGACTGAGGTAGGGTTATGGAAAAATGAGAGAAGAAGAGAGGGGTGAAAATTGTCAATAGTTGTTAGGGTTAAGGGGTAAAACGTTACTGTGGAGTTAATAAAATCACTAGTGAAAATAATCAATGAATGGACATTCCTTGGATGAACTACTGTTTGACGCGGTAAAAGAGAAGCAATCATCCGATGGAGTCCGCTTTAGAAGAGGCAGATTAAAGTCACACAAGATAAGGATGACAATAACAGTATCAGGAGTAAGAGTAAATTAAAAGAAACGCGTTGGGGCTTGGATGGTAGAGAGGCAATTTGTGTTTTTGGTTTTAGGGCTCCAGTTGGGGTCAGATTTAAGATGTGGACGGGGAATGGATCTGGGCGATATATAATTAGCTTTAGATGAGACGTTGCCTTGTTTTATTTGGAGACCCGCAAATTTCCGAGGTTAAGGTTGGTATTGCATGGGTTAACAATTTACCATTCATATCTAGCCGGTAAATTAATCTTAAAATTACGGTTGTTTTTGTAGTGAGATATTGAGAATATTGTGCATTAGCTGATTGTGATGCCCTAGCTTTTTTGAGAAATTCAGAAATCCAAGCAACATCTGCGTAATTTGCGGCACCTTTGACGAGTAGGGTGGTGAACGTCTGATTCGTTGTGCGGAGTCAGTCTTGTTGGATTTAGTTGTAATCCGTTTTTAACTGACTAAGTATATATGTACATGATTCAGCTCTTCATTTACAAACATACAGAATAGTAACGATCCAAGCATTGAATCCTGTGGAACACCTTATTTCATTTCCTCGAGAGATGAAGAGCGTTCACCAGAAATCACTTTTTACCAATTTCACTGCTCTTTCAATGGTTTGCTCTTAAAAAATGGTTTCTAAATTTCCAGCATAGAATATTATAATTTACTTTATCAAAGGCATCAAGTGAACAAAGAACGGAAACATTACCCTTGTCGTCATCCTGTCTGATTTTTGCCTAATAGGTTGAACATTGCTGTTGAATAACTTTTGTTAGCTCTAAAACCAGATTGCTGATCATTCAGCAATTTATTGGATGTTAAATGTTCAGTGATTTGTTACTTACGATCTATTACTGTCTCGAGGACCTTTGATAACCAAGGAAGATAGGCAAGGAGAAGATGGCGTAGATTTCTTTACTACGGGCAACACTCTAGCAGTTTCCAAATCACATAAAAAATTGATATTAATTAATTATATATATATATATTTTCTATTGCTACTTCGAAATTTTCCAGGCAGTGTATAGAGTGAGTATCCACAGTTCGATTTAAGTCAAAATTGCAATTATTAGCCTCATCTCCCAGAAAAAAGTTATTTAGTTCATCTGGGTTACTTTCGTAATTAGATACGGTGTAGCCGATTTTACGTAAATTACTGCAAAAATTCTTTGGGGAAAGGGATGTATTTAATTTGGAAGCGTAATATCCGTCTCAGAATTACGTACAATGTAGGTTGAGTGATTACGTGCTACTTTGTATTCAGACCAAGTAATTTCAATATTATTATTCAATATGTGCGCTTCCATCTTTTATATAATTAGTTCCTAATATTTACAGAATTAACCTCCTCAACTGTAAACCAAGGACATGCTCTGTTGAACCGTTTTCGTTGGAATACGTGATGGCATGTTGGATGTTATTTCCCTTAAAATTTTCCTCGACTACGCGATATTGCCTTTCATTCACACAGTATGTGTGTTATGTCCTCAACAGCTTGCAGTTCACCGCAGAATCTGCAAATATGTCTGTCAGGATTCCTATTACTGTCCTTAGCTTATCCCTATCTAAATTTATATAACTCCCTAGACCGTTTGCCGTCAAAAAGTAGTCAGATAGTCTTGAATACCCTGTGTCCTTAAAGACTTGACCACCTTAGGTCGGCAGTTTTTAAGATTTTTTCCTTTACTATGTAAAGGGGTGGTTTGATGTTGGCAAACGCACTATTATCGAATAGCCCTCCTTTTCTTGCAAGCTCATCCGCTTGTTTATTTCCTTTTATGCTGCAGTGTCCTGCACAGTTTCACCCGGTTCTGACTGCATAACGCCTTGAGCACTGTGCGACAGCCCCTGACTGTATTAGAGTTGATGTGGATTGATTTCATTGCCTTGAGTGCGGCCTGGCTATCGATGAAGATAGCGATATCACTTTCAGATACCGATCTTATCTGCATAAGCTCAGACGCATTGAGCACAGCCATATTCTCTGACTGGAAGACACTTTTTGCGTCCGGTAGTTTTATATACACTTTTAGTTCTGTGTATTCTTAGAAGATACCTGAATCTGTTTTTCCTTGAGCCGTCTGTGAAAATTGCAATTTCATTTGACCTGATTATAACATTTTTTTTCCAATCCTTCCTCTCCGGATATATTATATCATACGAAATGGCGAAACCAACCAAGGAAGTAATTACATCCGTTAGAATGGGATTAACTGACGGTAGCTCCGCTAGGACCATACTGTGTCCGAAACAACTGTTCTTGAAGTTACCCAGATTAGTGAGTCATATCGCACTTTTGCCAGCAAGTTTTCTAATTTATAAATCAAGCGGTGTTAGGTGCGGAAAGTGTCAATGCTGACGTAGGGGTGGTACGGAATGCAGCTGTAATGGCTATGAAAGCCGTTCTTTGAACCGCCGCTAATTTTCCGTAAACTTTTTTTGTTTGTTGCTTTCCACTATGCTTATGCGGCATATGTAAGTATGGGTCATCCGTTACCTTATACAGCCAGTATACCATAGCAGGTTTAAAGCCCCAAATTTTTCCCACTTTTCTTTTGCACATAAAAAGAGTATTATTTGCCTTTTTGATTCTTTCCGCTAAGCTAAGATTCGAATTCAGTTTTTTATCCATAATCACACCCAGATACTTCGCGCTGTCCGAGAGGGACAATTTCACTGCATTGAGTTTTGGATATTTGAATTGCCGTATCTTGTACTTTCTGCAAAAAGAACCAGGTCCGTTTTGGAAAGGTTTGCATCGAGACCACAGCTTTTTGTCTAAGTGCTGATCATCTTCAGGGTAGCCACTATAAAGTCGCTTAAAGTATTTAAGTATTTTCCCTGTCTTACTTGTATACCTATTGTGCTAAGCTTTTTAAATATATCATTGATAACCAGCGCTTGATGGTTTTCCCTAGTTACAAACATCTTAACCGAGCTTTGCCCAATAGAACAGTTTATTTTCCTATTTGCAAGTATGTTTCTAAGTCACTTTGTAATGCCCTGTTTAATATTAACGTCTACTAGAGGATTTTTATAGGCGGTGCACCGCACGTCATTGAAGTCTCCTTCAGTGTCGAGGAAGGCCGCCATCGAAGATTAGACATTTCTCTATTTTTTATACTACACCAAAGCCAAAAATTGGCTTGATTCATTCTTGGCTGCCAAGCCGGCGCAGTTCTTTTGGGATGGGATCCACAAAAAGTCATAGCTTCAGATGGGCAATACTTTGAATAATACTATTTTACATGTTTTTCTTAAATAAACGTTCAAATTTTGAAAAAAAAACCGCACGAATTAAAATATATACCAAATACAAAAATTTATTTTTTTTTTTTTCTTATAAAATGGTTTTTGCCACCAAAAACGCGGCATTGTAAGTACAATTATCATGCCGCTCATATGGTGGCACTGGTCAGTTAAGGGGCACATCTAGTGTGACAGTCAAAAAAGGTGTTTTGTGAATTTTTTTAAAAAAAAAAAACTACTGCTTCAAATGTTTTAATTTTTAGAGGATATATTTATACACACGATAAATAATGAATATACACTGAAATTTTCAAAAGAAATATTTAAATTTTCAGCGAGTTATTCGCTATCTCCCAATTTACAAAAAAAAAGGTACTCCACTGCTGCAGTGATTGAGGCCTTCACCGTGGCTGAAATAAAAAAAAAAGAAAAAAGATTACTAAAATAAAAAGTATGCCTATACAATGATCGAGGATTGTGAAAAATATTTAAATTTAACGAAATAACAGAGTTTTGAAAAAAAAAATGTAAGTTTTTGTCCGAAAATCAAAGCGATCGAATGATTTGTCTTCGAGGTACAACTCAAGCAAATTTGAAAAATATAGTTTCGAGATAAAAATAAAACCGCTGAGATAGAACCTTCTGAGCTACTCTTTAGAAGGTTGTAACTCGAAAACTATTTAAGATATTCATTTCAAATTTTAGTATGTTATTTTTCAAGGTGTAGACTATTGTAAACTAATTCACCCAGGTGGTGACCCAAAGTCACCGTATTAGAAAAGTGCTAATTGCTTTTTGAAATAATATTGGAAAATATTATTTAAAACTTGTTATTGATTATTGATTTTATTAATAACTAAATAACTATTATAACTCCATTTGTAATTTGTTATTTTATTATTTAGCTTCTTTTTTTTGAAGTACAAACTAAACAAAATTGATTTTTCTGAGTGTTCGTTGCAGGCGCTCTTCTTGCATTTACAACAATTTGTTTTGAAGCGCGGCCGCCTACATCATAAGAACCCGTCTAACATCTTTTTTCTATGGGTTCCAGCCTTGTTGTCTTCAGAATTCTTTGCTTTAGATGGCTTAATTTCACCTATGACATGTTTTCTTGACCCTAATAAATACCTAGTCTTGCGGCGTAAAATGTAAGGTATAACTAATCTCATTGCAAGATCTCTGAGAAATAGTGGTCTTGATTTGTGATTTTAAGGTGCATTCCAATTTGGATATGTTTTCATCCAAATCACATATACAGCTACACCCGTACCATCAATGAGGTTGTGGAAAATCACAATGGGCCACCTGTTTGACTTTCTTTTGACTGAAAATGCATGGCACATCTGATCCAAAGTATCAACCGCCCCTTTAGTTGAGTTGTTTAACAAATTAACTTCTGGTTTGTATGATGCATCGTTGACGTATCTCACTAATGATAACTTTTATTTTTTCTTACAGTTCCAATACTGGTGAGACCCCTGCACAATAATTGATTTGCTAGATGATATGATGTAAAAAATTTATCAAACTTGAGATTTCGGTCCAACCCGAGGTTTAAGGCTCAGAAAGCATCAACCTTAATTTATCGGCTTGATTACAATCTCTTTTGTTCCCTTCCTTTCCAATGTAAGGAATACCAAACAAGAACTATCACATATCCACCAGATCTCACACTCTACCTCGGAAGAGGACCAGTTGCTCATCATACCAGGCACATACATCTTCAAATTTGTCATAACAGAGTTCCAGAATTTCCTTATCGGTGCAAATTTGTCTCTCTGTCGTCTATCTCAACTAGTTGATGTGTCATCGAATCATAAATGTAGCGAAATTTTGGTGAACCGATTTTTTGACATTGTTGCCATGTGCCCGCATAAATAAGCAGTCCTATGAAACTTCTTATTTCTATGGCGCCAGAGAGCTTCCATTTCTGCCCTTCCTTTTCTACACCATGGCTATTCGTAAATTTGACAATAAAAACAATAATTGGTCTAAATATAATAAAAATATGGTACTATAAAAAAAAAAACGAGTGCATCACTTACGTCGTCAGGCTCTTCAGACGATATAACAACTTTATCAACTTTATTATAATGTTAGGAATGGCCGATCTTCCTTGACTGAACGGTTTATAGTTCCATTCAGTTCCATCCATTCCAAGATATATTTTCGTCATTTACTTGAAAACCACTCTTATCATTGTCCGAGTCAGCTTCAATCGCCCTTCTTATATCCTCATGTGTTAGATTTTTTTCTTTAAGCCATTACGGCTTGAATGTCAATAAGTATACAACAAAATAATTGTCTTATACGTCTTCTAATGGGTTTTCCAATAGGGACTTGACAGCTTTAATTTAATTTAATTTGTGAACGCACTCTTTCACTAATCATCAAACTGTCACTGTCAATTTATTCAGTAAACTCAACATTTTCATCATGGTAAAGTACACTAACGAGCAACATCTGCAAACGTTCTCCGATTGGGTTCTGGAGAAGATGCGCCAAGATGATGATCGCAAAATCTCAATGGGTTCGTCAATAAACAAAATATGCGTTATTGGTCGAGTGAAAACCCACATGTGCTTCATGAATTACCACTTAATGCACAAAAAATAACTGTTTGGTGCGGTTTGCATGCCGGCGGTGTTATTGGGCCATATTTTTTCGTCGACGATAACAATCGTCACGTTACTGTGAATGGTAAGTGTTATCGCGCCATGATCACCCATTATTTTCGAATTGGAAGATATGGACTTGGACGACATGTGGTATCAACAGGATGGTGCCACAATCCACAGAGCACACGCTACAATCGATTAATTGAAGAGTAAGTATGGTAAGCGTGTTATCTCAAGACATGGGCCAGTCGATTGGGCGCCTCGTTCGTGCGACTTAACGCCGCTTGACTATTTTCTGTGGGGCTACGTTAAGTCATTGGTTTATGCCAACACGCCGACGACGTTGGCCGAAATGTGTGACCGAGTCGTTGAAAATTGGGTCCAACGAATCGACCGCTGCAAACGTGCCCGCGTTGGCCATATGAAAGAAGTCGAGTTCCATTCATAAATGTTTTGATTGCTTTTCAAGCCAATAATAAAGTTTTTGAAATATCTCAAATGGTTTGCCTTTTATTTAAAAAAAAAAGTTGTCAAGTCGTTATTAGAAAGCCCTATATAATCCATGAAAAAACCTACCAATATTCACAAAAATGTAAGAACGCACACTACAATTCGCAACAACTTACTGGAGCACAAAAAATCTGAAGTAAATTCTGCAATAATTATTGTACTTGTGTTCTGATGATACCTGGTGCAAAGGCATGCTTTTCGGTGTATTCTATTATTGTTGTAATACAAGTGACTGTGAGACACCACCTGGGTGGATTAGGTTGGTAAATAATGATGACGGTATGTGTTTGTTACAGTAATACATTCTTAACTTTTATTTTCATTTCTACGTAGTGTTTCCTGTGGCAATGTTATCCAGTCAATGACTTATAGTAAATTACTTTCGAAGTTATAATGGTAACCCAAAGTCACCATGGACGGATTAGGATTAAGGGTTAAGCGTTGATAGAGTGCACAGTAGTTAGAGATTTCAGCGAAGAAAGGCACGGGCGAGCAGCTTCTATTTTTACTGTAAGCGCACTCAACTATGCTTGTGGTATAACAATCTCGTATTTCGACTAGAATGTATTCCATGCCGTTATCATTAGCCTTAATAATGGTATGACACTAAAGAAAGACGTTGCAGTCATTCCTGGTTCGTTTGAACTTTTTCGGTTTTCCTTTATCGGGTTGGTCTTGTAGACCGAAAAAACATTTCTCTAACCCTGACAGCCTCTTTACAGCTCGAGTCATACCACGCTTTTTCTTTTGGTTTGAGACTCTTCATCGATGAGGGATGAAGCATATCATTCCAAAGAGAATAATGTTTGTGGTCATAACAGCAGCGGCATCAACGTCGTTATCGAGGAAACATAACGACCAATTAAAATTCCTAAAAAAATTTTTGTTACATTGTGTGAACGCCTGAAGCCTTTCGTCAACAACCTGATTGATCCATATCGATCGAATATCTACAATGCGGCAAATCTTGGAGAAAACCCAGGAATTTCAAATGGATACCCACCAACTTTTCATCGATTTTAAGATCGCCTATGAAAGCATTTATAGAGACGAGCTATACAGAGCCATATCTAGTTTTGGCATCTCTGCCAAATTCATCCGCTTGTGCAAAATGACAATTGATAATGAACGCTGCTCCATCAAGGTCGGTAAAGAACTCACCGAGACCTTCGATGTCCAAAAATGATTTAGACAAGTCGATGCGCTGTCATGTGACTTCTTCAACATCGTTCTTGAAAGAATAGTGCAAAACTCAAATGCTAATAACAGAGGCACTATCTTTTAAAAGTCCGCTCGTCTACTCGCCTATGCCGACGACATAATCGGTAGAACGCAGCGGGATATCACTGGCGCGTTCGTGAGTATTAAGACGAAGGCGGCGAAGATGGGTTTGCCGGTCAATGAGGGCAAGACAAAGTATATGCTGTCATCAAGAAATCAAACTCCGACGTCTTGGACAGAATGTCACTATAAACAGATATTACTTTGAGATGGTTAAGGACTTTATCTCAAGCAATGACACCAGCGCTGAGCTTAAACGAAGAATAAATATTGCCAATCGCTGTTACTTTGAGCTAAGAAAGCAATTGAGGAGCAAAGTCCTCTTTCAAACAACTTAAGTTACCATTTATAAGATAGAGATTACCCCAATCTTTCTCTATGTTGCAGAGGCATGGATCCTATCAAAAGCGGATGAAGTTACTCTTGGTTGTTTTGAGAGGAAAATTCTTCGAGTAATTTTCGGTCCTGTCTGCAAAACTGTACGGGCTGTACAGCGACATCGATCTAGTTAGAAGAGTGAAGGTCCAACGACTGAGATGGCCGGGTCATGTAGAGCGAATGGCAGTGTATGCTTCGGCCCGAAAGATCTTCAAATCCATTCCCGAGAGACGGCGCAGTAGAGTAAGACCGCGACTCAGTTGGCGCACGCAAGTGAAAGGGGACCTTAAACAACTTAGCGTGCGAAACTGGAGACAGCTGTCCAAAGATCGTGCTGGCTGAAGAAGCTTGTTGGTTTCAGCCCGGACTGTAGCGCCACCGTAAGTAAGTAACTAAAACACATGAGCCCGACGAGTCTAGAGGGTAGAGCACATCGACTAGGTATTAAAATAAGTCTAGCGTGTTGGCGGTATGACTGTAAACGTCAGGGACTACATTGTGGTGTAGTTTGGTAAGCTATATCACTACGCACGTAAATGATCAAGTAAATTACGTAGGTCGTACTTATGCTTGTCTTCAGAAGCTCTGGATAACTGCTCGTCTCATTCCAATCGGAACTACAATAAGATTCGACTGATTTAAAAATTATTGATACCCATAATGTCTTACGCTTGATTCGGTATCAACAAATAAACTTTAATTAGCTCTTAACAATATGGTGCACTACTATTATCGATTACGCTGGTAGAACAATGTCTCACATAACACAAATAACATCCTTGGATGCAGCAGCAATATCTTAATGTTCGCAATTGCATCTTCCTACACAAATAAAACTCGTATATATTAAATCACCTCTATATTTGTTCTCAAATTTGCAATTTTCTCGATCAATAAGAATATTAAATATTAATACTTAGTCACATAATTCCCTAAATTCGTCTATGCTAAATTTTTTCAGTGCCATTAGACTATTGTATTCATTGTCAGAATATTTGAATTGTTTTCCACGTAGTAGCGCTTTTCTTCTTTTCTTTTTCTTTCTTGTCTCTTGCTCTTCCCCTCCTTTTCCCTTGTTTTCTCTTTTTTTTAAACAATACTTTTTTGTAATATGTTTTGCATTCAAAAAAATAAGTAATATTTAGCCAAATTTTAGATTTGCTTTTTTCAAAAGAAAAAAGTTATTAAATTTTATTACATATTACGATGTTTCAATAGTTCTTTCATCATTCCTCTTCAAATAAAAAAAAAACGCAAAACTATTCCGCACTAAAATCTTCTATCTCTTTATACAGTCACAATTATTTAAATGCCTAACTAATCTGCACATGTATGGTGATTGGTGATATGTTGTCGTTTATGGACTCAAGTGTAATAATGTATGACTAACTGCTGGTATTAATACTATGTTCTATACCACGTTTAAAGCTAGTATACCACGAAACATACCTGGTATTGGGCTTCGCATTTTGATGGTATGCCACCTTCTTACTGATTGCAGCGCCACTTTCTCTACGAATTTTCGTAGATTCTTTGACAATTCACACCAAATAATCGCGGTTAAAAAGTACCTTATATCAATCTATTGTATTTGTACGAGTACAATGCATTCAAAGAGAACAATTTTATCCAAATCCGAAACTACAAAAGTCATAGAAGTGTGGAAGAATTATATCGCCGAGCTACGAGGAATAAGACGCAATATTGGTGTGTTGCAAAAAATGTGCAAGGAGCTAGAACTGAACCATAATGTAAAATTAAATTCTACGGAGCTCCGGACCCGTATAAATAATTTAACCAAAAGGTTCAGGTTTGTTTTTCATGTACATATATCCACATGTATGTGTTGAATAAAACGTTTCAAAAATATTTTAGATCCGAGAAGAAAAAAGTGGGAACTTCTGGTGGTAGCCCTTCAGACTGGGAACATTTCGAACAAATAAATTCATTCATAGGACATTTTAATAGCAACCTGATCCAGAACGTTAACATTGAGACAATTGGTAAATTTAAACATAAACACGTCTTTTATTTTTACCAATTTACAATAATGTATTTTTTTTACTTTATAGACCTAGACACATTAGATGGTAACGATGGCTGCAATCAGACAAATCAAAATCAAGAAGATATTGCAGAATTTTCTCCTGGATTGAGTTCCACTGCGGCTGAGTTGACAGAGTCCTCCTCCAGTATGCCGTCTACTTCAGCAAAGGCTATTGAATTATCACAGCGGATCGCTAGAAAGAGAAGGATATACAGTTGTAATGACAAACTGTTAGAACTGGCAAAGGAAGAATCTGTACAATTTAAAAAATTTTGTGAGGAATGCATCAGAAATGACAGAAAAAAAATTGAACTTTTACAAGAAAATAATGAAATTCAGAAACAATTACTTAATGCAATTTTAAGAAAAAAAGATTGAAATGATTCAATGAATGATAAATATAACTAACTAAAATATTTCGAAAATGCTCGTCTAATAACCTACAATTTTATTTTGTTCTCCAGCTGTTGTCACTTAGTTTGGCTGAATTTCACAATGTTTCTCAAAATTGGACAGCTCTTTCACTCAATTTCGATTCATTGCAACGTTTCTGTTATTACAAACGTTGATTATTAACAGCAAGATTTTATTATGATAGAAGCATCGTGGATATAGGCATTGCGAAGGGTTACAGAAACGTCCTTTCAAATGCCCAAATGCATTCTAAACAACACGTCTGCATTTCGACAAATCAAAATTAAATTCCTTTATACTCTCTGATAACTACATAGAACTAGGAAGCGATTTGGTGACATTTAGGCAGTCCAAAAGCAATATTCCAATATCTGCTGCCTGCATGTTGTAGAACCATGCGTCTTTCCAGACTTTCAACATTTATGTAAGTAAACCTAGTCCACTGCAGCGAACTGGATCATGGAATATTATCCTTTAAAATTGAAGTAATCTACAGCTTCCTCATTCGGTGGTGTAACTTCAATATAACATTCGTCAAAACCCCCAGAGTACTATGAGAATCCGAGCAACTCAAAGCCCTTAACTATTTCCATCAAGTCATGTTGAGGTGATGGGTAAAAATCTAGGTTATCTTTCTGGAAAACACCGCATATCTCTTCACTCACTTCCAATGCTATTTCCCTAACTGTTGATCTGCCAACATCAGACTTGCGACGGTTTTGTTTTTAGCAGAAGATCCTAGCGGATACCATATAATGCGATAGATATTCTTTTCCGGATGAAATTGGAGAATGCCAATTTGTATCGTTTTTGGTTAATTGTGAGAGGTTTTAAGAGAGATATTGGGATGTATACCTATCCACACGGAATTAGTTTATGAACTTAGCACTTGTGAATTTTAAGACATCTTCCTCTTCATAACTTCACCTATCAGATAAAAAAAATAAATAAATTATACATTTATTCGGAGTGACTAACAGACCAAGCACTACGAAATCTTTTCTCCCTCTGTATCCACATTCGCATAAGCGTATCGAATTATCTTTTGCTTCGAATGGCTTGCATTCTAAGGTGAGCTTTCGACTTCAAGCATTTGAATTTTCTAGACATTTGGAATATACCACATATGTACATAAATATATCTTTTTTATTCATCTTTCTCTCCTATTTTTATTTTGGTATTTAGTATACCATGGTATTTAGTATACCATGGTATTTAGTATACCATGGTATTTAGTATACCATGGTATTTAGTATACCATGGTATTTAGTATATCATGGAATTTAGTATACCATGGTATTTAGTATATCATGGTATTTAGTATACCATGGTATTTAGTATACCATGGTATTTAGTATACCATGGTATTTAGTATACCATGGTATTTAGTATACCATGGTATTTAGTATACCATGGTATTTAGTATACCATGGTATTTAGTATACCATGGTATTTAGTATACCATGGTATTTAGTATACCATGGTATTTAGTATACCATGGTATTTAGTATACCATGGTATTTAGTATACCATGGTATTTAGTATACCATGGTATTTAGTATACCATGGTATTTAGTATACCATGGTATTTAGTATACCATGGTATTTAGTATACCATGGTATTTAGTATACCATGGTATTTACTATACCATGGTATTTAGTACCGTGGTACGAGGGCTGTTTGATGAATACCCGGATTAAAAGATAGGTGGCGCTATTGAGCCAAAATGAGCGTACTATCATTTATTATAACCTCTTTTAGACAACCTGTCAAAATTTGGTGAAATCCGAGCAGTATCGTTCCGTGATCCGATTCTACATATTTTTTGAGTGGCAAAAAATGCGAGAAAATCAAGCCCATTTTCGGTGGTGTGTATGGGACCCGATCACCTTACCGTAACACCCGTTTACCATTGGTTCGCAGAGTTTCGCCGCGGCCGCACGTCGGTTTTTGATGAACTGCGCCTAGGTGGCCCAAAATCGGTTACTGCAGAGAAAAATCCACGAAAAAATCCATGATCTCATATTGGCGGACCTCCGAGTGAAAGTTCTGAGATAACAGGCATCTTAACTGATCACATTAGCCATATCCCGCACGAGATTTTAAGCATGAGAAAGCTGTCCGCGCGATGAGTGCCGCGTTTGCTCACACCGGAAAACAAGCGCAATCATGAGACCACTTCAAAGACGTGATTGGCCCTGTTTAATCGAAATCCAGAGGTGTTTCTGCGTCGTTTCGTTACCGTCGATTAGACACAGATTCACTGGTACACACCAGAAAGCAAAGAACAATTAAAACAATGGTTTTTACCCAATGAACGTGCTCTAATAAAAGTCAAAGAACGTGCCTTCGGCCGAAAAGGCGATGGCCACTGTTTTTTTGGCACGCGCAAGGTCCCATCACAGGAGCATACTACTTGATGACCACATTTGGTGAAGAGAAAAGTTCTCTTTCACCACAATAACGCACCGGCCAACACATCCGCAGTCGGAACAGCCAAATTGGTCGAATTGCACTACGAATTGCTCCTTCCTTTTGTTCCCAAACCTTAAAAAAATCGCTCGCCAGAAAGAAGTAGGGGTCGAACGAAGAAGTAATCACAGCCGCGGGGAAGTATTTTGCAGGCCAACAAAAGTGGTACTATACGGAGGGGTTAAAAAAATTGCAGCACCGCTGGGAAAAGCGTATCGAACTGAAAGGGGATTATATTGATATTATCGTATATTGATTATGTATATCTGGCAGCATTGCGACCATTATTAATATTAGCTGCTAGTGTTCCATTTTTGGCAGATGGTGGCTATCAACATGGGTTAGGCAAGTATTCAATGGAAAGATATCCCAGTGAGGTGTTTCAAAAGAACTTAAGTAAGTGCTTGACTTTTAAGAGAGAAAGCTTTGCCAGAAATGGAAAAATTTTCAGCTATCGGAAAATGAAAAGAATCGAATATGACCACAATTTTTTACCAAATTTAATATTCCTAAGGTTATTAGCTGCATAGATGGTGTGCAAATCGCAATAAAACGTATTAAAAACAATTTTTAAAACCAAAAACAATTGTTTACTTACTTTCGTCAGTTTCGTTTCGTTTGTTTTGTTCGAACAACTTTCAACTGAAAAATGAATTTTCGAAAGGTATCGCATTGAGACAAATTGAAAGTCAGAAAACCGATTACTCGATTTTAAATAATTTTCGATTTGAATCGAATATAATTAGATGTTTTAAAAATAAAAATAAAAATTATTAATTAATAAAAAAGGAAAAACAAACATTGCTAAACTGCTCGTTTGTGTTAAGTAGTTGTGATTACAAATTCTATAGTAATATTAGTTGTGTAGTATTTGAATAAAAGAACAATTTTAAAATAATTTCATTTATATTTGTATTAAAAATAAATTGGTTTCATTTAAGTACACAGTCGCTTAAATTAATTCAAAACTATAACTTAAAATTTTACATAAGAATATGTATACACAAAATTGTTTTTATTTTTTTAAATGCCTTCCACTGCCGAATTAAATTCTAAACTAAGCGCTACTACAACTAAAAATTAGACAGAAACAATATATAGTAGATCATATATTATTATTTTAATTTCTGTTGTCTTTTACTTTTTGTTTTAAATTAAAACTAAACTACATTACAAAATAAAAAGGCAAACAAAAAAAAAAACAAAATATTGTACATACATATATTTCATATAATGGTAAATATTATTTTTTATATTTTCAATTTATTTTTAATGTTTTTATTTTCTAACCGTACACATAAATCGAATATTTTATTTTAAATTAATTTTCTTTTATCGCTTGTTATCAACAATTATATAAAATATAGCTTACACTTGTAGAAATATACAATTGTCTCAATAGATTTATTTTTATTTTTTAAATGATTAGCTTTTGTTTGTTTTTATTTTAAAAGAAAAAAAAAAAAAAATAGATATGCATTGCTTTGTTTATCTTCACCTGTTATCTGTTCGAATTGTTTAATTTTTTGAGATCAGTGTTGGAATGTAATTTCTTTCATTTAATTACTGACCATCGGCAGAACAGGAACCCGCGACATTTATTCATATAATTTAATTAACTTGTATAAAGCGTCCAAATGATGAAATGTTTTACCTTTTCGATATACTGATACTCGTAGGTAAATATTGTATTTAAAAATTGCTTTAAATACTTTCTTGTCTTATGCAGCAAAAAATTAAGATGATATACTTAAGTCTTCGCTTGTGCAGTCAATATTAAAATTTCATTTCAATTTTATTAATTTATGGAAAAATTTGGTTTGTGCCTTAAAATTGAAACAAAACCTTTGTTTGTTTATAAAGTTTTAATCATGTAAATATTTTTTGTTTGTTTGTTTTTATTTTTTTTAAGTATCAACAATGTTTCGGTTTAAGTTTTAGGTTTTGTTCTTTTAACTCTACTTGAAAATACAACTAGTTAATATGTATACATAGCAATATTTTATTGGTTTATAAGTATATTTTATCTAAAACTGGATTTATTTATTACTAGATCTATTCTCCATGTTTCTTATAACAGGTTCTTTTACTTTCATTCTTTCTTGTTTTTTACTTGCAAGCGATGGCATTTTATATATATATTTTTTTTTCTTTTGAAATACCTTTGTAAACATATTTTATTTTCTTCTTTTTATTTTATATTGGAATTAGACATGAACATAACGATGTACTCGTACGTATATTTAATTGTATTTTTTTCTTTTACACTTATCTTAAATCAATTTGAATTTAATTGGTGCAGAATTGTGGTTCTCTATTTATTTAAAGTGTTCTTCTTTTTTCTATATGGAATAAGGTGCGTGCAACAATATTATTTGTTTCGAATTTCAAATACATTTATTTATTTATTTATCTATTATGCTTAATTGCTTTAAAAATAAATCAGTGGGTAGGGTTATTATATTTGGGAACCTTTAAAAAAAAAATCAAGATTCTTTTAAATGGTTTCAAATACAAGTGCTATAAGAATGTTTTTTTTTTTTTTTTGGAATTAGATCTTTTAACATTTTGATTGCTCGTTTTTATTTTACTTATTTGATAAGGACAAAGAAAAGAAGTAACAGAACGAAAGAATTTTCTCTAATATAATACTTAGGATTTGAATAAAATAATGAAGCTGGGAAAGGAATTAAGGTATCTAAATTCTGCCATAATATCTCTAATGGCAAAGTTTTTCTCCTCTATGAGTATAAGTCTTGGCCAGCAAGCCTTACAAGTTTCTCGATTCAGTTTAGTTACAGCTTTGCAATTGAAGAAAGCATGTTTTTTAAGCTTTTCACACATTAATACGTACAAACTTCTTGAACATAAATTTAAAATTATGAAGGGTGTACAAAGGACTAATCTATCTTTTTTACTGCTCATATTATGTACACAGTCTTATTCTGTTTGCCAACTCTGAACAGTGGGAGGGTGAGCAACGTTTTAATAGACAAAATATTTTACTTTCGCAGTTTCAACAGAAAGATAAATTCTTCTTTCTGACTTGGAGTTGATGACAAACTGAACAAACTGAACGCTATTGGCCACGAGTGAAAAAATTATATGTCGATTATCAAACCACTTCTATATGCGAAGGACTAGCTCAAATACTGCATCGACTTAAAAAAAGACAACAAAAAATAACAAAGACGTAAACAATATATGTACGAGTACGAGATGATCATAAATTAACTAAAAGTATATCAAAAGAAACACTAATAAGTCCGTACATGCAGGCTGAAGAAATGGTTTAAACAGCGTTAAGAAGAAATGGGAGGAATAACAAGTTAACCATAGGGAACTCCTAGCTCACGGAGTAAACAAAAATGCCAAAATCACAAGTGGCACAGAGTTAATTGATACCCAAGAAAAATTACAACCATGGGTGCTACTTCAACAAGTTCTTATTACCCCTTACAGCCAGCTATTATTATTTATGGAAAATGGTTTTAATAGAGCAAAAATGGCATATGATAGAACAAGCGTTTCAAGCTATGAAACAAGCACATCAATCTCAAGAAACTTCAGAAGTGACAATGAAACACAGACATATAAAGCTATTGTCACTCAAAGATATACAAGGTTTCACTTTCTTTCATGATCTGTTTATAATATTTTTCCACGAAAATGAATGCTTAATGTTGCGATATGCAAATAAATGCAACATACCGCAACGGGTGTACAAGTATATATTTTTCTGCAAAGAACGCGCTCGTTTTAGTTGCATTCTTAATCGATTGAATCGTATTCAATTAGATGCGTTCGATCCTTTTACCACTCGAATTGTTAAACGAAAACTCGACAGAGAGGATCTATTGTGTTATGAACAATACAAAAACCAAGCAAGCACAAGTTTTATCAGACATCCTAGAATTTCTAAAACAACAAATGCACAAAACTAAAAAAAAAAAAACAAAATTATAATGTCACAAGAACACAGAACTCTTATATGCACGAAATTCCTAAGGAATTACGCTTGGACACGGTCATCAAATATTTGCTATAACTGACAGTCATTAGACGGATCATAAGTGCTCGAGCAGAGACAAATATTTTAAATGCGGTAAGCACGTCATTCATCCATGAAACACCACATAAAAATGATTATAGGGGAAAACAAATTTACGTATAAAGAACTAAACACGACGTTGAAACAAATTAGATCGGTTTTAAGTTCAAGACCGCAATATTTTTTCCAGCCAGACGCTTCCTAATCGGACAATCCTTCGACAATCCTAGATAAGTTCTTCGGAACACTCGAAAAAAAAGACTAAGGTTCTCTTATCAAAGGAAGAAAATACATCGTATGTAAAGACAAGTTTACATTCATATATGAATGATATTTTAAATATTGTACCCAACATAAAAAGTTTCATAAGAAACGTCAAGGTCATCTCTTGCAACAATTGCAATTTATAAAGATATACCTAGTCTTTCATCAGAGGCGCACATCTTGTGATACAGAGAGCAACACGTTTGCATAGTGCCTTTTTATTGTGATCCGTATACTGACAGACTCATTTATTGTTAAACAGGAGAAGAAATTTGACACAGAATTTGGAAAGTTATTTTCAGGTTTTGTATGATTCAGAATGTTATTTATGTGAGTGCTGCTGTGATATATTGACACACGCATTCGATCTGATTCGCATGTATTCGGTTTTATTATACATCACAATATATGAATCCTAAATCCTGAAATTTGCAATATTTTATCAATATTGTATATCAAACAGGATTATAAGCGGTTCATGCTGGTGTAGAATACGTGGACAATGAAAATAAAGATGATTTTTGAGTACCCGGGTGAATTCGCTGGCACGCTTAAATTAGCTAGTTGCGGGAGTAACAAACTCTAAGCATCATTCTACGAGTAGATCACCGTTTTATTTACGTTTAATTATGAAACTCACTTATTTACGAATGACCATGTTGAAGTTCAATCCAATATATGTTATATTTTGGTCAAACAAGAATACGACTCAATATATTGTTCAATAGTTGGATATTTTTTTGATGAGACAGAGCTCCTTTAATACTACACTGCCTTTGAATACCGCCCTTTACTATCAGTAAAGCCACATAATTCGTGCATAGTTCACTAATAAGTTCAATCATAAGTGGTATGGGAATAAATTGCTATTTGCAGAAGAGTTTCACGGTAAACGTATAGAGCAGGATTTCTGATATGTCAAGTGCGATGTCAGTATTGGAGCTACCCATTTTATAAATATGGAAATGTATTTTATTTCCTTTAACTGATAGAGTATGCTCACCTTTGGTCCACGCTACTCGAATCGTGTACATATACTAGTGTAAGTGTCAATATAGTCAAATTTGCAACAAATAAAACATGAACATTAGGTTAAGCACCAGAAGAACAAGTACCATACATAAAAAGGCTAGGTCGATGTTTCAAAACAAGAAATGCTGTAAAATAGTTTACTGAAGGATTTATTGCTTAACTATTTGATAGATTTTTCTGGGATGTAAACACAGATAGATAAGTTTTCAACTGGAAAATTGAAGTGTCTGACATTTGAGTCTCCTAAGTAAGAACTTAACATCAATTGTTTGAGTACAAACGAAAGACTAGAATTTTAACATCGGTTATATTATTTTAAGATAAACAAGGCTCGTTTACTTTATACGAAAGAGAAAATTGCTCTTCAAAAATGCAGTAATAAGTAGTTTTATTCTCTTTTCAGTGGGCCAAATTTATTTGAAGCTTTCCCAGACAAATTGCTTGTTTTTGTTCTCTATTTGATAGTTTTCTTGATATGGTCAATGCCTGCATTGACATTTCAAAAAAAGAAAAGAAAGGTAGTGAAGAACTTAAATGGAAATAAAATACACCTATACCTCTCCTTACGCGGTTTCAACTTCGCGCGATTTTCATAACATCAACCTAGATTCGATTTTCTCTCGTTTATTTTTCAAAGGATCACGACGCGCCATAGTTTTTCACACATAAATATCCACACCTATTTACAAAAGTATCTTAGCTGCGTGGAAACAACCGCAGACATCCAACCGGATGCCTTTAAGTACAGCTGTTATTCGGGAAAAGGTATTGCAATTGTTTGAGCGCATAAAAAGAGAAGGATATACGTTTGCAGAAGAACAGTTTTCGGCAAGTAGAGACTGGTTTTGCAAAAAGCTGCTGATGGAGAAGCAGCTACTCGTTTTCCAGAGGTTTCTAAAGAACAAATCGAAGCGGGAGGATATTTTTTTAAGCAAATATTTAATTCTGAAGAGACAGATCATTATTGGGAACACATCCCAAATAAAATATTTAATTCGCGAGAGAAGAAATCTGCTCCGGAATTTAAGGTAGCAAAAGAACGGATGACTATTTTAATATGCGTAAATGGTTAAGGTTATTTCAGATATAAGCCTACGGTTATTGATACATCTGAAAACCGCAGGGCTTTGAAAAGCATTTCTAAGCCGCATTTGCTGTTTCGCCAGTGGTCGAGCAAAAAAGTTCGGGTTACCACTTCCATATTCAAGGAATAGTTGACGGAACATTTTGCGATTGAATTTGAAAAATTTTGCAAAAAGTCCAACACTACCTTCAAAGCATTACTTGTTCTGGATAAATGTACCATCACATCCAGCATATTTAGCATATTTGCACCCTAACATCAAAGTTGGTTTCTTACATTCGAATACAAACGCTGTATTCGAAGCTTTTGGAAAAAAATATACAGTCCGCAATATAAAACTAGCATGGCGAGAATTAAAACTTTCAACTCTATAAACTGTTTGGAAAAAGCACATAAATCAACACGATTACCCAGAAAGGATCAGAAAGATTAATTCAATTTGATAGGCAAATTACAGAACTAACTCGAGAAGACATAAATAAAATCTTAGACACTGATAAGCCTAACATGACTGCAGAAGAAAGATTTAAACAAGTTGAACCTCTTGAAGAAAGTGAAGAAGTTTCGAGAATTGATCCTGATGAAGATCGATCAAATAATTTGCACAACAACATTATAAAATCTTTGGAACGTGACAGTTTAGAAAATTCTAAAAACAAAAAGCAGTTGGTTTTGACTGATTTTCTAAAAGGAAAAACAAATTTAACAATTGTTTACATGATTATTACGGTTTGTGTTGTTTTTTTTTCCTCGTTTAAGCTTTTGTGTTTTGTTTTTTTCTATTTCCTTTATTGTTTTTTTGTTAAATAAATATGTTTTCTTATATAATTAAATACTAGCTGCGACTTTTACATTTATTTTGGGTTCTCATATTCCCTATTTTTAGGAATGCAACCTCTCATTTCACAGGACGTTTTAACTTCAATGTGCGTGGTTTCGCTTTGCACGAAACTTTTCAGTTCTGAGGTATGGGTGACATAATTCAAATTTTCGGAACAACTAAAAGCAAAACTTGAGAAAAGTCGTTACTCTAAAATTGTAACACAAAGGTGTTCTGCCAAAAGAGAATTGTTCAATGAGGATTTATGGGCTTTTAACCCGAATTTTCCGAGGTAAGTTATTCCAATTAACCTATCATAGAATTATTCTCAAATATATAAAGAGATTCATGAGCTATTTGAAGTAATTGTTAAGATGCCATTTTTGTGAAGGATTTCCTATAAAACTTTTAAAAGTGGTGGGCGCAAAAAGAATGGAGGGATTTTTGATATATGCTTATTTTTCATCTACAATTATGAAGTTTTGATAACAGGAAAAGATATATGTATAATTTTTTCGTTTGTATTTGTATTTAGGTTACGTAAACGTTTTCTGTATTTTTTTTTCCTTTTTTATCTAAAATAATCATACAAATATTTTTTTTTTTTAAGATTTATATATATATATATTACAATTTGTACAAATTAAGAAGCAATTATAACAGTAAAAGGTTTGTGAGATAGAAACGAAAAGCTGTGTAGAAGATTTAAATAGTAAATGTATGTATTTCTTCCTCCTTGGGAAAAAAAAATCGTCAAGCCACGTGAAAAGAAATCAAAAAAAAGAAAAAAACAGACTCTCTTTGAGAGACGATTTAAGAGTTCACCTTCCGTTTCTTGTAGACTTTTCGCTGTGATTCTTTTGCTTCGCGAGCTGATAATAATATTCATAAAGAACTAAACGTCATCAACAACAAATAACAATTTAAAATAAAAATAAAACAAATAATTTAAATATTTTCACTTGGAGTGCAATGTTGCAAAAAACTCTAATGCAATAGTTCATTCTATAGCTGCACCTGGAACGATTGCACAGGTGGCTTTGGCGGTGATATAAACGGATTAGTATTATGGTGAACTTCAGGTGTTTTCGTTTTTGTTACTCCAGCAACCCATTCTGCATCGAATGGATCATTTGGAGAGATTGCTGTTATTGGGGTAGCGCTTAGAGATTTTGTTCGATTTTGAAGTGCTAGCGTTGGAGGTCGTTTTAAAACTGGAGCTGGAGATGTGCTTTTAACTACTTGTCCCAACCATTGATCGGCGTTAGGAAGAGGGGCTACAACTTCAATTGGAACAGCTTTCATTGCTCCAACACCTAATGGAGAATTTGGTGTAGTTGGTGTTGTAGTTGGAGTGATTGCCGGTGGCGGACTGGAAGCTAAACGCGGAGATACTTGAGCTGTTGGAGGCGTTGTTGCTTTTTCAAAAACGGAACTGTAACCATTACTATTAGTTGTTGCCTGAGTAGTGTTACTTTGTTTTTCGGCTAAAATATTTTGATTAATGCTCATGGTATTGTTGAAGTTCAAATCATCAGTATCGGTTCTGGTGAGCAACGATAAGCCCTGGCTAAGTTCTTGACACAATTGACTAACGGTGTCCACTTCAGTGAGCGATCTCAATGGGGATATCTCGGGTATTGGTGATACATTGCGATTTGGAGTTGTTAATGTTGCACCACCTGCATCCAAAAATGCCCTTTGCCTTTCCGCATTGGACGGAAGATCATTGATACGTAATGACATTTGTCTCTTGAATGGGGATTGACTGCCAATTACGCGGAATGAGCCCTGACGCTCCAACATTGAGGGATTTGCATGTGGTCGCTCAATGGCGAACGGATTAAATGGTTTCGGTTGTGGTGGAACCGCAGCTGATGGTGTTCCGTTTATATCGACTCCTCGTTCATTACTTGCGAGACGTTCGGTAAGCGTTTGCTGACGGAATGAACCCGTTCTAGTGAATGTTGAATTTTTCATATCAAAAGTCATTGTAACACCGCATTCTTTGTCACGACGCTGTTTACGTTCTAGACAGACGGCAAAGGCGCAACCTACAGCATGAGATAGACGCTCGCCGGAATCTTTACATGCAAGAAATCCATGACACATCCAACGACGAGTAGTTCCATCACGGCAAATATAACTGAATCCTCGTTCATGATTACGATCTGGAGCACAAAAACTAACTTTTTCTATAGTCTGATCAACAATTAAGCCTTTAGTTTCATCGTCTACCACACGCAAACCATCTCCGCTGACATGAAGCAGCCCACGGATTGGACGCCTTCGGGAATTCTAAAAGAAAAAAAAAGAGGAAATTATTGGTAAAATAAATTGTAATTTATGTTTTTTTTTTTTTTTTAGATATTGCTAGCAAAGGTAAAGGGTAACTCATCACAAATGCAACAAGGCTTTCTCAGTGAAGAAACCAAATACTTTTCTCTATATATACGTATGTACATACTCCAAAGGAAAAAAGAATACCTTTCCTTATTGAGGTCAATTAATTCTGCTCCCTGCTGCCTAAATGTAAATAAGATTGTATACACACAGTTATCGCTTAGAAATTCAAGGAAATTTATACGCTGTCAACATTTCGCTTAGGTCTAATTTCGTCAGCTATTTGAAGAGGTGTGAATAAAAAGCAAAGCTCGATTAACGCAAGAATAATGGTCGTAATGATGATTTATGCTGCACATGTGTATAGTGTAATAAAATGTTGACCTATTCTATCTACCCACTAGGTGAAAGAAAATTAACTTTTGTCGCTAATTTAGTGATGTGTACTTAAACTCGAAGAGTAGGACTTATTCGTATCGATGAACTCCTTACAGCAAAGTTTTCTTTTTGCGACTTGTCACGTCTTATTAACGTTGAATCAATTAAATCCACAAGAAGAAAATTGATCTATCGTCTATGGTGTAGTGTCGCTTTATGTATGTATGATAGAGAGACATGTGTGATATAGGTGGCTTGCATGATATGCCTTTGATGACAATGAATACATGACCAATTACTTCTGACTGTAAAAAGTACAAAGATTCTTCAGAAATCTCTTTAAAACAGCATAGGTTACATATATTGTAATTATTTCTATCAGTTAATTTAGATTTGTAGTGCAAGAGGTTACGAAGAGTTTAATTAATGGCGAATAACAAGATATAATATATAAAATAATACTCACTCTTAAAACCTTTAACGCCTCCTCACAAACTTGCATACCCCGAGATTCAAATACTTCAACACAACCTAGATACTTTACAGCAAACGAGCATGTTGCCGATCTAACTGCTTGTTCGTCCGCCTGCCATTGATGAGGTTTTGAAGATTCCGGAACACGATCCTTTCTTCGACGGAACGAATCACGAAAAGATCGTCTAAGGCGATCCATTTTTTTCGGTGATTTTTTACTAAAACGGAATGATGCAGATTTCTAAAGAAGAAAAACAAAATACAATTACATTAATAATTAATGATACGATGAAATGAAAATAAACCCACTCTCGATGTAAGGGTGAAAACAAAGGAAAATTCTTAAGTGCTTGTTCTTATTTTCTTTATATGATTACCTACCCCATTTTTAACGTCTCCAAATGTGCCGCGGGTAAACCCTCGTTCTAAGGGCTCATGAGTATGTGATGAAGAATTTCCCATGCTGGTTACTTGCCGGAAACTTGAATTTTTGTTCACCCTCTAGCAATCTTGCTTATAGTTATATTGTAACGTATTAACGGATAAAAAAATTCAATTCAAATTCGAATTCCATTCGTAAGTTAAAAATCTTTAAAATTATTACTGTTTGACCGAACCAAGAAACCGTTTAGTAACTGCGATTTGATTGATTATAATCGAATGTGTAATTGGGAATTGGATGTATCTGATTTGTGGAATGGACTGCTTGCAATGTATTTGAAATGAACCTGGTTGCTGTATTATTACCTGTAAGAATGAGGATGGTTGGATATCTATTTCTATTTCAAACTGTTCGGACAACTTTACATCACCATTTGTTGCTGTTGCTCAAGAATAAAGTGTACCATTGACTTATGGCGGTGACTAAGCCCTCCAAAACCTACACAATTCAACTATTTATATCGTGATTCATAGAGGAAGCTACTTTTTTGATATTCTAACCTTGATTCTACTTTTACCTGCTTCTCACCGCATTTCAGTTTTGATTTTTTTTATATTGCATGACCAAGTGATAATCAATACGACGGTGCAGGTGTACGAGTATATACATACATACCTTCCTATCTATTTAGGTAGGTATGCATACACATGTTATATGAGCACATAACTACGGCTTTTTAGTCTAAATAAATGTGATTTAACGTTGCTGTAAGGTTTACCTAAGTGATAAACACTTTTTGAACGTAAACAAGGTTCAGAAATTTCTTAGAAATATAATAAATGATAAAGTAAATATATATGTAACTGCATAGAGAATAATTAACCTCTTTGACCGCGCTGCTACTGCAAAAAAGTGCCTTGAAGTCCGTTCATATTTAGGCAGACATGCCAAACTTCAGTGTGATACTGTCTTTAGTTTTGTTTTTACAGCTAATTGTTGTTGACGTAGTTGGCATCATGTCGAGTATGGATAAAAACGATTTTCGTTCTCTCATAAAACATTATATTTTGAGAGGCAAAAGAAAAATTGTATAAATGTTATGGGGCTAATGCTCCGTCAGATTACACCGTCAAATATTGGTTTCAAGAGTTTCGTGGTGGCCGCAACTCCACTACCGATCAAGTCCGCAGCGGCAGGCCCTCCGATGCGGCTGAGGGATGGGTCGGAAAGGTTATGGCGTCGATTTTCTGGGATTGTCATGGCATACTCTTCGTAGACTATCTCGAAAAAGGAAAAACCATCAACAGCGTGTATTACTGTGCATTATTGGAGCGATTGAAGGCCGAAATCGCTGCAAAACGGCCTCACATGAAGGGAAAAAAATTTTGTTTTTGCAAGACCGGCGCAAAAGAGCATCGCAACCACGGTTAAAATTAATGACTTACGGCTTAAATTGCTGCCGCATCCACCGTATTCGCCCGATTTGGCTCCCTCGGACTATTATCTCTTCCTAAACCTCAAAAGATGGCTCATCAATAAAAAATTCAGCTTACGCGAGGAAATCATCAACGCCACGGAGGAGTACTTTTCGGACGGGATCAAGAAGTTGGAAAATCTGGAATAAGTGTAAAATTTTTTTTTTCATTCCCAAGGAGGTTATTTTTCTTCCCATCTAGTAGACAGACAGAGGAATGTTTTTCCGCTTCCGGAATTAGTTAACATATTTGGGCAGATTTGGTTGGTTATGCCTGACATGAGTAATATCGCCTCCGCCTTTTCACAGTTTGCAGAAGTGGCTTTTACATATTTTTAGAACAGACTGTGACTCTGCTTCTAAAGTTCCCTGCACTTCTACATATCTCTGTTCTAGTGTTGTTGGGTTGTCACGTTTTTTATAACTTTTTGTTAAGCTCCCCTGGATCAACACCCTTCTATTTCATCGATAACGCAATCCTATGTCTTTTTTTTCCTTGGAAGAAGAGTGTTTTCCTTAAGGTTCCGTCAAACAGGGCGCGTTTTGCGAATTTACCTGGTTTGGTCGGATAATGGGGATCAAGTCATTTTACTCTTAAGATACCTCAAAGTGTATTAATATCAAATGAGACTACCTGAAGTCTGAAGGCTTTCGGTGGAATATACGTACATTCACGCATACAAGTGAACATATGCATTTGAATATGACTGGCACTTCTTCAACATCGTTTTTAGAAAAATAGATTTTGTATGACAAAAACACACAAAGTTTCGAACTCGAAAACGTGTTATGGCAACGTGAAGTAGATGAAGAAATGTCGGAAACAGAGCCCGCTTCTTGAACTTTAAAATTAAAGCGTATTGATACGAAACGGAACGGAGCAAAATAATAAGGAAGTTCCCATCATCTTGGCAGCTAAACTTCTGGATAAGATCGTAAGCGTATCAAAAATTAGCACGAAAATCTTGGCGCCTATGGTGCGCAAATAGCCAGTGAGCGGTCATTAGCTTCTAAGCCAAATATCAAGATAGGAAGTATACAGTTTATACGGAACGCAAACGTCTGAGAATAGAGCTACAAACAGCGAGACTGCCATTGAGGAAACAGTTTCAGAACGAATAATACAATATTAAACTGGTGTATGGTAAGTCACAAGGTTTTACATTTTTTTCTTTTTCTGTCGGATTAGAACGCTCAGACAAAGAACTCGTCTACTGTACGCCTCGTGAGTAAGCGTTTCAGTGATAAAGTACCTAGAATACCAGCACCCACCACTTCAACGCCAAGTATCTTTTGCCTGATCACAGAGGTAGAGCTCCGCGGTGTTGTCATCACTTTCACAGCAAACGTCGCAGGATTTTGTTTAACAACAAGCGTCACGATGCCAGTAAAGAGCCTACAGTCTTTCCTGCAGCGGAACAGGAGAAAGGTCGCTGGCCTTTTAAGTACATCAGAAAGTCATTCATTTGGTCTGTCTGCAACCTGGAAAGTCATGACATCTGTAGTTGTGCTAATATGAAATCCAACTATTGATGTAAGTTTTAACAGGGAGCCTTGTCTAACAAGTTCAATGGCGATTTTAGACAAGACTCAGTGAGTTCAGCCTAACGACTAACTCGGAAGCCGAAAAAGAAGCTAAAAAGGATCCAAGCGCAGCTTGGCTGTCGGTATAGATGTAAACGTTTCGCCCCCTCGACCGGTTCTTCACAATATAGTTCGTTGCCATCAGGGTTGCGTATATCCCCGCTTGGAAGACAGACGCAAATTTTTACTTACGAGGACTGAAATCGAACGTTGTTGTTCTCCAAAACGACATCAGCGCCGCATCCTATACCGTTTTTAGAGCCATAAGTGAAGACCCGACTAGATTCCTTTCCTGGTTCAGATTCTAGCCGAAACCAGTGTTGAGCTAAGGGAAAGTCGATTTTTTCATTTTTACTGCAGCAGAAGTTCTGTACGGAATTTTGCTAAGAGAATTTTTTTTGTGAAAAAACTAAAAAATTACAAATTGGAACCGGCATCAAAAAAAACTTGCACAATTTAAACAAGGAAAAAATGCAGCTCTGGTAGCTAAAGCGCACAAGATATCATACATATTTGGAACAACTCCGAAGAAAATGTTCAAAGGCCGGCCCTACTTTTCTCTACATTTATAAAGAAACGTGTTCGTGGAACCATGTGACTTATTACAGCGGAAATAGCGAAACATCTTAATTTAGGCCGAAGAACGCGAAAAAACTCGCAAGATTCAATCATTGAAATATGTTGAATATGAGCAAGGATACCTGCTAACTGGGAAAAAGTTGATTTGGAATAGTTTGAAATAGTACCTCAACGCAAGAGTTCTCTCGCAGTACTATTCTCTGTTGTGAAGAGGAAATTTCAGATTTTATGGAAGTCGAAGTTAACGCAATGAATGAAAACGCATTCAACTCCAAAGTTTATGGGTAATTATGGGAAAACATAGCAAAAGCATCTGCATGTCGTTTTCATCTTCTTGAAAAGTGCGGTTGACAGAGTTCCTGCAGATTTTGTTTGGACGGCGTAAAGATCTTAAAATGCATCAGCGACTTTGACATAAGAACGAAAGTCAAATGTTGAGGAATAAACGAAGGTATAAGGTTCGTTGCTTTTTAATGTCTTCCAAGATTTGCTATTGGAGTAGCACGAAACGACTTCTCGCCGACATTCGTTCCTCCAGCATAGCAATGTTGGTCGATATACAAACTCAAGTTCCAAGATGTTCGAAGAACAGACAGATAGAAAAATATTTAAATCACTAAAACTCTTAAGATGATCAAAAAAAAAAAAAAAACAAGTTTCCTGTGGAATGGTTTCAAGGTTCGAAATTTATCCAACTCCACAAGCGGGAGAAATATTTTACGTTGGATGTAATGTAGATACGCGTTACATACTCCCAGCACAAGTTGTGCTCAGGAATTTTCTTTTCAGCAATTAGGCATCTAATAGCTAGGCATAGCAACAATATCAGGAAACTATTCGTTTGCTAAAGTAGGTCCAAAATTGTTAATTCTTGAACCATGTTATGTGAAACAAAGTAATTTCTCATAATTCGAAAATAAAAGAATTCCTTGCATGCAATTGATTGATTTTTGTAATCCAGTCAATTCCACCGAATGCCTTCTAAGCTTCTTGATAGAACACTGCAGCTGCAGTTTGATGCAAGGAAATTGTATTTAGAATTTTCCCACTGATTTTTTAAATCAAGAGAAATTCTCATAGACCATGAGAATGTTTCCTCTTCCTTTGAGAAACTTTTCAGAATGACCTTTTCCAACTTCACTTTGCGACAGTGTTAGCACAAATTCTGTTTCATTACCTTTCCCATAATTCATAGAAAATTAACACAACAACCCCTTCCGAAAAATTGGCAAAATACCAAGCAAATTTCTTCCCCCTGTCAGCAGACGGAGATTGTTAAATTTCTTTCCCTTTGTAATGCAAGAACTATGTAAATACCTGGATTGAATACGAATAAATCATTAGGTCAGTGGTAAATGTTCTATGCAAAAAATGTCCCTACATATGCCAATAGAATTTCTTATAAGAATTTAAACACGTAATATCCTTGCTCCAGTGACAACTTCCTCTAACGAAATAGCGTAACGCATTGTTCCATTTCAGTGATAGGAAATCATCTGAGGGACAGGAAATAATTCAAATTTGTCTTCAACAAAAAAAAAAAAAAAAAAAAAAAAAAAAAAAAAAAAAAAAAAAACTTATGAAAAGAAAAATCATAGCCTCATGCCAAATGAAGAAAAGTAGAGAAAAAAAAAAAGAAATAACAGATGTTTAAAAACAATCTCCTGCTGGTCCTTGTGCGCAAACAGCCGGAGCATAACACGAGGATATTACTCATTGATACGCATGCACTTTAATTCTACCTGAAACGCAAACGAATCGTCGTCCTCGTACCAATGACGGAAATAAGATTCTCACGCACACATCCGTTTATCCGTCCAATTGGTTGGTCGCGTTGCCGATTCTGTGGGTTTCCTTGTGAAATTTTTCGAGAATTGCGAACCATTTTTATAATATTCGTATATTAAATGAAATGAAATTATAATCAATGAACTAGACGCTTTCCACTTTTAACCTTGTTGCACCCTTGACGAAATTACTTGTCTGATTTGAAGGGAAATTGTGTGGTGATCCTAGTAAAATTGAACTTTTCTTCAAACGTTGAGCAGATTATGTCGAAAATTATGTGATTTTGTTGGGCTTTAAGGGTCAAAGGCGACTTAATGTTTTATAGTAGGCCGCTCGAGCTCAACTCTGAGATTAAATCAGAGAAAATTTGGACCATTTAATTAACAATTCTTGAGGAAATATTTAATAAAATTGTTGGTAAAAATATAACAACAGAAGCAACACGAAAACGAGGTCAATTTTGCGGAGAGCATCCAATTCTCTAGATACAACCACTTAAATTAGGGGAAAAGAAGATTTTATAACAGAAGCTGAGAAAAAAATCTCTATTTACTGCGGCGTCATAGATACTATATTAGAAGAGTATCATAGATAGAGGAGCAACACAAACAGACAATGGTATGCGAAGTCAATTTATGTTTGATTATTACCTAAAGAAAGTCTTCCTCAAGACCTCCTAAATTGAGGTCGTCGGTTACTGCGTTGTCCCTCTGTGTTGGAGTCGAAAACATTTTCAGGACGGGGGCTCTGGTGTCTAGATGTTCAAGGTGACATTGCTTTCTTCAATGTAATTTTGGTTGCTCTAGGGAGGGCTTAACTATCCAATTGCCATCTAAGTCCAAGGAAATAGGGGTTAGCAAAAGCTATTTTTCGCATGAGTTCCCCGCTGGTGTCGTTGTCGTAGTTGATAAAGTCCTTTTCTACCCCAAAGTTATAGCTGGAGGGATGTTTTGTTCTAGATGTCGATGCAATGTGTCCGTCTTTATTGACAGCATAAAACATACTTTGTGTTGCCATCATTAAACGCTGCACTTATCTGCCCGTTTCTGCTTTAATTGATAATGCTCCATTGATAACTCTTTGTGTTCTTTGCATGTCCCTTTATGCGTTCTACTGAAGAAGATGGTGCGCTGGCATGCGAATTTTGCAGTCTATGAAGAGCGATGTGGAAATAATCACATGACAATTCATCGCCTTGTTTAAGCCCTCGATTTTGTCTTTACCGATTCTAAATCGTCACTCCGCATAGGCGAATAAGCTTGGCAAGGATGCCAAAACAAGCTGTGTATAATTTGTTTCTATAGACGCTGTCGTATGAGGTGGTGTGTATTGTTTTTGAATTCTTGGGTTTTTTTTGCTAAAGTCTGTCGTAATGTGAAAAATTAATCAATGGGTTAAAAGCACACAATCTTCGATCAGACTGTTGACGGAGGGCCTTAGGCGGTTACTGTTCACAGAATCTCTCTTCTTTAGGAGCGGACAAACAATCCGCCGGAAATTGTTAATAAAGCTATCCGAAGTTAAAATGACCTTAATCGAAGTGAGGACGAAAAAGTGTGAGAATCAGCTATTTTTCTGAGGCAGTCAGATTTTCATATCTCTAAATGGGTCCCAAGAGAAATCTATGCTGAAGGACGGCAATTTCAAAATCGCAACGACCAGATCTATTCCGATGCCATTGAAAAGGCTTCTAAAGAAATGCCAATCAACTATAAAAATCAGGATAATCAAGTGTTGGGGAGTGTACATACTGTATTGGAAATTAATTTGTGGACCCCTTTTCGTTTTAAACACTGGCAACCCTGGTGGTTATCTCTCAATGCACGACACTATAATAAAAGGCAAGTGAACGAAATTCCTTTGAATATTCGATTACAAGGATTGTATAGACGAACAAATACAGGCATAGACTGTGCAAGGATTGATCATCCCTTGTTGTTTTTCTCTTCTTTTTTTCGCTGAAAGCAGATGCAATTTAAGATGGTACGTCGTTCTTTGTATCTTTTGTCTATTGAAGGCAGTGGAACTAAAAATGTAGATAAAATTCACTTGAGGTTAATTCGAATAATTTTGGTCACTATCTGATTTCTATATAAGTATATAATCGTATGGTATATACAATATATTTTTTTTCATTTATATAAGTACTTTTAGTATGCTTGAGTAGTTATAGTAAGGATTAAGCCGTAAAAGCGAGAGTTTTTAAACTAACTTCAGTTCCCCCTTGTACCCTTTTTGAACGACGTTCGCTGAATATATGTATATAAAAAAAAAGCAGGACAACAAGAAGCATTTTCCCACGACACATAGGTATAAACATTAACACAAAACTCAGAATGGAATATATTTTCCTTGCTTCCTTGCTCGGTTTTATTCGCTCTCATATACACCGATCAACTTTATAAGGTATCCTTTAAAGAATATATACTTATATTGTATGTATGTAGAGCTAAAACATAGCTGACAAAAAAGAAAAATAATAAAAAAAAAAAACTACAATTTGCGTAGGGGAGAAAATTACCATGCACAAGGATATGGCTACCGTTGTTGCATCGTGTGAATTTTCCATTTCAAATGAAGAGCCAAGGTAGCGCATAACGATGCACTCCTCATAGGTAAAAAAGAGTCAGAATTTACAACAGAACAAAAAAAAAAATTTAACAAGGTTTCCGTTGTTTAGATTTTGGAAGGACTCAATGTGGTGTTAGAGTGCGCCATCCTTCCTGTGTAGTAATAGGTTTACCTATATTTAGAAGTACTTCAATGCTATTCGTAATTATAACTGAAACTAGTTTTTACCAATGATCGAATAATATTTTTCTTTTTTGGGATGATTTGTAACAGCTTCATTTTTAACATAATTCGCACTCTTGAAGAGATAATTAAGTTAAGAAAGATATAATCTCAGTGATAGTTATCAAACTATAAGAAGATTCCTTAGCATATAAAAATTAGTGCTTATATCCTTGATAATGATACTATAAGCCATCAGTGTAAACCTTACATTCCTCGGTGAGGTGAACGTAAAATGCTAAGAGCGGCGACTTAAAATGATTAAGCTGAACTAGAAAGCTAAAATTAACCTTAGTTGGGTATCTCAACCGAAACCCCTTAGATGGCAGGTTTGCAGCTAATTAACACATAAAGATTCTTTCCATAGAATTTTCAAGAAGTTCCACCAGTTCCGATTACAAAGTATGGTATACACCCAAATTTTTATTTGAATTTTTAATATCTTTACCACTGTCGAGCACATAATATAATTAAAATCGGTTGATTTCAAAACGTGAAATCATCAAAGGCTATTTCTGCTCATAGTAGAATCTCAATAATTGAAATATTTTAAAAACGATACCAAAAACACCTCCGACATACTAGGTCCTAAACCCAAGTTGAAAAAGGAGCCGAGAATCGCGAAGCTAACAGCGCGTATTTAATCTGGACCTGCAGAGGAATTTCGTACATTAGAACTATTCAAATCATAATACGGATGTTTCGGTGACGGAATTCGCAAAATAGAATTAGGGGCGACATCAGAGACAGATATAACGATGACTTAATTTGAACTGCTTCGACATATTCGGAGCGCAGATCGAATGACGACTTTACGGCAATTTGTTACGCGTGTTTATACCACCGTACTGGGCTAACCATTGAAATATCTGGTCCTCTAGGCCGTCCGGTTGGTAAACTACCTGACCACGTAAAATACTAACGTTAATCCATATACAATACGTGTAGCATACCAAAAAATTTTAGCTATGCACACGGAATATGCGGAAACTTTACAGTATACATGCAGACAATTTATTAGCGGGAACTCTATGTATATCACTAAAAACGGATTTCACTGCTATCCAAGAAATGGGATAGGATGAGCTGACGGCATAAAAATCATTCTTGGTGAGAAGACAAATTTTCTCCTAATCATCACATTTATGACCTTATTCGGGTTCGAAAACATGACCTGGCCGACATCCGCTCTAAAGGCTCACTGACTTTTCATCATCATGTTACCTTGCGTCCTGATAAATAAAAAACCGTCAGGTAGATTATATTGCGATCGACGTGAGTCATAGCTCTAGTATCCTGAATGTCCGAACGTTTGGAGGAGCCAAACAGAGATAAGGATGGGACGAGTCGGTGTTAAAAATTTGGAAAAATTATTGTATTTCTAAAGCCTGTTTAGCATCGAAAACAACCAACAATCATCTGTCAGACAAAGTTAATCAACTTCGTCCACTCGATCAAGAAGCGGTCTGGATAGCGATATTTAAACTTAAAACCAATGAACTGTACGAGCAGACAATGTACCTGTCAATTTATTTTAATCAACGGAGATTGGTTGAGTAAGAAGCATACTCGTACAGTCACTCATCATACAGAAAATATGGTAGGATGGAAGTATGCCCGGTGAATAGAATCTCAGCATTGTTTGCTCAATTCTCAAGAACGTAGCGCTTCCAAACTCCGCCAAACATAGAGGAATCAGTCCATCGTGCACAAAATGGAACGTGAACACTGGAAGCCCTATATCAACTTAATAGACCTTCTAAGTTAACTTATGTCAGACTTTGGAAAGGGATTCCGTACCGTAAGAGTTATGTGCGCAAGTGCCCCGAGTAAGAATAAGGATGACGTTACCAAGAATGTTTTAATGAGCTTCTTAACAAGACCAATACGCCAACAATGACTTAAATAAGACATTCAAATGGTTTAAAATGCTTTAAATGCAAAACTTGGAAAAATGATTGAGTCTTATCACGTAGGCAAAGCTAGCAATGCAGCCGCGTACTATTCGTATTGAAAAAAAAAAAATAGAGAAAAAGATAAAATTAAGATCTATTTGGGCTATACGATTACATGAATCTAATAATAAATAAATAAAGCAGCTCCGCGAAATTAAGGTCTGTTCGAAGTTTTTTAATCTAATAAAGACTTATGGTGCAGCAAAAAGCTGCTAAGTCAAGCTAGCTAGTGAGATTTAATTAAGGTTCTGATCCACCATGAACAAAGTGAAGTGAAGATCATTAAAACAACGAATTCATGCTTATTTTTACACATACATATGTATGTATTGTATGTACAAAGTGGTCCAAATACAAATATCTTTTTAAAAATAAAATAAAATTAAAAAAAAATCAACTTTTTTCGGTATGAAAAAATTAGAAAGAGAGTAAATTCCCTTTAGTTATGGAATACGATTTTATGCCTTAGCTGGCTTCGCAGTAGCGCTTCCTGTCAACCCGATTTTCCAAGACCTTGTAGACTGTTTCTAGTTCTATTTCTCGAATAACTTGGAAGATATTTGCTTTAAAGGTTTTGAGTCGTTTTAGGATTGTCCGCATAACATCAATCATTAAGGGCACCTCACAAAAAAAGTCTAACGGGGTCAAATCACAGCTCGAAGACGTCGAAAACAATTCCAAATAGGGTGATAACTCAATACCTACAGAACGCGCAAAGATCGATTTTGATACGCTGTATGACATGGCGCGCCATCGATCGCGATGAAATCAAAGATTGTCCAAGTACATGTCTTCAATTTTAGCCCACAAAACTCGGTAATCATGGATTTGTAGCGCTCACCGTTGACCGAAATGACGTTTCCAGCAGTATTTTTGAAATAAAATGGGCCAATGAAAACACCATTCCAAAATCCGCACCAAACTATCACTCTTTGCGGAAGCATTAGCTTCTCACAATCACGTGCGAATTTTCCGATCCCCAGATATGGCAATTGTGTTTTGTCAAAAAAAAAAAAAAAATATTTTTTCGGCCAAATTCGAGCTGCTGTAAGGCTCAAACTGAAAAGCAATAACGAAGCGGTTTAAATTGCTTAGTCAGTTGGTATTTGTAAGGTAAGAATCCTAGATTTTTGTTCAAAATTCTCATCAGGCTGGCATGTGAAATGTTGAGTTGATATTCCCGGATTGAGTCAAACACTCTCGGCCACTTAAGTTTTCATTGTTTTTTAGTCCAGACCATTCAAGGTCGTATTGTTCAAAGATTTATTAGCAACTGATTTACATTCGGTGTAGATACATGTGTGTGTTTATACGAAAAAAACAGAAATAACATCATAGGAAATAGAACAACAAATAAATAATTCCCCTTTTAAATGCTAACATCCTCGTTTGTATAAAACATGTGTAAATATCCGTCTGTACACAGTCTATACAATAATTTTAACATTTTTTGTTAGCTTCCAATTTTTAATGACACATTTTACGACACATTTATGTATCTAACACAATGGACAGTTATCGTAAAGGTCTCATTTCTATAATCAATTTACGCAGGCAAGATACTCAACTGTGATTATTGTCTAAATAAAATATTCAACACCAAAAATGTGTACAGATGGGAAGAAAAAAAAAAAAACGTTAGTGGTCGTTCACCTTCGTAGATACTATCATATGTATTTACTCTTTGTCTTCAAGTGGTAGAAAAAAAAGACAACTGAACACGGCTTATCTGTTTACTTGATTGATTAATACCTTTGGAATTTTTATGGTCTCAGTTTCTGTGCTGACCCAATGAAATTCTTCCAAAAACCGAAAACAGAATGGAGTGCCATACAAAAAAATAAACTTTAACCTACTTTTAGGAAATGCTCGACAAAGACGTTACCAAAGAAGTGATATCGCAGAGTATCATTTGTTAAAGAATGTATTGAATTGTCGGAAAATGTAACGCATTTCTCCAAGAGATGGCGACGATGCTATACAAAAACGAGAATGTAAACGATGGTTCCAAAAATTCGGCGAGGGTGATTTTAATCTAATGACGCTTTTCGGTCAGGAAGGCCTACCGAGGTTAATGACGACGAAATAAAGACATTGATCGAGTCAAACCCACGTTACACGACACGAATATCCATCATTCAAGCGTTCATGACCATCTGAAGAAGTTGAGATACGTAAGCAAGCTCGATATTTGGGTTCCTCATGAGCTAAAGGAAGTTCATTTGACGAAGTGTAATACATGGGCCGTTTCTAAGAGAGGGCACTACTTGAACTAAATCCATACCATTTTCAGTTAGTACCAACCTTCAAAAGATACGTGTATAAATTTGACAGCTGTCGGACGATTAGTTCTCGAGATATATCGTTGTGAGTGAAGCAAATTTTGTTATTGTAAAAAAAATGGAGTCAAAGCAATTTCTTGTGTTGATTTATCATTGCTTTTTGATAGGAAAAAATGCAGCCGATGCAAAGAAATGGCTTGAAAAGAGGCTGATTCAGATGAAAACGTCAAAAAAGTCCACAAAATGATTACGAATGACCGTAAAATGAAGTTGATCGAGATAGCTGAGGCTCTCAAGATATCAAAAGAGCGTGTTGGATATATCATACACGAATAGTTGAACATGCGAAAGCTCTGTTCAAAGTGGGTGCCGAGTTTGCTCACAGTCGACCAAAAACAACAACGTGTTGATGATTCAGAGGAGTGTTTAAAGCTGTTCAACTGCAATAAAGCAAAATTTTTGCGTCGCTATGTGACAATGGATGAAACTTGGCTCCATCACTTCACACCAGAGTCAAGTCGGCAGTCAGCACGAACCTCGTCCAAAACGACCAAAAGCTCAACAGTCGGCTGGCAAGGTTATGGCATCCGTATTTTGGGATACACATGGAATAATTTTCATCGACGATTTCCAAAAGGGGCAGACTATCAACAGCGAATATTACATTGCGTTGTAATAGTCGAAATCGCTGAAAACGGCCGCATTTGAACAAAAAGAAAGTAGTCTTTCATCAAGACAATGCACCGTGTCACAAGTCGATGAAAACGATGGCAAAATTGAATGAATTCGGCAACGAATTGCTTCCCCACCTACCATATTCTCCAGATTTGGCACCCAGCGACTATTTCCTGTTCGCAGAGAGAGACAGAGATTTAAGACCGATGAAGAAGTTATCGCCGAAACAGAGGCTTATTTTGAGGCTAAACCGAAATCGTACTACAAAACTGGTATCAAAAGATTGAAAAATCGTTTCAATCAGTGTATCGCCCTCAAAGGCAACTATATTGATAAATAAAGTAGAATTTTGCAAAAATTTTGTGTTTTACTATAAAACGGCGCGGACTTTTCAGCCCATGTGTTATAAACATCTGCGAAACGCTCATTAAACGTCAGGAAATCGATCCTTTTTTGAAGCGACTGATTACTGAAGGTGACGATGGGTGGATGTTTACGACAATGTGGTAAGTAAACGGTCTTGGACTAAACGTGATAAAGAGCCTCAAACGAGATCGAAAGCAAACCTTCATCACAAAAAAGTTATGCTGTCAGTGTGGTGGGATTTTAAACAATCAACTCTGACGTTTACTGTCGGCAGTTAGACAGTTTGAACGAATCAGTATTCATTATTCTCCAGATCTTATTAATCGTAAAGAAGTTTTGTTCCATCACGACAATGCGAGGCCACAAACAAGTTTGACAACCCTCCAAAAGTTATTGGAGTTTGGCTGGGATGTTTTGCTATACCCACCATACTCACCATACCTTGCGACATCGGACTTCCAATTGTTTCGTGCTCTTCAAAACGCCTTGCGTGGAAAAACGTTCTTCAGTTTTTCGCCGATAAAGACAGGGCGTACTGAAAAATGGTAAAAAATCATCGAACAAAACGGGCAATATATGTTATTATTGATTGATTTTGTACTTTATGTAACAATTAACAATATAACAATTAGCGACCGGCTTCCCTTCTTCCAGTCTTTTCTAAGTGTTTGAAAAAGGTATTAAATCTCGAGTCATATCCTTTTCAGATATTGGTTTCAGAAGCGGAAGATTTACCGGAAGCACTTTACTGAAATTAACTTGTGAGTTGTATATCAGCTTAAATGTTCAAACAATCAATACTCTCAACAGTAGATCATAATTTACTGCTAAAAAAAAAAACTTTATTGTGTAGAGTTTGGAGGGAATATTCATGTTTGCATCGTAGGCAAACGGTTTAAATGAAGAATATTTTTAGTTCACCAAAGGTGATTAATTTAGGTCTTCCACAAGACTCTGCCCTGGGTCCTATTATTTTTTTAATTTACATAAATTCGTTATTTATTCAACATTTCAAAGGTTAAATCAGTGCTTTGGCTGATGATGCAGCTCTCTCTTATTCGAATGAATATTATCTTAATCTTTCATGTGAAGTAAATAATGATTTAGATATCTTGCGAAGATTAGTGATTAGTAATAAGACGCAATTTATGATATTGAATATGAAAAGCACAATCTGTGATGATTTTCCATTATATTATCATTTGCTTACGGTTTCATTTGTCATGTCATCCTGATCCCATGACATACATACTTGGGCATTTACATGGAAGATCCATTGCTTTGTATCTTAAACAGTTGTCAGACAGCTTTATCATCTTGGAAAGGAGTGCTGTTTGCTGGTTTTTGAAGTTACATAATTGTTTACTAAAATCAAATTTCCAATATGGCAACATCCTGCTGGAGATGCACATATTCAAACGCAATTAACCCTCTAGTAATAAAACAAAAGTATGCGATCTGAATAGAATAATGTGTAAAGTAATTATTAGAACTACTCCAAGCTTTCAACTTTTCAGAAATATCAGAATTTTACCTTAGGACATATACACTTGTGGCCATAAAAACCGCACCACCTAATGAGTTCTCAAAAAATGCCTAATTACAGCAGATCGTAAGGGTTTTTCCCATACTAATGAAGGGTATTCCCCATAGCGGAGTTCGGCCTCGTATTCAGTGCAAAAAAAAAAATTTCACCAAGTTGATCTAAGCGCCGAAACCATACGTCGACGGCTACGGGAGACAGGTTTATATGGAAGACGACCAGCGAAAAACAACGTTTGATGACCTCGGACTTACCAGACTAGACTGGCCAGATAATTCGCCCGATTTAAACCCAATCGAACACTTCTGGCATGTAATGAAACGTAAGTTGGCTGAACATAAACCAGAGAGCAAAAAAAAAGCTAAATGAAGTTCTGGAACATGTATGGAATACTGAAATTTCAAGGGATATTATTGAACTTCTAGTAAACTCGATGGTTTCTAGAATAAAAGCGGTTATAACCGCCAAAGGAGGAACAACTCGGTATTGATAATTTTTTGGTAAAAGTGGCATATCTAAACATCTTAAATACACATACATAAAAAATGTATCGTTTGATTTTGTTAACCAATGACTGTATTAAAATATTTTAAAAAAAATAAGAAAATTAACTGGTTTTTCTTTCTTTGTTAATGTCTTTTTTCAAACATTCAATAAACAGATGAAAATTAGATAGAAATACTTATAAACTACTGCGGAGTACTCAACAAAAACTTCATTTCATTATAAAAATTATTATCGTAGTTCTTAACAATTTTTCAATCATTTTGTAATGGTGCGGTTTTTATGACCGCAAGTGTATAATGTACATATTACCAAAATTCTAGATTTCACTATATAGAAAATCCTGAAAATTACATTTTACCAGTGAATGAAGGAAACTTTTTGACAACACCAGTCATCCACAAAATATTTTTTTTTTGGTTTTATTTTGTCACTGCATCTTTTACCTAAAAACCTTAGATACGAGAGAGTTAAAACAGTGTTTTTAAGTGCAATAAAAAAATGACTTTTTTGTCTTAACAATAAATGCTCTTTTTTACCAATTTCGTAATATACAGTTTGGATAGTCTACTTTTCTTAGAAGATATTTAGTTCTTTCTGGTACAATGTTTGTATTGTTGTGCTATCTTCCTTTACCCTCTGCCTGACCATTGAACTTTTCGAGTTGTAGAGGCTGAGTAAGGTTATTGAATCTCGAGGATTTTTCCAGATGAGTGGCAAAACTAAAAAATGCTCACCCTTCTCCCCTGGGCTTGATCAAGGTGTTATACGACTCGTACCATGGACCAGGCTGGCTGAGAGCCCAGTATCTCCAAAGATAGATCAGTCGTGAAGAGAGTACCTGGCGACCTCCGAAATAGCTAGCCTTATCTGTATACAACAAATGGACCGTCCTTTCTCCGCTACTCGTGGGATATGTAATAGATAAGCTCTTTTAAACAACAAAACCCGAGACTATAACTCTTTGAATACTGGCAAGGCTCCTGCAATGTCAAGCGAAGGTAAAACTGTGGCAGGCCGTGATGCACCCTTTTCTAAAGGCAAGTGAAACGAACCGAAATGCAAACCTTCAAGGAGTGGCAAGCCATGGTCGTATTACTTTATTCATCCCTAGCAGTAGTTAGTTATAGGCCACGGCTACTAACGTCGAAAGGCTTTACGCATTATCAGACACAAAAGCCTCAAAACTAAAAGCAGCAAAACCCATTGGGGCTTCCAATTTCACATCTCTGAGGTCTTTTAGCAAAGTCTTAAAAGATGCAATCGATAAAAACGGCGCCGAGGAACCGTAAACATCTGAACGGTGGCATTTGTTTAAGTTAACTTCTTGGCCATCATGCGTAAAAACTCCATACCACTACCTATCACAAGTGACGATGGCTGGCACCAAGACCACGTCGAACTTATCGCTTATGACGATGAAAGATCTCTCGATCGTTACACCAAATCGTAGGTGGAGAGATTTGGCTCAAAGCTCAAAGTCGTGGCTAAGGAGGATATCCCTGGCAGACGTAGAACCCGCACCTGAATACGAGAAAACATTCTGGAGATCATCAGGCTGAGTAACCTGATCTTTCCGACTCATGACTGGAAAGTCGCTGAATTAGCAAATTCAACCTCAGATCTTAGAGCGTCGATACCCTTTCCTACAAGTAAGCTACAGTAGTTTTATTCTTTTGCAAAAAGGCCATTGGGAACAATTGAGTGCACCAACCTTACATTACCTATTGGCTATACGTCACACCTACGGTGTGGTTGCCTGGTAGGCGGCCTTAGATAAAACAGTCACCTGCAGAAAACTAAGTCCAAAGAACAGCATTTCTAATCATAAGCAAGGTCCTCCGCACTATTCCCTCTGCAGAACAGCATATTCTGTTTCACTTGACATCCATCGATATTCTCAGCAGGCACGCAACTATTCGCCTTAAAGCGACTACACTATTTGCCCACGATAATATTCTTAACACACTAGGAATCCTTTCAGAGAACATACATTACACTATGCCCCAAAGTTGGTTTGACAATGACTTTCATATCCGAGTAAGAATCCCCTTCCTTCTGAAAGGAAAATGATGTAATAGATGACAAATGAATCCATTTCTATACGGATGAATCCAAGGCTGATAGCGTGGATGGTTGTGGTGTTTTCTCAGATAAGCGTAATCTAAGCCTCTCCTTCAGTCTTGCAAAACACAGTGGCGTGTTCCAAGCGAGAATTTGGACTATTAAGGAGGTCCTGTTCCGGCTAAAGAAAAACGTGGTATCTGCAACTTTTCGGATAGTCAAGCCGCTATCAAATACATGTACTCTTTTTCGCCAAACTCTAGAACCGCTCTTGACTGCCGATCATCCCTTAGGTAGATGGAATAGAAGTTTACCCTTCACCTATGATGGGTGCCGGGGCACAGAAACATTCCAAGGAATTATAGGGCCGACGAACTGGCCAAAATTGGAAAAGAGTAGCATCAATATTCGTGCAACTAATATTAAAGCTGGATGCTACCAAAAAAAAAAAAAAAAAAAACAAACCTTAAGTGGATTGTTCGATTAACAGGTCTAGGGAGCAAAAAGATCTAGTCAAACTGGATCTGAATCGCTCTAAGAGTTTGATTTTTCAAACTAGGAAACATATCAGCGCTGTTATGGGTTTCATAACTAGGCACTGTCTTTAGAAATGGTTTCTGCAAAGGTTGCATGGACGAGGAGACAAACCTCTTCCTAGTCTGTACCTTTCTCTCAAAGAAGGAAACTTAACTCAGGAGCTTTCTTCTACATTGACTTAAGCGATCTAGACTATATAGGAGTTAACAGTCTACTACGCCGTAAGCTCAAATTGGTTTCAAGAGTAGGCGAATCACAGATCCATGTGGCATCTCAATGGGTCCTATGTGGGTTGTTTTTTACGATCCTTTTGGAACAACATATGTATATCTTCCAAGACTTTAAATTCAAATTCATCCCCAAAAAATTTGTTGACATGGAGAAATAGCAGTCTCCATCGACTGTAACTGACATTTTTTCATACATATACGATTGCTGTTTGATGAATACCCGGATTAGAATTGACAATGCAACTTTTTCAATATAATCCCCTTTCAATTTGAGACACTTTTCCAAGCGGTGCTGCAACTTTTTTGACCGACTTCCTCGTTTGACCCATACTTCTTTCCGATGAGCAATCTTTTAAGGTTTGAGAACAAAAAGAGGTCACAGAAAGCCAAATCCGGAGAATACGAAGGATGCGGGAACAATTCGTAGTGCAATTCGAGCAATCTGTCTCTGGCGACTGCGGAGGAAGAGCACTTTTTTCTTCGCCAAATGTTCTCGTTTTTTCTTTAAATCGGCCCGATAAACCGACGTAGTATGCTCCTGTGATTGTTTTTCCTTTCTCCAAATAGTAAACGTGGATCACACCTCACGCGTCCTAATAAACTGTGGCCATCACCTTTCCGGCTGAAGTCATGGTCTTCGCCTCCTTTGGAGCACGTTCATCAGGTAAAACCCATTGTTCCGGATCTTCTTCCACCTTTAACGGAGACAGAGAGACAGAGACTTTCGCTTTCGCTCTTGAATTAATACGATCTTATACGGACATATAGAAAATTATTTTCGAAAAAATACGCCAGAGAGACGTTCAAGAGGTGCGCAACTCTTAAGAAAAGTACGAAATGCATTTATTGTGGTCTTAACGTAGAATCTCAATATGCAAATGGTAGACAATCTGGAACACTAATGTGGTATCTGTTAAAAGATGGTATCAGCAAGTTCTGAGCATAACTATTTTTCTTCAGTGTACCAACATTTGTAATGTCTTTTTTTTTTCTTAATTTTGATCACAACTACTTGTAAGGCTTATTCACACGAAGAAAGAACAAAAATCATGGCACATAGAAAGACTGGCTTGTCTTATACAGATATCGGTAATCAACTTAACAGGTGAAAAACGATGACTGTAAGTTAACGCATCCAAGAATTTTCATGTTCATAAAACCACCACAAACAACGCAAGACAACATCCTAGAAAAGTTCCAGTGATGGGCGCCGGAAAATATTAAAAAAATTCGAAATAACATTCTTAACGATTAGCAACCATTTTATGACCAAATCTTGTGAAAATAAAGCAGGCTAAAACGCGGTTTTTGTTTGGTCGGTTTCATAATTCAACAAATCCATTGAAATTCATTGTTTGGGAGTGACGTGACTAAACTAAACAAATAAACCGACCGGTCTTAAAGGTAAAACAAAGGTTTCATAGGATCCCAAGTATGTTTTAATATAGGGTTTTCTAATAACGACTTGACAAATTTTTTTTTTAAAATAAAAGGCAAACCATTTGAGATATTTCAAAAACTTTATTATTGGCTTGAAGTACAATCAAAACATTTATGAATGGAACTCGACTTCGTTCATATGGCCACCGCGGGCACGTTTGCAGCGGTCGATTAGTTGGACCCAATTTTTAACGACTCGACCACACATTTTGGCCGAAACGACTGCTATTTCGCGTTCAATGTTGGCTCTGAGCTCTTCCAATATCGTCGGCGTGTTGGCATAAACCAATGACTTAACGTAGCCCCACAGAAAATAGTCAAGCGACGTTAAATCGCACGAACGAGGCGGTCAATCGACTGTCCCATGTCTTGAGGTAACACGCTCAACATACTTACTCTTCAATAAATCGATTGTAGCGTGTGCTGTTTGGCTTGTGTGAGCATCCTGTTGAAACCACATGTCGTCCAAGTCCATATCTTCCGATTCGGGCCATAAATAATCGGTGATCATGGCGCGATAAAGCTAACCGTTCACAGTAACGTGACGATCGTTATCGTCGACGAAAAAGTATGGCCCAATAACGCCGCCGGCATTCAAACCGCACCAAACAGTTATTTTTTGTGGATGAAGTGGTGACATCACATGTGGGTTTTCACCCGATCAATAACGCATATTTTGCTTATTGACGAGCCCATTGAGCCAAAAATGAGTTTCGTCACTGAAGATGATTTTGCGAGGAATTTCATCATCTTGGCACATCTTCTCCAGAACCCAATCGGAGAACGTACGTCACTTCAAATGGTTCATCGGCTTCAATTCTTAAGTCAGCGTGACCTTGTATGGGTGTTAACCAAGATCCTTACGCAAAATACGCCATAATGTGGTCTGAGCGATGTCCAATTCTTGAGAACGCCGTGGAATTGACTGATTTGGATCGTTTGTTACGGACGTCTGAACGGCAGCCATATTTTCGACACTTCGACCAACCCGTTGTCTAACTGACACGGCAACATCACACAACGAATTTGTAGACTCAAATTTTTGCACTAAACTTGTTATTGCCTGTCTACTAGGGCGAGAATTACGACCGAAAAATAGAGTTAACGCTCTTAAAGTTGCAGTCACCGACTTCGAATATCTGTAGAAAATTTTAATAATTTGCAGACGTTGCCCGTTAGTGTACTTTATATCATAATAAATGAATAAATTGACAGTGACAGTTTGATTAGTGAAAGAGTGCGTTCACAAATTAAATTCAAATTTGTCAAGTCCCTATTGGAAAACCCTATATTAGTCAAGCTTAGCTTAGGGGTTGTTGAATGTCTGGGGCTGTTTTCCTTGGGTTGGAGTTGGACCGGTTTATTGAATCGATGGGATTGCATAAAGGAAAATACGTTGATATTCTCGAGAATGTGATGCTGACGTTGGCTGAAGAAGACATGACTATTATATGAAAATTTCAGCAGGATAGTGGACCCAGGCGCACGGCAAAACTCACAAACGTATATGTAGTTCGAGCAAAATGCCAATTCGGATCTCAAGTTGCCCTCCCTTAGTCCAAATCTTAATGCCATAGAACATCTGTGGCAGAAATCTAAAGGCGCCACTAAGCTCTGAACATAAACAATTTAGCTGTTTTTAATGTTAGTCGATTTTTGACAATAACGGTGGTCTTAATTATATTTTCATCGCTGCATGTAGGTATATAGCCTATTTCACCATATAACTGTTACCTTCAGTGTCCAATGGGGCGCTTGAAATCAGCAATTTTTACTTAGCTAGATACGAGTATGCAACATACCTACCTTCTATGCCGATGACTTTACATATTTATTTGTCCTGATCGATAAAACGAATGCATCTATAGCTAAAAAGTAAACAACTTTATTAAGGTCATAGGTACGTACAATTTTTTTCGAAATCAGCCTCAGGGGTAAGGAGGCTTTTCTATGAAATCAAATAACAGTCACCACCACCCATTTTATACTGCAAAATAAAAATCAACAGATTGATTTACACCTGCCTTCACGCAGAAGGAGAAGGAGAACGCCAGCAGCAAAAACCTGTCACGTTATTTAACTAAGAAAATTTCGCATTAAGCTCACGACCGTCAGACTTTTATATGCCACTACAAGCTCGTTCGTTGAGCAAAGTAAAAAAAAAAAAAAAAAAAAAAAAAAAAAAAAAATACAAACGACAGCAGGTAGCAAGGCATACGTTGATCTTAAAACTGTTTAAAAGATTGTGTGCTACACTGTGGTTACGTTTGTTTGCTGGTGTATATATATATATATATAATTTGAAGATACGGCTTTACACGGCATAAAAGATAAGGCGGAGGTAAATATATACAATTTACTGTACATACAACCGCAGGTAGGTATTTAGTTGCTTTTAACTGATAACATGCTGAGAAACAAAACTCCGTACTCATGTGCTAGAAAGTAAAGATACTTACCAAAGTAACAATATTTAAAAACTGTCGAGTGTTTAGGTAGCGGAAAGGTACACTTGATACCCAAGAACCTTCCGGAGTACTTTTGTTTGTAATTATTCAGTTTAACATTGAAAAATCTGACTTTCGACTACTCGACGACGCGATGCACAGCTGCCAAAAGCGTTTTAATTTGTAAAGAGTGATGGCTTACAGGAATATGATTTTGAGGTCACTAATCTTTAGTATATAAAAGAATATAGGAAAATCGATAGGAGGTGATATCTGTGGATTTTTTTACGCCGCAACTGGATTGATGCAATTATTTCTTCTTAACCCTAGTTCATAACATAGGACGGGGTGTTAAAGGATGCTTTTCTTTCATCGAAAATTTCGATGTATTGCGCAAAGTCGGTAGATGACTACCTACATACGTGTGTACTACCCAGGATCTACAGAATGAGGAAAGCGAGGTTTTTCAAAGTATCTATCTATATGTGCATACATATATAGATCAAATGTTCTTATAAATTTCACGAAAACCTCCACGACTCTGTGCAGGCCGACGGATAACTCGCAGTATTTGATTTTATTGCAAAATGAGATCGAGAACACACAGTTTCTATCCGCTCAACTTTTCGTATTTTGTTAAGAGAAAATCTCGATTTTGAGATTGTTATCTGAAACCTAAACATATGTTAGATCCATGTGGCCCGAAAATAGAGCACATTTTGAGATTGGTGAGCAGAATTGTCCACCACATATTTGTACCATAAAGCGGAAACAAAACATCGTCTGATGAACAGCACAGCAAGTCTACACCTTAGTTTCTGTTCATCAAGCATCGCTGCTATCCATAATAACAAAGTGTTATCAATCAGTGTACAACGCGCACTTGTTGTTTAGGACACATTAAGTTCCACCAATTGTATGTTGATTGTAGGTTCGCGTACTTTCAACTTTGATAAATATGTTAGATCACAGTACAACTCTGTTGTTGGGCGGGCTTGTAAGCTTGAATAAATTCGCTCTAAAAAGTCTACAACTTTTAGCGAGTGAATAGTTTTTCGGCATGAATACTATAGACGATTTTTTTGTGATAAAACTTTTTTCTTTTTGAATAAAAATTAATTAAAAGATGTGTGAATATAAAATATTAATTTTTTTTCTCAAAAATCCCATTTAGAGAACATACAATGAATTCAATAACCGAAGTAAGTATTGATCATCGTTCCTATCCTCCTTACAATTGATGGGTTACGCTCCAATACCATTGCTAGTCTGTTAAGGCCAACCATTCATCATGGCAATTTTTCATTTCTTCCTAAAAATGAAAGTGGTGTTCCTCGAAAGTCCGAGCTGCATCGATCGAAACAGGTAGTAATTAGAAGGGGCTAAGTCTTTAGAATACGGCGGGTGGGGCAGAACTTCCCAATTTATATTTGCCAAGAGGTTTTTTACTTAGTTTGTAACATATGAACAAGCATTGAAATGATGGAAAATAACTAATGTAGTAGTTATGCCATCTGTTAGCCAAATCGACATTTCACATTCACACATCTATCATGTTTTAGTTTATTTGCAATCTTGAACACTATGTATGGCAAATTGGTACCATTTGGGGCGGTAAAAACATTGATCATTTTTCGGAATTTTGCATAACTTTTTGAAGAATTTCATATGAAATTTCCACGATTTCGTTTAAGGGACTCTGGTTTTTAAATATACCTTATAGGATAAGTCTGGCGTATAAAACTAGGTGATTGTAGTGGCCAGTCAAAATCATAATTTTTTTAAAATCAATCTTTTAGTGAACATCATTTAAATAAAATGATAGTTCTACGAGCACTATCGTGTTGAAACTATCGTAGTAATTCTCGACGTTTTCGGTCAAAAGCCGAAATTGCGAATCAATGCTCTATATCGCACTAAGTTGACTGCAACCGTCTCACCATTATCGTCTTCAAAAAAGTAAGTGGCTATGAATCCGGTGAACATACACCGCACCGTACCATTGGTAAATGCGCATTATAAATTAATTCTGGTGCACAAAAACTAATTATTTTGCGTAGTAACGCACCATACAGCGAAAAATAAATTAGTTTCGTCGGTCATCATCAGGTCCAACAACAAGGCGTATTAAACACGGCGCAGTTTGTCAAGCGGCAATAATTTTTTGAGCCATTCGCACTTTGGAAACCTTTAAAATCTTGCATCAAGTCGATGGATGCAAGTCAAATTGCTAAGCGAAGCGACTATATGAAGTTTCTCGATGTTGGTCAAAATCAGCTTTTACAACACCAATGCTCCAATTACTTCGACGTGAACGGGGTTTAGTCTTTAGCTTTCATCTTGACTCGCTGCCACTTTTATAGAATTTGGTCACTAAACGCTTAATTGGTTTGAAAGTAAAATTAGTTCTTTCTTTTGGCTTCATAGTAAAATTTCAAAATTTGATTTGACAGTTTCTATCATTTAATTCTATTTTAACATCAGATACCACGAAAAAAATCACATTGTCTCAACATAGATTGGATTTCTTCAATTATTCAATTATTCATCGATTCATCATTTTGTTCTGCGAATTCGATTTTATCGCCTCAATCGTCTCAAAACGCTTTCCGCGAAGTGGTAACTTGAGCCGTGGGAGTAGGATAATAAAAAGTACTAACAGCAAAATGAACTCCACGACCTTCGTCGCATACTTGAGCTCTTCTGATAAAATTGTTTGACACATTTCCCCACAAGTTTGGCCTTATTTGATCGATATTAGTACGGATGTTGGATTTGAGTCCTTCAATTAATTTTGAGGTGTGATATAAACCTTTGCTTTCACATGGAATCAAAGACTGAAGTCGGACGGTGTTACATCACATGAACGGCTGCCAATTTTGGTGACAATTTCTAAAAATGACTTTGTATCTCACAAAGACGCAATGGTTGGGTCACTTGTGCGGCGCCGTCTTGTTTTAAATAAAAATCATCCACATCCTTACCTTAAAGATCAATTAATTGAACAAGGTCCTATAGCGCAAATCAATTTACGGTAATGATGTCTCCTACACAAACAGTACAATTTTGTTTACAGAGGCTTCTCGAGAATTATTTTTGCATTTCCTTAATACAAAATGAGATACATCTGCTCATAAAGAAGGTCTTAAGGACGGAATATGTCTTAAAATGATTTTCTTGAACTATGCATTTCCAACATCCAACTGGGTGTCGGCTGGATTAATTGCTACCGTCAATTGAATCTTGTAGGCTTCGGCGTAGTGTTCCTTTTTTGACGTGCCAAATTCCTGAGATCGGTGTGCAGTTGACAAACCTGATATTTCGACCGCAGATCGGACTACAGAAGTAGAATTTTTATGTGTTCTTGCGCTACGGAGACAATTTCGGCTCTCCACATTACTAACTTGTCCTTATAGCTGTGCAAGACGATGTTTCGCTTTCAACTTTCTAAACTGCTTCTATAAAATTTTCACCTTTTTTGTAATGAATTTTAACAATATCGTTGCATTGTTGGAGCGTGTGGCAAAACAGCGGACTGTTAAGAATGAAACTTGTGATTTGAAATACTTATTTAATCCTCCAATCTAATGAGACCTATCAAGTGATGTGATTAGACTGTAAATTGGATGGTTTCATGTGTTAGCCTATTGCATCCAATATATGTACGTACTCAGCTACCCTACGTTCTGCTTTTTTGCTTACAATCGAACCTATTAGTGCCATCACTCATCAGTAAAATGCCATGGTTAATATTTAAACAGAACATCCATACTGTTTCCTTAATCTCCAATTAAATATTTCTCACATATAGTAATAGAAAACATACCATGTGCATAAGTTCTCCGTATGTACTCGAATATGTATATCCCAAGAAAGTAAATAATTAATCTACGATGATAGAGATATTTTACGCTCGTTTTATTCTTATTCTAATTGTCATAGAGATTCACAATCTGTATGAGTATCGGTGATTGTATCTAATCGAAGTGCCTTCATAATGAATAAATTAAATAAACTGATTGAATTGAAAGTCTGAATGAAAATCGATTGTAATCATGAATAACACAATGAGTCACCAGAGAGCACACATGGGAAGATAAAAATAGGGGGCGGATACTGCTGTGATTAATAGCGAGTTGCTTCCACTTGGATGGGTTGTATATTAGTTCACATATGAATGTGTAAAAATACAGAATATTCTTGCAGCTATCGGCGATATTTTTCGATTTTTTGAAAAGTACTTAATTAGAGAACAATTATCATATACAGAGTGGAGGAGAATTGTTATCCATAAATAAATGAAGTCCACATAAGAGTTAAAGATTTAAATTTGAACATACAAAGTAGGTACAATAAGTCTCTCCTTTACCGAATAACAGAAATGCCTCTATCATTATTATTAATCTGTAAAAGTCAGACATAAAGTTTATTGTCTACATTCTTGTTTTCATGCATCCGTAAGGCTGTTCGTGTCATTTTAAAATCGCGATGTAAATTGAATATGTCAATTTTGGTATTTACGTTATTCTATCCAGGTATGAGTTTAGTTAGAGTACTGATTTCTTTCAGATGTTGTTTCTGTGTCTGGTCTGAGGTATCCTCGTTTTAAACTTCTTCTTTACAGTGGTATTCTAATTTTCAGATTGATTTTATTTATAATGGTAAGCCTTGCTAACTGGATATGTATACTTAATCTTAACTTCTCGGCACGTCGTAGTTCTTTAACTACTTGAAACCAATTCTGTGTAGCTAAAGAGGCTGTTTGTATCTACCCGTTTATATATCTCCAGCCGCTGGTTTATAATTGAATTAAAATCAATTTTTTTGCCTCCGTACACTAATAGAACGAAATTCAATCAATAGGCGATCATTAAAGTGTTGGTGTTAATTGGTTTGAATTGTTATTCTCATAGATATGTATGTACATCTATGTATATCCATTCACGTTTTGGGGTTTGAACTATATATACTCGTATATTCGTTTATTAGTTGTTCGAGATTATTTATTGGCCTATGGCTTATATACGGCCGAACGAAGAATACAATACATTCCAAAACTGATTCCTTGAGAGATTCTTATGATTACCGAATTTTACCGGCTTAAAGACATTTTGTCATTTTGTATTAATTCGGTTACATCTTATATACTATGTTTTTTTTTTTTTTTTTTCCTTTTGTAGGATAGGAATTCTTTAAAGTTCTAAAACTTGTCCACGACAGGTTTTTTAATCTTAAGACTTCCTGGAATGTGGGAATTTCTTATTAGATCACGTTTTGTTATACCCACTGACATTCGTAAGATTTTTATTTCCGTTAGTGTAACTTTTTCTTTATATTCTTACGCACATCGTACAGCACTACGATGCGTTTGTTACAGCTAGATGAACGACGGTCGTGTACAACAAACCTTTAAGTTTAAGTGCTATTTTTCTATCAATAAATCGCAATTTCCTTGATTGTTAACGACAGAGCCTAAGCAAGGCCATTACCTTCAAGTGCTCTTATCCAAATATTAATTTTGAGGAAGTCTTTCAAGTCGTAGCTTGTGATAGCACTGTCATCGGAGAAAAGAAGAGAAATCATTCCAGACTTTTTAATATGCTGTTTCAATAGAAAATTTTGCAAATTATTAAAAAGCAACGGACTTTGAGCACTGCCTTTAAAAATAAAAATAAAAATAACGCACGCTCAAAGGGTTAACGTACACTTAAAATGTTTGCACACAGCGTGGGTGAAGGAAAATTAGGAAAGAAAGACAGATAGGTACCGATGAACGTTGGTTTTAAATGTCTGAATGTTACACTGACTAGGAAATAGAGAGCTCGGCAGGACATTCCACCAGCGAGTTGTTCGACTTAGGAACGAAACGATATTTCAGAATACGTGCGAAAGTGGGCTTGAGGGTATACTGATGGGGATTCATAGCGAGAGGAGTGTTACGGTCGAAGGTTTGAAAGGGTGGAATGTTTTTGGCGATTTCTACGGAGCACTGGTGGTGGAAGTAGCGATAAAACAAAGTGAGACACGAGACATTTGGTCGGTACTCAATGGTGTTCCATTGCCTGGGTGATATTATTATCACCTATGAGTTTTATCGCACGGTTTTGAATCCTATCTAGCAGGTGCAGATATGTCTTGGGCGCACCCGACCAGATGTGGGCATTATACTACAATTTCAGGCGGATAAATGTCTTATAAATTGAGGCCAGATCAGAGCGGGTAAAGTATTTTTTACATCGCTTGAAAAATCCTAGACATTTCGCATCATTTTTGACGACACAGAATATGTGGTCATTCCAACTTAAGTTGTCGTTGACACACATACCGAGAATGGAAAGTTTTTCGATTTCGATGATGTAAGTGCATTTCATGGACAATAGCTGGGTGTTTAAATTTCGCTTTAACAAGAGCAGACAGCATTATGTTTTGGAAGCATTTAACTCTACTCTGTTAGTGGTTTTCCAATTAATTATGCCGAAGAGCAGTGACGTGAGTCCTTGGATGAATATGAAAAGCAGAAAGTACTGTCGTCAGCAAAAGAATATATTGTATTGAAAGTAGCAGACAAGAGATCATTGATGAAGATTAAAAAGGGACAGTTGGAGTCAGTCTGAGTCGGAGACAGAACGGAAACCATTGAAACTTGAAACCATTCAAGACAACTTAAATTGAACGTTCCGAAAGGTAGTTTCTAATCCATTGAAGAGAAGAGTCGGCGATCCCAAATGCCTGATGCCAAACTCTGCAAAATGCCTTAGAAATATCAAATGCAACTATCTTGCTTTCGCCAGATTGATATAGACTTTGGTTTCACTTTTCAGTGAGACATGCCATTAAATCACTAGTAAACCTGTTGCTATAAAAACCGTACTGCCGGCCATTGAGAAGTTTTCGTGTTTCGAGATATTTCATGAGCTAATATATCAGCGTTTCCATGAGCTTGGAAAGGAGGGACGTAAGTGCAATGTGTCTGTAGGAGAGAGAAGAAGATTCGCCTTTTTTGGGGATAAGCTGGACAAATTCTGTTTTCCATCTGCTCGGAAAGAGTAAAAAAAAAAAAATTAATAAATAAATAAGTGGTACGACAGCCCAAGGCCTAGCTTCTCGCCGATAGCAAAGTGTGCAGCAAGCAGATTAGCCTTGTCTAAAGAGCTGACATCTTAAATGTCATTGAGGCAGAATTTCTTAGGTTTTTGACAAACGACCAAAAGCTTTTACAACCTTTGGGACATTTTTTGCCTTAGCTTTTGGTCATATTAAAGTTTCACAGGTTTAAAAAAGACGTTGCAGTCATTCCTGGCTCGTTTAAACTTTTTTCGATTTTCCTGTCGGGTTGGTTTTGAACGACCGAAATTACATCTCTCTTACCCTGACAACCCTTTTACAGCTCGATTCGTACCATGCCTTTTCTTTTGGTTTGATACTCTTCATCCGATGAAGAATAAAGTATTTCATTCCAAAAAGAATAATGTCTGTGATCATATCAGCAGCATCCACCAGTTAAAATTCCTAGAGAAGCTGTTAAGTCCACTCCAATTGGCTTTCTCGTATTGCCATACGGTTCTTTTAGGAATCTTTTCTCTAACTTTGTGGTGGGTGTACGAGAAATTAGCTGTCACAATGGTCCGAGCCTAGAGGGGAAAGCACATCAATAATGTACTTATCAGGGTGAGATGTTAAAAAGAAGTTCAAGGTGTGGGCGGTATAAGTATCAACGTCTGGTATTCGTGTGGGCTCATTTACAAGCTGGCTCAAGTTATTTTCCGCAGCGAGAATCTCAACACACCTCCTTGGTGTACTCCAACTTTAATTTTGATTTCTCCGGTTATTCTTGCTGAGCATTTAACATTCTTTTTTATGTCATTATCGCATGTGCGTTTGGGATCTAAACACAATCTAAATAAGATTTCTGAAGCTTTGTTGGATGTTTTTTTCAATCGGTCATCAGTCGGCCGTAAAGTTTGAGTCGCATCGTATGTCAACCTATAAAGTTGCATTAACTGCCATAAAGCGTAACAATATTGCTTTTTCGATAGTCTACGACGACAGCTTTGTAACCCATCCTTTTCTAACGTCTTTATTCAATGAACATACTAAAAGTTGCCCTCGTTGCTTATAAAAGCGCTATTGCCGAAAAAAATAAATAAATAAATAAACTTCGCTCACGTGATTCTTATATAGCTCTTGGGTACATTCTGAGATGTAAGCGGTGTCATCTAATACCAAGGAGTTCAATATTATTGTCTTGACGATTATCTAAAATTCTCTCGTAAATTTTCATAGTAGGCGACATAAGTTTCATCGATCGCTGGTTGTTACAATTTCTCGCGTCACCTTTGTCACATTGCTACAAAAGAGCTCACTCTGCACTGGTAAGGTACTCGCTTGCCTCTCATCATTTATTGAACAAAAACGCGAGGCAGTTAAATGTCAGATTTTCGATTTTCGCCCATAATTCTGAGGGTATGTGATCCGGTCTGACTGCACGCCTCCTTTATTATATTTACATTTTTACTACTTCGCTAACGTCTGCTTTCTTAAAATCTGCAATTTCTGAGAGGAAATTCTTCGCTCTTGTTGTTCAAAATTTAGAGGTGACCCTGATCATCTTAAATATGTTTCGGCAAATTTTTTTTTAACAACTTCTTGAGGCATGTGCGCATTGCGCATGATGAAACTGTCGTTCAAAGAACTGTGATACATCCAGGATTTGAAAAAATTGTGATTTTCACAGGGAATGTCGATGCTCAAAGAATGATCAAACTGTACAAGACAAGAATGCTGACATCCGCTGAAATTGTTTCCAGACGAGATTGGTTGCTGCAAGAGGACAACGACCCGAAATATTGTAGCCGTGTCTGTCAGGACTTCAGAACTTCAACGAGGATTAAATAACGTCAATGTGTTAGATTGGTCATCTCAACCTGCAGATAATAATCCGATTAAAAACGTCTGGAGACTTATGAAGCAGAGCATCAGAGGAAGAAATGTTAGCAGAACAAAAACGCGTTAACAGATTGTAGAAAGAATTTGGTGAGAATAACCTCTGGACTATGCAGGAAAATTTACTGCAAATTATTTGTGTGTTGTGTCGTATTTCCATGTTGAAATATTGGATGTACATTCGTACTGCATTATTGTACATCGACAAAGGTCTGAGGCGATAATTGGGCATGAAATGAACTGGAACATATTAAAGAAATATTAAAAGCCTTTAAAATGATAATTTTGTCAAGCGGTTATTTTCTTTCGAATCGCACGCTTTAGTCAAACACATTATATGTATAAAATTTGGCAAAAAGATCTCGGCCTACACCCATAGAAAAACAATCTTATGTAGGAACTAATGCCATGAAAGTTCACGCTTAAGATTCAGCAACTTAAAGTCAGCTCTAATTGACTCACTTTTCGATTAATGGATTTGTGATCAAATAAAATTGCTGGAGTGACGCAAATCACGAAACTAAATTACACAAGCCCACAGTAACTTGACCAGTGGACAAAAATCAAAAAATCGGATGCGCGATAAAGAGATATAATGCTGCGGATATCAATTGGCTCGTAAGACAAGCTACATTTTTTGTGAAGACAGCTGTGTAATTCGTTGCTCGTGTTAAAAGTTATACTGATTGAAATATGAGTGAAATATCTGAAGAAATACACTATGTGATGCTTTTTTACTATAAAAAAAGGAAAAACGCTGCAAAAACACATCGAAAAATTTCGATGTAAAAGGTGCACATAGCACTGGTCGGCCTGTCACTAAAAAGTTAATGTAATTTTGCAATTGATGGAGTAGGACCGGCACGGAAGCTGTCTGGAGATAGCGGAGGCGCTAAACATCAACCGTATGACAGTTTAAAATCATCTAAAACGAGCAGGCTACTCAAAGAAGCTCGATGTTTGGGTGCCACATGAATTAACGCAAAGAAATTCAATTGACTGAATAACCATCAGTGAAACGCTGCTGAAACTCAACGAAATAGAACCATTTTTAAAGCGATGGAAAAGGCGATGAAAAGTGGATTATATACGAGAATCTCCAACACAAACGACTTCAAAGCCTGTATTGACAAGGTTATGTTGAGTGTTTGGTGGAACTGGAAGTAAATTGTCTATTATGAGCTGCTAGAATGTGGCGAAAAGGTCAATTCTATTCTCTACTCTTCTGTACAACTCGACTATTTGAATGAAGCTATCAAGAAAGAGCGACTAGAACTGGCAAACAAAAAGGAAATTGTCTTCCATCATGACAATGCTAGGCCACACACATCTTTGATGACCCGGAGCAAATTGACGGAGCTTGGTTAGAAAGTTTTGTTACATCCACCGTTTAGCCTGGACCTTGCACCCTCTTATTACCATTTGTTTCGGTCTTTTCAAAACTCTCTTTATGGTAAAAAATTGGCCGACCCAAGAGCCGCTGAAAATCACTTGACCAAGTTTTTCGCTGATAAATCACAGAAGTTTTACACCGATGGAATTATGATTTTGAATAAAGAATTTTTTTTTTTAAAGATGTACCAAAAAACTGCGGAGACTTTTTATATGACCCAATATTTGGAGTTTAGTAAGAATAAACAATTGCTTAAATGTAATTAAAAGTGATTTGACCACAACAAAAAATAGAGATTTGGACTGCAATGTTCTCTGACCCGCGCAATGCTTGTCAAGCTTCACGATGTTTGCTAGAAAAGCGACTTTACTAAATATTTCTCAGATTATCATTAATATAATGAATAAAACCGTCTGTTATGATCTCCCGGAAACTAGTCGCGAAAACTCCAAAAGACATTCAAAAAAGCTTCCTTAAAACCAAAAAGCACAGAGTAGACGATCATTTGATCTCAAACTGTCTGGCCGTTTACCTGGTTTTATCAACTCAAGAAACCTTAGCATTATACTTAGACTTAGATTTTTCAGAAAGAAGATATAACATACTAAGAACAGTAGTTAAAGCTTTCCACAAGAATTGATTTCCACTGAAAAACAAATACATCCTTTAATTAGAGAAGCAACAGAAATAATGGCATCGTTTGATCTCCAAGAACTGCGAAATAGGATTGGAAAAAATGTAGCTGAGATTGCTCATATAGAGCAAAACGCAACTGCAACGTTCGTATGTAAGCGGGGCTTTGACGGAAGTTCCTGGCATAGTCAGTACAAACAACTGTTTGCTGATTCAAAAGGCACTGACGAATTTTGTATATCTAATGATATGATCTTTGAAAAAGGAAACTAATCATACAATCATACATGTTTTGTTATACGTAAATAAAAGTTAGTAATTAAAAAAAAACAGGAAAATATCTATATTCGTTTTTATTTTATTTTGTTTTTGTTAGAAAATTAGAGATATTCTCAATATTGGTAAAGCTAGGGTTTTTAGTATATTGTAAATCGAATTATTTTTAAATATAGTGCTTATAATTGGTTTTGTTAGAGAGCAGTTTTCTAAGACGTGTGTTAAGTCTAATTTGGTGTGACAGGATGGGCAGCGTGGAGGACTGTTTTTCACAAGAAGATACTGATGGGTTGTTGAAGTGTGTTAAAGTCTTAAGCGCACAAAATTTCAGATTTTGTGTTTAGGGCTGTTAGTGAGGTATACAGGGCTGTGTTTTAAAGGGTTAACTTTCGTATAGTGGTGGTGGTACATGCTCCATTCATTTTCTGTTTTGATCCTTGTTGCTGATGAAACGAGTTTAGTCAGATCTTGTTTAGTAAAGTTGTTAAATGTATACACTGAGGCTCTTTTGGCCGAATCAGCTGCGGAGTCTGCGTTTTCGTTTCCCCTGATACCAACGTGCCCAGGAGTCCACATCAATTTCAATTTACTTGGAGATTTTATTATTGGGGTTTTTGATGGCGTTAAGGACAGATATACTTAAGACAGATATACACGCAAAAGATGTGCTTCCCAATACCGTTTGTAACTAACTTTAAAGCCTGAAGAATAGCAAAAGCTTCTATCGTGAAAATTGATACAAATTTTGGAAGGTTTCCAATGCAGATTATGGAACCATCTTCGAGAGTTACTGCAAACGATGTGTTATCTGTAGTTTTAGATCCATCTGTGAATATGAAATTCCATCTCTCCGATTTCAGGTCTAATGAAATACTTGAAAACAACTGACGGTAAATTATGCTGGTTGTACTTGTCTTTTTATAGAAGGTTAAAGTCAGTATCAGAGATTCAGGGCTGATGAACCAAGGGGGATAACGTGGTGCAGCTAATTGAGTGTGTTTAGGTATCTCCACTTCTGTTGCGTGGTCGAGGATAATGCTGATGGAGGATAATATTTTCATGTTTAAGTGATAAGCATTCCTTGAGTTGTTTGCCCTTTTTAGATCGTCTTGTAAGTATCATAAGCTTTTCAAATTCACTGTGTAAGAAAAATGTAATCCTCATTTCAGTTTTCAAAGCTTATTTACACAAAAAATAAATAATAAATTTTCTTGAAATTTAGATTTTTGTCCAACATTCTCATATAATCGACGCATAGTTTGATTGTGGTTTTGACACCGCAAACTATTAGAATTAGGCGATTGTAAGCTTTTTTTTGGTACGATGAGCCTTAAATGCTCTGAATTAAACCGAAAAGATGCGCATCGTCAAAAAACAACCCAAAGGGCCATATTCCTGAAGTCGGCTTTGATAAAGATGTTTGCTTCAAACTCAATTCCTGTTGTAATTGTGTAAACAATTTTTTTTTGATAGCAACTCTTTGTGTCCCTTCTGCTGTTTCTAGTGATTATGTTACCCTCTAAATGGTGCGAAAACGACGAGTGTAATTTAAATTCACTTAGAATATATTTAGAAATGAATCTTTATTTCCTGCTTTCACCTACTTTGCTAGAAAATGATCCACCTAACCAATTATGGATCAATTATTTACATGTTCATATGCCTGAGAGGTTATTAAACTATGCCGTGTTGCTTCAAACAAAACAAAAAAAAAAAAAAAGTCTAAAAGGTAAGGTTTGTGCACATTCACTACTCTATCAAATGCTGTGTCATGTTTAATTGACACACTTGACTGAACAACTGTGACAAAATGTGACGATTTCAATGGCTTCTGTGGGTGCTACAACCAATCCAAAAACGACGGAGTAAATTACCTTTTTGCAATGTTAGATTTCTATTTCCGGAATTCCGAATTACTGAACTATTTTCTGCTTCAAATATTTAACCTCATTCATTTCACACTCAACAAAAATAAACGATAATGTAATACCCACCATAGGAGCCAGTAAAATACATTTAATCCTTTCCACAAGATGAAAGAAATAACTTTTTCAGTAAATGATTAGTTGTATAAGAATCTTAAGACTAATGTGCATAGGGCTGAGATCACCTAATTTGTTTGTACTTACAGATAAGAAAAGATTGACGCGATGTTCTTCACGAAGCTTTTGTTGACGGACAAGATTTTTTTTTTTTTTTTTTTTTACTAATTATTATTATTATTATTTTTTTTTTATTTATGTTTGTTTTAGGTAAATATTGTTGTGGCCTCTTGTCGTGATTGCAGTTAAATTTGATGAAAATCCTGCAGGTATTGTCTGGATATGTGATAGATTTGACATTCTATTCTTAATTATTTTTATAGCTCGAAGAGGCACGTGCAGCTTAAGTTCTCCTCACATGGGTTTTTTTTATCTGATTAGTGAAATTCTCTGTTTCTGGCATGATTTTTGCACTATTGCGCATTTAGAGCGCAGTGAGGGGCTGAGGAAGACGTGAAATTATATATCTATAATGACGATAAACGTCATTACTGCAATTTGCATGGACCATAGCGTATCTAGACCCTGCGAACAGCAGTTTCCAGCAAAACCCCTGATAAGAGTTTAGTAAGATCCCATGCTGTCTTATGCATTTTATTTGTTGGCCATTTATTAAAGACTCAAATCTTAAAGATTAACTCTTAATCCAACTGCTAGAATATAATAAAAAATTCCACACGTCCCATGTTATCATATTTACGTAGTTGGTTTATGGTGCTAATAAATTATTAGTTTCTTTATTACTGGCTCAAGTTGAAAAAAAAAGCCCACGAAAAAGGACAAACATGCTTTTGGTTTTGTATATTACATGCATACATAGTTAATTATGTAACAAAAGCAAATATATAGCTCATATTTATGTTATGATATAATAGGATGCCCTCTTGGGCATAGACATTGTTTGCATATGCAAAGGGATATTTGTTCGCGCTCGTGTAATAAAGAATTTCAGTTATGGTATATCGTTATGCCACCATCCTATGTGTAAGCTATTGGCAGTTTGCTAACCCAATTCATTTTCATTATTAATGTCTTTCCCCTGGATGGATGACAGTGGAGCCAGTAGCTCACCGAGATGACCATATGTTGATAATCGCTTTCATTTGCACATTTCATCCTTTCATTGAAATTGAAAATTCATCAGAATGGGATTCGGTTAATAACGAAGAACAATGACTTTAACAGCCAAATGAAAATTTAAATGCAAATAGAATCTGTTGAGTTAGTTCGGTGTGTTTGCATGTGTTTACCAATTAAATAACCGAACCATTTTCCGCTGCTAGGCACCAAGTAAATTAGCAACGACTGGCATCCAAATTAGGCTTATTTAATTCTGAAACAACCTGAGCTTGTTACCATCTAAGGCTTTCTTCAGTTTATGAAATGTCTGAGAAAAATAAGATTATTTTTCATGCGTAGGAGGAGATGGTGTAGCTTGAACAGCAAACCCACTCTGGTTTGAAATTGAAGAAAAAATAAAAATAAAATAAAATAAAATAAATAAATAAAGAAAAACACCCAGAGATTTGCTTTTCATTCCTAAGGATTTGTTTGGTGTCTTCACACTCTTCAAATGGATGTAGATATACCACAAATGGTTTAAACAGCTGGATGCATTATACTATTTTAAAGCCTCAGTTTATTCCTGACGTTTTACAATTTTTTATTCTTTAAAAAGTGTAAATTCGGGATTAAGTGTTCTATGCTGAACTGACGATGAATTATACAAATAAGCAAAGTTAATAAAACTTTCTAGGTTGTAGCTTTTCAGTCAATTTTTCTCATTCCATCACGCTTACAGGCTTACAGCAGCCCACTAAGCTGAAATGAGCACTATACATTTAAGTGTTTATATTACTCGATATAAAACCAGAGAAAAATTTCCGAAGCACCAGCTTATGTACCTTCTGCAGTACGCAACTTAAAGCACTTACGTATTGTAGTTAAGAAATGGGTTCACGTGGAAGCTACTCGTAAATTGCCTTAGTACGTCAATGTTTAAAACCAATCAACTTAAAAAGTATTTTCAATATAGTACCCATGTCCTCTCTGTACAATTTTTTGACGTATTTCCGAAATGCTTAGCCTCATCACATTTTATTAAATAGCTGCCACCAAACCCTCTCTTTCCATGGCAGTCTTCATATTAAAGAATAAAAAAAAAATTCGGCCAGACCCAGATCCGGCTAGTATGGTGTATGATTGATAATGGAAACTGATTTTCGACACAACAGCTGAGTTACCAGTAACAACAAATGCGGACAATTGCAGTGAAGCAAGAATAAGTCGCCCGTGCGGTACAAATCCGTTTTTACAGTTGATCAAGTGCTTCTCCATAAAATACTTCATTGATTGTTTACCCAAACATGGGATGGCTAAATTCTTTGTGAACAATCTCGCAGGAATTGAAAAAAGGATTCAGCGGGCTTTTTTTAGACGGCACAATTCTGCGATTTGACGTTATTATCTTACAACAATTTTCGTTTCGACCGTCTTGATGGGACATTCAATGAAATTTTGTGGAAAGTCCACACGCCATTGCTCTGGTCCTCTGTGAGAAACTTCGAACAAATCTTTCTTTTGAAAGAAAGCTTCCTCCACTTATGTGCAGTTGCTTCAACATTTTTACTCTCAACATTCAGTATTCTCATCCGTAATGGAATTAGAAAGTCTCCAACGACTGGCAATCGTATTCAGACTTTGATTATCATTCAAATACCTTGTTTCGACTCACTCAAACACTCACTACCAGACGCAGTTTTCAACATCTTAAACGTTTCCGTGGCCAACTTAAAACAACATTTTAGAAAACGTGACACGACAAAACAAAAACACACCCTTCAAACGAAGACTGTTAGCCATTTAATCGAATTATCACGTTGAAATTCTTACAATGGCTAAAGAAAAAACGAAAAAAAAAGGAAAATATATATAGCGCTCGGAGCTTGAATAAACTGCGTACATCGTTTCACCAAGGAACTAGAAAACCTTATTCTAAGCTAAGTACACTGGAATAGCTACAATAATTGCACATGGAAGTCAAACTTACAGTTGTGAATTATTGTTTCAAAAATCTGAATAAGAGTAGAATGTTTTTTATCAATTATTGGCCTAACAGTCCAGGTGTAACAATGTCTCTGGCCTCTTACTCACTATATTCCTATCCCAGTCATTTTGTGCACAGTAAGAGAGGACCTAGGGTTTTTTTTTGCCGACGTAAATTTCAAATATGGTCCCAATTCAACACGGCTCTTGTAATTTTATCGTTACTGTAGATTTTTTTCGCGAAAAATCAGACTTCAAATTGCTGGATAAAATATATTCGCTGGGGGTTAAATATGGACTACAAGATGCATCATTTTTTGCAAAAGTAGCCTTGTGATTAATATTAGCGATAGCGTAATGATTTTCGTAAAATAATCACACGCAGTGTCTGTACCAGTTAAGCTTAATATCCACGTCTCAAGCTACCTTCACAAGCTACAATTTTTGATACTCTGCTTTTTTACAGCGATTCTCATTTAAAAGGCTCCATTAAATGGTTTCACCTCGATAACAATCTCACCGTAGAGTTTGCAACAAAAATAGACTTTTCTAAATCCGACCACAGGCAAGTTTAATCTGAAACCCACAAAGTCCTTTACGGGTACAAAAGATCACGCCATAGACATGCAAACAGACACTACGATATATCATATAAAAGTAATATGCCGTAACTCAATCGAGATTCCATCAGCGAATAATATACCACTTCCTGAACTTATTGATATGAATCGCTTTCGATACGTCAAGGCAAATAGAACACTTTTTAAGTTCGAATTAATCTTATTAGTTATAAAACCATTAACTTGAGACCACTTCGAAAGATTGTCAAGCTCTTGTTGCGGTTGCAAGGCACTTATGTTTTACAACGACTGTTATTTCCGTGAGTCGTTTGTGTCCTAATTTGCAACCTTGTGGAACATCGTTTTGTTTTTTTACTCATTTTGTTCAGTACTTTAACTCTTTCTATGCTTCCGAATTAAACGATTATGTTTAAAGCTTGAATGAATTTGTCAATACGAAGTGTGTCAAACGCCAAACCTAAACCTACGGACAAGTAACCAAGTTAGAAAGCTCTCCCAACAGCTCTCTATTGTTTGTTTCTTTTTGTAATCCGTGCCATTTTTTCTGCAGTACATTGTGCTTACTTAAGAAGCTATTTTAGCGTCGCACCACAAAACCTTCTGTTAGTTATCGTTGTACGATATATTGACGAAATTGTATAAATGTGAGAAAACAAAAAATCGCTATGCATATGCCTTGTTCACTTTACCAAAAAGTGATTCATGAAACGTGTACACATGTAAATGTCATATTTGGACAGTTTGATTCAATAAAATTTTAACCACATCATTTTAGAAAAAGAACAAGCCACTAGTGTCAGCATTTCATGCTTTACGCGAAGTTGTTGGTGCCAATAGGGTGCCAAATAATGTGTTCTCTTATAACACGAATTGTGCAGAGATCTGAGCAGAACCATAGCCTCTTGGATACTGATAAACGTGCGCCTCCACGCATAAACTAATTGCAGCCGTAAATCGCTATGTTCATCATCGCAGCAGTTAGAATTGTTTTACGCAAAGGATTTTAACGATAAAATCAAATTAACTAAACACCTTAAGGCAACGACTCAGTAACAACGACGTCGTAAATTGCGTTAATATCCTCAATTTTATCATTCTTTAATCTTTAGCGACCAGGCGCATACTGGAGTGAAGAAAGTGGAAATGCAATATCCTGAGAAAGTCATACTTGGTGCGATAGATACTTGGTGAAGCTTGCAACGAAGTTGAAGAACAGTTGAGATATTGTATAATCATACAAAATTTTCTCGTGAGTTGGTTAGCAAGATCCTGAGAGGTTAAGCATTGTGGCCTCTTTCTTTGAGGTTTTCTCATAAATCGAGTTTATGGCAATGCTCTCTTAACTACTGAAACATTTAAAGGCAATATTCGGATTGGAATCCGTCTAATTACACAAGGAATGTGCCAAAATCTAATCAAACAAGTTAGTCATCGTTTAATTGCCTATAAAGCAGGTATGAGTTGAAAATCTAGTAGAGTGGATCCGCACGATCTACAAATTTTCACATAGGTGTGAGGATGTTGAAATACTATGACACACCCGATAGAAACTGCCCGTAGAACTAAACCTACATAACTCAACCATATATCCAATTTTATAATTATTTTCCTTATTTTATGTACCTATGTTTACTTTTTGAAGTAAATTCGTCTTCGAAGGGTTAGAACTTAGTTGAAGATAAGCACAGGGCACAATCTGTAGATAATGCTGGGCAATGTTATCACATATCATTATGTCACACTTTATAGCCTTTATTTCACCTCGAAAATTATTGATTTATTCTGAATCCAGTATGCATGTGCATACGTAAATAATTCATTAATCTGATGATGGCAAGACATCTTATATCCGTATGAAGAACATGTACTGAAAATTAATATGATATTCTTACGAATGAAATAATTTTTTCCTTTTATTCATCATCTGTTCCAAAGCATCAGTTGCGACTCCATGGTTTTGTTTTTTTTTACATTTTTCTTTTTGCACACGCAGTCTTCTAAGAATTTCCATTTCCACAAAGAGAATCTTGATCATGATGCATGTTATGTAGCTTCTTTTGCTTTAAAAAAGCTAAAAGTAAATGTCATCGTTTACATATATATGTATGTCTGTACATATATGAAAATATGTATGGTGCATGGTATTTTTATATAGCTCGCGGCTATTCAAAACAAGATAATCCTTTGACTCTGACGAGAATAATATAAAAATACCTGCAGAACAGGTCTTCAACTGCAAGACTGTTCTCTACCAACGATTCAATCGGTGTTTTTTTTTTTTTTTTTTGTTTTAAGTCGGTTTTCCACACACAAAGTCAACTTGCGACTTTCAAGAGTTTATAAATTTAATTCAGTGTTAGTCTCTCGCTCTACAATGGCCTTTATCAAGTTTCGCTTTTTTTTCCATCCAACTTTATACAGACGGACAGTAACAGAACAATGTGAAACTGAGAAACTTGAGATCTGAGATGAAGAAAAATGAAAAAAATAAAAAAAATAAAATTTCAAAAATGCATGCAGTGTATATAGAAATACTTCAAAAGAAATACAGACAAGATATCGAATGGTATTGGATAAACCAGTTTATGAAGCCAATTCACATTTCACATACTTTTGGTCTTTTGTTGTAAATTCTTGTTCTTTTTCTGCTACGTAAGTTCTTTGCTTTGGCCTCTTTAAAGCTTTGTTGATTGTTTTTGTGAACAGTCAAAAAGTAATGATTAAGAGGGAAGCAGGTAATCATGAGCCATCGCTTCAAACAAGAAAGAATGAGACCCTTTTTACAGGTCAAAAATTTTAATGTACCATATATCAATTACCAAATCTTATTGGGTTACTGGGGTTATTCCTAAAAAATCGATATCACATTTAGTCAGTTTATTTAACTACTGCCTGACTAAAAAGCAATCCAATGCAGCAAAGTCTTCGAAAGGAAGCCCTTCAAAATCACCTTTTCCTTTTGCTATTCTCTATAAATAAAACCTCGTTTACTTATTTACTATATACCTATATGGTATTCTATAATGGGTGTTAGTTGAATTCTTTAAAATTTGATCATTCGTCAGAGGAGTAAAGCATTAGAATACAATTAAAGTGCGCATATTTTATGCAAAATCTAAACAAACATTATTCAAAAGAAAACAAGTTGCCCGAGACAGAGCTTAGCTCAGCACATGGAATCTGGTTTTATATTCAATTCATTCTAAAGGTGAGATCATAGGAATTCAGCTGAATAATACAATCGCCTGTTAGTCAGGTTGAAGTAATTAAATCTTAACAACAAATCATAGGTAAAGTTGAGAAGTAACAATATATTTAAGAGTTGCAAAATCTAAGGCAGTTGTTCAGTAAGAAATCTACTTACTCAACCCTTCTCAAGTATGTTTGATGACCCAAATAGACTGAACTGTCAGTCATTAAATCTTTTAAACAAAGTTTCGGTTGAATGACCCTTGGACATAGTCAATAAGCTTATTATAATTATTTTTTTATTTTTGTTTTTTTAACTGACGTCAGTAAATCTTGAGTCAGCTTATGATCCGCACCTTTATTAAAGCGGATCTTGCTTTGCTTGATGCCTTTCTCCATCATCTGTGTTTGTAAAAACTTCACTCAACCGTGAAGAATCTTGGAAAAACAAAATGTGCAAAATAAAAAAATAAAAAAATCACAACAAATAGCTTCTCAATGTACAATACACAACAGTCAATTGTATAGTGTAGAAGATACTTCGATTATTTTACTCGTATTCAGTTTGTAGATGCACACTCGTGTGTCGTATCTGCATTTATAACATTATTCGTACATACGACACATTGCAGTGATTAAAGGTAAATCCGCAGTCATTAGTATAACAAGCAGGATGCATTCAAACTGAATTTCGCGCGAAAGCATTAACCAGGTAGTAAATTGTGCACCCGTATCTTTGCCAGTGTAAGTATCTATCATTAGTCCAATGTAAGTAATGCATAAAATCACTGAATGTCGTGATCACTTAACGATTCTAGATACGCATGATTCGCTAGATATGTCATATAACAGAGTTGAAGTTGCACAATTTCTGCATAGGTATCGAGGAATGTCGTTTTTTTTTTTTTTTTTTTTTTTTTTTTTTGCTTTCTCTATCAAAACCTAAGAAGCAATAAGCAAATACAAAAACAACAATCTCAAAAAGGTTAGACAACAAATTGGAAATGTGTACTTATTTCGGAGCATGTTTTCTAGTGATAGACACTCATAGGTTCTATTTCATATTCAAAGAGCAACAGCAGCCTTGGTAGAATGTAAATGTAAAATGTCAAAGCATATTGTATATCTGAGGAACTTTAATATGTTCTTCTGTGACTGATTTTTACCGTGTTTTAGAGGAGGAGAGAAGTGTAGACAAATTCCAAATAATCACGAATCTTTTGTTGTGTGGAACGGAATGCTGTCGTTTTGTTGTTTTCTTTTTTTTTTTTTTTGAATTAGGTATTTTTTACTAAAATTCCACTCGATAAATGACGATTGCAATTTCGATTTTGCAGTTTTGTCGCTAATTTTGTTTTTTTTTTTTTTTCCACAAAATTAAATTTTCAAACCTGTACACACATTTCAGATTTTAAAAGAAGTCATCTCACTCGAACGCGTTCGGATTTTTATTTTTTTTTTTTTTAACCAGGGTTTGATTTGATTCACACACACGAAGTCCCGATTGAAGAGAAAATTAAAAAAAAAAAAATAAATAAATAACAACGCGAAATAGCAGACGAAAGCGAACAAAGCAGCAGATACGCGACAAAACTCTTTCGCTTCAACCTAACGTTCCAGCAGTTTAACTTACTCTACCTTATGACCAGCTGGCGATGGCTTTGCTAAGCCTCACTTTTCAGTTTCACAAAACACACAATATTTCTTGAATGACGGTGTGGTGACGAAGGCAACGAAAGGAAAACAACAAAAAAAATTGTTTTTCAACCACCAGTTCGTTTTTTTCTCTCTCTCTTTTTGTTATATGGTTGGGTTAATGAAGCCTTCCCATTCGGCCAGTCCATATGGCGATACATTATACCAATCCGATGGATATTTGAAAAATTGTAACCGCCGTCATCAAAACCCCATTAAAACTAATCAGTGTTGGTGTTTGTACGTTCATACATGCAATATGCAAGTGTGTGTCAGCATCTATCATTTTGAACGTTCAGCGTACCTGTATCTGGATACAAATTACGCTCACGTTTGTTTGTAGGTGAATCTGTGCGTTTCTTTGTGGTTTTATTTTAAATTTTTTGAAAATTTAATTTAGTAATGCGTGGCAGAGGCTTTTTTTTTTTTTTTTAAACACCCTTAGTTATGAAATCGATAATTTGACACCAGTTCCAGTATAATATATTTGCGCCTTTTTAGGACTTACTTTTCAGCCAATGCAATCCATTGCTTTTGTTGGCACTCTAAAAATGTTCTAGCCAAATGGATAATTTATATTGAAGCGAAGATGCTCGACTCCTTATGACATAACGGACATCCAAGAAGTCTGATGGGATGGACCTAGCGAAAGGATGATGAAAAACTGTAATATCTTCTATGGAGAATGCAAACAACCGGTGCGCAGTAGCAGCGTTTGTTTGGTTGCGGATTTGCCTTCAGAGGAAGGCTTAAGGAAGAAGTCTTTAGCTGCAGGCTTACGGCTTAACAGGCTAAACTCGTCAACATAAACTTCATAAACGCCCACAGATGAGAGAGGAGAAGGACGAGCTTACTTAAAGATTTTAACGGTGTGCATCTTTGGTAAACAGTCAGAAAGTACAAACTCCTCGTCATCACCTGCGGAAATAGAAACTGGCTTATTGATTTTGAGACGGAACAGAATGTAATTGTAGACAGTATACGGTTTCCACACCTTGACATTCATAAAAGGACCTGGCTGACTCCTGATCAACAAACCATCAACCAAACTGAACATATTGCGATCACACAAAATCCAGTGTGTTGAATGTCTGAAAGTTCTGAACATTGACTCTGAGCATTATCTTATTGATACGATTGCGGACATCCGTAAGAGCCCAAAGCTAATCGAAAAAGACCGCCATGGCCTTTTTCGGTCGAGTTTGGCTTTCGAGGAGTCCGATGCCGCCAGCGTCGAACAAAGAAGACCAGTGCCATCACTGCCAAAGAGCAATCAGAAAGGCCGCCTCTGATGTATTGGGTTGCAACCACTCCAACAAAAAAAACTATCTGGCGAATGCAGATAGGCAAACCTGAGAAAACAAAGGATTTACAGAATGGGTTTGCGGAAAAGAACGAAAGAACCACGCAGGCTCTAGATACGCATACAGATATGTTATGAAGGAAAGAGCATATGCTCCTCAGAAGAAAAAAGAAAGCTTAGAAAGGTGGTATCAGGAAAATTAAAGGTTTTAAAATTTAAATGGATATGCCAACGCTGTAAAGTCCACACAGGAAATTGCAGTGGATAATGTGCCTTCCAGCATCTCCTAAATGTTTATCATATCCAAAGAATGTTAGCATAATAATCTTTCAATTGCGGAACACTAACCCAGGCTAAGTCAAGTTGGACTGGAAAATATGCCATAAAATGTACAATTTAGAAACTGTTCTTTGGAATTCTCTCGTTATCATGTTATTTTTGTTAATCCTTTGCAAAAGGATGGTGTCAAGATGGTATAAACACGGACCAATAAATTCATTAAGCTAAGACTAAGTTGCGGGCGAACAATTAATTTATTGACTTATTCACTCAATAATGTTGCTGGCCAGTAAATCACCGTAATGCCAGAAGTAAAGAGAATATTGGAGTTGTACGCGAGTCCGAAAGTCAAGATCACAGCCAATCGATTCGGGCTTAGCTCAATAGTTGAGGATTTCTCAAATATTCCTATGGTGTATTTCGTGGAAAGTTATGATTATACGTGCATATAGTATCGTACTGGCCAAAGAGCTAAAGCATAATAAATGATATCACATGTTATGACTTTGGGATGTAGTTCTGTCTTGGCAAGTCTCCTGGAAGGCTTCGTTGAAGTCTTTCTATTATCGTCAGGATCCACTTTTCATTCTAAGTGCTGGCTCGATGCAAAAGTGATCTATGCGGTGTATACTGGTGAAAACAACTTCCAAATGTCGTAGTTCGTTTACAATGACCGTAAAGCGACAACTTATGGTTGCAGTTGAAACTTTGAATCAGTATTCAATAGCTGCTGCAAATTTTTCATTATCAATAACTTAACCTTCCTTGTTCTTCACATTGGCTTATTTTATAGCGCATCTTTGTCAACTTGTTTCAAATTTTTCTCTCAGTACAAATACTCAAACCAAAAGTAACATATTATAGATTTAATTCCACCAGTTCCTGGAGCTGTGTGCACCAATCTCTACAACTCGATTGCCATCTTCCTTAAATCATAGAGCTATAGAGGAATCAACCAGGCCTTGTAATGGACGAGATATTGATAATGTTGGAGAAGAATGCCTTTAACTTGACAAACAAAGTAAACAATGTGGTGTCATCCTAATCAGATAAATTTGCTTCAACTCCAAGTAAAAGGTATGAGTTTAGACTGCATATTGAACTTGTCTTTGCCTCTGACTCTTGGTTATTTCAAGCCAGTGCCATTGGGTTCTGTCTCGGATCGTTAATCAATTGTTTTGTGGTTTTGTGTTTACTGTTTTATGTGCAGAAAAGAAGAACTTGAGACGCACTTCCCATCAGAGTACCTGGAAACGCATGAGAACAGCGAAGCAGTAAGGATTGCAGTTTTGCGATCCCTGCGGCGTTCGAGTATTTGAAACCCAGTACCTATACCAACGGCCAGACTCTGGACAATCTGAAAAGAAACATTCAGGAAGAAACGGTCGACATACCCATTAATACCTATGCTGGAGAGTGATAAGAAATCGTTGTTGGATCTACATCGTTACACTTCTAGCACTGTAAGTTATATTAAGATTATTAAAATCTCATATAAACAGCATATACCATACAAGTACCAAACCATAAAAAGGAAGTTTACCTATAGTGCTGGCAAGATACATTCTATTTTATGGGGTTTAAGGGAATCTTTAAAAACCCAGCCATTATACGGAAAGATAGATGCACGTTGCGTTGAAAAATATATTCAAAGTAAAAAAAAAAAGTGCACGTTTGATCAAGGTTTCCTTCTTTGGATTTTACGGTCTACGGAAGTAGTTTGCTTTCTCTCAATGTGTCAACCGAGACCAAAACCGGTTTAAAAACTCCCGTCCGATTAGTCAAAACTAAGTAAGAATAGTTAATTCCACACTTAAATGCAACAAATCTGCAGGAGGATACGGCCTAGTCGCAGAGCTCCTTTAAGCTGGAGGAAATGATCTTGTAAAGAGTAAGGACCACATTCTCTGTAAAATATAGCTGAGTGAAAATTTTCCCGAAGAATGGAATCTCATTATAGTTTACCCGAAACCTTAAGAAAGTAGAATTTCAAATAAACCACATAAAGATCCTACTCTAAAAACCAGGCGAAGCCCCACTATTGCTCTCTTGTTTATAGGACCATTAAGAAAGCATTTTACACTTGCGGCCATAAAAACCACACCACCTAATGAGTTCTCAAAAAATGCCTAATTACAGCAGATCGTAAGGGTTTTTCCCATACTAATGAAGGGTATTCCCCATAGCGGAGTTCGGCCTCGTATTCAGTGCAAAAAAAAAAAAAAAAAATCAGTTTGAATTGAGTTGTGACGGTGACAAGTAAAAAAAAGTGAAATGCCTGGTAAATATCATCAACTGACTCGGGACGAAAAAGTTCAAATATTGACTTTAGTCGAAGAAGGGCTTGGCTATCGTAAGATTGCGGTTAAAATAGGATGCTGTCATTCAATTATCGTACGACTGATGAAGAAAAAAAAAAAAATTTGGATCCACTGGAAAGGAAAAAAGGCTCGGGACGAAAACGTAAAACAACCCAGAAGACGGACAATGTATTACAACGAATTAGCATGAAAGATCGCTTTAAAAGTGCTGTCCGTATAAGAGCAGAGCTGGGTGAATTTCACCAAGTTGATCTAAGCGCCAAAACCATACGCTGACGGCTACGCGAGGATAGGTTTATATGAAAGACGACTAGCGAAAAAACCTCTCCTAACCACAAAAGTGAAAAAAGCTCGCTTGACGTGGGCAAAAAAGATTGGACGCAGGATGATTGGCGATGTGTGATATGGTCCGATGAAAGTAAATTCAATTTGTTGTGTGCCGACAATTTGCCATACGTACGACGGTCAGCAGGTGAAAGGTTCAAGGACGAGTGCATAGTCAAAACAGTGAAGTTTCCTCAAAGCCAGATGGTTTGGGGATGTTTTTCTTTTTATGTTTTGGGCCCTTTGCACTTTGTTAATGGAACGATGAACGCTCAAAAGTATGGAGAAGTAGTAAGGGAGTTTTTGGTACCAGCAATTAAACAGCATCATTCGTATACTGACAAGTGCATTTTTCGATTTGATTCTGCACCTTGCCAACACGCCAAATCCGTAAGTAAAGCGTTATAAATCAACTTCTAGATGTCTACATTATAAATAATAAACAGACAAGTAACTAGAGTCTTTTAATAATTTTCAGCTCAAGACAACGTTTGATGACCTCGGACTTACCAGACTAGACTGGCCAGCTAATTCGCCCGATTTAAACCCAATCGAACACTTGTGGCATATAATGAAACGTAAGGTGGCTGAACATAAACCAGAGAGTAAAAAAAAGCTTAATGAAGTTCTGGAACATGTATGGAATACTGAAATTTCAAGGGATATTACTGAACTTCTAGTCGATAACTCGATGGTTTTTAGAATAAAAGCGGTTATAACCGCCAAAGGAGGAACAACTCGGCATTGATAGTTTTTTTCGTAAAAGTAGCATATCTAAACATCCTATATTCACATACATAAAAAATTTATCGTTTGATTTTGTTAACCAATGACTGTATTAAAATATTTTAAAAAAATAAGAAAATTAACTGGTTTTTCTTTCTTTGTTAATATCTTTTTTCAAACATTCAATACACAGATGGAAATAAGATAGAAATACTTATAAACTACTGCGGAGTACTCAACAAAAATGTAATTTCATTATAAAAATTATCATCGGTAGTTATTAACAATTTTTCAATCATTTTGATATGGTGCGGTTTTTATGACCGCAAGTGTATAATATGTACTCCTATGGCTTGAATTTACACTACATAGCGGAGAAGAATTAACTTAATATAAGTTTTTGTTAATGAATGAAAAAACGTTATTGGAAAGCCTGGCCGAATTCATCGTCTGAGATTCCTGCAACACTTATGACACAGCGTATGAAAACCAACCCTGCAGCCTCGAGCCTTTAAATTCAAAGGACTAGTGCAGTAAAGAAAAACCTTTGGTGGTGCACTCAAACCCAAAGAAGCCTCAACCAACTATGCGCAACTGGATGCGGTTACCATAAAATAAAATAAAAACATTTAACACCAACGCGCTTTTTTTGTCGCTAATTTTACCTTCGCATTGTGAGCAAGAATTTTCATAACACCTCGACACAAATAATAAGGATAGGTAAATATTGACATATATTTGTAAATATATCTTTAATATCATTCCTCAGTTAGTTGGTGTACCGTTTTTATTTATAATGATTTAATTCATATTATATTTATTTGACTTAATAATCGCCGATTCGAAGAACGTGAAAATTGCGTCAAAACTATGGGGAAATTTAACAGCCTTCCTGGTAACACTTCTTGTCAGAAAATGTAAACCCCAAAACTAAACCAGATACTTGTTATCTAACACATTCAAACATTTACCTGGCTCTTCTTCCACATACGCTAGTTTAGTAATGTGAACGATGAGACAAACCAACGATAAACAGATTCTGGATTCGATTGGTATAATTTTTTTTTTGATATTAGTGTTTACATTTCCCATTTTTATGACTGAGATAAGAAGATACTTTAATAATAAGACCACATTCTCACACTGTTAAAATTGTTAACAAATATAGGCAAAGTCTGACAGTGAATGAATTTACCTGCATAAAGGCTAAACACTTACTTTCCAAAACCGTAAATCGTTGATATAAATTCTCAGATAAGATTGTAAATGCGGTAAAGTGCAGAAGGGGCTATTGTTGTATAGGTATGTATTGCTCATAAACGCCAAAAAAGAAAATGAGTAAAAAAAAAAAAATGCAAAAACAAAAAACTGCACACGCCATAAGCTTATGGAGGTCGTTATGCCTTCTATACTACTCTTGCTGTCGTCATAGTCAATATATTCAGAAAAAAAGTACAAAATATACAAAAACGCTTAAAACCTACTCACTCGTATAAATGTATGTATCTACATTCATACCTTGCATATGTATCTATGGACTGCGTGTGGCGTTTGGTACCGGTTTTGCATTTCGCAGCATATTTAGCTTAGTCACCAAGAGCTGGATAAATAAAGTCTAATATTTTATTTCTCCTTAACGATTCATAGGCGGCAAAATTAAAATTCAATTATTGTGGTTCCTATTTCCTAATGATAAAATTATAGGTATTCAGAACAATTCGGTATCGAAATCAGCTGTTGATTGTTGGCGGGCTATTTTCGGATTAATTTTTTGTTTCCATTAGCAAGGTTATAAATAAACAGTCGTGACAAAGTGTATATGTACACTTTAGTCTTATGATGCGAAATGTTTGTCGTTTTGAATGTTGACATTGTAACCAATTATCAATTTAAATTCGTTTCAAAAATACAGGAATTTTCGAACTCGAAGGGACACTTAAGAATTTTCTTTATGAATTATTTACATCCAAACTTACCTTCAAGTTAGTTTTAAAGTGACAGCATTTTAATCCTTATGAACTATCTGAAAAAGAAAACAGAACAAGATGTTAACGGCAATGAACATTAGGATAATGTGATGCATAATATATCAGGCTTAAACACTTGCGGGAAGTCGTTACAATTTTTTCCGCGACATAAAAATAAAATACTGCCTCCTGAGGTCGCCATTTAACTTTTAACGTTCACCTTGGCTCAATATCTGTTGTCTCTACATCAACAGATAAACAAAAGTCCAAGGTACCTACTTTAATCAAAATTCAAACAAAAGTTGTTTTCTCATTCATTTCGGAATTGGTATAAAAGTCACGTGCCCTGTTAATCTTAAATTTAATTTGATCTGGCAATGATATAATCGATGAAATACACACAAACCCAACTCTTGACTCGTTTGCGAATAGTGTATGAATGGAAAAGAGTGATAAAACCTGTGTCAGGCAAGTGGTGGAAAAAGTATCTTTTAGTTTTAACCGTAATAATTCCCACACTTTCATCGCATGATGTGAACTCTTTTCACGGTATTCGGAGTTCGACATTCATAAGTCAGCACACACAAAGTTCTACAACTACACATATGTACGTAGGTATGTATGTATATTAATTCAAGCAAGGTAGACGTAGAATTTGCCATTCGCAAAGAAACAAATAAATGAGAGTTGTTTTCGTCCTCCCCTGTGTGCTATATTGTAGTGTACGAGTATGTAGCGATGAATGTAACTGAGAAGGGGATTAAGTTTGGTAGAAGGCATGAGCTTGTATCTAAAACAAAAAGTGGTGGTGAAAATTTATATAAAACAGGGTGATTAAGAAGCACACAAGTTGGGATTTTTTTTTATCTTTTACACAGCAAGTGTGATAAAGAAACCGCAGAAATGTATTTATTGTTTTTTTTTTTTTTCCACATGAGCGGTGATTTACTCTGCAGACTCATTTCTTTAAGTTTTTATATACGAGTATGTGTATCATGAGACATGAGATGTATGAATCTGTCTATTGGCTGCCAGAAAACCTCTGTTACTGATAAAGGGTGATTAGATAGCAATGATAGTTTTTCCAAATGTTAGGTCTCAGTAGCTGTCAAAGTTACTAATGACATCCTAATGACATGTCAAAATATTCAGTAAGATTTGCCATTTTATCATGCATCGTGTAGCGTTTGCCGAATGTGCGGAAATTATTAAAAAATATGGAAATTCCGGCTCAGTGTGCAGGCAATTTGTCGCACTGTTTAAAAGTTCGAACGGGGGTACTCTTTTGGATCTTAAGCCACCAACCAGCTGGAGACTGGTGCGAAATGAAGAAAATATAGCCACTGTAGCGGCCAGTATCGAAGAAGATCTAGAAATGTCGATTCGGAGCCGATCAGCTAAATTGCACATCGCCAGAGAATCAACCCGGCTTATTTTGCGGTTGAATTTGGGTCTACATCCGTATAAGATTGCGCTGAATAGAAGCCGTGAGTTCGTTAATTGGGCGCTGGAAATGTTGGGCTGAGATCCAGATTTTGGCCAAAAAATCATCTTCTCGGACCACGCTCATTTTTGGTTCAATGGCTATGTCAACATGCAAAATTGCAGTTACTGGAGCGAACGCAATCCACAAGTGTTCGGCCAAGCGTCCATGCATCCACAAAGATTAACTGTTTTGTTGCAATTTATGGCATGGCGGCATAATCGGACCTTACTTCTTTGGAAATGAGACGGGAGACACCTTTACCGTCAACTGTCTCAGGTATAGAGCGATGTCAACCGACATTCTGTGATCAGAGCTCGACAACATCGATATATCCAAGCTGTGGTTTCAACAAGACGGCGCAACATGTTATACAAGCGACGCAACGCTCGAAGTTGTGAAGGAGAAATTTGACGACTTGGTCATCTCACGGCAAAAGTTCATCAATTGGTCACCGCGATAATGCGACTCGACACCACTCGATTATTTTCTTTGGGGCTACGTTAAGATCTTAATCTACGATAACCACTTTGGACGAGCTCGAAGCCAACATTCGACACGCAATAGCCAGAATAACGCTCCACATATTGGACCGAGTCATCAAAAATTGGTGATTTGAATGATGTGCTATTCCACACATAATGGCAATAATGTCAGCTTCAAAATAAAACCAGAATCAATTTTATATCTCACACCCTTGTTGCTTTATTTAAATTTATTTTTCTTATCGTTCTCATCTAATATTTGGTCCCCCAGTAGAACAATTTGTATAATCCTTCAAAATACTCTTCATTTTCGGCGATCACCTCTTCATTAAAGCCATATCACTTTCCGGCGAGCATTTGTTTGAGGTTTGCGAACAGGTTATAGGATCCATTTTCACATATCACATGCAGATATAATTTTTATTTTGCTTAAACATCTCCAAACAGCGCTCTGACTCATCAACACTTTGTTGTTTTTGGTCAACAACCAATCAAAAGCTACAGTCTTTTAAGTAATTACACATTGAAAACAGAGGTGTATAACTTCAACGGCCTATAGCTTGAGAGGGTGTGAAAATAGACCTCTCCCACACAATTTTTTATTCGCTGGTACTTCAGGAATCTCTACCGAATTGTCATCCTTAACTAAGACTTGAGGCTGTACATATTACTAAATGAAATATAAGAGAGGTAAGACCTTATAGTCTTCCAGAAAATCTCTCTTACTTATATTATTAAGGCGTTGCCTAGTCATTGAACTTGTTGGTTCGCAAATTCTGACCTAACATTGGTATCGATCACTATTAGAGTTTCATAGCTACTGGTTTAGGTGAACATAAGCTTCAACTACGAAGTTTGGCGCCTAAGACATTGCGCTCCTTCTGTTCCTGCCCATATACTCTACTATATAAGGTCGGTTTGAAATTGAAATTTCTACTTCAGTCGTATCAATGTAAGTGAGAACCTAAATCATTCGCAATGCGTTTCGTTAAAAACATTGAAGTCTATCCTCATCCAATTTTGACTGAGTCGAGGCTTTTGCGCCATAAAGCAGATTTACTTTTGGTAACTTCTTGGAGAGTGTTATGGTAGTTCCAGAGAGAAAGAGTTAAATTTTTACGTCTTCGTTTGATATTTGCATAACAATTCCTAAAGTCTAAAATAGGAATAAGTCCCTGAAAATTAAAACAGATGGCGTTGCCAATCAAATCTAACATTTTGCTTGTCAAGAAGAATCTTTCAAAAGAGCACACCCAGATAGATCTACCAAATAGTTTTGTTATGACAACCATTTGAAACAGATGCCTCCCAAGGTCATGGCGACTGTTTTTTGGGATGTGCGCAGTGTCATTTACATCAACTACCTCAATAAGGGTAACGCCAATTTGAAGCAAAAACTACCGCATTTGGAGAGGAAAAATGTTTTTTTCCATTAGGATAAGACACCGGCGCACAAATCTACATTCCCAATGGCAAAATTAGATGAATTAGGTTATGAATTTCTCCCTTATTCAGCACATTCTTCACATTTAGCCCTCTGCGACGATTTCCTGTTTCCAAACATGAAAAAATGGCTTAAAGAAGATTATGTCTTTTTTTTCCTTATTTCAATTTTCAGGGACTTTTTGACCCATCCTCGTGTCTCGAAGTTGTATTCGTCTTTTACGTTGATATCTCGAAGAAGTCAGTGTTGGGTGTATTAATTACAATACTTGCCTTTGCCCTAATCCAGCATTTGGCCCATATTTTTCACTCTTGTCCCTGAAAAATAAAATGCCAGCCGATAGCTCACGGGTTTATTTTAATCATTTCGTTAGCGTACGCGCACATAGTTTGCTTGACAGTCCTGCACGATACTTTTAAGGATGTATGAAGTATATTACGCATTAACGAATGGATGCAGAACGAAAACTGTTTATTTGTTTATTGCGTCTAGTCACAAAGATTATGATTCAATTATAATAACGAAAACATTTCATTTAGAAGGGTGTCCTGAACATTGTAAATCCTTTGAAGATCGTGGTGGTGGAATATGGTATGTACTTGCTGTACTTCAGTTAACGCTTTCCGGCAAATAGATTCCATTGCCGAATTTGGATGCTGACAAATCTGCTTTTCAATTGATGTCGGGAGTAAAAGATTTATTTACATCGTAATTTATATATTCTCAAGTTAAATTGGACACTTATGTAAATTGTATCGAAAACTTGATTTGTATGCCATTATTGTTGCGATTTAAATATTGTAGTCGTTGAGTACGAATTCTTCTGCTCAACACTGTACGCTTAACTTTTGTAATAATAAACGGTTATCATTACCACCTATTCATATCATCTGCGTGAGATTGTCAACCTTACTGAGTGATTATTCCGAAAACCTCTAGCTGCCAGGGTATAAAAGATGTGACATACCATATGTAAGACAGGGACAGAGTGGAAATAAACTTGTCAAAGTCAGTTTGAGGTGTTTGTTTGTTTTTCCTACACGCACTTACTATAATTTTCAGAAGTGTGATTTAATCCACAAAAAGTGCAAAAATATTTAAATCATTAATCCGCAGTTTAAAACGCTGTGATTTCTTGTTCCCAAGACCAAAGCCAGTTTAGTACAGGGTGCAAATTAGTTCGATTCGTGATATGAGTGACGAGTGGCAAAAATTCGTAGACACAGCTAAGGTGGTTACCCCCAAAACCATTCTACGATCATTGATGAAAGGATTAAGTTTCTATACGGCAAGAGCCTGCTCGTTGGTAGAGTAAAACAGTTCGTAAGGACCCTCACATTAAGGAATTGGCAACAACTGAGGACAGCTTTACTTCAAGAATTTAAGAAGGTCGTCACAAAGGCCAATATCTACAACGAACTTCGAGGAAAAAGAAAGAATTGTAACGAAACTATTCAACAGTATGTATTAGCTATGCAAGATTTTGCAGCACATAGTCCAATCGAGGGAGAGGATCTCATGGGCTTCATTATTAGAGGTATTACCGACACGGAAGTGAACAAATCTATACTATATAGTGCAAATAGTTTAAGTGATTTGAAAATTGCTTTTCGTAAATATGAAAGGCGATAACTTCTTGGACCGAGCTTTTAAAAGTGGATTTTCTCACCGTGGTACGCAACCAGTGCAAGTGGAGAGTGAGGACATCACTGAAAGTCAAAAAAATCTGATCCAGTCGTCAATGAATTCAAAACGGTCATCAATTATCAGTTTGTGTATGACCGGATGAAAAGTTCGACAGCCCTACTCACCCTTCTGGACTCTGGGAGTCCCATCAGCTTTGTTCAAGAGCAATTTTTTCCGATATCTATGGTATCAACCCTGGATAAATTAGACCAAACATATTGCGGAGTCAACGGGAGCCTTCTGAATATTCTTGGAAACATCGAAAGCTGCAAATAATTTTGAAAATTTGATCATAAACATTAGATTATATAGGGTGATTCATCGTGAGCTTTGATTTTCAATAGGATTTTTTGACAGATCAAGCGTGACTCCTTTTAAACTGCTTTGTCATATTTGTTCAGTATCGTTTGGCAAGTCATCATAGAAAGACTCACATAACAACAGCGTCTCCAAATTGTTCAGCTCTATGACGAAAATCAGCGTTCTGTGAGAAATGTTTTTTGTGCGATTCGAGGAACTTACGGTGCGCATAATTTACCTACTGAGACCACTATTGCCAATACCATTCGCAAATTTGAGTCTCAGTTTACATTAGTGAATGATACTCGACCGGTTAGACCACATCCAACACGAAGTAGTAGCTGAGGGTGTACGCGAAGACCGTGACGAATCGATTCGTCGTCGTTCTCAGGAGCTTGGTTTGGAGTATTTGGCAACTTGGCGTATTTTACGTGAGGATCTCGGCCTAAAAGCGTACAAAATTCAATTTGTGCAAGAATTGAAGCCAGGCGACTTGAAAATGCCTCATATTTTCAGTGAATGGGCTCTGGAAAAACTCAATGAAAATCCGGTGTTTTATCGTGGAATTTTGTTCAGTGATGAAGCCCATTTCTGGCTCAATGGATACGTTAATAAACAAAATTGCCGTATTTGGGCTGATGAGCGATTCGAAGAACACCATTACATTTACTAAAAACAACGATATGGTGTGGTTTATGGACTGGTGGAATCATTGATCCATGTTTCTTCAAAAATGAGGCAAATCAGAATGTTACCGTCAATGGTAACCGTTATCGCGTCATGTTAACAGACTATGTGCTTCTTGAAATTCAAGCACATGGTCTCGGTGAGCTCTGGTTTCAACAAAACGGCGCTACGAGCCATATAGTACAGCGCTGGAAACGATGGATTTGTTGAGAAATCATTTTGCTGAGTACTTAATTTCACGTTTTGCTACGCCACCTAGATCGTGCGATATCACACCGTTGAACTATTTTCTTTGGGGATATGTAAAGTCTCAGGTCTTCAGGAATAAGCCAGCTACGACTGACGCTTTGGAAGCCGACATTACTCGTGTTATTCGCGAGATACCAGTCGCTATACTCGAACGGGTTGCCTAAAATTGGACCTTCCGAATGGACTACCTCAGACGTAGTCGTGGCCAACATTTACATGATATTATTTTCAAAAAGTAAATGCCATAAATTGTTCTTTTAACCAATAATAAAAATTTTAAGTTCACTTTCAAATATATGTGTTTTATTTTACATTATAAATCAAACGTTACGATGAATCAGCTTATATATACCACTGATATACCCTATAAATCTAGGTCGTGACGTTAGCCTTGAAGGTTGGTTTGGTGTTCCGAAAATCTAATATCAAGAACGAAGAAAAAGAAGAAACTAATCTCACCAATCAAGTTTATCAAGATCATCATTCTTCGGTTGATGCGGATAAGGTCCATGAAGCTGGTGAAGATAATGAATTTCTTCTTGCGAAGGAATAATCCGTTTGTGTTTGGAGTAAGGGAGCTTGAAGCTTTAAATGTCCTGAAGAGCAAATTAGTTGAATCCCTGGTATTGTCTATTTATAGTCCACATAACCTAACTCAGCTTCATTGTGATGCAAGTAATATCGACTTCGGAGCAGTTTTGTTTCAAAAGCAAAAGGATAACAAGTTTCACCTATTTTTCTATTTCTCCAAACGGGCTACGGAAGCTGAATCGAAATATCGTAGCAATGAATTAGAAACAGTCTCAAGAGTATATACTAGGTGTACCGCTATGAAGTAAGCGTCAAGATACAAGTGTCTCGATAGGGAACATTTTTTGTGAACGGGCCTTAATTTTTTTTTTTTTGTTTGGTTGCTATGACACCTGTTAAACATATTTAGGACACGTCAAGTCATTGAGCAAACAATATCATATTTATTCATCGTGTTAAAAATGTCGAATTTTGTACCAGAAAATGATGACTTGCGGAAAGTATTAATTTTTTGTTTTCATTTGAAGAAAAGTGCTGCAGAGTAGTATCGAATGCTTGTCGTGGCATATGGTGATCATGCTCTATCATAAGCAACATGCAAACGATGGTTTCAACGGTTCAGAGATAACGATTTTGATGCGAAAAATGAAGAACGTGGACCACCAAAAAAGTTTGAAGACAACAAATTGTAAACAATATTGGATGAAGGTGACACTTTGAGATAGAAACAAATGTCAGAATCCAGAAGTCTGAAAAATGGGTGCCACATGAATTGAATGAAAGACAGATGGAAAACCGAAAAACCGCTTGTGAAATTTTGCTTCAAAGACACGATAAAAAAATCAGTTTTGCATCGAATTATTATTTTCAGAATCCTAAACGGAAAAAATTATGGGTTAATCCTGAACAACCATCAACTTTGACTGCAAAACCAGATCGATTAGGCAAGAATACAATTCTGTGTGTCTGGTGGGACCAGAAAGGTATGAAGTACCACGAGCTCATAAAACCTGGTGAGACTGTTAATACAGATCGCTACCGATCAATTTGAACCATGCACTGATCGAAAAACGACCAGAATGGGCCAGAAGAAACGGCAAGGTAATTTTGCTCCATGACAATGCACCTGCACATAAAGCAAAACTGGTTCAGGATACAACCAAAGCACTTGGTTGGGAGCTGTTATCCCACCCGCCGTATTCACCAGACTTGGCTCCTTCCGACTACCAGTTGTTTTCATCGATGGGACACTCATTAGCTGAGCAGCACTTCGAATACGAAGTCGAAAATTGGTTGACTTTTTGGTTTGCTTCAAAAGACGAACAGTTTTATTGGCGTGGAATCCACAAATTGCCTGAAATATGGGAAAAGTGTGTGTTTTTTTTTTTTTTACTTTCCCATTAAAAATTAGTTTTTTATTTTCACAAAAAATTCACTCCTTTTCACTTCATATCGGTACACCTGGTACACTTAGGCGATTTAGAATACATCTTTCACGTATACCATTTAAGAGAGTTACAGATTGCCAAGCTCTTATTATGAAGTATTTCTCGTTGGGCTGTATAAATGCAGACCTATGACTAAAGTGCCGAGCAAAGAAAAGTCGATAAGATGTCCCATGTAGATTCTCTAAATAGATCGCTCAATATTCTTTATGTGAATAGTGAATCGTTTGAGTTTATGCTAGCTGCGGCACAAAAGAAAGATTCAAAAATTATGTTAATTGCTTCTGAATTGGAGAAATCATAAAGTGAATTTTTTGAAATGATAAACGGTCTCATTTATCGTAAGGCTAAAGAGAAAGAGAAGGTTTTGTTTTATGTGCCATCTCAAATAGGACGCATCATGAGGCTTTGTGTCATTTAGGGGTAGACAACTGTTATGATCATATATCTAGTATTTACTCGTTTCCACGGATGAAGGATAAGATCAGCAAGCAAGCAAGTATTGCTTGAAATGTATTTTCGTTTCCCCTAATTCATGAAACGGAGAGGGTACTTTGCATTCGATCCTAAAAGAAAATTTTCCATTTGATACACTACATGTTAACCATCTTGGTCCTTTCGCTAATTCTCGATCAAAGAGAAAGAACCTTTTCATTGTTATCGATGGATTAACTAAGTTCACCCATTTAAAACTATACAGTCAAAAGAAGCGGTCTTATGTTTGACTTCGTTTTTTTGATAACTATATGCGTCCAAATCGGATAATTTCAGATCAGGTACTTGCTTTACCTCAAAAGAGTTCACTGAATTCGTGCAACATCACAACGTCCAGCATGTGAAGATTGCTACACACTCACCGCAATCAAATGGGCAAGTTGAAAGTGTTGGAGTGCGATGATGATACTACCATACTACTACTACCTTTTATTTGTGATATGGTATGGTTTGTGATAAAATAAAGGAGTATCTCGAAAAGTTTTTAAAACTGAAACCAACCTGCTCAGATGATGTTAGAGATCATCGAGATTAATCAATTCCGCAACGACTTTGATAGTCGTCACAAGAGACCGATGGATAGAATACAATGTAGGAGATGTGGTAAGAAACGCTGTTACAACACCAGGTATTAATAAAAAGCTCCTTTCTAAGTATTGTGGTTCTTATGAGGTTGAGAAAGTTCTATCAAATGACCGCTATGTGATAGGGTATGTCGAAGGCATGCAATTAAGTCAATTACCTTATAAAGGCAGCCAATATTAGACCTTATGCCGTGAGACCAAGTGAACTTGATAATGATAGATAAAAGCTTTCAAATATTCGTTTTGAATTAATAATTTAAGTTATTTAAATTTGGGTTCTTGTACGTGCAACCAATCATGCATTTATGTATAAACACATTGAATTCAATTTCTGAAATCTAGAATACCACCTTGATCAAAAAGTTTATTCAGAAAATTAAAAATACAGGTTTATTCATCTAAATCTTAATTGTCCCCTTTATAGTAATCCCGATCGACTGCAACACACTTATGCCAGCGCTTGATCCAATCCTCGAAACATTTTTTATATTCGGTTTTCGGTATGTCATTCAGTGCTTCCTGCGATTTTTACAAAACTTCCTCTCGGCTGATTTTTTAACTCGATTGAACAGAAAGAAGTCACAAGAAGACAAATCAGGTGAATTCGGTGGCTGTTGGATGGTATTTGTTGCATTTTTCGTTAAAAAGTTACGAAAAATGATGGCACTGTGCGACGGTGCGTTATCATTGTGCAAAATCCACGAGTTTTCTGCCTACAATCCTAGTCTCTTTCGGCGATTGGCTTCACGGAAACGTCTCATAACGCCCAAATAATAATCTTTGTTTACCGTATGGCCTTCTGGCAAAAATTCATGATGTACTACACCGTTGCAATTCCATGAAAACCGTGAGCATTGCGTTCTTCTTTGACTGAATGCCATTCACTTGCCTGATGTCTGGATTGCGTGTCGTACTCATAAACCCATGTCTCGTCTCCAGTAATGATCTAGTCGATGAATGTGGGATGGGATTCAGCCTCGCAAATCATCTCTTTTGCGACGTCAACACGGTTTTATTTTTGCATGAAATTGAGGTCTTTTGGCACCAAACCCAATTCATTTACCAAAATGTCTTGGACTGATCCATAGGCAATGCTCAAATGTTTGCGGTTATTGACCAACATTTCTTTTACTTCATCAATGTTTTCGTCGGCTTTCGATGTCGATGGTCTGCCACTGCGTTCATCATCTTCGATTGACTCACGACCACTTTTGAACGGCTCGTGCCACTGGTAAATGAGGGTTTTCTTTAGAGAATCGGTGCCGAAACGCAAAATTTAATACAGGTTCATTGTTGCAAATTTAAATCCATTTCTAAATTTGAAAAAAAAATCGGCAACACACACAGAGATACTAGGTGGGGTGAAAAGTAATCTCCTTGGGAATGCAAAAAAAAAAAAAAATTTAAATGTTTTTTTATTTTATTCAATATATTCCCCTTTTAGTTTGATACACTTATTCCAGCGATTTTCCAAGTCCCGTCCGAAAAGTAATTTTCTGGAAGGTCTGCAAAATACTCCTCCGTGGCGTCGATGATTTCCTCGCGTGAACTGAATTTTTTATTGATGAGCCATCTTTTGAGGTTTGGGAAGAGATAATAGTCCGAGGGAGCCAAATCAAGCGAATACGGTAGATGCGACAGCAATTGGAGCCGTAAGTCATTGATTTTAGCCGTGGATGCGATGCTCTTGTGCGCCGTTGCATTGTCTTGCAAAAACAAAAATTTTTTTCGCTTCATGTGAGGCCGTTTTGTAGCGATTTCAGCCTTCAATCGCTCCAATAATGCTCAGTAATACTCGCTATTGATGATTTTTCCTATTTCGAGGTAGTCCACGAAGAGTATGCCATGGCAATCCCAGAAAACCGACTCCATAACCTTTCCGACCCATTGAGCCCCCCTCGGCCGCTTCGGAGCACTCGTGCCGGCTTCAGTCAATTGCCGGGCACTCATTCTGTTTTCTGGTATATAACAGTTACCAATCGACGCCAAAAGTCAGCCCGATTCCGCATCAGCAAGTCCAAAAACTCTTTCGAAGTGCTCTCGCGTTCGTGCTTTTGGTCAGGAGTGAGTATGCGCGGCTCCCAGTGGCAGGATTAATTTTTCATATGCAGAATATTGCACAAAATATGGCGTGTGCGCTCAGTACTAATATTTGTAGTATCTGCTAGCTCGCGCACCTTCACTTTCCGGTCTGCCAACACCATTTCATGTATTTTTTTGAAATTGTCCTCCGTAAATGCATCGGAGGGCTTTCCGCTGAGGACTTGATCGGTAGTGGAGTTGCGGCCATCACAAAACTCTCGAAACCAATATTTGACGGTGTAATCTGACGGAGCATTAGCTCCATAATATTTATCTAACTTTTCTTTTGTTTCCTTCGCCCTTTTGCCTCTCAAAAAATGTTTAATTAGAAAACGAAAATCGTTTTTGTCCACACTCAACATGATGCCAAACACGTCAACAACAATCAGCTGTCAAAACAAAACCAAAGACAGTATCGCACTGAAATTTGGCATGTCCGCCTAAATATGAACGAGCTTCAAGGCACCATAACCTTTTTTGCAGTAGCAGCGCATTCTGGCGGTCAAATAATTAGTAGATGTACACCTATCTACGTAACTTTTGAAAATGTCAAGCTATGACGCTATGACGTCAACAACAGATGTACCAACTTAACAAAAAAAAAAAAAAACAGAACTCAAATCGGAACAATGGAAGCGCCACACACTGACGCCACCGGGAACATTTTGATCAAGGTGGTTTTTTGTTAAAACATGTAAATGATTTTTTTTTTGTAATATTATATGTGAACTTATGTTAAAATTATTTATAGTATATAAAGTAGTCGCATTATCCTTTGAAATATTATGTAATGTAATTGATGCAATTTTAGTAATTTACGATTATGCGCGAGTTATCGGGACGATCACTCCGTCAGGAAGACCGAGTTGTAGTCGTTGAGTACGAATTCTTTTGCTCAACACTGTACGCTTAACGTTTGTCATAATAAACGGTTGTCATTACCACCTATTCATATCATCTGTGTTAGGTCGTCGACCTAACTGGGTGATTGTTCTGAAAACCTCTAGCTGCCAGGGTATAAAAGATATTACATATGTAAGACAGGGTAAGAGTGGTAATAAACTTGTTAAGGTCGGCTTGAAGTGTTTGTTTATTTTTCTTACGCGCACTTCCTATAATATCTTATATGCTCTTGGGAATTTTATTGTTGGTGATGTAAATTGGTCTTGGTCTGAAGAGGACAAAATGCTTATTTCATATAATGCTAAAAAAGATTTAGAAATAACTCTATTAATTTATATCAAATTAGTTCATTTGTAAGCTCACAAAGCAATTTATTAGATCTTGTCTTTGTAAATGAATAACTCAATTTACTATTAGCAAATGATGGTAGAAATAGATTTATATTCTTACACAAAAGAAGAAATTAGTTGAGTTAGGTCCTTAAATTTTCTTAAATGTAATTTTACTGGTCTAGGAGAATATCTTAATTTTTTTCATCTGGGATTCGGAATTTGAAAATTCCTGTTTCATTGATATAAATGCAGAGCCCATGCAGAACTATGGGTTTTTCTGCAAACTTGTTGATGATCTCTTTTTTATGATTCTTACGTTCCTAAAAAACAAAATTGTAAAACGTTATGTTTATTACGCATTTTCTGTAGAAAATTACCTCGAAGTTAAAAATTAGCATGGGCAAAAAAAAAAAAATTATTTAAACTTTATTTAAACAAATGTCAGTTTCTCTTCTAAAAATAAAGTCCTAAACGAAGTTTTTGCCATTGGTATTAACAGACCAATTTCTGTTAATATGGGTCAGGGTACACTTAAGTAAGCCTTGTCGTAAATCCTCGATAAATGATGTCTACATTTGAGGTAGACCCTTAGAATATAATTAGTGGACACCCTGTATATATACGAGTCATCTCTATACAAATAGACAATTTCTGCATTTAAGAAACCTAAAAAAACAAGGCTTACAAACCATTCAAAACCCGAGAAACAATACTAACGAAACATTTTTTGTAAGCAGCGTAAAGACTTTATAATCTTAATTTGCTTGTCCAAGCAAATTTTTTATAAAAATTTTGTGTCCAATGATGTTCAAGTTTCCGTCGAACTATTTGTACAGTTTTTTGAATCCGTCTTTTTCCTCCAAGGATTCCTACTTTGTTGGAATCATATTCATTGCCCAAAATTTATTTTGGCCAATTAGTTCTTGAAGTTCAAGATATTGAGTCGGCTATCTATGGTCTCAAACAGAATTCTAAGCCCGATGCTGATGGTATTCCTGGAATAATATGAAAAAACTGTTGCAGTTCTATATGCAAGAATTTACTTATGATATTCAACCTATCCTCGGTGATTGGAAGATCTCATCGATCCCTAAAATCATTTAGGGCCGTTCCTTTTCAATATTTTTATTGATGATATGGTTTAACATATATAGGGTAATTCATCGTGAGGTTTGATTTATAATGTAAAATAAAACACATAAATTTGAAAGTGAATTTAAAATTTTTCTTAGCGGTTAAAAGAACAATTCATGACATCTACTTTTTGAGAATGATATCATGTAAATGTTGGCCACGACTACGTCTGAGGTGGTCCATTCGAAAGGTCTAATTTTGGGCGTCTCGTTCGAGCATAGCGACTGGTATCTCGCGGATAGCACGAGTAATGTTGGCTTTCAAATCGTCAATCGTAGCTGGCTTATTCCTGAAAACCTGAGACTTTACATATCCCCAGAGAAAATAGTCCAAAGGTGTGATATCGCACGATCTAGGCGGCTAATTTACCGTAGCAAAATGTGAAATTAAGTGCTCAATAAAATGATTTCTCAACAAGTCCATTGCTTCACCTGCTGTATGGCTCGTAGCGCCGCTCGTTTTGTTGAAACCAAAGCTCACCGAAACCATGTACTTAACTTTCACAAAGCACATAACACATAATCGCGCCGTTACCATGGCGCGATAACGGTTACCATTGACGGTAACATTCTGATTTGCCTCATTTTTGAAGAAATATAAACTAATGATTCCAATGAAACCACACCATACCGTTGTTTTTAATGGATGAAATGGTAGCTCTTGGTACTCTTCGGGTTGCTCATCAGCCCAAATTCGTAAATTTTGTTTATTAACGTATCCATTGAGCCAGAAATGGGCTAATTTCATTCAAGTCGCCTGGATTCAATTCTTGCACAAGTTGAATTTTTTACACTTTTAGGCCGAGATCCTCACGTAAAATACGCCAACTTGTCGAATACTCTAAGCCAAGCTGCTGAGAACGACTACGAATCGAGTCGTTACTATAGTCTCTTCACTACGTGCTGGATGCGGTCTAACCGGTCGAGTATCATCCACTAATGTAAACTGGGACTCCAATTTGAGAATGATATTGGAAATAGTGGTTTCAGTAGGTCGATTAAGCGCACCGTAGGTTCCTCGAATCGCACAAAAAACATTTCTCACAGAGCGCTGATTTTCGTAATACAGTTGAACAATTTGGAGACGCTGTTGTGGTGTGAGTCTTTTCATGATGACTTGCCAAACGACACTGAACAAAAATGACAAAGCAGTTTGATAGGAGTCACGCGTGATCTATCAAAAAAAGCCTATTGAAAATCGAACCTCACGATGAATAACCCTATATTTGCGAAGTGATCTGCTGCTTTGTTTAACAATTAGGCATATGAATCAGCAGATATAGCAGAATTGTTTGATTACTTAATCAAACTGTCCAGGAAGATCGGGCTCTAGCAGAATGAATTTTCGGCACCTTTTTGATTAAATTGTTCGTTCTACTTTAGACCGATATATTGGTCATCATTGCTGATAAACTGTCGTAATAAGGTTTTCTTCCATATTCTTAGCATCGAATGCGTAACTACGAGGGCTGTTTGATGATACCCAGATTAGAAATGTTTTTTTTTTTATTTTTTTATTTTTTAAGATAATCCCCTTTCAACTCGATACACTTTTCCCAGCGGTGCTGCAATCTTTTTAACCTCTCCGTATAGTACGATTTTTGTTGGACTGTAAAATAATCCTCCGCGGCGGCGATGACTTTCTCGTTCCACCCGTACTTTTTTCCGACGAGCGATCTCTTAAAATTTGGGAAGAAAAAGAAATCGCAGGGAGCTAAATGCAAATTAACCAATTTGGCTATGGCAACTGCGGAACTGTGAGTCGGTGCATTGTAGTGAATGGTGGAAGAGCATATTTTCTTCGCCAAATGTGGTCGTTTTTTCTTCAAATCAGCATTAAATCGGCCCAATAAACGGACGTAGTATGGTCCTGTGATTGTTTTTCCCTTTTTCAAATAGTCAACGTAAATCACACCTTTCCGGCCGAACTTACGGTCTTCGCCTTCTTTGGAGTTCGTTGACCGGGTAAACCCTTTGTTTCGATTGTTCTTTGGTCTCTGGTGTGTACCAGTGAATCCATGTCTCATCGACGGTTAGAAACGACGCAGGAACTCCTCCGGATTTCGATTAAACAGGGCCAAGCACGTCTCTAAAGTGGTCTTACGATTGCGCTTGTTCCCTATGTGAGCAATCACTCAAAATCTCGTGCAGAATATAGATAACGCGCTCAGTTGAAATGCCTGCTATTTCAGCCAACTTTATCCCAATACGAGATTATGGATTTTGTCTACTTTTTCCTCTGTGGTAACTGTTTTTAAGACACTTGGGCGCGGTTCATCAAAAACCGACGTGCGTGCACAGCGAAACTCTGCGAGCCAGTGGTAAACGGTTGTGCGGGAGGGTCAATGGGCCCCATACACTCCATCGAGAATGGACCTGATTTCCTCGCAGGTTTGCCACTCAAAAACAAAAATCGGATTACGGAGCGATACTGCTCTTTTTCCTTGGTCGCCAAAAACACGATGTTTTAAAATGGGTGTCAAAATAAAACTAAGCGTCGGTTTGTCACCAAATTTTGACAAGCGGGCTAGAAGAGGTTATAGTAAATGATACTCATTTTGGCGCCACCTATCTTCCCATCCGGGTAATCATCAAACTGCCCTTATAGTTAAAATTCTCTTGTTAAAAGTCTAGTGTTGAGTTTGTTACTGACCAAAAGGTTTTAAACATTTGCCAGAAAGTAAAATATATACACCATATCACGGAAGCGGACCCGACCTGAAGGCTACAACTAGGAGAACTACAAAGTGGAAAGGCGGTCAGTGCTTCGAATTTGGAAGAATCACTTAACAGACTATTAAACGAAGTGAAAATGGTAACAACCAAACTGAAACCTTAACAAATAGCAAAAGACGAAGATCATGGTTCAAGCTTTTCAAATGTGAAAATGATTTAGTTCGAATAGTCCGAAGCATGCACGTGCCTATCTATAAGATTTGATCGAAGAGACGCGTACTCAATGAATAGAATCTTAGCATCGCCTGTCTATTCCAGGAGACAACATGCCGGTTTTCCCCTAAAACCGATTGCCAACCAAATATTCACTCTGCGACAGTTCAAGGAAAAGACTCAAGAATATCAAACCCATCTTAACCGCATTTCATCGATCTTAAGGTTACTTATGATAACCCTTGTAGAGACGAGCTAAGTATGTCTGCTTTCGCTATTCGACCTCCCATTGCTTTCTCAAAATTGGAAAAAAAAATCGAAAAGTCTGGAGATTTCCTCAACACGATCCTTGCAGGCTGTACAACTTCTTACATATGCAGATGCAGATGCAGATTGACATAGTCGAAATAGACCTAAAACCGACAACTAACATCGACTCCTTAGCAAAACATAGCAATTGTCAGCTATAATTTTGAGGTGGTAAATGAATTCATCTACAGCAGCGAACTTCAGTATCCGGTGCGGAGATTAGACAAAAAAAATGTTCCTTTGTGTTATATAGAGAAAGTCCTAAACAAGATTCTTATCATCAATGCTCTGTTATACGAAACAGAAGCATGGACACTCTTCAGAATGGATGAAACCTCTTTTGGCCATTTTGAGTTAAATATTTTCCGTGCGATCTTGATTCCTTTCTGTGTAGGCGTAGTAATGGGAAAGCTGTAAAAAAAAAAAAAATCTTAAGATCTGACCAGTAAACTGCGTCTACAGCTAGTTGCAGCTAATAGGTTACGTAGAGTGCGTGGACAATAGTACTTCATCCAAATGGATCGAATTCAACATTTACATAGGGGGGCGTACGCGATTAAAAGGAGACCTCGTGGATTTTTGTAGTTTGTTTTGCCGTGTAGTACCATTCCAGAAATAGTTCTGATAGGGAGCCCATAACTCATTTAAAACACGTCAAGTAGGGAATCCAAAACTCATCTCTCCCAGATTAGATTTACGAGTAAGTCGCCAGTAAATTATTCCACTATCCACAAAGCGAATTATTGTGAATAATAAACTCTTAATATTTTTACAGCTAAATATTTTACACTAATCTACTTCATGTTGTTTTTATAACGAAAAAAAAACAAATATTTCGTTCTGTGGGAACATAAATAATTTTTTTTTTTCAACTACTCGCACCGTCAACATTTCTGTATTTTTTTTTTATCATGGCAAAGTAAATATTTTTACTAGTTCAACACTACAAGGAGGCTAATTAGGGGTGAAGAACTTGTCATAAAAAAATAAATTGAGATAGGGGTTGTAAGTAGTTTTCTTTATTCCTATGGATATTTGAACAGGGGTGGGTTAAGGGTGTGATGCACTCGTTTTGATATTGATTATAATTAATTTTGAATTTAGACGACGAACTGTAATCAATTTATTTTTATTATTGCTCTTTCGATCGCCAAAATGTAAACAGTATCACATTACTTACATTTTTCTGATTAGTCACTGCAACAATTTAATAACTACTGTTTATGTTTAGGTACGCGTAACCTTACTACAAAAACTATGCGAAACTATTTATGACCACAGATATTATGAAGACTCCCCCGATCGATGGAGTTTCAGAGAATTCCTTTGAATATTGGTTGCTACCTATGAAACAATATACAAGAAGTTCACATGGTTATAAGATGCATCAGGGGGAGAAAACTGCTTGATGAAAGATATTTGCGTTGGATGCGCTTAGCTGGATACTGACATTCTTAGGTGTGTACGAATACTCGTCTTCGTATTATGGTATAGTGGTTTATCGTCTTGTGTGGGAAGTTACGAGAAAAAAAATATAAAAAAAATTTTTTTTTAATAAATAAGGAGAGTTACTAAGGAAGATCCGTAGTTGTGTAGTTGTGACAAAGACAAGTTCGTTACGGAAGACTTAGCTTTAAGTAGTGCGATGAATTATAACAATGTTTGTGTCAGATTGAAGAATTTGAACGAGGAGAAGAAAGCAGAATCTGTGATGCAGGTAGTGCCATGTGATGGGCCAGATATGAGAAGGTTTTCATCCTTTTGAGGCATCTCCAATATTGATTGTTAGAGAGAACAGATAAAGCGTTGTGATGTGTGATTTTCATTTAAAAAAAGACTAAGTGAAATAAATATGTGGCAGGAGAACTAAATGGAATCTACGTCAATAAATACTAGAGCATCAGCCTAATATGCGCCGACGCCGCACATATTAGAAAAAAAGGCTTTGCCAAAGATTGCTTTTACAGGCTACTTGAAAAGGCATATGAAGGATGTGCTTATCACGAGGTTAATTGAGAAAGGAAGGGCAATTTTGGAATTACAGTTGCAAAATATAGTCTACACAACTAATCAACTTGCGGTAAAACGAAATGTCGTCATATTAAGCACGCATTTTCACACGTTAACATTCGTAATTAACACGGTAATGACTAGAACCCGAGACGCTATGCAGAGATCTAAGCGCAGATGTTGAAAAGAAGGCACACAAAAATCCCGTGCCATTATAACCCTGAACGTACGGAATGTGTTCGATTCGGCGAATTATGGGCCTTTTTTTATCGGATTGACGATGGAGTTAAAGCGTACGAAGTCACTGGCGTTCAGCCACAAGGTTTGATGTTAGGCTCCCTACCGTGCAACCTTATGTATGATGAAATTGTACGCCTACAGATTGCATGCGAAGCGTCGATTATTAGATTTATTGACGACATTGTCGTGGTGTTTGTAAGGAAAACCATAAAAGAAGTCTAACACTACAACAAAGAAAACTGTCTGCAACTCGCCGATAACAAAATTAAAGCGGCTTATTATGAGTAGAAAAATACAGAAAACGATAACGGTCAGAGTTAGAGATATTTGGAAATTGTTTCGTTACCATTTCTTAAGCATGCCGGAGTTATTATTGATAGTTATCTATGATGTATGGATCACCAAGTGGCGTAATGGATAAATCTTACGAGCTGTAAAATTCATCTACTGCCAATCTAGAGAGTGGCCTTCTACCGATAATATATTTACGTTAATACTGCAAAACGAGAAATATTCAACTATTGTTAGTAACATAACGGTGCACGTACTTATTGGCCTTAGATGGTTACAGTTTAAAAGCAAAAAGAACAGGTAAAATAATCGAACCGTAAAGAGTGAAGAGTAAAACAAGATGCATATAAAATTGCGCTATAAACAACATCGAGAGCTGCTTGCAAACTTAATTAACATCCCCAGGGCTCCGTTCTGTCTCCGACATTCTTTTTAATTTTCATCAATGATCTCTTATCTGCTACTTCTAATCCATTATATTCCTTTGCTGGCGACATTACGCTCTGCTTTTTATATTCGTTTGCGGACTCACGTCCCTGCTCTTCGTCTGTAGAACAAGAACGGCAGCGTATTTTAGGGTAATTAAATTCTGATAATAACAGCACAACCAATTGGGGATAAATAGAACGGATACCCTAGGGCACCGATGTAATGTCTTGCGTCTGACTTTGTTCTTTCGCTATTTCCACCACCAGCGGTTCATAGACATTGATAGTAGCATTTTGTCCCTGTGCTTTAGTCACTGTAGAAGAAAACTGCTAAGTGAAGTTTCCTTCCTTGGAAAACTGGGTATGTGCAGAGAAGATGGAGGATTGTCTCCTTCTTTTCCACGTTCTTGCAGCTTCTGTGGAAATCATTTGTATATGTATGCTTGCCTATAAGACAGTGCCCAATGATGACACCTATGATAGCGCTGAGATATTTCCTAGTTTGAAAGGTTAAACTCTTAGTGCGATTCATATCCAGCTTTGGTCGGACTTGTTTTGTCGCCAGACATGTTGATCCAACAATCCATCTAAGGGTTGTTCTGTTATTAGAATTCAGCTTTAGCATTAGTTTGCACTAAGCGATAGCATCAGTATGCTATTCTTTTCGTAGAATAGGTATAGTGATTCCAATTTTGGCGAGTACATCGGTCCTATCATCCCTTGGAATATTTCTGTGCCCCGACACCCAAAATAGGTGAAAGTCTCTGTCATACTCCTAATAGATGATCGGCAGATATATCCCTCGAACATATCACGTTTTTCTTCAGCTAGGACCGGACTTCTGTAATCGTTAAAATTTTTCCTGGAACACGATACAGTGATTTGGAAGACGGAAGGAGTGCCTTAGAGTAAATTTATCTGAAAAAACACCGCTACAAACCCAAAAATTGGTCTTAAATCCAATTGCATAAAAATATATTAACTTGTCATCCATGAAAGCATCTTTCTTCCAGAAGGATCTGGACGGATTGTTTACATGAAAGTGTTGACCAAACCAATTTTGGGGTATAGTGTAGTCGATGTTCTATGAAAGGATTCCTAGTGTGTTAAGAATATCACCGTGGCCAAATAATTTATTTGTCCAGTGACAAGACGTACAGCCGGTGTCTATTGGGAGGTGGAAAGCCCTATTTGTTCCCAAAGGCTTTTTTGCACGAGAATAGAGCTACTGTAGCTGTCTTGACTCTTTCTTGAATGTTAAGCTTTAAGTTTAGTTTCTTGTCAAACATGAGATCCAGATATTTTGCTGTATCGCAAAAAAAAAGCTAGTAACGTCAGCTGAATTAGGATCTGCGATTTGAATTTTATATTTCCTGGAAAATAGGATGATATCAGCTTGTGAGGTTTACTTTCAATCCATAGCGATACGCCAGTGTGTAAATCTTATAAAATTTAGCTGTATTAGTTTAGTGTTATTAAGATGCTTACCTTAGCCATAGCAATGCCATTCGCATAGGTAACCATTCTGCTACCACCTGCTTCAAGGTATATAACCAGTTGGTGGACCACTATATTTCAGAGAATGCATGAAAGGACACCTGAATGTTGACACCTCTCTAAGCAGAAGCCTCACTCAGCTTGGAGTTGATTATTCTGCTATTTAACATAAGACTCATCAATTCTCAAAATGAATCATCTACCTTTAGATTAACAGTGCAGTCGTGATTGCGCATGAGTCGACGTTATTAAACGCAACCATTGTGTACTCTCTACCACTGACTTTCTTTTACGATGGCGGTTACAGAAGTACCCGTTTGGGAACAGAAAATATTACAAGGGGGCTAAATCTGGTGAATAGGCTGCATGAGGTAGCAATTTAAACTTTAATTCAATAATTTTGACCTTTGCAATAACGGATTTGTGAACTGGTGCATTGTCTTTATGAAAAAAACATTTTCTTCTTAGTCAAATGCGGCCGTCGCTCAAACGTTGCAAAAACTTCGCATAATACTGGCCGTTGATAGTTTTTCCTTTCTCAAGATAGTCAATGAAAATTATCCCAAAAAATCGACGCCATGAACTTGCCTGCAGATGAAACGGTTTCCGCCTTCTTTGGAGCCGGTTCTCTCTTTTGAATCCATTGTTTTGATTGTTCTTTTGTCTCGGGTGTAAAGTGATGGACCCATGTTTTATCCATTGTTATGAAACGGCGCAAAAATTCTGCACCCATCTTGCACACAGCTTTCTCATGTCCAAATTTTCAAATAATATGCGATGTACCGCACTTTTTGAAATGCCTACAATATCTGCTAGCTCGCGCACGATCATCCCGTACCGCTTTGTGGATTTTCTTCACCATTTCTGGAGTCGTCACCTTATTTGGTCGACCACTGCGATGCTCGACTTGGCAGCTTGTACGGCCTAGTTTAAACTCTGCAACCCAAAATTTTACTATTGTAAACGAAGGAGCAGACTCACCCAGAGTAGAATCCAGTTCAGCTTTTATATTGGTTGGGCTGAGGCCTTTCAAATAAAAGTGTTGTATCACATAAAGATGACCAATTTTCCCCAAATTCACAATACGTGTCGTATCGTATCGTAAGCAGATGTCAATAATTCGTTTCCAGAAGAAAAGATGATAGACTTGTAGGTCTGAGGTCCTTGAGAACAGTTTTCGGTTTTGAAAACGAAAACCACAATAACTGAGGAATGTTAGTCTCTGGTATTGGCATGATAATATCGGAGGAGACAGGTATCAAACCATCCGGCCCAGCAAACTTGTGTAGTTTAAAGCTATGCAGCTCCCAGAGCATCTTGTCTCTTTTAATCAGACCATCAATCTTAATTACGGCTGCAGTAGTCTTGTTAAGGTTATTACTGGCCGTGAATAGGGAGCTACATGGGAAGTGAATAACCAGTAGTAGGTGACCTCAATTGAGGTCGTCGTTTTTCAAAAATAACTTCGTTCAACTGATTAAAATGTAATTTGGATAGCAATACCAAAACTAAAGATCAATTTGAGGGTTGGAGCAGATAGACTTCTTGCAAAAATTTTTGGTTGATTTGGTTAGGGAAATCAAGAAATCTATCTGAATGGAATCTGAATAACTTATGACAGGTTAAGGTGAAAACTTCAAATTAATACCCGCAAGCTGTTTATTGAATAAATAGCGGCATTTATAGACACCAGTTACAAAAAGTTAAGTCATGGACATGGTATTTTTTGCCAAAATCGTTTTTCCGTGCAGGATGACAATAAAGAACATTCGTTGCTACATAAAAATCGGTAAAGACACAATTGAACCATTTGATGTCAAAACAACATTTCGACGCTTGCATGTTAATTCCTCAACATCACACTTGAACTAGAATATTTTGAAATCCTGTACTTCTGTCATTGGTGCATTTACGCTGAAACAGAGGCGATGAGTATATTGGGAAATAAAGGTACAACAAAGAACTTTGTCTAACTGGGCCCCATACCGACAAGAACACAACAGTAGGGATCTCTTGTCAATCGCTCTTTCCTTAGACTTGGAAGCATTGTATATTATAAAGCTCTAGGACGTATTAAACAGTTGAACATCTTTGCTACGACCCAAAGTGCGTTCGAAGCCTTTCTGGAGACTTCACCATTTAGGCACCCTAAATTGGAAAGAGACATCAATCAATGGCTGGCACCCTGTTCCACTGCAGTCCGTGTATTACTCTTAAAGTAATTTTAAGAGTTCCCACGAAAAATCATACTACATTGTCTGAGCAGCTAATCTCGTCAATTTCATAGAACAAACTTACCTCCCACCAGCCACCCGACCAATGGCCTAAAATGCGACCGGATATGAAAGGAAAAAACGTGCCGGAAAGTCATAAGAAAGAAAGAGAATTAAATTAACCCCAAAACGTTTGTGATTTCTCAAACCTTGATTCCAATTATGCGCATTTATATACATATATATGTGCCTTCATACGAATACAGATATCAGCTCACAGTCCGGATATGAAGAGACAAGCACGCGTCACAGGCAATTTTATGTCTGTTACACACTCCATGTATCCTGCAGATAAAAAAAAAAAATAAATAAAGCACAACACTTTAAGAGTTCTGCAGTAGAATTATGGATTACAGAAAAAATTTATGAGAACTTTCAATGATAAATTGTAAACAAATAGTTCGCCCCTTACGAGTACATTCAAAGGACTAGGGTGAGAACATGTTAGATAGTAGGCAGCGAACTACCCTCCTTGAAACTCTCTATCATAGGCTTAGTTGTCGCAAATCCATAAATAGTCAAATAAGGTTGCTAACAAGTATCCTTGTAAAAAAAAATGTATAAGGGATTCTTTCGATGCAATAAGCTTCTGAAGAATGCACGGAACACTGCGTGTGAAAACAGAAATAACTTGAGTAGGTACATATGTGTATATATCTATTATCCTCTTCTATTTAATCCCTTTACATACATGAAATAGTGCGTGAAACCAATTATAATATAAGTAACATATAAATGTGTATGGCTGTGACTGTTTTTTTTTAAGCCATACTTATCGATTAAACGCTGGCACTTCAAAAAAGGTTTTTAGTTTCCACTCGAATATAGTACAACGACTATATTTGTTCCCAAAGGATTATATAAACGTTTTTCCTACATATTTCTTTTTTTATTTTATATTTCCGTCATCGTCTATGTACACGGTAAAAGACAAACGACAATAGAATCTACTTAAAGGCCATTTACCCATTGTAAGGTCGTCAGCTTCATAAATGCATAAGGTGCACTTAACACGTCTTTTATTATGGAGCCATGGGTAGCATATTCTTTTATTTTTACATTATAGATTTATGCACACGTTCATGCATACATACACATGTATTGCACATACATGCATGCATATTATGGAAGGATTTATCGTTGCCCCCCTTTTATTCACGCTGAATACGTGAGCAATGGTGGAAAATCCTTTTATGGAGATGTGACATTTTGATTACTAGGCTGTCGTTTGTTTTTGTAGTGTGGAAAAAAAAAAGTCAATTCATGTCACCGCCTTTGTTTATTTATTTTTCAACGAAGTTGGGGGTTTAAGTGAGCGTATAGGCATACGGCAAGGTCTAAATGTTGCTCGGTTTCTGGATTACACAAATGTTTTTCCTAAGGGCTTCAACACTGACAGTCCAGTTTGTTTCCTGTCAACAGTTCTATATGATTATGTCTGAATGAGTTCGTTCTGTAGGTTTTCAGAACGTTCTATTTGTAGGACTATGCACCAAATTTTTACCTATAATTCGCAGAATAAGTGCCATTGTTTTCAGTCTGCAACGGGCTTTTGATAAACGTCGATTTACAGATAAATGATCATACTTATAGAGTACATAAAATTATTCATGCTGCATACAGGATCCACCTAGCAGTCTGACTAATATAATTAATCAAATAACTAGTCAAGTCAACCCCTTGACTCTAAGATACTAGAAATTTGCACTCTTCAAATGTTCAAATGTCAATCATGATCATTTTCTGATCATAACGCAATCAAAAGCCGGACTGTCAAACGAAGAAGCTCTACATGAACAAAACAAAAAACCTAACTTAGGAAAGCTCAGCATGCCTGTAATAGCTAGAGATTACGCGTACATAGAGTGCATGAGCGCTACGTTATCGCCTGTTTTCTAATGACCAAATTGTATGGTAAAGATACATACATACTCCCTCCAAGGTATAAGAACTACAGAAATACAAACTGCGTCCCAAATGGGAGTCTGATATGAAATCGACTTCGGAGAGTAAATATTATGAACGACTTTACTTATGCTTTTAACAAAATGGGTTCCACGAATATTGTCAAATTCTTCAGTTTCCACTCTCTGCTCTGAAGTGTGTTCAATAAAAAAGGTGACTTTATATTTTTATAAAATAAAAATATTTATTTATTCATCAATATTAATTTTGTCCACTTCAAAGTAATTCCCCTTAGATATGATACACTTGTGCCAATACTTTTTCCAATCCTCGAAGCACTTCTCATAAGCACTTGAGCTTTTTCAGCGATGCCATTTTTATTTCCGCTATCGTTGCAAACCTCGGTCTTTTCTTAGGTCTCCTTAGTCCCATTTGGCCAAATCCGGTAAATATGGTGACTGGGGCATGATTGTCGTGTTGTTTTGGGCCAACAAATCTCTCACAAGCAACGATGAATGAGCAGGTGCATTACCGTGATGCAAAAGCCATGAATTGACGGACGTTTTTTTCGTATTGCTTTTCGCAAAAGGTGCATAATTTCGAGGTAATACTCTTTACTGAGCTTACGACCTTGAAGTAAAAACTCTTAATGCACTAAGCCACGGTAATCGAAAAAAACAATGATCAAAACTTTGACATTTGATCGAACTTGGCGTGCTTTTTCGGTCTTGTCTCTTCTGGGTGTTTCCATTGGAACGATTGGGCTTCAGTTTCGACATCATAACCATATATGGTACCCATGGTTTTACACCAGTTATGACCCTTTTGTGTCAGGATCATCATTGACGTCATTCGAAAGCTCCTAAGCGATACTTATGCAAAGCTTCTTCTGATCAAAATTAAGTAGTCAAAAAGAGCTTGTACCACTTGTTAATTTTTTTTTTACTTAGAGCAGACTCACTCACGCCACTGTCAACATTTCAGGTGTTTTCGAGCAATTGATTCCATTTTTAACACAAAATTTGATGCAAGTTCTTTGCTTCATTTTTTATAATAATTGAAATCTAAACTTTTTATCTTTCAAAACCAAGCTAAGTATGCTATATACTTGAAACTGTGAACATATATTTGGGATGTACACAGCAAAAAAAAAATCGATAATCGAATGTACGTTGCCCGCGAAATCATCTTACTTTTTGAACACACCTGGTATAAGAGCGTAGATTGCGACGGTAAAAGAAAATCATAAGGAACTTTACACTTTGACCGAGCTTAGCACACCTTAGAAAGCCATTTCCAAGAAACATTCAGTAGCAGGAGACTTAAAACATCCTGATGGTAGCTGCATGAAGCATCATACAGAATTCAAACTCTAAGTCTCGAGTCTCCGTTGGATTGTATAGAGTTATATAGTGCTTAAAAAGAGACAGCAAACTGTATATCGTTCCTAAAAAGACACTTCAGTTGTAGCATCAAATAACGGTATGTGGAAGGAAAGGGAAGAAGTTTTCACGCCAAATTTATATAAAATTCAGGCTCATAAGCCTGGCAATTAATTACTTCAAAATTACTTAACACTCATACTCCCGATTTAAGGCAAGGAAACATCACTTCATGAAGTTGTCAGGACGATTAAAAAAAAAATCCAACACAGAATTTACATTTACAGCTTTCTACGGTATTGGAGAAGCCTTTAACAATTTTAACGTTTCTGTACTGTATCTGTTCATCAATGCAGAATACTGCCTTTACAGGCAATTCTCTAGAATGAGTTATTTTACTGATACTGTGAAATCTTATTGTTAACGAATGGAGTCGAATGGGCTAAGCTCTGTTCACTGGGATTAACATATAAACAAATGCAGGATAGTAAACTTGAAAAAGTTCGGAGGAGATCCTTCCAAATTTCACATTGCAGCGCGTGTTCATCCTTACAATGAAAACTATTATATATATATGGCTTTCAAGTCGGTGGTGAGTGTCGACCTGAAATTCGTTGGTTTTATACAGGATTTGTTTCAGTGCGAAAAGCAACACTGGTACGTGTCGATTAGTGTGAACGATTTGCGACATTTACACAGTACGTTGGATAGGATCTTATGATATTTGCGACATTAAGGAGGGATATGCCTTAATAGTTTTTGCAAGACATAGGATAGCCTTTTTTGTAGATGGGGCATATGGAGCGACTCTTTTATACTGGGTGGTAGAATTGGATGTGGGTTCTCTTCACTCACTCTCACTCTTAAGCAGCTGCTGGAAATACTATTTAAAGACATCTACTATCCCCTGTGCTTCGGTGACTAATTTTCCTTCGCTGTTTCAAATAGCCTGTGTTTCGGTCTTGAAGCCAATTGCTTTGCATTCTTGTACAACCGCCGGATGTTGTTTCGATCGTGGAACTCTTCAATCTTCTTGAGCTGAATCGAAACTCTTTCCTCACTGCCCTTGCTTTGGGCTGCAGCGTTTACTTATGTGCATCTTCTGTCACCTTTTTCCGGTATACGCATTCATCATCATATCAAGAGCTCTCATCATCATCAGGAGTGGCTGACACCCTACAGTGGTTTCGGCTTCCTCTCTAATTTCGCGATACTGGCACCACTGATTGTTGACATTGGTGGTGGGTGACTGCATAGTAGAGAGTTTCTCACTCTGGCTACTCCAAGTGTGCTTAGGCGTTCAACTTCGAACTTCTTCTTTTGGGCAGTTCGCAGCTTCTTCTCATCCTGTATCGACTGAATTTCGCCGCAAAAACACAATGGTCAAAGTCGACGTTTGCGCCTCAGAATGTGTGCACGTCGAGGATGTTGGATGCGTGCCTCGAACCGATTAGCACATGGTCGATTTGGCTGGCGGTTCGATCATCTGGAGAGCGCCAGGTTGATGTGTGGATCCTTAGTCTTGGAAACCTAGTGCTATTTATCACAAAATCGATCAGTCGGTAGCCGTAGTCTGTCGTCGTTTCGTGGATTCTATGCTTACCAACTAACTTGTTTACTTCCCGAGAACAATTTTGACATTAGATTCTGGAGAGGATCCATAGAATCCATCTGGGAGGTCATAAAACTCCTCCTTGATAGAGTCTTCAGCCTCGTCGATAGGTGCCTGTGCACATATTAAGCTTATGTTTTTGAAGTTACCTTTGATGCAGATCACAGCCAGGCTATCAGTTATCGGCTTGATCTTTGTGAGTTTTTCCTTAAGCCGATTTTCCACGACGAATCGGCATCCTAGTACATTCAATTTTTTTTGTGGCAGTTGTAATAAATTTCGCAATTTTTCCTTTTCATCTTATCTGATCCTATTCATCGTATCTCCTAGATCGCAGTAATATCTGCCTTGTACCGCGTGAGAACACATTGACGTTCCGAGTCTAGTTGCCATTTGAGGAGATTCATTATCCGAGTCTACTTATATCTCTTTCATAACTGAGAGACTGCAGGTCGGATATTCCGCTGCCAGTAACCCACTTCGGGTTATGAGTGCTGCCGTTGAGCCATGAAGGGTTCATCCGCCACCATTTCTTTTCCAACACCCTGGCTCAGTATTGGAGATCCCTATAGATCTGGTATCCAGATATGTCGAAGCACCTCATATAGGGATTACACTTAGTAGTTCGGCCGAACTGAAACTGTAGACGCCACCACTGATTCCATTTAGAGAATTCGTCAGCTGCCTAAATGAAAAGACACGCCTCCCTCTCTCTCTTGAACGCGGCTACCAGCGACCTTTCAAATGGGTTGGTTACTAACATACATAGATGGAAATTTTTCCAGTTATTGGAAAATCAAAACCGGTTTTCTACTGATCGGCTCTATCCGTGTGACCTTGTCTGTGAATACGAGTGAATTGTCATCAATGGCAATTTCCCTCCCTTTTTACACAAAACCCGCCCATTTTACAAGAAAATGCCCATGCACATTACACACACGCGTTAAAATCTCTCTTATTCTAGCAACTTTACTTGTAAATTGCCTTCAATCTTCCAAATTCTGGGAAGTTATAGAAATGTAAAAGTGTTGGTAATTCACTTACAGTGTGTCTGAACGAAGTTAAGGGTTTGAAAAAGTATTAGCAGAGTTTGATATCTAGGTTAGTTGATCTATGACGTGGAGGTGAAAGGTTAAGTGAAAACGGCATCGCATCACCACCCTTTAACTTGGACATTGGTATCATACATAAGTAGAAACGGACCCATTAAAGCTTTTCTCTTACTACAGATTATCGTCATGGTTAAATTCAAAGCCAATAAATTATCGTTTGTTTTTTTATATCGGTCATAAGATTAATTTCCACAAGGATTTCATAAGCTAACATTTGTGAGCTAAGATACATAGACCGCGTATGTTAGTTGGTTAAATTGCTCGAACTTATGCTATAGAACTCCGTTCATGTACATATTTAAATGATGGTATTTAAAATTCAATTAATTTATAGAATCCGTCCTATGACTTTTGTTCATATTGGTTAAACTACAACCAAATGTGGCTTTCTAAAGCTGGATTTGAATTTGGATAGGCTTTCATAATTTGTTGGCAACCCTAACTTTAATTGAATTTCACTCACTTGTTCAGACATACATATGAACACATTTGTTTATACGAGTAAGTAGCTTAGCACTGTGCTCCCCTTTTTCAATCGCTATGCCATCATTTTTTGTCTTAATTTGTTCATCTTTGTTGGCGTCCTCGAAAAAACCAGTTTCAAGTTTTGTTTAATTAAAGTGTATGGTCGTGATCGCTTAATGTCATCATTATTCACAGATTCTATCCGATTTGATTTAATTTTTTTAATGATTAATGCTGTCAAACGTAAAAAAGACGCACGAATCTAAGTCTAACACTTGAAGGATTTCATGTGAATCAAATATTCAGACCAGAAGATTGTAAAGAAAACTACGGCAATCGTAACTTTAATGGCACGGAATACTTGAATATACCATAAGTACACTCAGCGATACATGAATATATATGTGAATGCATAAAAAATTTGTATGTACTATACACTAGAGCAGAAACCAAAGTCGTCTACCATCTGCGAGCACGAGTTGAAACACATATTGTGCTCTTTTTTCCTTTTTTTTTTTTTATAAAATGTTGACACTGTGTACAAATATATTTAGTACAGATACGTACATACATACCATATGTAATTACGGGTATATCCAAACCTTGAACTTATATTATGCTGCTTAGTACATATTATGGTAGATAGATACACACTTATTGCAACGTGTCATCCTTCTAAGAGCGAAAGTCCATTTCATCGGTGCGATTCGCTTCACTTAGATTTTTCATTAAGTCGTTATAAAGGGTGTCCCAAAATTCGTGCAAGAAGTAATTTTAAGAGAAAACACAAGTTTTTAATAAGAAATGTAGATTATTGATTTATAAAGTGTACAGTATGGGGTTATATTGTATAGAATAGCATATCGGATAAATGGTCTACACGACTTTGCTGCTACGTATATACGCACTCTTTTGTCGAATTTTTCCATAACAGCCATGTGACTGAATCTCGTCGAGACAGCGCTCAATGTGCTTCTTCAAGGTCTCAGTGGTCGGGCTTATTGGAATAAACCTCATATTTCGAAAAATCCCAACGAAGAAAATCCAATGGCGTTAAATCGCATGATCTGATTACCAAAACGGGAAATTGCACGAATAGGAAATGCCTCTTGCTTGACTTATTTCTAGGCCTGGATGGAATGTGGTGTTGTTGAAACTACCTGTCGTCCACATCCATATACACTACTCGACAACTGGTTAAGACATAGTTACCAGTTCATACCAAAATGCTGTTTGTCCACTCTTATATAAACCACTGTCCCCTTTATTAAATAAAAATTCAAAATTGATATTGAGAAAAACATTCAATCAAAAACCTTAAAAAAAAACTTTCCTTAAATATTTTTAAAAAGATTCTCTGTGAATACATCCACTTGAAGTTCAAAATCCTTTCAAACCTGAATGCATCCACTCAATGAGTTGGATGACCTCTTACATCTCACTTCATGTGCAAAAGTTTTCTTTCATCTGTCAGTATATGGTTTGTGACCTTAATCAGCTTTTGATTACAAAACAAATTGTAAAAAACAAAATTTACATTCAAAAGTAAAATATCCGAACATAAACAAAACACAAATAAAGAAAGAAAGTATTCATATAATAACTGTTGGGGAAAAAAGTTTCGAATGGTTAGCAAAAAGCAAAGCAGGTCCTGAATGTGTGACATGTTTAATTTGCAATTCTAGTTTTAAAATAACAAATGGTGGTTTGCATGATGTTAAACAACACGAAAATTAATTTAAAGAAGCAACCCAAATCTGGATATTCGCGAAAAAATTAAAGCTTTTTTAAGAGAGTGGAACCTTTTGTTACTAATGTGTTGACGCCGAATCAAAAAAAAATATTGCATCAGAAGCCACACTAGCGTACCACACAATTATTCATGCGCAGAGTTATTTGTCTGCAGCATGTAAGGGTGATTCATCGTTAGATTTGATTTTCAATAGGCTTTTTTTGACAGGTCATGCGTGACTCCTATCAAACTGCTTTGTCATTATTGTTCAGTATCGTTTGGCAAGTCATCATGGAAACACTCACTACACAAACAGCGTCTCCAAATTGTACAGCTGTATTACGAAAATCAGCGTTCTGTAATAAATGTTTTTCGAGCGATTCGAGGAACTTACGCGAAGACCGTGACCAGCAGCTTGGCTTGGCGTGAGGATTTCGGCCTAAAAGCGTACAAAATTCAACTTGTGCAAGACTTGAAGCTAGGCGACTTGAATTTGCGTCATATTTTCAGTGAATAGGCTTTGGACAAACTCAATGAAAATCCGGTGGGCAGCCCGAGAAGTACCAAGAGCCACCATTACATCTACAGGGTGACTAACTCGAAGTGCAACTTTTTAAAATGCTATAATTTTTTTTATTTTTTGACAAATTTTATTGTGCCAAAGCAAAAAATGTTTAGTTTTCTAGTTTTCAATATGTCCACCATGGCGCGAATAATGGCCTTGAGACGGCCGAAGAAAGCATCGCACGCTGCACGCAAATGGCTCTGCGGTATTTTGACCCATTCCCGGCGAAATGTTTGTGTGAGGTGGTCCAAACTTTGGTATTTTTTAGACAGAGAAATCCAACGGATTTGCATCCGGAGAATTTGCAATCTATTGTGTCGAAGAAATGAAGTGTGGAACATTGTTTTTTTTAAATAATCTTGGTTGATGCGCGCTTCGTTACACGGTGCTGAGTCTTATTGAAATGTCCACTAATTGATTGTTTGCCCAAGGCTTTAATACTGCCTCTAAGACAGCTTCATGGTATACGATCGCATTAATTTTGACGCCACGGTCCAAAAATACGAGTGGAGAGCGACCATCGGCGGTAATGGCGGCCCAAACCATCACCATCGGTGCTGCCTGCTTTCTGATGACCGTCCGAAGGTGTAAACATTCGAAGGACCTCTCTGGCAAGTAAACTCACCACTTTTGTGCAAGCATAGCAACTCCTTTGCTCTTTCGACTCTAACTTTTTTCTGTTGCGGTGTAAGATCGTTTACTTTTTGGAACTTCAATGGCTTGAGCCCAAGCTCATTTTTCAGTATGTGTTGAATCTGTTCCAAAGATATGTTGAGCTCAAGAGCCATTTTTCTTCCACTTTGACGCGGATTTCGCTCAATTCGAGCCTCCACTTTCCGAATCGTTTCTGCCGATGTTGCTGTTTTTTTATGACCACCTCCCTGGCGTTTTACAACACTGCCAGTATCACGGTAACGAGCTATGGTTCGAGACACAAATGATTAATTCACGTTGAGGTGCTCTAGGGCTCTAACGATAGCTACTTGTGGTTTTCCTGCCAAATATAAAGCAATCACACTATCACGTTTGAATTCCATCGCGAATAAAAATTCTTCAACACAACTGAGACGCAAATCGTTTAAAAGGCTTGTAAATAATAAAATTATCTGTCATGTGTCAAAATTTGACACATGTAATTTAATTTGTCACAGTAATGAACGGTTTGGAAATTATAGCAGTCTGAAGTTGGTTGCAGTTCGATCAGTCAGGGTGTATTAAAAACAACAGTATGGTGTGGTTTACGTGCTGGTGGAATCATTGGTCCATAATTCTTCAAAAATGAGGCAAAACAGAATGTTACCTTTATCGCGCCATGTTAACGGACTATGTGCTTCCTGAAATCCAAGCACATGGTCTCTGTGAGCTCTGGTTTCAACAGGACGGGCGGCGCTACGAGCCATACAGCGCGTGAAACAATGGACTTGTTGAGAAATCATTTTGGTGAGCACTTAATTTCACATTTTGCTACGGTAAATTGGTGGCCTAGCTCGTGCGATATCACACCTTTGGACTATTTCCTCTGGGAATGTGTAAAGTCGCAGGTCTTCAGGAATAAGCCAGCTACGATTGGAAGCCAACATTACTTGTGTTATTCGCGAGATACCAGTCGCTATGCTCGAATGAATCGCCCAAAATTGGGCCTTCCGAATGGACCACCTCAGACGTAGTCGTGGCCAATATTTACATGATATCATTTTCAAAAAGTAAATGTCATTAATTGTTCTTTTAACCGATAATACAAATTTTAAGTTCAAATTTATGTATTTTATTTTACATTATAAATAAAACCTCACGATGAATCACTCCTTACAAGTTTACTTTTTCCCACCATATTCACGAACTCGAAAATTGCAAGTAAATAATAGCAAATATGTTATAGAATGTAATATCAAGTAAGTTTACTTGGTTGCTTATTTTTTTTAGATCAGTTCACTTGCGATCGCACAAAATGCCAACAAATAGGAAAAATTCTTGCAAAAGAAACTCAGAAGTTGGTCGCTGAATTGTTGTCAAAAGATCATCCATTTTCAATAGCTACGGACGCATCCAACAAAGGCAATATAAAAATGTTTCCAATCTCATTATCCAATTCCATACTAAAGAAAAGGGAATAGAAACCATTTAGATTTATATCAAAAGACATTTCCAAAAAGTATTATTGACCATCTTCAAGAATCAAATATCCCACTAATAAAACATTGTAAATTATTATGCAGAGAACGCTAGTGTGAATTTTTTTATTTAGTAAAATGTGTTCACTGAACTTAAGGAGTTTAATCCGAACTCCAAATACTATAAAAATCGGTTGCATTTGTCATATTTTGCGTAATGCTGTAAAAAAAGCTTCAAAATTTCCGATTTTAAACATTGAGACTGTAATCATTAAAAATTTTAATGAATGCTCGTCACATACAAAACGGCGACAAAAGTTGATTCAAATATACGAATTTTGTGATGTTGAGTATAACGAATTTTTAAGGGGGGAAATAAGGTTAGACGGTTCAAAAAATCAATATTTTTATTTCATAAATTGTTAGTAAAACTATTGGAAAAATGTTCCCAAAACTTTAAATGAAAATTCCGACTAGTTCTATTGTTACAGATACTACGTAAAATGCTAGCAAATGTCCTTTTATGTATTTTCACAATAGAAACCTCATGTAGAAATTTCTAGACGCATTGTAACTTGGCATCTGTTGAAAACTAAGTGTTGGTTTTCATCGGTTTTGTACAGATTTTATGGTGATGGAATAGCAGATTAATCTGTAAGTAATTTAAAAAACATTATGACTGCCTTTACTCTGCTCGGCAATGGACTGAAGCCGGCACGAGTGCTCCGAAACCGGCCGAGGGAGGCTCGATGGGTCAGAAAGGTGGCATACTCTTCGTGGACTACATCCAAAAAGGAAAAACCATCAACAGCGAGTATTACTGTGCATTATTGGAGCGATTGAAGACCGAAATTGCTATAAAACGGCCTCACATGAAGCCGTTGTTTTTTTGCAAGACAATGCACCGGCGCACAATAGCATAGCAACCATGGCTAAAATCAATGACTTACGGCTCCTTGGCAATTGGCTCCCTCGGGCTATTATCTCTTCCCAAACCTCAAAAGATGGCTCATCAATAAAAAATTCAGCTTACGCGAGGAAATCATCGACGCCACGGAGGAGTATTTTGCAGACCTTCTGGAAAATCACCTTTAATAAGTGATAAGGAATAAGCATATCAGACTAAAAGGGGACTATATTGAATAAAATAAAAAAAAAAAACATTTAAGGTCATTTTTTTTCATTCCCAAGGAGGTTACTTTCCATCCCACCTAGTAGTAGAGCCGCAGAAGCAAAAAACAATTGACTCCATGGTAAAAAAAGCAAATAAAATTAGTTGAAAAAATACTGCTAAAAAAGTACACCACTTCCAAAAAAGGTCCGAAAAAAGTTCAACTAACTATTAAATTAATGAAAAATTTGTCAACTTATTATGGCCTAGCAATACGACGAAATTCTGAATCGGTTGAAAACATGTGCAAGGAAATTTGGGCAGATGAGCATTCTCAACACTCTAAATATCCAATTGGAGAAAAGTCTTGCTGTAATTGGCGCAAGGCGGAGGCAGCTGCTGAAGATGCTTTAAGCATTTTCAAGCATCCTCCACCTTTAGATGATGAAGTATAGTACAACAAATTCTAAAAATTATATATTAATCCATTTATGCCCATTGATGGGTTAACGCAACAAAAAAGGGAGTAAGCCTTTCTGAATTTTAAATTTTTGAATTTATCGAGAAATTGCATTTGGAAAGTGCTCTTACATATTTAAAATAGTAGATTTTGCATTTCGTGTTACTTTAAAGTTGCCGGTGTGTGAAAAAGTTGGTTTTTTGTGACTATACACCCTGATTGACTCGAACTGCAACCAACTTCAGACTGCTATAATTTCCAAACCGTTCATTACTGTGAGCTCAAATTTTGACACATGACAGATAATTTTATTATTTACAAGCCTTTTAAACGATTTTTATCTCAGTTGTGTTGAAGAATTTTTATCCGCGATGGAATTCAAACGTGATAGTATGATTGCTTTATATTTGGATAGAAAACCACAAGTAGCTATCGCTAGAGCAGTCCAGCACATCAATGTGAATAAATCATTTGTGTCTCGAACCATAGCTCGTTACCGTGATACTGGCAGCGTTGCAAAACGCAATGGAAGTGGTCATATTAAAACAGCAACTTTGGCAGAAATGGTTCAGAAAGTGAAATCCGCGTCGAAGTGGAAGAAAAATGGCTCGTGAGCTCAACATATCGTTGGAACGGATGCAACACATACTGAAAAATGAGCTTGGGATCCAACCACTGAAGTTCCAAAAAGCACACGATCTTATATTACACCGCAACAGAAAAAAGTTAGAGTCGAAAGAGCGAAGGAGTTGCTACGCTTGCACGAAAGTGGTCAGTTGCCGAATTTGGTTTTTTCCGATGAGTCGCCATTTGTTATGGAGAAATATGTCTACAAACAAAATGACCGAGTTTACTTGCCGAAAATTTACACCTTCGGACGGCCACCAGAAAGCAGGCAGCACCGATGGTGATGGTTTGGGCCGCCATAACCGCCGATGGGCGCTCTCCGCTATCGTATCCCGTGAAACTGTCTTAGAGACAGTATTGAAGCCTTGGGCAAACAATCATTTCGGTCGGAGACCGTGGACATTTCAACAAGACTCGGCACCGTCTCATAGAACGCGCGGCAACCAAGATTGGTAAAAAAACAATGTTCCAAACTTCATTTCTTCGACACAATGGATTGCAAATTCTCCGGATGCAAATCTGTTGGATTTCTCTGTCTGGGATATTTTGAAGGAGAAGGTTGCCACTAAAAAATACCAAAGTTGGGACCACCTCAAGCAAGCACTTCGCCGGGAATGGGCCAAAATACCGGAGAGCCACTTGTGTGCAGCGTGCAATGCTTTCTTCGGCCGTCTCAAGGCTATTATTCGCACCAAAGGTGGACATATTGAAATCTATTGATATAATTTGAAAACTGATGTATTTTCCAACAATAAAATTTATCAAAAAATAAAAAAAATATAGCATTTTAAAAATTTGCAGTTCGAGTCAATCAATCAAACCCTGTAGATTGATAAAATTAATAAAATCTGATATTTGACATCAGGGTTATTGTAACTACATAAACATATGTGTGATAAAATGTTTGATATATATATATACAAATTTTTTTGTAGGAATAAATGTCTAATTGTTGGAGCAATTTTGGAGTTTCTGGAAAATTTGACTCAAGACGATGATGTTCCCGATGCGATTTTTATAACTCCTCCAGAAGACGGAAACTTAATAGATGAAGAGTCGGGAGATGAGGAAAATGAAGACGAAAATCGACTGGGAAGTAGGCAACTTATGTCCAGTGGAGAAATGATATTTCATAGAGAGAGCAGTGCAGACGCTCTTCCAATCACATCGGAAGATCCTACACAAGTGAGGTTTAGAATTCCCTAAAAGTGGAAACGTGGTACAGAGGAAAACCTTACCTTAAAAACTATTGTTTACAACAATAAGTTTTCAGATATAAGTTATCCTAAGCCTCTTACCTTATCTTCGGAGAGCCATGCTATTGATTTCTTTTCTTTTTGTGGACCAAGAAATTATTAATGTAATTGTCGAAAAAACGAGAGCCTATTCGCTTAAAAGAAAGAATAAGATACTTCAAGTGGATAAAAATGAAATATATACATTTATTGGAATATGTATAATATATATAATATATATATATATATTCATATACCAAGACGGTGAATGTTTTGGGAGTCCCGTGAAGACGCTCATAACGCTTTAGTTGTTGAAGCTATGAAAATAAATAAATTTGAAGACATTTCTTATAATTTTTACTTTGTTCAACCAACACTACTCCCCTCTTCAACGGACAGGATGTGTAAGGTAAGCGCAATTCAAGGTAGCATTAGTTTTTACAAACACTTGTTCACTAGCACACTATCTTCCAATAAGTTCGACCTCTGCTTAATCACCAAAATACAAAATTTTTGCAATACTGTCCGATGGAGAGCATACTTCGGAAAACATAGTTACAAGCAGTGTCTTCAGAATAAGCCCGTAAGATTCGGATATAAAGCTTGGGTAGCGGCTTTGAAGTTCGGATACTGCCTTCAGTTTGATATTTATCAAGGAGAGACAGTATAGAGATCCTCTTTTAGGATTAGGAGAATCAGTAGTTCTGGACTAGGGATTCGGTGGAATATAAAATTGGAAGATAGAAAGAAATTTTTACTTTTACTTTATCACGTACTAAGATAAAGAAACTGGCTAAATTGTAACAAGATGGAAAGACAAAAATGTAGTTACTATGGTGTCCAATGTCTACGGTACTTATCCAATTAAGAGTGTAAAAAGGTTTTCATTTGCTGAGAAAAGAGGATAGATATCCCTCAACCAAACGACAATCAGGAGTACAACTCTCATATGGGTGGTGTAGATTTGCTAGATCAGCACATTTCGTGCTAACATTGTGGAAAAGGCTTAGACTAACTGGAGTTCAGGGGCCATCTGGCAATTGGTATTTTGAAAAAATACGGTTACTCACCTGTGCGAAGTGGAAGACCAAAAACGCATGATCCAGAAGAAAGGGTCAATGGACAACATCTAATCGTCATAGGAGATAACTAAATACAATTTCGTTTAATAATTTGCGTGATTTGCGGTTATGCAAATCCCAGACCAACAAAATTTGTAGTCAATGCAACGTTGCATTATACGATAAATATTTTGTGCAATTCCATTCATTAAAATAGACATTCCTAGGATTGTATAAACACATTTGAAAATTAAAAATAAAGTTTTTAAAAAAATTTCACTAATGCTGTTTGTTGTCCATTGCTATTTGCTCACGCAACATTTCTAAAAAGCTAAAATCTCGCGTTTTTCACGATGGAAAAAAAAATTGAATGAATTTAAATAAAATATTGAAAATAAATTAGCTCGGGCATAAATGGGTTAAAACTTAACCTCAGACAATTTATTAAAGCGCTGCTTAGGTTATTTTACGTAAAACAACAAGGAATGTTTTAATTCTTGCGTCTGGAATATGGCCCCTAAGTATTCCAGTTTTTTTAATGAAGGATTCATAGCTTTACTTAAAATAATGCAAGTCATTGGCATAACTTTAGGTCAACGTGCGAAGCAACATGCAGGGACTCGAGATGCTGCAAGAACTAAGCAGGCGGAGAAACACTGCACTGAGGCCAGAACTGCCCGTAGAGAGCAGGAAGAGAAAGGAATATTGTATGGCGAAGGCACCGCAGATTGAATTTTGAGAAGGTTTTTTTTTTTATTTTTTAAAAGTGTTATATCATATTTAAGGTGATTTTCTCAACACAAGGTTTTTCAGGTTGGTGGGCAAGATTAAAAAAAAAAAAAGTTTATCCGCCCGTTCTGAACGGGCGTTAATCTTCAGAATGAGCTACGAATGAAAAAATCGGCATACAATCTTTTAAGTTTTAGCAGGTTTTTCGGAACAAAAAACCTAGATTTAAAAAAAAAAACGCCACCGACGCGGGACCAAAAAAAAATGTTTAAAAACAAATGTTTGTATAGTTAAATACTAATAAAACATATGTGCAATGTTTCATTAAGTTATGTCTTCGGTTTCATTTAAAAATTTACATTAAAAAAAATTTAAGGTGCATGTCCCCTTAACAACTCAAGCTCATGTGAAGATGATGGTATTTTCATCATTCTGGCTCACATTTTTATTCTTAGCTTTTTCCCCCGAACCTTACCGGATAAACTCAAGTGTGACCAAGTAATACCTCCTTTCAAAAAGATAGTACTTTCATTACTTTCCTCAATTTCCAAAGTTTGTAAAAAAAGCTATTATCACGTTCAGTTTGATTTCAAACTTCTTTCCACCGAAGATGCCGTCACGTTTTTGTATTTGTATTTATTAAAGTATAGTAACATGACTTTCAATCTTTAAGCTATAAATGGGATAATACAATGGAGATTTTTCATTTGTTCAAAATAATATTTTACAATATGTTGAACAAGTTGTTATAAAAAAAAAATAGATTAAAAGGTGATCTTAATTAAGCTATAATCAAGTACAATTATTCCAATTGTACAATGTTATTCCTGTAGGGAGTAGAAAATTTTAATATCGTAAATTACGCATTTTTAATTGTTATCTGCTAGGTGTCGAAAAAGAGTGCCACTAAAACTACTCGTATCATAGAGCCGTCTTGTGTTAAAAGCGAGTGAATTCCGAAAACGGATAGCATGAAAGAAAAACTGTCGTTCCGTAACTTGATACAAAGTACGCGGTACAATTACCGTAATTAGTATTTAATTGGACAGTAGTCCAAATATCAATCAAGTGTATAACCAAGGGCGGTCAAAGGGGTGGAGAATGCGATTATATGGGAACACAAGCGTTCTCACTTTAGCCTCACACCATCAATTCCTACTACTCATCTTCATGTGGTGACTGTTAGGTGCTGGAGATGGAGTAACCAACCCCTGTTTAAGATCGTTGGTGGCATCTGACGAAAGAGGGGGGAGTGCCATCTCACTAAGGCACTTTCTCCTGTTTCCGGGCGACAGCGGACGCATTCAAAGGATGGAATCAACGGTGGCGTCCACAGTTCCAGTTAGATCGAACGAGTGTTATCTCTATATGAGCTGCTTCAACATTTTTGAATACCAGGTCTATAGGTGTTGGAGTGTTGGAGAGTTGGAAAAGAGTCTTGATCATTTTGAGAAAAAAATTCTTCGTAAGATATTTGGTCCCGTATGCGTTGACGAGTTCTGGAGGATACGATTCAACTATGAACTCTACGAGCTGTACACCGACATCATCCTTATCAAAAAACTGCGCATTGGGTTTTTGAGATGGCATGTATGACATGTAGGGCGAATGAACACAAACGCTCCAGCGTGCAGAATCTTCGACTCTAATCCGAAGGGACAAAGCAGTAGAAGGAAGCCTCGCCCTGGGTAGCGCATGCAATCGGGAGGGGACCTCAACCAATTTGGTGTGCGTAACTGGAGGCATTTAGCCAAAGATCGCGCTAATTAAAGAGGCTTATTAGTTGAGGTATAGGTGCACCCCGGACTATAGCGCTGCCTAACTAAGAAAGTTCAGCCAAGGATATTTTTGGTGTATGCTGACACAAGAGCTTTACGTTTTAGTTAATAAACGTAGCGTATAATACAATTAAAAGCGACATTAAGCCGGCGTTTAATAAGGGCACTTGTACAAAAAAAAAACTCACATTCGTACGTTATCAGGGGAATTATTAAGGTCTTCACCAATAGTGGTTTCATGTTACCTGGCAGCCGTATATTTTTCCTACGACTGGTCGTCCCAATTTAATGATGAGTTAAACCTACGCCGAGCTTTGTTAGCTTTGCTTACAAATTCAATTGGTACATTTCCAAACTGTATTAGAGGGAAACTGGCTGGGATAATCCCATTTCTTTTTATGAGTAAGCATCTCGTTGTAGTCGGGTTGAGTTGCAGGTAGTTTTACTCTGCCTAGCATTTAAGGTTATAATTGCAAAAGCAAGGGTCCTAGTATTGACCCCTGTGGGACACCTGTTGAAATTTCAAAAAATTTGACCTAAGATTGTTAGCGAAAACTACTTGTTTTCTTTCAACTAAATACGATTGCATGAGACTACATTCTGATAATAAGAAGGTATAAAAGATTGTTACCTTGAATATAAGGAAATCATGATCAATGGTGTCAAAAGCCTTATAATAATCTGGTAGAGCAAGGAGGGTAACTAATTTTTTGTCTATTGCAACTTGGACGTCGTCTGAGAAGCTTTCGGAATCTTAACTGATAAGCACTACGAATTTTTTTCACGTTGTAGAAAAGTTGGCATTTGATAAATATGAAAGGATAGCAATAGGTCTGTATTTGTATTTTTGAGATTTGAATAATCTTACCTTGTTTTCAAGCACTCGGGAAAATAGATTTTGTTACAATATTGTTAAAGATGTGTGCCATTACTGCGAGAATGTATGGTATTGTAATATTATTTTCATGAAAAATGGATGAACATTGCCGATATCAATAGGCTTAGATTTTATTTTCAGTATAGCTTTAACCACGTCGGTTTGCTACACTCTGCAGAATTCAAAAGAGCAAAAAAGCCAGGAAGTGAAGGACTTTAGAATACGCCCTACATCTAATTCCTGCAACATTTTTGTCGAAAGAGTTTTAGTCGGTAAACTTGTAATTAAAGCGTTTAGCGTAATAATTATTTAATTCCGTAACAACCGAAAACTAACGAAGTACTCAGGAATTCTAAATGGTTTCCACTTTTTGTATGCGGCATAACGTTTAGTTTTAAGCTCAGCACTCTCTGGTATAAGCCGTTTAATGTGTGCAAGTATACTGTGAAAATATTCAACTTGGACGTTAACCGGTGTTTCGTAAAATATTGACTGCCAATTAACACCTATAGGATCTTGCTTAAGTAGATCCGAGTTTAAATGTTTAAAATCTCTAAACATGTCAATGGTTTTCTAGTAGTACTTAATGTAAATGTGGAAAAGATAAGATTATGCATAGAAAACACAGCATCAGAAACCTGGGTAGAAAATACATCCGGGCGGTCATTTGTGATGAAAATATTCATAAGATTCATGGCAGAACATGTAATGTGTGTTCGTTCTGTAGAGTTTACAATATTGAGATTCAACATCCGGATGGATTCATTAAATAAAAACGAACTCACAGAATTAAGAATATTACAATTAAAGTCACCACAGACAATTGCACGGAGGTAGAATGATAAATGGATTTCTAATACGTCAAAGTGAAGCGACAAATCAATATATGTGTATAGCCTATACACAACACCAAGGAGTACAAATAAACAACTTCTACTGAAAAGGACTAACTGGAGATGACTCATACAGAATATTCACAGTCAGATTGTCACGAACATAAATGGCAGCACCACCTCCAATTCTTCAATTTCCTGTCAGCTCTAGGATACAGTTTTTGAATCAATTGCAATTCGTATGCTTGAAGATGCAAACCTTTCTTCGGAATATGCTGTAAAGAGTTTTCCGAAGTATCAGTAACATTCTCAAGAACTGCTTCGATGTTTTGTATTGAACGACTTATTGAAAGACGGCCAGAGTGTAGATCATTAATTGATTACTTCTCCCTGAATTTTTGAATTAGTCTCTTTACAGTTGATGACGTTAAATCATTATTCCGACCATACTACAGCCGCCAAACCTTCATTATTTTTAAAATATTGCTCAACAATGAAAACGTAGTATTTTTTCGTGTAGCGCTCCATTTTTAATAACGCTGCCACGCTGTCTTTTTTTTTACCGTACAATTTTGGGACACCCTTTATTTGCTCTGCCATTGCCATAGTGGCATTATGGTATCCAGCTGTGGAAAATAATTCCAATCATCTTAGAGATACAGAAAGAAACTCTGAATTTGAGTGCACTGAATACATACTTTCAACGGATGTATATTTCTTACTTTTGCCGTTGCTACGAATATCTTATGCTATGTTATGGGTTCATGGCCTTGTGACTTCGTAAATGGGTTATCCAGTGAGCAAGACGTTGTTGCGACAATTTTATAGTTTTCAATTTACCGAGAGTAAAGTACAAGCAGAACATGGTGGTGATAATGGATACAAAAAGTTTCTAATATGGTTTTAATGGGATGGAGAAATGATTTTCGTTTTTTTTTTTTTTTTTTCTTTTTAATTAAGAACCAATCCCAAAAGGTTATGCAAAACAATTGTTTCACAATTATTCGAAAAGTTTTCTGAAATAGAAATATTGTTTTGAAGAAATACATCTACCCTCTTAAAAATCCGTCCAAAAGAGGACAATGTCCCATGAAATGACAGGAAAACTTATTACATCAGTTGAGTTATGTCACCATTCCTTCTCTGTTAATAGAATATCAGAAAAAAAAATTTCTACTCATTCAAGCCCTTGATCGGATTACACGAAATGAAACCCCACAAATTCGTTGTAAACGAGGCTAGGGACATACAGTTTTGGTAAAGTTCTGGTGGTTTCTTAGCAAAAGTTAATCACAAATACAATTTCATTTAATTGATGAATATCCAGAAACAACCCTACACATACTCGTACAAAGCCGATTAAATAAGACTTGATATTTGCAAAAATTATTTTAATTCAAAGTGATTGAACCATTTCCGACTGCCAGAGGTCAATAAGTTGTGAATTCTATTTAAAGATGTACAATGTACATTATGCACCTCTCTTGACTGGAGTGCATCGGGAACTTATTCCGAGCATGAGAAGTGGATTTCATTTAATTCAAAATAAATGCAAACGGTTGAGTTGATTTTTTATATTATTTCAGTTTGAATTCAAATAGAATAGCTAAGTGCAATGTTCGGATAGGAAAGTTTATTTCGAATAGCTCCATTATGACTGTAAGTCATATAACGATTTACATTTAAGTGGTAGCATATTGAAAACCCCCACAAACTACATATATTGACTAAAGAACTTAAAAAGATTATGAATTTTAATGTTCCTTTCTTACATTAATCATCATCTTTGCTTGATATAGGTGTTAACACACAGTCCACAGTAGAAGGAATTATTGAATTCCATGGAAATATTTATTATTTTGACCATATGCTGCAATGCTTAGTCCAGAGTATTTAGTTAATTACGAGTTTTATACTGGGTATGTAATTTAATTCGTGCGTTTTTTTTTTTCAAAATTTGAACGTTTATTTAAGAAAAACATGTACAATAGTATATTTCAAAGTATTGCCCATCTGAAGCTATGACTTTTTCCCATCTTTCTGGCAAATTATGGATCCCATCCCAAAAGAACTGCGCCGGCTTGGCAGCTAAGAATGAATCAAGCTAATTTTTGATATTCTGCTCTGATGTGAACCGTATTTCAGTGAGGGCGTTCTGCATCGACCGAAACAAATGGTGGTCGGAAGGGGAAAGGGCTGGGCTATAAGGCGTGTGGGGTAAGACTTCCCATCCACTGTTTTCCAAATAGTTCTTAACCGGAATAGTGACGTGGGGCCTAGCGTTGTCATGATGGAAAATTATTGCCTCGTGTCTGGTCGCATATTCCGGGCATGTTTCGGCTACTGCTCTCTTCAAACGGATTAATTGTGTTCGGTAGCGTTGTCCATTGATGGTTTCACCCGGTTTTAGCAGCTCATAATACAGAACACCCATCTGATCCCACCAAATACAGAGCATCACCTTCGAGCCATGGATATTCGGCTTTGCCGTTGATTTGGCTGGTTGGCCGGGTTTCACATATGATTTTTTTGCGCTTGGGGTTGTCGTAATGGATCCATTTTTCATCACCAGTAACCATCCGATGCAAAAATGACTTCCTTTTTTGACGTTCCAGCAGCATTTCGGACATGCGAAACCGCCTTTCGACGTCTCTCGGCTTGAGTTCATGTGGAACCCAATTTCCTTGCTTTTGAATATATCCAGCTGCCTTTAAACGTTTTGAAATGGCTGCTTGAGTGACACCCAAAGATTCTGCGAGCTCTTCCTGTGTTTGGTAACAATCTTCATAGAGCAATGCTATCAGTTCTTCATCTTCGAACTTTTTTGGTTGCCCAGGACGTTCATCGTCTTCCAAGCCAAAATCACCACTTCTAAATCGTGCAAACCACTTTTGGCATTCGCTCAGCTAGCGCATGTTCACCATAAACTTCCACCAAAATACGATGACTTTTGGCAGCAGTTTTCTTCATATTAAAGTAATGAAGAAGAACTCCCCGCAAAAACACTTTTTCAGGCACAAAGTTCGACATATTTGAGTTTAAAAAAATTATTGCTGTTTACGCTTCAAATGAATGACGTACAATGACAGTAGCTTTCCAACGCATGTTCCAATGGAATAATAACAATGGAATAATACAAGTAACGCCATCTCTTAGCAAACCGCACGAATTAAATATAGACCCAATAGTTTAATGTATAGGGTTTTCTAATAACGACTAAACTCTTTTTTTTAAATAAAAGGCAACCCATTTGAGATATTTCAAAAACTTTATTATTGGCTTGAAGTACAATCAAAACATTTATGAATGAAACTCGACTTCGTTCATATGGCGACCGCGGGAACGTTTGCAGCGCTCGATTCTTTGGACCCAATTTTCAACGACTCGGCCACACATTTCGGCCGAAACGGCCGCTATTTCGCGTTTAATGTTGGCTCTGAGCTCTTCCAACGTCGTCGCCTTGTTAGCATATACCAATGACTTAACGTAGCCCCACAGAAAATAGTCAAGCGGCGTTAAATCGCACGAACGAGGCAGCCAATCGACTGGCCCATGTCATGAAATAACACGCTCACCATACTTACTCTTCAATAAATCGATTGTAGTGTGTGCTGTGTGGCTTGTGGCACCATCCTGTTGAAACCACATGTCGTCCAAGTGCATGTCTTCCAATTCGGGCCAAAAATAATCGGTGATCATGGCGCGATAACGTTGACCAATCAGAGTAACGTGACGATCGTTATCTTCGACGAAAAAATATGGCCCAATAACGCCGCCGGCATGCAAACCGCACCAAACAGTTATTTTTTGTGGATGAAGTGGTGATTCATGAAGCACATGAATCGGTTTTCACCCGACCAATAACGCATATTTTGCTTATTGACGAGCCTATTAAGCCAAAAATGAGCTTCGTCACTGAAGATGATTTTGCGACTCCGAATATCTGTAGATTTTTTTTTATATTTTGCAGACGTTGCTCATTAGTGTACTTTACCATGATGAAAATGTCCCTATCGGAAAAAGTATAGGGTTTTCCGATCATACTTGTATTGCTAATAATGAAATATCAGTCGAAATACCTTTCGAATATACAAACATTTTAGCAAATAAGATTTGCTGTGTAAATGTTAAGGAAGTGCTAACTCCTGACAAAATTTAAAATATGAATTGGTTCCTCTAACGCAAGCGTCGGATATCCGAAATGCCTTATGTGTTGGGCGAGAGTACATCATCTTGCTCCTGAGATTATAAAGGTCACATACAATTGAAAACTATGGGCAGTATGGAACAAAATTAAGTTCTAAGCTGGCTCGTTCCCCGTTCCAACAGTAAACTTTGCCTAAGATTCATTTAAAAATAAATTCTATTAATGTTGAGTGGAAAAGCATTTCCTGTACTCAATTCTATAATTCAACCATTGTCTTTGGCCACCTAGTTTTTGCTACGAGTAATCGTAGGCAGCGAATAATCGACTCAGCTTTACTCCAATGGGAAAGTTATTAGAAATGTCCATATCAGGCATATGTACAATACATTGTACCGAGTATATCGAATTTCGATTTAAATGCGAAGTCTAGGATTTGATGAAAAGGTAGATTCCAAGAAAACCAGCTACGTATGCTAGAAGTCGAAGCTTATCAAAACTTTGCCTTCAATTAGTAGAAGGCAAAATGGAAAGAACAGGCTCTTTTATACGAGTATCTCTTTTTATTTTGAAAAGTGAGTTGTTCTGTAGTTGAAAAAAAAGCACATCTACCAAACCAGCCGACAACTTGATACACTACTTCTCATCGCTCACGAAGAACAACTCGTAATACCAACAGAGAGGAGCTCAGATACCCAGTCTCTAAGATACCGAGATGACAATATGGAAGCTTAAAAACCGCAAGTTTCCTGGTATTGACAGAATCCTCAACGAACTAGTCAAATATTTAAAACAATGCATGTACGAAGAAATCCACAAGCTATCCTTAAAATCTATGACAGTTGCTCAATACCAGAGCAATGGAGAGACAGTATCACCATTCCCGTGTTTAAGAAAGTTGACAAGAAAGAGCCCAAGAATTACAGGGGCATCTCTCTGCTTGGTTCCATCCCCAAGCTCTTTACAATAATGCTTGCCTTCGAAATCACCACAAAAGGTATATGCGAAAAACAGCAAGGTTTCCGGAAAAACAGATCAACAGTTGGCGCCATATTCGTTGTATGGCAAATATGTGAAAGATCTCTAGAATTCAATAAGCCTGCGTACATGTGTTCGACTACATGATGTCATAACGCTTTTGAAAGCGAAGGGCATTCCACCTAAATTACTGGCTATCATTAAAGAGCTGAACACTAATAACAGAACATCAATCAGCACTAACGCTAAGGGGACCGACCCTATTCAAATTTATTGGAAGCTATCATCAAAGAGGTTAAACCAGCTGCATCTGGCTTTCGTATTTCAACCGGCGAATTTAAAGTGATATGCTATGCAGATGACGCAGTTATCATTGCTGGAACGGAAGACAATTTGCAAAGACTGCTATATAAATTTGAAAAATCTGCAATCTCTTACAATATGGAAATATCTGTTGATAAAACTAAATCAGTAGTTATATCAAAAGAATCAAAAAGATGCAAATTGGCAGTAAATAATAAAACAATAGAGCAAGTCCTAGAATTCTTTGAAAAAAAAAGAGGCGAAAGTACAAGCCAACAATGCCGCTTCAATCTCAGGCTGTCTAAGAAATTCTATATGGCGAAATAAATAGATATATGAACACCTACAGCAGAGACTCGTGCAGACACCAACACAACTCAACAGATGTCGACCACAGTTGAGATAAACACCTAAGATCTGCTGGATACACACGCCTTGATAGAAAAACAAACACCGAAGTATGAGAAATCTCAAAGCAGACGATGCCTCGCAATGGACGAAAATCAGAAAAAAGATGTGGAGAGATCACGTCTAAGGAATGTGCCTTTCACAAACAGACTTAATAATTAGAAATCTTAAGGAGAGTTCGGGCCGGTTTAATACCTCACAAATACGGTCAGGTTAACCATTATTATTAAATAATGGCAACTAGCATCAACAGATGGCGACTCTATTAATATATCTATACGATTTTGAATTAGTACCAATCTTCAAACGATATATGTCAAAATTGTATGACATTTCGACCAATAATTATCGATATATAGAAGCTTAAGTCAAACGCGGTCGTACAGACGCAAATGATGCTGAACGCTCTGGGCGTTCAACCTAAATGAGGTTGTTACACCGGAAAACATCAGCAAAATCCACAAAACAGTCGTAAAGTGAAATTGCGTGAGATAGTTGACATCGCAAAGATATCAATAGACCGTGAACATCATATTTTGCATGGGTATTTGGGTCTGCGAAAGCTCTGTTGTAAATGGGTTTTGCGTTTGCTCACAGTTGACCGAAAACAATAAGGTATTGATGATTCAGAGCCTTGTTTGGAGCTGTTTAAGCGAAAAAAAATTTTTTTCTATGCGTTATGAAACAATGAATGAAACGTGTATCCACTACTACACACCGCATTTAAGTCGACAGTCAGCTGAGTGGACAAAGAAAGCTGACTGGCAAGGTTATGGCATCCATATTTTGCGATTCGCATGCTATAATATTTATCAACTATCTTAAAAATAGAAAAATTAATACCGAATTCTATATGGCGTTATGGGTGCATTTGAAGGAAGAAAAAACGGGCCCACATAAAGAGGAAAAAAGTGCTCTTTCACCAAGCCAAATGAATGCATGAGTTCCACTACAATTGCTCCCACACTCACCAGATTTGGCCCACAGCGTCTTATAACCTATTTGCAAACCTCAGAAAAATGTTGGCAATGAACAGAGCTTTCCATAAAAAAGCTATAAATGTTAGAGCGGCGGCGTTACAATGTGTGTTTTTATATGTTATTGTCGGGACTACACGAATTCAAGTGCAACTTGAAGGTTCCATAATCGAACATACTCAGTTAAACTAGCAGATTGGTTGGGGCATTCAGAAAATCTAAAAGACTCTCAATCAACTCGCTCACAACTTGCTTTCTATGTAATCAGATCACAGCAGATAGTCAGCCCCTATTGAGCCATAAGAAACCCCAAAACAGCGAAAAAGGCTCCATCTTGTATTGAACGCTCCGCGGCCCTCTGTGAAGGAATCAACATCCCTCACAAACCCATTCAACCCTCTCCATCCTTACCCCCACCATGGCTCTTCCTACCTTCCTGCGTTATATCATCTCTAAGAACCCAAAAAAAGGTAAACCCATACCCCCCGGAGATATTCCGCGCACGCTTCCGGGAACTGAAAAATAGTTTAAGCGACTACTCTTTCATTTATACAGACGCCTTCAAAGTAGAGGATAACGTAGGCTTTAGTGTCACCTTTGAAAATGAGACGATTTACACCTTCCTACTCCCGACGTAAAGCTCTATATTTACCGCCGAAATATTTCCCATTTTAAAAGCCTTGCAATACACAAATAATTTCAACAAAAAATTTGCCATCTGCACTGACTCACTGTCATCTATTAAAGCAATTCTCAACGTCAATAACCAATCCTATTACGCTTCCCTAATCCATAACCTTCTCTACCTCCAATCTCCTAAGATTAAACTAATATGGGTCCCAGGCCATGTCCAGATCGCGGGCAACGAATTCGCCGACAAATCTGCCAAAAACACTCCGAACTTCAACCCTCTAGATCTAAACAAGTTTATTAAAAAGCAAGCCAACTCCAACCAACTACTCCTCTGTGACAAAATTTCTGAATGGCATAAGCCCATTAACAAAAACAAAGTGTCGGTCAAGGATTACGCAAGGATTAGAACCTTCTTCAATTACTCGCACCGAAGTAACTAAAATAATTAGGCTTAGACTTGGTCATAGCAAACTCACTCACGAGCACTACATAAACAAAAATAAATCATCTTAGTGAACCTACTGCAACCAATTACAAATAAGCATTCACCACATTCTCTACGAATGTTCCGCATTCCACACTGCCAGACTCAGACTCCTTTCCCAAATCAATCCCAAAGAACTGCTCTCTAACCCGAATTTAAAAAATATAAAAACTATAATAGATTTTCTCAAAATGACTAACTTATACAACGTAATCTAAATATTTGTATCTACATAGCCAAAGGCCTTCGATGGAAAGTTAGCTTTCCAAATAATTATAATAATAATAAAATGAGCCATAGCTGGACCTGTCATCGGTTATAGAGAGGGTTTCCTTTGATGATTTTAAGTCGCCTGGTACCAATGACATGTTTTCAGACATACTCCAGAAGCCATACACCAGCTGCTTCCAACTTTGAAAATAATCTAGCCTGGCACTGGTCTACATGCCAATTTTGATTGCGTCAAGAGTGGAACAGTGGTTACCAATAGGCTGTCTGCACGTGTATATGCATTAATATGCATATAATAAATGACAACAGTCCAATAGTTATGATAGACAAGTGGTGCATATAAATGGGTGTTCGGTAAACTTTTTGGAAACTAAAGTTATTATCTTGATAAAAAGACACAGGCTAAGTGTCTGTTAAAAGGCTTCACCATTTATTTTCCCAATTCAAAATATTTGAAAATTACCCCGAGCAATAAATGAGACAAAATAAAAACTCTCAATGAGCTGTTAAGCTTTCGGCAAAACATGGACCTTGTCGCGATTCTTCGAAAGACGCCTTCTGTCTAATGCATGGGTTTTAAGACAGCAAACTATTGCCTATGTTTGAAAGAAAAAAGCAACACTTTCTGAAAACTAGGTTTTGGTGGCATAAAGCTTGTATATGTTGAGTGCGCTAAAAGATACATGTATTATTTATAACTATCATTTCATATTTCGACCAAAAGATATACTGATTCTTACAGTTTTTTCGGTTCATAGGAACTTTTTCTTTGGCAATATTGATGCTTCACAGCCGTCTTTCTGGTGTTTGATCTTCAATACAACTCAAACTGAAGTTTCAATGTATATGTTCTCTGATATTAGTCAAATGCGGTATAGTGGCGAAAATCTTTCCCTGTTTTTGTCAGAATCTCGTTGGAACTTCGCGGACGATTGCAATACTGATCGAGATTCTAGTTACAAGTGGCATTACCTCTTGCCACGCTTGCTTTGAGTGTGACGAATATTTTGTGAAATATTTCTCTGTTGGCGTTCGGCTTACGCCTTTGACAGAATATGTCGGAAATTGAAAGAGGGGCTTTAGCAACATATCAGCAGGACACAAGCACGGACAAAAGGATCACATATTTTCAAAATTGTGGTAAAATGAAGAAAAAACTCCGAAAATATTCAATCGACAAAATGTATTGAAGATGCAAGGAATTTGCAATAGATGGAAGGAGTATTTTAACGCGAAGAGGAAACGACAGAGTTTAAGGAAGCCGAAGTTAGCGAAGCAGTAAGAAGAATGAACACTTGAACCGGATAACGTAGCCTTCGAAGTGTAGGCGTTAATTTGAAATTTTGGGTTGAAACTCCTCACGATTTTGGTCAATAAAATGATGAGAGTCGATCGAATGTGTTATCAGTAGATGGATAGCTTTCTTGTTCCACTTTATAAATGCAAAGGAAATATGTGAAGTTGTAACAACTACAAATCGGTGTATATGAAAGTTATAGTTTGATATCTGACATCTTTTTGGAAGGAGTCACCGCGCCAAAGTGAAAAAACTTGTATGGCTTGCATGGCGCGAAAACTCCGCTGTATTTTGTGAGAGATAAAATGAGAGATATAAATGATAGTCGTACGTCTAGCTTTAAAAACCATATCATATTGTTAGACGATTTCTGGAAATAAATTGAAAGTGACAGCAACAAATATGAAAAAGTTACGGATGTTAGCAAGTGTAACATAATGTGATCAAATAGCAGATCGCATGTTCACATGTCTTCATATTAAGAAACCGATAATAGACAAACTTCAGGCTAAGCAAATCAGCTGATCCGGTCCAAAGAGGCCAAAAAGTCAAACAATTGGATCACTTAAATACGAAAAATCAGCAGACCGTCGGCGTCATAAGCGTAGTGATCCAAAAACGGTCTGTAGAATGGCTCCAAGGTCCCGCAATTTATACAACTCCAAAAACAGCGCAGTAGAAATACAGATACGTGGGAGAAATATGTAGCGTTATATGGTATGTCAGGCTGTAACATACAAGTAAGTATTGCGTGTTTTTTCGGGGTTATTTTCCAATAACCATAAAATGCGCAAAATTACTTTAACGCTGAAAACATTATTGAAATTAGTACCATATTTGGGATACATTGCTCATTTAGTCTGCTAATTTGGTTGTGTTAACATAATCGTTAGCATTTTTTAACTGAATTTTAAAGTAGATGTATCGGAACAGCATATTCGGCATATTTAATTGTTTTTATTTCGGAAAAACTGGAATGAAACAGAAGCCATTAGAGGAATCCAAAATGTGTATGGAGAAGATGATGATAGAAATGGAAATTTTGCCCTGAAGGACGAATCTCATTCGGGTAGGCTAGAGGAGCTATCGCAAAATAATCTTCAGCAAAGAATCGCGCTTCTGTCGCGTCACAATCAAGAACCGTTTTGGGTTATGGGTTATTTACAATAACATTAAATTTCGCAAACAATGGCGACAATGGGCTAGAGCAGAATAGAGACAAGCACAACAATTCCAGAGATGAAATTTACCCGCTCAAGATATAACTCTCTGTGTGATGGGATGCTGCCGAAATAATCCATTTTGAGCTGTTGTCTCATAACCAGACTATTACCGCAAAAGTCTATTATCAACAGCTGTCCAGATTAAGGTCGACATTAGAGCAGAAACGGCTAGGTCTGGCTAATCGAAGGGTGTTCTTTTTCATCACGATAACACTCGCTCCCATACAGCTAGGACTACATGCACACATTCGGAAGAAATGGTGCATCCATCTCTTGTTAAGTCTACAAAATTTCCTTGATGGAAAAAATTTTAGATCTCAGGATAATGCCCAAGAGCTTCTTGGGATATTTTTTTCTTTAAAGCCAAACAACCTGATACTTCAGCTTACGCTCGCATCGGGATAAGGATTTTAAGTGATAGTGATGGTATTTAATGATTGAAGAAATTACACGCTCTTCAACGAAATATTATGATGGTGATGGATTGTGACTGTGATAACAATTTAAATTAACTGATCTGACGTCTTAAGTTTAGGCAATCAATGTGGTGTCAAAATAAATGCGTCTCCGATGCTTAAAACCAGCGCAGCTCATGGGGTACTACTAATTGCGTCAGTTCATTTTGTCACTATTTTTTTGACGAAATGTCATTGAAAATTCTTCTTTTTCTTCTTCAACAACCTAACTTTGTAACGCACTTCAAAATTGAAAAAAGAAGTTGTTATGCGCTAATGCGTTGCGTATTTCAGTACCTTTGATACTAATTATATGGGGATGAGCCGATTTTGTCACTTAGATAATTATTTGCAAGAAGGTGAAGTTGAAGTTGGATCATGACGTAACAAGTTGAACACGATCTTAACCACTCTTTCGAAAATATCTCACGGTGAACATTGGTTTTCAAGACCTGGATAGTCTGCGATTGTTCAGCATTTCCAAAAACATTAGATAGCCCCACAAAAAGTAATTGAGTGGCACTCACACTCACCACTCACAAACTTAGTGGTCAATTCACTGGTACATAGCGCCATCCAGCTGAAACCATAAACCGTTAATACTTTCGAAGATCTAATCTGGAAACATGTGCTATTGGCTGTTACACGCGCTTTGGAGTCAATTTTGTAATTACTAAGGACCAATGATACTACCCGTCTGAAGCCTAAACCAAACAGAGCAACTTTTGTAGGTTTAATTGAGTGGCTTCTAAATTTGCATCATTCTAGAAACACAAATTTTGCTTGTTTGAATCCATTGAGTCTCGTGATTCAACCAAATTTTTCGACAAAAATGTACGTCATCTTCAAGTAGCTCAAGTACTCATTTTTGAGCTTTCGTATTAAAAAGTGCTGGTCCCTTGGCTTTTTTTCCTGCACCAGGTGAATCTTATGCGGGTGAAAGCCGACATCTGTTTGCAACATTTTCCACAAAGGCCAAACTGAATTGACAATCGCCACACTTGCAAGGCTACAGTTTCTTCCATACGCGTTGTAGGCTTTGCCTTCTTCTTCTATACGTCTCGGGAGTTGAACACCGACTTTCGAAATCATTAGGATTTGTTAAACAATACTGTTTTGAAGGTTTTGAAGATCTATAAGTCAAAAAAAATTTTCTATTACTAAATCCAGTATGACTTACAATTCGATTTTGTTATGATACTAAATTACTAACTAGTTCTTTCCCTATACATTTTTCAGTTTTCGGTTTTCAAATTTTAATTTAGTTTCAAATAGCAAAAATAAAGAACCTTGGCAACTCTGTTACTCAATCAAATTATGCGAAAGAGTCGATAATTGAAATGCGTGCTATGATAACAACATTACTGTGTACGAGTACAGATAAGTTGAGAAAATAGTATAATTGAAACATTCTCCTCGATTTACTCTAATTCTTCATATGTATTTGGGAATTTCTTAGTTTCCACAACTTGTATGTCCCCTCGAAGGTTTATTTTAAAGCACATATTCCAGAAAATCGCTTGAAAATTGTGTTCTTGCTTAGTCGATCTGTTTCTGTATGAGAATGGGTACGGCTCAGAATTCGCCAGCACCGTGTACAAGTGAAGGACTCTCCAAAACGCATACGGGCTGTTGTTCAGAACAAGTGAACAATCAAATGTCAATGAATACGAGTAAAATAAGTTATTTCGTGAGTTCTTCTACCAACTCCGTCAGCTCATTTACCATATTCGTACGATGGGTGGCGGTTTTTCCATTTTCTCTGTTGTTTTTCTGTTTTTTTGGGGTAAAAACGGAAAAATCAATATTTTCTTTCGTTTGACGAATATTTCAACATAAAAACGAAAGAAACTGTCCCTTGTTCGTTATTTGCTGTCGTAAGGGCTGGTGGTGGTAGATTAACGGCGTATCTTACGTGGTAAGCAAAATGTAGAACGACATACTTATTTTTTTGATTGATTGTCCCTTCTAGTGGAAAACGGAAAACTTAAAAGGAAAAACAGTAGAAGAAAGTGTTTTTTTGTTTGATTTTACCTTTTCTATTGCAGATTGGAAGTTGTGTATCCTGATTTTGGCTCTTCGTTTTTTGAAAATTTTAAAATTCCAATTTCACTGAACTTAGAGCAAAGTAAACTTAGTGAATTCCTCTAGGCCACAGATGATGAAAAAGGAGATTTTCCGAATTGATTACACAATCGTAAAGAAGTGGGAGTTGTACTTGTAAAATATGCTAGGTGACCGTACCAGTGGAGTTGGGAGAAATAAGGGCAGCTCACCTCGTTCACCACGAAATTTCGCACAATTTACCGCGCGCGTATACCATCACTTTGACTAACGATTTTTCTTTTGTTCAACTCCAAGTCATAGGAAAAACTCCGAATTGAATTTTTGGCAAATTTTTCCGACCGCCAATAACAAAACACAACAGTCCAACAGCAACTTTGTCGATTGGAAAAGCGAGAAGAAAAAAGAAACACTTCGGCGAAACACGGCGAAAAAAAAATTGTATTCTCTTTCAGTTTTGGTATCGTCTTCTTTTGGTGTGGCAACTGGCAAGTAACGGAGCACAGAAGAGTAGCCACCACGACGGTACAAGGAGAAGGCAAAGACTCAAAGTTGAAGTCAACACAGAACTCACCAAAGCGATACAACAAAAAGCCAGCGCCAGCCGGAGACGAAGCGAGAGCGAATGAGATTGAGATTGAGAGCGAGAGCAAGTGCAGAGAGATGCCTGTGCGAATTTGGCAAAATGTACATGAACGAGTTGATATGTGAGTACTCGTATGTATATAAATAACGGGCTTGGCCATGCGTTGTGTTGAATGAGACACGGAGTGGGATGCAATGACGAAAATGGCAACAAAAATGAGTAGCTGTGGGTACTGTGTAGTACTGAAGTTTGGATGTAGGGTGGGTGGGCGATGTTGGGTAGCAAGTCAGTGAAACAACATGACACTGAATTGGCTGACTGAGCGGTGAGTGTAGAGTAGTGATACAGACTAGAGAGCACCGATGAATGTTCAATTTGCTGTTCCAATAGATTGGTGCTTGTTGGTTGTTTCAAAGAGGAAACTCGAAGGGGTTGTTGAATGGTGTTTGACAAACTAGAAACGAATTTGTTGAATCGTATGTGTAGTGCTGTCGGGTGTCATTTTAATGCGGGACGCCCATGGCCCCAGCTAGAGGAGCTAGAGAAATGAAGCTATTCATCAATAACTGGAAATTGGAAGTGAGAGCGAAGTTCTTATTAGATCCGGGCACATTCTTCACAATTTTAGTTTTCGAAGTTAGATACAAATTGTTATGATAGTTTTCATCGATATCACTTTGTCCGGACAAATTTTGGGAGGGGGTGGCTGGGAGTGAACGGTTAGAGTTAGCACTGATCAGCGTCAATTTGAAGATGCCCAGTACTGCAACTATTTTGCTATTTGACCTCTTCGTGGTAGCTGCCGGACACTGGTCTCGTTTAACCGAATTAAAAACGTTAGCCATATCTTGCACAAGATTTTGGACTTATGAAAGCTGTCCGCATGATAGGTGCCGCGTTTGCTCACACGGGACAGCAAGCGCAAACGTGAGACCACTTCAAAGACAGGCTTGGCCCTGTCGATGAGACATGAATTCATTGGTGCCCACCAGAGACCAAAGAACAATCGAAACAATGGGTCTTACCTAGTGAATGTGCTCCAAAGAAGGTGAAGACAGTGCCTTCGGCCGAAAAGGTGATGGCCACGATTTTTGAGAACGCGTTGATCCGCGTTGACTAATTGGTGAAGGGAAAAACAATCACAGGAGCCGATTAAACCGAACAATTATTGGACCGATTCAACGCCTATTTGAGGAAAAAACGACCAGAAAAAACGAGAAGAAAAACGTGTTTTCCCACCAAGATAACGCACCGGCTCACACCTTCGCAGTCCCCACAGCCAAGTTGGTCGAATTGGACTACGAATTGATCCCCCATCCTCCGTATTCTCCGGATTCGGCTCCCTGTAATTTCTTTCTGTTTCCAAACCTTAAAAGATCGTTCGCCGGAAAGAAGTACGGATCGAACGAGATAGTAATAGCCGCAGCGGAGAAGTAACTATTTTGTAGTGCTCGACTACAGATATCACCGTGGTTCTGGAAATGTGGTAGAATGGGCTGGGAAAAAGGAGAATGGAAAATTGGAACATATGGTAAGTACATATACTTACAAACAGCATCTATTTGGTGCAGATTTGGCGTTTACATCTGTAAATATTTATTTTTAAATAGATGGGAAATACAAATCACAGAAATAAGAAAAAAAAACTAATATCTTCAATAGGTCTTGGCTTTAAATGTAAAGTAAAAAACTTTTTTTTTTTAATTTTGGCAAGCGCCTGCCTAACAGTTGTTGACATACGCTTAGCGGATAACTCGTAAAGACTGTTTTTTTTTTTTTTAACATTTACAGCTATGGAACCATTACAAATCATGAACTTAGATAATTCTGGAATTTTGAGTTTTGAATTTTGAACATTCAAAACCATAAAACTAAGTATTCGTTTTTCCTTATTTCTGTGATTTTTAAAAGTCCGTTTATAACCAAAAACCAGATGACCGCGAAAGTAAAAATTTAGCTAAATTTTTTACCTCTAATCGTAAGTACCAGTGGTCAGAGTCACGCAAAATAATATTTCGAACGCTATAAACAGGTTTTTGTTATTGGCAAAATAATAAAAAAAAAATAATTGGTGTTGCCTCAAATTCAAATGGCCTTATGACGTTTTCACATAGCGACATAAGCCCATACCTCGAAATGTGGTCTATACGATTTTGAGATTTGGCCTTATATCCTTCGGCCTTATGTCACGGCACCGATTGCCACTGCCTAAACGAAAAATAACGACAGAGAGGCCAAACGAATCCAATCCGACGGTATCACTCCCATGACGACGGAAGCAAAGGAAGTCCGAGCAGTCGACAAGGCTCTACAAAGCAATATACTGGGAAGACGTCAATCTCAACCACCTTAGTGTTGAGCAAATGGCTCAAATAAATAAGGGAGTTATCGATGTTTCGATTGAGCTAGACGAAGCCGTCTTTTGACGCCTCTACAATCAGGGCTGCCTCGGTTGTATTCGTTTCTCAAAAAATGAGGAGAAATCCGATCTGAACGTGATGTTAGTGTAAGAGAATTAATTTCCGAAACCACACATCATAAGCGGGTACTATCCGCAAAGTATCTGCCTAGTTGGTGGGAAAATTATTACGTCCTTGGAAGCACAGAACTCAGGTCTACATATCAGAACCTCGATAGTCTTGTAAAAAATGGAAGAGAAAGATTTCGTGCACATAATAATAATAATAATGGCAGCGGAATGCATTGCAATACTTCGTGTGCGCCTCATCCTTGTTCCCCGGAGACATAGATGCGATTCCTCGTGTTCATGTACTAGATCTGATCGAACAGCGTTCTGATTTATGTTGCAGGAGTGTGTAGAACGAATGGTTAGTACTTGTATTATTCCATTGGAACATGCGTTGGAAAGCTACTGTCATTGTACGTCATTTCAGTATATGTCATTCATTTGAAGCGTAAACAACAATAATTTTTTTTCACTCAAATATGTCGAACTTGCCTGAAAAAGTGTTTTTGCGGGGAGTTCTTCTTCATTATTTTAATATGAAGAAAACTGCTGCCGAAAGTCATCGTATTTTGGTGGAAGTTTATGGTGAACATGCGCTAGCTAAGCGAACATGCCAAAAGTGGTTTGCATGATTTTGGCTTGGAAGACGACGAACGTCCTGGGCAGACAAAAAAGTTTGAAGACGAAGAACTGGAAGCATTACTCTATGAAGATTGTTGCCAAACACAAGAAGAGCTCGCAGAATCTTTGGCTGTCACTCAAGTAGCCATTTCAAAACGTTTAAAAGCAGCTGGATATATTCAAAAGAAAGGAAATTGGGTTCCACATGAACTCAAGCCGAGAGACGTCTTGCACGTTTTGCACAAAAGGAAGTCATTTTTGCATCGGATTGTTACTGGTGATGAAAAATGGATCCATTACGACGACCTCAAGCGCAAAATATCATATGTGAAACCCGGCCAACCAACCAAATCAACGGCAAAGACGAATATCCATGGCGCGAAGGTAATGCTCTGTATTTGGTGGGATCAGATGCGTGTGCTGTATTACGAGCTGCTGAAACCGGGTGAAACCATCAATGGACAACGCTACCGAACACAATTAATCCGTTTGAAGAGAGCAGTAGCCGAAAAACGCCCGGAATATGCGACCAGACACGAGGCAATAATTTTCCATCATGACAACGGTCGGCCCCACCTTGCTATTCCGATTAAGAACTATTTGGAAAACAGTGGATGGGAAGTCTTACCCCATCCGCCTTATAGCCCAGACCTCGCCCCTTCTGACTACCATTTGTTCCAGTCGATGCAGAACGCCCTCACTGAAATACGGTTCACGTCAGAGCAGAATATCAATAATTGGCTTCATTCATTCTTGGCTGCCAAGCTAAAACAGTTCTTTTGGGATGTGATCCACAAATTGCCATAAAGATGGGAAAAAGTCTAAGCTTCAGATGGGCAATACCTTGAATAATACTATTGTACATGTTTTTCTTAAATAAACGTTAAAATTTTGGAAAAAAAACCGCACGAATTAAAATATATACCCAATACATAAAATAAAAGTAAAATAAACAACATGGATCATTTATTTATTTCACAGTTTCCAAGATCTGCAGAGTGGGAAGAAATCGCTCGGCATTTTTATTACAAATGGGATTTCCCTAATTGTTTGGGGGCTGTGGACGGCAAACATATTTCAATTGTGCATCCTATAAATAGTGGATTATATTTTTATAATTATAAAAGATATTACAGCATTGTCCTATTGGCTATTGTAAATGCTCTATACGAATTTATATACTGCAACGTTGGAACTAACGGCAAAGTTTCCGACGGAGGAGTAATAGATTATACAGATTTTATGAAGATCTTGTTAACAATTGTCTTAAAATACCACCACCGAAAAGCCCCAACAATTACGATTCTACAATTCCATAAGCATTTATTAGCGACGAAGCGTTTCGGCTGCGGAAAGATATGATTAAACCCTTTTGAAGACAAGATTTAAATGAAGATAGGGAATATTTTAATAAGAAGCTTTCCATTGCACTACAAGTTGTAGAAATCGCATTTGGCATTCTCTCGTCGCGATTCAGGGTTTTCCATACAAATATTAATTTTTCCTTGGAAAACATCGACTATGTCGTTTTAGCAAGCTGTGCATTGCACATCTACCTCAGGAGGCGGAACTTGAACTACATTGACGGATCTGCAATACAACTTCCAAACGAACGCACAGATCGACTGAGTAGTACACCTAACCGACGGGTTGGCTTGGAAGGAAAAACTGTTCGTGACCAATTTTTACAGTATTTTATTCAAACAAGAAATAATTAACTCAACTAAAATAAAATTCAATTCATATTATAATAATAAAAAAAAAACACTTAATCTTCTTCGGATGTCCGGATTCATGTCTTGCATTTTTTGCTGAATATTTCTCTCTTGTTCAACTTCTCATATAAGGCGAATTTGTTTTGCTCTCCCAACTTTAGCTTCAAAAATTGCGTGGTTTATTATTTTTTTAACATAAATTTTGGCTTCTTTCGGCAACGACCTTAATTCACAAGCAACATTTTTACCATATATGTCGCAATCATCTTCTTTATTTGAATTCAATTTTTATTGCACTTGTTGCAATACAGCTTGGGCTTGCTCTACACCCGTATTCTTAGCTCGCCTTTTACGGGAAAATAGTGTTCTTTGCTCAGTTTCTAGCGTGACTGAAGGACTGCTAACGTCAGCATACAACTGAAATTTTGTGGTATTTAAAATTTAATTCTATTTGTACACAAAAAAACTTACGTTTTCTTTGGACGCCAAATCTGGTAAACTAGAACCAACGGAAGCTGAACTTCTGCTGCTCAATCCACTTCTCGGCATTTCGTGATCTGTCAAGAACAACAACTCATTGAAGTACCATAAAGATGGCTGGTAAATATTAACCTTCCCTGCTCCTGACATTTTGGAGTTCTTGATTTTCTTTAATTCAGCCCGAAAATTTGTTTTTAACTGTTCCAACTTTAACATTTTTATCAATTTCTAATAATTTCGCCCACTATTTCTCATATGACTTTTGTTTCAAATCTTTGTTCATATATTCAGATGATTTCACTTTCCACAAACACTCATTTTGGCGATATATTTGGATAAATTCACTTAAAAATTCTCTTGAACATTGTTGAAAATCAGACATTTTGATGCTATTTCCCAAATAAAAGCATTGACACGTAATATGGATTTAGCCTACAAATGATGAATGTAATGTCAATGAAATTTGACGAAAATCAAATCAGTTTTGGTTTTCATCCATGTAGTAAGGTTACTTAAGAAGAACATTGAATATAACACAAACGATCAATATTACTTGAATGACGACTCATTAATTAAGACTCATAGTTTTTTATTTATCTTTTTCGTAAAGCCGGAACAAGCTGCGTTCGCAAGGTCAAAACTGGTGATTATAGATGATGCTGCTCTGATAGTGAGAGCATTTTCAATTTCATTGTCTTTTATATGTTTTTATTACCTTTTCCGCATTCTAGTCTTCGTCTTGAAAGAAGTAGCTGCAGAAACAACCGTTCGAGCAGTGTGGGCTGATGTCCACTACAAAGCAGCCAGCAACATAACCTACTGACAGTGGCAAAACTGTCAGTGAAAGGGAACTAAGACCAACATAATTAATATTAAAAAAAAAATCACTTTTCGTTCAGTAAATATTTTTAATATAATAATTTCATCAAAAATGTACATTACATTTTTTTATTAAAGCAATTTATATTGCCACTCTAGTTCACCCTCTTTGATGAAGTACGTTTTGAACTCATTCAGTACATCTTTGGCTTCGAGTAGAGTATCAGGGCTTGATCCTTCTAAATGATACAATGTACTGCCTTCAACATCCACATCACGTCGGCAATCATCCAAGATAAGTTCGACTATATCACTGTAATGATCAAATGAATTGCTCGGAGCATACTTCTATTTATCTGTTGTCATCAAGTATTGTAGTTGTTGAGCACACAACACGCAAGTGTAACTTTCTTTGACTTTTCGGCATCCAAATGTATGAACTTTCGCATCACTCGGAAACGTGCCGACATAATACTGAAAACATTTTCGATAACATAACGGGTGCGGCTCAATCGATAATTGAATACTCGCTGCACCATTGAGAGACCGCATCGGCTTCATGGTTTCAATATGTTCGGGAGCAAAACGAACGCATCATCTGGAACGAGTTCAAACGGAACAGGCAATTTTCTATTGGGTGGTGATTTGTGCTTTTTGGCAAAGCCTTACAAATGTGCACTTGACCATCATCGGAAAATCACCTATTGCGCCCGACGACGATGCACAGCAGCTTGTATTCCGCATCGGCAGTGACCAACAATACATACAATGCTCTGTTTTTTTTTTTTAATAATTAGGGTACGCTCAAGGGATTTGAGTACCCCTAAAATGTTTACACATAGGGCTGGCGAAGGATAATCAGGGAGGAAGGAAAGAGAAATAACAATGTACATTGGTCTTAAATGTTTGCAAGTTATAACGAATAGGAAATAGAGAGCACGGCAGGACATTCCATAAGCGAGTTGTATGGCTTAGGAATGAATCACGATATTTCAGAGTAGGTACGCCCGAAAGTGGACTTGAGAGTATTGAGCATTTATAACGAGACGGGTGTTGCGGTTAAAAGTTTGAAAGGACGGAATGCTACTGGCAATTTCGGTGGAGAACTGGTCGTGAAAATAACGCTACAATTTTAGACAGGAGATGTAACGCCGGTGTTTGAGGGTCTTGAATAACTGTGTAAAATTGGCATCACAGTTTCATCGCATGATTTTAGATTCTATGCAGCATGTGCAAAGAGGTACCTGACCAGATTTGACATTAAACTCCAATTTTGGGCAGATAAATGCCTTCCATATTGCGGCCAAATTGGAGGTGGTGAACTATTTACATCGCTTGAGAAAACCTAGAATTTGTCAATAACACACATTCCGAAAATGGAATGTTTTTCAATTTTGACGATGCAAGTGTCATTCATGCAAACTGGGTTGGTGTTTAAATTTCGCTTTAACAACAGACAGCATTGTGTTTTAGAAGCATTCAATTCCATTGTGGTAATAGATTAGTTATGCTGCTAATATCAGAATTTAATGAACTTAACATACGCTACCGTTCCCTTGTTCCCCTTGCCGGGAACAAATATGAAAAGCACAGAGTACTGTCATTAGCAAAGGAATAGATTGGATTATAAGTAGCAGATAAGTGATCAATAATGAAAATTAAAAAGAGTGTCGGAAACAGAACGAAACCCTGGGGCACACCAGCGTTTATTTTGTGAATATCAGACTTGCAACCATCCAAAACAACTTAAATTGAACGTCCGGAAAGGTAATATCTAATCCATTGAAGAAGAGAGTCATCGATCCTAATTCCAAACTCTGTCTAATGATTTAGAAATATCAAGTGCAACTATTTTGCTTTCGCCAGATTGTTGTCCGCCTTTGTTCCACTTTTCGGTGAGGCATGCGATTAAATCACCAGCGGACCTGTTGCTACGAAAACCATCTTGCCGGTCATTGCGAAGTTTTCGCGTTTCGAGATATTTCATGATCTGATAGTTAGCGCTTCCATAATCTTGAAAAGAAGGGACATAAGTACAAGAGGTCTTTAGGAAAAGAGCGAAAAAGATTCGGCATTTTTATGGACGGGCTGGACAACTGCAGTTGTCGATCTGCACGGAAAGAGACCTAGAGAGTGGGTGGCCGTGGCTCAAGTTGTAGTGTATTGGCTTCCCAATCGGATACCAGCCGTGCTTCAAAGTCGTTTTTTTTAACAACTATACTCTTGCGAGATGAATGGTTGCCTAAAATAAAACAAGTCAAAATTACACTAATAATTTAGTCTTCCCATTAAATGCTGGATGCCACCCATGGAGTGAAATTACTAGTGAGCCCAAACATCTTTTTCTCTTTCCAATTTTCCGAAAAACTTAACACGTGCTCCGGCATTTTAAGAGAAGTCTACCCTCTTTAGTGTTAAATTCTTTTCTTTGTAAAAAAAAGAAAAGTGGGGTTGATGAAAAATCTTACGCAGTAGTTTTGCCAGCGATGGAGAACATCTCTTCAGAAGATGGAGAGATATACCATCTGGACCAGTGGATTTGTGTAAATTGAGATCTTTAAGTCCTCTTGCTACTATACGAGTTCGAAAATGGATTTGTTCCATTGAAGATTCGATGCACTCAAGTGTAAATGGGGGCAAATCACAATCTGGAAGTGTAGAACTGGCCGGAAAATCTGCAGCAAGGAGATTGGCCTTGTCCAAAGAGCTGAGAGCTAAAATGTTATTGTAAATGAGAGTTGGGATTGAGAATGAGGCAAAATTTCTAATGTTTTTGACGAGCATGACAACAATTTTATTACAATTGGGACATTGTAGTATTTTTTTGCTCAGGAGCTGGCTTTACAAAATTTCTGGCTGGAAATGTTTTCGGTTTTCCTCAGTGGGGTTGATCTTGTAGGACCGAAAAAACATTTCTCTAACCCTGACAGCTACTTTACAACTCGAGTCGTACCATAGCTTTCCTTTTGGTTTGATACTCTTCATCCGATGAGGGATAAATGATTTCATACCAAAGAGAATGGTGTCTGTGAGCATATCAGCAGCAGCATCTACGTCGTTATCGAGGACACATAATGACCCGTTAAGATTTCTAAAGAAGCTGTTATTGGCTTTCTCGTATTGTCATACGGTTCTTTCAGGAATATTTTCTCTAACTGTGTGGTCGATGTGCGAAAAATTAACTGATATGACACAGTGGTCCGAGCCTAGAGGGGATAGTACATTGACCTTGTATTTATCAGGGTGAGAAACAAGCTGGGTTAAGTTGTTTTCCGCAGCGAAGAAGATCTTCTTCGATTGTTGTCTGTTCAGAATGTCGAAATCCACCCAGAATTGTGTATATTGAAGTCGCCTGTAAGAACGAATTCAGTATAAGGATACAGGGATACAATTCTTTGAATGGAGTCAGACAGTGCATCGAACTCGTTAAAGGTCGAATTGCTGTCCAGTGTGAGGCTTCTGTAATTAAAACAGTAGTGGACAACTTGCTTACGGCGATGGATCATTTTCTGTGCATTTGTGTGTACCTATATTGGATTAGGTAATGAAACGAATTTACTTGAAATTATTTGTCCACGAGCACTTTGTGACAAAGAAGTGAGGAGCAGATATCGCATTGATCGAAAATGTATCGCAGACACAAGTCGTTTTAGTATTTAACATATCTCATCAAATACTGCACTTCGCTTAGTGCAGCAAAAAAAAATTTTTTTTTTTTAATATCTCTGATAATGCCACTCAACGGATCCGCCAATTTTTTTGTAAACAAACATTTGCCAATCATGTGAGCTGACAATTTTCAATTTGACAACGTTATCAGGCAAAGTTTTGCTCACCCAACTATCTGCCAATGAAATTGTCAGAGTTTGGGACAGAATCTGGCAACCGTATGAACTGACAAATTAGCAATGTATGCTCAACTAAGCTCTTGAAGATAATTTATTATGGCATTTTCCATTCCAAGTTACAAAATGGTATTGCTTGTTGGGGCGCAACCTCTGTTGCTTTTACAGAAATCGTCGTAAATCTTGTAGACATCTTAGTTTTCTTTTGTTTTGCGCTATAAAAATTCTTCCGGTGCTTCATTTGTATTGTTTTAAGGTTCTAAAATTATTCTATTTAATGTCTGGCAATCGTAATTTCTCGTTACAATCTTTGTGGTAATCTTTTTAACGTCTTATCAGTACCCAATTAGCGTACCACTGTTCACCGTAATTTTTTTCTGTTTTGTCTTATCGGTTATTTAAAGAAGTGTTCTGGTATAGAATTTTGTAAAAAAAATCCATTTTTTGCATACTTTCAAGGTATATACTTGAATATACCCTCCAAAGGAAATTTTAAGATTCCAATTATTTACGAAATTATAGCTGCTTTATTGGCGCTGCAACTAGACCGGACCTGCCGGATCGAATCGAACAATAGATGGTAGATGTTCCCCAACTACCTGCAGGTGAGAATTTCCCCCATAAAAAGGCTTTGTACTCCGTATTGACTTAGATATCTATTAATCGAAGATTATTGTAACGTATTTTGTTGAAATCTTTTCATGTTTAGTGTTCAGTTCAGATAAGTTTAGTTTCAATCTCCAAGCAACAAAGACGTACGTGCTCTGGTGAACTAATGAACTAACTTTTTCTACGGTTTGGCTATTCGTCGGAGCCCACATTCAATTGAGAATATGAAGAACGAAGTATGGGCAACTTATTATGATAAAAGTTCAACCGATGAAAATCCACAACACATGCTGTAACACATGGTGTAAATGGCAAAAAGCAGTGGCCGAGAGTACGTTAGATGATTTTGTTCACGAAAATTCTGCTCTAAATGATGTGTTGAAAGTGTTTATGAAGATTTGTCGAAAGAGAGTTTATTACATCGATGTTTGGGCACAGAAACTCTAATTAATAATGAATCGGTCAATTCAATAATCTGGACATTTGCACCAAAACATATTCATGCAGAAACGCAGACGATTGAAATTGCTAACTATGCTAACTAGCAGTTTGCCTTTTCATTTAAGGCCATTTACCAATTTTAAAAATTATGAAAATTATGGGTGTCACTATTGGCCCTGAGGCCCATACGTTCGCTTTCAAACGGAACGAAACTCGAATTGAGAGCTCTGAACTACGAGCATTTGCTGCTTCTAAAGAAACTAGAACTAGCCCAGCAGAAAGATTTTCGAAAAGATTTCCGGTGTTAACTGTTCGCATTCTTTTCGAATATTTTCATGAAGGGCTGCGATTGTCTGAGGCTTGTTGGCATAAACCTGCGACTTCAAGTAGCCCCAAAGAAAGAGGTCTGGGATGGTTAAATCGGGAGATCTTACTTGCCATGCCAAATAGTCAAAATGGGAGATTACGCGACCAGGAAATACTTCCTTCACAGTATCCATTGTGGCTCGTGCTGTGTGTGCGGTTGCACCGTCTTGTTGAAACCACTTTTTCTCTAAGCCCTACTCATCCAATTCCGACAGTAAGAAGTCGTTAATCATGGCCATGTAGCGTTCGTCGGTAACAGTGACCTCCCTTCCTCCCGCGTGAACGCCGCACCACACAGTGGTTTTGAGTGGATGTAATTGCTCTTCGTGTATAGGTAATACGCCGATTTTCAGTGCCCCAGAAACGAAGATTTTGCCGCTTAAGTGGAAATGCGCATCGTCGCTCATGATGATTTTCTATACAAAATCGTCCTCTTCGTTATAGAAATTGAGGATGGCTTTACAGTAATTCACACGCGACCGACGTCCAGGAGCCAATAACTGATGTAGTGTTTGCATGTGTAAGTATTTCACTAAAATTCGCAGTCTGGTGATGCTCAATTGCGTGGCACGTCGTCTAGTTAATATTTCTTCGCTCTCAGCGACATCGGCAGCTGCAGCCGCGATATTTTCGGCTGAACGACCAGTCCGGTGGCGGCTACGCTCTGCATGTTCTTCTGTGGTTCTACTCTCTTTGAGTCGACTAGATAAGCTCCGGAATGTTTGCCCAGTTGGCGCGACACGATTAGGAAATCGACGTCGAAATTCACGCTGCGCTAACACTACCGACCGATTATCGACAAAAATTAGATCAATTGCTTATCTGTTTGTATACTGCAGCTGTCTAGTTCACAAATGTCAAATATGATTGACGTACGACGCCATTCGCAAAAATTATATTGTACCATCTTCCAATAGGTAAAATATTCTACAGAAATTAGGGAACTTATATTAGAAAAGAGATGAGCTCGCAGAAAATGGCAAATGATAAGATATCTTGGCGATAAAGCTATATTCGATAAACCAAATAACCAACTTAAGAAATGTATCGGTGTTTTTAAAAACAGATTACTTAGCAAATACCTCTGTTATTTATCTGCTGACAAAGCCAGATACTACTCCCTTTGGAAGGCTGCTAAATATTTAAAAAGACCTCAAGCGCAAGATCCCCTATTAAAAACATCTGATGGGAAATGGATCGGCGATCCAAAAGAAAAGACCCAACTTTTTTCGGGGCATCTGACAAATATCTTTAAATCTTTCCCACCTAGCGTGGCAGACGAACGTTTTGAATACTTACATAAAGTAGATGAAGACATTATCCCTTCTCCTTGAAACATAAACCCTTATGTTTCGCTAAAAGAGACCACAACATTTATTCATAAACTTTCTAACAGAAAATCACCAGTTTATGATCTGATAACTGCCCAAAACCTGAAAGAATCACTATATAATGTTAAAGCTTATGCTTATAATAAATGCTTGCTTTCAGCAAAGATATGTTCCACATCACTGGAAGATAGCAGAGATTATTGTTATACCTAAACAAGCTAAACCTCTAACGAAAGTTTCTTCTTACCGATTAATCTCACGGTTACCGGTGTTATCAAAAAAGTTTTAAAAACTGCTCCTTAAAAGACTAGATGAAATCATAGAGCAAAGAAGGCTTATTCCCACCCATCAGTTTGGGTTTAGAAGTAGGCACTCGACAAAAGACCAGGTTCATCGTATTACTAATGAGAAGAAACAAGTTTGTTCTAAATACTAAATCCTTATATAGCAGATAATTTTTTTAGAGTTCGCTATGGCCCAGCGTATTCTGAACTTAAAGATATACAAGCAGGTGTTCCACAGGGAAGGGTTCTACGACACACCCTGTATATATTATATAAAAGAGATACTCGAATACGAGTGATACAATGATTGCAACATTTGCCGATGACACTGCTATTCTACCAACTGATGGATGCTTAGCCACGCATGCTTAGCAACAAAAAAACTACAAAATTCAGCTGACGAGATATGTGATTGGATGTGACGATGGCGAATTAAACTTAATGAGTCAAAGTTCACCTATATCAATTTCGCAAATAAGAAAATAACGAATGTTCCTTTAGTTATAAAAAACCGAGTATTTCCTTATTCTAACACAGCTAAGTATCTAGGTATGAATCTGGATGTAAAACTGAGATGGAAGGACCATGTTAAAAAGAAGGTAGAAGAGCTTAATATCAGACATAGAAAACTTTATTAGTTGTTGGGACAAAATTCAGATATGTCCACTGAAAATAAAATTTTATTATAAAGGGTGATTCATCGTAAGGTTTGATTTATAATGTAAAACAAAATACATAGATTTGAAATCGAACTTAAAATTTTTATTATCGGTTAAAAGAACAATTCATGGCATCTACTTTTCAAAAATGATATCATATCAATATTGGCCACGATTACGTTTGAGGTGGTCCATTCCAAAGATCCAATTTTGGGCGAATCGTTTGAGCATAGCGACTGGTATCTCGCGGATAACACTAGCAATGTTGGTTTGCAAGGCGTCTATCGTAGCTGGCTTATATCTGAAGATCTGAGACTTTACATATCGCCAGAGAAAATAGTCCAAAGGTAGCAAAACGTGAAATAAAGTGCTCACCAAAATGATTTCTCAACAAGTCCATTGTTTCACGCGCTTTATGGCTCGTAGCGCCGTCTTGTTGAAAGCAGAGCTCACCGAGACCATGTGCTTGAATTTCAGGAAGCACATAGTCCGTTAACATAGCGCGATAACGGTAACCATTCACAGTAACATTCTGATTTGCCTCATTTTTGAAGAAGTATGGACCAATGATTCCACCAGCCCATAAACCACACCATACCGATGTTTTTAATGGATGTAATGTTTGCTCGTGGTACTCCTCGAGTTGCTCATCAGCCCACACATGGCAATTTTGTTTATTTACTAATCCATTGAGCCAGAAATGGGCTTCATCACTGAAAAAAATTTCACGGCAAAACACCGGACTTTCATTGAGTTTTTCCAGAGCCCATTCACTGAAAATATGACGCAAATTCAAGTCGCCTGGCTTCAATTCCTGCACAAGTTGAATTTTGTACGCTTTTAGGCTGAGGTCCTCACGTAAAATACGCCAAGTTGTCGAATACGCCAAGTTGTCGAATACGCCAAGTTGTCGAATACGCCAAGTTGTCAAAGACGCCAAATTGTCGAATACGCCAAGTTGTCGAATACGTCAAGTTGTCGAATACGCCAAGTAGTCGAATACGCCAAGTTGTCGAATATGCCAAGTTGTCGAATACGCCAAGTTGTCGAATACGCCAAGTTGTGGAATACGCCAAGTTGTCAAATACGCCAAGCCAAGCTGCTGAGAACGACGACGAATCAATTCGTCACGGTTTTCGCGTACACTCTCAGCTACAGCTGCTATTGTCTCTTCACCACATACTGGATACGGTCAAACCGGTCAATTATGCGCACCATAAGTTCCTCGAATCGCACAAAAAACATTTCTCACAGAACGCTGATTTCCATAATACAGCTGAACAATTTGTAGACGCTGTTGTGATGTGAGTCTTTCCATGATGACTTGCCAAACGATACTAAACAAAAGTGACAAAGCAGTTTGATAGGAGTCATATGTGATCTGTCAGAGAAAGCCTATTGAAAGTCAAACCTTACAATGAATCATCCCTTATAATCAGATACTAAAACCTGTTTGGACGTATGGCATCCAATTATGGGGTTGTACGGAGAAAACTAATGTACAAATAATACAAACCTTACAAAACAAAGTCTTTCGAGGGATAGTAAATGCCCAATGGTACATTAGAAATAATGACTTACATCGAGACTTGCAGATTGATTCTGTAGCCGATGTTATCAAAAGGTACGCAACTCGTCATATCGAGCGTTTGCAGATGCATAACAATCCTGAGGTGGAAGACGTCTTAAATGTACGAAATAGTATTCGTAGATTAAAAGGAACGAAACCACACGAACTTTTAATTTAAAAACTATGAGATCCGGTACTTAAACTATAATACTTTCTTTTTCTCTTTGATTGATCATGATATGGAGGCAGTTTTAGTGCGGTTAGAGTCCTACACTACTCTGGGTTGAAAATCCCCAGAGGGTCTTTTGAGATTTCCATCTTTAGTAAAAAGAAAGAATCTTCCAATAGGGTTATTATTTTGCGCCACCTGGTACATTTATAAAAATGGATCGTGGTTTGTTCGGATGCTTAAAACTTGAAAACGACTGGACCAAATTGGATACTTCCTTTTGCGGGTTTTTCCCAATTGCTAAGCGATGGTTTAGGAAAAAAGAAAAGTCGGAAAATTCTCAACACTGCGCCTACAGTATTGAAAATTCTCTAAATATGCTGTAGGCGCACATTTCGTTTATCAGTTCAATTCAAGTAGGCGGTCATTCCGTGGAAATCTGTGGATTATCAATTTTTGAGTGATATTATTGATTTTTCGATCATAAAAAAATGAGTTCTTTGTTTTTGTTTGTCGACGAAAACCCAAGCCCATTTCTATTGGAATAGATCGGTAACCGATTTGTTTTGTTTTTGCACCACCAGAGACATTTCACACGCTGCTTTCCTAATTCGAACCATTTCTTGCAAAACATCAAGATGCAAGTACAACGATTGCTTTCAAGTGACGTCAATTGGTGGTGAAATGGTAAAAAAACGAAATTACAATCCAACATTCAAGGTAATTTCACCAACTTAGCGTTGAATGCTAATACAGCAACACTAACATCACAAAATGCACTAACTAACCACACACGATACACGATACATCACGATATCTTGCTATCATGCTAAGAAAATACAGAATTCGCCTCCACCTATGCAGATTCATGGGCAAATTTTCCATTTTGCTGAATCGCTGTTGCCGCATCTAAATCAAGAATACAAATATCTCAAAATATACTTTCTTGGAGATTCACATGATGAAGTAAATCAACGTTGTGCTATCTTTCCGATGATCTATCCGATGATCACATCAGTGTCATAAAAGCGTTATTCCAGGATAAATCGCCCAAACTATATGGGGAGCTCTGAACGACATCCCTTCGATTTGGCTAAAAAGTGGTAGAAATACTCATTGGAGAGGTATGAATCATAAGGCAAAAAAAAGTTTTGCAGAATTCGATATAGTTTGCGTGTAACGGAACTTCAAAAATTGGCAAAAAATCAAAATGTATGCTTTCTTTTATATTTACCATAAAAAAATCATAATTTTGGCTCTGCTCATCAGAGTTTGATAAAATATACCAGGAAAAGGTGAACTTTCAAAGATTTGGAATAATTTTGATTTTCAAGGACGAAGGATATTCCAGAATATCCTTTTCACATGTATCCTTGAATAACTCAAAAAATGGTATTTTGTTCTTTTTTATTTTTTATATATTATAGAGAGATTCGTCCTCTATTTCCATTCCAAATTTCAAGTTGGGATCTCTATGGGTTCGGCCAAAATAATGTTTTATAGGCGGCTAAATCAAAAATACGGTGGATGCGACGTATGGACGACGTGGATGTAAGTCATTGATTTTATCCGTAGTTGCGATGCTCTTGTCCGCCGGTGCATTGTCTTGCCAAATTTTTTTTCGCTTCATGTGAGGCCGTTTTGATTTCGGCTTTCAATCGCTCCAATAATGCACATAAATACTCGCTGTTGATGGTTTTTCCTTTTTCGAGGTAGTCTACGAAGAGTATGCCATGTCAATCCCAGTAAACCGACGCCATAACCTTTCCGACCCATCGAGCCTCCTTCGGAACACTCGTGCCGGCTTCAGTCCATTGCCGGCCTCATTCTGTTATCTGGTGTGTAATAGTGGATCCAAGTTTCATCAACAGTGTTTTTGGTTAAGGCAGGATAACTTTTTCATATGCAGAATATTGCCCAAAATATGGCGTATGCGCTCAGTACTAATCGTTGTGGTATCTGCTAGCTCGCGCACCTTCACTTTCCGGTCAGCCAACACCATTTCATGTATTTTTTTGACATTTTCCTCTGTAACCGCATCGGAGGGCCTGCCGCTGCGGACTTGATCGGTAGTGGAGTTGCGGCCACCACGAAACTCTCGAAACAAATATTTGACGGTGTAATCTGACGGAGCATTAGCCCCATAATATTTATCCAACTTTTCTTTTGTTTCCTTCGCCGTTTTGACTCTCAAAAAATAATGTTTTATGAGAGAACGAAAATCGTTTTTATCCATACTGAACATGATGCCAAACACGTCAACAACAATCAAGTGTCAAAACAAAACTAAAGACAATATCGCACTGAAATTTGGCATGTCTACCTAAATATGAACCTATTTTGCAGTAGCAGCGTCAAGGAGGTTACTTTTCACCCCACCTAGTACATAAGTACATAGCTTTTTTTTTCGAAAAAAACGTCACTGTGCTTGTTTTATTTCTTCAATGACTAGTAACTGCACATTTCCCTTTTTTGAGGATTTTAGAAGTTAGGCTTAATTTATTTGCACTCACTTGATGTCAACCTGTCGTGAGCTCGGGATTTATTTTAGATTGTATCGTAATAAGAGTTGTGAGTAATATAAATTTATAATGAATGCTTTTGTGTGGAAAACGTGCTCCAATCCTCTGGATTTACCACCTCATGAACCCCGTGCTCGAGATTTGCGGCCTGTACGAACATGGATGGTTACGATGCAACCAAAATTGAACACAAAGTTGGTAATTTGCTCTATGTGAGTCAGACCCGAAATTCTGATGCAACGCTATCATTGCTAGAGGTTGAAGATCAAATTGAAGTTGATGAAATGTATTTCGATAAAGACATTGCATTCAATTTGATTAATGAATGCATACAGTATATTGGAGAAGATACATTTGAAAAGAGAAGACTTAGTGACTTAAAATATGTGTAGTCAAAATTGAAAAATTCTATGTTGAAAATTGCAGAGAAAGTTTTCTCTGTTACTATTGATAATGATAAAGATAATTCCACAGAAGAAGAATATTTCGCAGGGAAAATAAAAGAAAATTTTTATTAAACAACAAGCAAAGACACCAAACTTGTTTTGTTGTCTTTACTTTCAAGAGAATAGAGCGTCGACAAAATTATAGAAGGATCGACACGTTATATGATCAAGAGATCTAGAAAACTTCAAGAAGATCAAAGCGTTCCATCAACTTATGGGAAAAGCGTAGATGCTGATATCAAGCAATTGGTAGAAAGTTTTTACTGTGGAGACGATATCAGCCGTTTAATGCCAGAAAAAAAGGACTACGTATCTATAAAGGTAACAAAAATTTATTTTCTCAATTTTAAAAATAAGACTTTTTGCTTTTTTGTTAAATTGAAAATCAGAAAAATAACATTTTCAAAAACGGGTGGTTCTGGCTAACCTTAGTTCAAAGAAGTTCATTGTAATGTTGTAATTGTAATTGGATTTTCCAAATTTGCGTCGGTAAGACTAAAGAACTGCATTTTGGCTGGGGCAGCAGGAACTCATTCCGTGTGTGTTTGCACCATCCATCAAAATATCAAACTCATGTTTGAGGGTAACAATATATTAAGGCTGATAGAAAACGAAGATAAGCATCTCAATGACAGCAGAGCCTGCTTAGCTTTGGTAATTTGTAACCCGCCTGATATAAATTGTTACTTGGGCAAATGCCTTAATTGCCCAAACTATGTATTCTAAATTAGGGAGAATCTTTGACACTGCTTTTAGTAATCACTTCATAAAAGACGTAACATACTATCAGTGGACCCACACAGACCGATCAAAATTGGAAGTGAGAATTGAAAACTCTGAGGATTTCATTCAGAGCTTTTTGAAACGGCTTGGTGTTTTCATTCGTCATTTTTTATAACTGAATAACAAAACAATCAAAACTCTCTTAACGAAAACGGACATACTTTTATTGGACTTTTCCGAAAATTATGGCTTTGTTGTGCAAGATGCAGTGCAGGGATACCACTGGACTAACGAACAGGCAATATATTACCGAAAACAGGTGGATGATATTAAAAATTAAAGTTTTGTTGTAATCAGTGACTGCTTAAAACGCCATCTCTTAGAGTTCCTGCACAAGAAATGCCAACACTTTAAGAAAATTATTTATTTCTCCGATCTGCTGCGCAGTACAAAAACAGAATGAATTTTTTTAATTTAACATTGCATGAACAGGATTTTGGAGTGAATGCTGAATGGAACTTCTTTGCGACCTCTCATGGTAAGAGCGCATGCGATGGACTTGGTGGTACAATAAAAAGACCGTATAGGGAATACATAAGAACTCCCTTCAAGCAACTGAAAATATAAAGAATATGGATTTTTCGTACGTGACCACACAGGCGTATAATGAAAAAAAATTATTGATGAAATCGAGATTTTCTAATTTAAGAATTGTGCCGGAAACAAGAAAACTTCATCACATTTCTTCTGTTTCACAAGGAATAATTAAAGGAAAATATTTTTTCTTCCTTTTCATCGGAAGAATATGTATATACTCTTAAAAGATAATAAATAATGATTTTTTTAGTTTTTAAGGTATCCCAAGGACCCAGTGTGACTTTTTTGTTTTTTTAATGAAAATATTTATTTATTACAGAATATTTAGTCAATATAAATAGAGGACGAATCTCTTTATAACATATAGGGTTTTCTAATAACGACTTGACAACTTTTTTTTAAATAAAAGGCAAATCATTTGAGATATTTCAAAAACTTTATTATTGGCTTGAAGTACAATCAAAACATTTATGAATGGAACTCGACTTCGTTCATATGGCCATCACGGGCACGTTTGCAGCGGTCGATTCGTTGGAAACAATTTTCAACGACTCGGCTACACATTTCGGCCGAAACGGCCGCTATTTCGCGTTCAATGTATTAGATTTTTTATAAATATACCATATGCATTCGAGAAACTTTTATTATGTGTTTCGAAATTTTTGTTAATAAGGATGATGCAGATTCTTCTCTCTGGTAGTTCCAATTCCTTGGCCATGCTTGGAGATATCGTAAGCTAAACTGAAAACGCAAATGTTAAGATCGGTCTTATCATAATTTTATATAGGCGGATTCATCGTTATTTATTTATGATGTAAAATAAAACACATAAATTTGAAAGTGAACTTAAAATTTTTATTATCGTTTAAAAGAACAATTCATGGCATTAACTTTTTAAGAATGATGTCATGTAAATATTGGTCATGACTACGTCTGAGGTGGTCCATTTCGAAGAGCCAAATTTGGGCAACTAGTTCGAGCATAGAGACTGGTATCTCGCGGATAACGAGAGCAATGTTGGCACCTAAGGAGTCAATCGTAGCTGGCTTATACCTGAAGGTCTGAGACTTTACATATCGCCAGCGAAAATAGTCTAAAGGTGTGATATCGCACGGTCTAGGCGGCCAATTTACCGTAGCAAAACGTGAAATTAAGTGCTCACCAAAATGATTTCTCAACAAGTCCATTGTTTCACGCGCTGTATGGCTCGTAGCGCCGTCTTGTTAAAACCAGAGCTCACTGAGACCATGTACTTGAATTCCAGAAAGCACATAGTCCGTTAACATGGCGCAATAACGGTTACCATTCACAGTAACATTCTGATTTGCCACATTTTTGAAGAAATATGGACCAATGATTCCACCAGCTCATAAGCCACACCAAACCGATGTTTTTAATGGATGTAATGGTAGCTCGTGGTACTCCTCGAGTTGCTCATCAGCCCAAACACGGCAATTTTGTTTATTTACTAATCCATTGAGCCAGAAATGGGCTTCATCACTGAACAAAATTTCACGATAAAACACCGGATTTTTTTTTTGAGTTTTTTGAGAACTCATTCACTGAAAATATGACACAAATTCAAGTCGCCTGGCTTCAATTCTTGCACAAGTTGAATTTTGCACGCTTTTAGGACGAGATCCTCACATAAAATACGCCAAGTTGTCGAATACGCCAAGCCAAGCAGCTGAGAACGACGACGAATCGATTCGTCACGGTCTTCACGTACACACTCAGCTACAGCTGCTATAGTCTCTTCACTACGTGCTAGATGTAGTTTAACCGGTCGAGTATCATCCTCTAACGTAAGCTGGGACTCAAATTTGCGAATGGTATTGGCAATAGTGGTTTCAGTAGGTCGATTATGCGCACCGTAGGTTCCTCCAATCGCACGAAAAACATTTCTCACAGAACGCTGTCTTTCGTAATATATATTAGTACAGATGAACAATTTTGGAGACGCTGTTGTGGTGTGAGTCTCTCTATGATGACTTGCCAAACGATACTGAACAAAAATGATAAAGTAGTTTGAGTCACGCGTGATCTGTCAAGAAAAGCCTACTGAAAATCAAACCTCAAGATGAATTACCCTATAGAATAAAAGTTTAACTTTTTTGTTGGTAAAATTATACTTCAGTAATGGCATAAGGATGTGAGAGGTATTTCGCACTAGATGAGCATGTTCATTAAATTTGAATAATGTGTTGAAAGTGATTCCGAGATACTTTATATATATATTTTTTTGAATAGTATGGGATGATTGCCTTAAGGAAGAGTTATATTTTTACTTTCTCTGACCGCACTCTCTTTGCATTTGCAGATGCATTCCGACTTTTGTTCCTTTATTTTGGTGCCGTTTGCATATAGAATAGCTTGTAAATGTAAAGTTTTTTCCGAAAAGAGAGTATGGGGAAAGTCTTGAAGAAACAAATTGTATAACCGAGGGCCTAAGATTAAGTCTTGAGCCACACCTCTTACCATAAGAGCTGTCTCAGATTTAGTTTATTGAATTTGACCGAAGAACGACTTGTCGGAAAGGAAGCTGATTATTAGATGTGTTATATGCTGTGAGTTGAAGTAACTTGTAGATCAACCCGTCTCTCCAGACAGTATAGAATGCTATCTCTACATGTAAAGAGCATGCTACGATGCAATTTTTATCGCTGAGGTTTCTTGAAACGTCACTGTATTCTTTAAGAAGAGCAGGCTCTGTCGAGTGTCTCTTCTTGAAGCCAAACTAAAGGTCTGGTTTAAATTCGATGTTGTTTTAGACGTATCTGTTTAGTTTTTTCCAAAATTAGTCTTTCAAAAATATTTTCTAGATTGGAAAATCGGTCTAAAATTATTAATGTCGAAATTATTGGGCTTTTTAACTAGAGGGATCAGTTTAGCGCAATTGTTGTATACTACTGTGAGAAAGTTAATAGCGGAGGGGAAGTTTTTTGATTACAAAATTGAAGATTCCTTCTGGACCAGTCGATTTTTTACTGTTTATTCCGCGGAGTCGTCCACAGGCGAAGTGAAATTGTATGACACGGGATGATTCAGCGAGGATTCGTTTGGGTTGAACGCGAATACCATATATGCTGTGGTATCGACATTCGACATATTTCACTTGTTAGGGACGGGTTGTAGCTCGGAGTTATTTCTTTGTAAACTTTCGTATTGTACATAGTCTTGGAAGGCCGGGATTACCTCTCCCTCGCTTGTGAACTGAACATCGTTAACTATAATCTCGCTGTAGCCGAATCTGTTCTTATTTCCCAAAAACCTGTGTGTTTCCTTAAACGGCTGACCGCCTGGATTGATTTTCGATAGACGAGAGGCGAATTTGGTATTCAGTCAAATCCTTACTATATCCTGAATGATTCGTCTAAGGAGTGAAATTCTGTTTGAAGGAGACCTATATTCAGGACTTATTTTGTTTTATGGTCTATGATAGATTTTCTTCAATTCCCGCTGCTAATTTGAATTAGCTCTGAAGAGGGTTTTTTTATTTTTCGGGAGAAGAGAGTATTTTTTGAATACAACGGAAGAAAATGACTCTTGTTGCGCTCTTATTGTTTCATTTATGATAATGTTAAAATTGTCTATATGCAAGTCAATCTCATCTACTGAGAGACGAGTATTGCCAGATGGGGTGAACTGCGCTAGTTTGGTATTTCCTTCTCTTCTGAACCTAAGACAGCGGGTGTTCTTGAAGGACATAACGTGATTCGCATCGGCAGATGTGATCTTTATGATCGCAATGATCTGAGAATGATGAGATGGACTCTAAGGTGTAGTTGGAGCAAAGGGTATTGATTAATTTTGTTGTGACTAAAAAGTGATCCAAAAATGACAAAGATCTTGGCAAGAAGGGACTTTGTGCCTTAAGTTTTATTTTTTCTAGATCCTCGAGGATTTTATGTTGTGGGCTGTTGCATGGGATATCTCTATCGTCAATATTGTATGAGTCAGTGAATGGCTTATGAATCTTAGTAAGCCTAGTTTCTTGAATGCATGCAATGGATATTTGGCTAGAAAGAAGAAGTTTAAAGAGTTCAATTCTTCAACTATGTTCAATTAATGACGCTATATTGTAAGTTAAAAGTTTTAAAGCCCCTATTTATCGCTGATCAGAAATTCGTTAAGGACGTTTAGATAGTTCATTTTCTTCTGAGATAGTGATTAAGTTGTGTTATATAAACTTTTAATAAAGTTTCTCTTTTGGATAATAGATTCGAAACCTAGATTCTAAATAGGGTTTTGGATGGGTCAAGGAATTAGTTTTAGACATTTTTTTCGTTGTCTTTTGGGGAGTTGTAAGAGATAGGGTGAGTCGTTGTCTCTATTTTATCTTTTTTGAAGAGGTCAGCGAATGAAATCTCTACAAGAAGCACTTTCTTTTCTTTTTTGGGGCAGATAGGCTTTATAGGATACACATTCTCTATAGTTGGCTGGATAACCCAACCCGCAATTTACGCATCGAGACTTTGTTTCCTCGCTGGGCATGTTGTTAAGAGGGTATTTTTTAGGCAGATGTTTACCGTCACATTTTACGTGGCGGAATATGCGGGCACATGTTTTGGGTAAAGTACCCCACATATTTATTACATGTGCGTGGATCTGTATGTGTTTGAGGCAATGTTTGAAGACTATGGGGCTGATGTCACACAGATCCAAATAAATTGAAAAAATTCAATTTTGTGGATTTTTACGCGAACAAGTATTGTATGAAGTTGTATGATGATTTTCTGGCTTTTTAGTCAATTAAATTAAAAAAATTAAACAATTTTTGACTGAATTTATAGAGGATTTCCGTTCCCAATTTTTGACTGAATTTATAGAGGTTTTCCGCTCCCAGTCTGCATTGTGGAAAAGTAAAAATGACATTTATAAAAACAGAACTGGAGAAAATAAAGCGTAGAGTATTTAAATCGAATAGTATAGAGAAATAGACGAAAATGTGACCATTGATGTTATTTAAAAAAAAGTGAACTGTTTTCGAAATTCGTACAGGCGAGAAGTAGTGAAAATAAAAAAAATCGAAAAGTTTGGAGCCGGTACCGACGATGTGTACGTTCTGCAGTTGTGTACTTCAGATTACTAGATTTTTTGAGAGACCAGGAGACGCAAGCAGAAGCTATAAATACACTACATGACTCCATGGATTTTGAACAAGTAAGTACTTCCGTATGTGCCTTTGTGTTTTGGCGCCAAGCGGACAGCTATTTAAAAATCTGAATCAAAAAAATGAATGGAATGAAACGAGAGTTAAGCTTGTGAAAGAATTCATTTTAGAAAGAATTTTATGTAGACTTCTATACACATTGTTAGTTTTACAATGTATGGAAGTATTATTTTGAAATTTGTAGGCATTCGTGAAAACTTTGTTTGCCAAGTCATTGCACCGACGGAGTTGAAACAGTTACGGAATTTATCAATAGTGTTTTTTTTTTTTCATTATTTGACGGAGATCTTCCTTTAATGCGCTCCAAATCGGTCATGGCAATATCATCATCTTCAATACTTCTTTGTAAATAGTTTGAAGGATTTTTCTTCTTCAAAAAGCTGTGAAAGTTGCAGCAAGCAAGAGTTATAGTAGAAGATTTTTCTGGACGCAAATTGATATTGGTAAAAAGAACTCTAAGTCGATTTGGCAAAATATCAAAGGCATTTTCTACAATGCATCTAGCTCTTGGCAACCAATAATTAAATATTTGGTCTTCATTTTTCAATTCGTTGCGGCTGTAAGGCTTCATTTCATTTTCAAGTAAGGGAAATGCATCGTCTCCCACAAATACAAATGGGAACAAATCTTCAGTGAATTGAAGTTTTGCGAGTCTTGGTATATTTAACACTCCTGCATCATACTGTTGTTTGAAATTACACTGACCAAAAACACCTGCATCCGAAGCTCTACCATTAGTCCCAACTTCCACAAACATAAACTCAAAGTTTGCATTTACTATGGCCATCAAGACAATACTAAAACTTGACTCCAATGCAATTATTTAAATTCCATTTTCTTTCAAATACGGCTGCAGTTTCCTTCCATTCTTTTGCAATTTTCGGGATGTTTTTTTTTTTTTTTTTTTAATTCCGCGCGCGCACCAAGGGGATATGAATACCCTTTTACTGGCTTTTCACCAGGGCACGGGCGGGTAGTGTAGTAGTTTAAAACTCAGGTGTATTAGGTTTCGATAATTTTCCCAGAGGTGGTTTGTCAAACTGGAGCCAATGCATCCTCAACCAGTGGGTCTTAGTACTTGCTAGTTGTTAGTTCGTTACATTTAACCCAGCCAGCAACCATTCCAACATCAATGTTATGCCTTCATGTCAGAGTTGACGCCGACGCGTTTACATATAACTACATACGAATTCCATGAAAAGACTTTTTTCAGAGAATTGCCTCGCACGGGATTCGAACCCGTGATACTCTGCTTGAGGAGTCTGTGCATACACCACTACACCACGGCCACCTCAATATGGAAGCATAAAATTCATAAATGTAATAGTTAATAAACTAAATAAATAAATGTTAAAAATTTATCTTTTTAGCCTCCTAAAGAACATAAAGAAAGGAAGAACGATTTGTAACACATTTTTCTATAAAAAAAGCTGTAAAACATTTTGAACAACAACGGAATCGCCAAAGAGACGCCGCTGACGTGTTCGGAGAAGGATGAGGATTGATGTATCGGAATAAATGCTGAGCAACAATTGTATGCAAAACGCATTATCTATGCAACACTGATGCACGCCCAGCTTGGCCATCTTTCCTATAACAGAAGCTTGAATCTTGAAAGGCAAAACTTTGCAGGTTTCAGGCCTTCCAGCAGTCAACAGACTAATTATAGTACATTTCAAGCTCAAAAGGCTCAACACCCACTGGTGTTTTGCCATTGTTTGCCCCAATATTGACAGAATCGCCAACAGGATATGACAGAAAAGGGCCTGTACAGCCTGTACAGATAAGACAGTCAAACAGGTCTTTCCAAAATCTGTTTAATAGCAAGGAGTTCGAATGATTAAACATAAATATACTACTACTACCAATAATATATAAATGTTTACTTAGAGTCTTTGATTAACCTCCGAGCTTTCAGCATTGTGTTTTCCCTAGTTAATCTGCTCTCGTTCTTCCGTTCTCTCGGACTATATATCAAGGTAGCTAAGCGCGGCTTTAACTTATTCGAGGACTTGTCGTCCTCAACGAGTAAATATAGGAGAATAAATACTCCTACATCCTGACAAGGACAATGAAGACAATATGTCTTCGACTGCCAATCAGTTCCCCTTAAAAAAAAAGTTGCAACACCCCCTATAAAAATATTACACAAAACAAGTGAATTTGTGCACCAATTACTAAATGAATTTAAAATAAACGATTACTCCATACGGAAAATCTCACTTGTCACACTGCGAGTTCTTCCCGCATGACCTTAGGGATGAAAAATCATTCAAAGTGGTTCTCTTCGATTTAGATGAGATTTCAATAATTTCCCTTAAAACTGAACTAATTTCTCTTGGTTTGAAATGTAAAGATGACAAAATGATCAAGAAAGTCAACCAAAAATGTGTGGATTATTTTTATGTCGTTTATTTTGAAAATGGATCTATTCGTCTACAAGACCTTAAAAAAACGTTAAAGCATTTTTTCGCACACATGTTAGATAGGAGTTTCAGCGGCCACAAAAAACAAATTAACTCAGCGCCACAATTGCCAAATGTTTGAGCACGGAGAAAAACATTGCAACGTCAAAAATTGTTGTAGCAATTGCTCGGGAAACCACAAAACCAATACTTGCACATCTACAGCCATTGCCAAATGTGCAAACTGTGGCGGCAATCATAAGTCCACTGATACTGCATGCGAAAGTCGAACGAAATATTTACAAATCCGATGAAAACTTTCAGCAAAATCCACAGTTTCTCGTGTTTCTACTCGCACTCACTCGCAGTCAAATTCATCTGCCAAAAACTTCAACCTCATGAGCATGAATGACTTTCCTTTGATGGTGCGGGGAAATCTGAGCTTCTTGCCGACGTCCTCCCAAAAAATCACTTAGTAAGTCGAAATATTATTTCTCGAAAGCAATCTGTGGTTGATAGTGAGATCTCATCATTTAACGGACTAAGTCCAACATTCCCTTCCGACGAGTTTATTAGCGTAGATAATATTGAATTTCTCATTTCCAATTTGAAGCTCAAGAAATCTCCTGGCTTCGATGGCATAAATAACTTAACCGTTAAAAATTTCCGCCTTTGTGCGGAAAAAGGCTAAAGTAAAGTGCTTAAGCCCGGAAAAGATCCACGCAATTCTAACAGCTAGACCCATTAGCTTGCTCAACGGATGCAGCAAGATATTAGAAAAACTTATAAAACTCAGATTGGACAACATTATACCTGAAATGCAATTCGCAGGGAAGTAAAAAAAAGCTTTGGAGGAAAAAAATCTACTGGTCTTGTATTACTGGACTTAGAAAAAGCTTTTGACTCTGTTTAGCATTACGGTCTAATCTACAAACTCATAAAATTTGGTTGTCCTGTATACCTTACAAAAATCATACAAAATTTTTTAGGCGATCGAACTTTTTCAGTTCCATTCCATTCAGTTCAATCTCTTCCCCTAAAGTTGTGCCATCTGGTGTTCCTCAAGGATCGGTTCTGTCACCAACTCTATTTTATATATTTATATCGGACTTTCCTGTCATTGCCAACTCTCAGGTAGCTTTATATGCTGATGACTTAGCTTTGAATGCGTCACATACAAATAGATCAATTATTGCAAATTATTTGAAAAATGACCTCAATATAATACACCCTGACTGACTCGAACTGCAACCAACTTCAGACTGCTATAATTTCCAAACCGTTCATTACTGTGAGCTCAAATTTTGACAAATGAGAGATAATTTTATTATTTACTAGTCTTTTAAACGATTCAGTTGTGTTGAAATTTTTTTTTCCATTTTTATCCGCGATGGAATTCAAACGTGATAGTGTGATTGCTTTATATTTGGCTGGAAAACCACAAGTAGCTATCGCTAGAGCCCTCCAGCACCTCAACGTGAATAAATTATTTGTGTCTCGAACCTTAACTCGTTACCGTGATACTGGCAGCGTTGTCAAACGCTATGGAGGTGGTCACAAAAAAAAACAGTAACATCGGCAGAAATGCTTCGGAAAGTGAAGGCTCGAATTGAGCGAAATCCGCGTCGAAGTGGAAGAAAAATGTCTCGTGAGCTCAACATATCGTTGAAACGGATGCAACACAAACTAAAAAATTAGCTTGGGCTCAAGCCATTGAAGTTCCATAAAACACACGATCTTACACCGCAACAGAAAAAAGTTACAGTCGAAAGAGCGTTGAAATTGTTACGCTTGCACGAAAGTGGTGTCTTGCCGAATTTGGTTTTTTCTGATGAGTCGCTATTTGTTACAGAGCAATATATCAACAAACAAAATGACCGAGTTTACTTGCCAGAGAAGTCCTTCGAAAATTTACACCTTTGGATGGCCACCAGAAAGCAGGCAGCAACGACGGTGATTGTTTGGGCCGCCATAACCGCCGATGGTCGCTCTCCGCTCGTATTTTTGGTCCGTGGCGTCAAAATTAATGCGATCGTATACCGTGAAACTGTCTTAAAGGCAGTATTGAAGACTTGTGCAAACAATCATTTCGGTCGGAGACCATGGACATTTTAACAAGACTCGGCACCGTCTCACAAAGCGCGCGTCAACCAAGATTGGTTAAAAAACAATGTTCCACACACTTTATTTCTTCGACACAATGGATTGCAAATTCTTCGAATTTCTCTGTCTGGGGTATTTTGAAGGCGAAGGTTAGCACTAAAAAATACCAAAGCTTGGACCATGTCAAACAAGCACTTCGCCGGGAATGGCCCAAAATACCGCAGAGCGACTTGCGTGCAGCGTGCGATGCTTTTTTCGGCCGTATCAAGGCCATTATTCGCGCCAAAGGTGGACATATTGGAAACTACTGACACAATATGAAAATTGATGTATTTTCCAACATTTTTGCTTTGGCACAATAAAATTTATCAAAAAATTTAAAAAATTAAAGCATTTTAAAAAGTTGCAGTTCGAGTTAGTCACTCTGTATATAATTATTTTAAACATTGGAAAGTAAAAATCAATGCGGATAAATCTCAATCAATCTTTTTTACAAGAAAAAGATCACTTTGCCATTTTCCTCATAATACCTTAAAAGTTAATAACCTCGATATACCATGGGCTAGTTCTGCTGTATCCACTGATCAATCGGAAATCGATTCTGAATCATAAAAACAAAATGATAAAATGATAATTTTTAAGGTAATCCTCCAAGCTTTGATTACTTATGGATCTCCTGTATGGGGTAACTGTGCCAAAACACACATAAAAAACTGCAAATAGCACAGAATAAAATTTTGAAATTAATATTGAATTTATCCTGGGACTTTTCAACAATGATATTACACGAAAAAGCTGGCGTTATTAAAGTTAAAGAAGAATCGAAATTCTCAAGGAGAAGTTTTACACGAAATATCTACTCGTCGAAAATACACTAGTTACCGAGCTTACACCACTCTAACTTGGTTATTTATTAGTTATCAACTCATCTGAGATTAATAAATTTTGTTTGTCTATTTGGTAATCTACTCATTTACCCACTTTTCAAATTTGTATTTATTTATTAAATTATTATTTTGCTGTATATTTTTTTATTCATTTGTATAGTTTTAATTTACTTGTTAATTATTTCATAATTAACACATGGGCACCATGCCGTTTCTAAGAGAGGGCACCACTTGAATTAAATCCATACCATTATCAGTTATTACCAACTTTCAGAAGATACGTGTATGAATTTGATAGCTGTTGCACGATTAGTTCTCGAGATATAGCGTTGTGAGTGAAGCAACTTTTCGTATTGTGAAAAAAATGGATTCAAAGCAATTTCGTGTGTTGATTTATCATTGGTTTTTGATGGGAAAAAATGCAGCCAATGCAAAGAAATAACTTGATAAGTGTTACCCGGACTCTGCACCAGCCGAACGTACCATTCGCAAGTGGATTGAAAAATTTAAAAGTGGTCATACAAGCACCAAAGATGATGCACGCAGTGGACGTCCAAAAGAGGCTGTTTCAGATGAAAACAGCAAAAAAGTCTACAAAATGATTACGAATGACCGTAAAGTGAAGTTGATCGAGATAGCCTAGGCTCTGAAGATATCAAAAGAGCGTGTTGGATATATCATACACGAATATTTGGACATGCGAAAGCTCTGTTCAAAGAGGGTGGCGCGTTTGCTCACAGTCGATCAAAAACAACAACGTTTGATGATTCAGAGGAAAGCCGAATCGCCGAAACAGAGGCCTATTTTGAGGCTAAACCGAAATCGTACTACAAAACTGGTATCGAAAGATTGAAAAATCATTTCAATCAGTGTATCGCCCTCGAAGGCAACTATATTGATAAATAAAGTTGAATTTTGAAAAATGTTTTGTGTTTTACTATAAAACGGCACTGACTTTTCAGCCCATGTGTTATTTACTATTTGTTATTTATTATTTATTATTTATTATTTATTATTTATTATTTATTATTTATTATTTATTATTATTTATTAATTTACTTATTTTTCCTGTGATAATATTGTTTCTGAAATTTAAAAATTTCATATATTTTGGTCCATTACAAGGAGGTTTTTTCCTATAGTTTTTCCTCCGAACATATTTGCTAATAGATAAAGCATTTAAAAACCAACTGTACTAGGTGTGGTGAAAAGTAACCTCCTTAGGAATAAAAAAAAATTTTTTTTAAATGCTTTTTTATTTTATTCAATATAATCAGTTTTTAGTTTGATACAATTGTTCTAGCGATTTTCCAACTTCTTGATCCCGTCCGAAAAGTAATTTTCCGGAATGTCTGCAAAATACTCCTCCGTGGCGTCGATGATTTCCTCGCGTGAGTTGAATTTTTTATTGATGAGCCATCTTTTGAGGTTTGGGAAGAGATAATAGTCCGATGGAGCCAAATCGAATATGGTGGATGCGACAGCAATTGGAGCCGTAAGTCATTGATTTTAGCCATGGTTGCGATGCTCTTGTGCGCCGGTGCATTATCTTACAAAAATTCGCTCGCTTCATGTGAGGCCGTTTTACAGCGATTTCGGCCTTCCAATGTCTCCAATAATGCACAGTAATACTCGCTGTTGATGGTTTTTCTTTTTTTGAGGTAGTCCACGAAGAGTATGCCACCTTTCCGACCCAACGAGCCTCCCTCGGCCGCTTCGGAACACTCGTGCCGGCTTCAGTCCATTGCCGGGCACTCATTCTGTTTTCTGGTGTGAAATAGTGGATCCAAGTTTCATTAACAGCTACCAATCGACGCCAAAAATTCGCCCGATTCCGCATCAGCAAGTCCAAAAAATCTTTCGAAGTGCTCTCGTGTTCGTGTTTTTGGTCAAGAGTGAGTATGCTCGGCACCTAGCGGCAGGACTAATCTTTGTAGTATCTGCTAACTCGCGCACCTCCACCTTCGGGTCAGCCAACACCATTTCATGTATTTTTTTGACATTGTCCTCTGCAACCGCATCGGAGGCCCTACCGCTGCGGACTTGATCGGTAGTGGAGTTGCGGCCACTACGAAACTCTCGAAACCAATAATTGATGGTGTAATCTGACGGAGCATTAGCCCCATAATAATTATCCAACTTTTCTTTAGTTTCCTTCGCCGTTTTGCCTCTCAAAAAATAATGTTTTATGAGAGAACGAACATCGTTTTTGTCCATACTCATCATGATGCCAAGCACGTCAACAACAATCAGCTGTCAAAACAAAACTAAAGACAGTATCGCAGAACAGAACGAACGTCAAGGCACCATAACCTTTTTTGCAGTATCAATGCATTCTGGCGATGAGGGAGGTTACTTTTCACTCCACCTAGTATCTTTCAGTAGTAAGATTTTAATAATCATACCTCTATGCAAGCTGTGCTTAATAGAAAATGAATGTAAATGTTTAACTATGAAAATAAAATAAATATATATCTATCTATGTATAAATGTTTACTTACTTTAATAAACTCATTTAATGATGATATTATCGCCTCACATGTTACAATTATTTTAAGGCCCAGGCTTTGCGGAGAAATGCTTGTCATAAATTTAAGGTCTTCAAAACTTTGTCCGGAAGAAAGAAATCTCAAAGTGGCTGATAATCTTTTATTGACTGTTATTGTGGATTGCAAACAAGTGCCTTTCTATCAATGGAGTTACTAAACTTAATAATTCCATATATGTATGCCACTGAATTCATTCGAATAAAATTTTTAAAATCACTTGGAGCACTCATTTCTAAATCTTTAAGTAAAATCACGTGGGAAGATGTGTGCTTTTTTGGAGCCACTCTCTCATCCACACACGATCTTTTCTCTTTTTGCTCTCTTTTTCTTTGTACAAGTATGTATCACCATCGAAGCTATTATATCCGCGCCGTCATTGTACTTGTTACTTCTTCAAAGAAAAAATACAAAATAAAGTTTATGGATTCGTGTGATGTGTGTGGCAAAACAGCTTCACACGGATCCATGCACATATATGAAATCTGTGAGCTACTTAAGCGTCAAAAATGTTAGCATCGTTTACATTTAAGAGCCTCTCCTCTAACGCGTGGTCTTTCTTATGATAACCTGAAATGGAGTAGGCATTTTATTTGTGATACAATACTTCATCCGCTAATGAAAGATCTTAGATTTCAACCTTCTTTCTTGGACCGTGGGGTATCAAAATTTAGTAATATCTCTATCTACAGTGTTTGGAACTAAGCTGTTAATTTCGCTAGATATTTTATTGGCTAGGAAATCCGAGGATATACCCTTAAGTAATAGGTTGACTGATTGAGGCTTGAACCCCATCGCTTTTCTTTAAAGAACCCATCTCCGATGGATCTCCCAATGGACCACAAGATTTTCAACCAAAAGTTTTGTCTTGTGCGAAGTGCAAACGACAAATTTAAAATTGTAAGGTAGTATTTTACTTTTAGTAAAATGGAATGGATTTTCGTCCGCGTTGATTGAAATTTCCGTAGGTCTAGCGTGTGGCTTTGGAGAGTAAGTTAATCTTCCTTTTTTGGTTGTCTGCTTTTCATTTTTTGAGGACATAGATTTATCTTTCATATTGCACATATTATTGTACTTTTTAGGAATAGATGTGCTGCATTAATATCTCTTTTTGTTGTCACATTTGTAGGTTAGGGTGCCCCCTATACGGGGTTACGGTATTGCGTTTATTTATTTTTTTTATATTTATGTGTATATTTTAATTAATTTTTAAGCTCGAATTATCCCGAGAAATAATTAAAAATTTAATTTAATTTAATTTAATTTAAAACCCCAGAGAAACAAATTCAAATGAACCGGAAAAACTGTGCTTTGCCGTTTCCGTTAATCGGAAACCGAAATACAACTCCGCTTGTCAGACGATTGAGGGACTTTGTCAGCTTATTCTTTAGATATCACGGCAAATTTGGGTAATTCATTATTGGATTAACTTTATTTTTGTTTTGATTTCAATTATTTATGGGTAATTTTTAATTTGATTTGCCTTTCGCGTGTTTTTTTCACAAATCCGATCAAAAGAAATTTCAAAAATTCAAATAGAAAACCCGCCATGATATAAAACATTATTTTTTGAGAGGCAAAACGACGAAGGAAACAAAAGAAAAGTTGGATGAATATAATGGGGCTAATGCTCAAATATTGGTTTCGAGAGTTTCGAGCTAGTGGCCGCAACTCCACTAGCGGTCAAGGACGCAGCGGCAGGCCCTCCGATGCGGTTACAAAGGACAATGTCAAAAAAATACATGAAATGGTGTTGGCTGACCCGAAAGTGAAGGTGCACGAGCTTGCAGATATCACGCCATTTTTTGAGCAATATTCTGCATATGAAAAAGTTATCCTGCCGCTGGATGCGTGCATACTCACTCCTGATCAAAAACACGTACGCGAGAGCACTTCGAAAGAGTGTTTGGACTTGCCGATGCAGAATCGGGCGGACTTTTGGCGTCGATTGGTAACTGTTCAACACCAGGGAACAGAATGAGTGCCCGGAAATTTACTGAATCCGGCAGCCGAGGGAGGCTCGATGTGTCGGAAAGGTTATGGCGTCGGTTTTCTGGGATTGTCATGGCATACTCTTTGTTGACTACCTCGAAAAAGGAAAAACCATCAACATCAAATATTAGTGTGCATTATTGGAGCGATTGAAGGCCGAAGTTGCTGCAAAATGGCTTCACATGAAGCGAAAAAAAAATTTATTTTTGCAAGACATGCACCGGCGGAAAAGAGCATCGCAACCACGGCTAAAATCAATGACTTACGGCTCCAATTGCTGTCGCATCCACCGTATTCGCCCGATTTGGCTTCCTCGAAATATTTTTTCTTGCCAATCCTCAAAAGATGGCACATCAATAAAAAATTCAGCTCACGCGAGGAAATCATCGACGCCGCGGACGGTTATTTTGCAGACCTTCCGGAAAATTGCTTTTCGGACGGGATCAAGAAGTTGGAAAATCGCTAGAATAAGTGTATCAAACTAATTTAAAAAAAATTTTTTTTTTTCATTCCTAACGAGGTTACTTTTCACCCCATCTAGTAGTTTTGAGTTTGTGCTTTCCCGAAATTTCAAAAACATGGTTTCGAGAAAAACGCGTTTAAAGTTTTGACAATATATACATTAATCAGCTTTGCCTGGTGCATAGAGCAATCCTTCCGTTTCCTCAAAGTTAACATTTTCAGTGACTTTGAGAGCCCTGCGTAAGATTCTGGCTTTCTAGAGTTGGCTTCTGTAGTTTTCTCTGCCCTTAAAATTGCATTTAACACTGCATTGTCAACAGTGTCAGCGGAGTCCCTGGCTGTTTGACCTATTGTGACGCCCATCACCTCCGTACAGGTAGTGAGTACAGGTAGAAAACCCTCAATAAAGATGCAGCCAGCCGTATAGGTAGCAATTTCAAAAATGCTTCTGATTGAAAACTTTCGTTATTATTTGGGTGTATCCCCCCAAATATCTTTTTAACAAGTCGTCAGATGCTAAAGTCTCGAACACTGGTTTTATAAGAGTTACAACTTGCTCGTCAAACTTAACTTGGTGTTCATAAGTACTCTCTTCATTTTCCGCTTTCAATTGTTGATATTTGCACTAAGAATCTGGGCAGTAAAAGTGCTGAGGGTTTTCGTCTGTCGATGTCATGTGGTAGAATGTAACCCACACGGCCCTCTTCATTTCTTCGAGAGATTGACAGTTTCTAGTAGTAGTAGTACTGTAGTAGTAAGTACTCATTTTAAGCATAAATTTATTTGTTAATTGCAACGGTTTAGGTTTCGGTGGTTTAGCGTTGGTCGACCAGTCTCTCTTTGTCCTGCGCTTTTTCATCTGTTCTGCGGCCTTCTTTTTTTTCTCTGCTGCCTCAGGTTGTTTCTTAGCTTTTGTGTACTCCTTAAGAGTTTTTTTTTTTTACACTTTGAAGTGCTCGTACATTCGTTTCTTTAGGTGCAATAAGCATTCCCACCTCTGGGTCGCCATTGTAAGGTTTATCATTAATCAAATTTTTGTGGGTATTACTGTCCTCATCTCCGATGTATTTCACATATTTAACACCATAACGTTGCACAAAACGCTGGAACATTTCCGAAATCCCATTGAACTCCATTTTACCACAACTGTCCTCGTGGTTTACTGTGCATTCGTCTTTGCGATCATCATATGAACTCTCGGCTTCGATGGGGCCTTTCGTTGATAAATACTGGCATCCTTTACATATGCTTGACTTAACTATGGGAACAACAATTTTATTGGAAAATTTTCCTATCAATGACACAATACCCAAGAGAGAGGAATAACCTCTCTTAGACCACGAAACATCTCCTGAGACCGTTAAGTGATTTTCTGGGTGACCTTCTTTCATATTTTTTACGTTTTCTTCCTTTATTGCTTTTTGAAACACAACGTCAGTAACGGCTTTGACAGCGACATCTATTTGTTCTACCACTTGATAATAGAGAGACTTATGAAAAATATTTAAATCCATCAACGAGCAAAAAAGATTAATTTCAGCGTGACCGATACCAAGCAACCTCATTACATAAGACATGAATCACTCACGAACATTTCACACACAATTTAAATCCTAATCCTCTAGGTGAATGTTTCAAAAATTTGATATTACTGTCGCTAAGTTTAGATTTTAACGCCGATTTTAACGCGTCAAACACCAAAGCGAAACTGATTAGAACGTACTTGAAATGATATTTTCCTTCCACCTTTATTTTCGTGTCGACCTTGGCTAAAACGCTTGTTTCCATTTTAGAGCAGTATTCACTCGTCGACCGAAAAACGGTTAATGAAGAACTGCTCGAAAATCTTTCTTGTCAAGTGAAAAGGTTTGCTATAATACGCATACCTGCGTACCCTAGAATAATAAAATCCGGAAGGATAATAAAAGAGGGAACGGTCAGAGCAGCTGCCACTGGCGGTCGCCATAACTACCGATAGTCGCTCTCCGCTCGTATTTTTGGATCATGGCGTCAAAGTTAATGCGATCGTGACCCGTGAAACTATCTTAGAGGCAGTATTGAAGCCTTGGGCAAACAGTCATTTCGGTCGGTGACCGTGGACATTTCAACAAGACTCGGCACCATCTCACAAAGCGCGCGTCAACCAAGATTGGTTAAAAACAATGTTCCACACTTCATTTCTTCGACACAATGGATTGCAAATTCTCCGGGTGCAAATCCGTTGGATTTCTCTGTCTATGGTATTTTGAAGGCGAAGGTTGGCACTAAAAAATACCAAAGTTTGGACTACCTCAAACAAGCACTTCGCCTAGAATGGGCCAAAATACCGTAGAGCCACTTGCGTGCAGCGTGCGATGCTTTCTTCGGCCGCCTCAAGGCCATAATTTGCGCCAGAGGTACACATATTGAAAACTAAAAAACTTAACATTTTTTGCTTTTGCACAATAAAATTTATCAAAAAATAAAAAAAAAATATAATGAACATGCGCTGGCTGAGCGAACGTGCCAAAAGTGGTTTGCACGATTTAAAAGTGGTGATTTTGGCTTGGAAGACGATGAACGTCCTGGGCAGCCAAAAAAGTTTGAAGATGAAGAACTGGAAACATTACTCTATGAAGATTGTTACCAAACACAGGAAGAGCTCGCAGAATCTTTGGGTGTCACTCAAGCAGAAATTACAAAACGTTTAAAAACAGCTGGATATATTCAAAAGCAAGGAAATTGGGTTCCACATGAACTCAAGCCGAGACACGTCGAAAGGCGGTTTTGCATATCCGATACATCATATGTGAAACCCGGTCAATCAGCCAAATCAACGGCAAAGCCGAATATCCATGGCGCGAAGGTAATGCTCTGTATTTGGTGGGATCAGATGGGTGTGTTGTATTATGAGCTGCTAAAACCGGGTGAAACCATCAATGGACAACGCTACCGAACACAATTAATCTGTTTGAAGAGAGCAGTAGCCGAAAAACGCCCGGAATATGCGACCAGACACGAGGCAATAATTTTCCATCAAGACAACGCTCGGCCCCACGTTGCTATTCTTTCTAAGAACTATTTGGAAAATAGTGGATGGGAAGTCTTACCCCACCCGCCTTATAGCCCAGACCTTGCCCCTTCTGACTACCATTAGTTCCGGTCGATGCAGAACGCCCTCACTGAAATACGGTTCACATCAGAGCAGAATATCAAAAATTGGCTTGATTCATTCTTGGCTGCCAAGCCGGCGCAGTTCTTTTGGGATGGGATCCACAAATTGCCAGAAAGATGGGAAAAAGCCAAAGCTTCAGATGGGCAATACTTTGAATAATACTATTGTACATGTTTTTCTTAAATAAACGTTCAAATTTTGAAAAAAAAAAAACAGCACGAATTGAAATATATACCCAATAGCATTTTAAAAAGTTGCAGGTTGAGTCAGCCAGGGTGTACTACTACATGTTTTGCTGAATAGCAAAAAAACATTTATGTTAGCAATTGAAAAAAGTCATTTGTATTGTTTATGGTTGATAAGGAAGTATTGTTGCAAAAACAAATTGCTGGAAAAAAACATTTTTCGTTTTCTTTTCTAATAAACAATTAAAAATTTCTCCTAGCCATGAACGAGTACTATTTATTGCCATGGTAACCGTATAACCAAAACAGCAACGAAATCAATAAAAGATAAGTGATTGCACTGGGAGTGCCATTTGTTGAGAGATTACACCACACAATGTTGTTCGACAAACAATCTGCTGAAAAATCGGATACAATTCACGATATCGTAATCAAAATGTTGGGGGAGCAACTCCGGATTCCTGATAACGAAAACGAACCGAAAGAAAGAACTATATTCATCCTTGGAAGCAAAGGAGTTGTAAGTGTAGTTGAACATACGCATTCTTAAAAAGCCCTCTCTCCCTCTCACTATTCAATTTCAGGGGAAATCTACTGCTATAGGAAAGTTCATCGACAGGGAAGAATCAACTCGACCAACACTTGCCCTGGAATATTTTTACTGCAGACGATCAGGTCCTTCACAAGGAATAGAAAAACAAATTCTTAACATTTGGGAACTAGGATCATTGGAGAAATCTGAACAATTGATAGATGTTCCTCTAAGTTCTCATGGAGTTAAGCATTTTGCAGTTATTCTTTTTGTGGATTTATCTCAACCAACACGATTGTGGATAGATCTGGAAAAAGCATATACTGGGCTAAGAACAACATATGCTAACCATCTGAATAAGGCCGAACTTGAAATCTGCAGGGAGAAAAGCAAAGAAAGACTTGGTAAAGATCACCCAGATATACCCACAATGGATTTGTTTCCTTTTCCACTGGTAATTGTGGGTGGGAAATACGACATTTTCATGAATTTCGGTAGGAGTAGTTTTTCAGGACTTCTATTTATTTGTTTTATGTCACCTGAAATTGGTCATTCTTTCAGATCCAGAATTGAAGAAACACGTTTGCCGCTGTTTACGCTCAATGGCACACAATCTAGGCGCTAGCTTACTCTTTTACTCAAACCAAATACCAAAACTTTCGAAAGCCCTAAGGGATGCAATTAGTCATTTGGGATTTGGAAGTCCTTCACAACCTTTTCGAACTTTCAACGTTGACTACAATGGACCACTTTCAGTTTGGTTTGGAACAGATACTTGGGACCAAATTGGTGTAAATCCTTTGCCAATAAATCGTATTGAAATGGCTTATTGTCAAGATGTTCCACAAATGAAAATGGACCAGACCACACTGCCCGATGATCCTGCTGAAGATCCTGGCTTTCGGGAAAGTATTATTGACGAAATGAGAGCTCAAAAATTTGAAGAGCTGGCCGTTATTATTAAGGAGAGTGAAACGCGTGGCAAATTTGAGACTGTTATATTTTAAAAATGTATTAAAAAACTGTGTGCAAAATTATGTAAAAAAGATGTTTGTATCTCGTTATCTGTGAACTTGAAATTAAGTTTGTGTTAGTTTTTGCTACGTGTTTTGCTTTACTGTTTCTGGTACTTAGTAATTTACAAACAAATAACACAATCGAAGGCCTAGACATCAGGTAATCATAGATACATAGATTCAACATTGGGGTAGTCAGTTTAGACGTCGTTTTTTTTTTTTTGGCTTAGCGGGGTCCTTAAAGTAAAGTGTATGGCAGTGTTACAAAAGGTTAAATTATAATATATACGAGCCATATGGTTCTATAGATATGCAAGTGGTAATGATTAAAATACAGGGTTAGATGATAATGTATCATTTATCTTCTGAAGATTTTTGTACATAACCGGGGACGGCCAAATCGCGAATGCCATCAAAATTGTAAGGTAGATGGTTCGCCTTATTAAGTGTTCATGCAGTTCGTTTTTCCCATTGTCGTAAAATGCAACAAACAAAAAAAAAAAAAAAAAAAAAACATCTTATTTACCTTTCCACTCAAAATGAGCCTGAGGAGCATTCACAACTAAGAAGTCTGTATGAATGATTCATAAATTCATAATTCACGCGTACCAAGCAATATGATATATGGTATTCAGAAAATGGATTGTATCGTAACCTGAAACGTTAACACAATGACGGACAAAAATTTCGAACTAGAAAACACGTTACGTTCTGATCCTTCGCCAAAAACATCAGAAATTCTGCTTCATCCTCCATCCCAGCGCTGATCGATTATAATATTCCAGCTATCAGCTGTTCAGAGATGGCAAATCTTTTTGCAGTTTTATCGAAAATTTCAGATTGTATCTTGTCTGCGGCTATTTTTAAATGCGTCGATAAAACACTGATTAACCGTCGGCTTGAAATATCTCCTAGCATAAGGTTTTTTTTTCTGTTTTCGTAACAACAAATTCACTAGTGATATGATGGCATGTCTCAGTTCTCACCAAAGTCTACATAAATTCGGCATTAGCAAGACAGTTGCATTTGTTACAGTAGAGCAGCAGGCTCTTTTGTCGAGAGTGGGTGCATTTGGGATTGATAAACCTCGTTTTCAATTCAAGTTGTTTTGAATGGTTTCAAGAAATATTTTTACGACGGCGGTTAGTTATGTTATTATTGTCCCGGGTTTACCACGGACAACCTTATTAGGCTTATTAACCAGCAAAGACTTAAAGTTAGGCTTAAAAATTAACAAAGGTATTCATAACCTAATAGGGCGAAGAGAAATGGTGGACCGGGGGATGTTAAGGGAGTGGCATGTTGAGCCTGCTATTTAGGTGAAAGACTTCGGCGTAGTTGTTCGTTAAACGCAACATTCTAGATATGGGTTCAAAGGGACCGTAGTTAGTGCGGTTAGTTCGGATCAGGAAGAATGGGAGAGATCTTTGATTACGGGGATTGGGAGTGAAGGAAATATTTTGCATTATTCCCGGGTAGTCGATGTGTCCAGTCAGTAACTGGTGGATTAAAAGTACATCAGCGACTTCAGGATGTTTTTTTTTTTTTTTGGGTATGTATGCTAAATAGTTTTAGTCTATTTTCATAGGGGGATAATCCATATGGATCGGCTTAAGATAGACCACGAAGTGCGAAACGGATAAACCTGCGTTAGACTGCTTCAATTCTTTGAATGTGGATTAGTTTATTGGGTGAACAAACTTGGCTGCTATATTCGAGAAGAGGCCTTACAAAAGTAATGTACAGAGACTTTGTAACGTAAGGGTTGGAAAATTCTTTTCACCAGCGTTTGATAAAGCCAAGTACAGAGTTAGCTTTATTTATTATGTTGTCAATATGTGAGTCGAAATTCAATTCTCTGTCATAAATTATTCCTATATCTCGTACTTGCTTGTGGAAGGAATAGGCTTATCGCAGATGAAGAAGTTTCTTGGAGAGGGACCTTTGCGCATTTGTTGACCTTAAGTTCTAAAAAGTTTTGCTTGCACCATACTGAAAACGTATTCAATTCATCTTGCAGGCAATGGGAGTCAGAAGGCAATTAAATGCCTTTCGATATTCTCATGTCATCAGCGGAAATAGAAAGATTACAATTCGTCAAAATGAGATTTTTATTGTTGATTGCTAGGATAAAGATGATTGGTCCAAGGTGACTACCGTGAGGAACACCAGATGTTGCTTTAATGGGGTCGGATATTGAAGATCTGAAGATGACCCTGTATTCTCGGTCTTCTAAATAGGATTTGGTTTATGCCACAAAATGAGGGGAAAAGCCAAGTTTTTTTTTAGTTCAAAAATGATAAGTTAGTGAGAAATCGAAATCGACTTCATTACCGTCTTCTAAAGCATGAAGCGTCCTAGAGACGAACTCTATTAGGTTAGTGGTCGTTGATTTAAATTTCATGAAACCGTGCTGATTTGTGCAGATAGTTGGCTTACAGTACAAAAGTAGTTGTTGATAGATTGTGCTTTCAAAAAGTTTGGGTATGCAAGAGAGTTTTGCTATGGGCCTATAATTATCGACTTCGGCCTTGCTTCCTTTTTTATGAATAGGAATTATGTAAGATTCCTCACAAAGGAAAGGGAAAGTAACTATTGAGACAGATAAGTTAAATAGGGCACGAAGGGGAAGACCGATGTGGGTAACATGCTCTTTTATTACAATAGCCGGAAGGCCATCAGGGCCGGACGAAAAATCGTCTTTAAGTTTGGTAATGTTTTCAGCGAGTTGGATGACATCTCAGGATAATTTCTCATATAGTTAAAGTAACTAGGATCGGGGTTAGCTGTTTTCTTAGAAAAGGATTTGTTAAAATGACAGGCAAAGACATTTGTAACGGTTTTGGGTAGGCAGAAGATTCACCTAGAAACTTGAGAGTAGATGGGTAGCCATCTGACTTTCTTTTGGTATTGATAATCCCGCGAACAACCCCCAACCTTAAGGGTCAAATGCTTCCTGAGAGTCTTTGGGCAAAGCAAGACGTTCCAATACCAGTATCTCTCTTTAGGCCCATTGGACCCCTTTAGGGTATTTAGGGTTCATTTAGCACTATCTTTATTTTATCACTTTGACTATTGACCGTTGCAAATACATTTAAGGATGCTTTCATACTACGTGAATTCATTCGCAATTGCCTTCTTATACCACTTGCCTAAATCCTTTTTTGACATCAAGGGTCTCGGAGATATTGTTTCCGAATACGCGTGGATATTTGAAAGATTTTAGACTTACCGGTCACACAAAACAGCAGATAAAATCGTTTATGCGATGTTAAGAAAACTGATGCTTCAATATTTGGCGCAGTTGAAAGTGTCTCCTTTCAAACGTTCAAACGACAACCGTTCTAAGGTTACATTCTTCAGGCATACTCCCTGCTGAACAAATCTTAATAATTAGTTAGTGCGTAGGGATGAGAGCAGCCAGCCAGTTTAAAAAGATTGCTTTTAATTTATCTGACATTTTAGCTTAAATGTTAAAAATAAGAACAGACCTGTCTTCCTTTTCAAAAGTTTTTCAGAAATACATTAAAAATATAATGCTAAAACACGAGTACCGAAATTACATTTTTTTAGTCCACAGCAATTCGGTTTCTACTTTTTGTTAATAGAGTAAAGAACTGTTGGGTTAGTCTTTTCAGTTATATTACACAAGCGTTCGATTAGGTAAATCTTTTTTTTTAAACAAATTATGCTGTGCAGGCTTACGTGGTTTTATATTAAGCTGGATTGCTTCATATCTCAAGGATTTATGGCAAAAACAATTAAAATTGCACAATGCATTCGTTAGAGCAAAATCGTAAACTTTGGAGTGCTAGAAGTGTCAACACATAGTCCCATACCGTTTCTTATGTACATTTACTTTATATTTTTCCAATCGTTTAAGGAGAAAATCACGACTTTTGCAGAGGACTTAGGCATTGCATATATGTAATTGTTCTAACATCCAGGACCTAGTTGTTAATATAAATAACGATATTAGCATGCTAAAAACTTTACAGTTGTATTTCTTTATTTAAGTTAAATGTGAACTTCACAACTGATTTTAATTATTTATTTCTCAATAATATTGTAATATACGTCACTAATTGCTAAATCACTAATTTAATTATAACTTTTCAAGGCTAAAGTAGAGACTTGTGGTCGGCTTGACTGTTGTAAGAAGACGAGAGTCATTTTCCGTTTTTACAAGCTGAACGCAGCCTTTACCACCGGAAAGGGATGTTCAATGTTAGAAGTCATTTTATAACGCTTTCAGTATTTTAATGAATAATGAGAAAAAAAAACTTTTTTCATTATACTTCCTTTACAAAAATTAAATTTCAATTTACTATTTTCTCCATAAGATATAAATTAAGGCACATATGTATTTTTTCACGACTTTTCTTTCTCTATTAGATCTTCGGAATATTGTTTCATCGTTGCTTTTTGTTGCAGAAGAATTTTCATTTTCTTTCTTTATACGGTTTTTGCTAAAATTTTCCAAGGAATTATTTTCATTAATACTTTTATCTGATTTTTTTACATTGATGTCTGATAAAAAAAAATTATTTTTTTGTGTTTGAATATTTAATTTGGTTTTGATGTAAATATTTTATCAAACCGTTTACTTTAATCAAATGTCTTAAACTAGTTAAGACTTCCATAATCTGAAATAATTTTTTTTAAATTTCAATTTGTTTTTGTGTTTCTGGTTTAAAAGTTTTTTTTATTTGCACAAAATTTGTTACCAAAATCAAAATTTTTTATTTAAAAAAATCTAAACTAGACCTAGGTTTATATAAAAAAAAAGCATTTCTTATGGATTTTTATATGTGGATGTGGACGGCGTATTTCTATTTTTGTTTAAAAAAAATTCAATCTTCTTTTGAAGTGAGTTTGTGTTATGTTAATCCAAACAAAATTTTACCAAGTCATTTTTGACAGAGTGTACTTCACGTTCAGCCAACCTATACTATAACTTTTTTACTGTAAAAATTATAGCTAATGCTCCGCGATGGAGTTGAGAATAGTTTTGCTCAGCTTCATTAAGTGTGCTGGACACAAACATTACTGGCTTTTCAGCACCGTTCACTACATGCAAAAACACTGCACCCACCTTATAACGATAAGTTTATTTGTATCATACAGTTCCAATAAACTCTCATTAGTTAAAAATGTTTTACTTTTTTTCAAAAGTTTCTTGACAGATTGAATTCCAAATAAATTTTTGGTTAAGCCCCCCATACACATGATACTAAGTGCTAACACATGTTGCAGTGCATCGAAATGTTCCATGTCCATGCCTAGGTATTAACACCAATTTCTTAGTGTTGACACAAGAGTCATGAATATCAAAACATTTTGATTTTTTTTTACGGTGTCATGTCATGTCATGTGCCATGTGTATGACGAAGTGTGCGAACATTTCGTTGTTTTCAGTAAGCTTATCATTAAATATTTAGTTAGTAAGTGAGAAATCATTTTTATTCGAAATGTCGGTTAGACAAAATGATTTTTGGAAGGATTTCATCAAAATTTACCAAGACTATCCAGAATTGTGGAAGGTTAAAAGTATGGACTATAAGAATCGCGATAAAACAAATTAAGGCCTGGAAAACTCTAAGGGTTAAATATAAAGAATTTGAGTAGTAAAAAGAAAAATAATTTCCATGCGGTCTTCTATAGGCGAGAGCTGTAGAAAATAAAAAGAAGTGAAAAATCGGGAGCTGGTGTGGACAATATATATGTACCAACGCTTTGATACTTTAATGAATTAGGATTTTTGAAAGACCAGGAATCGCAAATAGAGGGGATTTCAACAATTGACATAGATGAGAATGATAGCATGTCAATAGGAGAAGAAACAGAAAGTATATACAAACACCTTCATGAAGCTAACAATTTTATTTAAAAGAGTCAGTTAACAATTGGGTCTACGAACTGTTTTTATACTGCCATGGAACCGCTCCAACTGAGTTAAAATAACTGCAAAACTTGTCGCGAATTTTTTTGGCATTCACCGTAGGGTTTCTGCCTCTTGATGGCTGCAATTCGTGAAGGTGCCCCTCTGATCGCCACGATCCGTTACGCATTTCTCCGGTGAAAGTATTTTCCATATCAACACCGTCTTTTAAATAGTTCGTTTGATTTCGTTGCTTTAAAAAGTTGTGTAGATAACAGCATGTTAATACAGCCTTCTCTGGAAATATATTTATTGTACTTAAAGGTATCCTGAATCGGCTGGATAATATTCCAAAAGTCTATAGTTGAATACTTCTTCTTCTTTAGACAATTGCTTACGACTGTAGGGCTTCATTAGGTTTTCTAATAAAGGAAATGCATCATCTGCAAATTAAACATACGAAAACGACTCTTCACTTAAAGGAATTTTTTCAGGCCTTGGTATATTCAATTCCTCGTTATCATATTTTTGTTTGAATGTTGTATGAGCAAGTACACCAGCATCAGAAACTCTTCCATTTGTTCCTACTTCAACCATCATGAAGTCATAATTTGCGTTGACGTTAGCCAACAACTTCCAATCTCGATCGACTTTGAACCCACTGTTCAAAGTGGGTTCCGCGTTTGCTCATAGTCGACCAAAAACAACAACGAGTTGATGATTCAGAGGAGTGTTTAAAGCTGTTCAGGGTCAATAAAGACGAATTTTTGCGTCGGTATATGACAATAGATAAAACTTGGCTCCATCACACCAGAGTCAAGTCGGCAGTCAGCCGAGTGGCAAGCAGGCGACGAACCTCGTCCAAAACGACCAAAAACTCAACAGTCGGCTGACAAGGTTATGGCATCCGTATTTTGGGATACACTTGGAATAATTTTCATTGACTATCTCTAAAAGGGGCAGACTATTAACAGCGACTATTACATTGCGCTGTTGCAGCGTTTGAAGGACGAAATCGCAGAAAAACGGCAGCATTTGAAAAAAAATAAAGTGCTGTTTCATCAAGACCATGCACCGTGTCACAAGTCGATGAAAACGATGGCAAAATTGAATGAATTCGGCTACGAATTGCTTTCCCACCCACCGTATTCTCCAGATTTGGCCCCCAGCAACTATTTCCTGTTCGCAGACCTCAAAAGAAAAGTAATCGCCGAAACAGAGGCCTATTTTGAGGCTAAACCGAAATCGTACTACAAAACTGGTATCGAAAGATTGAAAAATCGTTTCAATCAGTGTATCGCCCTCGAAGGCAACTATATTGATAAATAAAGTTGAATTTTGCAAAAATTTTGTGTTTTACTATAAAACGGACTTTTCAACCCATGTGTTTGAAATTAGTCGACCCAAACACTGGGGAGAAACAGCTGTTAGAAATTTTAATTGTTCAAAGCTTTGTCCGGATGCGAGGAACCGCAAAGTAGCTAAAAGTCTTTCGCTAGGTGAAATAGCGTCTCTCATATGCGTATTTTGCTTTTTAATCAATGGTTCCAATAAAAGAAGGAGCTTTTGGTATGTGGCAATATCCATCCTTAGAAAATTTTTATAATCTCCACGTGAAGTTTCTTCCAATTCTCTTAGGAGTTCCACGTGAGAAAATTTAGTGCGCTTTAAATACCAATCCTTGGCCAAAACTCGATTCTTTCTTTTTTTGTTTACTATCTTTTTTATCTTCCAAATACGTATTAATCATAAGAAGACACTGTAATATCAGTTCAACTATTCATGGCGTTGTTTTTAGTTCGAAAGTCAGCAATCAACTAATGTTCGCGCACTTGGGGCTATGTGTGTGGCAAGCAGTTTTTTTGGTGTCAACACCCAGGTGTTAACACTTGGTGTCATGTGTATGGGGGGCTTTACTTAAAAGATCGTAAAGCGGACGTAATTTAGACGACAAATTCAAAATATATTTTGAATAAAATTTCATTAAGCTGAGATATGTTATGACTGCGATTGTTTGAGATTAGTTGGAGACGGTGCCTGAAGAATAGCTTCAAGCTTTTTTGGATTTGGGCAAATACCCTTACCCGAAATTATATGACCAAGATATTTTACGGAAGGAACTAAAAACTTAGACTTCTCGACATTAATTTTGATATTGTGTTCATTAAGGCTTGACAACACCAAAAGTAATTTTTTGTAACATTCGTCTTTTGTCTTACCTCCAATCATTATATCATCTAAGTAACAAAATACACTTTTAAGTCCCAGTAATACTCCACACCGAATGGAAGACGTGTATACACAATAAGACCAATGTGAGTATTTATCACTAAGAGTTCTTTAGAATTTTGATCCACCGCCAATTGTTGATAAGCTCCTCTTAAATCAATGACACAAAACACTTCACAATTGGCTAACTCCTAGAAAATTTCATCCATTTTCGGTAAGGGGTAATGTTCTATCAAAATGCATTTATTTATGGTCACTTTACAGTCCAGGCTAATCCGAAATTACCCCTTAGGAACAATCACGATAGGGGTAGCCCATTGACTATATTTGATAGATTCTAAAATCTTTTCTTCTACAAGTCGATTTAGCTCTACTTTTACCCTATCTCTTAATTTAAATGGAACACTATATGTACAATGGAAAATGGGGTTTTTTGGCAACCATCAAAAACAATCGTCGCAGTAAAACCTTTAATTGGATCTTTATTCTTGTCATCCACGATATTTGGATATTTTTCTTGGATCGACTTTAAAATGGGACACACCTCTTCACTTCTTATACTATTCATACCTGTTTAACTTTTTGAGTACATCTTCTGGCAGTTTGATAACAATTCATTCTGGCAATCTCTTCTCAATAAGGGTTTTTTGGCCAACTTCCTTTAAGCACAATTATTTTACAATCCCAATATCCACCTCTAAACTCCACCGTAATGCTCATAATGCCTTATTCTTCAATTATACATATATAAAGCCTGATTCATCGCAAGGTTTGATTTATAATGTAAAATAAAGTACGTAAATTTGAAAGTGAACTTAAAATTTTTATTATCGGTTAAAAGAACAATTCATGGCATTTATTTTTTAAAAACGATTTTATGTAAATGTTGGCCACGACTACGCCTGAGGTGGTCCATTCGGAAGGTCCAATTTTGGGCGACACGTTCGAGCATTGCAACTGGTATCTCGCGGATAGCTCGAGTAATGTTGGCTTCCAACGCATCAATTGTAGCTGGTTTATTTCTGAAGTTCAGAGACTTTACATATTCTCAGAGAAAATAGTCCAAAGGTGTGATATCGCACGATCTAGGTGGCCAATATACCGTAGCAAAACGTGAAATAAAGTGCTCATCAAAATTGATTTCTCAACAAGTCGATTGTTTCACGCGCTGTACGGCTCGCAGTGCCGTCTTGTTGTAACCAGAGCTCACCGAGTCCATATGCTTGAATTTCAGGAAGCACATAGTCCGTTTACATGGCGCGATAATAGTTACCATAGACGGTAACATTCTGATTTGCCTCATTTTTGAAGAAATATAGACTAATGATTCCACCAGCCCATAAACCACACAATACCGTTGTTCTTAATGGGTGTAATGGTAGCTCTTGGTACTCTTCGGGTTGCTCATCAGCCCAAATATGGCAATTTTGTTTATTAATTATCCATTGAGCCAGAAATAGGCTTCATCACTGAACAAAATTTCACGATAAAACACCGGATTTTCATTGAGTTTTTCCAGAGCCCATTCACTTAAAATATGACGCAAATTCAAGTCATCTGGCTTCGATTCTTCACAAGTTGAATTTTGTACGCTTTTAGGTTTAGATCCTCACGTAAAATACGCCAAGTTGTCGAATATGCCAAGTCAAGCTGCTGAGAACGACGACGAATTGATTTGTCACGGTCTTCGCGTACACTCTCAGCTACAGCTGCTATAGTCTCCTCACTACGTGCTGGATGTGGTCTAACCGGTCGATTATTATCCACTAATGTAAACTGGGATTCAAATTTGCGAATGGTATTGGCAATAGTGGTTTCAGTAGGTCGATTATGCGTACCGTAAGTTCCTCGAGTCGCATGAAAAACATTTCTCACAGAACACTGATTTTCGTAATAAAGGTGAATAATTTGGAGACATTATTGTAGTGTTAGTCTTTCCATGATAATTTGCCAAACGATACTGAACAAAAATGATAAACCAGTTTGGTAGAAGTCATACGTAATCTGTCAAGAAAAGCCTACTGAAAATCAAACGTCACGATGAACCAGCCTTTATAAGGTTGCTTTTAATCGTATAGACCTCATCGGCGGTTAAAGAGTTGTTAAAAGATTTTGTGGTACAAACAGAGTGTGTTGAATGCTTTGCTGCCAAGACTAAGCGCCCTGGCATCCGTAATAGCGTGATCCATAAACTGATGTTCAGTTGATTGCCGTCCTGAACCTGGGGGCTGTGATCCTCTTTGCCCGACCATTATTGTCCGTTCATTCAAGGGCGCTGGGCTAATGTAGTTGACGTGTTTTGGTTTCCTGGATTATATCCATCTCTTATATCCATATAGCTCTTAGAGTTCGCTTTAATGGTATTTATCCCTAGAAAGTGTCAATATTTGCTTTGCTTTCCTGCTTATTGTTAGGAAGTGATATGTTTTGAGTTGATTTGCTTCCCAAAACCGAATTAGCAACGGTTTACTAGGGTAAGCCTTCGCCATTCGTAAAGTTGATGTTAGCTTGGATGGAGGCTTGTTCTCATTTACTTTAATGCCAACTCGTTTCGCCTGATATTCAATTACTAGGATGATAGTGCTAACATGGAACACCTAACCTGCGAAATTTCTGTTCCAGTACATGCTTGCCATCGATAGATAAATGGTAAGTCTTGGACTTCCTGACCACAGAAGTGTTTGGCAAGCCAAGGTTCTGTTAATTACAACAACGAATAATTAGATTGCAAAGCTAGCACCATCCTATCCTGATAGTGTTAGTCAGTCGGTAATAAAACCAATTTCTAACATAGAAATAAGATCGAATCCTATTTCAGTCGGTCACTGTCACGAAGAGCAACGAATGTTTAGCATGCAGCACTACGTACAACTCTTCTCGGTTGATTTGAATCGAAATTCAACTTTTGAGGGTCTTCGAGGTCAAACAGGCCTTGTTCTGAGATTTCGAACTCCGGTGAAGCTCTCAGTTAGTCATTTCGAAGAGCAAGAAAGTTTCAGTTTCAGTCGAAAGGATTTTAAAGCTCTTCTTCTCCTTCCGAAATATAAAACAATTTGCTGAGATTAGGTAATTACTAAAGAGGGCTGCTCGTAGTCAGAGCGCTGTTAGCCTCAAAGCCTCTCACAAAATCCCTTGCCACTAAGTAATAACGCAGTAAAAGGAGGATGCAGGACCTATAAATGAAAAGACATTTAAACCTAAAACTGTTGTAGGATATGCTGAGCGATGTAGAGTGTTAGAGGCCCAGATCGCGTAAGAGAAGATGAGAAAAAAGTTCGAAGTTTATCTTTGCAGACTTTGGGAAGACCGACCGTTAGTATTCCTCCAAACGTATCGACACCGTATCCGAGAGAATCCACAGCTCCCACATTCTTTAGACGAATCATAAATGCGGACTTTAAGGACCAGACTTCGTTTGATTGTCGATTGAATTGAGAGGGGACTTCATTTTCCTCTTTAGTGAGGAGATTCTCAGCAAGATCAAACGCAAGAACCCTTCAATTCACAGGTTTGCAGTTAACTGCATTGTAAAAACTTTATTAAGCTCATTATGATCCACTTTTGTAGTCGTCATCCCCTATGAGCTGATACAAGTATGATTAACCCAACTGTCCTCCGCCTATAGTGGTAGCACAGAAAAGAAAGATACATGTCCAATCATCTCAATCCTGCCATTGATAGACACTGCTCACAACTAAGTCAATTAATTCGAGATAAATCTGCAAAAGTAATTATAACCCACGTGTCTCAGAGTCCAAAGAACTAATTTTGGGATACTTCAACAAAGAAACATTTATTTACGTTTACAAGTTTTGCTTTTTACAAATTTACAACTCATGCAACTATGTTATGTTGTCTTGTCTTCCATATGCGAATGTCTCAAATTTCGAAGTTTTTCTTTATTTTAATTTTCTTTCGTTTTCTTTAGCTTGACCTTGAATACCTTTTGTAGATATCTTTAAATCTGTATAAACAAACGGCACTATACGGTATTATTCGCCATTTTTCTATTTAATATATATATATTTTGTTTTCTATAAAGTATTTTACAAATTGTTTAAGCGGTATATTGAATAATTAATACTTTAATGTTCTACAAACTAAAATTCGACACCAAACTAAAATACAAACAAAAACGAAGCAAATCAAAAAGAAAAATTCAAAAATTAACAACTTTACGGTGTGGAATGCGGTCGACTCTATGCTCACGATGCACCAAACGAAACCACCTTGGGCTAGTAAACGAAAAAGAAAACTTAAATAATTTGTTGCGAAGAAGGTAGACGAAATGTACATAAATGAAAAGAAATAAAAAACAAAAACCAAATAAGCGTTTAGTCTATGAGTTGCTAAGAAATCCAAATGTCGTCCATGGACTCCTCGTCCATCTCATCTTGGGGCAAAGCCTTCAATGTTCTAAGTGTTTCCAAGTAAAAAGTTAATTCAGACGTCACAACACCATGCTGTGGACCACCGTTGTTGATTATGTTATTTCTAAGTAGTTGTTCCCTTAGTTTGTCTTTAAAGTTTTTATGAACGATGCGATAGATTGAGTGTATCTGCTGCTCGGGTAGTATAGGCGCAATTGCTTCGTGTAATTTAACCAAATGGCGGGAGATATTTCGAAATGACTGAGAAGGAACAGGTGGCCTGGAATCCCAAGTCGACAACTGAGCAGCAACGCGATCAGTTACAATTCCGTAAATTTTATTTTCAATTTCCTTAATGTGACCGATGAAATCCTTTTCAATAGTATCAAAGCTAGAGACTGAAGTTGAGTCGAGACTACGAAAGTGCTCCCTCACTTTGGGTAGTAACCATAGTACAAGCTGTAGGGCTCTGGAAGCGAGTGCTAAATTACCACTGGTGATTGTTTTTAGTCCTGCGACTCGTAGAGCTCCAGCGCCGATTATTAATTGACACGAGCGTGAGTTAAATGTTCGTAAGAGGTCTACTACGTTTCGGGAAAGATAACCGGCAACAATTGGTAATCTCAATGCGCATTTGCAATATTCACTGATCATTTGGACTAGCAGCAATGCTGCGCCAACTAAGGAAAATGGCTTGCCCTCGACTAAAAGAACAGGACTTGCGGGGGTACCACCATTACATTGAATGGCAGAGGTGGAATATTCGAGGGACTTGCTAAAACTGAAATCGTTCTCTGCAATGCGATCGATGATTTTTTGGAACTCATTGGGAATGTCCACTTGACGCCAGCGCTCTGAATCTAGCAATAGCGACAACTTTTGTTTCCTTTCGGAATGGAATCGATTTGCGAACCTTGATGCCTGAACTTTGAGTGCTACTTTTAATGGCACACTCTGTGCTCCTGAAATTGCTTCGCTACCCTCGCTAAATTCATCTACAATCGACGTCAATTGCTCTACTTCGTCTGCAGTGGCAACGCTTTTCTCTAAACTCTGACTTGACACAAGATTCGCACAGCGTTCATGACAGTAATTGCATATGGACTGTACGAGCTCTGTTAACTTTTCTTTCACAGTTTCGTAGTCTTGTTCTGTGAGGAATGCCTCTGAATCGATGAGGTTAATCGCCTCACCGGCTCTGCCAGCCGCCGCGTTGGCTGTTTTCAACATAATCGACGTAACAACCTTAACTCGGTTCAAGATCTCCAATAGAGCCACTGTGGCACGTTGTAGTAGCGCAATCCATTCGGTAATTGATAAGCTCTGAGCCTCTTCTCCGGCGCCAGTGAGGCAGAGTTCTACATCGGACGATGCTATCACCTCTATGACCAGCTGCTTTATAATCGCTCTAATTGTAACGATACACTCCTCTTTGTAAGTATCGATGAATGAATAGTTGTTTTTCCGTAGCAGCCCCATAACGATGCAAATAAGCTTGTCCTCGGCGAGAATTTTATCAAATTCTTCGCTGTCAGTGTTGCTGCCTATCGCTGAAAGTGGCCTATTAAGGTCTGCAGTAGCAAATCGTTCAAACTCTGTGGTGAGCATCTTGTCTATAAGCTTCTCCATTTCATTGAGCTGCATTGGCAGGTGCTTGAAACAATGAATACCAATCAATTCCTGGGTGAGAATTTCTTGTGTGGTTCCTAAAAAAACCAAAAAAAAAAATTGAATTTTTCAAAAACAAAAATAAAGCCAAAGGTAAAGGCTACGACTTTACCAATCAAATCTAAAGCTGCCACGTAGTCCTGTGTTCCCAATAGCAACTGCAGCATTGGCTGCGTTTTATGCACTGTTGCCATCAAACAGAGCTTATCCAATGTTTGCTCGTAATTTCGCCTTCTCTGTGCATATTGAACAATTTTTAATGAATCTTCCACTTCAGTCTTACTCAGAGCCTTGAGACTCTCTCTCAGTTCTCGCACATTTTTAGCTGCATCTCGCATCTGCTCCATAATCGCATCCTGCGATGTCATTGCTGTAAAGAAGGCTGCAGATTTCTGTGACACCTGTCTGGCAATTTTCACCTCCACAATGTCAAGGTAATGACTCAACTTCTCCTGTAGCAATCGACCAGATTGTTTGCTTTCCTCATCGGGCTTTCCAATGCCCGGAAATACCGATGCAAAAGTCGCTGGATTGTTCAGATCAAACGATTCTTTCATGAAAATTTCCGGTATCTCACTGAGGCTACCTTCTCTCGTAGGACTTCTGTATCCCTGCTGACTAGAATCTTCATTCTTCTGCTGAAGCTGTTGTGCTCCGATTCGTACATGTCTTCGATAACGTTTACCAATCTTCTTCAGATATCCATCAAAGTCAGAATACTGTATGTTCTCCAAATGTGGAGATGGAGAAATATGGCTCTTTTCCACAAAGCCATCGCCCCATTTTTTAGTGAAAAGATTTGCTTGTTTGCCGCGACCTGGATCATTTAGAACGGCGGGAAGATTCTGTGCTGCTGAGAAGACTGACCATTCTGGTGCTGGCTCTCTGTTTGGTTGATTTACATGATATCGATTAACATGCGACTCATAGTCTCTATCTGATACACCGTCGAGTGGAAGTGATGGACATACTCCATTGAATCCGTATCGGCATACATATGAGCCTCCCTCTTTGGTGCAGTGGCGGTCTCTCAAATGCCTGCAAATGAAAATTCTCATTGCAATCGACAGACAAGTGAATTGTTTAACAGAAATTCGACTTACTTGACAAAATCGGATGAACTCTTAAAGGATTCCATGGGGCAGTAATAGCATGATTCCCAAGCTGATGGTGATTGTGGATCTATTTTGGTGTCGTTGCCAGTTGTCTGATTGGCCATCACACTACTCTCTTCTCTGATTGCTTACGTAAGTTGATGGTTTTTAACTTTACCATACATAACTACGAATATCGAGGGGATTTTATGGTTAAATCAAATAAATCGCCAAAATAGGGCGAACATTGTACGACGAAGGAAGGAAAATTTAATTTTTTTTTCGCACAGTGATAAAATGCACGAATTGTCAGATGAAAGTGAAATGTCATCAACTGGGACCTGACATGTAAATATTAGAATGTAGTAGATGATGAAGTAGAAATGGATGAAATCAGGCGTTTAGATTGAAACTTAGTAAATGAGAACTAATAATAATTTTAAAAATTAAATGGTGGTGAAAAAGTTAATTTTTTTAATTAAATTTTTATTTGAAATGAGCCTTCTTTTGTTCTCTTTAAAAATGTAGGTCCAGGCTTACTGCATTACCGGCAAAATCTAGTACCTTCTAGTACTTCCATTCTGACTAGTGCCCCTTGCGTTGTGTTTTTTGAATTGACGTTTCATCGTAATCGACGATACCGTCCCGCCGGCTGGTTGGCTCTTCTGGTTGGCCTGCTTGACACACTTTCGAATTGTTTATATTTAATTCTCAAGAATATACCACGTTCTTATCAAAGTTGGTTTATATCAAACCTAAGAGCAGTGCCTCTGAAGTACAAAGAAAACAGTGATCATGACAACGTGTAAGTAGTGAGTATCGAGTAAAGCCCACGCCGGAGTCTTATCGGAAAGAAATATTTTTTTGATTGGAGCTCGCGACGTAGCAGAGATTCTGGTGCTCCCCTCAGTCATGTGAATTATAGTTGGAAGTTGATTTCTTGAAAAACTTACGAAAAACCAAAGATGCGACTATTCGCTGCCTTGAAAGTCTTTCTTGTGATAATCTTGATGTTTCTGGTTGTAACATTGGTTGTGTGGTTTCGAGAGGTGTGTACCTACATATATTCAAGGCGCTATATCTTTTGTTCATTTATGATTGAATTTTGAAAATTCTAGGAAGAGCACAGCAGTGATATAAACGGGAAAGCTAGAGAATTGTTTAGGAAAAGTCGCACCCATCCACCAGTTGTATTGTGGTGGACACAATTACTGCCCCACTATCATCAAACAAGACGATGCGGATTTAATCAGTGTATCTTCACAGTGAATAGGGAGCTGTTGAACGACAATAACACAAGGGTGAGTGTACGAAGAGAGCAATGTGCTTAATCTTCTGCGGGCATGTTGTATAGGTTCTTATCGGTACTGCTCGTTCGCAGTACCCAACCGTGTGATTCATGGTAATTTATTTGAATTTATTCCCAAGGTGCTGGCATTCTACGGTTCTGATGTGAATAAATCTGACTTTCCGCTGCCTCGGCAGCCGCATCATCTATGGGCTCTGTTTCATGAGGAATCTCCCAAAAATGTGCCCTACATTCAGCATGAGAAATTTCTTCGGCACTTCAACATAACGTCTACATTCAGTCGATACTCAAATTATCCCCTCACAACACAATACATTAAGAATGAAAGGGAATTGACAGAGCGACAATATCTTGTGGCTATTGGGACTAAATCGATGTTACGCAGTGAACTCGCACCAGTTGCGTACGTACAATCGATTTGTGACACAGCGTCTGGTAGGGATGAGTATGTTAAGGAACTTATGAAGTATATTGACGTAGACTCATATGGACAGTGCTTGCACAATAGGGATTTGCCAACCAAGTGAGTAGAAAGTTTGACTCTATTGTGGGATTTCAATTGAAAATTTTTGTACTTTAGTTTGACCATTGATTACCTAAACACCATACAGAGTGAGGAGTTTTACAAGTTTTTTGCACGTTACAAATTCATCATTTCCTACGAGAATGGCGTGTGTGATGATTATATTTCGGAGAAGTTTTGGCGGCCGCTAATCATGGGCAATATTCCCATCTATTTTGGTTCACCTACTATTAAGGTACGACTATGGTATTTGTGAAATTTCTTTCGGAAAAAATTGTATCTCTTTCCTGTAGGACTGGCAGCCTACAAAAAAATCCGTTATCTATATCTCAGACTTTGCAAGCCCCAAAGAACTGGCGGAATTTCTTAAAGTTCTCGACAACGATGACTACGAGTACAACACGTACCTAGACCATAAATATTCCATGCTACATGCGATCACAAACGATCGACTGAAGAATACTTTACTTGAAAAAGACTTTGAATCGAATAATCAATTCGAACTGTTTGAGTGCTACATCTGTAATCGAATTCATGAAGAGAACTTTCACTCAATTGCCGATGGTAAACACTATCATTGCGGACATGAACTGCAATTTCCACCGATGGCGAAGTCAATGGGTAATTCTGATTGGCACTCCATCATGGCTGTGGGCAAATGCCAGGCAGATGTATTAGATACATTGTTTCATCGTAATTTAAACTATACCGAACAGCAATTTGAAGATATGTTGCAGCAGGACATAAAAACAACAAAGTGTCGTTTGTAAATCATAAAAGATACCTCGGATCGACGCCAGCACAGAAAGGCCATAAAAAAATCTCGTAAAAATCAATGATATTATTACCGTAATTATTATTATTTTTAATTTCTCACGTAGGTTATAAATATTTTGTGATAAACTATAAAAGACAAACTCTAATTGAAGTGTAGTAATAAATTTTTGTCTCAAAAAGAAAGTGTGATTGCCACGGTTTTGTTTACAAATCGCTGATACTGTTCAAGCGGTTGAACAAATAGTAATCGCTCGAATAGCACTCGTAGTTAGCTTATAATGCCCGCATATGTTGCACATGTCGAGATAAGGACTGCTGACTGAAGATTTTAATTGGTTGATTAACAGCTTTATCGGAATTGGTTTAGTTGGTGATTCATTTCGGTAATAAACCATTGTGGAGGGCATCTGATTGAATTTGCGATTAACTTAATTGACAAGCTGAAGTGTGCTGGATTTAATCGGGACACAAGTTGCGTGGCTATTTATTGTATTCTTCATATACCCGTAGTGGGACAATCTACTTTGGTGTTGTTGACAGATAAGTTTATTCGGTTAGTGGATGGTGGGTTTTAGTCGTCTTTTTTTAAGAATTCAAGGGAAGTGTCTAAAGCATCTGTTGTGAAATATGTAAATAAAGATTTTTTTTTTTTTTTTTTTTTTTTTGTGAAAATTCTGTATGGAACATTGCTACATTTTCCAACCGCTGTTCCGGGAGGGCTTCACAATATTTGTAGTCCATTTTCCAGGTTGTCGTATGAGGCGACTTAATGAGAAAAAATCATGTTGCCTGCATGTGATTCTTCTCCATTTAGCCGCGTTTTGAATACCTAAGATGATCCAGAGGAATATTAAAATCTAATAACACTGCTCGATGTGTGCATGAGTAATCGGATTGTCCCATATTTCCTTTCTTTTTTTGTATTTTTAGAGAGAAAAATGTCTATAAATACTGTAAAACGCTAATATAGCTCTTGATATTGGCTCAATTTGGGCATAATTAGTTGTGACTATCTCGAAAAAGATGTTTTATTCTTAGCCTTCTACTAGGCGCATACACAGGGTGTTTCGGATAATGTATTGAAGAAGATTAATTCACTACTCTAGGGCTTAAAATTTGTTTGTAAATACAGTAACACATGGGCTGAAAAGTCTGCCGTTTTATAGTAAAACACAAATTTTTTGCAAAATTCAACTTTATTTATCAATATAGTTGCTTTCGAAGGCGATACACTGATTGAAACGATTTTTCAATTTTTCGATACCTGTTTTGTAGTACGATTTCGGTTTAGCCTCAAAATAGGCCTCTGTTTCGGCGATTACTTTTCTTTTGAGGTCTGCGAACAGGAAATAGTCGCTGGGGGCCAAATCTGGAGAATACGATGAGTGGGAAAGCAATTCGTAGCCGAATTCATTCGATTTTTCCATCGTTTTCATCGACTTGTGACACGGTGCATTGTCTTGATGAAACAGCACTTTATTTTTCTTCAAATGCGGCCGTTTTTATACGATTTCTTCCTTCAAACGCTCCAACAACGCGATATAGTCGCTTATGATAGTCTGCCCCTTTTGGAGATGGTCGATGAAAATTATTCCATGTGTATCCCAAAATACGGATGCCATAACCTTGTCAACCTTGTTGAGTTTTTGGTCGTTTTGGACAAGGTTCGTCGCCTACTCGCTTCACTTTACAGTCATTCGTAATCATTTTGTGGACTTTTTTGAAGTTTTCATCTGAAACAGCCACTTTTGGACGTCCACTGCGTGCATTATCTTCGGTGCTTGTATGACCACTTTTAAATTTTTCAATTCACTTCCGAATGGTTCGTTCGGCTGGTGTAGAGTCCAGGTAACAAAAAGCAATTATAAATCAACACACGAAGTTGCTTTGAATCCATTTTTTTCCCAATAACAAAAGTTGCTTCACTCACAACGCTATATCTCGAGAGCTAATCGTCCGACAGCTGCCAAATTTATACAAGTATCTTCTGAAAGTTGGTACTAACTGAAAATGGTATGGATTTAATTCAAGTGGTACCATCTCTTAGAAACGGACTTTTCAGCCCATGTATTAGAAGTTCGAATAAGTTGACTCAAAGAAAAATTTACTTTACAGAAAAGATGACCAAATTTGGGTTACCATGGTTTTGCAGTCTCATTTGTTGTCTCGTCTATTTTGTTGTCATTATGAAGAGTAGAGAAGCATAAAACATTCTTGTTGTTAGCTTGTTTTGGTTTATATGACACCAAAATCCCCTTTTTATTTCCAAAAAGCCAAATTTGTCGTTTGTTTTTCCTAATAGTGCCAACCATGATTATTGTGTTTTCTAAGAGTTCAGACGCTAGTGGAAGAGAGGTAAAATAACTGTCCATAGAAATATTTCTCCCTGTACCAAGAATGGGCTGAGCTAAACGCATAATTACAGATTGGATAAATCTCCATATTGTGGGTGTAAAAGACTCTCGCATCCGCCATAGAATAAATATTGATCCCGTACTTTGCCGGTTTGTTACCGAAGTATTGCCGAAATTTACATCTCCGAGCATTTAGGCTCGAGCATTTCATCTATGGTTACATATTCCCCAACCTAGTAATTATTTTTGCATCTTGTGTTGAAATCTTTAAACACTTCTCGAATTGGTGACAAATTATCAAATGCCTTTCTCTCATTCCTGGTGTTTACATCATCAAACCTCATAGTAAAAGAAATCTTTTCTTTAACATCGTTGCTCTAAAACATTCTGGTGCACCTCCGTCAGTGCTCCATAATTCTTTCACATTAAGATGTTGTGCTTTTTGCAGTTTTTCAAGATAAGTGTTAGTACATTTTACAATATTTTTGATTAAATTATCAGGAAAGAGAAAAGAAAAGCTTCCAACACTTCACCCCTGTTTTAGCATTTTTTGCAATCTGCTTGACACCAGGAAGATGAGTAATAATATTCTCGCGTCCCCTTCTTACTCTGGTATTACTGTCAATCTCCATCTCGTCGTTGTGTCTTTTCCAACAAAAACATTTGAAGGATTACTTGGACCTTCATCAATTAATTCAAAATCTGATTCATCTGCAGACTGCTCCGAATCAGTCGCGTGAACACTGTGTTCGGATTCCGCATCACTTTCTAGATCATCTAATGTGCCATTGTCATTTTGCAACGGTAATATCTCTTCTGCCTCAGGTTAAGGCGCCGCCCAATAAGGATTTTGACTAAGTGCCAGTTGTACCAACACTCTTCCTCGTGATATCATCCTACAAAATAGTGTATCAGAATAAAACAATTTGTTAATCATTGTATTGGGTCTATAACTTAACTTAACTTGCTAAGAGATGGCGTAACTTGTATTATTCCATTGGAACATGCGTTGGAAAGCCACTGTCATTGTACGTCATTTCAGTATATGTCATTCATTTGAAGCGTAAACAACAATATATTTTTTTTTTCACTCAAATATGTCGAACTTTGTGCCTGAAAAAGTGTTTTTGCAGGGAGTTCTTCTTTATGAAGGAAACTGCTGCCGAAAGTCATCGTATTTTGGTGGAAGTTTATGGTGAACATGCGTTAGCTGAGCGAACGTGCCAAAAGTGATTTGCACGATTTAAAAGTGGTGATTTTGGCTTGGAAAACGATGAACGTCCTGGGAAGCCAAAAAAGTTTGAAGATGAAGAACTGGAAGCATTACTCTATGAAGATTGTTGCCAAACACAAGAAGAGCTCGCAGAATCTTTGAGTGTCACTCAAGCAGCCAAAATCAAAACGTTTAAAAGTAGCTGGATATATTCAAAGGCAAGGAAATTGGGTTCCACATGAACTCAAGCCGAGAGACGTCAAAAGGCGGTGTTGCAAGTCCGAAATGCTGCTGGAACGCCACAAAAGGAAGTCATTTTTGAATCGGATTGCTACTGGTGATGAAAAATGGATCCATTACGACAACCCCAAGCGCAAAAAATCATATGTGAAACCCGGCCAACCAACCAAATCAACGGCAAAGCCGAATCTCCATGGCGCGAAGGTAATACTCTGTATTTGGTGGGATCAGATGTGTGTGCTGTATTATGAGCTGCTAAAACCGGGTGAAACCATCAATGGACAACGCTACCGAATACAATTAATGAGTTTTAAGAGAAGAGTAGCCGAAAAACGCCCGGAATATGCGACCAGACACGAGGCAATAATTTTCCATCATGACTACGCTCGGCCCCACGTTGTTATTCCGGTTAAGAACTATTTGGAAAACAGTGGATGGGAAGTCTTACCCAACCCGCCTTAGAGCCCAGACCTTGCCCCTTCTGACTACCATTTGTTCCGGTTGATGCAGAACACCCTCACTGAAATACAGTTCACATCAGAGTAGAATATCAAAAATTGGCTTGATTCATTCTTGAGTTCTTTTGGGATGGGATCCACAAATTGCCAGAAATATGGGAAAAAGTACTATTGTACATGTTTTTCTTAAATAAACGTTCAAAATTTGAAAAAACAACCGCACGAATTAAATTACATACCCAATAAAATAATTAATTTATTTGTTTTGGTTATTATTTCCACCAGAACTCGCACAGTGGTAAAAATACTCACATTCGACTACGCCGATAAGCAAAATACCTCCTGACTCTCAGACAAAGCCTACTGATTGCACAACAAATTGGGGGGCAACTGAAGAATATAAAGAAAAGCTGGAGTTCTGGAGGGTTAAATTAGCGTGTTCGAATTCGTATCGCCAATCGCACCATTTATAAGAAAATTGAGAGGAATGATTAGTAAACTTCAAGGTTTATAATATCGCTTTTTACCTCAGAAAACCTACGTTGCTCCAACTGAAATAACAGCACCTGGCCGAAAAACCCTACAAGAGCGTATCACAATTTTGTTGTGCGCAAACGCTGAAGGTTCACACAAAGTAAGCCCAATGGTATTTGGGAAATCTGCATTTCCGCGCTGTTTTAAAGGCTTCAAAGATCCGGTAATTTACTCTAATTTGCCATCAGCTTGGATGTCATCAAAACTGTTTTATGACTAATTTTATGGTCCGTACGTAAAAGATGTAATAGGACTTGTGACAGCTTTAGAAATTCAATACATATCGATGTCAAAAGCAATATTATTCATTGATAATTGCACAGCGCACAAACCTATCGAATTGTTTAAAACTGATGATGGTAACATTTCAGCGCTTCTTCTTTTTTTTTTCAGTTTGTATGCATTTTTATTGTATGACTTAATTTACTCTTACTTGCTAGACAAAAAAAATGCTTAAAAATTAGCTTAATTAACTTAAAATTATCTTATTCTAACTTACTAGCCCCATGCGAGCACTCTAAGTTAAACCTAACGCTTAAATTATGTCTTTCGACGTATCTTACTACCATAGTATACTATTTCTATTCATTATAATTAAAACTAAGAAAACATTTTTTACAAAAAAAAATTAGTAACCTGACTTTTTTTATTTTATTATAAAACATAAAACTAAAATCCTACAAACTACTTAAAATTAAATCTTAATCTACTTAACCTACTTACATCTAACACATACATACACATATGTATCTATATATATATATATACAAAATATATATATACTTAATATACAAATATATGTATATATATATATATGCTCTTTTTTTCATTTTCTATTTTTTTTAATTTTTTTTGGTTTTTATTTATTTTTTTTTTCTTAAATCTACCTTAATCCTACTTAAAACTATGTAAGCCGGCCATGGCTAAAAAAAAATTAGGCGACCCACTTTGCTTCACATGAAGCTACCAAGTATTGGAGGAATTCGACGACCAAGCATCCTCTTCCTCAAAAAGCCACCAAAATTGTTGGTGCTGCTGAGAAACATCCCTCAGGTCGCGACTCCCTACCGCTCTACTGAACCGGAGACGCTCCGCACTGCCGTGTGCGACGTCTCTGTCGTAGTTGAGTCGCCTGTCCGCAGCTGTTCGAGCGACGTGGAAGATGAATCAGACCTTTACTATCTAGGTAGAGAAATGCTTCTGGAGGAATAAAGCCGTTAAAGCGAACACTCTCGTGATACATATAATTAGGGTAGTAAGCCCCGAAGATCAGGTTGTTCGATGAGGTCATTGCTCTTGCAATATGCCTTCGAGTCAACTTAATGACGAAATTGTCCACTCTTATTAGGTTCGCCCTATTGTACAAGACTTCATTACGCTAGAATTTTATGTACTCAGATTCTGGTGTTCTGTATAAGCGAAGACAAGTCCTAAGACAAGCCCTCTCAAACACCCGAATCTTTTCCAATAAACTTGCTCTCACGTTGAACCACACAGGACATCCAAATACGAGCATGGGCCAGATAAGGGCCATGTAACAGATCACCTTCACCCTTGCATCGAGTTGGCTGTTATAAAACAGTCTCTTTGTAAGGGCAAAAGCACCTTTGGCTCTGACCAGAGCAACATCTATATGTTTGTTAAAATACAGATATTGATCTAGCCAGATCCCAAGGTATCCGACTACATTTCGAGAGAAGAGAAGAGAACTTTCGCCAATTCTTTCGGGTATCCCTAGAGGCCCCAGACAAAGACGTCCTTAACAGAATGGTTTCCGACTTCTGAAAGTTAATTTTCAACTTCCAGTCGTCGCAATATCGCTTAATTTTGTTGAAGTCACGTTGCAAAAGTGTATTAATGACCTCAATCTTTGGACCCGATCTGTACGCGATTAAGTCGTCTGCGTACGCTATGGCATGGTGAGGTGAACCTATCAGATCACTTGTGTAAATGTTGAACAGGATCGGCGAATTTACCGCACCTTGTTGCAGACCGTTTTTAATGTTAAATGTTCCAGCAGAAGTCACATCGCCATTCTTCACAATGAACTGTCTACTGGATAGCATATCAAAAAGAATATACAGCAGTGGTTTTGTAATGCCCAACCTGTCAAGCTTGAAGAAGAGTCCCTCTAACCATACGGTATCGAAGGCCCTTTCCAAGTCAATCAGACAGGCACCAGTGCACTGTTTCTTGCCTTTGTTCCATTGGATATCAGAAACCAGTTTAAACGCAGCATGAATGATATCATGCCCCGTCTTGAAACCGAATTGATTATCCGGAACTATATGTTTGTCCTCAACCCACTTAGTCAGGACTCTATTGATCACCTTCTCGAAAACCTTACTGATGTTTGGAAGAAGACTGATCGAGCGGAGATTCGCCGGATTGGAAGTATCTTTATTCCTTTTGGGAATGGGATGTACCACCGCAGTTTTCCAATGCGCTGGATAATATGCATTATTCATTGCATTATTAAACAGGGTGGTATAAATGTCCACCGCTTCCAGTGGGAGATGTCGAAGCACAATGTTCGGCATTTCATCGGTTCCCACTGATTTCTTACTTCTAAGTGATTCGAAGATCGTTTGGAGCTCTTCCTTCGAAATAAACGGTGGTAATACCCTTTCGTTGGTGATGACATTATTTGCCATGTTCTCGTCACTGAACTGGGTGAAACCCGAGCTCTCGAATCGCCAATTCACAATTTCATTTCGAAGGCAGAAATTGTGCACAAGGACTCGACTCTCCAGGTCGTGGTTCGGGCCAATGATGTCATTCGCCTTGTACACTTCCTAAAAAGTCGCTCCTATAGCCTCTACCTTCTCCTGCGGATACTCGATCACAAAGAAGTTTTCATCATCAACTGCTTCATTTGGATCGATACCCGCTGCTACAAGTATTTGTCCGTTGTTCGTTGTTCGGGCGATTTTGAGACATGGAAGGTCGTTTTGATTATTTCTCCGGAATATTTTATTTATTTGCGGGAACGTATTCGGGTTGCTGGTGTTTACAGCCCGAATTTTATTGTTCCAATACAAACTTTCCTTTATTAATATCTGGAGGTTTTTAATCGACGACTTCAATGTCATGATTTCCGGGTTATGTCTGTCAGCAAACTGTCTGTACAAGGTTTTTAGTCTTGACAGTAGTCTACTTTTATGTCGGTGCAGTGCGTCAATGGTTGCGTTGCGGAATATATCTTCGTTGTCTGTGTATTGATACCGAGGTATCGTTTTGTCCATAGTTCTTTTAATTGTCTCGTCCATTAGTTTTAGATATCCGTCAATCTCCTCATTTGACAGATTTCTGTTGGACGGCGGGTAGAGCGAATTCGAGGAGAGTGCCCTTGTCAGTATTCTGGAGAAGTATGTCCAACGTACCCTACTATAATTGTAGGAATGCCTTTGAACAAACTCTTCCAATTCCGCAGTTTCGTTGGTAATAGTTATTTCGGTGCTGAAACCGCAATGGTCACTGTCATACACGAAAGTGCATAGACAGTTTGTAGTTTGTTGGTTAGTGCAGGTCAGTTGTATTCGTGAGTCGAACAGCAGAAGATCCAAATATGACCCATGTCTGGGAAACGACGGACTATCTGTCGCCTTAAGCCCGAGTCGATACGTTATACTGTGCTGACCCCACCAATTGAATAGTTAGTTCCCTCTAGTATTTGGTGTATTATTTCCCAAATCTCTATGTTTGGCGTTGAAATCTCCGTCGATAATAAAATAGTTGTCTTCCAATTCCAGCCTCAGGAATCGAAAAAGTGTCTTGAGCTCTGAGATGAATAAGGTGGATTAAGTAGACTTAGGTGCATAGACAGACACCATGTACAGCCGCTTTCCACTACGGAGAGGGATGTACATGACGCATGCTTCCAGCACCTGAAACCTATGTACTACACGACTGTATACTCTTTTAGAATGCAGTCCTTTTCTTACAAAGATTGCAACACCTCCTCCTTGAATGGAGTTGGGTCGGTTTCTTCCTAATATTTTATATCTTCTGTGCTTTTAGTATCTTTTGTGTCTTTTAGTAAGGTTAGTTTCGGTTACCAAAAGCACATCAGGGGCTTGGCCTTTAAGCAACTTAAATAGTGTGGCTCTTCGTTCTAACCTAATCAGTGAATTAACATTCACTGCAAGGACCTTCAGGGTTTGCTCCGCCATATACGTACCCATTACGACATAAGGTGCGCTAGGCCCGGCAGCAGCGTGTATATTTGATCTACCCGCGTCGCCTGTTCCTGTATTTGACGCTGAAGGTGAGCATTCTGCCCCTGAATAGAGAGCAAGATAGCCAGCATGTCAGGTACAGGTTCTGGTGCTTTAGGCGCTGGGGCCTGAGAAGCTACCTTTGCTTGTTGTACCGTAGTTCCCCTACCTGCCGCCATTTGGGCGTAGGTAACTAGACTTACTCTTTTTATGTATTGGAATTTAGGACAACCCCGATAATTTGCGGTATGCCCCTTGTTCCTACATAAGGCACAAGAGAGTTGGCCTTTTTCTGACGCTCCATCCTTACCTAGAGCGCATTCCTCTGACTTGTGGTTCTCTCCACACTTCACGCATCGAGGCTGCATTTCGCAGTTCGACGCGGCGTGCCCGAACCTTTGGCAGCGAACACATTGTAAAATGTTTTCACTCCTCTTTAATTTTTCCCAGTGTACAACCTGGTAGTCTAGGACTTTAATACTCCTTAGACCATCCAATTTGCTATCGGGAGTTAGCTAAACCAGGAAGAACGGTAGTTTCCGTTTCTCCCTTTTGGCTCTGGCTGTGGTGAACGGCTTGACCCCTACGAATTTGAGCTCTTCGCACTCTTTTTTTTTGAGCAGTGCGAGTGCGTAGACAAATTAAATTCAAAGTTGTCAAGTCCCTATTGGAAAACCCTATATCTGCTTGGGATGAGTGTCTGCAGCGCGTTCTGCAAAACGCATGAAAGAAGATTAAATTGTGGGACGACAATGGATTTGATGCTGATGATAACATTCTGTCTGAGTTGTTTGCTTCGGATCATGACCAAATTCAATAAGTCAATACATTGCTGTCTAAAACAGGATTGAATTCCAATTTGATTTCGGAAGAGATTGAAGAGCGGAGTACGGACTCAATTGAAAAAGTGGACGAGATAGAGGAAGTTAATACTCATAACGATGAATCAGATATCGAGACAGTGGAAAAGACAAACATTTTTTATCTAGAAGCCATTGGAAGCATTGCTCAAATGGTAAGCAGAAAATAAGCTAAAACTGTCCAAAAAAGTTGACAAACTCTGGGACATTTCGATCAACCTTTACGAGATTCTACTGTACTATGTACACATTTCTCAGTTGCAAAAAGTTGGGGTTAATAAAATATTTTTCCGAAAAAAATTATGACAAAGATGACAAAAATTTAAATTGTTTAAAAGAAGCATCATTTTTGATCTTCAATAACTTCAATAAATTTCAGGGGAGCATTTACTTTGACACAATTAAAGTACTCATAATTACTAGTTCAACGATACTCCATACAATATATAAATAAAAGTCCTGACTCACTCACTGACTCATCAAGACCCAACCTAAACACATGAATCTAGGTTAGGTTAGGCTAGGTAATAGTGGCTGTTGGAAAGACCAACCCACTTAGGCCTTATGCTTATCTTTCCATTATGATGCCACGTGATTCTCTGAACCTCCTACTCTTCAAATCAATTTCAGCTTATAATAACGCGTAGGAGACTATTTACGTCTATATGGTCTAGATCCCTTAAGTCATTGTAGATTAAAACTCCTTAGTGGAGTTTCCTTCTATCCTGCCCATAAGGCAGTGTCCAGTGATGACACCTAATCCAGTTTTGACCTCATCTGTTTGGTCGCTAGACATGTTTATCCAACAGTCCACCTAAGGTTTGTTCTTTTGTTATCATCCAGGGTTAACATTAGTTTGCACGTAGCGATCAGTGACTGAAGAATGGTTTTAATTTTGGCAAGTTTGTCGACCCTACAACTCCCTGGAATGACTCTATGGCCCGGCATATGACTTAGATGAATGTTAAACTGCGCTGCCAACTCCCTAAGAAATGACCGGCGATCGAGGGCGGTTTTAAAATTTAGTGAAACTGAGTTTAGGGACTTGGTAACGGCCTGTTTAGGACAGAGCTTTTTTTAAATGCCAAAATTTCTGCCTGGAATACACTACATTTGGAAGACGGAAGAAGAGGCTTGGCTTAAGCTTATCAGTCTTAGATCCATCTGTAAAGAAGTATATTTACTTGTCATTAACGTAAACATCTTTGTAGACTTTCCCTCTCTTCCGGAAGTCTCTATTCAGCAAAAATGTCAACAGAGTATTCAGCATGTTCCAGAGCGCAAAGTGCAAGTCTCATCAGCTGAGAACACTCTATTCTCACAAGTAGAACTTACTTCCTTAACGATGGAAATGGTTTCAAAGCTTGGTCAATGCAAATCGAAAGTAATTCATTACAATTTATTGTAATTGCACAGCTTGCAGCTAAGTACTTATATTCTGAATTGAATTTTTCAATTTTCTTTGTAATAAAAATGTCTTGTAAGTGAAACTTGGCTTAATAATAATGTTAGCCTAAAAAAATTGTAAATACGTTTGTTACAGATTGGATCGAGAATATGGAATTGGGGGCGGTGTTGCCATTGTAATAAAGAAAACAATTCGGCATAACGTTCTTCCAATTGTAAATACTATGGTAGTGGAAGCGATTGGAGTTGAAATTACTTTAGCAATTTTCTTCAGATTGAAAGCTTTTTTGGTATATTGTTGCTCATTGTTATTGTTATCAGTTGCTCAGCAATGATCGACCTATAACAGGGAGTGATCTAAATTGCCGCCACCGTGATTGGGGTTGTTTGAAGGCTAATATATTGAGGTAATATATTAGCAAATTTATCTATGAGGCACCCCTTTAATATTACAATATGTACTTTAACAGCCCTACCTACATATATTCTAATCTCAAGCAGATTTTCTCCATCTGTGTTAGACATATTTTTAACTAATATGTCTAACTTGTTAACACATCATGTTCATTAATCAAAACCAGAAATTCATATACAAAGCGATGGCAAAGAAATAGACTATCCAACAATCTTAGGAAAATGAATATATTAAATAAACTTATAATGATACATATTTCGGAATATAGAAAATATCCAATATAGGAAATATCCAAGTTCCTAATCTCGAGATCTCTGGCTCCATTATAACATGAGCTGAGTCCAAAACGGAACTACTAGCAGTTGCCTTTATTGAAAATCATTCTGCTTTTCAGAACAGCCCTATTATTGCTTTTGAGTCAATGATTATGAACGAGGTATGTTCGCTCAACGATATGGAGGTTTGATACCATCAAACATATTCATTACTAACGAAGATATTCGGTTTATAATTTCAAATTTCCGAAATTATAAAGCCCCTGAGGTAGATAAAATAAATAATTAAATCCTAAAAAACCTACCAATAAATGCTATTAGTTTATTAACTTTTATAGTTGTATCAAAATACAATGTGCCTAAAAATAGAAAATAGCAAAAATAATTCCCCTTTTGAAACCAGGTAATACTCCTTCCAGCTACCGGCCTATAAGTCTATTAAGTGGATATAGTAAGATTCTTCAGGTCTTTCTAGAGGAAACAAATATATTACCACATTATCAATTTGGATTTCATAATTATCACAGCACATCGCATCAAATTTTGAGAATTTCAAAACTATTTCAAACAGGCTTAATTCTGTTAGATATAGAAAAGGCTTTCGACACGGTCTGGCACACAAGGTTTATTTACAAACTTTTAAGGTCTCTAAGGTGCTCTATCAGCTCCTTTATGTGAAGTTCTTCTTTGGTGCGCATTCTTATTCCGACAAGTACCTCAAATGGTGTCAAACTGGTACTTCGGTTAAAGGTTAAGTTGATGGTTTTCTGAACGGGTTCGACAAACTTGTAGTTGGATCGTCGATACTCAGCTTAGAAAACACGGATGTGATGATGTTATTGAGGCGTTTTACTGCCCATTTCCGCGTGGTAGACCGGTAGTGATTTTGATGTGTTTGATGTTCTCCAGTTTACAGCATTCTCGAAAATCATCCAAAGTAAAAGCGGATCATAAATCTGAGATGATTTGAACCGGATTGCCAAATGTCATGCTTTGCGTCCGTAATTTGGCTATTACTTCTTTGGCTGATGTAGACTTCGTGGGATACAACCAACAGAACTTCGTGAAGGAGTCGATAACGACAAATGGCAATAATATACATTTTGCTTGTTGATTCCAATGGACCAAGATGATCGACGTGGTATGTGTGGAGTGGCTCTTCTTCTTTATGTATTGGATGTAGTTCATTTTGTTTACCTTGCTTTCAGTTTATTATGATGCATGGTATACAGTTAGCAATAAATCTTCGTACTTTTTCATCAAGTTTGGGTATAAAATATTCTTTATTAATTAGCTCTATCGTTTTCTTAACAGCGAAGTGTCCTTTTTCGTGTGCACGTCTTATTATTTCCATCTGCATTCCTGGTGGTATTACTAGCAGTTCGACGTCGTTTACCAACTTATACAGAACGTCGCCATTCATAAAATATTCGTTATAAGATGACTTTTCTTGAAGAATTTCTTTAATGGTTATGAAGTCTTCGTCTTGCATTTGTAGTCGTTGTATTCTGGTAATTAAACTATCATTGTTGATTATCATTACTACATGTCTGCTAAGAGCGTCTACGTGTTTCATTTGTGAACCGGGTCTATGCTCAACAACGTAGTCATATTCTTGTAGAAACAATATTCAACGAGCAACTCTGGTACAGAGATCTTTTTTACCCAAAGTTTTAGCGAAGACATTACAGTCGGTTATTTATTTAAAATGTAAGCCAAGCAGATAGACTCTGAACTTTTTGAAGGCTTCTATTACAGCTAATATGTCGAGTTTATAGCTCGTGAATTTTCTTTTCTATTCAGTGGTCTTCTTGCTCATATAATATACGGGGTGTAATTGACAATCTTCTGGTGATTTCTGCAGTAACACCGCGCCGTATCCATTGATAGAAGCGTCCGTATGAACTTCTGTTTCGTAATTTTGATTGAATATATTAAGAACTGGTCTCTCGCTTAGAATTTTCTTAAGTGTGTTAAAAGAAACGACTTGCTCTTCCTTCATTTGAAACTTAGTGTTCTGTTTTTTTAAGTTGGTTAACGGTTTTGCGATCATAGAAAAGCTTGGTATAATATTTCGGAAATATCCTGCAAGACCAAGGAAACTTTCTAACTGTTTAATGTTTTGCGGTATCTGATATTTTATTAGGGCTTGCATTTTCTCGGGTGACGGGGACACTTATAGATTTTCTATAACATGTCCCAAGAACTGGATTTTTGTTTTCAGGAAGCTGCATTTCTTTAAATTAATATCTAGCCCATAGTCTCTGCAAAGTGTTAAAACTTCTTCTAAGTTTGATAGTGCTTCTTCTTCATTTTTGGCCGGTATAATTATATCGTCAATATACGGTCATGCAATACGTCTTCTAGTTAAATTACGAAATACTGAACTGACATGTCTTTGGAAAGTCCATGGAGAATTCGAAAGTCCGAAAGGCACTTTTGAAAACTGATACTGTCCATTATGTGTTACAAAAGCGGTGTAACAAGAACTTTGCTAACAAAAACATGGGAAAAATCATTTTTTAAATCTAAGATACTAAAAATCTTGGCGTTTTGTAAACGATTGAGCTGGTCTTCAATCAAAGGAAAAGGGAAAGGATCCCTTACTATTACTCGGCTAATTTTTCTGTAATCGACACGAGATGTACCATCTCGTTTTTTTACCAGTACGACTGGACTACAGAAATCAGAATCTGACTCTTCGATTATACCGTCTTTTAACTACTCTTCTATTGTATTTGATCGTCGACCACATGCATTACGACATTTGTTGTTTTGATCTTATTTGGGCGATAGTTTTGGATCAATTCCATCACATGTTGCTTGGCGCAAGTACTAGCAGTTTCTCCAATGTCAATTTCTTCGAGTTCTGATGCTTCATTATCGGGTGGATCTCATCACTGACATATTTTTTTAACTTCTGGAAATATAGACCTTCTAAAGTAATTCTTATTTCGGCTGGTCGACAAAACTCTTTTCCAATAACTATTTCAACATCTAAACCGTCGGATGGTATGACATGCAATATTAAATTAAATTTTTCGGAATCAATTTTGTCTTCTTGTTCAAAATGGCCTAAAGGTTTTATTTTATTCTCATTTTTATTCCGCCCAAGACCGACAAGATAAAAATTGGATTGTGAAAGCTTCAGCATATTCAAATATTTATAGATTTTTTCGGTTATTATATTGAATTTGCTGCCTGTGTCAAATAGAGCTAACCACTTCCTATCTCCAATTTTTACTTCCTTGTTCATTATGTCATCGTTAGGATGTAGAATCCGCATGTTGCTTTTGGTATTGTCAACTTTTTTTGATATGCAATCTCTCGCAATTTGGCCAAACTTATTGCATTTGAAGCATTTGACACCCTTTTCTTTATCTTTTACGCCACAATTAAAACACTGTATTTCGAATTTGTTTTCACTTTTAGCAAAATCTTTTTCAGGCTTTCTTATTTCATTTTTTGGTTTAGATTTCTCTTGGATAGTTTCGTAACATCTTAGTTTGTCTTTAAAATCTCTAATATTTTGAGAACCATAAAAAATAACTTTATTTATTGATATTAATGAGATGGCGTAACTTGTATTATTCCATTGGAACATGCGTTGGAAAGCTATTGTCATTGTACGTCAGTTCAGTATATTTCATTCATTTTTTTCATTCAAATATGTCGAACTTTGTGCCTGAAAAAGTGTTTTTGCAGGGAGTTCTTCTTTATTGCTTTAATATGAAGAAAATTGCTGCCGAAAGTCATTGTATTTTGGTAGAAGTTTATGGTGAACATGCGCTAACTGAGCGAACGTGCCAAAAGTGGTTTGCACGATTTAAAAGTGGTGATTTTGGCTTGGAAGACGATGAACGTCCTGGGCAGCCAAAAAAGTTTGAAGATGAAGAACTGGAAACATTACTCTATGAAGATTGTTACCAAACAAGCAGAAATTACAAAACGTTTAAAAACAGCTGGATATATTCAAAAGCAAGGAAATTGGGTTCCACATGAACTCAAGCCGAGAGACGTCGAAAGGCGGTTTTGCATGTCCGAAATGCTGCTGGAACGCCACAAAAGGAAGTCATTTTTGCATCGGATTGTTGCTGCAAGCGCAAGAAATCATATGTGAAACCCGGCCAACCAGCCAAATCAACGGCAACGCCGAATATCCATGGCGCAAAGGTAATGCTCTGTATTTGGTGGGATCAGATGGGTGTACCGTATTTTAAGCTGCTAAAACCGGGTGAAACCATCAATGGACAACGCTACCGAACACAATTAATCCGTTTGAAGAGAGCAGTAGCCGAAAGAAGACCAGATCAATTTTATGGGAGCTTACTCCCAATCTGTAAAGATTTATCTGAAGGAGATTTAATGGTATTACGATGTTTACCTGATACGGCTATAGCAACGTCATCTGCATAGGAGAAACCCGCTTCCAGGTATAACATCAGTTCATTAACCACTAAGTTCCATGAAGGAACGTACCTCTGCTGACACACATTCTAGCAGAAGGGCCACTCAGTTTCAAGTTGATTATCCTGCTATTTAGCATAAGACTGATCAACTTTCCAAGTGAGACATCTACCTGCATAGTTGACAGCGCAGTCGTGATTGTGGATGTGTTGACGTTATTAAAGGTATCCTCTTTGTCCAGGAAAGCGACCATTATGTACTCTCTATATTGTAGGGATTGTTCGATGTGGCTGGTCGTTTCTACCCATTATCCTTTACAGTAGGCATGTTGAGTCGTTGACAAAAGTTATAGGTCAATTTTAGATCACCTGCGCTGTGTATAAACATTTTATAGGGTAATCAAATCCCTTCAGCGCGAGCTAATTTAAAAAAAAAAAAATAATGTCAATCAGTTTCCAGAGTTTTCAGAAGGAAAGATGATGACTTATAGGTTTGAGGTCCTTTGGGACAACATGAGAGCATTTTCCAGCTTTGGGAATGAAAGCTACATTAACATCTTTCCATGACAGTGGAATGTGGATCATTTCTACAAAGCTCATTATTATATTCTCTAGTTTGGCAGGATATTATCTGAGGACATTTGTAGGTGATATATTGTTGTGATCAGCAGACTTGTATGATTTAAAGCTATGCGTCGCTCAAAGCAGCTTGTCTGTTGTTACGTTTGTAGAAGTGCCATTGTGGTTGCCACCGGCCGCGAATAGGGAGCTACCTGGACGTCCAGGTGGGTGTCTAGTATCAGGTTAAGTGATTCATTACTTGTAGTTGTCCAATAGCCCACGGTTTTTTTTTTAGGCAGCTAATCAATATAGGATTTGCAGTGAGAAGAAACCACAGAGGTTTTTCCTATTCTGCCACAGAATAACCCCCCGGATTGTTGCTTTACCTTCCTCAGTTATTTTTTATATATTTTCAGGGATCCTTGTATGACTCTCAATCAGTCACTTTTCTTGGGTTTTTTGCTAGGTTGAAAAGTTCTTTGCAAACGTTTCTAAGCGGTCCCACTGCTGATGTCCACCAGTGCAGCTTATCGGCCTATAGCTTTCGGTGCTTACAGGGTGTTTTCTAACTTTCAGAATTGGAACTATTTTGGCTATTTTCCAAGTATCGGGGAAATATTGGATTTCCAGACATGCATTTAGAATGTCTGTTAAAAAATTCACTCCAGTTTTCGGCAAATGGTTGAGATAAAAATTTTTTATAAGATCAAACCCGCCGGACTTTCTTATATTTAAATTATCAATATGAAATTTCACGCCGTCTTCTGTAAGAAGTGCATTTAAGGGGGTGACAAAAATTAGGGTGTTGAAATCCTGGATTGGTTAGTGACCAATGCATTTGTTGCTGAATCGCTTAGGCTTGCTGATAAACAGTGATTTCTTAAAAAAGTAATGACAAGTGCGTATGCTTTTTTTTGTGTGTAATAGTAATTAGATCCATTCGGAAGTCCAGGTAGTAGTTTCTTTTATTTTTAATTATTCTAACTAAATTCCAAAATGGTTTAGCGGAAACCCAAATCATTAACCAAAATGTCTTGGACGGATCCATAGGCATTGTCTTCCGCTATCTCTCTGATGGTTAATTTGCGGTTATTGACCAACATTTCTTTTACTTCATCAATTATTTCGTCGGTTTTCGATGTCGATGGTCTGCCACTGCATTCATTATCTTCGATTGACTCACAACTAGTACCACTGGTAAATGACCGTTTTCTTAAGAGAATCGTTGCCGAAACACTTTTCCAACATTTCAAACATTTTCAAAGTTCGCGCACCATTAAATCCGTTTTTTACGCAAAATTTAATACAAGTTTGTTGTTGCAAATTTAAATCCATTTCCAAAATTGTAAAAAATCGCAAATACACACAGATATAGATGTACTCTTGGCTACGTAACTTTTGCAAATGTCAAGCTCTCTAGTAGAAGGAGGAGACACCCGGCATGTAGTGTAGCGTTGGTAATGTGCAGTTGTCCTCTACAGCTTTTGTACATAATATGCATCCAGAACATGAACATTTCTTGAACTGTATTCGTAAATATATGTAGTACCTTTCAAATGACTTCATTCGGGTGCTAAATAGATAATAAAGGATAGTTTCATGCCTTCTTTTCAAGTTTAGGTCCAGGTATAACACTTATTTGGAAGTTTGTTGCATTCAATTTATAAGGAACCACAATTCTTACAAATACATTTCCTCGGCGAAGACGACAGAGAAGTATAATTGACGTGCAATAGCTATCCCTACGTAAAACCTGACTTAGTCAGACAACTAAAGAGAATGTCTATGTAAGAGACTTGATGTTGGCCGTGAACAAGATGTTTGCAACGTCAAAGATGCTAAGGAGAAGCCACAGGACAGCCGTAGGGGTCGCTTCAATACACCTACGTCGAATAATTTGGAATAAGTTGTGGTTGCTTGATTTGATTTGCTGATTTGAGCAACGAGACAATATCCATGAGAACCACGATAACTCATTACAGCGCATTAGTGATATCCACCGTTAGGTACAACGTCCTACAGTATCCGCTTTTATTTCGCCGATGCGAGGGTGGGTAATCCATTTCGTTACTCCAGCGTGATCCTGAGTCTAATCAAATACTTAAAAGTATATTTTCCGCTGAGAGTTTCTGTCCTTTTCGTATAATGATTAGACAAGGCGAAGATAGGCGAAGACCTGGTGTATTTTCGTTCCCCGTCCAGTCGGTTCTTAGTTGACATGTAAGCCAAAGCAGAGACGGAAAGATTGAACTGTCATATATATATCAGGTACAACTGAGAGCTGACAGTTACTTGCGGGATGCCATAAAGAGGCAGAAAGCTGATGGTGAGTAGCTGGGTCAAAAAGGGGACCACGTTATGCACGAGCGTACATAAGACACTATAACGTACGTGAGCCAATACGGCCGCTTGATCTTTTTCTCATATTAAGATGTAACTCCCGATAGAAAGACATTACAAATATCCTACCTAAACAAAAGTCACATGATCACTATGACATTATAGCCAGAGTATTCCACCTTAAGGTGAAAAAGACTATGGCTCTTCTAACCAAAGGCAATCTGTTTAGGCCTATGCTTTGCTTTATATTCTCGGTGGAATGGCAAAAACGGGGTCTTCCCCATATTCAAGCAGCGTATCACCCCAGATAAGGTCGATGTTATTAGTGCTTGAATTACTGAACCTGAGCAAGACCTTCTCCTCTACGATGTTTTGAAAGCCAGCATGATACATGACCTTTGCGGTAGTTTGAACAATATAAGAAGATGTCTCCAGCTGACGGTAGTTATAATATGAAAAAATAATGAAATTGAGTTGGACAACCTCTGGGTGGTGTCCTGTTACATACTTTTAATGCTCATATTAATGTGCAGTACTGCAGTTTTGATATGTATATCAAATTAATTTGTATGTACGTATAAATCCTGTGCAAATCAATTTAACTTGATCAATATTCATTTCCTTGAAATATTAATGATACAAATGTCAGCCTTATAGTCTTCGAAGATGCTTAAGAGAAGGCAGTCACTCCCGTTGCTTATTTGTGCTTTGAACGAACTTGTGCAAGGTAGGTTCGATGAAAAACTTTTTGTTCCGCGTTTGGATCCATAAACCGCAGACTTTGGAGTGCGCCTTTTAGTCACGATCAAAAGTGCCCACACTATCCGGTTATTCCACTGCACTTCTTGGACGTTATGTCTGTTTTGTTTTCTTTATAGTAGTCGAGGATCACGCTAGTTGTTCGGCTACACGGAGCCTGTTAAAGGTTCAAAGATTCCAGGTGCAGATCCGTAGACCGCTGTTTCTTAATCGTTTGCTATTGTCGTCAAAAGAAAACCTTATTATTCGAAGGTATTAGCTGATTCGTTCCATTTTTTTAATATCTTCTGTATAGGCTTGTGAACCCTATAACCGGGTAGGCCTCAGATTTACCTTACCTTATTAATTTGTAACATTTCCCAAACAAAAAAAGTACAGCAGGAACTGTAGCATCAACGGCCGTAGCTGGCCGCAGTAAGTTTTGAAGAGACAGATGACGAACATTTGACAGATCAATTCAGACAGGTCAGTCAGTGGAGCAAAAGTTTGAACTTGTAAACAAAAGTGTAGGTAGTAGAAGATTTTAATCTACCCTACCTGAAATGGGCACCTTCTGACGATTCATCTCATTTCGTTTCACTTAAAATTAATTTTCTTTCAACTTTCGAAGAGCCGATTTTGACAACTTTGAAAATTTTATTAACAAATTTACCTTTGACTCTATCATTGAGAAAAAAAAACCCAGATCTCGCGGTATGTAGTAACTTTTTATTTATATTTTTATATTTTTATGAGACCGATCGGTCTCATTTTCCTTCCAAATGTTGTGGCATAAATTCTTTAAAACTCGATTTGACTTAGAGTACTAGTACAGTATTTTGTATCGATTTTTATAAAACGAATTTTTACGAACTTTGCGAGTTTACTCTGAGCATTTCTACCAATTTGTTAAAACCAAAATAAATTTCAAACGACTATCCATTAACTCTTAAATTTCTCGAGCAATCTTTTCCAGATCAAAGAACTATTGCAAATTTCTTTGCACGCTATTTTAAAAAACATTAAAAAAAAACGAAATAGACGAAAAATGACAGAAATGGAAACGGGTGTTACAAAACGTGATCCATACGCCCCATCCATGGAAGTCTTCACATTAAGAAACCGATAGTAGAGAGGTTGACTTAAACCGCTGGTTAAACCATCTTCGACGAAGTTCATCGGGAAGCTCGGTTCAAAACGCAGTAGAGGCTCAAGTTCCAGTCGAGGTTCGAAGAAGAGGCCGGAAGACTACGAGGTGATCCAATATAAGGCAGCCTTTGTAATGATTCAAATGTTTGCAAATTTAGTCACCCTATAAACGAAGAAATATGTAGAATTAAAGTAAGCGATTAGTATGTCAACGGTAAATAAAAGAATAGTACTGTAATGTGGTACAACTGATAGAACTTATTCCTTTCCTTTATAATCCAACTACTTTTTACTTTACTCTTTACTTTATCTTTTACTTGAACCACTTTATCACTCTCTTAATTAACTCTTCGAATTCCACTTATAACTGACTTGCATATCTGTATGCTTCTGCAGGGGATGCTGATATTTATACTCCCTTGACATCTCTTGAGAACATTCTGTACCATTCAGCGTTTCCATTTTGCTAGAAAATTCTAAAAAAGTCTCCGTTCTCCATTGGTTGAGTCTTCTCCTATTTCAATATGAAAATCTTCTGCTTTTAAAATATAAAAAACATTCAGACCAATATTGCACTGCTCCCTCCATAAAGAAAAGACACATTCTATCCAAATGGACCACATTGGATCTTGTCGTTAACGTCGTTAATGCGGGTCATCCCCTAATTTAGATCTTCTAAAGTCTGTTGCAATTTTGGAGATTTGCCTTTCTTACGCAGAAGTTTATACAGCCACATCATATCCCCGCGGTTGAAACTGGATGATTTCGCTTTGATGTCTTACCTAGTTTTTATCTTTTCTCGGGTTTTTTCATGCAATTTACGAATTATGCAGCGCACACCATCCACATAATCGTTTACCTCTTTTGGCTCCGTAGGTGAGGATCTGAATTTCGTTTCACTCGGGAACCAAACTATATGACCAAATATGATCTCGGATGGCGCATATTCTCTTGAACTATAGATCACATTTCGGTAGGCCATTAAGAAGAGAGTATGTGTCGATCTCAGTCCCGCTGGCAGTTGCCGACGAACTTAGACTGATGCACATTTAAGGTCCTATTTAATTGTTCGATTATATTATCAGATTGAGGGTGTAGTAGCGTTGTTGTTGCCTTTCTTATTCTCAGATATTGGCAAACTTCCTGAAAGACTCTTCCTGGGAATCTGCTCACCCAATTGTTGACTATTTGTTTTCACACTGTCTTAGCCACTTGATTTGGAATTGCGAACAATTCCGGCCACTTGCTTAAGTTATCCATTACCACGAGGGTGTATTGGTTGCCATTAAATGTTTCGGAAAACGGACTAGCGATGTCTATGGCTATTCGACATTGTATTATATTGTTGTATTTGTCTCTGTGGCTTTACTTTTGGGCCCTTGATAGCCGGACGCCTTGTACACTTTTTGTAACAATTCTCGTGCAAGTCGTGTTTTGAATTTAGCCAATAGAAACGTTCCCTTACTTTTTTCAACGTCTTGTTTATTTCTAAATGGCCTCTTGAGATTCCGTCGTCTATTTCATGGAGTACTAAGCTGACTCTGGACCTAGGCACCATTAACTACACACGAGATGTTCTTCCATCTGCACTTTTCCATTTTCTCTTCAGCAAACCATCTTGCATGAGTACCACTGTGCAGAATATGCCTTTAGAGTTTGGCTCCAGTCCGATATTTCCTCGTGTTCATTTCAAGCAAATATTGGTTCGATGTCATTATGTGCCTGTTGGGAAGAACGGATTTCTTCTATACTCCAACCCTAAACTGGTTCAGCCCTGATCATTTGGATTGCGGCCTGTTCTTTCTCTTTGCTACCACAGACTACTGCTGGGAGATTTTCATTGCATTGTTTTGCCTGCGAGACTTGGACATCTACCTTTGATACCTTGTTGCCGCCGTTTTCTCTGCCGCGAAGTAAGCATTTCCCAAATGATGGCTTCGAGAAGATGTCAGGAGAGTACAAATATCAGCATCCCCCAAAATACCCATGTTAGTTCTAAAGCGGAATTTGAAATGTGATATACGAGAAGTGATAAAGTGGTTAAAATGGTTGAGAAAACCGATTTGTATTGGACAAAGTGATTCTATTGAAAGGACTAAGATCTATCAATTGTATCCACACAAACATTATACAATACATTCTTACATGCTACAAATGATTCTTCATGTGTTACATAAGGTATGTACGCACACTCGTGAACGAATTGAGTAACTAGTTCACTATATTTTTGTGCGAGGAAATACGACCTGAATTAACTGCCGCAACAATACAGTCTTCGGAATCAATCATAGGAAAATTTCACTTAAAGAGTCGTGGACAACTTACTAAAAAAGCAATCAATCAATTAATTGAACTCCTAGTTTGTTACTTAAGGCTTCGGTCTACCCTAGACTGTCATGGTTAGTAAAGAATATGGCGATTGAATATCAATTCAACAATACAAATTGTGAATCGTTCTTCTTAAAGTCTTAATGTTGTTTTGAATATAGTTTTAATCCCTTTTGCCTAATATTCTTAACATTTTTGCCGTCCAAACAGCGAGCTCAGATAAAGAACTAGTTCATTGTAAGTTCCTTTTACCGAAATTTCTCATTCTTGCGAGGAAAAATGAGTAAGCTTAGGTGTCGTAGGATATTGTATGTCACTAAAGTCTACATACAATATCTACAATGTCTACACTAAAGTGTAGTGCGCTGTTACGACGCCAATGAGTAGCCTGCAGTCTTTTCTACTGAAGGACAACAAGAAAGCTGCGGAGAGGGCTCACTAAGGGTTTAAGTTAAGTTTGGCTGGGAGAACAGATACAAATGCTTCGTCTTCTCCATTGTTTCTTTCGTCGCCATCAGGATTGCATATATTTCCGTTTCAAAAAGAGGCGTAAGTGGATTGAAACCTGAACGTTGACGTTCCTCAGAAAGATACCAGCGCTCCATCCTTAATTGCTTTTGGAGCCATCCACAAAGATCCGACTACATTTCATTCTTTATTCGGGTTCTGACGGAATCCATTCCTGGACACAGGGAAAGTCGGTTTCGTATTTTTCCGGCAACCGGAGTTCTGTTATCATAGAGTTAAACAGCTTGTCGATATGACCAGAGTCAAACAAAAATCGGCGCACAGGTCATCAAAACTCCAGTGCATATTACAATATAAAAAAAATTCACTTCTCTTTAAACGGCAGATGGCTTTGATAGATAGATAGGCCATGATGAATATTGAATGAATATTAAGAGGAGGGTGATTGATCAGCACGTCTAGAGCAGATTCAGGCGTGCTAGGGAAAGCCACATTCAGTCGAGCCAAACAGTTCTTTGAAGTCTGGTAAAGGCAGCAGTGACAAATTTTCATAAAAGCTTGTTCAGGAGAAAGCCGATGAGTAGGATACAATTGGCTTTATTATCCTCGGCGAAAAATCCCGTGTCCTTCCGAAACCTCCTTTACTCTACCAGAAACGCTTTGGAGGCTTTTGACGTAATACAATATGTTTAGTCCAAAGAAGTTTGTTATCCAGGACGACACCTAAATACTTAGCTTTGTTGGAGAGTGTTAAGCAGTGGGACTTGTGGGCAACGCCTGTTCGCCCCAGGAACCTAGTGATTCGTCTACGCCATGTTGTCTGGCCGATATACGCATGCCGACAAAATTTGGGTTGTCAAAAGCACACTCAATATACACCCTGACTGACTCGAACTGCAACCAACTTCAGACTGTTATAATTTCCAAACCGTTCATTACTGTGAACTCAAATTTTGACACATGACATATAATTTTATTATTTACAAGCCTTTTAACGATTTGCGTCTCAGTTGTGTTGAAAATTTCTAATCCGCGATGGAATTCAAACGTGATAGTGTGATTGCTTTATATTTGGCTGAAAAACCACAAGTAGCTATCGATAGAGCCCTCCAGCACCTCAACGTGAATAAATCATTTGTGTCTCGAACCTTAACTCGTTACTGTATTATTTGCAGCGTTGCTAAACGCCATGGAGGTGGTCATAAAAAAAAACAGTAACATCGGCAGAAATGGTTCGGAAAGTGAAGGCTCGAATTAAGCGAAATCCGCGTCGAAGCGGAAGAAAAATGATTCGTGAGTTCAACATATCGTTAGAACGGATATGAAGAGCGAAGAGCTATAGAAAGAGCGAAGAGCGTTAGAAAGAGCGAAGAGCGTTAGAAAGAGCGAAGAGCGTTAGAAAGAGCGAAGAGCGTTAGAAAGAGCGAAGAGCGTTAGAAAGAGCGAAGAGCGTTAGAAAGAGCGAAGGAGTTGCTACGCTTGCACGAAAGTGGTGAGTTGCCGAATTTGGTTTTTCCCGATGAGTCGCTATTTGGTATAGAGCAGTATGTCAACAAACAAAATGACCGAGTTTACTTGCCAAAGAGGTCCTTCGAAAATTTACACATTCGACGGCCACCAGAAAGCAGGCAGCACCGACGGTGATGGTTTGGGCCGCCATAACCGCCGATGGTCGCTCTCCGCTCGTATTTTTGGAACGTGGCGTCAAAATTAATGCGATCGTATACCGTGAAACTGTCTTAGAGAAAGTATTGAAGCCTTGGGCAAACAATAATTTCAGTCGGAGACCGTGGACATTTCAACAAGACTCGGCACCGTCTCACAAAGCGCGTGTCAACCAAGATTGGTTAAAAAACAATGTTCCACACTTCATTTCTTCTACACAATGGATTGCATATTCTTCGGATGCAAATCCGTGGGATTTCTCTGTCTGGGATATTTTGAAGGCGAAGGTTGGTACTAAAAAATACCAAAGTTTGGACCACCTCAAACGAGCACTTCGCCGGGAATGGGCCAAAATACCGCAGAGCCACTTGCGTGCAGCGTGCGATGCCATTATTCGCGGGAAAGGTGGACATATTGAAAACTAGAAAACTAAACATTTTTTGCTTTGGCACAATAAAATTTATCACAAAATTAAAAAAATTATAGCATTTTAAAAAGTTGCAGTTCCAGTCAGTCACCCCGTAGATGAAAATGCTTAGCGTGTACTCCTTCTCTCACTCTTGCAAGATCTTCCGCGTTGATAGGCGAGTTGCAACTTGGACAGGGAATGCATTCGGAAAACAATTTTCCAGACATGGAGCTCGACGGAAGGAAACCAGAAGCTCTTGGCGAGTGTGTATAAAGGCTACTCTCAATGTTCGCCTGGGTTTCGGTATGCTAATATACCTCGCCAAGAGCTTCTGGCTTCCTTCCGTCGAGCTCCATATTATGCTAATATACCGAAATCCAAGGGAACATTGAGAGTAGCCTTTATACCAGACTAGCAGTGAAGATTTCTTTCTGAGTTACCAGCAGCTGGACTATACATTTGTATCATAACTGGATACATGCCATCGGTGCCAGCAGACTTGAAGCCATCAAATGAAACAACATGATGGTTTTATCCGCCTCCACAACAGATACCAGTTGCGCCATTTTGACTTGTTCAGTTCACTTCCAGCTTCGTTAAAAGAAGCTGGTTGTGAGTTGGTTCTGATTAGTTAAGAGTAATCCCAGTCTCCGGATTTCCCCGTTTTGACAACTTTTACAAACCTGCTCTTTCACCGACTATTATCTCTAAAAATTTCAATCTTCCTTCAAATTAGTCTTAAGTATAGGGTGATTCATCGTGATGTTTGATTTATAATGTAAAAAAAATACATAAATTTGAAAGAAAACTTAAAATTTTTATTATCGATTAAAAGTAAAATTCATGGCATTTAGTTTTTAAGAGTGATATCATGTAAATATTGGCCACGACTACGTCTGTCTACGTGGTATCTCGCAGATAACACGGGTAATGTTGGCTTCCAAAGCGTCAATCGTAGCTGGCTTATTGACTTTACATATCCTAAGAGCAAATAGTCCACCAGCCTATAAACCACACCGTTGTTTTTAATGGAATTTTCAATTTCAATTTTCAAATTTTTAATGGTAGCTATTGGTGCGCTTTGGGTTGCTCATTAGTCCAAATTCGTCAATTTTGTTTATTTATGTATCCATTGAGCCAAAAATTGGCTTCATCACTGAACAAAATTTACCCATGAAACACCGGATTTTCATTGAGTTTTTCCAGAACCCATTCACTGAAAATATGACGCAAATTCAAGTCACCTGGCTTCAATTCTTGCACAAGTTGAATTTTGTACGCTTTTAGGTTGAGATCCTCACGTAAAATACGCCAAGTTGTCGAATACGCCAAGCTGCTGAGAACTACGACGAATCGATTTGTCACGGTCTTCGCGTACACTCTCAGCTACAGCTGCTATAGTCTCTTCACTACATGCTGGATGTGGTCTAACCGGTCGAATATCATTCACTTATGTAAACTGGGACTCAAATTTGTGAATGGTATTGGCAATAGTGGTTTCAGTAGGTCGATTATGTGTACCGTAAATTCCTCGAATCGCTTGAAAAACATTTCTCACAGAACGCTGATTTTCGTAATACAGCTGAACAATTTGGAGATGCTGTTGTGGTGTGAGTCTTTTCATGATAATTTGCCAAACGATACTGAATATACTGATACTGATACTGACACTGATTCTTTATGGTTTCATTACTTATGTAGTTGCAGATCTGCGTTCCACCATAGATCTCCAAGTTCCGCACCATTGTTTCCTAACTTAACAAGTCAGTTCAAGGCACTGCATGAGGACAGCGCTCTGAGCGCCTTCTGATCTCCTGCTTAAACCCTGCTGGGTTGGTTTTCTATGTATTCCTTCTCTTCAAGCTCGAGACTTTGTATCCGACCCTGAGTTCTATGTACCTCTGATAGCTAGTTGTAAAAATTGATTTTTTGTTTTTTTTTCGGTGGGTAGGTAAAAACTTTCATAGGCACCATAAGCACGCGCTCATAAGAGGACCACAAAAGCAGGCGCCATAAGCACGAGCACCTACTGCCTACCACAGTGGCATAGCAGCGCCCACCATAAGCACGCGCTCGGGGTGGTGTGAGATTCATACTCACTAAAAAACCTCTCATTTTCTATAAGACTACCACTGAGTTTCCTTAACAAGTAGCTCAAGCTTCTGTAGTTTACACGTTTGGTAGGTAGCTTTCCAGCGAAGGCACCTGCTATTACCGTTATTTCATACGGTTTATCCTTAAGTCAAACGGTCTTGTTCTTTGAAGTCGCCGCACAAGATTTGTCTAGTCCAATCTCCGGATTATTTCCTGGTTGCAATGATGCACAAGACCAGTGCGAAGCTTATGAGCCAAGCTTGTTACTTCGTCTTTCACAGTTACAATTCCCAGATTGCGGTGAATATCGCTATTCCTTATATACCATGGATCATTACGATTGCTCTAAGCGCTTTGTTCTGGAACGTCTGTAAGAGAGATATTGTTTGGTTTTAGCACTTGCTATCTTCTTACGATATCTTCCGATAAGCTAATTCATTTCTCTTAGCCTGATTTCGAGCTCTTCACGTTTCTTTCCACTTCAGTTTTGCATCTAGGGTCATTCCCAAATATTTTACCTCGTTTGCATACGGTATTTGTACCGAGTTTATGAATAAAGGTAAGTTATTTATCTTTCTGTACATGAAATTGAGATGTGATGACTTAGTCTCGTTTAGCACGATTCACTTCGATTCTTCGTCCACTCAAATATTTTGTTCAGAGCTCGTTGTAGTTGTGCAGTCGAGGATTCAACTGTTTGTCCTGTGGCGAGGATCGTCGTGTCATCCGCGAACGTGGCTACCACAGTTTTTTCATCTAGAGGTATGTCTCTAATGTACAGTAAGAATAGGTTTGGCCCCAGAACGCTTCCTTGTGGAACGCCAGCTTGAATTTCCTTGAAAAGTTCTGTGTAGACTGAATAGTGACGCCGACCTCGTCAGAAAAGCTCAGATAACCCGTATTAGAGGGCTAGATGATATCGAGTGCATGGGCACAAGCGTTCAGGCTCGGAAAGTTATCGACTCCAACTCAAACGGACAAGATGAGGACAACCACATCTTAGGTGATGGACATAAGTGAAAGGTGACCTCAACCAACTTCGTATGTGGTACTGAAGGCAGCTGTCGAAAGATCGCCCTAGCGCGAGAATTATGTTTGCTGAGACCCTGGTCCACCATACGTTGTAGCGTCTCCAGCGTGTTGTGGTCCGGATGGGAGTTGAACAACGTTTAACACTCATTTCAGGTTGTCACACGATTGGATTTGTAATAAATTGTGGGTAAACGCGCCAGCTAGCTTAAGGGTTCTTTAAGAAGTCGCGGTGTTATTGATCTTCCCTCGTATATTTTTAAGCCGAATTTAAGCGCTGTTATTCTCTGAACGCGTGTAAAAAATCAAATTGTTCATCTTTTTGTTATAAGTTTTATTCCTAATATAATATCTCAGTCGCATAACCTAAACTCAATGTCTACAATACTAAATACTACAAATAATACTTTAAACGCTTAAGCCTAAAACTGTAATCAGTAAACAAATCCACGTGACACTTAGTAGATTAGCATTTCCATGTGTAATTTCAGGATGTTCTTCCAAGGCCGGCACATAGTCTGAACACTGAGGGAATTTCTTTGGCACCGGAACCATGTCATGATTTTCACCAACTTTGATAACTAAAGCCATCCCGATCTCTGCATGAAATTCTATATGACAATGCAATAACCAATAGCCAGGATTGTAGGCCTTGAAACGTACTATGGTGTAGCCACCATCAGGTACTGTCACAGTATCTTTGACTGGTGGCCGGTCGAAATTGCGATGAAGTTGCCCTAATCTGTCCATTTCCTTGATCTATAAAGAAAAACATTTTTTTCGATAAATTTGTTCAATGAAGTAAGTTTTAAGTTTTAAGTCGTACCGTTTCAATGGTAACGTTGCGTCCCACACGATCCAAGCCGATCACTCGAAAGGCATTTCCGTGTAAGTGAAAGGGATGATTAGCATCGTAAGCTAATCCTTCATCGACAAGAATCAATTCCACAACAGAGTTTAGAGGAACTTGAAGTACATGATGGCACTTGCAGAAAACCTCTCTGCAGTTCTTTCCTTCATTTTCCAAAGTAGTCTCATTACAAAACATCGAATCGTTGAGTTGATCTCTTGCTGGCATCAATGGCAATGATGGCATCTTCATTGTGATGTGATTAAGTTGGGGGGTAAGAAGTTTATTGGAGTTTGTCTTGATTTGATTGAAACCGTATATATTGGATGGATGAAAGTCGGGATTATCTTTAGGATAGAAGTCGTAGTATACAAAGAATTTGATGTCGGCATTCTCCTTGAGAATCTGTTTATCGTCATTTTCTCTTTCGAGCGATTTAAGTTGATCGATGGTTATTAATTCAGAAAAGCCAGGTCCAACGTTTAGGGAGTTAAGTTCAACACCACCAGGACTAAAATCATACTGGGGAACATCTACAGGTTCCTCATTTCCGGCTGATTCATAGTGGAGTACAGCCACTTGGAAGGCTGAAGTAAAACGAGCATCACAATCCATAAGTCCTTTCATTCGTATCCAATAATTTCCAATGGGCTGATTGGCATGAAGAATAAAGTCAAACCGTTCACCGGCATATGTGACAACGGCAGTTACGTTGACCATTTCGACGTCAAAACCATCTGAACTAATGACTGAGAGTGTATGATTGTCTATAGATATGGCTATGGGACAATTAAGGAACTCTGCATTAATTACACGAAAGCGGTATCTAAAACCAGAGACAACATTGAAATGCTCCAATGGAATTTTTTCCAAAGGATCATTGGAGTTTGTGGCACGTCTTAATCTATTTGAAGGTGCTTTGATTTTCATATTCTTCTCAGGCTCGGATTGGTATAGAAATACGTCAGGTGGGGAAGTCATAGAATCGAATTCTATGGATGGAATTAAAGTAGTTTCATCCTCTGCCAAGGGATCTACAGTGGTGGATTCAGCAAACTGATTTCCATCATCTTCAATGAGCTCTAAAGGTGAAGCGCTAATTGAGGTCTGTACTTGTTTGTTTTCATTGACTTTTTTGAATATTTCTGGGAAGTATCTACCACGACCATTGACCAAAAGATTCGGTGGCTTATTATCTCCAATCGAATGATGATGGGAAGCAAACATTGCCACTCCCGGCTGATGTGCCCAATCTTGGACAATGAGCGTATGTTCAGATAAATCAAAGTCATATGACTTTCTATGTACGTCTGCTTCTTTAGGTTGTCGAATTGTTAGCGCACCGAAACAACCATCTCCTCTTTGCATTCCAGTGTGGGAATGCCAGAAATGAGTTCCAACATTTGTTGCTTTAAATTTATAGCGAAATGTTGCATGTGGCAAAATTGGACACTGTGACACATGAGGAACTCCATCCATATAGGGATTTTCTTTTTGATGAAGTCCATGCCAATGTATTGTGGTACTTTCGCCAAGCAAATGATTCTTTACGTCGACAATAATGATATCATTAAGGCATACCTCAATTGAGGGACCTGGCATCATTCGATTCACCACTGTTACGCTTCGTCTTATACCATCACCTGTTATGCAGTGTGGTCTATTGCAATCGGTCACGTTGTTTGGACAATCATAGCAAGCTTTACTAAGTGTTTCGTACCATTCAACCACAAAAGTATATTTGCAAATCATTGGCTCTCCTTCAAGAGTACAGTCCCTTATACAAGGATGCTGTCGGTAATACTCTCGATCCATTATTCCCTCGGCATCAGGAAATATATCAGCATTACCCGTATTCATTCTTGTAATCGATGACATGCTACCCGTATCTCGACGACAATGGATACAACAATCTTTTACGTACATATCGGATTTAGGGCAATCGGGTGCCACTGGGGGACATGTCTTCTCGTATGTAGATATCATCGCCTCACCATTGTGTATTGCACACTCCAAGATGGTACAACCATCCTTATTATGCCAAGTATCACCCACAGAATAAAGTTTAGCATTGAAGAGGCATTTCGTTTTAACACATGTTCCACAGCACTGGCTTGGATCCGGACGGTATTCATATTCCTAGGAAAAGGGAAAGATCAACAAACAAAAAATACCTTTAAAATGTTTAAATATTTGATTTTGAGGATAGGGCTTACATCTTTGCAATTTAAAACACAAGTCTCTTCTTGAACATTTTCATGAGGATTACCATAGTCGTCTAGATCACAGGAATGTTGCACACAGGAGTCGTTTGTTTTCCAAACGGATCTCACATCTTTGATAACCTGGACGTTGTTGATTGTTACAACACATTGTGGCAGTTTGGTATCTATAAAAAGATATATATAGTACGACTAAGATAGTGATTATTTTAAATGGAATTCTGAATTATTATTTTGTCAAAAAGTAGTATGTACGAGTAAATGGTGTGTGGCAATCTATTTATTATGTATACAAGGAAATGACTTGAATTCAAATAGTTTCCGAAAGAACATAAACATAGCTTGATTGCGATCTGCGGCTTTGCCACAGCACGGTTAAAGTATAAGGTCAGGAACAACTTGTGAAATGAAGTGGAACCGGCAGCAATTACGATTTACGAGGTTAGGTGTAAACTATCTTTATCTTCATTAAAAAATTCAATGGCGTTCTAAAGTATCAAGTATTGTTCTTCTTTATCCATATTTCACAAATTTTTATGCCAGTAGAATATAATACATACCTTGTACCGAAAGGCCTTTGGCAATGCTGCGATGACGTAGATACGATATTTGTCTAATAATCCGGATTCTAATTCATTTAGCATGCAATTAGCCGCGGTTGTAATATAACTTCAAAAGTTATAAAAAACAAAATGAATCATTTGGTTTAACAATCGTTTAGTCACGTCCGTTAATTTAGCTCAAGCGGCATTGCTAGAATATTACACAACTTATTTCATTCTCACAGATTAGAAAGTGAATTTGTAGGTAGTTTGTTTTTTTTTCCCTTTAGATGGTGTGCATTTTCTGGTTTGAATCATGGTAATCAAGTTATTGCAGCTCTTATTAAAATTGAAGATTTTTTTCTGTTAAAACATAGCACTCAGACAAAGAACTAGTCCATTGCACTGCTTGTAAGTTCCTTTTACTGAAACTTCCCAGTCTTTTGAAGGAACATGAGTAAATGCATCAGTGATAAAGTGTAGGCCGAGTGTAGGCGATTGTAGGCCAGATTTTCACAGAAGTAGTACTCTGCGGTGTTTTCATCACTTTCAGATCAAGCATTGCAGGTTGTTGTATCACTTATGCTCATGACCATTAAAAAATCTCGCCTCTGAGCTTTTCCGACCAAGTTCATCGGTTATATAGTTTCCCGTGATCCAATTGTGAATGAATGGGACGCAGACAAGATTCAGCTAATTAAGTCTTCCTACTATGCTAAGTGAAGTCTTGCATTCTTGAAATGTCTTGTTGTTCATAAGAGGGTTTACTAAAGCTTGAAGTGTAGCTTGTCTATGGCTACAAATGCAAATAATTCGCCCCCTCCATCGATTGTTCATAGTACAGTTCGTTGCCATAAGGATTGCGTATATCTCCGCATGCAAGACAGACCCAAGTTTTCCTAATGCGAAGTGACGTTGCCTACCTCCGTATTCTTAATCGGTTTAAGAGCCATCTGTGACCATGACCACATTCCTTTCTTGGTTCAGTTTTGGTGTCATTGGATCAGACGGCACGTTCATAAAACTAGAGTCATAAGACAGTCAACGTGTATATGCAGTCATCAAAACCCCAGTGCGTGTACCAAAGACCACCAAAGATCGCTTTCATGATGCTCAGTGCATGATATGAGTATAATTCAGATACTTAAGAATGCGAATTATAAGTGCCTATAATCTATATCTGTATTCATAATTTTGAGCTATTCAGTAGATATGTCTGATTGGGTATTGATATCATATTTTTAATTCAGCATGCTTTTGCAATGATTTCATCTGAAGTATTTTCGCTTCTATTTCCTGGTAAGCTGAAAGCGATAAATAATGAAACTCCACAATATAATTTTATGAGATGCGCAACTAAGCTCTCTCTGTTTGTCAGTAGATGGCTCCAGCAGTAAGTGCATGTCGATTTTGACATAAACAAAACGTCATGAACTAGACATATGGTAAACCGTTTTGACACATTAGTGATTTTGTTTTGGCGTCATACTCGTACCATATACTTTTGGTTTTGTGAAAATGTCTGGTTTTGTGTCAAATAAACGTCACTTGCGGGAAGTGTTGGTTTTCTTCTTTCATTCGAAGAAATGCTGAAGCGCATCTAGAACTCAAAAAAGTTTACGGAGATGCTCGGCTCCCTGGCGTGATTTGTTCCGTCGCTTCAAAGACAGTAATTTCGAAGTTGACGACCGTTCGCATGAAGGAAGGCCAAAATCTTTCGAAGACGCTAAAGTGTAGGCATTGCTCGATGAAGATCCGTGCCAAACGGATCTTACTTCAGCATGAGGAGTTACTTGCCCACCTTTTTTAAGTGATGGGAATGATTCAAAAACAAAAGAACTTGAGTGCTTATGATTTGAAGCCTAGGGTGATGTAAAATCGATTCATTACAGCAACTCAAAGAGAAGAAAGTCATTGGGACTCGCCGCTCAAGCTTCTACGTTGTCGGCTCGGCCGAAAATTTACGTGGCGAAGTCTATGTTGTGTGTTTGGTGGGACTAGGTCGGTGTTATTTATTATGAACTGCTGAAGCCCAACAAAAACATGACGGTTCGCCAGAAAGATAAAAAAAAGGTGTAGCTAGCGATGGGGGATATTTTGAATGATTCATTTGTAACTATTTTTTCACAATAAAGTTGCATTTTCATAAAAAAAAACAGCGATAACTAGCAACGCACCTAATAGTATATTCGAATTGATAGATCTAGGGTTTTCCATTCTATTTCCATTTTGATCAAACTTTTCATGCAAGGTGGAATATGTAGGTATGTATACTCGTACATATTTTTGTTTTTATAATTTGCGCGTACTCAAGGGATTTGATTACGCTTAAAATGTTTGTACTTGTACACACCGCGGGCGAAGGAAACTTAGGGAAGAAGAAAGGAAAGGTACCGATATCCATTGGTCTTAAATGTTTGCAAGTTATAACGACTAGGATATAAAGAGCTCGGAAGGGATTCCATAAGCGAGGTGTACGGCTTAGTAACAATCACGATGTTTTAGAGTACGTCCGAAATGGGGCTTTAGGGTGTATATCTTTACATACTTGCATGAAGCAAGAGGATCCGTTTTGTCATGCACATGATGTAGTATCCAAATTAAACGTCGAATCATCGTACTTACTTAATAGGTTTTTTTACAGACTGATTTTACCAATTGTAATTTATCCTCACATTCAAATTTTGTTTCTTTTAGAAAAAACTTAACCGTCAAATGGATAGAATAGATAGAATGCCTGAGCACGTGTTAGGTTAGAAAAAGAAGGATTTGTGCTTATTTCGATCCATGGGTGGCATCCAACATTTAACGGGGAAACAAGCAACCACTAATCTTACGTAAATTTAGTTGCCCGAAAAAAAAGTCTTTCGGGCGTGGCTGTTATTGAACCCCGTACTGTCCGATTTGGAAACCATTATACTATCAAATGAGAGCTACGACCACCCACCACAAAAGAGTTGGTTTGAGAGGAGTGCTGGCAAACTGGGTCGAAAACTACTTAACTGATAGAAAGATTAAAGTTTAAGTGCCTAATGTCGTAAGAAGAGAAATGCCAAATGCGTTTGGCGTCCCACAAGGTTCCGAATTAGGTGTGATTCTGTTTGCTTTGTATACAAATGAACTTATACAATTATTCAAAAAGAGATCAATCTATGCTTAACCAGATGACATACCAGTTGTCGTCAAACACAAAAATTTTAACGAGCCGCTGGAAATACTTCAAGGGTTAATAAGTAATGTTACAAAAACAAAGGTGATGCACATACGAACACCTTCTAAGTCATAGCAAGCTTTCGCAAGCAGAACCACGCATGAGATATAGGATATTGGCATGGGGCAGATATCAATGTGGTCTAAGGCCGGTAAGTCAAAAATTGACTTAATATTCACACTACAGTAGAAATAAAATTCGTTGAAGAAAGCTGAAAAGTCTATATCAACACATAGGTTGCTACTTAAGTTAAGAAATGGCAATACCAGTATAGGTGCATAAATCTGACATAAGCATCGTAAAAATTGATGTTTTTAATGGTACAGGACGTTTTGTCAGACGAGCGCTATTTGGATTTTTACAAAACTTTGGAAAACTAATTTCAGCCAAAAATGGAATTAAATCGCGAATATTTTCGTGGGACGATTTCTTATATCCCGGTCTACCGGGTCTCGTTAGTTTTCCGAATTCGTGAAAATTTTACAAAATCGTTTGTTGTGCCTGTAAACATAGGTGCTGTGCGAGAACTGATACTGCAAGACCGTCATGTGAACTATCATGAAATTCAGGTATGCTTAGGCATTAGTTCCACTGGCACACATTTAGTATTGCATTAACCTTTGGTCGTCAAAAAGACGTAGAAAAAATTTGATCGCTGTGCTTCAAAAGACGTCTATAAGATCTACAATAGACAGGCAACGGCAACGATCTATGCATATGAGGCCGAAACTAAACAGCAGTCGCCTGTCCGGGTCTTTCAAGACGAGCCAAATCCAACAAAATTTGTGCGCGTACGAAGCACTTCGAAGCAAATGGTCACCTGTTTCTCCGGAAAAACCGGACATGGCGACATGTCCGTGTCATTAAAGAAACGTAGAACCGTTTATTGAAAATATCATTCCCCACAACGGCAATGCAAAGTCTCACAAAGACTTTTTTAGCATTTAAAACATTGAAATGATTGGTCAAAAGTCATACAGTCGAGATTTGGCATCCAGTGATCCAGTGAACCAGAGAATTCAACGTTTTTCGACGCTTGAACGCTTAGAACACATATTTTGGAAATACCTTGTTTGGAGTGGAAAGAGTGCTTCGAAAATTAGTTCGAACGGTTGCAGAAGTGTATTGATCTTCATGGAAAGTATTTTGAAAAACAATAAAGCCATTTTCGCCGACAAATAATTGTTTTTCTCAAACTTACTTAAGTAGCAACGTATTCCCCTCCATTGTTTCAGGCCTCGCATAACAGAGATGCGTGTCTAGTTTTGTCAGCCTTACCAAACTCGTCAGGTTATGCAGAGCGAGGTTAATGAAAGCTGTATGCTCCTAAAGTTCGAAAGCAATATCACTAGGGCTTACACTCAGCGTCTATGTAGACGGGACCGAAAATCACCCTAAGAATTTTCCTCTCGAAGCAGACAAGAGTAACTAATCCAGTTTTGATAGTCCATGCCATAGAGCGGGATTGGGATTACTAAGATTTCATATAGGATGCATTCTTAGCCCTAAGAAGTAGCGATTGCCACTAGTTATCTTTCGTTCGATCTTACCGCTGGTGTAAATTAATAGCGAAGGCTACGTATACAAAGTATTTAGCTACCTAGCTATCCGAGGAGTCGGTGTTGGGTGTCCTTTTCTGTTGACATTATATACTTGGTCTTGCCATTTTTGACCATCAAACGCCAATAACATCACGCTCCTTTCCTTCGACTACCACATATAAATATTTTCAGCGTATGTGAGTAATTGGACGTAATTTTGAAAGATTGTGCCTTTTGTGTTGGCACGTGAGTTTTGCACTATTTTCTCAAGATGTGGGAGAAATCGCATGACAGCGCATGGCCTTGTCTAAATATTTTTTTTTAAATCAAAAGTCTCGGTGAGTTCTTTACCGACCTTGATGGAGCAATGTTCATTTTCCGTAGTCATGGAGCATAATTTTGTTCGACATATTTTACAGATGAGTTGATGTATAAGCTGAAGAGAGAAGAGCATCTTTGTTGGACTTAAGTTTAGATGTGGGTAAGTTCACAAAATCCAGGTCGGGTGGACGAAATTGTTGGTTTACATCGTATTTAGTATTTATTTAGTTCATCATCGCCGTTATATAGTAAACGTTCGGGGTTTGTGTCCGTGGAATGTTTGCTCACCTTTTGGTAAAACTTCCGAATCTCATTCCTGGAGTAACATCTCTCAATTACCCCGACCACGCCCATCTCTAGATCCTTCTTTTGCTCCTGAGTAACCGGTGTTCGTCTCTTCTCTTCTGCTCGTAGAGCTCGTGAGCAGTTCTAGTCTTTCTATGCAGTCCTGATCTATGTGCATCTGGTTTAACTGTACGTGCTTGCTGGCACTCGTCGTCAAACCAGGGGTTTCGTTCTGGTGGCCGAGTGACACCCTGAACATCAAAGACACTAGTTTTCGATACTTGATGCTAGTAGCATAGAAATTCTTAAAGGATTAAGTGAGACTCGATTGGAAAAGGATTTGGCGATCTCCTGCGATTATAGCTGTCCGACATTGGCTTTGCAATGTTCGGGATATCGCAAGCGTACTTTTTCTATAACAAGGTAGTGGTTCCCTTGGAACGTTCGGTCTTCGGAGATCCAAAGAGTGCCTTGCTTCGATTAGAATATGCTCAATCTGTTTGACCGGTAGGTTGATCAGGAGCTCTCTCCCCTTATGAATATCGAGATGTGAGAAACGCGTGCTAGATACGACAATGTTTTGCCACTGAATGGGTGGCAATGGTGGTATCACGCAGGTTATACTTTCTGGCAAAGCTATCTTTGGTGTCGTCATCTTTCTGCTCTGTGGTGGCATGTACGCATATAAATGTTAGCATATAATGTTAGCATATTTAGCCGCTCGGTAATACGTACGTTATACTCGATGTCGCAATTTTTCATCCACTTTTTCTTCTTCGGCCCATTCCATCGGAATTATTTGATGGCGGTAATTTCTGCTCTTCAGCAGTCTAGGTTTCCACTATTTGTTCGGATGCATGTGGTCTATTAAAGAGTCTAACATTTCACGTGTAGGTCCGAAGTTTGTTGTTCTTGTTTCATTTGCAGGAGTTGCCAACAGTAGATCCGTCCGTGTCCGAGATTTGTTGTTGCTTCGCGACTTAGTTTATTCCTTCAATGGCCGGGGAGTTACCCTGGCGATATCTGCTGCATACATTTAGAGAAAGCCAATTCTTTAAACAAGAGCATATGTATAGAATTATTTGTAAAGAGCACGTGACCTCGTCGTAAACCGCAAGAGTTCCCCCTATTTGTACATATGCCGTGGAATTTTTGTTTTAAACATTCGAAATCGTATTTTTACCCTGATTTTTTTATTTTATTTTTTTTTTTCTACGGGAGGTAGAAGCTCATATTTGCAGACATAAAACATAGCATTCCTACAAACATCTTCTTGGTAGTTGATTGGAAACGAGCGACAATTATCAACGAACTGTGAGGTGTATCATTGTCTACTATCCATTCAGTTAATTGCAGTCACTGCAATTATCAACTCCAAAAGTGTTGGAGTATCATAAGTACCTTTCGTTTCATTTTATCCGGTTGTGTTTGCTATTTGAACAGATGGCAGAAGTTAATGAGCTTGCGTTAACCGACGGAATAAATTAGGTATTCCATCGCAGCACATCGTAACATGAAGTTCACCTCCAAGTAGATGCATGCTGTAGGTGGGTGACTTCTGAAGCTGTAAATGGCGTAATTAAGACGATTAAGGGTACCTAGTCCTATTAGTATGACTAGCACATGTCAGTATCAACAGGCACGTGACATTCGTTGCTAACCTAATGCACCTACTGTTTTTATTGATTGAATTTGTTAAATTTAGAGTTTTATAACTTACCTGCTGCTATAATGGTTCCAGCTAAAACGAACTCTACTGTAAGCGACAGTACCAGCAAGTATGTTAATTGACAACAAGGAGTCTCCATTATACATAGAGTAATAAAGTATGTACGAGTATGTATTCACGAGTGAATGAACATAGATATACGTATAAATCTATCGATGACTACTATGCTGGGATACACTTGTTTACATCAAGTTTACTCCGAAGGCTTTTCGTTTCGTTGTTTGACGGCCTCGAAGAATGACCTGTAATTGTGTGAAAAAACAAAAACAAAATACATTAATAGCGCAATGAGCTGGCGATGCCTTATTGCTACATCAATTTAGAAAAAATAAAAACCTGGAATTTATTGCCATCTAAAAGGTCAAAGTGTCGCAAATTTGTTAAATCCGAAAATATAAATGTCGTTAAAGTGGCTGATGGGTGGTGGACGGGAAGGCCTACATATATCTGATGCTACCGTAACCCACCTCAAAAAATGAAGTTCAATGAAATTGAGGAATGAAATTATATTTTTTTTTTTTTTATAAAACTGTGATTAGTACATTTCTGTGGGAAACGAGGTAAATTATACCGGAGAATTGTTTAATGACAGCTTGATTAATGGTGTGATCATTTCGTTTATTAGAAGGGCGAATAAAACGTGCCTAAGGGGGTTGACTTGCTTAGGTTTTGTATGGTAATTTAGGAGAGAAAGAATTTATTTAACGGTTTAATTCCCGGTTAAGGGAATTTATTCATTGGGTTTGTGATTTTTCTCTGTAGGGTTGGTGTGATTTTTTTTATATTTAAGCCTGCAAACGACAAAGGAAATAATTGTAAGTTATTAACTATTTTGAGACTACAAACATATAGCATTTGAGAAGCAGAAGGTGCGCTGCCAACCGAATTGCAAGAGATTGGTGTTAAGAAAAGGATCATTCTTTAAGGGCTTCATACATTTCTGATTAAGAAAAAAGCTGAAAAGTTATAGTGACAGCAGAAAGTCATCGAAATATCAAGTCGTCATTCACCTGTACACTTAGTTATATAGTTATAGCCTTAGTTTGCTATATTATTTGGTCACTTTAGTTTATTTTCGGGTATGTCCTTGTTCAATTTTATATAGTCTTGCAATATTTTTATTGCTTATATTTGACGGCCCATCAGGAGATTTAGTGCACTCTTTAAACGTTTACACATTCAGAAGCACTAAATTCTACTCTGTTGGTGTTAACCATTATGTGAAGCCGTTTCCATTCTACATTTAAAAATCAAGGACGTGAGTCAGGGAACAAATATGAAAATCAGAGAGTACTGTCATTAGCAAAGGAATATATTGGATTGAAGGTAGATCATTGATAAAAATTTAAAAGGGAATGGGAGACAGAACGGAGCCCTGTGGCACACCATCATTTATTTTGTGAACTCTAAACCATCCAAGACAACATTAAATGAAGTTCGCAAGGTAATTTCTTATCCATTTAAGAAGACGGTCGTCGATCCCAATTGTACACTATTTCGACAAAAGAACCTGATGCCAAACTCTGTCAAATGCAACTACCTTGCTTTCACCAGATTGATGTACGCTTTGGTTCCACGTTTCGGTAAGTCATGAAATCAAGTCACCAGTGGTTCTGTTGCTACGAATACCGTATTGCCGGTACTTTATGAGCTGACGGTTTATCAGCGATTGCAATACCTTGAAAAGAAGGGACATAAGTGCAATGGCTCTATAGGGGGAAAGAGAAGAAAATTAGGCTTATTTTATGGACGGACAGAACAAATAATGCTTTCTTTCTGAGATATATAGCCTGTACCAACAGATTTGTGAATATTTAGATCTCTAAGTACTCTTGTTGATTCATCCCATTGAAGATTCGACGCACTTAAAAGTAGACCCAGACAAAACTCATTCTGTAAGTGTTGAGTTGGCCGCAAAGTGTGCAGGAAGCAGGATGACCTCGTACAAAGAGCTGATAACTGGAAAGCTATTATAAATGAATATTAGGATAGAGGATGAGGCAGAATTTCTAATATTATTGACGAACGACCAACAAGTCTTACTACCGTTGGGATATTGTAGTATTTTCTGCTTCAGTTGATGGATAAAGAATCTCATGATGAGTTCCCTGATTGGAAGATAGGTGGCCCTACTGAGCTAAAATGATTGTACTATCATTTAGTATAAAGAAGGTGGAGGAGGAGGACCGTCTGTCAAAATATTGTGATATTCAGACGCTTGACATCCATTTCAAAACATTGCGACCATGGGAAAAGAGCAGTATTGTTTCGTGATCCAATTCGAGGAATTGAAGCCCATTCTCGATGGTGTGTTTCATTCACACTTCCCATACGAACGTTTACCATTGGTTCACAGAGTTTCGCCGTGGTCGGACGACGGTTTTTAATAAATCGCGTCCAGGTGGCTCATAAACGGTTACCAAAGAGGAAACCGTGGACAGAATCCATGATTTTGGCTGAGATAGCAAACATCTCAACTAAAAGCGTTACCCATATCCTGCACTAGATTTTGGGCATGAGAAAGCTGTCCGCCCGATAGGTGCCGCGTTTGCTTACACCGAAGAATAAACACAATCGTGAGACCACTTCAGAGAAGTGCTTGGCCCCGTTTAATCGACATCCGGAGGAGTTTATGTGTCGTTTTGTGACCGCCGATGAGACATAGATTCATTGGTACGTAAACCAGAGATCAAAGAATAATCGAAACAATCGGTTTTACCCGGTGAAAGTACTCCAAAGAAGGCAAAGACCGTGCCTTCGGCCGGAAAGTTGATGGCCACCGTTTTTTAGAACGCACGAGGTGTGATCCACATTGACTATTTGGATAAGGGAGAAACAATCACACGAGCATACTACGTCGATTTATTGGGCCGATTCAACGCTGATTTGAAGAGAAAACGATCACATTTAACGAAGAAAAAAGTGCTCTTCCACCACGATAACGCACCGGCTCACATCTCCGCAGTCGCCACATTCAAATTGGTCAATTTGCACGAATCGTTTCCCCATCTTCCGTATTTTCCGGATTTTGATTCCTGCGACTTATTTTTGTTCCTAAACCTGAAAACATCGCTCGCCGAAAAGAAGTTCGGGGCGAACGAAGAAGTCATCCTACTATACGGAGGAATTAAAAAAGTTGCAGCACAGCTGGAAAAGGTTTATTAAGTTGAAAGAGGATTATATTGAAAAATATACTTCCTGTCCGGGTGTTCAGAAAACAACCCACTTAATGTCTGTGATCATATAAGCAGGGGCATCCACGTCTTTATCGAATAAATTTAAAACAGTTAAAATTCCTAAGGAAGCTCTTAAGTTGACTCTAATTAGCTTTCACGTATTGCCATACGGGTATTTTAAGAATATTTTCTCTATGTAAATACGTCGGTGGCGTATGAAAAATTAGCTGATATGGGATAGCACATCGACCTAGTATTAGCTCGTAATCAGAGTGGGGAGTTAAAAATAAGTCCATGCCGTTGGCGGTATGACTATCAACGTCTGATATTCTCATGGGCTTATTTACAAGCTGGGTCAAGTTATTTTCCGAAGGTAAGATCTCAACACACCGACCTTGAGGTGTTGTCTGTCTAGAGTATCGAAGTCACACTTTATTGTGTATACTAAAATCGCCCGTGATAACGATTTCTGTATGAGGATACAGGGATACAATTCTGTGTCCAAATTGTCCAGCTTGAGGCTTCTGTAAATATAGTAATAATGGATAATTTGCATATACACGGTACTGGACTTCGGTAAGTTGCATCACTACGTACCTAAATGGTGAGACCGCGGTAAGAGAAGACTAATGAGACTAGTTCGTAGCCTAGCTTCAGATCAGAGTGATCTGTGAGGTGTCGGCGGGAGTCTACCTATGTTTCACTAAGAGCCAAAATAGCCAGTCTGTATTTAAAGACGTGGACGTACGCGGAAAGTGAGGATTTCACTATTTTGGCATCCGGAACTGAATCCCTTTGAACAAAATTAGTTTTTTTTCAAATATAAACCTTCTTCTCTTCACAAATTTATACATTCTAGGAATATATAGTGCTTTTTGAAGCGGGGAGTGGGTCGACAGAAAGTGTTGACCAAAAAGGCCGAAATTCTGATCTTAGATTCTCCTTGTATTCGCGATGACTACTACTCCAGTCTAGCCCAATCTTTAAGACTCACATCCATTATTCCATATTCGCCTTTATTTTCTCCTCAGAATTCCTGAATGTTTTGTTGTTGGTGTAAAAGAAAAGAATATTTTTGGTAAACTAAGGGGTCTTCGCCTACAAAAGATTAATGAAATTCTGACGCGATGCTCTGCACAAAATGTAGAGAGAGAGAATTAGAAATTTTCACTTTCTGTAAGCCACAGAAATTAAACCGGTTTTGCTTGTTAAAAGAATGGTGATGTTAGATATTAATTTTTTGAGTTTATTCTCATGTTGCCTGGAACTGAATCTGGACGTCTGGTGAAGTAAACAAAGAACTGGATTAATAGATCCCATTTTGTCACATAAGTACGAGTACCGTTGGAATGGCGCTGATTACAATTTAAAGGAAAAATCAATAAAAGACTACTTAAAATCTGTATATAAACAGAGAAACGTAAGTATCGGCTGTTAAATAGAAATAGGTATCTATAAACTCACATACGAGTACTTTGTATACAAGAGAAAGTGAAACCAGCCGAAGTTTTATATTCAAGTTCAGTCATTTGCATTTGGTTCTCCTTCCTCGTTTTGATTTCTAAATTTGTTTAAGTCCAAGATTTGTTTATTTAAATTTTTAAGTAAATAAAACGCCGATGAACATCTGCTGACAGTGAATTATATATGCATATCCTTTATGCTAAACTGAGTTTCGCTAATATCCAATGCTCTCTTCTTCTTGACTATAGTATCATCGAATTAGCAACCAGTTTTTACATTTTTGTTCTTCGGTCTCGTAAGGAAATTTCCGAAAAACTGGTGACCCATGTTGAAAATTCGTCAACTTAATATCCGACCATTACTTATTCATTAACCAAAGAAACAAGAAAACACGAATCAGGTCTTTTCAAATGTCTGTAATTACTAACTCTTAAAAGTTGAAAAATAAAAACCGTTCATACAAGTAGGTACCTACTTGTAAATATTCGAATTGATTGGCTTGCGAATATATCTATAAGGTGCATTGCATTTTATATCACATGATAAAAAACGGGGCTTAAGTTGAATGCTCCGCTCCTACGTCAGAGCACTTAAAAATTAATCTCAAGGACAGGAAGTTATCCACCCATCCATGTGTACAAGTACATCTGCCTTTGGCTACAAGTTCATTTAATGGCTGCGTATTCATATACTCGTATTTGTTTGGACAACATTCCTCCAAAAATGCTATTATTTATTTGTGCGAGCATTCAAAGAAAAAATAATAATCAAACCAGCTTGTTATGTTAAATATGTTATTCATTAACATTTCATTTTATATTTTGTTTTTTGTCAGGTGCTGAACACCTGAAGGCACTCGTTCATGTGATATGAACCGTAAAAGAAATTAAAAGTAAATATCCATCCCCAAAAAAATCAGAAGTGCAAAAATAATACAAATATGAATGGATTGGATGTGTACATATGGGTACAGATTGATGTTGTTTATATTGTAATCTTGAGGTAAAAACGAAGGTCTAAAAGCTCTTGTAGGGACAATAAAAATGTTGATTGTGTCATAATTGTCATAAACTTCAGTTTATAGGCCGCAGATAGAATATGGATTTACCTATTATTTTTTTCTTTTAGTTGAGTTGTGTATAACTGTCTAATTAATCAAGTTACTACTTCTGGAGGTGATTAACGAAATTACTGCCAGCATCTTAATCTTTTTAATTGCTGGAGTTTATGAAAATGTAATTTGAATGTCCGGTTTCTATTCGGGTTGGAATATTTGGATTGTTTTTTTTTTAGTCAGCTCTTAATAACTGGAATTCAGTGGGATGACTTAGGCCGCTTAATCACCAAAAAGTGAGCAGGTTTGAACGCGGTTAGTAAGAGGATGAAACAACAAGTGCGCAACTTTTTGAATTTCCTTGTAACTTGAAAAACAACACTGCACGTCAGCTATCATCTGTCAAAAGGTTAATGTCAAATTCTAAGCTACCTACGTCATTTAGTTTGTGTGACATCGATTGTGTGATTGTGAATTTCGTGTAACAACTTCGAAAGATTGTTCGGCGTTGTTCAACCGCAATAAGAACGAGTGTTTGCGCTAATTCATAATTGTGGATAAATTATGGATCCCCCGTAACAAGGTGTATTTCTTTTGACAACATCGCACTGAAGAAGATCAATGTGGTCCTGTCGGCCGACAAGGTCATGGTGAGAGCTTTTTTGGCATGCATATCGATTACCTTTAAAAGGATTAAGTAATTAACGGTAAATGTTATGCCAACTTATCAGATTGACGATTTGAAGGAAAAGCTGCAGCATTTGGCCAAGAACGCGCTTTTATCAAAGGCAATGCACGTACTTAGTCGTTGTGGCGAAATTTCATGAGTTGTGATCTAAATTACTTCCTCAGTTACCATATTCTCCGAACTTACCCTCGAGGGACCATTTCTTCTTCTTTCCAAACCTGAAAAATGGCTTAGCGGAGGGAGATTTTGCTTCAATGATGAGATTATCCCTCTAACCACTCCGTCTTTAGAAACGTTGGACAAAGTATGGTGAGATAGAAGGAGAATATATTGAAACATTTGTTTTGCCGAAAAGGACTATCTTTTATTTAAAAAGTCAAAGACTTATGGATCCACCCTCGTGCTTAGGAGAATTGGATTAGAATCGTTTAGGAAGATGAAAAGTTGGAGTTCAAAAACTACTTGAGAATAACGTTCTTATCTGGTTGGGTTTGAACTTAGTCATCTCTTTGCATGTTTAAGGCTTAAACCTAAGTGAACACAAAAGACCCAACCGATGGGTGTACGTAATCAGACTACCATGTGAACATATGCACCTTTATTTCTATGGAATAGCTTGCATTTATATGACATATAGTCCGATATGATATAGGCTTTCGGCTCATTCTGTTGTTTTCGTTGTCATTTTGTTCACAGATAGAGGGACCAATGGTTCTTTTTCGACTTTGAATATTGTGTGAGTAACTTTTCCGGAAGCAAAAATTCAGACTTTCGGAGGTTTGCGATGGCTTGCCGAAATCATTATGACGCCAGAAACTATTTTTTTCTGGCTTCAGAGTATCATGCTTCCTGGGGGTGAACCCAGGCCTTTGGTATAGTGGCAACAAAACTACAAACTTCACAACGTTCATCACATTTATCCTATAAGGATGACTATTACCCCGCTAATGTGAACTTTCAGTAGAATAGTAGCATTGTAAACGAGACAACCGATAAATTTCCCAGATGGTATCAACGGTAAAGTAAAATCCTGAAGCAAAACAAATAAGACATTATCCTTATAAGAACGGCTGCAAAGAAAGAAGGACAACGAACTTGTTAGGTCCCTTAAAAGACCACGTACAGTCGAATAACTAGCGGAGGCCCTGGACTGCTGCAAAGCAGTTGTTACCATTATCCAAGAAATGCGAAGGGAAAGGTCGGACAAAAAGAAGATGAACAACTGCCGCATCTTCTATTTGCATACGGATTCGTTATTAGATGGAGACTTATGCGATCAGTTTTGAGTCTCCGGCATGTTAACGTGCGCCTTGTAAAAATTCGTATTAAGGTTAAATTTGCCAATATTAGCCTTATATTTATGCATGTCGTTTAAATTGTCATCGGCGATATTAATTCAAAGCTAGGAAGAGAGTGCTGGAAAGTATAGTCTCCACGGTATCACTTAATCAGACTTCTCGATTTTGCTACTCGAAACTTTGTTGTAGCTAGCACACGTTTAACACGTCTTGATGCTCATAGGGTGATTTGGAGAACTACTGATCGATCAACCGCCAACTAGATTGATCACAATGCGATCGATGCAAGGCACTCCTTGAGTATAATGGATGTCCGAACGTTCCAAGGGAACCACTACCCTGTTGTAGCGATATCCCGGACATCACAAAGGTAAGCTAATACTGTCAGGAAGTTTGACGTCGAACGGCCACCCACAGCAAAGCATGGTGCATACAAAGCAGAGTTACTTACGCGCTCTATGAGCAGAAGAGTAGAGACAAACACCCGGCTCTCAGGAGGAAAAAGAATAAACATGAGAGGCGCGTGGTCGAGGGAATTGAGAGATGTTACTCCAGAAATGGAATTCGGAAGGCTTAGCAAAAGGTAAAAACCCATGCCACGGACACAAACCCCTAACCGAAGCCTACAGAGAAGAACAGAAGAACATTGAGTTAGAGATCATTTCTGTAGACTTTATAAATGACTATAAGGCAGAATGAATCTTTTAATTTGGAAGATCTAGACCAACAATTCCGACTACCCTACCTGAGTGAAGTGAAGATAGCCTTATATAAGCATAAGTCTAACAAAGCTGCTAAAGCAAACGGCCTGATTGCCAAGCTCTTTAAAGCAGCCAGCGGTGACTTGGTAAGCAGCATACACCAACTCATATGTAAAATATGGTCAGACGAAAGAATACCCGATGAATGGAACCTCGGCATTATTAGTCCGATCCTGTGGCACAATCTTCTTGACATCGTCTACAAGATCTTCTCTACCGTCCTGTGCCTGAAGCCGTTCTTCAACAATTTGATTGTTAATGTTAGTTTGGCTTTAAGCTAGGAAAGATCACCATTGACCAAAAACGCATACTACTGCAAATCTAAAAAAAAACTCATGACGCCGTGTATGAGAGCATCTATAGAAACGAACTATACAGAGCAATATATAGCTCTGGCATTCCTGCAAAACTCGTTCGTTTGTGCAAGATGACGTTGGAGAATGCACTCTGCTAAAGAATTCACCGCGACCTTTCATGTCAAAAAATTATTTAAAATGATTTAGGCAAGGCGATACGCTATCATGAGATTTCTTGAACATCATTCTTAAAAGAATAGTGCAAAACTCATGCGTTAACAAAAGAGACAGAATCTTAAAAAAATCTGTCCAATTACTTCGATACGCCAATAATATTTACATAATCGGAAGAGAGCAGTGTGATTTCAGTGGCGCATTGGCGAGTATTGAGGTGAGAGTGGTGAAGATTGGTTAAGCTCAATGACGGCAAGACCAAGTATGGTATATGTTGTTAACAAAAAAGGACACCTAACACCAACGACATCTTCGACAGCCATAACTTTGAGGTAGTTAAAGAATTTGTCTACCTAGGATCCGCTATCAATTCAGACAGCGATACCAGAATAAATCTTCCATTCGCTGCTTTTTTGGGATAAGAAGTTTACTGACTAGCAAAGCCTTCCCTCGAGCAACAAAAGTAATCTCCTATATGGGATAGAGTGAAAGTAAAACGACTGAAGTGGATAGGTCAAGTAGAGCGGATGAACACCAATATTTCAGTCTAAAAATTATCCGAATCCGCCCCCGAGGAACGCAGTAGAGAAGCCCGGCACTCAGTTGGCGCACGCACCACTTAGCGTGCGAAACTGAAGGCAGCTAGTCAAAGATCTGGGTAGCCAGAGACGCGTGTTGGTTGAAGACCAGGTCCACCCTGGGCTGTAGAGCCACCTAAGGTAAATATGTAAGTAGTAATGTGCACTTTCAGTATACATAATTTGAGCAAAATTTATCTGAAAAAGTTAAACCGTGATAAGCTATATATCCAACTTACATGGAAAAATGGTTAAGGAAACGAAACGAAAAATTAGGTGGGCGAAACATACTTGCTGCAGAATGTACACTGTCGTGCAGTGTATGCCGTTATACCGGTCTTTTAGAACCACTTGTTCTCTAGACCCAATATACGGCAGCATGAAATTAGTTATAATTCTCTAGAACTGCATTAAATAGTCACAGCCGATGCTATTCTCGGCAAATTCCGTGCCAACCAGCAACTTTGAGAATATGTTATGGCTCTTCAAGAGGTACACCTGGGCTTTTAGTGCTCAAGAAGTGGAAATCTTGTTTATGAACGAATCCGCATAGATAGAAATGTAACTAGTCCCTCGTGATGATTTTAAATAAACAATTATCCTCTTTGCGGTAGAGGCTCAATGGAGTTTAACTGTTATTAACACGGGAAAGATATAATCTGGAGGCAATAGCTAACGCACTTTACTGAAATTGTGAAATGTGTCTGATTTGAGGTAATCTCCTCCGGGCGGCTGGCTTAGCGCCGCAATGTTTTCGCAGTTGACTAGGGAATCGACAACGAAATTCACATTGAACTTAAATACTATTGTAGTAACCGACCGATAAATTGTTGAAAACATTGATACAACTATATTGCGTTCTCGAAGAATATACAAAGCCCGTTCTAAAGTAAACACTTCTTTTTGAAAATAAGTATGTCTAGTGAGGAAACCTATTGCCAATTACGTGCTTCGGAAAGGTACATCATTTACTGGTGTACTTTTAAAATTTCGTTGGACAAATAGAGGCCGAGTTGTTGTGTTTACACTGTGACTGGTGATGAAACGTGGTGTTTTCACCAAAAAACCTCGTTTGGAAAAGTCAAAAGTGAAGACAATGTTGATTTGCTTTTAAGAATCTAAGGGCATTGTCCAGAAAGAGTTCATTCCATTGGCCCAAGCAGTTAATGAACAACTCTATCTTGGTGTTTTTAAGCGTTTAGTGCATCGTATTCGTCATTTTCGGCCAGACGGAAGTTGGAGTTCTTTGCACGAAAATGCGTCATCTCATCGATCGACACTTGTGGCAACCACACTTCGTATTGTATTTGCCTAGTTTGGTACCGTGCGACTTTTGCCTTATCAAAAAAATGCATTTGCCGCTATAGAAAGGCTTGTACCGACATCCTGAAAGACATCCCGGCCGACGATCCAAAACTCTCATTCGACATGCTTTTATACCATGCAAATCGTTATACTCAGTCGGAAGGAGACTATTTTGAATAAAATAAATCGGTATTGCCAACAGTAGCTTTTTGTTGCTCTTATTTTTAAAAAGTCCTATTTACTTTGTACCAATCCTTGGTTTGTCTATTCGGATGTTTTCTGCTATTATTTACTTTGCAGATGATAAAATAACGATGCCAGAAGATGATATTTGCGAAAATGAGAGCATTTTCCGATAGGGTTATCACTTTGTACCTTGGATCGCTTTAAACATAGTAAAGGCAATGATGCAAAGTCTGATTAATATTTTTTTCAAATGTGAAACTATGTGACTAAGGTAACTTTATGGAAGTGATAAACAGAACTGTGCATCATCAGTTCACAAGGTACTCGCAGATGGATGAATAACTAGGAATAAGGTATGACAGAAATAGATAACCTAAAAAAGAATCACGGTATTTCAGAGTACATCCGATGATGAGCGTAAAGGTAAACTACAGCATTCATAGCCAGACGAGGGTGACATTTAAGTCTAAAGAACCGAATTGCTAACGACAATTACCCGCACACGTACTAAAAATGCTAAATTTTACGACATCGGCGATGCAACCAGCATTCATAAGGTATTTAAAGTTAGCTTTCACAACTGAACAGTTGCGCTCAGTTAATAGATTTTTAAATGAGTTGTTCAGTAAATATCGGAATTTAATGAGCTTGAACTACTGACGTTTCTGAACGTTTGAACTACAGACATTCGACTGAGGCCGAATATGAAAAGCAGAAATGTATATTGTGTCAGAAGAACAATATAACAAATTAGTATCAAGGAGTTGCAAAGAGTGTGTATGCTCAGATCTTTAGTAATTCTTGCTATCAAGATCAATAGATATTTGATTGACTTAGGTGTAAGCGGAGAAATGACAAAAATATGAAATAGAAGAACTGAGCTGACGCTGCGAAGGGCGCACTTGCCTTTTTTAAAAAGCTGACAGCTGTAGAAAGAAGATAGAGGTAAATCTTATGATAACCTTAGGTTAGTGTGGAAACAATTTTCACAGAAACGCAATAAACAATTGCTTTCTTTTTATATTTAATACAAGGTTATTTACAACTTCTTATACGGATTTTTGATGTGTACACTAGCAGTTTGAATTCCGATGCTGGTTTAATTGTCTTTGAGTCTGAGTAGGTTCTTCAAATCAAGATAGCTGTTTTAGCAGGCTTCACCTATGATTTATAGTAGATTGACAGTTTTTAAAGTTTCAAATTTTACAGTCTTTCACTGTATTGCTTAATTAGTGTTCTTGTTATTCCAACTAGCCAATACTGAGTTATCCTTGCAATTCAATTTGGATCACTATAATTCATAGCCCGGTTTTGTAGTTTTTGTCCTTCTAATTGGCTTTGAAAGCATAAACTTTTAATCTCGGTCGTATTTTGCACTTCTAAATGCCAACCAACGTTAATGTAGCGTTGTAACAGAATTTGTAATTTTAATAAAGCTAAATGTATCGATCATTTTTCGAATACATCGCAAAACATAGGTTTTGACGAAACGTGTAAGTGAACATTTTTCATTAGATGCTGCACTTCTTTCCGATAGGGATTCTCTGAACTCACTCATCCTTTGGCAGATGTTATATTTGTTTTCCAGAATGTTTACCATTTAATCATAGAAAGGTATACCTTTCAAAAACGTTGAGAAATCATCCTAATTTCTTGTCAAAATTCGAGGGCACTTACTTATATCGAAAAGCTAGAAGTGAAGGGAATATTGTGGCTTCAAGTAAATCGGTAAGCCGTTCTCAAAACGTAGGCACCTTTGAATGGCTTTATCGGAATATGGAAGAAGATCATAAGCGAAATTGCCGCGTTGTTCAAGCTAATGGCCAGAGAAGTTCTAACAGCTGCCATTGTATACTAACAAATTGAATGTTTGCCGGAGTTAGTATTGGGTCATATTTCTTCCAAAATTTTGCCGGCGAGTCGGTTACATTTAATGGAGTTCGCTATCGCAACATGTTTTTTTTTTAATTAATTGGAGCAAGGAAGCTTGAAGGACATGTGATTTAAATGCTCTTCCATTTGTCACACGGCTCATGCTACAACCGACTTATTGAAGAGATATTTCAGTAATCATCTTATCGCCAAAAATGGTTCTGTCAGTCAGAAACTTAAATTAGCAGTAACTAAATGTATGTGATAATCTATGGACAGCAGGTTGTGATTGTGAAATTTGTTGTTGGACAGTTTCTTATTGTTGTTCTTTACAGAACCACCAAACAGAACAGCAATTCGAATAGTCTGACTCCATTCAAAAAATGGGCGATTTCAATAAACACAATTTTGGGTGGCTGAGATATTTTGGACAGAAAACACCCGAAGAAGATCTTAGATGCGGAAAACGATTTCATTCAGATTGGAAATGATTCCACGCGAATTCCAAATGTTGATATTTTCACCCTTTTAAGTACAACGTTGAGGTGAAATCCCGACTAGGTTCATTGTACCACTGTGTCATATCAGCATATTTATCCTATACTGATACACAGCTCGAGAAAAGATTCCTAAAAAAAACCATATGGCAATACGAGAAAACTAATTGGAGTGAACTTTAGGAATTTCAACTTGTCGTTATCCTTGTTAATGATATGGTTGCCGTTGCTGGTATTATCACTTACACTATTTTCTTTGGAATTATCTCATATCGGATGAAGAGTATTAAACCAAAAGAAAAGCCGTTTTAAAGAGGCTGTCAGGGTTAGAGAAATAGTTTTTCGGTTATGCGCAACCTATTTAAAAAAATTCAAACAATCAAAAATTCAACAGATCCACTGGTGATTGTATGGTGAAAGCATAATAGTTGCATTTGACAGAGTTTGGTATCAGGATCTTTTGTCAAAAATACGTGCATTTGGAATCGACGACCCTCTTCTTCAATAATTTCTTGCCCGCTTTTCATTTATTCATTTGCTGACGACAGTACTCTGTGTTTTTCATATTCGGTCCCAGGCTTATATCCCTGCTTTTCTGATGTAGCGAAATGTAGCCATTTTCCATAAATGGCACATACATTGTCGAAATCGAAAAAATCTCCATTCTCGGTATGTGTGTCAACGAAAATTTATGTTGGAGTGACCACATATTCAATATCGCCAAAAATGTTGCGAAATGTCTAGGTTTACTCAAGCGATGTAAGAAATATTTCACTCCCTTTGATCTGGCCTGAATATACATATATACAGTCGAGAGATCGAGATTTCGATTTAACTAGGTGGAAAACATAAAAATACGAGTTAACAGAGCTTTTACATTTCATATGATTTTCCAGTACATATTGTTTAACTTTATTAAAACTAAGCGCTCAAGCTTGTTGCTTAAAAAAAAATTATTATCTTTGATTGCTTGATGTTCTTTTCGCCTATCTTTTCAATTGTGTTCTCCAAGGCTCTTAGGTAATTTAAAACATTTTCTGGGACCTCATGAAACATAATATCGAAGTTCTTAAATGGCCGATTTGGCTTGTTTATTCGCCATAAGTTCTACATCATCGTCGCTATCTTCCTTATCACTCTCATTCCTAATAGCCGCTACTTCATCCAAAATATCATCATCTGTCAGCATACCAGATACAGTCACGTCATCATCGATATTCACGTAATCATCGAAAAGAGTGACATTTTCAGAGCCCTCAGATATACGATTCCATAAAAATCTATGTCCACATTCTCGTCTTGACATAAATCTTCATTGACATCTTTATTGAAACCGCAATCACGGAAGCACTTTTGAATGCAAGCTGACTCTATTCCACGCTTTATACGAAATTTGCATTGCCGTAAATAGTGTACATTTAAACCCTTTTTTTTCATCAATACTGTTATCCAGATTAATAATTATTTACATGACTTGAATTTTTTTATAATACTCTGGTCAAGAGGCTGCAGCTTGGAAGTGGTGTTTGCTGGCAAAAACTTATGCGCCGCGCAATTGTCAATGAATAGCAATATCTTTCGATTTTTAGCTTTCATTGAATCATTCACCATCTGAAGCTATTTGTTAAAAAGCTCCATTGTCATCCACGCCTTCTTATTGTGACGGTAATGCATTGGTTTCGCATACTTTCCAATTAGTAGTGGATCAAGTTTTTCTGTGCCATCCATGTTTACAGCGAGTAATAAAGTGACACGTTCTTTACTATGCTTACCACCATCACATTTTTAAAGCAATATGTACGATCTGGTAAGCATTTATAAAACAAGGCAGTTTCATCTGCACTAAAGATGTCTCTGGCATCGTAATCTTTAATCAATTCACTCAGCTTTCCAATCTGCACAAACGTCAAATCTGCATCAACAGCAAAACCTTCAACGCACAGTTTTTTAAATTTGATGTTGTGTCGATTTTTGAACAGATCAAGTCAACCACTGGTTGCTTTAAAATTGTTGACGTTTATTGCTTTGGCAAAAAACAGTGCTTTTTCGATTAATAATTGGCCGCCAACTGGAACATTGCTCTGCCGACATTGTGTTAGCCACAAGAGAAGAGACTTTTCTTTGTCTGGATATTCAGATTATTTCTGACGCTTTAGCTTACTGCGTGTGGACTCTCCCATAATAAAATCTTTTTTTTTTTTTTTTGTAGAATTGAAGTGAGTGTTGATGGTGCGATTTCAAATTGTTTCGCCACATCAATTTTTTTTTAGCACCACTATCAATCGTTGCAATTATGTCTTGTTTTTGAGCAATTGATAACGTTTTATGAGTACGCTTGTTTGACATTGTTACACATTAATGTTACACCTTAATGCTTTGAATGAAATATGTAAACTAAGAATAAAGAAACTCGTAACAAAACAGTACATACAGTGAGTAAGGCGATATCAAGGCAACAAAATTGTTTACAAAACGTAATGTTGGTTAAGGTGAAAAGGGTTTTTTTGCGCTTTGCATTACGATTTATAAGAGGTTTTGTGTTCATTGCAATGCAAATAAAATACGAAATAACGAGGGGTATAAAATGTATGAAAATTTTACGAATTAGCGACGATTTTTTAAAGGACTAGCAGTTTGTTATGAATTATTGAGCTTTCGATTTATCGGGGTACGAATTATCGGGATTCGACTGTATGAGGCGTTTATCCACTTAAAATTTGAGTACAATGCCCACATCTGGTTAGGTCTGCTTAAGACCTCCATGCACTTGCTGGATAAGATCCAAAACTGTGGGAAAAAAAAGTCATAGGTATCGTGAGTATTATGCAGTCAATGAACACCCTCGAACACCAATTAAATGTCTCATGTCTCGTGTCTCACATTGTTCTATTGCTGTTTCCACCACCAGTGCTCCACCGAAATTGCCAATAGCATTTTGCTCCTTTAAACTTTTAACCATAACACCCGTCTCGCTATGAAAGCTCATCGGTATACCCTCAATACCACTTTTGGACGTGCTCTTAAATATCGTGAGTCCTTCATAAGCAGTACAATTTGCTTAAGAAATGCCCTTCCGAGTTCTTTCCTAGTCATTATAAAATTCAGACATTTAAAACCACCGTACGGCGGTGCCTCTCTGTTCTTTCTTTCTAACTTGAGCTGTATTTAAACATTTTAAGGGTACTAATAACCCCCCTAAAGAAAATAGTGATATCAAGAACCAAAGTCGTCGTGCCCGTCGCCTAAGAACGTCTGAGAACATTGCTTCTGTATCCTGAAGTATGCTGAAGACCCAGGTTAAGGCATATCACAATCAACACTTCAACGAGTTTTGCATTAAGACTTGGGTTATAAAGTCCTTAAGTGTCCAACGATGAAAGAACTTAAGACCAGCATCTTCGTAACTTTCCCAATTGGTTGTCGGAAATCAATGTAATTGATGTAATTGTTAATAAGTAGAATTGCAGTATCCGAGAAGCTGCTTTGTACGCAACAAGCAGAAGCGGGTTTAGTTATTACCGTGAACCTATCGAATCATGATTAATAAATTTGAATGGCTTAAATTTGAGTAAGAGCGGGAGCTATACGTGCCACAAATGTGACGGAACATTTTCATAGCCGAGTTATTTTCCATTTTAATACATTGCGACTTCCTACCTGAGGACTATGAAAAAGAGAAGAATCTCCCCTGCGAATTGAAGCATTTAAAGTCAATACGTGCTTTGGCATTTTAGGAGTAATCACACCCTCTTCTGTGCTGCTGTTAACGATGAGAAGTTTTAGCAGATGAGCCTAGTTGTACAACACAGGGCATGGCTGATATTGTTTTTCATTATTAATGGCAAGTCTTCTTCTAACAAATTAAATAAAAATTACTATTGAGGCTACGAAGTTAGCCGGAATCAATATGTAATACAAAACTGGTGTCCGGTGGAATTTTGTGCTCAGTTTAAGACTCTTCGTAATGTTTCTTCGATTGGAGGCACGGTTAATAACCCTAAACTATTTTTATCAATCTCTGTTTTTCCTGTGTAATCCAAAATAGCCATTAGAAATACTTAGAAATACCGTGATTTCTCCCAAAGTCTATTTACGTAGGTGGAAAATTTATTTGGGGCTTCAATTGCCCAGTGATTGCTATCTAATAATTAGAAATTGACGTGCGTAGGTAGTGTTTAGTCACAACAAAGCAAGTTTAATAAAAATTCCTCATGAGGTATACTGAATTATTTGGGAATTCATATCTCTTGTCCAAATAACACGATTTAACGACAACCTACGTGTGTGGATCTTGTTAGAACAAGCAACAGAAGAACAGAAATGATTTGAATAAATGTTTGCAAACTTAATTCCATGCTCTCATCTTTAATTATGCAAATCGGCGCAGGTATACAAATGCTACCTTAGACTTAATTACAAAGCTCTACTCTGTCATCATGGAAAACATTAAACTCTCACTTAAGTTTCTATCATCAGTTCCCTTAGTTCATTAAATACAAATAGAAAGCTCGCAGGTACACATTTACGAACATGTAACAGCATTTGCATATATCGAAAACTCATAGCCTGCACAATTTGCAATGCTCCACTATACGTTTATAGGAGCATTTCGAAAATTTCATATTCCGAACACCACCTACAAAAGGTTTGGTCGATTTCTATTATGATGTACGACTACGGGATGACGGTCAACAGAATTCCATATGAGCATAGTGTAAAAGATGGAAAGACAAAAAATAAAAAAATTACACATACGCCCGGTGGCCCATATTTATCCATTTATGGAATTAATCACAAAAAAGCGCTCGTAAGGAGGACCATGCTGGCGCATTCATAAATTACCAAAATTTATTGATCGTAATGCGATTCGAGTGCATTTGTGTGTACTTTCGCCAGCAATTTGTCAATAAAACTCGCACAACTCGTATTTTATGCGTTTTTAATGGAGCGTTACGATTTTTTCTTGCCCATATCTATTGGAATTAAGTTATATATACATAAGAGCTTGTTTCAAAGCACTACTGCATGAGAGTTTTTAGAGAGTGGGCCATAGTGGGTCATAGAAATCAATTATCACTTTATGAATATTTGAAAAATAATCGCAATCCAGCAACATTGATTTCGGTGAGGGTTGATTGCATTGAATTCATGAGATTAAAATATTTTTGTGAGTTTAACGATACTGTGTTTCTAAGAGTGGAAACAAAAGGTACTCGTTGTAGTGGATTCACAGTAGGTGTTGAAAGTATGAAAGGATTACTTGGGCAGAATATTTCTCTGACATGCAAAAAGAATTATTTAACATAACGTAGGCTAACATCAAGAAGAACATCATGCACCTAGCCAAAAATTGGTCTGTGTAGTGATGTTTAAACTAAAGACCACAGTAATTTGATTTATATTGAAGTACGATTCCGACAATTAAAAAATACATAATATATACTCGTGTATATGTGTATCCATCACTTTATGTGAAAAGAAAGCCAGTTTCATAATAATGGCGCGAAATGCAGACACAAGAAATGATTGCTCTCCTATGCAATAAGTTTAAATAATAATAAGAAATATAAAAACAATAAAAAAGGGCACACAGTCATTAAAAAGCAACTTTAATTTTATGTTTGCTAACACATACGATTAGTTAGTTAGTTAGTTAAATTGAATTTTATTACAATTAAAGCTGAGCATAAGAAATAATGGGTTTGGCCTATGACCGTTTGTATTGTATTAAAAATTTCCTTCTATAATAGGCTTTCTATAAGGAAGTGCTGCTGCTGAATAGTTATAGGACATCCCATTCTTTTTCCCCATTTAAGATATTTATTTCTTCAATTTCCTCTAAGATATGTTTTCCAAACATTGATAATCGAAATTCTTTTAGAATTGGACAAACACCAAGGAAGTGCAAGTAATTTTTTCTCTAATACATGGGCTGAAAAGTCGGAAAAGGCCGTTTCTAAGAGAGGGCAGTTAGTACCAACTCTACCCGGACTCTTCACCAACCGAACGAACCGTTTGCAAGTGGATTGAAAAATTTAAAAGTGGTCATACAAGCACCGATGATGTTTCAGATGAAAACATCAAAAAAGTCCACAAAATGATTACGAATTACCATAAAGTGAAGTTGATCGAGATAGCTCAAGCTTTAAAGATATCAAAAGAGCATGTTGGACATATCATACACGAATATTTGGACATGCGAAAGCTCTATTCAAAGTGGGTGCCGAGTTTGCTCACAGTCGACCAAAAACAACAACGTGTTGATGATTCAGAGGAGTGTTTAAAGCTGTTCAACCGCAATAAAGCCGAATTTTTGCGTCGGTATGTGACAATGGATGAAACTTGGCTCCATCACTTCACACCAGAGTCAAGTCGGCAGTCAGCTGAGTGGCGAGCAAGCGACGAACCTCGTCCAAAACGACCAAAAATTTAACAGTCGGCTGGCAAGGTTATGGCATCCGTATTTTGGGATACACTTGAAATAATGTTCATTGACTATCTCTAAAAAGGGCAGACTATTAATAGCGACTATTACATTGCCTTGTTGGAGCGTTTGAAGTACGAAATCGCAGAACGGCCGCATTTGAAGAAAAAGAAAGTGCCATTTCATCAAGACAATGCACCGTGTCACAAGTCGATGAAAGCGATGGCAAAATTGAATGAAATCGGCTACGAATTGCTTCTCCACCCACCGTATTCTCCAGATTTGGCCCCCAGCGACTATTTCCTGTTCGCAGACCTCAAAAGAACGCTCGCCGAAAAGAGATTTAAGACCGATGAAAAAGTAATTGCCGAAACAGAGGCTTATTTTGAGGCTAAACCGAAATCGTACTACAAAACTGGTATCGAAAGACTGAAAAATCGTTTCAATCAGTGTATCGCCCTCGAAGGCAACTATATTGATAAATAAAGTTGAATTTTGCAAAAATTTTGTGTTTTACTATAAAACGGCACGACTTTTCTGCCCATGTGTTATTTCATGTTGCAGAGGTCACAAAGTGTTGGTAAATCTGGTCGATGCGTCATAAAGTTTAAATTTAAGTTCACCTCTCATTATGAAGGCAGTACTTATTTTTTCAGCTCAGTAACTATTAAGGAATAATGTTTTTCATTTAGAAAATTGTTAAGTTTGCTGTAATAGTTTTTGAAAAGTGATGATTCGGCTTCTTCAACATATTGGTCATAGGTATGTCTACCAAAATTCTCCAAAACTGAGTTAAATTATTCTCTTAACAGATGAGGTTGCTCGTTCACCTGAATCGTCAGATTCATTCCGCATTCGGACGCTACTTTCTGCCATTCCTGTCACATATTTCCATTTGTTCTAGATATGCTTTTTAATAGATACTACGTTTGGTATTCTGGATTCATTCATCTCAAATAATTTTAAAATATAATTGAAGTGCCGTTTAAGTGCACAAGCGTATGGGAGGAGTTCCAGTTGCAATGTGTAGTATATAGTTAGCGGTATTTTTTGGTAGCCGGGATATCCTCTTCAAGAAGTAGCGAAGACATTTTTTCACCTCATCGTAGCATTTGTAATCCTATATCTGAGTTCCTTAACGTATTATCGGGGTTTCAGTCTAGAGGAAAAAAGTTTGTTTAGCACTTAGCGACACATAATTGTTTTTGAAACAGTGTTTCCAAATCGCACAGATAGCTTCAGATAAATTTTCACCAAAATGTGGTTTTAAACTTATACTTAGTCTTAGTATCTAAGGATACTTAGATATTTGTTTTTGGAAACAACTTCAATTTCTTCACCGTCTACCGACCTCCTGCATTTCTAAATATCATGACTTTTGATTTCTCAAGGTTTACAGTGAGATTCCAACATTTACAATATGCGTTAAGTCTGTTTATCAATAACTGCATACCTTGGATAGTGTCACACAGAAAGACGATATCATCGGCGTACATCAATGACGGGATTGTTACATTGCAGAACCTTATTTCAACTTTGATCTCATCGTTTATATCATTAATGTGTAATCTAAAAAGTAGTACACTTAGAATACAGTCTTGTTTTACGTCCATTGACGTTTTGAATTTTTCAGAGATTATATTTTTCTTATACAAAGCTCGCAGGATTTGAATGATTTTGCTTGATACACCGATTTTGCAAAGATTGTAGGAGAGTGCTTCACGTGAATTGTATCGAAAGATTTTTTTTTTGCTCTTGAAAGATTCAGCAATACTGCTTTCTTGAATGCATCAGGGACATTTGTAGGATCAAAGATTCGATTTAATTCTATCGTGAGAGAATTTATAAAGTCGTTTGTGCAATTTTTAAAAATTCGAACGGGATGCGATCAACACTTGGAGCTTTGTTTGATTTCGAGTTATTCATAGATTTTTTAATTTCTTCCTGAGTTAACGCAGAGTCTAATTTTTTATCTATGAGTACAGGGGCTGCATATTGAAATAGTCGGGAGTGGGACATTGAGAAGCTTATCGAAGTGGATAAAGGATTTGCCTTTTGCTCTTAAACAATCTGAATCAAACCATTTTTGCTTATATAATATGCTTTATAGGTTTTTGGGTCTTTGTGTTGCGGAATGGATTTCTTTATGATTTATGTTAAAGTTTCAATATCGGCTTTATAATGCTGCGTGTTCAGTTGTTCCAAACAAATTTTCGCAAAAGGCTTAGTGAGATTAATTGAGAATTACTGCCAGGGGCATGTGGTCCGAAAAGATCCTAATTCCAACTTTCCAGAAGTCTATATGTACCAGCTTTCCGAGACAAAGCATTATGAGCATGATGATCCAGTGATAAAGGTCAGTTCACCTTCCGAATCACCTTTGCAACTACCATTTAACAAACGCATGTCAAACTTATCGCCAAGTTTAAGAATTTTGCTCCTTTGTTATCACAAATTAGGTCCTTAGATTTACGATGAGGTTCCAAAAAACTGCTGTTGTATCCGGATGCGAAGTTGTTTTGTGATAGTCCTACTTGACCAGTAAAAACACCAATAAGATATGTATCAGAGAACTTTAAGAAATGTAGTGAGTCACAGAGTTTGTCAAAATCACACTGCCAACGATGAAAATTTTAGTAGATAGGTAGCTATTAGATTTTAAATTAATAATGGCAATATGAGCAAGTAATTATCTGAATATCTTAGTTTTTGCAGTCAGGCATAAATTTTTTGTAAACTGTATTTCATCACGTCGCTGAGGGTAAGTGAAGAGTTAATATGGAAACCAAGGTGTTTGACAACATCGACAACATTAACAGGGTTACCGTCAGGGATAAAAGGTGAAAAACCATTTGTTGAAGGAAAAATACATACTCTTTTTGAAGGGTTTAATTTCAGATTATTACAAATTGATAAGTTGGAAATATTTTTAAGATCTTCATTAAGCCTTGCAGTGTAGTCTTTTATCAGGTCAATCGGGCGTGCAAGATATATGATCACTTCATTAGCATACATATATTGTACTATACATACTACAGTTTTTAACAATGTTCGTGATGTTACTATTAAAAAGCGAGAATAAAAGTTGTCCTAGCACAGAGCCTTGTGGAATACCAAGGTGTATAATTTTGGTATTAGAGTCACTTAGGTCTGTAGTAACTGATTGCAGATAACAATTAAGTAGCTTCGAAGAAGAATATGAGAAACTTAATTTATCGACAACCTTTTTCAGCAACAGAGCGTGATCAATGCAGTCAAAAGCTTTATAAAAATGAAGAATAATTGCGACACAAATTTCATTATAATCTAAAACAGATCTCATATCATTGGTAACTTTTAAGACAGCGGACTACAATTATGTATTTTTACGAAAACCAGGTGGCCATTTCGACAGCCACAGTTTGGATCTGATTTTCTTTTCAAAAGCCGCAGACAGAAAATATAAAATATTGTAAGGTCTGAAATCAGCAGCACATTCTGGATTGAAATTTTTTGGTACTGCTACAATACTAGCTATTTTCTATTTAATGTATGTATGTAGCCTATTATTTATGATTTAACTGAATTGACTGTTTTAAATACGTCAAATTCTCTAAAACACTAAAACTAAATAGAACTCAGCCCCAAAAATCTTTAATCTAGACAGAAAATCGATGGTGCTAAAAGGACTGGTGCAAAAAATGCACTCATTTCGTTTGAAAGTTTAAGCATTCGTTTTGATCGGATACTACTCCAAGACTTTTTAAATTTTTCCAAAGTTGCTAAGAGTCCATTGGAACGTCAAGTTTTTTCAAAAAATATAATCTTTTGGGATTTCCTACAAGGGTTGCAACTTCATTAAATATATTTTCCGGTGTAAGATCCGCTTAGATTTCTTCATACCAATGACAAGAAAAAAAAAATAAACTTTCAACTTTTTAATTAATGTTAGATGTTAAATAAACATCATTCAAAATTCAAATTCAAACTATAAAACACTTCTATTAGTTCAGCAATGTTCATGACTCTATATGATCTAAATGTATTATCACAGTTGGATCTATATATATCGAATTCAAACTAACTAGTAAATTCACTAGTTGGCTTAGCTTGATTAAAAGAAAGTACACTAGATACAGAATTACAAATATTTCTTATTTCTTATTCACACTAAAACAGATCTTGGAAAAACCTCAGGAGGTCCCAATACGACAGCATCTTACATATGTATAGAGACGAGCTTTACAGAGCCATGTAAAGCCTTGATATTCTCCTGCCTAATTTGAAAAGCGGAACTGAAGAGACCACGCCAATCGAAAAGCCCTATTGCTTGAGGCTCAGACCCTCCCTCAAGGCCAATATGGCATGTAGCGCTACACTGTTAGAAGCACATATCATCGGGATCAATTTTCGAAGAAATAGTGAATCCTCATTGTCTGGTAATGTTGACCATTGAATATAACGTAAGCTCCGTCCTCATTTTTGAGGTCTCTTCCAAATTTGCCTCATTTCTGAATGGCCAATTTTTCTTTTTTACAGGTCCATTGAGCCAGAAGTGAGCCTCGCACGACACGATTATTTAGATCGAATTCAAGCGGTTCAGGGCGAACTCCCGTCGTAAGCCGTGGTCTTATGTATTTAGCTAGATTTTATATATACTAGTGTAGGCTATGATCTGTTCGGAAAATTTTCCACATACGTAGTGAACGTAAAAGATCCACAGTGTTGTGATACACACTTTCGTTTACAGCAGCCACATTATACTGTCTGACGAGTTGTAGGCATTGGGTCTTGTAAACTTATCCATAGTACGACGAATAGCTCAACTTGCCGTTTACGAGGACCGAAAAGTCAGGTAATCTAATCAGCCTTTGAACACACTTCTGTGTGTGAAATATAAAAACAGTTAAGGATACTTATAATTATAGGAGGTTATATCCCAAATATGCAAACTCTTGCGAAATGAAACGTCTTTAGGCGGGCGATGAAACAAAAAAGCGACATGAAGTGATTCCGAATTCCGTTAAAACGAAAAAGCGACATGAAGTGATTTCGAATTCCGATGAAACGAAAAAGCGACATGAAGTGAAACTTCTTATGGCTCATTGTGCAGCTATTTTCCGAACTCCAATAAAAAGAAAAACCGATATGAAATCAAACCGCTTATGGCTCTTTAACAGTAGTTTTCCGAATTGCGATGAAACAAAAAAGCGACAGGAAACAGGAGGTAGTAGCGATTTAAGTATTGGTCTTAAGGCGTTGTATTTCCGTTTACTTTATATTCCATTTAAGCTAAATAAACAAAAAATAAAAATAAAAATTGAACCAAGTTGGGTTAATCTTTTGATAAGGTAAACATATCATAGATCGTAAGTGAACCAATGAACTGGATTGACCACTTGAATACATAAACTCAGCAACGTTTGTGGAGTATACAAGCAAAACGATTATGACCTATACACAAGGTCTTCATTTACTTTCTCTGACATTCGTTTTTAGATTTTTGGTTAGTTGAATTACAACCGTCGACCCCAGTAGCAGAAATAATAGCAATAAAAAAAAAAATTATTAAAAAAAAAATCTGTTGTGTGTTATAATTAGACATGAGAGAGAAACGAAAAGGCGACAGACTCGGAGCAGGGAACAAACACATCTTGAATGGAATGAGTCGTGAGTGGTAAAGAGGGCGTCGTGGGTGAGTGCACAATGCATGTGTTAGGTGCATAGCAACATCATTGTTTCCATCGTCAAAGTATATACATTGATATTACTTCGACTTTAACATTATTGATATCAAAATTATCATTAGCACGTAAAGGAAATTTTCAGTATAATTATAAAATTTGGCTTAGCATGGCTTTTGTTTATCAACGCCAAGAAGATAAGTAGCATAGAGCGACCCAGAAACAGAATTTGAATAGCGACATTAGCAATGCAAGCAAACAACATGATTGTTAACTCTTAACTATCAATTCTATATTTCAAAAATTCTAGGCATTATGCTATTTAAGATAAAGATAACAAGTCATATTCTTATGAATATGGCGAGTTTTTATAAGAAATTATATGGGACCTAGCTTTGTTGTGGAGTAAAAATCAAAATTTCTATATTATATGGAATTTTGACAAAAGTAAAAGTCAAGTCTGTGATGAAAATCAGCAACCCCTTGTGACCACTTACATGATCCATTTTACTATAGTTCGAAGGATTAACTACAATGAATTCACTATCAAAGAAGTTAATTGTTACGTGGAGACAGGCTTTGACCGTACGTTCAATTTAGAGTTGTTATTGAGTTCTGTGCCTAAAAATGTTCAATTGGAATATACATAAAAACGACTTGTTAAACGGTAATGGTGTAATAAAAATGAAAAATGAATTTGTATTTCCGAAACTCAAACGTTCGAAATCAGTTTCGTAACAACACTGTATCTAAGAATTGTTTGTCAATGTCCCAATGATTTCTTTTAAATGTTTATTCGCTCACTTAATGAAAAAGATTCGAGTAATCAGGCAGGTTTTGGTGTGCATATGCATCATCGCTCCCTGCATTTGAACGATAAAATTAGCAAATATGTACTGACAGAGCACCTACTTAACTAGAATATATATGGCAATTTAAGGTATATATATAGTCTAGGTACTTCTGATTCGATTTCGAACCTATTAGATAACTGTTAATATTTAATTTTGTAGCTCGGTAAAACTGTAAAGCTGACTATAAATTTATATTGCCGTTGGCTGATAGCACTTAGATGATGACTTTTTTTTTTTTTTTCTAAAACACTGGTAATTTGTTTTTTTATTTTTTATTTATTTGACATGTAATAAAACGTGCCGCTTAATTTTGCCTCAATCATAATAAATACTTAGTGCAAAAAGAACCAGGTCTATTTATGATTTTGAAAAAATAATTTCAATACAGTCTTGGTTCTGCATCAACATACTCGTACTCGTAGTCGGACTTTTGTATTATTGACCTTCGTCACACTACACGTGATCACATAATTAAATTTGATTAGAAATTTTAAGGTCAAAAACAATATATGATCGCTCCAAGATAGATTAATTACCTTACCCACAAAACATACTTAAGCAGTTTGTTTGTTAGGCTTGCATGTTTAAGCGTCCTTCACTACCAACATTCAAGAAGAAAACGAAAATCGACAAAAAATTCCACTGAGATGTTGCAACACAACACAATATCAAGCGATGGACAGGTTTTACCACTAAATACTTGCTACCGATTATATGGCTAAGAATATTTCGATGACATTCCCTTTTGCATAGCTGGTGCTGTAGTTGCTGTCTATTAGGTCAATGTACGTTTAATACTGACCATTCACAGAATTTAAAACGAAGAAAAAGATTTAAAAGACCAAAAAACAACAAAATGCAAATCACTGATGGTTGTTGAAGGTATTCGTTTACTAGTGAATACGAGTACGTTACACATCTTAAAGGGTTGGCACAGATAAGATCACTATATATCATATTACGATCACACACTTGTTGCTTATCATGATTATCTTTCTAAGTAGGTTTTCAAACGTTGATAAGATTTAGTATGCAAAAAAAAAAAAAAAAAATATATATCCAAAGCTTTTTTTACCTTTCTTTATAGATTGTTGCGTCTATTTAGGGTATTTAGTATTTGAAAGTGAACGAAAAACAAAAACCAGAAAAGCTACACGATCCTTTTTTAACACGATCACCTCCTTTTCCGAGAGAATACGAGTGTCTTCGTTCAATTACAGTTCATTACTACCGCTAGAGATAGTATCGTCTGCACTCGATGCCGATTGAATGCCGACTAACTTTTCGTCAATCAGCTGTTAGCGTAAATAAACAACTTATCCGTAGATACTATAAAATTCAGTACGATCGTATCGTTATGGCCGAACTTTGTGTATAAACTCGTGTCTTTTGGGTAGCAAAGCTTTTGATTGGACGTTGTTAAGAGCTTTCGGGGCGAATTTTTGAACGTTGATTGTTTGGGCCAGACAGGGAAGTCCCTAATCCAGTTTTTTGTGTGGTTATGGCTTTCCCAAGAATTTTGGGTTTTGTTTATAGAACTTAGATGGAGTAGATTGATGATCGAGGCTAAATTATAATGTCTAAAGCATCATGTGTGAACTTTCGGTTCGGGTTTAACCAAACGATTTGTTTGAATTATCTGGAATTATCTGGTTGAGTAGGAGCATACCTTGGCAAAAAAAATATGGATTCTACAAAAAACGGATGTAACTCTGTATCCGTCTACGTTCGGTTGCACGTCAAACAGTGGAATTAAAATTTCTGGGGTGTGTTTTTAATGGAGATTCATGGTACGATTACAGCTAAAACAATATTTTATTCTGTAAAGTTTTGCAAGACAAACTAAATCAATTAGTGACTGGGTGATAACTTGGTTGAACATTGCGTCATGGCCTGTTGTCTCCAGGGAAAAGAATACATTCGTGGGGTCAAAGTATTATTTTCGTTATGTTTGATTTAGAATGAAAAATGGAAATAAAAGGTTGGAAATAAATATATGAAATCACGAAAGGTTTTCCCCAATCACAAGTAGAAACTTGAAATTTTTTTTATGGTGATCTTTTGTAAAGTGAATGTAAAGGGTTTTTTTTTTTTGTTTAATGTTTAGACCGGGTCAGCCCCGGACAACTTTATTGAGTTTAGTTTAAACTGCTCCTGCGACTAAAACTAAAAGTAGGAACAGGGAAGATCAGAGTTGGGAGAGATGATATTTGGGGGGTGTTTTTGATTGCAATTCTGCTGCAATGGAAATTGAACATTTATGAAATTTTATTAGTTTGACGTAGCATTCGTTTGGTGGTTATTTGGGAGAAAAGAAGGTCTGTTACTGCGGGTGTTAGTATTAAAAAATATCTGATCCGGCAGTGAGTGACAGTCGATGGAGCTAGTTATCTGCGGAATTACGACGTTTTTCCAGTGATAGTAAGTTTAGCAATTTGAGTCGGTCATAATAGGGTGGAAGAATCTGTGTTAGACAGCTTCGATGCGTAAAATATGGCTAGCATATTTGAGAAATACATATATTCGAATCTTTTATGACATAATATTCAGAAAACTCTTAGAACCTTATCTGTTTTTTTTGTTTAAATTAACACGCGCTCGAGGGGTTAAGAAACCCTTAAAATGTTTGCGTCCATCGCGGGCGAAGAAAAGTACTTTCGCTTCGAATGTTAGAAGGTTATAATGATCAGGAAATGAAATGCTCGGCAGGGCATTCTATAAGCGAAATGAATAGCTAAGGAAAGGATCACGAATTTTTATATATATACTGACTGGATGATATAAGCATCTCCTATGAATCTATCGCACTGTTTTGAATCCTATCTAGCAGTGTCTTAAAAGTACTTACCCAGATGTGGGCATTCCACTTCAATTTTGGTCTGATGAAGGCAAACCATTTGAGATATTTCAAAAACTTTACTATTGGCTTGAAGTACAATCAAAACATTTATGAACGGAACTCGACTCGGCCACACATTTCGGCCGAAACTATTTCGCGTTCAATGTTGGCTCTGAGCTCTTCCAACGTCGTCAGCGTGTTGGTATAAAACAATGACTTACATAGCCCCACAGAAAATAGTCAAGCGGCGTTAAATCACATGAACAAGGCGGTCAATCGACTGGTCCATGTCTTGAGATAATACGCTTACCATACTTACTTTTTAATAAATCGATTGTAGCGTGTACTGTGTGGCTGTGGCACCATCCTGTTGAAACCACATGTCGTCCAAGTCCATATCTTCCAATTCGGGCCAAAAATAACCGGTGATCATGGCTCGATAACGCTGACCATTCACAGTAACGTGACGATCGTTATCGTTGACGAAAAAATATGGCCCAATAACGCCAAGTGGTGATTCATGAAGTACATGTGGGTTATCATCCGACCAATAACGCATATTTTGCTTATTGATGAACCCATTGAACCAAAAATGAGTTTCGTCACTGAAGATGAAATTCATCATCTTGGCGCATCTTCTCCAGAACCCAATCGGAAAATGTAGCTGGTTAGTATACTTTACCATGATGAAAATGTTGAGTTTACTGAATAAAGTGACAGTGACAGTTTGATGACTAGTGAAAGAGTACGTTCACAAACTAAACTCAAAGTTGTCAAGTTCCTATTGGAAAACCCAGATTAGATGGAGAAAGTTTGAGAAAACCTAGACATTTTATAGCATTTTTGGCGTGATCAAATATGTGCTCTTTCTAACGTAGGTTTTAATTAGACACATACCGAGAATGGAACAACCTATGGGGTGGTTGTCTGGTGGACGGCCTTAGACAAAGCAGTCAACTGCAGCAAACTAAGCGGAGTTCAAAGAACAGCATGTCTATGCATAAACGGAGCTCTACCTTCTGCTCGCTCCTTGATTTTAGACATTCTGTTTTACTTGACACCACTTAACATCTTTAACAGGCAAGTAGCTGCAACTGCAGATATTCGCCTTAAAGTGATTACACAGTGGGGAAATAATTTGTCTGGCCACGCTTATATTTTTAATATATAAGGAATCCTCACATATAACATCGATTACACCATACACCATACCTGAACTTTGGTTTGACAAAAACTTTTATGTAAGCTTCCCCTCTAGATCCTTCTGGAAGGAAGATGCTTTCTTGGAGGACAAGTTTATCCACTTCTACACAGATGCATTTGAAACCGTTAGGGGGGTTGGTGGCGGTGCTTTTTCAGATAAGCTAAGTCTAAGCCTCTCCTCCCGTCTTCCAAATAATTGTAGCGTGTTACAGGCAGAATTTTTGGCGATTAAAGGAGCTCTGTCCTGGCTGAAGAAAAACGGGATATCTGCTAAGGGTATTCGCATCTTTTCAGATAGTCAGGGCGCTATCAATTCCCTGGACTCCGCATTGTTAAATTCTAAAACCGTCCTTGAATGCAGATCATCTCTTATGGAGATGGCATATCACTTCAACCTTCCCCTTTGTTGGGTGCTGGGCCACAGAGATTTTCCAGGAAATTGTAGACCCGACGAACTCTCCAAAATTGGAATCAATCTACCTATTCTACTGGAAAAGTGTTGCACATGTATACCAATCGCTACGTGCAAATCAATATTAAGGCTGGATCCTTATAAAAAAAAACAGACCTTAACTGGACTGTTAGATCAACATGCCTAGTGACCAAACAGATCTGGCCAAAGCCGGATCTAAATCGCAGGCTCTTAGGTTCTTCTTAACAGGAAACATCTCAGTGTCATCATAGGTGTCATGAATGGACACTACTTTATAGGCAAGCATGCAAGAAGACTTGACGCTGTAGAAGCTGCATGAACGAGGAGAAGGACCAGACAATTCTCCACATTCTCTGTACATGTCTAGCTCTCTCCAAGAGAAGAAAACTTTATTATTGGTTACATAAGTAAGAGGATCACAGATCTACTTGGTATCACAATAGGTCAATAGGGCTAAGTGGGTTAGGCTTACCTACCTGCCAACCTACCTTGGGTTTCGTTTTAACGACAGCAGTCTGCATTGTGTTTTGGAAGCATTAAATTCCACTACGTTGAAAGTTCCTCATTTAGTGATATGTTTATATCGGAATATACGCTACTGTTCCCGTTCTATAGTCAAAGCACAGAAACGTGAATGAATAGGAAAAGCAGTGAGTACTGTCGTCAGCAGAGTAGAGTACATTACATTAGAAGTGGCAGCAAAGGGATTATAAATGAAGAAGAAAAGAGTGTCGGATACAAAACGGAGCCCTGGGGCACCCTAGCATTTATTTATTGTTAGTATCAGACTTGAAACCACCAAAGGCAACTTGAGTTGAGCGCTTCGAAAGGTAGGCTCTAATCCATTGAAGAAGAGAGTCATCGATCCTAAAAGTACGCATTTCCGACAAAAGATCCTGATGCAAAACTGTGTCACATGCCTTAAAATATTAAGTGTGACTATCTTGCTTTCTCTAGATTGAAGAACGCTTCAGTTCTACATTTCGGTGAGACCTGCCATCAAGTCACCAGTGTACTTGTTGCTACAAAAACCATATTGCCGGTCATTGAGAAGTTTTCGTGTTTCGATATATTTCATGAGCTGGCGGCTTATTGTTGGTTCGGTGCAATGAATATTGCTCTCAAATGCATCAAAGAATATGATACTTGCGAATGGAGGACAATTTAGAAATTGGTTGAATGTAAAAATCAGGTCTAGTTGCTTATCCATGTTGTTAGAAATACCATTTATCATATTTGAAAAAGAGCTGAGTTGGAAAAGCAGTCAGTAAAGAGGATTTCCTTACCTGTGGCAGATTTTGAGGCAGTGAGTCGGAATCTTTGTTTAAATAAAATACAAAGAAATTCATTCAACAGCATATTTCATGCTATTTAATATTTGGAAATAGCTTGCTGCCTCATATAAAGCGCATTCGGGAAGTTTAATTTTCGACCAATTTTTCGAGCAATTGGGGGCGTGTATCGCGTATTACTTGAACAAGATTTTGCTCTAAAGTGTTATTCGTTGCTGGTTTTTCGGCATAAACAAGTGGCTTGACATAGCTAGACAAAAAATAATCTAATGGCGGCAAATCGAACAATTTTGTTGGACAATTGACGTGTCCATTTCTTGAAATGACTCTATATCCAAATCGTGTTTTCAATAAAGTGACGTCGTCGTTGGGAGTATGTCATGCAAATTTGGGGACAAATAATCGTTACAGGTGTAAGGTTTTGATATTTTTCCAGAGGTGGATGTCAAACTGTGCATCCTCAACCAGTGCGTCTTAGTACGTGCTAGTTGTTAGTTCTTTACATTATAACTACTCTAATATCAGTGTTATGCCTTCATGTCAGAGTTGAAGTCGACGGGATTTACATATAACTGCATACATACAACTGCATCCATGAAAAGACTTTGCCTCGCACGGGATTCGAACCCGCGACCCTATGCTTGAGGATTCTATGCATACACCACTACACCACGGCAACCCCAAAACAATAATGATCCATAATGCCACCGGCATAAAATCCACATCATAGGGTATATTGTTCTGGATACAATGGCATCTAGTGACTTTTTTGAGGATTGTTCTCGCTCCAAATATAGGAATTCTGCTTGTTTACGTAACTGTTTAACAAAAATTGGATCAATTTCCAGTTGATTTAAAGTTCAACCACTTAAAACCCCAATCAATATGTGGTCAAGCATGTGATCTCTCGCATCAATTGGATCTTAAAATCGTTATGAAGATTTTTCTAAATAGTGGACCGACAAAACAGTGATATTTTCTTCCAAACGCACTGTTCTCGTTCTTGTTGTGAACTTGTTAAAATTTTTTCAAAAATTCGATAAATATCACGTTCAGATGGCCGATGATGTATGCCGTAAATTCGCGAACAGAGGTTCGATTTTGGAAATAAATTTCGACAATTTGAAATCATTGTTATGGCGTCAATTACGAGTGGCGTCAAAAGCGCTGGTGTCTTTCTGAAGAAGACAATAATAGATTTCACTCATTTGCATCCTGCGCCTGTCTTGAAACGGAGATATACGAAATTCCGATGGCAATGATCTATATTGTGAATATTTGGTGAAGGGAGGAAGTATCTGTGTCTATAGCAATAGCCAAACTGCGCTTTAAGCCCTGCTGGCATTTCACGAATTCCAAATAAGAACCGTTTGCCTCGCAGGTTACGTCTTCCATTGACAGGTAAGTTTCAAATAAGCTTAACTAAAGATTACATGATTTCCCAGGATGCTGGAAGACCAATATCTGCTGTTTATCAATAGGAAATACTGTAAAATGCTTACCAGCGTTGCCGTGGCAGTTTCAATTAGTTCCTAATCCTGCTGGACGTAAGTGACGGTTGCTATAAGAGGGAGGACGGACCCGCGGAATATTATTTCTGTGAGTGTTCAGTGTATGCTAGCATTAGGCTGCAGGGACTCTTTTGGGTTGCGCCAGAGGATGTGCAATCTTCGTAAGTATCAGTAGACGAGCTACCATCATGGACGATTCGCTAGCCCGATTGTTTGATTCCAAGAATAATAGTGACTACGTAGCTAAGCCGCACCCTTCACATTTCGACGGGGGCTGTCAAGCAATCGTTGGCATACTTGTATCTCCTATATTTGCTGCATATGCACGTATGATTTTTTGGATTGCTTTTACGAATGTGCAAATTTTAATCAAATTTTTTTCTGACCGCAATATTTGGTCAATAATTAACTGAGTTTGGCATGTCAGTTCTCCATAGCATGCGCAATGAAATATTGCATGCTCTGTGCCTCTCTCCTGATTTGGGCTGTCTGAGTAAAAAGGTGAGTAATCGTGCCCGAAGAGGTAGTTACAGTTTCCATGCCTTCAGTTCGTCCAACCGTCTATGGATGGGATCAATCTGTAAGTACATCTACCTTTGGTAGTTGTATTCCACTGAACTTGCCATTTGGTCATTGAAATCGATCTTTTTATTTGCTTGATCCTTTTGATGATTACCAAACTTCTCGTATTATCTATAACAAAAGTTGAAAGCTAAGTCTATTGTTAAGTATTACTCCTAGGTATTTGATATAGTCATTTGATCTGATGGTTTAACTTCCTACCCTTATGTCCATGTATTCCATATTTTTCCTGCTGGCTATTAGGATAGCTTTCGTTCTTTGATCTTCTAATTCGAGGTCGCCGGATATTAACCACTCATTGATGACATTGATTTCATCGTGCGTAGCTGAATCTATCTCACAAATATTCTTTACGACAGTTACAATGGCGATATCGTCAGTGGCAATGTTAATTGCAGAGCAGTATCGCACATAATATTCCAGAGTAGTGGCCCCAGTACCGATCCTCGTGGGACTTCCTCGGAGATTTTATAGTAATTTTCCACTTCGTCGGTTTCATATCTTAACCTTTTAATGCTGAAGTAGACAGATAAAATCGTTCGCAAGTAGTATGGTGTATCCATTCTGACTTGTGATTGACAAATTTGCTGAGTTAAAGGCATTTTTGATGTCCAGCGTTACTATTGCACAATGTGCCCCTTTGTTACTTCGGCTGCTATGTCTACTACAGCTTTTATGGCGTCGAAGATTGGAGCCCGATTTTCTGAATTCAAACCGTTGCGTTGATCTGATAATGCTCTCTTTTCTTCTGCCACAGTGAACAATCTATCGTAAACTATGTGATCCGTTCAAATATTTTGTACAGTGTATCCAGTAGATATATGGCATAAGGCGATATGATGCTGGTATACCAGGTGATTTATTTTCCTTTGGAAAGAGAGCTTCCACTGTGTGAAAACTCACTCTTTCAGATACTTCCGAATTTTTGGTTTAAACATATATGGTTTCTTTTGAGCGGCGACTTTCAGTGTCTTATTTGGGATGCCATCAGGTCCTGGTGTTTTACTGATGCCTTTTTCTTGGAAAGTTCGTTTGATGTCATTATTGATAGAGCTTAGCATTGATAATTGTGGAGACCTACAGCCCCTCAGCTTAGTCATTATCATAGTCATGGTCATTAGCTGCTCTGAATGTTTTCACTTCTTCGCTCCACCAGTAGCACGGTGTAACCTTTTTGCTGGGTATTCGTGTGGGCAGTGCTGCATCACACGCTGTGGTTATAGTCCGAGTGAGGTGATGTGATAAATTCTATCGTTGTCTGCCAGCTCGCTGATATCCATCATATGTCCTTGTCGAAAAGTTTATCTTTCCACTTTGGCCCCGCTAGTTTGTCGTGGAATGGCTTTTGCTCTTTAATATCAATTATTATCGCCTGATGGTTACATTGGGTATAATCTTCGCTGACCCTGTATTCTGTGTTGCGCAGTAGGGAATTACTCTTGAAGTTAATATCGATAATCGATTCCATTCCCGCTTTCCTAAAAGTTTCGGCTGATCGTTGGCATGTTTTCCACGTTTCCAAATTGCTGTTGAGAGCTATTCAGCTCGCTGATCAAAATAATGTCCCCTTCCTCGTCTCTAGATGTTAGTGCCAGGATGCTCTGGACTGTCCTACAGTGGCTAAGGATAATCTAATTTTTATTTTTATTTTGAAAAACTTAACACTTAAGTCGATATGACGATACTTAAGATGCTTGAGCACATTTTAAATTTTCAGGAAAATGAGACAAAGAGAGTGGCATTGATGAGGAGCCTAAATTGTTAGTGTAATTAAACTTGTTGTTGTACTCTAGACTACCAATCATCGGACGTGACTTTAATTGCCTGAAAAAAAGAATGTCTTTCGGGGCGACTTGTATTAAATCCCGAACCGTCTGATTTGGAAGCCAATAAACTACCACTTGAGGGTCGGCCCCCTACTATGCACTTCCTTGGCTCTGTCGTCATGTATCTCAACCGCCGCCAGTTCGAAGAGCGCTCTAAGTGATTTGATGTCATCTCTCATGTTTTGGTGGTTAGGGCACCTCTTACCATCCTCCAACGTTTCCACAAGTGTTTTTATCCTTTCTCCTAGTTTGTGGAAACAAAGTTGCGCTTTTCTCCAGATCCTTTTGAGAAACTTATGACTATCCTCTCTAGGTGACCTCTCTAGCTCTTCCGAAAGGGGTTAACTTTATCAGCTTCCTTAAATTCGTTTTTTATTTTTGATTGTATTCATTGTTGTTGGAACCCCACAGGAAGTCGTCAATGATGCCAGGATGTGTAGTAACCTTGTGATCCTTTAGCTGTCTATGCAGCCAATTAGGCCATGAAAGAGTTGACACAGGCCCTTATGAGGTGCTTTGTCAGAATCAAATCGGTTCTAATAAGGAATGTTAAATCTGGACCTACACCTCCAACATAATGGCGACGAGACATCTAGCATTCTTTGAGGTCCGTCAGGGTTTTAAAGGGACGATGGCTCCTGCAGTATTAGAATGACAGCTTTTTCAGCAGGATTCCACTCTTCGTTACTCAGGTAACAGAATACTATCATACAAACATCAGACCTAATAGGTACCATTTCCAAATCGTTGTCCAGTATTTCGTATTTGGGGCCTAACTGGGTTCAATCTCGGTCATCAGAAGTTCTTCTTTTCATTTGTCGGGCAGTTATCCTAATTTATAGTACAGAAAGCGCGCCATATGACCTCTTCACTTCGCAATCTCAAGCGAGATGGAATAGATTTCTTTTTTTTTAATTTTTGGTGGGAGCTGATGCCTTAGGAATTAAAAACTAATAACAATGAATGTTTAGGAGGTAAGAGAGTGGTAGAGGAGATCAAGTTTAGGACGGAAAGTGCTCAGGTTAAAATCAAAAACGAACAGGTTTGAGTTGACCCAGGGGAGCATTTCGGAAATTGGTTCAATGGAACCATAAGAGGTGAGATGGGTTGGAATATAGAAGATACGAGGGTAAGTGTTGAAGGAAATAGAATTTTAAAGGGAACCAGAAAGCAGTCGATGAGTGAAGGGTTTGAATTCAAGAAGGGTGAGTCGGTCATATTAGGGGTTATTCCAGGGTAGTCCTCGAAGGGAAAATCGAAGGAAACGTCGTTGAGTGTTCTTGATTCGGGATATATGAACTCGCTGAAAGGAACCAAACTTGGCTGGCTTATTGGAGAAGGGACCGGCCAAAGGTAATGTAAAGTCACCTTGTCATATAGGAGTTGCAAAATTCTTTAAACCATCGTTTGATAAGACCAGGCGATAAGGTGGCTTTAAGGATTATCTCATCATTATGTGAACGGACATTTAACTCTTTATCGTATAATATTCCTAGGTCGCGAAGGGATTGAACCTGGGGTACAGGTATAGGTAAATTAGATCTTATTAGTAGAGCTGCAAGGAGTTCGGCTCCGAAGGTTCCTTCTCGTTATTTAGCGAACCAGCATCTGTCGGAAGATGCAACTTCTCCGAAGCCTTATACTAATTATTGTGTGTGTGGGCATGTGTGGTTGCGCGTATGTGTATATTTTTTTGCCACACGATAAACACGAACGAATAGTGTTATCGGGTTAATGTTTCTTCAGATCTTCATGTCGAATCGCGGGCATAAGATTGCGACCAAAATTCGGCGATGACTTTTGAAGATAATAAAAAAAAAAACACAAAATACAATTATTTTTTTCTCAAAAATAGATGATTCTGTGGAAATTTTTGAAGTACTAATCGAAATCTATTAACAAGGCCCGTCATGATTCCCACATCTAGCCGATCATAGCTTTATGGGTAATGGGTTTCCTAAATTCTAATAGAATATGAAATATTAAAGAACACTACACGTTCTCTTTATTGGTCGCACCCATTTCAGCTAATTTTGTTTACTATATGTATCAAAGCATGAAAATAAACAGTCGGAAATACTTCTCCAATAAAAACATTAACGTTTTATTGGTTTGATATTGTTGTAAAGTTGTTTTGCTTAAAAAATATTCAGACTTGTTTCTTGAAATATAGTACAAAGAGATTAGCTTGAATACAACTTATTTAATTCAATCGAAAGATTGTTTTATGCCATGTAATATGAGAAAGTAGTTTCGGGCATATGTCTTCAATGGCTGCCTCATACTAAGCAGATTCTAGAGGTCCAAGGGTACGAATGTTACTGAGAAACAGATAAAGGTAAAAATTAAACACTACGATTGTGCAGCAGTCGGCATGCTTGCGGTTGCTCAGACCTAGCTCGTCAAAGGGGTGCCGAATAACAAACAAAACGAACACAAAGATGAACTAATCGCGATACACGTATGTCTGTTCTAGTTTGATACGAATGACCAAGCACCCAGGAGAGCCAAGACTGAAAAACGCACGCCAAGTTCGATCAAATGTCAAAGTTTTGATCATTGTTTTTTCGATTACCGTGGCGTAGTGCTACAGAAGTTTTGCCTCAATGATATTACCTTAAAGTTATGCGCCGTTTGCGGGAAGCAATACAAAAAAAAAAAAACTTTGAGATTGTGGAAAAGCAATTCATGGCTTTTGCTTCACAATAATGCTCCTGCTCATTCATCGTTGCTTGTAAGAGATTTTTTGGCCAAAAACACGACAAGGCTATAAGGCTATAATAATAAATAATTTTTTTTATAAAAATATAAAGTCACCCTACTTTTTGAACTCAAATCGTATGTAGTTTCCATATTAAGAGAACAATTACATCGTTAAAATATTATAAGTAAATTTTGGGTGGAAAAATAGCATTAGCTTATAGTATAGTTTCGTATGAATTAACAGGTGGTTTCGAAAAGTTAGTTTCTCATATTTTATGTCAACTGTAGCCCTAGAGATGGATCAAAGAGTGATGATAATGATGAAGTACCAGAGTCTTAAATTTAATTTATGCTCACTGTAAACACCGAATCTGGCCTGAAATTGAACTATCTTTTATCTGAAGATAAAAAACTGTATTGGAAAAATGACAATTGTACCCGTATGATTAAAACAATATTAAATTTACGGCTGCTACTGAACTTTCAAATGACTGAGTTAAGAGCACCATGGGATTATTTTTCATCCTTTTTTACGAAAGAATTAATTCAATTTGTCGACGATAAGTTTGAAAGCTCTTCAATACAACCTAACTACTAGGAAAACATAGCAAAACCGAAATGGAGCAACTTGCTGGCACAGTGATTTACATGTGTTGCATATAACTGCCGTCTTTGGGACATTATTGGAGCGAATCCGTTGGAAATAACGAAGAGGTTTTTATACATAAAGTTCACTGATTTTAAGCCACTTGGAACAGTCTGATTCGATAAACTTTAAAAAAAATACCATTTTTGGCTTCATCTTATTCCAAAGGAAGAGTTTCTTCCAAATAATACTCACTAAGAGCTATCAAGAGCTGAAGCAGTAACGCCCAGCCAAGCCTCACAAGTGGTGTTAGAAGAATCGTATTCTAAGTGGAGTTTCAAGATTAAGTTACAACTTTAAAATTTCTCCGAAAATGCATCTGATTTAGGAATCAGTGTAAATTAAGTGACGAGGCTTACATCTACAGTCTTTAAATCACAGCCCTATTTGTACAAAAATGGATTATTATCTTTGGGCATATGATAGTCAGACTAATAAGCCAACAGAGAAAGAACTGAAGAACTGAAACAAGGTTGTGGAAGCATGATCTAAATATGACTTCAAAACTAGCCATTTATGAGAGTTTACGCAAAACAAACAAGTCACATTTGAAAAAATGTGCCCGGCCTAGCAGCAGATCAGCACCTTTAGCGACATCATTGGTCACCAGTCCAACACTACAAGGAATTCCTACAACAATTTGCCACGACTTTAAGCGAAAGCGTCCTAAAAGGCATCAATATCTTCCCGTTACTTCAGCCATCCAGAATGATGTTTATCACTTTCCGAAATGGAAAAAAATCGTAACAGAAAGTTAATATTAGTAGCAAATATAGTGGTTCCAAAGTAACAAATTCCAATTCTGGTCCAATTTTGTTCCTTATATATATAAATTCTTTATTCTGTCTGCCTTTTGTGGGTAAGGTCACACCATCTGCCGATAACCTGCACTGAACTTAATGACAGACATAAGTGATGAAATCCACATAAGGTATTACGACTATGGCTTGCGAAACACAAGCCAATTATTAGCAATAAAACGAAAATAATGTATCGAGACATCTCCGGATATAGATATAAAGGTTGAGCCAACCGCTTAATAGCGTGAGAGATTTCACTAAATTAAACAAACATTTATTGTGAAGTCAATATAGAATTTTATTGATCAATAAAATTCGGTCTATGCACCACCACGCTTCTGGTGCAAGCGACTATGCGAAAGTCCAAATTATCGATGACTTTTTGAAGAATAAGTGGATCAATAGCCGTATTTTTAGCTTGTCGTTGTATTATTGGCGCAGACCTTACTCTTTAAATATTTTCACAGGAAGAAGTCTAAAGGAGCCAAATCGCATGGGGATGCATTGGTTTTCCCTGAATCTCGTATGAGTTTTTTGGTCCCTAGGAATGACAATTTTGTGTATTTACGCATCCATCCATTTAAAAATGGGCTTCATCGGAAAATATCAAATTCGATGACAAATTGCCCTGGCGATCCAATATTCAGTTAACAAATTTATAATAATATAAAATAATAATTTGGATTTTATGGGCGTGTAAAAGAAGATCAACTTTTAAAATTTTACGTAAAGTGCCACAAGTGAAGCCCAATTATTATATTGACTTCGGCAATGAATTGTGGAGCCTGGCTGGTTCTGAACACTTTCGCTCACAGTGGTGATGTTTTGAGGGGCACGTTCTGGGTGAGTATGTTAATATGGAGTTTGTCCCAATACCGAATCAGTTTTTTTTCAAAACACTTGCACGAATTCCCTACTTACTACGGCGATTATGTTAATCGAAAAATTCACGAATTTTACGAAATGTCACTTTTATAGATCGCACATTTTCGTAATAAGATCGAATAACAAAAGTGCGTTGTTGCGTGGTAAACGACTCTATGACTAAAATTGGCAAAGATTGGTTGTCATCTGTCAAAGAGATCAACCACATTGAAACCACCACATATCCTTTGGTTCAACCTTTGTTTTTTCATGGAGCTGATTGCTATAGGTACAATTTGTCCATTTATAAGTGCAATGATAAAAACTCTGGAATCTGTTTCGATAGCACAGATAGCACGATAGCACCTTTAAAATAAAAACTTTAAGATAATCGACGCAGTTAATATAATTGCGCAAAAACAGCGCAATGTTGAAAGCAAGAGGACGACCCCAAGACGCGGTCTTCGCCTCTTTAGGTTAACTTTCGACAAAACCGAAAGTCTAGAAAGAATTTATGCCATAAATTCAATTTTGGGACTTGTTGTCAAAATTGAACCTTCGCGGAAAAACTCTAGGCTGATTCCCCAATGTACACGTTGCCAGGGATTCAGCCATACTCAGGCCTACTGCCAGAAGGAACCTCGCTGTGTAAAATGCGTTGGCAAACATCTGACTGATTTTCGATCTGATTATCGAGGCTGCGAAGTCGCGAAGGAGTTGCAAAAGCTACGAGATCAATCAAAAACGAAACCTTTGAAAAACGCAGGGACAGCTAGAATGAGAAATAACAACAGCGGTCCTACTCCAAAGCCTTTAAACAAGGTAATGGTGACAAACGCTAAAATCACCAATAACAACAACGTAAAAAAAAAAAACAATGCGCAAGTGGAAAGTGGAAAAACTTACGCGCAAATAGCGGCGCGAGTAAATATGACTAACTGTACATCACCGGATCCTGCCTCAAATGTGTTCTCAGTAATTCTCGAGGGACTAGAAGAACAGACTAAAATAAATAAGATAATAGTCGAACGGCTTCTTAAGTTCGAAGCCAATTTCTGTAACTAATTATGGCAAAGAAGCTCAATATACTTGCGTGGAATGACAACGGGCTACATCGATCAAGAACTTCAATAATCAAGTTATTAATAACTACCTTGAAAGACTCACAGCGACAAAGGATACCAACTACTCCATATGGAGAGCCGTTAAAAGTGTTCGAAAGCCCCAAATACACGTGGCGCCAGTAAGAAGAAACAAGGATGACTGGGCGAAAGAAGATAGGGAAAAAGCTAATGTTTTCGCCGACCATCTTGCAGAACCGCTTAAACCATTCGACGGGGAAGTGCTTCCAGAGAATGTCAATACGCTTGATGTGACGAAAAACTTTCCAGTAGAAAAGGCTACACTTAGACAAGTCTTAGACACGCTTAAGCCCAATAAAGCCACGGGATATGACTTATCCCTTAGAGATACTTAAAGCGTTTCCGAAAAAAGGTTTGCTAAAGCTGCTCTATCTTATAAATGCCAGAATTAGATTAGAGCATGTACCGCACCAGTGCAAAGTAGCCTAGGTTATTATGGTTCCGAAACCCGGTAAACCGCTGACTGAAGTCAAGTCATATAGACCAATATCGTTTCTCCCGATTACATCGAAGGTCTTCGAGCTAATCCTTCTTAATCGTCTTAAACCAATTACCGACACAAATTCCCTCTTGCCTGATCATCAATTTGGTTTTAGAAGCCAACACTCTACAGAAGCCAACCGAATAACCGATGTAATTGAACGAGCAATCGAGTGTAAGTTAGTCTGTTCAAGCGATTTCCTTGACATTTCGCAAGCCTTTGATAAGGTATGGCACGAAGGCCTAAAATATAAACTCCGACAAGCCCTATCCCAGCAATTATCTTGTACTTTAGGTTCATACCTGGAAGACCGACTCTTCCGTGTGAGACACGGAAACGAATATTCCACTTTTAAGACAATAAAGGCGGGGGTGCCGCAAGCAAGTGTACTTGGCCCTCTGCTATATTTGCTTTTTACCCGCGATATACAGCAAACGGACGACACTGTCCTAGCCACATTTGCTGATGACGACGGCTAAAACAGTCGAAGAAGCAACTGCCAAGTTGCAACGTGCCCTTACACGGATTAACAATTGGACAAAAACTTGGCGAATCGCACCAAGTCTGTCCACGTGAACTTCACTCTCAAAAAAGTTGAGAATCCACTGGTGTTTATCAACGCAGTACGAATTCCTTACGGGAAAAGGCCAAATATCTCGGTATGACACTCGACGCTAAACTAAAATGGAGAGCACACGTCAAGAAAAAAAGTGAAGAACTTGAAATCAAATATAGAGCTTAGCTTAGAGAACAAACTGCTGTTATACAAGCAAGTGCTAAAACCGATGTGGACATATGGTGTACAATTTTGGTTTTGCACTAAAAATAGTAACATTAATGTATTACAGACATTAAAAAGCAAAGTTCTTTGAGGTATTGTTAATGCGCCGTGGTACATTAAAAACGATGATATCCACAGAGACTTAGGAGTCGAAAACGTTTAGAACGTAATTAAAATGTTTGCGCGAAAACATAATAATCGATTACAAGGTCATACGAATATTTCTATTCAATAGATCCTCGACGAGACAAATTTATTGCGCCGTCTGAAAAGGATTAAGTCTCTCGATCTATAGCGGTGATTAGCAGCGCGTAATTTTTCTAAAGTACACAGGAATTTTCAATGGAAAATCGGCTGCAGGATATCTTATAAAAACAAAATAAAATGCGATAGAAGAACTGCTTGTTGAGTGTGAAATCAGTCGTGGTTTGCATAAGGCAGGTGTTTTTTTAGTCAGTAAGAATCTCACACTACTATAGGCTCCGGGCCTATAGTGTCAATGAAGATTTTTCACCTTCCCACGAAAAAAAAAAATTATTTTAGCTGGTCCAAACTTACGTTAAATCTAAAAAAAATATTTCCGTCAATTCCTTATTTTTACCGACTTAGAATCATTGCAGTCTATATGTAGTCACATTAAAAATGCTTTGTTATAGTATATTTAACAGAATACTTCAGTATGGAATTACTTGTTGGGGTGGTACTTATTGAAATAAAATTCAACTGATAACTGATTGCAAAATAAGCAAAGCTTATCTTAGAGACTTTTACTACTTTAAAGCTATGAAATTTTTTCCTTATAGGGGTGCTTACTAACAGTGGCCAAATTCAGACATACATAGCCTGCGTAGAAATGCAAGTCATCTTGCACTTTTTACTGAAATTTTTATAGTATTGTCTCCCGCAGTTTGTTTAACAGGCTTCCTCTAGATATACGATTCTCCAGGAATTTATACAGTATTTTGAATGAAATTAAAATGTGGGTTCTTGAATTTAATCCTAATGACGTCAAAATTTTGTTGCGCTTCAGTAGCTGAACTATTTAACTATGTTCAAATAATCTTGTTTATTATGTGTACATTTTCTTGCACTTAATTTTTTTTCTTATCGCTGAGTAATAATTTTGTAGATAAATATCTTTAACACTTGAAGTGACATTTAATTCTATTTATTGTCATTATAAAATTTCATTATCTGTACTCTTATCTATCACTATTTCCATGATTATTTTGAATGAAGCATGTATGTATATTAAATTATATTAAATTTTATGAAAATAAAATAAATAAAAAATAATAAGAAAAAGAAACAACATCAACGAATATGTCGTCTCCAGCGATATCGACTTTATTTGTATCAGGGTTCTAAATCCGAAAGTCTTTTACATTTTCAGCGTATCAGATGAAAACCAAATTTCTTTGTCTTTTCAGCCAGTTTTCGTCCTTGTTTGAATATGAACTTCCAATCTAAAAGCTTTTAAATGACGAAACGTACTATCTCTATCATACAATGTCCGAAATAAATATAAAGGAAGCTATTTCAATACAGAATCTTTGAAATTTCTTTGTTCTACTTGGATAAACTATAACGATACTTTGAATTTAACTTCTATTGGGTATAATATTCATAAAAATTCTTGGGTATTCCATTTGTATTTGTATCCCTTAAGATGTTGATTTTTGCGAAATAATTTGAAAGTTAGTCCCGTTTTCTTTACCACCTTGGTAAAATTTTTGAAGCAATTGATATTTTTTTGGATTATTTCGTTACTGTGATTTTATTTTAGTGATATATTGGGTTCTTCAATGAGTTCTGCGGTGTTTTTTTTTTTTTTTAGTGTAGTAGTGTTTATCGTTTCAAAAAATCTCTGTGCATATCGGTATGAAATTTTGGTTGTTTATTCCAACAAAGAGGGTTCCTTTTTTTCTTTAGGAAAAGGTGTCAAAGCGAGATTCAGCTAAAGGGCTGACACTTGTTACCGTTGACAGGCATTTGACGACAAGGGAGATCGCTCAGTGGTTTAAGATCTTCAATACAACCATTTCGCAGAGACCGAAAAGGCTTGGAATGTCGAAAAAGGTAGATGTTTGGGCTCCTCACGAATTCAGTGAAACAAACATTATGGATCTCATAATGATCTGCAAGTCCTTGTAACGATGGAATTTGCTTAAGGCTTTCGGTGAATAATATTTGCATCCAAAAACGGTCATGTTGGGTATTTGGTGAGACTGGTAAGGTGTCCTTTACTTTCTTTACTTCAGTACAAATCACTTTATTTCAAAATCTTGAATTTATCCGCTTAAGGAAAATCATGAGGCAATGTTAAGTATACACCTTATAACTGAACACGTGAAAAATTCTTGGTGCATAAAGAAGGAGTAAGACGACTATTTAGACTTACCAGGTTCACCATTAATTAACCCACGTGGAGATTGACCATGTCGCATATGACAGGGTCCGTCACTGAGGAGGGTTCTTTGGATCTAAACGGCCATGATAAGATCAATTATATTCTATGAGTTGGTTGTCTGGTGGAATAAAGTTTCACGCTTTCTGCTTTTACCAGGTTCTAAAGATCGTATGTCTCGGCTTAATAGAGGCTTTCTTTAGCACTGCTGCGTCCGTTTTAGACGATGAAGAATTTCAGGGTCATCTTACGTTTAAAAATAAATGATCTTTGGTACAACATGAACTTTTCCTGTACCCAGAAATAGCTTCAGCCAGAATATCAGTTAGGAAAATAACGTAGTCGGATTCTTAAGAGCGGCATCAAAAGCGCTGGTATCTTTCTGGAGGAGGAGCGTCTGTTTTCCAACGAAGATATAGGAAATACCGATGGTAATGCTCTACAGGGTGACTGACTCGAACTGCAACTTTAAAATGCTACAATTTTTTTAATTTTTTAATAAATTTTATTCTGCCGAAGCAAAAAATGTTGGAAAAGACATCAATTTTCAAATTGTGTCAGTAGTTTTCAATATGAACACATTTGACGCGAATAATGGCCTTGAGACGGCCGAAGAAAGCATCGCACGCTGCACGCAAGTAGCTCTGCGGTATTTTGGCCTATTCCCGGCGAAGTGCTTGTTTGAGGTGGTCCAAACTTTGGTATTTTTTCGTGTCAACCTTCGCCTTCAAAATAACCCAGACAGAGAAATATAACGGATTTGCATCCGGAGAATTTGCAATCCATTGTGTCGAAGAAATGAAGTGTGGAACATTGTTTTTTAACCAATCTTGGTTGACGCGCGCTTTCTGAGACGGTTGCCGAGTCTTGTTGAAATGTCCACGGTCTCCGACCGAAATGATTGTTTTCCCAAGGCTTCAATACTGTCTCTTAGACAGTCTCACGGTATACGATCGCATTAATTTTGACGCCACGGTCAAAAAATACGATTGGAGAGCAACAATCGGCGGTTATGGTGGCCCAAACCATCACCGTCGGTGCTGCCTGCTTTCTGGTGGCCGTCCGAAGCTGTAAATTTTCGAAGGACCTCTCTGGCAAGTAAACTGGGACATTTTGTTTGTTGACATATTGCTTTATAGCAAATGACGACTTATCGGAAAAAAATAAATTCGGCAACTCACCACTTTCGTGCAAGCGTAGCAACTCCTTCGCTCTTTCGACTCTTACTTTTTTCTGTTGCGGTGTAAGATCGTGTGTTTTTTGGAACTTCAATGGCTTGAGTCCAAGCTCATTTTTCAGTATGTGTTTCATCCGTTCCAACCAAATGTTGAGCTCACGAGCCATTTTTCTCCCACGTCGAGGCGGATTTCGCTCAATTCGAGCCTTCACTTTCCGAACCATTTCTGCCGATGTTGGTGTTTTTCTATGACCACCTCCATGGTGTTTTGCAACGCTGCCAGTATCACGGTAACGAGTTATGGTTCGAGACACAAATGATTTATTCACGTTGAGGTGCTGTAGGGCTCTAACGATAGCTACTATCGGGTTTTCCAATAACGACTTGTCAACTTTTTTTTTAAATAAAAGGCAAACCATTTGAGATATTTCAAAAACTTTGTTATTGGCTTGAAGTACAATCAAAACATTTATGAATGGAACTCGACTTCGTTCATATCGCGGGCACGTTTGCAGCGGTCGATTCGTTGGAACCAATTTTCAACGACTCGGCCATACATTTCGGACGAAAAGGTCGCTATTTCGCGTTCAATATTGGATCTGAGCTCTTTCAACGTAGCGGGCGTGTTGGGATAAACCAATGACTTAACGTAGCCGCACGAACGAGGCGGCCAATCGACTGGCCCATGTCTTGAGATAACTCGCTCACCATAATTACTCTTCAATAAATCGATTGTAGCGTGTGCTGTGTGGCTTGTGGCACCATCCTGTTGAAACCATATGTCGTCCAAGTCCATATCTTCCAATTGGGGTCAAAAATAGTCGGTGATTATGGGGCGATAACGCTGACCATTCACAGTAACGTGACGATCGTTATCGTCGACGAAAAAACGCCGCCGGCATGCAAATCGCACCAAACAGTTATTTTTTGTGGATGAAGTGGTGGTTCATGAAGCGCATGTGGGTTTTCACCCGACCAATAACGAATATTTTGTTTATTGACGAACCCATTAAGCCAAAAATGAGCTTTGTCACTGAAGATTATTTTGCGACGAAATTCATCATCTTGGCGCATCTTCTCCAGAACCCAATCGGAGAACGTACGTTGCTTAAAATGGTCCATCGGCTTCAATTCTTGAGTTAACTTGATCTTGTATGGGTGTAAACCAAGATCCTTAAGCAAAATACGCCATAATGTGGTCTGAGCGATGGCCAATTCTTGAGAACGCCGTGGAATTGACTGATTTGGATCGTTTGTTACGGACGTCTGAACGGTCGACACTTCGACCAATTCGTTGCCTCACTGACACGGTTACATCACACAACGAATATGTAGACTCAAATTTTTGCACTAAACTTGTTATTGCCTGTCTACTAGGGCGAGAATTACGACCGAAAATTGGAGTTTACGCTCTTAAAGTTGCAGTCACCGACTTCGAATATCTGTAGAAAATTTTTATAATTTGCAGACGTTGCTCGTTAGTGTACTTTACTGTGGCGAAAATGTTGAGTTTACTGAATAAATTGACAGTGACAGTTTGATGATTAGTGAGAGAGTGCGTTCACAAATTAAATTCAAAGTTATCAACTCCCTATTGGAAAACCCTTTATATACAGCCAAATATAAAGCAATCACACTACCACGTTTGAATTCCATCGCGGATAAAAATTTTCAACACAACTGAGACGCAAATCGTTTAAAGTCATGTGTCAAAATTTGAGCTCACAGAGTGGTGGACAGAGTGAAGTATCTGTATCTGTAGCAACAGCCAAAATGCGCTTAAAGCCTATCTGGCCTCTCACGAGTTCCAAGTTAGTGCAAGAGAGAGAGTGCAAGACTTTGCCTTGTTTGTGTTTCAGGTCACAACGTAATCACAGGAAATAATTAAGGTTCTGATGACAGAATCCGAACTCACATTAGAATTTCAATTGATAGTTAAGTTTCATATAAGCTTAACTGCAGATGGTATGGTTTCGCAGGATGTTGGCAGTCCCGGATCTGCTGTACATTAGCAGAAAAGACTATAGACTGCCCACTGGATTTACATATGAAACACTGAGAAACTCCAACCAAATGAACGTACAAAGAGTTCAATTGACTAGCTCTTTGTCCTTTAATGTAGATTTAAGGTACGATTACAATTAAAATAATGTTTAACGTTGAATATTTTTGTTAGACAAATTAATTCAATTAGTGAGTGGGTGATAAGTCGGTTGAAAAGAAATATATTTTATTAGCGGGGTCAAAGTCTTTTTAACTTCTTGATAGGGAAGTTCATGCATTTACCTTGAAAATCGTAAATGGAAATATTGTGATACCCTTACATTTTGCGGTGTCTACAGTGTTTAAAGACAATTTTTATCAAAATGTCTCTGTTTTGTTTTGTTTTCTTTTTTGAGTTGCGCCAGAGATTGTGTAATCTTCGTAGATATCAGTAGCCCGAGCTACCAGCATGCATGATTCGCTAGCCTGATTATTTGATTCCAGGAATAAAGCCACACCCTTTACATTTCGACGGGGGCTGTTATCTATGGCATACTCGTATCTCCTATATTTTCGAGAAATTTGTAGTAGATGTACTGAGAAAGATGAAGATCCAAAACCAGTGGTTCCGTAAATGATGGAACACTAAATGATGGAAAATTTTTGGCGGAAAACATCGCCTTGAGGTGCGGTTTAGATGTTTTAATGTTTGATAAGAAAAGGAAGAATAAATGATATAAAAACAATTATTTTACAAAAATGACGTTATGACTTTTTAATGTGAAGAATCAATTTTTTCAGATATTTACTTAAAACATCCTTAAAATTAAGCTTAATGTCCGATAACTGAATGCGAAGGTCTGGAGCTGCGTCCAGTCTGTTTCTGTATTTGTTTTTTTGTGTAAGTGTAAGCTGAAAACCTAGCCTCGTATCGGTAACTTGTTATAAATGGAAGGAGAACCATAAGAGATTTTTCTGCGACTGCAGGGTATTCATCTTTCAGTCCAACCCAAAATTATTCAAATCTTTTGATTCAAAATTTTGTTTGAGAAGGGATGAACATTTTATGTCAATCAAATTTCGTACTCTGACACAGTTAGCATAGATGGCTTTCTATAATTTGCAAATGGATTCTGTACCCAATCGATGTCGTCTATTTTCTTGGAGAAATACTCTTTCAAAGATTTTTTAAAGGTAACTAAAGTTGTATGCATACATATGCTTTTTTCATCATCTGAAGTAACCTGGAACATATTTCCTTCCAAAAATTCGTTTAAAAGAGTAAACGAGATACCAAGCTTGGGTTGAGTTTTTCGAATATATCGGCCAAATAAGCTTATTTTACCAGCCATTGCTCAGTTCAAGAAACGCACCTACGGATACAGAAGTGAGCTGTTGGACGAAGAATATCTTGAGCTCGTTGCGCAATTCAAATATTCTGAATAAAACTTTTCCCCTCGAAAGCCACAGCACTTCCGTTTGTAGAGGAAGAGATTGATGTTGACTTCCTACATCTTCACACGCTTTTTTAAAAAGCCTTGATTGGAGTGGAGGTGATTTGACGTAATAAACTTTTTGTACGTCTTGATCGAGAAGGTTTTTTAAGTCTGGTGAAATTTTCTTTGTGACAAGGGCATGACGATGGTAAACGCAGTTACTGCTACTACAGTTCGGTGCAACTTTCTTTATTTTTACCACAGTTCCTTTTATTTTGCCGGTCATAGCTGCTGCAACATCGCTGCATACGTCAATGTATTTGGTCCATTGAATATGGTGTTTACTAATATATCTAGCAATGACTTTAAATATATGTATGATACCCGAAAGGGTATCTCACGGAAACAAAGCAGTATTGATAACCCGGCGACATCTGTACTTTCGTCAAATTGTATTGCAAACATCTCACTGTCTTTCAATCTACAAATTATTTCATCTTCAATATGGTCTGAAATCTTATAGACTCGATCAGATATGATATTATTGGAACGCTGGACTGCTGCAACTTTCTTCGCTGCGTCTTCTCCAAATACGTAGTTGACGATTATTGTCATGCATTGTTTTATTATTTTTTTTCTAAGCAATCGTGCACGCGCAATTCTGTAACTTATTAGGAACGATGCTTCAGTTGCGTTTTCATTATCTGCTTTTGCAAATCTGTGTATAGCAGTCATACCAGTTCTATGTTTTTCTTTGTGTCTTTAAAAAAAAACTTAAGTTTTTATCCTTCAAACAAAGAGCTGTTTAACAGAATTTTTTGTAAATAACGCATTGTCCATTAGGATGTTCAGCATTTTCTAGAGGAATACCATAAATCTAAAGGACAAGTAGGATTCTTCTTACTTCCTCTTTTTTAAAACAGTTTTCTCTTGAGGTTCACCCCTTTGGTGTACTATGTACTATGGTATTGCCGACCAATAGAGCCTTCTGTATTAACCCTGGAATAAATTTACAAATCTAATAATAACCGAAAACAACAGTATTACTCGATAATCATAAATAACCAAAAGATTTATATAATAAACATGAAATTAAGAAATTAATGCGTGTAAGTAGAGTAAGACAACTAGTTATTGGCCGGACTGTATTTATATATCTGGTAGATTGCCTTGAATTAATATAACTTTCTTACTGCAAAGCAAGCAACAGGTTTTTCTGAATTATTTCCAGTACACTGTAGTACACAATACAACACTTTTGCCACTTGTGAGGCTCCCCGTTTTGAGCCAATGGTCCATTATCACAAACCGAAACAAAAAGCAGAACAAATTCTTACAAGCCGGTATCTTTACCAAAAAGTGTGGCATCTATCACTGTAGTGATAAAGTGCCACACTACATTCCAAAGCTTTAAACAAAGGAAAACTAAAAAGAAAATCACGCAAACCACTTCTTTTCTCTAACGCTATGATTCTCTTATGTCCTGGGGTGGAAGACTTGTTTTTATTCATTGAAAATGATTAGTGGTTCCGATGTTTCTGCAACTGCCAACATAAACAATAATATGCGTGTTATGATTGAGATTCTTTGCAAGCAATGTATTGGACTTTCAGTTTGTCATATTAATGCTCAAAGCCTTTGCTCAAAAATCTACGAGTTTCGTAATGTGCTTGTGGGGTTGAGGGTTGATATGGTATGCCTGTATGAAACCTGACATACTATTATATACATTATACATTCTGTATAACATCAAAAGTTACGAGTTATTTCGAGTTGATAATAAAAGTGGTGTCAGCGTCGAGTGGCAATGTACATCCGTGACAGCATAAAAGTAGAGTTTGTTACTGAATCTGTTTCTGCCTCTTTGATTGATTATTATTTTGTTGAGATAAATAACAATGGGTTAAGCAAGCTCTTGTTCGGTGTTGCTTTCCGCTACAATAAAAGAAAACTTGTCACCCCTCTACACCGATGTCATCTTGTGCGGATACCTTAACTTCGATCTACTAGAAAATAACTCACTCTAATATACAAACAATATATGTACTTTTGGTCTATGGTCTATCAACACTATTGATCCAACACAATTTACAAGAACCTCATAAACCCTACCTTATACTCAGTTGTCAGCGCCTGCGTTCTTAAACCACGACCTGATCTTTGCAACCTTTAAACATCCTCTGAAGCAAACACAAACTTCTGTGTACAAGTTTAGGGATTTTCGGGGATTAAACGTATCTGAGTTGGAAGAGGATGTTCTTCAGGTTAACTGGCAAGATGTTTACTTTATGACTTCTGCCGACAATCAAATAGACTTCATACAGAACACCATACGGCTTTCCAGGCTTTGAGAAACTATGAAAATTAGGCAAGCTAAGAAACGGGTGTACTAAAAGCGGAAAAATATCCGAAAACTTTGTGTTGGCCGACAAAATGTGATAATCCCTGAGAACATAAACCCTGATTCTTTAAATTCGGAATTCGCTAAAGTTCTAAGTACCTTACCTGACTTTGGCGAACTCAGTAGCCATGAGTTCTGATGAAACACATCCACACCTTATCAAAATAATCTTGCCCAACATTCTTTCTAAGCTTACACACATTTTTAACACAACCATCATGACATCCTCTTTCCCTTCTGCCTGCAAGGTTGCTAAACCTGCTACCCATCCGTCACCACCGGAGTTTAGACCTAATTCTATTCTCCCGTTCCTAAAACTTACTCTTTCAGATACTTCCGTATTTTTGGTTTAAACATATCTGGTTTCTTTTAAGCGGCGACTTTCTGTGTCTTATTTGGGATGCTATCAGGTCCAGGCGCTTTCCTGATGCCTTTTTCTTGGAAAGTTAGTTTGATATTATTATTGCAACTGCGCTGTGCTGGGTTTAATGATTATAATTCACAGATTCACAGATTCGAATGTCTCAATGGGAATAAGTGCTCTATCATACATAGAGCTTATCATTGATAATTGTGGAGACCTACAGCCCATTATCATAGTCATAGTCATTAGCTTATAAGTAGTTTGCTCTGAATGTTTTCATTTCTTGGCTCCACCAGTAGCACGGTGAACTCTTTTTGCTGGGTATTCGTGTGGGCAGTGCTGCATCACACGCTGTGGTTATAGTCCGAGTGAGGTGATGTGACAAATTCTCTCGTTGTCTGCCAGCTCGCTGATAACCATCATATGTCCTTGTCGAAAAGTTTATCTTTCCACTTTGGCGTGGAATGGGCTTTTGCTCTTTAATATCAATTATTATCGCCTGATGGTTACATTGGGTATAATCTTCGCTGACCCTCTACTACGTGCGTAGTAGGGAGTTACTCATGAAGTTAATATTGATAATTGATTCCATTCTCGCTTTCCTAAAAGTTTTGGCTGATCGATGGCATGTGCATGCTTCCCACGTGTCCAAATTGCTGTTGAGAGTTATTCGGCTCGCTGATCAAAATTATGTCCCCTTCCTCGTCTCTAGATGGTTGTGTAAGGACGCTCTGGACTGTCCTACAGTGGCTAAGGTTAATCTAATTTATTTATTTATTTATTTATTTTTTTTTGAAAAACTTAACACTCAAGTGGATATGACGATATTAAAGGTGCTTGAGCACGTATTAAATTTTTAGGAAAATGAGACAGAGAGATTGATGAGGAGCCTAAATTCTTAGTGTAATTAAACTTGTTGTTGTACTCTAGACTACCAATCATCGAACGTGACTTTAATTGCCTGAAAAAAAGAATGTCTTTCGGGGCGACTTGTATCGAATCCCGAACCGTCCGATTTGGAAGCCAATAAACTACAACTTTAGGGCCGGCCACCCACTATGCACTTCCCTGGCTCTGTCGTCATGCATATCAACCGCCGACAGTTTGAGGATCGCTCTAAATGATTTGATGGCATCTGTAATGTTTTGGTGAATAGGGCACTTCTTACCATCCTCCAACATTTCCACAAGTGTTTTTATCCTTTCTCCTAGTTTGTGGAAACAAAGTTGCGCTTTTCTCCAGAATCTTTTGAGAAGCTTATGACTATCCTTCGGGTGACCTATCTACCCACGAGCTCTTGTGAAAGGGGTTAACTTTATCAGCTTCGCTAAATTCGTTTAATTTGTTTTATTCGTTTAATTTTATTCATTAGTTGACACAGGCCCTAATGAAGTGCTCCGTTAGAGTCAAATCGGTTCTAACAAGGAATGTTGCATGTGGACCTACACCTTCAATATAATCGCGACGAAACATCTAGCATTCTTTGAGGTCTATCAGGGTTTTAACAGGACGATAGCTCTTGCAACATTAGCCTGACAGCTATTTCAGCATGATACCACTCCTCGTTACTCAGGTAACAGAATACTATCATACAAACATCAGACCTAATAGGTACCATTTCCAAATCGTTGTCCAGTATTATGTATTGGGGGCCTAACTGGGTTCAATCTCGGTCATCAAAAGTTCTTGTTTTCATTTGTCGGGCAGTTATCCTAATTTATAGTACAGAAAGCGCGCCATATGTCCTCTTCACTTCGCAATCTCAAACGAGATGGAATAGATTTCTTTTTTTTTTAATTTTTGGTGGGAGCTGATTCCTTAGGAATTAAAAACTAATAACAATGAAGGCTTAGGAGGTAAGAGAGTGGTAGAGGAGATCAAGTTTAGGACGGGAAGTGCTCAGGTTAAAATCAAAATCGAAAAGGTTTGAGTTGACCCAGGGGAGCATTTCGGAAATTGGTTCAATGGAACCATAAGAGGTGAGATGGGTTGGAACATAGAAGATACGAGGGTAAGTGTTGAAGGAAATAGAATTTTAAAGGGAACCAGAAAGCAGTCGATGAATGAAGGGTTTGAATTCAAGAAGGGTGAGTCGGTCATATTAGGGGTTATCCCAGGGTAGTCCTCGAAGGGCAAATCGAAGGAAACGTCGTTGAGTGTTCTTGATTCGGGATATATGAACTCGCTGAAAGGAACCACACTTGGCTGGCTTATTGAAGAAGGGACCGGCCAAAGGTAATGTAAAGTCACCTTGTCATATAGGGGTTGCAAAATTTTTTAAACCATCGTTTGATAAAACCAGGCGATAAGGTGGCTTTAAGGATTATCTCATCATTATGTGAACGGACATTTAACTCTTTATCGTATAATATTCCAAGGTCGCGAAGGGATTGAACCTGGGGTACAGGTATAGGTAAATTAGATCTTATTAGTAGAGCTGCAAGGAGTTCGGCTCCGAAGGTTCCTTCTCGTTATTTAGCGAACCAGCATCTGTCGGAAGATGCAATTTCTCCGAAGCCTTATACTAATTATTGTGTGTGTGGGCATGTGTGCTTACGCGTATGTGTATATTTTTTTGCCACACGATAAACACGAACGAATAGTGCTATCGATTTAATGTTTCTTCAGATCTTTATGTCGAATCGCGGGCATAAGATTGCGACCAAAATTCGGCGATGACTTTTGAAGATAAAAGAAAAAAAAAAAAAATACACAAAATAGAAAAATTTTTTTCTCAAAAATAGATGATTCTGTGGAAATTTTTGAAGTACTAATCGAAATCTATTAACAAGGCCCGTCATGATCATAGCTTTATGGGTAATATGTTTACTAAATTCTAATAGAATATGAAATATGAAAAAACTATTGAAGAACACTACACGTTCTCTTTATCAGGAAGTTCTTGGCGTGGCTGATTGGTCGCACCCATTTCAGCTAATTTTGTTTACTATATGTATCAAAGCATGAAAATCAACAGTCGGAAATACTTCTCCAATAAAAACATTAAAGTTTTATTAGTTTGATATTGTTGTAAAGTTGTTTTGCTTTATAAAATATTCAGACTTGTTTCTTGAAATATAGTACAGAGAGATTAGCTTGAATACAATTTATTTAAATCAATCGAAAGATTGTTTTATGCCATTTAATGTGAGAAAGTAGTTTCGGGCATATGTCTTCAATGGCTGCCTCATACTAAGCAGATCTTAGAGGTCCAAGGGTACGAATGTTACTGAGAAACAGATAAAGGTAAAAATTAAACACTACGATTGTGCAGCAGTCGGCATGCTTGCGGTTGCTCAGACCTAGCTCGTCGAAGGGGTGCCGAATAACAAACAAAACGAACACAAAGATGAACTAATCGCGATACACGTATGTCTGTTCTAGTTTGATACGAATGACCAAGCACCCAGCAGAGCCAAGACTGAAAAACGCTCGCCAAGTTCGATCAAATGTTAAAGTTTTGATCACTGTTTTTTCGATTACGGTGGCGTTGTGCTTCAGGAGTCTTGCCTCAAGGATATTACCTTAAAGTTATGCTCCGTTTGCGGGAAGCAATACGAAAGAAAAAAACTTTGGGATTGTGGAAAAGCAATGCATGGCTTTTGCTTCATAATAATGCTCCTGCTCATTCATCGTTGCTTGTAAGAGATTTTTTGGCCAAAAACACGACAAGGCTATAAGGCTTTAATAGTAAATAATTTTTTTTATAAAAATATAAAGTCACCCTACTTTTTGAGCTCAAATCGTATGTAGTTTCCATATTATGAGAACAATTACATTGCTTAAAATATTATAAGTAAATTTTGAGTGGAAAAATAGCATTAGCTTATAGTATTAGCTTATCGTTACGAGTGATTTTCTTTGTTTTCTTTGCGATATTATTGGAGCGAATCCGTTGAAAACAACAAAAAGGTTTTTATACATAAAGTTCAGTGATTTTAAGTCATTTGAAACAGTCAGATTCGATAAACTTTGAAAAAAGACCATTTTTGGATTCATCTTATTCCAAAGGAAGAGTTTCTTCCAATAATAGTTTCGTATGCATTAACAGGTGGTTTCGAAAAGTTAGTTTCTCATATTTTATATCAACTGTAGCCCTAGAGATGGATCAAAGAGTGATGATAATGATGAAGTACCAGAGTCTTAAATTTAATTTATGATCACTGTAAACACCGAATCTGGCCTGAAATTGAACTATCTTTTATCGAAGATAAAAAACTGTATTGGAAAAATGACAATTGTACCCGTATGATTAAAACAATATTAAATTTACGGCTGCTACTGAACTTTCAAGTGATTGAGTTAAGAACACCATGGGATTAATTTTCATCCTATTTTACGGAGGAGTGAATTCAATTTGTTGACGATCCGTTCAAAAGCTCTTAAATACATACTAACTAGGCAAACATGGCAAGTACCGAAATGGAGCAACTCGTTTGCGGAAAGATTTACATGTCATGTAATGTTATTGGGGCAAATCCGTTGGAAACAACGAAAAGGTTCTTATACGTACACTTTAGTGAGATCAAAAGGTAGCTGGAAAACGTTTTCACCAATAAGTCTGTTGACTTTTACAAAAGATGCAATATGTCTCTTCCAGAATGTTGGAAAAAAGTAATAGACCATGATGGATAGTTTTGTATCTGATGGATTAGCTTTTATATCAAAAATGTGTGTTTAATTTTAACCTAAAAAAATTCGTAGAACTTATAGAACAAACCAATATAATAATGCCATGGGGGAAAAATCTCTCTTCCAAGGAAAGAGAGCAGGTGAAGGTTTTAAAGAGGTTTTTACTTTTAAATAGTGATTGACAACTTCACTAATTTGTGTCAAAATTATGTGAAAGCGATGCGCTCTGAAAGGCTTACCTCCATCAGCTGATAAGATAAGAAGATTATAAGGATAGAGACAAGAAAAAATAAAGTGATTGCACCGGTAATAATATTCAAGCTTGATCTTCTTTTTTCTGTTCGACGCATACAACAGATTTTGCATGACACTCCCACATTGAAGAAAGAAACCACCTTTAAATGCCCAATATAAAGAAGAAAGGCTTGAATTTTCTATAAACGATAAGGCCTGGACCCATAAGTTAAACGCGTCATATTTCAGATGAAAAGAATTTAAATCTGTATTGACCAAATATATGTCAGTACTACTGGCGTGAAATCCCGGACAAACCAGGGGTTATAATGAGCAGAATTTACGGTGGGGACAGTGCTTAAGAGTAATTTCGCATATTATAGCAAAATTAATGAAGAACAGTACATTGAGTTTTCAAAAATTGTTTTAGGTGATCGCTCGGAATCCAGAGCTGGTGAACAAATTTATTTTAGCAGGGCAATACCTCTATTCATCGAGTAAAAATAATGTCAATTTGAATGTTTTGCCGTGACCATCACGAAGTTCTGACCTAAACTCAATCGAAAATCTGTAGGAATTCTCTCAAGACAAATTCATAAGAATGGAAAACAATACCCAAATAGCAAGGCCATAAGGAATCTGTGCAGCAGTGCTGGTTCAGGATAAAGATTTTATCACCGCAAAATCTCGTCAAATCTATGCCAAGCAGAATTTGTAATACAATCCAAGAAATACAAATATTGAATAGGGAAAAAATTAATAATATTTTCTAGTTTATCTTTGCAAAAAACCTAAGTTTCTAGTATTTACATGAATTGCTTTTATATTTATTTCGCCTAAAAAGTCGCATTTTCCTATAATTTTAATATATTTTCGTCTTGCTTTTAAATTTTGGAATAAGAAGCAACATATTCTTTTGTCATATACCATCCAGATAGCCTCGGTGTAGATTTTCCTGTCAAAAAGTTTTTTTTTTGTTTGGGAGTTCGGTTAACCATTATCCTTTTATTTGTTTACTCTCTGTGTTAAGTGAAACTCAATTTTTAAGCCACGACAAGTACCCATCGATAAAATTGGTTCAAAGGCTTATCGCCAGATGTAAGCGTTTATGAATACCAAACTGGAGCTTCCGGTCATTAACTATGACAATAATATCCCCCGGGAATGGAAAAATAGGCGAAAATGTGCGTCCTCTCTCCTCATACAACCCAATTCAAAAACCTAGGTCTTGAACTCATTTCTAACGACATCCTACAAGTAAAAGCCATTAAATTAGGAGACTTACTTCTCATAATGCTGAACTTGGAAATAGCTGACAAAATCTTGGAAGCTAAACTCATTGATTCACTTCCTGTCAATGTATCATTTTATCTTAGTCTTAATTCTATACAAGGAAGGATGTTCGTAAAGCAAATTATTAAAATCGCATAACAGGATTTGTGTGTGATATGCCTGTGTAGTGTGTATTTATTTTTTTTTTTGACTACCCAGAAAATAGATTACATGCAAATCAATGATCTGCAAGGACAAATGCGGCGTCAACAACCCAAAGAAAAATCCCTCCGCCTTCTACAATATTTTTTTCATCTATGCTCCTTCTCACCCACCCATTCCTGTTTGGTTCGTGAATCGACAGTAACACCAAGGCCAAAATACCTAGAACGTTTTTTCGTTGAAAGCTCGAAAGGGTGACCGACCTTAGATGTGGATATTGGGAGAGGCAAAGAAATTGGCAATAGAATCATATGATACATAAAATGCGGTACTTGCAAAAAAAAAAAAAACGGAATTGGTGTTTTGGTAAGCGAGGAGTGGTTACGCGAGCAAGTGGAGATGGCAAGAACAGATTTTATGATCAGCGCTCGACAGTGAGAGTTCAAAAAATAAACAAAAACAACCCAAGGTTTAGTGAATCTCCAGCTGGGTGATACCATCAAAGTCACCAGCCAGTGGCAGTTACCCATGCAAAACTCCTACAGGAAAAATCCAACATAAAAATACTCCAGGAAATCTACCCCCTGTCTCCCACCCATTTCATCCAAGTAAGGATATCCGCAGGTTGTATTACTCTAATTCATTATATTATACCAGAATATGAATCAGAGACACAGGCCTTAACATGGTGATGTAAGATTTTGATTTTATAGCGTGGAAAAAAATGGGAAGGAACGGGTTGCGAAAGATGACGAGGTGAAAAAGCATTAAATAGACCAAAAAGAGGTAGTTACTAATGCACCTACGGATCTAGTAGCTACCAAGGTGTATCATACCTAACCTAGACTAGACACATAGGGAAGGGTTGTTCTGTGTTTGAGCATTACACCTAGCTCACATCTCTTTTGGTTTGCGATAAAGTAGGTAGGAAGTTTTAGTGATGTGCAGGATCTTGATGTGACACTGAAGAAGCTGATTGGTCGACGGATTTCTAAGGACAAATTCAGGTTCCTATTTTTAACCATTTTTGCTCAAATTTTATCTGGAGACAGGTATGAAATAGTAAAATGTAACTGCGGTTGGCCAATGTTGGTGGTAAGATCCCTTCCCTCATTCCGGCGAGCGAAAGTCGGAGCAAAAGCAAGCATGCCTGCCGCAACCAACTTTTCAACCCTCTTCTACTTCTTGTCCGGACTCGCCTCTCTGGTTGCCTGTTCCTGGAGGTCATAGACCGCAACTGTGTGGGTAACAAACAAATAAGTAATCATCGTTACACAATTTATCAAGAGTTGAAAAAATTCAAAGTTATTGATGTGAAAAAAATAATGAAAAAGGTTAATGTTTTTTTTTTTTTCCACAGGTGCGGCTATATTAACTTTCGATTTGACGACCAAACGAGAATATACTGCAAGGTGGACGAGTATATACCAAACCCCATGCCAGAAACTTGCGCACATAAAAAATCAATGCACTGGTAATCCTATTTGCAAAAATTGTTGTCTCCCTCTCCCACATACAAAGTGCACGCGTGTTTACTGTATAAACTGCAATACCGAAAGCCACACATCAAGGGATCCCACTTGCCCTGCATTCCTCCGGTATAAATCTGTTATCAAGATCAACCAGCTCCCTGCTTCAAAAACAAAAACGAAATGTTGGAGGTCCAACGATGGCAGAAATCATAAAAAAATAATTTCCACGCATCAAAACAAATTTAAGAAGGACATGGACACAATGAACATGAGAAATCACAAATATTCAATCCGTGTATATAAAAACCACAAGAAACTGATAGTTCGAAATAAAATATTCAAACTGATATCAACTTATGCATAATCAAAATAGCAAACATTATTAAACAACAACTTAACAAAAATTCAAGATTCTACATAGTCCTCCACATCATCTTATTCAAGCATCGACAACAAAGTAACTAAATGCAAATGTCATTTACTATTGGCTCTGAGAACCTCTCTCAGGCTCTGGGTCATCCACTAAAATCCGCTCATGTCACAAAACCAGCTCTCTGAAATACTATTACAAAAATAATAATAATTAATTAATACTTTAACTGCAAGACACATCTTTTTGGAATATCTTTTATCAAAACAAATCGAGGTACCCAGCAAATGTATTGATCTTAGTAGACATTAGGTCGATTAAACGAATAAAGAATGCTACATCAACACAAAACAAATTTAATGAAATATAAATGGTTACAAATGAATCATTCAAAGTATTGCCCATCGCTGGCTAGAATAGCGTTAAGGTAAAAGTGTTAAGCTTTTGAGGTTATCCACGAATTAAGCCATTTTTTTATGTCTTCATATGAGCGGGACTGCTGATCAGCCAGACCCTGTGCAACCGAATGGAAAAAGTAATAATTGGACTACGCAATATCTGGGAAATATGGCGGGTGGGGTAGAACTTCGCATTTCCAGGTAGGTTTTAACGGGTTTGGCAATGTGAGGCCGTACTTTGTCATGCTGTAGAATCACTTTTTCGTGCGTCTGCTAGTATTTTTGCCTCTTATCGCGCAGTGATCGGCTCAATCACATCAATTGAAATCGATACCGTTCCCCAGTGATAGTTTTGTTGGGTTTCAACAGTTCATAATAAATAACACCGACCTGGTACCACTAAATACACAGCATAACCTTCGCAGCGTGAATATTCGACCGAGCCGACGACGTAGAAGCATGATCGGGGAGTCCCCATGAGTTTCTTCTCTTTGGGTTACTGTAATGAATCCATCCGAACCCTTCTTTTTTGTTGTTCACAAACGGCTTAACGTCCCTTGGCTTCAAATCATAAGGAACCCAAGTTCCTTGTTTTTGAATCATTTCCGACACATACAATCTTTTGAAAATGGTTTGGCGGGCGAAATTACTGTCTTGAAGCAACGGAACGACACATTGTTTCTCTTAGAGCGGCATCTCTGTAACCTTTTCGAAGCTCTCGATGCGCTTCAGCCGCATGACGTTTTGGATATGCCAATATGGACCAGCACTTACTGCTGGAATCATCTATTGAGAACTTTGTTGCGCACCTTATATGTATCTATGTTTTTCTTTTTCTAAAGTACGGCATCCTTTATGGCCTTGATGTCCAGATGTCTATTGTAAATGTTTTTAAAAATTTATTTGAAAGTTAATTGAGTAAATAAATATATAAATATTCTTTTGTGTATAAAACTTAGTTTTAAAAAAAACTATCCAAATTTCCGGAAAACTTAACACGTGATTCTGCATTTTAAGAGTAGTGATACGATGACTGTTAAGTTCTTAATAATGATTTCCAAAATACACTGCTCCTACATTAACAACATCCGTCCAGAATTTACAGTCTAATCCTTTCTCATAGTTAGTTCGTCTATGGAAGCATATAATATAGAAACAAACTTCGCATCTTGACACCATTAGATTAGATTGAGGGGTAAATGACCAGGTTAGGTCTATTGTGAAGATTGAATTTTTAATAAATTCGGTTTTCCTTCTGCTGATCCATTCTGTTCCCGAGAATTCGGAATCGTACATTTATGTTTGATGACCTTCTTATCGAAGAACATTTTTAAGGGATCGGTCACGAATTCTGTCTAATTGTTTATACTGATATTTCCATGGTTTCAGAAACGTTTGCGCAGATCACACGACAAAACAAATTGCTATGCAATAAGGAACCTAAGAATATTATTAGGAATTACGATAAATTAAGCAATTTCCTTGCTTTACAGCTTACAACCCATTGCTCTTAGAGTTCTTTCATATGCAATTTGTACTTCTTTTCTTACTTGGTAGACTTAGTTCTTTAAAATCCATGTTAAACTCTCTTTTGTGACCCATACTCGTATATTTAAAAGCCAACGATTTAGAATTTTTTTTTTTTTTTTTTTAAATTCCGGTCTATGGGTTTCGAAGCATTTACATTTTCGTTGCTTTCCATTTTTTCGTTCATTTTTGTAGTGACCCTAATACCGCCGCAATGTGTCAAGACTTGTTTCCGATTTGTGAATCAACTTTTTGATCACATGATCAGAGCAAAGAATAACTTTTAGTTGTAACCCTCCAAGTTTAACACTTAGGGCAACTAAATTATCACTCAAATTAAATGGAGTGATTAAAAATCAGCACAGCAATCGAAAATGCACTGATATTTTGCCGAGATTTTGTAAAAGCTCTTATCATGTGATCAATTTTTTGATACTGTCACAGTTGCATATTTGGTTTGGCCAAGTGTGAAGTTTTCTCCCTGTTTTTTGTTAGAAATAAAAATATATATTGAAACTATTAAAATAAGAATCCTACAAACGGTAAATTTAAATTTCAGTTTAAATGGGCATTTTAATTGTCTTAAATTTAGATGAACTTGGTATCTGAAAAATAAGGGAGGTGGAAATTCTAATTGTTTCCAAGACAACTCATCGAGAAATTTCTCGAAATCTTGGAGTTTTAGTGGGAGCTGTATCAAAAAAACGGAAAAATTTGAAGCCTGGAGTATATGAATATGGGGTATATGAAAATGCGGTACAGCTTAACAAGGCATTAAACCAAAACGATAGAATTAATGTAACAACTGTGGCTGTTTGAAAAATTTTGCGCAGAAACGATTTTCATGGAGGCGCTTCAATTAAAAATCCTCTATTGACTCACCACCATTAGAAATTAAGGCTACAATTTGCCCAAAAATATAAGGATTACTGTGTAATCTGAACAAGGGTAATTTGATAATCATTTGGTCCGATGATCGCCAATGGATCTGGAAAAAGCCAGGTGAGCCAATCAGCGATTGCCATATCAAACATTTAAATTTTGAGGAGGCAATGTTTGGTCGCATGAATGCCACTCAATACATTACCATCCTGGAAAACGGATTCCTTACAAGTTTGGAAAAGTAATATGAAAATGTGTCAGACATTATATTAGAGCAAGATAATGATTCGAAACACACAGCCAAAATTACAAAATCAGTAATTTCAAATACTTTATTGGCCATCACAATCTCCAGACCTCAGTCCGAACGAATATATTTGGGTTGAGGTTAAACGTGCTATTTCGGATTTCCCTGGAGATTGCCCGGATTTGCATGAATTTTATCATCGCACTCAGACTGCTTGGCATATTGGGTATATATTGAAGAAAAACATGTACAATAGTATTATTCAAAGTATTGCCCATCTGAAGCTATGACTTTTTCCCATCTTTCTGGTAATTTGTGGATCCCATCCCAAAAGAACTGCGCCGGCTTGGCAGCCAAGAATGAATCAAGCCAATTTTTGATATTCTGCTCTGATGTGAACCGTATTTCAGTGAGGGCGCTCTGCATCGACCGGAACAAATGGTAGCCAGAAGGGGCAAGGTCTGGGCTATAAGGCGGGTGGGGTAAGACTTCCCATCCACTGTTTTCCAAATAGTTCTTAACCGAAATAGCAACGTGGGGCCGAGCGTTGTCATGATGGAAAATTATTGCCTCTTGTCTGGTCGCATATTCCGGGCGTTTTTCGGCTACTGCTCTCTTCAAACGAATTAATTGTGTTCGGTAGCGTTGTCCATTGATGGTTTCACCCGGTTTTAGCAGCTCATAATACAGCACACCCATCTGATCCCACCAAATACAGAGCATTACCTTCGACCATGGATATTCGGCTTTGCCGTTGACTTGGCTTTCACATATGATTTTTTGCGCTTGGGGTTGTCGTAATGGATCCATTTTTCACCACCAGTAACAATCCGATGCAAAAATGACTTCCTTTTGTGGCGTTCCAGCAGCATTTCGGACATGCAAGCCTTTCGACGTCTCTCGGCTTGAGTTCTTGTGGAACCCAATTTCCTTGATTTTGAATATATCCAGCTGCTTTTAAACGTTTTGAAATGGCTACTTGAGTGACACCCAAAGATTCTGCGAGCTCTTCTTGTGTTTGGCAACAATCTTCATAGAGTAATGCTTCCAGTTTTTCATCTTCAAACTTTTTTGGCTGCCCAGGACGTTCATCGTCTTCGAATTTCGGAAGCAGTTTTCTTCATATTAAATCAATAAAGAAGAACTCCATGCAAAAACACTTTTTCAGGCACAAAGTTCGACAAAAAAAATGAATGAAATATACTGAAATGACGTGCTTTCCAACGCATGTTCCAATGGAATAATAACAATGGAATAATACAACTTACGCCATCTCTTAGAAAACACCACGAATAATTATATTAATTGAATTCATGCCAAGAAGAATTAAAGCGGTCCTTAAAGCAAAAGGAGGCCATACGAAGTGCTAAGTAGGAACAGTTTCACAAAGTCAATAAATTGATCAAATGCCTTACTTTTACTTTTGTTGTATTAAATTATGTTAAGAGATGAATTAAGTTTTCATTACTTTTTATACTAAATTATAATATTTCTTTATTTTTTTGTTAAAAATTTCGTTGAATTATAAATACAAATAAAAAAGTTATGAACAAAAGCCTTTTATTCTGGTAATCATATGATCAAAAAGTTGAGTCACTGTATGCGACAAAATAATTCTAAATGGTTATTACCAAAAGATATTTTAATCCAAGTTAATCAATGCTAAACAAGTTCCTCCATTCTTGAAATGAAAGTTCCCGTTTGAATTCTTGCTTTTTGTTTATAATTTTCGCTGATTTGCAGGTGCAAGATGTTGTCCTGTTGTCGTCCTCCAACAGTTTCTATGATGCTTTAGAGGTGATGATATGGTGAGTGGTACATCTATTACCTTTGAAGCCACGAATCCCATATATGATATACTCGCCTGTATCTTCGTTACAATCAGTCCGATAATATTAAGCGAACAGAAAGATACTTCAAATCGATCGTTAAATACCACTCATTCGAGCTACTCGTAATAATTGCTGGTACGTCGTTGTCGGCATAAAAACCTCATCTAACGAAGCAATCTCAATACACTTCGTTCAATTTATCTTAGATATAATAAACGAATAAATACGCACTCCACAAGTAATTTAGGTAAACGATGTTCTTTAAAGTGCTTCACATGAATGAAATAAAGCCAGCGCAACATAAATTTAAATCTCATTTACGGAAACCATTCGCAAATCGTCGGTTGGTTGTTAACCTCAATACTAACCTTTATTTACGGTAAGGGTGTAATGGTCATGCAGCAATGCTAATTCAAACCTCCATGAAACCCTTTCTATTTCCTAACAGGTTTGTTAATTCTCTTGTTTGTGGGAAAATAGAAAATTAATTTGTTTAACGTGGATTTTAAAATACATGTATGTTAGAATTGTAATTGTTTTGTATGTAAATGACTTGAAACCACGTAAACCCTTCCGAAAAAAATTAAGCAGCACAAAGTGTACGAGTATACCTACTTAATTGCGGCAAAAGCTAAGAGCACATTTGCTCTGCATAAATTGTTCACACAACGATACTTTGTTGTAAAAGGTATTCGTAGAATCGCTCTGTAACCTATTGGGTTAAAAGGAGTTCGTATCACGCCCTTATGAACCCGGAACATCACATGCGGATACATGTTACAGTTCACACTTTACACATCCCAACGTCTGCTCTTCTTGAAGTACACTTCTTTGAAAACTAGACTTTCAGAGATTTTGTATTTCCTTATTTTTCAAGTGAAAACGACAATTTTTATGCTATTTTAGGTCGTGGCGGAAGTACTACAAGCATATAGTAAGGTGTAGAGCGGAGAAACTTGAAATCATCCCTTGTCGTATTGTGAGTTGGATAAAGGGCGTATGCCCCAAAGATTTTAAACAAAAAAAAGGTGTTTTTTCCCTACTTGGAATTCAACATATTTTGTTGGCTTTTACTTGGCAGAAAACAGGAAATAAGTGAGAGTAAGAGAACAGTAAAACGGATAATGTCACACGTACTTGATTCTTTAAGAGATGCAAAAAACAGGATAACACTAAATGGGAATGAGTACTTTGTGAATAGATATTAGCATTATTTCGAATCTAGTTGATGTTGAGTTTAAGTTGTATAAGCAGGAATTTCTTAAATGTTATGTAGCTAGTCTACCTTTAAACTAGCACGACTTGTTTAAATTAAATTAAAAAGTTGTTCACAGAAGACGAAGGTAGTATTTTGTAAAATACCCATAAAACTTTTGAATTTGATGGCGAAATCATGTTTGAAGAAAAAATGTGCCAGTTGCGATTCATTGGACAAATCTTCAAGAGTTTTGGAGGATAAACCATAAGTAGGTAAGTGCGCAGAATACCATACACTATCTGAATGGTAGCAGTCTATTTGTTTAAAGGGCATATTCCGGTAATATTTGTTGGATTGACATTTTGTTTGGTTTTTTTTTTTAGTTATTTATTTTTTTTTATCTCTTAAAATATTTCGATTAGGAAGGAAATTCAGAGTGGTATCGATGTACTTTGGTTTTGAATGTGCGCAGTTTATAGTGGCTCGGAAATAAAGAGTTCGACAGGACATTCCTTTAGCGATTTGTGTGGAAAGAATCATGATATTTTAGAGAACGTCCGGAAGTAGAAGGGATTTACAGTTGAAAACTTTGAATGAATTCTATCGGGTTTTGCAATAACGACTTGACAACTTTTTTTTTTAAATAAAAGGCAAACCATTTGAGATATTTCAAAAACTTTATTATTGGCTTGAAGTACAATCAAAACATTTATGAATGGAACTTGATTTTGTTCATAGGCCACCGCGGGCACGTTTGCAGCGGTCGATTCGTTGGACCCAATTTTCAACGACTCGGCCACACATTTCGGCCGAAATAGCCGCTATTTCGCGTTCAATGTTGGCTCTGAGCTCTTCCAACGTCGTCGGCGTGTTGGCATAAACCAATGACTTAACGTAGCTCCACAGAAAATAGTCAAGCGGCGTTAAATCGCACGAACGAGGCGGCCAATCGACTGGGCCATATCTTGAGATAACACATTCACCATACTTACTCTTCAATAAATCGATTGTAGCGTGTGATGTGTGGCTTCTGGCACCATCCTGCTGTTGAAACCACATGTCGTCCAAGTCCATATCTTCCAATTCGGGCCAAAAATAATCCGTGATCATGACGCGATAACGCTGACCATTCAAAGTAACGTGACGATCGTTATCTTCGAAAAAAATATGGCCCAATAACGCCGCCGGAATGCAAACCGCACCAAACAGTTATTTTTTTGTGGATGAAGTGGTGATTCATAACGCATATTTTGCTTATTGACAAACCCATTGAGCCAAAAATGAGCTTCGTCACTGAAAATGATTTTGCGATGAAATTCATCATCTTGGCGCATCTTTTCCAGAACCCAATCGGAGAACGTACGTCGCTTCAAATGGTCCATCGGCTTCAATTCTTGAGTCAGCTTGACCAAGATCCTTACGCAAAATACGCCATAATGTGGTCTGAGCGATGCCCAATTCTTAAGAACGTCGTTTAATTGACTGATTTGCTACGGACGTCTGAACGGCAGCGATATTTTCTACACTTCGACCAACCCGTTGTCTTACTGACACGGCAACATCACACAACGAATATGTAGACTCAAATTTTTGCACTAAACTTGTTATTGCCTGTCCACTAGGGCGAGAACTACTACCGAAAATTGGAGTTAACGCTCTTAAAGTTGCAGTCACCGACTCCGAATATCTGTAGAAAATTTTTATAATTTGCAGACGTTGCTCGTTAGTGTACTTTACCATGAAGAAAATGTTAAGTTTAGTGAATAAATTGACAGTGACAGTTTGATGATTAGTAAAAGAGTGCGTTCACAAATTAAATTCAAAGTTGTCAAGTCACTTTACTAAGGAGCACTTGACCAAATGCGAACCTTGAATAGCTAAAAGCTTTATATATTGGGGTGAAATTAGAAGAGAAAAAAGATTTCTTACGTGGCTTAAGGGAACTTAACATTAAGGAAACCTAAACATACCACCTTGATCAAAAAGTTCCCGGTGGCATCACCATGTGGCGCTCCCATTGTTCCGATTTGAGTTCTGTGTTTTTTGTTGAGTACATCCGTTTTTGACATCCCCTCTTAATCTTAGCATCATAGCTTGACATTTGCAAAAGTTACGTAGCCAAGAGTTTATCTACTTTGTTTGTGTTGGCGATTTTTTGCAATTTTAGAAATGGATTTCAATTTCCAACAACGAATTTGTATTAAATTTTGCGTAAAAAATGGATTTAATGGTGCGCGAACGTTCGGAATGTTGGAAAAGTGTTTCAGTGTTTCGTCAATGATTTTCTAAAGAAAACGGTCGTTTAACAGTGGCACAAGCGGTTCAAAAGTGGTCGTGAGTCAATCGAAGATGATGAACGCAGTGGCAGACCATCGACATCGAAAACCGACGAAAACATTGATGAAGTAAAATAAATGTTGGTCAATAACCGTAGATTAACCATCGGAGAGATAGCGGAGGACTTGAACATTGCCGATGGATCCGTCCAAGACATTTTATTTAAGGATCAAGCGCTGGCATAAGTGTGTTGCAATCGATGGGGATTACTTTAAAGGGGACAATATAGATTTAGATGAATAAACCTGTATTTTTAATTTTCTGAATAAGTTCCACCCTTTTGATCAAGGTGGTATATCAAATATGTGGTCAATTGCAGACAGTACTGTCTTCTGGGAGCATTACATTTCAATCGGTTGGTGGTTTGCTAATTAGTCATGCTGGAATTAGTTATATTGAAATTTAAAGGACTAAACATTCGCTGCCGTACCAGTATACACTATAGTTATAGCTAAAGAGCAGGGACGTGATATGAAAAGCAAAGACTTCTATTCTCAGCAAGGAAATATTCTGGATTTGAAGTGGTAGGCAAGAGATCATCATTGAAAATTGAAAGAGTTTTTAATATAAAAGTCTTCAAAGCAACTCAATTTTATCGTTCTGAGACGTAAATAAATAAGGATTTGTGGATTGAGGTCAAACTCTGTCATTTTGCTTTCGTTAGATATGTGAAGACTATGGTTCCGCTTTTCGGAATACATGTCATTAAATCACGGGTGGACCTGATGTTACGAAAACTATACTGACGGTCAGGGAGAAGTTTTCTTGTCTTAAGATGTGGTTTTGGAAATAGGGGGGAAAAGTGCATTGGGTGTGCAGACAGAGAAGACGAATCGCCCTTTGTGGGACGTGCTGGAATAATGTTGTGATGGTAACGCGTCCGCATTTTTCAACATCGCCATTGATTAAATGACATTGACATAGACGGACGACATTGATGTGAACGCACCAAAGCAGCTAACTGTCAATTAAGCTTTGAAGCAAAAGCAAAAGCGCTCAAAACGTACAAAAGTACATCATTTCATCAGAAAAAGACGGACACTTCTACCGGCTTAAGCAGAGTGTCACAATTGGCAGTTATAAAGAATAAGTTAAGGATTTGGTCTAGCTTGCCTCCTCAGTTACAATCAGCAACCCCATCAGCTCAGAAATCGGAAGCAGAATTACACCTGACAATCGCTGTTTCTTTAGTCTCAGAAGGCAATTAAGCAATAGAGGTCTCACTGGCAAAACAAAACCGGCGTTTATCGTCTTGTTGAAAAAGCACTTTTTGTAAGTGGCGGTAAGGTGGCGCAGCCAACTGGAATAGGACACCTCAACAAATTTGCAGTGTAGTACTGGAGATAGCTGGCGAGAGAACGTGTAAGCAGGGGAGGCTTGCTAGTTGAGGCACAGGTTCATCTTGATCTGCAGCGCTATTTAAGTAAGTGACTCTGGTGAGTGTACGAAGAATTAGTTGATATGATACAATGGCTTTACGAGCCTAGTGAGGAAAGCACATTTACGCTGTACTTATTAGGGTGAGATATTAAAACCAAATCTGTTTATACATCGCGTAGTTACAATAATGGCAAACCTGTGGTCATCGCGTAGTGAATCTAGCATTTGCTTAATATCTCTTCTTGTTAAACTTTTTCACATGAATATTGATCACAAGTAACTGGGCAACGGTCTCCATTATCTCTTTTTTTGTTAAATTTTGAAATATTTCTCTCACGTTTCTGTATTGCAATTATACTTGAGATTGGCGAAATTTGTTCACTTTGGAACCATCGTTTTTTTACGTTTCTTAAAGTTGAACAAACGACTATCCTTTAAGTAGCATTTTGCTACCATTTTGCCCCATTTAGGCCATTCCAAACACTTCTAAAACCCTCTTTATTGGCATTTAATGGCATTCGATCTTCCTTGGATCAAATTGCATGCACCTTGTAACGTTATCATGTTCATTTAAAATTTTCTAAATAAGACAATTTTTTGTTTAAAGATTGTGCTATAGTGCGGTGTGAATCTAAATCTGGGCCTTAACCGACCAACCTCTCCACCTAACTCGGTCGTAAGCTAGCTTCTTAATATACGATAGACTGAGTTGGTTGCACATACGGATGCACCCTGAGATGGAGTCCTCTGCTGCGTCATCCATCCTGTGTTCATTCGATCTACTCGTACATACATCAGCCATCGTAGTTTTTGGTTTTGGACTCTTCTGACTAAGTTGATACCGCTATATGGTCCAAATACTTCGTCGTCCATTAAGTGTATATGAAGGAGTACAGAAGGTCTTAAAGAACGTATTTTTTGTTCATTAGAGAGAGAACTTTGCAAAAAAATTACCTTTTTTGCTCAAAGAAATGATGACTGGCAACAGTTTAACTTGTTCGAATTAATTTCGAAGCCCAAGAAGATAATGCCTCCAACTACTTCAGAGTTATGTCTGTCTGAAATTATTTCTCAGAAGACGTTCTTTCTGTGACGTCTCTGTTGCATGTCCTTTTTGTTTCTGTAGACAGCATTTATGAGTAGTATCTACGCTTTTCACTCATAAACCAGTAGACCTACCTGCACTCTCAAGCGGTACTCATGAACATATAACTTACAAGCTTACTTTTCCGATAACGTCAATATCATTGGAATATATGAATTATTAATAGACTTGTACTTTTGGTATTGGCATATGAGTATTGCACAAACGGATGAGTTTGGCAGGGACGCCAAAATAAGACATTGCTCTGTAAAGTTCGTCTCTATAGATGCTGTCATAGTGAATATTTCGTTGATGGTGGACTTTCGTCCACGCATGGTTGGTGCAGTTCAGACGATCTCCTGCTTTGAGGATCGGATAAACAATTCTGAGGTTATATTCATTGGACATACTTTTGTCTGACACATATTTTACAAATGAGTTTGTATATGTTCCTTACCGAGTCATCGCCTGCTGGTTTAGAGAGCTCGGTAGCCGCTTTCCGCTCCAGAAGCTATGCTGGACTTAAGCTTAGATATAGCTATCTTCGTCCGGGTCAGGTGGACGGACCGGTTGATCTACATCCTCAAGGTTGAAAGGTGCATTCTGCCATTCTGGTTCATCATCGCCATTATAGAGTCTGCACAAATGCTTCTTTCAAATCCTCGGAATTGACTGCGACTCTACTACTATTAGTTTGTTCCTTTGATTGCCTCTACTGGCTTCGATTCGGGGATTGTATCCGTGGCATGTTTGATTTACCTTTTCGTAAAAATTCCAAATCTTATTTCTGGAGTAGCATCTCTCAATTTCCTCGACCGCACGCTTTTGATGGTATTTCTATTTCCTCCTGAGAAGCAAGTGTTCATATCTCCTCTTCTGCTCTTTGGATGCATCTAGCTAAACTGCATATGCTTGCTGGTACTCGTCTTCAAACCAGGGTTTTTATTGTAGTGGTCGAGTGAAACCCAGCGCATCAAAGGCGACATCTCTGATGACTTTTTAGCAATTCTGATACTTAATCGATACTTGATGCTGGTGAAATAGGACGTCTTAAGAGATTAAAAGAGACTTGATCGGAAAAGGACTTGACGATCTCTTGCAATTGTTGCTGTCCGCCGTCAAACTTACTCACAGTATTAGCTCGTATTTGCGATGTTCAGGATATTCGCAACCGAACTTTGGCTACAACAAGGTTATGGATCCGACTCGATGTTGACAATTCGGAACGTTCGGGCATCCAAAATATTGATGGAGTGCTTTGCGGCGGTTCCAATGTGGTCAATCTGATTGACGGTTGATTGATCCTTTTTTCTTCAAGTCATCCTCTTTTTGTCCGGTCCATCCCATCGCATTTCTTGGATGGTGGTAATATATGCTTTGTAGCAGTGCAGCGCCTTCGCTAGTTATTGGGGTGCACATGGCCTACTAAGTGACCTAACATTCCATGTGCAGATTCAAAGTTTGTTGTCCTTGTTTCGTTTGCAGAGGTTGTCAACGGTAGATTCGTATGTATCCGAGGCTTGTAGTTCCATTATAATACCACTAGAACGAGGGACAGGTTCGATGGTTCATTAAGAGCTCATCCGCCACCATTCCTGTTCCAAGACCCTGGCATAGTCTCGGAAATCGTTACTGTTGGAGTAGCCCAAGTTAAGTCTCATTTGTTTTGTTCCTTGATTTTATTTCACCGTTGATTCCATCTAAGGAATTCATCCGCTGTCCTGTTTATACTGCTACAATTTTTTCTGCTGGTCGCACTCGGACTTATAAGTTTGGCAAGTTATTGCCACTTGGAGGTAAAACATGAACAATAGATGTGTGGAAACAGTTGCAACACTGCATACCAGTGCCTATGCTATTTCCACAGTAGCCAACCATCCACATGAGAATGACGCTTAGCCAAAATCCGTGCGAAATGATTCTGAGCGAAAGAACGAATTTAGTAAAGCTTGTCTCTGTGAATTGTTAGGGCACTTCCAAAGTCTTCTTTCCTTAAAGTCAGTGTTGAGGATCTGTTCATCGGAAATAATTTTGCTCAACAATACATAACTGATGAGTTGATGTATGTTTCTTACTTTTTGTAATTCAATTCAATTCAATTTCCTGATACCGAAATATCGATAATCTTCGCCGATAAAGAGCCGGAAAAATGTTCCTTCCGTATCCGCAGATGTGATTGTTATTTTGATGTTTTTTTTTAAGCTGATCTTCTTTGAAGCTCCTCTCGAAATATGTAGCTACAATATCGGAACTTAATGTGCTTAACATATATTGTCGTTCTGGTTCCACAGCATTGAGAACATAAGGAACAGGAGTCTTGTAACGAATATGAAAAGCAGAGAGTACTGTCATCACCAAAGGAATATATTGGATCAGAAGTAGCATATAAGGGATCATTGAAACAAATTAGAAAGAGTGTCGGAGACAGAACGAAGCCCTGTGGCACTCCAGCATTTATTTTGTGAAACAATTCAAAACAACTTGATTTGAACTTTTCAAAGGTAATCTCTAATCTGTTGAAGAAGAGAGTCATCGATCCCAAAGGCATTTTCGACAAAAAGCCTGATGCCAAACTCTGTCAAATGCAATTATCTTGCTTTTACCAGATTGATTAATTGGGGGTGGCCGTGGTGTAGTGGTATATATATGCATAGATTCCTCAAGCAGAGGATTGTGGGTTCGAATCCCGTGCGAGGCAATTCTGTGAAAAAGTCTTTTCATAGAATTTCTATGTACTTATATGAAAATCCCGTCGGCGTCAACTCTGACATGAAGGCATAACACTGATGTTGGAGTGGTTTCTGGCTGGGCTAAATGTAACGCACTAACAACTAGCAAGGATGCAGTTGCTTGTCCCGTCCAGTTTGACAACCACCTCTGGGAACCACCTGAGTTTCAAACTACTACACATTGGCGAGACCGCAATGAGGAAAGAATAGTGGCACTAGTTCGTAGCCAGGTAGCTTCAGATCAGAGTGATCTGAGAGGTGTGTCGGAGATCTACCTGTGTTTTGCACAGACCAAGACGTACACAGAAAAGTGATTACTTTTTAGCCCGCGTATATTTGCCATGTCTCTCTACATTCCCGTGTCATTACAAATTAAAAAACACAAATACAGACGATGCAAAGTGAAAATTCTGACGTTGGTTTACCAAATCAAATTGTTGTAGGTTTTATACCCTCACAACAATAAGAAACAGTGCACCTACAAAATTCACATTCACAACGTGATATTCGTTATCAGTTGTTACATGCACTAAGTCAATGCGTTTGCTGTATGACAGTGTTATACAGCAACGACAGTGGCAGGAGATGTATGATGCCGGCACTGTACCATTTTTTTCTTCTTCGATACACAGAACCACATCACCGCACTGAGTAGTAAAATTATTTTTTTTCTTTGCACTAAATTTTGTTTTGCTTAACGTTCAAGAAGTCCTTTTTGCCCACGAATACCTTCTATACTGCTGTGCGCACTGCTCTGTAAATTTTTTCTTTGGCTGCATGTGGTTTTCGTCATGGTGGATGCGATTTTAGCCAGCATACCAGACGTGATATCTGTGATGGCTTTTTTGAGCGCTGCCACTGAAATTACTTTATGAATGACAAATTGAAGATACTGATGAACTAGAACTCCATCCGTAATCAACACGTTCGTAATATTAAAATGAAAGCGCAGTTTTACAAGCTCGAAACGTGGACTATTTATCTCAAAGCAACAGAAGTCGTTAATCACAAATTTAGTACACACCGTATCCGGGTCGTGTGGCTGATATTCATGTCTCACTTAGAATATTCATAAATCTTCATTCTATAATTGAAAACAAGTCATGAATAAATCCGGACCACAGCTATGTGAATATTGGTGTCTTGTCTATGTATGCACGTTTTCATTTGAGCTGAATTATTTGACGGTTTTGTTATGATGCAATTGAGTTCGGTTCGAAATACGAGATACGTATTCACATCACGTTGTTTGTTGAGCAGTGTTTTTTTTTTTTTTTTTGTTACCACATTAAAAGTCACTTAAGTAGGATAGTTAAGAGAAAAGTTGTGGAATTTGATTAGTGTCACTGCAATCACATTGTTACCTACAATATATTGTTCATTTCATTCAGTATGCTCATTTGTTGTCGCGGCAGCATATGTTTTTTTTTTTTTTTTTTAAATGGATCCGAGAAGCAGAAAACTTAATCGAGATCAATTGTTACAACATCATATATCAACGATGTTAAGAATCAAATTGCTTCTGACTTAGAAGTGAAGTTTGTGTCCAATTGACTTCTGACAATACTAGAGATTTGGAATAGGCAGAGCTTTTAAAGAATTTAAAAAAAGGAATAAGAACCAAATAATGTTGGCTACGTCTTAAGATGTTTACCAAGGAGAAGTATAGAAAAACCGGCGTTGAGACATCAGTCACAGAGACAAACAAAAAATTGCGAGCATCATTCAGAAGGAGGCTACAGGAGAAGAAGAATAGCGAAATAAAGCCAAAAAGAAGCAGCTGGAGATCAAAAAACCTAGACCTGGTGCTGTCCCCACCAAAGCGACGGAGACACTCTCATACTCGAAGTTACTATGCAAATTAAAGGCAGACATCAAACTGAAATCAATCGGATTGATGATATCAAAAATTCGGAGGACAGAAAAGGGAGACCTCTTTACACAACTCAAGGAGACGGGTATCAAGACTAACGAGTTCTAAGCGTTAGCGGATCAAACGAACGTAAGAACATTTACGCAACACACTATCCTTGAGGTTTAAGACATCGATGGGGTCACTGTAGACAAAATAATCCATGGTATCCAAGCCCAGCTTGCAGTGACAGTTTCATTAGTATTTTGAGCCTGCGATAGGCTCACAGAGGAATAATCACAAGACGCTGAACCTTTCTTGCTGAACCTGGAAAGGTTAAAATCGGTTGAAGAACGAACCCTGTTAAAAAAAATGATTCAAATGCTTGCTGTTTGGTCACCTATCTTACATTAAAAAGCGCAGAAGATCGCTTTGGTGGGAATGTAACATAGCAAAGATTTGCGATAAGGAACTGTTCTGTATGTTCTGCAAGAAAGACCATACAGATTGGAGAAGCAGGAGAGAGCTATTACTAGCAAAAGACAATGAAGATACTACATATAAATCTTAACGACTATAGAATAGCCCAGAGCATCCTAGCACAGTCGGCCAACGGCGAAAGTGCGGAGGTTATCATGATAAGTGAACCCCGACCGACGAGAAGATTAACTGCATCTGCGATAAGGCAAAACAAGCGGCAATATGGGTGAAAGTGGACGGTATGCTTTCTAAGACAAAAGCGACTGAACAGAAGGCTAAGTGCGGGCAAAAATAAATGGGATCCATTTCTACAGCTGCTATGCCTAACCCAGTTTAATATCCAACGAATAACAATAAATGCTGGGCAATCTAACTGCGGACGCTCTTAAGAGAGGACCAGTGATTATAGGTGGCGATTTTAAAATTTGGGCCACAGAATGGGGCAGTAGCCTCACTAATAGAGGACAGACCCTACTGGAAACATTCGATCTCATATCGATAAGTACTAGGTGGGGTGAAAAGTAACCTCCTTGGGAATGAAAAATCAATTTTTTTATTATTTTATTCAATATAGTCCCCTTTTAGTTTGATACACTTATTCTAGCGATTTTCCAACTTCTTAATCCCGTCCGAAAAGTAATTTTCCGGAAGGTCTGCAAAATACTCCTCCGTGTCGTCGATGATTTCCTCACGTAGAAAGAGATAATAGTCCAAGGGAGCCAAATCGGACGAATACGGTGGATGCGACAGAAATTGGAGCCGTAAGTCATTGATTTTAGCCATGGTTGCGATGCTCTTGTGCGTCGGTGCGTTGTCTTACAAAAACAAAAAAAAAAAAAAAAACAACCGTTTCGCAGCGATTTCGGCCTTCAATCGCTCCAATAATGCACAGTAATACTCGCTGTTGTTGGTTTTTCCTTTTTCGAGGTAGTCCACGAAGAGTATGCCATGTCAATCCCAGAAAACCGACGCCATAACCTTTCCGACTCATCGAGCCTCCCTCGGCCGCTTCGGAGCACTCGTGCCGGCTTCAGTCCATTGCCAGGCACTCATTCTGTTCTCTGGTGTTCAACAGTTACCAATCGACGCCAAAAGTCTGCTCGATTCCGCATCAGCAAGTCCAAACACTCTTTTGATGTGCTCATTTCGTGTTTTTGGTCAGGAGTGAGTATGCGCGGCACCCAGCGGCAGGATAACTTTTTCATATGCAGAATATTGCCCAATATATGGCGTGTTCGCTAAGTACTATTCTTTGTGGTATCTGCTAGCTCGCGCACCTTCACTTTCTGTGAAGGTGTAATATTTAACGGTGTAATCTGACGGAGCATTAGCTCCATAATATTTATCCAACTTTTCTTTTGTTTCCTTCACCGTTTTGCCTCTCAAAAAATAATATTTTATGAGAGAACGAAAATCGGTTTTGTCCATACTCAATATGATGCCATATACGTCAACAACAATCAGCTGTCAAAGCAAAACTAAAGACAGTATCTCACGGAAATTTGGCATGTCTGTCTAAATATGAACGGACTTCAAGGTATTATAACCTTTTTTGTAGTAGCAGCGCATTCTGTCGGTAAGGAGATTACTTTTCACTCCACCTAGTATCGCCAACAAGGGTCGCTCAAATACGTACCAAAAAGCTGGAATAAGTTCTATCATCGACATCACTTTTGTGAGCTGTTCTATCCTAACCATAAAGTGGAGGGTAAGTGAGGAATACTCATAGAGTGACCATCAATGTATTGATAGTTTTAGAAATGAAAGGAAAGAGACCATTCGTGCACCCAAAATTTACGAATTCAAAGTGAAACGACTGAACTTTCGGTAAGAAAACATTTAAGGAGATGTTGAACGATGATCTAACCCTAAGTGGAACAGCGGAGACCACTGCGTGCCATGAATTCCTGCCTAGAAGAACAAACAGCAGGAGGCACTACGGTGTTACTGGTGAAACGAAGAAATAAAGACACTTCTTGGATGGCTACAAGCCTGACGAAAGGTCCAGTATTCAAGGAGACTAGATTTCAAATAATGTCCGGAAACTTTTAAATAGGTAAGACCTAATTTAAATAGAGTCATCAAGGAAGATAAACGCGTGCCTTAAACGCCTCTGCGAGGAGGCCGTCATTATCCCACAAGATTTGGCATAATTACTGATCAAACTAAAGAACCCTTCCAATAATGCCGAAATTCAGCTTTTTACCCAAATACCAGTTACTATGTGCAATATCGTAAGAGAAGTCGGTTCATTGCAGAGCAAGACAATAAATGCGACTATAAAAATAGACTAGACCTGTTTATGATGTCGATGCAGTAGTACTTCGAAGAAAGAACATGGATAATGCAACATTTTGAAGGAGAATCATCCTCCTGTCGTCCAATATACTTACTGGCAATATGTACAATAGATTCCTCGTAGTGGCAGATGAAAAAGAACCCCTTTCAGGCTGCCAATTTGGCTTTAAAAACATTCGATCTACTGTTGATGCCATAAGGGTGTTTGATATCGCAAAAGTCGTCATCGAATAAAAAAGATGGCTTAACGGCACAAAAGAGTACTGTGCAATAGTAACGTTGGACGTTAAAAATGATTTTAACTCGGTGAAATATCTAAGTTTCCTCAAGTGATGTAACAAATATTTTTCCTCGTCTGATGTAGCCTTACTATACAGGCATTTATCTGCTCAAAATTGGAGTGCAATGCACACATCTGGTCATGCACACCTAAAATATCTCTGCTAGATACGATTCAAAACCGTGCTTTAAAACTCATAGGTGATGCTTATATTACTCAGTCAAGGGATACCATTGAAAATAGACAAAAAGGCCAGTGTCTCACTTTGTTCTATCGTTACCACCACCAGTGCTCCATAGAAATCGCCACTAGCATTCCATCTCTTCAAACCTTCAACCGTAACATTCGTCTCACTATGAATGTTCACCAGTATACCTTCAAGCCCACTTTCGAACGTGCTCAGAAATATCGTTTCTAAGCTGAACCATACCGAGGTCTTTTTTTTTCATATCATTGTAACATTCAGACACTTAAAACCAAAGTACATCGATACCAAGCTTTTTTTTCTTCCCTAATTTTCCTGCGCTGTGCAAACATTTTAAGGGTACCTTAACCCCTTGAGTGTCCGCTATTTGAGAAAAAAAGATAAGGCGCTGATATGTTTCTAGAGGTGACAGCCTTTTATTTCACTCTTTATTAAGAAAACTTGCTTCTGTCTTTCATGCTGACTACAGACTTGCGTATAGTCCAGGTGTCAATGAACTATATTGTGGACAATCTGTGGATGAACGAAGCATTTACATTTGTGTCGCCATCCAATCTGGGTTTAAAGGCTTGCTGAAGCTCCTCACGACTTCCGGGTTAGCTTAGCGCAAGGCCTCATTGAACGCAGTCGGAAGGCTGAATTTACTGAGTATTGCTAGGCAAAGCTCAGAGGAGGGCTTTTCAGAACCTGAACCTTCGTTAGAACTGCTTGCGTCCTTTTGTGCTTTGTTCTGAAAATATGATGGTTACAACGCTAGGAATTCAAAAAATCACGAACTTATTGACTCACTTTGAACTTTGCTCACTCACTTACCACGTATCCAAATCTCTGTCTATGTCTGCATTTATGTTAAAAGAAGATGTCGGAGAAATGAGAAAAATACAGATGTATCAAACAAGGATCTATCCTTCCCAAAATATTATTTTTATTGTGTATCAGCGATGTTCTCCATGTTGTTCTGTCGACGGGAAACGGAGAAATACTCTGACATAAAAACTGCAACACCTTGACTTCGCTGACGACATCTGTTTGTTATCTCATAGGATTATGGATAATCTAAAATCGCCAGCTTTCCCATATTAATTTAACAAATATGCATGCCAGAGCAATTAGTAGAAAATACTTCCTGTACATCGGGAGCGATACTCTTCTCCCCTTCAAAGTAATCCACCTCAGATGTAATACACTTGTACTAAAGCTTTTTCCCAATCCTCGAAGCACTTCTCATAAGCACTTTTTGGTATAGTCTTGAGCTCTTCCAGCGATGCCGTTTTTATTTACTCAATCGTTGCAAATCTCCATCCTTTCATAGATCTCTTCAATTCAGTCTCTTCAGGTCATCAGCTATGACCCTTTTGAGTAATCAGGATCTTCATTGACGTCATTCAAGAGCTCTTGGGTGATGCACATGCGACGGTTTTTCTGAACAAACTTCGCTGACACATGTTCATTCCAAAATATCCAAAAAATTGATATGCCAACATCTTCAGTAAATTCTCCTATGGTAATTCAAGGATTTTCCGAAACAAATTTCTTCACAGCATCGACGTTATCCTCTTTTGTTGATGTGCAGAGGCTTCCAGAGCGAGGTTCCTTATTGGTATATTCTTGGTTAACTTGGAAGGGCTTGTACCAATTGTAAATATTATTTACTTAGGTCATACTCACCCTTTGCCACTGTCAAAATTTCAAGTGTTTCAGAGCACTTGATTCCATTTTTTACACAAAATTTGATGCAATTGATTGAAAATCGCCGATTACACCAAATCACGCCTTACCTCTCTATCTGTCAAAACAAACTACTATAAGTATGCTTTATCCTTGAAACTGTGAACATATGCTCGAAACATTTGTACCAACACAGCAAGAAAAAAAAAAAAAACGATAATCGAATGTATGTTACCCGCGAAATTTCAAAATTCACCGTACACAATGAAAGAGGCGAAATCTGCGTTTAGTATTTAGTCCAAAATATAGAGAAGCAATGCTATAAATTAAACCTGCACTGCCATATGAAAAATGTCCTCCACTATTACTGTAAGTCTCTAAGGAGTATCTAAACGGTTTTCTGGCCAAATTCTGGCCAAGTCGGAGTTTCGTGACACAATACAATGACGAAGGAGCCCATGGATTAGACTTACCACCTTGATCAAAAAAATTTCGGAATTTATTCGGAAAATTAAAAATACAAGTTTATTCATCTAATTCTATATTGTCCCCTTTAAATTAATCCCCATCAACTGCAACACACTCATGCCAGCGCTTGATCCAATCCTCGAAACATTTTAAATTTTCGGTTTACGGTATGTCCATCAGTGCTTCCTGCGATTTTTCCATTACTTCCTATCGGCTGTTGAAACGCGTTCCTCGTAGTGATTTTTTAACTCGATTGAACAGAAAGAAGTCACAGGGAGCTAAATCAGGTGAATTCGGTTGCTGTTGGATGGTATTTGTTGCATTTTTCGTCAAAAAATTACGAAAAATGATGGCACTGTGCGACGGTGCGTTATCATGGTGCAAAGTCCACGAGTTTTCTGCCCACAATTCTGGTATCTTTCATCTAATTACTTAGCGCAAACGTCTTATAACGCCCAAATAATAGTCTTTGCTTACTGTCTAACCTTCTGGCAAAAATTCATGATGCACTACACCGTTGTAACCCATAAAAACCGTGAGCATTGCATTGAAAACGACTTTTTTTTTTTGGTCTTTGCTCATTTGGTGAACGCCATTCACTAGCCTGATGTCCGGATTGCGTGTCGTACTCATAAACCCACGTCTTGTCTCCAGTAATGATCCTTTTCATGAATGTGGGACCGGATTCAGCCTCGCAAATCATGCGACGTCAACACGGTCTCTTTTTTGCATGAAATTCAGGTCTTTTGGCACCAACTTTGCTGCTACACAACGGAAACCCAAATCAATAACCAAAATGTCTTGGACAGATCCATAAGCAATATTCAAGTCCTCCGCTATCTCTCTGATGGTTAATTTGCGGTTATTGAATAACTTTTCTTTTACTTCATCAATGTTTTCGTCGGTTTTCGATATCGATAGTCTGCCATTGCGTTCGTCATTTTCAATTGACTCACGACTATTTTTGAACCGCTCGTGCCACTGGTAAACGACCGTTTTCTTTAGAGAATCGTTGCCGAAACACTTTTTCAACATTTCCAACGTTCGCGCACCATTAAATCCGTTTTTTACGCAAAATTTAATACAGGTTCGTTATTACAAAATTAAATCCATTTCTAAAATTGTAAAAAAATCACCAACACACACAAAGATAGATGTACTCTTGGCTACGTAACTTTTGCAAATGTCAAGCTATGATACTAAGATTTAGAGGGAATGTCAACAACGGATGTACCAACTTAATAAAAAAAAAAACAGAACTCAAATCGGAACAATGGGAGCGCCACACGCTGGTTATTTTTTTGATCAAGGTAGTACTTTGCGATGACACTTCTATTGCTTGTTGTGCTCTGAAATATATATTTCAAATCGGAATAAAGAACATATTTCGAAGAATAGTCATAAAGAAGCACATCAACTTAAATGAAGCAGCAGAGAGCTAAGACACATTTCCAGGAACCGTAGACTATGGGGTTCACCACAAAGGGATGCAGAACCCAAGTAAGTAAGTGAAGCAGACCAGAAAAAGTCATATTTTCGAAATACATATGTTGAAGTGGCACCTACTCATAAAATAGCTGTTAAGTTTTGTAGAAGGACCTTTTACCTATATAAAATGATAAAATTCTTAAGATTGACTTTTATCGTAACTTTTATTCCCATTCATTTTTATATAAAGTAGGTACACACGTTATTTGTTTTTGTTTTCTTAAGACAAAAATATTAATAAATCAAAAACGATATTTCCTTCTTTTTAACATTAGATTACATTCATTTTAACAATTAAGTATTTTTTTGTTTTTTTTTCTTGTTTTTACAATACGAATACAATTATATATTTGTTTTTTCTTTAAAAAATAATTCCTATTTGTTTTCAATTTTTTACTGCTTTGGACCAAAACATATCGGTTGTTTATATATTTTCAATACTTGTTCTTTAAGTAAAATTTAAATATTAAATTTTTATCTTCAGCATTCTGATAAAAAGGGTTTTCATTTTGAAAATTGTTTTTTTGTTTTTGTTATTCTCTTTTTGTATTTGCCCCTCGAGAGTGATAAATGTCGAGATGGATGGTTTTATATAGCCACTCGCAACTATCAATCATTCGGTGAACCGTCAATTTGTTCTTGCAAGTCACATTCGCTGTCCTTACGCAGGGTAACCTTTGGCTGCTGGTCAACAGGATTGATTTTTTCCGGAGTAGCTGAATTAACAGCAATAGTGATGTTACAAGCGACACTTGTCGGTCTAGTATTTAGGTTTGGAGTTCTCGTCAATGATGAATAGCTGAGAGCTGCATTGTTGCCGATGCAATTGCTGTTCATTCCAGTGCCAGAACCACCGTAAGCACTTAAACCTCCACTGAATGGTGGTAGCCTTTCTGAGGCATTGGGTGCATTTAAATGAGACTTATTGCTGGTAGCAGTATGATGCTGCTGTAAGCAGTCGACTCGGTTGTCAGCTGCTACTTGCTGTGATAACAGCTGTAGTGGATGCTCTTTACGTTCTAAGGGCGGAAAGAAAAAATTCATTAGAACTAAATTTTTTTTTTTTCTAAAATGAAATTTATCTGGGAAAGTAAAATTTGTAAAGCTATGAGAGGAATATACATAAGTCAAAGTCTTGTACACGTAAATTTATAGCTAAGATAACTATGAACTTAAGGAAATTTAAATGTTTCAAGGAATTTATTGCGGAAGTGAAAATATTTACGTCCGTTGCAAGTTTAGAAGTAAAATGAACCAGGTAGGTAGTTGAAATGTAAATTTATGTTTTATACATCATTCTTGTATAGTTAAGGTTTGTGTGATGAACAGTAGCTGTAAGGAATCCCTTTCAGATCTTCCTTCAGGTAGGTAATGTCTAGGGTACTTAGTTCTTAGTATAAACTTTTACTTTATATGAAAAAAAACCAAATCAGCCAAATTACCTCGACGATTGTTTCTCTTTTGATAAAATTTTCCATCACAACATTTTCCCACTTTTGCGGCTTTATTTTATCGATAACAACACTGATGTTGGCTCTGGGCATTACATTTGACTGCATTGCATTGACACAGACCTTCCTTCTCACCCCCTCAAAAAAAGACTTTTAACAGTGTTAAATGGTGCCATCTCTCCAGTCAATTTTGATAACAATTTCGAGAAATGACTTCAAGAAAACCGTGACACGTTGTGGATACAGAGGATTTAAGAGTTTTATTCTTGGATTTTCTAGATCCCAAATTCAACGGTTCTGGTTGGTAACAAAAATGAAGATGGATATGCGTCTTATTGCCCAAAATGACTTCTCGGTATAATTCATGATAAATTTCTCAAAACCTTTAGGGCAAGGCAACGACTTTTTTGCGTCATTTGAACCTTATAGGCTTTATGACCGAAGTCTTTGATGATTCGGTGGAGTGTTGTTTGTGGTATGTACTTTTTCTGAGGTCATCGTGGAATTTGGGTTTTAGGCCACAATTCTATCTACAGAAGGGCAATGGACACAATTTCGATTCTCCGCATCACTTACTTGTCTCATTCACTAAAATTTCTGAACCAATTCAGTAAATGTTGAACGAAAAAAAGGTTGGGTTCGTGTCTTTTTCTTTTTTTGTTATCCGTAGTACCTAGCGCGTATATTTACATTAAATGCTATATATATCTTACACGTTCCTGCAAAACTACTGTATCGCTAGTGCAGTCGGTGAAATTTGCGGACCTAAGAGCCGTTCTAGAGGAGACTGTATGTATTTTGGATCGCCTTGTTACTGAGGCCTAGAGTTTTATGATGTTTCATTTAAGACTGATCCAATTCTGTAGGTCTTCCTGTTGAGTCTTGGCTGGAGCTTGAGGCTCTATTGCTTTTGCAACTGTATTTTCCAATAATCAGCTTTGGACATGACAAAATCGGCTGATTTTCTCAGCCTGAAATTTGTTCATTATGGGTTTCTAAACGTGGAGACTTGCGCGAATGCGTGAAGTTTTTATTTGATCGCGTTTTGTTACTCCCTCTGCCATTCCTAATATTTTCCATTCCGTCTTTGTAATTTTTGCTTGATATTTTTCATACATTGTCTGACGACATTCGTGTGTTACATAACAAACATTTATTGTATATATTCTGTCATAAGATACAGCGGTATTTTCGGGCGATTTAAAGTGCCTCACTGACTGACACTATGTTAGTATTCTTTGGTGGTTGACCAGACAGAGTTTAATTATTAAAATTTTGTCAGAAAGATTGCTAATCAATAGATGCCAAGAGTTTGATTTGCAGGTTCGAAAAAAACAAAAATGCATATATTCGGCCTTAGTACAACTGATTTATAGATCGTTCTCCTCCACAACCGTTGTTAATAATAGTGCTATAATAATTGGGAAAAATTCATTCCTAACGCGGTAATGGACTGCTTCAATAAAAAAATTTGCACGACATTAAGAAGCAACGGACTTTGTAAAGTGCCTTGGTGTAGTCCAACTTTAACTTCGAATTCTCCGGGTATTATTGATATGCATTGAACTTTAATTTCAATGTCATTGTTCATATTGCGCGTTATTCTGTAAATCTTATCGTCGTTGTCCAAATAAGATCTCTGTCCAAAGCTTTTTTCAAGAGAAAAAAGCCGATATGCAGCGTCTCGATGTTCCTTTTTTATCATTATCAAGCTTTGAATCAAGTCATATGTCGACTTCCCACAACAAAAAGCATCACTGACTGACTTGGAGTTTTATAATATTGCGATCAATACTATCAATAAATGCGAGTTTCGGATAACGGTAGTTGTTGCACCTCTTCGTGTCTTCTTTACCTTTATAATGCTTAGAAAAAGATAGCTTTCCCTCCAATGGTTACACATTCGATAGCCTGTCATCATTATATTACGAACGATTTAAACGTTAAAACCAAAATTTTCGATGGTTGTCAAACTGCCAAATTGGTTGCAAAATTTGCCATTTCCACGGGTTTGGTACTGCTCCCAAGTTCTACGTTTTTTTCCCATTTATTACAAATCTCGTTGTTGGCCGTTTACAATATATGCTAGATCGTCTTCAATATATCTCAGAGATTTAATCTTTTGTGATTGAAAACGTTAGTCCATTTTTGAGTGCCTTGACGTCGCACTTCTTCTAGTGCATGCCAACCTTCTAGTGCAATTTCCAATACAATGCCTCTACTGCTATCGCACGTGCTCTGCCTTAGTCACCTTTACCGCCTTTTTTTTTGTAACGTTCGTAGCCTAAATTAAGATGCACTTATCGTCTTATTAACGTTTTTTTTTTTTTTTTTTTTAGTAATGTGGATCTGGCCTTTTTTTTCGAAGTTGTTCCTTATACCTTGTGTGCATAGTGTATGGCATTTTGAAGCCATTTTCTCAAATTAAGCATCCGGAGCTGTATTCTTTCCTTCTTTTAATTGTGCCCGTTTAGTTTTTTGACTGATTCTTTGACTAATCTCTGTCAATATAAGTCATGCTGACTAGCTTGTAATTATCCTAAAATCAGCTTAGAATCCTTTACTCGCTGTTTTGTGTTATTCTGTCATATGTATATATATGGAAAATAGGTAAGTTAAGTATCTGGACTTGGCATTATTTAAAAAAATTCCGCTCATTTCAAACTACTAGCTAGTTGGTATAGTAAGACTGTATGAGTTGCATGAGTTTTGTATATCCCTTCCGGCTGAAATTTCTCGATATGAAACCGTTTCCTGCATGAAACGTGTACAAGTTTCGTTGTCAGTTTTATTGCTATTTGAAGGTCGTTAGTGATACGCTTACAATTTTACCTAGGAGTACAGCTTTCAAGATGATGGAAACTTTGCTTTCATTACTTCGTTTCTAAACGCATATTATTGTATATCGATTTTATGTTGCCTTAAAACGCTTTCTAGTTTGAAAATTTTGCTCGTGATTGTGCCGATGTTCCAGCTTGCAGTTCGTAGATTACTTCTGCAAAGCAACATAACATATGTATACTACTCGCACCCGGAAATCATTAAGTTTCAATGCGAAAATTTCTATCTGTCTCAAGATCACTCCTTCGTTTTGCAGAGGAAATACCTTGTGCGGTTTTGTTTTCCATATACCATACAGCTGCGAACAAAAAAAAAAAAAAGCAGTGCAATCAGTTAAAACTTTTAAAATTATGTTGCGTCTATTTCTGAAATAATCCGGAAACGAGGGGCCGAAAGAAAAAGACAAGTGCATTAGAAGTTCGAAGGATTGTGGACTGTGGAGATTCGGATTGAGCTTAGTTTGTCTGTTTCGAGTTTTACAGTTCGAAGACGTCTGCTACACCATAATTTAAATGCCTGAATGCCAAGAAGAAAGCCACTTCTCTCTAAAACAGACTTGAATTTGCAAAAAAAAAAAAACATCAAAGTGGCGAAATGTTTTATGGACAGATGAGTAAAAATTTGTGCTATTTAGTGGGCCTGATACTCTACTGAATTGCTTCCACATTACACAATAAAAACCATTAAACATTGCAAAATAGCAATTATAGTATGGGGTTGCTTTTCATATTACGGGATGGGTCCCATCTATAAAATCGGTGGTATCATGGATCAGCATATTTATGTAAATACACTGAATTACAAGAAAAGTGACGCACCTTAAAATTTTGCGATAATTTCAAATCGTTTTTTAATACTTTTTTGTATATTAACATAAAAATAAGTAATTCATGTAAAAAAAGATAAAAAAAAATAGAAAAACTAACAAATGAAATATAAATTAACGAAAATGGGCAAAAGCTTCAGAACTTAACATTTAAGATTTTTATTTTTTCTTCTAAGGAATCCTCGTTCCTTTAGCTGTGGGTATTTGACTCCTGAACGTCTAAAAAAGGTTTAATCTGCCTGAGCATATCTTGGAAGAAAGATTCTTTACGATTTTGTGTCCAAATTATTCCATTCTTCGAGCAGAGAAGATTTCAGCCTACTGAGTGTCTCTGGAAGGGCAGGTCGCTTCCTAATCATTTATAACAGCAAGTCCCAAATGTGTTTGATGGGATTTATATCCGGGCTTATCGCAGTCCAAGCCATCACATTGTTTTCTACTTCTTGTACATATTCGGTAACGCACCTGGCAACGTGTGGTGTAGTATTGTCATGCATCAGAAGGAAGATTTTTCCTATAATTGGTGCGAATGGAACCACATATTTTTCCAGAATGTTAGTGATATAATACCTGGAGTTCATCGACCCTTCCACGATGCACAGCTTGGCTTTTCCGTGCATGGAAATTCCTGCCCACACCATGACCGAACCTCCCCAGAAATTTTCCTTCTGGGCAACTGTCGCCGAAGAGTATCTCTCAAGTGAACGTCTGCACACTCTGCTATGTCAATCTGGTGAGCGCAGACAAAACCTTGACTCATCAGTGAAAAGAACTCTACTCCAGTCGGCCTCAGTCCAATCTTGGTGAAGGCGAGAAAATTTCATCCGACGTCGGTTGTGCTGTACCGTGAGGCTCGGTACACTAGCAGGTCATCTTGCTCTCAGGCCATTCTCCACTTATCGCTCCCTCACCGTTTAAGCACTCACATCCGTCCTTCTAACGGATTTAAGTCTGTGAGACAGCTCAACCTCTGTTTGGTGACGATTTCGAAGGCTTTGAATCACCAAATGTCGATCATCCCTTGCAGATGTTGTTTTGGGGCGATATGAGCCTTGATGCCAGGTGTATGAGTTGGTTTCTCTGTACCTTTTAATGGCTCTTCTTAGCGTCGTCTCCGGTTTCCTGATCATAACAGCATCATACCGCACATTTCGTCCATCCTTAACCAAAGCCAGCGCCCTGGCGACTTCTGCCGTCATTTGTAATTATAGCTTAATTAAACATTTACGGGATCACGGAAGCCAAAATGTGTATATCTTGCGTCTTGCAAGAAAAAATGATTATGATGCGGTTTTCCTCAATATGATGTGCGTATCACAAGGAAAATGGAAACAGATTATGCAAGCAGACACACAAATATACCACCAAACTAAAAAAAATAAAGTTCTACAAAAACATAACAACACATCAAACAGCGTAACTGCGCCACTTTTTTTTTGTAACTCAGTATACTTTGGAGACGGTCATGCTGCCACATTGTAAAGAAGATATACCGTTTAGATGGGTCCTGTAGCAAAATAATAGCCCCAAACATACCAGCCGCAAAGCGAAACAATGGTTTTAGCAAAATAGGATTCAAGTAATCCTATAGTTGAAGTAATCAATAGTTGAAGAGTTGTGGGGTGTTATTAAGAGCACTTGGTCAAATATTCCAGAAAGTAGATTTCAAGGACTTGAACTCCATGCCAAGAAGGTGCCAGTCTGGTTTTAGTTTTGCACAAAATACTAACACACATGTTAACAATTTCTTAGAAAAAATTAAGATCTCATTAGAATTTTGAGCGAAATTATGTTGACTTCCAAGCACTGCTATTTTTTTGTTACGTATGGTATTGATTGGTAATTTTATTTTTATGTTTTATTCATTATCCCCTGATTGAAGAAACAGATAAATAAAGCCTAGATATTGGGACTTCTGGAGTATTTTTTGCGTTTTTTTCTAACTTTTTCTACGCACTGCTATTTTCGTGTATGCTCACTTCTGTGTAACGCTGGAATTCGTGAATGTATGATGGTATATCTGAATTTTCTTTTACCCCATCGGTTGTCTTCAGATGTGGTAGTTTCTTGGTGTTAGTGTAAATAAATCATATTTTAAAGCACCTGAATATGATCATTCCACACACACGGCGGTGTTGTTGAAACGTGTATTATTCCATTTTTATTAGTTCCGTAGTTCTTGCTTCTTGCTTCATCTACAATGATGGGCTATTCGAAATCAACTTACTTCGGCTTCGGATAGTACTTGTTTTTTAAGGAATAGTAAGCATCTTCATAGTTGAGAGTAAAGATATAGGGCGGGTACTTGAAGAAGAGTGTTGATGGATTGATCTGTCCAGAGGTCTGTCGCTCCTTCCAGCTTATCTTAATATCACCTCAAGGTTTTAATTTCAAGAAATAAAGTTACATAATGTGCTGTGGCATTTAATGTCTTTTCGAAGCATATAGAGTGGTAAAAACCTGACATTCAATGTCATCAGTTGTGTGCCCTGTTAGAATCAAATTAACCGACAGCAATGGGAAAACCATTTGGGAGTTAAAGCGTAATCACTTTTCACTATTCAATATCCATACACCTACCCACACACCATTAAATCTATCCTTAACAGCTAGAAATAAAGTTTTTTTTTTTATTTTTTAAGTGGAAAATACATCTTACCTAAAGGAGCAAGCAGTTTCGGTTGCAGTGGCAGCATAAAGTCATGTCCGGTTGTTGCCGCTCGTGGTTGAAGACTCTGTACTGGTGGTACACTCAAGTAGTCAGCTGTAAAAATAAAGTAACAGAAAACCAAAAGAGAAAATTCCCCACGAGGGAATGAAAAGAGAAAGAAAGTGGTGCAATGAAAAACACCACGAAAATCAGTTTCAATTAAAGGTGTGGAGTTTATTCGAAATCTAACTATGTAGTTTTATATTATAAAAATTTTTGCAGGTGGTAGTGGTATTGGTGGTGGTGGTGGTGGAGTAATGGTGGCAGTGGTCGAGAGTGAATATGGTCTAGGTTAGGGGAGGCTTTATGTGGCAGGAATGTGCAGATATACAGCGGGATGCAATGTGTAAAAAGTTTGCAATTTTAATCTAAATGTGAAGGACGAATAGAAAATGTAGGATTTAATCCTTTTTGTTTTTAATTTCGAAAAAATCAACTTTGTGCCATAGTACAGAGATGGATTTTACAGTTTGGTCTCATGCTACCGTATTTAATTGTCGACGTAAAGATTTTGTTCTTGTTTTTATAAAGTTGAAGTACAAATATATATTTTAAATTTATTTCCACATAGTGCAGGGGGATGAAGGGAAAGGATCAATGCAAAACTACCGCGTGCATGCAAATCATGTGAGAGACCTGATATACACAGTTCTTGTTCATTTTGCAAAAGACTTTTGTAGCAAAAAAAAAATAAAAATTAAAAAAATTCTGTAAAATTGTAAATAATTTAACAAAACCAAAAGCAAAAATTTGAAAATTCCTGAATAAAACAAGCAGCTTCGAAAGAAACGATTAGGATTAGCTAAAATTTACTTCGAAAGTAATTCTTTTCGTTCCAAATATTGAGCCTACAAATATTTGAATCAATATGACTGAAATGCACTATAACTATGAAGGGTGATTCATCGTGAGGTTTGATTTATAATGTAAAGTAAAACACATAAATTTGAAAGCGAACTTAAAATTTTTATTATCGGCTTAAAGAAAAATTCATGGCATTTAAAATTTAAAAATGATATCATGTAAATGTTGGTCACGACTACGTCTGAGGTGATCCATTTGGAAGGTCCAATTTTGGCGACTCGTTAACACCCGATAACACGAGTAATGTTGGCTTCCAAAGCGTCAATTGTAGCTAGCTTATTCCTGAAGACCTGAGACTTTACATATCCCCAGAGAAAATAGTCCAAAGGTGTGATTTCACACGATTTCACCACACCATACTTTTGTTTTTAATTTATGTAATGGTAGCTCTTGGTACTATTCGGGTTGCTCATTAGCCTAAATACTGCAATTTAGCTTATTAACGTATCCATTATTCCAGAAATGGGCTTCATCACTGAACAAAACACCGGACTTTCATTGAGTTTTCCCAGAGCCCATTCACTGAAAATATGACGCAAATTCAAGTCGCCTGGCTTCAATTCTTGCACAAGTTGAATTTTGTACGCTTTTCGGCCGAGATCCTCACGTATAACAAGCCAAGTTGTCGAATACTCCAAGCAAAGCTGCTGAGAACGACGACGAATCGATTCGTCACGGTCTTCGCGTACACTCTCAGCTACAGCTGCTATAGTCTTTTCACTACGTGCTGGATGTGGTCTAACCGGCCGAGTATCATCCACTAATGTAAACTAGAACTCAAATTTGCGAATGGTATTGGCAATAGTGGTTTCAGTAGGTCGATTATGCGCACCGTAAGTTCCTCGAATCGCACGAAAAACAATTCACACAGAACGCTGATTTTCGTAATACAGCTGAACAATAATAAAGCAGTTTGATAGGAGTCACGCCGAATCTGTCAAGAAAAGTCTAATGAAAATCAAATCAAATCTTACGATGAATCACCCTATATAAACATGTAAACATATTTTATAGTATAGGGTTTTCCAATAGGGACTTGACAACTTTGAATTTAATTTGTGAACGCACTCTTTCACTAATCATCAAACTGTCACTGTCAATTTATTCAGTAAACTCAACATACCATCATCATGGTAAAGTACACTAACGAACAACGTCTGTAAATTATAAAAATTTTCTACAGATATTCGGAGTCGCAAAATCATCTTCAGTGACAAAGCTCATTTTTGGCTCAATGGGTTCGTCAATAAGCAAAATATGCGTTATTGGTCGGGTGAAAACCCACATGTGCTTCATGAATTACCACTTCATCCACAAAAAAATAACTGTTTGGTGCGGTTTGCATGCCGGGGGCGTTATTGGGCCATATTTTTTCGTCGACGATAACGATCGTCACGTTACTGTGAATGGTCAGCGTTATCGCGCCATGATCACCGATTATTTTTGGCCCGAATTGGACGATATGGACTTGGACGACATGTGGTGTCAAAAGGATGGTGCCACCAGCCACACAGCACACGATACAATCGATATATTGAAGAGTAAGTATGGTGAGCGTGTTATCTCAAGACATGGGCCAATCGATTGGCAGCTTCGTTCGTGCGATTTAACGCCGCTTGACTTTTTTTCTGTGGGGCTACGTTAAGTCATTGGTTTATGACAACACGCCGATGACGTTGGAAGAGCTCAGAGCCAACATTGAAAGCTAAATAGCGGCCGTTTCGGCCGAAATGTGTGGCCGAGTCGTTGAAAATTGGGTCCAAAGAATCGACCGCTGCAAACGTGCCCGCGGTGGCCATATGAACGAAGTCGAGTTCCATTCATAAATGTTTTGATTGTACTTCAAGGCAATAATAAAGTTTTTGAAATATCTCAAATGGTTTGCCTTTTATATAAAAAAAAGTTGTCAAGTCGTTATTAGAAAACCCTATATAATTAGCGCGCGTTCAAGGGATTAATAGTACCCTTAAAATTTTGAACACAGCACGGGCGAAGGAAACTTAGGAAAGAGTAGAAGAGAGGTCTTAAATCTTTGCAAGTTATAATGACTGGAAAATAAAAAACTCAGCAGGGCGTTCCAAAAGGGAGTTCTATGTCTTAGGAAAGAATCAAGATATCTTCGAGTATGTTCGGAAATAAGCATACTGGTGAGCATTCATAGCGAAATGAGTGTTATGATTGAAGGTTTGAAGGGACGGAAAGCTATTGGTAATTTCGGTGGAGCACTGGTGGCGAAAATAGCGATAGAACAAAGTGAGGCAAGAGATGCTACATTGGTCTCCAAACCTGTCAGCTGACTGTGCAAAATTGGCGTCACCTGTGAGTCTTATCGCACGGTTTTGAATCTTATATTGCAAGTGCAGAGATGTTTTAAGAGTACCTAACCAGATGTGGGTATTGTACTACAATTTAGGTGGATGAATGCCTTGTACCATATATTGAGGCCAGACTAGAGGGTGTGAATTATTTCTTACATTGGTTGAAGAAACCTAGATGTTTCCCACATACCGATAATGGAAAGTTTTTCAGTTTCCACTATGCAAGTACATTTATGGATAAGGACTAGGTGTTGAAATTACTTTTAGAAGCCTGAAAACCCATACGCTGCAGTTCCGTTCTTCAGCGGAAAAGTAGGGATGTGAGTTCGGGAATGAATATGAAAGGCAGAGAGTACTGTTGTTAGCAAAGAAATATACGAGTATTGGATAAGAATTAGATTAGAGATCATTGATGAAAATTGAAAAGAGTGTCGAAGACAAAATGGAACCCTGGAGCACACCAGCATTTATTTTGTAAAACTTGAATTTGAAACCATTGAAGACAATTGAAGTTGAACGTTCCTAAAGGTAATTACTAATCGATTGAAAAAGAAAAAGTCCATCCCAAATGCACGCACTTTCAACAAAAAAGCCTGATGCTAAACTAAAATGCCTTAAAAATATAAAGTGCAACTATTGATTGATATATGCTTTGGTTCCATCTGTTCGTAAGGAGTCCTGAAGAATAGGATTGATAAAGAAATTTACGTAGAGGTTTTGCCAGGGTTACAGAACACATCTTCAGAAGAAAGCGAGTTATATCATCTGGACCAGCGGAATTATGAATGTAAGTACTCTTGCTGCAGAATTAAGTCTTACATTTTGCTGACTTGATTTTTTATCGTCATCGTTCCACAATATATTGTACAGAGTGTAGCCCTCTTTTTACAACACTTCACCTATATCAATGTCAACGATGATCATAATTGAAAACAAGAAATATTGTTAATAATAAAAAGTTTTATTCTTATTATTATTTATATTTATTTGCATCCTTATTTACATTAGGATAATCAAATCTTATAAATTAATAATATTCGAGGGCTGTTTAATGAATACCCGGACTAGAAATGACAAGACAACTTTTTTAGGTTCTGACAATTTATTTTTCAATATAATCCCTTTTATTTTTCATTCGAACTATAATTATTTCCGGCGAGCAATGTTTTGGAACAAAAAGAAGTCACAGAGAGCCAAATCAGGAGAATATGGAAGATGAGGGAGCAATCGACCAGTTTGGATGTGGCGATTGCGGAGGTGTGAGCCAGTCCATAATAGTGGTGGACGAGCACTTTTTTCTTCGCCAAATGTGGTCGTTTTTTCTTTAAATCGGCGTTGAGTCGGACCAATAAATCGACGTAGTACGCTACTGTGATTTTTTTCCCTTCTCTAAATAGTCAACGTGGATAACACTTTGCGCGTTCTAACAAACGGTGGCCATCACCTTTCCGGTCGAAGGCACGGTCTTCGCGTTCTTTGAGTAAAAACCCATTGTTTCGATTGTACTTTGGTCTCTGCTGTGTACCAATGAATCCACGTCTCATCGACAGTCATGGAACGATGCAGAAACTCCTCCAAGTTTTGATTCAACAGGGTCAAGAAGTTTTTGAAGTGGTCTCACGGTTGCGTTTGTTCGCCTGTCGGCTAATTATCACCAAATAAAAAAGGTTACAGTAAGTGGTGGTACATCCATTCTGGCTCAGTAGCGTCACCTATCTTTTAATCCGGGTACTCATCAAACAGCTCTCGTATTACATTAAATTTTTTTTTTTTTTTAATTACATTTCTATACGTTTGAGTCAGAGAAATAATTTTTAAGTGCACCGCGAAATCTTTTCTGATTTAGAGCTGGCATGGCTTTTCGTCAGCTGGCTTCAATTGCCCACACGAAGTTGCTTTGGTCACCTTCCACTTGTGTGTCTCACCTAAGAAGAGGGCGTTTTCTACTGCGTTGTCCCTCCGGGTTGGGTGTCCATGCGTTTCTTTTGATGTAACCTAGCCACCGAAGGTGGGTGATCCAACGAGATCTGCATGATTGCTTAGCCGTTACAGTACTTATGTTATTCATTGATATAACCTGGACCAATAATTACCCAAATAATTTTTCTCCCGAAACGTGCGAGATCATTTCCAACTCCATTCGTCAGTGTCCAAGCTTTTCCGCCGTAAAGCAGGACTCGGATGATCATGTCATGTATAATTTCGTATTGCTTTATTTTGCCTTCTAATCTTAAAGAAGCGATAATTACTATTTCAAGGCTGGTGACGTTGCCGGAATTGAGAGCGGAGCAGGAGATAGATAACTAACTCTTAGGCACCGATGATGTATGTAATGTAACTCTTTGTTGACGGCATATACTTTGGTTTTTCTTTTATTGACTACTTAACCTATTTGATGCCTCTACTTCAGAAGTCGCAAATGCTAAATTTATGACTGACTGTGTTCTTTTTGTGAGTTACTGAACTGATTCTTGAAAGACGGTGCCTCTTGAGTTGAAAAAAATACATGACAACGTATCTATTTGTTTAAGTCCTTTTCTAACATTGAAGTTTTCGGTTTTGTAATCGCGACGTAGTGCATATTTTATCGCCATTCTGCATAGCTTGGCAGGGCTGTCTAAACTATACGTGGGTCTGTATTGTTTGTCTCTCTAGATGCTGCCGATGAAGAGGTTGTTTGTATCGATTTAGTTCCAAAATTTGCCTTTATGTGAAAATTTGATTTACTGTGGACTCTGCTGGTCTTAAACCATACTGATAAGAGCCGGATCTTGGTCGTTCACATAGTACGGCAGGATTTTATATGATATGTTGAGAAAGCTATAGTTCTTAATCTTAAATTAAATCAGAAAAAGTATTCAATTTTGCATGTTTGATTTTACTTTTCAGGCGTATTAAGATCCCGAAGGAGGGTCTATGATAAGTTGACAACAAGCAATGGAGCAGTCCACACTTAAAGAACACGGAATTATTTCGTGGTTGTTTTCCTCGTTGTCCTGCACCATGTGCGTGAACAATTAAGAGATGGTTGAGCATCTGGTGCAAACTGGTTTTAGCAGGAATGTTCCAAAAAATGGCCGTCCCTGTATTTCGACCGAGAATATCACTGTTGTGGCCGAGAATGTCCGAGAGAAGAATCTCTTATAAAGTGCAAACCGTTCATCCGCCAATTACTCTTTTGCTCTGTTTGACCTGGTGCAAAAGACGATGATTTCGTATCAAAAATCGTAATAGGCGACAGAGTCCATTTCCACTAAAGTGGTTATGTGAATAAAAAAAAAATTGCATTTCTGGAGCAGGAAGAATCTACATGAAAAAAGTGATTGGCCCTTTTTTTTTATAGAGGACGCCGATGGCACCGCTGTAACCGTAACTGTTGAGCGCTGCAGACAGATGTTAACCATGTTTTTTGTGCCGCAAGTTGATGAGTTAGGTCTCGAGCATTGTTGGTTCCAACAGGACGGAGCAATTGATTACACAGCTCGCGCAACTTCGTGTGACCTCTGGTTTCATTGATTTGAACTGGCTGGCCAAGCATTACAACACTGAAGAAGGAATCACAAATGGAAAAACATTTGGAGCCAAATGTTCAATAGCCTTATATACAGAAAATAGCCGTAAAACGAACACAAATGTACATTACTTAGGAGGTGGTCATTTGACCACTAAGATGCACCCCCAAAAAATTCAGTTGCTGCAAGAATTAAAATCGAAGATGCCAGTCAAATGCTCATCTGAGCGCTTATTAACATTCAATAAATTGGCCTCCTCGCAGCCCAGGTTTGACCTCTTTGGACATTGTCCTTTGGTGATATCTCAAATCAAAAATGTACGTCGATAATCCGGATTCTTTCATTTAAAACAAAATATCTCTCACGAAATGACTATCATTATTGAGACTACTAGAAATTTTGTTGTTCGCTTATAAAAAGTGCCGTGGGCAAAGGTTTTTTCAATCGACGAAACTTCCTTATCAGAGACCTTGTACTTGCCTCAGTCTCACACACATCAGTCACATCGCCGCGTAAACAGCACGTTTAATTAGTACTATATATGATTCTTCTCATACGATTTCGTGTGCTCATTAAAGGCTATTTTTTGGGCAAAAAAAAAAAAAAAAACAACAAACCAAAAACCAAACAAAAGCTTGAAAAGTATTATGGAGATACTATACTTCACCAACGATTGGAACCGTCCACCACTGGTTTACTTCATGTGAGGTTGTACAAGCACAAGTGACGTCAAACGTTCTGGTGGCCCAAATGAGATCAGCACTCTCATTTTATCCGTGGTAAAACCCAGGGTGATATTGATCAATTGGCGATTAAGGTGGGTAAACTTGAAGAGGTTGCAGGATTATCGCATGGATCAGTGATTTCAGTTTTGCAAAATATACTTGGATATGAAAAAGCTTTTCTCAAAATGGGTGCCGCGCTTGCTCACAATTGACAGCAAACGCAATCGTTTGACAAATTCAAAGAATGTTTGGCGATGTTCAATCACAATCAATACCCGAAGACCAAACATGAATTCATAGTCATAGTCATAGATGACTCGTGGACTTCTGGTGAATCGAAGTTGAAGAAAGGCAAAGTGCGTCTGACGGCCAACAAGGTCATAATGAGAGTTTTTTGGGATGCGCACTGTGTAATTCAAGTCGAATACCTTGAAAAGGGTAAAACGATCAACGGCATTATCGATTTTGATTCCAACTAGCAGGTGCAGATAGGTTTTTAGTGAAGTGAGTCCCGAATGTGGAAAATAGGGAATATGTAATCTTGTCAGCAAAGAAACGTATTGAAACCGCACACAAGAGATCATTCATGAATATGAGCCCTAGGGCATATCATTCAAAACATTTTCGACAAAACAACTTAATGCCAGACTTGATGCTACAGGGTAACCAGATAGCAATAATAGTTTTTCCAATTATTATTTTAAAAGTTACCAACGAAATCTAGCTGCAAAAATATTCACTAGGGTTTGCCATTTCATCATGCCTGGTTTTAAGTCTGCCGAAAAAAGTATCGAATTTCCTGTTCAGTTGTAAATGTGCAACGTGAGTTTGGTCATAAGGACAGTTGCCATTATGGATTCAGTATGCAGGCAATTCATCGCACCGTGGAAAAGTTTGAGCGTTTGGAAAGTTTGGACCTTAAGCCAGTAACCAAACAGAGATTGGTGCGAAATAAAGAAAACATAGTCACTGAAGCGGCCAGTATCAAAAAGACCCAGAAATTTTGATTCGGCGCCGATCACCTGAATTGAGCATCGCCGGGCGGTCATACGCAATACCGTTAGTTTGCTAAATGATCCGAATTTTGGCCAAAAATTCATCTTTTCGGACGAGGATCCGAATCATTAGCAGCTATGTCAACAAGCAAAATTGTCGTTGCTGGAACGAACATAATCCACAAGTGCTGGGCTAAGCATCAATGCATCTACAAAGAGTGGTACTATTATCGTACATTATTCCTTTCGAAATGAGGAAGGAGACACCGTTACCGTCAATGGTCTCAGGTATACCGATTTTTTGTGGTCTGTGCTGGGGTTCAAAAAGGAGAAATTTGACGACTGGGTCATCTCACGGCGTGGGTTCATCAGTTGGCCACTGATGAATTACATAATTAGAATCGTACGTAAATAAAAATTAATGAGCAATGTCCGAGAAGAGGACGGACATTAATGGTGGGATAGTTGGTAAGCATAGTCTATACGACACCAAGTATGGCAACGGACTTAGGTTTATTGACTTTGCGGCGTGAAGATATATTACTGTACTCGTAACAAGCACACGGTTTTTTCATCTCAATACACATAAGGGGACATGGCGGTCTCCGGATCATCACTAAAGCAAGTTTATCATTTTGCGCTTGACGTAAGGCTTGCATTAAGTACGAGTATTTTGGTAGTCAGAACGTTCGTAGCAGACGAATTTATTTCGGATCACAACTAAGGTGCGAATGCGGGTTTCCAAAATGCCACAACAAAGAAGAACTACTGCGAGAAGATAATCTTCGCCGAACGCGTATCTCGAAATCTCTCAACAAGTCCTACGGCATCCAGTGGCAAGGATGCTAACGTACCATTGGAGACACCGCAACTGATATCCTGGGTTTTATCCGATCACCACCAAGAAATTTCTAGTTTGATGATAAATGCCTGCAAATACGTGCAGCTAAACAAAAAACGTAAAAAGCGGCGCTGCAATGAAAAACGAGAGTTTCTTTTGAGCTCTATGAGCAGTAGAGGCTGGAAAAACATAGGCTTCTACAGAAGAAGAAAAGAGAGCAAGAAGAGCGGATGATCGAAGATATTAAGAGGTTGTACTCTAAGATTAGCGTACGGAAATTTTACCAACAGTGTCTACGCAAGAAGATAACCAAAACTTTCATCCATCTGATGACAACGAAGTAAGGAGAGCAATATCTTAGCTAAAAACCTGATAGTTTACCGGCCGTATTCAAAGCTGCTGAAAATGACTTTGTGAAGAGCATGCACCAATTTATTTCTCAGATCTGATCAGAAGAGTGTTCGCCTGATGAATCGAAACTCATTAGTATATGCCTTATCCACAAAAAAGGAAACCTCCTCAATTGCGTCAACAGTTGTATACGTCTTCTTAATATTGCGTACAAGACCTTATCTGCATACACTGTGTGAACACCTGAAAACCTTCGTCAACAATGTAATTACCCCCTATCAGTGTGCTTTCAGATCAGGATCCAAAATCTCACTTCGGCAGATCCCGGAAAAACCCAACAAGTCCAAATCGATACCTACCATGTTTAAATAGATTTTAAAACCGCGTATGGTAGCATTTATAGAGACGAGCTATATAGAGCCAAGTCCAGTTTTGGATTCCTGCCAAACTCGTCCGTCTATTCAGTATGATAATTGAGAACGCTTGCTGCTCCGACAAGGTCAATAACGACTTAACAGAGACCCCTGGTGTCACAAAAAGTTTCAGACAAGATGACGCGCTGTCATGTGATTTCTTTAACAGCATAATTGCAATAATTTTGCGAAATTCAGAAGTGGGCACTGAAGGCACAATCTCTTAAAAGTCTGTGTAATAGCTAGCGTACGCCGATGATATCAACATGATTGGGAGAACACGGCGTGCATTTCTTAGCAGAAACGAAATGAAAAATACCTCTTGCCAGCCGCTGTTTCTTTGGGCTAAGAAGGCAATTGAGTTATAGAGTTTTTCCGAAAAACTAAGGTGACCCTATCTCAGACATTGATCATTCCAGTTCTACTTTATGGCGCAGAAGCATGGATGAAAATATTCTCACTCGTTTCGAGAGAAAAATCTTTCGAAAAAATAGTCAGTTCTATTTGCGTTGACGGGCTCCGGAGGAGAAGATTCAACGACGAACTATTCGAGGTATACAACGACATCGACTCAGTCAGAAAAATGCGCTTAAGTCACCTGCGATGGCTAGGATATATAAATAAAGGGACACCAATCATCCGGCCCACAGAGTCTTCGAATCTTACCTGAAGTGACAACGCAGTAGGTAATCTAAATGAGTAATTTTTTTTTTTAAAATTTGCACACACTCAAGGGATTTGTGGGATCAAGGAGGATGGCAAGAGAGGTTCCGATGAAGGTGGTTTTAAATGTTTGAAGCTTATAATAACTAGGAAATAAAGAGCTTGTCACAGAATTCCATAAGCTAATTGTGCGGATTAGGAACGAATCACGATATTTTAGATTCATTCATTGTATTCATAGTGAGACGAATCCTACGGTTAAAAGTTTGAAGGGGCGTTATGCTACTGGCGATTTGTATGGAGCTCTCGTGGTAGAAATAGCGATAAAACACAGTGAGACACGAGACATTTTGTCGACACAAGGGTGTCCATTGTCTGGGCGACATTATCATGATTTTTGTTATACGGTTTTGAATCCTATCTAGCAGATGCAGAGATTTTTTGGGCGCATCCGTTCAGATGTGGGGTGATAGATAAATGCCTTATATATTGAAGCCAGGTCAGATGGGGAAAAGTATTTATTACATCGCTTGAAGAAACCTAGACATTTCGCAGCACTTTTAACGTCACTGAATATGTAGTGTTTCCAACGTAAGTTGTCATTGACACACATAAAGAGAAAAAAAGTTTTTCGGTTTCGACGATGCAGGTACCATTCATGGACAAAGACTGGGTGTTTAACTTTCGCATTAAAGACAGCAGACAGACAAAAGACAATTTTGGAAGCATTAAATTCTACTCTGTTAGTGGTTCCCCAACTAGTTATACTGCTAATATCAGTATTTAATGAGCTTAACAGATGCTCTACAGCCGAAGAGCAGGACGTGAGTCAGGGAATGAATATGAAAAACAGAGAGTACTGCCATCAGCAAAGAAATGCACGAGTATTGGAATAGAAGTAGCATAAAAGATGTCATTGGCGAAAATTATAAAGAGTGTGGGAGACAGAATGGAGCCCTAGGGCACACCAGCATTTATTTATTGTAAATATCAGATTTCAAACCATCGAAGACAATTTGAATTGAACGTTCCGAAAGGTAATTTCTAGTCTATTAAATAAGAGAGTCATCGATCCCAAAAGAATGCATTTTCGACAAAAGAGCCTGGTACCAAACTTTTCCAAATGCTTTAGAAATATTAGGTGCAACTATCTTGTTTTAACCAGATTGAGGCACGCTTTGGTTCTTAGTGATTGTTATGTTGCAATGATTGCTATGATTTCATAGCTGTTGCTTTGAAAACCATACTGCAGGTCATTGAGAAGTTTTCGTGTTTCGAAATATATTATGGGATGGCGGTTTATTACCGTTTCTATGAACTTTGAAAGAAGGCACGTAAGTGCAATGGATCTCTAGAAGGAAAGAAAAGAAGATTTTTCTTTTTCAGGGACAAACTGAACAAATGCTGTTTTTCATCTGCTCGGAAAAGGTCCGTGAGAGTAGGATTGATGGATTCTTCAGCGATTAGATAACCCATCTGGGCTAGGGGATTTATGAATGTTAAAATCTTTAGGTACTCTTGCTTCTACACGAGTGCGATTCGTCCCATTGAGGTTTTAATGCCCTCAATCTGAATGTGTTGAGCTGGCCGCGAAGTCTGTAGAAAGCAGATTGGCCTTGTACATATAGCTGACAGCTGAAATGTCAATAAAAAGAGCATTGAGGAGGATGAGGCCGAATTTCTAATATTTTTGAAGAGGAACAAAAAATAATTAGTAATATTTTGTGAAGCATCTTTTGGTCGTATTGAAATTTCGCACGGTTGAGAAAGACGTTGCAGTCATTCCTGGCTCGTTTAAACTTTTTTTCTCTAACCCTGACAACCTTTTTACAGCTTGAGTCTTACCATGCCATTTCTTTTGGCTTGATACTCTTCATCGGATGAGGGATAAAGGATCTCATTCCAAAGATTTTAGAGTCTGTGACCATATCAGCAGCGGCATCCACGTCGTTATGGAGGAAACATAACGACCAATTAAAATTCTTGAAAAAGGTGTTAAAAACGCTCCAGTGGGCTTTGTCGTATTGCCATACGGTTCTTTTAGGAATATTTTCTGTAACTGTGTAGTGAGAGTACGAGAAGTTAGGGGAGAGCACATAAACGGTGTATTTATCAGGGCGAGAGATTACAAACAAGTCCAGGGTGTTGGAGGTATGACTGTCAACGTCCGGTATTCGCGTGAGGTCATTTACAAGCTGAGTCAAGTTGTTTTCCGCGGTGAAGATCCCATTACACCGTCCTTTGGGTTTTATCTGTCCAAAATATTGAAGCCACCCAGAATGGTGTATGTTGAAATCGCCCGTAATCACGATTTCAGTGTGAATATACAGGGATACAATCTGTATGAAGTCAGACAGCGTATCAAACTCGTTAAAGGTCGAATTGCTGACTAGTTTGGGGTCCAGTAAGTTTTTTTCTTTGAGTCAAGTCGACAACCGTTTTGTAGCTAAATATTCTGGTTTGAGTAGTAAGTCGTCGATGGAAAGTGACTACAGAAATGGTGAAAGAACACCTTTTTGTGGATTGCCTTTGGCTGCTGAGATGTTAGTCGATGTCTCGCCGGAAGTTAGGGTTATTTTATGACTTTCAAGTGTCGTTCTCACCCATCAATGAGCTGCATTGCATTTGAGATGCAATCTTACCCGGTATCGTTTGGTCTAGATTTGAAGAGAAATTGTTCTGTGAAACTTGAGAAAAGTCATAAACTTTTCCTCTATTTTCGAATGAAAAAGATGTACATATACAGTATGCACGATTCCCCCATTAATTATTTATGTCAACTTGTATTAGTGTCACAATCCCAAGAAGAAAGAATTTTTGTAGCCATGCTTGTATCGTAGGTTATATAGCTGTATCCTCGTGGATTTATTGGAAATAAAACCATTCATTAGAACTTACCTTTTTGTAGTCTGCTCGTATCTCTGAAGAATGTATTTATTTTTACATATTGCACACTATTTTGAAAAAGTGTTGCCGTGGATTGTGGATTGAATTGTATGTATAGCTTAGGACCTCAGAAGAAAAGAAAAGAGGAATCGGCATAATTGAGGAGATGGCTCCCTTAAACCTTTTTTTCGTTTAAACGTTACCTCTGCTAAACAAGTAAATATTCATAAATTGTCAAAAAATAATTAAAAAAATAAAAATTAGATTTATTAGGAAATGAAACCGTTTCGTCTAACTTCATAATCGTGAATTTAAAAATATTTGTTAGGCCTTCAAAATCAAAACCATCACGTTTTCGACAAATTGCCAGTAATGTCGAGGTAATTGCTTTTAAGTATACCTTCACTGTACGATCTAAAAGCCCACACCAAGCTATTCAGCCTGAGACCCGTATCAGTGTTTGGATTTCTTCATTCTATCTCTTTGTTCCTCACCTCTCAAGATCCTTGTATACGGAATTTAATTGCCTCAAAACAAATTTCACTGTCAATAAAACTTCAAGTTAACTTGGCTTCCCTCGTCTGCCGCAACCATACTACCAATGAGCAGCAGCGAAGCATTGAGCATCAAGGAGCAAACCATCTGGAAAATTCATTATCATGCATAAGAACCATTGAAAAAAGAGGCAGCGGTGGCGGCTGGCAGTGACGTTCTCCCACTTTGACTACCAAATCAATTCGGTCAACCAAGAGAGAATATTATTTACATAATTTCAGTACTCGCATTTCTATCATTGGTTTGTTTTGTCTGTTTTTTCTTTGTTGTTGTTCTTTTGCTTTGTGTTGTCCCGCCTTCACTACTTCTTTCAAATCGTTGGGGGGGTGTGGGGTGGGGGGAGGTTGATTGTAATTTTGATTCTGATTCTTAGAGTCCTTTCGTAGGCAAGAAGAAATGAAGAAAAAAAGGGACATTGTTCGTGAATAATGAACCCAAATGAAGTAGAAATTATTATTCGCGATGCTCGTCTTCAGAAATTCTCTCTACAGGTTCCATCCAAAATATTGTAGAAACCAAAATACTCGTACCTACACATAGGAGAAAGCTGGTCAAAAAAGGACCTTCCGGCAAACAAATACTCAGACAAAAGCTAAACCAAGAGAGAGGAGGAATAAAAGAAGAAAAATTAAGGAAGAAAGTTTGTATCTATTTTTACTAATAAAAATGCAAATTATCTTAGTTTGTTTCAATCTTTTCGGTTGCGGTTGGGGTTGGTTAAGGTGGGTTCACATTAATAGAGGGGTTTGTGATGATTGCGCTACGATTGGTGTGGTGAATTTTGAATTGTTGCAATGAAAGTGTTTTGAGGGTGAGTTGGTGTATGGGGAAGGATAATTGAAAACTTACAGTGCGGCGTTATTCCTGATGGTGATTTTAGAACAGCGGCTAGAGGCACAGATGGCCCTTGAATACTTAATCCTATAACATTAACTCCATTCACAGTGCCTAGGCACACGATCGCAAGCGATTTGATTTGTACGAGTATTTGTATATTTTTTTTTTTTTTTGTATTAAATTTTTTATTTATGGTTTTTGGTTATATTTTTGGTATTTTTGGTTATGGTTTAGGTGTGTTTGATTTGCAAAAAATCAACGAAAAATTTTACAGGTTTTGGCATTCACATTGACAAAAGAATACACAGAAATTTGATAGAGATATATATTGGAATATTGTATCTTCCTAAGGCTATCTATTCATATATGGTGTGTGTTTTCTTGGAGTTCTGTGGGATAGATGGGACATGGTTTACCTATTTTTGCACTCCCAAATGGGTCCTTGAATATGGGAGGTTGTGTTACAACAGTGGATGGTTGATGTGCATGATGTTGCTGTTTGATTGCATTGGTACGACGTGGTGGTGGTACTTGATCGCGCTTACGTCGCGGCTGTTCGACAGGTAAGACACGTCGACGTTTTTTCGGAAGCTTTGAACGTGCCTAAAAGACAAAAAAAAACAACAAATCAATTCGTATATATGTATGTACGTACTCGTATGTACCAAAAAGGTATCCTAACTAACCTGAGTGTGAGAATAGAACATGGAGAAGTTGCTAACAATAACAGGTACTGGTAGTGCTATCGTCAATACACCGGCTAAGGCGCACAGAGCGCCTACAAACATTCCTGGGTAGGTTTTAGGCGCCACATCCCCGTAGCCCACGGTTGTCATCGTGACGATGGCCCACCAGAGACCTAAAGGAATGCTTTTGAACTGATTTTCTGGGTTGTCCTATTTTAAAATTAAAATTTATTTTAGAAAAATAAAGAAAACAATAAACAAAATAGTATTTTCATCGAATTTACCTGCAACTTCTCCGCGTAATAGGCTAAACTTGCGAAGAAGACAATGCCAAGCACCAAAAAGAACACAAGTAATGTTAATTCTTTAGCCGAAGCTTTAAAAGTGTGAATTAATATTCGTAAGCCCGGCGAATGTCTTGTCAACTTGAAAAGTCTCATAATTCTCACTATTGAAAATGCTTCCAGCAGTCCTGTGTGCTCGCCCATTCTTTGCATAACATCTGTGTAGAAGCTCAACGTGGCCGTAAAGTCGATTATATTCACTGGTGACTTAATGAATTGCCAAATATTTGGTGAAACCTATGAGACAAACAATTATTTATTGTATATTCACAATTTATTGCACAAGGACAACACTTACAATAAGCCTAATAATGACTTCAATGAAAAACCAAACATTACACACCAATTCCACGTAAAAAAATGCACCATGCGGTTGGCCATAGGACTCATGCCATCCATGATTTGGATGACGAGTCCCACCAAGAAGTTTCTGTGCAAAAAACTGATTTAAGTCGCTGCCATTGAGAATGGATCGTTTTAAGCGTTTCCGATTGGAACTTTTGTACGTTAGGTTGGACGAATCGAAAGCGCTGCTTAAATTGCCGGCAGTGAAGTTCGTTTTTTTGGTGGCATTTCCTTTAACTAGATTACTAGCATATGTCGCATTGAATGCTGAATACGACGATAATGGATTATGTGCTTCCGTTAATGGTGTAGCGGATGCTGATGATAAAGATTGTTCATCTGGGAAGTCGACCCGAAATCCCGGATGTGTTTTCAAGCAGAATGATATCACAGAAACGAATATAAAGAATACCGACATGCTAGCTACAATCTAAGCAAAACGATAACATTTATTTTCTTTCAATAAATTTGTGGTTGAAAAAAGCTTATGGTTTTACCTTTGCTGCAGTTGAACTAGAAGGCTCATCAAACAAAGCCCACACCTTGGGCTTTATTCGTTGCCAGCAATTCAATTCACCATTACTAAGGGCTTCCTCGAAACCAAAAAGTCGCGCAATTTGTTCCTCTGATGGTTTTTCATTTTCAATATCTAATTTATCTAAAATTGCTAAAGTATTCTAAGAGATAGAGAGAGAGTGAGAAAAAAAAATCACTAAAAGACTGTTAAATAGATTTAGTCTGATCTGATCTTACTTGGGTATCTCGATGTATACTGTACGTTGACCAACAGCATGGTTCTACCTGATTTGAGTCCAGTCCCCAAAATTCCAGTTCCTCTTCAAAAAGCGGCCCACAGACATCCGTTGGGTAGTGTAGCTTCCCTGTCCTGCAAATACACACAAACAAAGTTAATAATTAATGAGAATTTGTTCCATTATTTTTTCTTGTTTTTTTTTTTCACGATGTTGTTCGCCTTACGGCACACAAAGTTACAAATAATTTCATTTTAATTTTTCTTCTTATTGGTACTGCTAGTAAACAAACTGTCTCCTGTTCTATCGTCTGTTTACCGTCATCATCCTTTGGATTCTTCGTCTTTTTTATTTATATTTTTTCTCCTTTACTAGCCGTAGACACGTATTATACGAGTAGAAAGTTCCTACCCTCATTTAGATGTGGGGATTGGGGAGAAAATAGCTACAACTTAGACAACAAAGGCTCTGGGATACTGAGTGTTTGAAAATTGCCGAGAGTTGTGGCGGTGGAATGCAAATTAGAACGTGACACCTAGTTTAATGCATGTACATTCACATACAAACAAAACAAAGTTTCTCGGATAATTACGCGTACCTAACATTGTCAGTGTAATTTGCTGAGGTTAAAGAGCATAACATTAGCAAAAAAATGTTCGACATGGACGTGTCCTGTTTATGTAAATCCTCGGTAATTACTTGGCTTAGGATTTTCAAAATGTTATCATTTCCGTTTTTAGTTTTAAATTCATTGACCATTTATGTAGATAAGTAGCACAATCCAAATGTAGCAACAAAGCAAATGTGTACGAAAAAAAAAAATAAATAAATAAATAAAATAAAATAATCCCTCTGGTGCATGTCTATGTCCTTGAAAGGATTTTATTTTCATTGTCGCAGAAGGCGCTTCTACGAGGAAAAAAAAACGTTTCATTTCGACTGCATTGAACCGTTTTTTTCAAATGGTTATTGAAAAACTTCTAGACAATGTGATTTAAAGTATTTGCGAACGTTACGCTTTAAAGCTTTTCCTTGGTTATGGAGTTGCCAAAAAATCGTATAAAATATTGATTAAAATATGAGAGTTTTTAATCGTATATCTCATAGGACCATCCACTCGTAAAGCTAAAAGCAATTACCCATACATGCACGAAATGTTGAAAAATAATTCTCGTGGGCATAGACGACAAGAAAATAACGATTTCATTTGTTTCCGTTCAAAACTAAGGTTCAGGAAAAAAGTTAATTTTCTATGGAAACACGTCGTAGGGCGATGCCTTGACTACTCCTAGAACCATAGAGAATTTCCCGACAAATTTATTATCAATCTCGGCAATCTTAATAGGACAGAGATCGTTAAGATATCGGAACTTTTAACTGCATATGATTTCCGTTCGATGCGAATTGTCTTTTGGATATCAGAGAGGAGTATTTCATTTTGACCAACACAAATGTTCTGTGTGACTATACAAAAGTTAGTTTATTATAAAGGTATTCTAGCTGACCAGTTTGTATTACTTTAAGATGAATCAACCGAAAATTTTCTTGGAGTACGCAGAAACGTCGTTAAAAATTGTATATCTACAGTAAGAAAAGTGTGGCACTGCCGCATATTGAGGCAAAAAGCCATAAAAACTGCCGGAAAATAAAAAAATAAAAGTGATTCTGGGAAAAGTCTATTACATGACTTAATTAGGATACTAGTAGATATTCTGCTTAACAAACATTGGTGAAACATACAAGAGCACGATAAAAAAGTTGTACGCCTTTTTTGTAGATTTTCGAGCAGCGTTCGATTCAGTACCACGTCAAGCACTTTTTACAAGCTTTCCAAAATTTGTGTAACAAGTAAAATTATTCGAATCCTGAGAGCCTTGTATAAGAATAATATTGCATATGTATGGGATGGAGGCTTAATTTCTGAAGAGTTCGAAACTTCAATGGGTGGTAACAAGGCTGTTTTAAGGCTTTTAAGTGCTCTGCTTTTTATATTATACATCAATGATATAACAGATGATGTCAAAAGTGCAATAAGATTCAACGTCTTTCTGGGTGACACAACCCAAGGTATGCAGTTAATGATAAACAGGCTTAATGCTTCCTGTAAAAGTTAGAATCTCACTGTAAATCTTGATTAATCAAAAATGATGATATTCAGAAATGCAGGAGGACGCTTCTCACACTTGGAAAAGTGGAAGTTAGACGGGGAAGAGATTGAGGTAGTATCCAGATACAGATACCTAGGTGTCCTTATATCGTCCTCCTTAAATTTCAAAAGACACTTTAAGGAAAAATTAGCTGTTGCTAAAAGAGCTATCTGTTCGATTTGGGAACGTTGCTTTAAAAATAAATATGTATCGCAAAGTGCAAAACAAACTTTATTCCACTCAACCGCAGCGTCAATAATGCTTTACGGAGCTCAGGTATGGAGTTACAAAGGCTACGATGCTGTGGAAAAATTTCTTCACTACTTTTTGAAGAAGATTTTCCGATTACCAAAAAATACCCCGAGCTATATGCTACATTTTGAAACGGGAACTCCTCCTTTGCTCTTGTACACACTCAAAATGTACTTCAACTATATCCTAAAAATACTAGAAATGAATGAATGCAGAATACCAAACGTAGTTTAAAGAAGCATAATAAGAACAAACCGAGGCATTGGCGAGGAAGGGAAGAAAACAGCTTTTGAATGCGGATTAAATCTGTCTATTCAAGTGAACGAGCATCCTCATCTTTTAAGAGAAAAATTTAACTTGGTTTTGACCAATATGTCGAAGAAGCTGAATCGTCACTGTTTAGGAACTATTACAGCAAACTAAACCATTTTCTAAATGAAAAAACATACTTCCTAGATAGTCACGCAGTTGACAAAAAAAAAAACTTTATACCCCATAGACCAGATTTACCAATACTTTGTGACGTCTGCAACGTGAAGAAGATAGAAGATATCTTATATTTTCTTGGTGTTTGTCCGATTTTAAAAGAATTTCGACTATCAATGTTCGCAAAACATGATTTAGACGAAGATGAAGTAATGAGCATTTTAAATGGAGAAAAAGGATGGAAAGTCTTACATGATTACTCAGTAACAGCACTTTGTTATAGAAAGCGTATCATAGATGGATATTTTTAATTTAAAACTTAAGTATGTATTTTGTCAACCTGGTAGACGGCCACAGGCCAAACCATTAAAGACATTAATCGTTCCAAAACTGGTCAAATTAGAGTGAAGCGTAGTTTGCATTTTGTGGTTGACCTATGCAGTAGTGATTCGGGTGCAATTTTAGAGTAGTTTTACTATAAAATATTTTTTTTGTTGGTGTTATATAGCGTTGGAGGCTTCAACCTCAGGTATGTTACTATTTTTTGTTACTACTTTTTTTTTCATTATCATCATTATTCAATGTGGCCAAGAAAAATTAATATTTACAATCAAATAATATGATATTAATAAAAAAAGGACATTTTGTTTAAGTTCTAAACAATATTAAGCTCTGGTTGTTATATAGAAAAAATCTTTTTTTGCTACTTTACGATAATGTTCAGTTTCAATTGCTTGACTTAAAGAAATTATTTGTATTCGAATATTTTATTATTATTCAAAATAAGTTATTTCGTTTCAGGAACTTCTCATACACTATTATTTATTACAAGGCAAGAACTTTGAAATAAAATGCATAATTCTGGGGAGAGTAGTTTCGAGCAACAATATATATAGGGTAAACTACCCAATAATAGGCACTCCCTCCGGTGATCAGCATACCTTCAGAATTTGTCTTATAATTAGTTTTACGACAAACAATTTGTTATTTTGAACCTTTTATATTAATCTGGCAAGTCTGCTTAACGTATTTTGCATATTGCTTTCAAATGTGACATTTCAGTTCGCCCTAAGCTTTTCACAGAACTATTCTTAACTTTTGTTAAGAAAGTGAGGTAAGTTTTTTTACCAGTTTTACTAGTATATTGGGTATATATTTTAATTCGTGCGTTTTTTTTTCCAAAATTTGAACGTTTATTTAAGAAAAAAATTTGCAATAGTATTATTAGCTATGACTTTTTCTCATCTTTCTGGCAATTTGTGGATCCCATCCCAAAAGAACTGCGCCGGCTTGGCAGCTAAGAATGAATCAAGCCAATTTTTGATATTCTGCTCTGATGTGAACCGTATTTCAGTGAGGGCGTTCTGCATCGACCGGAACAAATGGTAGTCAGAAGGGACAAGGTCTGGGCTATAAGGCGGGTGGGGTAAGACTTCCCATCCACTGTTTTCCAAATAGTTCTTAACCCGAATAGCAACGTGGGGCCGAGCGTTGTCATGACGTTGACAAGCCTAGTTTCTGGTCGCATATTCCGGGGGTCTTTTGGCTACTGCTCTCTTCAAACTCATTAATTGTGTTCGGTAGCGTTGTCCATTGATGGTTTCACCCGGTTTAAGCAGCTCATAATACAGCACACCAAATACAGAGCATTACCTTCGCGCCATGGATATTCGGCTTTGCCGTTGATTTAGCTGGTTGGCCGAGTTTCACATATGATTTTTTGCTCTTGGGGTTGTGTAATGGATCCATTTTTTATCACCAGTAACAATCCGATGCAAAAATGACTTCCTTTTGTGGCGTTCCAGCAGCATTTCGGACATGCAAAACTGCCTTTCGACGTCTCTTAGCTTGAGTTCATGTGGAACCCAATTTCTATGCTTTTGAATATATCCAGCTGCTTTTAAACGTTTTAAAATGGCTGCTTGAGTCACGCCCAAAGATTCTGCGAGCTCTTCTTGTGTTTGTCAACAATTTTCATAAAGTAATGCTTCCACTTCTTCATCTTCAAACTTTTTTGGCTGCCCAAGACGTTCATCGTCTTCCAAGCCAATATCACCACTTTTAAATCGTGCAAACCACTTTTGGCACGTTCGCTCAGCTAGCGTATGTTCACCATAAACTTCCACCAAAACACGATGACTTTCGGCAGCAGTTTTCTTCATATTAAATCAATAAAGAAGAACTCCCCGCAAAAACACTTTTCAGGCACAATGTTCGACATATTTGAGTGAAAAAAAATATTGTAGTTTACGCTTCAAATGAATGACATATACTGAAGTGACGTACAATGACTGTAGCTTTCCAACGCATGTTCCAATGGAATAATACAAGTTACGCCATCTCTTAGCAAACTGTTATATAGTTATAGACCCGATATTTTAAGTTAACCGTTCAGTGTTCTATTTAAAAGTGTATTAAGGCTTATTAATCCTGTTTGAAGTATTATTTAATATAAAAGTGAATTACATTTTCAATATCTAACGGTGCTGACAATTAGATTTGACCGTCCGTACTTTTTTATTAATCGGCATGGTGCCGATCATACCAAAAAAGTTAGCTAAAATTAAATTGTGTGATCGGCACAGTGTGGAAGAAGTCGTCTTTCGGACCTATACCTTTTCTTACTGCTGAGGAAGAAAGCCAAATTTTGGAATGGATTTTGAATAACCATTCTAAAGGATTTCCTCGCAGGAAGGAAGACATTCAAGCAGCTGTAAAGGTTTTCCTTGATGCGTTCAATAGAAATTTTCCCTTTATTAACAATAAACCAGGTAACACATGGTACAAGGCCTTCCTAAGAAGACATCCCGAGATTGTTGCAAGGACTCCGGTGGCAGTAACAGACGCCAGCGCCGGAGTATCAGAAATAGACATTCGTAGTTGGTTTACTAAGATTAAAAATTACATCGATGAAAATGAACTTTATGATGTTCTCAATGATCCAAAACGGCTTTATAATGAAACGAATTTCCTACTTTGTCCAAATATTGGAAAAGTAGTTGCACCCAAAGGATCAAGAAATGTTGACGAAGCAGACAAGAGACCCGCCAAAGGAAATTTAACCGTCTTGTTTACATTTTCCGCTGTTGGTGATCTGACGCCACCATTTATCATCTATCCATACAAAAGGCTTCCCACGGCTATTGGTAGGTCAGTGCCAGACGGATGGGGTATAGGTATAAGCGAAAGCGGATGGATGAAAACAGATTTATTTCATGACTACATAAAGGATATCTTCCATTCGCATTTAGTATTCCCAGTTATTCTTTTTGTAGATGGTCACAAAACACTGATCTAAAAATCATTTTAATTTGCCTTCCTCCGAATGCAACCCGCTGACGTCTCTGCATTTAAGCCATTAAAAAACGGATGGAAAAAAGCTGTGCAGGAATGAAGAAGGAAACATTTAGACTTAAATTTCTCTAAAGCTCAAGTTGCGCCCATATTAAAGAAAGTCTTGGACACCTGTATGAAGAAAGAGATAATTATAAATGGTTTCCGAGCTAGTGGCTTGTATCCATTTAATGCCAACGCTATTGACTTTTCAAAGTGTTCAGGTAAGAACGAACAATTTGATGGGTATGTCGTTGGAGATCGCTTCGATTATGAAAAATTTGTCTCAATTGTTGGTCCAGAAAAACTGAAACAGCTTGAAAACCTAGAGTCTACAACGAATTAATTTGTTTCCGATGATTTTTTTATCCTTCTCAAAATCTATGATGAGGTAAAGAAAGGTCTGCCTCAATAGCACACTACAAATGATCAAATAAATGTTGAAATTATCGAGGAGTATGAGCCTGAGATTGAAGAGAATTTACTGGACATACTAAATTTGCCAGTCGTTTTTTTAATCGCAATCTTTCGCTATCGTCCGCAAATGCCTTTCTTGAAAATGATGTCCTTTCTTCATCAAACCTAGCTGAATTATCATCTTTTCCTCCTACAATTTTCCAAAGTGATGACACTCCATCAACTTCAAAAGCTCAAACGAAATCGGAAAACATAACAACATTTTTAAAATTACCAAAAACATATAGCAGACAAAACGAAAATAGATCATTTGTTATAACATCATCATCCTGGAAAAAAACGGAATCAATAAAATTAGAAAAAAGAACAGAAATGGAAAGACAGAAAGCCATAAGAAAAGATCAAAGAGAGAAGAAAAAAATACTAGAAAAAGAGATGAAAGTAACTGAAAATAAGCAGACCAAAGAAAGAAAAAATGAATAGAAAAAAGGTGAAAAGGGTTAGGAGTTAAAAAACTAAAATCACAGCAATCGAAGGAAGCAACAGAAAAAGCAAAGAAACAGAAACAGAAACAGAAGGAATTGGATGAAAATAAGGACCGAAATTCTAACGTGGAAGTCAACAATTCAGGTAAGGGGTTTGCAGTTGATAGAAATGCATATCTCTTGCTGTTTCCCGTGCGATTTATTCTGCCTAGGCAATTGGAAAAAAAAACATTATTATTGCTTTCCAGAAGAAAAACTTCCGTCGTTAGGGATGCCCAATAAACGTTTATGGTCTATTGTAAGTTGCACTGATCGACAAGCAATATATTGATGGAAGTACTTGATTCCGAATACAATTGCTAAAGCCTCCTTTTCGATCTGCGCATAATTACGCTCTCCTTCTGGATCTCGGTGAGCTAAGACTGCACCTACCCCATACGACAAAATGTCGCACGAGAGTTCTAGTGGTTTGCCTTCATCATAGTGAGCTAGTATCCTTTCTGACCTAAGTAAACTCTTTAATTTATTAAAAACTCTGGTGTGCTCCTTTGTCCAATGCCATTTGGCATTTTTATCTAGCAGTCGATGTAGTTTTTCAGCTTTTGCTGCTTTATTTGGTAAGAATCAGTTTTAAAAATTCAGCATCCTCAGGAAAGATTGAAGCATCTGTTTATTTTCAGGAATAGGAGCATCCTGGATAGTTATAACCATCGATTCATTCAGTGAAATTTCCTCCCCCAAAATTCGAAAACCAAGAAATTCGATTTCACGTTTTTCAAAAATGTATTTACCTTCACGAGCAATGTGATTTGCTTGTGTTAACCTCTCCAGCACTCTTTCTAAGTTTGCGAGATGTGAGACTTCATCTGGCCCAGAAACAATAATATCGTCGAGTAACGCCTCAACACCCGGTATTCCATAAAGCAATTTATCCATGAATTGTTGGTAAGCCTATTAAAGGTCTAACTTGGTGAAAATTTTTTCCGATGCTATTGTTGCCATCACCTCTGAATACACGGGTAACCGATATGAGTTAGTATTAGTCGTAGTATTAACGGTATTTCGATTGCCTCCGCAAATACGCATGGTTCCATCTTTCTTAAGCACCGGCACTGTATCCGGAAAACTGAAATGGCTTGAGAAAATGTTGGTGTACCAATTTTTCATTTTCGTCCTCTACTAGACTACGCAAAGCGAAAGGCACTTGACGATTTTTTAAAAATATCGGTATTACCCGGGTAACACTTCGATGTTAATGGCGGGCCCTACATGATCGCCTAGATCTTCTTTAAAAACTTTCGTATTCCAACTTCATACCTTGCCAATCCCCCTTTAATTCCCTAGCGCACACTCATTCGACCGATATACCGAAGGGTATATATACCACCTAAAACGACAACAACCAGTAAGTAGCATTCACCCAAGCAGATCCTTAAACTTTGAGTTTTTCCCTTGACCAGGTCTGCAAATTGAGCGTTGATGTCTCGGTGTCTTTGATTCGGTTCCATGTAATTTTGGAAATGCATAATGCTCCGGAGTCGATTTGAAATTCTTCCATAACTCTATTTATGTTTAGCTTTGTCAAAATTCTTGAATACGCCGTAAATATCTAATAATTATTCGTTATTGTTTCATCCTGCAAGTCGGGTGCTTCTTGCACCACGTGAACTTCGTGTCGTTCTTCCTTCTGTCTGCTGGGTGCCTTTTTGTTTTTTTTTGTAGCAAGCTTTACTGCAGTGTCCTATCATTCAACAGAAATCACACATTTTGTTAAAAAAAAAAAAACATTTTTCTTGGTTTCCATTGCAACGAAAACCTTTGGATAGAGCTTAGCATAGTGCAGCCTCATAAACCAGTGCCAGTTCATATGGTCGTTGAAAATCCAACTTCGGCTCACCATATAATCGTTTTTGTACTGCTTTATCAGCGACACCACATACGATTCGATCGTGTAACATGTTATTTAGTTCAATAAAATTGCAATGCTCAGTTTTCTCAAGTCGGCTATGGACTCCCCAACCTCTTGAGTGCTCTTATAAAAAGTGTACCTTTGAACGATCTCGTTCGGTTTTGGGTGGAAATGACCATCCAACTTCTCCAGAATCTCTTGGAATGTAATATCTTTGGTCCGCAATGGTGTTTATAAAGAGTGAATAAATTAGTATGTGGTTTCTTCCACACATTATAAAAACATCCCGTTGGCTTCAAAATAAAACTCTATCCTCTCCTTGTAGTTGTTCCACGACATCGTTGCAGGATGGAATTGGTCCCATTTTCAACTGCTCCCCAGTTGATGTTTGCTATTCCAGTGTCATTCATATTCTTTTGTTTTCCTCGTTGTCAGTATAATGAATTAATACGCAATATATTGCTTTATTGTCATACTTCTTTATTTAATTAAAATTTAATTAATAAATGCGTGTAATCACATGTGAGCATAATATATAATATATTACATGAACTGACAGCCCGAATGAATGTCAACTTCAGAGACAACCTTATAAGGTGTTGGCAACACTCTATTATATGACAGTACCCGATACAACTGAAATAAAACAACTCAACTATGTATTATTATGACTTTATTGAACATATGTAAATATATACGGAAAATATAAGGAGGGCGTCGTGCGAATAACAACTAACTCATAACAGATACGAATATGAGAAATAAATGTATGTAGAAGGTTACACATACAATGGAAGCCTGAGTAGGGATGTTAATGGTGTCACGTATACGTTGGTGACGGAATCTTTTGACAGAACTCGTCCCGAGTTACTCTTGTCCATCTTTAGCTACCAGACTAGCGTTTTTGTAATTTTCGTCGATCTCTGTATACAGCTCACAACATGGTATCAATTTATCGCTGCTTGCGATGGTGATAAATTTTCGCTGATTTACTTGCTTCCAATTGATATCTTCAATCACGTAACGATCATAGCGTAAGGTATACGCTATAACATACCTATGGTCCTTGGTATTCCATTTCCAATTTCCACTCTCAAGTAAAACGAGGTCACCTTCCTTCTATTGCAGGGCTTCAGGTGTTTAACATCGAATCTCTCCTTTCAAACTCGGTGTATTATTGCGATGTTATAGCTTATTCGAGCCTTTAACGTATAGGTGGTTTGTCCAATTCTTTATCGTCGGCATGCAGTGCAGTCAGAATCTTGTTGCCTCCAATGTCTCGTAAAGGAAAATCATAGATCAAATCTATCCGTGAAAACTTTGTTTTCGAATTCATGTTTGTATTGATTGTCCATTGTACTATAATCCTCGGATCTCGGTGTTCCAATCCAATGATTTGAGGAACGCTAACACAGACCGATTTATTCTTTCAGCGAGACCATTCGCGTGCTACTTAGATGTGTTGTATATTGTTGTGACTGCAAAATTCTGCAAATGCGGCTGGGTAGCGCTCCGTCACAATTCGATTTGGTATACCAAAATGAAGAGTCAGATGAGTTAATGCCTCCATTACAGGCTTCGTTTTTGTAGACTTAACTGGAAATTATAGCATATTTTGTAAAAGCATCGAGAAAAACTAAAATGTACTTGTTGTCTCGTCGACTGTTTTCAAACGGACCTTTATGGTCCATTTGTAACGTTTAGATGGGCAGTCTGTATATTTCTTACGGCTACAACTTGCATTGAATGCAAGATTTAATATATTCCTTGAGAAAATTTCGAAAGCAAGGAAACCAAAATTTTTTTAGAATTTATTTAACTGTCCCGTATACTTTCGAAAGACCCATCTCATCATGGCAAAGTTTAACGATTCACCATTTCATCCTCGTAGGATACTAACAAAGGTTTACCCTCACTGCCCCCTTCAAAAAGTAGATTTTTCTTTAATAAACGTAAGTAAATCCGAAACGACATTACCGACTATGATATCTATTACTTCTCGAAATTTCGGATAATGTTTATGCATTGTGAACACCTAGTCGGCGACACTGAGAGTTGTCGTGATCTCATCGCGTCTACCTACTTCATTTCATCCCTTCTGCGGTGAATTATGTTGTAGTCTTACTGGAGTAATTTCAGTACTTGTCGTCGTTATGTGGGAACAGCGGCCAGTAACAATTGTTAATTGTAAACAATTGTAAAAAAAATAAACGTTGGATGACCTTCACAACAGCTGAGACCTCTAGTTCATAACTGTGATACGCTCTGCCTCGTTACATACTCGCCTGAAGTACGCTAGAGGTTTTATGTTGCCGTCATCCCCTCGTTGCACCAGAATTCCTGCTATTCTGACACTGCTTGCGTCAGTGTGCACATGATGTTCCTTCGTCATAGCGTAAATAATCAGGATTAGTTTCTCAGTCATAATTTTGATTGATTGCTGATATGCTTGCTCACAGTCAGACTTCCATTGAAATTCGGCATCTTTCCTCGTCAGAGACATCAATGGAGTAGCGTGTGACCGTAGTTAGCCATGAAATTGTGGAAAAACTCGTTGAGTCCAATGAAACGTTTTACTAAGGTCGCATCTAATGGAACAGGAAACTATTTAATAGCATCAGTTTACCGTAATTTAGGATTAATACCATCTAAATACAATTCATGACCGAAAATATTTACGCCGCTTTTCATGAACACACATTTGGAGATACGGAGCATTAAGTCAGCTCGCGGTATAAATTGAAAAATCTCGTCCAGGTTCTGCAATCGTCCACTTAATTAGCCACCTTTTCTTTAGTAGGCTTGACAACAGGCACGGGCTGTTTTTTTTTTAGCCCAAACGGCATGCGATTGAATTCCCAGTGTCTATGATGCGTTACGGAAGCTGTATATTGTATTGATTCTTGCTTATTTCTATTTGGTCATAGCACGACATCATATCTAATGTAGTGTAATAATTCTTACCTGCCTGACTTGACCGAACTCACTCGACAGGCGGCATCGATTATGGTTGCTTTTCGGTAACAGATTTTCGACGGATTTCGACGGACCAATTTTGTTCAACGCTAACAACTGCGCGATTATACGTTCTACTGTTTGTCTCTTCGGGGTCCTATTCCGGCTTTTTCACAATTGGCTTATCACTGAAATTTTCTTTTTTTCCCCGAAACAATCTGGGAAAATTAGCAACTTCATGAGTTCACATTTCTCTGACACTGCGAGTTTCACCCCGATATTAACGTTTTCACTGGTAATTGCCGTTTCTGATTACTACGCGTCTTGGCGATAGTATGCCAGTACCGATTAAGGCGTCATACCTCATTATATGATCGTCCATGAATTCTAGCTCACCAGGATAATTGCAATGGAAACAACAATGAAACCACCCTTGGAGTACCGCAACGTTCAATCCTTGGTGCCTTGCTCTTCATTATATAAATAAACGACATAAATTGACAACTTAAATACAGCCAGGTTGACCTATTTGCCGATGATGCCCTATTTTTTATAGCGGGGAAAATATTGATGAGGCTGAACGCAAGATGTTAAATTTGCCTCAACGCCACTAATTGTTATCAATAGATCAAAACACTTTGTTAAATAATGTCTTTCTTAGCCCATCGTCGCTGAGGTCGTTAAAAAAACAGCGAATAATTGCGTTATCTTCTAGATTCCCGCAGCGACCCATTTATAATATGCGAAAGTAGAATTGACAAGCAGCTCACTTCTGTTTCTGGCATTGTAACCGCCATTTGTTTGAAACCTTTGTTTGGTTTCGGTGTAATTTCTTCTTTTTTTTTTGCAAATTTAGTAAAATAATTTCTTGCAAAACATAGGTGCTTAACAGATAAAAATCGATGGTGATTATTTACCACAAACGCCAAAGCAACCGCAGCCGATTAATGTGCAAACTGATTTTGAAAACGGTGGTTTTGGATCCAAGGTCACGGCACATTTGTCAGACACCACTGAGCGAAGTGCAAATCTATTAACAAATGAACCATGTACCAGCGATTTCTACTAATAAACCTAGGCTTCTCCTACAACCTTAATCATCCTCGCTCAACAAGTGTATCGCACACCATTCATATTCGCTGATGGAGACAAAAGTCTAAATTTAAACGAAACATTCTCTGACTTCTTTGTAGAGAGGTGATGTCATTCCAGCAGCTAAACCGGTATTAACAGAAGTCACCACACAAACACTGGCTGAACAGCCAGAAGAAATACACGTCATTAACGAGGCAACTTCATGCGAAACCATCAACGGGATCCACGTTTTCCCTCGATCGGTGTCGATCGAATCCATTCTAAGTACCTTATCACTGAATATCAAAACCGTAAATACTATATTCCAAAGAACAAATTTCTCGAACGAATCAAACATAAAAACGGTGGCTTCCAGACCACGCCAAAGACTCATTAGAAAACCGCGCTCGCCGCGCCATTGAGTGGAACACGTACACCACTTGGCTGTGTTAAGAATCATTCCCAACTCCGAACCAGATCGTTAGAGGTTTCAGGAAAATCCATCAAGTCTCGATTGCTGTTGACCAACTTCGATGACAATTCCACGCTACTCCAACATAGAAAACATCAAGAATTCTTTCGAATTTTAATCGGCAATGCTTTAGGCCTTTGCTCTAACAAAACGTATAGAATTTGTTACATAGGGGAAATTATTAAAAAAAAAAAAAACAGGGTCACAAATCCATCTCATTCGTAAGAAATCAGATTTTAATATATCTATACGAGCTAAATCGTTCGTTTTCATACCTGAAGTTCGTGGCCCCGAACAACGTTTAAAATGTTTATACACAGCGATGGCGAAGGAAATGTAGGGAGGAAGAAAAGATAGGTGCCGATGAACATTGTTCTTAAATGTTTGCAAGTTATAACTACCAGGAAATACAGAGCTCTGCAGGACATTCTACAAGCTAGTTATACGGCTTAGAAACGAATCACGATATTTAGAGTAAGCTTGAGGGGATACTGATGAGCATTCATATGGAGACAACACTTCCTTTCGAACAGGAGGAATAAATAACGGAAAGCAAATATACGCGCCTGATATAGAAGGCCTCCTACGAGAAAAATGGAGGAAATGGCAACAACCACGTGCGCCCTTGAATCTCTTAATCTCAAAACAGGATCTGACAACTACAATATAAAATCAATAATGCTACCGCAAACAATGAAAAACCTAAAAAATAATAAGGCTCCAGGATAGGTTTTTAAACTGATAACTGAAGAAAGACGATTGATCCCGAATCACCAGTTCGGCTTTAGAGTCAATCCTCGACTGCAAAATTTCAACGAGCTCTGAACAAAATATTTGAGTGGACGAAGAGCTGGCGAATCGTGCTAAACGAGACTAAGTCAACGCACGTCAATTTCACGTACAGAAAGATAAACTTACCTTTATTCATCAACTCAGCACAATTACCGTATGCAAACGAGGCAAAATATTTGGGAATGATGTAAAAGATGCAAAACTGAAGTGGAAATCACACGTAAAAAAGAAACGTGAAGAGCTCAAAATCAGGTTAAGAGAAATGAATTGGCTTTTTGGAAGATACTCTAAACTAAGTACATACAACAAGCTGCTTATACATATATAAGCAAGTGCTAAAACCTTTGCGGACTTATGGTATACAACAATGTACAAAACCAAATAATATGTCTGCCCTACAGACGTTCCAAAACAAAGCGCTTAGAGCAATCGTAAATGCTCCATGGTATATAAGGAATAGCGATATTCACCGCGATCTGGGAATTGCAACCGTGAAAGACGAAGTAACAAGATTTGCTCGTAAACTTCGCACTGGTTTTGTGCATCATTGCAAGCAGGAAATAATCCGGAGATTGGACTAGACAAATCTTGTGCGGCGACTTCAAAGAACAAGACCGTTTGACTTATATTGGAGCCAAATCAAAGGGGGTAGATCTTAGATATTTCGCAGCATTTTTGACGACACCGAATAAGTGAATGGAAAGTTTTTCGGTTTCGACGATGTAAGTGCCATTCACTGATAATGGCTGTATTTAAATTTACCTTTAAGAATAGCAGACAACATTGTGTTTTGAAAGTATTAAATTCCACTCTGTTGATAGTTCCCCAATTGGTTATGCTGCTAATATCGAAATTTGATGAGCTTAACATATGCTTCCCTTTCCGTCCTACAGCAGGGACGTGAGTCTGGGAACGAGTATGAAAAGCAGAGAGTACTGTTATTAGGCTATTTCTCATCCATTGAAGAGGTGAATAGCCGATCCCCAAAGCACGCATTTTCGACAAGAGAGGCTGATGTCAAACTCTGTCAAATGCCTTAAAAATATCAAATGCACCTAACTTGCTTTCGCAGGTTGATGTACGCTTTGGTTCTACTTTTCGGTGAGACATGCCATCAAATTACCAGCAGATCTGTTGTTGCGGAAAGCGTATTGCTAGTCATTGAAAAATGTTCGTGTTTCGAGATACTACCTTGATCAAAAAGTTCTATAATTTCCATATTGTCCCCTTTAAAGTAATCCTCATCGACTTAACAACAATACACTTATGTCAGCGCTTGATCCAATCCTCGAAACATTTTGCTTTCTGTGATTTTTCCATTACTTTCTCTCGGCTGCTGAAACGCGTTCCCCGTAGTGGTTTTTTAACTCGATTGAACAGAAAGAAGTCACAGGGAGCCAAATTAGGTGATGGTATTGGATGGTATTTGTTGCATTTTTCGTCAAAAAATTACGAATAATGATGGCACTGTGCGACGGTGCGTTATCGACGAGTTTTCTGCCCACAATTCTGGTCTCTTTCGGCGAATTGCTTAACGCAAACATCTCATAACGTCCAAATAATACTCTTTGTTTACTGTCTGGCCTTCCGTCAAAAATATATGATGCACTACACCGTTGTTATCCATGAAAACCGTGAGCATTTGGTGAACGCCATTCACTTGCCTGATGTCTGGTTTGTGTGTCGTACTCATAAGCCTACGTCTCTTCTCCAGTAATGATCGTTTTGATGAATGTGGGATCGGATTCAGCCTCGAAAATCATATCTTTTGCGACGTCAACACGGTCTCTTTTTTGCATGAAATTGAGGTCTTTTGGCACCAACTTTGCTGCTACACGACGGAAACCCAAACCATTAACCAAAATGTCTTGGACGGGTCCATAAGCAATGTTCAAGTCCTCCGCTATCTCTCTGATGGTTAATTTGCGGTTACTGACCAACATTTCTTTTAATTCTTCGATCTCTCACGACGACTTTTGAACCGATCGCGCCACTGGTAAACGACCGTTTTCTTTAGAGAATCGTTGCCGAAACACTTTTTCAACATTTCCAACATTCGCGCACCATTAAATCCGTTTTTTACGCAAAATTTAATACAGGTTTGTTGTTGCAAAATTAAATCCATTTCTAAAATTGTAAAAAATCTCCAGCACACACAGAGATAGATGTACTCTTGGCTACGTAACTCTTGCAAATGTCAAGCTATGACGCTAAGATTTAGAGGGAATGTCGACAACAGATGTACTAACTTAACAAAAAAAAAAAAAAAAAAAAAAAAAAAAAAAAAAAAAAAAAAAAAAAAAAACTACTCAAATCGGAACAATGGGAGCTCCACACGGTGGTGCTCCGGGAACTTTTTGATCGAGGTTGTATTTCATGAGCTGAGGGTTAATCAGCGTTTCCATGACCATGAAGAGACGAAAGTGCAATGGCTCTGCATGAAGAGAGAGAAAAAGATTCGCCTTTGTTAGAGACGGGCTGGACAAATGCTGCTTTCAATCCACTCGGAAAGGGTCCTAATGAGTAGGATTGATACGCTTTTTGCATATTAAGAGCCTTAAGTACTTTTACTATTACACGAGTGCGAAAATGGATACGTCCCATTGAATATTCGACGCACTCAAGTGTAGGCGGGAACAAAGCACAATCTGGATGTGTTGATCTAGCCGCAAAGTGTGCAGCAAGCAGATAGGCCTTGCTTGACAGCTGGAATATTATTATAAATGAGCGTTGTGATGAGGCAGAATTTCTAATGATTTCGACGATCGACTAAAAATGTTTACTACCTTTTGGACATTGTAGTATTTTTTGCCTCAGTTTTTGGTTGTGCGAGATCAAAAATGTTCTTATTTCTAGTCGTCAAATGAATTACTGTTTAAAGCTGTTGGGTCAGCATCTCCATAGTTTGTCGAAGCTTCACAACAGTTTCGTTATTTGCCTCTTATGCTTCCAGTTTTTCATCCACAACGTCTTCCACGGTTACCTTACTTATATCGCACTTCTCTAAACGCGCAATCAACTCTGCTTTCGTTCCCGACGTTTTCAAATCAACCTGCGGAGTTTATCTTTTAACTGCACAACTTTAAGACTGGCTAGATTTTGAGTTTCTATCGGACTTCTGATAATTGTCAAAGCTGACCATTGACAAATCAACTATGCATTATTCTAACTTTATTGAATATGTATGTGAATATAAATGGAAAAGGAAATGTAACCATCCTCACAATCGTTGGAATAACATTTAAGTCGGAACAGATACGAATATGGGAAACAAGTGTAGAAAGATACACGTAGGGATATTAATGGTGTCACGTATGCGTTGGTGACGCAATGGCAAGGGTTGAAAAGGGATAATAATGGTATCACGTATGCATTGGTGACGATATTAACGCCAATGATTTTTACATTAATGGAAAACTAGATCCAGGTCAATATTTCCAAAAGCTTGAAAAAGAGAGCGGTTACTTAAAGCCCTACAACAAAAAATGTATCTAGCAAACAAATCTTCAAATTTATCTCACCACAATTATTTATGAAAACGGGCAATGATGTATTATAACATTTGAAAGTAGCGCTACTACCAAAAGCAACCATCATAAACGATAAAGAAGAAATTTCAGCCATATTGTTGAGATACCATGATGACCACGCAGAAGGAGGTTATGCAGGCATTACACGAATATACAGAAAAATCAAAAGACATTTTTATTAGAAAAAAAAAATAAATAAAATAAAACAAGACAACAAAATATATAAAAGTATGCAAACAATGCCAACTGGCAAAAACTACACAACATATCAATACATCAGTATAGACAATGTATTGGTGGATACCATTGGCCCATTTTCCAAATCAGAAAACGGCCATGAGTATACTGTCACACTCATATGTGACCTTACAAAATATCTTATCTTATAATCGTACCAATATCGAACAAAAGTTTGAAAACATTTGCAAAGTGAATAGCTATTTGAATTTTATATACTAACGTACTCGTACGGTCCAATGAAGAGGTTCATTATGGAAATGGATACTGAATATAAGAATTCCATAATTTAATGATTTGTGTAAATATCTCAAAATAGAGAATATTACATCAACAGCCCATTATCACAAAACGTGAACTGTAGAACGCAGTCACCGCATATTTAATGAATTGGATAATATATACACTCATATACAGTGTGTTTGACAAAGGCGTGTCAAAAGAATAGAAAACTGCTTGACCTAGGGAAACAAAATTATTTATTTTAAAGCTTTTAACACTTCTCTTAATGCGCAATGTACTTAATATATTTCCCAGTCTCCTCATTTGTGCATAGTTTTGTAGTTGTAGCAGTTCAAGTTGTTTTGTTGTCCTCTTTTTTTTTCCTTTATTTCTCTGCTTCTTAGTCCCCAGACATTTTCAATCGGATTGGCATCTGGAGATTGATCTTCTAGGATCCAATTTCGGTTTCCACGTAGAATTCCAACTCATCCCAACAATCCTTTATTGTACAGTTTGATCATTCTTTGAGCTTCAACCCAAAACACTGAAACAACCATAGACATGCTCTTTTGCAGGATGTTTTACTGTTCGTTGAACGACAGTTTCACTGTGAGTAGTCTACACAAGTCTCAAGAGACTGTTGAAAAAAAGGAAGCTTCGTCAGTGAAAATAATTTTGGTCCAGTTCATATCTTTATAACGGCGAACTCACTCAAGCTCACCGAAACGCCTTTGTAATTAAAATTTTTTTCTCTCATAAATTTGCAAATACTGAAGATAGAAACCTCGTGACATTTTTGTAATAACATTTGCCTTCTGAGGCCAAACTTGTTTGTACTTTCTTTTTAACGGCTTTCGAAATGGTTTCTGTTTTTCCCCACTCTGGCAAATTGTCAACTTTTACATGTTCGTTAAATCGTCTTACCCACTTCCTCACAACACTCTCTGACTTTCTGAGATACTTTGATGCTGTAACGGATAATTTTGGTCCCCGTGGATGAGCAAGCAAGAAGTACGGCTTCAAACCGAATTTTATAGTCGTATACAGCACTCATTATGGAATACGTTTTGTAATATGCAAAAAACCAAATGCAACTGAAGTAAAATTTTACTGTGCATTAGAGGAGGAATAATTCTAACAGAAACCAAAAATTTTTATAGTCTGCCATTGAATGACGGGTTAATTTTTACGAGCCACAAGCTTTTGTCAAACATACTGTGTATTTATTGATAAAAGTTACTGGGGTGTTAGGCTAAGGTACCTACTTCACGTACTGCTGTGACTTGGTGATTTTTTGTTGGGTGATGGATGATGAGTGATTTGATGGATGATTGATGGGAGATTTTTTAAGCGTTTGGTTTTTAATTGTCAAAAAAAAAAAAAAAAAAAAACAGGAAATTAGAAAATTGTTTACGATTTTTATTTGAAAAGATAAATCAATGCCATTTACTTTTAAAAGATTATTTTATGTAAATGTTGGCCACGACTTTGTTTTAAGTGGTCCATACGGAGAGTCCAATTTTAAATCACTTTTTCGAGTATATTGGCTGGTATCTCGCTAATAAGACGTTCAATATTATCTTCCAAAGTTGCAATTGACGCTGGTTTATCCGCACAGACGAGCGATTTGACGTATCCCATTAAAAAAAATATTCTAACAGCATCAAATCGCATGACCTAGCTGGCGAATGAACCAGTCTAAAACGAGATATATAAGTTGAGCCATTGAACCAATTGAATTACATGTCGACCAGGTTCAGCTCGTGCATTTTGGGGGAAAAAAAGTTCGAAATCATTGAACGAAAGCGAGCGCCATTGACGGTAATGTTATTCTCACGGTCATCTTTGAAAAAAATACTGGCCAATGATTCCGTCCGAAAACAACTTTTCGATAAAAAAGCGGATTTTCCTCCAGCTTTTCTAAGGCTCATTCACCGAAAATTCGACGCTGTTGCAGGTGATCCAGCTTCAGTTCTTGCACAAGCTTTATTATTTTTTTTACAATGAAATAAATAAAAATTTTCAAATGCCATAGGTACGAGTACATATGGTGAACATTTTGTTAACCTTAGGACAGCAACAGGGGTGATACAGCACACCAATGATACAAAAGTTCAAGTCGTACTTTTCGTTTGACAGGCTTGGCTGGAGCTGGACACTACACCCCAATTTCTATTTATGTTGCTAATTTTTAAGGTTTTGTTTCGAACTTCTTATTTTTCCAGTTCAAAAAGGCTTTCCTATCAATTGAAACTTTGGAAAAGTATGTGCAAAAGGTGTGCGGAAATAGTTCTGATGATGATAACAGTGTGTCCGATGTGCAGTTTTCGGTAACAGATTGTAACGTGTAACGATGATATTGTTTCTTATATTTGTTCTAATGACGACGAAGATATTCCGTTAGTGCAATTGCAGGGAAATGTGTTGAGAGGAAAAAATAGACACATTTGGTCTTCAGTAACACGCCGCCAAGAAGCAGGACACCACGACGAAATATCGTCACTTAACAGCGTCTTGCATATGGTGATGCTCCGAGTATCAATTGTGAGGGGGATGCGTTCATAATTTTATTTGGTAAGCCAATTGAATTGATAACATTTTATACAAATTTAAGAAATAGACCGCAGCGTTTTATACAGGGTGAGTTTTTTAACTGGAGACATCCAAATAACTCGAAAAATACGCGATATCGCGAAAAATGTTTCAGACAAAAGTCACAAGGTTCTGAAGGGGACATAAGATGGTGACTACGAGTTTGACCTTGAGACCCATTTTCAAGGTCAAACGAAGGTCACTTTTGATTTTTCAAATGAAAGTTCCTGATTTTCATTGCTTAGTCGTATTCCTCAATGGGACACACGACTTTGTCTCAAAGGTCTTATTCATTCAGTGCTAGATACCACTGCACTGGCACGACTTATGATGTGCACTCTGCCCTTTTTTTCTACTTGAACGGAACTGTACTTCATATAGAAGTTCGATATTTGTTTTGAGGAACTGATTATTATTAGTAGGGTTTTCCAGATTAATAATGCAGGCTATTTCAATTCAAGAGAAAATTGAAATGATATTGATTTATGGAGAAAGTGGAAGGAACATCGATGGTGCTGTTGCCTTTACTCCCAACGTTTCCCAAACCAGATACGATAGCGCGCTTTCTTTTATCGGGTCATCCAACAATTCAGGTATGTCTCTGCGTTTTTCGATGATACTCAGGTTAAGAAGTTTGAGGCGGTCGCGATAGGAAGGTAAGATAAATGGGTCACTTCAGGGTAGTCCACGAAGAGCAAAACGAAGAAAACGACGTTGAATGTTTTCGATTCAAGATATATGAGTTCGTTGAAAGGGGGACCACACTTGGCTGGGATATTCAAGAAGGGGGCGGACAAGCGTATTGTAAAGTGACCTTGTCACATAAGGGTTGCTAAATTCTTTAGACCAACGTTTGATAAAACCGAGCGATGAGTTGGCTTTAAGGAATATCTCATCAATATGCGAACGGAAGTCTAACTCTCTATCGTATAAAATTCCGAGGTCGCGAAGGGATTGCACCTGGGGTACAGATTGGTCATGCAGAAAATAAAGTCTAGAAGGGGATTGATAGGACTTACGAGACAAATTCATAGATTGGCATTTGGAGACGTTAAGCTCAAAGCAATTTTTTAGACACCAGGTGGAAAACCTATCGAGGTCTTCTCGAAGGAGAATAGAGTCTTGGGGTGAAGAAGTAGTTTTGGAGAACTTAGTGTCATCGGCGTAAATGGATATGGAGCAGTGTTTGATAATCCTCTCAAGATCGTTTATAGTTAGAATGAAAAGGAGGGGACCAAGATGGCTGCCTTGTGGGACACCAGAAGTTTCTAAAAACGGGGTTGAGAAGGCTGACCTAAAGCGAACGCTATAGTAACGGTTCTCCAGATAATAAGATATCCATTTTACCAAAATGGAGGTCAAAACCGAGGGAAGACAATTTGAAAAGTATTGGTTGATGTGATATTTTATCGAAGGCCTTAGCGAAATCTGTAGCAATAACATCAATTTTGTTGCCATTTTCTAGGGCTGAAAGCGCAAAGGACACGAATTCAACTAAGTTTGTAGTAGTTGATCTACCTTTTAGAAATCCGTGCTGACTGGGTGATATAAGTGACTTGCACTGAACGCTTAGAACATCATATAAAAAAACTTTTGAACATTTTACGTATGTGAGAAAGCTTAGTAACGGTAGTTGGTTACTTCATTCTTTGATCCCTTTTTGTGAACCGGGGTTATGAAAGAGGTCTTCCAAACTTGGGGGAATTATCCTTGTGTGAGGGACAGATGAAATAGGGAGGAATGTGGGTGCGAAAGATTGGAGGCAGACTTTTTGAGAAATATTGCTGGGAGCCCATCTGGACCGGATTAAAATTCATCATTGAGATTTTGTAACATTTCTTCTATAAGGGCGGGATCAAAAGGTTGAGAGACAGGAGCCAAAGGTGAAATTGGGAAGGTACTTGAAATACATGGAGACGGGTACGAAGGGGTTGTCTGCAAATGACTACTTAAAAAAGGTATAGGGCGTGATTCATCGTAAGGTTTGATTTTCAATAGGCTTTTTTTGACAGACCACTCATGACTCTTATCAAACTGCTTCATTACTTTTATTCAGTATCGTTTGGCAAGTTATTATAAAACTCACACTACAACAGCGTCTCCAAATTGTTCAGCTTTATTACGAAAATCAGCGTTCTGTGAGAATTGTTTTTCGTGCGATTCGATTAACTTACGGTGCGCATAATCGACCTACTGAAACCACTATTATCAATACCATTCGCAAATTTGAGTCCCAGTTTACATTAGTGGATGATACTTCACCGGTTAGACCACATCCAGCACGAATCGATTCGTCGTCATTCTTAGCAGCTTGGATTGGCGTATTCGTGAGCTTGGCGTATTTTACAAAAGGATCTCGATCTAAAAGCGTACAAAATTCAACTTGTGCAAGAATTGAAGCCAGGCGACTTGAATTTGCGTCATGTTTTCAGTGAATGAGCTCTGAAAAAACTCAATGAAAATCCGGTGTTTTATCGTAAAATTTTGTTCAATGATGAAGCCAATTTTTGGCTCAATGGATACGGTAATAAACAAAAATTGCCGTGTTTGGGCTGATGAGCAACCCGAAAGGTACCAAAAGCTACGATTACATCCATTAAAAACAACGTTATAGTGTGGCTTATGGGCTGGTGGAATCGTTGGTCCATTTTTCTTCAAGTTACCGTCAATGGTAACTATTATCGCGCCATGTTTTCTGAAATTTAAGTACATGGTCTCTGGTTTCAACAAAACGGGCGGTGCTACGAGCCATATAGCGCGTGAAACAATGGACTTGTTGAGAAATCATTTTGGTGAGCACTTAATTTCACGTTTTGCAACTGTAAGTTGACCGCCTAGATCGTGCGATATCACACCTTTGTTTTATTTTCTCTGGGGTTATGTAAAGTCTCAGATCTTCAGAAATAAGCCAGCTACGATTGACGCTTTGGAAGCCAACATTACTCGTATTATCAGCGAGATACCAATCGCTATGTTCGAACGAGTCGCCTAAAATTAGACCTTCCAAATGGACCATCTCAGACGTAGTCATGGTCAATATTTACTACATATGATTTTTAAAAAGTAAATGTCATAAATTTTTTCTTTCACTGATAGAAAAAATTTTAAGTTCACTTTCAAATTTATGTATTTTATTTTACATTATAAATCAAACATTGCGATGAATCACCCTTTATAAGACTGATCCCACTGAAAATGAAGCATTGATTGGTACAAGACGTTGGCCACTCCGGTATTTTTATGGCATGATAGACCAATCTGGGATTGATTCTATGATCCTGTTTATTGATGCTAAGCACCCTAATAAGCCAGCACAACATTTTTGTAAACATTTTTTGAGACAGTAAGCATTACAACTTGTTGAACCACATATGAGTCGCCGATTTCAAACAAATTTACTTAGAGAGTTGAGTAATAGTATTCGAGACGTTCTAAGAAGTTAAGATGTACCATTTGTCCAAGAAACCGCAACAGAAAAGCTAAGACAGCTTGCGAAAAAGGCGGCTTGCCAACGTGTCCAGAACAACGCAGTGAAATTTGCAAAAACTGTTTTTAGCTAAAAAAAAATATACTGTTTCGTTAATTTTTTCAAAAATAAATTTTAGTTAATTTTTCTAATGAATTTTAGTAAAACGTTTTTAAAAATAAAAGTTGCATTTTGAGTTTATTTCTTGTTATTTATTTTAGTTGAATACATTGGGGTGCCAGCTCACCCCTGTTGCTACCCGCATATGGGAAATGTGTTTAATAAGATTACATTTGAATATGTATCTATATACATCTGTTAGTGGGGAAATAATTGAGCAAATAAATCAAAAATTATATGATTACAATGTGGAAAAAGAATAAAAATAAAATTAAAAAGTAAAAATACGTGTACATGCAATTAAATCTCGATTACCAGAACTAATTGTTGTCGTAAGGCATTCAGATAATCAAAAATTCGGGTAATTGAATGTGTGAAGTAAAGCGATTTTTGTACAAATTGCTCGTATTAACTCTTGAAAGATAACTTATCTCGCTCGCGTACATATAGTGCTTAGTTTTTATTTAAAACAACAAAACTTATCAACCAAAATCAATGTTTATTAAGAGATTAGAGATACATTTTCGTAAGTACTATGTACCTACATGTTTTCTTAAATTACTAAAGTACTGAAACTTTATTCATGAAGCAGCTGCCAACAGAAATCACATAGGAAAGTTTCTGTAATTAACTTTGGTTTAAAATATTTGGTAATTGTCACTTGACGTAAGCAATTTGTTCTCTACTTTGCTGCTACATCACTAATTCGTTTTAATTACAGTAAACTCGCGGTATCACACTCTGTTTGTTTTTCGAACCATTTGAAAGCTCGTTCCAGGGCCTGAAATGCTTCTGATGAGATGCATCACGTTCTGCATTTACGTTTTCTTCTATTTCATCTTCTTGTATTTCCTGCGGTTTGTTGGCCTGCAATATGTTTTGATCAATTTCTTCATCCGACATGAACTGAAAATTTTGATTATTAATTAAAAAAGTGAGCCAGTCTTCCATATTCCGACATATTTATACGTTTGACATTAGCGCATTTATATCCTCCAAAATAGAATCATCCGAGAATCATCATAGAATTTGTTCCAAGATTTATTTTTCCTTTCAATTAAATTCCAAGCATCTAAAACCATGTATAAACACTCCTTTAAATTCAATCTACGTAAAAGTTCTTTTCTATAAAATGGTTTTAATGTTTCAATAATACGAGTACTTTGATCCATTTCATTGGATGTAGCAACGATGTCACATTAAGAGGAAAACATTTCACTTTAAGCATTCCATTTTCTCTCTTTCAGTTCAGCCGAAGGATGGGTTGATGCTTACCAATTTTGTTTTGATATTTTTTATTTCAGGGATAATAAAAATGTTGTCATAGGTTAGACATACACCAGTCACCAAAATGGGCCCATTGTAATCCCTGTGGAATCAGTTGAATTTGTCTTTAAATAGTAAAAAACCTAAGTAATCTCCCTAGTGAAGGCGTTTGAAGTCCGTGGCGTCTACTTCCTCCAAGTTTTCGGAAAAATATTTTCCTAAAAATTTCCTTCTAAGTTTTTTGCCGTCAAAAAGTGGCCAAAGTGCCTTGGATACTCTGTCCTTTAAGACTTGACCACCTTAGGTTGGCAGTCTTTGTGAGTTTTTCCTCGATTGTGCCACTCACTCGAGTCGCCTCCCTTGTTCTTGCAAGCTCATCTGCTAGTTCATTTCCTGTAATACCGCTGTGTCCTGGCATCTAGCACAGTCTTACCCAGTTTTTACTGCTTAGTGCATTGAGCAGTGTTCGACAGTCCCTGCCTGTGTCAGAATTGATTCCATTACTTTGAGCGCGGTCTGGCTATCGATATCTCTTTCGGTTACCTATCTTATCCAGCCTGAGGACAGTCAGAACCTCTGATTAGAAGGCACTGTAGATACTCTTAGTTATGGGTCTTCTGAGAAGATACCAGAACCTGTTAATTCCTCTGATTATTGAATTTTTTTTTCAAGTCCTCCCTCTCCGCAAATATTACATCATACGGGATGTCAAAATCGACTAAGGAACGAATAAAATTCGTTAAAATTGGATTGCCTGGCAGTAGCTCCGCTGGGACCGTGCCATGTCCGCAACTACTGCACTGTTGCCAACAAGTTTTTTGGTCTGTAAATCAAACGGTGTTAGGTGCAGAAAGATGTCCAATGCTGCCGTAGGGGTGGTATGAAGTGCACCTGTAATGGTTATGGAAGCCGTTCTTTGAACCGCCGGTAATTTTCCGTAAACCGTTTTTTTTGTTTGTTGCTTTCCACCATACTAGGACGCCATATGTAACTATCGGTCAGCCATCATCGAATACAGCCAGTATAGTATAGCAGATTTTAAGCTCTAAATTTCTTCTGATGTTCTTTTGCAGATAAAATGAGCATTATATGCCGTTTTGATTCTTTCCGCTACGTTAAGATTCCAATTCAGGTTTTTATCCATAATCACACCCAGATACTTTGCGCTATCCGAAAGGGAGATTTCCACTCCGTTGGGTTTTGGAAGTTTGAATTGCGGTATCTTGCATTTTGTGGTGAAAAGAACCAGTTTCGTTTAAGAGAGGTTTGCATTGATATCACAGCATATTGCCCAGCTATTGATCATATTCAGGGCAACCTCCATAATATCGCCTAAAGTATTTTAGTATTTTCCCTGCACTATTATAACCACGTCACCTGCGTTTGACGTGACACTTATACCCATTATACTTAGCTTTTTGAGGAAGTCATTGATAACCAGTACCAACAGGAGTGGCGATTTAACTCCCCCTGATTGGTTTCTCTGGTTACGAAAATTCTAAACGAACTTTGGCCAATGGAACAATTTGCAAACATGTTGCAAATCCAGTTTGTAATGCCTTGGTCAATGTAAACGTCTACCAAAGCATTTGTGATGGTGGTGCACTCCACGTAATTAAAGGTTCTTGCCGAAGTGTAGACTCTTCTCTATTTTTCTAACCACACCGTGCAGGTCGGTGCATTACTGCATCTATTCCTGATGTGAATTGCTCTAGGGTTTTAAGGGCGGTTCAATCCCTCACACATATGTCCACAACCCATAAATTATGGCAACCACCTTCAGGCGGAGGGCTCATTCATTGCGGTTCCATAATCAAAGTGTTGGCATACGAGTGAATGAATATTTTGGTGTTCATCCATGCGCTTTTTTGGTTTTTGTAAATTAGGGGAATCCTGATGTCTTTGGATTTTTCGATGAGGAGCAAAGGTATTTTATGGGTCTCGGTATATTGTATATTGTAATTATCAGTAATAATTTTATATTATGAGTGTAAATTTTGCTTGTTTCATATTGTTGTAAGGGCATAGCACCTATGTACTTTCCGTTAGTAAACGCCAAAATTTCCACTTCGCAGCCTTGTTTGCAATCGTCAGTAATTGTGTTGTTTGTGTTTGTTTTTGATTATGACTAGAAAATTCAGGATATAAGTTGTCAATATATGCAGGCTAAAAAGTAATCTACTTCTCTGCGTACGTTCACATCTGTAAGTACAGACCAGCTGTTTTGGCACTTAGCGAAACACAGGTAGATCCCCGCCCACACCTCTCAGATCACTCTGATCTGAAGCTACCTGGTTACGAACTAGTTCCACTATTCTTTCCTCGTCGCGGTGTCTCCATTTACGTGTGTAGTAATGTAATTTACCAAACTTCAGTCCAATCCGGAATTCAATTTCTTGTGGTTAAAATTGTATCTCTGAAAGCAAATTATCCACTACTGCTTTGTTTACAAAAGTCACAAACTGGACAGCAATTCGAATTTAACGAGTTTGAGGCGCTATCTGACTTCATTCAAAAAATTGTATCCCTGTATCCTCATACTAGGTGGCTTCGATATTCTGGGCAGACAACTCCCGAAGGACAGTGTGTTGAGAACTTCGCTGCGGAAAACAACTTGACGCATCTTGTATATGAGCTCACGCGAATACCAGACGTTGGCAGTTATACCTCCAACACCCTGGACTTATTTTTAAGCTCTCACCATGATAAGTATACCGTTAATGTTCCCCCCTCCACCCTCTAGGCTCATCGGACTATTGTGTCAAATCAGCTAATTTTTCGTACACCGACTACAAATTTAGAGAAAAGATTCTTAGAATAACCGTATGGCAATACGAGAAAGCCAATAGGAGCGGATATAACAGCTTCTTTAGGATTTTTAGTTGCCACTGCTGATATCATCACGGATATTATTCTCTTTGAAATGAGATGCTTTATCCATCATCGGATGAATAGTATCGAACCAAAAGAAAAGGCATGGTATGTCCCGAGCTGAAAAGAGGCTGTCAAGGTTAGAAAAATATTTTTTCTTTCCTACAAGAATAACCCGACAGAGCAAAACCGAAAAGAGTTCAAATGAGCCAGGAATGACTGCAACGCCTTTCTTAATAGTGTGAAATTTTAATACGACCAAAAATAGGGCAAAAAATACTACATTATTTCATTGGTCGTTTTTCAAAATCATTAGATTATCTGCTACATACTCCGTCCCAACGCTCATTTACAATAACATTACAATAACATTCCAGCGGTCAGCTCCTAGAACAAGGGTTATCTGCTTGCTATGAGCACTCTTTCGAAGTGCTCTCGCGTTCGTGTTTTTTGTCAGGAGTGAGTTTCTGCGGTACCCAGCGGCAGGATAACTTTTTCGTATGCAGAGTATTGCCCAAAATATGGCGTGTGCGCTCAGTACTAATCTTTATGGTATCTGCTAGCTCGCGCACCTTCACTTTCCGGTCAGCCAATACCATTTCATGTATGTTTTTGACATTGTCCTCTGTAACCGCATCGGAGGGCCTGTGGAGTGCAGTTGCGGCCACCACGAAGCTCTCGAAACCAATATTTTACGGTGTAATCTGACGGAGCATTAGCCCCATAATATTTATTCAACTTTTCTTCTGTTTCCTTCGCCGTTTTGCCTCTCAAAAAATAATGTTTTGTGAGAGAACGAAAATCGTTTTTGTCCATACTCAACATGATGCCAAACACGTCAACAACAATCAGCTGTCAAAACAAAAATGTCCTTTTTGCAGTAGCAGCGCATTCTGGCCGTCAAAGAGGTTACTTTTCACTCCACCTAGTAAGTTGGTGTGGGCTATAAACTCCAATATCCTTGATTTCATCCCTTTTTAAAATATTTTAGAAAAACTGCATAAAAGTGAAATGGACTGGTAATTGTTCAAAACTGTTGTATCACCCTTTTTGTGCAATGGTATTACTACTGCCGTTTATCTTAAATTAAAGATAAAACAAAGAACATCTGATACGTTGAAGGAAAAATTCTTCAGCAGTACTATTGAAAAACACATCAAAGCATGAGAAATTCGAGTTTTTGAAATTTGGTTTTTTGGACTTGCGAAGAAGAAAAAAAGAAAAAAAGGTTTCGTCACTATGGCTTGAATCGGATGCTCAGTAGATCGATTATGACGACCGTTAAATTACCAAACTGCGCGAAAAACATTTTTCACAGACAGCGAATTTTGATAATAAAATTCAAAACTTTGTAAACTTTATTCGGATGTAAGTCTTTCCATGATAAAATGGCAATGTTTTGATACTTTTCACGAATCACGTGTAAGCTGTCAAAAATAGAAAACTGAAAAACCAAACAGGAACAAATATCAGCCTTTACAACACCCTCAGTAGCACATGAATATTGTTCTTATTAATTGGTTTTTGGCGAAATTATCAGACCTTCAAGACAATAGACAAAGTAATGCCGCTTTACAACGTAGATGAATTTTTAAAGGAAGTGAGGTACAGGTTAGCAATAGCATTTAAAAGATCTAGACTAAGGTGACGTAGTACTTCTGAAAAACGAAGTAGGACACAAACTAGAAAATATGTAGACACTTAGGATCCTTTACGGTAGTATAATTAAGTAATAATAGTAATTTTGCAATAGAGGGCAATAAGAAGAAGTAGGCACAGACTGTTCACAGAAATGGTACTTTCATATATCTTCTTACAATTTTAAACGATTCCTTACAGTCCCTGGTATTACCCGCATTCTTTTGTTGGCTTCCATCATCTATTTATACGCAACTTCAAATTGTAGTTTGCTAAGTTTTTTACATGGAGTGGAGAGATAAGAAAAATAGTATTGCGGTTATTATGCTTCACAAATCAGGTACAGAAAACACGCTTATCTTTAAAGCGCTGAAGTCGGTATGAATTAACCGTATGCTTATGTATCGGGCTATTAAATTGTCTGAGGAATAAATGACACTATCAAATCTGTGAAGTAGCGAATAAGCCGAAATCCAATGCGGAAGCTGAAAATCATATCTCGTAAAATTAGCATTTCACAAATTTCAATGCCGCGCACTATCAAACAAGATTTAGGTTTGGTGGCATACAAAAGACACACCGGTCATTTGCTAACTAATGAGCTTAAGAAGAATGGAAAAGAAGAATCAAAGCGACTATTAGCTGATTACGTTGGCGCTGAATTCTATTAAATACTGTTTATGGATGGAAAAATTTTCAACGTAGAAGAAAAATTTAATAAACATAATGACACAGCCTATGCCCGGTTATCTAAACAAGCTGATAAACTTATGCCAAGAGAACAAAAAGGGCATCATTCTGTGTCTGTCATGGTATGGTGGGGAGTATCCTATCAAGTCGTCAAAGAAATCTACTTTTGTAAGAAGTGAGTAGCATGTAGAAGTATCCTTGTCTTATGGGTAGAAAAATAGTAAACAAGAATCACAAATTTTATTTAGTATAATTTACTAAGATTAATTACATAAATTATATTATTCTTTCGAAAAAAGAAAACGTAGTGTACTATATAATACGTGTGGTCGAATATATTATTTAATATCAACAAAGCGGAGTAGGATAGAAGGACTACGAACTCTACGAGCAGAAGAGGAGAACACCGTATTCTCAGGAGGAAAAACAAAGACCATATGAAGCGTGTGGTCAATTAATTGAAAGATGCTACTTCAAGAATGAGATTCGGGAATTTAACTAAAAGGTAGAAAGAAGATGTCACGGACACAGATCCCTGAACCGAAGTCCAAACAAAGAGAACATAGTATTGGGTTTTTTTAGGGTTAAAGTTATATACATATTTTTGGTATAAAAGTTTATATTTAATTCATCATGGTCTATTACTTTCTTCCAATGTTCTGGAAGAGATATAATGCATCTTTTGTAAAAGTCAACAGACTAATGATCTCATCTTTGCAATTAAATTGCCTTTCGTCCAAATTGTTTTGGTAGTTAAAAGGCGCTAGGTCTGAAGAGTCCGGTGAGTGCTGCATAGCGTCCCAGCCAAATGAACTCAGCTTTTGTTTTGTCGTTAAATCTGTGCGCGGGCTGGTCATGATGGAAAACAATTCCCTTCTTGTTCGCCAACTCTGGATATCTTTCTTCCGCTGCCGGCTTCAAAGAATCGAGCTGAGAACAATATTTAACGGTATTTATTGTCTGATAGCGTGGAAGCAACTCGAAGTAAAGGAAACCTCGCCAGTCCTATCAAATGCTCAACATGACCTTTTTGGGATGCAAATTTTGTTTGCCCACCGATTGTGGTATTTCACCAGGAACACACCATGACCTCTTACGCCAAATGTTGTTGTAAGCTACCCATGTTTCGTCTCTTATAACCCCTCTTTTCAGAAAACCCTTACAGACCATTATGAGATCCATAATGGTTCTTTCACTGAGTTCATGAGGAACGCAAACATCTAACTTTTTCGACATTATAAGCCTTTTCAGTCTCTGCGAAAAGGTTGTATGTGCAATGTTAAGCCGCTAACGGATCTCCCGTGTCGCCAAATGTCTGCCAACGCTAACTGCAGCCAAGATTTAATAGTAAGTGGACAGAGTGAATAGCATCAGCAAGGTCTGTATTTCCTTTCTTAAAGAAAAAAAAGCAAAATGTGGCGAAAATTCTCGTTACAAGGTGAAAGATAAACCTCTTTCATAACCATTTTTATGTATACTATAGTCGCAGTTGATGCTGAGGATTTGGAAAGACCATTTCCGTAGACTATAGAACGGCGATGACGAACCAAATACCCCTATCAGGCAGAATTAAGCTTTCGGCCTGAATGATGTAGACGAACAATTCTGTCCACCAGACAAAAGTATGTGCGATGGATGCAACCCCAGCATTGTTTGTCCGATTTACAAGAAAGGAGACCCCCTCAACTACACCAAGATCCTCTCTGATGTATTGTGTGAACGCCTGAAACCGTTCGCCAACAACCTACCTGGACCATATCAGTGTGGCATTAGACCAGAAAAGTTCATCATCGATCAAATATGCACACTACTGAAAATATTGGAAAAAACTCATGAGCTCCAAAACGTAGCAGTTAAGGACTTTGTCTACCTAGGCTCTGTTATTAATTCAGACAATGACATCAGCGCTGTGATCAAACGAAGAATAACTGTTGCCAATCGCTGCTACTCTCTAACAACAAAAGTGACTATATACTCGTATAAGACTTTAGTAATCCCAGTCCTGCTCTATGACGAAGAGACATGGACTTTATCAAAAATGGATGAGGGTTCTCTTTGCTGCTTTGAGAAATTCTTTTCGTCATCTTCGGTTCCGAAGATGGTGAGTGAAGAATCCAACATTTAATGGAGAGTTTGGCTTGTTGTTGATTTCTTGTAAACTACTTATCTTCCTTGATTTTCGTTAACTGAAAAAATGAATGTTTTCGGGCTAGGCTGGGATTCGAACACCGAACCTTCCGATTTGGAAGCCAGCCTACTACCACTTGAGCCACGGCTACCCACTGTGGCTAAATGTGTACACCGACATCGACTTAGTCAGAAGAGTGAATGACTGAGGTGGCTGTAGACAAATACATGTATTAGTTTATTATATTGTATATTCAAGTGAAGATCGGAGTTGCCAACATCTCTCCTTCTAATCAAAATCCAAAGGACTATAACGTTGTGGTTGCTTTCGAGCTCTTACTGGTCTGTCCTTTGCTATTGGCGGATTAGACTTATTGTCGATTCTAGAATTCATCGGCACAGCTACTGGCATAGCATTCTGCACATCTGGTAGTGTAACTTAAATATCTATTGGTGCATCAACTAGCTCAATTGATGGTGTAGCATTTGGTCCATCTATGTTAATCGATCGTCCCAGTATCATCTCCGAAGGCGATTTTCCTTGGAGGGTTTTACTTAAAGTGGACCTATAAGAGATAAGAAAAGTATAGTCTCTTCCCATTGAAGTTTTTTAATGGTGTTTTTGAACGTTTCTATCACTCATTCTGTTTGCCCGCTGGATTGCGAGTGGTAGGAGACAGTTTTTGTATGACTGATTCAGTTCATGACTGAACTGAGAGCTAGTGCATTGTGATCCGTTATTGATTTCTATCAGCTCTGGTATTTCAAATCTCAAAAATATTTGTGAAAGTAATTTGATATTAACTGCTGATGTAATTGATGAAAAACCAGGTATCATTTATAGGTCCGACATAGTCGATATGGATGCGCTCCCATGGATTGACACATAGAGGCCACGATGCAAGCGTTGCCTTTGTTGGAGGGTTAGCAGCCAGCTGACACTTGTTACACTGTTCTACAAAACTTTTAATTTCGTCGTCTATGAAGGGCCAATAAACATAGCTGAGAGCCAGTGATTTCATTAGCTTCTCTCTTGGATGGCTTTTGTGTAATTGTTTTTAAATTTTCTGCTGCAAAACATTTTGGACTAAAATGCGTTTATTGAATAGTAAACAATCCTCTACGATCATTTTTCATTTTGTATGTGATCGGTTAGTTTCGTATGATGAGATAGAGCTCCTATGTAAAGGCACAATTGGTTTCGAGTGATGTTGCGATTATGTAATCTGTCTGTGAGTGTGCTTTTCGGATAACAATAAGCCTAGAAATGTTTGCAGAGTCAGGGCCCATCTCTAAAGGCGTTTTACTGAGTGTATTGAATACCGCGAGCAACTTCTTGTGATCTGTTTCAAGCATAAACTACCCAGAATCATCCAATGAAATTTCGTTACAGTAAAGACCAATGCTAATGCCTCCTTCTCAATTTGGCTATAACTTTTCTCTGCTGCCGTTAGTGACCTCAAAACATAGTAGTAGCAAAACTAAGTGATAAAAAGGCTCCTATTCCGCCTTTTGAAACGTCAGCAGAAACAATGATGGGAAGGCTAGGATTGTAATGTGAAAGTGCAAAGTTAGATTGTAGTATACGTTTAAATTCACAAAATGCCTTGTCACACTTGGTTGACCAAATATACTCTTCACATTTCTTTAGGAGTTAATCCTAAGTTTGCTCATTGGTTGTATGTACTTCCGAAAGTAATTTATGGCACCCAAAACGAACGAAGCTGCTGCAATGATTTTGGAGCTGGCATGTTATTGATTGTTTCGGTTCCTTTTTCGAATCAGGCCTTGTTCCTTCACTGCTTAGTACATGACCTAAATAATAAATCTCTTTCATTAAAAATTTACATTTACTTATTTTGATCTTAAACCCAAATTCTTCAAGTCGACGTACTCGTAAAACAGCAAGTAGGCATTGATCGTGATGTTTCCTGGTAGAACCTGAAATCAATAGGTCGTCGATGTAAGCTGAGACATTTTCTAGTTTCGACAGCATGGTGTTCATGAGTTTCCAGGCCCCGTCCTTATACTAGGCGGTAGCCTGTTCCACTGATATAATTTCTTATGTGTGTTCATTGTGAGAATGTGTTTGGAGCCATCGTCAACTTGAATCTAGAGGTAAGTATCTGAAAGGTCTATATGCGTGAAAAATTGGCTGCCTGCATGTTTTTGGGTAATATACTCTGGGATTGGGAGAGGGTATTGGTTTGCCTGTATTTGTTTGCCTTTGCATTCAATTTAGTTGAATATTCAGGACATATTCGAACTTGACCAATTGATTTTCTTACTACAACAATTGGTGCCACCCATTGCGGGTAATTCACAAGAGATATTATGCCTGCACTTTCAAGTAGCTGTAGTTCCCCTTTAATTTCCTGCTCGAATGTATATAGAACAGGTAGTTTCGGCTCAAATACAATCGGCACTCCGTTTATTCCTATAGTAACATATTTTCGACAAGCGATTGATACGTTATTGACACTGTATTGAGTAAGGCGAATATTTTTTTTTTTTCGTTTTGCGTCTGTACGATACTTGCTGTTGGCTGCTTCGTTTGAATTTATTGGCTTTCTATATTGATGGTGTACTCGTTTACTAAAACAAAAAACAGTACCCCTCTTTGTGGCTTTTTTTATTGCACTGCTTGCAAGTGTATTCCTTGTGTTTGCAATGCTGGGAAAATGCATGCTTCCGCACTCCCAGCATGATGTTTTTAGTACTTGGGTTGATTGACTGGGGTTATGACGATCAATTTTGTTTGCATTCGATTTAAAATTGTTTTTAACTGCATTAATTGAAAATGATGATCACGTATTCGATTTAATTAGTTGTGTGTCTTGCTTGATGCTTGTAATGCGATGACATTCTGACAGGGATTTATCCAGGGTTACATCATCTTCTCTTTCTAAAATCTCTAGTTAATGAGATTTTATATCAGATTCGGTGAGGGATTGAAGCCCTTTTACCAACATCAAGCATTTAAATTGATCAGCAGATAATTTGCCTAACTCAAAATTTTCACATTGTCTATTTACTTCGCTCGCAAATGTTACATAGTCGTTCCTGTCTAATTTTTTTAACTACATACAGCGATAAGGCATGCTAAATAATGATTCTTTTGTCCAAAAAATGTTCTTAAATTTCTATACAGTTTCTTCAAAAGTGAAAATACCGACTATGTTCTGGTGGTCCAAGTTTCGTCATCAGCAGTCTTACCTTAGCACAAACATCCAACTGCGATGCATCATTCTCAAGTAAATCTGAATATCCTACATACCACTTTGGAAACGTAATTCTGCTGTTTGGATCAAAATGAAATTCCTGTATATTTTGAGCCAAGACTTCGAGTGAATATTCCAACGATGATTGCGAGGCGCCCCCATTTTGCGAGGTTGATTCCTGCTGGAAAACTTTCCCGGCAATTTCATTTAGTAGTTGAGATTGCTGTGCAGCAATTTTGCTCAGTTTTTCAACGAATTTTTTCTATTTCGTTAAAAATCCGCTCAAATCCTAGTCGCCACTGTTGTTTTTGTTAGGGAAAAACCGGGAAATGTGAAGGCAACGCTTGCCCTTAATCACTTCACTCTTTATTCTAATTCAACAGTAAAATGTCATGATCGTACGAGTCTATGTACAATGAATATACATATATACTTGGATTAGTGTATAGAATTCATTTATAGATAATTTTTCGATAGATAAATACGTGCGGTTTGTAAGAGAGGGCACCACTTGAATTATAATTATACCATTAAAGGTTAGTAGCAACCTTCAAAAGATATATGTATAAATTTGACAGCTTTCGGACGATTAGCTCTCGAGATATAGCGTTGTTCGTGAAGCAACTTTTGTTATTGTGAAAAAAAAAATGGATTCAAAGCAATTTCGTGTGTTGATTTATCATTGCTTTTTGATAGGAAAAAATGCAGCCGATGCAAAGAAATAGCTTGATAAGTGTTACCCGGACTCTGCACCAGCCGAACGAACCATTCGCAAGTGGATTGAAAAATTTAAAAGTGGTCATACAAGCACTGAAGATGATGCACGCAGTGGACGTCCAAAAGAGGTTGTTTCAGATGAAAACACCAAAAAAGTCCACAAAATGTTTACGAATGACCGTAAAGTGAAGTTGATCAAGATAGCCGAGGCTCTGAAGATATCAAAAGAGCATGTTAGATATATTATACACGAATATTTTGACATGCGAAAGCTCTGTTCAAATTGGCTGCCGCGTTTGCTCACAGTCGACCAAAAATAACAACGTGTTGATGATTCATAGGAGTGTTTAAAGCTGTTCAACCGCAATAAAGCTGAATTTTTGCGTCGGTATGTGGCAATGGATGAAACTTGGCTCCATCACTTCACACCAGAGTCAAGTCGGCAGTCAGCTGAGTGGCGAGCAGGCGACGAACCTCATCCAAAACGACCAAAAACTCAACAGTCGGCTGGCAAGATTATGGCATCCGTATTTTGGGATACACTTGGAATAATTTTCATCGACTATCTCCAAAAGTTGCAGACTATCAACAGCGGTTATTACATTGCGTTGTTGGAGCGTTTGAAGGACGAAATCGCAGAAAAACGGCCGCATTTGAAGAAAAAGAAAGTGCTGTTTCATCAAGACAATGCACCGTGTCAGAAGTCGATGAAAGCGATGGCAAAATTGAATGAATTCGGCTACGAATTGCTTCCCCACCTACCGTATTCCCCAGATTTGGCCCCCAGCGACTATTTCCTGTTCGCAGAACTCAAAAGAATGCTCGCCGGAAAGAGATTTAAGACCGATGAAGAAGTAATCGCCGAAACAGAGGCCTATTTTAAGGCTAAACCGAAATCGTACTATAAAACTGGTATCGAAAGACTGAAAAATCGTTTCAATCAGTGTATCGCCCTCGAAGGCAACTATATTGATAAATAAAGTTGAATTTTGCAAAAATTTTGTGTTTTACTATAAAACGGCACTGACTTTTCAGCCCATGTCTTACATATACATGTTGCCAACGCAAACGATTGTTCTTCCATCTATGGTAGAGTCCATCTGTTTTCTTACATCCGTCTGTTAAGTCATACGTCTCCAGATACTTTTTTTTTTTTGTATTGCGGTTTGTTCCGTTTCATTTTTGTTGAAAATTTGTAAAAATGTTCCTAATATGCGCAACAGCTCTTGTTTAGTGAATCAAGATCTGATTTGTTCAGGAGTGACTTCTAATCTACAATATATTAATATGTTAATGTATTTGTTGCTCTTTCTTCTGCATTAATTTTATGTATGTATGTACATATAAGACATTGTGTAGTTCTTTTCTAATTATTTTGATTACATGTGAGATCGTAGTGTAAAAGTGGAAAATGATTCGACAAACCATTGTCTATAACAGCGGAATGCATTTCCATCGGGCATCTCGAATTACGTAATACTAGAGTGTGATCCAATAGAGTTGATCAATCCTCTGCTCAAATCTAGTTTAGTGTTCTCTCTAATTCGATGACAAAATCTTTAGATAATCTTTTACGTGATTTGTATTTCAGTAATTAACGCTGATATTTATATCTCATAATTATGATGTTGTCCCTCATTCTAATGTGTGCGAAGTTATTTTTAAACTCTTGTTTAAATTGAACAACACTAAAACCAGTTGGTTTATAAGTTCCACAAATGAACTTGTTTCATACTTATGAACTGTCATATGAAGCAGCTTCTTACTAAATGGTTTTCTGTTGTTTCTAAAATCAATAGCATTTTTTGTATATGAATCTACATAGCGATACAACGCTCAATTTGTTCCTTCACGGCATGTGTGATCGGATAAATTTTAAACTTAAAAAAAAAAAACTCAAAGAAGAAAGTCCAACGGCAGTAAGACCCATGATCACCAAAACGGGGAATAACACAACCAGAAAATGACTTATTGGTAATTGAATTGTTCTTTGAGCTGTATGGCATGCGGCACGGTTTTGTCGAATTCACATGAAGATGATTTTGTTTGAAAAATCAGCATCTACTCTATAATGTATTCACTTTTTGAATAAGTGCTAACCGCACTGTATGTAACAACGGTAATGAGTCAACTTTCATTACAAGAAACCGAAAAGAAGTGTTTGACATCATGCTTGTCTCCGAACGCATTGATCATTTGATAACCAACTGGATTACCGTCGTCTGAACACTCCTCTTCAGACCACAGATACATCCAATTCAATTTAATGAATGCTCCTCCTTCCAAAGAGCATTTCGTAAATATCGGAAAACTGACTGTCTCAAATACAGGGAAACACGGAAAAGGACGACAATGGAAAACACCGAGCCGATTTTGAAACCTTGGGTAACGGATAAGATTTAAGAAGAAACTATTGCGGCAAGACTGATTAAATCACTTGGCAAATATAAAATTCTGGCAAAAAATCAATTTGGTCTACTACGCCATGAAAACATTTTTAGTTAAGCTGGGCATCCACGGTCACTCATGAATGTCACTCCCAGCGTGAGCGCACTCATGAATGCCGGTGGATCGCATTGCGTGTCAGAGTGCGCATTCATGCGCGATGATGGAATTCAAATATTTTTGAATTCGGCATTCATGCATGATTGTGGATGGCGATGAGTGTCATTCTTTCGTTTTCATTATACATTTGATTGTCGGCGTGCGCGGAAGAATCGAAAAAATGGCAGTGAGCGACGATAAAGATGAAAAATGAAATATATAAAGACCGTGATAGGAAAATAAAGCGTACGGGAAATTAGTTGAAATAATGAAAAAAAGGCAAAAATTCGAACAAAGATTTGGTAAAAAAAAAAAATTAAACACCCTTCGCGGTTCCTACCGGAGGAAACTCAAAAAAGTAGTTCAAAGTGAGAAATCTGGTGCGGGAGTGCACGATATATATGTGCCGTCCCTCTGGTATTTCGAAGAACTTAATTTTTTGAATGACCAGGAAAGAGTTGAGGAGGGAATCAGTGCGGTTTGCTAAGACATGGCGTAACTTGTATTATTCCATTGCTATTATTCTATTTGAACATGCGTTGGAAAGCTACTGTCATTCTACGTCATTTCAGTATATGCCATTCATTTGAAACGTAAACAACAATATTTTTTTTTCACTCAAATCTGTCGGACTTTGTCCCTGAAAAAGTTGTTTTAGCGGGGAGCTCTTCTTCATTACTTTAATATGAAGAAAACTGCTGCCGAAAGTCATCATATTTTGGGGAAAGTTTATGGTGAGCATGCGCTAGCTGAGCGAACGTGTCAAAAGTGGTTTGCACAATTTAAAAATGGTGATTTTGGCTTGTAAGACGATGAACGTCCTGGACAGCCAAAAAAGTTTGAAGATGAAGAACTGGAAGCATTACTCTATAAAGATTGTTGCCAAACACAAGAAGAGCTCGCAGAATCTTTGTGTGTCACTCAAGTAGCCATTTCAAAACGTTTAAAAGCAGCTGGATATATTCAAAAGCAAGGAAATTGGGTTCTACATGAACTCAAGCCGATAGACGTCGAAAGGCGGTTTTGCATGTCCGAAATGCTGCTGGAATGCCACAAAAGGAAGTAATTTTTGCATCGGGTTGTTACTGGTGGTGAAAAATGGATCCATTACGACAACCCCAAGCACAAAAAATCATATGTGAAACCCGGCCAACCAGCCAAATCAACGGCAAAGCCGAATATCCATGGCTCGAAGGTAATGCTCTGTATTTGGTGGAATCAGTTGGGTGTGCTGTATAATGAGTTGCTAAAACCGGGTGAAACCATCAATGGACAACGCTACCGAACACAGTTAATCCGTTTGAAGTGAGCAGTAACCGAAAAATGCACGGAATATTTGACCAGACACAACGCAATGGGACGCTCGGTCCCACGTTGCTATTCCGGTTAAGAACTATTTGGAAAACATTTGCCCCTTCTAAATACCCTCACTGAAATACGGTTCACATCAGAGCAGAATATCAAAAATTGGCTTGATTCATTCTTGGCTGCCAAGCCGGCGCAGTTCTTTTGGGATAGGATCCACAAATTGCCAGAAAGATGGGAAAAAGTCATAGCTTCAGATGGGCAATACTTTGAATAATACTATTGTACATGTTTTTCTTAAATAAACGTTAAAATTTTGAAAAAAAAATCGCACGAATTAAATTACATCCCCAATATATCAGATGAAGTTATAAATGAATCATCGTACTCATCTGTAAAACATCTTTTGTATGATACTCAATACCAATAAATAACAATTATTCAATGAAAGAAACAATTTTTCACTACTCAGATTAAGAAAGGGTTAAATCAGTTACATCTTTATTAAAATCTATTGAATTGCCATGGTAAAAAACCCTTGTTATTATAGTAGTGACAAAATTTACTTTTTATTTCTTTAGTAGAAGACTTAGAATTATTATATCCGGCTTTAGTCCAATGGCCTTGCGTCATAAATCCAGCAACAACATCTTCGAAATCAGCTTCTCTTCTGTGATAACAACCTCTCTTTTTCGCTCTTATGAAATTGTGTAAATGGCAACAAGCTAGTACGATTACAGCAATTTTTTTTTGGATCTAAATTGATGGTGTGTAATAGGATTCGCGATAATTGTAAATTAACTGCTCGGTGTTCAGACTGATTCTCGAATACGGCTTCATTAAATTTTCCATAGGTGGAAATACGTTGTCACCCACGATAACGTATGGCATTATTTTGTCAGTGTAAAGCAAAGCTTCCGGTTTAGGAATAGATAGCTGTGCTTTCTCTAATTTTTTAAGAAATGTGTTTGGAAAAATTCCTGCATCAGATATTCTGCCGTTCACCCCAACATCAACCATTATAAATTCATAATTTGCATTTACGAGGGCAAGTAAAACAATACTAAATGTTTTCTTATAATTAAAATAATATGGACCGGAAATAGCTGGCTTTGTAATTTGAATATACTTTCCGTCTATCGCGCCTTTACAATGTGGGAAGTTCCAAGTACATTCCTTTCCATTCATTTTCATTTGTTGGCAACTGTATAAAAAAAACGATATGTGCAATTACTTATATGTTTTGATATGTGGGTTTAACTTTATATATGTACCTTTATATTACCCCTCAATACACAAATATTTGCCTCACAAGTCTCCATGACAATCCTTCCAAGGCCTTGGGGAGAAATCGCTGTAGCGAGTTTTAACTCCTCGAAATTTTGTCCGAGAAATCGTAACGTTGCTGAAAGGCGTTAACTGGGTGATATATAGGGTTTTCTAATAACGACTTGACTTTTTTTTTTTTTAAATAAAAGGCAAACCATTTTAGATATTTCAAAAAATTTTTTTATTGGCTTGAAGTACAAACAAAATATTTATGAATGGAACTCGACTTCGTTCATATGGCCATCGCGGGCACGTCTGCAGCGGTCGATTCGTTGGACCCAATTTTCAGTCCCTATAGAATCTCTCATTACCGTGTCTTCCTTTTGTATAAACGGCGCAACCATGTGCAGCAACTCGGTGAATGTTTGAAGATCTATTCTAAGAATTTTTTTGTAATCTATTGGAGAGGTTACCTCAAGTTCTTTTTAAAGGTTTTCATAGGTAAACTTTTGCCTTTTTTGTAGCCAATCTTTCATCCAATTTTTTGTGTTGACGGTTTTCTTTTATTTGCTTTTTTTTCCATCACTCACAATCTTATTAATAACTAGTAATGCCAAGGATTCGCTCTTTTTAAACACAGTTGAAGAATTATTAATTATTTTTATTAATCTTGAGAACCTGTTATCTCGTCGGCAGCTGAAGCAAAACTGAGGAATGACATTCAGGATAGGGAACGCAAAAAAAAAAAAACATCACTCCGGGTGTGTCATTCATGAGTGACCGTGGATGCCCAGCTTTATTTGGAAAAAATAGGCATAAGAGAGGGCTACTAAAATGGTTTGAAAATTATTTGAAAAGTCAAATAAAATATAGCCTAAGCAACGAAAAATCATCAAACTATGGTTCCCTTCAAAGTTCCAAGTTGTGTCCCCTACTTTATATTTTCTATATGAATGACATTCTGTTAGTGCTTAAGAAAAGCACTGTGCTTTACATACGGGGTCGATACGGCGACTTGGTAAACTACAAAGATATAAAAACGTCTAAAAAAATCCTGTAAAAAAAAAACCAAATTGTAATTAAAGTTTATAATTTAGAATGCATATGTAATATCCTAAACCTCATGCTATTTCATGATGATGACAAATGCTAAACTGTTCTCGAAAATGTGTCAACTAACAGATACTCTACACTCTATTCCATTTGAGTTATAGGTCTTCAGAAGATCTTCTTCGGTAGTGCTACTTCAGCTTGGTGGAGTCGCACCTTCGATATGACCTTGAGCAATGTACCACAGCTTCAAAAACTGAACACGATACATAGAAGTATTCAGAAAATGATGATGAGACCGCAACGTCAGCATGGTAATAATATTAAAACATATCTTTCAACCAACTAGCTGTATAAACTGGAGTAACTCACAACCTTCAGAGACGACAATACTCGTATATAAAAGCCACCAACTCAACAGTTAGTAAATGCAAGAAGACGTTAACTAAGTACATACGTATATGGTCCCGATGTTCTGGAATGACTACGATATGCAGTAGCAATTCTAGCTATAGTCAAGGAATCCCAACATATTTTGTAGATCTGGCTAAGTCAATATTTCTGAAAAAATGCAAACAAATGTATCTTAATAGTACTGCAATTTTACCTATGCTGATTTCATTGTTAATGTACGTATGTAGGACTCTGGCTTTTGCAGTAAAAATAATTTAGCTTATAGATTTTTGTGCACAATAAAATTAAATTCAATTGGATAATATCGTTGTGAGAAAGGTTGTAAGGACTACAACTGCCTTCCATTTTATGGTTTTCGATGTCGCAAATTTATAGGATGCTATATTGTCTAAGATTAAAACATGCAACAATGTTTTAGACTCATGTCTGAAAATTAAAATGGTAAAAAAATTAGCATGTCTCTATTTCCACGACCAGTGGAAATTATAGTCGGCAGTAGCATCCCGCTTCTTCAAACCTTCAACCATAACATCTCGCTATGAATGCTCATCATCCTCAATCCCACTTTCGAACGTACTCTTAAATTCTTAAATATCGTAATTTATTCCTTAGCCGCACAAATCGCTATGGAATGCCCTACCGAGCTCACTATTTTCTAGTCGTCATAACTTGCAAACATTTAAGACCAACAAACATCGGTACTTCTCTTTTCTTCCTCCCTAAATTTCCTTCGCCCGCGTTGTGTACAAACATTTTAAGGGTACACACCAGCATTTATTTTATGAATATCGGGCTTGAAACCATCCCAGTCAATTTCAATTGAACGTTCCGAAAGGTAATTTCTAATCCATTGAAGAAGAGGGAAGCCATCGATCCCAAAAGCACGCATTTTCGACAAAAGAGCCTGGTACCAAACTCTGTCAAATGCTTTAGAAATATTAAGCACAGATTGATGTTCGCTTTGGTTCGACTTTTCGGTGAGACATGCCAATTACCAGTGAACCTGTTGTTACGAAAACCATACTGCCAGACATTGAGAAGTTCTCGCCATTCGAGATATTTCGTGAGTTGACGGTTTATTAGTATTTCCCTGACCTTGGAAGAAAGGAAGTAAGTTCAATGGGTCTGTATGAAGAGAGAGAAGAAGATTTGCCTTTTTTAGCGACAGGCTGGACAAATGCTGTTTTCTATCTCCTCGGAAAGGGTCTTAAAGAGTAGGATCGATGAAAAAGTTTACGCAGTGGTTTTGCTAGCGAGGAAGAAAACCCTTTCAGAGATTTACCATCTGGATCAGTGGATTCGGGTATATGAAGAATTTTATGTGCTTTTGCTTCTACACAAGTGCGAAGGTAGATTCGTCCCATTGAAAACTCGCCGGTCTCAAGTGTAGGCGGACGACCGCAAAGTGTTCAGCAAGCTTATAGGTGTTGTCCAAGGAACATGAGGCATAATTTCTAATATATTTGATGAATGATCAACAATTTTTAATACCTTTGCGACATTGTAGCACTTTTTGCTACATACAGAAAAACATTGCAGTCATTCCAGGCTCGTTTGAACTTTTTTCGGTTTTCCTACAGCTCAAGTCGTACCACGCCTTTTCTTTTGGGTTGATACTCTTCGTCCGATGAGGGATAAGGCATCTCATTCTTAAGAGAATAGTGCCTGTGATCATATTGGCAGCGGCATCCACGTTGTTATCGAGGAAACATAACGCTCAGTTAAGATAAGTAAAGAAGGTGTTAAGTCCGTTCCAATTGATATTCTTCTCATATTGCCCTACGGTTCTTTTAAAAATCTTTTTTTTTTACTATAACTGTGTGGTCGGCGTACGATAGCTGATATGTCACAATGATCCGACGCGCTTAGGGGGATTAGAACATCAACGTTGTACTTATCAGGGAGAGAAGTTAGAAAAAGGTCCAGGGTGTTGGCGGTATGACTATCAACGTCTGGTGGTCATTTACAAAGCTGGGTCAATTTATTTTTATCCACAGCGAAGATCTCATCACACCGTCCTTCGGGTATTGTCTGTAAAGAATATGGAAATCGCCCGACGATTTCAGTAAGAGGATACAGGGATACAATTCTGTGTATGGAGTCAGGCCACGCACCAAAATCGTTAAAAGTCGAATTGTTGTCCAGTTTGGGGTTTCTGTAGATAAAGCAAGAGTGGATAATTTACTTTAGGAGATGGAATTTTTACCACGAGAAGTTGGAACATTCCGGGTTGGAACATGGAACGCACTGTGGTTGGGTTGGGTTAGTTAGATTACTTCGCATGGGACCGCGGTGAGAAAAGAATAATGGCATTAGCTCGTAGGCAGGTTCAGATCATAGTGATCTGAGAGGTATGTGTGGAGATCTACTTACTAGTGTTTCACTAAGTGCCAAAACTACGGGTCTGTACTTACAGATGTGGACGTACCTAGAAAAGTGATTACTTTTTTGCCAACCTATATTAGCTACGTACATTCTGAATTTTCTAGTCAGAATTGCAAGCAAATCGAAAAAAAAAAACACAAATACCGGCGATGCCAAGCAACACTGCAAAGTTCGAACTTTAACTTTAGCTCACTGAATCAAATTGATGTAGATGTCATGTCTTTATAACAATATGGCACAATGCACCATCAAAATTCACGCTCACAATCGGCTATCCATCGGTTGTTACATACACTCAGCCTATGCTCGTGCCTTATGATAAATACAGAAAGAGCAGTGGCTGTGGATAGTGTCTTAGACCTTTGTGCGTTTAATGACGAATTGTGTTTAAACGCCCATTGCATTAATAACACTGAATGGCAACTCGGGTGTAGCTTGACATCGACAGTAAACATGTGAATCGAACAATGTTTATCCATTCGAGGAAATTTGTTCACTTGCATTGAGAACAACATTGGGTAAAGGGCGGATCCCTGCGGTACACCTAATCTTAACTCAAGTAAAAAGATAAACCGATATTATGCAAAAGCTTGCTACAGAGTATGAGATCATCTACGGTGTCAAACGCTTTGGAAAAATTAAGCAATATAAAGTACAATGATCTTTGACCACAGCTTTTCGAATGTCACCAACAACAAGTAACAAAGCAGTTTTGCTTTTGTGTGGAACTTGAAAGATTATTGCTGAATTGCATTTGTTTGAGTAATATTTATTCAATGACTTTCGAAAGAAACGGTAAGATGGATACGGTTTCGAAGCCATATTTTTTTTTTTTCTGTTTAATGAGATAGGGTATTTGAAAACTATAAGTATGCTGTTAAACATGCAGGTGGGATAGTTCAAAATTCATAGTAAAATAAGTTTTAGGAACTTAGGGCTAATATCATCTAATCCTGTTGCATACGTGTACCCTTGTTAGATTAATGAATTCAAAGTTTTGCGAATTGTCATCAACTTTGACCATTTCTTGCCAAGGCAGTTCTAACTCAGCATTTGATGATGACGTCGCATTAGAAACAAAATTCTTGGTAAGTATATTGTATTCAATATCAGCAGGTATCTTCAACTGTTGTTATTTTCATAGGACATGGAAAATTTTCATAATAATGTTGTTTATCATTATGTATGCGCGAGACAATTAAATGTTTTTACGGTCCATCAGTCCATCATCCAAGACCTATTTTATTCTGAAGAAAAACGTTATCATTCGTTATTTCGAGCGCAAAATTCTGCTAGTGACATTAGGTTTCATATGCATTGATGGGATTTGGAGAAGTAGGTGTAACGAAGAACAAAGTGTACATTAGTCACCTAAGAGACTGTAGAACGAATGTACTTCAATGCTTCAGCCCGAAGACCTATCGGTTCTAATGCGTTAGAAAAACACAATAGAAAGAGATCTCGACTTAGGTAGCACGCACAAGTGGAAGTGGACTCCAACCAACTTGGTGGGCATTACTTGTGACAGGAGGTCAGAGACCGCGGCTTATTGGTTGAATGTAAGTACAATACTATAAGTGTGCAAAAATAACTTTTTCGTTTCAATGGTTAAATTTTCTCAAGACATCATACAACTTTCATCAGTCATATTGACGGATGCCAGAAGCACAATGAGCATTCACTTTAATTCATCTTATCTAAAACTGACAACAGTTGTCTGTCTTTCTGTGATTGATTATTTTGAATGTCTATTACGTTTGTTTTCCAAATATAAGTATTGGAAAACATTTCCACAAAAGCGATTTAAGTCCCATCCCTTGCTGAAGGTTTACAACAACTTACTACCCCATCTACATACATATGTACGAATACAAAATGAATTCCAAAGTCTTAAATCTACTTTTACATCGGTCGACATGGTAACGCACATAAAATAAGCCAACCAAAAAAGAAGTAACAATTTTATCTACATCTGTTTCTAAATGGCAGCAAATCCTCATTTGTAAGAATGCTGTGCCAGTGATTTAAAAGTATTGCTTAAATCTGCTTTTGAAAAATGTGACAGCTGGAGAAAGCAACCATTCCAAGTAATTTAATTTCGAATTCCCATTCTTAAGGTAATACTCAGTGTTTACACGAACAATGTTATGTGTAATACAAATATCAGTAATCATAACAGAGGGCGTGAAATAAGTCGAAACGAAATGGCAAGGACGATGAATGTGCAGAGTGGTTTGAGTGGGTTACGCAAACAAGGATACATTGTTGTTTGTTTGTGAGTCCTGAAGTGGTGAACGTGAACTGCATTTTCATTTATTTGTTATTAGCTATTTTGCTGTCTTATTTTAATTATTTTTATTTTTATTTTTTCCAATTATAAGGGCTTATGCACGAGAACGTATGCATGACGTATGTACCTACATAAATATGTTTTGACACTGATTTTCTTTCCACTTACTCGCATAAAAGGACACCGTCAGAACAGAAATGCTCAAAGGAGGCAAATGTAATATTCGAAGCAAATTTTTAGATATCAGCAAGAGAAAAGAAATTTTCCATTTCCTTATTCGTTGAAGGTGTGTGTACTTTCCTTTGAGTTGGAATTTTCTCAGAGTTATACACCTAATATGAGGCATGTGAGTGCAGTTAAATTATTAGGGTTTTACTTGCCATTAAATGAGATGGTTTCACTGATGGATTTACCTTTCTGAACGGGAGAGCACTTGGCTTCATTTGCATTCGACTCGGATAGAAGTTGTCATTGCAAAATTGAATTCAGCTCTACTCGTATAAAAAGCTAACGACTTTCAGTAATTTGGATTGGAATTAATTTTCGCTGACAGTTGTGCCGGATATTTCCAGATGAAACGTAAGTTATTATCTTATTGCTTGCTGAAATGTTTTAGACAGTTGGAAGTTGATATTTTGTCATGGTTATGGCATTTATATAGTTGAAAATTCGAGTAAATCGGATCCACAGAGTCGTATATTTGAAGACTATATTACGCTAGGTTAGAGTGATCCTTGTTTTAGACATATTTTAAGTTCATTGTGATGACGTGGAAAACTGATGCCGCAGATTTTCTTGAAATCAGTGAAATTTCTTGAAAGATTTTTCAGATTCGATAATTTTTAAAGAACAAAGATCTTTTAGATTTCTGAAGCAATTGCCTAGGAATTGCATTCTGATGTGTATTCAGGTAGAACAATGGCGAAGGAATCGTTGAATGAAAACATAATCGTTGCTTTACTCTTCTCACGATTCGGTGTCCTGTGATTAAGTTAACATGAATTTGTTGATGTCTCCTCTCCTGATTATGCTCAGTTCTCTTTTTTGATAAAGATCGAGTGTGTGTGGCCCATAGTTTTGAATCCTCTCTCGTTGCCACTTCGTCGTTTTCTAAGCTCAACTTTGTGTCAGTTAAAATAACACTTACTCGTAGATGCTTGGATGTTATGTGTTGTTACATTCTTCCGGCCAAACCTATCGAATTCTATCAACTTGCTATTGATGCAATTTGAGCGACTTATCGGACTCGATTGATGATAGCAATATTTTTGGCGATTTTAATCTGCCTCAGCTAAATGAATACCTATCTTTTTCATTGCTTCTAATCCTATTTCTACTAAAGTATGTCTCCTCTTTGGTTACCAGACATTAATCTATGTCAAGTTAGTGACGTTTCCAACTATAAAGAAAGACCATTGGACCTTATCTTCAAAACTGATCGGATCAACTTTTTAGTAACGTGTTGTCCGCTAACTCTTTCAACTACTGATAATGTTCATCTTCTTTATCTTCTTTCACTTTTCCACTTTTTTCTCTTCCAGTCGCCTCCCCCAGCAATTTTCTCTTCGTATAATTTTCATAAAGCTAATTTTCGTAAACTCAATACATATCTTACCACGGCTTTCTTTCGAGTTTACCAATGTATCTCTGGTCGCTGCATTCTCCATTTTTATAATATTATGTCTTATTTTCGCTATAAAACATCTTCCACATCCTCTCCATAGTACAATCATATACACCGGCTCTTTAGGAAACAAAAGAAATAAGTTATGGGCGGTATTCCTTCGCACCCACTCTTTTCCGACCATTTTAACGATCTAGGTTCTTCTTTTCATCGAACTCTGCGAATTTCTATCAATTTCTACAATGCTTATAAATAGTTGACTCCAAGTTCGTTTAACAATTTGTCAATCGTAAGCGGGTAAGTCCGAAGGTTGTCCTCGCTCCTTGCTCAATAATTTTCCAACAACTCCTTCGTACCCTATCACTCTTCCTTCAATGTGCTATCAAATTTCTTCGTTGGTACCTTTCTTACTCAAATCTTCGACCATGCTGTTATTGAGGAAATGTTACAAAAACTTAAACATGAATTTCTACTCGACCCAGATGGTCTGCCCGCCGTTTTTCTTAAAAAAATGCTCTTCCAATCTGTCTCTTCACCTTTCTTACCAATTTCGTCTATCCATTATAACACGTGGGCTGAAAACTCAGCGCCGTTTTATAGTAAAACACAAAATTTTTGCAAAATTCAACTTTATTTATCGATATAGTTGCCTTCGAGGGCGATACACTGATTGAGACGATTTTTCAGTCTTTCGATACCAGTTTTGTAGTACGACTTCGGTTTAGCCTCAAAATAGGCCTCTGTTTCGGCGATTTCTTCTTCATCGGTCTTAAATCTCTTTCCGGTGAGCATTCTTTTGAGGTCTGCGAACAGAAAATAGTCGCTGGGGGTCAAATCTGGAGAATAAGGTGGGTGGGGACGCAATTCTTTGCCGAATTCATTCAAGTTTGCTATCGTTTTCATCGACTTGTGACACAGTGCATTATCTTGATGAAACAGCACTTTCTTTTTCTTTAAATACGGCGATTTCGTCCCTTAAACGCTCCAACAACGCAATGTAATAGTCTCTGTTGATAGTCTGCCCCTTTTGGAGATAGTCGATGAAAATTATTCCATGTGTACCCCAAAATACGGATGCCATAATCTTGCCATCCGATTGTTGAATTTTGGGTCATTTTGAACGAAGTCCGTCGCCTGCTTCCCACTCAGCTGACTGCCGACTTCACTCTGGTGTGAAGTGATGGAGCCAAGTTTTATCCATTGTCACATACCGACGCAAAAATTAGGCTTTATTGCGGTTAAACAGCTTTAAACACTCCTCTGACTCATCAAAACGTTGTTGTTTTTGTTCGACTGTGTATGAGAGGACATGAGCTTTCGCATGTCCAAATATTCGTGTATGATACAATATATCCAACACGCTCTTTTGATATCTTCAGAGCCTCAGCTATCTCGATCAACTTTACGGTCATTCGTAATCATTTTGTGGATTTTTTTGATGTTTTCATCTGAAACAGCCTCTTTTGGACGTCCACTGCGTGGATCATCTTCGGTGCTTGTATGACCACTTTTAAGTTTTTCAATCCACTTGCGAATGGTTCGTTCGGCTGGTGCAGAGTCTGAATAATACTTATCAAGCCATTTCTTTGCATCGGCTGCTTTTGAATTGCTTTGAATCCATTTTTTTTCCACAATAGAAAAGTTGCTTCACTCACAACGCTATATCTCGAGAACTAATCATCCGACAGCTGTAAAATTTATACACGTATCTTTTGAAGGTTGGCACTAAATGAATGGTATGGATTTAATTCAAGTAGTGCCCTCTCTTAAAAATGGAACGGACTTTTCAGTCCATGTATTATGTCCTTTATTTTCCCAAATTTGGAAGACCTGTTTCATAGTTCAAATACACACAAAGGGATCTAAGAATGAAGTTACCAATTATCGTAGCATTGCTAAACTCCCTTGTGTACCCAAACTCTGTGAAAGCATTTTATACGAAGACTTAAGCTTCAAATTCAAATTTTTTGTTTCGCCCAGACAACAAAGATTTTTAAAAGGCAGATCAACTACTACAAATCTAATCGTCTTCTTCTCTTGCAGCCTGAGAGGATGACAAAGAAGTTGATCGTAACAGATTTCACTTAAGCTTTTGATCTCATCAATTGATCCTTTTCAAATTGTCTGCCCTTGGCTTTGAACCCCTTTTGCTAAAATGGATTTCTTCTTAACTGGTAAACCGATATTATAGTTTTGTGGCTTAGATCCACCTTCCATGTTTCTTTCATGGCCTCATCTGTGGTTCCACAAGGCAGACTTGGTTCAATCTTTTCAAGGCCTTAGCATATTTTTCGACTGTGGGCTTCATTATCGTTTGCATATCGATAAGATGATCCTCAAAGCCAACTCATCACTTGGCTTTATTAAACCATGGTCAAATGAATTTTCCAACCCGTACGTAACCAAAGCTCTATTTTTTCTTTGTACGCCCCATGCTTGAGTATGCCTGACAAACATGTTTCGAGTTCATGTTTCGTGGATTGAGGGTCTTCAACGTCAATTCCTCCGATTTGCTTTCGTGGTCTGCTCTGAAATGACAATTTAGTCTAACCTCCCTATCAGGACCTTATGGCGGCGGTCTTTTCTCCAAAGGAGAAAGTGAATGCTGGGAGCTTTTTTCGAGGCCGTGTATACGGTGAATAATCCGGTTCTCCGTAATCATTGTCAACAGGGCCTAGTAAATCACTATTATCTGCTCATCGAACTTCAAAATTCGCTACCCGAGAATCACAATTTCACCGTATTCAGTGAAGAAAACGCTACAAGCGTTAGTTAAGGTGGGTTGAGAAAAATAATATAATTCCGAAAGATCAGTTTGGTTTTAGAGCGAGGCATGACACTTCATGCTGCGTCAAAGCTGGTCTCCGACATACAATGGAAAAAATGCAAGAACCGATGTACGGGTGCCTGCTTCGTTGACTTGGAAAAGCTCTTCAACACCGGATGGTTAGAGGGGCTGTTCTATAAGCTTACCATGATGGGAATGCCGAAACCTTTGTTATATATGATATAGTCATTGTTAAATGTGGTAACGTAATTTCGAGCAAGGTCTTTGACATTAAAAACGGCTTACAACAGGGGCTGTGACTTCTCCGATACTGTTTTATATTTACACAAATGATCTAGTACGCCGACGATTTAGTGGCGTACAGATCAGGTCCAAAAATAGAAGTCATCAATACTCTTCTGCAGCGTGACTTTAATTATATTAGGGCATATTGCGATGACTGAAAATTGAAAATCAATTTTCAAAAGTCGGAAGCAATCTTGTTTAGAATTCCATTGAGATGGGCTTCTACGGATACCAGATATAACTGGCGAAATTTGGGCATCATTAGACAGCAAGGACTGCCATTAGCGGTAAGAAGCGCAGTGAGATACCTTGGCATCTGGCTCGATAAGTATTTGTATTGTATTTTGGCAAATAAGTAGACGTTTGTCTTGCTGAAGGAAGGTCTTAGCTCTGATATGGAGGCTGTTTCACTGCAGTCAACTTATTTCTAAAGTGTCAGTGATGGTCATATGCTATGTGGCCCTTATCAGGCCAGTCATCGCATATGGTTGTCCTCTTTGGTTCAATGTAGCGCCGTGTCAGATGGAAAGGTATCGGGTGTTTGAAAGGCAGTGTCTTAGGACCAGTCTAGGCTTGCATAGATACCAGAATCAACGTACAAAAAATACTATCCCAACAAAGTTCTTTACGAAGGGGCTTGTCTGAATAGGATTGACAATTTCCTGATTAAGGTGTTTCAAAGATACGTTGCAAGGGCAACGACAAACGATAATAGTCTGATCTTTGGGGCTTATTAACCCAATGAAAATGAACAGCGAGAGGTCTATTTTATCGAGCTTTATTCATCCAGAGGCATTTTTCTTTATTGATGCTAAAGTGTTAGTGCAAAGCAGGGATGGTATCCCGGTAATATACTCCTCCGTTTTAGTCCCGCGATTGCGGGCAGGGATCGGATCGATGTCGGGAAATAGTGCACAGAATTCTGCTGGCTTCAGGAAGGTGGTGGCTTCCTAGGTCGGTACGTTACTATCCTAACATACTGCTCCTAGTTGTTAGTTAGGTTAAGGATAGTAAGGAGGATATCGTGGAAAAGACGCATTCGTAATTCGTGACCGATGCTTTATGTCATTGCGTAATGCTTCTTTGGGCTAAGAAGGTAATTGACTAGCATAGCTCCCTCTTGAATAACAAAAGTGACCCTATATAAGACCTTAAAAATCGCAGTCCTGCTCTATGGCACAGGGGCACGGACTTTATCAGAAATCCCGTCCGCATAGACGGTGAGTGGAGTAGGGGATACAACAACAAACTTTACGGGCTGTACAGCGACATCGACTTAGCCAGAAGAGTGAAGATTCAATGACTGAGAGGGCTGGGTTATGTAGAACAGATGAACATCAATTATCCGATCCGAAATGTCTTCGAATTTGTTCACAAGGGCAAGAGCAGTAGAGGAAGACCGCAACTTAGATGGCGCACTCAATTGGAAGGAGACTTCAGCCAACTTAGCATGCGAGACTGAAGGCAGCTAACTAAAGATCCAGCTGGCTGGAGACGCCTGTGGGTTAAGGCCTAGGTGCACACCGAACTATAGCGCCACCACATAGTAACTATAACTTGCAAATATATAAAACCAATGCATATCGGTACCTCTCTTTTCTTCCTCTCTAAGTTTCTTTTGTCCGCGCTATGTGCAAACATCTTAAGGGTACATTAAATCCCCTGTGCGCGCGGTAAATACTTACCTTAAGTAAGTAAGTAAGTAAGTAAGTAAAGCCTAAAGTGCTTAATGCGAGCCAGTTAGCTAAATTAAGTAAATGACTTTGTAACTTAGACTTAGCATTTCTGTTTAGCAAGGAAGTTAACTTGGATAGTAGAAATACAAATGAACTAAAAATTAAAAAAAAGCTATTGGGTTGTTGCATGTGGTGTGCTTAAAGAAAAGTAACAGACTCTTGCTGAAACCTAAATCCTGAACATTAATCAGCTTCAATGGATCTTTAAGAGATGTACACTGTAGATGATACCACAAAAGTGGTTCGTCATATGTCGCTGGAAACATTGACAGAAATAATGCAACAGGAGTTAACAAATGCCGTCAAGTGGTGCCATAACAATACATAAAATCGTCATCAAGGTAAAAATAAATAAAATGGTGCATATTAGAAGTCCACATCACAAAGTAACTCTATAACAGATACGCCTTAAAAATAATGGGTGTGCTTCTACAACAAATCAGCTAGGAGAGATCATTGGTAGCCATTTTATTTGGAATAAACACCTCGATAAAATTAGATCAGACCTAAAGATGGCCCTACAAGGTGTACCGGTAAACATTTTATTCAAAACATTTTTCCCATCTTTCTGGCAATTTATGGATTTCACGCCAATAAAACTGTTCGTCTTTTGAAGCAAATCAAAAAGTAACACAATTTTCGACTTCCTCGTAGGATTCGAAGTGCATCGATGAAAACAAATGTAGTCCTAAAGAGCCAAGTCTGGTGAATACGGCAGGTGGAGAAGCAGCTACCAGCCAAGTGCTTTGGTTGTATCCTGAACCAGTTTTGCTTTGTGTGCAGGTGCATTGTCATGAAACAAATTGATTGTTTCATGATGACCAAATGATCAAATTGATCATTTTTTGTCGGTAGCGATCTGTGTTAATGATTTCATCAGGTTTTCGGACCTCGTGGTACACCACACCAGACACACAGAATTGTCTTCTTGCTGAATCGATCCGGTTTTGCAGTCGAAGTTGATGGTTGTCCCGGATTAACCCATGATTTTTTCCGTTTAGGATTCTGAAAATAAATCCATTTTTCATCGCCAGTAACAATTCGATGCAAAACGGATTTTTATTGTGTCTTTGAAGCAAAATTTCACAAGTGGTGTTTCGGTTTTCCATCTGTCTTTCTTTCAATTCAGGTGACACACACTTATTTTCCAGACTTTTGGATCTTTCCCGCTTTTAAATGGTCAGAAATTGTTTGTTGTGCAACATTTAACATGTTCTGCCATCCAATATTATTTGCAATTCGGCGTCCTCAGATTTTTTTGGTGGTCTTCCACGTTCTTCATTTCTCATATCAAAATCGTTATCTCTGAACCATTGAAACCATCTTTTGCATGTTGCATGATCACTATTTGCCTTGACAAGCATTCGATGCGACTCTGCAGCTCTTTTCTTCAAATGAAAACAAAAAAAAAATATTTTCATTATTTTCTGTTACAAAATTCGACATTTTTAACACAATGAAAAAATATGGTGTTATATGTTCAATGGCTTGAGGTATACTAAATATGTTTGATAGGTGTCATAGCAACCAAACCTATCGATACATTTGTATCTTGACGCTCATTTCATACCGGTACACCTGGTACTTTCTCTCGAACATCTACGACATACTAGGTGGAGTGAAAAGTAACCTCCTTGACCGTCAGACTGCGCTGCTACTGCAAAAAGGGTTATGGTGCCTTGAAGTTCGTCCATATTTAGGCAAACATGTCAAATTTCAGTGCGATACTCTCTTTAGTTTTGTTTTGACAGCTGATTGTTGTTGACGTGTTTTGGCATGTTGATTATGTACAAAAACGATTTTCGTTCTCTCATAAAACATTATTTTTTGAGATACAAAACGGCGAAGGAAACAAAAGAAAAGTTGGATAAATATTATGGAGCTAATGCTCCGTCAGATTACAGCGTCAAATATTGGTTTCGAGAGTTTCATGGTGGCCGCAACTCCATTACCGATCAAGTCCGTAGCGGCAGGCCCTTTGATTCGGTTACAGAGGACAATGTCAAAAAAATACATGAAATGGTGTTGGCTGACCGGAAAGTGAAGGTTCACGAGTCAGCAGATACCACAAGGATTAGTACTGAGCGCAAACGCCATATTTTGGGCAATATTCTGCACATGAAAAAGTTATCCTGCCGCTGGGTGCCGCGCATACTCACTTCTGAACAAAAACACAAACGCGAGAGCACTTCGAAAAAGTGTTTGGACTTGCTGATGCGGAATCGGGCGGACTTTTGGCGTCGATTGTTAACTGTTGAACACCAGAGAAGAGAATGAGTGCGCGGCAATGGACTGAAGCCGGCACGAGTGCTCCAAAGAGGCCGAGGGAGGCTCAATGGGTCGGAAAGGTTATGGCGTCGATTTTCTGGGATTGTCATGGCATAGTCTTTGTGGACTACCTCGAAAAAGGAAAAACCATCATCAGCGAGTATTACTGTGCATTATTGGAGCGATTGAAGGCCGAAATCGTTGCAAAACGGCCTCACATGAGGCGAAAAATAAATTTGTTTTTGCAAGACAATGTACCGGCGCACAAGAGCATCGGAACCATGGCTAAAATCAATGACTTACGGCCCTTATTGCTCTCGCACCCACCGTATTCGCCCGATTTGGCTCCCTCGGATTATTATCTCTTCCCAAACCTCAAAAGATGGCTCATCAATAAAAAATTCAGCTCACGCGAGGAAATCATCGACGCCACGGAGTAGTATTTTGCAGACCTTCCGGAAAATTACTTTTCGGACGAGATTAAGAAGTTGGAAAATCGCTAGAATAAGTGTATCAAACTAAAAGGGGACTATATTGAATAAAATAATAAAAAAATTGATTTTTCATTCCCAAGGAGGTTACTTTTCACCCCACCTAGTAATACCACATCGCAAATGTTTATTATGCGAATATGAGCGAATCTAAAACAAAGTATGGTAGTCTTAAAGATTCAAAAAGTGCAAACTATTACTGCGTTGAAGCTGGTAAACTATAAAACTTTCTTCGACGAAAGATGTTTCAATCTAATGCTAGTCCACCACATCTACAAGATTACGTTAATTCTTGAGTATTATGATGACATCCGTTTTAAAAGGCCAATAGACCATGAGACTAATACTAGAAGACGTGCTCAGGGTTTGTTGCAAATTCCTCAAAACTATATCAACTACGGTAAAAGGAAACTGAAATATAGGTAACCTACAACTTTTAATAAATAATCTTCAATTTTAAGAAATATAACAAATTTTAAATACAGAAAAAAAAATATAGAGACTTCCTTTTAAATTCTTTTTAAATTTCTTATAAATGCAATTAAATAACTAAAATCAAATGTCAAAACTTGTTCTCTGTAATAATACAACGTATAGAAAACAAATATTGATATATAGCCTTCTGCAGAAAAGCCATTAGGGCTTCGCGGAAAGCTGAAAGATTTTTAAGTTATACGAGAAATAAACTTAAGTTTAAACTGTTATCTATACCTATACCTTCAAAACATCTTTCACATCGATAAATTGTTGGAGCAGAATTACAGTATTGGATAAGTCTTTCACATTTTTGTCCCCATTTGTAAGAAGGATACATTGCTTTGTTGTCTTTTCAGAAAGCGAATTTAATATTTAATAGCTTACGTATGGGTTTTATTTTCAGACGCTTTTATCTTAAATCTAGCAATTACGTAGTATTGATTTTCAATACTATACATTCTCGTACAATAAATACTCTTACATTTCACTGTTCAAGCATTGGATTTTTCGAAATCAATTTATTTTACTGATATCTAGCAAGGACTGGTGCTATGTTCAATCTTATAAATTATCAATGTTCTTTTTGTTTCCGCACATTTATCCCAGTTTTATGAAAAAAAAAAAAAAAAAAAAAAAATGTATAAACAATTCTACGGAACCACATTGACATCTTTGGTAGCACCGCTACTTATCACCTCTCAAAAAAGCAGCACAAATGATGGAGAAATATGAAAACGATTTCTCTCCATTGTTTCGCTTACATGGATGTACGAGTATTGCCGAAGCCATTAATATCGGTCTCTGAAGGATATCTGGATAACAGGTTTAAGCCCATACCCACAGCGTATATTTCCCTCCGCGTAAATGTGAAAAGCCGTTCATCAATCAAGGATCTGTCCAAGAGAAAAACAATCACCCCTACTTTAAGCATCTAAGCTTGAGGGTGGAACAGTAAAAATAAAAATAAAAGAAAACTAAGACGAAGAAAATGTATCTTCAAATGGGGGTCGCAGAATAGAAAATGGAAGCACTTTAATTTTCATTTAATCCTTTCTAATTATGTGCCGAAGTTGAAGTAAGACTAAGCTTTAGAATGACTTATTGACTTTTGTCTTGGTTGCTTTTTGCTGATATTTTTAATGGTTTCCAGGAATAATGATGATGAGGACCTAAGTGATATACCATATACAAAATTAGTATGGTGTTGGAAAACAAGTTGAGTAATTTATATATAAGCCCCAATTAGCTAGAACAGATCTACACCAAATCAGGAATAATCCCACAAATACGAGTATATGACAGAGATTACGAAATATATGAAATATCTACGGACATTTAAATATATTCGCGTGCCACAAGTCCTGCTTTTCTGAAGTACTAAATCTTTATTATGTTCCACTGCTCCCATGGACTACAAGTATGTACCGCAGAAAAAAACGTAATAAAACGAAATGTTTCACTCACCTGTAGTAATTGAGGATTTGTGTAAAAACACCCGGATGTCTGTCAAAGAAGTATTCGTTAAGCACTGGATCGTAATTGGCCAAAGCCTCTGTTAGTCTAGAGAGTCGGGTGGCAGGAATTTTCTTGAGTGTTGCTTTGTACGTTTCATATCTGGAAAACAAAAGAAAAAATCTTTATATGGTATTGTACAATGGAAAATGAGAAATAAAAAAAATTAATTTAATGATGTAAAGCTACATTAATTGCATAATTGAGGTGTCTAAATAATGTGTGCACTTAGATTTGGTGCTTTTAAGAGGCCTTAATTGGCATTATTATGATCTTTATTAGCTCGAAGCGAATCTGAAAAGGATACTGCATATGATTATGTTTGAACGTTAACTTTTACGGTGAAAGTAATATATGGGATTGTTAGCAAGAAGTATTCTGTATTCGTTTCAGTGTGGATGCTTATATGAAGAAAAAGGCAAAATAGAGAGAAAAATGAAAACGATTACGGTGAGGACTCAGAAATGTAGTGAGAAAACCACTCTCTGTACGACGATCCGACGAAAAACGATTTATGGTAGTACTAAGAAAGTCATTCCCTTGCTGAGCTCTTCTTAATGCGAAGAATTAAAATTTAATTACGACGGGTTACGTCTAGTATAAACTAACGTTGTTTTAAAGAAAAAAAGGAGTGCAATTTGTAAGGTTATTTTCAAAATTTTGAGGCCTTGTGCAAAATGTATGCGAACTGCTTTTTTTTTTAAATTATTGCGCGCTCAAGGGGTTAAGGTGCCCTAAAATGTTTGCACACAGCGCGAGCGAAGAAATGTTAGGGAGTAAGGAAAGAGAGGTTACGCTGTAAATTGTTCTTGAGTGTTTGAATGTTATAATGGTTACGAAATGAAGAGCTCGTTAGCGCATTCTATAAGCAAGATATACGGCTTAAAAAGAATCACGATGTTTCAATGTACGTCGGAAAGTGGTCGCGAGGGTGAACTGATGAGTATTCATAGCGAATCGGGTGTTGCAGTTAAAGGTTTGAAGGTTAGGATTGCTATTGGCAATTTCAATGGAGCTGAATTTGAATCCTATCTAGCAGGGGCAGAGATGTTTTAAGAGTAACTGACTCCAATTTTAGTCGAATGAATGCCTTATATTCTGAGGCCAGATCAGAGGGACCGAAATATTTCTTACATCGCTTGAGGAAATTTAGATTTTTCACAATTTTGACGTCGAATATGTGCCCATTCCAACATAAGTTGTCATCGAGTCTTCGAGAATGGAAAGTTTTCCGTTTCTGGCGATGTAACAGGCATTCATTGATAATGGCTGGGTATTTAAGTTTAGCTTTAATGATAGCAGACACCACTGAGTTTTGGAAGCATTAAATTCCACTCTGTTGATGGTTCCCTATTTGGTGATGCTGTTATTATCGGATTTTAATGAACTTAACATACGTTGCCGTTCCCGTTCTATGTTAGTCCGGGAACGAATATGAAAAGCAGAGAGTACTGTCATCAGCAAAAGAATATATTGGATAAGACTGAACGGAGCCCTAGGGCACACAAACATTTATTGTGAATATCAGACTTGAAACGATCCAAGACAACTTAAATTGAACTTTCGGAAAGCTTATTTCTTATCTATTGAGATAGAAATTCATTGATCAAAAACGCCCCCATTTTCGGCAAAAGATCTTGATGCCAAACTCTGTCAAATGACTTAGAAATATCAAGTGAAACTACCTTGCTTTCACTAGATTGGTGTAGGTTTTAGTTCCACTTTTCGGTTAGACATGCTATCAAATCACTGGTAGACCTGTTGCTACGAAAACCGTACTGCTGGTTATTGAGAGGTTTCCGAGTTTAAAGATATTTCATGAGCTGACGGTTTATCAGCACTTCCATGACCAAAGAAAGAAGAAAAGTTAGTAAGAGAAGAAGATTCTGTTACCCATCTGCTCGGAAGAAGTCCTTAAAATTAGGATTAATGAAAAGCATACGCAGTGGTCTTACCAGCATAAACGAACAACTTTTTAGAAGAAGGGGAGATATATCATCTGGACAAGCTGATTGGTGTATGTTAAAACCATAAAGTACTCTTGCCAGTACACGACGCAAAGTAAGCAGCAAACAGATTGGCTTTGTTGAAAAAGCTGACAGATGGAATGTCATTGTAAAAGAGAATGAGCCAGAATTTCTAGTGTTTTTGACGAACGACCAAAAATGTTTACTACCTTTGGCACATGGCAGCATATTTGTCCAGGTTTTCGGTGGTATTGAAATCTCACGCGTTTAAGAAAGACGTTGCAGTCATTCCTGAATCATTTGAACTTTGCGGTTTTCCTCAGTCGTTTTGGTGTTGTAGGACAGAAAAAAAAATTTCTTCAACCTTATCAACCTCTTTGGAGCTCGAGTCGTACCATGCCTTTTCTTTTGGTTTGATACTCTTCATCCGATAAGAGATATAAAAAACTCGTTATCGAGGAAACATTACGACCAGTTAAAATTCCTAAAGAAGCTGTTAAGTCCGCTCTAATTTGATTTTTCGTATTGTCAAACGGTTAAAAACAACTTCAGGTTCTTGGCTGTTTGACTGTCAAGGTCTGGTATTCGCGTGAACTTATTTACAAGCTAAGTCAAGTTGTTTTCCGCAGCGAAGATCTTCACAATTTCTGTCCAGAATATCAAAGCCACACAGAATTGTGTATGTTGGATTTGCCCATTATGACGAAAACGCATCAAACTCGTTAACGTTCGAATTGTTGTCCAGTTTGGGGCTTCTGTAAATAAATCAGTAGTGGTTAATGCAATTTTAACCACATGGAATTGAATTCCGGATTGGAAGGGGGATTATATTGTGGTTAAGTTTGGTAAGCTAAATCACTACGCACGTAAATTGTGAGACTGCGTTGATAGCTTCATATCAGAGTGCCAAAACAGCTGGTCTGTATCTGAGTCATAATCACAAATAAACACGAATAACGACGATACTACATAAGCAACCACGCTGCGTGGTTTCGTGTTTTACCTTTGTACAACTTTTTGAGTGGCCGGTCAACGTGTGAATTTGTCAGTGGTCGATTCGGTACTTATTATTTACAAGCGTATCAAATTTCGTTGTCCAAAATACTTAATCAATATCATTCAAATGTTTAAGTCTGCCCGAAAAGAGCTTTTTCTTTTTCTAAAATAATACCAGCGGGTGTTCCCCAAGGTAAATTTGGTTGCTAAAGTTGATTCTAACTTATTTAACTTTATTTCCAACTGTAATATAGCACGTTATGCGGGCGATTTTGCAATGTCCTACGAGTCATAGAAAAAAGAAAATTACAAATTTGCCTTAATGCCATTTTGGAATATTAAAATAAATGCTGAAAAAATTCAAGCTATGTTTTTCACGAGAAAAAGACTAAATTGCATTTTTTTTCAAATGGGAATCCTAACTTAGAGAGTTGCCGTATACTTGGGGTCAATTTTGTGAAGTACCTTGGGATTCACTTGGATCAGAAATTAACATTGTCCGTACACATCAAGCATGTTTTAAAAAGAAGTAAATATCGCAATTAAAGTAAGCTAAACAAAATAATCATTTTCAAAAGAGTTTTAGGAGCATTTTACATTTTTTACAGCTCTCATGTTTGGGAAAACAGTGCTAAAACGCATATTTAAAAATTGAAAACCGTTCAGAATAAAATTTTGGACTTCATGAGAGAGCTAGAGCTATTCCGATCGCGAGAAGGATTGAGATTTTCAATGATAATTTTATAACTAAACATCCTAACGTACTATAAATAATGATGTCATCAGAGAACCAGAATTATTGTAAATTGTTGCTTTTGTTTGTTAAAATTGTATTGGGTATATATTTTAATTCGTGCGGATTTTTTTTTTTTTTTAAATTTGAACGTATATTTAAGAAAAACATGTACAATAGTATTATTCAAAGTATTGCCGATCTGAAGCTATGACTTTTTCTCATCTTTCTGGCAATTTGTGGCAATTTGTTTTTCGGCTACTGCTCTCTTCAAACGGATTAATTGTATTCGGTAACGTTGTCCGTTGATAGTTTTACCCGGTTTTAGCAGCACACCCATCTGATCCCACCAAATACAGAACATTACCTTCGCGCCATGGATATTCGGCTTTGCCGTTGACTTGGTTTTCACATATGATTTTTTGCGCTTGGGGTTGTCGTAATGGATCCATTTTTCACCACCAGTAACAATCCGATGCAAAAATGACTTCCTTTTGTGGCGTTCCAGCTGCATTTCGGACATGCAAGACCGCCTTTCGACGTCTCTCGGCTTGAGTTCATGTGGAACCCAATTTCCTTGCTTTTAAATATATCCAGCTGCTTTTAAACGTTTTGAAATGGCTGCTTGAGTGACACCCAAAGATTTGGCAAGCTCTTCTTGTGTTTGGCAACAATCTTCATAGAGTAATGCTTCCAGTTCTTCATCTTCAAACTTTTTTGGCTGCCCAGGACGTTCATCGTCTTCGAAGCCAAAATCACCACTTTTAAATCGTGCAAACAACTTTTGGCACTTTCGCTCAGCTAGCGCATGTTCACCATAAACTTCCACCAAAATACGATGACTTTCGGCAGCAGTTTTCTTCATATTAAACTATTGAAGAAGAACTCCCCGCAAAAACACTTTTTCAGGCACAATGTTCGACATATTTGAGTGAAAAAAAATGTTTACGCTTCAAATGAATGACATATACTGAAATGACATACAATGACAGTAGCTTTCCAACGCATGTTCCAATGGAATAATACAAGTTACGCCATCTCTTAGCAAACCGAATTAAGTTATAGACCTAATATTATTTTGTTATTTATCCATTAAGTATATATTCACTATTTTACATTATTTCTTCATTTATTTATTTGTTAAATATTTGTTAAATTAGATTCAATTTAATATTTTCTCTACGATTTTGCAGAGAACATGTGTGTACTCGTATTTATCTATAGACGGGAAGACAATCTTTAGTTACTGGCTGTTTAAAAAAGTATCTTCAGAGAAGTAGGAGCCGACAATTATTATTTAGTTATAATGTCTAGTGCATTAAGCCCAGAATCAACACAGTTAAACTCGTTTGATAGTCAGTCGATTACTGGTGAATTCATATTTAAACGTCATTTTCGAGATATTGGTCTTCAAGCACAAATTTTTATTTTTTTATTTAATAATTTTCGTTAAAATTACATTTATCTTGGAAAAGTGTGCTTATGTTACCTGCAAATTCACCACCAAATTTTAACCTGAGGCTTGCAGCTTTTCACGTATAAAGTTAAATACAGTAGAAGTTCGAAAATTAGAAAAAAAAAAGTTTTGGCGAATTTTCGTTTTCAATTTCCAAGCGCTTTTATTTAAACAGAGGAGACTACTATATCCAGCTATATACTTTCGCCCAAAGGGAATAAATCTCAGTAATGTCAAAAAAGGAACGGAAAAACGTACATTACTGAGTTGTTTTTTTTTTAACTTTTTTTTTTTTTTTAAGAAAAAAAACAACTACATACATACACATGCAAGTGTACAAATTGTATTTTGCTTATGCGTGAAGAAGTCGGATTCGGTGGACTACCTTTGTCTTTTGTTTGCCGAAAGCTTTACCGCTTAATCCCACACATTTTGAAGTAATTTCTAAAGTTAAAACGCTATTCCGCTGAGTCTAAGTCCACAATCCGTTTGCAAATGTATATTAACTGCATCCTTGTGGGAAATGTGTGTTCCAAATCTATCTTCATCGGAATCAGGCTCCTGGAATCGTCCAGAATTGATTGAACATCAGCGGAAACGTTGTCAGAGTTCTAGATTTCCAGACTGCCTAATGATGTTTAACAGGTCAATTGTGTCCTGAACATGAACGTTGCGAATCAACCTAGCAAGGAGTATATTATTCATTGTTCATCAAAATCCGTCCCTAATAATGACTTAGTCAATTAAGAGTTGCAGGAGTTTGAGCGATCAATTATCTTATGCCAGCATTTCTTTAATTGTTCAGTTGTTACCTTATCCCAAGCTGATTTCAAAAAGAGGATCGCCTCTCATATTGAAATTTTCTTTAAAATCTCTGCAATTCCTTCGATAATAAGCTTTGTCTTTAGTAAAGCTTAGTCAACCATATGGCATTTCGGTCCGTGGGTGTAAAATGGGTGTCACATTTGGTGGAAGAAACATCACGAAAATGTTTCCATTGTCGTTTTGCATTTATTCATGGCTTGTTGCATTGTCGAGGAGTAGAAATGCTTTCAGAGGAAGATTATGTTAATCCATAAATTCACGAACTTGGATTCAATAAAAATGTAAACAAATTAAAAATCAAGGATTTTGAGTTCAGGCTTGAAATCTGAAATAAATCTCCGAAAAATAAATGTTGTCATCCAAGCGGATTTGGATGAGTCATACCCAAGTGGGTTTTTAAAATGTTTGAAACATCCTGGCTTAATTTTGTGTATTCCGGATGCATTGCAGCACAACACGAAAGTTATTTTTTCTTTTGGACTTTTAAGACCAGGAAAATTTTTTTCGCTGCTGCAAATAATAGTTTTTTCTGGCAGTAATCTACACCCTGACTGACTCGAACTGCAACCAACTTCAGACTGCTATAATTTCCAAACCGTTCATTACTGTGAGCTCAAATTTTGACACATGACAAATAATTGTATTATTTACAAGCCTTTTAAACGATTTGTATCTCAGTTGTGTTGAAGAATATTTATCCGCGATGGAATTCAAACGTGATAGTGTGATTGCTTTAAATTTGGCTGAAAAACCACAAGCAGCTATCGTTAGAGCCCTCCAGCACCTCAATGTGAATTGAGCGAAATCCTCGTCGAAGTGGAAGAAAAATGGCTCGTGAGCTCAACTTATCGTTGGAAGAGTCGAAACAGCGAAGGAGTTGCTACGCTAGCACGAAAGTGGTGAGTTGCCGAATTTGGTTTTTTCCGATGAGTCGCCATTTGTTATCGAGCAGTATGTCAACAAACAAAATGACTGAGTTTACTTGCCAGAGAGGTCCTTCGAAAATTTACACCTTAGAACGGGCACTAGAAAGCAAGCAGTTGATCTAAGCGCCGAAACCATACGCCGACGGCTACGGGAGATAAGTTCATATGGAAGACGACCAGCGAAAAAACCTCTCTTAACCACAAAAATGAAAAAAGGTCGCTTGACGTGTGCTAAAAAGTACGAAGATTTAACGCAGGATGATTTGCGATGTGTGATATGGTCCGACCGATGACGGTCAGCGGGTGAAAGGTTCAAAGACCAGTGTATAGTCAAAACAGTGAAATTTCCTCAAAGCCAGATGGTTTGGGGATGTTTTTATTTTTACGTTTTGGGCCCTTTGCACTTTGTTAATGGAACTATGAACGCTCAAAAGTACGGAGAAGTAGTAAGGGAGTTTTTAGTACCAGCATCATTCGTATACTGACAAGTGCATTTTTCAAGATGATTCTGCAAATTGTTATAAATCAGCTTCTAGATGTCTACTTTATAAATAATAAACAGACAAGTAACTAGAGTCTTTCAATAATTTTCAGCTCAAGACAACGTTTGATGACCTCGGACTTACCAGACTAGACTGGCCAGCTAATTCGCCTGATTTAAACCCAATCGAACACTTGTGGCATGTAATGAAACGTAAGGTGGCTGAACATAAACCAGAGAGTAAAAAAAAAGCTAAATGAAGTTCTGGAACATGTATGGAATACTGAAATTTCAAAGGGTATTACTGAACTTCAAGTAAACTAGATGCCTTCTAGAATAAAAGCGGTTATAACAGCTGCTGTAGTTAAAGATCCAAGTTAATCAAAACAACAAAACAATCGCTGCCAAAGATTTAATTAAAACTATCGCAAATTTTGATGGTAAAAACATACTAGTGAGACAGTGGTTCAATAATTTTGAAATGAATGCCGATGCCCCTACGGATTAAATCTAGAATCCATAGTTCCTGGAATCGACGTTTGTTACATGACAACATTGGATCTATGTTCCGGATATTGGCAGATTATGGTAGCAGCAGAAGACCAGATAAAGGCAGCGTTTTTCACCCATTTCGGCACTTACGTTTTTAAACGAGTACAATTCGCACTTCGCAGAATAAAAGCAGTGTTTCAACGACTGATTGATAAATTCCGGAAAAGTTTGCCCGAAATCATGTTACTAGCGTATCTCGACGACATAATCATATGCTCAGAGAGTTTTCCAAACACTTGAAGGCCCCCAAAAAAGTTTTCAATCATCTCAAAAAGTTTGGTCTCTTCTAAAGCGAGGAATATGTAAAGTACTTGGTTACATTTTGACCTCAAATGGATTCAAAATAAACCCCGAGAAAACAGCCCAGACCCAAAAACCCACAACTCGTGCATATTCAAATTTTAAATGCTCGTGGTACAGAAGATTCATTCCAAATTGCTAAACCACTCACGGATTTAACGAAGAAAAATTTAGCCTGGAGATGAGAAAATTAAGAGCAATAGTAGTAGTAGTAGTTTGATCGCCTGAATCGAGTCTTATCTACTGCACCAATATAACCAATATAACAGGAGGGTATATCTTTTGTGTTAAAAACCGATGCTAGCAGTTATGCTATCGGTACTGTATGACTCCAGGGGGAGAGAGAGTTGGAACACCTTGTTGAATACGCGAGGCATTTGTTATTATCAGTAGAACATAATTACTCGACAACGGTAAGGGAAGCACTTGATGTAGTATGGGCAGTCCAAAAGTTCTGAAGATACACTGAAGCTTCTGAAGTAAAAATCTTAACAGATAACAGATAACTAATCGCCTACCGGGAGACTTGCAAAATAGGTACTCCAATCCAAAAAGATACTACGCTGTTGCCGATACATTTTTAAGGTCACCCTGTCCAGATATATAGTAGATCATGAAAAAGAAAGCTGCGTTATAGTATGCCATATCGATGTCAATCTACCAAGATGTGGTGCGAAGGAACTCATGGAAGAACAATTATCTGATCCAGACTTAAAGACCATTCCAGAGAGATGATGAAGATGTTATTCAATGGAATAATCGAGGCTATACTCTGAATGACGAAGTTTTCTATCGCTACTGCTCCGAAGAACACTCCGAAAATGGTCAACTCGTGGTACAAAATTCCATGAAATCCTTAGTTTTGCAAAAATACCATGACGATGCGACAACTGGATACCATGAGATGTGACGTCGTCAAATATATCAAGATCTGTCTCGAGTGCCAGCGATATAACGCTACACACTTTAAGCCAGCGGGACTATCTAAACAATCTCAAGTAGTCAGAGATTTGAGGACCCTTACCTTTGACCATAGAAGTCTATGGTCAAAGTAGTTTTATGGTGGAGGACCTTAGCAGCCGTTAGATTAAATTATTTCCACTAAGAGAGAGAACTGGGGAAAATTGTTGGTATTCCTAAAAGACTTCACAGTGATAACGGAACCCAATTCATATCCCCCTTGATGCATAAACTAACATACTGTTTGGGAATATGGTAAAGCTTATCTGGGGATCTACCTAGCAGCAATGCTAAGACCATACGAGGGTGGTTCTGTTAACACTTTAAACTAGTGATTTCGATTAAGAAGAGTGGCCGACCTGCTAAGTCGACTCCAAGGAAAGTCCAAAGACGAACGATTTCACCTGTTCTTGCCACATCATCGGGACGATCCATGCAGCGGAGGCGGAGGTTGTAGCAGCCATTTTAAATTTTTAATATTTTATTATAATTTTTCCTTTTATAAGTACCAGGATTGAAAGATAGGTGGCGCTAAGAAGCCAAAATGAGTGTACCATCATTAAGAATAACCCGCCTACCAAGATTAGGTTACAATCCGTCATCCATTTAAAAAAAGCAGTATCGCTCTGTGATCCGATTCTTGTTTTTAAGTTACAAAACCTGCAAGGAAATCAAGCCCATTCTCGATAGTGTGTATGAGACCTATTCACTTTCCCACACAACCGTTCATCATTAGTTCGCAGAGTTTTGCCGTGTCCGCACGTTGGTGAAAATTCGCGAGTTGGCTGAGATAGCAGACATCTCAACAGCATTAGAAAGCTGTCTGCACGATGGTTGCTCCTTTTACTCACACCGGAGAACAAGCACAATCATGAAACCACTTCAAAAACGTGATTGGCCCTGTTTAATTAAAATTCGGAGGAGTTTCTGCATCGTTTCGTGACCGTCGATAAGACATGACCAAAAGACCAAAGAACAATCAAAGCAATGAGTTTTACCCAGTGAACGTGTTTTAAAGAAGGCGAAGACCGTACTTTCGGCCGAAAAGGTAATGACCACTGTTTTTTGAGACGCACGAGGTGTGATCCACGTTGACTATTTGGAGAAGGGAAAAATAATCACATGAGCATACTACGTCGATTTGTTGAGCCGATTCAACGCCGATTTGAAGAAAAAAACGATCACATTTGGCGAAGAAAAAAGTGTTCTTCCAGCACGATAAGGCACCGTCTCACACCTTCGAAATCGCCGCAACGAAATTGGTCGAATTGTACTACGAATTGCTCCCCTCATCCTCCGTATTCTCCGGATTTGACACCCTGCGACTTTTTTTTTGTTCCCAATGACCGCAAGGAGTATTTTTCAGGCCAACAAAAGTCGGAGGGGGTTACAACAGTCCCAGCACCGTTGGGAAAAGTGTGTCGAGTTGAATAGGGATTATATTGAAAAATAAATTGTCAAAACCTAAAAGAGCTGCATTGTCATTTTTTATCTGGGTATCCATCAAACAGCGTTCGTATGTTGTTTTACTCATATTGATATAAAACATTTGTAAGCAATCCACATTTATAAAGAAACACTTTTGAAAAAAATTAATTTAAAATGTGTTCCACTTATGTACGCGTATTTCCTCTTCGCCCACACAATGCTAAGTTAGCGTAAGCAGACAATTAACGTGGACCTATACTGGCAGCAAGAGTGTTCTCTTCTTTTGGTAGAGTGGACAAATTGAACTACACCATTGAGTGGTAGTTGGTTTGGACCTGACCTTAGCCTAATGAAGAGGTAAATTTTATGAAATTTACACTTTACATAGTCAAACCTAAGGACTTTGTGCTTAAAAAAAAATGTAAAATATTGTACTAATTTGTTTTTAATATTTTTTAAATAAAAAGTCATTAAAACTAAAAAAAACTAACTAAATTGATATATTATTTATTTATGCATTATTACTATTATTTTGCTGTTTTTTTGTTTTTTTTTGGTTTAGTCCTTGTATTCCTGTGATAATTTTTAAATACCTAAATCCTTTTTTTCTATAGCGGTTTTTCTTTACAATTTTTCCTCTAAACATACTTAGATAATAATATACAAAACACATTTAGATCAATCTACCATATCTTTGTGCAAGCTGTGATAGACAAATGTAATGTTTATCTGTAAAAAAAGAAAGAAACGAATGAAATTCCTCTTCGACTCTTTAAAAAGTCTTGCACTTCAGGATCGTTTATTTGATGTATTTGTAGTCTTACATGAAAGTCCGCAATAGTATTTCCTAGCTTGAAATCTACTGAGCGTATTACCTATTACCTTACTTTTTTTACAAAATGTTGGGTGAGAGCCAATTGCTATTTTGACATCCAGATCAGATGGTATACTGACACAAAGGCGTTTCTTATTCATCCAAAGCACTCAAACTTAACTTAACTTTTCCTCAAAGTCGGTAAAGCCGTTTACAAAAAAAAATACCATAAATCCAAATTTTGGAGAAATTATTTCAGAGATTTAATTTTTTTTTAAACTTTAATATTATTACAGATTAACTGGAAAATTGACAGAGTTTTGGGACCAGTTTAACACTGCTATCATCGCCCTGTCAAATGCCATTGGTATTTTTGACATGAAAATAAAACTCGCCCGAGACCTTCGCATACTACATATTTTAGGGTGCAGGTAAAACCAGCATAAGGCGTTTACATTTTCATATTTTCATCTGTCCTCGTTATTCAAAGTTAAATCTTGCCAATATACACAGAGTGTCCGTTTACAGATAGCCCACTCACAACATGTATCCGTTTCCCATATGAATAATTCAGGTGCTGTAAATGATTGCTAACCCAACTAAAAAGTTTGGACATTGGCACTGAATAAAAAAAAAATAAATAAAAAAAATAAAAAAAATATGTAGATGGATTGACACGATCATAAATTGGTTAAATTTAATATCCATAGGTATATTGGGTTGTACTGCTTCACCGTTCACCACCACCATCATTCGGATGATGAAATGAGAAAAAAATGTATCATAGTGCCTGACACGTCGGATTAAAAAAATACTTCCGTCAGTGCTGGGTGCTCTTTATTCATAGATTGGTTCCCCCAAAGGATTGACTGAATGTGAAAAGGGATTCCAAATGTCTAGAAGGGTCTTTTCCTTTTTATTGAGTTATTTTGACGGTACATGGTTAGAGAGCTGTTTGGCCAAATGTGTATATAAGTGATAGATTGTGGTTTTGCTGACGTGGTTGGTTTCGATTTGATGAGGAAAACAGAAAAAAAAATTCCCAAAATATACGTTGGAAATTTATCACTTAATTTAGTGAAGAAAATTATTTGAACTGCGGTATAAAAAATTCCAGGGTATTGTAGTGAATTTGAAAATAACTCCTTTTTTGGGTAAAAAACGAAGCAGAAGTCAATACATAGGAGAAAAGAAGAATTGAAGGAGTTCGAATTTTGAAAGGAATATTGTTATTATAATTTATTAAATGTAAACATGACTTCTTTTGCAATCCCAATTGTAAAGCATGGCTATTTTCTTTTCTATTCGGCCGCGCATTTTTATATTAAATTCCAACAGGTTATGGCACCAGTCCACCCGTAAAAAATAAGGGAGATTAATTCAATTAATTTATTTTAATTATGCTGTGGTGCTAATACTCAGAATACACGCCAGTAGCAAGTATGACATGAGAGGTAATTACCTCCTGGATTGCATACCATCGTTTGATCTAGTTGTCAGCAATGTTGGCTCCCACCCAACATCTGTTATAAAATTGAGGTAGAAAATGACTGAATTCAGGTTATCCAGCGACAACGAATTTACTGACTGGACAATTCTATCGTAGGTTTCCGTGCCAGACGATAGGTACATTGAGTTTAGTTAGTTTTATATGCGTTTTATTTTCTTAATCATTAAATCTTACATACTAACAAAAAATGCTTAAATGCTACCTTAAATTTACTTAACAATCTTATACTAAGTTATTGGCCCCATCCAGGCATTTTAAGCAACTCTAAATTCTTACATCTATGTCTTTTGACTTTATTTACATTTTATTTTATTTTATAATATTTATTTTCTATACTTAAAGTTAAGAAAAATATTGTTAACAAAAAACTTAGCATATGGACATTATTTTTAAATTTTTATAAAAACTTAATATCTAACTTAAAATAAACCTTAGTCTACCTAACCTACATACACAATACACACATACACACACCTAGACATTATACACAATAATATACACATATTAGTATATATCTTTGTATATACCAATTTATGTATATATTTCTTAAAGTCTAACCTAAGCCTATGTAAGCTGGCCATCGATATTTACAGTGCAAATAGACTGGTCAGCTCTGCCCCATTAATGAGGCAGGTCCGTAATTGACGGAAATGACGACGAACCATCTTCTCCATCATTTTACCGCCAGAGATGCTGGTGTTGCCGAACGACATCCCTCTTATCGCGATTCCCCTACGCCCTACTGAACCTGAGACGATCCACACTGCTGTGTGCGACGTCTCTATTGTAGTTGAGTCGCCTGTCACCAGCTGTCCAAGCGACATGGAAGATTAACGGGACCGCTGCTCTATCCTGGATCAACCCTATCTGATCCAGGTAGAGGAATGCTTCCGGCGGAACGAAGCCGACTCTGGTGTTCTGTATAAGCGAAGGCAAGCCCTAAGACAACCCCTCTCAAACAACCGAATCTTTTAAATTAAGCTTGCTCGTACATTGAACCACACGGGACATCCAAATACCAGCATGGACCTGATAAGGGCCATGTAACAGATAACCTTTACCCTCGCATCGAGTTGGCTGCTTTAAAACAGTCTCTTTGTAAGGGCAAAAGCGCCTTTAGCTCTGGCTAGAGCAGCATCTACATTTTTGTTAAAATACAGAAATTGATCTAGCCAGATCCCAAGGTATCTGACTACCTTTAGACAGGCAAGAGGCTGTCCGTGTTGTCCAATGATCGAGAACTTTCGCCAATTTTTTCTAGTATCCCTAGAGGCTCTAGACAGCGGCGTCCTAAAGAGAATGGTTTCCGACTTTTGAAAGTTGATTTTCAACTTCCAGTCATCGCAAAATCGCCTTATCTTTTCGAAGTCACGCTGCACGAAAGTATTAATGACCTCGATTCTAGGACCTGTTCTATACGCTATCGTCTGCGTACGGGGTAGTGAACCTATCAAGTCGCTTGTATAAATGTTGAATAGGATCGGCGAATTGACCGCGCCCTGCTGAAGACCATTTTTTATTTGAAATATTCCAACAAAAATCACATCACCATTTTTCACGATGAACTCTCTGTTGGTTAGCATATTGTAAAGAATGTACAAGAATGGTTTACTGATCTCCAGCCTAGATGGGTATATTGAATTTGGAATCGGGTGCTAGGTTTCGGTCTCCTTAAAGGGGAGGAATATGTCAAAAACACGCTTTAAAATTGAGACAGTGAAATTTGATAATGTTCTCCCTAAGCCCAGAACAAAACAAAAGGAAGAGAAAATTGTTCAGAACATGAAAGGTACGCTTACCAAGTGTTGTGAGCTACCGTGTCCAGCTTGGAAGCAATAGGATCGCCAATTTAAATTGTTGGCAACCATGACAACGTGATTTAACACATCAAAACGACACAAACGATAAAACTTATTTACAGAGTTCCAGCAAAACGAGCATCCGTACGAATGCCAACATACTAGGTGGAGTGAAAAGTAACCTCCTTGACCGCCACAATGCGTTGCTACTGCAAAGGAGGTTATGTGCCTTGAAGTCCGTTCATATTTAAGCAGACATGCCAAATTTCAGTGCGATACTGTCTTTAGTTTTGTTTTGACAGCTGATTGTTTTTGACGTGTTTGGCATCATGTTGATTATGTACAAAAACGTTTTTCGTTCTTTCATAAAACATTATTTTTTGAGATGCTAAACAGGAAGGAAACAAAAGAAAAGTTGGATAAATAATATTGAGCTAATGCTCCGTCAGATTACACCGTCAAATATTGGTTTCGAGAGTTTCGTGGTGGCAGCAATTCTACTACCGATCAAGTCCGCAGCGGAAGGCCCTTTGATGGGGTTACAGAGGACAATGTCGGGCGGACTTTTGGCGTCGATTGGTAACTGTTGAATACCAGAGAGCAAAATGTGTGCCCGGCAATGGACTGAAGCCGGCAAGAGTGTTCCGAAGCGGCCGAGAGATACTCGATGGATGGGAAAGGTTATGGCTTGAGTTTTCTGAGATTGTCATGGCGTACTCTTCGTGGACTTCTTCGAAAAAGGAAAAACCATCAACAGCGAGTACTACTGTGCAAAACGACCTTACATGAAGTGAAAAAAATTTTGTTTTTGCAAGACAATGCACCGGCACACAAGAGCAACGCAACCACTGCTAAGATCAACGACTTACGTCACCAATTGCTGTCGCATCCACCGTATTTATCCGATTTGGCTCCCTCGGATTATTATCTCTTCCCAAACCTCAAAAGATGGCTCATCAATAAAAAATTCAGCTCACGAGAGCAAATCATCGACGCCACCTAGGAGTATTTTGCAGACCTTCCGGAAAATTACTTTTCGGACGGGATCAAGAAGATAGAAGAATAGAAGACTATATTGAATAAAATAAAAAAAACGTTTAATTTTTTTTTTTTTTTTCATTCCCAAGGATGTTACTTTTCACCCCATCATACACACTAAAAATGTTTTTAATTCGGCGAACTGGTCCTTAATTAGAATATTAATCGCCAGGATTGAGACATCATTTTAGATACTTGCTGCGTATAGTGGCGAGCTATTTTAACAACAGGAAGTTGAGATGTACTTAATAAATAAATAAATACTTTGGTGCGACAGCCCGGTGTGGGCCAAGGCCTAGCTTCTCGCACTCATTTGTGTTTCTCATTTTGTGAATTTCTACACTCCTGAGCAGGGCCTGCTGTTAATTGACGGTTCCGAACGACTCTCCTGAGAAGCTTTTTCAAAGGAAGAATTTGACTTTCGGAGGTTTGGATCGCCCGCCAAAAGGGTGATGACGATTTTGAAAAATTTGCTGTTGTGCTGCTACAGGGATTCGAACACAGGTAGGTGACGTGACAGTAGGTGAGTCAACTACCACGCTATCGTCACCACTTGTACTTAATACAGATGAAGGTAAAGAATGCTACAACGTCACTACCTGATTACCACAAGAAACGGTCATAGGACGGAGTCCTACGATTGGTGTTGCCTGGGGGGATGACGGGGTAGATTCGACGATGACATCGTCGTTGTGACATAAGGAAAACAGATTCGTACAGTAGAATCTGCTACAGACGAAGCAATTGTCCAGATAAAGGATTCACTAGCAACCCCTAGCATAGAACTAGCCGTCCATAAAACAGAAGATTTCCTCAAAATAAGTCGAAAAACTATAGAGTTTGCCAACTTCTAGGTTGGTAGCCAAATAATCAGGTCCAAAGAAGCGGTTAAAGATCTTGAAGTAATGCTGAACAACAGATTACAGTTCAGAATACACGTTGACTATTTAACTAAGAAAGCATCGCAAATGCTGTCTAATATGGGTAATAAAAAGGATCCTCCCCTCCAGAGTTATCATATCAGTTCTGTTGTATATCGCCCCAGGCTGGGCGCAAGCACTGAGGAGAACGGAGACCAAAAGAAGACTGTCGTCAGCATACGGACTTTGCCACGGACAATCAGCGGCTAGAATAGTTCCCGTCGACATTCTTGCAGGTGGAATATTGAGAATATATGACTAAAGAACATAAAGCTAACACGATATCAAAAAGACAGCGTCAAGCTCGCTGGGATCTGCAACGGAAGACAGATGGACATATAGACTGCAACTACACCTAATTACGCAGTTCCTGTCTGGGCACGATGTTTATCGCAAGCATCTCCACGACAGCTCACCATCTAGCCCCAATTGCTCAAATGAAGTTAAAGATACGGAGCTCGCAGTATTTTATTGCCCACGCTTCATGGCATGTAGAACTACTCTACCCAGCGCGTCGGTAATAGAATAGAAAGAAGAAGAAAACAAATGCAAAAACAGAAGCCTCAGAAGTACGCAACACCACACGAATAGCTTTATTTACTAACTAGCCCGGCAAAGTAATACCTAAGATAAGGCACCACGGTGAGAGTAGTCAAAGTGTGTATGCAGTGGTTAAGTACGTAGAAGACACACCGATAAGTCAATAATATGACAACAAAACGAGTACTTGGACAACACGCTCTTGATTTCTAGCTGGAAGCTACTTTCCTACCTCACGAAGTTATGCCTTACGACGGTTCTGTGGAGTTCTACAAAGACGATTATTCTAGGTTTAGTGGGTCAGAATCACACATTGGCGCCTGCATTTTGTGCAGTTGATGGAACGTAGATTTGCAATACCTACGTAAGAATACGAGAAAACTTCTAAGCAAGTCACTTAAGATTAGCCTAGCGTATGAAGTAAAAAGAAGATATGCCTCTCAGTGAAACTAGCAATCTCACCTTATCACAACCAGCTCCTATCACCGAGTCTCGAAGTGTGATGAGTTACACAATATGCCGTAGCTTTTATCTGCCATCGGCTAGGAGATAAAAGCATTGTTAATAACAATTCACAACGTATGTGTAAGTACCAAATCAACACTAGTTCAATATCGATTCAATACTGATTTTATTTTTCCTACTAAACTGTTTATATACAAATATCTTAACTCTGAATGTATCCGCTTCATTTTATGTGCGGGAAATAAAACAAAATACAAAGAAAAAGGTAGATGGGTAATTCCATACCAAGTATCTTGTTTTTTAAATTTGCCCATTTCAGTTTATGTGCGGACAGTAAACGAAAGAAAAAAGGTCCATGGATACTTCAAAGTGGGCCATAAATTATTATTGAAGGCAATATCCGCTTGTGTCTCTTCTTTTTTTTACTTTTAAACTAACCGCCTACTGCTTTCTCATGTTGGTGTAAATAGCTAGTTGAATGTAGTTAGTCTCTTGAAAATATGTTTATTCTTGAACATTCTGTGGGGGACGGCTAAAAATATGTTTATGCTTGAACAGACGTGAAACAATCGGTTTCTATCTTTGCTGACTTCAAGTCATCTCATACTGATAGCATGTACCCGTTTTGCAACAAAAACGTGTAGACCCGCTGCTGGCAATTTTGAAGAGGATCATCACAGATAACCTGAGACTTACAAAACTGCTTTGCGAATGCATCTTCTGCATCGCAGAAGATAAGGTGAGACTGTGGTTCAAAACCTGTAGGCAGAGCTCAAGGCACATTGGACAAGAAAGAAAATGCACTGGATATCCTCACCGATATTGAGGCCCCTGTCGGCAAGGCAACTTTTGACTGCATGTGTAACTCGGCTAGAGAACCCTGCATAGACAGGGCACTGATGGCAGATGCTGACTGCAGGCAATGCGTCATAGTAGGGGTAAATAGTTTCCTCTGCTATGGTACATGTGGGCCGACACAATGCTCAGCGCTCTCTGCTAGATTATGTCAAGCTGTTGTCTGCTCTCAAGCGCAGGTTCAAAACTTAACTTGCTCTCTTTGACTTATCAAGTGCTTAACGGCTCCACTATCCGTTTTTCCAACGAAGCTAAAACTTCTTTGGACTAAACATGTCACGTCTCTCCCTTCAGTATAAAAGACCTTTCGGTAAGCTATGAGGCTTGCCCCTGTGGTTGTTTTATGGAGCAAGTTTTAAAGAAAATACGTCAACAACAAGAGCCAAGACACTACAGTCCATCTCTGTTCAATAGAACTTTCCCTTGATATTTATGAGTTTCCATTTCATAATCACATTTCGTTTAAAAAGACGTATAATATGCACTTGAGATGGCTTGCCGGCCGTCCTTTGATTTGCCTTATGAACTCATCGGATGTAATGACGCTTGTTATCGCAAAAATATGGAATCGAATTTTCCGAAGATTGATTTAGGTCAGAATCTGGGAGAGGAAAGGAATGTAGTCGGGTCTTCTCGGATGGTTCCGAGAATAATCCAGGATGCGAACTTGGTGTTAGATTTCACTCTTCGTTACGATATCCTGATAACAGATTGTGAAGAATTAGTTGTGGAGGTGAAGTATCCGCGCCCGTAGCCGCAGCAAGACATCACTTAAAAACTTTTCTGAACCCTTTCATGCCTTTCGAGCTATTTCAAGAATGCAATGCATATGGTACAGCACAGTCGGAAGACTGTATTTACTCAGCGAGAAATGAGATCGCCAATGAACTTGTTAAGCAAGGCTCAGAGGAGTGTTTATCCAGACCCTAAGCTGCCGTAGGACTGCCTGGGTCATCGGTTAGGGCATCCATTCACAACTGGATTTTATATGAACATAACTACAGATGGCATGACTCTCTAAGCTGAGGACAGATCAAAGAAATGCCCGTAAATACTTTCTGACGTCTCTAAAAAGTTTGTAACTTTCCTGATTTCCTTCAAAAGAAATGTCTGTAGATTGCTTATTGGCGTAAAATGAAATAAGTTTGATAGTATAACAAAACTACAAATAAATTGCAAGGTGACATAGGAAGAGTAACATGGAAGTTATAAGTGAAAGTATTGCTTAACGCAGGAGAAATTTTTGATGTATCTGAAAACATTTCGAAGTCTGTCGACTTCGAAGCGGAAGCCGAAGCGGAAAATTAATTCAAGATGGAATTGGCTTGAAATGAACTTAATAGTCAAACCCAGAATGTACTTGCTGCCATGGTTGAACTGCAACAAATGATTCAATATTATGAATTGGTCTGGTTCCAAGAATGCATTGGTCGATTTCCAAGGCAGAGCAATTACGAACAAAGGGAGGTTTTCGGTTGTGAGCAAAACTCCTATAAAGATGCGTCCCACTTACAACAAGCGTCATGCAATGGCGTAGAGCTATTTTGACGAATGAAATTCTTAAATAAGAAAATTTGACCACACATGAATCATCCAACGGGTATATCATCAATAGACAATCATTGGGATTTTCGCATAAGATATAAATCTGGCGAGGAGATCGAAGAATTTAGTGTGCGGTTCGTAGATCGAGGACTCTCACAGGCCAGTGACTCTCTATGGCCAGGAAATTTTTAACTCAAGAGTGGATTTTGACTTTATATTTATTCAATTGCTGCAACACAAAAGCTGTTCTTTAAGCAGTTTGGTGTGAAAATAACATTTTTTTATAGTAACTTGTGCTCTGAAATTTACACGCGATAAATGGTAGGTCTGCATCAAAATTAATCTAGTAGGGTGTGTACTATAGACCTAACATAGTCTTTACGAGATCCCAATCCGGAATCTGAAGTTCTAAGAACTTTCTGAAAATGTATGGTTTGAAATCAGTGAATCTGATTCCTGTGTTTTCATAGGTCGAAAAGGCAATAAAAAAAATGTCAATCTATGTACAATACCTAGATGATAAGTTAATTGCTGCACCTGACGAACAGTGCGCTATTGAACATACTCGTATATCATATTTCTACGTAACTTTTGAAAATTTTGAATATTTTTTGGAGCTGGAGAGGATTCATCGTGTAATTCAATTAACACGATGCTCCAATTTTGTTTAATCAATCATCGAATACAAGACGAATTTTAAAAACGTTAACATGAAGTAAGTGTATCCAGTATCAAAACTACGTTTACCTTTATATAAAAAAAATATGATTCAGAGATCTTCAACGATATTGTAGAACGTACTTTATAGAGACACGATTGATAGTTTGATGTATCTAGCAATTGGAATACGGTCATAAATATCATTTGCGATTAGTAGTGTGAACAGTAAGCTACCTGGAAGGTACAAGGATGTATAAAAAAAAAAAAATGTTTGGAATACGGTAAAGGAGATATTGAGTTATATTGAAGGGACTATTGCAAATAGAGCAGATAACTAAACAATCCAGATGATTTAACAATCCGAAAATCTGCGTTTGTGTATATTTTTCAGAGACGGTCCACTCTATTAACTTGGTGTTAACAGAGACAGGTAGTTGTGGTTTTGTCCACCAATGAGTTTGAATATATTTTAGCATCGCAACTTGTTAAATGACTAGATAAGTTGGTGGCAAATTGGTTGTTGGTATCCATTTGACATGATCGCGCCAACATACGATAAAGTTAATACAAAACTCACTAGGCATTTAGACGCCAGGTAGCATTTAACTGGGGAAAAACAATAAAGTTATCATAATATGAAAGAGGTATTTTGCAACAAGGTCTGAGCTAGACTAATAGCTGAAACATTATGAAAAATTAAAAAATGAACTTTTTTATGTGCTTTACATAAACTTACTATCACAAATTCTGTAGCCAGAATTACTTACAAAGCGTGAATGTACAACGTCTCTTGTCGAACAACGTGTAAGTAACTCTTTCAACCAGCAACTGCAGTGTTCTTTATAAAGTTAATATATATAATACGGGACTGCATTCATAATCCACGCACATACTACGTGATATATTTGCAGTTCGCAGATATGTGGACGTATGTATGTATCCAACTATCAATGTCACAGCTGTACAATTTCATAACTCAATCGTCCCAAGGGATCTTTACCTCTTCACTGCAGCTTACTGTGCATTTCACATGGTTCGCCTTAAGGTTATCTTTCCGTCGTTTGTATTACATGCTCGTATGTAACATACGTGCAAATGAATACGGCCACCGAAGAATTCATGAGTATATTGTTCTTTTTACACCACTACCCAGAGATAGCCATATTACTGCTTTTTATAGTTACATGAATAGTTTTTATTTTATCTTTTTGATAAACTTTATTCTTTTCTTTTTTATATAAAATGTTTAAATATGTAATGCCTAAAAATCAATTGTATACTTACATATATAGGGTTTTCTAACTTGACAACTTTTTTTTTTTAATTAAAGGCAAACCATTTGAGATATTTCAAAAACTCCATTATTGGCTTGAAGTACAATCAAAACATTTATGAATGGAACTCGACTTCGTTCATATGGCCACCGCGGGCATGTTTGCAGCGGTCAATTCTATGGACCCAATTTTCAATGACTTTGCCACACATTTCGGCCGAAACGGCCGCTATTTCCCGTTCAATGTTGGCTCTGAGCTCTTCCAACTTCGTTGGCGTGTTGGCATATACCAATGAGGGGGTGGTCGTGGTGTAGTGGTATATGCATAGGCTCCTCAAGCATAGGGTCGCGGGTTCGAATGCCGTGCCGGGCGATTCTGTGAAAAAGTCTTTTCATAGAATTTGTATGTAGTTATATGAAAATTCCGTCGACGTCAACTCTGACATGAAGGCATAACACTGATGTTGGAGTGGGCTAAATGTAATGAACTTATAACTAGCACGTACTTAAAACCCACTGGTTGAGGAGGATGTACTACCGTCCAGCTTGACAACCACCTCTGGGAAAAATATCGAAACTTAATACACATGAGTTTCAAACTACTACATCACCCGCCCGCGCCCTGGAGAAAAAGCCAGTAAAAGGGTATTCATATCCCCTTGGTGCGCGCGCGGTATTAAAAAAAAAAAAAAAAACTTAACGTAGCCCTACATAAAATAGTCAAGCGGCGGTTAATCGCACGAACGAGGCAGCCAGTTGACTGGCTCATGTCTTGAGATAACACTCTCACCATACTTATTCTTCAATAAATCGATTGTAGCGTGTGCTGTGTGGCTTGTAGCACCATCCTGTTGAAACCACGTGTCGTCCAAGTCCATATCTTCGAATTCGGGCCAAAAATAATCGGTGATCATGGCGCGATAACGTTGAACATTCACACTAACATGACGATCGTTATCGTCGACGAAAAAATATGGCCCAATAACGCCGCCGGCATGCAAACCCCACCAACTATTTATTTTTTATGGATAAACTGGTGATTCATGAAGCACATGTGGGTTTTCACCCGACCAATAACGCATATTTTGCTTATTGACGAACCCATTGAGACAAAAATGAGCTTCGTCACTGAAGATGATTTTGCGATGAAAATCATCATCTTGGCGCATCTTCTCCAGAACTCAATCGGAGAACGTACGTCGCTTCAAATGGTCCATCGGCTGCAATTCTTGAATCTTGTGTTAGTGTAAACCAAGATCCTTACGCAAAATACGCCATAATGTGGTCTAAACGATGCCCAATTCTTGAGAACTAGCTAAATTAATTTTTAAAGTTTAAAGACTTTTAGTTTAGTTAAAAACTTATTATAAATGTTAACAGTTTTGTTTGTTAAAAATTTTCGTTAATTATTCTCCTTTTGTAATACTTAAACTATGTTATCCAGTTTGAACCATTAAGATAATATTTAACCTCATCAACATTAAGAATGTTCGTCCCAAAGTGGAAAAGTCTCAACTCGTTCAGTACCGGACATACGCCAATGAAATGCAGTACGACTTCCCTCTCATGTAAGTTGCAAAGAGTGCAATCGCTGGTCCTTTCGTTTCGATGTGATACAAAGTTTAGTTAAATCATCTCTCCTCTAATTTTGAAATTGGAATAGCTGCTTTTGAAGTATTTGTTTTGATTTAGGTTATAATTAACCTTCGAATAGTATTGCCTTTCTGTTGACTCCCGCACTTTTTCAATAAAGGCGTACCTCTCATTTTCATCTGTGAGCCTGATATCCTCATAAAAAGCCTTTTTCCATCCATCATCATTACTTTCGGCAAAGTTTATCATCACACTACAGTCCGCTACTAATTTAGTCCAATCTTTAACAAAAAGAGTTTTCTTCAGTACTGCGTATCGCAGAATCAACTTTGATATTCTGGAATCGCTCATTTTTAGTATCCTTGACAGATAATCTACATTTAGTTTTAGAGATGAAATAAACATTGTTGGAAGAACCGATTCCAAATAGATAGATCGCGTCGTTGCATTAAATACGCTAATTTTCGAGCTAACAGCTATTAATTTATTCCTGAAAATCCTATTCCAATTCGAACAGATTGCTTTTTTCGCTTTATCCCCTTTAGTTTTTAGATGTTTTTCCATTTTTAAGTTGAACGTAAGTTCAATTCCTAGGTAGGTATATTTTTTATCTACTTCCAACTCGTGTTCACCATATTTCCATTTTTCGCCTCTTGCTATTCTGCCAGACACTTTTTAAAATATCATAACTTTCGACTTTTCGACGTAAAAATCCAAACCCCACAGTGTGCAGTATTCGAAAAGTTTGTTTATCATCATCTGAAGAGAACAAGGTGATTCTGCAAGTATGACTTTGTCATCTGCATACATGATAACTTCCTACATCACATGTAAGCCATTCCACGAGATCATCGGGAAACAGAGCGAAAAGTAGGAGACTCAGATTACAGCCTTGTTTGGCTCCTCGGTTTAAAACAAGTTCTTAGATTGTTCCTTTCCATTACATATTGTTGGTACAACTTTTCTAATGCTTGTGCGATCTTTGTAGATATTCCTATGTTGTACAGTTTATCAACAAAATCAACAAAAATCAACAAAAAAGGTGAAAAGCTTCTTAATTTGGTCAATCTTATTTTGGCCTATAGATGTTAGTACGAAGATGTTGTCTATTGTAGAGTAACCATATCGAAAACCAGACTGGAATTCGCTGAATTTTTTATTAGCGTTCACCCATGTGTTTAATCTTTTTTTGTACCCTTAAAATGTTCGTACACAGCGCGGGCGAAGGAAATTTAGGGATGAAGAAAAGACAGGTACCGATGTACATTGGTTTTAAATGTTTGCAAGTTATAACGACCAGGAAACACAGAGGTCGGCAGGGCATTCCATAAGCGAGTTGTATGGTGCAGATATGTTTTAGTGGCACCTGACCAGATGTGGGCATTGTACTTCAATTTTGGGCGGATGAATGCTTTATATATTGTGGCCATATTAAAGGGGGTAAAATATTTCCTACATCGCTTGAGGAAACCTTGACATTTCGCAGCATTTTTGGCGACATCGAATATGTGGTTATTGTAACGTAAATTGTCGCTTACACACATACGTAGAATGGAAAGTTGATCGGTTTGGACGATGCAAATGCCATTCATGGATAATGGCTGGGTATTTGAATTTCGCTTTAATGACGGCAGACAGCACTGAGTTTTGGAAGCATTAAATTCCACTCGGTTGATAGTTCCCCAATTGGTTATGTTGTTAATATCTGAATTTAACATACGCTGCCGTTCCCGTTCTACAACCGAAGATCAGAGGCATGATCCGAGAACGAATATGAATAGCAGAGAGAACTTTCATCAGCAAAGGAATATGTTGGATTAGAAGTAGCAGACAAGAGATCATTAATGAAAATTAAAAAGAGTGTCGGAGACAGAACGGAGCCCTGGGGCACAACAGCATTTATTTTATGAATATCAGACTTGAAACCGTCCAAGACAACTTGAAGTGAACGTTCCGAAAGGTAATTTCTAATCCATTGAAGAAGAGAGTCATCGATCCCAAAAGCACGCATTTTCGATAAAAAAGCCTGATGCCAAACTCTGTCAAGTGCCTTAGAAATATCAAGTGCAACTATCTTGCTTTCACCAGATTGATGTATGCTTTGGTTCCACTTTTCGGTGAGACATGCCATCAAATCACCAGTGGACTTGTTGCTACGAAAACCATATTGCCGGTCATTAAGAAGTTTTCGTGTTTCGAGATATTTCATGAGCTGACAGTTTATCAGCGTTTCCATGACCTTGGAAAGAAGGGACGTAAGTGCAATAGGTCTGTAGGAGGAGAGAGAAGAAGATTCACCTTTTTTAGGGACGGGCTTGACAAATGCTGTTTTCCATCTGCTCGGAAAGAGTCCTAAAGAGTAGGATTGATGAAAAAGCTTACGCAGTGGTTTTGTCAGCGTGAAAGAGCACCTATTCAGAAGAAGGGGCGATATACCATCTGAACCAACGGATTTATGCATGTTAAGATCTTTGAGTACTCTTGCTACTACACGAGTGCGAAAGTAGATTCGTCCTATTGCAGATTCAACGCACTCAAGTGTAGGCGGGGACAAATCATAATCTGGGAGTGTTGAGCTAGCCGCAAAGTATGCAGCAAGCAGATTGGCCTTGTCCAAAGAGCTGACAGCTGGAACGTCATTGTAAATGAGCGTTGGGATGGAGGTTGAGGCAGAATTTCTAATGTTTTTGACGAATGACCAAACATTTTTACTGCCTTTGGGACATTGCAGTATCTTTTGCCTCAATGTGGTATACGCTTTCAATCCCGAGTTTAAAAAAGATATTTCTCTATAGTTTGCTGGATCACATGAATCACCTTTTTTTATAAATCGTCCAAATAAGCGTTTCGTAAAAGTGTTTAGGAAGAGTGCCAAAATTAAAAATGATGTTAAGATTCTTAGTCAAATTTTCTTTAAATGATTCTGTGTTGTACGTATTTGAGAAACTCTGCCTGTATTCCATTTAAGCCTGCTGCTTTATCGTCTTTCAAGGATTGGAGCACTATTGGAGCACTGTGCGTAATTCCAATTAATTTATTCCGACAAGTATAGTAAGGAAACAGTGCGCACGTAAATTTTCCACTGATACACTAGCAACTTCTTTGGATTTTGGGTTCCCATTTAAATTCCTTGTCACAGTCCAAAATTCAGCTAAAACTTTGCTTTGGTCCAGTATGACGAATCTCCGAGCAAGCGTGTTCAGGTGTATACACATAACCTAGACAACCCGCAATGCGGACTTTTTAAGCTAAGCAATTCCCAAGATAAAGTCAAAAGCATCTAGCCGCGATACCGAAAGAGAAGTTGTGATGAAGAAGCTGATTAATATGGTTTGTGCTATATGAAGGAGAAATAACGTGTTTTGAGAAAAGACTTAAGTAAGACATCTTGAATTTTAGGCATCTAAGCGTATCAAGGATACATTGTTTGCAGTAAAGTTAGAAAATTTCTGAAAATGGAAATAGAAAAATAGAACTTGGGGCTGGGCGAAATATATTTTTCTTACTCCTTTACATTTACTTTTAAAACGGTCCTAGGAGTCATTTGACCAAAAATTAGTTACAAGTGCTGATGACTAACTACCGCTATCAGCCAGAATGATCAAAGCAGATGATTATCAGAAACCACTTTGATCACCAAAAAGAAGTCTGAATATCAAAATCTAAGCTAAACATCCATAAGGCTGTTGAAGCAGACGGATTCCTGGGTAATTAAAAGAAGTAGGAGTTAATTTCGTTGGTTGCAAAGTCGTGTAGTGCATTGCTCATCTGATGGCCGATCTTAGTTTTGCTTGCAATTATGTTTTGCTCAGCGTAAATGTACTGCCGTGCGACGTTGAAACTGAAAAGCAGTGAAGAATCTTTTCGGTGCAATAAGTGCGGTGTTCTTAGGCGACGATTATTGAACCTGCCGGAACGTCATATGATGGAGAAGGGGATTACACTCTGCCAATGATTTACAAGAAACTCAACAACCTTGAAAATCTTAAAAAAAAATTAGTTAGCTATCGCTAACCAACTAACGTGAAAAGAGTTCTGAAATGAAGTAAAGAATTCAATCGCTTGAAAGCAGCAATAAATTTTTTTGCAGAGCTGCATCGAAATTGTTGGTATTAGCAATGGCGATGATGTTAACACCAAAAGTTCTGCACAGCAGAACTTGCATTGGGAGTTGAAGTAGCAGAAAATCAAATCGAAAAATGTTTTCTGAAGAAAATGAAAAACAAGGAGAAAATAGTTGAAAGAAAAATAGTCACGCTACAAAGAGTTCAGTCCAATTTTGGGCAAATCTACACCGCTCGCTCAAAGAACGCACAATGAAGGAGAAATTAAGCAAGATAAATCCCGAAACGCCAGGTGACCTGACAGCCGTACCTACAAAGATATTGTTATATTCTCTCTGGCTCTTCGAATTGGGAAGCCTTAAAATGACAACAATCTGAACGATGCTGAATGCATCTGAGTTGATCCACTGTGGGAGCAGAGAATATTTGCATTCAAGCCTCTGATTGCGATATGGAGAATTAAACTCTTAGAGTGAAGTACTCTATGCAGCAAACTAAAAGAATCTGTGCCGAAAATCCCACCCCTGGAAGCTAAGATTTTCGAGGTTGTCAGACAGCCAAAACCGATGCGCGCTATATTCTGGGTTCCGAGACAACTCAGAGAAATGGGAGACGTTCTGATGCGTCATACTCAGAACCCTGAACTCCACACTGAAAAGTGGAAAATCAACTCTCTTGTTGTGGTCTAAGATAAAGCTTCTGTCGAGGTTATTAAGTCTAGGTATGACTTCCGTCCCTATCTGCACCTTGGAAGGGTTTACTTTCACTTTGTTTCCAAATGATTCCAGATATTAGATGACTACCTCAGTACCCATCTATTTTGTGTACTCGAATCAACCTTCAACATTCAAAGTCTACTACTGCATTCCTATGTAAGAGGCTACAGGAGCCATGGGTGTGTAAAAAATGCATTTGTTGTTTCGGATATTTAAGGGGTTCCACACCACTTTATGACGAGCGATTATAAGGGCTTTCCTTTATGTACCGAAGTCAATCTCACCATCTAAGCTTGTGTAGTTTTCTTACCAAGATTTAGTTGCTGCAGACATAAGCTACGAAAAAAATGGAGAATGTTAAAAATTTGTCATTTCGCCTGCTTATTTTTCATGTGATTTTAGCAGAACTCATTGAATATTGTGATTCCAAGGAGATGGCACCTATCATATGTTGCAATGCTAATGCTCAGAAACTTTTTTGGAGCAGTAGCAAATGCAACGTGAGAAGTTTGACCTGGATGTCAACAATATTGGTTTTCTACAACTTTTGTTACGAGAATAAGGAAGCAAGTAATTGACTTAACTTTATCCCACAGGTAGGCTTAGGAGATAACTGGCTGGAAAGTAAAGGCTGATTCATCGTGAGGTTTGATTTATAATGTAAAATAAAACACATAAATTTGAATGTGAATGTTGGCCACGAGGTATGAGATGGTCCATTCGGCAGGTCCAATTTTGGGCGACTCGTTCGAGTATAGCAACTGGTATCTCGCGGCTGACACGAGTAATGTTGGCTTCAAAAGTTTCAATCGTAGCTGGCTTATTCCTGGAGATCTGAAACTTTATATGTCCCCAGAGAAAATAGTCCAAAGGTGTGATATCGCACATTTGTTTCACGCACTGTATGGCTCATAGTGCCGTCTTGTTGAAACCAGAGCTCACCGAGATAATGTGCTTGAATTTCATAATGCACATTGTTCGTTAACATGGCACGATAACGGTTACATTCTGCTTTGCCTCATTTTTGAAGAAATATGGAAAAATGATTCCACCAGCATATATACCATACCATACCGTTGTTTTTAATAGATCAATTGCTATCTCTTGGTACTCTTAGGGTTGCTCATCAGTCCAAATACGGCAATTTTGTTTATTAACGTATCAATTGAGCCAGAAATGGGCTTCATCACTGAACAAAATTTCACGATAAAACACCGAATTTTCATTGGGTTTTTCCAGAGCCCATTCACTGAAAATATGACGCAAATTCAAGTCGCCTGACTTCAATTCTTGTACAAGTCGAATTTCTTACGCTTTTAAGCCAAGATCTTCTCGTAAAATACGCCAAGTTGTCGAATACGCCAAGCCAGCTACAGCTGCTGTAGTCTCTTCACTACATGCAGGATGTGGTCTAACCGGTCGAGTATTATCCACTAATGTAAACTGGGACTCAAATTCGCGAATGGTATTGGCAAAAGTGGTTTCAGGAGGTCGATTATGCGCACCGTAAATTCCTCGAATCGCACGAAAAACATTTCTCACAGAACGCTGATTTTCGTAACACAGTTAAACAACTATGACATGATATTGAGATGTAAGTCTTTTCACGATAATTTGCCAAATGATACTGAATAAAAAAAATAAAACAGTTTGATAGAAGTCATACGTTATCTGTCAAAAAAATTTTATTGAAAATCAAACCTTACGATGAATCACTTTTACTATCGGAGATCTTGTCAGACTATAGATGCATCGAATCAGAATCCGCATAAAACCAACTTAGAAAGAGGAGCTCCACAAGTATAGTAGTGCTCTCCCTAAGCTGTGACAAAAGAAAAGCCAAGTGTTTCGAAATGACATGTCCAGCTAGTAAGTAATTCTCCAGATCGCCCGTTCCTTGGTGGAACGCAGACCTGTAGGTGGTTCGTAAAGAATCCAGAAAATTCTTAACAGGTCACTTAAGATAAGTTTGGAGGAAGATTTGAATCTTTACTGATCGAAGCAGAATCTCAAAAGGGGAAGATCAACAAGGAAAAAGAGGCGTTACCTATACTGAGTCGAAAACAGGGACTCACAGTGAGCTCACAACCAGCTCATAAAGAGCTTCTATAAGTTGTGATAGATGAGGCCATTAAACATGATGTTGCTTTCCGTGATGAGTTTAAGTCGCTTGGCACCGATGTTACAAAACGACCAGCTGCTGGCAACTCTGAAGAGAGTCTTCACTGCTAGCCTGGCACTGGCGTACATGCCAGAATCCTGGCGAACACTGAGGGTGGCCTTTATACTGAAAATCGGAAAGGAGGACTACTCGCTCGCCCAGAGTTTCGGAACTATAAATCTGACTTCCTTCAGGCTAAAAAGCATCGAGAGAATGGTAGAGATCCATTGCGCAAAACGCATCTGTCGGCGAAACAACACGTCTACTAAGGCGGAAGATCCTGCGAAAATGCGCTTCAGAATGCAAAAGGTAGGACTAAAGGCGCGTTCGACGCCTTGGGCATTTTCGTTGACGTTGAGGTTGCTTTTCATTTTTCACGGGATGTGTAACTCAGCCAGACAACACGGCGTAGACGAATCACTAGTTTTGTGGATAAAATCAGTCCTGGTGAATAGGACATTGATTGCGGATGCTGGCAATCTGCATGGCGGCGTTCCACAGTAATGGTGCATGTTGGTCGACTCACTGCTCGACGCGCTCAATAGTTCTAACGTCTATGCCCGAGGATACACGGATGATGTAGATTTACTATCTGTCTGTTGGATCGTGTCTAGCTACTGTCTGCTATAAAGCGACAGTATTTAGGTGTCATCCTGGATAACAAACTTTTCTGGACTTAACATGTTACGTTGAAAGCTTTTAAGGTGCTCTATTCCTTCTGGCAGTGCAGAAGAGCTATCGGCTGTCACCGACCTACACGGCTATGATAAAGCCGACTTCAAAGAACCGTTAATCTCGGATGCATGGGGGCTTTTTTCACCACTACTGGCTCCGCTCTAGATGCATTGATGAATTTTCCTCCTCTTGTTATTCATGTCATGGGCTACTCTCAAAGCCATATTTCTTTTAAAAAGAAGTAATCTTTGGTACAACACGCACTAGAGCTTTGATGACCTTTCGCGTCGACTGTCTTATGACGTTCGATGCATTGGCACCAGAACTCCTGTTGCGAAAAAAATATGGAATCAACTTTCCTTGTGCCCAAGACTGGTTTCATCTAGAACCTGGGCTAGGAAAGAAATGCAGTCGGGTCTTCACAGACGGTTGCAAAACCAATATAGGTTGTGGCGCTGGTGTCTAACGACAACGTTATATTTCACGTTACGTGAGGAAAGCTTGAATCTATCTGAATCCTGATGGCAGCGAATTATATTGCAGAAAACCGGTGGAGGAGGCGCAGCTTCTACCAACTACACTTAAACACTTTTAATGCAGGCAAAGATGGTGAAGAAAAGAAGCAATACAAAGACCGAATATATTAGTCCCATCACTATAATATCTTTTGACGATCTTGAATTAATCAATTATTATCTCATTAATTGAATTTTGATTCAAATTTTATCTGTCATTTATGTATTTGGAGAGGTTTTTCAAACGTCAGAGGTTCAGAAATAATTTTGCCTGACTCAAAAATCAAAATTGAAGTTTTTTAAAAATATGTTATATCCCTTCCCACAACATCGAAAATTATCGTTTTCGCCTTACTCGCCTTTTGAATTAGAGGCCGCTCCTGACATTGCTCTTCAGATGTACAAACAGTAACAGCAATGGGCGACCGTATAGTATGTCAACATATGGGAAACGAGGCAGTTAGCATATAGTTCACCACTTGAGAGCGACAATAAGAAAAGAAAATACAACGAAATCAGAAAATTGTTTTTTTTTTTTATTCAATTTTTTCCAGCGTTAACAACTGCAGAAGTGGGATAGTAACACAGAGGAGTATTTTTCTGAAATCAAAGCGATTAAAAGAGGGAGAAGAGGAATGAAGCAAAATTAAAAATCACCAAATTCAGTGCAAATATCAGAGCTGAAAAAACGTGGCCTAAAGAAGCAAAAAAAAATCTCAGTTGCTTCATAAGCTGTTGGTCAACGAAGGATTAGTCGAAGGGGATGAACAAGTTGCGAGCAGAGGAGAGGCAAGTGAGACGGAAGAAGAAATGACATCTGACAACGACGATCATAGCATAGTGGAAAGCCTTACGCAAGAAATTGAATAAATGAAGGCAACGTTGGAAAAAATTAAGCAGAGAAATGAAAGGAAGAACATGGTGCCTGCTCCAGAACCAAAAACAAGGAGCTACACGGTGAAGGATGTGTTCTGAGTTCAACCCCGAGAATACAGCAGAACTATCCTCCATCGCATATGCAAGAAGAGTTCGAGAAATCAGGGACGTATACCAGCTAGATGGAAGGCTGGTGATGATTTCGTCGGTCAGAAAGTTGGAAGGGGCAGCAAAACTTTGGAGTATGGAAGTTCTTCATCCATCACTAGAAGAATTTCTGTGCGAATTAGTCAACAATTTTCCAACAAAAGATGATGTAGCTGATTTACACGAATTTTTGCGTAATAAAAAGCAAACGCCGTATGAGGACACAGAAGAGTTCATATTTGAAATGAGAGCGATTGCCTTGAGGTGTAAACTGGACGTGCGGACACTAGTCCAATAAGTGGTACGAGGCATAACCGATACAGAATCTCGTGACGTATTGGAGAGGATACTAAACGGATTCAGTGTAGGAGAGTGTCGAACCCTAGAAAAATTGCATGCATACATTCAAGTAGATACGTTACAAACCTGTTGGAAGCGAAATACCACAGCTATGAGCTGGAGGTCCTAACTGTTGTAGAAAGTCTGGACGGGTTTCGAATATACGTATTTAGTGGGGAAAGCTTTTAAGGTTATAACGGATTGTGGGCAATTGTAGCAACTCAGATCAAAGCAAATATGATACTTTGAGTCGATAGAAATTTCGGACAAGATAAAGAGGTGTTGCGATCCTTTTGGTGACGATAGCCAATCCGAAGAGCAAACAGATGAAGCTGAACCTGAGAACTTCAATGTAGAGGTCTCTGATCCAGCGGCTACAAAAAGACTCGATGGCGAGTCTGAAGTAAGAATGTACGAGCTCTAATACATCTTTTTACAACATCCTTTTGTATAGGGTTTTCTAATAGGGACTTGACAACTTTGAATTTAATTTGTGATCGCACTCTTTCACTAATCATCAAACTGTCACTGTCAATTAATTCAGTAAACTCAACATTTTTATCACGGTAAAGTTTACTAACGAGCTAAGCTCTCCGATTGGGTTCTGGAGAAGATGCGCCAAGATGATGAATTTTATCGCAAAATCATCTTCAGTGACGAAACTCATTTTTGGCTCAATGGGTTCGTCAATAAGCAAAATATGCGTTATTGGTCGGGTGAAAACCCACATGTGCTTCACGAATTACCACTTCATCCACAAAAATAACTGTTTGGTGCGGTTTGCATGCCGGCGGCGTTATTGGGCCATATTTTTTCGTCGACGATTATGATCGTCACGTTACTGTGAATTGTCAGCGTTATCGCGCCATGATCACCGATTATTTTTGGTCCGAATTAGAAGATATGGATTTGGACGACATGTGGTTTCAACAGTATTGTGCCACAAGCCACAAAGAACACGATGAAAATCGATTTATTGAAGAGTAAGTATGGTGCTCGTGTTATCTCAAGACATTGGCCAGTCGATTGGCCGCCTCGTTCGTGCGATTTAATGCCGCACACTTTCTGTATGGCTACGTTAAGTCATTGGTCTATGCCAACACGCCGACGACGTTGGAAGAGCTCAGAGCCAACATTGAACGCGAAATAGCAACCGTTTCGGCCGAAATGTGTTGCCGAGTCGTTGAAAATTGGGTCCAACGATTCCACCACTGCAAACGTGCACGCGGTAGCCATATGAACGAAGTTGAATTCCATTCATAAATATTTTGATTGTACTTCAAGCCAATAATAAAGTTTTTGAAATATCTCAAATGGTTTGCCTTTTATTTAAAAAAAAGTTGTTAAGTCGTTATTAGAAAACCGTATGTAAGATGACATTACTCTTCCGATGTACAAGCAATAACAGCAGTGGGCGACCGTATAGTTTGTCGTCTGATTATCGTGTGATGTGTTCGTATAAAAGGCATTGGCAAATGGGAAGCGGGACAGTCAGGATATAGTTCACCAATTGAAAGCAACAATAAAGTAAGAAAATAAATCGGAAAATTGTTTTATTTTTTTTATTGAATATTGATTGGCTTAAAAAATAATAAAATTTAATTCTAAAGATACTTTACACAAAACAATATTTGCATATATCGCAGATTCTGTTTATTAAATACATTTGTCACAGATATTTTATTACATTTAGTACATACGACAACAAAAAAAATATTTAATAAGAAATAATAATAAATCGCAATAAAATCGTAAATGAGTCAAATTCACTTGCTCCGGCAATTTAGTGAATTCTTGTATCTTACTTATACCCTGTTGCGTGTTTTCTCGATTTTATTTTTGTCCCTGAGATCCGGATTTACGACATTGAGAAAAGTGATTACAATTTGCCGGGCTTTGATTTTTTCCCTGTGAGAAGCTAAGGTTACGCAATGGGTGGTGTAGGTTGTTTTGTTAAGCAAAGTTACGATTGTGGTGTCTCTAAGTCATTACATTCCCTTTGAGATAAACAAATAAGTCTTTGTTGCTGTTTGTTTTCTGCTTTTAATATCTCAGTATTTTGGAGCAACTTTCGTCTTTTTGAGGTACTGAGAAATTAAGTTATTTGATTATTTTTGGTAATTTCAGTTTGGACATATTAGAAGATTGTGACACCTTTTTCAGTTACTTGTCCTTGATAGCAGCACATGGACTTTATAAGTGAACCTGTCAGTTCTTAAAATGGGAAATGCTTTAATCATATTTTTGGTGGTTTGAGAAATGTTTCAAGGCAATCGGTTCATTGGTTTTCGAGAAACTTTGTGTACCGATTTGATAAAACGTGGTTTTGAGGAAAACGCGTTTGAAAATTTCGAAATGAATAAATCGTGAAATTTGTCAACTTGTATAGAATCATCGATACCAGGCCCATAGCACAAGTCTTCCTAGCTTCTAAATTTTATTTGTATTCGGAGCCGTTTTCGGCTTTATTTCGTTTGTTCTTGCTCCTTCAGCTCAGCTGTCGTTATGCGAGTTTCGTCCTTTTGCGCAGCGTATAAGTGCGCTTCCGATCCGACAGATATTCCTTACATGTTTATGACTTCTAACAATGATGTGACAATGTTAACGACTTTAGCCCCGCTCTTCATCGTTTTTGGAGCTATCTTAAAAATAAGTTGGTTGAAGCTCTCATTGCTGTTTTGGGTATATCCCCTAACACAACGCTCAAGCAAATTGTCATTGCTGAGGTCTTCGAATACTAGTTTGATGATATCTAACACCATTTTTGGCAATGCTGAATAATTGTGTCGAAGATGTTTCAGTTCTCTTTTAGCTTTCGCTTGTTGCCACATGCACCAGAATTCGGGGCCTTCGTGAGAGAAATGATGTTAAGGGTTGCTGTCTGTTGAGCCGTAATGGCAGAATATTGCTCAAACCGCATTTTCCATGTCGTCCTTGGAATTACAACTTCCGCGATTAGGTAAGCCAAATGTTGCCGTCAATTTGTTTTTGATGCCGATTCCAGGATTTATTTTCTTGCATTCGCTTCTAAACGTGTCCCACGCATTCGTTTTTTACAATTTCAATTTCATCATCATACGGTTTCGCATTCACTAATTTCGTGTACATCTCAGAGTCGTCATCTCCGACGTAATTAGTATACATAACTCCATGCTTCTGACGAAACTACAATATTAAAACCGAGTCCGCGAATGCTTTCTATTGAGAATCGAACATCACTATCACACTTTTTACATTTTACACATTCTGATAAGGGGGAAAACACAGTCAGAAAATTCAAAATTCGATACCAAATGTTTGGATCTTCTGGTGTGGATGTCTCATTATTAGTCTCCAATTTCATGGCACTGGAACTAACATTCCCATCGGAAAGTTTTTCGGTTTATGGGCGGTATTCTCTTCTTGCTCCGATCTTTTGCGAAAAGATTCGGATCGATGAGCTTCTCGAGAACGACAAGCTACTAACAAAACGTGCTTATTTCTGGCAAATAATAACATTCGTATGATGTTTTTGTTATACCTATAGCCGAGCTTGCTTATAAGCACAATAGAATCATAAAATAGCTCTAGAGACGCTCTGTTCGAAGGGTCGCTTACCGCTACCTGCCTATCGGTTCGACACGGCAAAACTCATTTCACTCTCTCGGCTGTAACTGGCTTATTTATCGAATTATTGACCAGATATTCTTGAGATCTCAAGCTTTAAGAAAATGCAAAAAAAAAACGATTTTTTCGATCATGCTAGGTATGTATCACCCTTTAAGAAAGGAACTGAAGGTAGTCAAAAACATTTCAAATAAATCCTCAAACTTTGTATCCTCTGCTGTCATAGACAAAAAAATATTACCGGCGCCTTTAACAACTATTTCACGTCAATTGCCAACAATTTGCAGCTAAACGTTTCAATTTCAACGAAATTAACCTATAGCTGTGCTCGACAGGAAGTTTCCCAAAAGACAACCCCTTTCTTTGAGGCAATAACTGCATTGCAGTTTTTAAAAACAATTAGCATCTCATCCTCCTATAAAGTTGATCGCATTTCAAATGTTTTGCTCAAAAATATTGTGCACTTTATTGTTAATAATCTGGTACCTATTTTTAATCAATGGGGTGTTTCCAGAAGCCCTGAAATGTGTCATATCTCGTCATAAAAAAGACCCCTTCAATGACATCTGCAACTATACACCTACCATATTTCTCTTCTTCCTTCAGTAAGCAAGGTTTTTGAAGGCAGCCAATAAAGGCAGAATTGTTTGTTATTTAGATTTTCCAAAAAGTAACTTATTTCAGTTCAAAAAAAAATTCGAAACATATTCACAACAGAGTTATTTGTAGACATCACCAAAGCCTTTAATATGGTAAACCATACAATTCTGCTTAACAAGATTGGAAAAGCTAGTTTCCGAGATTTTATATTAGAACGATTGAGGTCTTTCCTTTGTAACAGAACACAAAAGGTGAAGTTCGATGAAATCAGTAGGCCTGTCGATACTGTATATCTAGGTGTACCTCAAGACTTCATTTTGGGCCAAATACTATTTTCCGTCTGTATAAACTTGTGCTTATCTAGCTGATAGTCTACTTAGGCTGGCGGCTGTCATAAATTGGGACTTAAGCCTTCTTGGAATATGGTTTCCAGAACATAATTTGGTCATGGTAAAGTTTTCTTCGATGCACATGAGTGCCTGAAATTTTAACTACTGAACTGCTCCGGTGGATTTTCTGATTCCACAAGCACCTTTCATAGCAATCTAAGTTGTAGTAATCAATGCTTAAAATTTGGGAAAGTCGACGAGTTCAAATATCAAAAGAGCACACAAGCGCTCTCAAAAAATACTTCCATTCATTCCTCACACATTTCTACCACTTGAGTACAGTTTGTTCAACTGAGCTTCTTACAATTGTCTATCATGGTGCAATAAATTCTAAAATGTAATACGGTATAGCTTACTCTGATGCTGCTTATCCAAATAAAATTAAGCAACTCCTAACTATACAGAAGAACGTTGTAAGAAATAAGATGTTTGTACTAGCTTTCCAATTTACGTAAAAGGATGAAGGACATTTTTTAAAGGAATACCTTGCTGAGGTGAACGTCGAAGAAATTGGACAATGCCTAGCATTCTTGGCATTGGTTCAATGTATCAGTAATTTGTTCGGAGAAGTTTGAGGTGAAGGAGGGGACCTAATGGACCTAAGATTAAGTTTTGAGGGAGATAATTGATGTATACACTGTACACTGATGAACAAAGTGTTCAAAGGGCAGTTGTAAATCTAAGTCAGTCCAGGAAAGTGCGATAAGGTGGCCAAACTTAGCCAGCTGTTCAAGAAAAGGACGGACAAATGGTGTGTAAAGGTATTTAGTGACATAAGGGTTGGAGAATCCCTTAGCCCAGCTTTTGACAAAGTTAAGAGCCAAACTGGCTTCTTTTTTTTGATATAACCTAATGGGGACGAAAATTAAATTCTTTATCCCCAATTTTGTTACCAAGGGCACAGGTTGATTTAAGATTTAATAAGTCCGAAGGGGATTTGAGAGGCGCTTACGAGTGTATGTTAGTGCTTGGCAGCTATTAACATTAAGAGCAAGGAAATTCATCTAGCACTAAGAAGAAAATCTATCCAGAAGATATTGTATATCTGAAAATTTCCATATCGTCAGCATAGATGAATGTTTATGAATTTTTGATGATAGAGTCGACATCATTAATTGTGAGAATGAATAAGAAGGGCCCAATATAGCTGCAGTGAGGTATTCCAGAAGAGGTTTTAATGAGTTTGGAAATCACAGACTTATATAGAACATTGTAATATCGATCTTTTACGTAGAATCTAATACATACTATACAACTTGATTGAAAGCCTTGAGTCTCAGTTTGAGCAGGATGATTACATAAAAGATTTTATCAAAAGATTTGTTGAAATCGCTAGCGATCACATCTAATTCTACACCGCATTGAATAGCGCGGGGTATAGAAATCCATATATATATATTTATTTTAGGAAAAGATAAATGGGCAATAAAAAAATTTTAAGTCGTAAATGATCCCTTAAAAAAGATTACGAATGCATGGGTCCCACCTTCTGCAATTCATGAAGTAGTAAACCTCTTCAAGCGCTGCAAAACTGAGATTTCGCTGTAAATGACTGGGTATTACTCAATTCTAGAAGGGCCCACAGTTAAGTGAAGGAAAAGATCTGCTAATAACCGAAGACAGGTAGATGTCGGGCATGATTAAATGCGGGACAGGTTGTCTAAACATCCGATGATGGCAAAATCGTCGAAGAAGCTTCAAGTGTTGCAAATTAACTTTCACCACAGTAAAGTAGCAACTTTTTATCTAATTCTCTTCTTATCGGACGACAACATTGACGTGGCTTTAATTCAAGAATCTTCGATTCTTGGGAACAAGGTACAAGGATGAAAGTACAAAGAGTACGATATTTACAGTTGCGTTCTATCCGAAAAATCATTTAATATGCTCTTCTGTTAAGACATAGTAATGGAGATGGGTGGCTGTAAGCTTACACGCCACACGCAGACAACGACCCTTCATCAACTGCCGTTCGTGAATTGGTGATACTCGTATACGCCGAAGGCTGGTCTGGTAATTGGTTACGATGCCAAAGTACACCATAATAAATGGGAAACCGCAGGTATCAAGGACAAGAATGAAAGAAATTCTCGACTTAAAATTCACAAACACGCACGCTCAAACGCACATACTCGTGTGTCAATAACTGGACAGTATCTACTAAGGATTCTTTCTCGGATAACCTTATAACCCTCTTCACCATAGAAATCCTAGTAAAATTAACTAGACGGCATACTCCAATTGGATAAGCAAAAACATGGAATGGTAAGCCATGTAATTTCATATCCAGGAAAAGCTTTCATTTAGAACTGTCCAACCTCTAGTCGTTGTATCATCCAAGCCCCTTGGTAGACAACTAAACTAAAAAAAAAAAAACAGAACAAACAAAGGCCAGGAAACTTCATAGAGATCCCAAGCACAATAGAAGTAAGGAGTAATGGACCAAATATAGGTCTGAACTCAACTCCTACACAAAAAAAAAAAAAAACATAAGGATGGCCAATAAACAATCTTGGGCACTTTTTTGCGAAGCAACAAAAAGTAGGTTAAGGAAAGTTGTATATAAAGATCCAATAGCACCCGGATATCTGAGGCACTCCAATGGAGTCTGGGCAGAGAACTGCTGGGAATCACTATTGCTTCGGAAACTCGGTTCAACTCCCATAGAACCCATAATCTACAGCCTAATTACAGAGAATAGAATAACATTGCCGGTTAAATCGTTCAAACCCTACAAACAGACGAGATAGTCCCGGTTATGTTAGATCACGGTTTTTCATACATGATACCTCGGCTTAAAATTATCTTTGTCGGTTGTTTGAAGCTGGGCTACGTCCCAAACAACTGGAAAGAAGTAAAACTAGTATACATTCCCTAACCACTGATTTGCTAAGGATTACAGACCTATAAGTCTCTCTAAGTTTCTGTTAAAAACAATGGAGAGATTTCTAGACTAACATATTTACTTACTTACTTACTTAAGGTGGCGGTAAAGTCCGATCCTCAACCAAGAAACGTCTCCAGGCAGCTCGATCTTTAGCTAGCTGTCTCCGGTTTTGCACGCTAAGTTGGCTGAGGTTCACTTCCACTTGCGTGCACCACTTGAATCGCGGTCTTTCTTTACAGTGCTGGTTATAGGGAGCGGATTCGAAGACCTTTTAGACCGGAGCGTTGATGGTCAATCAATCTACATGACTCAGCCGTCTCAGTCATTAAATCTTCTCTCTTTTGCCTAAGTCGATGTCGCTGTACAGCCCGCCGTATCTCCACCACCACTCACCGTCTATGCAGAATGGAACCATTGGACAGGTCTGGGATTATTAAGGTCTTAGACAGCGTCGCTTTTCGAAAAAGAGCCCAAAGAAGCAGCGATTGGCATGAGTAATTCTTCGTTTGATCTCAGCGCTGGTGCCGTTGTCTGAGTTGATAGCGGTCTACCTAGGGTAGACAAAGTCCTTAACTACCTCAAAATTATATTTGTCGATGGTGACTGTCCGAGACTTCGGTGTTGTGTATCGTTTCTGGTTAACAGCATATGCTTGGTCTTGCCCTTGTAAAACCCATTTTCGCAGCCTCCACCAAAATTATGTCTATATCATCGGAGTAGTACCCGAGGTACTTCGAGGTAAAATAAGTATCAACCTGGGTATCGCCAGGTTGACACCTCTCAGTGCCTACCCTATTTCTATAGCACCCAACCAACTGAAATACACATACATATAAAACGATTAGGAAAATCAGTAAAGACTTCACAACACAAGGTTGTGCGATTATGTACAAAGAATACACCATTTCCGCGACTTTTTAGATATTAAAGGAGAAGTTAATAATCTGAACACTGGATCTATAAGGACGGCTTTGAACAAACTCTATGTAACATATATGTATATAAACAAAGATAGCAGAATAGATTGAGAACATGATAACAAGTAGAATTATCAGTTCAGAATTGGGAAGAAAATACCAAATCGAGAGATTGTCCGTTCAGGAGGAGGAGGTCATGTAACAACTTTGGCTAATGGTGGTGGTGATAGAGAGCTAGGACACGGTAAAGGAGTCTGATATGATGTCATGATATCATCAGCATCTATCCCATTTTCCTAAAAACTTAACACTTGCTCGAACACTTTAAGTGTAGTCATACCCAATTGAGTGCTAAGTTTTTTTTTTAAATATAAAAATGTCACCGTGAAGTAAATGGTATGCTGCGACGTCATTGCTCACATCATTCACTTTGCACATCATGTTAGTTAAAATTGGTTCTGGGGCAGAAACACTAATGTTTGATTAATCTTGAAAGTAAATATTCATATCGAATCTAAGAGAACTCAAACTATCTGTGAAGGAAGAGATGTAAGGCTTAAGAACCGATTTTACACTAGAGCTACGAATAAAAACACTTTTCACATCATCAATGTTGAAAGTGTCAGTGGACTTTAAAACTTCCATGAAATGAGCCAGTTGTTTATCTAAATTTTTAAATTTGGATTTACCGATCGTTTGCTCAAATCCACACAAAGATTTGTAACTGGAAGGGATGTAACTGAAAAAGTAAAGCAGGCTTATTAACTTTGTTTTAATCGTTCTATAAAACAAGACAAAGAATGCATTCCGAAATTGCTTTGTATCTCGTGTACCGAGTGGTTAAATGGGTAAAAGAAGTCGATGCCGTTTGTCTTACTAATGATTTGGCGTGAATAAGTTGATTATTACGATGACTGCTTGTTTAACTACAGTCGAGGGTTTTTCAAAAAAAATTAAAACAAAATATAGGGTTTTCCAATAGGGGCTTGACAACTTTGAATTTAATTTCACTAATCATCAAACTGTCACTGTCAATTTATTCATAAAACTCAACATTTGTAAATCATCATGGTAAAGTACACTAACGAGCAAGGTCTGCAAATTATAAAAATTCTCTGCAGATATTCGGAGTCAGTGACTGCAACTTTAAGAGCGTTAACTCCAATTTTCGGTCGTAATTCTCGCCCTAGTAAACAGGCAATAACAAGTTTAGTTCAAAAATTTGAGTCTACATATTTGTTGTGTGATGTTGCCGTGTCAGTGAGACAACGGGTTGGTCGAAGTGTCGAAAATATCGCTGCCATTCAGACGTCCGTAGCAAATGATCCAAATCAGTCAATTCCACGGCGTTCTCAAGAATTGGGCATCGTTCAGAACACATTATGGCGTATTTTGCGTAAGGATCTTGGTTTACACCTATACAACATCAAGCTGACTCAAGAATTGAAGCCGGTGGACCATTCGAAGCGACGTACGTTCTCCGATTTTTCATTGATTTCATTATTTCATCGCAAAATCATCTTCAGGGACGAAGCTCATTTTTGGCTCAATGGGTTCGTCAATAAGCAAAATATGCGTTATTAGTGTGAAAACCCACATGTGCTTCATGAATCACCACTTCCTCCACAAAAATAATTGTTTGGTGCGGTTTGCATTCCGGCAGCGTTACTGGGCCATATTTTTTCGTCGACGATAACTATCGTCACTTTACTGTGAATGGTCAACGTTATCGCGCCATGATCACCGATTATTTTTGGCCCGAATTGGTAGATATGGACTTGGACGACATGTAGTCTCACACGCTACAATCGATTTATTGAAGAGTAAGTATGGTGAGCGTGTTATCTCAAGATATGGGCCAGTCGATTGGCCGCCTCGTTCGAGCGATTTTACGCCGCTTGACTATTTTCTGTGGGGCTACGTTAAGTCATTGGTTTATGACAACACGCCGACGACTTTGGAAGAGCTCAGAGCCAACATTGAAAGCGAAATAGCGGCCGTTTCGGCTGAAATGTGTGGACAAGTCTTTGAAAATTGGGTCCAACGTATCGACCGCTGCAAACGTGCCCGCGGTGGCCTTATGGACGAAGTCAAGTTCCATTCATAAATGTTTTGATTGTACTTCAAGCCAATAATAAAGTTTTTGAAATATCTAAAATGGTTTGCCTTTTATTTAAAAAAAACGTTGTCAAGTCGTTATTAGAAAACCCTATAGAATACTCTTAAATAGCATCTATGACCATGCCAATACCCCATAGCGAAGAATTCCCTGTGCCCACGCCAAGAATACAAGAACCATGTGCAAAGTCAAGTGATGAGGATGACCATGAAGAAAATTATGCACTAGGGAAAGAATTATCTGAATATGTACCTCTTTGAAATTCATTGAAAGAACCACACATGATTCAGCAGGAAGAGTTGAAGGATTTGTTTCGTGACTTAAATTTATCCATCAGACAATCTGAAATTCTCGGTTCTAGACTACAAGAATGGAATCTGGTGCTACCAGAAACTAAGGTATACTTGCCAAGGAGAGGGAACAAACCTTTACCTACCTTCTTCACACAGAACGAATACATATACTACTGTAGCGACATTAACGGATTGAATAAAAGGAATTACGGATCACTTACAGAGTGAATGACGTCTCTTTATTGACGGATCTCGAACGAGTTTAAAAGCAGTTCTTCTAAATAATGATAGCGAATATTTCTCAATACCTATACAATATTCAATCACTTTAAATCACTATGCAATTTATATTAAATTTAATAAAGTAATTGTCAAATTTGACAAGTTTGTGCTGACTTAGAAGTGCTAAACTTGTTGCTGGGACAGTCGACCTACAGAGAAGCACTACTTAGTTATTGACGAGATCGGGATTTGTTGCTGGACAATCAAATGTCAAATATTCACCTCTAATTGAACCACAAAATATTCTTCTTCCATTTTTACATGTTAAATTGGATTTAATGACGAATTTCGTAAAAGCTATGGATAAAACTGGTGAAGGCTTTTTACATTTAAAATCTCAATTTTCTAAAGGGAGGTCAAACCTAAAGAAGGTATATCTGTTGGACTGCAAATACGAAAACTTATGAACGATGTCAGTGTTGATCTTAAGCTAAGTACAAAGGAATAAGTAAACTAGCAGCTTGGGCATACTTGAAAGCTGCAACAAAAAATAATTTTGAAATGTTAGTGGCAAAGTTATAAGGATAGGATTTGGGTCATATAACACATGGGCTGAAAAGTCGTGCCGTTTTATAGTAAAACACAAAATTTTTGCAAAATTCAGCTTTATTTATCAATATAGTTGACTTCGAGGGCGATACACTGATTGAAAGGATTTTTCAATCTTTCGATCGATACCAGTTTTATAGGACGATTTCGGTTTAGCCTCAAAATAGGCCTCTGTTTCGGCGATTATCGGTCTTAAATCTCTTTCCGGCGAGCATTCTTTTGAGGTCTGCGAACAGGAAATAGTCGCTGGGGGCCAAATCTGAAGAATACGGTGGGTGGGGAACAGTTCGTAGCCGAATTCATTCAATTTTGCCATCGTTTTCATCGACTTGTGACACGGTGCATTGTCTTGATGAAACAACACTTTCTTTTTCGTCCTTCAAACGCTCCAACAACGCAATGTAATAGTCGCTGTTGATAGTCTGCCCCTTTTAAAGATAGTCGGTGAAATTTATTCCATGTGTATTCCAAAATACGGATGTCGTAACCTTGCCAGCCGACTGTTGAGTTTTTGGTCGTTTTGAACGAGGTTCGTCGCTTGCTCGCCACTCAGCTGACTACTGACTTGACTCTGATGTGAAGTGATGGAGCCAAGTTTCATCCATTGTCACATACCGACGCGAAAATTCGGCTTTATTGCGGTCGAATAGCTTTAAACACACCTCTGTATCATCAAACTTTGTTGTTTTTGGTCGACTGTGAGCAAACGCGGCAACCACTTTGAACAGAGCTTTCGCATGTCCAAATATTCGTGTATGATATATCCAACAACCCCTTTTGATATCTTCAGCTATCTCGATGAACTTCACTTCACGGGCATTCGTAATCATTTTGTGGACTTTTTTGATGTTTTCATCTGAAACAGCCTCATTTGGACGTCCACTGCGTGCATCATCTTCGGTGCTTGTATGACTACTTTTAAATTTTTCAATCCACTTGCGAGTGGTTCGTTCGGCTGGTACAGAGTCCGGGTAACACTTATCAAGCCATTTCTTTGCATCGGCTGCATTTTTTCCTATCAAAAAATAATGATAAATCAACACACGAAATTGCTTTGAATCCATTTTTTTTTTCACAATAACAAAAGTTGCTTCACTCACAACTCTATATCTCGAGATATGAGCTGCTAGAACGAGGCGAAACAGTCAATTCGATCCTCTACTGTGTATAATTCGACCGTTTGAATGAGGTTTTCAAGAATCAGCGGCCAGAAATAGCCACTAGAAAGGAAGTTGTCTTCCATCATGATAATGCTAAGCCACACACATTTTTGATGACCCGAAACAAATTGACGGAGCTTGGTTGGGAAGTTTTGACGCATCCACCGCATAGCCCGGACCTTGCACCCTTTGATTACCATTTGTTTCCGTCTTTGCAAAACTCTCTTGATGGTAAAAAAATTGGTCGATCGAAGAGCCGCTGAAAATCACTTGGCCAAGTTTTTCGATGATGAGCCCCAGAAATCGTAGATAATAATGGTCAATATGTAGTTGATTGAAAATGATTTTGAATAAAGAAATTTTTTTTTTCAAAAATGTACAAAAAAAACGCGGAGACTTTTTATATGACCAATACATTTCTTGCTTTCACATTTGGATTTCTTTTCCAAAAAATCTTGAAGTGACGAATAAGGAAAACACATAAAGAAGATCGAAGAACGTTATCGAGGTCGGTGGGATGCAGCCACGTTAGGGGATTATTGTTGGTCTTCATTTCAAGAAAATCCAAAAAGTCACAAACGTAAAAGCTGAATCATAGAGCACATGTTTTATAATGAATAAGAATTACAAATATTTATGATTTAGATTTGAGTTTTAAACTTTAAATGTAAATAAACGTTTTTTCACTTCTAATTGTGTATATATTTTAATATTAAGAGGCAAACCTTTTGTGAAAATCGATTTTTTTCATATTTTGATAGTCTATACCTTTAAAAAAAAAAACATACTAAAATTTCAAATGAATGTCTCAAATAGTTTTTGAGTTACAGCCTTCTAAAAAGTAGCGGCTCAGAGGTTTTATCTTTAAACGGGTTTTTCTCGAAACAACATTATTCAAATTTGCTACAGTTGTAACTCAATGACAAATCATCCGATCGTTTTGATCTTTTTTTATTTTGTATATGTTCTTCTATACAAGTTTTCGATTGTATTAAAAATGTAATTTTGGCGTGCCAAAAATCATCAAATTTTCGGGCAAAATTCGATTTTTTTTTCAAAACTCTACCATTTCGTTAAATTTCAATATTTTTTTGACGACCGTGGTTCATTGTGTAGGCAATACCTTTAAGTTTAATAATCATTTTTTGTTTTTTTTTTTTTCGATTTCAGTCACGGTGAAGGCCGCAATCACTGCAGCAGTGACGGACCTTTTTATTGTGACTTGGGAGACAGCGAATAACTCGCTGATAATTTCAGTGTATATTCAGTATATATGTATAAATATATTTTTCAAATCCTTCAAATAATTGATGCAGTATTTGTCTTTAATAAAAATTCCCAAAAATCACTTATTTTTTGACAGTACGGAACGGTGTTACATAAAAAAAAACTGAAAGTCGTCACGCAGTGTTATTAGCTGAAAGAATTGGCAAACAGGGGGCAGAGAACCAAAAATTCCAAAGTGACAAAAACTTTAACTTAAATTGAAGAATTGAATGGAAAACTGGAAAAGAAGGAAAAAAACACGCCCGATCGGTTTGAATGTTGAGGTATTTGAAACTCTATATCAACAATTTAATAAGTTTTTATTGGTGTGGTGTCGGTCATGTTATGTTCACCGTTGACTAAATCTTACCACACATAATCGAATTTATTAGAATTTATGGAAACGTTACTGCATTTGTTGCATTCTATGCAACCCCTCAGCTAACGTGATTTTAGTTGCCTGAAAACAAGACTGTGTTTTGAGCGCGGCTGGTTTTAAACGCCAAGCCGTCCGATTTGGGAAAAAAGTACACTACAACTTGAGCCAAGGACGCCCACGAATCCATTCCCGCATAGGTTACAAAGCTATTCGTCAGTGAGAAATACACATTTGGTGCTCCCGAACACGTATTCCAAATATTATATATACTGAAATTTTACCACGTTTTTAGTCAAAATTAAATAAAATAAACTGATTCCCAAATATTGGGGGAGTAAGGACTTATTTTGAATTTATCCCAGAAATTTTTGTTTGTCTAAGGAGCAGTGCAGCCACTTCTACTACTATCGAAGTGATTCTATTTCTCTTTTTATGAGCTGAGTTGAGAGTACATAATACATGGGCACTTGAATTAAATCCATACAATTTTCATTTAGTAACAACCTTCAAAAGATACGTGTATAAATTTGATAGCTGTCGGACGATTAGTTCTCGAGATATAGCGTTGTGAGTGAAGCAATTTCGGACTCTGCACCAGCCGAATGAACCATTTTCAAGTGGATTGAAAAATTTAAAAGTGGTCATACAAGCACCGAAGATGATGCTCGCAGTGGAAGTCCAAAAGAGGTTGTTTCAGATGAAAACATCAAAAAAGTCCACAAAATGATTACGAATGCCCGTGAAGTGAAGTTCATCGAGATAGCTGAAGATATCAAAAGAGGGTGTTGGATATATCATACACGAATATTTGGACATGCGAAAGCTCTGTTCAAAGTGGGTGCCACGTTTGCTCACAGTCGACCAAAAACAACAACGTTTGATGATACAGAGGTGTGTTTAAAGCTATTCGACCGCAATAAAGCCGAATTTTTGCGTCGATATGTGACAATGGATGAAACTTGGCTCCATCACTCCACATTAGAGTCAAGTCAGTAGTCAGCTGAGTGGCGAGCAGGCGACGAACCTCATTCAAACCGACCAAAAACTCAACAGTCGGCTGGCAAGGTTACGACATCCGTATTTTGGGATACACATGGAATAATTTTCATCGACTATCTTCAAAAGGGGCAGACTATCAACAGCGACTATTACATTGCGTTGTTGGAGCGTTTGAAGGACGAAAAAGGAAGTGTTGTTTCATCAAGACAATGCACCGTGTCACAAGTCGATGAAAACGATGGCATTATTGAATGAATTCGGCTACGAATTGCTTCCCCACCCACCGTATTCTCCATATTTAGCCCCCAGCGACTATTTCCTGTTCGCAGACCTCAAAAGAATTTTCGCCGGAAAAAGATTTAAGACCGATAAAGAAGTAATCGCCGAAACAGAGGCCTATTTTGATGCTAAACCGATATCGTACTACAAAACTGGTATCGAAAGATTGAAAAATCGTTTCAAACAGTGTATCGCCCTAGAAAGCAACTATATTGATAAATAAAGTTGAATTTTGCAAAAATTTTGTGTTTTACTATAAAACGGCACTGACTTTTCAGCCCATGTGCTATATTTGGTATAAAAATAAAACTGCTAACAGAACAAAAAATTTGCAATCACAAAGCGGAGGCGAAAATGATTAATTTATTTTACTTTGAAGTGAGCATGGGCCTCTGGCCTTAATTCTCAGCCCGCTTCTGGCTTTCAATATTTCAATCTCATTTCGATGTGACGAAAACATAAAACAACTTGTGATATGTGATGGAGATGGTATGGTTATAATGTTGTTGAACTGTTGCTGTTTTGCTGGTAGTGTCATTCAAATGAAAAATAGCAAAAATAAAAAGAATAATATTGTGGTTTCTGCAAATAAGGTCTCATTTGTTGTCTGGTGTGAAAAGAGCAAAGGCAACGGTATACAATGAGAATTTTCCTTTGAAAAATAACTTAAATATGAAAAGCTTTTTTAAAATTGTTGTTACCTATCAATTGTAATTTATTATTACGATCACAAGGGTTTGTGTTTCTTCATCTTCAAATGAAGCTGAAGTAATCGTAAGTTACCCACACCTTTAGGGAAGTCAAATACGTACATACAATTATATGTATTGTAATTGTAGGTATGCATCTGACAGTTCACAGGAAACGAAATGAATCTGTTTCTATTGAAGAACAAGAGATGCTTAATTTAGACATTATTGTGGTTGAAACTGACAAAGCTCCATATTAGGAGAAAAGCAATGCAGCATGACCACCCAATTCGTCCACATCGAAAATTGTTTATGAGCAAACATTTCTTGACTCTTGGATATGCTAGAGCATTTTGTAAGCGCTGTAAAAAAAGTAATTTTCCGGAAGGTCTGCTGTCTAGACTGAGGAAGCCAATTCGGGCGTAAGTCATTGATTTTAGCCATGATTGCGATGCTCTTGTGCGCCGTTGCATTGTCTTGCAAAAACAAAATTTTTTTTCGCTTCATGTGAGGCCGTTTTGCAGCGACTTCGGCCTTCAATCGCTCCAATAATGTACAGTAATACTCGCTGTTGATGGTTCTTCCTTTTCGAGGTAGTCCACGAAGAGTATGCCATGACAATTTCAGAAAACCGACGCCATAACCTTTCCGACCCATCGGCCTCCCTCGGCCGCTTCGGAGCACTCGTGCCGGCTTCAGTCCATTGCCGGGCATTCATTCTGTTCTCTGGTGTTCAACAGTTACCAGTCGACGCCTAAAGTCCACCCGATTCCGCATCAGCAAGTCCGAACACTCTTTCGAAGTGTTCTCACGTTCGTGTTTTTGGTCAGGAGTGAGTATGCGCGGCAAGATAACTATTTCGTATGCAGAATATTTCCCAAAATATGGCGTGTGCGCTCAGTACTAATCTTTGTGGTATCTGCTAGTTTGCGCACCTTCACTTTCCGGTCAGCCAACACCATTTCATGTATTTTTTTGACATTGTCCTCTGTAACCGCATCGGAGGTCGAGTTGCGGCCACCACGAAAATCTTGAAACCAATATTTGACGGTGTAATCTGACGGATCATTAGCCCCATAATATTTATCCAACTTTTCTTTTGTTTCCTTCGCCGTTTTGCCTCTCAAAAAATAATGTTTTATGAGAGAACGATAATCGTTTTTGTCCATATTCAACATGATGCCAAACACGTCAACAACAATCAGCTGTCAAAACAAAACTAAAGACAGTATAGCGCTGAAATTTGGCATGTCTGCCTAAATATGAACGGACTTCAAGGCGCCATAACCTTTTTTGTAGTAGCAGCGCATTCTATCGGTGAAGGAGGTTACTTTTAACTCCATCTAGTATTCCGATCCTATTTTACCCTAAGGCATCTAGGTTTTTCCTGATAACTTTCTTCCTTTCTTTTACCAACTTTCTCCATGTAGTTCTATCTCTTGCTAGAGTTCCATGCATGTCTCGCTGTTTTTAAGACAGTTTCCATTGTCATGTTCTATAGTGTTTTAAGCTTTCCTGTACTGTTTATCCCTATTTCATCTCCTAACTTGTTGACTTTTCTGTCTTCTTTCATCCTTATAAGGTGACCAAACCATCTATGGCTTGGGCTGATTCTACTTTTAATTCTTTTCGGATATCTCTCTTTCTTCAGATTTCGACTTTTCTTACACCTAATACTCTCCTTAAATATTTTATTTCCATTGCTTGGATGTTTGTAGTGTGTCTATCTGTTAGGATCAAGTTTTGCGCTTCATGTAACAGGGAGATAAATTTTTTTGTAGATCGAGATTTTAGTGTTACTACTATTCTTCCTATGATCGATAAATTTCGTCGTTGGTACCGCAAAAGGCGCAAAAATATAGTTTTATTGGTTGAATTTGTTTATATCTCATCATATCATGTCATATTATTTATGCCCTATCTTAGTGCTTCATTTATTGCACATATAAACAATAAAGGGCTTAATAAACTACCCTGTCTCACCCTTATTCTAGTTTAGAGCTTCTCTGATATAGTGTTACATATTCTTACTTTGTTGTATATGCTCTTGATAGCACCGTTGAGGACTTTTCGGCTCCTTTATTACCTAGGCTATATCATATCTTCCGCCCACTTATCATGTCAAATGACTGTTTCATATCTAAATATGAAGCAGGTATATACGAGGTGTATTCAAAAAGTAAGATGACTTTATATTTTTATAAAAAAATATTTATTTATTCATCAATATTAAGGTTCTCCTCTTCAAAGTAATCCTCCAGAGGTATAATACATATGTGCCAACGCTTTTTCCAATCCTTGAAGCACGTCTTATAAACACTTTTCGTATAGCTCTTAGCTCTTCCAGTGATGCCGTTTTATTTCCTCAATCATTGCAAATCTCCATCATTTCATAGGTCTCTTCAGTTTTGGAAACATCGGGCCAAATCCGATAAGTATGGTGGTTGAGGCATGATTGTCGTGTTGTTTTGGCCAAAAAATATCTCACAAACAACGATGAATGAGCAGGTGAATTATCGTGATGCAAAAGCAATGAATTTCGGGTTTTTTTGTTTCGTATTGCTTTTCGAAAACGGCGCATAATTTCAAGATAATACTCCTCGTTGACCGTACGGCTTTGAGGTAAAAACTTCTGATGTAATACGTCACATTGACATTTAATCGAACTTGGAGTCCTTTTTTCGGTCTTGGTTTTTCTGAGTGCTTTCATTGGGACGATTGGACATCATAACCATATACCCATGATTCTTCATCACCTTCAGTTATAAACTTTTTGAGCATGTCAGGATCATAACTGACGCCATTCAAGAGCTCCTGAGCAATGCTCAGGTTCTTCTTATCAAAATTATGAAGTTTCGGAACAAACTTCTCTGACACAAGTCTCATGCCAAAACATGAAACTGTTTAAAACAAACTAAGTGTACTTTATACTTGAAACAAGCATGCTACATACTCGGAACATGTGTATAAATACAGAAGAAAATAAAAAATAAAAGTCGGTATCGAATGTACGTTGCCCGCAAAATTTCAAAAGTCACCTTACTTTTTGAACACATATCGTATTTCCTTATTTTTTGCGAGTTTTTTTCTCAATAATTGGTTGTACGGTAAAAATGTGACCCTGGATCCTTCCACGATTCCTCTTACTCTTTGTTCTAGTATCATCTTATAAATCTTAAGAACAGGGTAATTCTGTAGTTACTACTCTATTCTTAAAGATAGATATGATGATTCCGTATTTCCATTTTGTTGGTATTTCTTTTTTCTTTCACGCTAGATTTAGATTCCTAAGCATTCTGATATGCCTTTTTCACCCATGTTTTTAGGGAGTTCTGGGGCCATTTTATCTATGCCTGGGGCCTTCGCATCGATTCTTTAGTAATTGGGTTTCCTTGCTCTTGTTAATTTCTCTTGAGGTAATTTATTGTTTCTTCTGTTTCAATAATAGTGTAAGTAGTATGCTCTTCGCAGTTCAGTATTTCCTTCTCTCCTGTTAAATTTTTCCATATTTTGCTTTTATGTTTTGCAGTTTGAAATCTGAAGTCGATAGAACGTTTTTAAATTTCCTTAACTGTTATTTTCAATGGTTTTTCCAAACTCTTCCCATTTTTGTTTAACTTTTCCTCTCTGCTTTTTATATTCCTCGTACTTCATATTACTCTTATTCTGTATACATCTTTCCATAATTTTTTCTTCAATTAAGTATCTTTCTTCCGTCTTTCGTTCCACCTTATGGTTCCCTTCTTAATCCCTTTTAATTTACTTTGATCACATTCTTCTTTAGCAACTTTAAGCAACGTTTCCTTAAAGCAATTCCTTCTTTTGTTAAAGGCTTCACTAACTATTCTTTCACAAATGTTTATCTTTTTGTTTAACTTCTTTCTTTATCTTTCCTTGGTTTCATCTTTTCTTAACTCATATTCTTTAATTTGCTTACTTTCTCTCGTTTTTGGTTCTTATCCCACCTTTGTCGGACTATTTTTTATCTCTTTTAATGTGGCTTTCAGGAGAAAACGATCGGTTTTGATTTCGTATCCTCTTTTAACTCTGTCATCTACCACCTCCCTCTTATTTGCTACTTCTCTGGTGTACCTATATATTTGTTTACGTGCGAAAAGTGTGTTGACAATTACCAGATTATTAACAATACAAAAATCTAATAATCTTTTTCCATATGAACTAATCCTGCTTTCTCTATATCCTCGTACCTATTACTCCGCTCCATTTTTCTTTATCATTTCCAGCTCTAGCGTTAATATCCTCAGCTATAATGAGTTTGCCTTTTCTTTTATCACAACATGTAAGCTTTTCTTAGAACCTTATATTCTTTTCACGTCTTTCCTCATTATTCGAGCCATACGCCATACATAATAGTTTTCGTATCTTTTTCTTTTCCAAGTTCTAAAGCTAATAACACTGCTCAACCCATGAATATTTTTGGGTGTTTCAGACTATGAAAACAGAAATTGCTTATCACCCATAAATTGTTAGTAAAAAATATTTTTATATTCAAAATGTTGCTTGACAAACATATCGTGTTCAGACAAGTTTATTTCTGTCTGTTTGTTGTAATAACAATAATAACAGCGTACGAAATTATTTTCTATCTTGTGCTGCGAAAAGTCGTTACTATCGTGTTTGTATTCAACATCTTCGTGTTTGTTTATAACCGTGCATTAACAAGTAAGTACAATGTCTAATAAGTGTGTGAATAATGGCAAAAATTTTTGTTATGTGTGTGGGGAAATAACTTGTAAATCCCAAAAACGTAATTTCATCCAACTTGCCCGAAAAGCTTACGAAACTTATGTTGTTCCAAAGGACCTCAGGCCTATAAGTCTATCATCTTTTCTTCTGAAAACTCTAGAACGACTGACTGATGTTCATATTCAAGCTAAAATTGATCCAAGACTTTCGTCAATGGCTCAATGCCTACTGTAACGGTAGAAACGGCTCTGCATTCACTGACTAGCCACATATAGAGAGTACGCAATGGTTGCTTTCCTGGACAAAGAAGATGTTTTTAACAACGTCAACGCATCCGCAATCACTACGGCGCTGTCACATTTGCATATAGACGGCTCACTTGGGGAGTTAATCACTCTTATGTTAAATAAAAAGATAATCAGCTCCAAACTAGGTGGGACTTCTGCTAAAAAATGTGAGCAGAGCTACGCCGCAAGACGGTGTCCTTTCTCCCCTTCTCTGGAACTTAGTGGTTAGTGAACTGCTGGTATATTTGCAAGCGGGAGGTAGCAGGGTGATTGCCGATGCGGATGAAATTGCTATAGCTATCTCAGGTAACCATCCTAATACTATAGAAGTTCTCCTTCAGCTAAATCTTAACAGATAAACCCGTTAGGCGGATCGCTGTGGATTGGGAGTAAACCTCCATAAAACCTCATTTTGACTAAACTGGAAACATTCAAACATTCAAAAAAGGGTTAAGAAAGCTACAGTAGCTTCATTTTCTTTCAAAAAAGGTATTGGAAACAAATGGGGCCTTCAACCCCTACAACCACTACCGTGGTGTAGTGGTATATGCATAGACTCCTCAAACAGAGGGTCGCGGGTTCGAATCCCGTGCAAGGCAATTCTCTGAAAAATTCTTTTTATAGAATTTGTATGTTGTTATATGAAAATCCCGTCGGCGTCAACTCTACATGAAAGCATAACAATGATGTTGGAGCGGTTGCTGGTTGGGCTTAATGATACGAACTTAATGTTACTACGGTGTTTTCTCAGATAAGCTAAATCTAAGCTTCTCCTTGCGTGTTCCAATTAACTGTAGCTGTTCCAGACGAAAATATTGGCGTTTAAAGAAGCTCTGTCCTGGCTGAAGAAAAACGTGATTTCTGCAAAGGAACACAGGGAACTGTAGCGCCGACGAACTCGCCAAAATTGAAATCATTCTATCTATTCTACCGGAAAAGGGTGGCATAGGTATACCAATCTGGCCAAAGCTGAATGTGAATCGCTCTAAGAGTCTGATTCTTCTAAATAGGAAATATCTCAGCGTCATCATAGGTGTCATCACTGGACACTGCCTTATAGAAAAACATCTAAGAAGGATTGGCACCTTTACAAACGATTTTTGTAGAAGCTGCATGAACGAGAAGAAAGGGGGGACAATGCTCCACCTTTTCTGTACATATCCAGCTCTCTCCCGTAAAAGAAAACTCAACTTAGGAGCTTTCTTCTACAATGACTTAAACGATCTAAAGGATATAGACGTTAACAGTCTCCTGCGCTTTATCATAAGCACAAATCGGTTCCATGAGTAAGAGGATCATAGATCCACGTGACAGCACAACAGTCCAATAGACCTAAGTTGGTTGGTCTTGATTGTTATTTTTGTCTTACTAACGTATAGAGCATCGGCCCGAAGTTCAGGCATACTGTGCAGTATCCCAATTTACCATCAGGTTTAAGGTCTGTCGAACATAGTGAAGAATATCCTTTTCGAAAACCACCAGAATCATGTAGTATAGATGAAGAACCTGAATGCGCCAGTGATTCAACTAATGATGCTATGCAATTTGAATAGAAAATCGACAATTATTCAGAACTCGTATGGGAGTACAAACTCCAGAATGTTCATCAAACCCGCAATTAATTTCAAACGGTTAAACTAGCGAAATCACAGTCAGAACTCCTAGCTTCCAGATCAAAAAAATGGAATCTTCTCGAAGGTGACGTATATATAAGTGACTTCCAACAACAGGAAAAAGGTTTTGCACATTGTTTCGCACAAGAAGGGACTTTGGTATAATGCATGAATGTTGAAAACTTATTTGATGCGTTAGGACAGAAACATGAACCAACTAATTGGGACCTATTTATTGAATCCATAAACTAAGCTTAAAAACAGTTTTACTTTATAACGGCAACAAATACCCAGCAACAACCTATGAGCAACCTATAGCTCACGTTGCTCATACAAAGGAATCAATTGAGAAAAAGCGATATCTCTTACAACACATTTTTTTTTATTTATTTCATTTCACTTTATTTATTTATGGAATACAATATATTTATAAGTTTTCTTAATTTCTTAAAAAAAAAAAAAATTAAATATTGGGTCTATAACTTAACTTCGTGCGGTTTGCTAAGAGATGGCGTAACTTGTATTATTCCACTGTTATTATTCCATTGGAACATACGTTGGAAAGCTACTGTCATTGTACGTCATTTCAGTATATGTCATTCATTTGAAGCGTAAACAACAATAATTTTTTTTTCACTCAAATATGTCGAACTTTGTGCCTGAAAAAGTGTTTTTGCGGGGAGTTCTTCTTCATTACTTTAATATGAAGAAAACTGCTGCCGAAAGTCATCGTATTTTGGTAGAAGTTTATGGTGAACATGCGCTAGCTGAGCGAACATGCCAAAAGTGGTTTGCACGATTTATAGTGGTGATTTTGGCTTGGAAGACGATGAACGTCTTGGGCAGCCAAAAATGTTTGAAGATGAAGAACTGGAAGCATTACTCTATGAAGGTTGTTGCCAAACACAAGAAGAGCTCGCAGAATCTTTGAATGGCGCGAAGGTAATGCTCTGTATTTGGTGGGATCAGATGGGTGTGCTGTATTATGAGGTACTAAAACCGGACAATGCTACCGAACACAATTAATCCGTTTGATGAAAGCAGTAGCCGAAAAATGCCCGGAATATGCGACCAGACACGAGGCAATAATTTTCCATCATGACAACGCTCGGCCCCACGTTGCTATTCCGGTTAAGAACTATTTGGAAAACACTGGATGGGAAGTCTTACCCACCCACCTTATAGCCCAGATCTTGCCCCTTCTGACTACCATTTGCTCCGGTCGATGCAGAACGCCCTCACTGAAATACGGTTCACATCAAAGCAGAATATCAAAAATTGGCTTGATTCATTCTTGGCTTCCAAGTCGGCGCAGTTCTTTTGGGATGGGATCCACAAATTGCCGGAAAGATGGGAAAAAGTCATAGCTTTAGATGGGCAATACTTTGAATAATACTATTGTACATGTTTTTCTTAAATAAACGTTCAAATTTTGAAAAAAAAATACCGCACGAATTAAAATATATACCAATACTTACTACCTCATCATCCATTTAAAGCCACATATGACAGCATTTACAGAGGCAAGCTATACAAATCACCGACATCATTGTTATTTTTGTTATTGTTACTAGTCACTACCGAAAATGAGCCTTTAATGACAGAAGCCTTACAGCTACAGGCTCTTCAGCAAGAGAAGAGTATCGAGACAGAAGAAGAGTGGAAAAGAATATACTGTGTAAAAAGGGAAAGAGTCTTCTGAACTCTTCAACCTAATGATATCGAAGAGTGCTCGGATAAAAACAATATCCGAAAGGTTGTCAAAAAATCTAAGCAACTGGTAACTGGTGTAAAACCCGGAATGCAGTGAAAAAAATCTAGTCAACAAGGCGCAGGGAGTAGTACATGATGATACTATATTCAAGCAAAACTTTCAGCAACTTGTAAATGGGCATCAGGTAGGGACTGACAAAGCAAAATGAGGACCCACTTCCAACCAATGAAGAAGCTATAGTTTCTTTGAACTATTCCAAACGTGTACCCGATTTCGGCAAGGAAATGCATTGTCATTGAGATTTCTTCAATGTGAAGATTGAAGGCTGAGCAAGATCAATGAATTTTAAGAAGTTCTCCAAATGATTTCTGAAACGAAAAGCTACTCCCCGTCTTCCCCCTCTCTTCTTTCCCAACCGCTCCTTTTCCTAATCTGTCCCCATGATAAGCCTGCCTGAGGGTCCAGTATCTCGAAAAATTTCTCAGTTGTGAACGGAGTTTGCAGATACTTGGTGATCTCCGAATTAGCTAGCCTTATCTGTATACAACGGATCGCCTTACAGATGAACTTCCTTTTCTCCGCTGCTCGTGGGATACCAGTGGATGAAATCTCTAAAATAACAAAATCCAAGACCAGTAGTTCTTTAATACCCGGCGGTAAAGCGGTGATTGCACCGACATTTCTCCTGCAATGTCGAGTAAATCTAAAATTTTGGCAGGCCGTGGTGCACCCTTAAAAGGCAAACGCAGGAAGCCAAATTCCAAACCCTCAAAGAGTGGAAAGACTGTGGCAAGTCATGGTCCTACCACTACCTCCACCCCTAGCTGTAGCTAGTTCCTCCTCAAAGAGGAATCAAAGGCTCAGTCAGTTCAGTAAGTCCTCTTCAAGGCGCTCTACTCCAGACTCTTGGATACATTCCGGTGGTTGAGAGAACTACGGACATGCAAAGCAAAATAAAGTGAACCAACAACATCCTTAAATATTTTTCGCTCACTGCTCCCAAGCTCCTAAGAGACTTCTACTTACGGCAGAGATCGTTGAAGGAAACCGCGCCGGTTTCCAAAAGGCCAAAAATTAGAACCGTCAATACCCCTCCTGGGCTTTCCAATGTCACATTTCTGAGGTCTTTAAACGAAGTCCTAAAAGACACTATAACGATTGCGGTGATCGATTAAAATGACCCCGATGAATCAATAGCACTTGAACGGTGGCAGTTCGTGAACTAAAACTTTCGGGCAATTTCTTATCACAAGCGATACCAACCTAGGTCACGTCATGATTATCGTCAAGCCCGAAAAAAAATCTTTCAATTTTATAAAAGCTCAACGTCGTGGCTAAGGAGAAAATTCCTAGCAGACTAAAAATCGTGCCTGAATCCGAGCTAGAGATCATTGGGCTCAGTAACTCGACCCTTCTGACTTGAAGGTCTCTAGCGCAGGCCAGGCCAGGCATTATTCTGTTCGGTTTCGAGGCAATAAGCCCAAGGGTTTACATAAAAGATGAGCTGGAAGCAGATAAGCAACCTCCTCCTCTTTTAACTGAAACTGCAAAGTCAGCCTCAGCTCCTAGAGCATCGATATCCTTTCCTGAATTGGATAGCGATGACTCCAATTTATCCACCTCTGAAACTGACGACGAATTAAACAAAGATCCTTTACGATCAGATGATGAAGGTGAGCTCTTGGGCTCATCGCTTCACACAGCTAAATACTTTCCGGTCCATACAAGAGTCAAAGGTAAAATTAGAATTTGTATATTAGTAAAACATAGCTTTAATGTATTCTTACTTCCTAAAAGGCTGACATCGGTATATCTCGTGGGCCCTCTTTATGGTGAAAACCTAGAAAGGCCCCATCGGGTGGGACGCTAACATCCATTACAAGGTATAGGGTAGTACCGGAATCATAAATTATACGAGATTATAAGTACTAGCCTCATTGTTTGCAACATTGGCAATAAGCCCACTTTTCTGACAAGAAATCGACAGGAAGTGCTAGATATCACTTTTGTTTCCGAAAACATCACTCAAGTGCTAACGAACTGGATAGCATCGTCTGAACACTTATTTTCACACCACAGATATATCCAAATCAGTCTGAATGATGCTTTTCCCAGCCAACGAGCATTTCGGAACTAGCCGAAACTGATTGGCCAAGGCTTCTGCCGAAAGAGGTCAGCAGAGGTACGCCGTAAGGCGGTGTCTTTTCATCCCTTCTCTGGAACTTAGTGGGTAATGAACTTCTGGTATACTTGAAAGTAGGTGTTAGCTGAGTGATTGCCTATGCAGATGACGTTGCTATAGCCGTCGCAGGCAAACATTTTATTTATTTATTTATTTATTCAAGAACTCCTTCAGCTAAATCTCAGCTGATTCTATCCTCTTCTCTATATATAATTCCAATCATTGACCCTTTCTCGATCAAAGATATCAGTTTAGTCTTCTCCTTCTTTGACAGGAAACTAAACTGGAGACCTAATATTCAAGAAAGAGCTACAGTAGCTCTATTCTCTTGCAAAAAAGCCATTGGGAACAAAATAGGTCTACAACCTGGTTATACCTATCTGTTATAAAACCGCTACTCACCTACGGGGTGATTGTCTAGTGGATGGCCTTAGACAATGCAGTCAACTGCAACAAACTAAACAAAGTTCTAAGTACAACATATCTGTGCATAGAAGAAGCATTGCGTACTATCCACTCCGCGGCACTGGATATTTTTTTCACTTGACACCCATTGACATATTCAGAGGGCAAGTAGCTACGACCGTAAAGTTTCTACATAGTGGACAAATAAATTATTTGGCCAGCTTAATGTCTTTTCCTTATACACTAGGAATCCTTTCGGAGAACATCGAATACACCATGCCCCAATATTAGTTTGACAAAAACTTTCATCATCCTTTTGGGAGAAAGAGGACAAGTCAATCCACTGCTACATGGATGGATCCAAATCATTATAGCGTGTTCCTGGCGGAAATTTTGGCGATAAAAGAAGTCCTGTAATATCTGTAAGGGATATCCAATCTTTTTGAACAGTTAAGCCGCAATCAGGTCCCTGTACTCAGTCTCACAAAATTTTAAAATAGCCTTTGACTGCCGATTATTTCTTGGCAGAGCATTTCAATTTTCACCTATGTTGTTGCAGGGGCACAGAGACATTCCAGGTAATAGTAGCGCCGAAAAATTCACCAAAAATGGAACTACTCTATCTATCCTACTGGAAAAAGGTCGCATCGGTATACCAATCGCTACGTGCAAACTATTATTGAAGCTGAATGCTGAATGAACAGAAGAACAAACCTTAGGTGAACTGTTGGACCAATAGTCGCTCTAAGAGTACTGGACACTGCCTTATAGGCAAGCATGCAAGAAGGGTTGCCGATATTACCAATGATTTCTATCAAAAGCTGCACAGCGGAGGGGGAAGAGGAGACATTCCTCCACCTGCCCAGCTCTCTTCCATTAAAGGAACCTCTACACAAGAACTTTCTTCTTCAATGACTTAAGCGATCTAAATAATAAAGACGTTAACAGTCTCCTAAGTCTCTTCATCAGAAGTTCAAATTGCATCCCAATGGCCCAAGAGGCGGGTTGGTTTCTGCAATATCTACTCTTACTTAACCCAACCTTACCTATGCTGCGCACAAGAAGATCGCGGTAATTTGAATGACTTAGTCGTTGAGCCCCAAGTTCCAGTTTTAGCCCAGATTTTAGCGCTAAATCTGATTCGATAATATTGCTCTTAATTTACAGGGAGCAGACCAAGTAAGTCAAGAAAATGGTGCTGGCTTAAGTATTATGGGAGAGAGCAAGCAATGCTTCGGATAGCAATTTCCTCTTCACCTCTGATTCAAACAGGAAGGAACTACAGCATTTATGTGATACCAACTATTTCTTCTATTTAAAAGATGCGGAATTCGGCCATCGTTTTGTATCTATTCGACCATAATGCGTACACACTTACAACATTCCCGCTCTCTTTACGAAATGCCAGTATTATAGGAACCTTGTTCTTTACTACTTGTAAACTTGAAACACTTGCTGCAAAAACAATACTTTGAAGGACCTTTAAAAATGTTGAAAATTCAACAAAAATCCTTTTCAATCTTCCTCTCATTACTGCTACCACTTACTCGTATGTCCCTCTCTGAAAGCTAAAAATTATTTTATTATATGGTGAATGTTTTCCAAATTGTCGAGCACATGGTTGTTTCGCAGGACTTACCACATTTGTTATGTTCAAACCATAAACTGAGCAGTTTTATTGCCAAATATTATCATTACTAGGACAATAATTGATTTTATATTCACAAAATGGGGAAACAAAACAATTCCTATATTCATAAACATGAATTCCCATTTCTCAAGTACCTCAAGCGTAAATTCGTAGCCTTTGTACCACCAAGCCCATTCCAATTTGATAAGAATCTCATTTCTGCCATACCCATGGTGACAGGATACAATATCTGTAAAAAGCAGTTCACTTGGCAGGCTTTCAAGGAATTTACCTTTATGTGCAGGAGAATACATAGTGAGATGGAGCGTATGTGGTATGTATGTACGTATGAATAAGTAGATATGAAATGCTTGTTGTTCACAGGACTTCGCAGAGGATAATCAGGAAATTAATGGCAAAAGAGAAATTGCCCAGGAAATTGCATTGCAGTTAAGCAGGGAATCCGATAATTTGACAAAAATATCCTTCTTCGAGGAGCATGTACCTCGCATGCACGTTTGATATATGAGCAAGTACGTGGATGTACTCGTAGGTAGAAACTACTTGCGGCCAAGACGATAAAAAAGCTATGAAGAGACATTTTATGTATCATTGTGTTTCCTTCCCGGATATGAAAACTTTATTGAATGCAAATAAACTTGACGACATCACATTGGATGTATCTGTTCCTTATTCTCGTGTTCATTTTCATGCACATCATCAATTGGCAATCATTCTGAAAGTTTAGCCCATTTAAATATTTTCATTTCCGCAGTGTTTTACATTCCTCTTCGGTTTTTAAGTCGCCTACAAGGACTCCTTAGGCTTTTATTTGTATCTTTTTTTCTCTTATTGAGGTGTATGTGGGTCGGTGGCATTGGAGTGGAATTAAAAGAATGTGACTCGTCCACGGGCAGAAGACGAAGAAGAAGTAAGTGGGTGAACTTGTATAGAAGGAAGATGAAGCGAACGAAAAAAGTGTACATAATGTGAAGGAGGAAGACGGTGCGAGAGGAGCTGCGAATCTCCAAGATTTAGTACTAAAATTAGGTACACAAGGTGCTCTGTCGACTATGTCTATATATATATTTTTCTTTTTCAACTTAACTGCACAAGGCTTTGTTATGGATGGACTGTTTTCCGTTTTCCGGGACTCGGGATCGGCACTTCGGTTCATTCTTAAGTTTAGTGTAGATGGAGCGGACTATGAACAGAATATGTGTGTTCATTTAAAGAGATTTAAGAAAGTGGTGAGGCAAAGAGAAATGAAAGAATTTCTTGAAAGTGTTCTGATCTCTCCGGGTAGAAGGACATTTAATTTAATTTGAAGAATAAATTGAATATTCTTTGGAAAGGGTGGATGAAGATTCATGACCGCATATACTTTTCTCCATATACGTGGTTCTGAAGACGTGGTTAAAGAGTTGTTGTAATTTATATTGGCAACTGGTGTGAATACGAGTTTTAGGAGATACGTCTTAGATTTCAATGAAAAAGTTCTATTTGAGAATACTTACCTCCTTGTGGAACTTTAAATTATTCTTGAATTGTACATATTTCTGGCGCGTATGGATGGGCTCTTTTATGATTATTACTCATCTCAACACAAAGTTTTGTAAGCTTTTTCCATGGAAATTACAATTGTTGACCTGTCTAGGTCATTTTCTTTGCAGGCGTTAGAAAATCTCAAAGCAAATTTTGTATTTTATTCCAATAAATGTCTTCAATTTGGTATTGCTGTATTTCTATAAAAAAATTAATTTTGTTTAAAAATATGAAAATAATCGTAATACCTAGTTTATAAGCGTATTGCTTCGTATGATATATGGCTGGTTTTCAAGAAGAACTAACACAGGAAGGAACGATGAAATTAATGAATTTCTCCAAGATATTCAATATTTTCTGATCGTCTCTATAGTATCGCTACAGTCCAGAGTAGACTTGAGGCTAAACTAAGAGCTCAATCTTACACTACTGGCCTGCAGTTGCGAACACGAAGTTGGCCAATGTCAATTTAAACTTAAGTGCACCTTCTAAGACGAGGTATTCTTTCACCGCGTTGTCTCTCCGAAATAGATTTGACGACATTTCGGTGTTCATTCTCTCAACTTATCGTAGCCATCTGATCTAATGAATTCTAGCCTTTATGACTAGGTTGACCATGCATTCCTTTTATGAACATCGATGGCAAATATTTTCTCTTGAAGCAATCGCTTTCGATATACTAAGTGTTTCTGCCTCATACAGCAGGACTAGTACGATTTGTTATTCGTGAGAAGAACATATTTCTCCGCTGCCTTCTAAGACTAAAAAAAAGTCTTATTCATAAGAGGTATTTTTCCCCTGATCTCTATGATGGTGTCATTTTTGAATTTATACCGCAGATGATATACTATCCAAGCCCTTTTAAGACTGCTTAAACCTCACTTACCATTGAACCCATCTTTGATGCTTCTGCTTTACTAGCTGCAAAACCTTAAGTTGAACCTCCTTGACTTCTCCCTAAATGTAAATGTCATCAGCGTACGGTAGCAGTTGTATAGAATTTTGAAATTGTGTGTCCAAAGCCTCTAAGTCTCGTATATTTCTTTCAAGCTTGATGTTAAAGAAGAGCGTGAAGGCGTAACACCTTATCGAAAGGTTTTTTGACATCAAGTGCCTTGGTGGTGTCATTATCAGCTTTTATGGAACGGCTAACGTTCTCCATTGTCCTTCTACACAGACAGATAAGTTTGATAGGAATGCCAAAACTTGACATGGATCTATGTAGCACGTCTTTATAAATGCTGTCATATGCGGCCTTAAGGGGTAACATGGGTTTGTAAATTTCAAAAAATACATTGTTTTGTTTTTTATCTGATAGTGCAGCATATTAAGAATATTTTTTCAAACCTTCAAGTAAATCGAGTCAACATCCCAGCTATTGTTTGTCGGTTTTTCTCGCTTTCTAAACGTCGAGTAACATTTCTATGTGAGATTTGGAAGAAACAACTAGATACGGCAGAGTTTGAAAGGTGGCAGGTCCAATCACCAAGGGCCAGCTGCTAATATGGAAGTTTCATCAAAACTCTATTTTTGAAGCCGGTGAACACGATTTCCCAAAAACAATTTCAGCTGTCTTTTTGAAATTTTGCGTACTTCTGCTAGATAGGATTGTCTAGTGATTGAACGAAGGATTTTTCTTCTTTGATTACAACTTATTTTACAAGGCAATATGTGGTGTAAATTTTATTGAAAATGGTACTCTTTTGCATACAACTCAAAATTGTTTAATTAAAATTATATGAAATATTGTTAAAATATTTTTTTTTGTATAGTTTAGTATAGTTTGTTTTTTATTATTATTTTTTTTTAATCTTCGAAACCAATAAACAGTTGATATCGATGATAAGTCCCTGGTTTTTCTGCAAGATCGGCCATAAAGTCGTTATGGGCCTTACCAGGCCTAAAACCATACTAACAAATGCATACCAAAGTGCACAGTAGATACAATTTTGTACGTTTTTAAGGAGACCTATTCCTTGAAAGCTGATGTACTTTGGAGTGTTTCCCTGCTGGAGGATCAGGCAAACGGTGCTGAGATTTTATTAACCGGGTATACTTATATCCGACCATATTTTGCAGATGAGTTCATGTTCATGAATGCTCCATACTACCTTAATACCCACGGCTTTAACCCTGGATCCGTGTACTGGCCACTGATTGCCCAGAGGAAATTTCAAATCGAATTTTAACGTATTTATTGGTCTATGACATGCAAAAAAGGGATGATTTTCTAAAGAATACGATGCCCAAGTACATAAAAACTGTGCGTTTTAGCATTCTCAGAGATTTTGCTTGTCGCGTTCTACAAAATTATGTTGTAAATGGGAGATTTTACCAGCTGAAACGATTTAGTGATTACTTGTTTTTTTGAAGTGTTACTGCAAATACCTTTTAGTGTATTTTGTTTTTTTTTTTATGGTTTTTTGGTAAGTAATATTGGGTATGTGATTTAATTCGTGCGGTTTTTTTTCAAAATTTGAACGTTTATTTAAGAAAAACATGTACAATAGTATTATTCAAAGTATTGCCCATCTGAAGTTATGACTTTTTCCCATCTTTCTTGGGGTTGTCGTAATGGATGCATTTTTCATCACCAGTAACAATCCGATGCAAAAATGACTTCCTTTTGTGGCGTTCCAGCAGCATTTCGGACATGCAAAACCGCCTTTCGACGTCTCTCGTCTTGAGTTCATGTTGAACCCAATTTCCTTGCTTTTGAATATATCCAGCTGCTTTTAAACATTTTAAAATGGCTGATTGAGTGACACCCAAAGATTCTGCGAGCTCTTCTCGTGTTTGGCAACAATCTTCATAGAGTAATGCTTCCAGTTCTTCATCTTCAAACTCTTTTGGCTGCACAGGACGTTCATAGTCTTCCAAGCCAAAATCACCACTTTTAAATCGTGCAAACCACTTTTGGCACGTTCGCTCAGCTAGCGCATGTTCACCATAAACTTCAACCAAAATACGATGTCTTTCGGCAGCAGTTTTCTTCTAGAAGAAGAACTCCCTACAAAAACACTTTTTCAGGCACAAAGTTCGACATATTTGAGTGAAAAAAAAACTATTGTTGTTTACGCTTCAAATGAATGACATATACTGAAATGACGTACAATGACAGTAGCTTTCCGAAGCATGTTCCAATGGAATAATAACAATGGAATAATACAAGGTACGCCATCTCTTAGCAAACCGCACGAAGTTATAGAGACAATAGCTGAATCTGTTTTGTTTTTCTGTTGTGTTTTGTTGTTCTAAGGAATGTGAATATTGTTTGTGGTTTGCTCTAGAAAAAATGGATCGAGATGATCTGTTAGAATGTGTTGCATATCTATTGAACAAACCTTCTGGTTCATTGAATGATGTTAAACAGGAGTTTTTAGATAACAATCTACATGCACTTGATCAGCAAAGTGCTTATTCAGAGGATTCTGAAGATTCTGAAGCAGATATTGATGATGGAGAACTTTCAGAAGTTGACCCTGATTATGTTCCAGATGAATAAGTAGACGATGACTTTCGACAAGAAGAAGAAATATATATGCAGATTTAATATGGTGAGCGGCGTCAGGAGGATTTTCAGGAGAATGAACCTGTTGGACCAAATAGAGGAATGCACTATATAGCTAGGAACGTCCGTCATTCTGATATTTGGTGGTCTATGCCAGATGAATTTCAGAAATCCAGGACAATAAATGATCAAAACGAACGAAAGAGGCATGAGCCAAAATGAAAAACAATATTTTCAGAAAAAGCCGATGCTTTTAAATGTTTGGTAAGCCCAGAAATTATTGGTACTATGGTTCTTGACACAAACAAGAAAGCGAAGAGGGCCTATGAAGACAAACGTTAGTCAGCAACACCAAAGATACTTCTTCGATTGTATGATCCGGATGCAGATGAGATGTATGCATATATTGCAGTGTTACTGTATGCAGGTGCCGAAAAACCGTCAAAAGAAGAAGCTAAGGACTTATTTGATCAACACAATGTGCCTTTTTATAGAGCTACCATGTCTTTAGAACGATTCGAACAAATATCCCGTTTCGTTTGGTCCGATGATTCAAGAATTAGAGCATTCCACATGCAAACTGATAAGCTGGCAGCTTTTATATCTCACTGCACTCTATCATCCATCAAAAGAGCTTACTATAGACGAACAACTAGTAGCTACCAGAGGTAGATGTTCATTTCGGTAATATATGCCTAATAAACCTGGCAGATATAGTTTAAAAATATTTTGGGTTGTAGATCCCAAGATCAATTATCCTCTGCGTGGAAAAATTTATTTAGGACAGCATTCTGGCGACGATCGTTCGCATGGCATATCACATGGCCTTGTGATGCATCTTTTAGAAGGTTTTTTGGATGACAATTTTAATGTTACCACTGACAATTTTTTTACATCTTTGCCATTGGCTTTAAAGCTAGCAAGTAGAAAGGCTACACTAGCGGGCATAATAAGAGGCAACGAACCACAATTACCAATGGAGCTTAACAAAAAAATTACAGAGAATTCAAAAGAACTCGGGAAAAATTTATTTAAATTTTTTATTTCTCACGGTGCATGCAGTTAGTTAGTTATGAGAGTAACACAAAAAAGATCGTTCTTTTGTTGTCAACTTCACACCACGGCAAGGACATTGATGAGGAATCGCAGAAGCCTGTTATTATTATAGACTATAATAGAAATAAGGGAGGCGTAGACACTTTTGACCAAATAGTTACACTCTACAGCTGCAAACGAAAAACTAACCGCTGCACAGTGCAACGACTAGTGCACAAAAATACAAAATTACAATTTTTGGTTTTTATGTTGTTTTTTTTTTGCGGTTAAAATTTATTATATTATTTTAAGTGCATTTTGAAGTGTTTATCAATAAAATTAATACATTGAAATTATCGAAGATGGGTATGGGGTGTGGTGCAATGTCGAAATCTTGTGTTATTCTAACTTTGGATAAGCTTTAAAAAAAATTTAGGGAAAGTATTATTCGTGTACTTTGTGTCCCCAAATAATTTACGTGCCGAAACGTGCCAATTTAGATTATATAGAACCAATCATGCTTCGAGGTGTGGAGAGTTGCTAATGCAAACTGCAAAGTAAAAGCCATTTTTGAACATATTTTGATTAAACGTGGTTTGCAAAGTGCTCCGGAACAAATTATGAGCAGTATAAAAAAAAAAAAAACAAGCCGCTTAATTTCTTTAAGATTAAAAACTAGATGAGACTGCACTCATCGAATGCAAAATACGTTCAACACACAATATGCGGACTGGTTGAGTGAGGAAGTTACTCTGGAAGAAAAAGTTCTGAGCTACCAGCAGACGTCCAATACCCCAGTTCTTTCCACTAGTGGATTAAAAAGAGGTCGACCAGAAAAAGATTTTGAGAGCCTATGTATGACATAGGCGCAGAATTGAAAGTCTTATTCATAACTGGGACTCTTATGAACTGTCTTTTGCTGCTATTCAATCAAGCGATTCAGGGACTTTATCTTATGAGAAATGTATAGCCTTTTACTTAGACTTGGGGCTCAGTCTCCGAGAATACAATATCTTGCGCTCCACGGTGAATAGTATTCATAAGAATACATTCACTATACTATACTACCTGATACAATAAATGTTTCAGATAGTCATGCTGTAGTAGATTTGCAGCAATTACTCAATAAAACTGCAAAATATATAATTGAGCCCATCGCAGATGAATTTTTGTCCTTGTCCTCTATTGTAACCTTAGTATGTAAATGGGGCTTTGATGAAAGCTCTGGGCATAATGCTTATAAACAGAGGTTTCAGAATATTAATAGTTCAGATGAATTTGTATTTGTTATTGCACTTGTTCCACTACAAAACGTCGATAAAGATAGTAGCGATATAAAGTGGGCAAATCCCAGACCATCATCAATATTTTATTGTCGGTCTATAAATTTCATATTTCCAAAAGAGTCAGCAGATTTGGTAGATAATGAGAAAGCAAATATGGATCAATTAATTAATGAATTAGTTCCTCTTAAAATTACTGTTAAAGACAGCTGCATCACTGTAAATTTTGAAATGTTGTTCACCATGATAGATGGTAGTATTTGTAATGTTATAAGTGAAACGAACTCAGCTCAAACGTGTTACATTTGTGGATGTACCCCTAAAGATATGAATAAAGAGGGAATTGAACGTCTTCAGCCAAATGAGTTAGCTTACGGCTTTGGTTTGTCACCCTTACATTGTTGGATTAGGATATTTGAATGCATGTTACATATTTCTTATCGTTTGGATTTTAAAAAGTGACAAGCTAAAGGGAAAGATTTAAAAATTAAAAAAAAAAGCTTTTAGAAACAAAAAGACCAAAAAGAAAAGCTTGGATTAATTATTGATAAACCGAAGCCTGGGTTCGGTTCCACTAATGACGGAAATACTGCCCGTCGATTTTTTGCTAATGCATTTGTAAGTTCCACAATTACCGGCATAAACAAAAATTTGATTTCAAAACTATCAATAATACTAAGAATAATATCCAGCGGGAAGGTTTAGGTAATTAGTTCATGAAACAAAAGAGATATATTTTAGTGATTATTGCTGGTATTATATGCCTGTAATTTTGCATAAACTGTTAATACATGATCCTGATGTGATTTTATCATTTTCAATTCCGATAGGTCAGTTGTCTGAAGAAGCATTGTAGTGTAGGCACAAGAATATTCGCTATATCCGAGAGCACAATGCCCGGAAATCATCACGATATTGAAATCAATAGTGATATCATGAAAATGCTTCTTATTACGTCTGGCACAGGCCTTGCTAAGTTTCGAAAAGTTTCAAATAGTTGTCAAAAAATTACTTCAGATATTGCCGAATATATTATTGATGATACTCAGTCTGAAACATTTAATGTAAATATAGATTCGGATCACTCAAATGAATTAGTCACAGAAACAAAATTCAAAACAGACTTAGAAAACGAATAATGTAACTTTGAATCAGTCTGAAAACCTATTTAAAATTGTTTAATACACAAATAAGTAACCATTTTGTAATAAACTAACAATAAATAATAAATAAAACAATTATACAATAAAATAGTTATACAATTATACAATTATACTAGCGCTGGCTAGTCACATTATTTTACAACATCATAGATACTGCAGCCCTAGCTGCTTACAGATCATATGATAAAAGCCAACCGGAATGGTATACAACTAAGAAATGATCGGGAAAAAGAAAAGCCTTTATCAAAGAACTATCATTAGAATTAGCCGATAAACATTTAGGGAAAAGAATTTCAAAACCAAGTTTGCGAAATTCTGTGAAAACGGCGATGGCAATGATAGGATATAAAAAAGATACGACTATACCATTCCCTTCACAACGGCAAAATATAAAAAAAGCAAAGATGTGAATCCTGCAAAACGAAAGAAAGAAGGATAACAAAACAACTGCAGTTTGCGATTTGTGTTATGTTCCCACCTGCACAAAGCACTACATAAGAATTTGCGAACGATGTTATATAAGAGATAAATCACCTGCTGAAGCTATTGACGTTCCTAATCGGGATGATGTTGATGAAACATTCGCTTCTACATTAAAACCAAAGCGCAGCAGAAATCAATCACCGACCTGAACAATCATTTATATTTATATATATTTATATTTGTTTTTTACTTTGATTACATATAAAAAATGCAATCCTCCATACATATTTTATAGGGCACTGAGTGCCCAGGTACACGATAACTTAAAATTTTACAATACACGGGTCGAGGGTTAAGTAATTCGACATTTTTGTGGTGGCCGTGGTGTAGTGGTATATGCATAGACTCCTCAAGCAGAGGTTTGAGGGTTCGAATCCCGTGCGAGGCAGTTTTCTGGAATATTCTTTTCATAGAATTTGTATGTAGTTATATGAAAATCCCGTCGGCATCAGCTATGACATGAAGGCATAACACTGATGTTAGAGTGGTTACTGGCTGGGCTAAGTGTAACGAACTAACAACTAGCACGTACTAAGACCCACTGGTTGAGGATGCACTGGTTCGTCCCGTCCAATTGTACAACGAAACCTATTACACCTGAGTTTCAGGCTGGAGAAAAGCCAGTAAAAAGGTATCCATATTCCCTTAGTGCGCGCGCGGGATTATAAAAAAAAAAATTAGTTTAGACATTTCTATCCAGACACCTTTTTGACTGGTTGGATGAAATTTTGTAAAGCGTTGTCCACAATCGCTTGATCATTCTGCGATATGTATAGTCTGCGAATGTTATCATTTTACATCACGATAGTGACTTTACTATTACGTTCCTATGCTCGATTAACAGAAGCAGCAATTTGAAAGACAGATTCTAGGTTTTATTTTTACTGAGGTGTTATTGGCAGAATTAATACGAGTAGGATAGCGAAGGTAGATGATTCTAGATGATGAAAGATAGATATTTTGATTTATTACTAGTCTTACATTTTTTTTTTAAATTCTTCGACATAAGACATTTAAGCGTAGTAAATTCCGTATACCTGATTGACATTAAATAAGACAAATTCTAGTAGATTTCCTTTACCAGGTGTACCGGTATGAAGCGTCAAGATACAAATGTCTCTAGGGAAAATGTGTTGTGATGCAGAGTCACATCGAATGCTTGTCGAGGTATATAGTGATCATGCTCTATCAGAATTAACATGCAAAAGATGGTTTCAACGGTTCAGAGATAACGATTTTGATGTAAGAAATGAAGATGTGGATGAAGATGACACTTTGAGTCAGAAACATATGGCAGAAATATTAAATGTTGTACAACAAACAATTTCTGACCGTTGATTTATTTTCAAAATCCTAAACGGAAAAAATCATGGGTTAATCCGGGACAACCATCAACTTCGACTGCAAAACCAGATCGATTCGATAAGAAGACAATACTGTGTGCCTGGTGGAACCAGAAACGTGTGGTGTACCACGAGCTCCGAAAACCTGATGAAACCGTCAATACAAATCGCTACCGAGAAACAAATGATCAATTTGAACCATGCATTGAATGAAAAATAACCAGAATGTGTAAGAAGACACGGCAAGGTAATTTTGCTCCGTGACAATGCACCTGCACACAAAGCAGAACTGGTTCAGGATACAACCAAAGCACTTGGCTGAGAGCTGCTTCCCCACCACCTTCACCAGACTTGGCTCCTTCCGACTACCATTTGTTTTCATCGATGGGACACGCATTAGCTGAGCAGCACTTCGAATCTTACAAGGAAGTCGAATATTGGGTGACATTCGCAGCGTGTATTTTCGTCCTCGCCGACGACTTAGAATCATAACCGGTCAGCCCCCATGACTTTCTTCTCTTTGAGCTGGTGTAACAAGTCAATTTTTCATCACCCATCAACTTCCTTTTTTGCAGCAGTTGTTCACAGAGGAAAAAACCACGCTCACCGTTCTTTATCTTCAAATCATAAAGAACCTAAGTTCCTTGTTTTTGAAACCTGGCACCTGTTTCACTTAGAGAGGTGATGCTTTTTGGAGCTCTCGATGCACTTCAGCCGCCGTTTTCTTCAAAAGAAAGAAGAAAATCAACACTTCCCGCACATTATTATTAGGTACAAAATCAAACATTTTCAAACAGCCAAAACCATATAGTATATCTAATATTGGTTCATGACCTTTTGGATATGTCAAAATCGACCCGCACTTACTACTGGAGCTGGAGAATTTATTTGCCCATCTATTTTGACAGCCTCCGTTTTAAAATTAACCAACGCGACAGTGACAGCACACTTAATATCACTAAGTACAACGATATCATCGCCGAACGCTAGTAAAAGTAATAACAGCAATCTACCACACTTTTGCAAATGGCATCAAGAGTGATTGTGCTTTGAAATTTATGTTGTAGACAGATAGAGATTTAGATGACAACAAGAAATGGAGCAATACACACCTATAGAACCTATAGACCATGTGCACAAACAATTATCATTTATTACCCAAAATCACAATGATCGATGAAACCCGTTTCCACTTAAGTGCCTATGTGAATAAACTAAATTTCCATTTAAAAACCACGAAGAGTCCTTGCATACCCAAAAAGTGGGTCTCGAGCATTATTGGTTCCAGCAGGATGGAGCAACCGCTCACACAGCCCGGACAACAATTGAGAGTTTGAATCACCAATTTAGAGGATTTGTGATCTCTCGTTTTGGCGATTTGAACTGCCCGCCAGATTCCCGAAACTGACTGCGCCAGGCTTCTTCCTTTGGGGCTTTTTGCAATCTTGCACTTACTGCAACACAACAATGAAGAAGAAATGACCAATTTAGAGCCTGGTGTTTTGTGAGCAACAATTCAAAATGTCGTAAAACGCGCATAATGTTCCACAACTCAGAAGATGGTCTTTTGATCGATATTATTTTTTCAGTTTAATGTCATCAATTCAGCTAAACTTTTCGTGGCGACAAAGTTAACATTTTTCATTTCTAAAAAAAAAAAATGGCAGCTAATTCACATTATGACGTTACTTTTGCCCCACCTTGTAGTTGCATAAAGATTTAAAGATTGTGCCTCATGTTCACTTTTCTGTTCCGTACAACTGAAGTATGATGTGAAAGAAGTCATATGAGAGCGCGTCACCTTATCTAAAACCTTTTGTGAATCGCTTAGTATGATGTCAACGTCACTTTGGTTCACCTTCATTTCGTGGGAAATGAATAATTTTATGGATGGCTTGTCATTTGAATCGTTAGCATGCAAATTGAAAAGCTGCGCATGAATATGTACTTCCATTGAATGCACCGTGCGCGTGTTTGATAACCTGAGTACTTTGATGTTGATGCTGCAATTATATCTAAAATAACTTATGTGGATTGAATAGGCTTTGCTTAGCTTTGCCGCGTATGATAAATCCGTTTCAAAATGAGCGCTGTTTCCTTTACCTATGGCAATCATCATAGCAGGCCCATCCCATTGCACTTTCTGGATGGCGGTGATATTAGCATGATACCAGTCAAGCGCCTCTGCTAATTGTTCTGCTATACGTGGCTAGTTAATGGTTTGAACATTCTCCTTGCAAATCCGAAGTTTGTTGTCATTGTTTCATTTGTAGGAGTTGTCATACCCGAGGATTGTTTTCGTGTCTGAACTTTTATGCCATTTCCATGGTAGGAACAACCTGCAACCTGGAGGGTCAGGTCTTTGGTTTTAATTAAGAACAAATGTGTGTATGTATAGGTATATTACAAAAAAAAAATTAAAGGTTTTCTTATTGCCTAATTCAAAATATCATCATAAAAATTTGTCTAGCTACACGCGCGTGTGCTGTAAATAACCGGCACAATTTTCATCATGAACCGAACCAAAGGAATTCCTTAACAAATTATGTCTAATGGGTTTAGGATTTATCAGAACTCCTTACAAATGCACGTACATTGTGATTCATCGTAAGGTTTGATTTACAATATAAAATAAAATATATAAATTTGAAAGTGAACTTAAATATTTTATTATTGGCTAAAAGAACAATTCATGGCATTTACTCTTAAAGGTAAAATCATGTAAATATTGGCCACGACTACGTCTGAGGTGGTCCTTTTGGAAGTTCCAATTTTTGGCGACTCGTTCGAGCATAGGGACTGGTATCTCGGGGATAACACGAGTAATGTTGGCTTCCAACGCGTCAATCACAGCTGGCTTATTCCTTATTCCTGAAGATCTGAAACTTTATATGCCCCAGAGGAAATAGTTCAAAGTTGTGATATCACACGATCTAGGCGGCCAATTTACCGTAGCAAAACGTGAAATTAAGTGCTCACCAAAATGATTTCTCAATAAGTCCTTTGTTTCACACGCTGTATGGCTCGTAGCACCGTCTTGTTGAAACCAGAGCTCCCCGAGACCATGTTCTTGAATTTCTGGAAGCACATAGTCCGTTAACATGGCGCAATAATTTTTACCATTGACGGTAACATTCTGATTTGCCTCATTTTTGAAGAAATATGGACCAATGATTCCATCAGCCCGTAAACCACACTATACTGTTGTTTTTAATGGATGTAATGGTAGCTCTTCGTACTCTTCGGTTTGCTCTTCAGCCCAAATATGGCAATTTCGTTTATTAGAATATCCATTGAGCCAGAAATGGGCTTCATCACTGAACAAAATTTCACGATAAAACACCGGATTTTCATTGAGTTTTTCCAGATCCCATTCACCGAAAATATGACGCAAATTCAAGGCGACTGGCTTCAATACTTGCACAAGTTGAATTTAGTACGCTTTTAGGCCGAGATCTTCTCGTAAAATACGCCAAGTTGTCGAATACGCCAAATCAAGCTACTGAGAACGACGACAAATCGATTCGTCACGGTCTTCTCGTACACTCTCAGCTACAGCTGCTATAGTCTCTGGATGTTGTCTAACTGGTCGAGTATCATCCACTACTGTAAACTGGGGCACAAATTTGCGAATGGTATTGGCAATATTGGTTTCAGTGGGTCGACTATGCGCACCGTAAGTTCCTCGAATCGCACGAAAAACATTGCTCACAGAACGCTGATCTTTGTAATACAGCTGAACAATTTGGAAACGATGTTTTGGTGTGAGTCTTTCCACAACAGTTTGATAGGAATCAGTATCCCCAGTTTTAACAGCAGCATCACATTTATCATTGAACGACCCAGAAACGACTTGCCATGCTACGTTTCCTTTGTGGTAATCTTTCATTTGCAATTTTGAAGTTCGTGGAACAAGTCGTCACAATGAAATTGATGGCATGCTTGAGGATGGCTGATGGTTAAAAGCATGTCGGCGGTAGTTAAACGAGTGAGAGAGCGGTGCTGCCGATGGAAAATGGCACGATACCAAATCCGTATTTATTGGGTCCAGATATGAGAAACTCAACGAACTAGACTGTGGTTCATAAGGTGGCAGTGTATTAAAAACTAATCGGTCTACCACCTGTGGAGTTGCTGATGTCACTGTGGTTGTGGTTGAATTTTATTTTTTTAGGTGAGGTAGGCCACCTTCCTCAGTACGTGGACATTATTGCTAGATTTTGGCCAACAAGAACCTGGCAATGGACCACCATCAGACTGCGATTCGGTGCTCTTGACATTTACCTGTTGCACAAGTCCATCTGGCGTCATTAGAGGATATAAATCACAGGATGGAAAAAGATCAGTTCATTCCACTTGTAGTTTGTTGTGTGATTCGTTCTGTGAGGTTTTCATGAAATGGTTTTTGGAGCAACTGTTCGATGCTCTGTTTGAACTGCCAACCGTATCAGGATTTTTGAGGTCGATGCATTTTTATTGGATAGCGCATAGTTGTTGGTAGGTTCATGTAGTTGCGACATGATGGCCTAGTTGCTGGTACACTTACTAGGTAGAGTGAAAAGTAACCTCCTTACCACCAGAATGCGCTGCTTATGCAAAAAAGGTTATGATGCCTTGAAGTCCGTTCATATTTAGGCAGACATGCCAAATTTCAGTGCGATACTGTCTTTAGTTTTGTTTTGACAGCTGTTTGTTGTTGACGTGTTTGGCATCATGTTGAGTATGGACAAAAACGATTTTCGTTCTCTCATAAAACATTATTTTTTGAAAGGCAAAACGGCGAAGGAAACAAAAGAAAAGTTGGATAAATATTATGGAGCTAATGCTCCGTCAGATTACACCGTTAAATATTGGTTTCGAGAGTTTCGTGGTGGCCGTAACTCCACTACCGATCAGGTCCGCAGCGGCAGGCCCTCCGACGCTGTTACAGGGGACAATGTCAAAAAAATACATAAAATGATGTTGGCTGACCGGAAAGTGAAGGTGCGCGAGCTATCAGATACCACAAAGATTAGTACTGAGCTCACACGCCATATTTTGGGCAATATTCTGCATTTGAAAAAGTTATCCCGCCGCTGGGTGCCGCGCATACTCACTCCTGACCAAAAACACGAACGCGAGAGCACTTCGAATGAGTGTTTGGACTTGCTGATGCGGAATCGGGCGGACTTTTGGTGTCGATTGGTAACTGTTGAACACCAGAGAACAGAATGAGTGCCCGGCAATGGACTGCAGCCGGCACGAGTGCTCCGAAGCGGCCGAGGGATTTTCGATGGGTCGGAAGGGTCGGAAGGGTCGGAAGGGTCGGTTTTTTGGGATTGTCATGATTGGCATACTCTTCGTGGACTACCTCGAAAAAAGAAAAACCATCAACAGCGAGTGTTACTGTGCATTATTGGAGCGATTGAAGGCCGAAATCGCTGCAAAACGGCCTCACATGAAGCGAAAAAAAAATTTTGTTTTTGCAAGACAATGCATCGGCGCACAACCACGGCTAAGATCAACGACTTACGGCACCAATTGCTGTCGCATCTACCGTATTCGTCCGATTTGGCTCCCTCGGACTATTATCTCTTCCCAAACCTCAAAAGATGGCTCATCAATAAAAAAAATTCAGCTCACGAGAGGAAATCATCGACGCCACGAAGGAGTATTTTGCAGACCTTCCGGAAAATTACTTTTCGGACGGGATCAAGAACTAAGAAAATCGCTACAATAAGTGTATCAAACTAAAAGGGGACTATATTGAATAAAATAAAAAAACATTTAAAAAAAATTTTTTTTTCATTCCCAAGGAGGTTACTTTTCACCCCACCTAGTATCTGTGTACGGGATGTACTCGAGGATAAATGAATAGTTTTTAAAAATCGATCGAATCGCGGCTACGCATCATCGGAATGCTTTCACCAATATGATTGTGATGCTTCTTGTGGTTCTACTATGGAGTGATCATACCTTTAAGCAGTTTTGACTAGTGTACGAGACTCATATATCACAAGTCAAGGAAGAAGTTTTTCAGTTCGTACACGCCTTGCAGAACTCATTATGCTGGTCCAAAATGTCGAACACAACGTAGAAACCGTTCGCAAAGCAAAAGATGAGAAAGTTAGTAATATCGTGGCTGGACTCACAATTAAAAGTAAAACTCGTCACTGTGATGCATCAGAAGAACTAACTCAGCCAAGAGACCGAACAACTCGAGCATCTCCTGCAAGAGATCGAGCAACAAATGAATATATGTTCCAAGTCAGAATTGATAATAAAATCGCCAAATTGTAGAAAATGGTTCATCAGGTTAGTACTATGGAGGTCAAAGGAGGTCTAGTTTTGCGATATTCTTTCAGCAATGAGTCTTCTGAATAACTCAAAAGAATAGATGTTTTCAATATAATACTGTCATCTAAGTATTCGCCGTTGGAGCAGTGAAATTTTTGAGGTTCAAAGAGTGTTTCTAATACTTTAGCTGGAAAAATTGAGTCTCGTACACTAGTCCCAACGGCTTAAAGGTATGATCAGAATGCGTGATACCCCATAATGCCCACTGATTGCATATGTAACATTTGCATGTCCAACAATATGCACTGAGCTTATCCTGATGACGAGGACACAAATCGTGCTCCTTTTCCTGTATCAAACAATTTTTTGTACGTATATTGGATTATATTTGTTGAAGATTTTCAATCTGCTGTGCTACATTCACCAGACAACGACAATTCACTAGATCTTTCACATGCAAAGATGCTCTGCAATGCGGACATTGACCGTTAGATACACAAATAGCAGCAAATGCAAGTAATGCGGACATAAGTGTGCATCTTGTAACTTCTCCATACAGATGAAGCATCGGAAAACATTGTTGAGTGACTCTGGTAAAAGCCTAACCCTGTAACAATGGACCAGATGCTCCAGTGCCAGTAAATCCCTTTGGGGATGTGAGTAGCGCACTTGGCCCATTTTGGCCCACTTAAAGGTGTGCTATTCAATAGGATTTTGTTTTATCACAGGTATGCTTACCGACCTACTTGTGTTTGATGTTGCTCATGCTTGTAAAATAGAGGTTGTTATCTTGAGAGATACTGACGACTTGTTGATTATAACCAGAATTCATACAGAAAATGATAATATCAAGAAACGAAAGTCTAACAATCTCAATCGACAAATATTGACTTCAAATTGCATTCGTGCAAGTATGCAAAATGTATGTATCTTCAAATATTTCCAAATGATTTTCGTTGATTGATAGGAGAAACTTTTAGACTGATTTGCTTAAAGGGAATATAATTTCAAGGACGTGATTTCAACATGTCACAATTAACATTACATTTCTTCTTGTGTACGTGCGTGTATTCTTACCGTTACTCCTATTACACCAACAAAGATCTTTTAAAAACTTTTTATCTCTCAAAGTTAACGACTGACCATTTGGAGATGGAAAATACCATAAAACAACAAAACTCTTCAAACAAGAAGTCTCATCAACAGGGATTTATTGTATCTGAATCTGTCGTATTTCTTCCCGACAAACTTTTTTTTCCCAGTTTCGATTTCACTCCCATCCCCTAGGCATTGAATGCAATGCATAAATGTACATATATATGTAGTTGCACTAGGCATTGATATGGGGTATCCAGAACAAAAGTAATTCAGTTAGTCAGTGTGAGTAATGGGGAGGATACAATTCTAAACCGGATATCGTAGGGAATGTGAATAAATGTCTCAGCACATAATCGTAAGAGGAATAAAAGTATACACATAACCATGTTCGTAGCACATTGTTTAGAATAAGCCACTGAATAGGACATATGATATCTTTTCTGCTACTGAAAGGAACAAAACTAATGAACTTCCTCACATATGTAGGAATTCGTATAAGATACAAGCTACATCTGCGAGCAAGAGTACATACATACTCATATACATATTCGTATATGGTATTGTAGGTATAAATTTCCCACATTCTGAAAGCCCTTAGAGTTCAGATATTGCACACATTCAAGATAAACTGACAAGGATAAAAGTTTTTGCTATTGCTTCCTGGTGGCGGTTATACAAGTGTCGCCACAAACGAAACTAGCACAACAATTTACCCTGTCTTCATCCTTCTTTTCTGTGTCTGCTTTTGTGAACTTTTTGATCAAAAAGTCACGTAGTCTTGATAAATTCGATTTTACAAATAAAATTAAAGCAAAAAAGAACTACGAGTTATAACAAAAGAGAACGCAAAAACTGTTTTCCACTGATTTAGTACTATCAACCCTTTATCTACACGGATAAAGTTTAATCATCCCTGTTTGGAATTTAAAGGAATATCAAATATTTAACGCCAAACTTATTCGACATTTTAGATAGTTTTGTGGGATTAAGTATAAAACTAAAAAGCCTTAAAAATTTATTTTGATGCAAAATTGATATCATTAGAATTTAACAATTAATTGTCTGAAAGAATGTTAAATGCATAAGATACCTCTAATCTCATCAAAATAGATTGCAGATTAAGTGCCTAAAATCAGTTTGGTGTTTTGGAGATTCAAAGTTTTATTGAAACTCCACAGGATACAGGATGCTAATAAAATGAAGAAAATAAATTCTGACATTCCACCCAAAAATATCAGTCATTAACGAGTTTCGCTCACTTTTTTAAGAGGTAATTAAACGGTTCTGAACACTGAGACAACAGTGCCTACGCCGTTTAGATAACATCTGAAGACTTTTCATTTTCATAGCGACAATATACAGTCTCAAAGAAGTTAACTTTGTTACATTTTTGTCATACACATCCATGCATTTTTTAGAGGTATAGATACAGTTTGCATGATGAAAAGCTCTATCACAAAATAAGTGGAATTACTTGTTTTCTGTGTTTCTTACATATTTTACAGATTTGTCTTTAAGTTTCAAACACTTGCTGATATATCATATTTTTCCCTAGTGCTCTTTTGCTAATCTTGCCTATAAGTTGAGACTTTATTGGTTTTCGGACCGAATATTTCGACATTATTCGTTGAAACTGATTTGCTTAGCCTTATTTCAGAGACTTCCCCGAATACGGACACTTTTTCTCAACACATTTCTACTTAGATCTCGGTTTCGTTACATGCGTTCATATTGGTGACTTTTTCATTTTCGTCGCTGTCAGTTCTCGTACAACATCCAACAATGTGTTGGAACCTTTAGGTTTAAGAGACATTTTTATTTCCCAAAATTCAACGGAGTTTTCGTGCCATTTAACATACCCCGCACTAATTCTACATGCAACCTCTTTATCGCGATTTCCTTGGTGGTAAGCTATAATTTAAAATATATATCTTAAGAGTTGTCCGACGGGCTGCCACATCGATGATTATAATAGCGCTATCATCGTCAAAAAGAAGAGAGGTTTCTCTGGAATCTTTCATGTGCTGCATGGCATTGAAATCAACGGACACTTGGTAGACTTCTTTGGTGTACTCCAATTCTAACTTGGAATTGTTCAGCTATTCCCGCTGCGCATATGTATCGGATATATTTTGATACATTAAGCGCCGTCCGAATAAGATCTCCGGCAACATTTTTGAACTCTTTTTCCAAGTCGATGAAAGCAGTATGCAGACCCCTCGAACATATTCGTTAACTTGCCTCCCACAAAGCCATATTAGAGCTAGAGCTCTCTCGAATGTTTTAATTGTAAATGACATTAGCTTCAACGAACCGCAGTTGCTGTAATTTTTCCTATCGCTTTTAACTTTTTAGAGTGGGTCAAGGTAGCTCACTCTCTAAGAGCACCTAGATTTCTCAATGTCACCCGTACTTCGGAAGGTGACTCCACGCCTCAGTTTATTCTGTTTTCTGCTTTGCTAACTTCGGCTTCCAGAAAATCTGCAGTTTCTACTTTATCTGTGACAGTGGGGGAATGGCACAGCGCGGATATTATCAGCTTTGTAACGCGTTTAAGTACTCTTTGCATCTATTGAAAATATTACTGTTCCCGGTTTCGCGATCGAATCTGTTCCGAATTTTTTCTTTTTTTTGCCGCAAACTTATAGCACTTTTACCTATTTCCACTGTCCTCTTTCCTTGTATAAAATGTATTAGTTTATTTCCTCGTCTAATGCATGTTTTCGTTTGCGCTAATACCTTCACTAAAATTTCCGTTAGTAAAAGTTCCAACATCTTAGATCGACGTTAGGTATACCTCCGGGGTATGAATTCAGATCTCTTAAATGCCACAGTACAGACGAACTACTCTGAGAATATATAACGAAAAAAAAACTGCACTCGCAAGAGACCGAAACTCTAGACAACTCCTCTGCTATCAGCATCAAGCACCAAAGACCAATGGCAACGCTGGCAATGGGCCATTAGAGACGCCGCAACTGATGCACCTAATGAATGGCACACAACTGCGGCAGCTATAGAGGTATACGTCCCCCAACATTGTGTACAAGATATTATCTGTCATATTATGTGAACGTCTGAAACCCTTCGTCAACAATTAAATTGGCTGTTATCGGTGTGGTTTCAGGGCAGGAAGTCCACAATCTGGCACACTCTGGCATATCTTGGAAAAAACTCAGGAGGTCCAAATCGGTACCCTCAATCTTTTTTTCGATTTTAAAGACGGATATGACAGCTTTTACATAGACGAGCTATGTATATAGCTATGTGCCATATAGTTTTGCCATCCCTGCTAGATTCGTCTGTTGTCGATGAAGACCTCTCGCTTCTCTGCCAAGGTCAATAATGATTAACCCGAAACCTATCCAGTCAAAAAAGGTTTCCGACAGATGACGCGCTGTCATGTGACTTCTTTTACATTGTACTTGCAAGAATTATGCAGAACTCACAACAGAACACTGGATGCACAATCTTTCAAAAGTCTGTGCAACTACTACTGTACGCCGATAATATTGACACAGGTGGCAGAACTCAGGGAGGTACTACCGGTTCTTTCACAACACACAATATCGAAGAATTGGACAGGATATCACAATCAACAGCTATAGCTTTTCGATTGGAAGGACTTTGTCTACTTTGTTTTTGCCAACAGCACTTTCGTGCTGTTTTTTTAGTTTAGAAGGTAATTGAGTAAGGTCCGAATAACTAATATAATTCTGTATAAGACCTTGATTATCTCAGTTCTATCTTATGGCGGTTAAGCATGGCCTCTATCGACAGCGGATGAGAATATTCTCGGTCATTTTAAGAAAAAATTATTTTGCGTTGATGGGCTTTGGAGCATAAATTTAGTTAGAAAACTGCACATCAGTCACCTAAAATGGGTAGGACATGTAAAGCGAATAGACAGCAATGCCCCTGCCTGCAGAGTCTTCATATCTAATCCCGAGGGACAATGCAGTAGAGGAAGACTTCGCTTTAGGTGGCGCATATAAGTAGAAAGCAAATTAACACTTATCTACACCGTGTTGTCTGGTCGAGTTACGAGTATACATGTCGACAAATATTGCGTTGTCGAAAGTATCCTCTATGTTGACGAAAATTCCCAGCGCGTACTCCATCTGGTCGACTGCGCCTCCAACTCTGACTTTGAAACGCACTCTGGTAGAACCTTTCTAGTTGATAGGCATATTGTACCTTAATTGTACTCGCAGAGGAAAAAGGACCTCTCCATACTCTGCAACAAGAATGAAGTCAGACTCATAAGTCTGAAGCTCTTGGGAGACATGTAGCCTTCTTTTTCGATTTTTGGTATAAAGGCTATTTTCAAAGTAGGCCAGGGTTCCGGTATGAGCTAGGTTACCAATTTCTCTTCAAAGCTACCAGAAGCTATTGTAGCATACACCTTTTTGTAGCATAGTTGGGTATATGCCAGGCGACTTGGAGCCATTCAAAAAAGCAACAGCGTGTTTAAAGGCCTCATCCGTCACCACAATCCATGACAGAGACCAACTACGGCGTGTTGTGATTGTCAGCTCACTTCCAGCTTCGTTGATAGATGCTGTGTGTGAGGTGGTTCTAATTAGTTAACTTGGAAATCTCAATTATGAAAAAGAGAGTCTGTTCTTTCAACTCAGAGTAGGTGCCATCAGATTTTCTGAATGATTCCAATTTCGCTCTGTTGACAATTTCGTTCGAAAAAGTTTTTAAATCAAGCATTCTTGAAGTTTAGTTTCTTATATTCTTTTTGGTATGATCTGTTTAGATTTCAGTCTTCTTTCAGGTTACCTTCAGATGATTTGTTTAGGAGTTTTCAGGTTTTTTAACGAAGTGGCTGCAAATGTGTGTTCTTCCATGAAAGGAGCGGCCTGCAGAAGTCTCCCCTGGCTGGACACGTTAGCTTAAAGCATTTAGTGACGATACCATCAGATTCTGAACAACTTTCTCTACTTTTTTTTCGTTCAGTGTTTGGCGGAACCATTGACAGACTTGCTGGACGCCTTCTTAAGGCGTGGATCACATCTGATTCGTAGCGTTTGCTACTGCCGTAAAAAATATATTGACCATTAGGAACGCATCATGTGATTAGTGTCATCTACCTGGAATCACAGTATTCATTGTGTTCTTCTACAGTCTTTGGTGGTAGCGGTAGATTCGAATTGTGACACAACTACCTCAGTATTTGCGCCATTCTCCCTTCGTTCTGAATCTTATGTCTGCACCAAAGAATTGCCCAATTTAAGATGATGAGTGTAAATTAGGCATCGCTCGTCATATAGTAGTGTGAAACCCCTTAAATATCCGAAAGCACAGATTCGTTCTGCATGGATATTTTGTGATATGTGTAAAAATAAGAAAATAAATGCTAACATTCTTGCTGTAATTATCATCCATTAGCGAGTTTCACTTACTCTGTGTTCTTGAACACAAAGGCTGCGAAGGTTAGGTAACATCGGATGACTTTTCCTTATTGAATGCGGAAAAATCTTGTATTTTCCTAACGACTACATACATCTCTAAAAGTCTAAAAAGTGAACCTATCAAGTCGCTTGTATAAATGTTGAATCGGATCGGCGAATTGACCGCGCCCTGCTGAAGAAGATGTCGAAGCACGATGTTCGGAATACCATCGATCCCCACTGATTTCTTACTCCTAGTTGTGTTGAAGATCTCATGAAGTTCTTCCCTCTAAATGAACGGGGGTAGGTCATCCTCTCGGGGGATGCCATTATTTGCCATATTTTCATCGCTGAACTGGGTGAAACCAGACTCCTTTGATCGCCAGTTCTCTACTTCATTTCGAATGCAGACGTGGTGTACCAAGACTCGATTGCTCAGGTCATAATTACTGGCAATGGTATCAGTGGCCTTGTATAGTTCCTGGAAAGTCGCCCCTATGGTCCCAACCTTCTCCAGTGGATCCTCGATCACAAAGAAGTCGTCATCATCAGCGGCCTCATTTGGATCAATACCTGCTATCGTCAGTAACCGGTTCGTTGTCTGTTGTCCGGGCTATTTTAAGACACTGAAGGTCGTTTTGATTTTTTCTCCGAAATAATTTATTTATTTGCGGGAACATATTCGGGTTGCTGGTGTTTACAGCCCGAACCCTGTTGTTCCAATACAAACTTACAGAAATTCTGTAATTCTCTTTTATTAGCGTTTAAAAATTTTTAATCGACGACCTCAGTGTCCTAGTCTCCGCTTCTTGTCTGTCAGTTAACTGTCTGTACAGGTTTTTGGATCTTGACAAAAGTCTTCTTTTTTGTCGGTGCAGTGCGGTGGCAAATTCCTATTGGATAGTGGATGGAGCGTATTCGAGGGGAGCGCACTTGTCATGGTTGCGGAGAAGCGTGTCCATCGAGTCTTACTGTAGTTGTAAGAATGTCTTTGGACAAACTCCTCCAATTCCGCAATTTCGTTGGGAACTGTAAAACCGCAATGGTCACTGTCATACACGAATGTGCGCAGACTGTTTAGCGTTTGTAAATTCGTACCTGTCAGTCGTATACGTTCGTCGTACAGCAGTACATCCAAATAAGATCCGCCTCTGGGAAACGACGGTTTATCCGTCGCTTTAAGACCGAGTCTGTACATGACATCGTGCTTACCCCACCAATTGAGTAGTAGGTTCCCTCTAGTATTTGGCAAAGTATTTCCCCAATCTCTGTGTTTAGCGTTGAAATCTCCGCCGATTATAAAATAATTCTCCCCCGATTCCAGCCTCAGAAGTCGAAAAAGCGTGTCAAGCTTTGTAATAAATAAAGTGGATTTTGAAGCCACAGGTGCATAAACAGAGGCCAAGTACAGCCGCTTTCCACTGCGGAGCGGGATGTAAATGACGACTGCCTCCAACACACGGAACCTGCGTAACACTCTCTTGTGAAATTTTATATCTTGTTTAATGAAGACCGCAACACCACCTCCACGTTTGGATCTGGGCCGGTTTTTTCTTATAAAAATATAATTATTGCACCCCAGTTTGTGTTTATCGGTTAGCTTAGTTTTGCCAGCGAAAAGCATATCAGGAGTTTGGTCTTGTAGCAATTTAAACATAGCGGCTCTTCGTTCGATCCTAATCAGTGAATTAACATTCACCACAAGGACCTTCAAAATTTGCTCCACCATGTGCGTAACCATTACGATATGTGTTGCGTTAGGCCCGGCAGCAACGCGTAGATCTGGTCCATCCGTTTGGCCTGTTCTTCTACCTGCTTTTGCAGCTGAGCCATCCGCCCTTGGATTGCGAGCAAGATGGCCAGCATGTTAGGTGCAGCTTCCGTTGTTCTCGACATTGGGGCCGGAGAAGCAACAGTCGCTTGCTGTACCGTAGTCCCCTTACCTGACGACATTTGGGCGTAGAAAATTTGGGACGTGACGGCTGGTGATTGAAACCTAACAGGTGTAGGTTTGACCTCCACCCTCTGCTGCCGAGCCAGTTTTGCTTTTTTAATGTCAGCGAACTTAGGACAACCCCGATAGTTTGCGGTGTGTCCTACGTTCCCACATAACACGCACGAGAGCTGCGTCCTATCGGATGCTCCGACAATACCCAGAGCACACTCCTTGGAACTGTGGTTCTTTGCGCGCTTCACGCATCGAGGCTGCATTTGGTAGTTCGACTCGGAGTCCCCGAACCTCTGACAGCGAACGCATTGTATAACGCTTTCGCTTCTTTTTAATTTTTTCCAGTGAACCACCTGGTAGTCCAGGACATTGATAGTTCTTAAATTATTCAGACGGCTTTCGGGACTGAGCTGCACCAGGAAGAACGGCAGATTTCGATTCTTCCGCCTGGCTCAAGCTGTGGTAAATGGCTTTACCCCCACAAACTTTAGTCCTTTGCACTACTCCTCGCACTTTTTCTTTCACCTTTTCTATGCTGCTATTAAGATCTTGTATTTGTTCATCCTCATCTTCCGACTCAGATGCAGCTAATGAGGCAAAGTTATTGTTGCCCCCTAATAACGGACCTCATCAGAGATGTGCATCAACGCATCATCAAATTTTTGTTTGCTTTGTTGTGCTGTTAAAGCAGCACTTATTTTAATTTTCGTTGAATTAGGACTGGTTTTTAACCTCCTCCTCCTTTTGATGGCTTTCGCCACGGAACCGGCAACAGTGTTGTTGCCTTTGTTGTGACACAACTACCTAAGTATTTGTGCCATTCTCCGTTTGTTCTGAATCTCATGTCTGCACCAAAGAATTGCCAAAGTTAAGATGATGAGTGTAAATTAGGCATCACTCGTCATATAGTAGTGTGAAACCCCTTAAATATCCGAAAGCACAGATTCGTTTTGCATGGATATTTTGTGATATGTGTAAAAATAAGAAAATAAATGCTAACATTCTTGCCGTAATTATCATCCATTAGCGAGTTTCACTTACTCTGTGTTCCTGAACAGAGAGGCTGTGAAGGTTAGGTAACATCAGATGACTTTCCCTTATTGAATGCGGAAAAATATTGTATTTTCCTAACGACTACATAGATCTCTAAAAGTCTTGCACACTCGTACAAGCCATTAATTATTTTTTTTTTATATATTTTTCTTATACACACATACGCAAGTTAAATGAAAAATATAATTACAAGTCGTCTTCAGGGTTGCGTAGGTGAACATTATTCTCTGTTATCCGAATCCCCAGATCCCTGAATAACAAATAACTAATGGAACTTATTTCTCTAGAGCTTTCTTAGTTTATTCGGAGAGACAACTGGTCTCGATTCATTAAAATTGCCTTCCTTTTTCAACTACGAGTAGTAGTCTATGGTATTTTCAGCTCTCGAAATGGATACCGCCTCAATGAAGTAAAAGCTGGAAATTTAATATCCTGCACGTAACAGCAACCAAGTCCATTATGTTAATAGCCACACAAAACCACTTGAATCAGAAGACATACTTTCATTACTGAACCCTTCTAAAAATTATCCAAATAGCACTGGCCAATAGTTCCCAAAAAGCAAACCAATGGGTATGGAAAAAACCTAATCCGCCAAACCACACTGAAGAATTTCTATTCCCGAAATGAAAAGAGCTCACAGCAGCAGTAAGCAAAAAATTGTCTATTTCAACTTTTATATGGTATATGATACTTCCGCGAAACATTAAGGGGTAGCATTTTATGTAATTTTTTCTTTTTGAACTCTGAAAACAGTATTCACATGCTCGTATTTCGAGCACACATCACTGTATTACACGGTTACGTCGGCTGTTATACAAGTGTTTTGTTATTTTATTAAAAAAAAAAATTAATTGTCTGTCATTGACTGTGTTTGTCCACTTGCACCAATATCAATTATAGTAAAATCACTTCATAATCGTAGCCACTTGAGACATTTAAGATAAATTATGGACTATTAACTTTATACGGTTTTCAGTGGAGCTATTTACTCAGTCTCTACATAAATTGGCTTCTTGTTATAATTCAGTAGTATCCGTTGCCTTGCAGCCCTCCTTATCTCAACCTATACCTGTGCAAATGTGTTTACATAAATTAGATGAGACGAGACGATTAATGGGAACAATTTAAGAGTGGTCTCTGGGAAACTCTATATCTGTCTAATAGTATACTTTTGCCACACTGAAAAAGTACAGCTTAATGAGCAGATTAATCTTAAAGAAATCATTTTGTTGATTGAGGCAGAGGAATATTGTCTTTTACCAAAGCACTATTAATTATCAACTGCAGACAGCAAAAAATTTTCCTAACTTGTGAAGAGTCTCTTTTTAGACACCTCAGCTTTATGAATATCCTCATTGATTCCAGGAATTTCCCTAGTTATCAAAACTAGGGTTTAAACGTTTAACACACATGATAGTGGACTTAACAATGGTCTTTATAATACTGGGATTCGAAGAAACGTGTAGGTTTGTCTGACACTCTATGGCCTTTCGATTAATTGAAGTAGTCAAAGTTTTATATCTTTTTCTCAGTTTGCTACTATTGAAAAGTTATTTCTTATTTCAGAGAATTCTACAAGAGCCTGAACTTCGTCTATTGGGTTCATAATCCTGATCGCACTAACTGGAAAATGTCGTATAAAGGTCAACCTTTCTTCTACGTAAGATCTACTTGCTGTTTTTTTTTTTTTTGAATCTCTATCTTTTCATTACACACCCGTATATACCACATACGTACTTTTGCGTTGCTGCTTCTATGTGTACTCGAACGATACCGTGCGACTACGGTCAGAAAAGTTTCGAACTAGAAAACGTATGACCTTAACGTAAAAGTGTTACAATAAGCTTTCAACAAATTAAGGGGGGACTATCGGAAATGTTGAAAGGCAATCGAATGGCCAACCAGCAGGGAATGAACTTTACTGCTCCAATGTATAAAGGCACATTCAACACAAAAAAGTGCAACAGTAACATTGTAAGGGTTCCAGATAGTCTAGAACGCAACATTATAATACTCCATGGCAGTCAATGGGCTTTGTTAGTAGATTAACGTCATGATGCTTCGAAAGATTTGCACATTGTCTTCACCAAAAGTTCCATTGACTTTCCAAAGGTTTTATATCGACGGCGTTCAGTGCTGAACATGTGCGCAAAGCCTATGTAGGTGCCTCTTTAAGTTTGCGGAATGGTGGGGTTGGTGACAGACGCGATATCTAATTGTTTTTAAATGACAAATGTGATCAATAGTTTTAGGGAGTCATCAATTAAGCACGTCAGTACAAGAGAAACTATCAAATATGGGAAAAATCGGAAACTTCGCCTATATAAAGTTCGTGATAGAGCAAGGAAAACCTCCAAAAACTATTTTCGAATTTAAGCTTTAAGCGAATTTCTTTATTTAAGCTTGAACGACACATCGATGTGAACACTTCGGAACTTATTAATAAAAGTAGAATTGCAGTTTACAGAAGAGACCAGAGTATCCGATACAACAATTTTTAAGATCCTTCACGACCAATTTGGCACGACAAGGATCAGCACAAGTTGATTTTTAAGAATACTTACGCTACCGCAATGATAACAGCGCATAGCGTGTTCGCGAGAGTTTTCGAGCTTTTGCAGCAACAAGCGCAAGTTCCAACCGAGGTTCAAAAAAGAGACCGAAAGAAAAATAATTGCATCATTCAACTGCGAACATATGAACAAACTATTGGCCTCACATGCGAGTTGATACAAAATTGAGTGACCTGTAGAATAGTTCCACTGTTATCTAACCTCACCAGTGGCGTAGTGGCAATACAATTACATGGGAGAAATATGAAGTCCTGTATATTTCAACACTTAATAAAAGTAGAAGAAGGTGGTAATATTGGAAAGCAAAGCCCACACGGAACGATAACAGATTAAGGCTTATAGACATCTCAATACTCACAAAGGAACTTAAGGGAATCCTGACCAATTAACCGTCAACCCTTACTTATGCAGGCTAAAACGGCAAAGGTATCCCGGCCAGTAGCATGATACTAGCCTACGCTGTCATAGGGATCACAACCCTATACGGAAGAGATTCAAATGTATGACGAAGCAACTAATGGCCCCAGATAAAAAGGGACCCTAGAAAATGTTTAAATAACGACGACCTTCAGATCTGCATGTAGAATGTTTGGATCTTTAACAGGCCACGTGCAGCCGAACAATAATTACCAGTGGCCCCTTACTTCTATCACGCAGATATCACGGTCATCTATGAAGTGCGATGCGATGGGACGGATATAAGGAGGTTGAAAAACTGTGATATACGAGGTGTGTTCAAAAAGTAAGACTTTTGAAATTTCGCGTACCCGGCCTGACCAAGACATGGCGGTAGTTGTTTGAAAATCACTGTTTTTGGAAAGCACGCAGTCTATAAAGCATTTGTTTCAAGTTTAATAGCGCCACGTTGTTTAGTATATGTTTGGCAGCCATCAATAGTATAGTAAACGTTGACAGTGAATTTGTGAAAATGGAGAAAATTGGTCATCGTTATGTGATACAATACTTTTATTTGAAAGGCCTCAGCAAACCAATATAAAAGCTGAACTGGATTCTACTCTGGGTGAGTCTGCTACTTCGTTTACAACAGTACAATTTTGGATTCCTGAGTTTAAACGAGGCCGTACGAGCTGCCAAAACGAGCATCGTAGTGGTCGACCAAATGAGGTGACGACTCCATTTTAAAAAATGTGCAGTACATCGCATATTATTTGAAAATTTGGACATGAGAAAGCTCGAGCAAAAACCGTGTCGTGAAGATGTTTCAATTGAGTGTTTAGCGAAGTTTCACAGCAACAAAGCAGAATTTTTGCGCCGTTTCATAACAATGGAAGAAACATGGGTCCATCACTTTACATCCGAGACAAGGAAACAATCAAAACAATGGATTCAAAAGGGAGAACCGGCTCCTAAAAAGGCGAAAACAGATTCATATGTATTATGTATTATGTGAACTTATTACAACGTTTGAGTGAAGAAATCAAGCAAAAAAGCCCCCTTTGGCTAAGAAAAAAGTGTTGTTTTATCAAGATCAAGACAATGCACCAGCTCACAAGTCCGTAATTTCAATGGCCAAAATTAATAAATTAAAGTTTGAATTGCTACCTCATGCACCCTATTTGCCAGAGTTAGCCTCCTCGGATTATTTTCTGTTCCCAAAATTGAAAAAATGGCTCAGTGGTCAAGGATTTTCCGACAATGAAAAAGTGATGTCGGCAGTTAATGGCTATTTTGAGGAGCAAGACAGTTCTTATTAAGAAAATGGTATCGAACTGAAAGGCGATTATGTTGAAAAATAAATAAATTTTTTTCCAAAATTTTTGTGTTTTCTTTGTTGGGTCGGGTACTCTTGGGACCGCCCTCGTACATTCGATTATCGATTTTTTTTTGTTGTTTCAAATTTCAAGTATATAGCACACTCACTTTGCTTTTGGCAGATAGAAAGCGATTGTTAGCTATTATAAAAAATTGAGCAAAGATTTTGCATCAAATCTAACATAAAAAATGGAATCAAAAGCTTTAAAACACTTTAAATGTTGATAACGACATAAGGTCTGTTTACTTAAAGTCTGCTTTAAGTAAAACAAAATGTTTACAATTGGTACAAATTCTTTCAAGATGGTCAAGAAAATGCTAACGACGAGTCTCGCTCTGGACGCCCCAGCACATTAATAAAAGATGATAGCTACGAAGCTGTGAAGAAAATTGTTTTGGAAAATCATGGAATTGCCATAAGAGAAGTTACTGAGGATGTTGGAATATCGGTCGGCACGTGTCATGAAAATTTTTCAGAAGTTTTCGTCATGAGAAGTATGACTTTAAAAGGGCCAGAGATATTAACTCCAGGATAGGATAGGATAGCCTACATAGCTCCACGTTTGGCAACGGACTAAGGTTTGTTGATTTTGCGGCGGAACGAAATATTACTATAGCAAGCATACGGTTTCCTCATCTCAACACACACAAGGGGATATGGAGATCTCCGGATCATCAAACACTAAATCAAATTAATCATTTTGCTCAGTATTCTGGACGTCCAAACATTCCGGGCAGCCAACATTGACTCAGATCTCCACCTTGTTGTAGCCAAGATGCGAATGCAGATTTCCCAAGCGCCGTACCAAAGAAGAACTACTGTGAGAAGATATAACGTATAAAAGCTGCAATCGCAAGTGACCACCATAATCTTCGCCGAGTGTGTATTTCGATTTCGTCCGCAACAGATGTACTGAGCTTCACCCGATCACCACCAAGAAATCCCTGGTTTGATGAATAATGCCGGCAATCACATGCAGCTAAAAAAGAAGCCTACAAAACGGCGCTATAACGAAGGACGAGCGCTGACCGTGAGCTTTACGACCAAAAGAGAAGTGCAGCACATCAACTGGACCTGACGATTTACCGACCGAGTTGTTTAAAGCTGCTGGAAATGACTTTGTGGAGTACATGCACCAGATCATTTCTCAGTTCTGGTCAGAAAAGTGTATGCCTTTAAACAAGTTGATGCGTTGTCATTTGATTTCTTTAACATCATACTTGAGAGATTTTTGCGGAACTCACAACTGAAAACTGGATGCACAGTCTTTTAAATGTCTTGCAACTATTAGCGTACGCCGATGATATCGACATAATCGGTAGAACTAAGCGGTCTGTCACCAGTGCATTCTCTGGTATTGAAACGGAAGCTGCCAAAATGAGCTTAGCGTTAAATAATGTCACAACAGACAGTTATAATTTCGAGGTAGTGAAGGACTTTGGCTCTGCTGTAACAACAACAACACCTCAGCAGACATAAAACGAATATTCACTCTTGCCAATCGTGGTTTCTTTGGGATAAGAAATCAAGTGGGTAGTGAGGCCCAATCCAATTAAGGAGAATCAATATAAGATTTCCATCATACCAGTCGTACTTTATGACGCAAAAGAATGAACCTTATCGAAAACGAATGAAGATATGCTTAGTCGTTTCGAGAATAAAATCATTCGAAAAATGATTGATCCGCTTTGCCTTGAAGGGCTTTAGAGGAGAAGAATCAACGACGAACTATCAGAGCTGTACAAAGACATCGACCCAGCCAAAATCCTGCGCATCAATCGCCTGAGATGGGAAGGACATTTGAAGTGAAGCGACGCCAAAGCACCAAAGCAAATAGAAGGGAACCTAAATCAACTTAGAGTGCGTAACTAGAGGCAGTTAGTTACAGACAAGATTTACTGAAGGGGCTTGTTAGCTGAAGCCTTAATAATAAGCGATCGAAAAAAGAATTCCTCCGAAAGCAACTTAAAGACAAGAATTTGTTATGAGGAAGTTTGCCTTTGAACGGCTACAATGAAAACAGATAGCCACAACCTTTTCCAGTAGATTGTCCCCTCAACTCCGAATAGGTCGTTTGCCCCCAGAATCTAGTAATGACTACTAAAAACTAGTAGGAGCGTCATGTAGTGGATAGAAGGATCAGAGATGTGCAAATTTTAGGAGTGGAAAAAAAAGAAGTATGAGAAGAGCGCGGCCGAGGAAATACAGGAAGAACCAACAGCTTTTGTGGAAGTTTTCATTAAATTAAACACATATTTTTTATGAAATCAATGCAGAATTTTATTGAATAGTAAAGTTTGATCTATGAATAAACCATAAACTTGTTTATATAACTACCACGGCTGCTGGTGCGCAAGCGACCATCCGAAGGTCAAAATTATCGATGACTTTTTGAAAAATAAGTGGGTCAATGGCCACAATTTCATTTTGGATGTTTTGTTTGAGATCGCTAATTGTCGCTGAATTATTGAAAATGACCACACTCTTCAACTTACCTCACAGGAAGAAGTCTAAAGGTGTCAAATCTTATAACCTCAATCAATCAACTTCTTCTTTTACCGAAATAATGCGATCTTCAAATTTTGTAAACAATAAATCGATTTCCATACAATTCATTCAATTTTGGAAAAAAGTAGCCGGTCAACATGTTTCGGTAACGTTCTCCATTCACTGTAACTGCCCTCCCCCCAGGTTTATCTTCTAAAAAGTACGGGCCAATGATGCCGCCAACCCATCATCCGTACCATACAGTGACTTTTCGTGACAGAAAACGCAGAATTTTGTTTATTTGCATACCCATCCATACAAAAATCGGCTTCAACGGAAAAGATTAAATACGATGAGAAATCCATCAAGTCGATGACATTGTTTCGTCCAAAGGCTTCAATTGTTGTGTAATTTGGATTTTATAGACGTGCAAATGAAGATCAACTTTTAAAATTCGCCGTAATGTGCCACAAGTGAACCGCAATTGTTGACTTCGGTGACGAATTGCTGTCTGGATAGTTTTGAACACTTTCGCTCACAGTTGTGATGTTTTAGTGTATACGTGATAGCCGTTTGACTCCATATCATCGTTTTTTCAAAACGCTTTACTACTGTGCGAATTCCGGATTCAGTGGGACGATTTCGAAAAGTTCACGAATTTTACGGAATGTTACTTTTACAGATCGCCATTTTCGTAATAAGATAGAATAACTAAAGTGCGTTTTTGCGTGGTAAACGACTCCATGACTAAAATTTCCAAAGGTTGTATGCATGTATGTATGTAGAGATTTTCAAAGAGATCATCCACATTCAATTAAGTTAATGTCAGTAATTGACAGCCAACATCAACAACATTGCCCATCTTTCCACTCTAACGGCACATTCTTCTTGGTCACTGTTAATGCAAAAGCGCTACAGTACATGACGATTTAAACCTGTTTACCACTAACGTAAACCCTCCATTTCTTGAATGCTCCCACAATGGCTTAAATTTCTAGTTCATATTAATAGCAGTTTTCTTTCTACGGACTCTTCTTATGGCTCATAAACTGAATCAGATGAAAATGTTGACCGTTGTTATTCATCTGCGAAAGAATAGTTCCATATCCGTCTTTAGTTGCATCTGTATGAATTTCGGTGAAGGCCTTTTTATCAAACAGTTTGAGGACTAGTAAGTTGATCAGCGCCTGTTGTTCCAAGGTAGGTAGGAAGGTGGTTAAAAGCGGCTGTTGGAAAGACCAACCCACTAAGGCTTTTTGACCCATTGTGATGCCAAGTGGATCTGTGATCCTCTTACTCATGGAACTAATATGAGCTTATGATAAAGCGTAGACGACTGCTAACGTCTATATACTTAAGATCGTCATAATTGAAGAAAGCTCCTAAGTGAAGTCTTCTTCTCTTGGAGAGAGCTAGAGGGTAGGTGGAGGATTGTCTCATATTTCTCCTCGTCCATGCAGCTTCTACAGAAATCGTTTGCAAAAGCGCCAAGCCTTCTTGCATGTTTGTCTGTAAGGTAGTGTCCATGAAATTATTGAAATTTCAATCGTCCTGCTCTCGATAACATAGCCTAGAAAATTGATTCTTCACTTCAGAAACTGGCATTTTTTCTAATTCAGTACAAACTCATTCATACTTGCTACTTCCAGTTCACCACCGTCTTTTGTGGGTATAATCGTATCATCCATGTATATTTGAACCACGCCTTCGTTGGCCAATAGTTTTAATACCGCCATTATAAACCTTTTAAGTACTTGCTCAATCCAAATGCGGACTTATGAATGATGAGCGAAGTATATTTTCTGGAGTCCGCATTGACTTGCACATCAAAAAAACTAGTTCACATCAGTCATCAATTAGCGGCATAGGGAAATGATTCTTCATTATATAAGCGTTGATCCTCCGGAAGTCACAACATATCCTTTTATCTCCATTCTTCTTTGAGATTAACACGACTGGCAATGCAAATTCGGATATCTTTCCTGAATTATTTCCTTCTTCAGCCATTCTGAAGCCTGCCTCTCGATTTCCCCTTTCTCTTGATGTGAGGTTCGTTTAGCTCTTTCATACAATGGTGTATCTTCTTTGAAAAATATATTCATCGATTTGGTATGATGCTCTGAGTTATAGCTCTCGATCATCGTCATGATCCTTCTCTGGCACTCTATAGGTAAGTGATCCAAATATACTGCAACCGCAGAAGCATGTTCATCCACGGCCAAAACATACATAGTTTCAAAACCTTTCTGTACATCTCCTTTGGCATAGCTATACTGCGTTGCTGCTAACCTCCGGATTGACCCTTGATGTGTTTCCTTTTCACCCGACCACCTCTACATCTTCTGCCTTAGCCGATGTTTCCACTAATTCGCTCACCTCACTTCGCTATCTAAACTTAATTTCGTTATCTTTGATATGTGATCGTCTTTATGCCGCTTGTCGTTCTTTTTACCGAATCCAACATATATGGTTTTTTATGTTATATACTCGTATATCCGAAACTTTGAACATCCCCTGGGCTCGTGTTTTGGTTATGGCTTATAGGCCATATACAGGGATTTTTTTTTTTTTTTGCTAAGAGCCTAATACTCAAGTGGGTATGACTACACTTATGATGCCTCAGCATGTGTTAAGTTCTTAGGAAAATGGGACAGAGACATAAAGAAAGATTTTTGGGCTCAGTAGTTATTTACCTCTATGGGTGGCATCAAACATTTAATGAGGAGACTAAATTATTAGAGTAATTGGACTTGTTGTTGTACTCTAGTCAACGAGAATGTCTTTCTTGAACTTCATACCGTCACATTGGGAAGCCAATATACTACCACTTGAGCCACGGCCACCCACATCCTTGTAATGCAGCAGTGATATCATAAAAATCTAACACACATATACGACTTTAAAGGATGAATTCGCTGGTCTTAAAGTTTTAGTCGTATTTCCTCAGTATCCCATATCTTATGCTTTGTACTTCGAAACTTGAATACTTTTTAATATAAACCATCGTAAAGAGTGAGCTTTTGAGTTGTCAACGTAGGATATCTAGGAATATATGCTCATGGCATAGGAAATTCTCATCGACGGTAACTCCTAAATACTTTGTTCTGTTTACTACCTCTATTGCTTTGCTGTTGGCTTTCTTTGGCTTAGAAGGTGTTCGTATGTGCATAACCTTTGTTTTTGTATTAGATGCGCAACTAAGTTATAGCTGTTTTGTTCTTTAATGAAAATGCAACTTTATTGTAAGAAAGTGGTTACAAATGAATCATTCAAAGTATTGCCCTGGCTACAACTTTTTCCCATCTTTCTAACATATAGTAGCTCGAATATCTTAACGGTAAAAGTGTTTATCTTTTGAGGCCATCCACGAATCATGCCATTTTTTGATGTCTTCATATGAGCAAAACTGCTGATTAGCTAGACCATGTGCCATCGAACGGAAGAAGTAATAATCGGAAGGCGCAATATCTGGAAATATGGTGGGTGGAGTAGGACTTCCTATTTGAACGTTTTCAGGAAGGTTTTAACGGGTTTGGCAAAATGAGGCCGAGCATTGTCATTCTGTAGATTCACTTCTTCGTGCCTCTGCATGTATTGTGGCCATTTTTCGTGCCTGGCTTATCTCAATGCAATCAACTGAAGTCGATACCGTTCTTCAGTGATGATTTCTTTGAGTTTTAACAGCGTGAATTTCGGCAGAGCCGACGAGGTAGAAGCATGAACGGGCAGCCCCCATGACTTTCTTTTCTTTGAGTTGCTGTAATGAACTCATGTTCCTTGTTTTTGAATCATTCCCAACGCATGCAACCGATTGGAAATAGCTTGTCGGGTAACTCCTAATGCTGAATCAAGCTCTTCTTGCATTTGGCATAGATCTTCAGCGAGCAATGCCTCCAATTCAGCGTTTTCGAAGGATTATGGCCTGCCTTCACGCGGACGGTCGTCATTAGGAAATCAACATCTTTGAAGCTAGGGAGATAAGCACTGCACGTTGTTTTACTAAGAGCAGAATCTTGCTAAATTTTTAGACCTCTCGATGCGCCATAGCTGCCACTTTCTACGAATGAAAGAATAAAATCAACACTTCCCGCAAATGACGATTATTTGGCACAAAATCAGATATTTACAAGCAACCAAAAAAACAAAATCACTTATGTGCCAAAACGATTTGTTTACTTAAAGGGTTTTCCAATAGGGACTTGACAACTTTGAATTTAATTTGTGAACGCATTCTTTCACTAATCATCAAACTGTCACTGTCAATTTATTCAGTAAACTCAACATTTTCATCGTGGTAATGTACACTTACGAGCAACGTCTGCAAATTATAAAAATTTTCTACAGATATTCGGAGTCAGTGACTGCAACTTTAAGAGCATTAACTCCAATTTTCGGTCATAATTCTCGATCTAGTAGACAGGTAATAACAAGGTTGGTGCAAAAATTTGAGTCTACATATTCGTTGTGTGATGTTACTGTGTCAGTGAGACAACGGGTTGGTCGGAGCGTCGAAAATATCGCTGCCGTTCAGACGTCCGTAGCAAACAATCCAAATCAGTCAATTGTTCATCGCTCAGACCACATGGCGTTATGGCATTATTTTCGTAAGGATCTTGGTTTACACCCATACAAGATCAAGCTGACTCAAGAATTGAAGCCGATGGACCATTTGAAGGGACGTACGTTCTCCAATTGGGTTCTGGAGATGATAACAAGATGATGAATTTCATCCTAAAATCATCTTCAGTGACATAGCTCATTTTTGGCTAAATGGGTTAGTCAATAAGCAAAATATGCGTTATTGGTCGGGTGAAAACCCACATGTGCTTCATGAATCAACACTTCATCCACAAAAAATAACTGTTTGGTGCGGTTTGCATGCCGGCGTCGTTATTGGGCCATATTTTTTCGTCGACGATAACGATCGTCACATTACTGTGAATGGTCAACGTTATCGCGCCATGATCACCGATTATTTTTGGCCCGAATTGGAAGATATGGACTTGGACGACATGTGGTTTCAACAAGATGGTGCCACAAGCCACACAGCACACACTGCAATCGATTTATTGAAGAGTAAGTATGGTGAGCGTGTTATCTCAAGACATGAGCCAGTCGATTGGCCGCCTCGTTCGTGCGATTTAACTCCGGTTGACTATTTTTTGTGGAGCTATGTTAAGTCATTGGTTTATGCCAACACGCCGACGACGTTTAAAGAGCTCAGAGCCAACATTGAACGCGAAATAGCGGCCGTTTCGACCGAAATGTGTGGCCGAGTCGTTTGAAAATTGGGTCCAACGAATCGACTGCTGCAAACGTGCCCACGGTGGCCATATGAACGAAGTCGACTTCCATTCATAAATGTTTTGATTGTACTTCAAGCCAATAATAAAGTTTTTGAAATATCTCAAATGGTTTGCCTTTTATTTAAAAAAAAGTTGTCAAGTCGTTATTTGAAAACCCTATGTCTAAGCTTGATCCATGACGTTTTGGATATGTCAAAATCGACCAGCACTTACTGCTGGAGCCATCTATTAGACGCTTAGAGAACTCAGTTGCTCACCTAATAGCATTATTAATTAACATTTGATTATGACACCATTTTGACATCGCATCGAATTCCTCTTGAATAACTTCCAGCGCCTTGTTAAAAATTTTGTGTTTGACGACAACTGCTTTGTTATCTCATGTAGAAGTTCATTTGTGTGTAAAACAAATAGAATGGGAGCTAGTATGGAACCTTGAGGGACACTAAGCCACTTTTACTTTAATCTTTCTATTAGTTAGATTTTTGATTCACTTTGCCAGTATTCCTCTTACACCAACTCTATTGACAGTTTCAATTAACTTTTTATGCATTGTGGTATCGAAGATTTTTCGACAAACGTCACAAGCACATGATGATTTTTGTTAGAGCCTGCACTAACCGTGTTGGTAATCTGTCCTGTACTTTTATTTGTAAAGCTAATGGTTTGAGTGTATTATTTTGTGTCTTTTTACGAAATTGTTAAGACGTTTGACAATAACATCCTCTAAACACTTTTCAACAGGCAAATTGGCCAAATAATTGAGGTTTTCATTAGTCGTGGGACATGGGCTTGTGTTATACTTCGATTATTAATGTTTGTATGAATACAGTACGTTTTCCTAGGATCATTTAGAAATCGTTATTTAAAGAATTTTGTTTTAATTTCCCCAATTTTTTTTTATTGGCAGTTTTGTACTCAACTTCACAAACTTGACTCTCTGGAGTGTTTTTTCATCTCCTATAGTTCTTGTTTCTTTTCTTACATAAAGTAATTAGTTCGGGTTTTGTTTTTAATTTTGTTTTGCTTGGCTTAGTGTAAATGTTGTTGATTTTGTCTACAAAGTTTTTGTACGTGATTTTCTGTAGGCAGGTGCTTTCAACTTTTTTTCTTCTATAAGTTCATTTAATCCTTGTTGTTTTGGAATATGAACAACATCATTTTGTTCGGTCGTTCTTTTATTGCTGAAATTTTTGGTTGCATATGAGAATACGTAATGGTCGGAAAGAACTGCTAAAAATATTTCTAGCTTTGTTATACTGGTATGTTGTTATATGTACATAGGTGGGGCAAAAGTAATGTCAGAGTGTTACTTGGCTGCCATTTTGTTAGAAATGAAAAAAATTGGGCTTTGTTTTCAAGAAAAGTTTATGTGAAGGTTATTTGAATTAATGATGTTTTTTTTTTTTTTTTTTTTTTTTTAATAAATTAACACTTAAGTGGGTATGAATACACTTATAATGCCTCAGCAAGTATTAAGTTTTTTTTCTTTGAATAATGAATAGAGAGAGAAAGAAAGATTTTTGAGCTCAGTTGTGATTTCGCTCCTTGGGTAACTACTTAAGTGAAAGGTAACCTCCCTGGGAATGAAATTTTTTTTTTCAATTGTTTTTTTTATTTTATTCAACATACATAGTCCCTTTTAGTGTGATAGACTTATTCTAGCGATTTTCCAACGTCTTGATCCCGTCCGAAAAGTAATATTCCAGAAGGTCTGCAAAATACTCCTCTGTTGCGTCGATGATTTCCTCGCGTGAGCTGAATTTTTAATTGATGAGCCATCTTTTGAGGTTTGGGAAGAGATAATAATCCGAGAGAGCCAAACCGGGCGGATACGGTGGATGCGAGAGCAATTGAAGCCGTTAGTCATTGATTTTAGCCATGGTTGCGATGCTCTTGTACGACGGTGCATTGTCTTGCAAAAACAATTTTTTTTTCGCTTCAGCGATTTCGGCCTTCATTCGCTCCGATAATGCACAGTAATACTCGCGTTGATGGTTTTTCCTTTTTCGAGGTAGTCGACGAAGAGTATGTCATGACAATCCCAGTAAACCGACGCCATAACCTTTCCTACCCATCGAGCCTCCCTCGGCCGCTTAGGAGCACTCGTGACGGCTTCAGTCCATTACCGGGCACTCATTCTGTTCTCTGGTGTTCAACAGTTACGACGCCAAAAATCCCCCCGATTGCGCATCAGCAAGTCCAAACACTCTTTCGAAGTGCTCTCGCGTTCGTGTTTTTGGTCAGGAGTGAGTATGCGCGGCACCCAGCGGCAGGATAACTTTTTCATATGCAGAATATTGTCAAAAATCTCAGTACTTATCTTTGTGGTATCTGTTAGCTCGCGCACCTTCACTTTCCGGTCAGCCAACACCATTTCATGTATTTTTTTTTAACATTGTCCTCTGTAACCGCATCGGTGGGCCTGCCGCTGCGGACTCTTGATACTAATATTTGACGGTGTAATCTGACGGAGCATTAGCCCCATAATATTTATCCAACTTTTCTTTTGTTTCCTTCGCCGTTTTGCCTCTCAAAAAATAATGTTTTATGAGAGAACGAAAATCGTTTTTGTCAATACTCAACATGATGCCAAACACGTCAACAACAATCAGCTGTCAAAACCAAACTAAAGACAGTATCGCACTGAAATTTGGCTTGTCTGCCTAAATATGAACGCACCTCAAGGCATCATAACCTTTTTTGCAGTAGAAGCGCATTTTGGAGGTCAAGGCGGTTACTTTTCACTCCACCTAGTACTTATCTTACTTGAATCTCGTTAAATAAAAAAATTAATGTGTTTTGGGCGCGGTTGGGACTCGAATGCTAAGCCTTCCGAGTGGAAGCTAATCCAATACCACTTAAGCCACGGCCACCACCATGAAAAGGTGATATCGTTCAAGCTTACGGCATTTCGGATTGTTTTGTGCAAGACATCTGGCTCCAAGCTAGTCATTGGTTCTTCAATGTTAGCTTTCAAGACTTGCAAGTTTTGTGGATTGTTGTAGTAAAAGCGATATTCAAATCGCTAAAACAGGAGATCACACAGCCTTGAAATTTGTGATTCAAAATCTTTATCGTTGCCCGAGATGTGTGTGAGCGGTTGATCCGTCATGCTTGAACCAACAATGCTCCAGACCCCTTGTCTCTATGCTCTATGTGGCGCCCACCAATTATGGTTACTGTGGTGCTGTCGGCGTCCTCAAAAAAGTCAGGGCCATTTACTTTTTCACTGCAAGTGTCAAATCATACAGTCACTTCAAGGTTTAACAGAGCATGGTGGTAATTTAAATTCACTTGACAGACAGCAAGCAAACAGCACTTCTTGAACGGTTTGTACTTTATAAGGGAACATCTTTAGGACGTTCACCAAAATTCGATGCTAAGAATTGACATCTGATGATGCCAAATTGTGTGCATCTTTATTTCCTCAATGTTTGTGGACTCTCTTGGACATTGTCTACAACAGCAGTGATATTCTCGGTCAAAGTATACTACAAGACAACAAAGTCCCAACTTTAGAAATTCTGCCTCATCCTCCATCCCAAAACGCCCATTTATAATGACATTCCAGCTGTTTCACTTCCAGATTGTGCTTTGCCACACTTAAGTGTGACGAATCCACCTACGCACTCGTGTAGTAGCAAGAGTACTAAAAGGTCTTAATATTCACAAACGCTCTGAAGAGGTGTTTTTCCTCGCTCTGCGTAGGCTTTTTTACCAATCCTGCTCTTTAGGGCTCTTCCCATTTCCAGGCAATTGTCTAGCCTGTCCGTAAAAAAGGCGAATCTTCTTTCTTTCCTACAGACTTAGGTGCATTTTTTTCTAGGTTATGGAAACGCCAATAAACTGTCAGCTCATGAAGTATGTATCTCGAAACGCGGTACTACGGTTTTCGAAGCAACAGGTCCACTGGTGATTTGATGGCATATCTTATCGAAAGTTTAAATTGAAGCGTACATCAACCAGCAAGATAGTTGCACTTAATATTTCTAAGACATTTGACAGAGTTGGTTTTGACGAAAATGCATGCTTTCTGGATCAATAATGTTTTCCCTCAATGAATTAGAAATTACCTTTCGGAACGTTCAATTCAGGTTATCTTGGATGGTTTCAAGTCTGATATTCACAAAATAAATGCTGGTGTGCCCGTTCTGTATCCGACACTCTTTTTAATTTTTATCAATTATCTCTTACCTGCCGTTTCTAATCCAATATATTCCTTTGCTGATTGCAGTACTCTATGAATGTTTTTCATAATCGTTTCCATCCCTACTCTTCGGCTGTAGAACGGAAACGGCAGGGAATGTTAAACTCATTAAATTCCGATACTTAAAGCATAGCCAATTGGGGAACTATCAACAGAGTGGAAATCTAATGCTTCCAAAACATAATGCTGTCTGCTGTCATTAAATTTATATACACAACCATTATCCATGAATGGCACTTGCACTATCGAAACCGAAAAACTTTCCATTCTCGGTATGTGTGTCAGTGACAACCTACGTTGAAAAGACCACATGTTCGATGTCGCCAAAATCGCTGCGAAGTGTCTAGGTGTCCTCGAGCGATGAAAAAAATATTTTACACCCTCTGATCTGCCCACAATATATAGAGAATTCATCCGGCCAACATGGAGTACAATGCCAACGTCTAGTCAGGTGCTCCTAAAACATCTCTGCACCTGCTATATGGGATACAAAACCGTGAGATAAAGCTCATAGGTGATGCTAATATCACTCAGTCATTGAACACTCTTGAACACCGACTAAATGTCTCGTGACTCACTTTGTTCTATCGCTACTTCTACCACCAGTGCTCCATAGAAATCGACAGTAGCATTCTACTCCCCTAAACCTTCAACAGTAACAATCGTCTCGCTATGAATGCTCATCAGTATACCCTCAATCCCACATAGACGTACTATGAAATATCGTGATTCGCTCCTAAGCCGTACAATGTAAATACATCAGTATTTCTCTTTTCTTCCTCCGTGATTCTTCTTCGTACGCGCTGTGTACAAACATTTAAAGGGTACTCAAATCCCTTAAGCATCTCTAAAGGACCCAGTTTGTGCAACAGACCGCAAATTGGTCAAATAAGCAAATAATTCCACGTTATTCAGGTGTGCAATCACTCCATTTCTAATTCTCTAACTGTCTACAATATTGTGTTAAAGCACAATGACACTTGATGTCATTTGCAAAAATTGTTGCACATTCACCTTATGACACTATTTTTGCCCCACCTTGTATATATGATACATCGGTGTAGAAGTGTTTATTGTTAAATCAACTCTTGATGATTCTTTAATGACACTCTTAAGCCGTTTTGAGGCCATCACGTCCATATATTGTGTCTTAAAACAGCTCTTCAGTTAACACATTCCAGAGGGTATGACTACACTGTAAAATGGGACAGAAAGAGAAGGAAAGATATATGAGCTTAGTGGTTATTTTGCTTCATGGGTAGCGTTTAAAGTTTAGTTGGAATTGTTATTGTATTCTAGGCAACCATGATTTATTTGTCTGAAAAAGAATGTTTTCGGGCGCGGTTGGGATTGTATGCAGAACCTTCCGATTTGAAGGTTGACTTGAGCCACGGCCACCCATGCTCGTTGTACCGTAAAATTTAATACTCCCGTTGTTGCTATTCGTATTTCTACAAAGTCGGATTGCGAGGCGGCCATTCCATCACCACCAATTGGGGTTTCGCCACCAGAAGATTAAAAAGTGGTTTCTACGTAATCCAAGCATACAACATTGGGCATACAGATTTCCTTTATCATCCTGCTGCTGCGTTTCATGTGCTCAAAAAATGATCAGGTCTTGCTCCCTACGCCCAGCATCTCAAATTTTAAGCAGCGTCTAGCGTTCGTTCATTCACAAATTACGCTGATATCGCATCACATTTGATCGAACCAATCGTTCCTCTGCTGTCGGAGATACGCAACCATCAGTTTGGCAGTGGTAATCAGGGATTATACGCATCCAGTGTGCACTTATGTTTATCATTTAGGTGAGTAATACTTTGGGGAAGCTAAGAATGTGTTCAGTAATAAAATGTCTGTCTATTCGCTATAATTGCATCTTTTTAACATGTTTGTGCCTGCACAATCTGAAATTGAGAGGATAACCAGGCAGACTTTTGAATATTTCAGTGCTAAAATCTGCAAGCCACAAATCCTAATAATTTGTTGGATTTCAGCTGTAGTAGATGTCACATATTGTCTTATAAGAACATTCTCATTCCTCCTCTCTCTTCTCCTCCCCTTGAGATGAGTTCGCACATTCCATCCACTAATCGATGTCCTTTTTACATTTGTGAAGGGTGAATAACTTCATAAAGGAGCCGTATCCAAGGCATTATTTGTTTTTTATTGAAGCTTTTTCTTTTTTTGTATGGCGGATTTCTAGATCAGTGCGAAACCCTAAAACTCAGTATGCTTCGCTGGACACATTGGTTCACTTCGTAGGGATATCCGTAGCTAACCATCAGACGACACGACCAGACCGTACGCAAGTTTGGATTGAAATGAAAAAAAGGTTCGAGTTGGCAATTCTTAGGTTGAAAGCACAACAGACACCTAACCCTGTATCTGGCACCGGGGTCTCCTTACTTGAGTAATCGTTTACATCCTTTAAAACATTCACTCAATAGAAACGACAACCCTGCCATTCTCTATTCGAAATCTGTGTAGGATGTCAGTCTTGGTTGTGGGTGAAGCTAAAAACTAAAATATGCTTACAACCTGAATATCAGTAAATAGACAGCTACGCACGGTAGAGATTGACGGTACACTGAGTCTCTAGTTAACTTTAACTATTCTCGTGATATCAGTTTTTTCTCTATTGGGAAATAGTAGGAGGGAGTGAGGAACAATAAAAAATAAACAAGGCAAATCCAATATCAAAACGCAATTAATCAATCGTAAACTCGCAGAACAGAAAAAACTTTGCTTACGATTCTCTGCGGGTTTTCCCTATGTTCGTACAGAGATACTTTTTTCTTCTGCCACAAATCATGAACTTTGGGGTAATGATTTCATTCAAAAGGGGAGGAAAATCATTTTATGTAATCGCGATTACATGATGTTCAAGGAAACATAGATTGGTGTCAGGACTAAATTATCTACGAGTGAGCAAGCGAGCGATGTTGCGTATGCTTTTTTATTGTTCAGTTGTGTAAGAGCGCAAGGTACAAGGGTTCTTGTTGGGGGGGGGGGGGGGGGGTAATTTGCGCGACTTAAATTGACATGTCAGTATAACGTTCTAACACAATGTTACAGTCTATGGCATAGAACAATGCAGAAAAGTATCCGATGAAAGGGGCGATATTAAATTTGTAAAGAATGATTTATTTTCGAGACACCAGCAAAACTGTGAGATATTTTATGCCTCAGTAGGCCTTGACATTGATGTGTTGTTCATATTAGATGCTAAAAACAGATATTGTATATGCCATATACACATATACTTCTTTTTGAGAATAATTCTGAAATAAACGATACTTTTTGTTTTAGGACTGCTGTTTGGCATACCAATGTTGGAATTTTCCGGATTGCATTCACGAGGTATTTTATATTTGCGATAAGAAATAGAAACAACTTTATAAAGTCTTTCACAAACAGTATTTATGCAATCTTTTGCACATGTTTATCATACTTCGGGAAGCAATCAGTATGAAAAGCAGCATTGCATGCACTACAAATAAATACCTAATACGAGGGCTGTTTGATGAGTACCCGGATGGGAATATAGGTGGCACTAATGAGCTGAAATTTATTGTACCATTATTTAGAATAATCTCTTTTAGTCTGCCTGTCAAAATTTGGTGACAATCCGACACCCATTTCAAAACATCGTGTTAGTGTTTTTTGCGACCATAGAAAAAGAGCAGTATCGCACCATGATCCGTATCTTGTTTTTGAGTGGCAAAACCTACGAGGAAATCAAGCCTATTCCCGATAGTGTGTGTGGGCACATTTACCTGCCCGCACAACCATTTACCATTAGTTTACAGAGTTTCGCCCTGGCCGCACATTGATTTTTGATGAACCGCCCTTGTAGCCCACAAGGAAACCGTGTACAAAATCCATGATCTCGTATTGGCAGACCGCCGAGTAAAATTGGTGAGTTGGCTGAGATAGCAGGCATCTAAACTAAACGCATTTGGGCATGAAAAAGCTATCCGCACGATGGGTGTCGCGTTTACTCACACCGGAGAACAAGCGCAATCGTGAGACCACTTCAAAGTCGTGCTGTTTAATTGATATCCGGAAAAGTTTCGTGATCGTCGATAAGATTCATTTGTACACACAAGAGACCAAAGAACAATCGAAACAATGGGTTTTACCTAGTGAAAGTGGCTCCATAGAATGCGAAAACCGTGCCTTCAACGGGAAAAGTGATGGCCAACGATTTTTGGGATGCGCGAGGTGTGATCCACGTTTACTATTTGGAGAAAGAAAAACCAATCACAACTATTCGATTAATTGTGCCGATTTGAAGAAAAAACGACCACATTTGGCGAAGAAAACAGTGCTCTACCACCACGGTAACGCACCGGATCACACTCCCCCAGTCGCCATAGTCACATTAGTCGATTTGCGAGTTTTTTTTATTCCTAAATCAAAGACCAATCGAAACAATTGGGCACCGTTTTTTGGACGCATGTGGTTTGGAGGACGGAAAAGCATCACAGAAGCATACTACGTCGATTTATTGGGCCATTTCAACCCCGATTTGAAACCAAAAAACGACCTAATTTGGCGAAAAAAAGTGTTCTTCCACCACGATAACGCACCGGCTCACATCTTCGCAGTCGCCACAGACAAATAAGTCGAATTGTACTACGAATTGCTCCCCCATCCTAAGTATTTTCCAGATTTGGCTCATTGTGACTTCTTTTTGTTTCCAAGCCTTAAAAGATTGCTCGCTAGAAAAAATTACGGGTCGAACGAAGAATTCATCGTCGCCGCGGAAGAGTATTTTGCAGGCCAACACAAGTCCTATGGAGGGGTTAGAAAATTTGCAGCACTTCTGTCAAAACCTAAAAAATTTGTGTTGTCATTTCTAGTCTGGATTTTCATCAAATAGTCCTAGTATGGATGCCTGTCCACTGCATAGTAAAAATAAGTCAAAATCAGCGCTGGTAATTTTATATAATTGTTGCTTTTCACACAGCATCAAATCTTTAGTAAGACTTTGTTGAAACACTCAAAACGAGTTGTTAGGACAGAAGGAAAACACACATATTGGGTATGTAATTTAATTCGTGCGATTTTTTTTCAAAATTTGAACGTTTATTTAAGAAAAACATGTACAATAGTATTATTCAAAGTATTGCCCATCTGAAGCTATGACTTTTTCCCATCTTTCTGGCAATTTGTGGATCCCATCTCAAAAGAACTGCGCCGACTTGGCAGCCAAGAATGAATCAAGCCAATTTTTGATATTCTGCTCTGATGTGAACCGTGTTTCAGTTAGGGCGTTCTGCATCGACCGGAACAAATGATAGTCAGAAGGGGCAAGGTCTGGGCTATAAGGCGGGTAGGGTAAGACTTCCCATCCACTATTTTCCAAATAGTTCTTACCCGGGATAGCAACGTGGGGCCGAGCGTTGTTATGATGGAAAATTATTGCCTCGTGTCTGGTCGCATATTCCGGGCGTTTTTCGGCTGCTGCTCTCTTCAAACGGATTAATTGTGTTTGGTAGCGTTGTCCATTGATGGTTTCACCCGGTTTTAGCAGCTCATAATACAGCACACCCATCTGATCCCACCAAATACAGAGCATTACCTTTGCGCCATGGATATTCAGCTTTGATGTTGATATGGTTGGCCGGGTTTCACATATGATTTTTTGTACTTGGGGTTGTCGTAATGGATCCATTTTTTTATCACCAGTAACAACCCGATGCAAAAATGACTTCCTTTTGTGGCGTTCCAGCAGCATTTCGGACATGTAAAACCGCCTTTCGACGTCTCTCGGCTTGAGTTCAAGTGGAACTCAATTTCCTTGCTTTTGAATATATCCAGCTGCTTTTAAAAGTTTTGAAATGGCTGCTTGAATGACAGCCAAAGATTCTGCGAGCTCTTCTTGTGTTTGGCAACAATCTTCATAGAGTAATGCTTCCAGTTCTTCATCCTCAAACTTTTATGGCTGCACAGGACGTTCATCGTCTTCCAAGCGAAAATCACCACTTTTGGCACGTTCGCTCAGCTAGCGCAAGTCCACCATAAACTTACATCAAAATACGATGACTTTCTACAGCAGTTTTCTTCATATTAAAGTAATAAGAAGAACTCCCAGCAAAAACACTTTTTCAGGCACAAAGTTCGACAAATTTGAGTGGAAAAAAATTATTGTTGTTCACGCTTCAACTGAATGACATATACTGAAATGACGTACAATGACAGTAGCTTTCCAACGCATGTTCCAATGGAATAATGCAAATTACGCCATCTCTTAGCAAACCGCAAACTTAGCATATTTACATTAGTGATCTATATGTTCCTCCATGTCGTTCATATGCTTTTCTCTATTTTGCGTATCTTATAGGTCAGCCACGTGTATAAAATTTGACCTTGTTCACAACTTTAACGAATTAATACGTTTAGACGTAAATGTGTGCCTCATCCCATATCCAAACATACATTTATAATGATACTTTGCAGCCAATTCAACACTTCCAGCTTGTGCTTTGTAGCTGTCTTCATTTGACTGGATATATCACCCCTCCTTCTAAAGAGGTGTTCTTTTGCGCTGGTAAAGCCACTGTGTAAGCTTTTTAATCAATCATGTTTTTCAGGACTCTTTCAGAGCAGATGGAAAACAGCCCGTCCTTAAAAAAGGTGAATTTACTTCTCGTTGCTCCTACAGACCTATTACACTTACGTCTCTTCTTCCCAAGGCCAAGAGGATCTCGAAACATGAACATGCCACATTGACTGGCAGTGCAATTTTCGTAGCAATAGGTCCACTAGTAATTTGATGGCATGTCACACTTAAAAGTGGAATTAAAGCACACATCAATCTGGCGAAAAGAAAATAGTTGCATTTGATAATTTTAAGGCTTTTAAAATTTGGGATTGACGACCCTCTTCTTCAATGGATTAGAAATTATCTTTCGGAGATAATTCAAGTTGTCTTGGATGGTTTCGAATTTAATATTTACAAAATAAATGGTGGTGCGCCCTAGGGCTCCATTTTGTCTCGTATGCTCTTTTTTTAATTTTTATCAGTGGTCTCTCGTCTGTTACTTTTAATTCTATATACTCCTTTGCTGACGAAAGTACTCTCTGCTATTCATATCCGTTCCAAGACTCACGTCCCTGCTCTTCGGCTGCGGATGTTATATTCCACGGCCATTATCCATGAATGGCACTTGCATCGTCGAATTCGAAAAACTTTCCATTCTCGGTATGTGTGTCATTGGCAACTTACGTTAGAATGACCACATATTCTATGTCGCCAAAAATTCAAAAATGCCCAGGTTTCCTCAAACGATGTCACAAGCACTTCTCCTCTGATCTGGCCTTAAAACATAAGGCACTTATCCATCCAAAATTAGAGTACAATGCCCACGTTTGGTCAGGCCAACCTAGATACGAATCAAAACCGTGCTATAGAACTCATAGGTGATACTACAAATATGTACGTTTGGTTAAGTAATAATAAAGTTCTCATGAGAAAATTTTAAGGCAGTAACGTAATAATTGTACAAATTGTACAAACAATTTATGAATAATGAATTTTAATTTTAACTATTCGAATGATCTTACCGCCTTCAATTTATCTGTAACTCTTTTTCACACACCAAAACATCTGGACTTCAAAAGAAAAAACTTTCAACTCTTGTTTCCCAATTAGAACCCTTGCTCTCTTTGTCGGATTTAAATTTTTGTATCGGAAATTTAGATTTATGACTCTCTACGTAAAGGGTAAGCCAATAGCTAGTGTAGAAGTTTTCACTTAATTTAACACACATTTATTGTGAAATCAATGAAATCAATTTATTGATTAATAAAGCTCGGTCTATAGCATTTACGCATACAGTACAACATCGTTCATATGACCAGCACGACTACTGTTGCAAGCGGTCATCCGAAGGTCAAAATTATCGATGACTTTTTGAAGAATAAGTGGGTCAATGTCGCATAGGTTATTGGCATAGACCTTACTCTTCAAGTAACCCCACAAAAATAAGTCTGAATGTGTCAAATCGCATGACCTTGAAGGCCAATCAACTTCTTCTCTAACCGAAATTGTAATAAATTGATTGATTGATGGCCTTTGTGGGCAGTAGCGGCATCCTGTTGAAATAAGAGATCGTCCAGACCCAATTCATTAAATTTTGAAGAAAAAAAAAAAAACGGGCGACATGTTGCGGTAACATTCTCCATTCACTTTAACTATCTCTCCAGCCTCAGTGGTTTTTCCTAAATCTCGTATGGGTTTTACCGTCCCCAGAAATGACAATTTTGTTAATTTACGTACTTATTCGTCCAAAAATGGGCTTTATCGGAATCAATCAAATTCGATAACTAATTGCCCTGGCGATTCAACATTTATTTAACAAATCGGCGACATCGTAGATGGTCCAAAAGCTTCAATTCTTGTGTAATTTGAATAATGGTCAACTTGGGAACAAGGGACTGTGACTACCACTTTACATAGTTCCTGTCCGAGAACAGCGGCTATCGAAAATATCTCTATAGATCAGGGCATAGATCGGTGATGTTTTACCGCAGATTCTACACAGAAGAATCGGTTTTTAACTCGCAGGACATATGGAAGATTAAGTGATTTTTTGGTCCTCATAATAGAACCAAGTGAGCTCGCTTTACGTCGTGTTGTGAATAACACCACTACATTCTGCATGGTCCCAAGATAACATAGAAGACACTGTAGCTGATGTGAGTGAAAGTGGTGCAGAATATCCAGAATTGTCAATTCCCCGTTAATTGAAATTATTTGGCGTCTATCTGTCCAGTATGTGCGTAATTCTTTTGCGAAAAGATCTCAGCCCACACATGAAAAGATCCAGCTATTGCAGAAGATAAAAGTCTAATGTCGGCGATTATTTTTATTGAAAATACGTGTTTGGCGTTAATAAACAGGTGGGCGTGGAGAATATAGTTTTAAATCTTTGGTCAATGGTGGACTTAGGACGGCCATAATCACACTGATAAGGATCTATCAGATTGTAGATGTAGGGTTTCAAGAGATCGTTTTTCGGTAGATAACATCCTTAAATCGGTGTTAAAGAGATTGATTTCTATAATGTTGTTGGATTTTAGACGATCTTGCAGTTCGAGGAACCGACTACACTTTGTAAATAATTGCTGTATGCTCCTTACCAACTCAATCCATTCTGATTTATATGATTCGTCAGATGTCAGGTAAAAATATAACTATCCAGACCTCTTCTTGCTAAGCAATCAACAGAGGTAGTCCATATAGATTTGCAGCACCGACTGTGATTCCACTACTATAATACACTTTTTATCGCACCCCTCTGTTTAATATATGTATGGTATGTGAGCGTGACAAGTTATCATATTTTCACTTTTATAAGATTTCCGGACATCAATTTAGCGTTTCACTTACTTACTAACTTAAGGTGGTATTGCAGTCAGGGGTGGACTAACTCGATCTTTAGGTAATTGCCCCTAATTTAGCCTTACAAGTTCGCTGAGGTATTTTTCAGCCACCCGAGTCACTGTCTTCCTCTACTACCCTGTCCCTTGGGGAAGATTTAACGACTTTTCGGCCCAGTACATTAGTGGATAGTGGATGGACCTTTACTCTTCTGGCCAAGTCAACGTCGCTGCACATCATACCACCATTGTATCTTCTCTTCCACTGAATGTCTATGCTAACGAGACCGAAAATCAATTAAGCGCACCCTCACCCATTTTTGATAAAGTCAACGCCTCTGTGTAATGGAACAATAGTGTAATTTTTTTTATTAGAGATAGGGCTTTGCTGGTCAATTACATTCTTAACCCAAAGAAGCAGCGATTGAAAAGGGTTATTCTTCGTTTGAGTTGATAGCGTAGCCTAGGTAAACAAAGTCCTTAACTAGATCAAAATTATATCTGGCGAGGTTGACGTTCTGTCCGAAATGTCACAGTTGAGTGTCCTTTCGGGTTGACAGCATATACTTGATCTTGCTGTTGACATTTAAACAAATGTTTGCCGCTTTGGCCTCAGTACTCGTTAAAGCGCCACTGGGATCACGCAGATTTCTTTCGATTATGCCAATATCATAGTTTAGGTTTTATCCAAGACCTTCCGTAGTGTGTATTTTTCTGGCCTAAAGTCACACTAATATGGACCAATCAGATTGTAGGCGATGATAGGCAGACTGATGCCTCAACAGTTGGCGCTGTTCAGGGGGTCTCCTTTCTTCAGTATCGGAGAAACAATGCTGTGGTTCAATTCATCGTGTATACTTTCGTCTGGTCATATTCTACAGATGAGTTGGTATATGCTTCTTACCAAGTCATCATTTAGTGCTTTCAAGATCTCAGCGATCTTTTGGCGATCCTTTGCGATTTCAACCGTCCGACATCGAACCTCCTTACAGCATTAGTTTGCCTTTACGATATTTGGAATATCCGAAACGGTGCCTTGGCTACAACAAGGTAATGGTCTGTTCAGACATTCATAATATTAGAGGATTGCCTTACTTAAATAGCAATGAGGTTGACAGTTGATTGATCAAGAGTTCTCCAAGTTTGCTTGTGAATATCAAGATGTGGGAACCGCGTGACAGCTACGACAATATTTCTTTATGTTGCAAAGTCGATTAGCCTGAATCCGTTATCGGAGCTGGTATCGTACATGCTATAGCTTCCGACAGTACTACCAAAGCTGCCCTCTCTTCCTAGATTTGCATTAAAATATTCGAGGACAATTTTAATGTCATAGTTAGAGTACTGCTCGTAAGTCTTGTCCAAAAACTAGTAGAAGCTATTTTTGGTGTCGGCATCTTTCTCCCCTGTTGGGGTGAGAGTGCATATATAAAAGGTAAATGTTGAAAAATTAGGAGTTAATACGGATTGTTACATAGCGTTTGTCCATATACCGGAAACGCCAGATTTCTTGCCTAAGTCTGCCCCTAAAATCGGATCCGCATCCGCTGATTTGCCGTCGATAACTATTGCCGGAGTGAATGTCGCAGGGCTCATTCGCCTCGGAAATCCTTATCGGCTTGAACCCCAAATATGTCGGAGTAGCACGGATAAGGTCTTATTTGTTTTGTTCCGGGAATTTACTCCACCGTCGATTTCATCTAGGGAATTCACCCGCTGCTTTTTTTCTCGTCTGATCAGCAATAGCACTTTTAAGTTTAGCAAGTAAAGTCTGGATGGACATCGACCAGTACCCGGTGTTTACCACTTAAGAGTTACACTTGATGCATAGGATCAGTCACAAAACTGGGTATCGCCAGGTTGACACCTCTCAGTGCCTACCTTGTTTGTACAGAATCCCACCACCAGCGCTTCTCTACTTTTTCATTTTTCTTTTTGAGAAACAAATATTCGTCTCTTCTCCCTTGCTTATCGTGTTCGTGAGTAGCTTTTGTACTTTTTTGAAGTGCCGCCTTGTTCGACTCTTGCTGCGCTACATGCACAAGCGTTCAATTTCTGATTCCTGGTGTCGTCAACAGTAAGTCCACCTATACCTGAGGCTGTTTGTTGCTTTTAAACTTACAATTTTTCGTGACGGGGACCAAACTATCAGCTAGTTTCTTTAAAGGATAATGCCGGCAAGCCCCTGCAAATGTAAGTTTTAAGTTACAATACATTTGGCAAATTTTAGCGGAAAGGAAAACTCCTTTCTAAATTTCACGAAAAGTAAAAGTTATAAATTACAATTTGCTATCAACTTTATCTATTTCATAACGTATGTAGAAAAGGGGTTGAGACATGACGGTTAAATATTCGACCGCTTGGCCAAAATAGGTGAAACTTTACCTCATTTAAGTTTTTGGAAGCGTTACATCGTTCCAATTTTGTACCACCGGGTTAGGTAAAATCAAAAGCTATCCTCTTTATTGATGAAAAACTTTATTTGGCAAGTTTCTTAGAAAACGGTTGGACACGTAAATCTGTTAAACTATTTAAAAGTCGTTCGTGAAGAAAGCACAATGGATAGTTTATGGCGACCTTATGAAGCTCATTCTTCGTTTTCACTTTCAGCGGAAGTCATTTGTGAAAATATCCTTGTTCTTCCACACTGAGCAGTAACAAAAGGCTGACACAAATACGACCAGTTTGTTTCCGGTCAGGCATCCTTATTGGCATTGGTCGTATGTCGTATCTATAGAATTACTTCCCATGATTGTGAATTATCTTCCTCTCTCGGATTTGCTTTACGTATCTCAATATTTCTAATATTTTGTTCTTATATTATCCACGTGAATCAAAAGAAAATTAATTTTACAAAGTGTGTCGTAAATTCCTAAAAACCGTAAGCTATCCTATCAATATTACTAGTCTTAGGCACCCTCAAATGTCTTTTCACTGATCAAGTTGCTATAATGTTGCGTTGGAAGATTAATCGAAATTAATTGTCTGCTAAAGGACCACAGCAACAAGTAGGTATGCCTTCTTTTGGTACAAGTTAGGTCGATGCTACAATGAACGTGTGCGTGTTAAAGAAATTTCATTAGACTCCAGCATAAGCCAGCGATACGTGGTTGCCATACGGAAAACTCTCTCACATCCCAATATAGCTCAAGCGGATATCCTTACACCCCACACATATATGCTAAAAGATTTTGTTTATTGATGGGGGATTTTGTCGTGGCAAAATTTCGGAAACTTTTTTTATTGATTCTCGGTACTAAAATATTAGCCTTTTATAAGATTCTGTGACTTAGGAAGAAATGTGTGTAAACATTAAGTAGCTGACAGGCTTTAAATATTTCATACGTAATTACCACTAAGTGACATGGGTCACACGAAGTGCTGACGGAAGACGAAACTTCCATTTCATTAGCAACACCAATTAGCAAAACTCATTTACCCCCGTCCACCTGTTGGCATCATACAAGCGGAAAACACTGTTTAATCAACAACATCAGGTAAGATGTAGTAAAAATTGGTCCTAGGTTTCAAAGTCAAAGACAAGCTCAATTATTGGGAAGAGAATCAAGGATAATTTCTATTAATAATTAATTTCGCGAACACAAAAGTCAAAATCCTCCGCCAATAATTTGAGAGCTCAGAACAAAGGGAACCCAAAAGAATACTTTGAATTTTTCTACTTTCGCCCAGGTGAATGGTACCTGGTGGATTCTATGCCCTACCTATCGTTCATTTTAAACAGTCTTTATGAGATTTCATCTATTAACTTGATTGAATAAAACCGAACGGCATCGGCAGAACGCAGTGCAAACAAATTAACGAATTACGAACGTTTGAGCTGCTTTGGTAAATTTTTTTTTCCGCCAATTATACATAGATGGGTTGTTAAGGTATTGAAAATGATTTTCAAATTTTAAATCAATTCGAAAAAGTTTTCGGAAGTAAAAGACGATTTTATTCTATTAGAGAATAGATTGGAGAGAAAAGTTTTTAATTAAAATCGACAGCACATTGGCATTAAATGTACGAATGTAGTAGAAAGAATGAAATCAAAGATGATATGTATTCTTAGCAGAGGGTTGCAATTTGATTGAATAATTTTACAAAAAAAAAACCATTTCTGTGTTAAATCATCCCTCGAGTATTTACGTATATGTTGGGATGAAAATAAAATGAAAAAAATAGAAAAGAAGAGGTAAAAGATACTCGTTGGACGTTCAAACCCGTGCCATTTCTTTCGGCCCACTGGCTTATCTTGCTTTCAAATTGAAAATAATTTGCCAGTAAGTAGATGGTTATAAATAATTCTTGCTTAGAAAGTAACCCATAGAAATAGAATTTTTTTTTTTTGTTTAAAACAGCCCCCAGCGGCAACGCTTAATAAACACTCTGCATTCTTAAGTCCCTGTTGTCTAACCGATGTTATCTGTTGAAATGCTATTGGTTGCTATGAAAAGCATTATTTAAAGTATTCTCTAAGGGCTTATCACAGCGTACATATATATTACATAATATTTCAGTATCGATTTCCGTGTTTCTTGTTTTCTGTAAGACACCACTAAAATCACTTTAGAAACTCATGGCAGTGGTATGGGAAGAGAGATTCCATTACAATGGATGACCCTTAAAATTAATTTAATTTACAAACATTAGCTAATAATAATGGAAGGACTTTTTTCCTTTGTTGTTTTGGAAAATTAACCTTTTTTATTGGTGTGTCCCTATAAATTATCCTTTTGATGAAATTTATTTAACTCCCCACGGTAGTATTCCCTTTCGTTAGTCCCCAATTATTATTTCAATGAAAATTAAATGGTTTTTGGAAATCTTTTATTTCTGCACTGAACAATTGTAAAGGTAACTACGTATAAGGTTCGAAAATTGTGTATCTTTGAAAGGATTTTTTTTATTTATGTAGGTTATTTGCACGCCTTCTATTTTATAATAGCATTCACATTAAATTCTAAGTAAGACCTTCTTAAAACTATATCGTTCGTTTTGTTAAACTTTATATTTAACTCACCAGACACGTCCTAAGCGCATTCTGGAAGCACCCTCAACTGAAATTTATATTTCTAAGTTATTGATTTTTCTTTTACTTTTTATTTTCCTTCATTGTTACTGTCGGCCAAAAATTCCTTCGCTGTGTCGCGCTAGCCATCGGTCGGGATACACATGTGTAAACATCTGTTGTACGTAATACCCCGCCATATACTTGGTGTAGGCATTTTGTGCCAAAATTAACTATTGCTGTTTTCGTTTTATTTGTTTATGTTCTTTTATTTTTTATTAAAAAAGGATTTCGAAACTACAGAAAGGCGGCTTAGCTCCATGTTGGAAGAAGTGCTAGAAGATACTTTGGTCAAGTGGAGCTCTGACAAAAAATCCGACCATTGGAATTGAACTAACTTCAAACTGAGACGGAACAGGAAGTTAGGGTTCAAGACGAAGCTGAGAGAGGGGAAATTGATGATTCGGAGGACAATATTCCACTGTTAGTTCTCAGAACACAGCGTCGTTCATATGTTCAAGTGCATGCATCACACGATACGTCGAAGGATAACCAAAGATGGTATACCATAAACATGTTCTACGAACAAATGTACGTACTCGTGCTGAGAACATAAAAACTAAAAAGGCTGGAGCAAAAGAAATAGGAAAAGAAGCGAAGACTGAAACTGAATGTGGGAATATTTGTATGACTTGGTGTCATATTGATACACACGAACGCAGAAATAGAAATACGACAAGCCAAGCGTAAAGATCCTTGAATATTACATATGAAAGAAACAACAGGTTAGCTGTATATTGTTGATCTCAATAAATTAAGCTGCCAGAGTCTCGAAGATTTGTGGAGAACTGATGGAACAGTAGTGGATATATTTCGTACAACCATGTCACTACAACGATTTTACTTTTTGCAAAAATGTATTCGCTATGATGACAAATCAACAAGGGAAGAGCGCAAGAAAAATGATAACATGGCTCCTATTAGATCTGTTTTTGATCAATTTGTCCAATGCTGCCAGGACATTCCTCATGAATGTATGACGATTGACGAGATGCTATTAGTGATGCAAATTTCGTGTCTATATTCCAAACAACCTTGTAAAGTATGGTATTAAAATACAGAGCCTTGTAGATACAACATCTTTCTACACTTTTAATTTAGAGGTGAATGCAGGAAAGCAACCTGCAGGACCGTATGCTATTAGTATGCGTTTGACAACTGGTTTACCAGTCACGAAATGATGATGCATCTACTAACTGAGCACAGGCTTAATTTTACTGGAATCGTTCGGAAAAATAAAATATGTATCCTGACCGATTTTTTGAAGACTGGAAAGGAACCGGAAAATTCTGTGTTCTGCTTTCAGAAGGACATATCTATGGTTTCTTATGCCCCTAAAAAGAATTGAGTAGTCATACTAATGTCCATTTTATTTCATGATATTATCTACGTTATCCTGATGATACCACAGGGCACCAGAAAAAACCCGAAATAATTACGTTCTATAACTCAACAAATGCAGGAGTAGATGTTGTCGATGAATTGTGCGCATCTTACTGTGCTTCGCGCAACAGCAACCAAACAAAATCGAAAAACAAAACACGTATGTACAGCCTGTGGAAAGGCCGTTTGTATGGAATATGCAATATGCCTCACCCATCAAGCCCCCCAATCAATACGATCTCTCGGTGATTGCCTCCAGTTCTGCACTACAAATTTGTTGTGGTCGCCTCCCAATTGCGTGCGCGACCTTAGGTGTTATATTCGAAGACTATTTGCGCCAGAGCTTTAGTGTACATTCGGTCAACATGGTCTAGTCACCTCAGATATTAGATCCTTAGATGACTAACTAGACTTATCTTGCAGTACATTTCACACTACTCGTGGTTAAATCTCGTCTTCTATTCCTCTTCGAAAGGGCCAAGTACTTCTTTTCGCTTCTGCGTCCGTAGAGCAGGGTCGAAATGATAAGGGTTCTGTATAAGCCCCGCTTGGTCTTTCGTAAAAGTGAGACTGTTACTCAATCGCCTCCAGAGCCCAAAGAAACAGCGATTGGTAAGAGTAATTCTGCATCTGATTTGCTCTAATAAAGGAACCAAGGTAGATGAAGTCCTTAACTATCTTGAAGTCATAACTTCCAATAATGACGTTCTGGCAAAGTAGTAGTGGTCTGCTTTCTTTTCAAATAACAGCACACTTTAGATACGTCTTATGTTGTGCACTCTCGGAGTTAGGCTCAAAGATTCTTTGAATTGAATCCATCCTGCAATCCACAGATGTCCGACTAGAGCGATGTCATTGTACAGCGCGTTCAGGTCGTGGTTGAACTATCTCCTCCTCTACGCAGTATCTTTTTCTCTCAGCGGACAAGTACTTCTTCACCTGCTTTGGACAAGTTCTAAGCATTTGTACCATATAGGTGGACCAGGGTGATAAGGGTCGTGCATAAAGCAGTTTGGTCTTACGAGAGAGAGCTCTGTTACTCAATTCGCTCTCCAGCACAAAAACATAACAACTGACAGTAGTACTTGCGAGTCTGATTTCTGCGTGCGTCTGCATCCTTTCTGGTGACAGCATGTGCTTTGCTTTGACTCGTTTTCAGTCAGACTCATTTCGGCCGTTTCCACCTCAGTACTCATCAAAGCTCCATTGACGGCTCGCTATGTTCACCTAGTCATTTGCGTACGCAAATAATTGCAAATAATTGTGCGGAATTAGAAAATTGTTAGCCAATGTGTTTTGTACTATTCTTTCTAGGGAAATGTTAAGAAAGCCACATGACAGCGCATCTTAAATGGACCGGCTTGCTCTTGATTTAATTTTTTTTTTATAATACCGCGCGCTTTTCTCCGGGGCGCGGGCGGATGGTGTAGTAGTTTGAAACTCAGGTGTAATAAGGTAGTCAGTCTGTGCCAGTAGCTTTATTAGCCTTTAGCCCCGAAATTGCTACGTTAACTTCGTCTAGGTCAGGTCACGAACTCTCTGTCGCCTTCTTCAAGGATGGATGGGTCTTTGAGTCTGAAAGCTGAATTCAGACACCAACACAAATATTGTAGAATAAATAAGCCATATCCGAACCAAAACCTACAGATTAAGAAAGAAATAGTGGAATCAGTAAAGGCAACTACCACCACTTTGTTCTGTCCTGAGTCTTACTGCGCAAATGTGACTGAACACTTGGCCATAGATGGTAAACTCTACTAATGCTTTTGCAATCCCTTAAACCCATCGCAAATACACTGTAAGTCAACTACCAATAGTTGGCCATTCCTGTAAACTGCTTGAATTTGAAAGAATGACAGCAATTTACACGTAAAGTTCATTATGTACGTATGTGTATGTAAATGTGGATGACGTTTTCGTGTACATAGAACGTGAGCGGAATTGACCTAATTGTCAATTTACACGTATTCACGGAGGGTTGAAATCATTGAAATGCGGCTTTTGGAACGTTCAAAACCTATAAAGTTTGCTATCAAACATATATTCGTTCATTTATGGATCTGCGTAAGTAAACTAAGAAATACTCATGACCCAGACGTATCAAAATTTCCAAAATGCGTCGTCGGTGTTTCTGTTTTTCTGTTTGTGTATTACAATAGCTCGGAATTTCGGAGGGGATGTAACAAATACTCGTAAGCATGTACTTATAAGTAATCAGGTTTCTGCGTACGTACACATCCTTAAAGTCAGACTAGTTGTTTGGCCTATACTAAAGTACAGGTAATATGCTGTTCAAGCCAATCATATCATTCAGGTCTGAAACTGCGTGTATACGGAGTAGTAAAATTATTTTATTCCCACCGCGGTTCTTCCGTGCATAGTAATGTAGTTTACCAAATTCCACTGTTTGCCACAATCTGAAATTTCAAACTATGTGGCTAAAATTGTATCTTCGTAAAATAAGTTGCCACAACTGTCTTATTTACAGTAGACTTTTGAAAAGTTTGATGCTATTCTCTTTGAATGAGTTCCCTTATCCCTCATCAGATAATAAACGGTTTTATATGAATAAAACCATCCATTAAAAATATTATATTTAAGATTCAACCTCATGCATTGCATAAGGCTTATCGGCTATGTGGATGCGGATTTGTTGTTACACGTAGATCTAGATTTACAGTAGTCTAGCGTTTTCAGCATATGAATGAGCGCCTCGTTTCAATGCCAATATTAGCCTTATAGGCGCGCACGTCTTCATAGAGGTGAAAGACTACAACATAAACGATAGTTTCTACTACTTCTTGGACAAGACCTAGGAGCAGTACACTATCTATGACATAACAATTTTCCTCGGCTATTTTAATGCAAAGCTAGGAAGAGAGAGCATCCTTGGTATAGCCTGCACGACACCACCTCCAATTACGGATTCAGGCTAATTGCTTGTGTCGCCGAGCGAAACATTGTTGTAGTTCACACGCGGTCCCAACATCTCGATATTCAAAAGGGGGCTTAGAGAACTCTTGATCAATTAATCGACAATGAAATTGACCACATTGCGATCAACGCAAAGCACTCGTCCAGTATAATGTATGTCCGAAGATTTGGAGGGCAAACGTCGACTCGGATCATCTTCATGTTGTAGCCAAGGTACGGCTGCGGATATCCAGAATGTCGCAAAAGCAATACAATACTGTTATACGCTAAATCCTTTTCCGATCGAGTCTTCCTTAATCTCTTAAGGGGTCCTATTTCGCTTAAATGAAGAGTCAAATATAAGTGGCAACATTACCAAAAAGTCATCAAAGATGTCGCCTCTGATGTGCTAGGCTTCACTCGGCCACCGCAACGAAACCGCTTATATGACGACAAGTGCCGGCAAGTATAGGGTTTTCTAATAACGACTTGACAACATTTTTTTTAAATAAAAGGCAAACCAATTGAGATGTTTCAAAAACTTTATTATTGGCTTGAAGTACAATCAAAACATTTATGAGTGGAACTCGACTTCGTTCATATGGCCACCGCGGGCACGTTTGCAGCGGTCGATTCGTTGGATCCAATTTTTAACGACCCGGTCACACATTTCGGCCGAAACGGCCGCTATTTCGCGTTCAATGTTGGTCCTGAGCTCTTCCAACGTCGTCGACGTGTTGGCATAAACCAATGACTTAACGTAGCCCCACAGAAAATAGTCAAGTGGCGTTAAATCGCACGAACGAGGCGGCCAATCGACCGGCCCATGTCTTGAGATAATACGCTCACCATACTTACTCTTCAATAAATCAATTGTAGCGTGTTCTGTGTGGCTTGTGGCACCATCCTGTTGAAACAACATGTCGTCCAAGTCCACACCTTCCAATTCGGGCCAAAAAAAATCGGTGATTGCGGCGCGATAACGCTGACCATTCACAGTAACGTGACGATCGTTATCGTCGACGAAAAAATATGGCCCAATAACGCCGCCGGTAGTGATTCATGAAGCACATGTGGGTTTTCACCCGACCAATAACTCATATTTTGCTTATTGATAAGCCCATTGAGCCAAAAATGGGGTACGTCACTGAAGATGATTTTGCGATGAAATTCATCATCTTGGCGCTCTTCTCCAGAACCCAATCGGAGAACGTAGCTCGTTAGTGTACTTTACTATGATGAAAATGTTGAGTTTACTGAATAAATTTACAGTGACAGTTTGATGATTTGTGAAAGAGTGCGTTCACAAATTAAACTCAAAGTTGTCAATTCCCTATTGGGAAATCCTATGTATACATGCAGCTAATCAATATGCATATAAAACGGCTCTGCATAGAAGGCTACTTACGAGTTCTACGAGCAGAAGACGAGAAACGAACACCGGCTTCTTAAGAGGAAAAAGAAGGACCATGAGCGCGCGGTCGAGGTCGAGTTTAAAAAACACACCACAAATACAAGGCACGAACTGTATCCTGTAGGTGCGAACAAGGGAATATAGTAGTAGAGTTGCATTCGCTGCTGAGGATTTCACGATTTCGTGAGTATTGAGAATATTTCTTGCCAATTACTACTTCTTTGGGCAAAGAGGGTAATTGACTAGCAAAGCACTCTCTCGGACAACAAAAGTGACCCTATATAAGATCCTAATAATCCCAATCCATTCTATCCATTGGCAGAGACATAAAATTTTTCCAAAATTGATGAGACTACTTTTGGGTGCTTTGAGGGGAAAATTCTCCGAGTGATTTTCGATTCCGTCTGCATAAATAACGAGTGGAGGAGCATCTAAAACGACCAACTGTACAGCAACTTAGCCAGAAAAGATCCCACGACTTAAATGACTTAATCATGTAGAACGGATGAACATCAATGCTCCGGTCCTAAAATTCTTCGAATCCGCCCCTGAGGGACAGCGCAGTAGTGGAAAACCGCGACTCAGGTGGTGCAATTAAGTGGTAGGGGACCTCAGGCAACTTGGGGTGTGAAAATGAAGGCAGCTACCTAAGTATAGAACTAAGTATAGAGACTCTTGTTGTTTGAGGCTCAAGTCCAGTAAGTAAGTAAGTGCATAGAACAATTTGGCTTTTCCTTGACGAAGTGGCTGTCACTGGAGCTGAAGGACAAGCCGCAGAGATGGGTTTTCGTGGCAAAATGAGAGAGAAACAAATATACCAACGAGTATAGGATACCCAACACCAACGTCTGAGCCAGCACAAAACAACAGAAAACAAAAGCTTTAAAATTGTAAAACAATTTGTAGAAGCATGTATAATAGGAATCACTCTTATTAATTGTTGTTCCTTTGAACTAATTAGTCCACTGGAATAGTCCCCCTTACAAATAACTAAGAAACCATTGTATAAGTTCCATGCCTAACAAAACTTTTTGCTTAATTCATTGTATTAATTAACAGTTATCGCAAAGATGTGCCAGACGTTACAGATCGCAGTGTTAGATATTTTACGATAATTAGATAAAAAGGAAAAGTATTGAAGACCTCAGCGAATGTATCAAAACATGATTTCTTTAGAAATGCCCGTATTCTAGACTGTCTCGACATTTAGAAACCAGAAAAACTCCAAAGTTCAGTTTCTATTGTCATATTGTATTGTTGTCGAAGATGTCTAGAAACAAAGCCTCAGGAAGAAAATTTATTTTTTCTTCATACATGGCATCGACAATATGTAGGTACCTGAACGTCCACGAAGAGTCTACTGTACCTTAACACTTTTCTAACGTATTCAGAATTGAAAAATGATTTAAGTTAAATGTTTAAATAATTTTAACAATTTGCTGCAGCGTAATATGTTCTATGTAACTGTTGAATATGAACCGACAAATGGCAATCAAACTAACATTACACCAAGAGAAAATTGACATGAAAAATAAAACGCAGCCTGTAGCTCAGAAGCTTGTAAAGGTATTTAAGTAAGTACCCTCACCGACTCGTCAACAAGAAATCTTCAAGTACATCTTACTTAATTTAGGTTGCTACGACAGCCGCTATCTTAGACAATTCAATAATCTGCGAAAATGCTGCCACTCCTCTATACAGAAGCTAATTAACTCCTCATTCCTCATTGATTAATTCCGAAAAGTATTTTGCTTGCCATAAAATGAGACAGTCAAAGCAAAAAGACAACAACCAGTGGTATCGCAAATTGGGGATGGGTGTCAGGACTAGACAACAACTTAACAATTAGGCGAGTTTATTAATACCCACCGAACCTAAAAGTTGTTGTCGTTTGTCGTTTGTGTAGTTGCTCCCGTCTAAAAGTGGGACTCATCACCACGGCAATGAGGCTGCTTTATTGCAATTCAGCTTCAGGTTACTTTAAAACCACCAGCACTTTAGAAAAGGGTGACGACAAAACTTTTCCGTTTTTGTTTTAATACACTTGACTTCCAAAAGGTAGGTACATTCACTAAAACAATGACTGACTGCTTCTACTCGTCTGTTGTTTGTACGTCTGTGATCTTTTTTTTTTTTTTTTTTTTTTTGAACTTCTCGTCTGAAGAGGTGCACTTTGAAATGAGCATCATCCTTTAAAGTGGTTGTAGTCACTCTACGAAAATGTATTCTGCTTGGTTGCCAGTGGGGAAGAAGGTTAATTACGATGAGAGTATTCTAAGCCATCCCTTTGTGCCACCAACACAGACTACATAAGGACCGTGTATGTGGAAAGTACGCCCGCAAGTGATTCAATTTTCTTTTATTTTTCCATCTACCCAACGTTGTTATTCTGTCATTCATACTTCATTTGGTTGCGAATGCATGACAAATATTTGCCTTGAGCTTTGACGCTTCGTCCCTTTTTTTCTCATCGTCGCATAACATCTCTGTTTTGATGATGGTGGAAACACCAAACTAGATTGTCGTCAGAGCCCAAGGGGTAGTTAATGTTTTTGTTATACGAGTGTACGTACCCGTATCTTTGAAAGGGGAGGTTTCCCTCTCCGGACAAGAAATAAGCGCTTCATCAAATTTGTGCTCAAGGAACGAAAATAGAAGGAAAAGGATATGAAGTTTGTAGATTTTTTCCCAGTTTCTTTTTCTTTTTTTTTTTTCGTTGAGGAACATTGAGATTTAATTAGTCAAAACGTGATTTGGTCCTTTTCTGAGTTAGCACGGAAAGGATTTACACCAATCACGATTAATTCGTAACTAACGAAATGATGAGGCAAATTAAGGGTGTGACCGAATGTGTATTTTAATTAATGAGTGCGTACGATACCGAATTCGAATAAACTTTCTCATTAAATCTGACATGAAGACGGAAGTTCACGTTGCCATAGGAATAGCTCTTTAAGGAAAATAATTCATAAAATTAAGACAGAAAAGTTTTTCGCCTTTTACTTCTCTTCCTCTGCTTTCTGAGTAGGTATTCTTGTTTTATATTATTGGAAGTCTAAGGACAAAAACTTCTCGTTTTTTTTTTTTTTTGTTTTCCAGAGAACTTTTAAACCCTTTAATCCGTCCCTAATCAGAAAGGCTTTACAAGAATATGTCTTTGAGTTAATTCTTCGTACGAGATGAATAACTTATTAAGAATTGTAGCTTAAGTTTTGTTTACTTTGAAGAAAATGTATGCGAAAGCACATTTATTGTTAGTTAGAACGATTTGTCTTAATCAAAATAAAGAAGGGATTTAACTTTGTGTATATCAACAAGCGTATCTATGTAGCTTATCAGAGAGAATGACTATTGTTCTGTGCAACACTATGTAAATATTGCATCACCAATCTGTAAGAATCCACTCTGTGTCACTTGCGGTTTAAGTGTTTTAAATCAGGAATAACATTACACTTTTAATGGGAAAAAATAACAAATACAGCCATAGGTTCAGTCATTTTCCAACTAAAACAGAACGGCAATCCAATTCATCACAAAAATAAATAAAGATACGATAGAAATAAGGTCGATAAGAGAACTGAATAAAACCAAGAAATATTGGATGGATTTGGAGAAGAAGATTTGAAGTTGAAAAAGGCTTTCGTATGGTTAGAGGCACTCTTCGATAATCTGAGCTCACTAGACCACTGCTGTACATTCATACAAATATGCTTACATTAAATACACATTCGTCCGTGACTTCTACGCTTGACAAAATTGATACGCGAAGACTTCTAATTGTAGAACAATATAGACATTTAATTTGGGATCTCCCTAAACCAATGTTTATATTCGGAAAAACGTGCACATACATATGTACTACTCTGCCTAGAGCCAAAGTTGTTTTGGTTTCGAATAAAAAGCCTGTGGTTAAGCAGTCAACTCGATGCTATGCTAAAGATAATCTGCTGCACGGCCCTCATCAAGTACGTGCTCGTATTTGGATGTTTCGTGGGGTTCATCATGACAGTAAACTCTTTGGAGAAGATTCTGGTATTTGAGATGACTTGTCTTTGATTGTACAGATCTTACTGGTTTGGGTATATACAATTCTATTTCAATGATAATTTGGTTTTTATGCAATAAGAACAACCTAATTAGAATGAATAATTTCCTCAGATGAATAGAAGATACATAGAATAAACATAGATATATTGAATAGATCTCGAAAAGCATCCTTCCATCCGGAAATTATTAGCTCAAGCATATGGGATGTATCACAAAAGAATATGTTTAAACGTTTTGCCATTTTGTCCCCAAAAAGATGTCCCAATATATGGATAAGAAAGATCTGAATGAGAAAATTTTTAAAAATATTGGACAACTTTAATGCAAAGCTTCTACTGGAACCTAAACAATTCCTGTGCCTTTCGGATCTATTCTTGGTTCATCGTCGAATTGTTATTAAAATGGAGGTTAAAACTTTTCTTTCTGAGATTCATCAACGTATGTCAATAGATTTAGAGTAAAGATCGGTGTTATCCATTACTATAACATGACTTAGCGAGTACAGTGGCTGGCGGCCAACTATGATATGATATGTCAATATCAACAATTCGTGGTTCCTTCTAACACGCTATTCATCGTTCACACATAAATCAAGCAATTTCTGATCAAGCTAATTTCTTAGAAACTTATCTGTGTGCTATCTTTGACTCTCCCTCGTTGTGTAACGACACTCGAAAACTATCGCATACCGTTGCTGGAAATGTTTTGAAATCGATACTTTCTTCCGCTTTTACTGTTGAATTGAAGTTGTTTGTAAAATAAGGGGCCGCTAAGTCGATCTTTTTCGACTCATGGTGTCTGGAAAACAGTGAGAGAGCTTGGAATCGAGAAGGAGACTTTAAAGATGATATTGACTGTGAAAGACTGAAAGATGAATAGAACGTTTGTCAATTTGTGTCGTTGGAAATTTCCTCACCAGAAGTTGTGCCCGCATTCAGAAAATAGTTTTTAAGCAGCACACCTATCCTACTGGTTGAATGAAAAAACCTGATGGCACATATGCCGAAAACGTGCTACAGACGCTTAAGCTCTTATCCGAAAAAGACTACCCAGACTCGACAATAAACAGACTACTCAGAGCGGACCGCAATAGTTTAAAGGAAATTTTTCATGAAGGCAAAATAATTTTGGCAATAAACTCTTTTCAACCCTTCGAAGCCTCTGGTGGGGATGGAATATTCAATCAGCCTCATTTCCTTTTTCCTTAAAACTATGGAAAAAATCCTTGATAGACATATCAGAGACGGAGTACTTCAAAATTCAAATTAACCCCTTTCACAAATATCAATATGCCTACCAACCTGGGAAATCAACCACATACGCTCTAGAAAATCTTATCACAAGGATTGAAAAATCTCTCAGAGATAAAGAGGTAGGGGTCGATTGTTTCCTCAATATAGAAGGAGCATTTGAAAACACAGAATTCTCCCAGATATATGGTATAGAGATATTCAAAACATGAAAGTTGACGACACCACATGTAAATGGATAAAACCTCATTAGGCAGCAATAAATTCAGTGTGATAGCTAGAAGCTCCTAGGAGGAGTACTATCACCCCTACTATGGTAGGGTAGTTAATGAATTTCTAAATATTCTCAGCAATGATGGCTTCTATGTCCAAGGATATTCAGATGAAGTTGCTATCCTAATCAGAGGTAAATTCGAGGACACAATCTCGGATCGCCTCCAGGGGGCTCTGAACTTAGTTGCTGAATGGTGCATCAAATGTGGCCTCAAAGTCTTACCATTGTAAGATTCACTACGAAAAGAAGGCGAAGAAGGCTCAGAAATGCCACACTCTTCGGTGAAACAATATAGTTCTCAACGGAAGCCAAGTATTTAGGAATCACACTGGATGAAAATCTTACGTGGAACACTCATCTTTTTAAGACTATTGACAAGGTGATTCTAATCGGAAAAAAATGGAGACTTAATCCCAAAATGACACTGTGTATGTACACAGCAATAATGAGACCTATCATTTTTAAAGGTTACATTTTTAGGCCGTTTTAACTGGAAACAAAAAAAACCAACATTTGCCAAGCACTCTTATGTACGGTACACAGACGGATCCAAAACAAATCAAGGTGGAAAGAAAGAGAGGTACCGATGAATGTTGGTTTTAAATGTTTGAAGTTTATAATGACTAAGAAATAAAGAGCTAGACAGGGCACTCAATAAGCGAATTGTACAACTTAGGCATGAGTCACGATATTTTAAAGTATTTTCGAAGGTGGGCTTGAGGGTATACCGATGAGCAATTATAGAAATGCTGCTGACGATTGGTGGTGATAGAAATAGAAATAAAAAAAAATGATACACAAGATATAACGGCGGTCTTCGAGGGTGTCTATTGCCTGAGTGATATAAGTATCACCTAAGAGTTTTGAATCCTGTCTCGCAGGTGCAGAGATGTTTTGGGTGCACTCGGCCAGATGTGGGCCTTATGTATCGAGGCCAGATCAGAAAGGTTAAAGTATTTCATGCATCGCTTGAGGAATCCAAAACGTCTCTTATAACATTGAATATGGGGTCATTTCAACGGCATTGCCATGTGGAAAAATACTTGATAACCATAGACATAGCACGTGCAACGAGCACGTGGAAACAGCAACACATACTATGTGTTTAATCAATACACGTCAACGTTACCTAGGTAGATTCTAACTTAAAGCGGCGGACATAGCTGCCAGTTCACCAAAAGATTTAGCGGCCTTTCTCAGAAATTACGACCTATAGTAATTTTACCTTTCCATGGTAAGGTGTTTGAAAAAGCAGGATCCTTTCCCATCAATGACGTTGTCTAATAAAAAGCGGAGGCAGAGCAAATGTACTAATCTTATCGTAAAGGTTTTCGGTACTTACGCCTCCGAATGCTGCTATTGTACGATTTGACCAGTTATAAGCGGCCGGTCACAGGTCCTGTTGGGTGGCAGGAGCACCAGTAGTCTATACCAATACTTAAAACACGGTGCCATGGGAGTCAGGAGCCCCCGGGATTTTGGTCCGGGCCTGAATTGTTGAGGTGGCTGTGATTAAAATCCAAAGTCGCGTGAAGGGTCTTACCCAATGTAGAGTTGCAAGAGGTTTTAGGTTGGCCTCGACCCTTACCAAGGGTGGAACTTTTGCCTCCAACACGAGTTCCGATTTGGTATCAAAGGAATGACGGTGTGCGATGGCAAGGCGTATCCTTGCTCCCATTGATGTATGGGAATCCCATGAAATTAAGCCTACCAGGCAGGAGTTCGCGTGAAGCACTAGAGACATATGTTTGAAAAAGCAATCTTCAAACAAATTCAAAGTTATTTTACGAAAAGAAAGCTTCTGTATGCCACCCAATCTGGTTTTCGGCTGAAACACATCTGCAAAACTCCTCTGCTCTCTGTAGTTAATGACAAAGGAAAATCCGTGGATATGAATCAATTGACACGGTCAACCATAAAATACTCTATGTGAAAGGCTACAATATAATATTCAAATTTCCAATACAATGTTCAAAAATGATACACTAAAGGTATCCATGGTTTGGTTAATTAACCAGAGAAATAGCTAATCAACCGATTTAACCAATGATTTTCTGGAATTTTGTTTGTTCACGCTTGATTTTCAAATCACGGGTTATTTTTGACGTAATACAATATTTAGCTGCAGAAGAAAATTATGCGCATATATTGTGAGATAGAAAGTTCAGATTGTTAGTGCAAAATAAAATCCGTAATTCCGGAAAAGAATACTCCGCAAAAAACAATAATAAATAATATATAATGACATAAATTTTAACACATTCAGAACCGAACAAAAAAGCTAACCCAAAACAAGCTTGACAAACAAGTTGACTGTTAAACTGGTTAAGTAACCAGAGTGGAAAAAAACAAACACTCTTTGGATTCCATAGATTTATAACCATGGGTTTAACAAAATCTTTAGTTATCTAACCAGTGATTTAACCAACTGTGAACAAACTAATACTAATACCTTTCTTAAAGACAGAAATATATTTTTGGAAAGTTATTACAGTTTTCTTAAAGCGCCAGAAGGCGTGCCTCAATGATCAGTTCTTGGACCGATTCTCTTGTCCCTTTACATTAATAAATTTTCTGCGCTAGTCCGCGATTGCTCAATTCATACGTTCGTTGATGACATTTATCTCATCTACAGTAATTCCATTACCCATCTAGATGAGGCTGGAGTAAAAAGCAATGATGACCATACATGAATGGTCGAAAATTTTCTTCACCTAAGCCCCAAAAAATCGAAGGTGCTTACTATTTATGAAAAAACTTCAGGCGTATCTATCTTGGGTCTTGTACTCTCCATCTCCGTAAGCAAATTATTTTCTATTGCTTAATTTACAGAAGCTCCAACCTAGACAGCAATTCGACCTTTAACGAATTTGATGACCTGTTGGACTTCATTTAGAGGAGCGATTTTAATATACACAATTCTGAATGTCTCTGACATTCGACCGTCGTTGAAATCGTCGTTAGGAAAACAGTTTGACCCAGTTTGTAAACAAGTCCATGCGGATACCAGATATTTATTTATTTATTTTTTTTTTAAGAACTTAACACTCAAATGGGTATGAATACAATTATAATGCTTCACCATGTGTGAATTTTTTTGGAAAATAGAGGGAAAGAAAGATATTTGGGTTCAGTTTCCCTGCATGGGTGGCATCCAACATTTAATGTAGAGTGAAAGTTGGTTTGTTATTGATTTCAATTCAACTACTCATCTAAGTTGATTTTTGTTGACTGAAAAAATGAATGTTTTTCGATTTGGAAGCCAGTCCAGTACCACTTGAGCCACTTGAGTCAGGCCACCCATTGATACTGAACTTATTTTTAATTTCTCACTCTGATAAGTATATTGTTGTTATGCTTTTCCGTCTGGGCTCATCGGCTCATTGTGTCGCGTAGACCGTCCACACAGTTAGAGAAAAGATTTCTATAAGAACCATGTGACAATGCGAAGAAGTCAATTGGAGCTGACATTCAATTCAAGTTGTCTTGGATGGTATGAAGTCTGATATTTACAAAATACATAAATGCTGTTGAGTCCCAAGGCTCCATTCTATCTACAACACTCTTTTTAATTTTCATCAATGATGTCTTTTCTGCTACTTCTAATCGAGTATATTCCTTTGTTGAAAACAGTACTCTCTGCTTTTCATATTCGTTCACGAGCTCACGTATCTGCTCTTCGGCTGATTAAATTCCGATATTAACAACATAACGAATTGGGAAGCTGTCAACAGAGTGTTATTTAGTGCATACGAAATACAATGCTGTCTGCTGTCGTTAATGCGAAGTTTAAATACCCTGCCCATAAAGGCATTCCAGCATTGTGTACTACCCAAAGATGCACTCCAATTTTCGTAAGAATGATGATGTATAAAACATTGTTGATATCAATAATGCTTTACAGCTGCGAAATTTACTGGAATGCTAACTTTAATTGTAAAAGAAAATTTAACGTCACATACAACAATATTGCACAGTACATATACAACCTTCGAAGAAAGATGCAACCATATCTCTGCCTACTCAAGACAAGTATTCGGGTGCTCGATAACACTGTTCGACAAAAATCATGTTTGATTTTTCAGAAAACTACCCCAACGAGTTGTGAATGGTATTCGTTCCGTGCCAGTGGATTGAGGAGTGTCACAAGGCTCAATTCTTGGCCCATTTCCACTTTCTTTCTCAAGCTGTCCCTATGAAGGTAGGTCACTATGTTGATGAACGAATGCATATAAATACGATCAACTAATAATGAGCTGCACCTAAAGGTAACTTCCCTTTTTCCACCAAAGGAGTTAGCCCAGTAGATTCCACACAATAATTTATCTTTTTTTTATAATTCCGCGCGTGCACCAACAGGATACGAATACCCTTTTACTGGCTTTTCACCAGGGCGCGAGTGGGTGGTGTAGTAGTTTTGAAACTCAGGTGTTAAGGTTTCGATATTTTGCCAGAGGTGATTGTCAAACTGGAGCCAGTGCATCCTTAACCAGTGGGTTGGAATTAGATACACTATAAGATATAATATCTTATAAACCAGAGAAAAGTTAGTCATGATCACAGCTATGAAAGCTAGGGTAAACGGTTAATTCAAAATCCAATAATACTGTTTAAGAAAGTTTTCCAGAGTAATAAATATTCATAATCGAAATTAGTTCATAATTGTTATTTACATTGTATCACTGACTTTCAGTGGTTTATAAAAATATCTGTTATATAACAAGATTACAGAAAATATAATAATAATGGACAAATACGAAAGTAAGTTAAGAGTTATGGAATAAAGAAAAACAGAAAAGAAAATTGATAACAACATTTATAAAGGTTGAGCTAACAGCTAGCGTGGAAATTTTTATTTAACTAAATATATAATTGTTTTGAAATTAATGTTAAATTTTATTGATTAATAAAGATTAGTTTATGGCAATTACGAATAAAATACAATTGTTTATGTGTCTACTACCGCTTCTGTTGCAAGCGACCATCAAAATTATCAAAAATTATCAAAAATTATCGACGACTTTTTGAAAAATATATGAGTCAATAGCCACAATTTCAGTTTAGATGTCATGTTATAGATCCTGAATTCTCGTTGGGTTATTGGCAAAGACCTCTTTCTCCAACTTATCCCACAGGAAGAAGTCTAAAGGTATCAAATTTTATAACCTTGGTGGCCAAACAACGTCTCCTCTAACCGAAATAATGCGATCTTCAAATTTCGTACACAGTGTATTGATTGTGTGGGAGGTAGCACCACCCAATTCATTCAATTTTGGAAAAAACAATAGCTGGTCAACATGTTTCGGTAACGTTCTCCATTCATTGTAACTGTCTATCCAGCCTTATCTTCAAAAAAGTACGGACCAATGATGCCGCCAACCCATAATCCGTATACAGTGACTTTTCGTGACAGAAAACGCAGATTTTTGTTTATTTGCATACAAAATGAGCTTCAACGGAAAAGATCAAATTCGATGAGAAATCCATTTAACAAGTCGGTAACATTGTATCGTCCAAAGGCTTCAATTGTTGTGTAATTTGTTGTAATTTTATAGGCGTGCAAATGAAGATCAACTTTTAAAATTCGCCGAAAAGTGCCATAAGTGAGACCTAATTGTTGATTTCAGCGACGAATTGTGGTGTCTGGCTGGTTTTGAATACTTTCGCTCATAGTTGGCCGAGCATGCTGATATGAAGTTTGACTCGATAGCGAAGCAGTTTTTTAAAAAAGGTTCACTACTGTGCGAATTCTGGACTCACAAGGACGATTATGTTGACCGAAAAGTTCACGAATTTTACGAAATGTTACTTTTACAAATCGGCCATTTTCATTATAATTGAATAATTAAAATGCGTTTTTTCAGGTAAACGACTCTACGTAAAATTGCCAAAGACTGTATGATATCTGTCAGAAATATCAACTACATTGAATTTAGTAAATGACAGTAATTGACAGGTAATATCCACACCATCAATTGCTCACCCTTTATATGGAAAGGATTAAGAGAAGGAACAAAGAAAATTAATAAAAATAATAATATAACATACATAAATGTGCCAGTGTATAAACATAATGAATGTATTATATATTTAATTGGGACAAAATCACGCGCATTTTGGTTCTTAGCCTAGTTTTTTTTTTATTTCTCTAATCCAAAGCTGCAGGTATTTCCACGCGCTAATGGCACTCACAAAAAAATTGGCGTTCGCATGTAAGAGAGGTATTGTGCAGATGAAAAGTTAATGGGGTTACTGGTTTAATAGAATATCTGAGAGCAAAATTAGAATACAGGACTGGAGGAAATTATCAAATGTTATACCGGGCAAGCATATCAAGAAGTTGAACAATCTGTCGTATATCAAAAGATATAACGAATTAAATTATTAAATGCAATATTTAATTTTCTTCGCCTGGCGGAATCACAGTTAGAAACAATTCACGTCCTTAGACTAAGATAGGTAAGGCTGATGTTTTCGCCAGCATCAAACGTATTCTAATTGAAGTGAACGATTTTGTTACCCATAACGTACTTAGGACGCCAAAAGTTCTTCCCACAACGTGAGTTATATGATTTCCTCAGGTCAGCTTACGGTTGAACACCACGCCAAGACTTTTGTCTGTTTCGACATACGCTATTAGGGCACTGTTTAACCCTTGCGTTGCCACCCAAAACAACTCACAGTATCTGCTACCCGAGTACCCGGCTACCCCGCCTACTAAATTCTTGGTAAAAGTCCATTGTAACTAAAAATAATTATATGCATTCGATCAATATTTATCTGAACACAACAATTAAATTATGTATAGTGACCTTTGGAGTCCTAAAGCAGGTATAAAACAGAAGGGCAGAAGTAGAAGGGTCGATATTTGGCGGTATATAGACCAACGGAGTACTTGTCTACCGACGAACACCTCTATGATATATGTTGATACTATTCTGATATTCCACACAAGGGCGAACATGCATGGTTGATAGCTTTTTTTTACAATATTGGATATCGAATTTAAAATCAAAATTGGATCTCGGCGGTGTTGCTGCGTACGTTACTTATTGTACTATGAAAATAATTTTGTGCTTGCAAATAAAACTAACAGTCACAGACTTTTTCTATGCCAGAAAATAGAAAAGCGATTTTTTAACCAGCAAAATTTACTACGAAAGGCCAGCAACAGAGCTCGTAACTGATAACAACGATCAACGAGACATTAGTAGAAGAAAAGTTTTAGTAAGATCATCCTACATTTGCAACGAGCAGCATTGTCGAAAAAGAAGACAATGTAAGCTTACGTTAACTGTAATAAGCCGGGTTGTGATCAGCACACAGCAAAAATCACATTTTTGAATTGCAATCATTGATTTTTAATATATGGTCATATAAAAAGTCTCCACGGTGTTTTGTCACTAGGTGGTGTTGGTGTCCATTTATCTGGAAACACTAATCTGATAGTGTTAAACGAACAAGTGTTTGAAAGGTAACATGTCAGGCTACATTTTTGGTGAAGACAGCTGTGTAATTTGTTGCTTGATCTTTTATAGTACAAAATCAATATTATAATATACGATTACGGAATATTTACATACATAGCTTAAACTTAGATCTAAGGGAAAAGGAGAGGGAACGATGGGAAGAGAAAGGGATTAGGACATTTAACTTATCCATGTATGAAAATTAACTATAGAAAATAGGCGAGATGTGTTCATGTAAATTAATGTGGGAGTAATGAGATTGTAAGTCCGAGAAGTTTGTGCAAATTGAACTTTGTCATATAAATATAATGGCAGATGTGTGCTAATAATTTTGGGCATGAAAAGGCAACACCTGGCACTTAAGAAATCCCTAAGATTACACCCAAATACAAGACGGTCATAGTAGAAAGTATGGTCATACCTGCGAAGCAGATAAGCATATCTTATCACATCATTAAATTTATTTTATTTATTTATTAAAACAATTCATCGTATATTTAAGATATAATCTTATGATTAATTGTACAAGCTAAGCTTATATTACATTTTAAAAAGTTTAGATACCAAAAAAAAAGAAAAGTAAACAATTCAAATAGAGAAAAATAGATAAAAGTAAAACTTAAAATAGACAGCAGAAAAAGGAAGATAGTGGAAAGGTAGAATACGAAATAGGTAAGAGTAATGAAATTCCATCAGTAAATTTGTGCATAGTATTCAAAAGCTTTTCTAGTAAAAGTAGTTGTGTTATTTGCTCTTTTAATATGCAAGGGTAGCTCATTCCAAAGATGAATCGCATATATATAAAATTGTCGGCTTGTAATTAAATATTTATGTCTGGGTGGAATTATTTTCATTGTTCTTGGATTAGTCGCGAACTTAATTTTTTCAAAAAGGTAATCCGGTTGTTTGGTTGCTATAATTTTGTGAAATAGTTTAATTATTCTGTAGTTCATAAGAGCTAATAGTGAAGAGCCTGTTATTTTATTGGTATATTCGGAGATGTGGTCAGACCTTTTTATATTACAAATATATCTAGCGCAGCTATTGTATGCCACGATAAGTTTGCTTTTGGATAAGTAGTAAAATGAACGATTTAACAAGCTTAAGTTTAACATCTGTGGGAAGATATTTTGTCGTGGGGCTTAGACCACCATAAATATTTGATATAACTTTGTTTACGTGAAAATTCCAATTCAAGTTATTTGTAAAGTATATCCCAAAATTTTTTATATTATCAACATACTCAACAGTTGTATCATTAAGAATTATTCGAGGGAATACTACTGTATTTTTGCTTCTGTTAATTATCATAGCTTTAGTTTTAGTTGGATTGAGAATTTCTTTTATCATTCGATCAATATTATTTAATCCTTGGTTTTTGAATGACTTCAATGCAACAAGTAGCTTATGATATGATTAAGAGTCGAGTTCGCAGTATATAATGGCAAAGTTGTCAATAATTGGTAAAAGTAGCGTTTTGATTAACCTGATTTTAACCGCTGTAGATGTAAATTCAGACGAAAGCCAAAGTTTCTGAAGTACCATATAAATACAACGCACAATATGGTTGATGTGATCGATAGCATAAAAGGATCAATTTATTCTGTAGCCCAGACTTATAACAGCATCAACATAAGTAAATTTAACCATTTAAGTAAATGTTGCATATGGGACTGAGACGATATCGTGTTGTTTTTTAGATATCACAATATACTGAGATTTATTAGGATAAAGGTTCAACTCATTCATTAGTGACCAATTGTAAATAAGAGATAAATCTTAATTGAACCTATACACTAAGTCCTCAATTAATCCAATAATTCTAGACAGATATATTACAATTGGACATCATCGGCTTCCAATAAATAGGCAAAATAAAATAAGGCCTAAAATGATCCTTGGGGTACTGCAGCGCGAACATCCATAAAATCGGAAAAACAATCTTTTAACTTCACCCTTCGGGTTTTTTTATCCAGTTAACTCATAATAAACCAAACTAAAGCTAAAATATAACATGAGTTTCCGACACAAAATATTGTGGTCAACATTGTCGAAAGCTTTAGAGAAATTTAATAAACACAGAATGGTCACATTATTTTTGTCAAACTAAATCCTTATGTCTTCGAGCACCTTAGCCATTGTTGTAGAGTAGCTATGATGGGCTTGGAAACCAGACTGAAATGGCAAAATACAAATTGGAATCTGAGGGAGATGATGCGTCAGGTTTCTTAGACACAGAAGTTACTAATGTTTTCTTTCACCTTAATGGAAATGTAACAGAATACATACAGAAATTTATAATGTACGTGAGCGGAGCTAGTGTATAAAGAAGCACCATTTTGATGAAGCGGATGGGAATATGGTACCATCTGAACCAGCAGCTTAAATCCGGAGCGAGCGAATACTCTCAACAACCTCAATTTCAGAAACAACTTGAAAATTAAATTCATTTGAGGGATGAATTACAAGTTGAGCATTTAACATTTCCATCGTTGACTTCAAAAAAAAAAAAAAAAAAAAAAAATTCTATTCCACTGTTTCCGGACTTCGCAATAATTTTACAATTATTATTATAAATGGAAAGGCTGCAGTAAATAGCAACACCACCACCACCAAAAGTATTGATCACTCTATCATCTACCATATGGACAATCCGTTATATAAGGTTTAAACCAAGTTTCAGTACACAGATTATGTCCACACCAGAGTCAACAAAAATTTGATTCAGGTAATTTAGCTTTGAACTTCAAATTACATACCCTGAAACCATCGCTTACATCAGATCAAATTTTTACCACCGCACGTACTGAAAACTTTACCATGCCGCCAGACAAAAACGCATTAGCCATCATGAATATGTAGTTTTGAGAAGCAAAGTAATTTATCAAAGCATTAGAATAAAATAATAATATTTGAGCTAAATAACTATAATAATACATAATATGATTGGAAGTATTGAGGGGAGGTGGGAAATTTTGGGTGATGAGTATAGTAGATGTGTAGAGGTTAAAAATTAGAATAATTGTGAACTAACATTAATCCCAAAAGTTAACAACATGAATAATAAATACATAAATGCATAAACGGTCCAATAGCATTACCCAAGACATCAATTTATTAAAGCGGGGGGAGTAATCAAGAGAAATGTGTTGTGGATGATACTTTCGTTTCAGCATCGTCTTTGCTCTTTTTGAGTTAAACAAGACCATTCTTTGTTTTTGTAGAGTACAGCAATGGTCCTATCTTTGTAAATGAAGTGCATGTCTTAACAGAGAGCTGTTCTCCGGTGTTAGGCTCTCGTTGAAGTATATGCGAGCATTGATGTTATTGCTGTAGTACTGTCGTTTATCATTGCTTTCACTCTCCAGCAATTGCAACATAGTTAGTCATTTGTTTGTCCGGTACGCTGACAACCAGGCGTTTTTCTCAGCAATAGAGGAGTGGCGAATTAAGAGCGGATGTTGTTTGTTTTGATGCGAAACGCATTAACGTGAGGTGAGATTTGTGGGTCGATTTTTTTGGTGAGTTCAATTCTGTCACTTAGTGGCTCTTTACGTTGCAATTCCGCTAATTTATCTTTACGCTTTGGCATTTTTCCACGCGCATATTTAAGGCGCTAATAGTACTATATTGCCTATTTCTTTTTTAATGTTCTTCTCGAACTCACACAACGATGCACTGAACTTAGCCATTAGACCTACTTCCAATTCTTTTAACTGATCAGATAATTTGGTAGGTTTTTAATGTTTAGGTTGCTGTAGTGATTTTGGTGACTTAGATGATGGCTTGTCTGGAGTGAGAACCAAAGAAGTTTTCTCTTTCTCTTTAAGTGTTTGCGATCTAATAGCCATGATAAAGAGAAATGCAGTTTTTTTTTAAGAATTTATCTGTTACTTAAAATAAAAAAAAAATAAAAAAATAAAAATGACAAGGACTTACTTTGTTTAGAGCGTTTAAAAGGCTTCGAATGTCAGCAGCAATTATAGTCACGTCTACTCAAATGACATAGCCAACTTCGTTCCCAAAAGAAAGAAGAAATACGCTATGTGATGCTTTTTTACTATAAAAAAGGAAAAAAGCTGCAAAAACATGCCAAAAAAATTTGTGCAGTTTATGGTGAGAATGCTGTGAGTAAACGCCGGACCCAGGAGTGGTTTGTTCGATTCTGTTCCGGAAATTTCGATGTAAAAGGTGCACCTCGCACTGGTCGGCCTGTCACTGAAAAAGTCGATGAAATTTCGCAACTGATGGAGCAAGACCGGCACGGAAGCTGTCTGAAGATAGAGGCACTAAACATCAACCGTATGACAGTTTGAAATCATCTAAATAGCAACTCGAAGTAGCTCGATGCTTGGGTGCCACATGAATTAACGCAAAGAAATTTAATTGACCGAATAGCCATCAGAGAAACGCTGTTAAAACCTTACGAAATGAAACCATTTTTGAAGCGATTCATTACAGGAGAAGAAAAATGATTAAATACGAGAATATCCAACGCAAGCGATCATGGTCTAAGGTCGGTGACCGACCACAAACTTCTTCAAACCCTGCATTGACGGCAAACAAGGTTATGTTGAGTGTTTGGTGGGATTTTAAAGAAATTGTCTATGTTGCTAGAACGTGGCGAAACGGTCAATTTGATCATCTACTATGTGGGGTGAAAAGTAACCTCCTTGGGAATGAAAAATACAATTTTTTAAATTTTTTTTTATTTTTTTTTTTTTATTTTATTTAATATAGTCCCCTTTTAGTTTGATACACTTATTCTAGCGATTTTCCAACTTCTTGGACCTCCTCCGTGGCGTCAATGATTTCCTCGCGTGAGCTGAACTTTTTATTGATGAACCATTTTTTGAGGTTTGGGAAGAGATAATAGTTTGAGTGAGCCAAATCGGGCGAATACGGTGGATGAAACAGCAATTGGAGTAGAAAGTCATTTAAGCCATGGTTGCGATGTTCTTGTGCGCCGGTGCATTGTCTTGCAAAAACAAAATTTTTTTTCGGTTCATGTGAGGCCGTTTTGCAGCGATTTCGGTCTTCAATCGCTCCAATAATGCACAGTAATACTCGCTGTTGATAGTCTTTCCTTTTTTAAGGAAGTCTACGAACAGTATGCCATGACAGATGCCGAACCATCGAGCCTCCCTCGGCCGCTTCGGAGCACTCGTGCCGGCTTCAGTCCATTGCCACATTGGCACTCATTCTGTTCTCTGGTGTTAAACAGTTACCAATCGACGCCAAAAGTCCGCCCGATTCCGCATCAGCAAGTTCAAAAACTCTTTCGAAGTGCTCTCGCGTTCAGCCAACACCATTTCATGTATTTTTGTTTTTGACATTGTCCTCTGTATACGCATCGGAGGGCCTGCCGCTGCGGACTTGATCGGTAGTGGAGTTGCGGCCACCACGAAACTCTCGAAACCAATATTTGACGGTGTAATCTGACGGAGCATTAGCCCCATAATATTTATCCAAATTTTCTTTTGTTTCCTTTGCCGTTTTGCCTCTCAAAAAATAATGTTTTATGAGAAAACGAAAATCGTTTTTGTCCATACTCAACATGATGCCAAGCACGTCAACAACAACCAGCTGTCAAAGCAAAACTAAAGACAGTATCGCATTGAAATTTGGCATATCTACCTAAATATGAACGGACTACAAGGCACCATAACCTTTTCTGTAGTAGTAGCGCATTCTGGCGGTCACGGAGACTACTTTTCACTTTACCTAGTACTGCGCACAACTCGACCATTTGAATGAAGCCTTCAAGAAAGAGCGACCAGAATTGAGTTGTTTTCTGTCATGACAATGCTAGGCCACATACATATTTGATGACCCGGAACAAATTGACGGAGTAAGATTGGGAAGTTTTGATGCATTCACCGTTTCTATCTTTGTAAGACTCTCTTGATGGTAAAAAATTGGCCGACCGAAGAGCCTCTGAAAATCACTTGGCCAAGTTTTTCGCTGATAAACCACAGAAGTTCTACAAGGATGGAATTATGAAGCTACCCGGAAAATTGCAAAAGGTCATAGATAATAATGCCCAATATGTACTTGATTGAAATTGATTTTGTTTTAATAAATTTTTTTTTCAAAAATGTACCAAAAAACGGCGAAAACTTTTTATATGACCCATATTTATGTGAAAGATTGAAATTTTATTATTTTTTTGTTATTTTGCATATATTGTTTGTACATAACTGTGCAAAAAATGAAAACTCCATGATTTTTGTCCAACAATCACATTGGAAGATGTGATATTTTTAATTATTATATACAGTACATTCAGTTCGACTCAGTTCGACACACGGAGTCAGGTTCCCAGCTGAGTCAGCATATTATCTGATTGCAGATATTCCCACGGAAGTTTATGCATGCGCAAGCTACTTGACTCCGAATGGGATGCATGCGAAATATCAAAAGTGAAGAGTCAGGAGATATCCATGGAAACGTTTGGATAAAGGCAAAGCTTTAGAGTTAGATGAGAGTGGATTGGATAGTCACTTGTAATCGGGGCGGCAACCGTGTATATTGTTCTAATCAATAAATTGTATTTTGTTAGTATCGTGTAGAAAATTGTTTTATTTCAGTAAGTCGAATAGTTGTGCCGGTCCTATAAGCTGAAGTTCGTGTTTTTTTTTTTTTTAAACCGCTTAAGGGATTTTCTTCACTTCTATATTTTATTTTTAAAATTTTTACAACTTACTTTTTGTTACGACACACTAGTATGAGTATCGTACTTATGCTTTTTTATCGGGGTACCCGGGTGGCTCATACCTGTTCATTTTTATGGTTCAAACACAAATTTTTTTAAAAATATGTTTAATGCAAATTTTAATAGAGAGTCAGTCAAACTATAGGGATTCGAGAGGGTTTTGCCCAATCTTTTTTGAAAAAAAAAAATTCAATAAAACGTACGGGTACCCGGGAGCCCGGGATGTAAGACTAGGGTTAATATAGCAGTAAGAAAATATGAAAGTGGATATTGCTTTTTTTTTTTTTTTTGAAATCACTAGTGATACGGATTTCTTAGGCTTCAATAAAATACCTATTTTCTGAGATCAACTCTGTACGTTTTAAGGTTCCTCATTAATACAACTTACACAATGTTCGGTTAAGCAGAGCGGGCAACTCAGATACTAACATCTGTACATTATCAGCGTACATATGTAGCGAGCAGTGTTTTGTAATGATGGGCAGTTCATTCACATATATGGAAAATAATGGAGGTCCTGGGGGAAACCAAGTGTGATCGGCAGAAAATCGTATCCGATTTGTTAAATCAGAATTGAAATTGTGAAACTACGGAATCGTTCAAGTTTGTTACATAAGATTGAGTGGTCTACCGAATCAAATGCCATTGAGTAGTCCTGTAGAAAGAGAAAGGTTACTGTATTATCATCGATCGCTGGCCGTTTATCTTTACTAACACTTAATAAGGCTGTAATGCAACTAAGTTACCTACGAAAACTAGATTACTTTGACGTTGGCAGCCTTGAACTGTTGAGGTACAAGGTTATTTGTTATTTTTCAAAAACCTTTGATAAATAAGGCAAAATTTAAGTTGGCCTAAGTCTTCAACCTTGGAGTTTTAAGCCACATGACTAAAGTACTGTTTTAACCACTTCTTTGTTGCCTATTTCCCTAAAAGTAAAAGGAAGACTAGACACTGTGGATATTAGGTTCAAATGACCATCGCCTAAATCTCTCATGAAATTTCAAACTGGAAGAGAAATAAATTTTTGGTTTAGCACTTTACAGTCCATGTGACCCACCATTGACTTCAGTCAGCGGTTTACCGGGTCTCGGAATCATAATAACTTCGGCTACTTTCCACTGGTGCGGTACGTGCTCTAATCTAATGCGGGCATTTATAAGATAGAGCAGCTTTAGCAAACCTTTTTTCGGCGACGCTTTAAGTATCTCTAAGGGATAAGTCATATCCCGGGGCTTTATTGGGCTTAAGCGTGTCTATAACTTGTCTAAGTGTTCCCTAAGTGTAGCCTTTTCTACTGGAAAGTTTGTCGTCACGTCTAGCGTATTGACATTCTCTGGAAGCACTTCCCCGTCGAATGGTTTAAACGTTTCTGCAAGATGGTCGGTAAAAACATTAGCTTTTTCCTTATCTTCTTTCGCCCAGTCATCCAGGTTTCTTCGTATTGGCCCCACGTGTATTTGGGGCTTTCAAACACTTTTAACGGCTCTCCATATGGAGTAGTTGGTATCCTTTGTCGCTGTGAGTCTTTCAAGGTAGTTATTAATAACTTGATTATCGAAGTTCTTGATCGATGTAGCCCGTTGGCATTCCACGCAAGTATATTGAGCTTCTTTGCCATAATTAGTTACAGAAATTGGCTTCGAACTTAAGAAGCCGTTCGACTTTTATCTTATTTATTTTAGTCTGTTCTTCTAGTCCCTCGAGAATTACTGATAACACATTTGAGGCAGGATCCGGTGATGTACAGTTAGTCATATTAACTTGCGCCGCTATTTGCGCGTAAGTTTTTCCACTTTCCACTTGCGCATTGTTATTTTTGACGTTGTTGTTATTGGTGATTTTAGCGTTTGTCACCATTACCTTCTTTAAAGGCTTTGGAGTAGGACTTTCGGTTTTGTCGAAAGTTAGCCTAAAGAGGGGAAGACCGCTCGTCGTCCTCTCGATTTCAACATTGCGCTGTTTTTGTGCAAGTATATTAACTGCGTCGATTATCTTAAAATCTTTATTTTTAAGGTCATTTACGATGTTTTCTTTAAGGCAAGAGGGATGCAATCCTCTAGCTTCAAAGCGTATGGGTCTTTCCGTTTTATTTTCGTAGATATGCCATGGAATCTTCTCGGCATTTAATTTTTGCGAAAGCGAACGTTAGTCGTCTGGATTAAGGACATTAATAGTCAATGTATCATTATTGCGAGATCTTACTTTATAATCGGTTGAGCACAGTGATTTCAGGATTATGTGCAACTTGTTGTAGTCCGAGATTCCAAAAACGTTTATTGGCGGCGGCGGTCTTTGTTTGGGTTGCTTTGTTGCCTTATCGACCTCAGCAGTGTTGAAGCTGGTTTGCTTCTTTGTTTGTTCAATATCAGGCGAGGAAGTAGCTTTGCGCTTTTTACCTGGCTTTTTTTTAAGTATCCAGTCCGTTTCGCGGACTAGCTCTTCTTCGTCCGTGTGAAAACTCGAGTTTTCGGGTGGTCAAGTAGAGAAACAGACTCAGACTCAGATTTAGATTGCGGCTTAGTGGTTTTTTAGTTGGGCAGTTCGAATTTTCGCGTTCGAGATTTTGTAGCTTATTTGGTGTAATGCTATTGCCCTGAGCTACCGACTGTGTTCGGTCTTTGCTTTCGCATGATTTTCCTAGCGATCCGCGTGCTGGAGATCTCGTGACACTTGAGCATTTTTTAAAGGGGTCCTGTATTATTTGAATTATTTGAACTCATTTTAGTTCCTACGAATAGCGGAGAAGGGGTAGTCCGTCTGTCCAGAGATCTGCATTAGACAGATAAGGCTGGCTGATCCGGAGGTCGCCAAGTATTGTATAGTATATCTTTTTTTTTGTTATTGGGTTCAGTTTTCCATTCTTTGGTTCCTATTTTGTCTATTCATATTGGTAAATTGTATTGTGATAAACAACATATGTTGTATTTTAGATTAGATTTTTATTTGGTTTTTAAATTTACAAGGGCAAGCTACCGCATACAAGGATGTGATATGCAGATTTACACAATATCTTTCAACTGAAACTTTTATAATAATGCAGTTAGAATTTTACTTAAATTAATTACTTTTGTTTGAAGGCAAACAACGAATAAACCACTCGTATAGAAAAAAATTAATAAATAAATAAATAAAAGCATAAATACATTAATAAATAAATGAAAAAAATAAATAAACGAATAAAAACATGTATGGGTATATAAACAAATTATCATTTTTATTTAAACAGATACATGAGTTAAAGCAAATCAGAGAAATAGTAGATATTCCATATTTTTATTAGTGTAATCTACTTAGCCCGTCAATCAAAGGATTTTTGGAATACTGATATCTGATTACAAACGTTTCAAGAAGTTTATTTATTCTAACAGAGACCAATTCGACATTAGCTCTTTTGTGTAAATCGGTGGTTGAATGGTGCCAGGGAAGTCTCAACATCGTTTTCAATATTTTATTCTATTGTATTTCTAACTTCTTGATGAGACAGTTAGCACATTTACCCCACATTTGACATTCGTACAAATAACTTTGTATATTATTATTTTATTTTCATTTGATAGTTGAGAATTTCTGTCTATGAAAGGACATAGAATTTTGATAGCAGTACCCATTTTATGTAATGTCCTTGTAATATGTTCTTTATAGGTTAATTTGGAATCTTAATGAACTCCTAGATATTTCACAGATGACTCCCAATTAATTTGCAGACTAATAAGTGTCATTTGGCTAGACGGAAAGAAGTAAGACATTCTTTTTCTTGTAAAAGAAAAAGCGCTCATATTTTTCCATGTTCCGCATTAGACAGATTGTTCTCAATGTTATTAACCGTCAGCATATACCGTAAATTTTCAATCCGTTAACTGATGCGAATAAATTGTACAATTGTACAATACAATACTATGTGTTATATTATTCTTTGTTCTAACATTTGATTCATTTGTCTCTCTACCTTTTCTGTGTATAGCTTTTAGTATAGACTCCGCTATTAATCCATTAGAGCCCAGAGTTGCCATATTGCAACGTGAGGAGCGAGTTTATTTATGAGGTCATATGTCAACAGCTGGTAGGCGCAGCTTTTCTTTGTTACTGACAGTTCGTAATTACATACATTAGTCATTGACAAGAAACAACTCGTGGTGAGTGGTGCTTCAAGTTTGATTGTAGTTGTGATTTCATTAGTTGGCTATCATACATTCTGCAGAAATGGTGAATATAAAAAAGTAAGTTTCCATTATTTTTAATTGACTTAATTCGTGCCGTTTGCTACGAGATGGCGTAACTTGTATTATTCAATTGTTATTATTTCATTGGACCATGCGTTGGAAAGCTACTGTCATTGTACGTTATTTCAGTATATGTCATTCAGTTGAAGCGTAAACAACAATAATTTTTTTCCACTCAAATATGTCGAACTTTGTGCCTGAAAAAGTGTTTTTGCGGGCAGTTATTCTTCATTACTTTAATATGAAGAAAACTGCTGCCGAAAGTCATCGTATTTTGGTAGAAATTTATGGTGAACATGCGCTAGCTGAGCGAACGTGCTAAAAGTGGTTTGCACGATTTAAAAGTGGTGATTTTGGCTTGGAAGACGATGAACGTCCTGGGCAGCCAAAAAAGTTTGAAGATGAAGAACTGGAAGCATTACTTTATAAAGATTGTTGACAAACAACACAGGAAGAGCTCGCACAATCTTTGGCTGTCACTCAAGCAGCCAATACAAAACGTTTAAAAGCAGCTGGATATATTCAAAAGCAAGGAAATTGGTTTCCACATGAACTTAAGCCGAGAGACGTCGAAAGGCGGTTTTACATGTCCGAAATGCTGCTGGAACGCTACATAAGGAAGTCATTTTTACATCGGATTGTTACTGGTGATAAAAAATGCATCCATTACGAAAACCCCAAGCGCAAAAAATCATATGTGAAACCCGGCAAACCAGCCAAATCAACGGCAAAGCCGAATATCCATGGCGCGAAGGTAATGCTCTGTATTTGGTGGAATCAGATGGGTGTGCTGTATTATGAGCTGCTAAAACTGGGTGAAACCATCAATGTACAACGCTACCGAACACAATTAATCCGTTTGAAGAGAGCAGCAGCCGAAAAACGCCCGGAATATGCGACCAGACACGAGGCAATAATTTTCCATCATAACAACGCTCGGCCCCACGTTGCTATTCCGGTTAAGAACTATTTGGAAAATAGTGGATGGGAAGTCTTACCCCACCCGCCTTATAGCTCAGACCTTGCCCCTTCTGATTACCATTTGTTCTGGTCGATGCAGAGCGCCCTCACTGAAATACGGTTCACATCATAGCAGAATATCAAAAATTGGCTTGATTCCTTCTTGGCTGACAAGCCGGCGCAGTTCTTTTGGGATGGGATCCGCAAATTGCCAGAAAATAGGAAAAAGTCATAGGTTCAGATGGGCAATACTTTGAATAATACTATTGTGCATTTTTTTCATAAATAAACGTTCAAATTTTGAAGAAAAAAAACCGTACGAATTAAAATATATACCCAATAAGTTTTTTATTTCTCTCAGCCTTAAGTTGCATCAGATTGCAGATTTACTAGAACAGGAAGACGATGGTGATTTACAAGACATTTATGTTGAGTATCCTGAAGTTGCAGAGCATACAGATGAGGATTCTGCTAATGAAGATCCTGGTGGATTGATGGACAATTTTACAGACAGACAACTTTTAGCGGGAGCAGAAATAGTTTCGCGTAACGTAAATGAAGAAGAAGTTGAAAATTACTGTCCATCAACAAGTAAGAGACGTAAGGTAACTTCCTGACCTTCCTTCATCAGAGTTTTCTGCATCATTGTCCCATGATTATAAAGACATCATATGTGCGAAAATGCTTGAACTATTTTTTGATGAAAGCTTATGGAAATTTCTTATAGAACAGAGTACTGCACTGTTCTTGAACTGTCCAAACCCTCGCATTTCCTTCGGTAATTTTAAATGTTTTATTGCCATTTTGATTCTATCAGGGTATAATAAGTTACCAAGTAAAAGATCCTACTGGAATAGTGGTGATGACATGCGAAATACAGGGTGACTATCTCGAACTGCGACTTTTTAAAATGCTATAATTTTTTGATTTTTTGATAAATTTTATTGTGCCAAAGCGAAAAATGTTGAAAAATACATCAATTTTCAAATTATATCAGTAGTTTTCAATATGTCCACTTTTGGCGCGAATAATGGCCTTGAGACGGCCAAGAAAGCATCGCACGCAGCACGCAAGTGGCTTTGCGGTATTTTGGCCCATTTCCCGGCGAAGTGCTTGTTTGAGGTTGTCCAAACTTTGGTATTTTTTAGTGCCAACCTTCGCCTTCAAAATACCCTGGACAGAGAAATCCAACGGATTTGCATCTAGAGAATTTGCAATTCATGAAGTTTGGAACATTGTTTTTTAATCAATCTTGGTTGACTCGCGCTTTGTGCCGAGTCTTGTTGAAATGTCCACGGTCTCCGGCCAAAATGATTGTTTGCCTAAGGCTTCAATACTGTCTCTAAGACAGTTTCACGGTATACGATCGCATTAATTTTGACGCCACGGTTCAAAAATACGAGCGGAGAGCGACCATCGGCATTTATGGCACCGTCGGTGCTGCCTGCTTTCTGGTGGCCGTCCGAAGATGTAAATTTTCGAAGGACCTCTCTTGCAAGTAAACTCAGTCATTTTGTTTGTTGACAGATTGCTCGATAGCAAATGGCGACTCATCGGAAAAAAACAAATTCGGCAACTCACCACTTTTGTACTAGGGTAGTCATTTTTCTTCCACTTCGACGCGGATATCGCTCAATTCGAGCCTTCTCTTTCCGAACCATTTCTGCCGATGTTGCTATTTTTTTATGAACACCTCCATGGCGTTTTGCAACGCTACTAGTATCACGGTAACGAGCTATGGTTTGCGACACAAATGATTTATTCACGTTGAGGTGCTGGAGGGCTCTAACGAGCCCTATCACACTATCACGTTTGAATTCCATCGCGGATAAAATTTTTTCAACACAACTGAGACGCAAATCGTTTAAAAGGTTTATAAATAATAAAATTATTAAAATAAATTTGAGCTCACAGTAATGAACGGTTTGGAAATTATGGCAGTCTGAAGTTGGTTGCAGTTCGAGTCAGTCAGGGTGTACATTGGTCTATAATGCAATGAGACGCGACAGATTTATTCAGATTATGCGATTTATTCATGCAGCTAATAATAACAACCTTGATAAAAACGACAAAATTGTGATCTGTATTGAATAGGCTTAAACAAAAGTTTCTTAATCACATTCCTATTGAACAAAATCCTAATTATGATGAAAGTATGATTGAATACTTTGAAAACATGGGTGCAAACAATGTATTCGTAGCAAATCTATCCCGTTTGGTTATAAATAATAGTAGTGGATATTTGGCAAATTTTGAAGCTTACCAAGGTTCTATCCCAGGAGCGAATATTGAAAATCAGCAAAAGTTTGGCAAACAAAAGCAACGGCACCCATGCTTTCTATGATTATTGATTTACCATAAGCCATGAAAAAACAGAAACTTTAGTTTTATTTTGACAACCTATTTACGGATATTCCACTTCTGATTTACTTAAAAAGTTTGGGTTATGGAGGAACCAGCACACTTCGTCAGAACAGATTACCAAAAGAATGTCCAATTACGAATGTTAAAACCATGAAAAAAAAACAAAGAGGGTCATACGAATATGCCTGTCAAGATGATGTCATTATCCCCCGATGAATAGATAACTCTGTTGTAGCTGTTGCTTCTACAGATCACAAAGTAAATCCAATCGGATTGGCCGACCAGGATCCAATCTTATAGCTGTATATAATCTATACATGGGACGTACAGACCTCATGGATACTCATGTTAACAATTATAGGATTGGGATTCGAGGCAAGAAATGGTGGTGGCCTATGTAAATGTCGCCATAATTAACTCTTGGATACTAATGGAAAAGATATTGCTCAATTGAATTTTCATCGTGAATTGGTCCAAACATATTTGAAAAATTATGGTACCCCCCAAAATCTGGTGGTCGACAATATACCTCCAAGTTCGGATACAGAAATTTGGAAGGAATAAGATGTGATGGAGTGAACTACTTTCCAAAATCAATAGAAAATAAACGTAGATGTGCTGGAGTCGACTGTACAATGAAGCATGTTCAAAATGTGATGTTGGTTTATGTCTGAAATGCTTTAAAAATTATCATTTTAAATAATAATATATGCCATATGGCAACAGCCCGAAACTCAAAATTGGGTGAACAAAAAAAAATTATTTTTCTTTTCATTTCATTACATATTTTCAGAAACTCAGGTTTTAATGGCTTAATCGTGGTTTCTATCTTATGCCTATTAAAATGTTGTGCACATTTATGTAATACATAATACAATTATTATTATATACTCAGGTTCTTACGTTTGACAGCTACAATAAATATCATCTTGCAGCTCCACTGTAACCGCTGACTTATCGTGGTGTTTACTGGGTGTGCTAGCTTAACGTGGTGTCAGAATTGTGAAAAAACCACGCTAATTAAAACAAAACAAAAAAAAAAAAACAATATCGATTAAAGCAAAAGAAAATAAAAACGTACAAAATAAAAATTAAGTAAACATGCCTAAAAATGCGGTTCCAGGCTCAAGTCGTAGTGGAAGCTTCGTTAAACCACTTAGAAATAAGCTGTTACTTAGAATTAAGCGATACCAACATGTCTTTTAAGGATGTATAGGGTTTTCCAATAGGGACTTGACAACTATGAATTTAATTTGTGAACGCACTCTTTCACTAATCATCAAACTGTCACTGTCAATTTATTCAGTAAACTCAACATTTTCATCATGTTAAAGTATACTAACGAGCAACGTCTGCAAATTATAAAAATTTTCTACAGATATTCGGAGTCGGTGAATGCAACTTTAAAAGCGTGAACTCCAATTTTCGGTAGTAATTCTCGCCTAAGTAGACAGGAAATAACAAGTTTAGTGCGAAGTATCGAAAATATCGCTGCCATTCAGACGTCCGTAGCAAATATCCAATTCGATTCCATGCGTTCTCAAGAGTTGGGCATCGCTCAGCCCACATTATGGCGTATTTTGCGTAAGGATCTTGGTTTACACCCATACAAGATCAAGCTAACTCAAGAATTGAAGCTCATTTTTGGCTCAATGGGTTCGTCAATAAGCAAAATACGCGTTATTGGTCGGGTGAAAACCCACATGTGCTTCATGAATCACCACTTCATCCACAAAAATAACTGTTTGGTGAGGTTTGCATGCCGTCGGCGTGTTTGGGCCATATTTTTTCGTCGACGATAACGAACGTCACGTTACTGTGAATTATCAGCGTTATCGCGCAATGATCACCGATTATTTTTGGCCCGAATTGAAAGATATGGACTTGGACGACATGTGGTTTCAACAGGATGGTGCCACAAGCCACACAGCACACTCTAAAATCGATTTATTGAAGAGTAAGTATGGTGAGCGTGTTATTTCAAGACATTTGCCAGACGATTAGCCTCCTCGTTCGTGCGATTTAACGCCCCTTGACTATTTTTTGTGGAGCTACGTTAAGTCAGTGCTTTATTATTAACATTGAACGCGAAATAGCAGCCGTTACGGCCGAAATGTGTGGCCGAGTCGTTGAAAATTGGGTCCAAAGAATCGACCGCTGCAAACGTGCTCGCGGTTTCCATATGAACGAAGTCCAGATCCATTCATAAATGTTTTGATTGTACTTCAAGACAATAATAAAGTTTTTGAAATATCTCAAATATTTTGTATATTATTTAAAAAAAAAAAAAGTTGTTAAGTCGTTATTAGAAAACCTTATATTATAGTCTACAGATTGTGAAAAAATCGAAATTTGTTTTTCATTTTTCCAAATTTAAGACATTAAGGAATATGTCCTTTAAAGGATTTTTCAAAATTTCAATTATTTTATGAGTTACAGCCATTTTTTGAACAAATGAACTTTAAACGCGTTTTCTCGAAACTACTTTCTGAGTTGGCGCGCATGATATCTCCAGTTCAAATGAACCGTACTCAAGCACGTTCAGATCAAAATTTTTAATTTTACTATTTTTTAAAAATTCCGAATTGTTAAAAAAAAAAAATGCCAAAAAAAAATCTTTTCAAACGGCCGACATTATTTTTTTTTTTTAAATTTCCAAGTTTTGGGCTATAGCAGCATCTATACTTATCAAGAATCCGTTCGGCTTTTTTGTTTCAGATGACCAGAAGGTTTGAAATCATGCACGCCAGGACACCCTTTTTTTGGACCCCCGTTTTGTCAGCTCATAACTTTGTAAAGTAAAGTAAAACTATTTTTTGTTTCGTTTGTACAAAGCTTCAAAAGCCGCCTGAAATTCATGCTTCTAGACTTGAATACCCCCTTACATGGAAAAAATTGGCTTCAAAGGTATTAGTGGTACATAGAAGCAACAGAATTGGGAAGAGACAGGAAGACCAGTACATAAGCTTCCATTATCAACCGTTAATTCAGAGGAAAATGCACACGAACATATGGGCTATAAATATTCTTGTTCTAGTTGTAATTCGCAACATGCAAAAAATCAACGCTATTTGCCATTCATGTAGACAAAAGAGTCACTTTGCGAGGTTTTGTAGGAAATAAAGAGTACCTACCTCTACCAACAGTTGATGACACCCTAAAAGACGACAGCACATCGGATCCAAATGTTTCCGTCATGATATCGACAGTAGAAACCAATAAAGATGCTGGAAACTGGTTCAAGGAAATATATATGGTATTAAGGGTATAAAATCGAAATAAAACTGGATACAGGAGCGCATTGAAAAGTACTACCAAAAAAGTTCGTAGACAAATTAGAGTTAGAATTACTTCCACCCCACACGAAGCGCTTAGTAGGGTTTACAAACAAAAAAGTGGATGTGCTAGGAGCAATTTTTCTTCCATGCAGTATCCGAAATCGGTCAGCAAATTTGAAATTAAAAGTTGATGATGAAGTATCTCCGAATCGAGGCAGAAAGACATGTGCGCAATTGAGGCTGGTAGTACGAGAAGAAGAAACATTTTCAGATCAGGATTTATAGGAGGGACTCGGATGTGTTAAACATTTTATTTACGATATTGATTTGGTTAAAAATCCCGTTCTAAAATTTCATCCCGCGCGAAAGATACCGTATGAACTAAAGAACATAATCAAAGCAGAAACCAATAAAATGGTGAAGTTTGGCGTTTTAGTAAAAAAGAAGAGGGTATCGCAGGCAGTATCGCCGATGGTAAAATAAGGGCATGCCTTCAGACTAAAAGACATCACCTTCTCAGTACCCTCGAACAAATTCCGTTCAAATTAAAATTTCAAAAAACGTTGATTGAAAATTTTTGGCAAACAAAATTTTCGAAGCGCATACAAAAACATTTTACAATGTCAACCCCATGGGGAAAATATTCGTATACGCGACTGCCGTTTGGTCTTGATTCGGCACCTGCAATACTTCAAGAAATTATTGGGTCTATAACTTTGCTAACTTAGCAAACTTTTGCGGTTTGCTATGAGATGGTTACTTGTATTATTCCATTGTTATTATTCCATTGGAACATGCGTTGGAAAGCTACTGTCATGAAGAAAACTGCTGCCGAAATTCATCGTATTTTGGTGGAAGTTTATGGTGAACATGCGCTAGCTGAGCGAACTCGCCAAAAGTGGTTTGCACGGTTAAAAAGTGGTGATTTTGGCTTGGAAGACGATGAACGTCCTGGGCAGCCAAAAAAGTTTAAAAATGAAGAACTGGAAGCATTACTCTATGAACATTGTTGCCAAACACAAGAAGAGCTCGCAAAATCTTTGGGTGTCACTCAAGCAGCCATTTCAAAACGTTTAAAAGCAGCTAAATATATTCAAAAGCAAGGAAATTGGTTTCAACATGAACTCAAGCCGAGAGACGTCGAAAGGCGGGTTTACATGTCCGAAATGCTGCTGGAACGCCACAAAAGGAAGTCATTTTTACATCGGATTGTTACTGGTGATGAAAAATGGATCCATTAAGACAACCCCAAGTGCAAAAAATCATATGTGAAACCCGGCTAACCAGCCAAATCAACGGCAAAGCCGAATATTCATGGCGCGAAGGTAATGCTCTGTATTTGGTGGAATCAGATGGGTGTGCTGTATTATGAGCTGCTAAAACTGGGTGAAACCATCAAAGGACAACGCTACCGAACACAATTAATCCGTTTGAAGAGAGCAGTAGCCGAAAAACGCCCGGAATATGCGACCAGACACGAGGCAATAATTTTCCATCATGACAACGCTCGGCCCCACGTTGCTTTTCCGGTTAAGAACTATTTGGAAGACAGTTGATTGGAAGTCTTACCCCACCCGCTTTATAGCCCAGACGTTTCCCCTTCTGACTACCATTTGTTCCGGTCGATGCAGAACGCCCTCACTGAAATACGGTTCACATCAGAGCAGAATATCAAAAATTGGCTTGATTCATTCTTGGGACGGGATCCACAAATTGCCAGAAAGATGGAAAAAAGTCATAGCTTCAGATGGACAATACTTTGAATAATACTATTGTACATATTTTTCTTAAATAAACGTTCAAATTTAAAAAAAAAAAACCGCACGAATTTAATTATATCTTGCTTTAAAGCAGATTTAAAGCTAAACAATCAGAAATGCGTATTTTGCTCCACAGAGATAATTTATTTAGGTCATGTACCCACATCAAACTGGATTCAGATAGATAAAAGTAAAGTCGAAAATATTAACAGATTAAAGTCACCCACTAATCTTAATGAATTTCAAAGACTTTTGGGGATGGTAACTTACCTAGGAAAGTTCATTGGAAATGTGTCCGACCTCACGCAACCATTTCGGGAATTAATTAAAAAAGGCGTTTGCTGGGAATAGAATCAAAATCAAAATGCTTGTCGTGTTGTTACTGGTTGTGCCAGCCTAACGATGTCTTACTTCGTTTATTAAAGTTAAGTCTGTTCCTTCTTTATAGAATATGTCTTTGTTTGTTGAAATTAATTTTTTTAATTTCTGTTACTTAAAAGTTTTAATTTTAAAGTTTATTATGTACCTAAAATTTCTAATTTGTGTAATTCTGGTAATAAAATCGTATAAATTTTGTTGGAAATAGTCGTGAGTTTGGCCTTGTAATTCATTATATCATTGTTGTTTCTATATATATGTATATTATGGTGTCCCTTATCTTTCAAAGTTTTAAATTTCTAACGCATAGTTCTTAGTTTTTTTCATTTGCCTCTAAAACACTCGGAAATAAATTTTTACCCTATTTGAAGCACGAAAGCCCGTGCCGACTTGCATCGAATCATGTTCGGCAGTAGCGGTGCGTATTCACGGCATTTGTCATTTGTTCTCAATTATTCTCGCGATTAACACGTATTGTTTTACATTCAAAAGATGGCATTGGAATTAAGAAGCAATAAAAAATGTGTTTTCTTAGTTGATGACGTAAATTATCAAATAACAGGCGCAAAGTTACCATCTAATCGTCAAGTTCTTTTAATATTTTTTTTTAACGTTCGCGAAGTTAAATTGACTGTTTGTGAAAGCGCCAATCTGGTCATTCGGGACTGTATTATATTTTGGGAAAAAGCTAGAATCCCTATCAGAGCTATACCTAACTGTGCAAAAAAAACTTGTGGATCTTCAGCATGGAGAGTTGCCAAAAAATTCTAAAAAAATACAAGCGCTTTAGTACTTTAGGAACAATTTAGATAATTTATTTGATATAGCACACGCTGATGCTTCGGAACGTATGAAAATTGAAGAAGATAATATATTTTTACAAAAACAAAGAGAACCAGGGCGTCCAGGGTGTTTAACGGATGTAGAAAAAAAGTTAGCCGAAAAAGAAGAAAGTGCAAGAGAAAGGAAATAAAATGAAGAGAAAAAAAGATGTGAGCAAATGTGTTTCGGAGGTTTATGGTCATCCTTTACTACGCAACATTCTATTCAAACGCAAGGACATCACGATCAATTTACCATTTCTGATGAAAGCCTTGAATAACCCTTGACATCCACCTCCCAAATGTTAAGTTCTGAAACTACTACGAAAATAGGAAGGAAAAACTTTATCACGCCTAAGTTAGTTGCAGCTATAGATAGATGTCAATTAAGCATAAGGAATTCTGTCTATATATATACATATACGAATCGACCGCTGCAAACGTGCTCACGGTGGCCATATAAACGAAGTCGAGTTCCATTCATAAATGTTTTGATTGTATTTCAAGCCAATAATAAAGTTTTTGAAATATCTGAAATGGTTTAACTTTTATTTAAAAAAAAAGTTGTCAAGTTATTAGAAAACCCTATACTTCAGGCTGTAGTAGAAGCATTAGATCTTAACTGTGATGATTTTCTGGTAAACAAATCGTCTATTCAAGCGGAATCTATAAAATCAGATTTTTAAAATAATATACCAGAAATGGTGACCTCACTGGGATTGGAAATCATTACCTGGACTTGACGTGCGAAGTTCTAAAGAAGAACGCCTGCCAATTCTAGTTTCCTTTGGAGAAAAGGAACAACATCTGGCTGTACCTAAACTGGAGAGCTATTCCGGCCGGAATTAAGCTAAAGCTGTGTTGAATGCACTATGTGACTGGAACCTCGATGACAAAGTACAAATAACGTGCTGTGACACAACTGCGTCTAATACAGGGTGATTGAAAAGAGCTTGTGTACTTTTGGAACAAAAACTAGACAGGAAATTACTACTTTTTGGTTGCCGCCATCACGCTTACGAACTGGTTTTAAAATGTGTGTTCGAAACAAAAATCCACCAAGTCACAAGTAGCCCTAATATCCCACTGTTCAAAAAGTTTAGTGACAACTGGAATACTATTAATCCTGCTGCCATTGAAACATATACTGATATCGTCACATGACATTTTTGAAATACGACAATAGAAGATTTGTTGACATTTTGTAATCAAGAACTGCAAAAAACCATTGAACTTGACGATTATCGGGAACTGATTGAACTATCTATTATTTTCTTAAGAGGAGACAGTGAAAAAAAAAAATTAAAATTAGACCTCCTGGCGCGATACATCAAGCAAGGTGGATGGCTAGAGCTATTTACTCTTTAAAGATATGTTTGTTGCAAGCAATTCCAGTTCAAAATTAGCGCCAAGGATAAGTGAGTACTTCAAGACGTCTGTTTATTCATTGCGGTTTTATATGTAAAATCATGGCTTGGGTGTAATCTGACGGTGAAGGCACCAAATCAAGATTCGTGCTTTTGAAAGAGGCTTAAGGAATATGAAACTGTTGACAAATTGATCTTCAAAGCAGGTGTAAAACCTCTGCAAGATTTTCATGGTTTGTTCACTGCAAAGGAAGAGCAAAAGCAAATTTTTGCTATGTTCAAGAGCATAGAAATCTGTATCCAGACTAAAAAAAAAGAACCTCAAAAAAAAATATCCTGCCTGATCTGTAATTTTATCTTCTTTTAATAAATATTTTATAAGAAATTTAATATTTCAATTGATTTAGCTATATAACGGAAAGGGTTAAAAAGAACAATTTTCAAAATCTTGAGAGTTTTGTCGGCACATATTAACGTTGATGTAGGAAGATGAAATTTTGTATTTTAGTAAGTCTGGGTAGAAATAGGAGGTATACATTTCGATATCTAAAAAAAAAAATTTTCGGTATATATTCTAAGAAAAAAAGTAAGTATCTCAAATATTGACTTATTTACCGAGAATTTAAGAAATTGCTTACTTTGGTGTACCCTGACCCATGTTAACGGAAATTGCCCTATTAATATTGCTGATAAAAAATTCACTTAGGACCTTTTTCTTAGAAGAAATACTAGCCTTTGCAACTGCGTTTAAATAAAATTGATATTTTGTTTGAGTCTTCAGATATCCAATTTCTAAGCCTGTTCCATTTTTCTTGCTCATGCTAATTTTTGACTTAAGGTCACTTTTTTCCAGAAAACAATTTACTATTTGTTTTCTTATGAACGTAACAATAATACAATAAAAGAAAAATCATCTACAAGTTCGCAGAAAAGCCCATAGATTTTATGATACTTGGAAAAACTTGCAGCAGGTTAAAAGGAATTTTAGGTTTTTCCACAACGTTTCTAAAAACAGTTGACAATAAGAGCAGTTTTCGAAGAATGAATAATTTTCTAACGTTTTTTTAAATTTACATAGCTTTTAAAAAGTTATAAAGGTTGTTTGTTTGACTAACTATACAAAGTCTTTATTTCATTATCCTGTTCTTTAAATGCTCCCAGAAAGAGCTAGGTTTGGAGTATGAAGGCCTATTTAGAAAATTTACCAAGCCCAGTTTAATTTTTTACACCAAGGTTGCAAAACGGAATCAGTTTTAAATACACGATCTAACGCAAGCGCTCCATAAGTAGGAAGAATTTCAGCTGATTAAAGAGCGATGGAAGCTGTTACAACTAATCCATCAATCAGCATTAGATACAAACTTTGCCATTCAATGTTTCCAGACATAAAATTTCAAATGTACTACATGGAAAAAATCTTTATCCATACTATCGTACACAGATAGCTGAATTCTACAAACTATCTAGGGTTTTTGCGAAATAATTTACCAGAACTACTATTTAGAGTGAGGACATCATTAAATATGGAGAAATGGACCAGTTCACTGACCTGCAAGATGTCCTGACCTGTAAAACAACGAAAACTTTTGATAATCAAAGGTGTTGACGTTTGAATGTCTCTCTTATCTATCTACTCGTATATTGATAGACACCACCCGAAGAAGCTGACAGAACCTTTAGCCCTACCTTGCTTGATGATACTGATGTTGTTGCAGCATTACAGTCAGTAAAATCAAATGCCATAGGCTTGGACAATATAGATCTTAGGTTCGTTAAACTGCTTTTTCCCTTTATTTTGCATTACCTTAAATATCTATACAACTTTATCTTTACAACCTCTGAGTTCCCAGTTGATTGCAAAAAAATCAAGATTATTCCAATTCCGAAGGGTGGCAGCGGTTCAGTTGATTTTAGGCCAATTTCTATCCTACCATTTTTGTCAAAAGGTATTTGAAAAAGTGATTTCAAGATAGATACAAAGGTTTCTCGATGTCAATAATCTCCTTAATGTTGCTCAGTCTGGGTTCAGAGCTAATCGGAGCTGTATGACTGTACTACTTAATATTGTTGATAATATACCCATAGGAATGGATAGGAAAGAAGTAAGTTTGCTTACTCTTCTTGACTTCTCCAAGGCTTTTGACTCAGTCGATCATGCGTTCCTCTATTTTAACCAAAAAACTTGTACCAGAGGGGTAAATTTTAGGCCCTCTTTTTTCGTACTTTACATTAATGTTCCAACCCAGGTGGTCAGACACTCCACCATCCTCATGTTTACCGATGATGTACAGGTCTTAATAAGTAGCCCACTAGCTGAACTTTCCCAGGCATCAAAAGCAAAGAACGACGATTTGTATTGCATACAGCAGTGGACACAGAGTAATAATATAAGTCTGAATCCAGCTAAAGTAAATCGATTGCCATAAACCGTACCAAATTAGATAGGTCGCTGCTTCCCCACATCAAACTAGGTGTCTCCATGATCACCTACGTTGAAAAAGTAAGGAATCTTGGAATCATGTTTAATGACACGATTACCTGGCCCGACCACATAAGCACAACTACTGGTTAAGTGCTTAATTCCACACGTCAGTGGAATTCCCTACCAATCGAAATAAGAAGTATCGCAAATCACCGCACTTTTAGCACCTCCCTCCTGAAAGTCCTTTCATCTTCCCAGTCTCCCTTCGAACATTAGCTTTAATTTTATATGCATCAATAGAGTTCTGATGGCATATGAATAATAAACTCATTTTCTTACTTTCCTTCTATCTTATATTTATAATACAATACATGTACACTTTTACTTTTAAATATTCTCTCGATTTTTTCCTAAGCTTTACGCTACTAACAAGAAATCGATTTTTGTTTGTTGTGATAACCTTTTATTCCTCTTAAATTTTATGCAGCGATCGCCCTTGGGGAGTGTCACCAATTCATTGCCCGTACCTGGCCCGTTCTCTCATAAAACTGTTTGTTCAAGATGTGATTTGGCAGAAACAATTTGCAATATATACGAGTATATATATATATATATATATATATATTTTTTTTTTGCTTCATCGCCCTTTCTAACTCTTCAGAGAATTGTTCGTCTTTGACATGATGAAGTCAGCCATTTCTTTCGTCGATGTGGTTGCATGACGAAATCGTTCAGTTCGTCGATTTCTACTTCATAGAGTCTGAGCTGGAATTTCAGGCATACACCGAAAATCAAAATTCGCGTATGATCTGGCCACAATATTTAAAATCTGTTTAGCTACTTTTAAAACCTTACTGTAATTGCTAAATAAGATTCTAAATGGTACGATTATTCTCATACGAGTAGTGGATACTCAGTAAAATCGGCACTTTTCAACATGTAACTTAACTTTAACAATTTTAACCACAAGTGCGCAAACAAAACTGCCATTAGCATTCCGCCCCTTTAAGCCTTCAACTAAATCACCTGTCCCACCTATTTCCAATTCTCAACAGTTTACCTTTAAGTCCACTTTCGGATATATTCTGTAATATCGTGACTCTTTTCTAAGCCGCACAATTCGCTTATGATATGCTCCAACTAGCCATTTATTTTCTAATCAATACAACCTGCAAACATTCAAAACCAACGTACATCGGCAATTCTCTTTCTTTCTTCGCTAATTTTCCTTCACCTGCGCTGTGTGCACACATTTCACGGGTGTTCGTAGTTCCTTGAGCTCTCATTGCATTTATACATTTATATTACAATATTATTATATGTATACATTATTTATACATATATATCGAGTTTTGCTGGCTTTGCAAAGCTACATTTTCATTTTCGTCGCTTTGATTTTTCCTTTATATACCGGGTGAGTTTTTTAACTTGAGACATCCAAATTATTCGAAAAATACGCGATATCGCGAAAAATGTTTCAGACAAAAGTCACATGGTTCTGGAGGGGACATAAGATGGTGACCACAAGTTTGACCTTGAGACCCATTTTCAACTTCAAACGATGGTCACTTTTGATTTTTCAAATGATAATTCCTGATTTTCATTGCTCATTCGTATTCCTCAATGGGACACAGGACTTTGTCTCAAAGGTCTTATTCATTCAGTGCTAGATAAAACTGCACTGGCACGCTTAAATCATAAATCGGTTGCTAACGTTGTTAGGGTGTTAGAGGGTCGAGATTTGTTTTGAGGAAGTCATTATTGCCTCGAATGAAGTTAAAACTCAAAGAAATTTCAGATAGAGACAAATTGTCCTAAACTTATCTGAGAGTGTATGATGTACACTCTGCCCTTTTTATTCTACTTGAACGGAACTGTACTTCATTTAGAAGTTCGATATTTGTTTTGAGGAACTGATTATTATTAGTAACGCTTTCCAGATTAATAATGCAGGCTATTTCAATTCAAGAGAAAATTGAAATGATATTGATTTATGGAGAGAGTGGAAGGAACATCGATGGTGCTGTTGCTCTTTAGGCCCAACGTTTCCCAGACCAGATACGATGGCGCGCTTCCTTTTATCGGGTCATCCAACAATTCACTGGTGAAGGAAGTGTGCAACCAAACAAAAGGAATCGGTCAGATAGGGTGGCTGATGAGGACAATTAAATAGCAGTGTTAGCTGCCGTTGCACACGATCCTCACATTAGCACTCGCCAAATAAGTGTGAATCAAGAATTTCTCAAACGACGGTCTGTAAGATATTACATCGGCATAAATACTATCATTATCATGTTTCAATGCATCAAGAATTTTCTAGTGAGGATTTTCGCAACCGGGTTTCCTTTTGTCAATGGGCACTTCAGCAAATTGAACGAGAGCCCCTTTCCTTCGCCAAGGTGTTATTCTCTGATAAGTCGACTTTCGCCAATCACGGTACGGTCAATCGACACAATATGTATTACTGGGCTACCGAACACCCTTTTTGGTTGCGACAAGTTGAACGCCAGCACCCTTGGAATGTCAATGTTTGGGCGGGAATTATTGGGAAAAAATTAATAGGTCCATATTTTATTGAAGGCAACTTGAATGGCGAAAAGTATGCAAACTTCTTGAGGGACCATCTTCCAGTATTACTAGAAGAACTGGCATTGGAGTTGCGACAAACGATGTGATTTCAACATGATGGTTGTCCAGCCCATTATTCCCAAGTAGCCCGGGCGTATTAAACAATGTTTACCATCAACGATGGATCGGACGAGGGGGTCCAAGGCAATGGCCTGCTAGATCACCTGATCTTACGTCACTTGATTTCTTCTTGTGTGGCTACTTAAAAAGTGAGGTTTACAGAAAAAAGCCAACAACACGCGAGGACATGAAAAGACGCATAACTGAAGCTTGCCGGCAGATTACTCCAGAAATACTTCTCAGTTCTGTTAGTTCATTTAGAGGGCGGATAGACAAGTGTACTGAAGTGAATGGTCACATTTTCGAGCATTTTTTGAAATAGTCTCGGGAAATAAACGCCGAAATGGGAAGAATTCAATGATTCAACAGCGGGAGGCAAGGGGACCCACTCTAACGTCCATGTCGTTGTTTCTGGGTTATGCTAAACGCAGTATGTAAAAACAAATGACAAGCCTACCAGCAATACAACTGAGCAATGAAAATCAGGAATTATCATTTGAAAAATCAAAAGTGACCTTCGTTTGACCTTGAAGGTGGGGCTCAAAGTCAAACTCGTGGTCACCATCTTATGTCCCCTTCAGAACCTTGTGACTTTTGTCTGAAACATTTTTCGCGATATCGCGTATTTTTCGAGTAATTTTCATGTCTCAAGTTAAAAAACTCACCCTGTATAACACATGGGCTGAAAAGTCAGTGCCGTATTATAGTAAAACACAAAATTTTTACAAAATTCAACTTTATTTATCAACATAGTTGCCTTCGAGGGCGATATACTGATTGAAACGATTTTTTAATCTTTCGATACCAGTTTTGTAGTAAGATTTCGGTTTAGTCTCAAAATAGGCCTCTGTTTCGGCGATTACTTCTTCATCGGTCTTAAATCTCTTTCCGGCGAGCATTCTTTTGAGGTCTGCGAACAGGAAATAGTTGCTGGGGGCCAAATCTGGAGAATACGATGGGTGGGGAAGCAATTCGTAGTTTAATTCATTCAATTTTGCCATCGTTTTCATCGACTTGTGACACGGTGCATGGTCTTGATGAAACAGCACTTCCTTTTTCTTCAAATGCGGTTTCGACCTTCAAACGCTCCAACAACGCAATGTAATAGTCCCTGTTGATAGTTTGCCCCTTTTGGAGATTATCGATGAAAATTATTCCATGTGTATCCCAAAATACGGATGCCATAAACTTGCCAGCCGACTGTTGAGTTTTTGGTCGTTTTGGACGAGGTTTGTCGCCTGCTCGCCACTCAGCTGACTGCCGATTTGACTCTGGTGTGAAGTGATGGAGCCAAGTTTCATCCATTGTCACGAGCCGATGCAAAAATTCGGCTTTAAGCACTCCTCTGAATCATCAACGCGTTGTTGTTTTTGGCCGACTGTGAGCAAACGTTCTTTGCTTTGGCTGCATTTTTTCCCATTAAAAAGCAATGATTAATCAACGAACGAAATTGCTTTGAATCCATTTTTTTCATAATAACAAAAGTTGCTTGACTCACAACGCTATATCTCGAGAACTAATCGTCCGACAGCTTTCAAATTTATACACCTATCTTTTGAAGATTGGTACTAACTGAAAAGCTATGGATTTAATTCAAGTGGTGCCTTCTCTTACAAACGGCTTTTCAGTCTATGTATTTCTCTAACATCATTCAACTTCCCCTGACTACTTAAGATTGGAACTACAGGGATATCGAATCGTAACTTATGATTTCGCTGTCATCGACGAATAGAAGAGAAGTCGTTTCGGATTCATCGATTTCTTCTGAACATAATTTCTTCTTGAACATAATGGAAAACAAATTCTCCTCCACTAGCTGGTCAGCTCTCATTGCTTTATTGCTTATTGCCATTTCAATTCAAGATTTCTGTGCTTTGAATGTGTGACTTGGCTCGATTACCAGTCCTCAGTTTAAGATTTCTATAACTTCGCTACCTTCATCTTCCGTAAAATTTCCTGTTTCCTCCACATATGTCCTAACAACTGTGGAAATGCTTCAGCTATCTTGAAAATATTCTTTGCATCTTGCGTATCCAAACTCCAAGAGCTCTTCATATCATATTTCCATCACTATGCTGCTTTGTTTTTTGTAGAGCCCGCACTTTTAAACCCCGAATTTTTTATATTTTTTTGAAGCTATAAAACGTTTTCTAGTCCGAAAATATTAAACGTCATTGTGCCGGTATGTAGTGTATTGCTATACACAATCTTTTTTCTAAAATAATCTTATTTTTCATCATCGGAAACTGTAGAGCTCTGCCACGGATATTTCTAATCGCCGTCGGATCACTCCTTCGCTGTACGAAAAAAGTGCTCGACGAAGTTGTGTTGTTGTATACCTTCACTCATACTCATTTCCCCAAATTATCCTTGAAAAATAAGGGGACGTACTGTATGAAAAATGATCCTGGAATTTCTGTTTCAATTACAAATTTTTGGGATGGTATTACAATTTCTTTGACTGTTACTGTTTTAATGAGGATAGAATTACTTAGATTTTTTACCAGGTTTGGGAGGCAATGCTCTTCTGAAATGAAGTTGCCAATGTCTAATAATAATCTTAACTTTCTATTGCGTCCAAATATACTCCGTTGTCTCCGAGGCTAGTTCCTGAAAATAGGAGCGGATGGTGTTTTTTAATCTTGTGGATAGTTGGTTTGCCGCCTTGATCCAATCCCACCAAATACTCAACATAAACTTTCTTGCCGTCAATTCAGGCTTTAAGGTCATTTGTGGTCGGTCACTGACCTTTAAAAATGATCGCTTGCGTTGTATATTCTCATATTTAATCCATTTTTCATCGATCGTAATGAATCGCTTTAAAAATGGTTCTATTTCGTTTCGTTTGCGTTAATTCATGCGGCACCCAAACATCGAGCTTTTTTGAGTAGCCTGCTCATTTTAGATGATTCCAAACTGTCATACCGTTGATGTTTAGTGCCTCCGCTATCTCCAGACAGCTTCCGTGCATCTTTTACATCGAAATTATCGGAACGGAATCGAACAAACCACTCCTGGGTCCGGCGTTCACACACAGCATTGTCATCACCAGCTGCACACATTTTTCAGCATGTTTTTGCAGCGGTTTTCCTTTTTTTATAGTAAAAAAGCATTATATAGCGTATTTCTTCAGATATTTCACTCATATTCAAATCTGTACAACTCTTAACACGAGCAACGAATTAAATAGCTGTCTTCACAAAAAATGTAGCCTGACATGTCACCTTTCAAACACGTGTTCGCTTGACACAATCAGATTAGTGTTTTCAGATAAATGGACACCAACACCATCTAGTGACAATCTGGGCGGTTCCAGAAGTATCCGGCCAGACCAAGACATGGCGGTAGTTGTTTGAAAATATTGTACTTTATTGGAAAGTACTTAGTCTATAAAGGATATGCTTCAAGTTTGAAAGCGCCACGTTGTTTAGTATTTGTTTGGCAGCCATCAATAGTGAACGTTGTCAGTGAATTTGTGAAAATGGAGAAAATTGGTCATCGTTATGTGATACAATACTTCCATTTGAAAGGCCTCAGCCCAACCAATATAAAAGCTGGACTGGATTCTACTCTGGGTAAGTTTACTCCTTCGTTTACAACAGTAAAATTTTGGGTTGCTGAGTTTAAACGAAGCCGTATGAGCTGCCAAGACGAGCATCGCAGTGGTCGACCAAATGACGTCACCTTCACTCCAGAAATGGTGAAGAAAATCCACAAAGCCGTACTGGATGATCGTTGACTGAAAGTGCGCGAGCTAGCAGACATTGTAGGCATTTCAAAAAGTGCGGTACATCGCATATTATTTGAAAATTTGGACATAAGAAAGCTATGTTTAAGATGGGTGCCGCGTTTGCTCACACTCGAGCCACAACAGTGTCGTGAAGATGTTTCAATTGAGTGTTTAGCGAAGTTTCACAGCAACAAACCAGAATTTTTGAGCCATTTCATAACAATGGATGGAACATGGGTCCATCACTTTACACCCGAGACAAATGAACAATCAAAGAGCAATGGATTCAAAATAGAGAACCGGCTCCAAAGAAGGCGAAGACCGTTTCATCTGCAGGCAAGGTCATGGCGTCGATTTTTTGGGATGCGCATGGGATAATTTTCATGGACTATCTTGAAAAAGGAAAAACTATCAACGGCCAGTATATTAAAACAGCATTTGTATTTAAAAACTTTGGTCTCATACATTTCTCATGGTCCTCATCTAATATTTGGCAATACAAAATCAAAAACTTTTTGCTATATACTCGTACTGTAAACAGTCGTTCGTTAAAATGGAACTAATAAAAAATTAAAAATAAAATTCTAATACATTTCCTCTATATGTATTGTGCTATTCTCAATTCTTCATCGAATTGGTCAGCTGTTGCATATCCTCCAAAATTTGTTTCGAGTACAGTCCTGATTTCGTTCCATTTGTTGATATTTGGATGGGTTTCCATGCATCCTTGTGCTTTTCCCGTCAGTTTGGATTTGGAAATGTTTATGCACATCTTCTGAGCTTGTTTGTTGTATTGATATTGTTTTTGGTGATTTTAGTTCTTCCCGGTAGGTATGTCAATGGATTAATGTTCAAGGATCTTGCTGCTGTATTATTTGTTGTATCATTTTGGGTGTTTAATTTTTTCACTGATTTTTATTTTATCCTCTTAACTTATAGGTTTTTGTTTTCCTTTACATGTTTATCCCTAAGATTCTGTGAGTAGTAGTTTTTTCTTCCTTTTTCATAGGATCACTGATTATTTCACTCACGGATACGAAGGTTTTTTATTTACGCATAACTAACGATTTTTAACTATCCTACCGACTGCGCTAATGTTGTCAAGGGAAAATTGAAAAATACAATTTTTTTCCTTCCAGACTTTCCTTTGAGAATTAAAATATACATAACAGTACAATATGGCTAAGTTTAGAGAATTAGCCAAGTTTCAGTATAAAGTAAATGACGTCAGTATATTAATAAATAAATTGGAACAATTATTGTATAACGAGACATTGAAGCTGTTAACTGATCTTGTTCATCTAAAGAGAGTCGCAGTGGTATACTATAAAATACTAAAGCAAAAGCTAGGCGAACTTTCCAACCTACCGTGTCTTCGTTTGCTGGAATGCTAAAATTCTATGAAGCAAAAAGATATCTACAAGAAACACTGCAGCAATGGGCAGCTCAAATTATGGACAATAAACTGCAAGTTCGAATGTAACCTTAAAATTTGCTCTACGAAACAAATTTATTATTTAGCTGGATAAAGTTTTAGGAAATAATATATTGTTTCTGGAAGATGTGTCCACATTAACCTTCGAAAAAGCCATGGAAATAGCACTGACAATCGCGTCCATTTGCCACCTATATGAGTCGTAGAGGACGGAAATTAAACAGGAGCACGAGACTATACCTCGTTTAAGACTCACCGGAATAACGCCGTATCATCTCAGCAGGGGGCAATTCTTCAACAGCGAAAGGTGTACAACAGCGAACAGCCCATGCAGCAGGTGTAGATTTAAAAACCACATGCCCGATAGTTGCCCCTTTTAAAAGCTATGTGTGTTGTCAACCAAGTGAAAGCGTAAATAAATCTAACCAAACAAATTAATCATATAATTGTTATGTATTAAAAAATGAGTGTAATGATTTATCACTTTTTTTTATTATAGACAAGACACAAGCTCGAAGCAAGAGTGACTATAAATGGAGTTGACATCGTGATGGAAGTGGACAACGGCACGGCTATCACTGAAATTTTAGAAAACCTATTTCGTTTGCACTTTTGTAAGCTCAAGCTATAGGGTGATTCATCGTGAGGTTTGATTTCGGGAAGCACAAGTCAGTTTACATGGCGCGATAACGGTTACCATTGTTGAATTTTGTACGCTTTTAGGCAGATATCCTCACGTATCTTGCTTGCGTACGCCCTCAGCTACAGCTGCTAAAGTATCTTCACTACGTGCTGGATGTAGTCCAACCGGTCGAGTATCATCCACTTATGTAAACTGGGATTCAAATTTGCGAATGGTATTGGCAATAGTGGTTTCAGTAGATCGGTTATGCGCACCGAAAGTTCCTCTAATCGCACGAAAAATATTTCTCACAGAACGCTGATTTTCGTAATACAGCGTTAAAAAGCCTATTGAAAATCAAACCTCACGATCAATCACCCCTTATTAATGTTTAATGAATTACAAAAATTTATAGAATGAATTAAATGAGTTTATATTTTTGAATTTTGAAGTTTCAATGCCAATAAACATTTTGTCACTTCCATTTTTGTATATATTTTGATAATAACTCTCTTATCAATAACATGGAAACGGTACGTACTACAAGATATTCATTGCTTTATCTTTGAAAAGAATTCCCAATTGATAAAGAAATACCTTATTTTACTAATGTTACACAAAAAAAAAAAAAATTGAAACTTGTCACGCATAGTCATCGTCAGCATAAAGGTGGATTGCAGCATGTTTGAAAGCTGATGGTAAGTCGTTTATGAAAAGAATAGAAAAGGTCCGAGAGCTTATCCCTGAGGTACACTTTACCTTACCACTTAACTGTGTGCTTATATTAATAAAACACCCATGGACTTGTTCAACGAGTTGCTATCATTGTCGGTCATTCAAGTTTAAGTTTTCCTGGAGTTAAAGTCTTGTAACATTAGTATAATAAACTTTACATTTTGTTTTTAACTATTAACCTATCCGTGTTTCATTTGGTTTTTGAGATAGAACAGTACCTACTTCTCAAAAATAGGCTTCTCTTTGACGGTCTCTTCGGTCTTTATCTTAATGTCCCAGAATTCGTCAAGGGACTCAGCACTTGACCTATAAAAACCAGATTAAAGCAGTAAGCCATAGTATTCTCGCAACAGAGTTCCAATCGGTCCTATGTATATTGCGATTGTTGTCTTCTCAACCGGCTGTATAAATAAAAAAAACACTGAAACTGCGTCAGTGCATTGAGCAGCGGCAAATATTGTAGGGCCTGAAGCAACAAGTATACCAACTTGATCAAAAAAATTTCGGAATTTATTCAGATGCAACACACTTATGCCAGCGCTTGATCCAATCCTACTTACTTCCTCTCGGCTGCTGGGTCGCGTTCCCCGTAGTAGTTTTTTAACTCGATTGAATAGAAAAAAGTCACAGGGAGCCAAATCAGGTGAATTCGGTGGCTGTTGGATGGTATTTGTTGCATTTTTCGTCAAAAAAAATTACTAATAAAGATGGCACTGTGCGACGGTGCATTATCATGGGGGAAAAAACGAGTTTTCTGCCCACAATTCTAGTCTTTTTCGGCGAATTGCTTCAAGCAAACGTCTCATAACGCTCAAGTTATACTCTTTGTTTACTGTCTGGTCTAGCAAAAATTCATGATGCACTAAACCGTTGTAATCCAAAAAAACCGTGAGCATTGCCTTCTTTTTTGACTGAAAACGAAGTGTTTTTTTTTTTGGTTTGGGCTCATTTGGTGAACGCCATTCACTTGCCTGATGTCTGGATTGCGTGTCGTTCTCATAAACCCACGTCTCGTCTCCAGTAATGATCCTTTTGATGAATTTAGGATCGGATTCAGCCTCGCAAATCATCTTGAGGTCTTTTATCACCAACTTTGCTGCTACACGACGGGACCCCAAATCATTAACCAAAATATTTTGGACGGATCCATAGGCAATGTTCAAGTCCTCCGCTATCTCTCCGATGTTTAATTTGCGGTTATTGGCCAACATTTCTTTTACTTCATCAATGTTTTCGATGGTTTTCGATGGTTTTCGATATCGATGGTCTAGCCACTGCGTTCATCATCTTCGATTGACTCACGAACACTTTTGAACCGCTCGTGCCACTGAAGGTGAGAAATTTTCATAGACACTATAGGCCCGGAGCCTATAGTAGTGTGAGATTCTTACTCACTAAAAAACACCTCTCTTATGCAAACCACGACTGAGTTTACACTCAACAAGCAGTTCTTCTATCGCATTTTATTTTGTTTTTATAAGATATCCTGCAGGCGATTTTCCATTGAAAATTCCTGTGTACTTTAGAAAAATTACGCGCTGCTAATCACCGCGCTAGATCGAGAGGCTTAGTCCTTTTCAGACGGCGCAATAAATTCGTCTCGTCGAGGATCTATTGAATAGAAATATTAGTATGACCTTATAATCGATTATTATGTTTTCGCGCAAACATTTTAAATACATTCTGAACGTTTTCGACTCCTAAGTCTCTGTGGATATCATCGTTTCTAATGTACCACGGCGCATTAACAATACCTCGAAGAACTTTTTTTTGGGATGCTTGTAATGCATTAATGTTACTATTTTTAGTACAACCCCAAAGTTGTACACCATAAGTCCAGATCGGTTTTAGCACTTGCTTGTATAACAGAAGTTTGTTCTCTAAGCTAAGCTTGGAATACTTTCCAATAAGCCAGTAAATATCTCTATATTTGATTTCAAGTTCTTCACGTTTTTTCTTGACCTGTGCTCTCCATTTTAGTTTAGCGTCGAGTATCATACCGAGATATTTGGCCTCGTTCCCGTAAGGAATTCGCACTGCGTTGATAAACACCAGTGGATTCTCAATTTTTTGAGAGTGAAGTTCACGTGGACAGACTTGTTTTCATTAAGCGCGATTCGCCAAGTCTTTGTCCAATTGTTAATCCGTGTGAGGGAACGTTGCAACTTGGCAGTTACTTCTTCGACTGTTTTAGCCGTTGCCAAAATGGCAGTGTCATCAGCAAATGTGGCTAGGACAGTGTCGTCCGTTTGCGGTATATCACGGGTAAAAAGCAAATATAGCAGAGGGCCAAGTACACTTCCTTGCAGCACCCCCGCCTTTATTGTCTTAAAAGTGGAATATTCGTTTCCGTGTCTCACATGGAAGAATCGGTCTTCCAGGTATGAATCTAAAATACAAGACAATTGCTGGGGTAGGGATTGTCGGAGTTTATATTTTAGGCCTTCGTGCCATACCTTATCAAAGGCTTGCGAAACGTTAAGCAATGCACTTGAACAGACTAACTTACACTCGATTGCTCGTTCAATTACATTGGTTATTCGATGCACTTGGTCATCGATGTAGAGTGTTGGCTTCTGAAGCCAAATTGATGATCAGGCAAGAGGGAATTTTTGTCGGTAATTGGCTTAAGACGAATAAGAAGGATTCGCTCGAAGACCTTCGATGTAATCGGGAGAAGTGATATTGGTCTATTTGACTTGGCTTCAGTCAGCGGCTTACCGGGTTTCGGAACCAAAAAAACTTCGGCTTCTTTCCACTGGTGCGGTTCATGCTCTAATCTAGTGCTGGCATCTATAAGATAGAGCAGCTTTAGCAAACCTTTAAAGCGTTGTCGGCTTTAAGTATCTCTCCCGTTATTAAGTCATATCCCTGGGCTTTATTGGACTTAAGTGTGTCTATAACTTGTCTAAATTCCCTAAGTGAAGCCTTTTCTACTGGAAAGTTTGTCGTCACGTCTAGCGTATTGACATTCTCTGGAAGCACTTCCCCGTCGAATGGTTTAAGCGTTTCTGCAAGATGGTCGGCGAAAACATTAGCTGTTTCGTTATCTTCTTTCGCCCAGTGATCCTGGTTCTTCTTATTGGCGCCACGTGTATTTGGGTCTTTCGAACGCCTTTAACGGCTCTCCATATGGAGTAGTTGGTATACTTTGTGAGTCTTTCAAGGCAGTTAATAATACCTTGATTATTGAAGTCCTTAATCGATTTTTTCAACAAGTTGCAGAGCCTATTGAAGGACGTTTTATCTTGTGGTGTCCTGGTTTTATGTCACTTTTTCCGCCCTCTTCGTTTCTTCCTTATCATTTCTTTGATTTCCGGTGGGTATCTTATGCCGGCTTTGGGAACTTTGTTCGATTCGCGGGCATTGTCCTTCAAGGCCGCTTGCTGTATGACTTCAACAAAACGTTCAACTTCTTTTTGAAGTTGATACGGCATTATAAGTGCTATTTTCAACTCAGTATTGTCTACAACGTCTATTCGGAAATCTTCCCAGTGAGTTTTGCTGTTAGTTAATCTGGGTGGTCTTTGTTTCTTAATCAAGGATTCGCACAGTGAGAGGATAACTGGAGAATGATCGGAGGAAAGATCGAAGCCCCTTTCAACTTTGACGTAACTAGCGTTTACTCTTGGCTACGTAACTTTTCATATGTCAAGCTATGACGCTAAGATTTAGAGGGATTATGAAGAACATATGTGCCAACTGTGGAGCGCCACACGGTGGTTATTTATTTATTTATTTTTTTTTTTTTGATCAAGGTGGTATTACACCTAAAAAAATATAATATGCTTCTCTCATCTCTATCGTCAAAAAATCAACATCTAAATCATCGCTCGAATAATCATCTTTAGTATTTGCTTCATTTTCATCTGTAATCGTACAGTAGTCTTCATCTTCATCGGATTCATAAAGATCACTTTCATCATCATTTGGAAATTCATCAAACCGGGAAGAATCCTTTTTTTTAACTTCTTCTATATGTATTCACCCAAAAACACTCACAAGTGACACTGACAAATGATAAGCTATTGTAAAGCTATACTAATGACAAAAAAACATAGCGTAACAAACAGAAATAACAGATCAATGTACGATATTTCATTTAGTTTATATTTTACATTATGGAAAGGATTAGGGAAATTTTTTGCAAAGATTACCAGAGACATTGGGTATTAGATACATTTTAAAAAATATATATAAACGATTTCTTCATTTTCCCAACATTTCTAGTCCATCTAATGAAAAATATTATGATTTTAGGCAACTTAAAATTAAAAATAGTGTAAAATTAACACTAACACCGGATGAAGGTTAAGAGGAAAAGAAGAAATAGTAGAAGTAAGTAAAAAAGAGCCAGAAATAAATGAAAGTAGCTCCAAGGAGCACGCTATACATGAAGTGAAAAAAGTGTATAGAAATGGAAAATTATGCTTTATGTTGAAGATAAAAGAAGTAAGAGTTAAACAAAATAAAACACAAATACAAATTAATATAAAAGATAAAGTTAGCTAAAACAAAGAGACGTATTGGCGCTCGTCAGTTGAATATAAGTGATGAGTTTGCATAACAAAACTTCTTTAAAGATGTTGTAAATGATTGTTTGAGAAGCAGGGGGACTAGACTGTAAAAAAATACTATGTGAATTAAATTTAAACATTGTAATATAAAATACGTTTTAAATGTTAAATTTTGTGTATAAAATATATAAAAAAAGTTGTTTTATGAAACGTCGAATTGATTGAAAAGATTAAATGGAATTTGTTAAAATTAGCATACCATTCAACCTAGTTATTTGCATCAAAGGGCATGACTTAGATAGAAACTTGTTGATTAAGCATAAGTATCGCGTCCAGATAGGAAATTCTGAAAAAATAAGTCACGACTTGACTTCATGCAAGCCTTGAAAGCAGAAATAACGTTGTCAGAGGCGACAGGAGAAGTGAACCATGGTAAATATGAAATGTGACACCTAAAACAAAAATACATAGTCCAAATGCGGGAAAAGAAAACGCATAATCTTATTAAATAAAAATAATATAAATATAAAACCCAGACTTATTCTTTTGTGAGGGTAACAGTGACCAGCTGTGTCGAAACGTGCTACTAACATATGAAAAAAGGAATTTATTTCTCGAAATAAGGGATGAAGAACACATTATTTCTCATTATGTGCTAATAAATCACAATTCATATTCGTAATGGGGTCCTTGGAAGGCTTTGAAACCCTGCAATTGATATGTATTGTAATATAATCTTACCTGATTCCACCAACATTCAGTATTATCCGATTCTCGCCATCCATGGTGATAAATTCCGCATATCATTTACTCCTGTGTTTGTTGAAATTCCACTTGATCATTTAAGTCCCATCGCTAGGCCAACAGAAGTACCATTTACACAATATTAAATACTTCTGCAACACAATCGTTTCGAATGTTTTCGAATGTGCTGATGTGAAATATGCAGCATTTAATTGGACATGGACACTTATGAAATAGAACACGAGTCAAGTTTCACACATGTTTACTTAGGATCGTTACAATATATACTCGCATTTACATAATGAATTTGCTCTACTATACCGCAATTTACTAGTCATCATTTGTTATTTTCCTCACATAAATATTATTTGGAAATCACTTTCATATACGGATAACCCTGTATCAACAAATCAACTTCACATTTCTCGATATGATGGACGATAAGATAATTGAGCTTCTAATCATATTGTGGGTTATATGTTGACAGATAGTTGGCTGACATTTGATTGTCTTCTGTAGTTAAGTAGAGGGCGTCTATGTTTGTGTTAAGTAATGACTTAAAAAAACAAAAGAAAAAAACGAACTCATTGAGAATGATAAATTAATTGATTTAGATATAGGCGAGGCCAGTAGCCTTAATATTGACCTAAAACGCAAATTAATTTTATCAAGTATTTCGTGACAATTATACCGGTGGCCACTGGACACATACTATTAACGATAAACCACAAATTGTACTTATGATCATGACGTAACTTATTAAAGAAGTCAACAATACAATAGGAATGTCATTAGAAAGGAGGAAAGAAGAGAATTGGTTTTAATTATATCAAAACGTGGCGCCCAACATGAGACCCTTAGTAGGATTCTTCTATGTGTGCATACTCGTTTGTATGGCTAAAGTTTATTGGAAAAATATGTCATTCTGCTTTTATATATCTGAATGCATCACTTAATAATACTAGAAGTGAATCGCGGCGATTCTTAGAAAGCAATAAAAAAAAATCACTTCAAAAAAGCATTCAATTGAATTGCAAAAGGTTTCCTATCCCTATTCCTTTTCACTGTCGCTGATGTTGTTGTTTTGTTTTGTTTTGTGTAAAGGAATTCGCATTTTATTTTCTTCTGCTCGAATTATTCCTTTCATTGGAAATAGGACATGCCATTCTTTAGGGAAAATACCATTTTGTATATAAAATGGAGAGTCACATTTGCTGGCTGTGCTATTTGTCGAAGCTGAGTGTATTGAAGCGGAAAATGTGTGTACGAATAGTTTGTTCCCATTTTTATGACATAAATTTAGTTGCTGCTAAAGCGGCTGTTTCTGCTCCATACCACTATCACTACTACTACTACGAATACAATTTCTAGGAAGCTAAAACATACTCATAGTATCTGGCGTATTATTTCGAAAAGATGCAGGAGGATGCATGCGGTTAAATTACCATACAAACATCGGAGTATGTACGTACGGTATATGTTTATGCATATCTGTGTAGATTATCCTTAAATATTACTAGAAGGCAGTCACTGCCTAGAAGCATAAAGTGTTTCCTTTTGAGGTTGTGTCGGATCTTTACAGTGGCACTGCCATACTGGCGAAATTCGCAAACATTCTCGTAGCAATGAAAGTGTTCTTCAGTCTTCTGAAAGTAAACACTTTTCCAAGGCGACAGTTGGTGAATTGTACCAATATGCACATGCGAATATGAGTACACGTGTATGAATGTGTATGTATCTACTTGTATTCATCTGCGCTTAGAAGTGAAATATTGATTTTGTTTAATTTTAGAAATGCGAACTCAGCATATCTAGAAACGTTCCCGTTTGTGTAAAGTTAAACATGCACATTAAGGACTTCGATTTAAAGCAAAATGACTTTGACTAGACTGCGTTTATACTAAACCAAAAGCTCTGAATCTTTTTGTATGCTTTTTAAGGAGCAAACCTAGAAGAACTGGTAAATGTAACATGTATATCCGGTATATACATTACTACTGTTGCCACTGTTGGTTTTGCATATAAGATACACCGTACTTGGTTTCATTTCTATACAGGACTCTCTACATTAGCTTATTTCAAGAGCGATGCCATTCAAAAGAAAATGAGATCTAATGAAATTGAGAACAACCCTCAAATAGACTTGTCAGTTAAATCCTTGATAAAATTAATTTGCGTGTGTAAGCCAATTTGCACTGAGATTTCTTAGAAATGTTTCATTCTACTAATAAAAGGTTTGTGAGAATATAAATGCAATGTATGTATATATGTGCTTTTATATTAGGAAGGCTGACATTGAAGAATATGCCAACAATTATGGGACATGTTTGGGAATTTACTTAGTCTACCTTATTGCCCTTTACATCTGATAAACTGCTGACTGATGGCATCGAACAGCAACTTTTATGTGGCGTATATCCACTTAAATATTATATTTTTTAACAAAAGAAAAAAATAAAAAAAATTTTCACAAATTAAAATATTGAACAACCAGCAGCGAATTCAGTACATCGGTTTTCTAGCTTATTTTGCGCTGGAAATGTTGGCCGCAGACCGGGATTTTGGCCAAAAAATCATATTCTTGGACGGGACCAATTTTTAGCTCAACGGCTATGTCAACAAGTAAAATAGCCGTAATTTGGGAGAACACAATCCACAAGTGTTCGTCCAAGCATCAATGCATTTACAAAGATTGACTATTTAGTGCGGTTTATGTTGTGGCGACATCATCAGACCTTTTTCTTTCGAAATGAGGAAGGAGACAACGTTTCCGTCAATGGTCTCAGGTATTAAACGATGTTAACCGACTTTCTGTTGTCAGAGCTCGAAAAAAACCAATATAACCGAGCTGTGGTTCCAATAAGATAGCGCCACATACCATACAAACAACGCAACACTTGAAGTTGCGGCTAGGTCATCTTACGGTGAGCGTTCACCAATTTGATGAATCAATTTGACACCACTCGATTATTACTTTTTCTGGGGCTACGCCAAGTCCTTTATAAACGTTAACAAGCCAACCACTTTGGAGGAGCTTGAGACTAGCATTTGACATGTGATTGCCGGAATAACGCCGCATATATTGGACCGGTCATCAAAAATTGTAACGACCGCTTGTGGAACTGCCACCGAAACCGAGGCGGCCATTTGAATGATGTGTTATTCTACTCATAATGGCATAAACGTAGCTTCAAAATAAATTCAAAAAAGAATTTTACTCGTATATCTCACACCGTTGTTTTTTTATTTACTTTTTTTTTCCTATCGTTCGTATCTGGTCACCCTATATTCATGAAGCCCATGTGGGTTTTTACCCGACCAATAACTCATACTATGCTTATTGACGAACAAATTGAGCCAAAAATGAGCTTCGTCACTGAAGATGATTTTGCGACCCCGAATATCTGTAGAAAATTTTTATAATTTGCAGACGTTGCTCGTTAGTGTACTTTACCATGATAAAAATGTTGAGTTCACTGAATAAATTGACAGTGACCGTTTGATGATTTGTGAAAGAGTGCGTTCACAAATTAAATTCAAAGTTGTCAAAGTCCCTATTGGAAAACCCCATATTTTTTTTTTTTTTTTGAACCATGCGATTTAATTTGTGTTCAAGAAGAAGGAGGATCTCCGGGGCTTATCTTGCGGGAACCCAAGGCAAATACAGCTCATTCTTACAGATCAGGTCTATAGGCCAAATTTCTCTTCATGTCAATACAACGACGACATGATTAAGGTCAGACAATATACTTAATTCTTTAGCACTTTCACTTAACCAAAGTTTTAAACCATATTTTGCAATCACTTTATTGTGCGTATGCACATGCACGTGATATCCTTGGGTATACAAAGATCCATAGCAACTCTCTCAGTTTCTCGCTTCTTCACCTCTTTTTTTTTGAGTAAGCAAATTCCTTTTTGGGATGATTTTTTTTTTTTTTTGACCATGCATGCAAACCGCTACTTTTCAGTGAGAACTCTTCCACCTTACCTCGACTTGGACGGTTATGCCAGCAGATGGTGCGGATATTGGCTGTTAACAAGTGTCCTTTACTGAGTTCAATGTGTGACTAATCTTCCTAACAGATGTCAAATAGTCTTTTTGGCAATTTTAGTCATGAAGTCGTTTACTACGCAAAAACGCATTCTTGTTATTCAATCTTATTACGACAATGGACGATCTGTAAAAGCAACATTTCGTTAAATTCGTGAATTTTTCGGTCAACATAATCGCCCTAGTGAGTCGAGAATTCGTGTATTGGTGAAGCGTTTTGAAGAAACTGGTTCCGTATCAGGTCAAACTACATAGCAGCATGCTCTGCCAGCATGAACACGCGAAAGCATCACCACTGTGAACAAAAGTATTCATGCACCTCAATTCATCACCGAAGTGAACAATTGGGCCTCACTTAAATCACTTTAAGGCGATGTTTTAAAGTTGATCTTCATTTGCACGTCTATAAAATTCCAATTACAAAACAACTGAAGACTTTGGACCATCTACGACGTCAAGTGATCAATTTATTGTGTACGAAATTTGAAGGTCGCATTATTTGGGTTCGAGGATAAGTTGATTGGCATCCAAGGTCATGCAATTTGACACCTTTAGATTTTACAGAGTAATAATCTCAAACATAACATCCAACCTGAATAGACTGAACTGCCATAGACTAAACTTTATTAATCAGTAAAATTCTATGAAATAGGTGGGGTTAAAAATAACCACCTTGGGAATGAAAAAAAAATTTTTTTTAAATGTTTTTTTCTGTTATTCAATATAGTCCCCTTTTAGTTAGATACACTTATTCTAGCGATTTTCCAACTTCTTGATCCCGTCCGAAAAGTAATTTTCCGGAAGGTCTGCAAAATACTACTCCGATAATTTCCTCGCGTGAGCTGAATTTTTTTTCCCCTTCATGTGAGGCCGTTTTGCACAGATTTCTGCTTTCAATCGCTCCAATAATGCACAGTAATACTCGCTGTTGATGGTTTGTAGTCCACGAAGAGTATGCCATGACAGTCCCAGAAAACCGACGCCATAACCTTTCCGACCCATCGAGCGTTCCTCAGCCGCTTCGAAGAACTCGTGCCGGCTTCAATCCATTGCCGGGCACTCATTCTGTTCTATGGTGTTCAACAGTTACCAATCGACGCTCAAAGTCCGCCCGATTCCGCCTCAGCAAGTCCAAACACTCTTTCAAAGTGTACTCAGGAGTAAGTATGCGCGGCACCCGGCGGTAGGATAACTTTTTCATATTGCCCAAAATATGGCGTGTGCGCTCAGTACTAATCTTTGTGGTATCTGCTAGCTCGCTCACCTTCACTTTCCGGTCTGCCAACACCATTTCATGTATTTTTTTGACATTGTCCTCTGTAACCGCATCGGAGGGCCTGCCGCTGCGGATTTGATAGGTAGTGGAGTTACGGCCACCACGAAACTCTCGAAACCAATATTTGACACTTTTTGCCTTTCAAAAAATAATGTTTTATGAGAGAACGAAAATCGTTTTTGTTCATACTCAACATAATGCCAAACACGTCAACAACAATCAGCTGTCAAAACAAAACTAAAGACAGTATCGCACTGAAATTTGGCATATCTGTCTAAATACAATCGGACTTCAAGACACCATAACCATTCTGGCGGTCAAGGAGGTTACTTTTGACTCCACCTAGTATACTGATTTCTTAATAAATATGTGTTTATTTTAATGAAAACTTCCACAAGTTCTTGTCACCTTTCTGACAAGAAGTGAATGCACCTTTTAGTTTTAGTAAAATAAGAAAAATTAAGGAAAACACAAAACTATTGATGGGAAAAAAATAATTAAAACAGAATATTATTCATAATAATAAAGTACAAATATAATTAATAATAAAATAAATTTAAAGTTATACAATGTATAAAAAATCTGTATATAGAGGAGTGGTTAAAATGTGTAGCCACTTTTTGATTTTGCTAAAAAACACTGTTTTCACTGGTTTCACTCCCTCGCATCCTAGATTTCCCAGTAATAAATTAAGAAGGCTTAGTGCAGTAACAGTGTGAAAACGTGAAAAGTAAGTTTTATGAATTGACGGTACAGCAAGATATCCTGCCCTAAAAAAAAAAGAAAGAGTTAAAGGCATTGTAACAGTTAAAATGTTTTAAGGAGAGAACATCAAGTCTTCTGATCATTTCAAATTGGGAGGATCTACGATTTACTTTGTATTACTGCAATATCATCTCAACAAGATATTCCGTACTGTAGTTTAGATTTCTATAAACCTTTATACACTATTCATAAAATTGGGAGACGATAGTAGAGGCTAAGGTTTACCACCTTGTTGCACGACTTAAGTATTGCTTCAGGTAGAGTGTATGATCTAATGTTATACCTAAATATTTAAAACTATCAAATCGATCAATCTTAAAATAGATATTATTACTGTTCACACTGTTGTTGAATGTTACAGGAGTATGTCTACTTTTAGGTAAGCAAAAAATGCAAACAACTCGCTGAATGGTATTAAAAGTTCGCAATGAATCTAAATAAAATCAGTATTTACATCCGCAAGTAGATCAGGATGACTTTTTTTTTTTAGAATGGGAAGTACGAGTAGCAGTATCTTCAGCAAATGCTATGATTTTGCCTTTAATAGGTTGAAAAAATAGCGAGTTCATGTTCATTAAAAATAGGATGATACCCAAAATAGAACCTTGCGGAACACTTATTTTGATAAAACACTGAGAACTTAAAATTTATTTGATCTTTACTATTTGTTTTCGAATTTTTAGGTACGAAGTAAGCCAACCATGAATAAACTCCTAAAACCCGCTTTAAATAGTTTATTTAACAGCAATATGTGATCCACCATTTTGAAGGCTTTGCCAATGTCTATAAATAAAATACCTCGGATTCATTTAAACTATCATAAATTTCACCAGTTAATTTTTCCAAAAGGTCTTCACTTAGAAGGCCACTTTTAAAACTTTACTAAGGAAGAATTCAACAATTCGTCCTTTCTAAAAATGTTGAAGATTGACCCACTTTTAAAAAGTTTTGAAAACTGATAAAAGGAAGATAGATCGATAATTGTTTAATACAGTAGTCTTTCACTTTTCGTGGAGTGGATTTTTGGTACTATTACTGCTCTTACCTTTTCAGGGAATAGCATCGCCGGTGTTTGTCTTTGTTTATGATTATGACTCGGGAATTCAGGGTGGACATAGCCAATGCTCGTACACGCTAGCTACGAACTAGTGCCATTATTGTCACTAAGGTCTTGCCATTTATGTGAGCAGTGATGCAGCTTACCAAACTCCACCATAATGTGATCCTTGTTTCAATCCGAAATTCAAGTTCATATGGCTAAAATTTCATCTTTGTTAGCAAATTCTCAAGTACTGCTCCAAACTGGACAGCAATTCGAGCTCTCACGAGTTTGATGAGCTTTCCGACTCCATTCAAAGAATTAAATCTCTTTATCGTCATACTGATGATACTAAATATTACAGGCGATTTTAATGTACACAAATCTGGGTGTCATCGGTATTCTGGACTCTGCGAAAAACAACTTGTAAATGATACTACGCCAATACCCTAGACTTATTTTTTACTTCTCACTCTGATAAGTACACATTTGGTGTGCTTTTCCCTCTGGGCTCGTCGGACCATTATGTGATATCAGCTAAATTAACGTACACCGACCTCACAGTTAGAGAAAAGATTCCTAAAAGAACTATACGAAAATACGAGAGAGCCAACTGGAGTGGACTTAACACTTCTTTAAGAACTTTAATTTGTTGTTATGTTTTCTCGATAACAATGTGCATGCTACTGGCGATATGATCACAGACAATATTCTCTTTGGGATGAGGTCCTTTATCCCTCATCGGATAAGGAGTATCAAACTTCAAAAAAAAAAAATTTCATTGTAAAACTCGAGCTCTAAAGAGGCTGTCATAGTTAATGAAATGCTTTTCCGGCCCTTCAAGATCAACCCGACAAAGGCAAACAGAAAAAAGTTTAAACTAACCAAGGATGACTGCAACGTCTTCCTTCTCTTCTTCAAAAAATACTATAATGTCCCTAAGGTAGTAACAGTTTTTGTTCATTCGTCAAAACTTAGAAATTCTGAATCGCCCTCAACCCCAACACTCATTTATATTGACATGCCAAGTCTTTGGACAAGACCAATCCACTTGCTGCACACTTTGTGGAGAGCTTGACACACCGAGATTGTGCTTTTACCCCGCTTACACTTGAGTACGTCGAATCTTCAATGGGACAAATCCACTTTCGCACTCGTGTTGCAACAAGAGTACTGAAAGATATTAATATTCACAAATCCGTTGGTCGAAATGGTATATCTCCCCTTCTTCTGAAGAGGTATTCTTCCATTCAGCTAAAACCACCGTGTAAACTTTTCCATCAATGCTACTCATCTTCACGAGCAGACGAAACACAGCACTTGTCGAAACCGTCCTTAAAAAAGATAAATCTTCTTTTCTTTTACAGACCCATTGCAATTATGTCCCTGCTTTCCAAGGTCATGGAAACGCTGATAAGCCGTCAGCTCCTGAAATATCTCGAAACACGAAAAGTCCTCAATGACTGGCACTACGGTTTTCGTAGCAAAAATTGGTAATTTGATGGAATGAACAGAGATTTTATAAACATAGTAAGTCAGCTGAAAGAAGAAAATAACATGCTCAGATTAGAATTCAACAACCTCGAGAGCAAGCTGAAGGGCACAGAAGTTAATATATAGGGTTTTCCAATAGGGACTTGACAATTTTAAATTTAATTTTTCACTAATCTTTCACTAATCATCAAACTGTCACTGTCAATTTGTTCAGTTAATTCAACGTTTTCATCGTGGTAAAGTACACTAACGAGCAACGTCTGCAAATTATACAAATTTTCTACAGATATTCGGAGTCGGTGACTGCAACTTTAAGAGCGTGAACTCCAGTTTTCGGTCGTAATTCTCGCCCTAGTAGACAGGCAATAACAAGATTAATGCAAAAATTTGAGTCTACATATTCGTTATGTGATGTTGCCATGTCAATGAGACAGCGGGTTGGTCGAAGTGTCGAAAATATCGCTGCCGTTCAGACGTCCGTAGCAAAAGATCCAATGCAATTCCACGGGGTTCTCAAGAGTTGGGCATCGCTCAGACCACATTATGGCGTATTTTGCGTAAGGATCTTGGTTTACACCCATACAAGATCAAGCAGACTCAAGAATTGAAGCCGATGGACCACTTGAAGCGAAGTACGTTCTCCGATTTGATTCTGGAGAAAATGCGCCAAGATGATGAATTTCATCGCAAAATCATCTTCAGTGACGAATCTCATTTTTGGCTCAATGGGTTCGTCAATAAGCAAAATATGCGCTATTGGTCGGGTGAAAACCCACGTGTGCTTCATGAATCACCACTTCATCCACAAAAAATAACTGTTATTGGTCCATATTTTTTCGTCGACGATAACGATCGTCACGTTACTGTGAATGGTCAGCGTGTTATCTCAAGACATGGACCAGTCGATTGGCCGCCTCGTTCGTGCGATTTAACGCCGCTTGACGATTTTTTGTGGGGCTACGTTAAGTCATTGGTTTATGCCAACACGCCGACGACGTGGAAAGAGCTCAGAGCCAACATTGAACGCGAAATGTGTGGCCGAGTCGTTGAAAATTGGGTCCAACGAATCGACCGCTGCAAACGTGTCATCGCACATGGTCGTGTGAGCATAAGAGAGATAGCAGCCGATCTTGGTGTATCATTCGGATCGGTGCAGAGCATTATGTACGATATTTTGGCCATGAAACGAGCTGAAACGCGGCTTGTGCCGAGAATGTTAAATTTGTTGTTTTAAATGTGGAAATCTTGTACGAGTCTATTTGATTAAGAACAACGTTCATAGCATTCCGCAAGTTCTTTGTGACTTCCTTCTATTTCCACGACTCAAGCTACCAATTCACGAAAAGCGTGAAAATATGAAACATCTAAGCGCTATCATAAGTGTCATGACTGTCCATGGACTGGACTTGGCGTCTTTACATAAAATTTCTGCAGAAGCTGCGTAGAAGATGAGGAGGAGGAGACAATCCTCCACCAACATACATGCCGAGCTCTTTCCCAAAAAAAACTCTGCTTAGGAGCTTTCCTTTACAATGACTTGAGCGATCTACAAAATATAGACGTTAAAATTATCCTACGTTTCATCAAAAGCTAAAATTGATTCCAAGAGTAGGAGGATCACAGATACACGTGGCATCACAATAGGCCAATAGGCCAAAGTGAGTTGATCTTTCCAACAGCCATTCTTATCTAACCTAACTTAACCTTGTTACAATTGGACAAAACTGCTCTCTCTGAAATTCAATTGCACACAGTATTTCTTATTCTGCTGATATATATTGTACTTTTCCAGGAATAGCTTCTTTTTTGTAACAATCAGTGGCTATGAGATACTAAAAGTCATTAATTCCTTAAATCATTCAAATTCATGTGGAAATGCTGGCATTTCTAAGCTTTTGCTGCAAAACATCGACCTATACATCGTTGAATTTTTAGCGCATCTTTTAAATTAGAGTTTGCTGAGTGGTGTTTCCCTAGAAAACCTTAAATATGCCATTGTAATAAACCTTTTAAAAGGGGTAATAAAATTGATAAAAATAATTACACGCTGATCTTGCTATTGTCTTCGATTTTGAAGAAGCGGTTACAAAATAGTTGTGAACTATATTGGGAAAATAAATTTTCTTTGTCCAAAGCAGTTTCGTTTTAGAACAGTTTTATCTACTGAAGACGCTCTTTTGGACTTCTGCTCCTTCATACAGAAAAGATTGGATGATAAAAGATCCTGTGCTGGTATTCTTATTTATATAACCAAAGCGTTTGATATGGTTGATCATAGTTTTGTTATTTTAATAAACTAAATAAACTACTACTGGTTTGTTTGTTATCTTAAATACAACAAGTAAAAATGGGAATGAATATAAGTATCCTCTCTATCCTATTTATTTTTTATATATATTAGTTCCATGCTTGCATTACATTTTTAGGGAAGTCTTTGCTGATGATCTGGGAATTAGATATGCTTCAGTCAACCTTTTTAATTCTCTAGCTGATATTAATTATAATATATGTTCATCTTCTAAGATTCTGGTTCCCTGAACACAGGCGATCACCAGAATACCCTGATATTAATTTCCTTCCGCCAGACTGCCACACGTACCAATTGCATGTGTGCTCTGAAAATTGCTGTGAGACCACCTTTAAAGCTGTGGCTGAATTCAAATATCATATCTGGGATTGACAATTGAACGCAAAATGAAATAGTCCAAACACATTTTTAAGCCAATACTTTCTGAAAGATCTTCGTGGAATAAATTCGTTTGACTGCACTCAAAACATTGAGTAACTAATGCAGCACTTTTAAAATGGAATCAGGAGTGTGAACTGGAATATACGGACCAAACCTAAATATAACCATATCTATGGACAAATGTCCCATTGCAAACATACATATGCTCTTAGACTACAAATCTGTCATAAATTGCTTCAAACACATCTAATAACTCAGCTTCAGGAACAAAACCAAACTGTGGTTGATTCTTGGTCATGAGGGCATTGATGGAAATGGAAAAGGGAAACTCCCTTTAATGGACCTGAAACCTTCTGCTGTATTCCTAAATCAGCAGTCAATTTAGCTTTTAATAGCTGGGAGCATTCGAAATGCATCTCATATTGGGAGAATAGCTCAGGTCTAGGACAGGCGAAACAAGCTATCCTGCCTAAGTCTGGCGAGTCAGAAAATATTTCTAAACACGAAAAGTCCTCAATGACTGGCACTACGGTTTTCGTAGCAACAATTGGTAATTTGATGGAATTTCTCACAAAAATGAACAGAGATTTTATAAACATAGTAAGTCAGTTGAAAGAAGAAAATAACATGCTCAGATTAGAATTCAACAACCTCGAGAGCAAGCTGAAGGGCACAGAAGTTAATATATAGGGTTTTCCAATAGGGACTTGACAATTTTAAATTTAATTTGTGAACGCACTCTTTCACTAATCATCAAACTGTCACTGTCAATTTGTTCAGTTAATTCAACGTTTTCATCGTGGTAAAGTACACTAACGAGCAACGTCTGCAAATTATACAAATTTTCTACAGATATTCGGAGTCGGTGACTGCAACTTTAAGAGCGTGAACTCCAGTTTTCGGTCGTAATTCTCGCCCTAGTAGACAGGCAATAACAAGATTAATGCAAAAATTTGAGTCTACATATTCGTTGTGTGATGTTGCCATGTCAGTGAGACAGCGGGTTGGTCGAAGTGTCGAAAAAATCGCTGCCGTTAAGACGTCCGTAGCAAAAGATCCAATGCAATTCCACGGGGTTCTCAAGAGTTGGGCATCGCTCAGACCACATTATGGCGTATTTTGCGTAAGGATCTTGGTTTACACCCATACAAGATCAAGCAAACTCAAGAATTGAAGCCGATGGACCACTTGAAGCGAAGTACGTTCTCCGATTTGATTCTGGAGAAAATGCGCCAAGATGATGAATTTCATCACAAAATCATCTTCAGTGACGAATCTCATTTTTGGCTCAATGGGTTCGTCAATAAGCAAAATATGCGCTATTGGTCGGGTGAAAACCCACGTGTGCTTCATGAATCACCACTTCATCCACAAAAAATAACTGTTATTGGTCCATATTTTTTCGTCGACGATAACGATCGTCACGTTACTGTGAATGGTCAGCCTGTTATCTCAAGACATGGACCAGTCGATTGGCCACCTCGTTCGTGCGATTTAACGCCGCTTGACGATTTTCTGTGGGGCTACGTTAAGTCATTGGTTTATGCCAACACGCCGACGACGTGGAAAGAGCTCAGAGCCAACATTGAACGCGAAATGTGTGGCCGAGTCGTTGAAAATTGGGTCCAACGAATCGACCGCTGCAAACGTGTCATCGCACATGGTCGTGTGAGCATAAGAGAGATAGCAGCCGATCTTGGTGTATCATTCGGATCGGTGCAGAGCATTATGTACGATATTTTGGCCATGAAACGAGCTGAAACGCGGCTTGTGCCGAGAATGTTAAATTTGTTGTTTTAAATGTGGAAATCTTGTACGCGTCTATTTGATTAACAACAACGTTCATAGCATTCCGCAAGTTCTTTGTGACTTCCTTCTATTTCCACGACTCAAGCTACCAATTCACGAAAAGCGTTTTGAGACGATTGTGGCAATAAAGGAGAATTCGCAAAAGGAGCGGAAGGCGATAAAAAGTGTTTTGAAGATTGGAGGAAGCGTTGGAATATATATGTGTACTCGTATTGTTTGAAATGGAGATTACTTTGAGGAATAAAATGAAAATCGATGAATAATTGTACCGTTTTCGTTTTATTGAATAATTCCATGTACTTTTTGATCAGAAGGTGGATTTAATAATCAGTCTCTCAACATGCTGTGTGTCAAATTTTCAAATTTTTTGAGGAGTCTGAAATGTGATTCTAGGTGATTTCTACTTATTGACGCCAAGTACTTCCTTGGAATCTTATATTGTTGAGAACGGGTTAATCACCTTCGTCAATGGAATTACTTGCCCAATCACAGGGACATGTACCGATAACGTCCCTATTAAAAAGGTTTTTTATTCAATGGTTTGAAATAAAAGAAACATGAAAGAAACATTGCAGACAGTTTCAAAAATGAATTTCCTAGAATTAAATAAATTATTGCTTATTGAAAGTGAAAGCCGCTGAAGACAATGCTTCTAAGACTTGTGATATATGTATTTCCTATAACCTTAAAAAAAAGAAATAAGTGCGTGTTCCAGGTGGAAATTATGAGAATTAAAAAAGTCCTGTCCTGGCTGAAGAAAAATGTGATATCTTTTCAGATACTGGACTCAGTCACGATCATCTTTTAGGAAGATGGTAGTTCATCCATCACCTATGTTGAGTGCCCGGGCACAGAGACATTCCAGGGAATTGTAGGGCCATCGAACTTGCCAAAATTGGAACCACTCTACCTATTCTACCGAAAAAGGGTAGCATAGGTATACCAATCGCTACGTGCAAACTAATCTTAAAGCTGGATACTAACAAAGGAGCAAACTATAGATAAACTGTTGGGTCAACATTTCTAGCGATGGAACAGCTAGATCTAAATCGCTATAAGAGTTTAATCTTTCAAAATATAAAACATCTAAGCGCTATCATAAGTGTCATGACTGTTCATGGACTGGACTTGGCGTCTTTACATAAAATTTCTGCAGAAGCTGTATAGAAGAGTAGGAGGAGGAGACAATCCTCCACCAACATACATGCCGAGCTCTTTCCCAAAAAAAAACTCTGCTTAGGAGCTTTCCTTTACAATGACTTGAGCGATCTACAAAATATAGACGTTAAAATTATCCTACGTTTCATCAAAAGCTAAAACTGATTCCAAGAGTAGGAGGATCACAGATACACGTGGCATCACAATGGGCCAATAGGCCAAAGTGAGTTGACCTTTCCAACAGCCATTCTTATCTAACCTAACTTAACCTTGTTACAATTGGACAAAACTGCTCTCTCTGAAATTCAATTGCACACAGTGTTTCTTGTTCTGCTGATATATATTGTACTTTTCCAGGAATAGCTTCTTTTTTGTAACAATCAGTGGCTATGAGATACTAAAAGTCATTAATTCCTTAAATCATTCAAATTCATGTGGAAATGCTGGCATTTCTAAGCTTTTGCTGCAAAACATCGACCTATACATCGTTGAATTTTTAGCGCATCTTTTAAATTAGAGTTTGCTGAGTGGTGTTTCCCTCGAAAACCTTAAATATGCCATTGTAATAAACCTTTTAAAAGAGGTAATAAAATTGATAAAAATAAATAAAATTGATAAAATAGTTGTGAACTATATTGGGAAAATAAATTTTCTTTGTCCAAAGCAGTTTCGTTTTAGAACAGTTTTATCTACTGAAGACGCTCTTTTGGACTTCTGCTCCTTCATACAGAAAAGATTGGATGATAAAAGATCCTGTGCTGGTATTCTTATTTATATAACCAAAGCGTTTGATATGGTTGATCATAGTTTTGTTATTTTAATAAACTAAATAAACTACTACTGGTTTGTTTGTTATCTTAAATACAACAAGTAAAAATGGGAATGAATATAAGTATCCTCTCTATCCTATTTATTTTTTATATATATTAGTTCCATGCTTGCATTACATTTTTAGGGAAGTCTTTGCTGATGATCTGGGAATTAGATATGCTTCAGTCAACCTTTTTAATTCTCTAGCTGATATTAATTATAATATATGTTCATCTTCTAAGATTCTGGTTCCCTGAACACAGGCGATCACCAGAATACCCTGATATTAATTTCCTTCCGCCAGACTGCCACACGTACCAATTGCATGTGTGCTCTGAAAATTGCTGTGAGACCACCTTTAAAGCTGTGGCTGAATTCAAATATCATATCTGGGATTGACAATTGAACGCAAAATGAAATAGTCCAAACACATTTTTAAGCCAATACTTTCTGAAAGATCTTCGTGGAATAAATTCGTTTGACTGCACTCAAAACATTGAGTAACTAATGCAGCACTTTTAAAATGGAATCAGGAGTGTGAACTGGAATATACGGACCAAACCTAAATATAACCATATCTATGGACAAATGTCCCATTGCAAACATACATATGCTCTTAGACTACAAATCTGTCATAAATTGCTTCAAACACATCTAATAACTCAGCTTCAGGAACAAAACCAAACTGTGGTTGATTCTTGGTCATGAGGGCATTGATGGAAATGGAAAAGGGAAACTCCCTTTAATGGACCTGAAACCTTCTGCTGTATTCCTAAATCAGCAGTCAATTTAGCTTTTAATAGCTGGGAGCATTCGAAATGCATCTCATATTGGGAGAATAGCTCAGGTCTAGGACAGGCGAAACAAGCTATCCTGCCTAAGTCTGGCGAGTCAGAAAATTAACAAAAAAATTGCTGCACTTTGAGAAACTTGAATGCAACGTGAGCATTAAGATACATTTCCCCTTCAGCCTATAAGATCGTTTTCCTGAAAATCTGGATAATTTAGGCGAACAGAAAAAAGAACGATTCCATCAGGACATTAGCGCTATGGAAGAGCGATACTTGGGTTACTGGAATGCAAATATGATGGCTGAATTTTGTTGGAGCATTCAGAGTAGTATTCCTGGGTTGACTTTTGAAAGGATGTGGTATAAAAGAAAGTTTTAATAAAATTAATTTTGTGTAATGAAAGATTTTAGCTTAAAAACACCCTTTCATCTCTAGAGCTGCAATTGGAAAAAGGACTTCAAATTTTAAATCAGCGAGGTTAATATTGTACATTTAGAATTAATTATAAAACTTCATACGAAAAACCACTGTTCATTAGTGTAATCATTGCTAGCGAGTGAACCCAAAAAATCTAGATCCACATCTACACAAGGCTCTATCGGAAGATCCCTTATCTTCATTGGATTAAGCGGATTTGGGTCACCGAGCAATATACATCCCTTACAAGACTTTATCTTTGTTTCAGGGTCTTTGATTATTTTTGGCCATCAAAACTTTGACGTTATTTGGATCTTCATTGCTACTGTGTCAGTATGTCCTTCGTATGCAGCCTCAAGAACGTGGAATAACGATCTTAATATTCCTTAATAATATTCCGTCATAAAAACACAAATCTTTTTGAAAAATTCTATGATTGTTTACCGAGTCCTTTCCACTTACTGTTCTACATTACATTTTTTTACTTTTAAAATCACTTTATCGTTTGAGGAAATATTTTCAATCTGTTTAAGTACCACTGCAATTGCCCAATACGTCAAATAATTTGATTTATACACCCTGCATGACTCGAACTGCAACCAATTTCAGAATGCTATAATTTCCAAACCGTTCGTGGCAGTGAGCTCAAATTTTGACACATGACAGATAATTTTATTATTTATAAATAATTTTATTATTTAAACGATTTGCGTCTTAGTTGTATTGAAAAAGTTTTATCCGCGATGGAATTCAAACGTGATATTGTGATTACTTTATATTTGGCAAGAAAACCACAAGTAGCTATGGTTAGAGCCCTCCAGCACCTCAACGTGAATAAATCATTCAATCAATCTCGAACCATAGCTCGTTACCGTGATACTGTCATAAAAAAAACAGCAACATCGGCAGAAATGGTTCGGAATGTGAAGGCTCGAATTGAGCGAAATCCGCGTCGAAATAGAAGAAAAATGGCTCGAAAACTCAACATATCGTTGGAACATACTGAAAAGTGAGCTTGGGCTCAAGCCATTGGGCCCAAAAGCCACCGAATTCCCCTGATTTGGCTCCCTGTGACTTCTTTCTGTTCAATCGAGTTAAAAAAAACTACTACGGGGAACGCGTTTCAGCAGCCGAGAGGAAGTAATGATCATGATCATTACATCTATGAATTTTGGAAACGGATACAGTGCATTTATTTGAAATCCTATCCGCAAGACACAGAGTTCAACTGCTCTACTTTTGCCTAGCAAGTCATGTGTGTTACTTATCTTGCGAGTATTGACAGTTATGTCAAACTGAAATGAACCAACAATGTCTAAAGGTTTCTGGCTTCAACATATATGACAAAAGAGTTTCATCTGGATTCTTGATTTGATTGGTTACTAGTTATGACGTATTTTGAGATGATGGCATCGAAATGGTTAACAAACATTATAAAAGCCATTACAAAAGTCAACACAAAAAATACGGCGACTTTTATCGATCACGTATTTGTCACTCTCACAAGAGAAGAAATTACGTCTTTCAAACTGATATATCTGATCAATATGCCATTTTATATTGAACAAAGAACTATACTTTGGATGAAAGTCTGAACGAAACATCCTTCCGGATCAACCAAAACAAAGTTAATCTTCTTATTGCTCAAACGAACTGGGAGAGCTTTAGCAACAAAACGAGTTGTGACCGTCTCTATCGTAAATTCCTAAAAAGATGAACGATATATACGCACTTTTAACTAAAACAATTAAAATTAGAAAGCAACGCATAAAGTATCGTAACATACTTTATAAAAAGATACAGCTTACAAAAGCATATTACTATTTATAAAATTACTATAAATTTTATGAGACAATCATAAGCAACTTTAAGATTTAGTGGCTTCCAACAGTTGTTAAAGAGTGTGCGATATTCAACCCAAACAACAAAGCTAATACGAACCTGTGATCGCAAACCATCTACTTATCAGCATTTGTATGTATCACAGTCTACGCATCTGGAAACTGCTAGCGACGCGGAAGTGTACGGAATTTTGTGTGGCCTTCTGACAAATATAGGCTTAGAAGTTGATAAAATAACATCAATCAATCTAAAATTGAATGCCTTACAACTAGCACCATTAATTTAAGCCACCATTAACTCAAGCCTTGCAGCAAGGTTTTGTTCCAAGCCTTATGAAAACTCCCATTATAAGACCAATCTATAAAAGAAGCGAATAACAGATCAATATCTAATTAAATTTTTAGACTTCAGCAAAGCTTTTACCACACTGGTGCACGACAAACTTCTTCAAAGTCCTTTTAGAATTTAAATGAGAGGCAAAATAATACAACGATTAAAAAACTCTCTCAGATAAAACGGCAGTTATAAAAGTCTCTATGTAATGTGTTCAGAGACGAAGAAATGAGCAGGTATGGTGTCCCACAAGACTCTAAGCTGGGACCAATTATATTGGTTCTCTTTAATAATGAACTTCTGGCATACGCAGACGATATCGCCATTGTGTTGAAGCACAGAATCCTTCATAAAGCTCAAATCACAATGCAGTAAGAATTTGGTCAAACAATGGTTTCACTACACCCGTTTAGTGATAAATGCTACGAAAATCAAAATGATGCAAATACGAAATCCACAGCAAACAACAGTTATATTTAATGCGTAACAGAGGACAGAAGGTTGTCTAGCAACAAGCTGGAACAAACAAGAACAAGCGTAGTCATTGAGTTTGTTAAAAAAAAAAACTAAACACCTTGGAATTATCATAGATGATCACTTTACCAGGCGCAAACATACAGTATATATCGACTTCATCTATAATTGAATTGAGGTGCAGGTCTTACTACGTCTAGAAATATAAAACGATCCAAGTTCAGAGAAATGTTATGGAATGCGATATGGAATCTTAGCTTGAGGAAATGCTTCAAAAAGTCATATCGACACTCTCTGGAGCATTCAACACCGCTAAGTAAGAATCATAAATAATAACAACACTAATTTTAGAGTTCTAGATGTTAATAGCGTATTTAAGATGACGACGCTAATCGAGTATTACGATGACAACAGATTCCAACAACCTATAAGTCACAAACAGAATACAAGAAGACGATTCTAACAAGTATTCGAAACTTCGGTAATCCACAACAACTACGGACGAAGACTCCTACCTCATGCTAATTTTAAAATAACGCAAAAAATTTCTTAAATTGTATTTATGTCAAAATTAGGTGTTGTAAATAAATAAATACATATATAAATGACTAAGCGTTTACTTGACAGTCCTTCAGATATAGCCATGTTTTGTCGGTGATAACATTGCAATTTCTCCCTGAATCAATCCACACTTCAATCATGACCCTGTCAACAAACCAATTTATAGTTGAATTATCATCCAAGTGAAACACATATTCGGCTTCCTTACACTCGTTAGTCTCGAATTTATTTTTGGAGTCACGCATTGCCTTCTGAAATGACCCATTACTTCACATTTGATTCACCTTTTGTCTGGACATTTCTTCGCATCTTGTAAATGTTTACTACGACCACAACTAGTTTACTCCGTAACCACTAAAAAGTTTTATTTGTTTGTCTGCATTTCTCAACTTTCTTGAATCTACCTTGTTTATGTCATCAATACCTTTTTCTGGTTGGAATGGGTCCTTCTTTTCAATTTGTTCTATTTGTCTTCTAATAGCTTGCTTCAGAGATTATTTGATCTAGTGTGAGACAACAAGAATTACATTTTTCTACAACTTCATCAACCAAATGTTCTTCAGTATTAGCAAACTTATTATACATTTTACAGTTTTTTTTTTCGCAATCTAAGTAAATATTTTTCAAATTCTTCCCGCCGTTCCTGCTTGATGAGTCTAGACAGATGTCATTCATGGACTTTGCATTGAATACATCAACACCGTCTTCTTCATCAACATTAGCTACAGTGTGTAATAAAATGGCTCGTTTTCTAATAACGCTGTGATGTACACCTGTGATACACCTCTCCCCGCGATTTCCTACAGAATTAGGATAGTGAATTAGCGACGTTTTAGTTGGATCCACAAAAATATGGATTTATTTACTTAACTCATTATATTGTATTATTACTTTTTTTTGGCTACATGGCCATTTAGTCCTTGTTAGAATTGAATTGCATGGACCTTCTTTATGAAATGTTTGCCATTTTCTAATACATGCATAAATAGAACATTTATTTTTATTGCTTGGTCTTTTAACGACAGGTTTATTTGCGTGGCTTTTTTAAATTGAGCTCTTCCTTACAAACAATATAACCTCAATAGTCCACCCATACATACTTATGCATGCGTATACATATACGTAACCCACTTACGTATTGTATTGAAACAATTCGTCCCTCTATTAATGGTTGATGGCACTAAAGTTTTTGTCGCAAGTAAGGCTTGACGAGAATCTAAGCTGGTTGATTCAAATAAATAGGCTTATGTGCATGGCCCTATGAAGGATAACTTACGAATGTATCTACGAGATTTCTTTGTTTTTAATTTTTTTTTTTTTTTTGCTCTAAAACGAAACTTCTAAAAGTCAGTAAGGCCCTGAAAATAAAACAGATAGCGTTGCCACCTAAGATCCAACATTTTGTTGGTCAAGAAGCATGTTTCAAAAGAACGCACCCAAATTTTTAGACAGATTTGTCAAATATTTTTGTTGTGACAGCCATTTGAAGCAGACGCCTAAAAGAATTTTCGTTAAAATGAAAAAAAGTGAATTTCGTGTGTTCATTAAGCACTATTTTTTGTGAAAAAGAATCTTTAAAGTAAAAAAAATAAAAATCTAAATGCGGCGCATCTCTTGAAAGACCTTTTTAATCTGGCAGACGAAGCCAAACCTAAAGCCGTTTTAATATGTAACTAATTTATAATCAAATAAAAGTCATAAAAAAATTTCATGAGAAACATGAACTCTGTATACGAAAAGCTTTTATTGAGTGTATGCTGTACACATAGCTCTGTATCAGTAGATGCCAGATCCGCGTAATCTAAAGAAGAGTTCCTATTGGACTAGGAGAAACAAATTTACATGATTGTACCTAGATGTGAACCGAGAAAAGACAAGTATCAAAGGAGCAGCCTAAGTGGATTGCAGCATCAATGGAACACCCCAACCTTCGGACCATTAATGCATACACTCTTGTTCAGCGTAGACGAGTGAATATGGTATACAGGGAGCACAACGGGATAAACTTTCTTCTTAAACCATTTCTGCTTGTGCAAATTTAAGTATGCAAATGACTCACTCTACAGCACGAGTACATATTTTAAATAATTTTTAAGAAGAGTTAAATAATTTAGGCCAATTTGTGTCTGTAAAATGATAAACTTTCATTTACTCATTCTCTTTCACTTGCAAGTAATGCTGATTCCAGTTATAGGACTCCTGAAATCCTTTTAAATATCACATACTAACTGCCATCATCAAATTAAGGAACTAATGGCTTTCGATTCAAATTCTTGGCTGCTACTCTGGTTATGAAGACCTTGCAACCTACTCGTAGGTGCAATAAATTTATATCTAGAAGTACGCTTACTCGTGTGAAGTGTAAATGAAAACAAGCATACTCATATCGTATCGGTGTTCGGTATTCCTCCTTCCAAAAAGCAACCAAGCATTCTGAATCATTTTCTGTTTTTATTCATGCAGAGATACTAGTATTAAATGCTGTCTGCCGTTTCCTGGCCATATTGTTCATCCCAGATAAGGACATTTAGTTGTAGTTGTTGCATGTTTTGTTATTTTTTTTTTTTTCTGGTCTTTTTTGAATTATCCTTCCTCTATGCACTTCATTTTTCATTTTATCTCGGATTAAACAGGGCATTTTCATTCAAACTAACTAACACTATATAAGAGTACGTACCTAGATACATTATGCTATCTTTACGTGTGTACATAGTGTGCATAGGCATGACTGCTTCCGAATCGCGTGAGTAATGAGTGATAAACCGAGGGAAGGAGAAGAGCAAATTATTTCAATTCACCGCACTCTTTCAAGCGGGTGTGAATAAAAAAAGGGATTTCAATGGAACAAAACTACTTCCGCTTTACAACAGATTATTAGTGACAATAAGCACAATAGTCATTCAAAATGATTCCCTGCTATAGCTAAGGGCAGTAAACAAGGCATAATAACCTGCCACTTGATTGGAACCATCTGACATTTTGGTACCTATCGCACTCGAATCCTCCAATAGCTTGAGTTGACAACAATTATCTTTACCTGCATCCTAGATCATCTGATTAAAAAAGAAATCAAATTTCACATTGCCTTATTCGTATCTTTCCATCTATGTGGAAGAAATAAGTGCAAAAGAATGAGAAAGATGTTAATTTTAAAGCGAAATGACATCCTTGTAGACAAATTATGCGCATTTCGTATTGCCCTCTGGATTAGTAGTGCTCTTAACCATTTACGTTGCCATCGGCTAATCTTCGACACAGATGTCATTACTATGCTCCACCGTATTTTCTCTTCGGCTAACGTACAGTGAACTTGCGAGGCATGAAACGGTAAGTTAAGCAAAATAAGGGCGGTAATGAAGGCGCAAACCAGCCTCTGAAATATGAAAATGAAATAACTTTGGGGACTAGAGGCTTCATGCTATACTTTTAATTTTCTTGGCACTAATTTTATGAATTGCTTATGATGGGAAGGAAGGAAATACATTTTTTATGAGTTATTGTTATTATGGTCAGAAAACTGATGGCTCTTTGAAAAGCAAAAGGCCTTATCTCAGGGATTAACATTAAATCTTACACTCAATATTTTCTAACAAGGGAAAATTGTCGAAATGTCCTTAAAGACAGAAAGTAGGAGTAATTTTAATGTGGAACGAGCTCCTGGTTGAGGTACAATTTTAGTTATTCTATATTAAAAGAGGGATTTGGTTTTAATTGGCAAGTTTTCATTATTTGATGAGGAGGAAAGAAGGGGGGTACTAATGTACACAAATTTTAAATGTTTGAAACATTTTATGAAGGGGAAAAATAGAGTTGGAAAAGCATTCTATAGGCGTTTTTTTTACGGCTTAGGGAATAATCACTACATTTCAGAGTTATGTTGCGGTTGAAGGTTTCAAGTGGTCAGATTTGTTGGTTCGTTGAGAGAAGCGACATTAACATAGTATTAGCTGGGTAATATATCAATATAACCTATGAGCTTCATCGCTTCTTCTTTCTTTGTTAACCGTTTAATGGTATCTGCATTATTTTGTTGGTTTCTTATGCCACTATCTCTACCCCAGTGTTACATACGTCGAAGTAACTGTTTTGACTACAAATTAAGGTGGCTGCCGTCCATATATCCATATATGGGATTCCCCGCTGCCATTCTTATGAAACGGAAGTACTCTAGTGGCAATACTTTTTAGACAACAAGCACAATCGTGCAATAAAAAAAAAGAAAGTTCAGACACAACATACAGCCTCAAATACGGAAGGATATATTGTTGACGAGCACAATAAACGATTTACGGACAACGATTTCCGGCTTTGCAATTTTAGGAGAGACTCTAGACTTATAAAGCAAATATTGTTGCAATACAGGAAGTTCAATGGTGATAACCACTACATATACCACAGCGACTGCTACAAAGAAGGCAAACGACGCTTATTTCAATGTGGATTTAATATTCGAGGCAGACTTAGGCAAAAGGTCTGATGCTTACACACCCAGGTATACCCCAAGAAAGTGTAAGGAAGTCATCTTCGAATCAGTTTGAGGAAAACAGAGCCGTCATAACACTACATCCGAAAATGGATTTAAATTTTTAGAATCTGTAACAGGGCATTACTTTTTAGTAGTGCGTAAACGGTTGCTGGAAATCTCAACTTTCAAAGGAATAAAAATTGATTAATATCATTTCCTTACTTTAGTCAGAAACAAATTCGAATATCATAGACACCAAAGTTCGACGTCAAAGAGCTGCAATCGCATGAAACTATTAAAAACATTTTTCGCACAAATCATTTTGTGGTATTTGAGAGTCAGAGAGTATATATGCAAAATTCTTTGATAAAGAAATCGACATCAGTGATTGAAAATGCAAATATCAGAGGACCGAGGTGACTTCCTTAAGGTACACTAGATCTAGCTACAATGGAATCAGAAACAGAAGATCTAAAAAGAACATTAAATGTATTGACGATTTGTCAAATAAGATTTGATCCACAAGATGAACCCAGATTGGAACCCGAGAGTTTCAAGCTTGAGAAGGATTATTTCATGTGAAATTTTATAGAAGACTTTGCTAAATTCGGTAGCAACTAATATAGGGGCTGAAAAGTCCGTTTCTAAGATAGGGCACCACTTGAATTAAGCCCATACCATTTTCAGTTAGTACCAACCTTCAAAAGATACACGTATAATTTTGACAGCTGTCGTAAGATTAGTTCTCGAGATATAGCGTTGTGAGTGACGCAGCTTTTGTTAATGTGAAAAAAAAAAATGGATTTAAAGCAATTTCGTGTGTTGATTTATCATTGCTTTTTGATGGGAAAAAATGCAGCCGATGCAAAGAAATGGCTTGATAAGTGTTACCCGAACCATTCGCAAGTGGATTGAAAAATTTAAAAGTTGTCATACAAGCACCGAAGATGATGCACGCAGTGGACGTCCAAAAGAGGATGTTTCAGATGAAAACATCAAAAAAGTCCACAAAATGATTACGAATGACCGTAAAGAGAAGTTGATCGAGATAGCTAAAGCTCTGAAGATATCAAAAGAGCGTGTTGGATATGTCATACACGAATATTTGGACATGCAAAAGCTCTGTTCAAAGTGGGTGCCGCGTTTGCTCACAGTCGACCAAAAACAACAACGTGTTGATGACTCGGCAAAAAGCCGAATTTTTGCGTCGCTATGTGATAATAGATGAAACTTGGCTCCATCACTTCACACTAGAGTCAAGTCGGCAGTCAGCTGAGTGGCGAGCAGGCAACGAACCTCGTCCAAAACGATTAAAAACTCAAAAGTCGGCTGGCAAGGTTATGGCATCCGTATTTTGGGATACATATGGAATAATTTTCATCGAGTATCTCCAAAAGGGGCAGACTATCAACAGCGCCTATTACATTGCATTGTTGGAACGTTTGAACGACGAAATCGCAGAAAAACGGCCGCATTTGAAGAAAAAGAAGGTGCTGTTTCATCAAGACAATCCACCGTGTCACAAGTCGATGAAAACGATGGCAAAATTAAATGAATTCGGCTACGAATTGCTTCCTCACCCACCGTATTCTCCAGATTTGGCCCTCAGCGACTATTTCCTGTTCACAGACCTCAAAAGAATGCTCACCGGAAAGAGATTTAAGACCGATGAAGAAGTAATCGCCGAAACAGAGGCCTATTTTAAGGCTAAACAGAGATCGTACTACAAAACTGGTACCGAAAGATTGAAAAATCGTTTCAATAAGTGTATCGCCCACGAAGGCAACTATATTGATAAATAAAGTTGAATTTTGCAAAAATTTTGTGTTTTACTATAATACGGCACTGACTTTGCAGCCCATGTGTTACATCGATTTCGTTTACGTTTTTCCAATGCACAATAGAAACTAATTCTGCTTTTATTATTATTTTTATTAATAATAATAATAATAATAACATTGTATATAAGCGCGTGCGGGCAAAGGAAATTTAGGGAGAGAGAAAACAGAGATACCGATGTAAATTGTTCTTAAATGTTTTAAGTTATAACGAGCAGGATGTAAAGAGCTCGGCAAGTCATTCCATAAGCGAGATGTACGGCTTAGGAACGAATCACGATATTTTAGATACAGTACGTCCGAAAATAGGGTTGAGGATATACTTTCGTATTCATTGAGAAACGTGTATTACGGTAGAAGGTTTGAAAGGGTGGAATGCTACTAGCGATTTCAATGGTACAAGAAACACTACATTGGTGCTCGATGACTGATATTAGTATCACTTATAATCTTTGGCGCACCTATCCTATCTAACAAGTGCACATATTTTGTATAGATAAATGCCTTATACATTGAGGCCAGAAATTGACACTGACACGCATACCGATAATGGAGAATTGTTTTTGATCTTTCTTCTAGAAATCCGTGTTGATAAGGACATGGGTATAGTATATATAGGTATTGTATATATAGGTATTGTATATATAGGTATTGTATATATATATAGGTATATAGGATATAGTTTGGATATAGGTACAAGATAGTTTAGCGATGGGATGGTAATTAGATCTCTTATAAAATGAAAGAAAAATATTTTGCGATGTAGCGAACTGAAAGAGGATAGAATAAGTTTTAGTCAAGATGTTTGCATTTTTTTTTTTCAAAACTATGACAGGTAACCCGGCCGGAGAATCATGGTCTTTGAATAGGTTTATTTTCTCCATTACATGTCCAATATGAATGTTAACTGATGTAAGTGAAGCTTGGGCACAGCTACTCATGTAAGAAAAATAGTTGATATCAGGTTCTTCAACATGCATAGCAAACGATTGGCTAAAGAATTTAGAGAATAAGTTTGAGATCTCTTCAGGGTTGTTCGAGGATTCATTTGAGAATCTCAGGGTAGTTATTAGAATTTCTTTTGGTATTTTTGAAGTTAAAAAAGCGGTTGGGATATCAGATTGCATTTGTAAGTAAATGTGATGGAGTGATTCATAGAACTGAGTAAAAAGGGTATACATTTGCTGGTAAGCGAAGAAGACAGTTAATATGTAAGCTGGGATTTGAGTTACTTCTTTTGTTATCCAGCGAGCGTAGCTTATAATGTGAGAATGTGAGAATGTAGGATCTTTTTTGGGAACGTGGGGATCGAATTTCTTAAAGAATTTGAAGATTAGGGTGTATTTAAGATGCTGTCGAAATAAGTAGTACTCAGCCCTATGAAAACTGTAATGTTGATGATGCTTCAACTGAATTAATTTATTTTATTTACTGTAAGTAAACGTTAGGGATAAAGGTGGGTGGTAGCGGTCAAATTTGTTCTTTGTACAATAATAGACAATTATTAGCATCGGACGAGAAAACAAGATCAAGTCTCCTGCCTAAATTATGAGTAATGCCACTAAGTTGAAAAAAGGTGAAATAAGATATACAATCAATAAAAAAAAGATTTCTTTATGCAAAGTGGGGTTAGTAGCAAGAAAATAAATCCCGTCATCAGACGGTACCCATTGAAGGTGAGAAAAGTTGAAATCCTCCAAAACTATTAGCATATATCCGAGGTCTACAATATCTAGTATGGAATCAATAGTTTAAATAGTCCCGAATGAAAGGTTTTTAAAGGTTTAGGGTCAAGACTAGTATGAATTGCCAACAAAATGCCCTGATTATAAAAATCATTTATGTTATCCAGACTGTCGTTATGAAGAACTTCAGAATCTGAAATGAAAATTTCATTATTTTTATTGTCCGAATGCAAATTCGTTTCAGTAAGAGCAAAGATTTCGTAGGAAAGCTTTTGTGAGTTAAGGAATATGGTAATGTTTCAATAGCGCAATCCCCTTACGTAGGTTGCTGGATTATATTGACTGCTTTGGTCCAAAGTGTTTCAGGTCTAACCCTGTAGGGGAAGCATGTTGGTTGAGGCTCAGGTTCACCTGTAATTCATTCATTGTATTCATAGACAATGGCTGGGTGCTTAAATTTCGATTTAACAACAGCAGATAGCATTGTGTTTTGAAATGGAATGGATTACATTCTACCCAATTAGTAATATTGGATATATTGATTGACTCTGGAAAAGTATATAAAAAGCAGAGAAGACCGGCATCAGCAACTTAATATACTGAATTAAAAGCGACAGACAAGAGATTATTAATGAAAATTAAAAAGACTGTCGGTGGCATAATGAAGTCTAAGGGCACACCAGCATTTATTTTGTGGTTATTAAAATTCCAAACCGTCCAAGACAACTTGAATTGAACGTTTCGAAAGGCAATTTCTAATCCATTAAAGAAGACATTCGTCGATCCCATAAACCCATATTCGACACGAGTACCTGCTGACAAGCTTGGTAAAATGTCTGTGTAATATTAAGTACATCTACAATATTTTGCTTCATCTAACGAGTGAGACCTGTTGCTACGAAAAGTGTCATGGAAAATGAGCTGATGGTGTAACAGTGTTTTCATCACGTTGTGCATGGGTCAGAGCGGAGGTATAGCATCTGGACCAACGAATTTCTGCGAAGAACATTTGTCAGTCTTGCAACTATGACTATATGACTTATGGGATTGTTTCCCATTATATACAGAGTCTATAAGTTCAATTCGTGCGGTTTGCTAAGATATGGCGTAATTTGCATTATTCCATTGGAACATGCGTTGGAAAGCTACTGTCATTGTACGTCATTTCCGTATATGTCACTCATTTGAAGCGTAAACAACAATAATTTTTTTTCACTCAAATAGGTCGAACTTTGTGCCTGAAAAAGTGTTTTTGCAGGGAGTTCTTCTTCATTCCTTTAATATGAAGAAAACTGCTGCTAAAAGTCCTTGTATTTTGGTGGAAGTTTATGGTGAATATACGCTAGCTGAGAGAACGTGCCAAAAGTGGTTTGCACGATTTAAAAGTGGTGATTTTGGCTTGGAAGACGATGAACGTCCTGTTTGAACATGAAGAAGTGGAAGCATTACTCTATGAAGATTGTTGCCAAACACAAGAAAAGCTCGCAGAATCTTTGGATGTCACTCAAGCAGCTATTTCAAAACGTTTAAAAGGACTTGGATATATTCAAAAGCAAGGAAATTGGGTTTCACATGAACTCAAGCTGAGAGACGTCGAAAGGCGGTTTTGCATGTCGGAAATGCTGCTGGAACGCCACAAAAGGAAGTCATTTTTGCATCGGATTGTTACTGGTGATGAAAAATGGATCCATTACGACAACCCCAAGCGCAAAAAATCATATGTGAAACCCGGCCAACCAGCCAAATCAACGGCAATGCCGAATATCCATGGCGCGAAGGTAATGCTCTGTATTTGGTGGGATCAGATGGGTTTGCTGTATTATGAGCTGCTAAAACCGGGTGAAACCATCAATGGACAACTCTACCGAACACAATTAATCCGTTTGAAGAGAGAAGTAGCCGAAAAACGCCCGGAATATGCGACCAGACACGAGGTAATAATTTTCCATCATCACAACGCCACGTTGCTATTCCGGTTAAGAACTATTTGGAAAACAGTGGATAGGAATTCTTATCCCACCCGCCTTATAGCCCAGACCTTGCCCCTTCTGACTTCTATTTGTTCCGGTCGATGCAGAACGCCCTCACTGAAATACGGTTCACATCAGAGCAGAATATTAAAAATTGGCTTGATTTATTCTTGGCTGCCAAGCTGGCGCAGTTCTTTTTGGATGGGATCCACAAATTGCCAGAAAGATGGGAAAAAGTCATAGCTTCAGAAGAGCAATACTTTGAATAATACATGTTTTTTTAAATAAACGTTCAAATTTTAAAAAAAAAAACCGCACGAATTAAAATATATACCCAATACATACATAAATGCTGCAAGATATGGAATAAATATAAAGTTTAATGCAAACAACTTAAGTTCTATTCATTCAGACGACTTTTCTACAAATTTTTCTCAAAATATTACCTTTTCAGTTAATAACTTTGCCTCATTTATTAATGAAACAAAAACCAATATTTGTTATTAAGAGAAGTGATTCATTATAAAATACCAAAAGTTTGTTCTGCACTTAGCGACTTATCTCCGAGTAGGTGTTACATTTGTGGTGCAACACCAAAAGACATGAACGATCTAAATATATGCTTAAAAGAGGTCCCTGATACTAGTAAATTTCAGTTTGGCTTATCTCCTCTGCATTCGAGTATCTCATTCACGTTTCTTATCGAATTAATATTAAAAAGTGGCAAGCGCGTTCTGCAGGAGATAAAGATGGTCTTGCTCAGAGAAAAGAGCTAGTTCAACGGCAGTTTAAGGAAAAATTAGGTTTAATTGTAGACAAACCTCGAAGTGGAGGAAGTGGCACATCCAATGATGGAAACACAGCACGTACATTTTTCCATAACTCTGATATTTTATCTGTCAAAGAAAGGATCTTTTTGACAGATGTATTAAATTTAGATTTTGGTGGGGGCTAACGTCCCCATTTATTTCGCTTAATGCAAGCTTAAGCTAACTTAAAAACTATGACTAACTTAAAGGTTAGGAGTAAGGGAGTGGTGGAGGAGATAAAGTTTAAGGCGAGAAGTGCTCAGGTTAAAATCAAAAAGGAGGAGGTTTGAGTTGACCTTACGGAGTATGCGGGAGATTGGTTCGTTAGAGTCATAAGAGGTGAGAAGGGTTGGGTTATAGAACAGACGAGGACAGCGTAAATTGCGAGGATTAGTTGTAAAGGAGTTGTAAATAGAGTTGTAAAGGGAAGCGCAGTCCACAAAACCGGAGAGCAGTCGATGAATGAAGCGAATGTCAGCTAAGTCTCTGCGTTTTTCGAGGATACTCAGGTTAAGAAGTTTGAGGTGGTCACGATAGGGAGGTAAGATAAATGGGTCACTCCAGGGTAGTCCACGAAGAGCAAAACGAAGAAAACGACGTTGAATGTTCTCGATTCGGGATATATGAGTTCGTTGAAAGGGGGACCACACTTGGCTGGCATTTTCAAGAATGGGGCGGACGAGCGTAGTAGACCTATCGAGGTCTTCTTGAAGGAGAATAGAGTCTTGGGGTGAAGAAATAGTTTTATTGTCATCGGCGTTAATCGATACGGAGCAGTGTTTGATAATCCTCTAAAGATCGCTTATAGTTAGAATGAAAAGGAGGGGACCAAGATGGCTGCCTTGTGGGATACCAGAAGTGGCTTAAAACGGGGTTGAGAATGCTGACCTAAAGCGAATGCTATAGTAATGGTTCTCCGGATAAGAAAATATCCATTTTAACAAAATGGGGTCAAAACCGAGGGAAGACAGTTTGAAAAGGATCAGTTGATGTGATATTTTATCGAAGTCCTTAGCGAAATCTGTAGCAATAACATCAATTTCGTTGTCATTTTCTAAAGCTGAAAGCGCAAAGGACACGAATTCAACTAAGTTTGTAGTAGTTGATCTACCTCTTAGAAATCCGTACTGACTGGGTGAAATAAGTGACTTGCACTGAAAGCTTAGAACATCATATAAAAAACTTTCGAACATTTTAGGTATGTGAGAAAGCTTAGTAACGGTAGTTGGTTACTTCATTCTTTGATCCCTTTTTGTGAACTGGGGTTATGAAAGAGGTCTTCCAAACTTGGGGGAATTCCCCTTGTGTGAGGGACAGATGAAATAGGGAGGAAAGTGAGTGCGAAAGATTGGAGGCACACTTTTTGAGAAATATTTCTGGGAGCCCATCTGGACCGGATAAAAATTCATCATTGAGATTTCATAACTTTTCTTCGATAATGGTGGGATCAAAAGGTTGAGAGAGAGAGGGGCCAATGGAGAAATTGGGAAGGTACTTGAAATACATGGGGTCAGGTACGAAGGGGTTGTCTGCAAATGACTGCTTAAAAAAGTTTGCAAAATAGTTGGCAATATGTGGGTCGGTCGATGATATGTTATCGAACGAGAGAGAGCGGGGATATCCGTCTGATTTTCTTTTGTAGTTGACGAATTGATAAAATGTCTTAGGATCATTGATAAGGTTGGTCTGTGCTGAGTCGAGAAAGCGCTGATAGAGGCAGTTATAGAGCTGGGTGAATTGCAGGTAAGTTCCAAAGTAGTTAGAGTAGTCGTAATAAGAATTGGTGCGAAGAAAAGCTGCCTATAATTTATTTCTTTTATTACGTAAAGAGCGAAGTCTTCTGTTGTACAATGAAGGGGAAATAGATGATGTTTTATGCCGTGAAAAGAGGATGTAGAGAGAAATAGAATTAAATATTTCGCTGTAGAAAATGGAGACAGTATCAGATAAGAATAGATTAGTAAAATCAAAAGAAACTTTTGCTTAGATAGGTATTGATTTTTGGAAAATTAGCTTTGTAAGAAGAGATGGTAGTTGAAGAAGTGGGCTGGGATGGAGAGTTATGGAAAACTGAGAGAAGAAGAGGGGGATGAAAGTGGTCGACAGTTGATATATTGTAATAAAGAGAAAAAACCTTACTGTGGAGTTTATAGGATCACTAGTGAAATTAAGGTCTAGTTGCCTACCGATAGAGTTAGGAATGCCACTTACGTGGCAGAGGCTTGAATCGGTTGTGCTATCAATGAAAAGACATTCCTTAGATGAACTGGCATTTGACGCGGTAAAAAATAAGTGATCATCTGATGGAATCCAGGATATCGTCGATGGAATCACTTAGGTCAATTTGTTGGTCAATTGCTTTAATAGCAAGGATGTAAGATTCGATAGGTTGAGCTGGGAAAATGTAGCAGTACATAACGTACAGGGACCTATTGGGTCCGTTATTTTAATTGAGACAAAGTCAATTTTAGCAGAAGAAGAGATAGCGATGAGAGAAGAGTTGAGGTTATTGTGAATAGCAGGTAGGACACCTCTACATGGAGAATCAACTTTAGGAATGTCAGGATCATTAACCATAGTGAGAGAGTGATCGTCATCTCGGAAGACATTAAACGAAGATGGGAATAGTTCCTGGCTCTTTATGTCGGGGATCAGATTGGTTTCTGTAAGAGCATAGACGTCGAAAGAGAGACTGTGTGATTTAGACAATACAGCCTTAGTTTTAGAGCGCAAGCCTCTTACGTTTTGGTAGTAAAATGTAAGAGGTAGTTTGTTGCGTGGAGGAGTAGGGGAGTCTAGATGAGATGCAGGCAAAGAAGGAAAATTTAAAGCCGGGGTACTATGCCCATGTGGCGCGTTTTGTCAACAGCACGCGGAGTACTGACCGTGCTTACCTACGTACTTACTTACTTGATTTTGGTGATCAGAAGGCAAATTAGGAACAAAAAAATTTATCATGGTCAGCTCGGCTGCGCTGAAGGTGAGAAACTCTTTTAAAGTGAACATAGCTGCGGAAAGCAGCGAGGTCATCCGCAACCTTTTGAGGAGGTGTGTTGAAGATTTCGTTTTACCTGTTGTAAAGCTTTCTGAGACACGTAATATCCGTAGGAAGGCCTTTCTGTTGGATGGAGATCATGTCACTTATTTTTGTTTTTCCCTCAAAGCAAACAGAGGGATATGTCTTAAAAATATGCGAGAAAGAGACGTATATTTTCGTATATCTTTTTATCCCTTAGCCTAGAGATTGCGTAACGGCATTCCCTGATGTCAATTTAATGTTAGGCAGTGAAAGGGGATCAAAAATAGGAACTGGTGCCCGTGAAACCGAGGGAGAAGGCGAGCTAGTACCGGGATTTAAGATATGCGAGCTGATAAAGTTAGGGTATTTGACTCCTGTTGTAAGGTCAAAATTGGGAAAGCAGTTGTTAGTATTCATATGTGGGGGTATGGGTGGTTGAGCAGTGACAGTATCAGGGGAGGGGTTAAATTAAATGAGACGCGTTGGGGCTTGGATGAAATAGAGACACTTGGTGCTTTTGAGGAGATACTTGAAGGGGGTTGCTTAGGTATATTAACGGGAGGGGAAAAATTGGGAAATGCTTTGGTTTTAAGGCTCCAGTTGGGGTCGGGTTTAGGATTTGGATGGGGAATGGATCTGGGCGGTTTATAATTATCCTTTCATGAGACGATGCTTCGTTTTTTTTTCTGTATTTTGTTGATTTGTTGATCCCTCCATTTGGAGACCCGCATCTTTCCTAGATTGAGGTTGATGTTGGAAGAGTTAACAAATTCCCATTCGTATTTAGACGGTAAATTAGTTTTGAAATTCCGTTTGTTTTTGTGGTGGGATGTAGGGAGTACATTGGCTGATGGTGATGTCATACCTCTTTTTGAAAAATTCGAAAATTCAAGCAACATCTGCATAATTTGGGGCATTTTTGTTGAGTAGGGTGGTGAACATCTGATTCGTTGTGCTGAGTCGGTCTAGCCTGCCTTGCTAATCTGAGGGTGTCCACGTCGTGTTAAATTGTATAACAGGTTTCCGTGGGGCGGCGACAGGAGGGGTTGGCGTTGGAGCAGTTATTTCACCATACGATTTTTGGATCGATGGGCCGGTGTGAGGGTTTGGAGGTTGCGTTGTCGGCACTGGGTGTGGCAATGATTCGGCTTCGGTTTGTAACAATTCTGCCAAAATTGAAGTATTGTAACTATTGTGCGGTGGGGGATGGTTTGGAAGACAATCTGGCATATTGTTCCAATGAGATTTTCTAAATCATTCAACACTGTTCTATTCGTGGTGAGTTCATTATTAAGCTCACTGGTTTTATCAAATATGATATCAAGTATCGACCCGTAATGATTTGAGAGTTGGTGATTGTTTGTTGTAGGCTCGAGATGGAGATTGGATGTGGATGATTGGAGATGGATATCGATATCTTCCCGGAGAGAGTTGATGGAATTACATGTTTTTTTGTTGGAATCCATCATTGCGGAACCGATTGAAATAAATTCACTTAATTCTGTATCAAAGTGGCGTTTGTATGTTTATTCACTTCTGGATCTGACGCGCAATTTGTTTTTCAATGCAATGATGACTTTTTGCCGCAGATCCCCTTACAGGCAACAAAGTCAGCATTATTGTCGTTAATGGAGCAGTTGGTTAATCCACAAGAAGACATGACGAAGATCAGGAAAACAAAAAGCAAATTGGGAAAAAAAATAATAAATGCACTAAGCGCACTGTCGCGAAATGAACAGACTAGTAGGTCAACAATAAAAAAAAAAGGCGTGTCAGCGATAACAATTGTTGGGTAAGAAATTAGGTTATTCGATTCATTTAACTGGAACAAGTGAAAATGGGAAATTCACAAAATTATGGAGTAAAGTAAGAGGGCGACTAAATACAGTGGCGGTTTGAACTGAACTGTAGTCACCTTCTTCTGGTTATAAAATAAATTCAGAAAAAATAAAGAATTATGCTTTTGATACTGCCAAGATGCTTGTGGAGGAATACCCTTGGTATAACTTACCTTCATCACTAACATAAAGTATTGATTCACGGAGCAGAAGTGATGGATTATTTATTGGTGAATTATCTGAGGAGGCCGCTGAGTCTTATAAATTAGTCAAACAATTCAGACGCGTTAATATATACTAGGAAACATTCCCGAGATGTTGCTAACATGAATCTCTTCCACAGGCTTGTTCTTAATTCAAATTCACTTATTTCTACTTTAAGAAAGTTGCAGTATAAAAAGAAGTCTGCATTAGTAAAAGAAGTATTGGATTTATTAAGTTTTTAAGCTTAATATTATATTATATGGGGTTTTCCAATAGGGACTTGACAACTTTGAATTTAATTTGTGAACGCACTCTTTCACTAATCATCAAACTGTCACTGTCAATTTATTCAGTAAACTCAATCATGCAAAGTACACTAACGAGCAACGTCTGCAAATTATAAAAATTTTCTACAGATATTCGTAGTCGGTGACTGCAACTTTAAGAGTGGTAACTCCAATTTTCGGTCGTAATTCTCGCCCTAGTAGACAGGCAATAACAAGTTTAGTGGAAAAATTTGAGTCTACATATTCGTTGGGTGATGTTGCCGTTTCAGTGAGACAACGGGTTAGTCGAAGTGTCGAAAATATCGCTGCCGTTCAGACGTCCGTAGCAAAGCATCCAAAACAGTCAATTCCACGGCGTTCTCAAGAATTGGTCATCGGTCAGACCACATTATGGCGTATTTGCGTATTCTCCGATTGGGTTCTGGAGAAGATGCGCCAAGATGATAAATTTCATCGCAAAATCATCTTCAGTGACGAAGCTCATTTTTAGCTCATTGGGTTCGTCAATAAGCAAAATATGCGTTATTGGTCGGGTGAAAACCCACATGTGCTTCATGAATCACTACTTTATCCACAAAAAATAATTGTTTGGTGCGGTTTGCATACCGGCGGCGTTATTGGGCCATATTTTTTCGTCGACGATAACGATCGTCACGTTACTGTGAATGGTCAGCGTTATCGCGCCATGATCACCGATTATTTTTGGCCCGAATTGGAAGATATGGACTTGGACTACATGTGGTTTCAACAGGATGATGCCACAAGCCACACAGCACACGCTACAATCGATTTATTGAAGAGTAAGTATGGTGAGCGTTTTATCTCAACATATGGGTCAGTCGATTGGCCGCCTCGTTCGTGCGACTTAACGCCGCTTGACTATTTTCTGTGGGGCTACGTTAAGTCATTGGTTTATGCCAATACGCCGACGACGTTGGAAGAGTTTAGAACCAACATTAAACGCGAAATAGCGGCCGTTTCGGCCGAAATGTGTGGCCGAGTCGTTGAAAATTGGGTCCAATGAATCGACCGATGCAAACGTGCCCGCGGTGGCCATATAAACTAAGTCGAGTTCCATTCATGAATGTTTTGATTGTACTTCAAGCCAATAATAAAGTTTTTAAAATATCTCAAATGGTTTGCGTTTTATTTAAAAACAAAGTTATTAGAAAACCCTATATTACCTTCTTGAATCGCTTCTACCCGGAGTATGTGAGTTCTGTAGTAGGGTGACTTGGCTTGCATATTTAATGTAACATAAGGATTAGAAAACTCCTTAGGCTAGCGCTTAATGAAGCCAAGTTCAGAGTTGCCTTTTTTTCTTATGTTATCAATGTAAGACCGGAAATTGAGTTCCTTATCACATATAACACCTAAATCAAGCAACTTATTCACTAAGGGAACAGGCAGATTAAAAATAAGAAAGCAGTGAGGTGAAGTAGGAGTGCGCTTCCGGGTATAAGTTATAGCCTGACACTTATTGACGTTAAGTTCAAGAAAATTCTTCTAACACCAAGTAAAAGAACTGTCTAAATTTTCCTGCAATCGTAGGCTGTCCGAAATCTGAAGATTTTCATTTCATCTGCGTTAACAGATACGTATGAACTTTTAATAATGCAATCAACATCATTAATGGCCAGAATAAATAATAAGGGACCAAGGTGCCTTCCTTGAGATATACCAGAAGAGGATTTAATTGAGTCAAAAACCATATACCTAAATAGAAAATAATAATGTAGTTCATTTAAATAGGATTCAACTCATTTAATAAAGCTTATTTGGAAACCAAGAGCCTTTAATTTTAGAAGGATTATATCATGAGAAATTCTGTCAAAGGCTTTGCTGAAATTTGTGGCAATCACGTCAACTTCATTTCTCCAGATTCTAGTGTACATAAAGTATTTGATACGAGTTCCGTTAAGTTGGGGGTTGTAGATCTACCATTGAAACAATTAATTTAGAACGGAAAAGCATTATGTCATAAATATTGCTCTTAAAAAGCTTAGGTAGCTAAGCTTAGCAATTGTTCGATAGTTGGAAATATCGCCATTTTCACCTTTTTATGTAGGCTGTCGTGTCCTGGTAAAAATTATTTTTGGGTCAATTTCTGAAGCGTAGTTCAAAGAACTGAAAAGCTGAAAAGCAGTATGGCAGGATCGAAGGGCTGAGCTGTACATGAAAGCCTCCTAAGTAAGTTAATATGTGATAGTCTCTATCTAAAGGAAATTCTCCATATCATAAGAAAAGGAATGCGAAGTTTCTACATACAAGGAGGTAACAAAAGGTACCGTGTTATGGTTCCTTAGTCAGTAAGACAAAGAAATTCATCATCATGGTCGTCATTTTTGAAATAGCTTATTCTCGTGAACAGCCTGCAGCTTAATTTTTAAAACATTAAAAATGGGCTACAGGGATTATGCTATTGAGAATACTCAATAGCAATTAAAATGTTGAACAAACGTGCGAAAACGTCGTGGAAGATCGACGACGGACTATTGAAGAAGTTCTGTAGCTCTATGGATTGACTTCGAGAGACGAATTTTAACGGGAAGTTTATGGACAAAAGGGGGACTGTTTTTCCTCGAGTCTCGACCGCTAATTGTGGAAGAAAATGATAGAATTACCATCTGAAGGAATGGTACGAACTTCTTTTCCAAGGAAACGTATCCAGTCAGTGAAAAACGTAAAGTTCGCTTCGCCCCAGAGAAGTTCGTTCTGACTTGTTCATTCACAGTTCGTTCTAAAAGTTCATCAGCTATCAAAGCACATTGAAATATGCACTGTTTGTTGCTCTTTATGTGTGAGCATGGTCTGCAGGATAATTGGTTTCAACATGACTAATTACTAATGACAATGAATACCGCACACAGGTTAGTTGTTGCAATGGATTTAAAGTGGGTGCCCGAATTATTGAACGGCGTTGAAAATTTCACTACAAAAATTCAAACATTTCCTCTAAAAAATTGAATAAATAGACATCATCATGTTTCCCTATAAAAATTGTCTCAAATCATTCTGCAAAGAGTCTCATCAGACAACTGAAACACTTCAAACATTTTCAAATGGTGAATATTCGTCGATAACTTTTTAAAAATCCAACTTTAAAACTTTTTGCCTCATTTCTGAGTATTCCATAATTTTCTTTCCATCAAAAATAATTCTATTTTTAACTTTGATGTGTTGTTCTGTTTTCATCACTTCCTTGTTTATATTCCAGGAACTTGAAAAGTTAAAATTTTCTAAAAAAAAGTTTGCTTAATGAAGTACCAATCGATACAAAATATCATAAATTATCAAAATATCGATTCTTTGTGCACTTTTGGTTGAAAACGTTATTCAATTTTCGAATTGCTTTTGAAAAGTTGTTAAGAAGTTGAAAACAGGATAATAACTTTGGAAGAGGTCAGTTGCAGGAAGTTTGAAAATATAACGATCTTATACGATGGGTATCTAATGTTTTTTTTAAATAAATTTCGTTTCATGGGTAATACCATACTTTGATGATAAATTTTCAAAATCTCCTGATCAGTGAAATACAATTACAACTTTTTATTCATGTTTTAAGTAAAATGTTGTTGATGTTTAAGATACCCTGTCATGTCAGATTGACATTATTTAAGCAAGGTTTTATACAATTCACAGACGAGCAAAACCTTTTTTATCCCTTGACTTCAAACACAATCAAAATCCCTATGCAAACACTTGAATAAGGATTTAATTTTCATTTACTGGGTCTTTTTCCAATTATTCGTATGCATGTAGATACATACGAGTATACGTACAGACGTAACATATCTGCTTTAAGCATTTACGAAATAAATACGAAAAAGAAATTGTTTACTTTGCCTAACCGTAAAATCTACACAGCACACCTGTACAAGAGTAAAACACTTGTTACAATAGCAGAATAAACTTTTGTATGTATGAGTATGTACACATTAAGAGGAAGCGAAGGACGAATATATCCCTTAATCCCGTTCGTCATTGCAGCCATTAATCATTTGTTGTTGGCAAGGTTTTGTTCCAGAATCAGGTAGTATTTGCGATTTCAAACGAAAAAAGATACTTTGTCTGAGTACTCACTCATTGTTGGTTGGTTATTAGCTTAATTAAATAAATTAGATTCTCATCACTTCAAAGTACAATTTGCATATCTATCATATTTTGGTGCAGATATCTTTTCGGAAATAAAATTTTAATTGTATATCCCATACGAGTAGAAGTATAACCAGTATAGTGTAGAGTTTACCTGTCTAACTGATCCGTTATATTTCTTGTAATCGTAGTAAGATAAGTAAATGCTTCAGTGGTAAAGTGCCTTTACTATCACCATTCAGCCGTTATAAGCCGAATACGAGGGCTGATGGGTTTAAGTGCTACAGTTGCAAGTAACACTTCCACAAATAAATCAAATCCGAGAACATAATTTAATTTAAACTCAAAATCAAATCGTAATGAAAGGGCGACCGTCCATGTTCCAACCAAAACGAGCGACACACGATCATTGAATCATGTCAAAAATGATGAAAAAATGTCTACAAGGTATCCGTTCGTGCAAGTTTCCAAGAACTACCGGACGATCACCTATGGAACCACTGCAACTTACGTTGCACTACATACCATAGACTACATAAAGGTAAGCATGCAAAAACCAAATTAGTCTTAAGATAGATTCAAACAAATAAAAATAAAAAGGGAGAGTTTTTTATTTTCTTTTTAACAAATACTTGAACTAAAACTGTTGAGTTAAGGTTAAGGCTTCTAGTGAACGACATGCAGTAATGGAGGCTCTAGCATAAAATCTATTTAGGACTTATGTCAACCTTCGCATGACCTCACTGCAAAGATAACCATGGGGTCCTTAAGTAACTGGACATCAGAATATTGATAGCGGCTTTAAAGGGACACCAAATAGAAATGAACACAACAAAAATAAACAAAAACAACGACTAATAGAGGAGAACATTTAAAAATCCCTTTCATGCAGAATCGAGAATATTGAGGTTACCAGTTGGCCAAATAATGGTATCACAAAGAAGCACAGAACGACGAGAGTTTCCTGAAATACGAATATTGGCGGTAGAATCAACCTTGCAGGAACCTGACTTCCAAAACCTAGGTGAGAAAATAAGAGGGGAAAATAACCGTCAATATGCTCGACCTGGCTAGATGTCCAACGAATACCAAGAAATGCTGAACAAGTGCCTTAGGTGGGCAGTGGACTCATTAATACCAGAGGACAGACCCTACCGTATTGGAAATGAAAGTAAAGAAACCTGTCGTGTACGGGTTCAAAATTAAACGAAAGATTGTTTGATTGTTGAGCAATGATCTTTCCCTAAGTGAAGCAGCGGAGACCCTCATGCATCGCCTCACAAATACTATCACCACTGCGTACTATGCATCCATTCCTAGAAGAACGAATAGCACTGTTACTATTACCGTTGCTGGCTTAACGAGGAAATAAAGACGCAAGGTACAGCGTTCAAAAAGTAGACCAGATTTCTAACAATGCTTGGAAACTTTTAAACTGGCATCAAGGAAGGTAAACTGCGTGCCTTACACGCCTCTGCGAGGAGGCCGACATTAATCCATGGTGTGCGGCGTACAGATTACTACTGACCAAACTAAAGAGCTACATAATCCCTCCAATAACATGTCCAAAAATGCTGAAATCTGTAGTAGAGCATCTTTTCCCTCAAATACCAGCTAGTATTTGCAATATCGTATGAGAAGTCAGTCAGTCAATCAGGACCTGACGGCATCCCGAATAAGGCCATAAAATCGGCTATAAAAAAGGGACCAGACCTGTTTATGACGACGATGCAGAAGTGCCTCGAAGAAGAAACGTTTCCCGAAAAGCGAAAAATGCAACATTTGCTCCTGCTACCAAAAGGAAAGCAGCCTCCAGGAGAATCACAGTTCTATTACCCATGAAAAGTCTACAAAAATATAGATTACTCGTAGAGGTAGATGAAAACGTATCCCTCTCAGATTTAGCTTTAGACAAATTCGATCAACTTTTGATGCTATAAAAGTAGTAGTTGATACGCAAAAGGAGCCATCGAAGGGGAAAGATGGCTCTACAGCACAAATTTGTACTGTGCAGTAGAAACGTTGTACGTTTGAAAATGATTTTAACTCGGCGAACTGCTCGTTCATTAGAAGATCATTCGCCAGGATGTATACACCATATTACTTTTGCGTATACTGACGACTTATTTAAACAACAGGAAGTCAAAATATAAAACAGTCGAAAGTGAAAAATACTGCAAAGTTACTGCAGAAGCTCCACATGGAGCGGTTTCATCCCTTGGGGAGTTGCCAGTAATTGGATTCGCCAATAGAGTAGGTAAACAGATTCGAACAGTTGAATCCGCTATAAACGAAGAAATTGTCTGGATAAAAGATTGACTAGCAGTCGGCAGCCTAGAACTATCTAACGATAGCACAAAAGCTGTCCTCATAACCAGTCGAAAAACTGTAGAGGTCGCCAAATTCCAGGTTGGTAATCAATCAATCAGGTCCAAAGAAGCGGTTAAATATCTTGGAGTGATACTGGACAACAAATTACGATTCACAACACATGTGGACTATTTAATCAAAAAAGCATCGCAAATGCGGAGAGATCTCTCGCGCATACTGCCTAACACTGGTGGACCTTGATACGTAGAAAGGATCTCACTCTCCAAAGTTGTCACATCAGTTCTGTTATATGTTATGCCGGCCCAGTCTAGGCGCAGACAGTGAGGACTACGGAGACCAAAAGGTGACTATCGTCAACATACACAATCTGCGCGCTACAGACAATCAGCCGCTTTCGAATCATTTCAGACGAGGGCATCTTTGTTATAGCTGGAATGGTTAACGTCGGCATTCTTGCAGATGAAATGTCGAGAATTTATAGTAGAAGAGCTTTAAGCCAATTGAAGAAAAGACAGCGTCAATAGCGTGGCAAGTTCGCTGGGATAATACAACGGAAGGCAGATGGACCTACAAACTTATGGTATATCGACAATTGATGATTTGGAATACCGTGAACATGGAGACTGCAACTACAACCTTGCGCAGTTTCTCTCTATTGTGGTTATCGCAAGTATTCGGGCTCACCATCTTGTTCCGAATGCCCAAATGAAGATGAAGATACGGGACACGCAGCAGATATGGGACCCACCCACGGTCGCTAATCCTCGATCACATGTTGCAGTCAGTGGATAATAAGGCGGATATATGTATTTTTGTAATAACTCTACAAAATGAGATACGGACAATAGAAAGAAGAAGAAAAGAAAAGCCTGCAGAAGCCTCAAAAGCAGGTAAAACAATAAGGATAGCTTGTTTTGCTTACCAACGCGAAGTAATACCAAAATGCAGTCCATGGGGAGAGTGTCGAAGTGTGTTGGGTGTAATCGTAGTTTAGTAATGTAGACGTGTTACTTGAATGGAACAATCAATCTAGCGAATCGTGCATTATGCTAGGCCCGGCTACTGGTATAAATGAAGATTACATATTCTTTGGCACAATATGAGTGGATTCTAACAAAAATAATGTTTCACGATGTAATCATCATTCTCACAGCAATCTAATCTCCTCTCTCCTGAGAGACAGCAGAAATGCCGATGACCTCTTAGAATATTCGAGAAGAATTCGCTCGGCCTGTCGGCGTTCTGGAGGGTCATGTTTTGCTAATAAGAAATGCAATTGTCTAAAAAGCCAAAAACGAGGTAACAGGCACTCGTAACGCAGGTTCGGGTTCTGAAAAAGCTGTTCTTGATCGTTGCCTTGCAAATTTATCGGTATTTCATTTACCGTAGGATGGGACTCACTCACCGAATTCAGTTTTTTGACAGGGTTCAGAGAAGCTTTACATTATTAAACTACAATAGCTTGGAGGCCATAAAATGGTTCATTAAGGATTTAGAGGCGAGGTCTCTACAAACGTAAATACTTCACCTTTCTTCGTATATCTCTAATTGGAAGACAAATGCAATGGCATCTTCGATCGGTTTGGAGCCCATCCCGATGGCATTTGTTTCCTGGCTTGGATTCTGGTCAAAACTTGGGCTCAGGAAAAGTATATTTTGTTCTTTTGCAGTAACAAGAGTTCTGATGTTATTGCCTCATACGGCATGTCAAGAAGATTGTCGGTTCGTAAGTCAATCAAAGCTGCAGTGCATGTTATAACAAATCTCACTCCTTTTTGAATAGAAGATAGCTTTGAGAGCCGAGCTCATGGCATAAATATCAGGGTAGGGAGATTCATCAGCGCGTCTAAAATAGAGCAAGACACGCTTGGCCCATGCAGCCAAAACAGACCTTTCTTTGGAGTCTTGTTAAAGTAGCAGTTATGTGTTTTTGTGTAGGTGTTTCACCAATGCATAGGATGTAATTGGCTTAATAGTAGTCGTGTAGTTGCAGTGGACTTTCCTCGATAAAAATTCCATATATAACCAAAAACTTCTTAACTTTGCTAGAAAACCAGCGTTTTGGAGGTTTTCGACGTGATAAGTTTAGTCTAAAGAAGTTTTTTTATCCAATATGACTTTTTCTCATAAAGGAAACAACCTCAGTTTTGAGAGGACTCACTTTTAGTGATTTTAGTCTAGTTGTCTAGTGCTAGCTTCAATAACTGTATTTGTTTGAGCGTGGGCTCAAAGCTTAGCTTAAGGGCGTTGAGCAGTGAGTCGATCAAAATACATCACAGCAATCGAGACGAGAAGTCGCCTTGCGGGTAAACCCTGTATATCTTTTCCATCACATATTTGCCGAAGTTAGCGCTTACAATCTGTGTCCTATTCAATTTTTTGAATTGAATTTTTTTTATGTTTGAACAACACACTCCGCATAAGGGTCTTGTTTCCTAATAAGTTTTTATGTCGTTTGATATTTTTTAATTTTTTTTTTTTTCTTTTAATGAAATTGCGAATTAGCACGTTAGGATCCTATAACGTATAAGGATTTCATTTTGAATATTCCTCTATTTTACCACCTTCAAAGAAATAAGCTGTCGTTTTTTTACCAATGACAAGTAAAAACTCACCACGAAAATGGAACTGTTAAAATTCGCTTCAAAAATGATGAAAATTTTCCCTGAAACAGTTCCAAGAAGTTTGAGCTATTCAGACAAGTTGACAAGTTAGTGATATGAAGAACTCCTTATGCCCAGGACTCGCTTCGGCCAGAATCTGAACCAGGAAAGGAATGCAGTCGGGTCCTAACAGACGGCTCCAAAACCAATATAGGATGTGGCGCTAGTGTCTTTCTGGAGGACTACAACGTTAGATTTCACTTCACGTTAGGAAAGCTTGCATCTGTCTTCCAAGTAGAAATTTACGCAATCTTAATGAGCAAACTACAAAATATTGCGAAGAACCGGTGGACGGCGCTTAAAGCCTTGCTGAACCCTTTACCACTTCCAAGCTAGGCTAAATTTAGTGACCATTGTCTGGGTCCCAGGTCACAAAGGGATCACGGGAATTGAAATCGCCGTTGAACTTGTTAGGCATGATTCAGAGGAGAGTTTTTCAAGACCCGAACATACGTTGAGTCTGCCTGCATCCTTGGTTAAGACTTCCATTGACAGTTGGGTCTGATATGAGCACAACTGCAGATGGCACAACTCCCCGGGAAACAAATGAATGCTTTCCAACGTCTCTATGAGGTCAGCGGCATTTCTGCAGTCTTTCCTGCTGGGGAGTTGTTTACTGACGTCGTGACAGGGTATTACATTTTTACAAAGCACTTAAATGTTCTGGACATAAGTGACATAATATTCTGAGAGTGATGACGACACCTCGAAGCACGTTAGTCTACAGAAACTCGGCGCTGATATGGTAGGTGCTGGTACTGTAGATACCTTATCACTGAAGCGCTTACTCATCTTTCTTCGTTAGACTAAAAGATTTCATTACAAATGGACTAGTTCTTTGTTAAACAAAAAAAAATATATATATATATGAAGAACCGAATTCGAAGAAGCATCCGGAAGCCCTTATCGAAATTTTGTCTTATTTCATCGAAAAGTTTAGCCTTAGCTAATATAGAGGAGCTGGGATTAGCTCGAAAACCAGACAGGAGTGGTCCGAAATCAAATAAATCGATTGAAGGGGTTAGCCTTTTAAGCAATAGTTGCAACTTTTTGCAATCCTACAAGACTGGGGAAATGTGGATGTTATGACAAGGAGAAGTTGTATTTTTCCAGAGAGTGCATGCGGAACAGATTTTTTATATCTATAAGCGAAGAAGTACTTTCGATTCTTACAATGTTCTTGTCAGTGTTATGATTTACATTTGATAGCTGTCACCCATTATTTACTTTAGAAGCATGTCGAGCTTAATTGTGTACACTTTGTACAGTAACAAATTTAACAGGGTGTGCAAAAACAAATATTTTCGACATATTTTGTTTTTTTCTTTTCCATTAAGGCAAGCTGCTGAGGTTCACAAGGAGATATGTCAGAGAATTGATTTAAGAAATTCTGTTCTGAAAAGTTTTCACTCAAACATGACCAACGTTGTGGTTCAAGTTGATGATAACCAATTTAAAGTCATAATTGAATCAGATCATTATATGGTTGTGCGAGAGATTAAAGAAAAGTTGCATCACACACAACAATTGAGGACTGCCAGGAAAAATAGAAAACAAACAAAAAAAAAAATAAATGTCATAAATTTTTGCAAGGATATATTGTTAGGAATGAGTGTGTACACTTATAAAAGGAAAAAAGGAACAAAACAATATGTGAAGCTTCTGTGTTATCAATAGATGGTTGGAAATGTATGCAATTTTCATACTTATCCTGTTTCAATTTTATTAGTTTTTCCACATCATCTGAAAAACTGTACATCGAAAATAGATCAAGACACTTTCTTTTTGAAAACCGAACCAACAAGGAGACGACAAAAATACTTCTTGCCATAACAACACTATATTATGTACGGAACAGGGTTAAGAAGCACCTTCAGGTTTGTGCCCAGCTATTTGAAAACGATACTGAAGTTTCTCAAAACATTCTGGCGCTACCAGCAATGTAAAAAAATAATTTCACACAATAAAAGTAGCTTTGTTTTAGTTTTAGTATAGTTAGACTATTTTTTTTATTTTTTTATTGAGAGAGACTAATCGCTGTACATTATATATGTTTGTGCAGTTCGTTTGATATAAATTTGAAAAATATACAATAAATTAATACAAAACTTAAACAGATAAAAATAATAAAGACAAAAAGCATATATAACAATATTATACAATATAACGAAAATTAAGGGAAAAGATAAAATTGGAGAAGTTTTCGCGACAGGCTGAGCAAAATTCTTTGATTACGATTAAAGGCTTCTCACCGTTTGACCGCATATATAAAAAGTTGTCTTCGCTATGTCAAACAGGTATGATTGAGTGACCTTGAGATGATGTACCGATTAGATGCACAGAAAGTAATTTTGTTGAACAAATAGTCAGTTTGCTTCAAATGAATAATATTAAACAGTTAAACGCAGTACAGATATTTCAAAAAATTTTCTAAGCTATACCTAGGAAGTTGACGTGTTTTCGTTGAGACATGATCGAGCCTAATGACAAACCGTGTAATCGTTCTGAAAGCAACCTTAAGATATTAAAACGAAAAAGAATCACAATCGGCGAACAACTCGCAGCCGTACGTTATTATTGGAACAATTTCAGTTTGACTTTGTGGAATAAAATCAGCAGTAGCGTTCTGCCCCTTCAAACCTCCAACCGTAACACTTATTAGTATACACTCAAGCCTCTAAAATATTGTTATTCATTCCTTAAGCGAATTATACGCTTATGGAATGCCCTGTCGAGCTCTCCATTTTCTAGTCGTTATAACTTGCAAACATTTAAGACCAATGTACATCGGTATCTCTCTTTTTTTTCTCCTTAAGTTTCCTTTGCCCACATTTTAAGGATAATTAAAACGAAAAAAAAAACTTCAACCGGGAGATATATTTTGGCGACAGACAGCCCTCGCAATAAAGATGTTCTCAGGTTCATCCAGATGTTCATCCCAGATTAATCTGTTGTTGAAAGTAATACCGAAGTTTTTTGTTTGAGAAACATATTCAACTTGAGAAGAGTTTATTTGAATTGACGGAAAATTTGTGGCGAGTGTTTGGAAATAGATATTACTTTAGTTTTAAGTGGGTTAAGTTGTAGATCGTTGCTTGATGACTAATTTATTATTGAAGATATAACTTCGTTTATTCTAGATATTGTGTCTTTGACATTGCCAATGAGAAAACTCATCCAGGTGAAAGCTGGACATCGTTTGCGTAAATATAATAACAACAATGGGATTATTCTATGGATAGGTCATTCATAAATATTAAAAGGATTAGTGGACCAAGATAAGATCCTATTAACCGAACAAACGAAGGATAATTTATTATCACCAAAAACATCAGCTTACATGTATCAGAAAAATTGAAATATGTAGTCATTTTATCACAGAGAAGGGTTAAGTTAACACAGTTTTGATCTTTAGAAAAGACGGGGTGGCCGTCTTATCCCCTTGGTGCGCGCGCGGGATTATAAAAAAAAAGGTGGTTATCAAACTGGGGACGAGCCAGTGCATCCTTAACAACAGTGGGTCTTAGTACGTGCTAGTTGTTAGTTCGTTACATTTAGCCCAGCCAGCAACCAACTCCAACATTAGTGTTATGCCTTCATGTCAGAGTTGGCGCCGAAGGTATTTTCATATGACTACATACAAATTCTATGAAAAGACTTTTTCAGAGAATTACCACGCACGGGATTCGAACCTGCGACCCTCTGCTTGAGGAGTCTATGCATATACCACTATACCACGGTCAGCTCTGGGAAAAATATCGAAACCTAATACATCTGAGTTTCAAACTACTACACCACCCGCCCGCGCACTGGAGAAAAGCCAGTAAAAGGGTATTCGTACCCCTTTGGTGCGCGCGCGGGATTATAAAAAAAAAAAGATCAATAGTCCAAGTCCGCTGGCATCATTTGCCTATCTTATGACATCAGAATCCTTTAAAAGAGCTAAGACAAATCTGACTGAAGAGCATTTTATAATTCCTCCTTTTCAATATATTCCGTAATATGGGAGCTCAGAATTGATTCAAAGGCTTTAGACAGGAAAAAAAGAACAGCAATAGGTCTCAGGTCATAATAATTACCTTTGTTTTTTTTTGCAGTTAGTAGAGTATGTTGAGGTCGTTATAATTATATTGAAGATATCTGTGATGTATGGAATTTTAAGAGGAAGCAGTGTTTTTATATTATTTCCGTCATTCTGCCTAAGGGCTTGTGACGTATAGCATGGGAACGGAGTAGTACTCGGGGCTGTAAATCTACGGTTTAGTTCGTCAACGTCAAAACTTTCGTCAAATGTGAGTGGAGTCTTATTGGTAAAGCCAATAGTACGAAAATGACTCCAGAGCAACTTCGAGGATCGATGGGCGTTAAATTTACTGGTGTAGAAGCCCACCGAATCAACCTTTTTACAAGATTTAGAAATATTTTGAAGTCTCTATGCATGTCTACGTATCCACATCGCTTTTATCTTCGTTATAAAGTGATCCGCTTTCTGACCGCACTTAGTATCTCAGATAAGATTCAACGGAAATAATCAGGCTTGCTGATATCAGTCTTAAAGGAACATGTTTATCAAAAACTTCACCAAGTTTGGTGTAAAAAAATCTACTTGTCTGTTGACATACAATATGTGCTGTGATGCCTGAGCTTCACTTACGAACCCATTATATAATCTTTGACTGGTTTTCTCCGGAAGAGTGTTAAACTTTTTGTTTTAACCGATACCTTCTGCACATTGGTCTTAACCGACAGAATAAATTCACAATCAGATGATAGCCTTCTACACTTTCGTACGCGAACTTCTCTGATCTGATAGTCTGTTTTCGTTCGTGGATATGACTCAGTGAAGCTTGTGGATGTCCAAAAACAGGGAAGCTATACCATGCATCTAAGTATATAATGTTTCTCCATGTTAATGTTTGAAGCAATCGAAACTCCTACTTATTTATTTCCCCGCATCACTTCAATTTGCTTACCCTGATACATCTACTTTTCTCTTCGGCTGTATCTACACCCGCCGTCCTTAAAAATCATTATCTTCCACTTTCCTAGGCTAAGATACAGATTCCAAGTTTTCGAATCATCTGAAAACTTTCTACAGTATCCGTGAGGAGAGCCATTTCACCTTCAAATAACAGTGCTAGGATTCTTGTTTTGCCTATCCCTACTCCTTCCTTAATAGCATCTGTAAGTAATATGCTTAGGATGCATGCCTGTTGTATACCCATTGTCGTTTAGAACTCCTCAAGTAAGTGGATCCCATCCCAAATGAACGCCATAATATTTTTTTTCGTATATAAAAATTTTGATGACTTTTGTTGAGAGCCCAATTTGGCAGAGTCAATAGAAAAGTGCTTAGCGCGGTATTGTACCAATAGCTCCTCGAAAGTCTTCGAAAAATATTGTGCATATAGCTGCTACATTTACGAGTGAAAATATTTGGTCAATAGTTGAATACTTTCTTCTAAAACCTTTTCTTGTTTTTAAGCCATGTGGCAGGCCTGTTGAAGATTTCTGAAGTAAACAACTTTATCGACGTATTCGAGGATGATATTACCCTATAATTAGCTGGGTCCTCGTAGTCTCCGAATCTTCCGATTGAGGAGTTCACTTCAGCGATGACCACCCATCCACTTTTAATTCTAATGTGTTTAATAAGTTTATCACACTGGCGCTGCTAATGACAACAATTTAAGTATACTGGGACAATGTTGTAGATTTTGTTCTCCATTTTTAGTTCCAGAACAGTTCCAGTTCTGTTCCAACTAACAGCTTTCTTAAGACTTTTAGTGTTGTTTGTTTTTCGATGATCTGGTAGACGGGTGCTACGAGTATTTCATTAGTTATCGCATGTAAGCGTGCCCTTGGATTTAAGCCCGACTTATGTGGCAGCTTCTTTTGAAGTATGCTGACTGACAGTTCTTAATGACATTGATATATTCTTGTTGAATTTTTACATTTCTTGTAATAAAGTTCGTAATAAGCACCTTGAATCCACATCTCTCTCAATGCAACATCTCAGTACGTTGGTTAGGCCCCAGTTATGCATTGTTTCGTCCACGTAAATTTCATAGTTTTACAAAGCAATTTTTTCAGACGGTCGAAATTCGCGGAGAACTTTCATGACAGCAACCAACTTGGTCCTCCTTTGGCGTACATTATGAGGCAAATTTTTCCAGAGCTTTCTTATAACACTGTGGCGAGATTTTATTTTTTACTCGAATCGAGACTAGGAACGTCGTTCTTGTCAAACAGTCCATCGAAAACGGACTTTGCACTTTCAACCGGGTCTTTGTTGTCCTCAATTGGCAAGTGCACTACCAAGTTGGTTTCTGTGTTTTTCTGCATTAACCTGTCAATTTGAGCCTCCAGCAATCTGTTACGATTCTATAATTGGACAACTTTTTCCGAAATCTCTTCATTCTTTGCTTTTAAACTCGTCAAATTCCATTCAGAGCAACTGAAAACCTGATTTTGCGCGAGACCTTTAGCAAGATCTGCATTCTTTTCATCGAGAATTTCATTTCTCAATACTGACACCTCCATTACCAAAGAAAAGTCTCCAAAGCAGTTCGTAGACACTGAGGAAGTTATTATTCCTGACACAAAACTAAAAGGAGTTATCTTCCACCAGAGTTAAAATTAAAGGAGATATTTGAAGTGTTCTGTGAATACCAAAACTCCCAAGCCACAATGCGCGCTTTCGAAATATAAAAAAATCTTTTACTCGGAATTTAATCTTAGATTTGGAAATCCGCACACCAACACATGCTCAACTTGCAAAGTTTTCGATGTGCAACTTTCGAAATTCAGAAATAATTCAGCTCGGCAAAATAAGCTGTATATCCTCCGGTTTGAAAAATTCCATTCTATTCGATTAGGGAACAAACCAGTAGAAGGCATATCGTTTTTGACTTGCAGCAGAATCAACCGCCTCCAAGACTGTCTGTTCGCGAAAGTTTGGTTATACAATATAGGTATTGTGAACAATAAGCTGAAACAAAATAAGGAAAATGATACTTTTGTACCTGGAGATGGATCCCTAGCAATCGGTATCCGAATACGATATTACAGATATCTGTACTATCAAAACTTCGCCTTTATTCTATACAAGAATACAATGCAATGATGACTGAACTGGAGAAAAGTTCTACAAGTGGCCACGTCTACATGCCACCGACCATGTCTTTGCCAATGTTGAAAGGATCTCCCGCAGAAAGGAAAACATTATTTCACCATAGGAATATTACCAAATATCTTACGAGAATGGAAATCTTCTTCTACTTTCTTTCTGCAACTTTGACCTTTTTCCCATTTATTAACAAATGAGCAATGTCCGAAATATGACGTTAAAATCATACTAGGCGATTTTAATGCCAGGATGGGAAAGGAGGCCAGCTACATGACACCACATCTGGCAACGGACTCGAGATTATTGATTTTGCAGCGGGATAAAATATTACTGTAGCAAGCATTTTCCTCATCTCAATATATACAAGCGGATATCGCGCTGTCTCCTGATAATCAAACGCTAAACCAAATTGATCTTTTCACGATAGACTTAAGGCCCACTTCTTGCGTTTTAGCAAAAGGTAAAAAAAAATGAGTTAATGCAAGAAGACTTGTACGGCTGTAGAGATGAAGAAGGAGACCTTGTAATAGAGTGAGGGTTGGTGTTGCATAAAAGCTTTTCCTGCAGACTGTACTCGCATTACGGCGAAGAAGCGTAACATCTCGCCATCAGGCGGAATAGACCGTCCACTTAACTAAAACGAAGGATAGCAATATCGGAACTAAAATCCAATATATTAGCTAAATCTTCGGCTTACTGGCTACGATATCCAAAGCTGTTGGAAATGACTTTGAGGAGACCATGCATCAACTCATTTCTCAGATCTGGTTAGATAAGTATATGCAGTAGAACCGTTTTCCGATTAACAAACAAGAAGGCCCCTATCGACGGCGCCAACTGTAGCTGTAGAAGTCTATTCAACATTGGATACAAGGTCTTATCTGCCATATTGTGTAAACGTCTGAAAATCTTCATCAACAACCTGGATGGTTCCTATTAGTGCGGTTTCATATCCGAGAAGCCCATAATCGACTGAATTTTCACATCCCGGCAGATCTCGGAAGAAGATCTCAAGAAGTCCAAATCGATACCCACCATCTTTTTATTGATTTTAAGACCGCGCGTGACACTATTTAAAGATACAAGCTATATAGAACCATGTCTAGTTTTGGAATCTCAGCCAAACGCGTCCGTCTATAAATAATAACAATGGAGAACACTCTCTACTTTGCAAGAGTCGGTAACGAGTTAACCGAAGCTTTTGATGTCATAAAAGGTTACAGGCAAGATAACGCGCTGTCATATGACTTCTTCAACATCATACTTGAAAGAAATGTGCGGTACTCACAAGCGAACACTTTCTTTCAGAAGTGGATCTACTGGCGTACCCCGATGATATTGACATAATTAGTAGAGTTCATCGGGCTGTCATCGGTTCGTTCGCTTGTATTGAAGTGGAAGCTGCCAAAATGTGTTAGCGGTAAATGAAATCAAAACCAAGTATATGCTATGCTCTAAACAAGAAGGGACACACAACATTAAATAGAATGTCACAATCGACATTGTCGATTGTCGGACAAGGATATCCTCAATCGCTTCGAGATAAGAATATTTCGAAAAATATTCAATTTCGTTTACGTTAACGGGCTTTAGAGGAGAATATTCATAGACGTCATATGTGAACTGTACGGCGACATCGGTTTTATCAAAAAACTGCGAATTAGTTGCCATAACGATCAGTTCAAATGTCTGCTGTCCAAAACTAATGAAACTGGAGGAAGCACTCAAAGGAAAACGGACAAAAATAGCAAAAATTTAAGTAATCGTGCTCCACCATAACAATGTTAAACCACACGCATCTGTGATAACTCGTGGTTAGTTGGTTAGCTGAGAAATGATGCCGTTTTCATCACACATCCCCGACCTTGCACCATTAGATTTTCATTTGTTTCTAAGTTTGCAAATTTCTTTGGATGGAAAAAAACCATTTTATATCGTTTTATTCAACACTAAAAATCTAAACTACTTTCTTTCCAACTCAAAATTACCGCTGACATGAATTTTTTAATAATTTAGCTGATACTCCAGCATTGACCTGTTGTTGTTGTTTAACTGTTCTGGCTGTTAGCTTATTCCTCAGACTTAGTTCATCAGAAAAGAAAATAACAAAAAATGCTAAACTACATTAGCAAGGCGGCCAATTGATATGCGATAAGACGGTCACCGATCTTTTCAATAAGACGGTCAGCGATGCTTTCTAAAAATCGGCCCTGGTGCTTGCTTTGTGTCAAGTGACACTATCCTGTTGAGATGACACATCCCCTAAGCCTTCAAGTTCTAATTTTTTTCAAAAGATTGGCTAACATGGAGTAAAAGTAGTTTCCCTTGACGGTTACTAACTCGCCGTCACTACCTCGAAAGAAGTACACTCCACCAAGCAAATCTGACCAAACAGTTAATTTTTTAATATACAATAGGTGCTGTTGGATCACTTCTGGCAGTTCGTTTGACCTAATTGGGTTTCTTTTTAGCCCAATATTTCGTTTTTTTTGTGAAAATCTGAATCTTCTTCTACTTTCTATAGGGTCCAATTAGCGAAAGTTCGACGTACATGGTGGTTATTTGATTTAAGATCTTTAGTAATTACGATCTACGGACATATAGCCAAATCATTTCACAAAATACGCTCAGGGAAATGGATTGATTGTGGTCTTAACACTCTGAGTGGAGTGCACCTGCATTATTATTTTCACTTCTGATTTTCGCTGTCTCATCAGGACGCTTAAACTGCTTAATCCATGATTTAATGGTAGAAAATGTGCAATTAGAAAAACCCTGTTGTTTTTCACCTATTAAAGGTTACGTATACGCCTCAGTAAACTTCACCATATCTTCTACTTCCTACAGCGTTTTTGGTCATTTCTATCAAAAAGGTATTTATTTATTGATAGTCTCTGGTTAGCGAGATAATCGATGTACTATAAAATGTTCAATCCCTACAGCAGTGTCAAAGGGGACGGAGAGCGAGCGTGTGTTCGTTTATTCGAAAACCTAGCAACAATCACACGTTTGGTATGTTTCGCCTTGAGTGTGACAGAAAAGTTAAACGTTTCTTCCCATAAAATGGACCAGCCAATTAGTGTGTGGATAGCGTGAAATACTGTAAATCGAATCTGATATCCATACAAGAACCAGAAGCAAGCTTTCGTTTATGCAAAACTCGTGTACTATCTGACCAAACTCTGGCCATTGTTTCCTTGTTTCCCATACAAGGACATGTGTGTATGCATACGACTATATGGTACGAATATAAATATAAAGGTTTAACGGTAACACAGGTTTGAGATTGTTAAATTTTTTAACACCAACGACTTTATCGGTTGGGCTGAGTAAAACAGAAATTGATTAAATTTATTATGTTGTTTTCTTGCCATCCTGAAAGTGCCAACTCTGCAACCCTTGGTTAAAATTTAGTTCCTTATACGTCTGTATCAATTTAATTAGAAGCATAAATTAATCGTCCTTGAGAGAGAGAGAGAAAAAGGATGGGCAATGTGGAAAGTGCAAAAAAAAAAAAGCATTAACAAAAAGATGGATAAAAATGGAGCACCAAAACGTACTTAGTCTCTTTATCTTCACTCATATTTACACGTGTTTTATAGGTAAAAGGTATGGAAGGACGAAGATACGTAAATGTGACTATATATGCTACATATGTGTAACAACTGGAAGCATTTAGGGCTATAAACGTAGCAAACTCTCCCTACTGCCCTTAGTACGCCCTTGTGATCTATGTTTAAGTATAATGATTACCATGGAACTGATGCTTATGGATTGAGAATAAAATTCCGAGCCAGATAAATATATGCATGGTTATGATGATGATGTATTTAGGTACATATCTATCGGCATAAATAGGTGTATGAAGGCTTTTACACAAAGTAGTCCTTACGCGCAGTTTTACCTAACCTACGTACGAGTATGGGTATGTAAATGTGTGTGCTCAGCTGTTGCCCATACCTCATTGCAGGGACTCATCCATTTTTATCCTTAGTAAGGGCACATAAAAAATATTCCACCTTCCTTGATGCTGCCGTGATGATGTAAGGTGTACCGGTCCAGGATACAGAATAAAGGGTACATTGAAAGTTTCACAAGGTTACTCGTACACGCCTAAAACAATTACAGGTGTGATGAAGGGTTGAATGCGTATTTTTTCCGAGTTTTGCTCCTGTACTCCTTTTGGATAGGCTGGGCTGAGGAAAATATTAAATTTTCACTGACTGGCTACGGTACGTAATGTGTGGCATGAAAGGGGTGTTTGTTTACTGAATGCGCGCGATTAGATTAACTGAGGAATTTTTTAAGGGGCCCTCGAGTAGTCTCAATTCCACCTGTGCCACTCAGTATGATACGACTGAATTGGATTTTTTTTTATTTTTTGGCGGTTATTTGTTTTCACTCGCATGAGAAGGGATTTTTTAATGTTTTTGGGCGTAGATATGAAGATGTTGCCTTTATAGAGAAGGTAACATGAATGTCATATTTGGACGGTCAAAGGATTAACGAGCTAAATTGCAGTTGATTATGTTTACATTTTCACTGCCAGTGATATTATCGGCAGTACAAGGAGTGCTGACTTTAATTTTTGTGTTAACTTTTGATTTTTTGTCAATTTACTTAATACAGTGTCTGAGCTTTACAATAAGAGTTGGCAATTCTGCTCTTATTCATTATTTTATATTGGTTCCAACCGAATCCATTCAAATATTATGAAAATTTCCCTATCTACTCCAAGTCTTAAGAAATCTTTAATATTACTCGTATGTATGCAAGTGTTGGTCAATCTTTCAACCTAGTTTTGTCCTGTTTCCTAGCTATTACCACACCTTGTTTTTATTTTTAATTGTTAAGGCTCAATCTTTGGGTTGGTTTTTTACTTAGTGAACACCGAAGCTTTGTCAGTTGAAAGATCAAAAGTAAGTGTTTGTTAAATTATTGAGTGCAAAAAGTATATGAGATGTAGTCTAGAGTACATAAACCAAAACTGCATAAGTATATTAGTATCTGCTGATACATTTTGCATTCATTAAATAATTAAACAAACTTCAATAAATTTTTATTAATTTTGGCAGCGAAACTGTATCATTAAGTAACGGATTCCACTCGAATTCTCTATCACCTAATATATAGTATACCATTCAGACCATCCCTACTTTGAGTAATATGGTAGCGTTGCTCCCAGTAATAAAGGAAAACTTTCACTCGCACCTTTCAAGGAGGTTTTCTGCTGACCTTGTTATCCTTTGTTCGCCTATGCTTAAGCAATCCTGTCAGAAATGTTCATAAAGTACATTCCCGATTAACGAAAACAAATAGTTACCCGTGGGGGTTTTAAATTTCCATCATCCTCTTCGACCTCGACGTTTTAAGGTTAGGATATTGGGTTTCTTTACATTACATTGCCACCGTCATGACTTGTATTCGTTCTGTCAAAGTGCAGAATAATGTTAATGGTTTTCATTATGATTATGACGGGGGTAATCCTTTAAGGCATAGCAGTTGGTTGCTATAGACGCTACCATCCTCGGCGTCGCCGTCGTCATTTCTATTGACATCACCGTCATCGTCGCCATCAGTACAATTACAATACAGGCAGCCTTATAAAATTAAATAGGTTTTTTACTTAGAAGGACTCCTGGGTGCACGCACTTTAACAGTAAGACACGTCTGGGCTGGGGGGTCGAATGACTGAAAAAGGAAACACATTCCAGTTAGTGAGGATACGAATGAGTGCATGGCCTCAACGGCAGTGATGATGGTTGCTACGAGGAATGTAAAGAGCAAAATGTGATTTAGCTCTAATTCTATGACTCGAGATTAAGTTTTTTTTTTCATCCCTTCAAATTGAAACGAATGGCAACTAGTCAACTGACTAAATTAAGAACAAGATTGAGTCCCTACGCCGCCATTTCCATAATCATATTCACAAATATAGGCATCCTCTAATTAAATTTGAGCAGTTAAATAGAAAAAAAAAAATGTTGCAGTTGGTGGAGGTTTGGAAAAAAATCCTGGTTAAAACACACTCAGACATAGGCCTACCCAGCGAAAAGAAATTTGTGACCAAAGTAAATTGCTCTAGGAATGCGATATATTAAAAATAAATCCTTCTGCTCCTAATGAAGATTTTAATTTTTTTTCTGACAAGCATACGAGAAAAGGAGTACATTTAATCACTTCCAGTTGCACTCTTTAAAAAATTATTTTTTTCCATCTCTTTATCCGAGTTTTCATCCAATTTCACAGATTTTTTTTCACAAAAAAAAAAAAATCATTTACACGTAAGAAACATTTATTTAATTTTATATCCATTACGCGACCACTTTCAATTAAACTTTACAGTGAGAGAATTGTAGTGATCCCATATTACGATGCACGTATAAAGCAAGTACTCCCCGAATGAGATTTTTTTTTGTAGACAGGAAAGTGACATAAAACTCACGTTGCACTTTGCACACTTGAGAACTCTACTACTACACACTCCAAACAACAAGAAAACAACAAAAATGAAAAAGAAAAAAATAAATAAATTAATCTTATTGCATTTACTTGGACACTTTTCCACTTATCAAACAATTCGTCGAGCAACAGAAGGATACACAATTTCTTTGAGCAGGATGTACGAGTATTTTTGATGTTTATTTTACTGCTTATAAACAACAAAATTGATGATATCGGTAAGGGGAAACAAAAAAAAGTAGTTAACTATCCGTATTTTGTGGATTTTCAACAGGAGCACCGCTTAAACTGGAATACTAGAAGCCAAAGGAGCTTTTTACTATCTGAATCGTGTAGAATTTCGTTGGTCTTTTAATACGAAAAGAATGGTTACAGTGATTTGAAAGGATGCTGAATAGACTTCTCTCATAGAAAAGCTTTCTTTCTCATTGATGTTAAGCATCCTTAATTGAAGCATGCGCATCAAATGTTGTATACTAAGTACACTTAGAAAAAATACCGGTACAAATCGTTGAATAATATTAACATCAAACCAAGAGACTTTTTTTACCACAGTTCACGGTTCACATCTAAACTTATCTTATTCAGACACTTTAAGCCAAAATATGAACTTGAGACGTACTTTATCTTATAAGACTATCCAATTTCATATGTACATTTGGAGGCTATTACTGAATCAAGAGAAGAACCGGATGTAAATGGACATATCTTATGTCAAATACGCTTCACGATGCATCTAGTCCAGGGTATCAATAATGGTCAACAATTTTACGAAGACACAATTGTTAACATCTACATCTCTGCGTATCAACTTCTACTGTCACTTCCATGTGGTGGAGTCCAAGTTCTATTAGTATGCACGATTCGCCAACCTAAGTTATCGAAGTCTATATGCTTCAAATCACTCTCCCTGCGGGACTGCCGTTAGTTATTACTTTACAGAGCTGGTTAGCATTTTATGCTCTATTTTCTCTTTTTGCCTCCTCGGCTCTTCCTAATGCTTCCAATCTAGGCTGTGCAATCTGCACGGACGTTATGATAGAATCTCCAAGCATTCGTCCCCTAACCTCGTCATGAGGTCTATTAGGAGTTCCGAGCTTTGTAGATTTGCTATCCCACTTGTATCTGCATTGGAACATAACGTGCTCCGCGTCTTCCTCCTCTTCTGGACATTCTGGTCAAAAGGGCCAGCTGTCGTACCCATATCTGTGGAGGTATTTTCGTTAGCCACCATGCCCAGGCAGGAACTGCATTCTTTTTGTCCAATGTTGGGAACCAGCTTGTGTGTCCGTCTACCTTTGGTGGTGTTGTCCCACCCAACTTGACAGAGTTCTGCAGATGTTGCCCTTTCTTCCTCCCAAGAGGGTAAGTGTGGTATCTTGTCTTTATGTAAGCCCTTTGCATTTAATTGGCGAGAATTTCTATCTGGACCAACCGAGCTATAACACAGCCTGCTTCATCCGAAATTCTTCGAAAACAGCAAATTGTTCTGACGAGAGTCTCCTCCTTATTTCGTTTTTTGAGGGTGCAGGGGCCCAAACTGTGGCACCATACAAAAGGAAGAATCCTACCACTCCTTGAGTGTCCAGGCCCGCCGATGTTTGGCAGCATCCGAGAAAGCACTGCCTGCATCTGTGACGGCTTTTTACTAGAATACTCGACATGTACTTTAAATTTCAGCCTGTTATCGAGCATGACTCCCAAGTATCTTAATACATCTTTAGACCGGATTCTATAGTTCCCAATTCGAAAACGTAAACATTCCGCAGTCTTTTCGCTGGTTACTAGGACAGCCTCAGTTTTATGGTCAGCTAGTTCAAGGCCGGCCGAGTCAAGCTAATATTTGATCCTGGCAGCTGCTTTACCCGTGGCGGACTCGGTCAGCGAAACCGATCACCTAAACTCCTTGCAAAAACGTAAATCGCAAAACACAGGACACAGAAGTGGTCCTAGGACTGACACCTGCAGAACTCCCGCAGCGATATTGTAGTACTTAACGCCTTTAATAGATACTCTTACGTATTCATTCTCGCCAAAGATCTGCCAATGCATGTCCAGTTTTCAGAGTTAAAGCCGTTTTTAACGTCTAGCCTTAGTACTGCGCAGTGTTTCTCTTTCTCCCTTGTATTGCTTCGGCTGCTGTATCTACTACGTCTTTATGGCATCAATGGTAGAACGCGATTTTCTAAAGCTATACTGGGCGTCCGGCAAAGCTCCTCTATTCTCTGCTGCTGCTATCAGTCTGCTATATATGTTGTGTTCTAGGATTTTTCCCAGTGTATATACCAAGTATATTGGTCGATGCCTGGCTTCTTGTTGTCAACGTTGAATATTATAGCCTGGTGGTCGCTGTGCGTACATTCTTCGCTTACCCGCCATTTTGTTTTACGCAGAACTGAGTTTCTCATGAAGGTGATATCTATGATGGACCCCTTGCTTGCTTTATGAAACGTGTTTTTTGCGCCGTTGTTCGCTAGACGTTGAGTGATGCGAATGCTTCGGTAAAGGCTCTGCCTCTTTTGTCCGTTGTCCTGCTGCACCCTCCTATAGTCCATGCGTGGAAGTCACCGTTAATAACCATTGAATTTTTTCCTCGCGCAACAGTTACAATTTCGTCAAACAGCTTCAGTTAGTCACTGTGTGTATGACTAGGGGGTGCGTAGTGGCTGTAGAAGTGGATTCCGTTTACTCTAGCTGTTACGAAGTAATTCGCCAAACCCTCGATTTTTTGCAGAGCGTGGTGTTCAGAGTTCCATATCGCTGCTTTTTTAGAGTTGTCATTTAGCCAGCTACAATCATCCAAGGATTTGTATGGTTCGCTGATAAGGGCAATATTTTTTTATCTCCAGATTTGGGCCAGCAGATACTGTGCGGCTATATACCCTTCATCACTATTTGCTACTTAGGATTTTTCGAATCGTACATCTGTTATTACCGGCTACGTGCCCGGCGATCTTCGGGTCGGTCGTTTTGCACCAAATGTGCACATATGTGCACTGCACCTTTGTACAGTTCTTGGCTATGTGACCTTCTTCTCCACATCTTCTACACTGTTTTAAGCGGTCTTTCTTGTTTTTGTACTGACGCGCCATGTGGCCAAATTCTAGGCACCTAAAGCATTTTGTAAGTCCTGTGCTCTCTGTGCGATAATTCGCCCATCCAATTTTGATGCCAGTTGTCTTCAGCGTAACGTTTGTGCTTTCTGCAGGTAAGCTTATCGTCGCTATTTGCGTGCCGCTTCGCATACCTCGTTCAGCTTGAACTTTCATCTAATCACTTCGCAGATATCTTTCTTTGCCGTAACCTCGTCGATATCCTTGACTTCCACGGTGGTTCGGTGTGTTAACGTAAGGACCTCCGCATCCGCGCACCAGGTCTTGTTTTTTCTTGATGCGCAGTTTTGCCTTTTATGGTCTTTTTTTTGGGACGTTTGACCTGGCTTTGTTGACATCAATTTACATCTGGTCGCTTGTGGTCTGTTAAACTTCGAGCTGGAGTTGGAGAGTAGGGACACCCACATTGTGTGATATTTTTTATTTTTATTTTTTCTCCACAGCACTGAACATTTTTTTCACGGTACTGTTTTATTTATTTATTTATTTTTTTTGTTTTGTTTTGTACGCTTCGTGATTTTTACAACACGCGAGAGTTTACGAGTGCACTGAGTGATATTTGTATGACATATTACTTCTTTAAATGTGCTCATACCAGATCATGCGATTACTACAGTCAGACCAACCTAGAAGCAGAATCAATCTTCAAAACCTAAATAAAATTATGCAGGAAAGCCGGATAGATATCTACGCTGAAAGAAATACTTCCACAGCTTTTGATTTATTTCTCTTTGTTTTGAATTGCCATATTGAATACACGCTACTTGTTACAAAAATTTAGAACTAAACATAAACTCCGTTTAAAATGTAAGAAGTGTTTTAACGACGTACACGTTAGAAAAGCATATGCAAAGATCTGATGGAAAGTGAAAATTGAAACTGCGGCATGCAAACAGAATTTCTATTTCAATAAGTTTCATAGGTCTAATAGGAACCTAAAAAAAAAAAGGGCTTTAATAAATGAGCTCTTTAATAAAAGTGTATCCACAGGTGTATGAAGTTAAATGAGAAAATTATCAAAAACTGTGTAGAAAAGGCAAACGCTTTTAATAAATTTGTTACCAGTGTCGTCAGTAAGACTTTAGCAGAAGCCGAAATGGTTGACTCTCCCAACTCTTGTGCGCATAGATGTTCTGATATGGAAAGAATCCTATACTTTGTCTTACGAAGTATACAAAACCACAATGTTGCTGAATAAATCCAATTCATACCATATACCCATAAAAGTTATCCAAATGATGTTATTAAGAATATTGCCTTTGATATTGTTGATGCCTTAGTACACGTCTATAACAAAAGTATTTAAAATGAAATCTTTCCCGATAACCTTAAGGCTGAGGTTATTCCAATTTTTAAAAAAGGAAATATATTAAACATCACAAACTACCGGCCAATCTCTCTTTTCTCTGTATTATCCAAGATCCAAAAAGAGTTATTGTCTTCTTGGAGAAAACTTTATATCTAAGTATTCATCAGTATGGCTTATAGAGCTGGTAAATCGACGGAGCACGCGCTTTTAAGCTTCTGTACCATCTCTATGATAGCTTCGACAGGAAGATATTACTAAAGCTTTTGATAGAGTGGAGTCCCTGAATTGCTATATGGAAGACATAACCGCCATACAAGAAGAAGAAGATTAAAAAATTGCGATAATTATTATGGCGACTGCTATTGGCAATAAAAACAGCTCTTTTGGTAAGAAGTCTTAAGTTTCAATTATGTGAACGAGCGCATCACGACAATCCGCATCAAGACTAAATTCGCCAACATTAGCATAATATGAGCAGATGCCCCCACGGAGAAGAAAGACGACGACACCAAAGAGAAATTCTACGAGCTCTTAGACGAGACATACGAGCAGTGCCCCAACTATGACATTGAAATTGTCTTAGGTGATTTTAAGATATTAAGCGAGGGCAACTTTGGTAGTACTGTCGGAAAGTACAGCCTACACGACACCCCCTCCGATAGCGGATTTAGGCTAATCGGCTCAGCGGCGGGGCGAAATAGTGTCATAGTTAGTACGCAGTTCCCGCATCTCAATATTTATAAAAGGACATGGATATCACCCGATCAATAAACCGTAAACCAGACTAACTGCATTGCGATCAACGCAAGGCACTCCTCCAGTATTATGGATGTCCGAACGTTTCGAGGACTACCTTGTTGTAGCCACGTATGGCTTTCGATATCCGAACACCGCCAATAAGTTTAACGTCGGACGGCTAAAATCGCAAGAGACCCTTCTCCGATCGAGTCTCTCTCAATCTTTCAAAAGGTTCTATGCAGCCAGAATCAAGCATTGAAGAGTAGAGGAAATAGCGAAATGTTACAGAAGGAATAAAGTTCTGAAGTTTTATAAAAAGGTAAAATGAATCTGTCAAGCCTACAGAGCCTGAACCGAAGCCTGCATGCTGAGGATATGGGAGAACTACTTCTGCAGACTGTTTAACGGCGATGACGAATTAAATCCCGGTGTCATCCCACCATTTAACCTGGACGATGAAGGCGAACAATTCCATTTATCTGACCTGGACGAAGTGAAGATAGCTATATCTAAGCTTAAGTCCAAAAAAGCCGCTGGAGCAGATGGTCTTAACCGATGTGCAGGATGACAATGGAGAATGTACTCTGCTCCATCAAGATCGGTAAAAAAAACTCACCGAGACCTTCGATGTCAAAAAAGGATTTAGACAAGGCAATGCGCTGTCATGTAACTTCTTCAACATCGATCTTTAAAGAATCGTGCTAAGCTCAAACGCTAAAACAAGCACTATCTTTCATAAGTCCCTCCATCTACTCGCCTACACCGACGACATCACTGAGATAAAACCAAGAATAACTCTTGTCAATCGCTGTTTTTTGGGCTAAAAAAGCAACTGAGTAGCAAAAACCTCTTTCAAACAACTAAAGTGACCCTTTATAAGGCTCTTATCATCCCAGTCTTTCTCTATGATGCAAAGGCATGGACTCTATCAAAAGCGGATGAGGTTACTCTTAGTTGTTTTGAGAGAAAAATCCTTCAAATAATTTTCGGATCCGTCTGCATAGAAAGTGAATAGAGGAGGAGACACAACGACGAAGTGTACGGGCTGTACTGCGACATCGATCTAGTCAGAATAGTGGAGGTCCAACGACTGAGGTGGCTGGGTCATGTAGAGGGTATGGAACTGAATGCTCCGGACCGAAAGATCTTCGAACCTAGTCCCGAAGGACGGCGCATTAGAGAAAGACCGCAACTCAGGTGGCGAACGCAAGTGGGAGGGGGCCTTAACCAACTTAGCGTGCGAAACTGGAGACAGCTGGCCAAAAAACGTGCTGGCTGGAGACGCTTGTTGGTTGAGGCCCAGGTCCACCTTAAGTAAGTAAGTAAGTAAGCAAGTAAGTAAGTTATCTGGGTGTACCACAAGGATCTGTTTTAGATCCAATTCTATTTTTAGTCTACATCAATTCACTGTTCGCTCTTATTTTCAAATGATCACCTACTGCGTTTGCGGATGATATAGGTTTCTTTATGGATCGAACAATCCTTTAGATATTATATCTGATATAATTTGGGATCTGAATCTATGCAGACACTGGTTTTCTGAACACAACCTAGTTATAAGCTTCAAAACCAAAATAATGTTCTTCCATTTATCTACAATACATCGCACAAATTTGAAGCGAACGTGTACTTCCACGCACCTGAGTGTCAAAGATACAAATTGTTTTATTGCAATTGTAAGTCTAGTCCTCCCTATCCCACTTTTTGTAATAATCTAAACTGCAGTGATAAACGTTTTTTAATAGAAACAGTACACGATTTCAAGTATTTGGGTCTAACTCTTGGTTTTCGATGCACACTTAGACATTTTTATTGCTTCCGTAATAAGCTTTTAAAGATGATATATAACGGTATTTTCCATTCTAAGCTACAATATGTAATTGCTTGTTGGGGATGTTTGTACCAAAATAAGATACATCCGCTTCTGATTTTCCAAAAACATATTTAAAGAATAATTTGTCGAAAATTTCGTAGACATCCTAGATATCCTTTGTTCCGTGACTTGAAAATTCTTCCCGTTCGCCATTTGTATTGTTTTAAGGTTTTAAAAACGTTCTTCATGATGTCTGGCAATCGCAATTTCCGTTTAATTTATAATTTTAATTTACGTTTAAACTTTTCAAAGTAGTTAATATATCTGTACCCAATTTCTGTACTACTGTATGTCGTAATTTTTTTTCTGTTTGATTATTTAATAAACTCTCACAGTCCATAAGGGCAATAGCAATACCTGGAACGTTTAAAAATTGGTTCTTTTGCTTTGACTATGTTGGTATTGAATCGATTATTTCTGATATTTTGGTATAATTTTGGTTTATTTTTGATTATTTGTTTGATTTTGCTTTATCACCTTTGGTACCTTTGGTTATAATTAATATATTTTTGTTACCCTTGTTCTACTATGCAAGTGTTTCTTATAGGGTTACCCCTACAACAACTCAATTTTTATAGTTCTAACCAATTGAAGTGGCGTTCAAATATATTTTTATTACATTTGTATACCAAAATACAGAATGTCACATAATTTTCTTATATTCTTTCTAGAACTTATGACTTGTACTATATATACTATGCAAATATGAATCTCTTGTATTCTAAAATCGTAATAAATAAAATTTATCTATCTATCTATCTATCTAAGTTATTATCCCACCCTATTGGGTGGGACTGTTTAATCGTTTACCCTTAGAACTTCGAAGTATTAGGAAATCCTTCCCATTCAACAAAGGAGTTAAAGAATGGCTGTTTAATTTTGACCTTAATGAAATATTGGGTTAGAAACTAATTTATTGCCGATTTCACACACAGATCTCCTTGGGCATATTTTTTAATGGCTTCTGTCAATGACATATATTTCCTTTTGTCATTTGTTAGCTGTCAGTCTTACTTTGCTTTAGAAGTTTTACTTTGGGCGCTTTTACGCGTGTCAGTTTTAATATGGAGTGCAAAAACGAGCATTTCTGTCAAATCTTACTTTTTGATTTCCCTAAAGGAAAGAACGCAGCGCAAGCTGCTAAAAAGTTACGTGATGTGTATGGTGAAGAAGAGCCTTAAAAGAAATACAGTACCACAATTGATTTGACAAATTTCATTCCGGAGATTTTTCACTGAAAGTGAACAATGATCAGGTCCACCAGATTAGCTTAATGATGATCAAATTAAAGCCATAATCGAGTCGGAACGTCTCGCATAAAGCGATTTGAATCTTAGACCCAATGAATCCGACCCTTTTTTGAAATGAATCATCACTGGCGATGAAAAATGGATTACTTAGAATAACGTCAATCGATCGCGGTTCAGGCTGGCTCATCAAGCTCAATCGATTTTGAAAGCTGATATCCAACAGAAGAAGATTTTGCTCTCAATTTGGTGGAAATGCCAAAGTGTTGTGTATAAGTGGTGAGGTGTAGCTTCATCCAAGAATTCAAATGATCAGGTCGGATGTATACTGTCATCAACAGGACAGTTTAAATACAGCGATCAACGAAAAACGGCAAGAGTTGGCCCATCGAAAGGGTGTCATTTTTCACGAGAACAACACTAGATCACCTACATCTTTGGTAACTCACCAACAATTGTTGGAGCTTGGTTGTGAATTAATGAATCAGATTACCATTCATTTCGATCTTAGCAAAACTCTATGGATGACAAAACTTTCAATGATGATGAGAAATCGCACTTGTTTCAGTATTTTGCCGATAAAAATCAGAAGTTCTACGAACGTATAATGGCAAAGGTCATCGAACAAAGTGGAAAATATATCATTGATTAAATTTTATTCGTTATATTTAAAAAAATGTGTTTTATTTGTATGAAAAAATCGGCAATTACCTAGTTGCCAACCTGATAAATCAGATCACAAGATTAATGGATTAGATTAGATTTTCTTTTTTATGATTTATTATGACCCAACATTCGCCACTATGATTTCTAACTTAAAGAATGTTAATCATCATTATTATATATTGTATAAACTTGTGCCTTTTTAATATGAAAAACACTTTCAGTAAAATACATTTATTTTCAATAGTTATTGGGTCTATAACTATAATTAATTCGTGCGGTTTGCCTAGAGATGGCGTAACTTGTATTATTCCATTGAAACAGGTGTTGGAAAGCTACTTTCATTGTACGTCATTTCAGTAAATGTCATTCATTTGAAGCGTAAACAACAATAATTTTTTTCCACTTAAATATGTCGAACTAAGTGCCTAAAAAAGTGTTTTTGTAGGGAGTTCTTCTTCATTACTTTTATATGAAGAAAACTGCTGCCGAAAGTCATCGCATTTTGTTAAAAGCTTATGGTGAACATGCGCTAGCTGAGCGAAAGTGCCAAAAGCGGTTTGCACGATTTAAAAGTGGTGATTTTGGCTTGAAAGACGATGAACGTCCTGGGCAGTCAAAAAAGTCTGAAGATGAAGAACTGGAAGCATTACTCTATGAAGATTGTTGCCAAACACAAGAAGAGCTCGCAGAATCTTTGGGTGTGACTCAAGCAGCCATTTCAAAACGTTGGAGCTGGATATATTCAAAAGCAAAGAAATTGGGTTCCACATGAACTCAAGCCGAGAGACGTCGAAAGGCGGTTTTGCATGTCCGAAATGCTGCTGGAACGCCATAAAAGGAAGTCATTTTTGCATCGGATTGTTACTGGTGATGAAAAATGGATCTATTACGACAACCCCAAGCGCAAAAAATCATATGTGAAGCCCGGCCAACCAGCCAAATCAACGGCAAAGCCGAATATCCATGGCGCGAAGGTAATGCTCTGTATTTGGTGGGAGTTTGTCGGATGAAACCATCAAACGACAACGCTACCGAACACAATTAATCCGTTTGAAGAGAGCAGTAGGCGAAAAACGCCCGGAATATGCGACCACACACGAGGCAATAATTTTCCATCATGACAACGCTCGGCCCCACGTTGCTATTCCGGTTAAGAACTATTTGGAAAACAGTGGATGGGAAGTCTTACCCCAGCTGCGTTATAGCTAAGACCTTGCCCCTTCTGACTACCATTTGTTCCGGTCGTGAACAAAGAAGGACTGGGACGATAAAGGTCGTATAAAGAGATTTATATAGATCCTTATTACTCACTTCCCTTCTTAGCCCAAAGAAACATTGATTGGCAAGAGTGATTCTTTGTTTTATTTCTGCTGATGTTTTGTTGGCAGAATTAACGTAGAAAAAGTCCGTTATTATTACCTCAAAATTATAGCTGTCCATTGTGACGTTCTATTCAATTTTGTCTATGTTGTGTGTCCTTCTTGTTAACAACAGTTACCACTCAACTGGTAGTCCATTTCAATGATAGCAAATACATCGCTGACAGCCATCTAAGTCAATATGTCAATTATGGAAATGTCATCAGTTTACGGTAGTAGTTGCACAGAATTTTGACAGATTGTGCATCCAGTGTTCGCTGTTGAGTTTTGCACAATTTTTTCAAGTATGATGTTAAAATAGTCCCATGACAGCGTGTCACCTTGTCTAGAACCTTTTTTAACATAAGAAAAGCTGAACGCAGCGAACGTTCTCAATCTATAAATTCTGTTACATACGGCTTTAAGATCGCTGAAAAGATGGATCCATGTGAGCATCTTGAGTTTTTTTTTTTTAAGGATCTCCCAGAGTGTGATAATATGGAATAGGGACCAATCAGGTGGTTTGAGTAGGGTTTCAAACATTCAGACAATATGGCAGGTAAGATCCTGTAGGTGATTTTGAGGATACTTACGTATCCTCATTATTTGTGGATCAGGTAAACAGTGCTGAAATTCCATTCATCAGACATACACTATTCTGATCAGATCTGAGAAATGAGGTATCTTTTCCAGCAGCCTTGAATACCTTGGCTGGTAAGACGTCAGGTTCAGCTGATATATTGAATTTTAGTTTAGATATTGCTTTTCTCAATTCGTTCTGGTCAGGTGGACGGAAGTTTTGCAGAGAAGGTTTTTCTATATTCTCACCAGCGACTGTGACTCTACTTCAAGGTTTCCTTTTTCATATCTACCGACTTCTGATTTCTTACTTTGACACGTTTTTTTTTTTTCTGTTGATAAAACTTCCATATGTTATTCCTAGAGAACAACTTCTCAATATCTTTGATCGCGCGAGTTACATTTTGGTGAATCGCGCAGCATTAAAAATGAGACTGCTCGAATCTAAGGTTGAAATATAACTTTTATTTTCTCTGGGTTCTATTTTATTTCGCCTTAGGTTAAAACATGACCCAAAAATGGCGTGTCCTTCTTTAGAAGACTGTACCTATTTGTTTGAATCTGTAAATTATGTTGACGAAGTCTAGAAAAGATTTTCCTTAATGGAACTACGGGAATATGCTCTTTTAAAGATGTCGCAAAGAACAACATTTAGCATTCATTGAATAGTAGCTAAAGCATTCTTAAGCCCGAAAGGCATGCGAGTATATTCGTAAAGACTTCCAGGAGTCACGAAGGCAGTTTTCTCTATTTTTTTTTTTTTTTTTTTTTTTTTTTCATTATTTGGTGATAGCCTTTCGCCAGGTCTTTAGCGCTAAAATGCTGCGGTTTTCCTAACTTGTCCAAAATGTTATCGATATTGAGTGTCGAATACTTGCCATCAATAGTAAATTGATTTAATATTCTGATGTCCACAACAGTCCTGAACTTCCGGATTCCTACAGGTGAGCTGTATTTGCTCTTACTTTTCCCGATGATTCTCTGTCATTCCAAATCTTAAATTTGTCGTCTCACTTCAGTTCCATGGATTCTTGGAAATTGAAAAAGTCTTGAATTTATTTGCTAATCGGTTGTCGTGGGAATCTCAAGTACAACAGTATCTGTTTTAGTAAGGATATTTCCTTGCCTAAACAAAAAGTTTACTAAGTTCTTCTCCTCCTCGTCATTTAAGTGGATTATAATCATTTAAGTGGATTCACTACGTTTCCACTTTGAACTTTTTGTTTTCTAACTAAACTTTGCTCGTTTCTTCGCGAATCTCTAAATAATCTTTTGATTTGCTTCGTTTCCACTTTAGTTTTTTTTTTTTTTTTTTTTTTTTTTTTTTTTTTTTTTTTTTTTTTTTTTTTGTTACTTGTCCGTAGTTCTTTCCTTTGACTGCGCCAGTTATTCTTCAACCTTAGATTCGAATCGTTTAATTTTTAATGTTAAGCGGTTCACCAAATTATAACTTTATAACTCCCATTTTTCTTCTTCTGAAGAAGCCGACGTTCTTCGTCTTTTATGCTCGTAGACCTCACGAGCATTTCTCGTCCTTCGTTGCAGCGCCGCTTTGTAGGCTTCTTGTTTAGCTGTACGTGCTTGCCGGGGTTTTTCCTCAAAGCAGGGAGGATTTGGTGATAGTTGAATGAAACACACCACATCAGCATACGTCTCTGATGGCACGTTGGCAACGTTACTACTGGTTTTCGGTACTTGATGCTGTCGGCATAGGAGTTGTTGAAAGATTTTGGGATACGCGTAAGTCGAAAAATCTAGCGATCTCTTGTGATTACAGTTTTTCTACGCTATATCTTTTCACAGTAGTTGTTCTTTTTTATGGGAGGTACATATTCGCACATTGGACGCAACAAGGTGATGATCCGAGTTGATGTTGACTGCCCCAGAATACTGAAAGTAGGTATGTCTAACTTCTACCGTAAAATGATCAATTTGGCTTAGCGTTTTTTTTTTTTTATAATCGGCGCGCTCAAGGGGTTTTGTACCCTTAAGATGTTCGTACAAAGAAAAGACAGGTACCAATGTACATTGCTTTTAAATGTTTGCAAGTTATAACGACCAGGAAACACAGAGGTCGGCAGGGCATTCCATAAGCGAGTTGTACGGCTTAGGAAAGAATCACGATATTTCAGAGTACGTCCGAAAATTGGGCTTGAGGGTTTACTGATGAGCATTCATAGCGAGACGGGTGTTACAGTTGAAAGTTTTAATGGGCGATTTCAATGGAGCACTGGTGGTGTAATTAGCGAGGGTGTCAATTAAATGGCATTAAATTCCACTTTGTTGATAGTTCCCCAATTGGTTATGCTGTTAATATCGGAATTTAATGAGCTTAGCATACGCTGCCGTTCCCATTCTACAGCCGAAGAGCAGGGGCGTGAGTCCGGGAACGAATATGAGAAGCAGAGAGTGCTGCCATCAGCAAAGGAATAAATTGGATTAGAAGTAGCAGACAAGAGATCATTAATGAAAATTAAAAAAAGTGTCGAAGACAGAATGGAGCCCTGGGGCACACCAGCATTTATTTTGTAAATATCAGACTTGAAACCGTCCAAGACAACTTGAATTGAACGTTCCGAAAGGTAATTTCTAATCCATTGAAGAAGAAAGTCCTCGATCCCAAGAGTACGCATTTTCGACAAGAAAACCTGATGCCAAACTCTGTCAAATGCCTTAGAAATATCAAGTGCAACTATCTTGCTTTCGCCAGATTGATGTACGCTTTGGTTCCACTTTTCGGTGAGACATGCCATCAAATCACCAGTGGAATTGTTGCTACGAAAACCATATTGCAGGGCATTGAGAAGTTTTCGGGTTTCGAGATATTTCATGAGCTGACAGTTTATCAGCGTTTCCATGACCTTGGAAAGAAGGGACGTAAGTGCAATGGGTCTTGAGGATAGAGAAGAAGATTCGCCTTTTTTAGGGACAGGCTGGACAAATGCTGTTTTCCATCTGCTTACGCAGTGGTTTTGCCAGCGTGGAATAACACCTCTTCAGAAGAAGCGAAGATATACCATCTGAACCAGCGGATTTATGCATGTTGAGATCTTTAAGTACTCCTGCTACTACACGAGTGCGAAAAGGGATTCGTCCCATTGTAGATTCGACGTACTCAAGTGTAGGCGGGATAAAAGCACAATCTGGGAGTGTTGAGCTAGCCGCAAAGTGTGCAGCAAGCAGATTAGCCTTGTCCAAAGAGCTGGCAGCTAGAATGTCATTGTAAATGAGCGTTGGGATGGAGGATGAGGCAGAATTTCTAATGTTTTTGACGAATGACCAAAAATGTTTACTGCATTTGGGACATTGCAGTATTTTTTGTCTCAGGTTTTGGTCGTATTGGAATTTCACACGCTTAAGAAAGAAGTTGCAGTCATTTCTGGCTCGTTAAAACGTTTTTCGGTTTTCCTCTGTCGGGTTGGTCTTGTAGGACCGAAAAAACAATTCTCTAAACCTGACAGCCTCTTTACAGCTCGAGTCGTACCATGCCTTTTCTTTTGGTTTGATACTCTTTATCCGATGAGGGATAAAACATCTCATTCCAAAGAGAATAGTTTTTGTGATCATGTCAGCAGCGTCATCCACGTCGTTATCGAGGAAACATAACGACCAGTTAAAATTCCTAAAGAAGTTGTTAAGTCCGCTCCAATTGCTTTTCTCGTATTGCCATACGGTTCTTTTAGGAATCTTTTCTCTAACTGTGTGGTGGGTGTACGAGAATTTAGCTGATATAACACAATAGTCCGACGAGCCTAGAGGGGAGAGCATATTAACGCAGTACTTGTCAGGGTGAGAAGTTTAAAACAAATCCAAGGTGTTGGCGGTATGACTATCAACGTCTGGTATGCGTGTGGGCTCATTTACAAGCTGGGTTAAGTTAACATTTTTATTTATTTTTGTTCTAAAACGGATACATTAAACGTTCACAAACTATACATTTCCTATAACGAAGTGCATTTGTGCGGTAGTTATAAATTAAATCCCACCCTCGGACTTCATTTATAATTTGAGTTGCTTCATCTATTTCCAGGATATAAGAATTAAAGGATCTCACTCGAATTTCTTTTAAAACTGGGCATATTGCGAGGAAGTGAAATACATCTTCTCGTATCCTCATATCGAAAAGATTGCACAAGATAGGTACTTCTGGACGATGTGGAATGAAATTCAGATTCAGTAGCACTGCTCTGGTTTTAAAAATAATTTTGATCTTCTCTACTGAGTTGCAGTCTAGAAAGTAAGTTTTTTTTTTCTCTAAATGGTATTTCAGCTTATTATAATATGTCATATACTGGGAAGACTGTGCATCTGTTACAAAACGATCATATATACTTCGATCCACTTTTTCCAATAAAACGTAGAGTTGTGCTCTAAGATGTTCAAAATGTTTATCAGAGTCTGATGCAAGGCATTCCTATTCTTGAACACTCTTGACTTCAACGTTTGGCAGGCTTTCATCACTCATCTCCATAACTTTTACTACAATATATAGTCAAAATGTAGTCTCAATGTGTCCAAAAATATAGGCGGTGCACCAGTCTCTGGATGCAACATATAATTAGGAGTAGCACTTGGGAAACGGAACATTTGCTTTAAGAAACACCGAAGAAACACCTGCGCTCCATATAACAGTACGATGCTGCAATTGAGCGAAAGTATTTCTGCTTTGAGCTATGGGTTACATACTTGTCGTTGATGCAGCGACTCTACAACACCGCTTAGATTGCTTGCTTGGTTTCAGATAGTTTGGCTTCTAGAGGTTTCTTCATATTTAAGTTTAAAGACACCAAAATTTCTAGGAATTTGTATTCGCGAACAACTTTCACCGTTTCTCTTTGATACGTTCACCTTTCGCTTTGAGAATATCTGCTATCGCCGCCTCTGAACTTAGGTTCTAGTATTTACAGTAAACGGTAAGCCTATTCATTATAAGCTGCAACTCATCCACAGTGTCGGAAAGGAAAACCATGTCATCCGCATGGTTGCCAAACTCAATTCCTACGACTACGAGCTCAGACATGAATTCATATGTGCAATTTTTATTTATTAATAACTTCTTTGATTTCTTCTAATGAAAAGATGGTGTCTAGGATAATCAATGAAGCTGCATACTGGAGTGGTAGTGAAATCTGTGGAGTATTAAGCAAATTGATGAAGTAGTCCCTTAGCTGTGTTGCTGAATTCTTTTGAAGATGTGAAACTATTTATAACAGCTATACGCTGCTGTTCAAATGTTCTTTTTATAACAAATCCACTTAAAGTTCTTATTTGCATCACCAGAAAGTATTTTAAATATGCTGATACTATATTCCCTAAAAATTTTTAGTAATTTGAAAGAGTTATTTCTAGCTCTCAGACACATAATCAAACCAATTTTGTTTTTAAATGTTTTTTTTTTCTTAAAGGTAAGACTGTGCTTTTAATTATACTAGTAAGGGCATCGACATCCGGTAAAAAATCCACTTGTGTAATCGCTCAAGTTCAGATACATATTCCGCGTTCGGTCATTCCATACTAGTTTAGATAAAATTCCTAATTCGCTTGGATTCCTCTCATTCGTGAGACCAGATTGCAAACAATTGACTTCGAAAGGCATATGGCTCGAGAAAATCTCTATTCCTATCCGATAGTCAATAAGGAGGAATTTCCAATTTCCAGAGATTCAGCAGTAGTCAATTACTGAGCTTGCTTTCCACGGATAAATGTATACTCTCTGCAGTCGTTTGTATCCGCAAGATCAAGTATACTACCGGAATTCATTCAAAAAATTAAAAATATAAGTTTATTTATCTAAATCTACATATATTGTCCCCTTTAAAGTAATCCCAATCGACTGCAACACACTTATGCCAGCGCTTGATCCAATTCTCGAAACATTTTTTATATTCGGTTTTCGGTATGTCCAGCAGTGCTTCCTGCGATTTTTCCATTACCTAGTGGTTTTTTAACTCGATTGAACAGAAAGAAGTCACAGGGAGCCAAATCAGGTGAATTCGGCGGCTGTTGGATGGTATTCGTTGCATTTTTCGTCAAAAAATTACGAAAAATGATGGCACAGTGCGACGGTGCGTTATCATGATGCAAAATAGACGAGTTTTCTGCTTACGATTCTGGTATCTTTCGACGTCTCATAATGCCTGATATAGTTACTCTCCGGCCTTCTGGCAAAAATTCATGATGCACTACACCATTGTAATCCATTAAAAAACTGTGAGCATTGCCTTTTTTTTTTGACTGAAAACGACATGGTTTTTTTTTTGTCTCGGCTCATTTGGTGAACGCCATTCATTGCCTGATGATGTATGGATTGTTTGTTGTACTCATAAGCCCACGTCTCGTAATGATCCTTTTGATGAATGTGGAATCGGATTCAACCTCGTAAATCATCTCTTTTGCGACGTCAACACGGTCTCTTTTTTGCATGAAATTGAGGTTTTTTGGCACTAACTTTACTGCTACATGACAGAAACTCAAATCATTAACCAAAATGTCTTGGACGGATCCATACTCAATGTTCAAGTCCTTCGCTATCTCTATGATGGTTAATTTGCGGTTATTGACCAACATTTCTTTTACTTCATCAATGTTTTCGTTGGTTTTCGATGTCGATGGTCTGCCACTGCGTTCATCATCTTCGATTGACTCACGACCACTTTTAAACCGCTCGTGTCACTGGTAAGCGACCGTTTTCTTTAGGGAATCGTTGCCGAAACTCTTTTCCAACATTTCTAGCGTTCGCGCACCATTAAATACGCAAAATTTAACACAAGTTCGTTGTTGAAAATTAAAATCCATTTTTAAAATTGTAAAAAATTGCCAACACCCACAGGATAGATGTACTCTTAGCAACGTTACTTTTGCAAATATCAAGCTATGATGCTAAGATTTATAGGGAATGTCAATAACAGATTTACCAACTTAACAAGAAAACGGAACACAAATCACACACGGTGACGCCATCGGAAACTTTTGATCGGAAACATGATCACAAATTTCATGTTTGGCATTGCGGCTTATGCGTATTGCCGATGTTTTGTACCCATCCACAAAATTATTTTGAGAAAGTCTTAGCCGACCAATAAAGTTACCAATGTAGTAGTTCTTTGAAATTTTCATAATCGTGTTATATTTGAAGTGAAAATATAGTGAAGTCAGGAGGAAACGAAAAAATTGTTTTTCTGCGACTGCCATGTGACAAACAAGCGGTAGAACGGGCATTAAAGATGGTCATTAAGGCATCCTGATAGCTTTGTGGTTTTGATTAAAAACAAAATTCATTCTCGAAAACTAATGGCGAAGTTGTAAAGCAAGAAAGATTTTAAGGATATTTGATTTTTTTTTTTTTGCTTTTAACATATATGTAAGTTGAAACACCTGTTTAAAATGAAAACATGAAGATAATATAGATTAACTTATATCATTGTAGAATCGCACAGGATATCCTGACACAAACGGCTAGAGAAGAAAAAGTGGGCGTTATTTTGATAAGTGAACCGAATAAAACTCTGGACAGCAATATATGGATCTGCGATAGGGGAAAGCATGCTGCTATATGGATATATGTAAGGCATGCCTTTCAAGAAACTAACGGACTTACGGAGGGCTTTGCCAAAATGGCATGTATTTTTACAGCTGCTATGCACGTCCAAGTTGGACCATTAACGAGTATCAGACAATGCTAGTGGGGTGGAAGACTTACAAACGCCAGAGGCCGTAGTCTGCTAGAAAGTTTTGCAAATCTTAACATAGGCATTGCAAACCAAGGACGTACAAACACATATCGTAAGGCAGGAACGGGCTCGATTATTGACATTACGTTCGTTAGCAACTACCTCTACCAAGCAATAATTTTTGAGACAAAGGAGAAGAGTACCGTGCAAAGCTCTAAACGAACGGGCCTAAGATGGAAGGACACACTCTTCTACCTGGACGCGTTCGAAGAAATGATAAATACCGGAAACGTAATTCAAAGCGGAACAGCTGAAGCCTGTATACAACAACTCGTCCACATTCTCACTACTGCGTGCGATGCATCAATGCCCAGGAGAACAGGTACAAGAGGAGGAACACCATGCTACTGGTGGAATGAATAAATAAAAAAGCTTAGAGCAAAGTGCTTAAAAGCCCGACGCAAAGTCTAAAGATCTAGGGGAAGAGATCGCTTTCAAGAACACCTTATTGGTTTTAAAATAGCAAAACGCGACTTAAAAACGGCAATCAAGGAAAGCAAGACAAGATGTTTTAAAAAACTTTGTGAAAAAGCCGACATAAACCTTTGGGGTACAGAATACAGGATCGTCATGACTAAGATAAAGGGCAGCAGGTCGCCGCAAATAACATGTCCAGCAATCCTAAGCTCCATAGTAGAACACCTTTTCCCCAAGAACTACATCAACTATGTACCATATCATTAGGGAGACTAACACGGAGGACATCCCAATAGTCACAGCGGATGAACTCATAAACGCATGCAGGAAGATAGGCGACAGTAAAGTGCCTGGACCTGATGGCATACCAAATAAGGCACTAAAATCAGCTATTCATAAGCGGCCAGACATGTTTATGGAAACAATTCAAAAATGTCTTGAAGAAGGATTTTTCCCGGATGCTTGGAAACTACAACACCTAGTCCTGCTTCCAAAGAGAAACAAGCCACCTGGGGAACCATCCTCGTATCGTCTAATATGCCTTCTAGACACAATGGGAAAGATACTGGAACGGATAATATTTGCTAGACTGCTCGCGGTAGCAGAAGAAAGAGGAGCACTATCAGACTTTCAGTTTGGGTTCGGAAGATCGCGGTCTACTGTTCAAGCCGTAAAAACTGTGGTCGACATTGCGGCCGAAGCGATACGAGAAGAAAAATGGCGGTATGGTGCAAAAAAATACTGTGTAGTGGTGACTTTGGACATCAAAAATACCTTTAACTCGGCAAACTGGGCGTTCATCAGAAAATCACTAGCAAGTATGAATACGCCATATTACTTGCTGAGGATAGTAGAAAACTACTTTACCAACAGAGAACTAAGGTATGAAACTGATGAAGGGTTAAAATACTACAGCGTTTCAGCTGGGGTTCCACAAGGATCAGTACTCGGTCCACTCCTGTGGAACATTATGTATGACGGAGTGCTAAGGCTTATGTTGCGAGAGGAGTTCAAGTAATCAGATTTTCAGACGACATTACCGTCGTTACGGTGGCAAAAGAAATAGCTATTATTCGCATTAAAGACTGGCTAGTATCCGCCGGTCTAGAATAGGCGGACCATAAAACGGAAGCCATCTTAATTACCGGTAGAAGAATTGTGGAATACGGGTGATACGGGTGGAACATCAAATAATCCGATCGAAAGAATCAATCAAATACCTGGGAGTAATACTTGATAACAGATTACAGTTCAAAGCACATATAAAGTACTCCAGTAACAAGGCTTTACTGCTGCAAGTAGCACTTTCAAGAATACTACCAAACATTGGTGGAGCTGGATATGCTAGGAGGATTCTCCTATCTAGAGTAGTCAGCTCAGTCCTCTTATACGCTGCTCTGGTCTGGACGGGGGCACTCGCCATAAAAGCAAACAAGAGGAAACTGTTGTCCGCATACAAGCTCAGTGCATTCAGAGCGATCTGTGGATTTTGAACAATCTCGGATGAAGCAGCCTTCGTGATAGCAGGAATGGTTCCGATCGACATTCTCGCGGACGAGATGTTGAGAATTTATAATAGAAGAACCCCAGGGCGACAAGATGCAGGTGAAATTGCTAGAATAAAAGGAGAAGATCGAGCGACTTCAGCAGCCCTCTGGCAAACCAGGTGGGATAATAGTACAAAAGGCAGATGGACCTACAAGTTGATCCCGAACATCGAGACCTACGCAGTTCCTATCTGGTCACGGCGGCTATCGCAAATACTTGCACCGATTCGGACACGATAGCTCCCCTTTGTGCCCAGATTGCTCAAACAAGGAGAAAGATACGGAGCACGCCATATTTCATTGCCGGCGTTTTTCGCAGTGGAGAATTAATCTGCCCAGTCCAATACTACTCATAGACCAAATGTTGCAGTCGGAGGAAAATTGGATGGAAATCGGCACATTTGTGATAATTGTGCAAAACGAGCTAAGAAGAATAGAAAAAATTAGAAGAGCTGAAGAAGCAAATAAAAGAAGACTAGCATGATCTGCTAACCAGCCCCGCGAAGTAATACCTAACGGCAGTCCCGCGGGGAGAGTGGTTGAAGGACGTAGTGGTGTGGATTAGTACGTAGACGCACACCTGGCATCGAATATTCGGGTGTTGCGAATCGTGCATGTTGGTGGCACGGGCTACCGCATCTTTAGAAGATTACCATAAGTTTGGCCAAAATCTTCTTGAGTCCTTATGATATTCAAGATATTTTTAAAAACTTTAACTCAAAAAATTTTGAATTTGAAATTTGATCCATAGTATCACCGCCATCTTTGGCACAAGACTCTCTGCCAACTGTAAGGTCGTGAAAAGCTGTCTATATTTATGTTCTGGACAGATCCTTTGTAAGCGGCGACCAGTTCTTTCACAACTCATTCTCCTTATTATTACCTTTTTGACATTTATAGAAAATCTCTTTGAGTGGATAAACATTACTTGCGTCGCACAACCAAAATACTTTAAGACCGTATTTAGCAGGCTATAATGGCATGTACTGGGTAAACTACCTTCCTTCCTTTGAAAATAAAACTGCTATTCGTCTATAGTCAAGTACTCCCTTGGTCTATACACCGCTGCTAGGTTTGTATTCAGCATGTTCCAAATATTAGAAATAGGTGCAGCTTTATCATTGGCTTCTCGTTGCTGGCGTATAGTGTTATTGTCAAATCGTATAAAACATAAAAGCAACTGAAATTGCCTTCGTTCCATCGTTGCATAATACAACGGATATGAGTTTTTCTTCTAAATTTCAATTATGTGGCCTATGTTCAAGTTATTTGCACCAGCATCTATCAAGATTCCAAAAAACATAGTACATTTCAGTTACCGTAAGTTTCTTCCATACTCTGCTTTTTTATTTGTGCACTTAAATTATTGTAGTGTGCCAGATATCGATAGCATTTCCATAGGTACTTTTATGCGGTCCAGCTTTCTGCCTAACAATATTTCTAGTCGGAGTTTGCTGGTTTCTTCTTCTAATTAACGGGTTCTGAAGAAGATGCGCCAATATGATGAATTTCATCGCAAAATCATCTTCAGTGACGAAGCTCATTTTTGGTTCAATGGGCTCGTCAATAAGCAAAATATGCGTTATTGGTCGGGTGAAAACCCACATGTGCTTCATGAATCACCACTTCATCCAAAAAAAATAACTGTTTTGTGCGGTTTGCATGCCGTCGGCGTTATTGGGCCATATTTTTTCGTCGACGATAACTATCGCCACGTTACTGTGAATTTTCAGCGTTATCGTGCCATGATAATCGATTATTTTTGGCCCGAATTGGAAGATATGGACTTGAACGACATGTGGTTTCAACAGGATGGTGCCACAAGCCACACAGCATACGCTACAATCGATTTATTGAAGAGTAAGTATGGTGAGCGTGTTATCTAAAGACATGGGCCAGTCGATTGGCCGCCTCGTTCGTGCGATTTAACGCCACGCGTGGTATAATTTTCATTGACTATCTTGAAAAAGGAAAAACTTTCAAGTATTATGCGAACTTATTGCAACGTTTGAGCGAATAAATCAAGCCAAAACGGGCGCATTTGGCTAAGAACAAAGTGTTTTTTCATCAAGACAGCTCACAAATCCATAATTGCAATGGCCAAAATTAATAAATTAAAGTTTGAACTGCTACCTCATGCACCCTGTTCGCCAGATTTAGCCCCCTCGGACTATTTTCTGTTCCCAAACTTGAAAAAATGGCTCAGTGGTCAAAGATTTTCCAACGATGAAGAAGTGATGTCGGCAGTTAATGGCTATCGAACTTTTTGAACATCGCTGGCAAAAGTGTATAGAACTGAAAGGCGATGTTGGGTAAATCTGGGACCGCCATCGTATTTCTGGTGACTGTTGAATAATAATTTAAAACCTGCATACGATTTAATAAAAAGAAAATTAATGGGTGTTCGAAACCGGCTTAAAGGCCTTGAATCTGAGCTTAGTATAAACGGATCTAGAAAACAACCGAAGCGAAAACACTTGAACGAAATATTTCTACAACAACCCATGGTAAACAACGATGATAACATCTCACTTTACACTACAATTCTATCCAAATAAACAGTGGATTAGAGTTCATATCCAAATAAATACTGGAAGTTAAAACGTTGCGGTCAGGAGACCTTCCTGTGAAAGTTTCAAATGTACCAACAGCCGAAAAACTTCTAAACGCTTAACTCACCGACTCCATTTCGGTAAAGGTAGCAAACCACATTGGGCCTTACCCCGTACAAGACCGAATCTTCTCTAAAGACATCATAAACATCTCGGAAAATGAATTATTGGAAGAACTTAAAAAGTTTAAAATATGTATGTGATTGGGGTAAGGAAAATGATGAAAAAGGATAATGATAGTGTAGTTCCAACCGGTGCAGCAATAATTACGTTTGACACAATCCGCCGTCTTAATGAAATCAAGGTCGGCTGGCTGAACTCTAAGGTAGAAGAATACATAACAAATCCTATGTCAGAAGCTAGAGCACACCAAAAAAACGATGCACTAATGCCGCTACTTACAAGGGATGCTGCATTCCACTACCACACCTGAGTTGTACACCATACTTCATATGATCCCACTTGCCTGACTTTTCTCCGCTATAAATCGGTTGATAAAATAAAAGCTGACGCTTGCACAAAGTGAAAACATGAAAATTTATTTTATTCGTCATCTCTAATATCATCATCCTCATCACTATCGGGTGCTGGATTTGATTGAGCTGAGAGAAGCATCTCTATTGTTCCGGGCAAAAATGAAGACACCTTTCTTTTACGTATAGTTCTTGAGGCATTAAGTAACGGATTTGAGCTCAAGAGAAGCCGGTTTATTTTGTGCCTCTGCTGCCTCTTCAGACAGTTGTCCTGTAGGCAATAATGCATTTTTTATAATGTCCGAATCATGTATGAGCACCTTGTGCAGTGTATGATATGTGTCATTGGGTGTCAGTGGTACAGTTTTACATACAAACGAGCAGTTTCTTCAGCGTATTTGTCTTATTTGTCTGTATCTACCATGTATCCGCTTGATACCATATAACTTCCAAAATTACTTTGTGTCTAAAAATCAACTCGTAATCTACACCTGTTATGTCTGAGGCTAATTTTGAATCTTCAAAGAATCTCCTGCTTGTATTGCCGTCATTTGTATTTCCGAAGTTTGTTTTGGGCATGTCTACTATTGAACCAGTTTCATTGCGAAATCTTGTCTGTATTTCCAGCTTTTTCTCATTTTCCATTCTTTTTTCCGTCTTCTGAATTTCGCATGTAAAATATCCAGCCCGAATTCAGTAGGTCTTTTGAAATTTCTCTGTTGTCGTCTTGGTTGAAGTCTTTTGAAGTTTTCCCACAAATGTAACAACGACTAGAAGATGTAGTTCAAGTAGCTGCGTTGCAGACTTTTTCGTCTACCATTGTCATAATGAATTGGTAGTTAACAAAAAACCTTTTTCCATCAATTGCAATGTCAACCTGAGTCGCGATAAGAGAATCAATGGAATTTTTCACGTAATTTATCACTTCAATGGCAATATCATTTGTCTCTTTGGCGAACCGAAATCGAATTGGACGACAAAATCGTGGAGATAAAAGTGTTGGATTTTGCCATAAAACTTTTTCATATTTCCTGCCACAAACTAGTCGCACAGCTACAAAGCAGCTTTGAGAAATATTTGCAATTTGTCATCTTTATTATCTAGTTTCACATCCCATCTACATATCAACTTCAAAGTGTTTCGGTCCTGCTCTTTTATTGTTGATAAGACCTCTTCCAAAAATACTGATAAGCGCCTAACGGTTATATCAACTAAATCTTGAAGTTGAGTTTCGGCACAGGTGCTGTTCACCGTGCAGGTTTCTGGGGGAGGTGGCATTTCTTTTTTAGCTTTTTGAATTAAGCTATAACAAGGAAAGAACTTCCTCTTCGTTTTCCTTATTATTTCATACTGTCCCTGTGTTAAGTCAGCATCTATAAACATTTTCAATGCTTCCATGGGACTAAGACGCAAAGGATTTGCACATTTTGGAGTATCATAAGCTTTTTTGTATTTCGTTGCACGGGTCGGAGAGCTCACAATATTTTTGAGTATATTCAAAGCATCTGGTCTACCCATTTTACCAAATTCAACTTGTGTTGCGTGAAGTATAACAACACCGTCTAGAGCGGAGCTCTTCTGTTTTTCTTCTTTTGCTCCTATCGCTGGATTTACCAAACGGTTTACGAGGGCGACCTGAACGAATTGGTGTTCTGGTGGTTATTTCAAATATACCATCAAGCTAAAGGGTATTGTTTTTTTAAAAAGACATCTTCTTTTCTGACTTAAAATATGCAAAATTGTTATTGTACTTATTTAACTGCTCTTCCGTCAGGTCATCGCGAGACAAAAAATGGTCTCTTAAAAAACTCAGTATTTTTCCATAGTTCGTAAGTTTTGATCTTTAGTGTCGAATAGGTATTTTTGAGTCACTATCCGTACTCCCGAAGTATTTAATGTAAATGAATATTTTTTTCACAAATTTTGATTTTCTTGGGTATGAAGTTCAATTAACTAATATTTTGCGCATCTGCGATATTCTTGTTACTTGTTAGGTAAGGCTTTCAAGTCTCCATATATATAAGAAAATTTTCCGGATCTTCCCCGGTACTCAAAACAATATTTTTGTAAACATAAATTTCTTAGGAAATTTTTCACAAGATCGCGGAAAACAAACAATCAATGATTAAGTTAAGGGTGGGGTGGCGGCCTATTGTTCGTTAAAGTGTCCGCTACTTGTAGTACTCAATATAACTGGAATTTGCTATTTTAACTTTTAACCTAGTAGATCGTTCAAATACCTATATGTGCGTCGTTCGCGATGAAGGGAAAATATATAATGATAATTCCGTACTTCACCAATTACCTGTTCCTAAGAAACGAAATAATGGCAGAATTAATAAAAAATGAGAGGAGAGTACGATAACTTTGGCGCCCAAGAATTGATAACGGTATTTTGTAGAGGGGTTAAAAACTGCACCACGAGGAAGTAGATTTGCATTGCATTCCGCGTCCCAGTCAGTCAGTTTGTGAGTAAGTTAGGTGTTAGTTAAGAGTAGTCAAATAAATGTTCAATGTAGGAGTACATATTAAAAAGGTATGTAAGTTTCGTCAATGAAGTCATCATCCGTACTGGTATCAATGTCGAGTTCGTTGAGTTCGTCGATGATGGTGAAGAGTCGAGGTTGTTTTGGTGGTAAAATACCTTCTAAGTGCTCATTGTCAACGGTCGGAAGATCGAAGTTCTTCAGTTGCAAACCCACACTTTCTTTACCTTTGACAAAGCCTGGGTACACTTTTTTTACGTCAATTAAAAATTCCGTGATTTGGGAGCCCAATCACGTCCTTATAATTTTTTTCAAGGCAGTATTTCCGGTAAAAGAAAAGTGCCATATATTGGTGAAGGTGCTGCGTTGTATTGGGGCGTAAAATTGATTTTTTCAGAAGCTTGTTCTGACTCTCAAGATCATTTATAGTATTGGTTGCGTCGGTCTTGTCAACATATTCGCCTTTGCTGTAGTTTGTAATCTCATGAGTCGTAGAAGTAGGGAACATTTTCTCAATACATATTTATTGGCGTGCGCTGTCAGTACAAATACGACTGCTATTGGGGTTAACGTATTTGTGTATATAAGGGCATAAGTCTTCTTTACTTTTGGAGTTCACTTTAAAGAAGCGTCCGACCTTATCTTCTTTACAAAATAACCCCAACGCTACGATTTTCATTTGTTCGGTTACACGGCCTCTGTGGTATTTCCGCCAATGTTAATGTCGACGTGAGATGCTATTATTTCGGTTATTTCACTATAATAGTTATAGGAATCTATTGTAGTAGATTTACTAAGCTCACTTTTATTGTCGTGATGGCGCCAAGCGATTATATGCTATAATAACATACATGTAATAATATTTTTAAAAAAATCCTTAGGTTGTAGCTTAAGGTTTAATTAATTTACCTGAAAAACCGTGTTCACAGGCATTTTGATAACAAAAGCGATAATTATTGCAATCACCTCGCGAATCTCTAGCCGACATTGAGGTCCATGGAAAAATGTACCGATAGATGGGTTGATTGTATTTCTACAATTTTTGTCACCTTTTTTTTAGAGCTTTTCTTTGAGCAACGCCCCATCCAACTGAATTTTACATTTCTACACTTTTCTTCCTTCATAGGTAAGTTGCATCACAGTGGGGGAATGGATGTTTTATTGGGAATTAAACCAGATTGTTCTAAAAATTCAATGTTTCTTTCGTTGGTCGACACCAAATCTCCGGACGAACAAAACACAGAAGTTATTTAGCTTAGGATGGATTAGAGGATGCTAAGCCTTCATTGCTTATTCACGAAAAATATCACTTGATTCGCACTACGGTTGAACACAGAGTGATTTTTGTGAATATCAATAACTACATGCCTTATCACAAAAAGAAATAACGGTATATATTTCGCAAAGTAAATAATTTACTGCAACGTTGAAACATGTGGATTTTCTATAATGCGAATTAGTGAAACTTTGTTATTGATGGGAACTTTGAAATTTTTGGATGAGTACTGTGGATGAAGACTATTGATGACATAGGCGCCTGCCTGACGAAAAGCACATACCCCGAGCGGAGCAACGAAGTTGCATGAGCGCGACCTGCCGCCTGCGGAAAGAGAGTTGAAATCACTTAATCCCGCGAAGCGTGTCATCCGTGTACTCTTAATTAAGAAAACTATTGATATAGGCGTCTGCGAGATGTTTAAATAATACTCATTAACTTATTCAAAGGAAGACTACGTACAAAAAAAAAAAAAAAAACTAAAGGACATAAAGCCATGCGGCTTTTTGTGTTCGATTCAGAATTAATACCCGCATTGAATACAAAAAACCAATTCGGCACATTATTTCACAATTTTGAGTTATATTGTTAATTTTTTTTTTTTTAATTTTTTACCAAGAATTTGAGTTTGAATGTGAATTATTCAAAAACTTTTCACAAGAATAATTTGATGTAAATTTTATATTAAGAATTATTAAAGAGTTTCGGGCTTTCATATTCTGTATATTATTGTATATGTAAGTATTACCGTTGTTTTTTAATATTTTTTTTTCTCATCTTAAGTCATTAGTTTTTAAATTGCCCATAAAAAATGCTAGTTTTTAACTCCTCTACAAAATACCTTTATCAATTCTTGGCGCCAAAGTTATCGTACTCGTGCCAAAAATGATAACTAAAAGAAAACAGCAAATGTTTCCAACCATAACCCTTCTTCCATCTCCACAACACCTAAAGAAACCGATTCCCTCTCACCACGAAACACCTCTTCAAGCTCTGAACCAATACAAATTCTTTCTGCACAAAACACAATAACTGTCAGCAATATGCTACAAAAGTCTCAACAAAGAAAACAAACTTCTCCGATAACAGAAAATTTTATAGAAAAAATACCATCCGTATCAAAACAAACGATCAACAAAATTATTACGCAACATGCAAAAGAATGCACTAAAATAAGACCTATATCAGATCGATTAATATAATCCCCTTTGTCAGAAGCAGAAATTATTGGCATGGATATGGACTTTGAAGCAGATAACTGCTCTCAAGCAATCATACCCTCTCCCGCTGCCCACCCACATTTGTCACAGTCACACACAACCCCTCTTCCGAATCCACTCCCGAATCTTACCTCACTCTCAGCCAAAACTCAAAAACAATAATAATTTCTCTATTGGAAATGGATTTTCTCCTTCTCCAATGGAACGTCCAAGGCTATTCTAATAACAAACATGCTCTTGAACTTTTAATCGCTAAATACAACCCAGATATCATTGCCCATCAACAAGCACATATCATATCGAAAAACTTGCATTTATTTAATATGAAACCGTTTCACTTTAATAAAGATTATAACAAAGCCAAATCAGGCATAGGTATTTTAGTTAAAAACAATATTCCCATAATTTCGCATATCACCTCCACTACCAATTTACTCCACCAAAAGATTGAAATTCCAGGAAGAAGACCTAACAAAATTACAAATCTATAGAGAGAACATGGTGTTTTTGTTACTTCAGATGCTCTTGATAGTATTCCAGTAAGTAACAACTCCCACCATCTAAAACTCAGAGATCTCAATGCCACTAATACATTTTGAGGTTCGTGCGCAACAATAACTACGGGCTTAAGATTTGAAGAGTTCGAGTTTGATCGAAAACTAATAGTACTAGATGATGGTTCACCAACCCATTTCAGTACTAGGAATACTTTTACAGCTATCGATGTAACATTTGCATTTGATAATCTGACGCCTCTCCTGTTTACGTTAACGACACGCTTCAAAGAAAATCTAGCAGACTGGAACTTATTTAAATTCACTACCAAAATTATGTCCTTCACAATACTCACGTCTGGCAATACCAACCAAGCAGCTGCAAGAATAAAAAAAATCATCCGAACAGCAGCAGCAAAGTCAATCCCAATAACAAAGCAAACATGTGGCGCGTCCAACCAAATATGGTTCACAGATACCATATCAAGATTGGTAAATGACAAACATAAAGCTTAGACCAAAGTGCGTAAGAACCCAATAGCAGAGAATTGCCTACCTAACCGGAAATATTAGACCAAGCTACGGAGGGAATCTATTCAGACAAAAAGATCATCATGGGATAACTTCATGATGGACTCGTCCTTAGATTTGAGAACCCTATGATAGAGAACAAGATCTATGGTACTCGCTCTTCTAAGCCTATACAAACATTTCCATTCATTTTTCATGACAAATTGCTACAGAATAACCTCGATGTAATTGCCAACATCTTTGAGCTGGGTATAGTGCTGATAACACCTATCCTGATAACGTGATTAAGACAAAACGAGCCTTAAACATTGAAGATCTCCCTATCTCAGCAAACCAACCGGGATATTTGATAAAACAGATAACCCGAGTTGAATTACACAAAACATGATAAAATCTTGCTCTGAAAGTCACAAAATTAGAATTTGTAACCTTTACAATAAACTCCTAAGTACCGGAAATTTCCCCCATGATTGGAAAAAAAAGCAGCTTAAACCCATCTTCAAAGACCCTCGAAGACATCAATATTTTGATTGGTATCGTTCAATTTCTCTTCTTCCAGTGCTCTCTACGATCTTCGAAAAAATAATTGCGAAAAGAATCAGCTGGTTAATGGAGAATAGATTGAGTTTTGGGCAATATGCTTTTAGACCAAAATCAGGTGTTCACACTCTTCTACATCTGTTGAAGATTAAAATAATAAAAAACGTATCGGCATTAAAACATAGTGCAATCTTGTCATCGGTCCTGGAAAAAGCTTTTGATCGGGTAATGTATTTTCCAGTTATTAATCAGCTAAATGTCTGCGGGTACCTAAGGGTATCCTGAAAGTCATATCGTCTTTTCTTTCTGGAAGAAACTTCCGAGTCAATGTGGATGGTTTCAACTTCTCGTTAGTTAAACTTGAAAACGGGATACCACAACGAGGATTTCCACTCTTATATATGTACAATGCGTATATTGACTACCTACTAGCTGAACCGACTTTACAAAAATACAATCTTGATTTTATTGGGATGTATGCTGCCAACATTTTCATACTAGCGTCAGGAGATTCAGTACTCGTAGAAAGGACTTTGGAACCAGCAGATGGAACTATTCATAATTGGGCACAAGAAAGAGGTGCAACTGTACCAACAGCAAAAACAGAAGCTCTACACCTTTGCATAAAAAGAAAATGCACCAGTCCAACTCTTGTACTCCGTAGAGAAATAATCCCCCTGCGAAGAGAACTTAAAATACTAGGGATTTCTTTCTTTCTATTTGAAATGGAACCTATCCACAAAACACATAATAAAACAGTCAAAAATATGCAACAATGTCCTTAAAATAGTCTGCTCAGGGCGCAAAGGACCACATCTAGAGGGGTTGACGGTTGAGGGGTTGACGGTCTTCATGTAGACCACTAAAACAAACTGTGAAAATATTGATGATTCAATCAATGAATGTTATAGGAAAGCCACTGGTGAAATCAGAACTACACTAATAATAGCTCTTCGTATAGTACCTGGTTACACATCCTTCATGTGTAAGCAAAACGCTAGCTGATATCAGACACAATACAATGAAGAAAGTTCTGCTGGGAAAGAAGAATAATCACATAAGATCGATCTCCGCACTCATATCCACTCATCAAATCTCCTTTCAGGATTCCAATGATTGCCTGAATTTTAATCCGCCACCGAGTTGGAAAAGAAATTTGTTAAACTGAAAAAACTGAAACACCTGATTTAATTTTACAAATGTTGCAAACGGAAATGATATCATTATCAGAGGCGGATCACATGGAGCTGTTATGGAGCTGTTATGGAGCTAAAAACCAATTGAAAAATGTCTATGTATTATCCACCAAGGGCTTCTCCTGGAATTTGCTGGTAGCTATATTACAGAACTCACCGCAATCCACAAGGCAATATTTATTGTTCAAAATTGGAACAAGTCTACCCTTATAATAACAGATAATCTAAGTATCCTAACGGGGCTTGGAAACGGGGTCAACAAATTCCCTTCACTAGAGTCCATTATACTCCTTATTCATAATTTAAGCAACATGTTCTTGGCCTGGGTACCTGGACACGTCGGAATGCAAGGTAACGAGCTGGCAGACATAGCCGCCAAGGAAGCTACCTAATATCCACTGATATTGCAAGCATCTAATTTTTTCCGGTATACCCGGCGTACACTTATGACAATGCAGAAAGAAGAATTGGCAGAAACATTTCGAAACTCTCAAACTTTTCTCAGAAAACATCACCCCCAAAACTCTCGCATCTCTTATCAAATCAATTTTTCAAGAGAAGAATGTATAAGACTGCGAATGGTTAGACTAGGATGGTTTTATCCATATAGCATATCCTAGTCACCTGCCCTTTATCTTGACAAATTAGAGATGATTCGGAAAATATACATCCTTAATCCAACAAATCCATAATCACAATCACTGCAAATTATTAACCACGCCGCGGCGTATCTATTCATAACAAATTTAATAACATTTGAGACAGGGACCATAATTTTGAAATTTAATGTAAATACTTATTGTTAAATTAATTATCTCCTTCCTTCATGTACATAGATAAGAATTGTAAATATAATCATAATTATCTATCCTAAGTTAGAATCAAAGGACGACATCATATGGCCCCGTCGCCCGGATGTCTTTTTGTAAATAGTTTTTAAATTTATCTTTATAAATTATTAGACAACAAATAAATGAATAAATAGTCCCCGATAAATATTAGATATAGAAGAAGCCTACGCTTCTTCCAATCCCCGAAACACTTCTCAAACTCGAACTTTGGGATAGCCCTTAACTCTTTCAGCGATGCGCTTTTAATGTCATCTATTCTTCGAAAACGACGGCACTTTAAGGTTCTCTCTATTTTTAGAAATAGGAAAAAGTCACACGGAGCCATGTCTGGCGAATATGGAGGCATCGTTACAGTATTGTTTTTGGCCAAAAATTCGCCGCTGTTTTTGTTCAAAGTTCAACAATTTTGGAACAAATTTTGCTACCACGCGTTTCATACCCAAAACATTCAAAACATTTCATGCCACGAGCCAATCGATATGCCAACATTGTCATCGACATCCCTGATTCTGATTCCATTTCCATGTTAACCATTTCTTTAACTTTTTCCACGATTTCATCGATTGCTGATGTGCTGGGGCGTCCGGGGCGTTCGTCATTCTCAACGTATTCACGCACATCTTGGAAACGCTTATACCATTCGTATACTCTTGTTTTACTCATAGCAGACTCATAGGCCTTTGTTAACATTTCACACACTTTGTTACAGTTTATTTAATTATTTACGCAAAATTTGATACAAATCCTTTGATCCATTTATTTTAACAAACGAAAATCGCCGACCTCATAAAAACACGTCTAACCTTGGCGGCTGCCACAAACAAAGTAAACAATGAATACAGCTGAAAATTTTATCATACTTCAGGAGCATGTAAATTAAATTAAATTAAACTGAAAGGTTTTTGAAAAAATGTATTTATTTCAATACGCGAACTGGCAGCGATTCTGCCTACAATAGAGGGTGACTCGTCGCAAAGTTTGATTTATAATGTGAAATAGAACACATTACTTTGAAAGTGAACTTATCGGTTAAAAGATCAATTCATGGCATTTACTTTTTAAAAATTATATCATGTAAGTGTCGGGCACGACTACGTCTCAGATAGTCTATTCGGAAGGTCCAAATTTGGGCGACTCGTTCGGGGATAACACGAGTAATGTTGGCTTCCAAAGCGTCAATCTTAGCTGGCTTATTTCTAAAGACCTGAGATTTTACATATCTCCAGAGAAAATAGTCCAAAGGAGTGATATCGCACGATTTGGCGGCAAATTTACCGTAGTAAAACGTAAAATTAAGTGCTCACCAAAATGATTTATCAACAAGTCCATTGTTTCACGCGCTATATGGCTCGTAGCGCCGTCTTGTTGAAACCAGAGCTCACCGAGAAATGTGCTTGAATTTCAGGAAGCACATAGTCCGTTAACATGTCGCGATAATGATTACCATTGACGGTAACATACTGATTTTTGAAGAAATATGGAACAATGTTTCCACAAGCCCATAAACTACAACATACTGTTGTTTTTAATGAATGTAATGGCAGCTCTTGGTACTCTTCGGGTTACTCATTAGCCTGAATACGGCAATTTTGTTTATTAACGAACAAAATTTTACGATAAAACAACGGATTTTCATTGAGTTTTTCCAGAGCCCATTCACTGAAAATGTGACGCAAATTCATGTCGCCTGGCTTCAATTCTTGCCCAAGTTGAATTTTGTACGCTTTAAGGCCGAGATCCTCACGTAAAATACGCCAAGTTGTCAAATATGCTAGGCCAAGCTGCTGAGAACGACGACAAATCGATTCGTCACGGTTTTCCCGTACACTCTCAGCTACAGCTGCTATAGTCTCTTCACTACGTGCTGGATGTAGTCTAACCGGTCGAGTATCTTCCACTAATCTAAACTGTCACTCAAATTTGTGAATGGTATTGGCAATAGTGATTTCAGTAGGTCGATTATGCGCACCGTAAGTTCCTCGAATCGCATGAAAAACATTTCTCACAGAATGCTGATTTTCGTAATATAGCTAAAGGTGCGAGTCTTTCCATGAAGGCTTGTCAAACGATACTGAATAAAAATGACAAAACAGTTTGATAGGAGTCACGCGTGATCTGTCAAAAAAAGCCTATTGAAAATCAAACCTCACGATGAATCTGCCCATATCAGTATTTTTAGCGTTTATCTCTCTTACTAGTTCTAGCGACAGATTTAAGAATTTGAATGAGGTTTGTGGTATTAAAGCTTGGCTCTGTTATAATATGTCGATGGTATCCGGGAAAAATTACTGAAAATTCCTTATTTGAACGTACGTCAAGATTTAAGAGTAGTTAGTTAGTTGACTTTTATTTTTAATAAATGTTTAACAATGTAACGATTAACCTAAGTCTTTAATGGTTTATCCTGTGGCCGTCTAACAGGTTGACAAAATACATACTTAAGTTTTACATTAAAAATCTCCATCTATGATACGCTTTCTATAACAAAGTGCTGCTACTGAGTAATCATATAAGACTTTCCCTCCTTTTTCTCCATTTAAAATGCTCATTACTTCATCTTCGACTAAATCATGTTTTCCGAACATTGATATTCGAAATTCTTTTAAAATCGGACAAACACCAAGAAAATGTAAGATGTCTTCTATCTTCTTCATGTTGCAGAGGTCACAAAGTATTGGTAAATCTGGTCTATGGGATATAAAGTGTAATTGAACGAGTTCCCCTCTCAGTTTGAAAATGTTTTTTCATTTAGAAAATGGTTAAGTTTGCTGTAATAGTTCCTCGTGACGATAGTGACGATTCAGCTTCTTCGACATATTGGTCATATGTATGTCTGCCAAAATTCTCCAAAACCAAGTTAATTTTTTTTCTTAAAAGATGAGGATGCTCGTTCATTTGGATAGACTGATTTACTCCGCATTCAGAAGCTGTTTTCTTCAATTCCTCGCAAATGCCTTTGTTCTAATTATGCTTCTTTAAACTACGTTTGATATTCTGCATTCATTCATTTCTAGTATTTTAAGGATATAGTTGAAGTGCATTTTGAGTGTGTACAAGAGCAAAGGAGGAGTTTCCGTTTGAAGATGTAGCATATAGTTCGGGGTATTTTTTGGTAATCGGAAAATCTTCTTCAAAAAGTAGCGAAGAAATTTTCCCACAGCATCGTAGCCTTTGTAACCCCATACCTGAGCTCCGTAAAGCATTATCGACGCTGCTGTTGAGTGGAACAAAGTTTGTTTTGCACTTTGCGATACATATTTATTTTTGAAGCAACGTTCCCAAATCGAACAGATAGCTCTTTTAGTAACAGCTAATTTTTCCTTAAAGTGTCTTGAAATTTAGGGAGGACGATATAAGGACACCTAGGTATCTGTATCTGGATACTACGTCCAGAATCATCATTTTTGATTTATCAGGATTTACAGTGAGATTCCAACTTTTACAGAAAGCATTAAGCCTGTTTATCATTAACTGCATACCTTGGATTGTGTCACCCAGAAAGACTATATCATCAGCATACATCAGCGCAGCAATTGATACACCGTTGAATCTTATTTCACCTTTGACAGCCTTGTTTAACACCCATTCAAGTTTCGAACTCTTCAGAAATTAAGTCTCCATCCCAAACATATGCAATATTATTCCTATACAAGGCTCTCAGGATTCAAATAATTTTACTTGATACACCGATTTTGGAAAGCTTGTAAAAGAGTGCTTCACGTGGTATTGAATCGAACGCTGCTCGAAAATCTACAAAAAGAGGCGTACAACTTTTTTTTATTGCTCTTGTATGTTTCAGCAATGTTTGTTAAGCAGAATATCTGGTCGATTGTAGAAAAAACTTTCCTAAATCCAGCTTGGAATTCTTTAAGGATGTTATGTTCTTGTACCCATTCATACAATCTTTTGTAAATTAATGAAGCAAACAATTTGGCTGGTGTTTAAAAATGTGATTCCTCTGTAGTTCTTCGGGTCCCTGTAATCGCCTTTTTTGTGTAGGGAGTCGAATATTCGATTAAATTCAATTGTCAGAGAATTCATAAACTCATATGTGCAATTTTTATAGAACTCAAACGAGATGCGATCAATACCAGGTGCTTTATTTGATTTCGATTTGCATATTACTTCATTGACTTCTTCCAGGGTAAATGCAGAATCTAATTTTTCGTCTAAGAGCAGAGGGGCTGCATATTGAAGTAGCGGCGAGGTTAATGGGGCATTAAGAAGTTTATCAAAATGAGTCCTGAGTTGCGGGGCTTTAAGAGTTACAGAGATGTTAGACGTGTGTCCGTTTAGGTATTTGACAGCTTTCCAGACTGAGCAGAAGATTTTGAATTATTTATAATCACAATGTTTCGTTGTTCAAAGTCTAACACATGGGCTGGAAAGACAGTGCCTGATTGAAATAATTTTTCAATCTTCGATACCAGTTTTGTAGTACGATTTTGGTTTAGCATAAAATAGGCCTCTGTTTCGGCGATTACTTCTTCATCGGTCTTAAATCTCTTTCCGGTGAGCATTCTTTTGCGGTCAGCGAACAGGAAATAGTCACTGGAGGCCAAATCCGGAGAATACGGTGGATGGGGAAGCAATTTGTAGCCGAATTCATTCGTTGAGTTTTTGGTCGTTTTGGACGAGGTTCGTCGCCAGCTCGCCACTCAGCTGACTGCCGACTTGACACAACAACACACGAAATTGCTTTGAATCCATTTTTTTCACAATAACGAAAGTTGCTTCGCTCACAACGCTATATCTCGGGAACTAATCGTTCGACAGCTATCAAATTTATACACGTATCTTTTGAAGTTTGGTATGGTATTGTATGGTATGGATTTAATTCAAGTAGTACCCTCTCTTAGAAATTTTTCAGCCCATGTATTACTTTTTTGATGTAACAGATGCATTTGTATTCCTTGCTGGCATCTTGATAGAGTGTTTTAAAGATATTGGAGTTAGTCGACCTTAGAAGTTTGAGAAATTTAAAAGATTTGGTTCTAGCTTTCAGAATCATGCCATTTTTTTTTTATATTGTATATTTTATGAATTTTTAAATCTTTCTGTTGCGGAATGGATTTCTTTATTATTTCAGTTAGAGCTTCAATATTGGCTGTATAACACTGTGTGCGTAGTTTCATAAAATTCACATTCATGTTTCGCTGATACGATTCCATTATTCGGTCATTCCAGACAAATTTTGGCAGAAGGCTTAATGGTTTTGTGCAAGCATAGTTGCCGCTAGCAGTAGAATTAAGGGTTACTTTCAAGGGCATGTTGTCCGAAAAGATCTCGGTTCCTACTTGAAAACTGTCTAGAAGCTTGAGCCAATTTCCCGAATCAAAACAGTAATCTATTGTTGAGCATGATGTTCCTCTGATAAAGGTCAATTCGCCATCTAGATCTCCTTCGCAACTACCATTCAACAAGCACATGTCATACTCATCAGCAAGTTCAATTATTTTTGCTCCTTTGTTATCACAAATTAGGTCTTTAGGTTTGCGACATGGTTCCAGTAGAGTACTGTTGTATCACGATGCGAAATTATTTTGTGTGAGTCCTACACGACCATTAAAATCCCCAATAAGCATTATATCCGTACAGTCCAAGGAGTGCAGTGAGTCGCAGAGTTTATCGAAATCAAGCTGCCAATGATTACAGTGTAAGTAGATTGGTAAAAAGAGTATTTGACTTTTAAACACATTTATTGGTACTTCAACACTTGGCATAAGGTTTTTAGAAGAACTTCCTTGACTGTGCACCGTAGAAGTCAAAGAGTTAATGAAAGTATTGGGAGCTCTGGAAAGAGCGTCAGCAACAATATTGGTTCTTACAGGCTTGTAAATAATTTCGTAGTTATATTCTTACAAAATTGCCTTCCAACGTTTCATTTTTCTGTTATTGTTTTTATTGCTTAAAGCGTATGCAAGCAGTTGGTGGTCCGTATAAATCTTCACTTTTGCCGAACCATATACGTAATTTCTAAGTGAATTCAAAGACCAAATGATTGCCAGCACCTCTTTTTCGAGATTTCTCATAATGAAAGTACCTAATTGGTTTATCATCCTGAGAAAGAATTGCTCCGATTGCGAAGTTTAAAGCATCGGTTCTGAGCTAAAAGTCTTTGTCAAAATCAGGGTACATGACGATAGTGTCCTTTGAAACGAGTGCATTTTTAATTTTCTTGAACGATTCTATTGCGTTTTCGTCGAATTTTATTTGTTTTTTTACTGGAGGTATGTCAGGAATACACGTCCGTCTTTCCCTCTTAAAGGATTTGTTAGAGGTTTTCCCAGCTTGGCATAATCTTTTACAAATTAACAATAGTAGGCCGATAATCCTAAAAAGGATCGAAGTTCTTTTAAAGTCTGAGGGCATGGAAAATTTACTATCGCTTCCACCTTCGATGGATTCGTTTTGATGCCATCTTGTGACACAACGAAACCAAAAAAATCGACTTGCGATTTAAAAAATTTACACTTGTCAAGTTGGACTTAAATGTTCGCGTTTGTAAGTGTTCGGAAAATAGTTTGGATGCTATTTGGATGTTGCTCATCTTCACTGAAAGTTATTATATCGTCTATACATATACGAAACATATCTTTTCGATATGTTCGCGAAGTATATCGTCAAGCGTGCGCTGAAATATTGAAGGCGTGTTTTTTAAACCAAATGGTAATCTAGTGAGCTCGTGTTTTGCATTATTCACCGAAAACGCCGTTTTTTCAATATCGGTTGGTTTTAGTGGAATTTGATGAAATCCACTCATCAAATCGAGTACCCTGAACCATTTACTGCGTCCTAGTTGAGAAAAGACGGTGTCTACAATATTTCCGGTATTGGATATCTATCGGCTATAGTAACTGTATTGAGCTTACGATAGTCGATGATGAGTCTACTCCAGAAGAATCTTGCTTCTTGGGTACGACCCAGAGTAGTGTATTATATAGAGATCTGGAGGGTCAGATGCCATCATCCATCAATTTGTTTATTTGACTCTCGACTTCGTCTTTTAGGGTCATTGGGTAAGGATAGCACCTAGTATAAATATTTTTTTCAGTTGTTGTTCGGATTTCTCCTACAATTTTAGTGGTGTAGGTCAGCCTTTCGTGAGGTTAACTGAAAAGATTTGGGTGCTTTCGCCCAGCGGCTTGAAGGTCCTTTTTTGTTGAAATATTAAGGTGAGCAGTCTTCAGGCTGATGTTATTTATATTCCGGGAAACACATTGCTTTATGCGAAATTTAAACTTATTCTGAATTGGCATGAAGTCCTTGTTGTGGTGAATAACTGCATCTAATTCTTTTAAAGTGTCATGGCCTAATATTCAGTGAAAGGATTGAAGAGTTGGGAGAAGGAACAATTTAATACGAATGTCTTCAAAAATTGAAGAGACTGATATACCATAAGTATGATGACTTACTAGTTTACTTCCGGCTACAGAATTAGCATAAAAGATTTGTTCATTTGGGAATGGTTTAGTAACTAGTTACTAAGTTACCCTGGAATTTGTTTGAAGCGGCAAATGGCTTTGATACCAATGGAGGTCCAGTTTGCTCAAGGGATTTGTTTGGCTAATACATGCCTCTAGTTTGATGACTATTGGCATAGGTAGGTGGACTTGTTTACTTTGTAAAACGTCTTGATTCGGAGTTTGGTGATTGAGTTTGGAGAGTTTCGTGGTAAAGAATTCTGTTGAAATTGTTGAAGTAAGAAATTTGAATTAAATTGACGTGCATTATTGGGGTTGTACGATTGATTTGGGCTCGGTTGATTAGAATGAGGATAATGATTGTTGCGGTACTTGGATGATGGTTTTCTTGCCATGTGATTCGCGTGTTGACTTTTAAAATCTTGATTCTCCAGCTTCAAGTATAGGTGCAGTGCTTGAGGAAGATCTATCGGTATCTAGGGAGATCGCCCTTCCATCCTCTAATGAAGGTATCCAAAGCTTCGTCTCGGTAAGTCTGTGTAAGGAGTCGCATCGATACTGTCCCAATGTTTATGCAACTAATTTTTTTCAGAATAAGTCTAAGTTGCGAATACACTGTTTGGTAGAATGTTTGCACTGTGTCGCATTTGGTATTTGTGAAGTCATTTGGTATTCTAACGTGGTGACATCACGTTTATCGGCATAATGCATCGTTAGACATTGATAGATACACTCCAAATTGAGGGGTATATTGTACGATTCTAGTGCAGCATCAGCTGGACCAGTAATTTTATTTCTAATGACACTGAGGATTCTGTAGTATCTAGGAGAGCCACGGGTGTATTCATATAAATTTAGAATACGATCTACACCTTTTTTACACGACAAGAATTCACTTGAATCCCCAGAAAACATATATATCTGGAATTCTCTCCAGATCCTCTAATCGATAGCGATGTTCAAGGAATACATCCTGGTCAGTTCCTGCGAATCTGTTATAAGCAGGGTTGAGAGCAATATTAATAAGGGTTTGATCTTATTGCTCAAAAATTCTTTTAACAATTGATGTCACTCGAATATCTAGTTCGGGGGTAGACCTCACATCACATATTTGTGTGGCACTCCCATTGTTCCGATTTGAGTTCTGTTATTTTTTTGCTAACTTGGTACATCTGTTGTTGAAATTCTCTCTAAATCTTAGCGTCTTAGGTTGACATTTGCAAAAGTTACGTAGCCAAGTGTACATCAAACAGTTCCTGGTAGTGTCAGCGTGTGGCGCTCCCATTGTTCCGATTTGTGTTCTTTTTTTTTTTTTTTTTTTGTTAAGTTGGTACATGTTGTTGACATTCTGTCTAACTCTTAGTATCATAGCTTGACATTTTCAAAAGTTACGTAGCCAAGACTTTGTAACATCTATTATTGTGTGTGTTGGCGATTTTTACAATTTTAGAAATGAATTTAAATTTGTAACAACGAAGGGATTTAATGGTGCGCGAACGTTGGAAATGTTGCAAAAGCATTTCGGCAACGATTCTCTAAAGAAAACGGTCGTTTACTAGTGGCACGGGCGGTTCAAAAGTGGTCGTGAGTCAATCGAAGATGATAAACGTAGTGGCAGACCATCGACATCGAAAACCGATGAAAATATTGATGAAGTAAAAGAAATGTTGGTCAATAACCGCAAATTACCCATCAGAGAGATAGCGGAGGACTTGAACACTACCTATGGATTCCTCCAAGACATTTTGGTTGATGATTTGGGTTTCCGTCGTGTAGCAGCAAATTTGGTGTCAAAAAATCTCAATTTGATTTGCGAGGCTGAATCCGATCCCACATTTATCAAAAGGATCATTACTGGAGACGAGACGTGGGCTTATGAGTACGACACGCAATCCAAACATCAGGGAAGTGAATGGCGTTAACCAAATGAACCAAGACAAAAAAAAAAAAAAAATACGTCGTTTTCAGTCAAAAAAGAAGGCAATTCTCACATCTTTCATGGATTACAGCGGTGTAGTGCATCATGAATTTTTGCGAGAAGGCTAAATAGTAAACAAAGAGTATTATTTGGTCGTTTTGAGACGTTTGCGTGAAAAAATTCGCCGAAAGAGATCAGAATTGTGGGCAGAAAACTCGTGGATCTTGTACCATAATAACGCACCGTCGCACAGTGCCATCAATATTTGTAATTTTTTTGACGAAAAATGCAACAAATACCATCCAACAGCCACCTCATTTACCTGATTTGGCTCCCTGTGATAAGAAAACCAATACGGGTAACGCGTTTCAGGAACCGAGAGGAAGTAATGGAAAAATCACAGGAAGCACTGATGGACATACCGAAAACCGAATTTAAAAAATGTTTCGGGGATTGGATCAAGCGCTGGCATAAATGTGTTGCAGCCGATGGTGTTGACTTTAAAGGTACATCGCGAATAACCGCGATTTGATTTGAAGCATAAGTTGAAGTGTACCAAGCCAGTGTACAGTGTAGATACAAGACTTAGACTGAGTAAATCAGCTGGCTTTTCCATGTTCAACGAGGATTGTCATAAAATCCGACCCAAAACGCAAGAGAGCTCTAAATTCCATAAAAATAAAGTCATAAAGTGTGAAGCGCTCTTCATCCAAACGGTATCTGGTTTGAATCTCTCAATATTTAATCGGTTCATGGTACTCGTAGTAGTTTGGTTCTCTTTTGGAAACCACTGTAATTCTTCCATCTGTCCGGTCGCACAGAAATATCTGATTCACGAATATTTTGCAACTTTCGATGGACTGAAATCAGACTTGATAATGGTAAATCACAACTAGATGGTTTATTTAATTAGATGTCATCGGAGCCATCAAAGGCATTAGACTAAATTTTTTTGAAGGGGTCATGCAAATTATAAATTATTCATACGATGCACTAGCTCATGAATGTTAATGCCAGATACTTTTGTCACACTTAATCGTCTACCTATAGCAGTTCTACATCAGTGCTTGTTCATGTCGCTCAGACTCCAATAACTATTATAAGCAATCGTTTGAGTTGAGGGGATGCACGAAATTTTCAGACAATTACTCACCAACGGTCCATTACTGAGCCATTTACTGTCACTTAGCTTAGCTTTGCTGATTATTCATGTGGAAAGCAAGTCCATAAAAGTGCACGTACTCGTATATAATCATACTCGTATGTCGAACACTCATAGGGAGGGTTAAAAAGCCAAGCAATGTGCCAATCTACAGCCATAGATTTATCCATTCCAAGCCGTCATAACATATTTTCACATCCCGATGATCTGACCTAATTCTCTGCTCCTTTGCCATCATATGAAAAGATACAGGTATACACACAAACTTATATGTGTATACATATGTATGTAACTTAGTCATCATCACGCAAATGGCTCCTTTATTTTATGAAAATCTACAAACAAATAATGAAGATGCGAACCAGATGGGAATGCCATCTCATTATCTTTCCAGCCTCATCCTGAAAAGGATATCTGTGATAAAAATGGTTGCACATTAGGAAAGATGTTCTCATATTATTTCCAATGTTACTTTCATAGGAAGACAACAACCACATTTGGTATGAATAATATGTGAATATAATGGGACATCAAAACGAGATCGATAGTAGATCCAACCGAAAATAACGTTGAAAGGCCTCGCCCTTATTCGTATCCTGTACTACTCGTAAATTGCTTAGTATGTTTGCTTTTCTCATTTCAAATTCCCTTTGATGAAAAACTGAAGATGATGGTAATGATTACTGTCGAAAACATTTGCATGAAAGCCAGGCAATACAATAATAAGGGGACCCCACCGAAGAAGAATAGAGATTAACACTCGTATTAGTACTCGTACCTTACATATATCTATTTTTGTATGTATATGAAAACCAACACACACACATATTTACTTTATTTAGTCAGGAATGAAGAGCTGTCGAAACAGTGCTTAGGAGTGACATGATGTTGAAAGTGCAGCAACTTGTTGGGTTGGTTGCTGGTGAAGAGGAATTGAATTTCACGAAAGAGTTGATATGACTGCTGAATAATTAAGAGCGTCTCTTGAATGCTTGTCTGTTGAATAAGAATGTCATGATTTCCTTCGTAAGTGCAGACAGGACATATCGTATATTTTAGGGAAGATAAAGACGTGAGTTTGATTGGATTTGTATTATAATAAAACTTGAAAACATAGAGGCAAACATTTTGCTAAGCAAATCATACTGGCAAGTTCTTAGATTTATTGAATGAGACTCGAATTGACGGCTGGTATGAGTGGAGTAAAAGGCCTCTTGAAGGACTGTTGTAGTATGTAGCATTCAGTATATGAGTTTCGTAGATGAAGGTCCAGTGAAGTAAGTTGCAACAGACCGTAACGTTCTATACTAGCAGTAAAACGCTGATAAGTAAAAAATTCATTCCTCCCAAGTTCATATCGCCGAACACAACCTATCGAATCATATCTATTTGTATCGATACAAGCATACAATCGCTTGGCAACGACCTTATCTTCGCTGACTTTAATTTTTGCTATCTTAAGTGGAATTGAATTTAATTTTATTGTACTCCAAACTTTGACACGTTACAGCTTATTATCTACAAAGCTAGAGAAGCTTGTCTAAGGATCGCTTGTGTTTAACTTTTACATTTCACTTACTAGTGAGGGTTTTTTAAAGCAGAATCAAAATAAGAAAAGAATAATTTACAGAATTGCACATTTAAAATGTTAGAGTTGAAAATATTTTTTGTCTGTTGGGAACCTTGAACGAAGACAACGGAGAATTTCGCCCCTGGACATAATGCTAAGGTGTTCAAGTGAAGTTCAAGTCTTATAAAGTTGGTGGCGCAGACAAATTGATTACTGATCTAATAAAAGCAGTAAGAGATGATCTGATTGGGAACATGCACAGCGTACCATATATATCAGATATGGTCAGACGAACACCGAACCACGGAATCTTAGCAACTTTTGTCCAACTTAAGAGAAAAGAGACTCTTTTGGCTGCGCCGACTATAGAGAAATAAGCCTCCTAAACATCACCTATAAGATCACTTTCACCGTATTATGTGAGCCTCTGAAGCCAATCATGAACAATCCGGTCAGTCAATGTGGTTTTAGGCCAAGATAGTCCACCATCGACGGCACATTTTGGAAAAGTGCCGGGAATTTTAGATCGACACTCATCGTTTTTTTTTTTTTTTTTTTGGCTTCAAATCCGCCTATCACAACGTGTATAGGTACGAGCTATGAAACGTCATGTTATGTTTTACACAAGCCGACGCACTGCCTTGGAATTTTTCCAACATCGTCCTGGAAAGAATCTTTCAAAACCCACTAGCCAACAGAAGAGGCACAATTACTTGCATACGTAGAAGCCTTCGTAAATATTGAGACAGAAATGGTCGAAATGGATCTGATGGTGAACGAAGGTAAAACAAAATCGTTGCTGTCATCAAAAAATAGCGTACTCCACCGACGGCTTAGCCAGAAGGTCATTTTTGGCAGTTTTGACTTCGAGGTGGTAAACGACTTTGTCTACCTTGGCTTCGCAGTTACAAGCAGCAACGATATGTGTGCACAAGTAAGATGTAAAACTACTTTTCCGAATTGCTGTTTCTTTGGGCTCAACCTTGTTGAAAGTAGATGCTTCGATTGATTTTCGGACCAGTTTTTATTGACAAGGAATAGAGGAGGAATTCAACCATCGACTGGCGAATGGACGGCACAGCTCTGATTCAATGAACCTTACCCCGAGGAATGGCATGACAAAGAGGGACCATACATTAAGTATCGAACGCACTTGAAAGGGGGCCTCAATCTTAGAAAACGACACTGGAAGCAGCTGTACGATTGAAAGTTGAAGTAATAGAATACTACTGGCAATTTCGATGGATAACTAGGCTGATGGATAACATTCACTGAATCTCACTACAGTTCCGCTCTACAGCCAAAGAGTAGGGACGTGGGTCTGAGAACGGATACGAAAAGGAGAGAATACTGTCGTCAGCATAGAAATAAATGTGATTAGAAGTGGCAGACCAGAGATGACTAATAAAAAATACTTAGATGGTGTAGTTATAATAGTGCAAGGAAAATATTTAAATATTTTAAGGGATTAGGTCATTCTTGGATTTTCAAAAAAAACATTTTTCTTTTTTGCTTTCAATGGTCCCTAAGGACCTCAAAACTGATATCCCAAAAGATTATGGCAGAAAAATATCTAGAAGTATTTGTTTTCCAAAGTATAGGGTTTTCTAATAACGACTTGACAAATTTTTTTTTAAATAAAAGGCAAACCATTTGAGATATTCCAAAATATTTATGAATGGAAATCGACTTCGTTCATATGGCCACCGCGGGCACTTTTGCAACGGTAGATTTGTTGGACTCAATTTTCAACGACTCGTCCACATATTTCGGCCGAAACGGCCGCTATTTCGCGTTCAATGTTGACTCTGATCTCTTCCAACGTCGTCGGAGTGTTGGCATAAGCCAATGACTTAACGTAGCCCCACAGAAAATAGTCAAGCGGCGGTAAATCGCACGAACGAGGCGGCCAATCGACTGGCCTATGTCTTGAGATAACACGCTCACCATACTTACTCTTCAATAAATCGATTGTAGCGTGTACTGTATGGCTTGTGGCACCATCCTGTTGAAACCACATGTCGTCCAAGTCCATATCTTCCAATTCGGGCCAAAAAAAATTTGGTAATCATGGCGCGATAATGCTGACCATTCACGATCGTTATCGTCGACGAAAAAATATGGCCCAGTAACGCCGCCGGCATGCAAACCGCACGAAACAGTTATTTTTTGTGGATAAAGTGGTGATTCATGAAGCACATGTGGGTTTTCACCCGACCAATAACGCATAGTTTGCTTTGAGCTAAAAATGAGCTTCGTCACTGAAGATGATTTTGCGACTCTGAATATCTATCCGAGCAGACGTTGTTCGTTTGTGTACTTTACCATGATGAAAATGTTGTTTACTGAATAAATTGACAGTGAAAGTCTGATGATTAGTGAAAGAGTGCGTTCACAAATTAAATTCAAAGTTGTCAAGTCCCTATTGGAAAACTCTATATATCTCAAAACTGCATTTTCAAGTTGGCCGCACCCGTAACTTGAACAATTTTCAACCAATTCACTTCAAATTTTAACTAGATCCTTAAAAAAAACAGATTTTTTTTTTCATTTTGGCATAGTTCATCCGTTATTAACAATTTTCTGGCGAATTTTGCAAGTTTGGACAACAATCAAGATGACCAGTTTTTGGCAAAAGGCTGTGGTTTCAATGCCAATCCTTCCAAAACGAAACTGATTCTTTTTACCAGAAAATACAAGATACAGCAACTCAGAATATTAATACTCAATGGAATAGAACTGTCCCCATCGGACAACGCGAAGTACTGAATTGGTAGCGAAAAGTATCAAAAAGACATTTAATTCTCTTTTCATTTGCAAAATAATGGTAGGGAAAATTTTGGTGAAAAGCAACAAACAACAAAGCCATTACAGGTACGCTCTGTACCATTTACAGATCAAAACAACTTGCTGTCAACAGTTCGATACGATTCACTAATTTGAGTTACTTCAAGAGCAATAGCTTCGGACACAGCGCGGTCCTATGGGAGCTACCTCCAGGTAATCTAATACTGGATGAAATTCTTTCCTTAAAACATCCTGAGACTCAGGACTGACAAGAAAATACAATAATCAGATCAAAATTGCAATTTTCACACACGGTTCGAAAACAGCCGAAGAAACAGGTTCTGGTATCTTCTCAGAAGACCCAGAACTAAAAGTGCCTTTAGACTACCGGACCCAAGCGGTGTCTTTCAATCAGAGATATTGATTGTCCTCAAGTGGCTGAAGTAATACAGATGAGATCTATATCCGAAAGAGATATCGCTTTTGACATCGATATTCAGACCGCAATAGAATCGAGCAACATCAATGCTCAAGGCATTATACAGTCAAAACCGGGTGATATGTGCTAGATGCCAGAACACTGCGGTATAAAAAGAAATAAACAACTGGATTTGCTTGCAAGAAATAAAAGGGCTACTCGATAATAGTGAGATTGCTAACATCAACCCACCCTTGGAATAGTAAGGTGATCAAGTCTTAAAGAAAATAGGATATCCAAGGCTCCCTGGCAAAAGATCTAGAGAGTTAATAAAAACAAATAGGGATAAGCTAAGGACAATAATAGCAATCCTGACAGAACATTGTCTCCTGCGGAAACACGCAAGGAAATCAAAGAAAATTTTTAGGAAAATACCTTTTTCGAAAACCGAAAAACGAAACTAAATGGACGGCACGAACCTCAAAGGCCTTCTTGGCTCTTGTAAGGAATGCATATTTCAACAACGAGATTGTTAAGATGTTTGCCATTTGAATATAAATTCAACTGATTCCACAGAGAGCGCGATAGACCCGTTTTGGTGCCTAGTGTTTGTGTGATGGCATATCTATCACACCCCTATTTTAACCTAACCTTACCTAACCTAAGTGTAGGCGGAGACATAGCATAATCTGGAAATGTTGAGCTGGCTACAAGAAGCACAGCAAGCAATTTGGCCTTGTCCAAATAACTGAAGGCTGGAATGTCGTTATATATGTACGGTGGGATGGATGAGCTGCCAAACTTTTTCACTACCTAACGACTACCTCTCAGCTTGGTTCGTACCACACCTTTTCTTTTGGCTAGATACTCTTCATCCGATGAGGGATAATGAATCTGTTACCAAAGGGAATAGTGTCTATTATAATATCAGCAACGGTGTCTACGTCATTATCGAAGAAACATTATGGCCAATTTATTTTCCTGAAGAAGCGTTTAAATCAATTCCAGTCGTCCTTATCATATTGTCATAGGGTCCTTTAAGAATTTCTTCTCTAACTGTGTGGTTCATGTACATTTAATTAGCTAACATGTTAGAGTGGTCCGAATAACCTAGAGTGGAGAACTCAACAACGGTGTACTTGTAATGGTGAGAAGTTGAAAAAAACCAAAGTTCAGAGTGTTTTCGCTATAACTTTCAACGTCGAGTATTCGTGTGGGCTTAGTTACAAGCTGAGTCAAGTTGTAAAGATCTCACCATAACATTCATCGGGTTTTTTTCTATCCAGAATGGTGAACCCACTCAGAATTGTATGTCGTGATGATGATTTTTGTATTTAGTCAGCCAACGAATTAAACTCGTTACAAATCGAATTGCTGTCCAGTGTGGGGCTTTCGTAAATAAAGCAATAATGGATATGTACCTGTTTTTCACTAAATGCCAAACCAATTGACCCGTATTTACATACGTGGATATGCACAGAGAAGTGAGTACTTTTCAACCCGTGTATATTTACTTAGTCCACTAAGAATTCAAACACCGACGATACTAAGCAAAGTTCTGAAGTAGAAATATTTAAAGTTGGTTTACCAAATCAAATTGTTGTAGATGTTGTGCCCTTACAACGATAGGAAGCATTGCTCCAACAAAACCAACATTTAACAAATATACATGTATGTAAAACGGCAGTGACTGAGTGAAAGCAACAGCATAAGGCCAAGGGCAGGAGTGCTTTAATGCCCGCACGAATGTTTGGATGACCGCGAGAGTTCTTTGATGTCCGCACTCTGGTTGTCTTGTTAATTTCTTTCTTTTTTTTACTTGCACACACTATGGAAATTTGTTTAATAATTTTTTGGTGTGCAAAAATATTTTTTTTAACATACGAGTGTGCTTGTATTACGTGTTAAATCTCCTCCATTACGATCTCTATTTCTTCATCCAGGCTAGATGCCAAAAAATCCTCTCATGACCTGTGCTCCGAGTTTACTGAAGGAGCTCGAATTAGATTATCGGTAGATATGCGCTTTATCTGGATCGTGCCGATGTGCTGAAGCTCAAGAAATAAATTGAAAAAACCAAAACAAGCTGGAAACGACGATTTGATGGTGCTGTTTTCGTCTTAAGTTCTCGTGTCAATAGACTGGCGACGAACACGAATGCAAATTTAACCGAGCGAAATACTAACTTTTCACCAGCAACCAGTTATGGAGATGATAATTATATATAGTCTAGCTACTCTTAGTAGCTAATAGTTCGAAGCCTACCTGTTTAAGCCGAATGCATCACCTAGTCTGGTTGATTTTTAATTGTGTCTGACCTGTCGGTCTTCTGTTCGACAAAATTTCTTAAGAAGGCCTTTCCGAACACGATTTTCTTATTTATATACTAGATATCGCTTACTCTGAGTGCTTAGTCTGAGTGCATTAAGAAGTTTCCTTCCAGTTTTGCAAGTGATTCTCATGATACCATTAAGGAACATAAGGCACGGATTGTAATGAAGCCCGAATCTAGACCTATTGTTCATAAACCGTACACTGTTTCACATGGACTAGGAGATAATATCGAGTAAGAACAACAACCAATCGCATGATGGAAACTGAACATTACCCTATTCCTAGAATAGATGATATTTAAGCAGAATTAGCTGAATGTTGGGCTTTTCAGCAGGTGTCAGTAGCTGAGCCATGTTAAAATTTTCTTGCTGTTAACACTCATAGGGGATTATTTAGATATGCACGCTTACCTTTTGGTACATTATAAAGATTGCACATTCTGTTCTCCAAGCAAAGTATTCTTATGGTCGCAAGTGTGAAAATACTTTTCAAAAAGTAAGAAATGGCTACAAGAGCACAAATGATCCTAATAAATGCAAGTTCGTATGGCTTTGGAGGTGTACTTTTTCACATAGAACCTAATGGGAAGGAAAAACCAATATTATTTATATCAAGGTCATAATCAGTGGCGTAGAAACGATATGCCCAAGTACAGCGTGAAGCGTTAGCGATAATATTTTCAGTGAAACGGTTCCACAACTAAACGAGTACTCGTATCTACGGAAAAAAATTACAATATTCAGTGAGCACAAACCTTTGCAAACTATTTTTGGTTACAAAAACAACTCAGCAGTAGCTACAAATAGGTACATAGCTACATCGCTGGGCAAATCTGCCCTCTCAGTATGACTAATGTGCAACGCTGATGCTTTATCTCGACTTCCATTAAATGAACCTAACGGGGTGGAAGCCAATTTTATAAATTTTAGAGGATATACCACTAGATTTTGCAATAATGTCAAAAAAGACACAAACAAACCCTATCTTACAAGAAGTTCACAATTATGTTCGGTATGGTTGGTAAAGACTTGGAAAAGTATTGCGACCGGCGCCTGAAACTGTCTATACAAGATGATTGTGAGCTTTTATTGGTCTATAACTTAATTCCTGGTTTGCTAAGAGATGGCGTAACTTGTATTATTCCATTGTTATTATTCCATTGAAACAGGCTTTGGAAAGCTACTGTCATTGTACGTCATTTCAATATATCTCATTCATTTGAAGCGTAAACAACAATAATTTTTTTTCACTCAAATATGTCGAACTTTTTGCTTGAAAAAATGTTTTTGCGGGGAGTTCTTCTACATTACTTTAATATGAAGAAAACTGCTGCCGAAAGTCATCGTATTTTGGGGGAAGTTTATGGTGAACATGCGCTAGCTGAGCGAACGTGCCAAAAGTGGTTTGCACGATTTAAAAGTGGTGATTTTGGCATGGAAGGCGATGAACGTCCTTGGCAGCCAAAAAAGTTTGAAGATGAAGAACTGGAAGCACTACTCTATGAAGATTGTTGCCAAACACAAGAAGAGCTCGCAGAATCTTTGGGTGTCACTCAAGCAGCCATTTCAAAACGTTTAAAAGAAGCTGGATATATTCAAAAGCAAGAGCCGAGAGACGTCGAAAGGCGGTTTTGCATGTCCGAAATGCTGCTGGAACGCCACAAAAGGAAGTCATTTTTGCATCGGATTGTTACTGGTGATGAAAAATGGATCCATTACGACAACCCTAAGCCCAAAAAATCATATGTGAAACCCGGCCAACCAGCAAAATCAACGGCAAAACCGAATATCCATGGCGCGAAGGTAATGCTCTGTATTTGGTGGGATCAGATGGGTGTACTGTATTATGAGCTGCTAAGACCGAGTGAAACCATCAATGGACAACCCTTCCGAATACAATTAATCCGTTTGAAGAGAGAGTAGCCGAAAAACGCCCGGAATATGCGACCAGACACGAGGCAATAATCTTCCATCATGACAACGCTCGGCCCCACGTTGCTATTTATTTATCAAAAATTGGCTTGATTCATTCTTGGCTGCCAAGCCGGTGCAGTTCTTTTGGGATGAGATCCACAAATTGCCAGAAAGATGCTGAAAAAGTCGTAGCTTCAGATGGGCAATACTTTGAATAATACTATTGTACATGTTTTTCTTAAATAAACGTTCAAATTTTGAAAAAAAAACAGCACGAATTAAAAAATATACCCTAAGGGATCACATAGGGTTTGCAAGAATAAAGTTGCTTGCAAGATCACTTCTCTGCTGGCCTCGCGTAGATGATAATATTGAGGATTTTGTTAGAACATGTGAAATGTGCCAACAAACTTTGAATAAATCAGGAGCAATTGGTTTTAGTTCGTGGCCAAGAACTAAATAGTCACATACTCGAAATGGCTAGAGATTGTAAGAAAGTATAAGGCAAGACGAATTTTCTCAATTTTCGGAAGAAGATTGTTTCCGACAATGGTGCTCCATTTGCTACATTGGAACTTACGGATTTTTGTAAATAATAATAGTATTTGAATACATAAATCTCGACCGTATAATCCGCAATCATATGGTATCGTAGAACGAGCTGTACAGACAGTTAAAAGTAGCCTTAAGAAACTGTTGATTAACGAGAAAACGTAAAACATACCAATTGAGTATAAAATAGACAACTACAACAACGGGCAACAAATTTTATCCGTCGAGTCTGCTGTTTAACTTTTAAAGATGATAAGATGTATAGAAAGGCTTTAATAGTTCGCTAGCTACAACTTTCTGGCAGAGCTCGAATACCGTTACGGTAAAAGTGTTTATCTTTTGAGTCCATCCAAGAATCAAACCATTTTTTGATTTCTTTATATGAGCTGAGCTGCTGATCAGCCCGACCATGTGCCATCGAACGAAACAAGTAATAACTGGATGGCGCAATATCAATGGCGGGTGGGTTAAAATTTCCCATTTGAGCGTTTTTAGGTAGGTTTTAACGGCTTTGGCAATAAGAGGCCGAGCATTGTCATGCTGATCCTACTGATCCTACGAACCGACGACGTACTCGTAAAAGCATGACCTGGCAGTCCCCATGACTTCTTTGCTTTGAGTTACTGAAATGAATCTATTTCTCCCCGTCATTTTGCGTTGAAGAAAACCCTTCCTTTTTTGCCATAGGCGAAAAAACGACTCTCAACGTCCATTGGCTTCAAATAATAAGGAACCCAAGTACCTTGCTTTTTTATCACTTCCAAAGCATGCAATCCCTTAGAAATGGCTTGGCGTCTAACTCCTAATGCTGAAGCAAATTCTTCTTGCATTTGGCACATATCCTCATCGAGCAATGCCTCCAATTCAGCGTCTTCGAATGATTTTGGCCTTCCTTCGCGCGGACGATCGTGAACATCAAAATCACCGTCTTTGAAATGACAGAACTAATCGCGGTACGTTATTTCACCTAGAGCACCTAGATGAAAATCAACACTTTCGCAAATGACGATTATTTGGCACAAAATCAAACATTTATACACAACCAAAAGAATATGGTATGACGCCGAAACAAATTCACTAATGCATCGAAACGGTTTGTTCACCATATATCTAAGCTTGGTTCATGACGTTTTGCTCCAAGAGTTACTGCTGGAGCAATCTACTGATAAGAAGAACAAAGACAACAGAACTTAGTTGCGCACCCAAAACATTTCAGAGAAATGCACAAATTTGGTGAAGAAATGTGTTTAATAAATTTTTCAAATGGATTTCAGCTAAATTAGTTGAGCAGTTATCTATGAACTTTTACCATTCTCCGGGTAGCTTCATAATTCCATCGGTGTAGAACTTCTGTGGTTTATCAGCGAAAAACTTAGCCAAGGGATTTTCAGCGGCTCTTCGGTTGGCTAATTTTTTTACCATCAAGATAGTTTTGCAAAGATAGAAACAAATGATAATCAGAAGGTGTAGGGTCCAAGCTATACGGTGGATGCATCAAAACGTCCCAATCGAGCTCCGTCAATTTGTTCCGGGTCCTCAAAAATGTGTGTGGCCTAGCATTGTCATGTTGGAAGACAACTCCCTTTCTGTTGGCCAATTCTGGTCGCTCTTTCTTGAAAGCTTCATTGAAACGGTCGAGTTGTGCACACTAAAGGTTATAATTGAACGTTTCGCCACGTTCTAGCAGCTCATAATGCTAGCAAACTCTCAACATAACCTTGTTTGCCGTCAATCCAGGTTTTGAAGTCGTTTGTAGTCGGTCACCGGCCTTTGATCATGATCGCTTGCGTTGGATAATCATAATACCATATCGCTTCAAAAACGATTCCATTTCGTTACGTTTCAGCAGCGTTTCTTTGATGGTTATTCGGTCAATTAATTTAATTTCTTTGCGTTAATTCATATGGCACCCAAACATCGAGCTTCTTTGAATAGCCTGCTCATTTTATATAATTCCAAACAGTGCCTCCGCAATCTCCAGACAGCTTCCGTGCCGGTCTTGCTCTATCAGTTGCAAAATTTCATCGATTTTTTTAGTGACAAGCCGACCGTGCGAAGTGCATTTTTAACATCGAGATTTCCGGAACGGAATCGAACAAACCACTCCTGGGTCTGGCGATCACTCACAGCACTCTCACCGTAAACTGTACAAATTTTTTGGCATGCTTTTGCAGCGTTGTTGCCTTTTTTATAGTAAAAAAAGCATCACATAGCTTATTTCTTCAGATATTTCACTCATATTCAAATCTGTACAACTTTTAACACGAGCAACGAATTACACAGCTGTCTTCACGAAAAATGTAGCCTGATATGTCACCTTTCAAACACGTGTTCGTTTGAGACAATCAGGTTAGTGTTTCCAGATAAATGGACACCAACACCATCTAGTGACAAAAAACCGCGGAGACTCTTTATATAACGCAAATTCAAAAGAAATGTTTTGCTCTTATGAATATTTAAGTCCCAATCAGATATCTAGTGACGGAGTAATTAGTAATGAAGATTATGAAACTGCAATTTTGTTAAAGCAAAAAACAAAAACACATATTAGGAATAAGAAAAAGAAAAGAAAGGCAAAAATTTATCCTATTCGAAGATGACAAAGACAAAAATGAATAAGATGTAAAATTTTAATATAGTTAAGCTCAACTACATTAATATTAAGAACACATTTTATGTATCAGCTGTTGCATTAATGAATTGTAAATTTAATTCAATTGAAATTGAATTTGAATTTGAATTGTTTAATTGAATTAAAAATGTAATTAAAAATTGAATGAAAAATTGCAAAATCGAATTGACTATGTTGCCAACCTATATAAGTTGCTTTATACAGGTCGTCCCAAAAATCAACGTCAAGGCAGAAAGGGGTGGTCAACTGGTGTCGGTTATCACAAAATTATAAAAAAAAATTTAAGTCATGTACTTTTAAAATTAATAGCACCCAACAAAAGTCGAGAAATCTGACACCCTGTAACGATCTTTCAAGTACTGTGACCGCAAATCTTTACTTTTCTTCGATTTTTTTTCGTCACCTAACCCTCAATAGCTGTTCCGTAAATAACGTTCCAAAAGTGAGACATAACTATATCGGTTTAAACCAAAATATTGCTTTTCTGTCCATGCATGTATCTGAAAATGGTTGATCACCCAACTTGAACTGACTGGCAAGTAACCTTAAAAGATGGCGTACTTAGTCTGAATTCCAAAATGTAATGACTATAGCTAGACTATTGCTTAATTAAGGACAAAAATAAAATATTTATTTAAAGAAACCCGATTTATAGTTAATTCTTTTAAATAAGCTAACCCTTTTTAAGGCAGTTGCCACTGCCTTACCACCAACTTCTTTTAGCTAGATTTAGTTTTTCTGTAACATAACCGCAGATATTTTTTTTGTAAGTGGGAACACATATTTACCTGTACCACGAATTAAACCGCCAAAATGGATTTTTTGGTGCGTAGGTTGAATTTTTTTTTTTTTTTCTAATTTTATTTTATTTTCATTCTAACTTAAAACTAATGTACAATTTCTTACAGAATATAGTGGAAAATTAAAAGTGATCGCTCTGTAACTTAAAAGTTATTATGGAGTGACATTGCGATTTAATTAACAAATAAATAAATATAAGTAGTTGTGGATGTGGGGGAGACATCGGTTTTACAAAATTAATATTCTGGGACTTCATAAAAAAAGAAGCAAAAAAAAAAATCGTATAAAAATTCAAGGAAAAAAAGGAAAGAACAATTACTATCTGGAAATTATTTTAACAGATTACAAATATTTAATTAATAAACTGACATTAAAAATTGACTTGTACTGTTGATTAGGATAGCAGATCACTTTTCAATAATAATTCCAGGACTTCATAATTCATAGTGAATAACCAGTCTTTAACCTTTTTTAAGAATGAATTAAAATGTAGAGCTGTTCGAACAGAAAATGGTAACTTATTAAACATTAAAGGGGCTATAACGGAGTAAAAGTGAGAAAAATATATTTATACATCTAACAAGATGCATGGTATTTATATGAAGACTATAAAAATGTGAAGTTCTCATAGGAATATTACCGCTTTGCTTATAGAATTCTTTTAGAGCTTTGAAAACGTAGAGGTGTCTCATTGGTAGAATATGCAGGTCTTTAATCAGATAATCCTAATTAAATGTTTTTGAGCTATTAATAATGGACTGAAGGAGTTATTATAAGAACCTCCCCAACTTGAGATACTATACTGCAACTTAAAGTGAGCCAGACCGTAATAGATAGACGTTAATACTTTTTTTGAACATTTTTGTTTGATGAGATACATTTTGCGCGTTATAAGGAACATATGCGATTTCAGAGTATGAATATGATCTTTCCAATTCAAGTTGTGGTCAATTAATACTCCAAGGTGTTTATAGTGATGCACTGATTCAATGTTAAAACAATTATTAGAACAAGGTGAACTACTAATATAATTACTTTTTCCACAACTATGAACAGGTAAACAGAATTTATTACAATCATAAGTATAAAAGTACAAATTAAAATCATTTAAAACATTATTTGATATTTTGAAAGACATAAGTTTTGTCTTCTCGCTAATAATCAGTTTATGTTCCGCAAACCAAAGTCTCAATATTTCTAGATCTTCAGAGATCTTTGCAATATTTTCGTATCTTGTATCGATTTGGTGTGTAAAGGCTATGTCGTCTGCAAATGCAGTAGATACTCCATTTAGATTAAGTGCGAAGAGAGAGTTAATATAAATCAAAAAGAGCACAGGATCAAGAACTGAACCCTGTGGTACACCATTTTTTAAGATGCGAGAGTCACTAAAGCTCCCGGTTAAATTTACTTTTTGATTCTTACCTTTTAGATAAGAAGTAAACCATTCGTGGATTTTTCCTCTAAAACTTGCATTGTATAACTTTTTTAGAAGCAGGTCATGGTTAACCATGTCAAACGCTTTTGCCATATCGACAAAAAGAACCATGGATTTGTTGCAGTTAATACCTTCATACAATTGGCTACACACTCTGAGGATAGTATCCTCGGTTGACATTCCTCTTCTTAAACCAAGATCGGAAGCAATTGATGGGTTAGGTTCATCATAGACTGGTTCCCAAAATTCATATTGTAAACAGTCCTTTAAAAGAGCATAGTCTGTGCAATATTTCTTTTTTACAGATGAGTTACAACAATTTAGTGCATTGGTACTGGAGTCAACATATAGTGTAATCATACAATGATCTGTTAATTTCAGATCATACACAACACCATTAAACATATTCTTATTGTTTTTTTGAGTGCGCATAAATATATGATCAATGCAAGATTTAGTCGAGTCGGTTACACGGGTAGGTTCATTTATAAAACTCTTTGGACCATTTGACGCCATAAGATACATATAGTTCTCAGTATCCCCATCAGATTCATTTAAAATATTAATATTGATATCACCAATTACAATTCAGTTCTTCTCTTTACAACAACTCAGAACATCACTTAATTAATCAATGAAGATACATTTCGAAGCTACATGCAGTCTGTAAACACACAATATTGCATAACTCTCACTCATGAAATCAAAAGACAATTTTATAACATCAGCACTAATAAAATTAAGCTTTAGACAATCGCATACATAACCGGTGCAGGGAATTAAGTCCCCGGGAACTAAGTCCCTCAGTGGACTTAGTTCACATTTAATGAGAAATAGATACACTTTTGCAAAGTGCACTTAGTTCCCATGCAAGGTGGGAACGAAATCCACTTTCTTATGGGAAAGTAGTACACAATTAGAAATATGAAGAGGGAACTAACTATCAAAAACAATTATTGAGTAAAGAGCTTTAAACTACAGTTAGTTATGCCAAACACTGATAACTTGTTCTTAGGAGTTTATTTTAATGAGTATATTTGATTAATTAAATATACAAAAAACTTATACAAGAAACAACCTTTCCCGGTGGAGGTGCTATTTTGATAAGGGTTGCAAGGGAAGCATAATAATTCACGATCAAAGCAAAGAACTGATTAAAGAAAATGAAGCTCATCATCCACATCAGAACCAAGAACAAACGATGACAAAAATAAAACTTATAAATGCTATCAAGAGAGAATGTGTCAGTGTACCTTTAAAACGGAGGCTTACAGTTCGCGAGATTTTCGACGACCAACGAGCAAAGTATAGCGATGAAACCATCAATATAAATATTAAGCATTTAAAAAGGGGACTTAATAAAATTAAAAATCAAAGCTTACCGAAGTGTCCAACGAGTCCAGGTGATGTTTTAAAGTGCTACAAAAATCAAGCCTTCATGGAGAGCTATGGAGTTTCTCGATTAAGTAATAAGACCCATTTCTACCAGCATACAATTTTGGAAAAAGAGTTTGCATATACTATATTTATGGCTAAAAAACTAACATTAATACAAGAAATGCCCAACACATTCCAAAAACGTTACTTTGTGGATGGGACATTCAATGTTGTTCCATCATGTGGGTACAAACAATTAGTTATAATTCATTTCGCTTATGCAGAATACGTAAGTGCCTTTTCGACAACAACAAAACACTCTTAAGTAGTCGCGATTTTTTTCACTGATTTTTTTTTTTTAAGTCTTGTGATTTGAATCTCGAAATGAACTACTTAAGTTCATTCAGTTCATTTTGAAATGAGATACAGTTGACAAGACTTTGGAAAAGAAAGATCAATGAAAAAATCGTCCGATTTTTTCCAAACTTAATGATCTTAAAAAGTTCATTTCGAAATGTTATTACGAGTATTTACCAGATTCTGCTTTTCAAAAAAAATATATATATTAGATGTAAGAGATAAGTTTATATTTTCTGATAAGTAACATATATTTATAGGTTTATCCATTCTTAATTATTTTGGCCACAAGCCAAGCATTTGTTCACCTTTATCGAACGAAATCTGTATGAATTTCAAGCAGTTTCTTTTACAACTAACTTTGAACGGAGCTTACGAAACGCCCTCAAGACCGTTTTTCCAAATGCTGCATTACACCAAAGCCCTAAGAAGAAAAGCATCCAAAATTTTCGATTTCTTAAAGAGCATAAGAAAAGATGCCAGAATTTATAATATTTTCAAAAAATTATTCACACTGCCTCTATTAAATATTGAACAAATAAATGAACAAAATAATGAAGCGAAAATAATTTCATCGTCAAGCCTATCTTCCTTTATGGGTTATTATAAAAGGCAATGGATGTTTGATATAATTTTTTTGTTTCAAAGGAAACCCCAGAGTCATTTTCTGTACATAACGAGTGAATGCGTACAACAAGTGCTCTTAAAGGCTACAATATTCGCTTAGGAAAAAAGCTATGCAAAAACTGCAATTTCTTTAAATTTGTTAATTGTTTAATCGACGAGGAATACAATTCTACTCCAAAGCCATTTTTTGTAAGGAGGGATGCTTTATTATCGAAACTAATTTCGAAAGTCGACAGCAACTGATTAAGTCTTTAAGAATATCTCCCGCAAATAATAAAAAATTTTAACAGGAAAGATGTCATGGAATTTGAAATGACGGAACAAGAAGATTCAGAACCGGAAAAGGAAGAAGCTGAAAGTAATTTAATGCACGAAAACAACACGTTGTGCATTATTTGTTTTAAGAATACTCGTAATATTCTTCTAATGCCATGTAACTACATCAAGATGTGCGAAAATTGCTACCATACAATTTCCACAAACGTTACATCTGTAATATTGTGTCCTTATTGCAGGACTATAGTGAAGAGCTTCACAAAAGTTTTTTTTTGTAAATTGGAGTTTAACTTTGTTTGAAGTCACACAATATTTACTTTTTTGTGTTATCTATATATTTAGATATATCTACCTACGAGTATACACCTTTAGTTCAAAATTTTCGCGATTTTGCTTATTAAATTTGGTTTAAACTGGTTTAAATAGAAATCTTATTTGTTTTAATTTCATGAATAAAATTACATAAACAATTGACTTGTTATTTTATTTCTCCTCGGAGGAATTGGGAATTTATTTCACATTTAAGGAGAATTAAAGCCACACAGTTTTTTTGGACCTTAATTCCCATCTTGCATGGGAACTAAGTGCACTTTGCAAAAGAGTATCTATTTCCCTCAGTGGACTTAGTTCCCGGGGACTTAATTCCCTGCACCTACATAACCATCCTTCACATAAACTTCTACACCTCCAGATGAGTATGTTTTATTACAATTTCCGAAATGTTCATACCCCGGTATTTTATACAAATCCAATTCTTCCTTATAGAGCCAAATCTCACTCAAGACAATGGCAACTGGTAATCAACAGATTTAAGAAAATTGACTGGGTATTCACATGTATTTGGGACTAAGCACGAAACAGAATTAAGAGAAATATTCATAAATTATTTAAATCTTGAGGACAAGTAATTCTTACTAAAGTATCCCCCTCCTTCTTCCGCATAAAAACTGATCAATTCCTAGAACATACATATTGATACCCTTTTTCTCCCTTCAGAGACAATGCAGCATTAAAGAGTTGTCGTGTCCGGTAGGTTAAACCTTCGTTTAAGTACATCTTCTCCGATCTTACATGTATGTTACTGTTTCCGTTGAGCAGTGTTGTTGTCAGCTGTTCTTTTTTTCCTCTCTTTCCTTTCATCATTTTCTGCTTGCACTGGCGAGAAACAAATTTGACAACGAGAACATTTTTCTTTGTTTGATTACTGGCACTGCTAGTGTTTTGTGAGTTTTTTTGTCGATACATAAGCAGATACGACAAGCAGACCATGGCGGAAAATCTTCAGATCAATGCTAAAAGTATCGCGCAGTTTGGTGGAATGTTATAGATCTCAACAGTATTACCGATGAGCTCCTGTTCTAGATAATCTACCTTCTTCTCGAGTTGCCGAGTTTTGAGCTCGCATTCATTATTTTTCCTCTGCAGTTCCTCAATCGGCTCTCTTTGGATCTGTTTTAGTTCTTGAATTTCCGCGTAAATCAATTCCAGTGTAACATTAGGTTTCAGTGGAGCGATATGTTTGGTTGACAGGTGTTTGGTTAACAGGTGTTATGTTGTCAAACCTTTTGTGGAGATGTTGATTTGGATACATCTGACTAGAGACGCATGCTGGCGATTCCCCGGATAGCGATTTGCGTCTTTTATTTACAATACATACTTTGCACTGCCAAAGTTTGTTTGCTTTCTTCATAAACTCGATGTCGGCAGGCATCACGTTTACGCAGGCTGCGTGGGAAAGGCTATTGCAATCTCGACACACCACCTTCAGTTGACTACGCTCCACTTTATTTCCAAACGTTTTACACGACATTTTAGTGTGAACGGTGTAATGAATATTACAAAAAAAAAAATAAATAAATAAATTTAATTTAATATTGTTCCCGACGCGTGTGTGCTCCACAACACTCTATCACAAATGATGATTTATTGGTTGAAACAGCGTAACGAGGTTGCTTATAGTATTCTAGCTTTATCCAGTAAAATCGTTTGAATAAACGAGCAAAATGTTTAGATTTTTTTCAATTAATTTTGTTTATATTCTATGTATATTGCGGAAAATTGCGGTATTTTGTTAAAAATTCAAAAAAAAAAAAAAAAACCCATGAAAAGTAGAAAATATTTGATGGCAATATTGATGCCACTACCCTATGTCTACCCTATGTTGGTGGCAATAAATTATCCACTGCCTTGTTACAGACTAAATATGTACGGGACTAAGATATAGAAAAAGAGTTGGAATCTGTATTCGGCTTGGAAAATCCTGAGGATTCGGAAGACGAATATGAAGATGATGAGGCCAGTTGGAAGGAAAGACGAACATTCTTTTTTATGTTCTGGTGCGTCTGAATCTGTAGCATTAGATGCCGTCTTGCTATTATGAGTTTACAAGTTGAGTACTAAATGTGCCTGAGTCTGTCGTATCAAAAGCTAATAGCATCGATGATTAAGATACGCCAATAATCTGAAGGTGTCGATATATGCCAACAGAAATTGGGACTTCTGAATCTGATTCCGATCAAGATGAAGATGAATGGAAGAAGATAAAGTGGTCTAAGGAGAAACCAAATCGAGAAGGTTTTTCTGATGTTTTATTACAGCCGTCTGTATACACATTTTCCTAGTCGCACAAGTCTTTTAGCATACTTCTCTAGATTTTTTTCTGACGAAATACTACAAACAATAGAACAACAGACAAATCTATACGCTGTACAGCAAAAATCAAAAAACTGGGAACCAGTGACGGTGACAGATATCAAATTAGTACTGGGTATAATTATGTAGTACTCATGGGATTACATAATATTCCTTCTTGGAATCTGTATTGGTTTAGCGATCCCTTTTTTCGACCTGTAAAAGGTCTTTCCCTAGAGGGAATGATCACCAGTATGATAAATTATATAAAGTGCGCCCATTACTAGATTTGATGAATAACGCCTGTTCAAGAGAAGCTAAATTTACGACTTCCCAAAACATTGATGAGGCAATGACCAAATTCAAAGGAATTTGTTTCATCTTTGAAACAATATTTGCCGCTAAAACCTATAAAACGCGGCTTCAAAGTTTGGGTAAGAGTTGATAGTGCTACTGGATATGTTTACCAAATTCATATTTATACAGGAAAAAATAGTAATAACAGTCCTGAACTTGGCTTAAGAGCCAACGTGGTAAAATCATTGACAAGCGCTCTAAGCACATATTACATTCGACAAATTTTTTTCCTCGTATGCTCTGATGAAGTATCTTTACGATCAAGGTATTCACTGAACTGTAACTGTAAATTTCAACAGAGCAGATTTACCTAAGTTAGTCAAAGATAAGAACAAATCTAAGGCTAATCACAAACAACTACTGCGGGGACAGTATAAATGGCGAGTGAAAAAGAACGTAGCATTTCTTTGTATGGCAAGTCACAAAATTTGTTACTGTTCTTACAACGGTTTTTCACCCAAATTCAGTTACGACAAGCAATAGGACGATGGGGGACGGAATGAGTAAGGAAATAGAGTGCCCTGAAACCATCAAACAATTTACTCAACGAATGGGAGGAGTAGTTCGCTTTGTCTTTTCTTTGACTAATTCATATTTATTATATGAATGCAACTTGCGGGTCCTAAGCCCTAACAAATCGATTCGCTTCCGAATTTCGCAGCGAAAATGAAAAAGACTAATTCCTCACAGAACTACCAAAAGGCCTTGGGTGTTCCAGATGATGTTAGGTTTACTAATATCGGCGTTCATATGCCTCATGAAATTGACGGCTACCACAGGTGTCGCTTGTGTAGTACTCAAGTACAAAATAAACGCAGAAAAATAATGTGTACTCATTGTCAGGTACCTCTATGTATTTTCTCATGTTTTGCTGCATTTCACAAGTAATTTTTTTTTTAGAAATAGTTTGTGTTACAAGTTCCTTATAAAAAGTAATATCTGTAATCATAAGAGAAAAGAAATAAAAATTTTGAAAAAATTTGTCTAACAGTTTGCCTGTTTCATTTTCTTATTTATTCACACCAAACGGGTAGTGGCAAATATGTCGCCACCAAATTTTTCTAATATCTCCCTTTAAATCTTAACATTGAAAATATATATAAAAAATAATAAAAAAACAAAACTGTAATATGCAGAAAACCGTTTGTTTGTATCTACTGCGGTTGTGTCGGCCCTAAAAGGGTTAAAATGAGTACCAAATGGGAGCGAGACCGACAGTGATGCCGTGATTGAGACGGATAAACAAGACATTTCGACATGTGAGTGAAACAGATAGAGATGCTACCCTTGAAATTGCATTTCATTTTTTTCCTATCACAGAGCACACAGAACACTACGTTCTCTTGGTGTATACTCTCAGGATCGCTTTACACAACTCTTATTTGTTGCGCTATTAAACGCCATCTACCGATCTTGTATCTTACAATAAACGTTCAAACTGTTTGCCTTCAGCGGAAATGTAAGCTCTACATCTTCTTAAAGATGATCTGGTTATAAGAAGGGCATATGTTCTGGAGATGATGTTTTCAACGGCTTCTGTAATTTTTTGGCGCAGCTCGTTTAAATTTTATATCGGCTTAGAATAAACTTTTTCTTTTACTGCTCCCCAGTAGAATGCGCTGGGCAGCCATCTTGTTGATACCACATGCATGCATAAATATTTAGTCGCACGTAAGTGGCTTTCCAAAAAATCTAAGTAAACCTCGGCATTCAAATTCTGCGGCAGCTCGAATGAGCCAATAATTCTACCATTCAAAATTCCCGCCCGCATATTTACTTAAAAACGGTACTGTGATCTATCTTTCCGCATCAAATGTAGATTTTCCATGTGCCAATTGTGCAAATTGTGGAAGTTCAAGTAACCGTCCCTTTTTAAAGTTGATTCGCCGGACCATAGAATTTTTTCGAAGAATCTCGAATCTTCTCTGAAACTCTTCAATATCGTATGACAAAATTGCACTCTTTCTGGATAATCTCGGGGTAGCAGACCTTGGACTCGTTGTATAGGGTTTTCTAATAACGACTTGACAACTTTTTTTTTAAATAAAAAGCAAACCATTTGAGATATTTCAAAAACTTTATTATTGGCTTGAAGTAAAATCAAAACATTTATGAATGGAACTCGACTTCGTTCATATGGCCACCGCGGGCCCGTTTGCAGCGGTCGATTCGTTGGACTCAATTTTCAACGACTCGGCCACACATTTCTGCGTGTTGGCATAAGCCAATGAATTAACGTAGCCCCACAGAAAATAATCAAGCGGTGTTAAATCGCACGAACGAGGCAGCCAATCGACTGGCCCATGTCTTGAGATAACACGCTCACCATACTTACTCTTCAATAAATCGATTGTAGCGTGTGCTGTGTGGCTTGTGGCACCATCCTGTTGAAACAACATGTTGGCCAAGTCCATATCTTCCCATTCGGGCCAAAAATAATCAGTGATCATGGTGCGATAACGCTGACCATTCACAGTAATGCGACGATCGTTATCGTCGACGAAAAAATATGGCCCAATAATGCCGCCGGCATGCAAACTGCACCAAACAGTTGTTTTTTGTGGATGAAGTGGTGATTCATGAAGCACATGTGGGTTTTCACCCGACCAATAACGCATATTTTGCTTATTGACAAACCCAATTAGCTAAAAATGATCTTCGTCACTGAAGATGGTTTTGCGATGAAATTCATCATCTTGGCGCATCTTCTCCAGAACCCAATCGAAGAACGTACATCGCTTCAAATGGTCCATCAGCTTCAATTCTTGAGTCAGCTTGATCTTGTATTGGTGTTAACCAAGATCCTTACGCAAAATACGCCATAATGTGGTCTGAGCGATGCCGAATTCTTGAGAACGCCGTGGAATTGACTGTTTTGGATCCTTTGCTACGGCAACATCACACAACGAATATGTAGACTCAAATGTTTGCACTAAACTTGTTATTGCCTGTCTACTAGGTCGAGAATTACGACCGAAAACTGGAGTTAACGCTCTTAAAGTTGCAGTTACCGACTCCGAATATCTGTAGAAAATTTTTATAATTTGCAGACGTTGCTCGTTAGTGTGCTTTACCATAATGAAGATATTGAGTTTACTGAATAAATTGACAGTGACAGCTTGATGATTAGTGAAAGAGTGCGTTCACATATTAAATTCAAAGTTGTCAAGTCCCTATTGGAAAACCCTATACATACCTATACATGGTACGGATAGAGCTGGTTTTTCCTTAGAATGCGGCCACTTCTATGCTTTCTTTAATTGCACGTACTGAGGTACTAGGGTCTTGTGCGACTGCTTGCAAGACTTCGTCCTCGTATGACATGACAGGTTTTCCCTCACTAACCATTCGATTTGGAAAGCGAGCTTCTGTTATGCATGTTAGAATATTCCTGGGCAGTGTATTAAGATGGCATGATGGCATTCAACTACAGTCACACTAAATTAAGTTGTAAGCACGAAATCAATACGAATACAGAATAATGCGCTGGGCATTAGCAATGGGACGTAACGTACAGCAGTATTGCACGATGTGCTTATGCGTCACTGCTTGAAAAGGGTGGCATCTCTATCTGTTTCACTCACACTAGTCGAAATGGCTTGCTTATCCGTCTCAATCACGCCGCCACTATCTGTCGCTCACAATTGATACTCATTTTAACTTTTTAAAAAGAATTAACTATGAGTCGGGTTATACCATTTTGGAATCCAGACTAACTACGCCATCTTTTAAAGTAGGACATTTTTTTTTTGTCAATACAGTCAGTTCAAGTTGGGTGATTAATGATTTTCAGATACATGGATGGACAGAAAAGCAATATTTTAGTTAAAACCGATAAAGTTATGTCTCACTTTTGGAACGTTATTTACGGAACAGTTATTGAGGGTTACGTGACGAAAAAAAATCGAAGGAAAGTAAAGATTTGCGGTCACAGTACTTGAAAGATCGTAATAGGGTGCCAGATTTCGCGACTTTTTTTTTTGAGTGGCAATAATTTTAAAAGAACATGGCTTACTTTTTTTTATAATTTTTTGATAACCTATACCACTTGACCTTTCACCCGTTTCCGACTTGATTTTGATTTTTGAGATACCCTGTATATATATAGATATTAACGTATTAATTATAGAAAGGGGACGTGTTATGTATACGTAAGCCTCTTGACAACCCTAGATAACACTGTACTCCGAATAAGGAATTAAGTTTATAATTAAATTCTCATTGTGTCAGTCGTGAATAAACTACTTAAAGACTCAGCCGTGCGTTCTTCTTTCTAGACTATAAGGGAATATACACATATATGGCTAATTTCAAGTTGGACATCTCTTCCTTGATTATTAGTTCTGTCTCCATTACCATACCACGTTTGCTGTGTATAGCCTCTTGTTGCACTCTTTATAGCTACCCCAATATTTATTAGTTGTTCTAATTGTTTTCCATTGCACTAAAAAAAATTTTATTTTTTTCCTACGGTCTGCAAATTATATAGGGTGATTCATCGTACAGTTTGATTTATAATCTAAAACAAAGCACATAAGTTTGAAAGAAAAATTAAAATCTTTATTATTAGTTAAAAGAACAATTCATGGCATTTGTAAGTAAAACAATGTCATGTAAATAGTGTCCCCGACTACGTCTGAGGTGGTCCATTTGAAAGGTCCAATTTTTCGCGACTCGTTCGAGCATAGCGACTGGTATAACGCGGATAACACGAGTAATGTTGGCTTCCAAAATGGCAATCGTAGCTGGCTTATTCATGAAGACCTGAGACTTTACATATCTCCAGACTAAATAGTACAAAGGTGTGATATCGCACGATCTAGGCGTCCTATTTACCGTAGCAAAACGTGAAACTTCGTGCTCACCAAAATGATTTATCAACAAGTCCATTGTTTCACGCGCTGTATGGTACGGATCGCCGTCTTGTTGAAACCAGAGCTCACCGAGACCATGTGATTGAATTTCAGGAGACACATAGTCAGCTAACATGGCGCGATAACGGTTACCATTGACGGTAACATTCTGATTTGGCCCATTTTTGAAGAAATATGGACAAATGATTTCATCAGCCCATAAACTTCACCATACCGTTGTTTTTAATGGATGTAATGGCAGCTCTTGGTACTTTTCGGGTTGCTCATCAGCCCGAATATTGCAATTTTGTTTATGTACGTATCCATTGAGCCAGAAATGGCCTTCAACATTGAACAAAATTTCACGATAAAACACCGGATTTTCATTGAGTGTTTCCAGAGCCCATTCACTGAAAATATGACGCAAATTCAAGTTGCCTGGCTTCAATTCTCACACAAGTTAAATTTTGTACGCTTTTAGGCCGAGATCCTCACGTAAAATACGCCAAGTTGTCAAATATGCAAGGCCAAGCTGCTGAGAACGACGACAAATCGATTAGTCATGGTCTTCGCGTACACTCTCAGCTACAGCTGCTATAATCTCTTCTACGTGCTAGATGTGAACTAACCAGTCGAGTATCATCCACTAATGTAAACTGGGACTCAAATTTGCGAATGGTATTGGTAATAGTGGTTTCAGTAGGTTGCGCACCGTAAGTTCCTCGAATTGCACGAAAAACATTTTTCACAGAACGCTGATTTTCGTTATACAGCTGAAAAATTTGGAAACACTGTTGTAATATGAGTCTTTTTATTATGACTTGCCAAACGATACTGAATAAAAATGATAAAGCAGTGTGATAGGAGTCACGCGTGATCTGTCAAGAAAAGCCTATTGAAAATCAAACCTCACTATGAATCACACTCTATAACTACTCGCTATATTTCTTGTTTTACATACTAGATGGGGTGAAAAGTAACCTCCTTGGGAATGAAAAAATTTTTTTTTTTTATTTTATTCACTATAGTCGCCTTTTAGCTTGATACACTTATTCTAGCGATTTTCCAACTTCTTCATCCCGTCCGAAAAGTAATTTTCCGGAACGTCTGCAAAACACTCCTCCGTGGCGTCGATGATGAGCCATCTTTTGAGGTTTGGGAAGAGATAATAGTCCGAGGGAGCCAAATCGGGCGAATACGCTTTCGAAGTGCTCTCGCGTTCGTGTTTTTGGTCAGGAGTGAGTATGCGCGACACCCATGCAGAATATTGCTCGCGCGCCTTCACCTTCCGGTCAGCCAACTCCATTTCATGTATTTTTTTGACATTGTCCTCTGTAACCGCATCGGAGGGCCTGCCGCTGCGGACATGATCGGTAGTGGAGTTGCGGCCACCACGAAACTCTCGAAACCAATATTTGACGGTGTAATCTGACGAGCATTAGCCCCATTATATTTATCCAATTTTTCTTTTGTTTTCTTCGTCGTTTTGCCTCTCAAAAAATAATATTTTATGAGAGAACGAAAATCGTTTTTGTCCATACTCAACACGTCTACAAACAATCAGCTGTCAAAACCAAACTAAAGACAGTATCGCACTGAAATTTGGCATGTCTGCCTAAATATGAACGGACTTCAAGGCACCATTACCTTTTCTGCAGTAAGGCAGTCAAGGAGGCCACTTTTCTCTTTACCTAGAAGTTCTTGTAATACCTATTAACGTTAACAATAATATAAATAATTATTATGAATGCTGCTATTGTTGTGTTGGTTGGTTGTATCTGCTGGTTATTTTCATTTATTACCACCTGTTCTTGGTGCTGTTTTTTCTCATTGTATCTTCTTACAATCTACATGACATGTTCGATTTCTTCCCAGATTTTGTTTGCCTCTTTCCAAGGTGGGCGTATGTGGTTGGTTACACTGAAAATGCCTTTCAGGTAGGGTAATCTCTTCCTGTCTTTATATATTCTGCCTATTCCGTTCTTTTTACTAGTTGTGAAGTTCGTTTTTTGAATATTTTTTAGCTTTGTATCGATGTTCTGTAATTAACTTCGTATGTATTATTCTATGGAGATAGGTTTGGGACCGGCGGTTCTAGTTGTGGGCACGTATATTGGAACATTTTGGTTTATATTTGTTCCCTGTGGCACGGTTTCCTTTGTTATTGCAGGATGAGTCAGGACTGTAGTATCTAATATGTTGATACTATTAGAAGGATCGAATTATCTCTTTGCTGTTATATTGAATTATATTGCACCATTTGGAATGTTTGGATGATGAGGTATAGGTCCACTGCATAATAAGAAATGAAAATAAAAATAGAAATAATTCTTTGCATTTATTTCTACACTTCTTATCTATATTTCTAAATTGAAACTATCATTTCTCTATCTGCCTTTCCCTTTTTTTACTCACTTTTTTCTTTAATTTGTTTATAAAACTTATAAGATCCTATTGGGAACAACACAGTCGTTGTTCCTAAATATCTTTGGCGAATCCATTTCCACGTTCTCTATCTAGGCTTAGGACGAAGCATTTCGTATATTCACAAATACGAGTATGTTTTGTCATTCTAAACACTATGTATCTTTAGATACTACGTATATAAAGGCAATTATTTTGTATATCCTTGGATAGGTAAGTTTACATCACTATACTTATCTACAAAAGCATAATTGTTGCACGGAAGGGCATCACCTCGAAGCAATTACCACTTCTAGTCATCAGCATGGTGATGAACAATAGTCGAACTACTCGTACACCACAAATCCACGCATTGTTTTCTAAATCATCCTTTATTCAAAAACATTAAAGCCAAGTACTTGGCGATGTGTTTCTCTCATTAAAAAGAATTTCACTTTGAACTAACAACGATGATTGTGCAACAAACACCCACTTAGTTGTAAAATTATGCCAACCCTCAACCTAATGGTAGGTGCTTGACAAGAATATTAAGCACTTAAGCAAGAACAAATATCACTCGAAAATGAGATTCTATGTGGTGACCTTCTTATAAAAAAAAACCTTACCCAAAGTAAATTGCGGTCATAAATATCGAAAGAGATTGTCACTTAGGGTCTTATGGGAGAATTCAGGGCAACAGATGCTTCATACGAAAAATAACAAAGAAAACATTTTCAATGAAAATGGATATTCTGACCTTACAAACTGAATTAAAATTGAACCCGAGGAAACGATTTTATGTTGTTGAAATGATTAAACAGATGTTGTAAGTAACGAGAACTATAGGTTTCTTTTTATAATTGGCGCCTGCTCTAAGGGTTGCGATAATCACTGTGCAAACATACAAATCAGAATATTTTCTCGAAGTTTCCAGTGATATTTAGTCGGGTTTCGATCTTTCTGGGACTTATTAATTGAAATGGCGTTGAACTGGGAAATGGTAGAAAGCGAAAACAAGAACAGGAAATTGCGCCAAAATCCGAAATACAAAACACGTATGTGGTTCGTCACAGTTATAAGGACAACATTAGAGGGTATCCATCTACAAACACGTTTTCTAAACCAAGGAAACAAATGTGTGTCCAAGTAAGGAATCGACATGCTACAAGTGTTAAAAAAAGGGTCACATTGTGACGCAATGTTATTTAAAGTTACAGGTCCAACCCAAGAATTCACTCAAGAACCGTTAAAAACACCTTTAGGAGATGAGAGGCGCTAAGGTGCTAAAACTTAAGGTTAATGAGCAGGTGATGCAAGTGATAGCTGTTCAAATATTGGGTCTATAACTAAATAACTTAGCAAACGTGCGGTTTGCTAAGAGATGGCGTAACTTGTATTATTCCATTGTTATTATTCCATTGCAACATGCGTTGGAAAGCTACTGTCATTGTACGTTATTTCAGTATATGTCATTCATTTGAAGCATAAACAACAATAATTTTTTTTTTTAACACAAATATGTCGAACTTTGTGCCTGAAAAAGTGCTTTTGCGGGGAGTTCTTCTTCATTACTTTAATATGAAGAAAACTGCTGCCAAAAGTCATCGTATTTTGGTGGAAATTTATGGTGAACATGCGCTAGCTGAGCGAACGTGCCAAAAGTGATTTTGGTAATTTTGGCTTGGAAGACGATGAACGTCCTGGGCAGCCAAAAAAGTTTGGAGATGAAGAACTGGAAGCATTACTCTATGAAGATTGTTGCCAAGCGCAAGAAGAGCTCGCAGAATCTTTGGGTGTCACTCAAGCAGCCATTTCAAAACGTTTAGAAGCAGCTGGATATATTCAAAAGCAAGGAAATCGGGTTCCACATGAACTCAAGCCGAGACACGTCGAAAGGCGGTTTTGCATGTCCGAAATGTTTGCATCGGATTGTTACTGGTGATGAAAAATGGATCCATTACGACAACCCCAAGAGCAAAAAATCATATGTGAAACCCGGCCAACCAGCCAAATAAACGGCAAGGCCGAATATCCATGGCGCGAAGGTACTGCTCTGTATTTGGTGGGATCAGATGGGTGTGGTGTATTATGAGCTGCTAAAACCGGGTGAAACCATCAATGGACAACGCTACCGAACACAATTAATCTGTTTGAAGAGAACAGTAGCCGAAAAACGCCCGGAATATGCGACCAGACACGAGGCAATAATTTTGCATCATGACAACGCTAGGCCCCACGTTGCTATTCCGGTTAAGAACCATTTGGAAAACAGTGGATGGGAAGTCTTACCCCACCCGCCTTTTAGCCCAAACATTGCCCCTTCTGACTACCCTTTGTTCCGGTCGATGCAGATCGCCCTCACTGAAATACGGTTCACATCAGAGCAGAATATCAAAAATTGGCTTGATTCATTCATGGCTGCCAAGCCGGCGCAGTTCTTTTGGGATGGGATCCACAAATTGCCAGAAAGATGGGAAAAAGTCATAGCTTCAGATGGAAAATACTTTGAATAATACTATTGTACATGTTTTTCTTAAATAAACGTTCAAATTTTGAAAAAAAAACCGCACGAATTAAATTACATACCCAATAGCTCAATGAATATGAACAGAAAAAACTAAAAGGGTTTGACAATAGCAGAAGAAAAAGCGTCTAATCACTGAGACAGATAGAAATAGACTGATCGTGTGTCAAAAATTGCTGAAGAGATAACTTAGAACTATCTAGAGTATAAATTGAATGAACACATATCATTGATAACATGCCAATCAGAATGGAACTTTCAGTCACTTTTGCAGTAAACATCTGAATAAAAAACGTCCAACCAGATTGCTGATTTTCGTAGAGGGTGGGTTTGTTGATATCTTACTCATTTATTCCTATTACTATTCCTATCCAACGAGAGTCCTTTTAGTTGCTACTATAAGCTTAAAATTCTGCAGTATGAGACTTATAATGATCAGTTATGTCGCCCGAAATGTATAAACTGTCCTTTCTTTCATAGATGTGAAAGTGAGTTTATTTGTAAAAACGACCTGGATGTCGTAATGACAAAGTGAATCTCTGTCCACTGGCATGGAATTGATTAGTCGTCGACACCTTATATGGATGGAATGCCATTCATAATGTAGGTAGAGAATTCTTCCAGGGAAAATCTTTCGTTACAAGTTTCTGACAACCAATAATGAGACAAATTTTTATTATACTCACAATTTCTAGCAAAGAGGTCAAGGTGTTTATGAAATACTAATAGTTGGGTCCTCACAGCAACAACCCGCATTGGTTTCTTTACGACATGGACTTTGAGGTAAACAGTACATTGTATTACAGTTTCAGATTGGGGTTACAACTTGCAAAGACTTCCGGATTCCTATTCAGTACATGGAACAGGTAGTTACCACGGAGCACCAGCTGTATTCTTTGTAAAATTTGGGTACCTGGGTTTAGAATTATTTATAACTGAGTGAAAAACCTTCTGCCGGAATTTACTATTGAAGAGCATGACCTAGTTGTGATTGTTTCTGATGGAACCGAGATTACCCCGGCCTTGGCACGGTATACTGTTTTAAATTTGGTTTTATAGTAACAGCTATTAAAGTTTATCACTTCATATTGGGTGAAAGTGTGTAACCTATTAAATTGCGGGTTCTCCCAAGTGACAATTTAAAACTACGAAGAAGTACCGATGAAACATTCGCCAGCACAACCGAATTTTAGTCAGTCTCTGCACGGAGTTATAGTCAATGCACTGAATGTTGAGCCAGGAATGTTAGGAACCATACCAGTTACACAGATACAGGGTCTATATCTAACACCGTGGATGAACAATCAATCTTGGAAGACCATGTACGTAGGGGTCTCCGTAAATCTCATAAAGTTGATCTTTAAAATATTACATCTCCATGTCGAGGCCGAAGGTTCCTTTATTAATAGAAAAGGACGTCTTGGACAAAACTGCATTTTACAATAGTAGCACTCTGACTCAAGTTGGAAGAAACAGTATTCTAGTTTGCTCTGAACTCGTTTGTTGAGATAATTTTCCTTTAGCTAAAATCTTCATCCAGCGCATCTACATGGTAACCTGTTTTATATTGTCGGAATGGGAGTCACTTCAGAGACCATGAATCGCAAATTAGTGAGGATAGGATGATAATAATTCTAAATTTACTGATAGCCGATGCGACCTACCCAGAAACAACTAAAATCCTGAATCTTGAAGGACACTGTTAAAATCACAAAAAACCGCTACGCTTTAATTCGATTCTTATCTTAATCTTGAATATCAATTCCTCCATTGTGTTCAGTGCGGCTGTAGGCATGGCAGCGGTGTTAAAAGTTGATAGGCTTAGAGAAATGGTGCCACAACATGTAAACGATCGGCCTTACCCCACCTAGTAGTACGAGTACCAACATGTAACAAATGGTGATTTATTAAAAACTCCTCCAGGAAGTTTGTAATGGCAAAAACTTTCACTCTCATCTCGGAAGGGAGTGAGTAAATTTTACACAAGTGTGCTGTGTTCACTCAAATTTGTAGTTTTCAACAATTTTCACGTCTTCCTTGATGATGCGATTAACTTGTTAATCTTCTCATCAATTTTCCAAATCATCCTTTTGACTTTTTCATTTAACCTACCCGGATATCTCTGTCCGGATATTTGTACAAGTATGTATCTACATATATACATAACGAGTAAATTAATTTCTTGACTTACGCCATAAATTCTGATTTAGATAAATCAAGCAAAAAGGGTGTATTCCCATGCTACTAATACCGATCCCAAGAAATAGGTAGACTGCTACGTTACATATGCTAAAAAAAAAAAAACATCTCCTTCAAAAAGACACGCATATGTGTGCTGAAGAGACTCACTCGAAGTAGTTTTTGGCACATCCGCTCATTTGAAGGGTTGGTTTTCTTTTATTGTATGTGTACAAATCTTAAGTTTCTTCCATCTCCCAGGGGCTGAAGGTTCAAATTTACGAAGGGAAGTTTGGCAACAAAGGTATTTGTTTATTTGTAAGGGTTAAAGTTCGAGTAGTTAGGTACGTTTTCTAATTAGCTTCCATGGATTCCTATGGATTCTTTTGCGGTATGTTATTGGAGAATATGTTCAGGTTTAGTTGAGTATCCAGGATGGGCTTAGTGGTTGGTTGTTATGACAGCTAGGATTTGGTGAAAATAGATTTTGTGGGGATATGGGTTGATAACAGACCTGTTGCCGGATATAAAGGTGATGTTTCATCACACAGAGGGGAGGTAGGGATAGTAATTTGATTTTTTGGAATATAATCGGAAAGTGTGTGAGCGATGAACTAGATCCGAAATGATTACTTTAAGAAGAAATAGATATAATTCGTTATGACAATTACTTTAAGAAGAAGCATTTATTTTCTGATTAAAACATGTTTGACATTTAATGTGTCTTTAAAAACAAAATAAAAAAAAATTGGGCAATAAACGCTCGTATTAATCTACGTAAATAGTCGACTTAGACCTCATGAACCTATATGAAACAATAACAGTCTCGGATTTAACTGTTGACTACATTTAACAACGTGACAAGGACAACGACCTTCAGGTATACGGTATGTCTAGAATGTAAAAACTTCTACCAGACCATACGTGGTAAAAACATAGCGGCTGGAGCCACAGGAAACTTATGAGGAAGATATAACCACCATCCAAGAAATGCAATAGGACTGACCTAGCAAGAAGACAATCAAACTGACTGCGATATCTGCTATTGATTTTTACTGTGTGTAGCGGACAGCCTAATACGCCCCAACAGAAGAAAAAATAACGCTACCAAGTAAGTCTGGATCTAGAGAGAACCTATAAGCAACGTGCCACGTACGTAAAAATTGCACCTATTGAGTTTAATGGCAAAATATTTGTAGGAAATCAGGGCACTTTGGTAGCGCCGTGGACATGTACAGTCTGCACGACAACACAAAGAATTTGCTAGTGGACGATACATAGTCATAGCAAGCACGAGTTCCCCACATTCTCGGATACACAAGGGTACATCCGGCTGTCTCCGGGTCATAATACGATAAGTCAGATTGATCACATTGCGGGAGATGGAAGACATGCATCCAGTATTTTAGATGTTTCATATTTCAAGGTGCCAACATTGACGTTCCTTGCAGTATAGCTAAAGTACGTATACGGTTATAAAGGGTTCATACCATGCTGTGTGCAAACATTTTAACGGTACCTTAACCTTCAATTAAAAAAAAAAAAGGCAGTACAGTCTTATATACAGAAAAATGTTATGAAGAACTTAAATTTCGGGCGGCTACAATGGCAAAAGATCAAGTATGATTAATCAGGCGGTAATGCTGCAAGAAAAGCATCATAAATGCCGCCTCTGTGCTAAGTTTTACAAGGCGATCAAAAGCAAGAAACCAATGGCTCGACGATGAACAGTGTGTACACGCTAAATAGGCGGCGATACGTACCAACAGGAGAGAAAAATCAAACACGAGTTTTCCAAAGGAAAAAAAGTGAGGTCGAGAAACGAAAACTTGAAGAGAATAAGAGATGCTACTGTAGAAATAGCTTCCACAAATTTGACAAGAAGGTAAAAAGAACGTATAAGGGAAACAAAACTCGAACCGAAGCCTGTAAAGATTACCAAGGGAACTTCTGCAGATAGTGAAGACGATGTAAATACAGGCAGGATACACCATCCAGTACTTCCATTTGACTAAAGTGTAGTGAAGAATAAAAACCCTCTGGGAAAAGCTGGACGAAATGGAGAAAGGTGCATGCGTCAGCCAAATAATTTGATCAGAAAAACGGTTCTGAATAAAGAAGAATCCTGGAACTTCGCCAACTACAGAGACATAGTTCTGAAAACCGTAGCATACATCTTTGCAAAATTTTCACTCTACGTCAGATCTTGAATTTTAAGGTAGCATATGAAATCGTCTAAAGAGCTATGCAGATCCATGTCTGGTCTTGATCTCAAAGTCGAAAAAAACATCAACCAATGTTTTGGTGTTAAAAACTCATGCGCATTTCATAGAATTTTTTTTTATAATAGGTGCACCCACAAGGGTACATACCCTTAAAATTTTTGCACATAGCGTAGACGAAAGGAAGTTAGCGAAGGAAAAAGAAATGTACCGATGTGCGTTGTACAAACAAAGAGCTCCGCAGCTCTTAATTTCCTGGTCGTTGTAGCTTGCAAACATTCAAAAACAATGTACATCGGTAAGTTACTTTTCTTTATTCATAAATTTCCTTTGCTCGCGTTGTGTGTAAACATTTTAAGGGTACACATTTCATCAAAGTTTTTTTGTGCCGTTTGAGGCTTTCAGAAGGATTTGATTGGTGTTAATGCTCCATCGTTGTCATTGTCAATAGGTACATAGGTCAATGGTCGTGTATTTATTATGCTTTCAATTGCTGCCATCATGCATAAAAGAAGCTCGTCTGATGGATTTCGACGGCTCGAACGGTGAGACATGTAATTTTTTTTCTGAACGCCTTCCAACTTTGACGGTAAGCGGACCAAAATGGACAATTCTGACACAAGAAAAAGGTTGAGTAAATAGCTTTAATCTACTAGGTGAAAGCTCTCCCATTAGTAGTGGCATAGGTTTGGCCCTGATATTGACATTTCGCTTTTGTTTTCTTTTCGATGGCTCTGAGATTTGGGGTATAATATATATAATTGTCTGAGTTCGTTTATTACGGTTTTGCTATTTTGATGGTGAAATTTAAGATGAAAACTTTGAACTCTCAAATCAGTAAAGTAATATTTTTTCGGTAGAAGGCCACTGCCCCGTTTGCATTCTCACTTGCGTTTACGAGCACGTACAATTGGACAGTGTCTTTAAAATTGAGAAATTCGGGATATGAACACCTAATCGTTACGAGTTCGATTCCAGGTAAGTGACTAAGTCATTTTTGCCTTTCCTCTAAATGATTTTCTTTTATTTCATCATACCAGTATGTAGACGCACGCCAAATTTCTCTAAACAAAATTTTCAACTTGGTTTAAAAATTTGAAAGAAGTCCAAGTGTATCAAATATGCTCATCAAAGCTCTTTAAACTTCTCTTTTTGTTGGACAAATCTGACTAGACAAGATTCCAGGTTTAAGTTTCTTAGATTTAAGAAGAAAGGAGAATGTGCTATTAACGATATTTTTTAATGTTTCGTCCTAAATTGTTGAATTGATTTTAGAATTAGACATAAAATTGTGGATCTCAAATTCATCTTTAGCAAGAATAAATTTAAAAGCTTGGACAATCTCTATCGCTTTTTCTTCTCAGCAAACACTATCAACATATTCATCTACACAGTGCTTCTCGATTATGGCTTTTGACGCTCCGGAATAATCGGATTCAAATTCCTTTGCGTTTCTATTTTTAACATGCTTCACACAATACGGAGAGCAAGTCAATCCAAACGTCATTACTGTCGTGTTTAAGTGTTTCTCCAAAGAAATATTTGAGCCTGTTTGTCAGATTTGGCAATTCTAAAATGGTGAAACATCTCGCATACCACCTCGATCAAAAAGTTCTCGGTGGCGTCACCATGTGGCACTCCCATTGTTCCGATTTGAGTTCTGTTTTTTTTTTTTTTTTTAAGTTTGTACGTCTGTTGGTTATATTCTCTCTAAATCTTAGCGTCATAGCTTGACATTTGCAAAAGTTACGTAGCCAAGAATACATCAAAAAGTTCCCGGTAGCGTCACCGTGTGGCGCTCCCATTATTCCGATTTAAGTTTTTTTTTTTTTGTTAAGTTGGTACACCTGTTGTTGATATTCAGTCTAACTCTTAGCATCATAGCTTGACATTTTCAAAAGTTACGTAGCTACATTTATTATTGTGTGATTTTAGAAATCGATTTAACCTTCTAGCGGGCGCGCTGTCGTAATATTTACGACATCTACAGTTAATTGCTTTTTCTACTTTTACTAATTACCAAATAGCATCGAGCTTTGAGTTATTCGAAGATCAGTATCTCTCTAAACTACAAACGTACCGGATGTGAACAGAGTGTTTTTTTTTTATTGATATTTCTGAAATTTCCATTGAGTGTAAATTTTACGAAACACGCATACTCAAGTAAGTAAATTTATATATTTTTTTTTTATTTATTTATTTCGTCTCCTTTGTATTCTTGTTGTAGACGTATCCTGTTATGGCACGTAGACCGCTTACACAAAATGAGCTAAAACAAATGGCTCAATTCATTTTTGATGCGCCAGAGCAAGATGAGGAGACATTCCGTCCCTCGAGTGACAGCGAATTTTCTGTAGAAGAAATCGAGGGACAAATTGAAGAGAGTGCAACCGCACAAGAATACTCTTCAGATGAATTCGAAGAAGGCGAGGTTGAAGTGCAGGAAGAATTTTTCGTTGGAAAAAACAAATCAACTAAATGGCGTAAGACAACATACAATGTTTCTAGAAAAACTAAGAAAATTAACTTAGTCGCAGAATCCGCTGGCCTAACCCAACGAGCTCTTTCCATTGAAAACGAACTGAATGCTTTTTTCCAAATCATCAATATTTCTATGATTGATGACATTTTGAAGTATACAAATATATATATCAATCAGCTGAGAATTGGTATTCCAATATTCTAGAGATCGGGACTGTAAGAATACTGACATGACTGAGTTTATGGCGTACTTGGGTTTGTTATTTGTTAGGTATAAAAAAATCAAGCCATGCAAATGTGAAGGAGATATTTTCCAGTGACGCTACCGGAATTCAGATAACAAGAGCTGTCATGGGTTACAAGGGATTTCTCTTCATTACCCGTTGATTGAGATTCGATGACAAAAGTACCAGAATCGAAATGAGTAAAGTTGATAAACTGGCAGCGATACGTGACTTCTTCCAAGCTTTCGTTAACAACTGCAAGTCATTATTCAATTTGAGCGAATATACTACAATCGATGAGATGTTACATCCATTTAGGGGTCGTTGCAGTTTCATTCAATATATTCCCAGCAAGCCAGCGAAATACGGGGTGAAGATTTTTGCGTTATGTGATGCCAAAACATTCTACACATCCAATCTGGAAATATACCGCGAAAAACAACCCGATGGATCATTTGCTGCCTCCAATTCTCCAACAGATATAGTAAAGCGCTTTGTCACGCCTATAGAGAACTGAAAGCGAAATTTGACCATCGAGTATTTGCTTACCAACAAAATTACGGTTTCGGGAACAATAAAGAAAAATAAATCTGAAATCCCAAAAGAATTCTTTGCCAAACAAAAGCAGAGCTGTTGAGTCGATTCTTTTCGGTTTTCAGAAGGACAAGATGATAGTTTGCCATGAACCACGGAAAAATAAATCGGTGATACCACTTTCATCTTGCCATGACGACAGCGATATAGATCCCAACACCAGAAAACTGGACTATAACGAAACTAAGGGCGGAGTCGACACTGTCGACAAAATGTGTGCCCGTTACAAAGTCTCTAGAATAACAAAAAGGTGGCCGTGTGTAGTATTCTACAGTCTGATGAATATTGGTGGCATAAATGCTCAAAATAAATGCAAAGAAGAGTTTTCCTAAAAAATTTGGCATTCAGCTTTATGAAAGGGCATCTTATTAACAGATCAAGTCTCAGAAATTTACCTCAAGATGTCAATGCTTTTCTCAAAGCGAATTACGGCCAGTTACCGACAACAGAAGAAAAAAAAAAACACTGAAACGCGGTATGTGCCGTTTAGGTGTTCTAGAAAGAAAGAGAACTTCAGCATCAATAAAATGTTGCCGTTGCCAATTGTTTATGTGCAAGAACCATTCTGCAGTTGAGGTGGTTTGCAATAATTGTAAGAATGATGATGCTGACTCCGACCAATAAAATTCTAAAATATTTCGTTTTAAAAAAATTTATGTATTTGAAGTACTGCCTTGCGTTTTGTTGTTGAAAATAAAATAAATTTGACTAAACACTGTTTATGTATCAATTTTTTTATACTCTCACAACAAATTTCCAACATTTATGCATATAAAATACCATTTTCACGAAGAAAACTTGATGACGACGCGGCTGCCCAAGGAAAAATGCAAAGCTCGCAACAACGCAACAACGAATTTGTATTAAATTTTGCGTAAAAACGGATTTAATGGTGCGCGAACGTTGGAAATGTTGGAAAAGTGTTTCGGCAACGATTCTCTAAAGGAAATGGTCGTTTACCAGTGGCACGAGCGGTTCAAAATTGTTCGTGAGTCAATCGAAGATGATGGACGCAGTGGCAGACCATTGATATCGAAAACCATAGAAAACATTGATGAAGTAAAAGAAATGTTGAGGACTTGAATATTGCCTATGGATCCATCCAAGGCATTTTAATTAACGATTTGGGTTTCCGTCGTGTAGCAGCAAAGTTGGTGCTAAAAGACCTCAAGATGATTTGCGAGGCTGAATCCGATCCCAAATTCATCAAAAGGATCATTATTGGAGACGAGACGTGGGTTTATGAGTACGACACGCAATCCAAACATCAGGCAAGTAAATGGCGTTCACAAAATTAGCCGAGACCAAAAGAACCACGTCATTTTCAGTCAAAAAAGAAGTCAATGCTCACGGTTTTCATGGATTACAACGAGGTACTGCATCATGAATTTTTCCCAGAATGCCAGACAGTAAACGAAGAGTATTATTTGGGCGTTATGAGACGTTTGCGTGAAGCAATTCCCCAAAAGAGACCAGAATTGTGGGCAGAAAACTCGTGGATTTTACACCATGATAACGCACCGTCGCACAGTGCCATCATTATTTGTAATTTGTAATAATTGACGAAAAATGCAACAAATACCATTCAACAGCCACCGAATTTACCTGATTTGGTTCCTTGTGACTTCTTTTTGTTCATTCGAGTTAAAAAACCACTACAGGGAACGCGTTTCAGCAGCCGAGAGGAAGTAATGGAAAAATCGCAGGAAGCACTGATGGACATACCGAAAACCGAATATAAAAAAATATTTCGAGGATTGGATCAAGCGCTGGTATAAGTGTTTTGCAGTCGATGGGGTAACTTTAAAGGGGACAGTATAGAGTTAGATGAATTAACTTGTATTTTTAATGTTCTGAATAATTTTTGATCAAGTGGTTATCAGCTTATATCGATGATTGATTGATATTTGCTGCGACATACCACAAAAAGCGTATTTCATTTGCCTTATTCGGATTTATCACCGGAAAGATTGGGAGGTACCACATTCTAGAGTTCCTTTCGAGCTGCTTACGTTTTTTGATCTTCCGAGCGTATCACTTTTTTACGTATCTTTGGATTCGTTCTTGTAACTTAACTACAAGTGTTGGTGTTGATTCTTAACACATCAAGCGACGCGTAGCCATCGGGCGACTATCGGGTAACGAAACAATGCTGTATTTTCATAGAAGCGGTACGATAAAATGATCTCCTTTCGATAGCAGTATTATATTTGTTTTATTTCCAACATTTTCTGTTAAAAATACTCATTCACTAATCGATGAAGTTTATCATCTGAGTAGGCTTTGAAATCACATTCATGAAAATTTAAAAACATTGAACCGTCATACGGTTCAACTTTCATTATAATGTTTTCGTGTATACCGTGTATAGCCCAGCCTAGTTCTGTCTTTGTACCAACGACTTCGTTTGATTTGCCTTTTTTAAATTGAAGAGCCGAGTTCCAATGGTCAAGTCCAATAAGTATATGTTACATGGTTTTGCTGCATCGTACGACGCAATAGGAAGCCCTCTTAGATGACGATATTGTTTTTTTCAATTGGCTCATATTGATTTATTGTTTACGTAAATCCACATTTTTTATTGTTCTTATATTAGAAAGTTCATATTTCTTTTTCATGCCAGTACCTTATATCTGTAACCTGACCTTCATTGACGTTTTAACACTGATGTTTTCCTGAAGTCGAAACGACAACTTTTCATTCAAGAAAGTCACTGAGAAATGCATAGGTGTCATATGTATCCGAAATAAAGTTGAACTCTCATTTTCGTGGTCCTTATTAATCGAAAATGTTGCTTCAGGTTGATTCGTATCTGAACTTCCTTCAACTTTATGAAGTAATTTGTGGTGTCGAAATACACATCCGTTTTATTCACATCTCCTGTTTCATTTATATCGTACATTTCGATGGCAACGAAGGCAAGTACTACATAATTGATTGCCTTAGCAATTAGATGCAACCATTGGCTAAAAGTGGACAAATTTATCTGCCTATTCTGTTGCTTATAACATACAGTGGTGAGCAAAAGTGGTCATTGGTCATTGTTGTAAAAGACAATAATTTTAGATATGTGCTTGAACGTTACTGGATTCCATATTACCTTTAGGACATGGCTTCTTTCGCATTTTCCAAAGAACGGAATTAATTATGACTTCAGGTATTCCATAAAGCATATTCAGTGTTTCGATGATTGCTAGAACATGTTCAGGATTTGGGAGTTAGTATCGCACAGCTTCGAAAAGGTTGGCTTTTAAACTTCGTTGCAATCGAACTAAATTTTCATCTTGCGTGTAACCGCATGTACGGGTAGAATTCTCAAAATATACAGGGTGACTGACTTGATCTGCAACTTTTCAAAATGCTAAAAATTTTTTGATAAATTTTATTGTACCAAAGCAAAAAATGTTGGAAAATACATCAATTTTCAAATTGTATTAGCAGTCTTCAATATGTCCACCTTTCGTACAAAAAATGGCCTTGAAACGGCCGAAGAAAGCATAGAACGCTGCACGCAATTGGCTCTGAGGTATTTTGGACCATTCCCGGCGATGTGCTTGTTTGAGGTGGTCTAAACTTTGGTATTTTTTAGTGCCAACCTTCGCCTTCAAAATACCCCAAAGAAAGAAATCCAACGGATTTGCAATCCATTGTGTAGAAGAAATGAAGTGTGGAACATTGTTTTTTAACCAATCTTGGTTGACGCGCGCTTTGTGAGACAGTGCCATTGTTTAACCAAAGCTTCAATACTGTCTGTAAGACAATTTTACGGTATACGATCGCATTAATTGTGACGCTACGGTTCAAAAATACGAGCGGAGAGCGACCATCGGCGGTAATGGCGGCCCAAACCATCACCGTCGGTGCTGCCTGCTTTCTAGTGGCCGTCCGAAGGTGTAAATTTTCGAAGGACTTCTCTTGAAAGTAAACTTGGTCATTTTGTTTGTTGACATATTGCTTGATAACAAATGGCGACTCATCGGAAAAAACCAAATTCGGCAACTCACCACTTTCGTGCAAGCGTAGCAACTCCTTCGCTCTTTGGACTCTAACTTTTTTCTGTTGCGGTGTAAGATCGTGTGTTTTTTGGAACTTCAATGGCTTGAGCCCAAGCTCATTTTTCAGTATGTGTTGCATCCGTTACAACGATATGTTGAGATCACGAGCCATTTTTCTTACACTTCTACGCGGATTTCGCTCAATTCAAGCCTTCACTTTCCGAACCATTTCTGCCGATGCTGCTGTATTTTTATGACCAACTCCATGGCATTTTGCAACGCTGCCAGTATCACGGTAACGAGCTGTGGTTCGAGACACAAATGATTTATTCACGTTGAGGTGCTGGAGGGCTCTAACGATAGCTACTTGTGGTTTTCCAGCCAAATATAAAGCAATCACAATATCACGTTGGAATTCCATCGCGGATAAAACTTTTTCAACACAACTGAGACAAAAATCGTTTAAAAGGCTTGTAAATAATAAAATTATCTGTCATGTGTCAAAATTTTAGCTCACAGTAATGAACGGTTTGGAAATTATAACAGTCTGAAGTTATTTGCAGTTTAAGTCAGTCAGGGTGTAGTAACTTATAAAAAGTGGCCAGTCTTTTGGTTTTCCAGACATTCCGTAACTCGCAGCAAGTTGCATAGAACTCAAACCGGATTCAATCCGTTTTGTGCAAGGTTTTTTGATTGTCAAAGACATCTTTTTGTTGGGGTTTTACAATAGCGATGTTTGGATTAGAAAGTGTCTTTTCAGGGTTATTTGACTGGTAAAATCTAAGCTTTTGTTCCGTGGGCGTCTTTTTCATGTTACCATATGGATTTATGTATTCATTGTTTACTTCTTGTATCGATTTGTTACAGCGTTCTTGAGTGGTTACGTTATTTACTTCATCGTTTTCTTTTTCATATTCACTATCCGATTCCAATTCACCAAGAATTTCATATTTTCGATTCAAATATTCACGATCTCTCTCTTCTTAAAATTGACGTTCTTGCCATTTTCTCATTTATAGTTCTGAGGGAAGACTTAGTATTTTTTGAGCACACAGATTGATTTGTATGTGGAACGGTGACTTGTACGGTAGGTGGTATGGAACATTGGCATTTTCTGACGACAAAGGTGTTTGAGCTCGTGTAGGTGATGCAAATTGAGGCGGTTTAAATAATGTATCTGATTGATTCAGGGAGCATTGGGCTGCATTATGGATTTCTCCTTTATGTGGCGTGTACGAATGCGTGTGAGTGCATGTATTGCACATCCAGTGTTGACTGGCCACATTGTCTTCGACGCCTACGCAGCGAAAGTGATACCATACATCACATTGTACGCATTTAGTTTTTTTCCAGCAATATTACCATGACCGCATTAGGGGTAATTGTATTGTTCTTCAAATGAGCGAGTTGGGGGGAGCGAGAGATCTTTTGGGACTTACGAAAAATGTTTTTTGAATTCGGAAACATTTTTACTTACCCTTGACATTTGCTTCAATACGACAATAATGAGCACTTCGGTGACGATGGCGATGAAATATCTTTAATAGAACGATGCGTGCCCTGGTAGCATGTTGCGTGCTTTGCTGAAGTAATGTGTATTCTGATGGCATTTCGAGTGCTTGTTGAATGTCGAACAATATGTTTTAAGAAGGAGTATAGTTCAGACTGGTCGATTAACGTGGAGAGATTTCTTTAAATCTTTCTAAATTTTTTAAGAATGTTAAACTTTTAAATTTTAAACTGGAGTTTATTTCAATAAACATAAAATTTTTTTTAAGGTTACAAAGTAAAATTTGATCAATTTTTATACTGCGTGAGTTTTTTAACTTGAGACATCCAAATGACTCGAAAAAATACGCGATATCGCGAAAAATGTTTCAGACAAAAGTCACAAGGCTCTGAAGGGGACATAAGATGGTGACCACGAGTTTGACCTTGAGCCCCATTTTCAAGTTAAGCAAAGGTTATTTTTAATTTTCTTTAATGGGAACCCCTAATTTTTTTTTGACAGATTCGTTATCTGCGTGAAAAATTACAATTATTTTACATGAAACACTTTTTTCAAAAATGCGTTCTTTTCCCGTCAGAGGGCGCCATAAAACTTAAGGCATCAAAATTACTCGAAAAGTACGAAATGTTTCAGACAAAAGTCACAAGGTTCTGAAGGGGACATAAGATGGTGACCACGAGTCTGACATTAAGACCCATTTTCAAGATCAAACGAAGGTCAGTTTTGATTTTTCAAATGATATTTCCTGATTTTCATTGCTCAGTCCTATTCCTCAATGGGGCACACGACTTTGTCTCAAAGATCTTATTCATACCACTGCACTGGCACGCCGAAATCATTAATCGGTTTCCAACGTTTTTAGGGTGTTAGAAGGTCGAGATTTGTTTTGAGAAAGTCATTATTGCCTCAAGTGAAGTTAAAACTCAAAGAAATTACAGATAGAGACAAATTGTCCTAAACTTATCTGAAAGTGTATGATGTGCACTCTGCCTTTTTTTTCTACTTAAACGGAACTGTACTTCATTTAGAAGTTCAATATTTGTTTTGAGGAACTGATTATTATTAGTAATATTTTCCAGATTAATAATGCAGGCTATTTCAATTCAAGAGAAAATTGAAATGATTTTGATTTATGGTGAAAGGGGAAGGAAGTGTGCAACCAAAGAAAAGGAATCGGTCAGATAGGGTGACTATTGAGGACAATGAAATAGCAATGCTAGCTGCCGTTGTACACGATCCTCACATTAGCACTCGCCAAATAAGTGTGAATCAGGAATTTCTCAAACGACTGTCTGTAAGATATTACATCGGCATCGGCATCCTTATCATGTTTCAATGCATCAAGAACTTTCTAGTGAGGATTTTCGCAACCGGGTTTCCTTTTGTAAATGGGCACTTCAGCAAATTGAACGAGACCCCCTTTTCTTCGCCAACGTGTTATTCTCTGATGAGTCGACTTTCACCAATCACGGTACGGCCAATCGACATAATATGCATTACTGGGCTACCGAAAACCCTTTTCAACCCGACAAGTTGAACGCCAGTACCTTTGCAATGTTAATGTTAGGACGGGAGTTATTGGGGATAAATTAATAGGTCCATATTTTATTGAAGGCAACTTGAATGGCGAAAAGTATGCAAACTTCTTGAGGGACCATCTTCCAGTATTACTAGAAGAACTGCTATTGGAGTTGTGACAAACAATGTGGTTTCAACATGATGGTTGTCCAGCCCATTATTCCCAAGTAGCCCGGGGCGTATTAAACAATATTTACCATCAACGATGGATCGGACGAGGGGGTTCGAGGCAATGGCCTGCTGATCACCTGATCTTACGTCACTTGATTTTTTCTTGTGGGGCTACTTAAAAAGTGAGGTTTACAGAAAAAAGCCAACAACAACGTGAGGACATAAAAAGACGAATAACTGAAGCTTGCCGAAAGTATACGCCAGAAATATTGAGTATATATTTAAATTCGTGCGGTTTTTTTTTCAAAATTTGAACTTTTATTTAAGAAAAACATGTACAATAGTAATATTCAAAGTATTGCCCATTTGAAACTATAACTTTTTCCCATCTTTCTGGCAATTTGTGGATCCCATCCCAAAAAAAATGCGCCGGCTTGACAGCCAAGAATGAATCAAGCCAATTTTTGATGTTCTGCTCTGATGTCAACCGTATTTCAGTGAGGGCGCTCTGCATTGACCGGAACAAAGGGTAGTCAGAAGGGGCAAGGTCTGGGCTATAAGGCGGGTGGGGTATGACTTCCCATTCACTGTTTTTCAAATAGTTCTTAACCGGAATAGCAACGTGGGGCCTAGCGTTGTCATGATGGAAAATTATTGCCTCGTGTCTGGTCGCATATTCCGGGCGTTTTTCGGCTACTGCTTTCTTCAAATGGATTAATTGTGTTCGGTAGCGTTGTCCATTGATGGTTTCACCTGGTTTAAGCAGCTCATAATACAGCATACCCATCTGATCCCACCAAATACAGAGCTTGCAGTTGATTTGGCTGGTTGGCGGGTTCCATTTTTCCATCCATTTTTCATCACCAGTAACAATCCGATGCAAAAATGAATTCCTTTTGTGGCGTTCCAGTAGCATTTCGGACATGCAAAACCGCCTTTCGACGTCTCTCAGCTTGAGTTCATGTGGAACCCAATTTCCTTGCTTTTGAATATATCCAGCTGCTTTTAAACGTTTTGATTTTGGCTGCTTGAGTGACACCCAAAGATTCTCCGAGCTCTTCTTGTGTTTGGCAACGATCTTCATAAAGTAATGCTTCCAGTTCTTCATCTTCAAACTTTTTTGGCTGCCCAGGACGTTCATCGTCTTCCAAGCCAAAATCACTACTTTTAAATCGTGCAAACCACTTTTGGCATGTTCGCTCAGCTAGCGCATGTTCACCATAAACTTCCACCAAAATACAATGACTTTCGGCAGCAGTTTTCTTCATATTAAAGTAATGAAGAAGAATTCCCCGCAAAAACACTTTTTCAGGCACAAAGTTCGACATATTTGATTGAAAAAAAAATATTGGTTTTTACGCTTCAAATGAATGACATATACTGAAATGACGTACAATGACAGTAGCTATCCAACGCATGTTCCAATGGAATAATAACAATGGAATAATACAAATTACGCCATCTCTTAGCAAAACGAATTAAGTAATAGACCCAATACTTCTCAGTTCTGTTGGTTCATTTAGAGCGCGGATAGACAATGATTCAACAGTGGGAGGCAAGGGGACCCACTCTAATTAATCACCCCGAAGGAAACAAAATATTGCTACGTCCACGTCGTTGTTTCTGGGTTATGCTAAACGCAGTATGTAAAAACAAATGACAAGCCTACGAAACATACGAATGAGCAATGAAAATCAGGAATCATAGTTTGAAAAATCAAAAGTGACCTTCGTTTAACCTTGAAAATAGGTTTCAATTTCAAACTCGTGATCACCATCTTATGTCCCCTTCAGAACCTTGTGACTATGTAAAAACAAATTGTTTGTTTTACAGTATGTAAAAACAAATGACAAGCCTACGAAACATACGAATGAGCAATGAAAATCAGGAATCATAGTTTGAAAAATCAAAAGTGACCTTCGTTTAACCTTGAAAATAGGTTTCAATTTCAAACTCGTGATCACCATCTTATGTCCCCTTCAGAACCTTGTGACTTTTGTCTGAAACATTTTTCGCGATATTTCGTACTTTTCGAGTAATTTGAATGTCTCAGGTTAAAAAACTCACCCTGTATAAGATATTTTCACGGAAAACAAAAAAATCAACCTCGCAATATCGGAAAAAGTAGCGTTGATAATCATTTTCAAATGAGCATTGGTTTCACATACTTGTGAAATGTCAAAGAAAATAAATATATTCAAACCTCATTAAAAAAAATGACAGATAGGTCGATGGTAAAGTGCTAAAGTATTTGAATATTTTGTTCCCAAACGGGTACAGTGGTAGTAAATGGGTTAATCAGATCTGTGGAAGAAAATGTTGGTCACAAACATTTCCACTAGTTGTCGAACTAGCAGAAAAAGGAATATACTCCATGGGAACTGTTCACCGAAACAGGCTTTTTAATAATAAATTACCCACTGAAAATCTATGAAGAAAGTGAAAAGTCGTTCGAATTTTGTACACAAATTGGCAGCGTTGACGTTTGTAAGCTTTGTTGGAAAGACAATAAGCCTGCTAATTTACTATCAACTTTTGTTGGCTCCCGCCCAATGAAAACTATTAAGCGGAAATATACAGTCCGAACATCGTGAAGTAATACAATAAGCATATGGGTAGTGTCGATTTAACAGATTTTGATCGGTCGATACCGAATAAAGCTCAGATCTAAAAAGTGGTACCTACATAAGAATATTTTAAAATTTAGTCGACATTACAGTTGTAAATTCGTGAATTTTGAACAAAAGAGTCTGCGTACTTCACAATGAACCACCATTAAGTCTGTGCGATTTTCGTATCAACCTTGCAGTCCCTGTGTAGATCTGGCGTAGCTATCTAAAAGACCAGAGGAAGACCAACAAACTCGCCATCAGTTTTACTTGAAAATCGAAAAAGAAGGTATTCACAATCTCAAGTACCATCCAGTGATGTAAGAAAGGATGAAATATCCCACTGGCCTGTATATATGGAAAAGCGATTACGATATATGGTAAGTTTAACACCTCCACTTCCATGTTTTACTGTGGGGTGAAGATATCGTTCACTGTAGGGGTTGTCGTCTTTAGAACGCCAAACAGTTTGCCTTCGACAGTTTCTAAATATCTGAAACTTAGACTCGTCGCTAAAAATAACTTTTTTCCAAAATTACAGCGGTTGGTTTTGATATTTTTTTGGCAAACTCTAGGCGACGTTTTTTATGAACCTTGATTAGCAACGGTTTTCTCTTTGCAACATGGCCTGTTAGCTTGGCATCATGAAGTCGTCTTCTTATGGTAGTTTGAGAGGCCGTTCTTCCAGTTTCTTCAAGTTGTTCTTTTATTTCCCGAACAACTAACCTTGGATTCCACTTGCAGAGTTGCGCCATAAGTCGGCGGTCGTCTCTAATTGAAGTTACTCTGGGGCGTCCAGAATGGGGTTTATCGGCCAATGTCTTCGGACAGCACTGTAATTTTTAAGCTTTTCATATTCAAAGACCACTTTCTGCCTTTCCTCCACAGTAAGCTCTCTCCTTAAAGACATTTTGAGTACAAAAAGCCTAAAGTAAGATTACTTAACACATAATTTTAATTTATATTTAATATAAAACAATTACCAAAGAGAAACAAAAACACCAATTTTAATTTTCTGATCAGTTTAAAAAAAAAAAAAAACATTGTCAATTCTGGAAATCGAACAGCTTCAATGGACTTTTGGCGTGCTAATGCAGCGCACTCATTGCAAATATTAACGATTCATAAAAAGTTAACTGTAGATCTTCGATCTACTATTGGGTATGCAAGAGAACACATATTGTAGAAACTAGAAACGGTCTTAGGAGTAATGGAACATTACATTTCATTTGATTTTGTGAAGGTTAGCATGTATCCGAGCTGATTTCAACCAACTTTTGGAGGGCACTGTATATTGAAATCAACTTGCGATTTTAATTGAACAACTTACACGTATGTCGGTAATGCATAGTGTTGTAGATATGCAACATGGCTTAAAATGTATGAATTTTAATATTTTAAAGCTAATTCAATGCAAAAGTATTTAATTTATTGCAAAAAAATCAGACTGGAAAAGTTAAAAAGGAATATGATTGCGGTTCCAGAAAACACAAAAATTTATTTATTTTTCAACATAATCGCCTTTTAGCTCTATACACTTTTCCACGCGGTGTTCAAAAAGTTCGATACCCTCCTCCTCAAAATAGCCATAAACTGACGACAACACTTCTTCATCGTTGGAAAATCTTTGGCCTATGAGCCATTTTTTCAAGTTTGGGAACAGAAATTAATCCAAGGTGGCTAAATCTGGCGAATTAGATGCATGAGATAGCAACTCAAACATTAATTCATTAATTTTGGCCATCACAATAACGGATTTGTGAGCTGGTTCATTGTCTTGATGAAACAACACTTTCTTCTTAGCCAAATGCGGCCGTTTTTGTTTGATTTCTTCGCTCAAACGTTATAATAAGTTCGCATAATACTGGCCGTTGATAGTTTTTCCTTTTTCAAGATAGTCAATGAAATTTATCACACGTGCATCCCAAAAATAGTAGTAAAAACGAGGTAGGAGTACAAAAGCAAATTTTTCAAAACTCAAATTCTGCCTATGAAAAAGCTTCTCAGCAATAAACAGTAGACCCTGCTCAAGAGTGTAAAAATTCAAAAAGTGAGAAATAAAAATGAGTGTGAGAAGCTAGGCCTTGGCCCACACCAGGCAGTCGCGCTACTTATTTATTTATTTTTAAAAACGAGAGCTAAAAAAAAAATATTTCACTGCTTCCACCAAATCGCTGTTACAACCTCTTTCGTCCTTTGGAAGTCCCTTTTCGGCATACCAAATCTAGGCTTGTTTCTGGTATACCGGCTGAGCCAACATGGATATTGATTTCGCCTTACCTCTCATACACAAATTATATATTTCAATGTTGAAAATGGATCATAGCCACCAGTGTCCAAGGATCCAGAAAAAATAAACAAAAACCAGCCAAATTATTTATTAACATACTTTTTTCAAATTTATTTTCGTTGTTTGTTTTTTGTTTTTTAAATATAGTACAAAAAAAAATAAAAATAAAAATTATAACGACTATTACTGTTCTCTTTAAGAATATTATATACGTAAATATTTATAAAAAAAATATTTTTATTTTATTTATAAAATAGAATTTTTTTGTTTTTAACTCATTAAACTATTGCGTTCGTTTTTTTTATATATTTATAGATTTATTTTGTTTTTACGCCTTAAAAATTAGGCGTTGAATTTTTGATTTTGTTTTGTTTTTTTGTTTTTTTTTTACAGAAGACTAATTATATTTCTAAGTAGAACAAAGGATGGACTTGCAATGCTCTTAAAGATTTTTTTCTTGTTCTTATTGATTATTTGTAAATGTATATGTAAAATCTCATGATTTGTTCTTTTATAAATAGAGTAGATTTGTTACGTTAAAATCTAGAAAAAAAAAAAACAAAGGTAGCACTTCACATTAAGCGTGGAAATATCCGTAGAAAACTAAAAAATATATAAATTTTGTTCTAATAATTGTAAAAATTAAAAAAATAGAGTAAACAAAAAAAAAAAACAATTTGAACATTTCAAACATTCAATGTGAGGTGCAGAGCTAGCCGAATTCGGAATTGGTTAAGATTTAGCAGAAACAAAACTTTGGTAGTATAGAAGGCATGCCAACAGTATTGAATACATATGTATAGAACATACATATATATTCGATAAGACACTCTGGACTTAAGGCAGTGATAAAAGATTGAAAGTACGCTTTTGCTAAATTACATATGACCAGAAGTTTCAAAGATGTAAACCGTCCGTTGTTCGTAGCTCTTAGTTGATTTGTGTTTGCGGGTATTTTTCTAGTTTAATTTAGTTTAAATTTTTTTTTCCTAAAAAAAAAAGCTGTCGCTTTCGATATGACCATGATGTATGTTTTGAGTTGTTGAATTAATTTTATTGAACTTCGCTATCACTGTCACTCTTCTCTAAAATTAAATGGTAGTCTTAATTGGCTGCGATATGAGATTGATTTGTATATAGATATTTAACCTTTCTTTCCTGTGTAAGCGTGCCGCTTCAGTCGATCATATAAGTCTTCTTTAGTTCCATATAGCGAAGCATTCGACCTCGCCAATGTACTCATCTTACCTCCATGAAGACCTGGAAGGAACGAAAATATTTTAGTGTAAACACTGAGCAATAAAAAAGTTTATTTTTTTAAATTACCATCCTTCATGTATGTTTCATTGTAGAAATTAGGCATCTCCCAACCATCTTCTTCATCGTCATAGTAATGAGCGTACGTACTATGATGTGATGGCGCAATCGACTCCGCATACGGAGTATGGGCACCATAGTAAAAGTTAACTTGCGACCCCGTCTGGTCAATTGCAGGAGTAAGCATTTTCTTTGGATCCCGTCGTTTGGTAGACCTTACGCAGATCATCCAAATTAGCAGGACTATCACAATGATAAATATGACAGCGGCAGCAATACCACCGGCTATATAAGCAAACTCAGAACGTTCCGCACAATGGGGTCCAGTAAATGAACCCACACAGCGGCACGATGGTGTTCCTTTGAGATCCTTAACGCAAGAGCCAGAGTTCTCACAGTAATTCTCGCAGACATCTGTACATTCAATACCAGTTCCATTGAATCCAGGCTTACATTCGCACTTGAAGTCGGATGTTTCCGGAACAAGTATGCAATAGGCGTTAAAATCACAGTGGGGCTTGCCCTCGGCGATCTGTTCACAAGGGTTTGTGCATTCGGATTTACTTGTTGCTCCGGTATTTTTGGTGCTATGATTTGGTGGACATTGAATACAAGAGGTTTGTTGAGATTCCGATTGGTAGAATCCTTTACGGCATTCAACGCACATATTCATTGTTCCATTTAGGTATGTGCCTGGAGCACAAACCGGTATAGTACACTCTTCTACTGATAAGGAGCCAACCTTTGGAGTTGTTCGACCTAAGGGACAAGCTTGACATGATGGTTGAACACCTTGTAGGCGGTATGTACCTCTTGGACATGGTTCACATTGTCCATCGATACCAAGTTGTTGACCGGAACTGCATTCGTCACGACATTCTTTACGGGAAGTTGCTTCAGCCGATCGAGTTGTTTGTCCTAGACCGCAAAGTTCACATCCAAAAGATCCTTCATTCGGTTGATAAAAACCGTGACCACATGGTCGGCAAAGGCCAGTTTCTGAGTCGAGGAATTTACCAGCAGGACAACGTTCTTTACAGTCAGCAGCTGATCGTGCTCCTGGTCCTGCAGTAACACCCGGCCTTCCGGCGATTGTTGGGCATTTAGAACATTGAAGTTGGCCTGCTTCAGATTGATAGGTTCCACGTGGGCAAGCGACACAAGTCTTATTCGAAGTATCGTAGAAGTTACCAATTGCGCATGGCACACAGTCAGGTACCATGACAACTTGTCCAACTGGACATGCATATTCCGAAGTAAGGTCCAATGAGGCTGGATCTGGAACGGTGTTTGGCAGAATTTCATGAACTGCAAATTGATCATCCTCGAGAATGAGCTTTTGAAGTAAAGCTTTCACGTCAGATCGTTCTCCTGTAGACGAATGTATAACCGGATCGCTGAAAGGAGTCGAAAACATAGGTTAGGCTCATCAAATTAAAGAGCGAGTTAAACTAAAAGCCTAAGTTAGCGGAGCATGGCGTGCATAATGTGCAATTGCGTAGTTGTGAGTAATATTTTTAAAGTTAGGAGGTTAAATCAGAGCCTAGAAAAACTAGGTAAATAGAGTTAGAAACCAAGTCTTTGACCCTTCTGTTCACCAAGCATAGGTGTAGGTTTGTAGGACTTTTAAGCCCGAAATATAACATACTTGACTGCTGGGAATGCAATCTCCAAAGTATATGTATCGCCGGCTTGTTGTCTACCTTGACGTCCTCGTAATTCTTCTTCATCAGCTAAGTCTCTATAATAGGTTATTAATTTGGTTTTACAAAAGAAGTTAACGGTACAAAAGAATAGATTTTCATGCAAACAACTACTAAGATATCTGCAACTGGGCATGCCAATAATGAACACTTACTTTTCAACTGGAATGACAGCATCCAGAACGTATGTGCCACCTTCTTCGTTATTTGTAGCACGACGAACACGGCTATTTTGTCCTCCACGGTAGTGATCACACTTCACATCAATTTGCAAGTCTTTGCATTCACTGAAAGACACAACTTTAAATTATACTTGATACGTTTAGGAAAAGTGCAAGAGCTACCGTGATCCCTCTACAGAATACGAGCAGAAGTTCCAATCGCGATTAAGTGCATTCACAGAATTTGAAACCTTTTGACGAAGCACACCTTGACCGGCCTTATTGCAAAGAACATCAGATGGGAAGAGCATTTTGATTCGGAAAACTCGCTGAGCTGGTTTGGCCGCTATAAATAAATAAGACAGACATATAGTGACTGTTGATACTGTTCAGTTTTGAACTTACGTGAACATGATGGGTAAACTAGTGGCATTTTAGGTTCCCTAGTTGGACGCCAGAAACCTTCGGCTCCGCATGTATAAAACTCTGGCACAAGCTCCGAAAAACGAAGACCAGGGTGGCAAGCTATTTCGCAAACCTAAAATGACAATTTTAGCATTTTGCTTTGTTTAATTCTTGGACAAAACGCACCTTAAATTGCCCTCCAGCTCCCCAATCCTTACAGACCTGGGAACCTCCAACTGGATCCGCCAAAGGTGGACAGAATTCAGCTGTAAATAAAATAGGAAATAAGTTTCTTTCACAACAAAGGTTCTAAGAGTTGTCTAACGTACATAGAAGAGAAACCTTAAAGCTACACTGAGCGCTATTACCAGCAGCGTCAAAAGCCACATAAGTTATATCGTAGGATCCCCAAAGCAATGTTGTGCCAGGTCTATGACCATTCCTTTCCATTATCTTAGTCACTCCAATATTGTCACTAAAGTGCGGTTCATCCCAGGAAACTACAGCGGATCCGTTCTTTGCAATAACCCACAAATCACCTGGGCAGTGTTCGACACGTGGAGGTTCCTTGTCAACTTGGAGCTCCTGACAATTTTGGCCAGTGTATCCATTTGGACATTTGCGTTGTCCACATACCGATGGAACGGAACGCTCTACTCCTCCAGAAACAACTTCATAACCGGCCCAGTTAAGGATCAAACCATTGTATAATACCGGTTCACTGCGACAATCTCTAACTTGCTTTTGGATTTCCGATGTCACGTCCAAAGCTCGTCCCCAGATCTGTGCTTTAGTAATTTTGCCTTGGAATCCTGCTTCAGCATATGTTGCTACGTTTTCATCGTCCGGTTGCGGACGCCCAAGAACAGCCCACCCGTATTCGGGCACTGATCGACCGCCGGCGTACTCAGTTTTACTGGCAATTAAACCTTCCGTTATCAGTTGTAATTGACCTGTGGTGCCATCCCAGAGAATAGCAATGTGATGCCATTGGCCATCATTAACCGTAGTATACTCGCGGAATGAAAGGAAAGCATCTTGCAGATCTGGAAACAGTGAAACTTGTACTCCACTAGAATGAGCTTGAATTAAAAGACGACGGTTGTTGGCTACATGAGCTGAATCAACGCCATAGAGCGTAAAGAAAATGCCTGAATCATCTTTTTGGGCGAATTGCACCCACATTGCAATAGTCAGAGCCGGAGATTCGCCAGTGTAGAATGGCACAACTTGAGCAGCTGTGGAACGAGTGGCATCACTGAAGTACAGATCGTAGTCTACTTGAATAACTAGAAAATTAAAAATATATGCAATAAAAGAGATGTAAATATATCCAACTTGGTTTTACTTACCCTTCCTACAGTCATCTCCAGTCATGTTGAAGGGACATTGGCAGTAGAATCCATTTACCAAATCAATGCAAGATGCTCCAGGTGGACAAGAATTATCTTTGCAATCGACAATGTCTTCCTCGCAGTTCTTTCCCTTATATCCCTGTGGACACATGCATGTGTAGCCAGTACCATGATCAACACAAGTTGCACCATTCTGACAAACATGAGCTTCACAAGCATCGAATTCGTACTGACATCCAACACCCGCATAATCTTCTGTGCATGAACAATTAAGTCCAGATCCAAAGTCCTGGCATTTACCACCATGCATGCATGGGTTTCCAATACAACGTTCGGGTGCAGTTTCGCAGTTCTTGCCATCAGTTCCACTGGGGCAAGAGCAGAAGTAGTCCTCAAAGAGGTCAATACATTTCGCGTCGTTCTGACAAGGTTTTTGAATGTTGCAGGTTGTAACCTGATCTTCGCAACGCACTCCAGACCAACCTTCCAGACAAACACAATCAAATCCTCCTATTCTGTCACGGCAATCTGCTCCATTCATACATGGGCTGGTCTCACAATCATCGATATCCTTTTCACATAGAGGTCCAGTAAAACCTTCACGACATACACATTCAAACTTATTATCCAAATCAAGGCAACGCTCAGTGCCCACTGGATTGCAGGGATCGGAAAGACATTCATCTATTTCAGCTTCACACGAAAGACCGACATACCCAGGACGACATTTACAAAGGAAACCATCAAGCTGATCCACACATGTTGCTCCATTTTGACATGGGTTCGACTCACAATCATCAATGGGATGCTGACAATTTTTTCCAGTATATCCTGGTTCACAGTTGCAGGTAAATTCGTCAACTAAATCCACACAGGTTCCATCGTTCTGGCAAGGGTTTGTGGCGCAATCGTTAATATTGATGTCGCATGCTACACCAGTCCATCCGGGGTGGCAAACACACTCGTGATCAAAAAGTCTATCAACACATGTACCGTGCTTGCAGGGTTCTGATAGACACAAGTCGATTTTCTCTTCACAACGTTTTCCAGTGAAACCTGGTGAGCATGAGCAAACAAAATCATTAACCATATCTGTGCAATTGGCACCAAGTAAGCATGGATTCTCAGCACAATCATCTATATTGATCTGACAATGGACCCCTTCCCAACCTGGTAAACAATCGCATTTATAACGACCTTGCTGAAGAGCTTGACAACTTGCACCATTACTGCATGGATTTCCATCAGCGGTACATGGATCGATGGTGATGTCGCAATCAACTCCAGTGTATCCACTTCGACAAAGGCAAGTATAGTTTTTGTAGCCTGGTTCATTTTTGCACATCGCTCTAGCCGGACAGGTATCGTTCCTACAGTCGCTAACTTCTTCTTGACAATTGATTCCTGAATATCCGGGTTGGCATTCACATCTATATCCTTGGGGAAGATCGGTACAAGAACCGCCATTGTAACATGGTTGCGAAGCACATTCGTCAATATCCACCTCACAACGACGTCCAGAAAATCCTGCTGGGCAGAAGCATTGGATTCCATGTCCCATTGGTACGCAGAGACCGCCATGTTGACAAGCTCCTTCTCCACAAATCACTGGCTTACATTCCTCACGTCCTTTGGATCCAGGGCCCTCGGTCCTCATATTAGTGGGGCATTCATTACATGTCTGCGATCCGGGGATTCCCTGATAATAATTAGCTGGACAAGGAGAGCATGGTGCTAATCCGGTGGAAGAGTAGAATCCAGCACCACACTTCGCTCTACAAAGATCTTTTCTAGCTGCAGCTGGTTGGAAAGTAAAGGTACCAGTTGGGCAAGCTTGACAGTCCTTATATCCTCCATGCGCTGGTTCTAAAGTGAATGAATTTCGTGGACATTCCAAACACGGAACTAAACCAGTTGGTGAGTAGGTTCCGAAACCACAAACTGGAACGCAGTCTGATGCCGACTTAGATCCTTCTTCTTTTGTGTACGTACCCACAGGGCATCGCAGGCACGCTCCTTGGCGTTCCCTATTTTGGTAGTATCCACGTGGGCAGTATGTGCAAATGCTTTGGCCTGTACTAACATAAGTTCCAGCAGGGCAGTGAAGACATCTGGGTACATCCTGGGTGTCCATATTCAGAACCTCTCCAACGCTGCAGGTAAAACCTCGGGCAATAGTGCTCTTAAGAGCTCTTAATGGTGGACATTGATTTCCGATGTTTGAAACGTTCAAAAGGGATTCGATGACTGCACTGGCATAAGGAACACTTAAATCAAAGATGAGGTTAAGGGTTGATCCGCAAAGATCGTAAAGTTGTGGTTGACGGATGGCGGGAAGAATTGAGAGAATGAAATCCATCTTGACTACGTTTTCTTCCAAAAGACTTGGCACCGAACGAATAAAGGAGACATTCATATTTACATTCACAGCTGAGCATCGTTGTGATAAGATGTTATTTAGGCCACCGTAATACTGTTGTAAAAGATCTTGATATTGGCCAAGACACGAATGTGCTACAGCTCCGTTTGCGCGATATGTGACTGTAGCTGTAACTTGGTAATCAGCTTGTTCAGTGTTCTCAGACACACAATCAGGCACGACCGAGGTGGGTTTCCATAAGCGTGAGGTTTCACAAGTAAATGTCTTGATTGGATCTCCATCAGTAAATCGGAATCCTGGTTTACAAGTAGCAATACATTCAACCCCACGATCTCCAGGAAGGCAATTGATAGCACCATTAGCTGGAGGTTGGAGTTCCCAATCTACGCATGGGGATGCTTGCACTGAGACTTGGAAATAACATGTCGCACGATTGTTATATTTATCGATAGCTGTAACAGTAACGTTCTCAAATCCTCTGATGGGAATTACTGCTCTATCTGGGCTGAATGTGATTGCAACCTCTCCTGAATCGTCTGAAGTTTTTATCCGCTTTCTTGTGTCATTGAAATTGACATTATAACTTTCTTGCTTGTCAACTAATTCGATTACATAACTCTGCGGGCATGACAGCAGTGGTGGAGTAACATCAGGGACAGTAATATTGATTTCACATATGGCCACATTTCCATCATAGTCGAATGCGACGTACTTAACAACTGTATCCTTGAATACAAAGGATGGCGTTTTGAAGTTTTGTGGCTTCACCTCTAGACGAGCAATCGATCCTGAGTTGTCAATTGCTGTTGGTTCTGTAAAATTGACAGCCATAACAGCTCCATTTTCATCTCTTCGAACAATTATTGGTTGCTGAGGACAGTTTTGGAAGATGGGAGGCTCATTATCAACACAAGGACTAAAACCGTAGTCATAGCCAAGTAGTGGCTCCTTTTTAGGCTCATCACAGCCCATCAATTCGAACTTCAAACAAGCATTGTCCATGTAGCTTACAATTCCAAGAATCACAAATCGAGCTTGCACATATTTTGGCAATGTAATCATTGCCAATTCACCATAATTTCCAGGATCACGCATAGTCAAATTGAAGTTTGGAAAATATACAACATAGTTCTCACTCTCTGATTGTTTATAGAAGAAGCGGATTTCTGTTGGTCTTCCAACGATGTCGTTTGTCACAACGCCTTTAACTAAAATAGCTTTTACTCGATAGACTTCTCCTAAATCAACACTAACATATGTAAAGGCTTCTTGCTTTCCACACCACCCAGTGACGGAGTTCAAACGGATGTTTCTAGCTTCATAGTTGGGTCGTTCGGAAGTAGCATTAATTGCGGAATCGGGAATACGTCCAGAAGTCAAACCCAGGGGCTTGATAACCTTACATTCGGGTTCTCTGATACAAGTTATTGGTCTTGGGTTGATAAGAATGTAGCCAGGCCTTTGGCAACCAAAGAAAACTTCAGACCCTTGCTCATAACTGCGGGCAACTTGTAAACCATCACTTGGCCTGCCAGGATCCTCGCACACTGGTCCCTCACATCTTAGATCTCCAAAGTCCCAGATACCGTTTCCTTGGCAGCGAACCACATTGTCGTGCTTCGAAGTTTGTCCAGCAAGTTTGAAAGTATTTTGACAGCCAAAGAAAAATGAACTCTGAAAGCGAGTATCAACAAATTGGCCATACTCGGCACCAGGAGTTGGCATTGGCATACCACAGTCAACACGAGGACACGATGGGGGTGCACCGGACAACCAATAGTCTGGTAAACCTGGTTTTGGATCGTATACACACTGTCTAAATCCAGAAGTTGCACTACCTCGTAAACGACGTCCAGGACTATTACAAGCAATTGTTACATTATCTCGGAATGGCACCAAAACACTTTCCGGATCGGGCCGAATAACAGCCAATCCTTCAAGTTTGTCATCAGGAAGGGATACACATTTGGCATCTGAAATATAAAGAACAATAAAACCAAACAAATTTGAAATAATAAAAACACTTACAATTGCACTCTGGGACAGATGAGTTCCACTGTCCAGTAGACAAGCACAAAAGAGCAGAACTCCCAGACATGATGTATCCAAACTCACACTGGAACTTGATTACATCTCCAAAGTGGTGTTCGTTCTTATCCGAAAGCAGTTTTCCATTTTCGGGTGAAAAAAGTGGGGGGCACATCACTGGCACACAAGATTTATTTTTTTGATATGTGTCACCGTCCCGATTTCCGGTTTCAGACTTTTCGATCAAGAAACCAGCAGTTCCATTCGCAGTATATAATTGAAAACCATTGTTGCAAGAGCAAGCATAGCTTCCCGGTGAATTTATACATTTCTGATCGCATCCACCATTATTTTTAGTACATTCATTTATGTCCACGCAATCTAAACGAGTACAACCCATAGCTTCCATTCGTAAACAAGGTGCTCCAACGTAGTCCTGGATACGGAATCGTATATAACGAGCTTCAATCGGCATAGGTAAGTTTAAGATAGACAAAGTTGGTTCCAATATCCTGAACTCCACAGCAGTTCCATCAGGGTTTGCGTAGTCCTTGAAAACATCTGTCAAGTTATTTGTATATTGAAGACGCACAGCTGACGTAAAGGCAATATTTCCATCAAATCTCTGAACAGACATCGTTCTAAAACCGCGGAGAATCGTTGGTGCCCTGAGATCAATAATAACCCAATTAGCGCCAGGTTCCACTGAACTTCCACACCATCCAGCTGAGTTCAATCGAACCATGCCTTTTGTATAGCCTTCTTCACTAGATGAAACCATAATACTCTCATCAGGGATGCCTCCATTGGCCAATCCAAGATCTCCAACAGGACGGCACTCGGTAGTAGGGGCAAAACCTTTGCGGCATTGACAATGGAACGAACCATTTGTATTCATACATTCGGTTGTGGATAAATCGCATTGAGTGGACGTACATTCGTTAATATCCTCACAAGTTGGTGTATTTTCAAAGATTTGATCAGCATTACAGCGAATTATGTTTTGACCTAAGAGCTTGTATCCCTTAAAACACTGAACACGAGCTTCATCTCCAAAGAAATATGGTCGGGCAGCATCCACTATGAATCCACTTTCGATTTCTGGAAATTTATAGCAACGCTTTCGTGTGCATTTTGGTACTTCGCCGCTCCAGGTGCCATTGGACATACATATAAGTACCGGGTAGCCTGTTCTTTCATAACCAGCTTCACATTGAAATTTAACTATTGTACCGTAGCTACGCCCACCTCCATTCAAAAGTGTTACATTTGCATGTGGGACCTCCGGTAAAGGAGCACATTGTGAAGCCATGCAAGTGGGTTTCCGTTCCCATCGCCCATCTGGAAGGCAGGAAATTTTCTCAATTGGTTGGCCTGATGGAAAAGCAAAACCAGCATAGCATTGGTACATGGCCACACCACGATATGTCACATTGGACGAGCCAATCGAAAATCCATTATCGATTTGAGGAACCGGTCCGCAATAAACCTCTACACGAAACAAAACAATAAAAAAAAAAAAATAAAGAAACACCCATCAGATTGCGAAACATACCTTGGCACTTGGGAATATATTCAACACTCCAGTTGCCGCCTTTTAAGCATTCAGTCACTATCTTATTTCGTCCAGTTGCGAACTCTTGACCAATTGGACACGTAAATGTTACAACAGTTCCAAAAGCTGTATCACGACTTGAAGCCAAAGCTCCAATGCCAGGTTGCAGATTTGGACAGTCCGCTGAAAATGTCGCAGACCAACTGAAATAAAAAAAAAAGATAGTTTTTGTATTGATCTAAGAACATCAGGATCAGCACCACTTACCCAGCTGAATTATGCAAAGCATCCGAAATAAATTTAATCAACATTTCTCCTGATGATGCGGTAAGAGTCAATTTTGGAGCAACAGTTCCTGTGAAGCCGTTTCCGGAGTGTAGCCGAAGCCCAGTTGTGGATGATCCATCGTAAACCTGCACAAAATCACTCTTGTGCACCATAAACTTGTCAAATTTTAATGACAATGGCGCTCCGACGCTATTCCTTATGACAAAGTAACATTCCTGATTGGTTGGGTAGTCCTCAAGTCCATACGCTGGAGAGGTAACAGTACCATTTCTCGCCATAATCGTTGCTTTACAACCTTGAGTGTATCTTAAGCTAAATCCTTTGCCAGAATCTCCCAAGCTTGACTTAAAATACAAATACAACCTGTTTCCGGTCGAAATCACAACTTTATCGTTATCCTTGGCATTTCCCGATAGTCTAGCAATTGGTCGACTCATAGGGCTATCACCATCCCTTATCAACATGTAATCCCTTCCGGCGGTGACATCCAAATCTTGAATTTCAATAGAAATTATTCGACCCAGCTGTGCTTTGATAACATATAAGCATTCCAATCCTCCTGGGTACTGTTTTGGATATCCTGGACTTGTCAATACCTGACCCTGTGATGTAGCTCTCAAAGTACCGCCACAGGTTTTTGCTTCCGTTTTCCATGTTGCACGGAATCCTTTTCGTTCCACACTGCCATCGGTAGTAAACTTAATGATCATGAAATTCGAAGCAGTTACAAGTGGTTTTGTGGTTAAATCTTGCTTTCCTGACAAAGTTGCAAGAGAGACGGATTTATCTTCAGTTCGACCGCCGACCAGTATCTGAACTGTGTCGAAAGTTTTTTCGGTATCAAAGTCTTGGAACTGCAAAATGATGTTACTGCCTTGAGGTCCTTCCAGCGTCCACTTGCACTTACTCAACGCCCCGTATTTGTGCGGATAGTTGGGCGATTCAATTACATCACCCCCAGACTGCATATGAAAGTTACACAATGCTGGACAGTCTAATTCATCAGAACCATCACCACAATCATCATTTCCGTCGCATTTAAATGCTTGATTCACACAGAGTCCATTCGAGCAATGTATCGAGTCCTGTGGGCAGGCTGATGCACGACACATAAATGGCAATAGACTTTCACATGTACCTAACTCCCAGGATTGCATTCGAGATTGTGATGAAGCAGCAACACATTCACCTGACATCGGATCTGGTTGATTAAGAGCCCAAAAGCCAGAGTATTGAGAGATGAGGGCACCCGATGCTGATTCCAAGGTATTTGTTCGCAGGTCGTCAAGTGATGCCAAACCAAGCCAGTACTTATCCATAGCACGGCGATTTGGATCACCCAATTTGGCAATTGCGAGTGTGTCATTATTTTCTGCATAATTATCGATAGCTACTAAGTCTGCACCGTATCTAAAAAAAAAAAAAGTATAAATGTGCTTTTGATGGAAAAAATAGAAAGGAATAAAAGATACTCGTACATCTGAATCTAAGCTCAATCGACCACCCACTAGAGTCTAGGCACAAAAACTTTCTCAACCACTTCCGCTTGGCTGCCTCAACGAGGCCACCGCACAGACGTTTACCAGTTCAAACTGATTCGTTACTATTGTCAAAGTTCATATGACCGGAAAAGGCATACAAAAAAAAAACCTTTTGACAGTGGCTTGTTTGTAAAAGAAAACGAAAACTAGGGCAATTCTCATCAAGATCTGACACTGGTCTCCATCTCAGTAACTACATAGAAGAAAGTAAAGCAAAGAATGGAAAAAAGCAGAATCTTGAGTAACATTAAAAAAAAAAAAAACAAACACTAATCGACAACGAAAGTTTTGGCAATTTAATAAAGACCAAGGCGGGCGTAGAAAAGTATATAACTAAGCAACCATCTACCTTGCCCATCGGTCATGAAACTCGCATTACTCATCGCCTATCAATGCGTCAAATGGTAAATAGGTTTCGACATTAGAAAGCCAAGACTTATTCATCGAATGGTATTTTCTCCTTGTGTTCTTATTACAATTCGATAAAAAAAATAAAACAATAATTATGAAGAATAGAATGAAAAGTTGAAAAAAAAAAAATGGCCTGAAACGAAATGAAATCGCGTTCCAGTAGATACTCGTACTTGTACGTTGCATAAGTTGCTTATGCGTTTGAAGTCACCTTAGTAGGTCAGTTCAGGAGAAGGTGAGTACGAACAAGAAGACGCACCCAAAACACGTGAATAATAGTATTTAAATGAATTTTTCTCATTCCTCTTGACTTTGTTCTTCTTCGTGCTTTTCCTTACCTCGTTCTTTGGAATGTTGAAGATTCAGCACCTTAATGCGATGTTCGCTCTTTGGTCTGGTGGGTTATGGTCTTCTGGTATCCAATTCACACGTTATACATATACATATAAATGTACATATGGGAATGTTGACGTAAATGATAAGCAATACAAATCAGATGGAAATTTCTTTCTACTACGGCGTTTCTCGCCATTAATTGGTTGCGTCAATTTGTACCACAGCTTTCTGAGAAATGCGCAAAGCTATGCCGATGACACCTGTTAGCTGTGCTGTGGACTGTTGCTTTCGTCCCAAAAAAAGAAACGAGGACAGTCCACAGAAAACAATTTTGGCATTGAATCATACCACTTTCTTTCTTGTTGGCAGTGAGGGTGCCAATTTTTTTTTTTTTTTTCAAACGGATGACTGCCATTATTAAATCATCGAAAACAGAACTCGCGGTGGGTTTTTGGTTAGATTACGATTTGAATTCAATTTAGGAAACAGTTTTTGTTTTGTTTTTTCAACTCACATGGTAGTGCAAATAGAAAACTCACGTTCGAAGAGGCCATTGACCTCAACAACACGCTGCTTGATTCTAACGTTCACCTTACAGTCTATCTATATTTGGGCAATCGCACGTGCTCTACATGCTTAATGAACGTTAAAAGAAGATGACCAACTTCAAGACGACAGGTTGCCTTAAGGGTGAACGAAACGGTATTTTTTTTGATGGAGGGACGGAAAAACGACGTTGAATTCAAAAAAGGAATTTCATAAATCGCTGAAGCTACTTTTGGTGGCCAATGAATTTTTTTTCAGATTTTTTTTTTTTACTTTTTATTTATTTTGTACTCAGGATTTAATATGCAAACCACCGTTCGTGAAAAAGAAACTTTCACACAATAACGTATCGAGTTAACATTTTTGAAAGTTGTGTTAATCTCAGTATTGGCAGGGTAGTGAAAGATACATTTATATCTTTAATATGCAAACATATTATTGTTTACATAAAAAACAAGGTTTTTAATGTCACTTCAAATCATTCATGGTACTTGAATATCTTGAAGTATGTTCAAATTTTGAGATCTCTGAGACATGTTAGACAACGAACACAAACGGTTCAGTTATATGTGAATCCATAAGACCGTCTACAACGCGCATCTGAGCTGTACTTTTTGAAGCTTTGCAAATTTGACGTTTACTGATTCTTCACGGGTTTATGGAACTTTCCAATTTAGCAATAAGAAGACTTGAGGGCTTTTTTTCATTCCTTTTCATATGTTCAATTGTTTTTTTTTTAAATGGATAATAAATTTAATGTTTGTTTGTATAAAAACATCAGTTAAAACTTAAAAAAAAAATTAATAATAAATTGCACTGCAGCTGGCTTATATGAGTTCTCTTCAAAAGCAAATGGTTTCAAGATAACCTCGTTGAAACCTTTCTTAATATAGGGTTTTCCAATGGGAACTTGACAACTTTGAATTTAATTTGTGAACGCACTGTTTCACTAATCATCAAACTGTTACTGTCAATTTATTTAGGAAACTTTCTTCATGGTAAAGTACACTAACGAGCAACGTCTGCAAATCATAAAAATTTTCCACAGGTATTCGGAGTCGGTGACTGCAACTTTAAGAGCGTTAACTCCAATTTTCGGTCGTAATTCTCACCATAGTAGACAGGCAATAACAAGTTAAGTGCAAAAATTGGAGTCTACATATACGTTGTGTGATGTTGCCGTGTCAATGAAACAACGGGTTGGTCGAAGTGTCGAAAATATCGCTGCTGTTCAGACGTACGTAGCAAATGATCCGAATCAGTCAATTCCACGGGGTTCTCAAGAATTGGGCATCGCTCAGACCACATTTGCTTTTTATTTAAAAAAAAATTTGTCAAGTCGTTATTAGAAAACCCTATACAAGGGCTGCACCCTGCGTCTGTTTTTTTTTAACTACTTATGTTGCTATAAAGCAAAACTTCCCAATGTTAAGCATAAGCAAAACTTTCTCAAACTTTGACGTTGTTTGGTTGTGAAGTAATTTGCAAATTCTTTCCCCAGCTGGCGTTTGACAATCAACCGCATGGTGTGCGGTGATTATAGATAGATTTACATTGTGTTCCTCGCTTTACACTTTAAGTTCTATAGAGGCACGAAGTTACGAAGTAGTACAAAGAAACTGATCCAACTCCGTATACAATCTCGATTAGAAAAGGCTTGCAATTTAAAAGAGTGTACAGCGTGTAGTGCGTAAGTTCTTCCCTCTTCGTAGTGGAAAGCAGTTGTACATGGTATCTATTTATGCGCCTAAAGCTACTCAGTCTACCTTATTTATCTCAGAATTTAAGACACTTTTTCAATTCCTAAGGCTGGTATCGGAAGAGAATTATTTCATAGTCGGCGGAGATTTTAACACCAAACACTATTGGGGAGATAATATACCAAACACTATAGAGTTACTACTCAATTGGTGGAGCAAGCACAATTTAATGCACAGCCTGGGTCTATAAGTGACGAGTAATTCGTTATTTCCCAGACACGGCTTCTACAGGATACAAGTGACTGGCAAGAAGGACCAACAAATTATGAACTATCTACGCACTTTCGTGTATGACAGTAACCATTGCGGTTATAGTACCAAAACAACAGTTCCCAACGAAATTGCGAATTTAGATGCGTTTTTTTTTTAACGGTATTCCTACAACTACAAAAAGATACGTTGTAGAACAACGTTCTCCAGAACATCTCTTCAAACTCGCTTTACCCATCGTCCAATACAGAGACTGACAGGTATCTCGAATAAATGGACGAGACCATAAAACGAACGACAATACTTTGGTACCGATACATTGACAACGAAGACTCATTCCACAACTATTGGCGCACTCCAACGGCACAAGAGTACACTGCTGTCTTGACATGACACTGAATTCGCCATCAAAAACCTCCAAGTACTAACAATAGAAAATATGCAAATTTGTATTTGGAAAATAAAATTCGGGGTGTAAAAACCGGCAACCCGAATATTTTCCCGCAAATAAATAGAATATTTCGGAGAAACGATCAGAACGAGCTCCCATGTCTAAAAATAACTCAAATGACGAACAACGAACAATTATTGTTAACAGTTGGTCTAGATACGGGATAAGCTGTCGATGTTGACAAATCCCTAACAACGACCTGGAAAATTGTGATCTTCGAATCACTGGGAAGTAAGAAATCAGTGGGTACAGATGGGACATTTACACCACACTGTTTAACAATGCTTTGAATAAAGCCAAAAGACAGCGGTAGTGCATCCAAATCCCAAAAGGAGAAAAACACATCCAATCGAACGATAAGTCTCCTCCCTAATATCACGAAGGTATTCGCAAGGGTAATCAATAGAATTCTGACTAAGTGGGTTGAGGACAAGGTGGGATATGATATATCACACGCCGCGTCTAAACTGGTATCTGACATCTAGTGGAACAAAAGCAAGAGACAATCTTGCATTGTGCCTGCTTGGTTGACTTGGAGGATGCTTTTGACAGTGAATGGTGAGATGGCCTGTTCTTCAGGTTGAACAGTCTGGGCATAAGTAAACCACTGTGTGCAATCTTTTTAAAATGCTCCATTTCATCTTGAAGAATGACGATGTGACTTCTGCTGGGGCATGTGACATTAAAAACGGTCCGCAAGAAGTTAATGATTAATTTTCAGAATTCGGAAACCGTTTCTAGTGCATCATGAATTTTTGCCAGAAGGCCAGACAGTAAACACAGAGTATTATTTGGGAGTTATGAGACGTTTGAGTAAAGCAATTCGCCGAAAGAGACCAGAATTGTGGGCAGGAAACTCGTGGATTTTGCACTATGATAAACCACCTCCGCACAGTGCCATCATTGTTCGTAGTTTTTTGACGAAAAATGCAACAAATACCATCCAACAGCAACCGAATTCACCTGATTTGGCAACCTGTGACTTCTTTCTGTTCAATCGAGTTAAAAAACCACTACGAAGAACGCTTTTCAACAGCCGAGAGGAAGTAATGGAAAAATTGCAGGAAGCACTGATGGACACACCGAAAACCGAATATAAAAAATGTTTCGAGGATTGGATCAAGCGCTGGCATAAGTATGTTGCAGTCGTTGGGGATTACTTTGAAAGGGACAATATAAATTTAGATAAATAAACTTGTATTTTTAATTTTATGAATAAATTCCGAAATTTTTTTGATCAAGGTGGAATATAACATACAATTCTATCCTAATGAAATCTTATGCAATAAGGCTAATAAAAGTGGACCATTTCGTCATTAAGTTGATGCGAAGGCACATTGCTAGAGTAGTGACCTTTACCTCTGCGGACAGAGACGTAGCACATGGCAGTACAGAGTGACAACACTTATATGCTTGTGAACTTGCTATTCAATTGAGACTCGGGCAAAAAGCCCGATACGACAACAAAATTGGGCTTAACTCAAGGCTGGGTAAAAAACTCGTCTTTGACCAAGACCTTTCCTATGTCTAACCTGCATAACTCCACATCCGGCAATGGATTCAGGCTTTAAGACTATGTAAAGGGGTTAACCTTTCAGTTGCTAACACGTGGTGACCACATCTCAACATTTATAAAGGCACTCGCTGATGATCATAAAGTGTTCGTTCGACGCCGGATATTGGTGCAGCATTCTGGATGCCCGAATCTTTCCGAGGTGCCTATATCGACTCGGATCATTACCTTGTTGCAACCAGGGTACGACGAATGCGGATAAGACCAATAAAGTTTTCCTCAAGCTCTCTCAAAACCCTAACTCCACACAACACCAATGGGAATGTTGTCACCACTCTATCAGAGAAGCTGCATCTGATGCTATTATTTGCAAAGCGGCACCATATAAAAAAATCGTTTTGGCAAGGAAACATAAAGCATATAAAGCTGAGTTGCATCGAAGGACGAGATCTGCTTGTGAGCTCTTCAAGCAATAAAAAAGTAAAGAACAGAGGCATTCGTAAAAAAGAAACGCGAAATGGAGAGACGTTACTGCAGGAATGACATCCGAAAGTTTAATCAGAGAATACAACGAACATAGGAGAACTAAAAAGCTGCAATGGAAGCCTGTAATGATGAACATGAACAAGTAGTAGTAGAGAAATCCGTCCCCCTATCCCAAATGAAGTTAAGTTAGCTATATCGAAGCTAAAGTTTAATAAAGCTACTGAGGAAGACGGGGAATATCCATCAGCTCATCTGCAAGATGTGGTCAGAGGAGGATGGAATTTCAGCATCGTTTGTGCGATCCACAAGAAAGGAAACCCTTGTGATTGCGGCAACTAAAAGAAATAAGTGTCATTGACATATTTTCTGTCGTAGAGCCTCTGAAACTATTCATGAAAAATCTGGCTGCTTCATATCAGTGCGGTTTCAGGCCAGGATTGTGTACGATCGATCAAATGTTCGGAGCACGGCAGATATTGCAAAAGTACACTTATTATCTATTTGTCGGCTTCAAAGCCCCATATGACAGCGTGCACAGATTTGACATTCTTACTAAGCTCGTTAGGTCGTGCAGGATGAATATGGTGAATTTTTGCTGTTCCATCAAGATCAGTAATAAATAACGTGAGACCTTCAATATCAAGAAAGATTTTAGACAACGCGGCACGCGTTTATGCGACTATTTCAACATCACCTAGAAAGAATACCGCAAAACTCACCGGCAAACAAAAGGGGCACAATTATTTGCGTATGCCGATTGAATGATTAGATGAATATAGCGAGCTTTGTTTGGACATTAGCTCAAAAATCGAACACAGAATTTTTCTTGCTAATCACCGTTTCTTTGGGCACACGAACCTATCTGAATTATGTATCGAAGTGCTGCCCTAAGAGTAGCTTGCAAGAAATCGTGCAAGTTGAAGAGGCTTGTTATTTGAGGCTCAGATTCACCCCGGACTCTAATGCCACTTAAGTAAATGAAATAGTTCATTTTCATGCAGTGGAATAAAGAAGCCCTCAACCCAAAAGTTAGGCATCCGATCGTCTTTCTATCTAGTTTTATTGAGAAAATTACGATGTTTACATATCTTGCGAAAGGCTGTGATTTATTGTATTAAGACCGCATATTTACGATGAACTCCTAGCAATGCTTTACATACTGCGACTTCCATAAAATCGGCTATTTCTTATTCAAACCCAAAAGCACAGACAATTTGTAATGGAATTTTCCGTAAGTATCGCGTGCTTATTTCAAATTTTATTGTTTTTCGTCAATCAACGCTTCCGTTCATCTTCTACATATATTGACTAAGCTTTTTCTAGTTTGCGTTTGAATCTTTAAAGCAGCTAGTTTCCCCAACATATACGAGTACATGTTTTTGGGTCTATCGTCTTTGTATTGTACAATAGAAAACATCTTTCAATTGCCAATACAAAACGCCAGCAGTCAGCATATGTGGTCTAGCTATAGTTTTCTTTATTTTCACCATTCATTTTTACATCGGAGCATAGGATACATTTTCGATAAAGTCAGCGCTCAGAAATATAAAGGATACTGCATAAGGAAAACTCCTGATGCTCATAGCGATAGATCTGAAGTCAAATATAACAAATTTGATAAAGCTGAGCTTGGATAAACCATCGGTATCTATGGTCCGACCAACATACAAGAAATGTAGTAAAACACAAGTAACGAATTATTATACCATTGCCATCCTGCCTTGCATTGAAAAGACTATGGATCAAATCGCCGCAGATCAAATTCGGGTTTCGACATTACTAATTTACTGATTGCCTAGAAGGAAGAACTTGTATAAAAATCAAGGATTTCTCTGGCAAGGAACAAGAAATTCAGTATGGAGTTCCAACAGGTTCAAAACTTGGTCCTCTTCTTTTCATACCGTATAAAAATAAAATACTTTGATGAAAGGAGTGCTCGTTTGCCTGTGCAGATGACAAAGCGATCCTTATTTATCATCACTAGGTGGGAGCAGCCGTGAGATTGCTGTAAGACTAGTTTTAAGAAGTTGGCAAATGGTGTGATGATAATAAGCGAGTCACAAGCTGGCAAGCGTAACCGGTCGCACTAAAGGCGACTGGTTACAAAGATATTGAGTCTGATGATACGAACAAATGTCTAGGCATCACTATTGTCAAACATTTCCCTTGAGATGCCCACATAAAATATACACCATCACCTAATAGAGTCAAGACATATATATGGTGTACTACCGTATTGAAGTGCAGCGAAAACATATTGAAAGCTTCAAAGCATCCAATGAGGTTACTATCTAGAAAATATGCCATAATCAAGCAGATATTCGAAATAACAGCGGCGTTTAAATATTATGACGACTCGAACTTTCAAATCAGCCGTCAGTTTGTTACAAGATGAATAGCGAAAGGAATTTTTCAACTTCCTTCTTCATTTATAAGTGATCACGCAAAGAGAAAGAAAATAGTCTTCCATAAAATCGTCAGTTATAACTTATTATAGTGCCCAAACTTAAAGTATTTGAGGAAATATACCATAAATGAAGTATAGGAAGAAGTGAGAGCTAAAGTTTTCCCCAAAAAGGAAAAAGATCGAATTAAATTTGCTCGTAGCTTAAAACATATTTAGCCGATTTTCTTATATTTTTTGGGAAAATTTTCTTCCAAACTTACCCATCAATCATTAAGATATATTTTTTTTACTACTCTGCTAAGGTAAAAGCTGAAGATAATACAACTTAAAACAAAGAAAGGGGAAAGAGAACTTTTCATTCTGAACCAAAGCGAAATTAATAATGTTCGGAACTATTAACGAGTATTATACTCCACTTTCCCGATGCTGAACTCAAACAACATCGACTGCTGAATTTTGAAACTTGAACTTGATCTCTTGAGATACTGATACTTATACGTGGTAATTGCTGTCTGGTTTATCATTTGACCTTAATCTTTAAAAAGCGACAAGAAAAATCATATACTAGAAGTTTGTACTTAGTATCATACAGAAGAAAAATTAAATTTCTTGTTGCTCTGGATGTTATTAGTTTTTTTTTTTTTTTTTTTTACTTTTTAGACCATTTCCATTGCATGTTTGTATATCTCTTTGTGTGCAATGTTACATCAATACAATTTGGGTTAACAAAATAGAATAATAAACTTCATACAAAGTTGCATGTGTTCAAAAGATACTCTCAATATGGAATAATGTGTCGTTGGATATTCAGTTGAATAATTCCAAGGAAAACAACTTTGGTTGGAATGCTGTTGGGCGATTGATGAATAGATTTTCCCATTTCCAGACACGTGCAAACAGGTTTCTACTTCTTTCTTTTTTGGTTAAACAAGAAATTAAAAATGAATAGGTATCTCATGACTCACCTTCTACACAGTTCTGCACTCTTTTCCCATGAATGCTTGATGTTGAAATACTTATAACAATTTAATCCTCTGAGTTCCCAGCCTGCAATAAGAAAAAACCAATGTTAGATGTATCTTTGTAACAACAACAAAATGCATTTTGTCATACATATTATCGAAATTTGAGGATAATAACTAAGCAACTAAAATTCCATCAAATCACAAAGAATAGCGGAAAAAAAAAACATTATCAAAAGGAAAATAAATTTCTCTCCAACACTTTCATCTACCGGATATGTATGTGTAGATACATATTCGCTGATGCCTTGTGCGATTAACTTTCCAGAAAAATATGATTAGTGGAGAACCGGAAAATCCAAACCAATTCCAAACTGATTCCACTCTCTCCCCCTGGATATTTATTTTTTTTTTTCTTCGTTCACCCTCCTAACTTAAACGATGAATACATTCCATAAAAGGTCAAGAAAAAAGAAAAGACGTTGTATTGTATGGATGGATTAGCTTCTTTTTCTTCTGAGAACCCGAGAAAGTGCTTCTTCTTTGCTCGCTTCTGTCGATTTTAAAGCAATACCTCGTCTTTTTTTCCCATAATGGCTAAAACATATTGTTCATCCATCAGTTTTTGTTGTGAAATTTTTTATTTTTTATTTTTTTTTTTAAAGACCATTACCACATGCTTTCTTCCTTTGATACTACTCAACATGTCGATAATGGTTAGCGCTCCGCCCGCCGCCATCCAGTCCGAACTACCTCAGTCAGAAAGACTTGATCGTCGATCATAAGGAAATAATGGAAAGCTGCCAATCAAGACTGCGTGTACATCTGTAGTTGACACAACTTTCCTTGAAGAAAACGCATTACTGATGACCATCAGCTCTGCAACATACCATAATGGTTGGCCAGCATCATCGACAGCAAAAGCAATGACAGCAGCAGAACAAAAACCAAGAAAATTGCTGAAGCAAGAAAAAATCAGTTACAGATACAAAGTTTCTGCGAAAGCATTTTCCCCTCATTTCTTTCTGAAAGATTAAGTCTTTTTTTTTTTTGGTTACCGCTAATGATAACGATGATGAGGCCATAATTTATTTGATTTCCGCTGAATCAATTGTCTTAATTTTAATAACTTGTAATAGTTACCTCTGTGCATGGATTAAGATATTATTTCAACGGTGAATGTTGAGTTATTTACTACAGAGACCTAAGAACTGTATACTGTTAAGCAGACTTAATTTTTTCAGAGAAGAAGTACTAAAAAGTATCCGCAGAACTGTCTCAAATGAAGTGCCAGCCAGGGGATTTTTTATTATTGTTTGGTAGCACAAACTTTTGCCTTATTTTTTCGATCACAGATTTTAAGCTTGATAAAAATTGTTTTTAAGTTTTCAAAGTCAATATTTCATTGCCTTAAATTAAAATAGCACGCCGACGTGTTTAATCTTCGAACTGGTACCTTCGCTAATTTTAAAGCTAATTTCAACTTCAGGTGATGCATAACAAGGTAAAACTTGTTCCACCTTATTCAAATTACCGTAAAAGAATGTCACTCTGGAGAATATGGTATTTTCTTCTCCTGGCTAGGACAGATATTTTTGGCAGAACAATGCGAAACGATAGTCTGACAATACAGAAACGAACTAAATTAACGAAACATAGAGGTCCTCTTGTCAAAGAACGGCCAAGCAAACTAATTATGTTGCTATCGACATATGGTACTGTTAATGCCCGGTTAACAACTACTGAAACCAATATCTAGCAAGGTTCGTCTATGGATACTTCAGACGCCACAACAATGAATAAATACTGTGCGGTGAATATGACCAGATAACAATGATAGTTTCTGCAATTGTTATGTTTCAGTACCTGTCAAAGTTACCAATGACATTTAGCTGTCAAAATATTTATTCAATAAGGTTTGCCATTGCCGTACGGAAATTATTAAAAAATATCGAAATTACGCCTCAGTTGTAAATATACGCAAAGTAAATTTTGTCGTGAGATCGGTCGTCATTATGGCTTCTGTGAGATTGGTGTGAAAGAAGTAAAGCTAGCCGCCGTAGTAGCCAATATCGAACTGGGCATCATCAGAGAGTCAATCCGACTTATTTTGTGGTTGCATTTAAGCCTACATCCGTATAATATTGTGCTGACGCAAGATCATGTGAGTTCGTTAATAAGGCGCTGGCAATGTTGGACAGAGATCCGGATCTTGCTCAAAACATTATCTTCCCGGACGAGGCCAATTTTTGGCTCAACGGCTATGTCAGTAAGTAAAATTACCATTATTAGGGCGAATACAATCCACAAAGGTTCGGCTAAGTATCAATTCATTCACAAAAATTGACTTTTTGGTGCGGTTTATGGCATGGCGGTATTATCGGACTTTATTTCTTTTGAAATAAGGAAGGAGACACCGTTAGCGTAAATGGTCTCAGGTTTAGAGCCATGTTAACTAACTTTCTTTAGTCAGGGCTCTATGGATCGATATATCCGAGCTGTGGTTCCAACAAGATGGTGCTACATTCCATACAAATGACACAATGCTCGAAGTTGTGACGGAGAAATTTGGCGGCTGGGTCATCTCACGGCAAGCGTTCATCAATTGGCCGCCGCAATTATGCGATTTGACACCGCTCGATTATTTTCTCTGGAGCTACGTCAAGTTCTTAGCCTACGCTTGTTAGCTAAGCCAACCACTTTGGACGGTCTCGAGGCCAACATGCGGAATAGTGCGGCACATGTTGGACCGAGTCATTAAAAACTGGACCGACCGCGACCGCTTGAAACACTGCCAGCGAAGCCGAGGCATCCATTTGAATTATATTCTACATATAATGGCATAAACGTAGCTTCAAAGGGATTATGAAAAATTAAAGAAAACAGCGATGTGCTGCAGTAACCGGAACATCTGATGGCATGAGATCTGAACGCTAGAGTTGGAAAGGGAGGAGGTATTAGAAAGGTATTATAACGCAATTGAAATTTTGTGATTCGTTTGGTTTATGACTGCTGAATGGTAAAAGTTCACAATTGTGGGAGCACCGTCTATCAGGTGGTGAATAGAGCACTAGTATAACCGATTTTAAGTGACACAAGTTCCATATTCAGATCATTGCCCGCAACTAAGCCTTCTTAGTTCTGATCCTTCAAATTCACTTCGACAAGCTTTTGAACCCTTCTTCCAGCACCCTTAGGATTTAGTGCGCCATGATTGACTTCCAGTACGACATTTTGGATATGCCAACTGTTTTTCAGAATGTTCTTGAGTTAGAGCCTGTAGAGCCTTAAGGATGGTGAGGTTTCAGGATTTTATGGGATACCAATCAAATTCAACAAATATTGCACAGATGAACCGAACACTAATCGTACCTACTTGTTCAACAACATTTTTGAAATTAAGAAAATACCGCGGTGTTTCAAAGAAGCCCTGATCTTTCCCATTTATAAAAAAGGTGGAACTAGGGAACTACCGAGGCATTTCCTTTTTGAATGCGTCGTCAAAAATTTTCGGAGACGACACTGTAAAGTTGACTAAATGCATGGATAGGCACCAATGTCTGCTCAAGGAACATCAAACGGTTTCCGACCAGTATACTACACTGTTGATCACGTGTTTGTTTTAATTAGTATGATGGAGTCTTGAGGAATTGGAAACTGTATGAATTCTTTGCTAACTTCAAGGCAGCTTTTGATTCAGTAGATCGCGGTGCGTTTTGTATAAGCTCTTTGACATGGTTATGTTGCTAAAGTTCAAAGGAGTGCTCGAAAGCCTGAATGCGAATATCAAGGCAGCTGTGTGAAATGGTAAGGTATTATCAGAGTAGTTTCGATCGGAGTCAAGAGTGAGTCTTAGTCTACTTGCACCCTTCATTGAGAATATTGTGGATTTTCTGCCTGGAGGTGTTGAGTAGTGCTGGTTAAAGCTTTTATTTTGCGGAAGAGGTAGTGTGATGAGCGTACTCAGCCGAATCCCTACAGCTTGCAATAAACAGACTCCTTGTATACTGCAAAATATGGAATCTGAAAGTGAACCTAATAAACTTCCAAATAATGATATTCAAAAGAGGTGGAAGCAGAAATCTCGCAAATGAAAATGGCATTTCAGCTGCGAAAAAAATTAACGGGTAAGTGCCTCGGAGTTTATTTTACGAAGAATCTCAATATAATTCAAATGCATCCATCAGGACTGCTTGAAGAAACTGTTTCACCAACAAATGTATTGTCCATAGCTGCGAAAATAAAGTTGTTGAAGTTGTTTGGGAATGCATTCTCTTGTACGCTTCTCAAGTATGGACAGGAAAATAATATGAGAAAATGAAAAACCTCTTTAGGTTTTGTATAAAGTGAGTGTTTCATCTTCCACTGACTACGCCAAACTTTTGTCTCATGTTGGAGACAGGCTTACCCCCATTCTTTGCTAAAATCCTAAAACTACAGGTGGAGTACGTGGTCTAGGTACTATAGTAAATATATTGAAATATAGGCTACTAAAGAAAGCAGCTCTACAAACAATTCGAATGATATAAAAAGCACATAAAAATAGTTAGTGGTTGTGGAATGGAACTGAGTGTCAAGGATACGGTGGGTTGGAAGCCCCAATTTTATCAGTTGATCACGCGTATGGATGAGCAAACTACTTTGTCGGTATAACAACGTTTACTGGTATGAACCAAACTCTACAGATTCTACACAATGACGAGAAAAAGTCGGAAGTAATTTCCTCAGATGCCAACAAATTGGTTAGATAAGATAAAGCCAACCGTGAACGCAAGATTTTTAAAAATTCTGTGCAACTGCGTGCAAGCACTGATGACATTGATATTATTGTTAGAGTGCAACGAGCTGTCATTGGTGTTGTTGCAAATATCGAAACAAAAGTCGCAAAACTGGGTTTGGCAGTGAATGAAGTTAAAACCAAATAAATGCTGTCAACAAGAAGGGACGCACAACCAGAAATTAGATAGAACGTCGTAATTGACAGCTTTAAAGTTGTTAGGGATTTTATCAGAGCCTTTTCAGAATTCAAATGTAGAGTTGCACTTGGAAGTCCCTGTTTCTTTGGCTTATAAAGGCATTTGGGTAATAAAGACTTGTCAAGAAACACCAAGCAGATTCCGTATAACTTGTTCATGATTCCAGTCCTGCTCTATGGTGCAGAAACATGGATATTAACAAAAACGGATGAACATATCATTGGATGTTTGAACACAAGTTTGTTCAAGTGATTTTGTGTCTCGTTCGTATTAAAGAGGAGATATAACAACAGCGATGTAAGGGAATGTGTGCAGAAAATTTATGATGAAATACTGAATGTTTCTGTATCTAATGCTGTTTAACGAATTCAGAAAAGTAAATCTGCATCCAATTCAGTTGAATCATAAAGCGACATAATTTGTTTTCCTTTGTCTTTAACTTTAATGCTAAGGAAACAATAAAGAACAAGAGAAATGCAAGGAGAAAATCGATTTTTAACATGTGTAGCTCTAATAACATTTATATTAATGATCGCTTTACAAAATGTACTAGAGATCTGTTTGTGGCAGCAAAAACAAATAAATTAGGATTGAGAAAAAATTTAATTATTTATGGTTTCGCAATTCTTTACTATCGTAAAATTAAAGGGCTTTATATCATCTCCGAAACTTTCTAAAATCGACTTTAGGTTAGGTTAGCTTAAACCAGGGTATAATAGATATGACATCACACAGCCACCAAGCACCAAAACGGGCTCATCGCTGTCCCTGTGGAAACAGTTGAAAGGTAAAAAACCTAAATAATCTTCCTCAATTTCTTTGCAAAAGCCAAGAAGGTTTTTGAAAAAGTATTTCCCTAAAAAATTTTTCTTCCACTTGGCGATATTGCCTCGCATTCACACAATATGTGTATTAAGTTCTAAACTACTTGCAGATGACCGCGTGCCTCTTTGCGTGTTTCCGCAGAAGACAGTGTCCTGTCAGGATTTCTATTGCTCTCCTACGCTTATCCCTGTTTAATTTTATTGGCTTTCCAGGCCTTTTTCCTTCATAACTTTTTTCATCTTCACTCGCTTGTTCATTTCCTTTATACCACTGTGTCCTGATACCCAGAACAGTCTTACCCGGTTCTGACTGTATAATATCTTGAGCACTATGCGACAGCCCCTAACTCTATCAGAGTTGGTGTTGGTTGATTCCATCGCTTTAAGTGCGGCCTGGCTATCTATGGAAATAGCGATACCTCTTTCGGATACTGATCTCATCTGTAATAGCTCAGTCACCCTGTGTTGGAAGACACTGTTTGCGTCCGGTAGTCTTATAGACACTATTAGTTCTAGGTCTACTGAGAAGATACCAGGACCTGTTCCTTCCAATTTTTTCGAGCCAACTTTAACAAGCTGAATAATACGCTCAGTAAATATATGTATAACATATGAAACCTTGCTCAGAATTGTCAAAACACATATTAGTTCATCAAGTTATACACATGCAGAGAAACGTTCTGATATTAGATGAAGAAAATAAAATTCAAAGAAAAAGCCGTTCAAACCAGCTAGCAAGAAAGTTAACATAGAGATTCGTTTGTTGCAGGACCTTTATTATGAAAACAAAATAATGTCGGCAAAAAAGAATCTAAAGAAAGAAAAGCAGGTTTTAAATGATATTGCCAATCGAAATTTTAATCACTTGAATACGCCTATCATATTAAATATTGTAGTAGCAATATTAACGGATGAATTTAGCAAGTATTTTACTTCGACTGGGCAATCATCATCATTAAATAACCGTTAGTTTTCTGCGACATGCAACTGTTTACCCGACAGCGTATTACTAGATGACTTAAATTCTAGAAATATCTTCTTTTTCGAATCCATAACAGGTTTTGCAGTTTTAAAGAGAGATAATTCACTTAAAACTCTTGTAGAATGGATGCACTCTATAATCCTTGTTCCTTTCAATATCCAACATTTTTGAGTAAGCCATTAAGTTCCGAATTTTGTGTTACCTCAATAGAAATAACTTTTTTAGTTCTAATCAATTTAGTTTTCGAACTGGGCTTTCCATTGAGGATGCTCTGTTCGATTTTTGCTCTGCAATATATAAAAAACTTAATGATGATGAACTTGATTTTACCATGGCCTTTTTGTTGACTTAACGAAAGTTTTACGTATGGTTAACCATAATATTGTTTTAGCTAAAATATCATAAAGTAGGATTTCGTGGATTTATTTTCGATTGGCTTAAATCTTATCTATGTGATAGAGCAATTGGTAACAAATGTAGTACTTTTAAAATAATGAATGTAGGTGGCCCCCAAGGTTCAGCACTCGGTCCAATTTTGTTTCTCATATACAATATGTAAACTCTTTATTCTCTCTGCCTTTTATGGGTGTGATTACATCATTTACCGATGATCTGGGAATTGTATAACGCTTCATTAGCTCACTGAACTTAATGACCGACACACAGTACCCCGCCAAAAAATTACACTGTGGAACAAAATATATATTTTTTTTTTTTTTGCGGCAATTAGATTCTTAGTGAAATCATGTACACTTGTGCAGTACAATACTCTATCTGCGGTTATTTTGTTTGAATTGACTCCCGTTCTCACGGTAAACTGTTATTGCAGTCTGAGAACATTTCCATTATTGCATCTTGTTAATCAGTATATACACAGCTAAAGTACCAGTTGGTTTATTTATTTGTTTAGTTGCTTTAATTATTTCCGAAAAAAATATGTCTTCACGCAAGTCTTGTGTTAACAAACCAAACAATTTTTGCTACATATGTGGTAAATATTATCACCAAAAATAGCAAAGAAATATTAATGACTTTGTAAAACAAGCATACCAAGCATATGTTGGAAAACAACTTGCACAACAGGATAAAAATTGGGTGAAACATAAAGTTTGTAAAAATTGTATGGAGTCACTTCGGTACTGGAGCCAAGGAGGACGAAAAGGGCTTCAATTTGGAGTGCCAATGAAATGGCATTTGTGCCATGAATGTGAAAGGTATGAACCGATACAAAAGACGTTCTTGAATTTATCCATTTATTCAATCATGTAAGCCACCCATATTGCACAGTAAAGATTTGCCAGTGCCGATATTTAGTGCCTTGTCCAACGTTTCCTGTGATGATGTGGAAATGTTAGACACTGAAAGTGTGAAAGCAGAAGCTCAAGAGAATTTGTAGGATGGAGTCCTGCTGTTCAGAGTTTTTCTCAAAAAGAACTTAATGACTTAATTCGAGACTTAGGTTAATCGAAAAATTCAGATGAGCTTCTTGCATCAAGACTTAAAGAAGAAAATTGTTTACAGCCTGACGTAACAAATTCTTCCGTTTTTTACTCAAGAGAATGAGCTCGTATACTGGAGCAATATTTCTAGGCTTTTCTATATAATGGGTCTTCCAAAGTATCGGCCAGAAGATTGGCGAATCTTCATAGAAAGCTAAAAAAGAAGTTTGAAATGTGTGTTACTGCATAACGGGAATAAGTTAGCTTCGATCCCGATAGGTCATTCAACGATACTTAAGGAAGAGTACCAAAATATTAAAGTTGTTTTGGAGAAAATTTTGTATGTTGAACATCAGTGGTCAGTATGCGTCGATTTAAAAATGGTTAATTTTTTATAAGGCCAAAAAGGTGGATATACTAAATACCCATCTTTTCTTTGTCTATGGAACAGTCGTGCAAAAGAGGAACACTGGAGCAGAAAGTATTGGCCTTCGAGAGAAAATATGAGCCTGGGAAAAGAAAATATCATTCGTGAACCATTGATAGGTCGAAAAAAAATCATTCTGCCACCATTGCATATTAAGCTTGGGGCTATGAAACAATTTGTTGAAGCTTTGGATAAGGGTGGTAATTGTTTCAAATATATTTGTGAAGCGTTTTCAAGCCTCAGTATGGAAAAATTGAAAGCAGGTATCTTTGATCCACCACAAATCATGACTCAGATTGAATTGAAAGCAGCACATTACTCAAATATAGTCGCTAACATGCTTAAGAGTTTCAAAAAACTGGGAGCTAATAATTTGTTTAGCCATTTAGATAGATTTCCTCACAACCTGGGTGATTACAGCGAAGGACAAGGAGAACGGTTCCAACAGGACATTAAGATAATGGAGGAAATATATTAAGGCCGGTGGGATCACCATATGATGGCGGTCTATTGCTGGACCTTACAAAGGGACTGTCCTGACCGAAAATACAAAAGGAAATCATATAAAACACGTTTTTCTTAATTTTTTTTATTTTATTGAAATATGATTAGTTTTATTTCAATCATCATTTATAACACTGTTGCCACTTGAAAATAAATCTTTCATAAAATATTTAATATTTTTATTTTATTCTCGTTATATGAAAGTTGAATTTATCCCAAAAACTAGATTCAGTTCGGGTAATCTGTTATTATCTTCGTATTCAGTAGATCAGGATTACCCAAAATTGACTCTGAAACCTCATGCAGCAAAATCATTGTTCCCCTGTGCTAGGAACACTGCCATGGTTTTAATTTTTTTGCCGCAGAATTTTAGCACTAAAAGTGCCACTATGTACACAAATTATGACGCAGTTGCAGTTTTTATGCTTGCATATTGCATTTTTTTTTTTTTTTTTGGAACGTGCTTCTGTTAAGTTAACATTCTCTCTGAGGTTTTGGGTTTAATATTTTATTAAGAGTTCTAGTAAGTGTTACGCAATAAAAAAAATATTGGCATTTATTCACTTTAAGTAGTTTTTTTAAGAAAATATCTGGAAATTAAATAGATTTTTTAAATAGATCGCGCAAAAGAGGAAAAAGGGAAAAAGGGAGAAATTTGTGCGTATTGCGAAAAAAAGGAAAAATTCTCTGGAAACGGTGGCAAATGTAGCAAAAGTTCGGAATAATTGTAATAAATCTTTTAGAAGTGATCGTCAAAATGGGGGCAGAAAAAAATTTTTTCTAAGAGAATAGTGAGGAAAATGGTTAAAATGGGCTTAGAGGATAGAAAAAAATCAGCAAGAGAAATTTTAAAGCAGTTGCGCGACGATGGTATCGATATCTATCTACAAAGCATAGAAAGAATTTTTTTTTAAATAAACAATTTAAAGAATAGACGCACTGCAAAAAGGTGAAAACTAACCAAAAGAATGAAAAGCTGCGGCTTTGAAATAAGTGATTGGAATAAGGTATGTCACCAAAAGTCTTCTTCTGTAACAATTTTTTACTGCAAAATGTATGATTTTTTAATCATTTCTTATTCCTTATTTAAAGGTCATATTCAGTTATTAATGCCGCCTTGAGGCTGTCACTGAAATGGTTAAATTTGTTGGAAAGAAGTCACATAAACGTTACGAAGAGGAATTTGTGGTCAAAACGGTAAGACATCCGTCATCAGTTATGATCTGAAGCTGCATATAGTCGGAAGGATCTGGTCAAAAATAAGCAGGTCCAAAATTAACAGTGACCTATATGTACAGCTCCTCAATACCGTTTTCTTTGTCCTTTTTGCAAAGGCTACAGTCTCCTTCAACGGACTACAACTTTATGCAGGATGGTGTTCCTTTCCACACTTCCAAAAAAAAACGTAAAAAAATTATAAACTCAAGAAATATTAATATTCTTCCTGGGGCCAGAAATTCTTCAGACTTAAACCCCATCGTAAACTGTTGGGCTTACCTAAAATCTAAAGTTTACTCTTGAAAGAATGCAATACACGAGTATTTAGGAATGACAGTGGTTTTAAAGATATGGCACTGGCATGCATTATGAGTATGACAAGCAGAGTTCACCGTGTTAAAAAAAATATATTAAAGATGTAAAAAGCATTGTTTTGATGTCGAAATTATGCAAACACTGTCTGAACTTAAAAATTGAAGCATTTTACCCGTGTTCATAATTTTTTAACAGGATACTAAAAGTTATGACATCCAAACATTACGACTATGGTTTGCGAAACACAAGCTGATAATTAATATAATAATATTTTTTACCCTAAGTATCCAGATATCTCCGGATATAGATGTGTTTTTTTATGGATCAGTTTGTCTGTTTGTAAGTGCAATGATAAAATGCAATGATCTGCTTCTATAGCACTGTTAACATAGGTATAGTAAGACATGTTTTAATATTGAAGTTGTGGATAGCTATAAACATTAAGGCATCACTATTGATCACAATTTGAACTGGTCCAGACATATGTATGTTAAATCTAAAACAATATTTCCTCTCGTTGATTTGTTATTTTACTCTTTAAAAATGATTTATTTCACTCAAAACTTCAGTATGGAATTACTTACATATTGGGCTGGTGCTTATCGAAATAAAGTTCAACCAATAACTGTCCTGCAAAAATATGCCATCAGAAAAATAAGCAAAACTAATCGTTCAGCTCATTCTACAGATCTTTTTAGAGCTTTAAAAATGTTGTCTCTGAGACATATTTACCATTTTTAACTAAGGGAAAGTTTTTTATAGAAGAGATGCTTAATTGTGATACCAAAATTCAGGCATTCATAGTTTGCGTAGAAATGAATGTTATTATTATAGAAATTTTTATAGCATTGCCTCCCTCAGTCTGATTAACAGACAAGACAAGATATACGAATCTTAAAAAATGTGCACACTCATTTTTAGATAAAATAAAAATATGGCTTCTTGACTTTTGTCATAAAGATGGCGAATTTTTTTTGTGCTTCAGTAGCTTAACTACAAGTATTTAGGTGTGTAAGAACTATCCTGCTTATTACATTTTTTTTTTCCTTAAAAGCTTTTCTTTTCCTGTCGCTGAACAATAATTTTGTATTAATCTGCCGCCCTACAATGGAAAAAAATGCCATTTTCCAATTCAAATTGTCTGATCCTGATCAGTTTGATATCTGATCCCTTATGTATGAGTATTCCTTTTTAATTCAACGTGTATGTATATTAAATGTGTTAAAATAATATAAAAATAAAAAAAGATCAAAAAAGTATCCTAGGGTGTGTATAGGGTTTTCCAATAGGGACTTGACAACTTTGAATTTAATTTGTGAACGCACTCTTTCACTAATCATCAAACTGTCACTGTCAATTTATTCAGTAAACAACACTTTCATCATAGTTAAGTACACTAACGAGCAACATCTGCAAACGTTCTCTGATTGGGCTCTGGAGAAGATGCACCAAGATGATGAACTGCAAAATCATCTTCAGTGACGAAGCTTATTTTTGGCTCAATGGGTTAGTCAATTAGCAAAATATGCGTCAAAACCCACATGTGCTTCATGAATCACCACTTAATCCACAAAAAGTAACTATTTGGTGCGGTTTGCATGCCGGCGGCGTTATTGGGCCATATTTTTTCGTCGACGATAACTATCGTTATGAACAAAGTCGAGTTAAATTCATAAATGTTTTGATTGTACTTCAAGCCAATAATAAAGCTTTTGAAATATCTCAAAAGGGTTGCCTTTTATTTAAAAAAAAATTGTCAAGTCTTTATTAGAAAATCCTATAGAATGAATGGGTAGCATGAAAATTCCTTAATTCCTATCCAAAGGCACACGCAGAAGACGTAGACTTGGAACTTTACACTTAAGAGGATAAGATTACTCTCAAAATACCTGGGGACATTTTAAAATTTTTTTTGGAAAATGGAATAGATAGAGAAATAAAGTGTGGCTCAGTGGCTATTTTGCTCCATGAATGGCGTCCAACATTTAATGAGCAGTTAGGGTCTGTGCATCTGGATGATTCGCCGATAATAGCACCACAATAACCACGAGAGATTAGGTATTGGTTCAAGCAATTATTGTGTTCACTTAATTGTATTCAATAGAATGTGCTCCACATATGAAAGTTTGTAGATTTGTGACAAGTTTACCTTGCATTCTGTCATATCGGAGCCCAATTACATGCATTTTCGATTCCGAGTACCAACTGATGCAATCTTTTCATAAACTAGTCACCGAAACCTATTATCGGTAACATGGATTCCTAAGAATTCCGACTTTCGCATTCCAAGAATCCCAAACTGTGTAATTTTTTAAACCACAAATCCAATATATAGTGACATACATGTTTTAAAAACTTGCCAGCTGTCTAAAGGTAGATCTGTCTTTATTGAAAAAATAAAACAACAACATCCGGTTATTAGGTTAATCTTCACAGCCAACCATTAAACCAATATTTTTTTTTTAAATTGATTTCATTGGCTCTGAATGTGAATATGAGTGTGTATACGTATTCGATAAGACTATCCACACCTGAGTTCTTTGTCGCTAAAAAAAAACATTGGAATCCACTCTAGTAAATAGAAGATACAAATCAGCACAAACGTTGTGCTTTATTAGTCTCAAAGTGACCGCAACTAAAATCCCAGTTTTATTCGAAGGTTGTCAAACTGGTTGATAGATTTTATACTTAGAAATCAATTTTAATAAACTTTAGTCAGCCAAATATATGGCTTTGGATAGTAATGTAGTAATGCCTACTCACAATTTTGCTGTCTTAGTTGGAATACATACAACACCAGCGGATGCACATGACCTAATGTAAACAAAACGGAAACGCGTACCCCATATAAAGATATCATAACCATAATTGACTTGGTGGTAAGCAGAGCGATTACCAGTCACTCCTTGAGTAGATGGCTGATTTAAAATGCCAAACGCATTCAACCGCCTGCCAGTTACTGGTATACTGGCTCTCGATTTACTCGTACTCTTTGATAGCTTTATTAACTATCTACACTTTTGTCTTTGATTGGACGAAATCAGACTTTGCTTTAATGATGGCCTACAATAGGGTAAGCGATTTTCAATCCATTCTTTCCCTCCAACTGGTGTACATACCTTCTTTTCTTCTATTTGTACTTTAACCAGTGTGACCGTTTAGAAATGTGGTAATAAAAAGTGTTTAATTTAAGGGTAACGTAACTTAAGGTAAGGTAAGGTAACTTATTCTAGTAAGGAATAAGTACAATTTTTTCTAATGAGATTGCATCTAAGCATGCTAATTCTCTTGTTTAAATGAGACAAACGTAGAAAAGGAACCAAAAATGACACTCGAGCCACCTGTTGGCCACACAACAAAATGTTTCTCATGTTTATTTATACTTACATCTCTACATCTATCTAAGCGAAAATGCGGATTCAAATGTTTTGTTCTGCAGAAGACATAGACGTAAGCATTTATTCAAGTGATAGGATAGATGGAGATGTCTAAGTTTCTGATTATTGTGGCATGTTCACGGCGGAAATGATCGTGAAAAGAGAAGAAATATCTTGGCTAAGGGAAAGCATAATATCTGTTGACGATATCTGTATCTTTTTGGACAGCCAATGTGAAAGTCCTTGGAATCAGTCCATATTAACTACAAGCTATAATATAGTCTCATAGTCCCATCTCTCAGGAAGATCGCATATCATTTCAACAATTACCTTTGTTGGATGCCGGAACTTAGGTCAACAAGAACTCTTATATCCCCGAAACGATTTGATGGTTCTAGAATATGCGGCCTGTCTTGCCGAATGATTATTAGAGGACGCCTGATCCTAACATATCTGCATAGGCCCTATTGGAGGCCCTAGATTGCTACAAAGCAGGTAACACCACCATAGGGAAAATGAAGAGGATGAAAATGTGAGTCATATACTACGATGAATGCTACAAAGAACAAAAGCAATTTTTATTTAGGTGTGGATTTATTGTAAAGCGGGAAATGCTGAAGATTGTTTTAAGCAATTTTAGCGCAAATATAGAAAAAAATAATTCTTTGGTAGCGCATTCGTATATTATAGCAAATACGAGACCACATCTACAAGCGCAGAGTAAGGAGGCGGCATACCACTATTACTCAACATTTGCAAAGAACATATGGACGTAGTTTAGTTTAATTTGTTAAATCTACGATCATATGATCTACAGATTATGAAATTGGAATACAATTTTAAGATTCAGAAATAGAGAGAAAATACATAACTTCTACAATTTTTTAATATAATTACTAATAATATTATTGTTATTTTTATTATTCTCTTTACAACATATTAAAATGCTAAATTAAATTTAAATTAATCTATAGCTCTTAACAATGAAATATCTGATTCAAAATATTCAGTACAATACGCGGCTGTTTGATGAACACCCGGATTAAAAATGACAACGCAACTTTTTTAGGTTTTGACAACTTATTTTTCAATATAATAACCTTTCAATTCGATACACTTTTCCCAGCAGTGCTGCAATTTTTTTAACCCCTGCGTATAGTACGACTTTTGTTTGCCTACCCGAACTTCTTTCCAGCGAGCTTTCTTTTAAGGTTTCTCAATAGCAGGGAGCTAAGTCCGGAGAATACGGAGGGTTTATTCGAAGTGCAATTCGACCAATTTAGTTGTGGCGACTGCGAAGGTGTGACTTTTTTCTTCAAATCAGCGTTGAATTGGCCCAATAAATCGACGTAGTATGCTCCTGTTTTTTATACTATTGTTTTTCCCTTCTCTAAATAGACAACATGGATCACACCTCGCGCGTCCAAAAGACAGTGGCCATCAACTTTCCGTTTGAAAGCATTCTTTGGAATACGTTCACCGGGTTTTTACCCATTGTTTTGATTGTTCTTTGGTCTATGGTGTATATCAACGAATCCATGTCTCATCAAGGGTCACGAAACGACGCAGTAATTTTTCCGTAGTCACACGATTGCTCTTGTTCTCCTTTGTGAGTAAACGCGGCACCCATTGTGCGGACAGCTTTCTCAAGCCCAAAAACTCGTGCAAAATATGGCTTACGCATGTAGATGAGATGCCTGCTATCTCAACCATCCCGCGAATTTTCACTCGGCGGTCCGTCAATAAGAGATCATCGGTTCATCAAAAATCGACGTGTGGCCTTGGATAAACTCTGCGAACTAATGGTAAACGGTTGTACGAGAAGGTAAATGGGTCTCATACACACCATTGAGAATGAACTTGATTTCCTCACAGGTTTTGCTAGTCAAAAACAAGAATCGGATTATGGAGCGATACTACTCTTTATATATTGGGCCTATAACTTAAAACATGTGTTAAAAGCTACTGTCATTGTACGTCATTTCAGTATATGTCATTCATTTGAAGCGTAAACAACAATATTTTTTTTTTTCACTCAAATATGTCGAACTTTGTGACTGAAAAAGTGTTTTTGCGGGTAGTTCTTCTTTATTACTTTAATATGAAGAAAACTGCTGCCGAGAGTCATCATATTTTGGTGGAAGTTTATGGTGAACATGCGCTAGCTAAGCGAACGTGCCAAAAGTGGTTTGCACGATTTAAAAGTGGTGATTTTGGCTTGGAAGACGATGAACGTCCTGGGCAGCCAAAAAAGTTTGAAGATGAAGAACTGGAGGCATTACTCTATGAAGATTGTTGCCAAACACAAGAAGAGCTCACAGAATCTTTGAGTGTCACTCAAGCAGCCATTTGAAAACGTTTAAAAGCAGCTGGATATATTCAAAAGCAAGGAAATTGGGTTCCACATGAACTCAATGTGGAACTTGAACTTGCATGTCCGAAATGCTGCTGAAACGCCATAAAAGGAAGTCATTTTTGCATCGGATTGTTACTGGTGATGAAAAATGGATCCATTACGACAACCCCAAGTGCAAAAAATCATATGTGAAACCCGGCCAAGAAGCCAAATCAACGGCAAAGCCGAATATCCATGGCGTGAAGGTAATGCTCTGTATTTGGTGGGATCAGATGGGTGTGCTGTATTATGAGCTGCTAAAACAGGGTGAAACCATCAATGGACAACACTACCGAACACAATTAATCCGTTTGAAGAGAGCAGTAGCCAAAAAACGCCCGGAATATGCGACCAGGCACGAGGCAATAATTTTCCATCATGACAACGCTCGGCCATACGTTGCTATTCCGGTTAAGAAGTATTTGGAAAACAGTGGATGGGAAGTCCTACCCCACCCGCCTTATAGCCCAGACCTTCCGACTACCATTTGTTCCGGTCGATGCAGAACGCCCTCACTGAAATACGTTTCACATCAGAGCAGAATATCAAAAATTGGCTTGATTCATTCTAGGCTGCCAAGCCGGCGCAGTTCTTTTGGGATGGGATCCACAAATTGCCAGAAAGGTGGGAAAAAGTCATAGCTTCAGCAGATGAATAATACTATTGTACATGTATTTCTTAAATAAAAGTTCAAATTTTGAAAAAAAAAACCGCACGAATTAAAATATATACCCAATACTAATACGACATTTTGAAATGGGTGTCAAAACAAAACTAAGCATCGGATTGTCACCAAATTTTGGTAACAATGATGATACACTCAGTAGCGCTACCTATCTTCCAATTCCGGTACTCATTAAAAAGCCCTCGTAAGCAAAATTGTCGTTTCTGAGGACCGGAAAACCTATACGAACTTCACGAAAAACCAATGCATCCCAAAAAGATTTCTGTATGATTCGGATTATGGGTTGGCGGCATCATTGTTCCGTTCGTTTTCGAAGATGAGGCTGGAGAGACAGTAACAGTGAATGGAGAACGTTACAGCAACATATTGACCGGCTTTTTTTTTTAGAATTAAATGAATTTATTGCGTACGAAATTTGAAGATCGCATTATTTCGGTAAGAGGAGAAGTTAATTGGCCTGCAAGGTTTGGGGTTTGAGACCTTTAGACTTCTTCCTGATGAATAATTTGAAGAGTAACGTCTATGCCAATAACTCAGTGAAAATTCAGTATCTTAAACATATTAACTGAAATTGCGGCCATTTATTCTTCAAAAAGTGGTGTTCAGTGTTCACATGAACGATGTAGTGTACCATTCAAAATTGCCAATCAATAAATCAATAAAATTCTACAATGATTTAACAATAAAAGTGTGTTTAATTTAATGAGAACTAGCTGCTGGCTCACCCTTTATATCGACAATGAACTTGCAGGAGGAATGTAACTGAGAAAGATTAGCAATCCTCCGCCTAGTATTAATCTCGAAAATGTTCTCATTAGTGATGGAACGTACCAGTTATTATAGCCTAGAAAAAGGTATACATACTTAATCATACTTAACCCCTTCCATAGATCAAACGATTTTTTAATAATCTTAATAATAAATTTTTAACATGCTTAAATTTGAATAATTTCATTTCTGCAAAGCGACCGTGCTTAAAAAAACGGAGATGCTTCAGACTCAAAGACTGAAACGATTATATTGATACTGACGCATTAAAGGTAACAATATGTAGATGAATGTTTCAGTTAATCATCTAACTCTTCTGAAGAACGCTTCCAGGTCTCACATATCAATTTCCCTGACGTTGTTGAAAGTTTTCTTTTCCTTAGTACGGAATTCATAATTTTGCCATACGTTACACATACTTTTCATACATAATACCTGTCGCTAAAAGTCCTAACAATAATGATTACAGATCTACATCTGTACTTCCATTCATGTCTAAGGCATTTGAAAGAATCATGCAGAAACAAATGAATGTTTATCTAAACGAAGGAAACTTATTGTCTACCAAACAATTTGGTTTTCGCCTTTTTTTAAATGTGACAAAAAATGTTCGCTATGGACACAGATCATGTTGCCTAAAGTTGTAAATCATATCCATTTGTGTAATAAACTGTTTTCGTTGTATAGATTATCTGCTAGTGCCATGAGATTATTTTTTTTTTTCTATCTTTCCTTGTATATCAACGAACTTCGCACTAAGATAAGAACACACACAACAATCTAACACTGTGCTAATAAAGTGAACAAGGTCTTAAAAGATATTTCCCTTTGATCGAACAGAAATGAACTAAAAGGTTCTGTTATTGATTACGTTGGAACTGCTAAGAACCTGGGCATGATTTTTAATAAGTCCCTAATTTAGGATTGGTGTTATCCGTGCACTACGAGCCTCGCAGCGCTTTACTCCTCCAAAAATGCATGTAATGCTTGCCAAAATACTCATATTAGCGTTGTCCTTATTCGGAGAAAGCATAATGTTGCCGTCGAAAAAAAACTGCGCGCTATATATACGGAGTGAGTAGGCTAGACCATGTCTGAAGCTTTTCCAGGAAAATTTATAATTTCACTCTCGACCACCTATTGCGGTATAGAATATTGTTTGCCAACATAATTCAGCAGCGGCAACCTAGTAGACTATTCAGCGACTACACTTTGAGTACTCAAATAGATTTCTGAAACAAATACAGTCGCGTTGCTCCTGCATTAAGTACGGAAGGGCAGCGGTATTAATGATACGAAGTTGTCAAAAATGCCGCAGATGCCGGCTTTCAAGCCAACAAGACTCGACCAGTAACCTGTAGGGATGAGCAAGGAAATCTAGAAGTAGAGTCATAGTCACTATTCAGGCTGTGTAAAAATCGATTCTACAGGCTATTAAACTACGGGTACGACCGAAATTTCGCTGTCATACAAACTGAACTTTGGCGATGAAAGCCAAAATTTCTGCCCAACCGACTAAAATTGGGTAAAGATACCAAGATCTGAACTTAAGCATAATAAGGCTGCCGAAGCTGTTACTTGGAAGGTAGAGCATACACAAACTCATTCACACGATTTGGTACATCAGAGGGAGATTCTTTTAAATGCGCCAAATAGAGGCATAAGTCTTTTTAAAATGTTGTTCAAGATCTTGCCTATCATATTGTGAAAACATTTTTACCCATTTTTCAACGATCTGGCGGACTGGGCCCTGTCAATATAGGTCAAAAGACAGGTAGGTCTATGAATACCCAAACACTCACACTACGGCAGATCCTAGAGAAAGTCCAAGTAGTATAGATCGAAACGCCGACATAAGCCATAGGACTAACTATACAGAGACCTGTCCAGTTTTCGCAAAATTGTGCAGAATGACGATGGAGATCGCTCGCTGCTCTATTATGGTCGGAAGCAATCTCACTGAGAACTTCATTTCTAAAATGGGACAAAGTGATTCGCTGCTATGTGAAGTAAGTAAGTAAGGAATAACATCATGTTTAAGAAAGTTGTGCGAAGTTCCAAAGCCGACATCAGAGCCAACAATTTTAAAAAGCATGTGCAACTCCCAGCTTACGACAACAGAAACTTCAGCGAAGGCGGATGAAGATATCATCGTTTGAACAGTTGATTCTTTGAAAAAATTTTTTGATCTCAGTGAACTCTACGAGCGATTTTGACGTGGTCAGAAAAGTGCTCATCAGTTGCTTAAGATAACTAGGACATGTAGAGCTAGATTAGCACTGAAGTCACGTACGGTCCCCTATCTATTTACAGCACTCAACACTGCTAGATTTTAGTAATCTACTGGGAACCGATGTTTATGGTTGTGATCCACCTCGTACGAAAGTATGATGTAAACTTTTCACATTTCGACCTTTCATAAAACGGTTTTCCATTGATTGCTTCAAATCGCGTAATAGCCTGTCTGTGACTGCATGTGAATCGTCAACAACACGTTGACGATACACAAAACTTAAGATTGATTTGGTCATCTAGTTTAGTTTATAGTTAGAACACTTATATTTCAGACAGAGACTAACATATAAATATTTTCCTCAAATAATATTTTCCTCAAAATAAAAATCTAAAGCAAATTCAGGAGTGCTTGGGGGACGTATTACGTGGCGCAGCCAAATGATACTTTAGAGTCCATTAAAAGAAACAGAAAGTAAATATTTACACAAACATTTATTCCAACTCAACGTCTTTTGAGCAGAGAATTTCATTATTCCATATTCGAACCATAGTATGATTCCCAGGTGAATATGACAGCATAACAGCGGAAAAAGAGCATAGTACACGTATCTGCCTTTCTGTGTGACATACAAGGGTATGTCAACAAGTCCGTGACAATTCGAATGAAAAATAGCTTTCACGGTAAGAAGACGTTTTGTTTCTTAAAATAGTCTCCTTTGAGCTTAATACACTTTGTCTAGCATTCCTCTAGTTTGTTGCTTCAAAATAATAAGATTTATCGAGGATCTAAAAAAAATTGTATACATACGAGGTGTGTTCAAAAAGTAAAGTTTGAAATTTCGCCAGCAACGTACATTCGATTATTGATACATATCCCGAACATCTGTTCACAGTTTCAAGTTTATAGCATACTTAGTTTGTAGAAAGGTTAGACGTGTTTTGGTATGCTTCACCAAATTTTGTGTAAAAAATGGAATCAAGTACTCTAAAATACTTGAAATGTAGAGTCTGCTCTAAGTAAAAAAAAAAAATTTACAAGTGGTACAAACTCCTCCAAGATTGCCGAAAAGATGCCAATGACGAACCTCGCTCTGAACAGCACATCAACAAAAAATGATAACGTCGAAGCTGTAACGAAAATTGTTTTGGAAAATCATCGAATTACCATAAGAGAAGTTGCTGAGGATGTTGGCATATCGGTTGGCCCGTGTCATGCAATTCTTTCGGATGTTTTGGGCATGAGACATGTGTCATGATCAGAAGGACCGTCGCATGAGCATCGCTCAGGAGCTCATGAAAGACATCAATGATGATCTTGACTTTTGCAAAAGGATCATAACTGGTGACGAATCACGGGTATATGGTTATGACGTCGAAACCAGAGCTCAATGGTCACAATGGAAGTACTCAGGAGAACCAAGACCGAAAAACGCGAGCCAAGTTCGATCATATGTCAAAGTTTGATCACATAGTACCTCAAGGTCGTATGGTTAATAAGGAGTATTACCTTGAAGTTGTACACCGTTTGCGATATGCAATACGAAAAAAACGTGCGGAATTGTGAAAAAAACAATTCATGGCTTTTGCATCACGATAATGCACTTGCTCATTCATTACTTTGTAGAGATTTTTTGGCCTAGACCCGAAAATGTAAATTTCAGTACGGATTACGGAAAATTAAATGGAAATCTATGCCATAAAGGACCTGCGTATAATATTGGGTTAATTGTTAGTTAATTGTTGTTCTGCGAGGTAAAGGCATAGGTATTTGTCTTAAACATTTATATTCCTACCTTCATCTTACTCTGGTCACACTCCTATTCCGTCACCAGCCTCGCTTTTAAAATAAACATCCACACATGTACACCTGGGTATGTAAATTTACGTATCCACATACATATATGAGAAGCCGTTGCAAGAACACAGTACAATAGACTTGCTGAAGTTTTACCTTACCGCTAAATAACCTAGGAAAAAAATTATCTGCTTCAACTTCTGCCTCTGCAGTCGGTGGTAGACGCTAGACCGGGCTATGCCAAGAATTTCTATTTTTCGCTGTCTTATAGACTGCAGTTTTGCAAATAGAAAAAAAAAAGGAAAACCAAAGAAAGAATATAAAATGAAGAAGAGGAGGAAGAAGAAGAAGAAGAAATAAAACGAAATAAGAATCTATACCCTAGGCTTCAACTGAAGGTGAGCTGTGCGGTGAAAAGGTGTGACGGTGTTGTTGACGTACCGTTACCGCAAAGCTCTTAGTATGGTTGTGCGAGCATTCAACAGATTCAACGGTTTTTTTTTTTTCTTTTAGATTCTACGGTTCTATTTCATTTTTTCGAACCGATTATAGCACAATGCTGGTTTGTACGAGCATTGCTATTTTTGTTTTTCTTTTTATTTATTTTAAATTGGGCGATGACGAGTAATTGCCTATGGAAATTTACTGACGGTTCTACAATATACCTTCTTGGATTTGTAACTACTGACTATTTCTTCGCCTTTATGCATGGCTGGAATTCGAAATTAGTTTAAACCTGCGTCCATCTTCATACCATGTGCAATTGCCGTTGCATAGGAAGTTAGTTTTTCATTTTCTTCTACTCAATCGGTCGTTCTACCCACAGGTTGGTGTGCATCTACGTAATTGTGCTAATTTCAATATCGACGTAGGCAGGGTTCTCATTTCTGTACAGGTTTGTTTTTTCAGATAGGTAATTGCAAGAAGCAAGAATCTGGTTCATGACATCGGTTTTCTTTTTTTTTCAACTGAGGGACGAGATACGATTACCATTGAACCATTTCACTGATTTTTTCAAATGGTGACAAACAAAAAATGTGGGTCAGGTAAGAGTATATCATCCAGGTTATACAAGAAGAAGTTAGTTTATGTACATTCTAAGCAAATTATATTACATACATGGTTTTGCGTTAATTATTAGGTTACGACATACTGAACAGCGCATACTACATATAATAGCTATGCACTATGATAATTAATGTATGCACAACAAAAACAGCTTCAGTCTATGGCTCTTGACAAGATTCGGAAAAATTGAGGAAAACTCGTTTGACGTTCCCACAGCTAAATTTGATTTTCTTTTAAATTCATAGAGTCCCAGGCAGGTTTTAAAGATGTTGTTACACAGATTGTGTAAACTGTGTGAACAAAATGATGTATATATGATATCTGTTAGGAAACTGCATATTGTGTGTGTAGAAGGTCTTTAAAATGATTTCATCATATTTTTAGGTGAAAATTATGCTTAATGATTTTTTTTTTTATTGACAAGTGGGAAAGTGGTTGGCTCTAGGGCAAAGTATAGGTACGTTAGTATGAAAAAGTTTCCATTTCGAATATTATGTCAAACAATTTTCGAGGGAAAACTAATAACCGTTGAGTTCATTGTATAACTCAGAAACATATCATAGTTTTCAAATTCAAATATTTTTTTATAATTCGAGAAGGTGGCGTGGAAAAAACTATCATTTTACACTAAATATTTACTCCCAAGTGACGACATCCGAGAGCTCGTAATATCGTCTAATTTATAGAAGAACAATTTTGATTTCGGAAACTACATGCACTAGATGGGCAACGGCGAATATTAATCCTAAAAATGAACTACAAAGTAGATACAAGAACTACTCCAAAGATGAAGCTAGAAAAGCTGAATTGTCAGCTAAACCACTACTCAATTAAGTATTGCGATCTAGCAACCGATTTTGCTGATAGAATGTTCCTTGAAGGATCTGGTACGGTTTAAATGAGGGCAGAGGCCAGAACTGTGCGCAAAGTTTGCAAGAATGGCTTCAACATTCCATACACTTTGAGACAAAACTAATCGCCCAGGGTATGTTGAATAGCTTCAATGAAGAGTGTAGGAGTAATACGACAATTCTGTCCGCTTTTGGGAAAGACCGAATAGAAGAAAGCGAAAAATTTGTATTATAGGGTTTTCCAATAGGGACTTGACAAGTTTGAATTTAATTTGTGAACGCACTCTTTAACAAATCATCAAACTGTCACTGTCAATTTATTCAGTAAACTCAACATTTTCATCATGGTAAAGTAGACCAACGAGTAACGTCTGCAAATTTTCAAAAACTTTCTACAGATATTCGGAGTCGGTGACTGCAACTTTAACAGCGTTAACTCCAATTTTCGGTCGTAATTCTCTCCATAGTAGACAGGCAATAACAAGTTAAGTGCAAAAATTTGTGTCTACATATTCGTTGTGTGATGTTGCCGTGTCAGTGAGACAATGGGTTGGTCGAAGTGTCGAAAATATCGCTGCCGTTGAGACGTCCGTAGCAAACTATCCAAATCTGCCAATTCCTCGGCGTTCTCAAGAATTGGGCATCGCTCAGACCACATTATGGCGCATTTTGCGTAAGGATCTTGGTTTACACCCATACAAGATCAAGCTGAATCAAGAATTGAAGCCAATGGACCATTTGAAGCGACGTACGTTCTCCGATTGGGTTCTGGAGAAGTTGCGCCAAGATAATGAATTTCATCGCAAAATCATCTTCAGTGACGAAGCTCATTTTTAGCTCAATGGGTTCGTCAATAAGCAAATATGCGTTATTGATCGGGTGAAAACCCACATGAATTACCACTTCATCCACAAAAAATAACTGTTTGGTGCGGTTTGCATGCCGGCGGCGTTATTGGGCCATATTTTTTCGTCGACGATAACGATCGTCACGTTACGATAAATGGTAATCGTTATCGCGCTACGATCGATGATTTTTTTTCTAACAGAATTGGAAGATATGGACTTGGACGACATGTGGTTTCAACAGGATAGTGCCACAAGCCACACAGCACACGCTACAATCGATTTATTAAAGAGTAAGTATAGTGAGCGTGTTATCTCAAGACGTGGGCCAGTCGATTGGCCGCCTCATTCATGCGATTTAACGCCGTTTGACTATTTTCTGTAGGGCAACGTTAAGTCATTGGTTTATGCCAACATGCCTACGACGTTGAAAGAGCTCAGAGCCAACATTGAACGCAAAAATCGCGGCCGAAATATGTGGTCGAGTCTTTGAAAATTGAGTCCAAAGCATCGACCGCTGCAAACGTGCCCGCGATGGCCATATGAACGAAGTCGAGTTCCATTCATAAATGTTTTGATTGTACTTCAAGTCAATAATAAAGTTTTTGAAATATCTCAAATGGTTTGCTTTTTATTTAAAAAAAAAAAAGTTGTCAAGTCGTTACTAGAAAACTCTATATTAAAGTCCGTGGCAGTCTATATGGCTTTGTGGGAAACAGTTCGATAGCCTGTCTGATTCGCGTTAATGTCTTGCAGGCGATAAAGATGACAGCCTTAGAGTCGAATTCTATGAGCTCCTTGTTCGAACACATGCCCATTGCCCGAGCTATGATACTTAAATTATATTAGCAGAACTTAACTCAAGGCTGAGTAAGTAAGCAGTATTTGAGCGAGTTATCGGAACACACAACCTTCATAACACTACGTCTAACAATGGATTCAGGTTTTTAAATATTGTAATGAGGTGCTACCTTTTAGTTTGCCACATCTCCACATCTATAAAGATTTGTCATATGCCATCGAATCTAGACACTTCTACAGAAATCTAGGTGTCCGAATTTTTCGATAAGCCAACATGGACGACGGACTTAAGTAAGACCACCAAAGTGTCTTACTTATGAAAATCTGAAATAACAAGAGACCTCTAGAATGTATGCTGATTGCATTTCTATCAAGCTGTCTCAAAATCCTAATAACCATACACGAAAGCGAAAGCTGTTTTACTAGCAAAAAAGAAGACAATAGCACAGGTTCTCGAGGAAATGGAAATGGAAAAAAATGATATTGCAGGAATGACGTTCCAAAATTTCATTATTATTTATCTCTATACTATTTCTTACAATTTCAATATTTGAAACAAGTGAATTCATGTGATAGGCTTGTTCTATTTAAAAAATATATATATACTCGTAAACCTTAGGAATAAATAAATAAATGAAATGAAGTGGCATGGCTACAAAGCCAGAATGGAAGGCCGCAAAGATGAATTTGGACAAGTAGTTGTGGAATCCTCAGTCAAAAAGACTACTTCTGCAGACTGTATAACGGCGACCATAGTCAAAATACAGCTATCAGGTAGAATAAACTATTTAGAGAATTCCATCCGCCTGATCTCGACGAAGTTAAGATAGCAATGTCGAAGCTAAGTCTAATAAACCCACTGACTTACACGCATTGCTTGCTGAGATATTTATAGTAAAGCACCTGGATATTACCTAAGCTCATCTGCAAGATATGGTCAGTGCCCGAAGCATGGAATATCAGCATCGTTTTTTCGATCTGTCGAAAAGAGACCTTCTGGTAAGCTCATCGAGTTGCGCAGGATAACTATGGAGAAGTACCGCTGCTCCATCACGGTCGGTAACGAATTAACCGAGACCTAAAAAGCTTTTAGACAAGCCAATGCACTGTTATGTGATTAATTTAATACCTCTCTGGAAAAAATTCTGGAAAGCTCACTAACTAACAAGAGAAGCACGAGCTTTTTTAAATCCGCACAATTACTTGCGTACACAGAAGGCAGAAACGGCCGAAGTGGGTCTGACGGTAAGTGAGTTGAAAAGAAGTAATTTCTTCTGTCGTCAAAAAAGGACGCACACCACAGAAGCGACGGCTTGGCCAGAACGTAACCATATGGAGACATAACTTCAATGTAGTTAAGGGCGTTGTACCTATTGGTTTAAAAATTCCAAGCAGGAACGACATTAGAGCTAAAAGTAGCTAAAATTAACCCTTCTCAATCACTGTTTCTTTGAGGTCAGGAGAAAATTGCGTAAAAGAGTCCTTTCTCTTAGGCCAAACTGGCTTTATACAAGGCCCCTATCACTATATCATCCTACACCATGGCTTAAAGGCTTGGACTTTGTCGAGAGCGGATGAAACGAAATATACGGCCTGTGACTTTTGGTCACGTTTGTATTGACAAGGTATGAAAAATGTGTTTCAGGCATGAACTGTATGGGCTGTATAACGATATCGGTCTAATCAGACGTCTATGGAGCCATCTTTAATCAACTTGTGGTGTGGCACTGCAAACAGCTAACGAGAGATCGTGATAGTTGAAGAGGCTTTTTGGTTGAGGTCTGAGTACATTCCGAGCTGTAACGATACCTAAGTAAACAAGCTTGACATTCGATTCGATTCAATATAAACGAATAATGATTGAGAAAAACCATTATTCTTCGAAACGTCTGCACATCGTTTTTATCGATTTAGAAAAGGCCATTAATGGGGTTTCCATTGATTTTTTATGAACTTAGGTTTAAAAAGGCTCGTAAGATATAAAAATTATGTTCTTTTCTTATTTAGTTTGAATGAGAAATCTCTTTATGAAAAATTGTTCATAACATTATGTTTTGAACATGACATGCACGTCCTGACAGCTGAATTTGGGACTCTTTTAAGCATTAGAAGTTTTATCTTACCATAGACATTACAAAGCTAGGAAGAGATAATCGAGTATCGTCACGATTCAGTGACACTGGTCCATTTTCTGATATAGTGTTGTCATTAAATTGGGCCCCCAGTAAGTCAATTTAAGTAGGGAAGACTGCATGCTTCTTATTGTGAAGGGACAGTACACTCTTGCTAAACACTTAAATGTGATAGGCATAAGTAATACAATATCATACGACGTTTGCTATGAAAGTGATGATAATACCGCGAAATCCTACCCCTGTGAGTGTCCGTCTTATGCTAGGAATTTTATTACTGAAGCGTCTTTCTTCGAAAGAATGAGAAATTCCAAAAGAAACTTGCATTACACTACATTTTCCCAGTAATTATAACTTGCAAACATTTAAAATCAACGTGCATCGGTACCTCTCTTTCTTTCCTCCCTTATCTTTCAAACTATGTATTAAAAAAAACATGGAGTACAATGGACTAGTTCTTTGTATGAATGCTCTGGTTCGCAAAAAAAAAAGTGGAACTTGGCACATAGCGCCAATTTACTATGTGATATCGTCCGGTTCAATATCGATATTTTTGAAGAGTCACTGATCATTGCCAACGTTACCGGTGGCCATTGACTGAACTCGCAAATGACGCTATTGCTGTGCACAAGCTCAAAAGTAGGCCTCATCACTTAACATGATTTTTTAATAAAATTAAGGGTCGACTTCAAGATATTCAAGAGCCAAATCCGCGAACTGCCATCATTTCATGTCCTTAATTCTAGCAACAACCGGATCTTAAACGGGTGTAGACCGAGATCGATTTGCAAAATTTGAACGGATAATGGTCAAACTGTTGCGAGCGACGCCGAATTCCATTCCAGAACTTCCGCGGTTACAGTTACTTTTGTGTGCAAATTATCTTAACGAGTTTTTGGCTTTGTATTATATAAAGTATGCAGTACAAAATGATAGACAACCCGCAGCTCAGTGGGTAATTGTGGGGACAAATCATCAAAGTAATAAATTCGCGTAAGTTTCCTGAATTTCGCTGAAAATTGATTACTTGCCATATATGACACTCAAGAGTCTGGCTACAACATAAGCAGCCGCCGTTGGATAGTATAGCTCAAAATGACCCACAAAATCTCAATCTAATAATAAAAAGTGGACAAACTGAGCAGAAATCACTTGGTATTTGCAACTAAGGTTGTTAAAAAATCCAATTTGAAAAGCGATAGAAGCTCAATTTTCAGGCGAGATTCGACAAAGAGGCCAAAAACAAAATCATTTGATCACTACAATGCCTGCAGAATGATGCGAATGTCTTTACTCTAAAACAATTCAGCACATACATAGAAAAAATATGCAGTGTTGAATGTATTGTATTTTCTACGTTTTTCAAGGAATAAAAAAACACCAAACGAAAAGTTATAAAAATTGGTTCTCTTCATGAATCGTACATAACTACGAGTATATCAAGCATAAGCATCCACTCAGTTATTAAAAGTTGATTTGTCAACTCAAACATAACTGAGTCATTGCAAAGGTTAAGAAAAAAAAGTGAAAGTTTAAATGCTTCAACAAAAACCTCTCAATTAATGAGTTCCTTACATCCATTAGAGCTAATCTTCGTGGTTATTTGTATACCATTATGGATCGATCAGTACTTAAATTTAAATTCCAGAAGTTAATAATATTCTTTGTATTTTTAATGCATCTATTTACCACACACTTTAAATAATATTTAATGATCACTGTTTTGTTTGTAGCTACCTTCACTTTAAACAGATTTTGAAGCGGTTTTTGCAATTAATTTATATCAGAAAAATAACTTCGCTGCTGTTGCTGCTTTTCTTAGACTTGATGTCCTTGAATTCATACAAGATAGTTAAGTAAATTCGCAATTAATTCCCCAGATTGAATGCAGAGACTGAGACCATTTGTCGGTATTTTTTAACAGTTTCCGCACATGTAGTCGTATGTACGTAGAAGCAAATTAACATAAGCAAATTGAACTTCGAATATTAAGCTTAGGAGTATGAAAACAACCTACAGCTGCCTTAATAAAGAGATATAAATATAAAATAATAGTAGGGTAGGTATAAAGTATCTGCTAACTCCCAAAGAATTTTATTCGATACCAAACCGATACTTGTAAGTCCAAAGAGAAAATCTCTCAGTTTTACGTATCTTTAACCTAAATATTCATTTTTATGCGTGTATCCATACCACAGTTATATAGGTTAATAGAGTGTTAAAACTACGTAAAAAGAGAAAAAAATATATCAAAACTAAAATCTCGCAAGAATGTGATGGCCGAAGGCAACTTTTTAATGCGTCAGCAGAGATACCTGCTAAATCATCTTATAAAATTCACGTTATCGACAAATGATGCCAAGAAATACGGTGGAAGTTTGATTTGGCAAATTGTATCACTTCCATACGCTTGAATGAATAAGCGTCTCGGTAAGTGAACCTATAGTGTGGTGAGTTAATTGATGGAAAAAATGTTCTCAAATGCTCGCAAACAGTATTTGAGTAAGTTATGGGTGTTATGTTAAGTGATTAGTCTCGCATTGCTTAGCATTAGGAAGTCTGTAAAGTTTTATTGAACCTAAACAACTAAACAGTATCATCATAGAGAGCTAATGAACTCAAAAAAAAATTATATTATAAAAAATCCCCCTTAAAATTACCGTTCAACCATAGAAACCGCAAAAATACGATTTTATCTTAATTTTTATTGAAGTTACAAATAAGTGTTGATCAGTACTTACCATTTGGACATGAAAATAAATCCTTAAAAGAAAAGAAAAATAAATTAATTATATTTGCATGGAAGTAAAATAAATTTTATCACATTGGATGACAATAATGCAATCAGTTGTCCAAAACTAACGAGTGTCATTTCTTTTTGCTCAGACTGATCATACTATTATCATAACAAAGATGTAATATAAATTAAAATTTAATTTATAAATTTACCTCTGATATAACCGATGATGTTATAAAAGCGGACAGCCATATGATTGTGGCCGCCGTCAACCGCCCCATTGCGTTTTGCTTTGTCCAACCTCTATGCTATGTTATACACGTGGAAACACCCTGTAAAATGAGATTAAACATAAAAAAAAAACCATTAGATATATGATTAAGTTGGGTGAGATATCATTACGCAACTTTTAGTCAGACTTGCTTTAGGTTGTCCAAGCCGATAATTTTTGGGTGTGATATAAAATCAAATTACAATAGCACGTGTGACATTACTCGTAGGTGTTGTAACTTTATCTGGTTTTTCAATTGTCTCTGTCTGTACCAACATTACGCAATAACTCCGTGTCATTTTTACATAACATAATTTTTGCACAATTTTAGTTTAACTTAACTACTGTTAACATCTTGCCCTAAGTACTTGTTTTTTTTTTTTTTTCTTTTTTTAATTCAGCCTATTTTTCTTTGTACTTTAAGACGTTTATGCGTACATACTTTGCACAAACTTTGCACTAGTGAACACTTAACAATCTCTTCAAGCAACATTGGGACTTCGTATAGCATTTCATCTACGAATAACTACACACGAGCACTTCTACTCATATACTTTTCTATTTTATTTTTGTAAATACGAGTAGATGAACATTTATTTCATTTACTTTGGTTAACGTTAACGTAAAAGCTCTTACTAAAACACCTAACACGCACACATCTGCATATGTTGTGCAGAAATGGGAAATAGCGTATCTTTTGCATTTACAATACTTATCATCATCGGGTGAAGCACAAAAAAAAAAAATGAAAAACATAAAAAAATAAATAAAAAATTGTATAGTTGCCGAGCAGTGAAGGTTATTGATATAAATACGAGTACAGTTGAACTTGTTCGCATAAAAAATACGCGTCACAATTGTTGTGATATTAGATAGCTTAATGTTTTCTATAGCTAGTTCATTGCCATAAAGCTATTACGATAATATGTGTCTTTTATATATCATACTTTGCCGTTTAGATTGCATTTATTTTAATCTCAGACTGAGAATGAAAAATATTGGCTACTGGTTATATAAAAACAAAAGAGTTGACATGCGAACTGGGTATTGTATGATGTAATATTCGTACTTTGCTTTGTACAATGATTTCGCTGCGGAACGACGTTTGATATCGATAATATCAAATTTAGAGAGAATCGTTATTTTTTAAGAATCTTTTCAGAGAAAAAAATTGACGTCGTTTCCGATAGATTTTTATTTAATCACCACGGTGTTTTCAGGAAATTATGATTTGATCATCATTTGATTTTTTTATTTTTTAATACATGTACTTTTCATGGAAATTGATAATCAATGCGTGTAATAAGAGTCTCGAGCTGCTTATAGACGAAATTTCATCTCACCAAGCATGCTTTTCCTACATCAGCAGTAGCAAGAACAAAGCCTAAACTTGCTAGAACACATTGCGATCGACGTAAGGTTCAGTTTTAATATTCTAGAAGATATCCAGGAGCCAACATACCTTTGAAACAACGCAGAAGTACCATCTAGAAATTTGACACAATCGCAGAAAACACCTACAGACTCTTCTGATTGAATCTCGCAAAGAATCAGTGACCATCAAAAGCGCCGCATCTGACATTTTAGGTTTCAACAGACCGCCATAATGAAACCATTATTGGCTTGATGAAGAATTTCTTTTCAATATTCCTTATTTTAATTTATTTGTAACAATATTTGGCTTCAGAATATGTAGTAACATTTGTATAGAAAAAAGTTATTAATAGTGGTAATTTCACTATCGTAATTATGGTATTTCATTCCTAAACGATAGAAGAAAAGATTCTGGCGAAAAAACCTTAAAAATAAATTGAATAAGGGTATAACAATATAATTACCAATAAGAAAAAATATAATTTTATTTCAATTCAAATAGCATAGACCAGCAAAACAAATCTTTGTGATCAAAACTGAGAAGTCTTAACTTTTTTTTTTTGAAAAAATATTATGACACAAATATTTAAAGGAAGCGTACTAAACAATTTACAGAATACCATGGAGTAAACGTTTTTGAATACCGTAGTTCGGAATATAGGTAAGACTACAATACTAATTGAATTACTTCGCAAATTACGAGCATTTATTATAGGACTTTGCATAAACCCATCTCTTATAAAGAATAGTTTCATAACATTAAAGTAACGCAAATGTTTAAATTAAGGAATTTTCAATCTTCTGAATAAAACCATAGAATGAGCTAAACGATAAACTCTACCTACTTTTCGAATAGCGGACTTTTTCAGAACTACCAGTGGCTGAAGCCTGCTCTAGTATTCACCACTCCAAACGTATCGTATTCCGTACGATACTTTGGATTTAAATATTCCAAAATACCATATACCATTTTCAAAGTTAATATTGCTTTACATTTAAAATATGTTCAGACCAACTAAAGTGTTGGTCAAAGGTAATACCTAGATATTTAAAATGATCTACTACTTCAATTTTGAAATAATTCAGGTCACAGATCGAGTGATTATTAAATATTGTGCAAACACAATTTAAAATGTTGGAACTTGCACAATTTTTTACATGAGAGTAGATTTCAAATTCAGGTAGGATTTACGTACTAAGGCTGAAGTTCATCAATTTACTTTGACTACTGACGACTGGCTCATGTGAACGTCGTGTTTTTGTCAGCACTTAAGTTTAGAGCACTATTCGTGTGATATGCAATGCCTAGATCATCAGCAAAGGCGTTAACTTTTCCTACAAATGTCGAAAAAGTGAGTTTATATAAGTTTATATAATATTAGTTCAAGAACTGAACCTTATAGCACACCTAGACTCAGAATTTTTGTTTTTGTCATTTCCACTTCCATTTTTGAAAAGAGGTATTACTTAGGCACATTTAAGTTTATACGGAAAGGTTCTGATGAATATGCTACGACTATAAATGTGTGCAAGAATGTCCACTATATTCAGTGCTATTTTTTTAGGGGTGAGATTGGAAACACTATCATCGTCATCATCATTAATACCTTTAAGACAAGTGCATACAAATGAGATATATAATACGAGGGCTCTTAAATAAGTACCCGCATCGGAAAATAGGTGACGCTACTGAGCCCAAATGAGTATACCATCATTCTGTATAACCTTTTTAGCCCACCTGTCAAAATTTGGTGACGATCCGATGCTTAGTTTTGGTTTGACACCCATTTCAAAACATCGTGTTAGGTTTTTTTTTTTGTGACAATGGAAAAAGAGCAGTATCGCTCCGTGATCCAATTCTTGCTTTTGAGTGGCAAAACCTGGAAGTAAATCTCGATGGTGTGTATGGAACCCATTCACCTACCCGTACATAGCATGCATCTCAACTGAATTACACCGGAGAAAAAACGCAATCGTGAGACCACTTCAAAAACGTGCTTGGTCCGGTTTAGTCGAAGTCCAGAAGAGTTTCTGCATCATTTCGTGACTATCGGTGATACATGGATTCATTGGCATACACCAAAGTTCAAAGAACAATCGAATAAATGGGTTTTAAATTATGAACGTGCTCCAAAGGAGGCAATGGTCACCATCCATTTTTTTGTACACTCAATGTGTGATCAACGTTGACTATATGGAGAAGGGAAAAACAATTACAGGAGCATACTACGTCGATTTGAAGAAAAAACGACCACATTTGGCGAAGAAAAAAGTGCTTTTCTATTACGATAACGCACCGGTTCACACCTTCGCAGTCGCCACAGCCAAATTGGTCGAATTGCACTATGGATTGTTCCCCCATCCACCGTATTCTCCTGATTTGGCTCAGAAAGAAGTATGGGTCGAACGAGGAAATTATCACCGTCGCGGAGGACTATTTTGTAGGCCAACAAAAGTCATACTACACGGAGGAGTTGAAAAAGCTGCAGCACCGCTGGGAAAAGTGTATCCAGTTGAAAGGGGATTATATTAAAAAATTAATTTTCAAAACCTAAACAAGCTGCGTTGTCATTTCTATTCCGGGTATTCATCAAACAGCCCTCGTATATAAGACAGCACTCCAAAGAAAACAAGAGCTAGTCACGAATCCTATGAACAAAGGGGACAGGAGGAAACCTCTGTAAGGTGCTATGATAGAAATGGTATTCGTAGTATTCCCCCAGATGTACAAACAGCATTCCAGTGACACAAATCTCGAACAGAAGAATGCGGAAATAAGTACGTGTACGTATGAGTTCTTGTAATAGTTGAGCCACAGTTGATGCCTAAAGTCTGAAATTCTGGACGTTTTTTATTTACTTATTTATTGATTTGCTTACCAAAAAATAGTCTATAAATTATTTATTTTTAAGACAGCAGGGCGGCAACACCATAGATGCCGTTTAGGAAGTTTACTTTAGTCTAAGACTTATATATACCATATGCTTAAATACTAAAATGTTCTTAGGTTTGTTGTGTAAATTTATGGCGTCCTTAATACGTTGAAGATCAGAAGGTTTTCGATTTTTTGCAAGGCACTCCTGCTTCTCTTCAGATGTACTATATTTTTGATTTCACGAGAAATCGGACATGGTTTTCCTATGGAGTTTCTTTTGTAAAATAGTGTCGGTTACTAGATACTCTGATTAAAAATAGCGAGATACATTCTTCTCTCTATGGAGTTCTTAAATATGTGGAGTAATGTGTTCGAAGAAAATTCTGGTCATTTTGCCAAGTGTTTTTAAGTTCTTCGTATTCAGTAGCATTTAAAACTCTTCGGATTAACTGAGGGATGTTTAACAGTTCTTTCAAACAGGAATAGCGAGTTCTTTCTTTAGCTGCAGTATCTGCTAACTTATTTCCTTTGATACCAACTAGACCTAGTATTCATTTTAAAACAAAGTTTCCTTTTAATAGTGATGCAAGCTCTGCTATGTAGCTTTTAGCTGTATTTGAAACAAGACCCTGGGAAGTTATGATTTTTGTTTTTGTTCTCAAAGGATCCGTCTGTATAGAATGTACTTATAGGCTTAATAGATTCCATCAGTTCCTGGTGAAGTAAACGAAAATATTTATTGAAATCCTTTCCTTTTTGTGGCTTGTGAGACTAGTGTCAATAGACGGCATGTGTTAATATTTTGCTTTAGCAAGAGATACAGTTTTTCCTTTTATGTGTTTTCCTATGTGAGGTTTCTAGAGAAACTGTGTAAAGTAAAAACCGCTGAAAGTTATACTAAGGAATGTTAGTTCGTTTTCGGATGTGAATGTTTAGTCGCCGACAAAGAGGAAGCGCTTCGTCCTTGGCGGATGGAACAATCGCACAATTTTTTTTTTTTTTTGTTTTCAAGAGTGTCAGCCGATTGCAAAACAGTGTTAACATGTGATGGGTCTCCAGAAGCTACCATAAAGATGTTATCAACTTATACGCCAGCAAAATTTAGTCTGTGTTTTGGTTCGGTAAGCTCACTGTATTGTGAATAATCTCCTACCACATACATTCTACCTAACGCAAAGTCAACAACCCGTCAAGTTAACGTACGGAGAGAAAAAAGTGAAGACACTGTGAGTAAAAATGTGGAACTAGCTATCGATCCACTATGTGGAAAATTTTCCAAAAATATCTCAGCCTACATACTGTAAACAAACGAAATTGCCATATCTGAAGTGAGCCAAATCCAATAGAGACTCTTAAGACTTAATTGCATCCACCTTGTTTAGCATATTTGGTATGGTCCTCATGCCGGCATCATCCATATTTATATTTCAAAAATGAGGCCATAACTCGAGTTATAGACAACGGCCTACGTTCCTGGATAACGATCAGTACTGACATTGAACGCAACAATATGTGGTTCATTCCATACCGCCCATGAAACCATTGGCTTACTCTATTCAATAACAAAATTATATCACGAAATGAACTAGTAAACGACCACCGGGGTCGGTGTATCAAATCGTGCGATTTGACGCCGCTCGATTACTTTTTGTGGGGATATGCAAGTCTTTGGTATATTCTGACAAAATGCAAGTTGTTCAATATTTCGAATCCAATATTTAGCTTCTTATAGATGAAATAGAGTTCCAAATGTACGAAGGAATGACCCAAAATAACATAGATGATATGTGTTTCAAAAATAAACGAGGAAGCAATTTGTATGATTGAATAAGGTCTTTCAGTTCTAAATAAGTTCTTGACGTTATTGTTTAACATTTTTGTTTTATAGACAGTTAAACACCGAAGAAGAGCAACATACTCAGTCAAGCAATATAAACCGTTCGCCATGGAGAACAATGAGCAAGAGCTGCATGCACCCAATCAAGCGAGGTTCATATGCTCTTTCGAAGCTAAAGATCTATAAAACTATTAGAGCAGATGGAATCTCTTTTGAAATATTGTATGATATTTGAGCGAAAGTTAATAAGGTAAGAGATATATATCAATTCTGTTTAGTATGGTCGGCTATAAGCATGCCTGATGAGTAGAGTATCGTAGTTTCAAGAAAGAAAACCCTCTGAACTGAGCAAACTTTAGAGGAATTTGTCTCCATAACATTGCATGGAATTTTATGTCTGGTTAGTTCACCATCGACTAGATATTCATCTTATGGCGGATTTTGAGTGAAACTCAGATACTTCGAGTCGACATCCACTACTTGTTCGTCGAATTTAAGGTCTCATACAATAGCATCAATAGAAAAGAGCTCTATAATTCCAAATCTGTTTGAATTTGTGTTTGCATTTCTGCTAAATTCGTCCGCCCTGGAAAATAATAATGCAAAACGGTAGCTGTTTCATAAATTTTGACAATGACTCCAATGCTATGATATAAAAAAAAATCACCAAAATTGTCCATTGTTGTGACTTGCGCTGTCATATAGTATGATCTATTCATCATCATACTTGAAAGAACTATTCGAAATACACCGACGGGTTTTCAGAAAATAACGTTAATTTTAGTTTTTTGAAAAAAATATTTATTTATTCGGCTACATTAATGTTGTCGCCTTCAAAACACTCCCCATTAGATATTATGCACTTGTGCCAGCGCTTCTTCCAATCCTCAAAACACTTCTCAAACTCGATCTTTGGGATAGTCTTGAGCTCTTCCAGCGATGTCGTTTTTATTTGCTCAATTGCTGCAAATCTCCATTTTTTTATAGGTCTCTTCAGTTTTTTGACTTAAACAAGTCAGAATCGTAATTAAAGTCATTTAAGAGCTCCTGAGCGATGCTCATGCGACGGTTCTTCTGATCAAAATTAAGAGCTTCGCTGACACGCCTACATCGTCAGTAGCTTCTCTTATGGTAATTCGACGATTTTCCAAAACAATTCTTTTACAGCTTTGACCTTTGACCTTTTTGATGCGCTGAGGCGTCCAGTGCGAGGTTTGTCATTGGCATCTTCTCAGCCATCTGGAAAGAGCTGGTAGCAGTTGTAAACATTTTTTTTTTACTCAGAGGAGACTCACCGTATGCCACTGTCAACACTTAATGTGTTTTCGAGCGCTTGATTCAATTTTTTACACAAAAGTTTATACAAATTCTTTGATCAATTTCTTTTAAAAAACAAAAAACGCCGAATTCATAAAAACACATTTAACCTTATCGGCTACCACAGACAAAGTAAATAATGAATACAGTTTTAGGTGCATGTATACCAACATAATAAAAATAAAAAAAATTGACAATCAGACTCTCCAAACCCACGAAGTTTAAAAATTTCCGTTATTTTCTGAACACACCTCTTGACTACCATTGTAGTTTCGATCTAACGACTCTAAAATTATGGAAGAAATAAACTGGTCCTCACTAATGCGTTTGTGACTATTGAAACAAAACCAACGATAATAGATTTAATGGTAACCACCAACGTCTCGAACATCACTTCATACTACGAAGCAAGTAAATCGGTAGAGGACTTTGTCTACCTAGGTTCCGCTGAATCTCCAATGACACAAACAATGACACAACATAGACATAAGGCGAAGCATCACTTTGGCTAATCACTGCTTTTATGCTCTAAGGAGGCAACTAAGAAATCACTTCATTAGAATACTGTCATCCCAGTCCAGCATGGGACTTATTGTGATTATTAGAAGGCGCTAAATTCGTTTGCACAAACGCTTTGACCCGCAAAGCGTTTAAATCTACAACATTTCAGAAGTACATATACGGTCATTCAGCAAGAGATGTCATTTTAAATTTTGCATTATTGTTTAACTGTTTAACTGACAACATTCAACTATCACTGCGATGACTTCTGATAGATAGTTATGAAGTAAAGATTGATACATTCTCACACAACGTGCTGAAATAGAGAAAATTCACTACAAAAACTGCAACGTTTCCTAAAGTTCGTACTACTTTTGGTCATCATCAAGCACCTCCTCGCACTATAGGCAATTATAGGCAATTTAATCGATAAATTTGAACAACATCTCGGACAGGTAAGTGATGTGCTCGTTCGGCAAGGTCAGCTGAAAATATGACCGCCTTAGTTAAGAGTGTGATTGAAAGCCCAGGTGTGTTAATATCTAGACTATCACGGGAACTAGGCCTCTCTAGAACCATTGTGCACCGCATTTTGCATATAGATATTGGCCTACATACTCCAGTTGACACAAGAATTGAAGTCAGGAGACCACGCATAACGTCGTTTTTTCGCTGATCGGGTGTTATAAACGAATGAACAAAATCATAATTTTTATTATTTCCATTTACCTTGGTACGTAAACAAACAAATATAGTATTTCATACGTGGAGCGAACAAAAATAAAACAACCTCACCATCTACAACGACCGACATTTTGATGCGGTTTTTGGGCTGGTAGTGTCATTTTGTGATATTTTTTCGAAAATGATGCTGGTGCGACCTTTTCAGGGACTGACTTCTTTTTGGATAAAATTGATGCTACTGACATGGACGACGACATTTATTGCCAGCAGGACAACGCCACATACTACATAGCTCTATTGTCTGACAAATTTTCTGGACATGTGATTTCTCGAAGTAGAGACTTCAATTACCCGCCGAAATGATACAATTTAACACCATTAAACCTTTTCTTTTGGAGCTTTGTTAAAGATGAATTCCACGCCAGTGCTCCACCTATGACGCATGCACTAAAAATAAATATCAGAGCTGTTATTCGCGAAATAGAGTCGCAATTATGCGAAAACGTGATGAAAAATTTTATCTAAAAAATGATTAAGCAGAGTTGAGGTAGATTTTTGATAGATATTGTATTCCATTTTTAACCTTACAGTTTATGTTTTAGATTAGAGGTAAAATATCATTACTTTTCATAAAATTGTTACATTTTTCGATTGATTTAAAATGATACCTCTTGTGCAGGAAGGAAAGGAAAGACTCCGTCTAAAGTCTCAAATAACAAATAACCTGCACAAATGCAGGTGCAAGATCGCTCTTAATACAGCGGACTTTTGGCTGAAGCTCAAGTCCATCGGTGACTCTAGCGTCTCCTTAAATCAAAGATTTGGAGGTTGGAGTAGTTTCGTTGTTTAAAGACCTTCCTATGGATATGGTATTCCCTCTCAAAAAAGTGTGGCCAGTAAGTTCTATACAAACTATGAATAGATGAACCAGCTTATGCTGGTCATAGAGTGCAAAACTGAAGTTTGAAAACAGTGCTTACATTTGAAATCTCATCACATCCGTGTTTAACTTGATGGTGGTATGAGGAAATGCAAAATCAAATGATCACTTTCTGGACAAAGGTGATTTTCCATGAACACTTAAGCAATTCAAATGCAAATTCCGACAAATATTCTTGTGGTTGTAAAATCAACTTTAAAACTTGATATGAGAATGGTTTCCTGAAAAAAAAATAAAATAAAATAAAATAAAATAAAATAAAATGCTAGCTGGTGACTGCATGTTTCTTGAGTCACCAACCAGTCAGACAGCTATTAGATATTAATTAAGCACTAAGCAATAATTGTCTTCAACGGTCACACATTCCAACGAGCGATGAAATCATAATATGCCCAAACGGCCAAACGAATCAACTCATCTTTATTAACGGTCTTCCATCACAAATCACCTTCTTGGCATTTGCCTTTGTTAATTCGCAAACTCCAGAATAGAATCCAGATTTGTTTGCATTTGTACAGATACCATATTTATTTTAGCAAGTACATTTGAACATTTGAAAACTAGTCACAAGAGACCCGTACTTAAGCGCAAGCACACCTTTATATTCGTACATACATTAGATGAGCACCATAGCTCACTGAAACCTCTGATATTTAACCACTGAATCATCTTCATTGATTACCTGCAAGGCTGACAAGCCCTGGTGCCGGTTTGCGTTGGCATTTTAAAAGAGACGTTGGTAGACCTCTTTGTATATGATATACGTATTTTGAACTTTCACTGGTGCTCACAATAAATTATTCGAAAATGTAAATTTAACACGCAAACTGAACATATTTACTCAGTCTTATGCATGAAGATGGCACTTGGTAAAATAAAAAATTGAAAAAAAAACAAACATATCACAGCCACCTGTTTCACCTGTTCCACTATCTTGTATGCCTAGTTTAACAAATGCAATTTACTGCAAATATGAGAAAATTTTGAAGTTATTGCTGTCAACATAGGCACAAACTCTAATATAGATTTTAGGCTCGAAGAGCCATCGGTATATCAGCATTTTTTTGACTTGAAAGGAGAAACTTTGCTTTGCTTTTCCCTACCATATGCACATTGTTTATGTTCAATACAAGATTGTGAACTACTACTACGGTCGGCTGACTGGTCGAGTGTCTCTGTGCCATGATTACCGCTTTTGGGCCAAAAACTGTTAAACTTAAACCAATCGCTGGTTTATATTCCAAACAGGCAGTATAAAGGTTCGGCTGTGTTTATAAATGTGTGCTTGTATCTCGTGTGCATTTGGCTTAGAGACGAGACACATGCTGCATTTTCTTATTTTCCATTTTTCCCTGCACAGATACGAGTACAAATTCGAATACTGGTATGGCTATAGCTACTCGCATTCGTAACTGTTTGAAATGCAATTTTCGTTGAAGGCAGACGGGTTAGCTTATTCAGATACATACTCGCGTGTATGTATGTGCATTCATATACCCGTATCTCTATTGGAATTCAGCCTTTGATGGTGTAACTTTCAACAAAAACATTTTTTTTTTTTTTTCATAAATCTCATACTATATCGTAGTAGCCGGGCACTAGTATCTGGGTTTTTAGGGACTTTCATGTTGCATGCATCGCATTAAGTAGCCGTCAACGTGTTTGAGTTTTTTTATATATTTTTATTTTTTTTTTCTTTTAATCCTATTAAATGGCCAAGTCAAGAAATTACTCAGAAAAACAACAAGTTTAGCAGCTGAGGTGGCAATAGTCATAGCAAGTAATGGCAACAGAAAGTGTGGTGAAACAAACTCAAATAAAGATATAAAGTCTACGAAGTAATTGCCATTCAATGTGAAAGCCGATGGAGAACAAATCGGATTTGAGTATGGAATTCGATTCGAGTGTCTTAGTTTTATAGTGTTTGATATTCGTTTTCACTCTAATGTAATTGAAAGTATGTTGCAGCAGGCCCATGATCATAGGAAATGAAAACCAAAACATACGAAGGTAAAAGTTGAGAATTTCGCCCAACTGACTGGGACGGACTTTTTTTTTAATTAAGAAAAGTCTGGTACGAAACGAATTTATAAATATAGGGTTTCCTAATAACGACTTGACAAATTTTTTTTAAATAAAAGGCAAACCATTTGAGATATTTCAAAAACTTTATTATTGGCTTGAAGTACAATCAAAACATTTATGAATCTAACTCGACTTCGTTCATATGGGCACGTTTGCACCGGTCGATTCGTTGGAGCCAATTTTCAACGACTCAGCCACAGATTTCGGCCGAAACGTCGAAACATCCAACGTCGTCGGCGTGTTGGCATAAACCAATGACTTAACGTAGCCCCACAGAAAATAGTCAAGCGGCATTAAATCGCACGAACGAGGCGGCCAATGTCTTGAGATAACACGCTCACTATACTTACTCTTCAATAAATCGATTGTAGCGTGTGCTGTGTGGCTTGCGGCACCATCCTGTTGAAATCACATGTCGTCGAAGTCCATATCTTTCAATTCGGGTCAAAAATAATCGGTGATCATGGTGCGATAACGCTGACCATCCACAGTAACGTGACGATCGTTATCGTCGACGAAAAAATATGGCCCAATAACGCCGCCGGCATGCAAACCGCACCAAACAGTTATTTTTTGTAGATGAAGTGGTAATTCATGAAGCACATGTGGGTTTTCACCCGACCAATAACGCATACTTTGCTTATTGACGAACCTATTGAGCCAAAAATGAGCTTCATCACTGAAGATGATTTTGCGATGAAATTCAGCATCTTGGCGCATCTTCTCCAGAACCCAATCGGAGAACGTACGTCGCTTCAAATGGTCCATCGGCTTCAATTCTTGAGTCAGCTTGATCTTGTATGGGTGTAAACCAAGATCCTTACGCAAAATGCGTCATAATGTGCTCTGAGCGATGCCCAATTCTTTAGTACGCCGTGGAATTGACTGATTTGGATCGTTCGCTACGGACGTCTGAACGGCAGCGATATTTTCGACACTTCGACCAACCCGTTGTCTCACTGACACGGCAACATCACACAACGAATATATAGACTCAAATTTTTGCACTAAACTTGTTATTGCCTGTCTGCTGTGATGAAAATGTTGAGTTTACTGAATAAATTGACAGTAACGGTTTGATGATTAGTGAAAGAGTGCGTTCACAAATTAAATTCAAGTTGTCAAGTCCCTATTGGAAAGCCCTATATCTGATTTAAAAGAATTTGTATTTTTCACAATTTAACCCGTGAAAATCAAACATTGCCAAATAGTCTCATTTTCCTCTATGCATCCCTTAGCTTTCTAATATGTGCATTTCAGCGATTAGATTTTTAGATAGGCTAACGACCCCAACATTTCAGATTTCCTATCTGAGAAGATAACATTTTCTCATAGTTAGGTCAGTTATTTAAGTTCTTAAGTTGTTTAATTCAGATCTTGTAATCGGAAAGTTAAAGATGACAAGATTTAATGAAGAAATAATAATTTTAAATCCTCTAGGTTGTTTTTGAAAATTCTTCAGAGATTATATATGGAAGAGGATAAGAAACGACGAACTGTTTAGTAACATCTGCCAGAAGGATCCAAGTAAAACGAATGTTACCTCAACCAACTCAGCATGCATACTTGGAGGCAGCTAGCTCATGGTTAAGCTGAATGGAGAATCAAATAAAGACTCCCAGTTCCAGTAGTAAAGTACCACCAAAATAAGGTCTTGGTACCTCCTACATCTGAAAATAACGTGCACAAGAACAAAGAGAAATACAAAATGTTTGTAAACTAACCAGGATAACAAGAAAATACATCCTAATAACAGGGAATAACCATACCAAATTACTGCTTCCACGGTTTGAGAAAGCAGCTGTTTTTAAACATTAAAGCTAGTACTCTATTGGATCGCCTGTGAATTCTATTACCTATATATGTGTTACATGGCACGAGTCCTGGATGTTTATCTGGAGAGCAGAGCAGATAAAGAACCTCTTCCGGAGTTGCAAATCTTGGAATTTTAAAGTACATCGATGCACTTACTTACATAATTACTTACTTTCTTAGGTAGCGCTACAGTTCAAGATGAACCTGGGCCTTAACTAACAGGCCCCTCCAGTTAGCTTGCTCTTTGACTAACTGCTTCCAGCTGCGCACTCCAAGTCGGTTGAGGCCCCTTTAATTCGAGGGCACCTCCTAAAGTAAGGTCTTCCTATACTGTGTTGTCCCTCCGGGCTAGGTCGATGTCGCTGTACAGCCCGCATAGTTCGTCGTTGAATCTTGCGAAGCCAACGAAACCGAATATTTTTCGAAAAATTTTTTTCTCAAAACAAATTAGGATATTTACATCCGTTTTGATAAAGTCTATGGTTTAGCACCATAAAGTAAGACTGGTATGACTGGTCTTATATAGAACATCTTTAGTTTGTCGGGATGTGGCCTTTCTAATGAATTGCCTTCCTGGCCCAAAGAAACAGCGATTAGTAAGAGTAATATTTCGTTTTATTTCTGCTGAGTTGGTTTTGGCATTCATTCATAACAGAACCAAGGTAAGCAATTCATTTCCCGTACCGGTGACAGTCCGCTGACCCAAGTATGGGGTTAAAGCAGTCGCATGACAGGTCTTCATCTTATCTGACATCAAAGATCTCTGAAGTCATTACCGACCTTGACCGACCACCAAGAGTTTTCCATTGCTATTCTGCGCAAACGGACGAGTTTGGCAAAGATGCAAAAAAAAAAAAGATTAAAGATTAAAGAAAAAGACTGGATATGGGATGATCTATAAAGCTCGTTTCTATAAATGCTGTAATATATGGCCTTAAAATTGATGAAAAAGATAGTGGGTATCGATTTAGACTTGGATCCCTTGAGTTTTATCCATGATCTGCTGGAGTGTGAAGATTTGGTCATTTGTTGACTTTCCTAAGCTGAAATCGTACTGAAAAAGATCAGTCACTTTATTGACGAAGGGTTTCAGACGTTCTCACAATATGGCAGATAAGAACTTGTATTAGATGTTGAGGTGGCGCAGTTGAGGTGGTCTCATTCATTGTGATGAAATTCTTGTTATTAGATCTGGTAAATGAGTTGGTGCACGCTCTCCACAAAGTTATTTCCAGCAGCCGCTAGATCTGGCTGGTTTGTTGATTTTAGCTAGGTATTGCTATCCTTACTTCGTTTTGGTTAGCTGAACGGAAGTTTTGGCCGTCATCGCCTAAGTTGAATGGTCCACTCTGCATGATATTGGGCTTCATCGTCATTAGGCAGTCTGCAGAAAAAACGTTTCCATATTCCCAGCATCTACTGTGACTCTACTGCAAAGGTACGACTTTGCTTACCTTGACACTTTCTTTTTACCTGTTGGCAAAACTATTGTACGTTTTTCCTGGAGTACAACCTCCCAATATCTTCGATCGCGGATTTCTTTTGTTTTTTTTTTTATTCTTCCGGAGAAGCCGAGTGCCCATTGTTGCCGCCGTTTCTTGGTGGTGGTTGGGAGAAACATAGCACATCAGTTGCGGCGTCTTTGATTGATATGCTTGCGGCATAGCTGTCGTCGAGGGATTTCTAGATACGTGTTTAGTAAAGATTCAGACGATCGCTTGCGATTGCAATTTTTCTACGTTATAACTTCCCACAGTAGTTCTTCTTTGTTGTGGGAAATCCGAATTCGCACCTTGGAGAGTGAACCGAGTCAATATTGGCTGCCTGAAATGCTCGGACATCCAGAATACTGGAGACATACCTCACGTCTTTCGCAAAATGATCAATTTGATTTAGATTTTGATGATCTGGGGATCGCTATGTCCCCTTATATACCATATGTATATGAAGAGATGATGAAATCATGTGCTTTCTATAGTTATATTTCATCTTGTCGCAAAGTCAATAAGCCTAAGTCCGTTTCCAGACGTAGTGTCGCCCTGTTCGCCAACTGTCCATGCCATGCCCAAATTGAGATTGAAACTCAGCTCTGGTAGTCCGCTGATCCGTACACCCTGATGGCAGTTATAAGTAACCCTACGCTTATATCCTTACGCAGGATCCTACACTCCCTAAAGGAGACCCACCGTCATTCAACGAGAGTCCCTTTTTAAACCAGAAAGCGATACTTTGACATGTCACCTTCAATTCAAGGGGAGGCACTGCCAACAACACCTGGCTTTAGAGAAATAGTAGCAGTTTACCTTAAGATTCTCCCTATAACCTAGACTTTCCATACAATGCACCAATCCCAATAAAATTTACCATAAACGACCAACTGATCTGTCAACTTTCAAACCAAAGGAAAGAGTTGATATATATGTATTAAAGTTAAAATATTTTAAAGTCAAATAAACAGAAATGGCCTATTGCTTTTTCCCCAATTATATTTTGTCACAACTTCTTTTAATGTGTTGAAAAACCTGTCCCCATTTAGAAATAGCAATGCCTTGTTGAGAGAAATAAATTAACAACAAATTTGTAATAAAATACGGATGATCTGACATAAAAACTAAGGCCAGATCGTTCAATCGGAGGCATCTCTAGACTAGCTTATATAGCCGAAATCAATCGAATGTGAAGCTTCTGTTCACAGATTTCTTCGATTGTGTTAAATGCACAATATAAGAAAAATTGACACGTAAACTATAACGATAGATAAGCCTGAGGGACTTGGGTGTAAGCGAGGTATTTGTAATATCGTTTCTAAGACATATGATCAAAAGATTTCGAAATTTGTTAAAATAAGTTCTTCCATAGCTGACAATGCTATATCTTATTCTCGAATGTAAATCTTAACCAAAAGATCTAAGGAACAAACCTTACAAAGGTAGATGATGTTTCTAAGAGTGCTACTAGAAAAGCTTTTTAGATCTTCTGTATGTTTGGAGAAATCCATCCTTGAGTCAATGATTAACCCTAAATATTTAAATTCCTTAACGGTTTCGATTTGAATACACTTTGCACTATAACTAGTGCAAATATCAAAAAAACAAGATGATGTATTCACGTCGTAGGAGCCGCATCCGAGTACAGAACCTTGCGGCAATGGGCGCTGCAAATTTTGACAAAAAAATCATCTTGATGGACGAGGCCCATTTTTAGCTCAGCGGCAATGTCAACAAGCAAAATTGCCATTATTCAATAAACCCAATCCACAATTGTTCGGTCAAGCATCAATGCATCCGCAAAGATTGGCTGTTTGGTACGGTTTATGGCATAGCGGCATCATCAGACCTTATTTTTTTCAAAATGAAGAAGCAGACACCGTTACCGTCAATGGTATCAGGTATAGAACGATGTTAACAAACTTCCTGTGGTCAGAGCTCAATAACATCGATATATCCGATCTGTAGTTTCTCCAAGACGGCGCTACATACCATACAAGCGACGCAACGCTCGAAGTCGTGAAGGAGAAATTTGAAGACTGGGTCATCTCACGGCGAGCGTTCATCAATTGGTCGCCGCGATCAAGCGATTTGACACCACTTCATTATTTTCTCTGTGGGTACACCAAGTGTTTAGTCGAAAAACTCTCTAAAATTGGAACCACTCTACCTATTCTATCGGAAAAGGGTGGCATATGAATACCAATCAATACGTGCAAATCAATATTAAAGATGGATGCCAATAAAAGAACCGACCTTAGATGGACTGTTGGACCAACATGTCTGGCGACCAAACAGATCTGGCCATGGACCTAAGTGGGTTGGTCCTTTCCAACCGCTACTCTTACCTACCTATCTACGTTTTTCACGACAGGGTTTGGCTGCCTCTGTTACAGCCAATTTCTCGGCCTAAAACATACTGTCATCTAAAAGGCCAATTATATATCTTAAATTAAGTTGATCGGACAGAAGCTCGTCTTCGGTCCATTTCTCCACCCTGGCTCCATCTGTGAAGGTCGACGTCGAGTTTTCTGATGTTTCAAGCTTTTTTGCCTAAGATACAAGTAGGAAGCACGTAGATTGATAGATCTAAAACAATGGACCAAAAATAGTCTCCAGTCCTGTTGTTGGTACTGTTGTCATGGTATTAGATGAGACAAGGAGTGCAATCTTCTGCATTTGTGGAAATAATTTATAGTTCCTAGTTTTGCTTATGGATTTGGGACTGGCCCCCACTTTCTCTGGGATATGAGGCTACAAGTGTAGCAGGTGATCAATACCACTTCACTGCACATGCACGATGCCTAAATGATTTGCACTAATTGATAGTCAGATTGCTTTTCCGTTTATGGGAAAGTGAAAAGGACGAGCTCTGTTTGTGTAGTTTAATTTCCAGCCTAAGAAGCTATGTGCATTTACGGTTCTAAGGGCGTAGTTTAGTTTTACTCTGAATTTAGGTATTCAACAGTTTTTCAAGAAACGTTTAAAGTGATCGTAGTGTATTACTAATGTGATGTGATACTGATGGTGACTACTTTTCAAGAGATGTAAATAATATTAATAAATGAATTTGGAATTGTTTAAGAAAAACGAAAACCTCGCCGTTTTTAACAATACGTATATGTATGCATATGCGTGCGATACTTGTACTAAAAAGATTAAATACTAAAACATATTTAAAACCAAAACAATACAAACAATTTGCATTCAATATAAAGAGTAGGGAAAGGAAAAAATCCACTTGACCCATATACGAGTATACTCATAAAGCTAAAACATCTTTGTAAATCGCTGTTGACTGCCAAGGTGAATACTCCTCTTCACCTACTTAAACGGTATTTGGCAGTTTTTGTTTTAAGTTTCACTGGCGAACGATTTGTTTGGCGTAAACACATATATTCCGTAGGCGGAATGTAGTGTGGGAAGCGGAATCGATCTACAAAAATGGTTTACTATACCAATTCTCCAATTTTTCATTTTGTATTTATCTTTATAAGATGCGTATACAAACTAGAATATGTTACATATATTTAAACAGAACCATCGCTGGTTCTGAAATATCTCAGACATTGCGCAATATTACAGGTTTGATACACTTATCTCGTATACCTACATTATCCGTAGAGCCAGCATTAGGCATATGTTAAAGTATTAAATTTTAACCGCAAATTTTTTTCAGAAGAAGTCTTAGATTGTTATGAAATCGTAGATCAAGTTCAAATGCAGCCAAAGAAGAGATCAGATCAAATCAACCACGATCTCAAGTAAGGCTAATTTCCTTAGGCAAATGAAAAAAGAAAAAAAATAAATAAATACAAAAACTGATTAAAGACAACGTCATACTCGTACAGATACAAATGAATAAAACAAATTTAAAAATGCAGATTGCGGTTTAAATTTACTGCGACTGGTGGCACTTTGGATTCGGTTTTGAGTTTGAACTACAATCCAATGCAGCAGTGAATCTAAAGAGGGATTGATTGCAGCATAGCGGACTGGAATTTTTCACTTCATACATATCCATTTGGGAGTGTGGTTGTAGAAGATTGTGGGTTGAAATACTTTTTTTCAGCATCTCAGCTTATCCAAATAAGTCTTTTGTTTTGAACGCTATGTGGAAAAATTGCGTAATTTGGGCTTGTTTTGATGCTGAGGTTCGCTTGGTTAGCCGGTTGAACGTTTTTTCCTCTACTTTACGCTGTTACTCGTAAATTTTGTATTACCTTTTCCAGTTATTCAACACGATTAGTATAATTTTTTTTTTTTACCCTCAATCAAGCGAAAAATTGCATGAAATATTTGTTAAACAATAAGTGAAAAAATGGATAACTTGGTGCCTGTGGTTCGTAAGGCTTTGGAATGCTTTTAAAGTTGGGTCGGGTGGATTTTTCTCTTACTAATGTCCATACGTATATGCTTACAAGACTATGCTTTATATTGCCTAATAAAGCGTGGTTCATGAAACGTGTATATGTGTGAATGAACCTTAACTTTATTTTTGACAAACTTAAGCATATCTCTTGCCATATTTTGACATTTTGATTCAATACAATTCTAAGGCATCATACACATCAGTCACCAGTGTTAACACTTCATGCTTTACGTAAAATTTACGGTATCGATAAGAGGCTAAATAAACGAACAATTGCAAGAACTATGCACAAATTTGAAGATAAACATACCCTCGTGTACAATTCTGGGTGGCTGGACAGACAACACCAGAAGGACCTTTGTTGAGGCTCTCGCTGCAAAAACCAACTCAACCCAGCTTTTAAATGAGCCCACACAAATACCTGACATTCATAGTTATATGGAACGAGGTTCCAAAAATTGAAGTTTTTTTGGTCTTACAAGTCCAATCCAACAAACGTGAACCGGAAAGAGTTCAAACAAGCCATGAATGACTGCAAGATCCTTTCTTAGGAATGTGAGATTCCATTACGACCGAAAACTGAGCCAACAAATAGCAGTGTCTTCAAGGTAATAAAAACTTTTAACCGTTCGTCAAAAATATTAAAAAAGGCTTTCTCAGTCTACATACCAAGGTTCACTTATAATGACATTCTTTTTATACTAGGGCAATCTGAGCAGTTTCCAGCCCAAACTTCCATATTATGCCCTGTCTACACCTTTCATAAATCCACTTTCGCACTCCTGTACTTAAAGAACTTAATGTACAAAAATCCGCTGATCTGGGTGGATATACCACCCACTCCACTTCTTCTGAAGCAGTGTTTTCCCTGCAAAATCTTTGCGCAAGCTTCTTAATTAATCCTACTCTAAAAGATTCCTTTCGAGATGGAAAACACTATTTGCCATCAAAAGTGAAACTACATGAAGCTCAGTAAACAGTTAAATGGGGGTGACCACCTAGATTACAAGTATTTTCTGATCTGATTCCATTTCTTGATTAAATAAGACATTCTTCATTATTAAGGAATTTTTGGGAGATATTCCCACTTCTTTATAACCTCAATAACTTTGACACACTTTATAAACTAGATAAATAACAAATACGTGGTAGGAATTCTCGACAACTTAGCTAATTCTCATATAAATTCTCATGAGAACTCACAATACTCATACGAAGTCAGATTTGACTCAATGAGCCTATACTTAGGTCTATAGTATGGACCCGAGTTAGAGTGTCGGTATCCCGCGCACGAGTTATGTCTTTGTCTAGCTCTTACAAAGATCTTTCACATGACTGACTTGTTATTATAAATTAACTTAGCATAATACCTAGAATAATACAAAACATTATACAATGAAAAGTCGATAGTTTACAGTTAACAATCATTGCATTACTAATGCCCCTAATCCCAACGGATGTCGCTGGAGCAATTCAATTTCTGGACCGTTCTATGCATCTTATATTCTTGGTGTTGACAAACAAAAGGCAAGCCAAGTTGATGATGCTTTTGTTGTTGTTGTCAAATAATGTCAAGGTACATAGGAACTTTGAAAAGGTAACAATAATGATGACGATGCTGACGGTGTTTCTATGCACAAAATTCGTACATTGTGCACTTATACAGGCACTTACCCCTCATGACTTATTCTAGTCGAGTTAGTGTTTTCCGGTCTTTTCGGTCCCTACTCTGACCCGGAGTATGTTGCCTTTTGGTTTCTCTCTCAACGGTCTAAGGATTCTTTTTATCAAAGTTAGAAATCATTTCCTGTCGTTTTTTCGTTTCATGGGAGTTTTGGATTACTGCTCAACAAAATAGAAAAAGTTTCTTTTTGTGCCCACAGGCCCATTGCAATTACTTCTCTTCTCCGCAAGTGCAGATAAACTGTCAGCTCATGGAATATCTCGAGACACGAAATTTTCTCGTCAAGCGGTAGTACTGTTTTCGAAGCAACACCTACTTTTCTTACCGAAAAGTGGAATCAAAATATACACCAATCTGATAAAAGCAAGATAGTCACTCTTGATATTTAAAAGGCAATTGACAGAGTTTGGCGTTTATTTGGGACCGACAAATCTCTTCATCAATGGAATAGGAATTACCTTTCGGAATGTTCAACTGAAGTTGTTTTCGGCGATTTCAAGGTTGGTATCCACAAAATAAATGCTGGTTTGCCCCGGGGTCCTGTCCTTTCTCCGATATTATTTCTAATTTGATACCTTGTCTGCCATCTAATCTAATACACTCCTCTGCTAGCAATAGTACTATCTACTTTTTATATTCATCCCAGACTCACGATCCTCTTCTTCGCTGTGGCATTTCGCCCCTTCAAACATTCAGCCGTAACATCCGTTTCTCTATGAATGCATATCAGTTAACCCTTAAGCCCACTTAAGTGGCACAATTTGTCTGTGGTATGCCCTGCCGAGCTCAAGACCAAGGTATATCGGCGTCGTCCTTTCTTTCCTTTTCCCGCACTTTTTTTAAAATCCCGCTCGCGCACCAAGGGGATATGAATACCCTTTTACTGGCTTTTCTCCAGGGCGAGGCCGGGTGGTGTAGTAGTTTGAAACTCAGGTGTATTAGGTTTCGATTTTTTTCCCAGAGGTGGTTGTCAAACTGGACGGGACGAGCCAGTGCATCAACCAGTGGGTCTTAGTACGTGCTAGTTGTCAGTTCGTGACTTTTTTAGCACAGCCAGCAACAACTCCAACATCAGTGTTATGCCTTCATGTCAGAGTTGACGCCGACGGGATTTTCATATATTGTAACTACATACAAATTCTATGAAAAGACCGGATTGAATTTCGGCACATTTGGTTCCAGTTAGACGGCGCTACCTGCCACACATCGCACCAAACAAAATATTGCACAATTTCACATAATTTGCTCGTTTTCAAGATCATTGATCTAACGCCTTGTGATTGCTTTTTTGGCTTTATCAGAAAGATTGGACTTATATATATCAATGCTCCCCAAACTATCAAGGCATTGAGGAAGCAATATTCAAGCCAGTGTATCTCTGATTACCAAAAATTTCAGTTATTGTTTGTCCGAAATTTTGTTTCACGTACAATTTCGTTAAACTAAATAACCGCTATAGATCAAAGATGAGTTATTTTTTAATTAAAAATTCGTACACGTTTCATGGATCACTCTTTTGAAAGTTATCTTACAAGATGCTCTCAGAACTTCAACACGCTTGGTATAGTAATAAAATAATAATAAAAAAAAAAAAACACAGACGAAATAAAGTCCCTGAAGGTCTCCGTTTGTTTGTTTAACTAAACAAAGGTGATGCTAATTTTTTTTTTATTTAAAAAATATTCAATATATTGTATTTGTTTTGTCTTTGGCATGTTGTTGAGCCAATAATATTGCGATTTCCGCAATAATTATTGAAGAAGAGCAGTTATAAAAATAAGGGATTCACATTCATTGAAAGCAAGTTTTTGAATCTAATTAATCTTAATACTTTTTGAATATCTTTTGTCTGGTTTTGTCCGTTTCATTGAATGTGCTCATAGCTGCTGAATTTTTCAAGAAACCTAGGTACTCGTATTGGTTGAAGTTGATTGAACAAAGTGATGAAGTAGAATGTGTTTACTTCCTGTTCAGATAAAGACACAAATATATGAGAGCATTTTTTTAAAAGGTTCAGATTTGTGATTTAAATAAAACATATAAATTAAATGGAAGAAGATGAAAGTCTATTTTATGCCATTAAATATTTGAAAATACATCCACCACGGCTGCCTCGTACAAAGCGCATTTTCAAGGTCCAGTTTTTGACCACTTTTTCGAGCGAATTGCTCAAACTATTTTTCCAAATATTTAATTGTTGTTGGTTTACTATCGTAAACTAGTGGCTTGACGAAGCTCCACAATAATCCAATAGCGTCAAATCGCACGATGGCCAATTGATTGGTCTATTTTTTGACATGACATGAAAGACCATCCTGTTGGGATTCCCGGCTCTTGTACATTGATGCCAAGCAAATTTGCGTATAAAAAATCATCATCGCATTTTAGCAGTGTCTATTATACTACGGTCTCTCTGGAAATAAAGACTAAGTTAAGGTAACTAAGTTATGTACAGAGAATTTTCTAGATAGTGGATGGACAAGAACCAAGTTGCTGCGAACGACGACGAATCGATAAATCGGGGACCTCTTTAATATAAGCTTCAACAGTCGTTATGTTTCCTCGATAACGACATGAACGACGCTGCTGATATGATCACAGACATTATTCTCTTTGGAATCAGATATTTCATCCTTCATCGGATGAAGAGCATCAAACCAAAAAAAGAGTGCGGTACGACTCGAGCTGTAAAGAGGCTGTAAAGAGGCTGTCGGGGTTAGAGAAACCCAGTTCTATAAGACAAACACGACAGAAAACAACCGAAAAAAAAGTCAAAACAAGCCAATGTCAACAATGTCCCAAAGGTACTGAACGTTTTTTGGTCGTTCGTCAGAAATATTAGAAATTCTGCCTCATCTTTCTTCCCAACGCTCATTGACATTGACAAGTTAGCTGTCAGCTCTTTAAATAAGGACAATCTATTTGCTGCACACTTTGTGGCGAGTTCAACACTCCCAAATTGTGCATTGTCTCCGCCCACACTTGAGTCCGTTGAATCTTCAATGGGACAAATCCACTTTCGCAATCATGTAGTAGCAAGATTTTTTAAAGATCTTAGCATTCAATCCGCTGGTCCAGATGATATATCTTCCCTTGTTCTGAAGAGGTGTTTTTCCTCGTTGACAAAACCACTGCGTAAGCTTTGGAGATATAGAACTCTTTCCGACCAGATAGAAAAAAGTATTCATCCAGTTCGTCCCTAAAAAAGGCGAATCTTCTTCTCTCTCTCCCTATAGACCCATTGCACTTTCGTCCCTTCTTTCCAAAGTCATGGAAACGCTGATAAACCGTCAACCCATGAAATATCTCGATTCATGAAAACTTCTCAATGACAATACGGTTTTCGTAGCAATAGATCCACTGGTGATTTAATGACATGTATCACCGAAAAATGAAACCAAAGCGCACATCAATCTGACGAAAGCAAAATAGTTCCACTCGATACTTCTAAGACATTTTACAGAGTTTAACATCAGGCTCTTTTGTCGAAAATGCGTGCTTTTCGGATCGATGACTCTCTTGTTAGAAATTACCTTTTCGAACGTTCAATTTAAGTTGTCTTGGATGATTTTAAGTCTGATATTCACAAAATAAATGCTGATGTGCCACACGGCTTCATTCTGTCTCCGACATTCTATCTGCTTATTCTAATGCAATATATTCCTTCCCTGACGACAGTGCTTTCTGCTTTTCATATTCGATTCCGGATACACGTCACCGCTCTTCGGCCTTAGAATATTAAATTCCAATATTAACAGTATAACCAATTGGGGAACTATCAACAGAGTGGAATTTATTACTTCCAAAACTCAATGCTGTTTTTAAATATTCAGCCATTATCCATGAATGGCACTTACATCGTCGAAATCGAAAAACTTTCCATTCTCGGTATATGTTTCAGTGTCAACTTACCTTGAAATGAAAAGTCTTCAAAATGCGAAAAGTCTAGGTTTCTTAAAGCGATGTCAGAGATATTTCACCCCGTCTGATCTGCCCTCAATATATAAGGCTCAATGCCCACATCTGGTCAGATATTTCTAAAACATCTCTGCACCTTCTATAGGGTTTTCTAATAACGACTTGATAACTTTTTTTTAAATAAAAGGCAAACCATTGGAGATATTTCAAAAACTTTATTATTGGCTTGAAGTACAATCAACAAATTTATGAATGGAACTCGACTTCGTTCATATGGCCACCGCGGCTACGTTTGCAGCGGTCAATTCGTTGGACCCAATTTTCAACGATTCGGCCACACATTCCGGCCGAAACGGCCGCTATTTCGTGTTCAATGTTGGCTCTGAGCTCGTTCAACGCCGTCGGCGTGTTGGCACAAACCAATGACTTAACGTAGCCCCACAGAAAATAGTCAAGCGGCGTTAAATCGCACGAACGAGGCGGCCAATCGACTGGTCCATGTCTTGAGATAGCACGCTCACCATACTTACTCTTCAATAAATCGATTGTAGCGTGTGCTGTGTGTCTTGTGGCACCATCCTGTTGAAACTACATGTCGTCCAAGTCCATATCTTCCAATTCAGGCCAAAAATAATCGGTGATCATGGCGCGATAACGCTGACCATTTACAGTAACGTGAAGATCGTTATCGTCGACGAAAAAATATGGCCCAATAACGCCGCCGGCATGCAAACCGCACCAAACAGTTATTTTTTGTGGATTAAGTGGTCATTCATGAAGCACATGTGGGTTTTCACCCGACCAATAACGCATATTTTGCTTATTGACGAACCCATTGAGTTAAAAATGTGCTTCGTCACTGAAGATGATTTTGCGGTGAAATTCATCATCTTGCGCATCTTTTCCAGAACCCAATCGGAGAACGTACGTCGGTTCAAATGGTCCATCGGCTTCAATTCTTGAGTCAGCTTGATCTTGTATGGGTGTAAACGTCATTATTTACGCAAAATACGCCATAATGTGGTCTGAGCGATGCCCAATTCTTGATAACGCCGTGGAATTGATTGATTTGGATCGTTTGCTACGGACGTCCTAACGCCAGCGATATTTTCGACACTTCGACCAACCCGTTGTCTCACTAATACGGCAACATCACACAACGAATATGTAGACTCAAATGTTTGCAATAAACTTGTTATTGCCTGTCTATTAAAGCGAGAATTATGACCGAAAAATGGAGTTAACGCTTTTAAATTTGCAGTCACCGACTCCGAATATCTGTAGAAAATTTTTGTAATTTACAGACTTTACCATGATGAAAACGTTGATTTTTCTGAATAAATTGACAGTGACAGTTTGATGATTACTGAAAGAGTGCGTTCACAAAATAAATTCATAGTTGTCAAGTCCCTATTGAAAACTCTATATATAGAATTCAAAACCGTGCGATAAAACTCATAGGTGATATTTATATTAGTGAGTCAATCGACAGCCTTGAACACAGACGTCATATCTCCCGTCTCACTTTGTTTTACCGCCATTTCCACCACCAGTGTTCCATTGAAATCCCCAGAAGCATTCCGCCCCTTCAAGTCTTTAGCCGTAACACCCGTCTCGCTATAATTGCTCATTAGTATATCCCAAGCCCACTTTCGGGGGTACCCTAAAATATCGTGATTCGTTCCTAAATCGTACAACTCGCTTATGGAATTCCCAACCGAGCTCTCTATTTCCTGGTCGTTATAACTGCAAACATTTAAAAACAATGTACATCGGTACCTTTCTTTTCTTCCTCCATAAATCTCCTTCGCCCAAGGTATGTGCACACATTTAAGCGCGCGCTCATTATAAAAAAAAATCGCCATATTTTTTTTCCAACTTACAGTTCTTGTTCTTGTCGGTGTGTAAGTATCAACACATTGAGTATTGAGTGCAAATTTATTTAATAATTGTACATAAAAATAAAGCCCGGTAGCTCAAAGCTGATTTGACATTTAGTCCCTATTAAAAAATCTTACACTGCCAAAAAAAAAAATTTTTACATTTTTTTTTATAATTGGAATCCTCTTTTAGATATATCTGGGCTAAGAACAACTAATGAAAGTAAATCTTTAATCGATAAAACATTTGAAAAGGTTGGGTAAAATTTTTATTGGCAACCAGAGGCAAAAATATCTGGTTTTACAAAGAATGTTTTAGGTAAAAAAAAAAAAAAAATTAATACATATGTACATGATCGGAACCAAAAGGTCTACCTAAAAAATGGTTAAATACTTTCTGATTCATTTAAAAGTATACGAATCAATATATACAATGTTTAAGAAAATAAAACTCGTTTCTGGTTTATTAGCATATTTAATGAAAAAAAAAGTATTTCTTTGGTTAGCATATTTATTTTTTTTATTGAAATTCGAGCGAAAAATAAAGATGAAGAGAGGCACACATTTTTTGACAGTGTTATGTTAATTTTTGTTCATTGAGGTCAGCGTTAAAAATTTCTTCTTGTGACTAATGCTACAAGATATTTGATAAATCGATTTAAATGCTGCCGATGTACATTTTAATTTGTATACACTTAAAAGTTATATTTTTTTTTAATTATTTTATCCTCTCAAAATAGTTGGTTGTTTTAAGATGAAATTTGACTAAACCGAGCTCTTCTCGATACAGTTCTAGTTGATTCTATTGATTCTTCCGATTGGTGTAGAAATGAGTGAGCCATAATTTCGGATTTTCTGACTTTCTGTTTCTTAATCAATCAAACTAAATATAAAGATGTATAAATTTTTGAGTGTGTTTCAGTTTAGATTTTGCCCTACCGCCTGTTCTTGTATTTATTTATTTATTTTTTTTTTTTTAAGGTAATTTAAGGTTTCATGGGATTAAGAAAATATAAAAATGTTCAAATATTCACTTACTAACTGAAGCAGAAGTACAGAGAAAGGGACCGGTTTTCAAGTCATTCTTAGAAAATTATTTAATTTCAATGCTTATAAATTTTTCTCAGACGGCTTGGTTAAGCTGGTTTTTGAAAATTTTATTGCATAACCCCATTGAAAGACAAATTAAAGAAAAATATTTCACAATAATTCAGAGCAGGGCACAAAATTAACCCCATGTAGTTATGCGAGTATGTTTCTTATTGCCATAAACGTGCAGTATGGTATGGATTGGCCATAAGCTGACTAACCTGAATATTAACCGACGGGAAACGGATGCTTCCCAAGGTCATTGGCGAGATTCGTAATCATTTAATAACTGATGTATAAAACGGGTATATACTAGTAAAATATCTTGAGATTGACTCATTTAAGAACAAAATATGATATAAATTTCTGATTCTGTTTTTACACCTCTAAATAGTTTAAACGTTAGCCTTGTAAATTGGTTAACAATTCTGAGAACTTTAACACATCTTCCAAGTTTAACGAAACAAAAACTTGATGGTAGTACCCACATGTGAATCCATTAAAGTGATGCAATCTTTGATGTTGAAAATGATCTCATTCTTGTGGTTGCTTTGCCACTACCAAATCAAAATCTATGGAAAAAGCCAAATCACATTCTTATCTCAAACAATGATCACAGTTCTTAAAACATCACATCGTTCAAAAACACTTTTCTCCATTCTTATTACTGTTTAATGATGATCATTGTGAGACGAAATTTAATGATACTGGTCATGGTCAGTTTTGTGAGTTTTTTTCTTTTTTTTTTTTGGAGAAAAGAAACCGCTTTTAATTGATGAATAACTTCAGCTTGAAAATTCTTATGGGTACACCATTCGAGTAAAACAAAAATAATGATGAATAAGAAAAAGTCTGGCCAGGTACCCACAATCGAAATTTGTTGCACAGATATCTACTGTTCATCCATTAGAGAATGATAATGTTGCAAGTAAACTGACCTGAATTTCATTAAGGTACACAGTATGTCTAATTACGTTTAATTTTAAAATTTTCTTTTATTTTGTTGAGAAGTTAATCGTCTTAAACGAAAGTGCTAGATATTTGAGAAGAATTTCTCTTCGCTTTCTGTTTTTTGTATCATAATAATTTTTATTCATTATTTGACTGATATGAATATCTTTTCGTTTAGTTGGTAAGCATGTCAAATGGAGAAAAAAAAATAATTTGAAAGTAAAACCTCCAACGTATGCATTCCTCTTGTGTCGTAAACACTAGTTGAATGTTAAGTGTCTGTTTACATCGATAGGAATTGTATTTTTTTAATACCAATTGTAGGTAGCCTAATGGACGTCATAAATCTTACAGGTTACCTCGCCCAAATTCCACATGAGATTGAAAAGGATAAATGGAATTCCTTTCTCATGACTATTTCGATTCTATGTAAGAGTATCTTTAAAAATCATTTACGTGCCTACGCCCTTAAACCCTTAGCCGGCCTGATGTAAGTCGAAGAAAAGGTAACGTAAGGGTCACCTACCTTAAAGAAAACAATAATTGCTCACCTTCGTAAAGTGGATGGATGTAAAAGAGTCCCAGTTTGTAATCCAAAATGTATATCGTATTGTTTCGATTTGTTTCTTCTATTTTAATCCTAAGGTTTTGTATCCTGTATGTGTTTGGAAAGGAGAAATATGTATTTCACGCGCCTTTTTTTTCAAGTCACTGTTTCTTTTCTCACACTTACAATAACTCTAGATAGTGCACTTTAGTTAAACCATTCTTTTTACGAAGACTGCAAAATTTTTATAATCAAGTTGTAAATGATTAAATGAATTCGTGTGTGCAACAAAAAAATATTTCAAAAATTCATTTCAAAGAATCGAAACGTTTAAACTTAAACAAATTAGTCATGAATCAAAAATAAAAACCAAACTATTCCCTCGTCCACAACGATCATTCATGAAGCAAAATAATCTTATAAATAATTTATTTGAAATTCGTATCTTGCCGTATCAATAGACGCTCCGCCGAAAAGCTATCTTTTCTATGCCATTTACACTTCCCCACAAATACCGAAGACAAGTAAAGGTATTTTCTATACATATTCCATTCAACTGGCCAGGGCAAACTATGTGGCATATGTGCTTATTGAACCACTATTGAGAGGTTCTTTTTTTTATAACACGACATGCAAGAGGCAAAACGAAAGAGTTGAGTTGCAAACTTGATCGGTTGGTTGGCAGCAAAGCCTAGCCCGAATTCGATATTTAAATACAAGTTTTAGTATGAGTTTGAGAAATTTCAATTTGATGGAATTTCGAGAGTCTTATTATGAAAATAAAGTTGGTTAAAATAAACGTACACAGGACACCTTCCTCAAAAGTAAACTATGTACTTACAGGTGTTTGTTAGAATTTGCATGTGTACGAAGGTATAATGTAAATTGTGGTAAAAATTACTTTTCGATGGAATTCAATCGAAGGGAATAACAACCGCAAACAATTATAGAAAACGAGAAAAATTATAACATAATTTTATCTTAATAAATGTGCAAGGAGGTGTGCACCAGATTATTATTTCAGCCATGAAGCATAGTGTAACGCAAGCTGCCAAAGAAATAAAGTTAGTGGTTAAGGGAGCGCGACTCGAGAACCATTTTTTCTTGTTCAATTCTTAGTATCTTTTTTTTTAAATTGCTACACACGAATCCATTCAATTGCAACCAGCACTCATAAATTATTTTATTTTTCACTTCACTCGTACTTGCATTAGAATTTAAAAAAAAAAAAAAAAAATTGCATAAATATTTCTTTATTTTTTCGGTGCACGGTATCCTTTAGACTGTCTGCGGTCTTATTCCGATCAAGTTAGAGTATAGAGAATAAAAATTTTTGAGAGAAAAAAATAAAAATAATAATTGAGACTATTTAAAAAATAAATTTACGCTTAACACCATTCTACTCGAAGGCCAAACACTCACTAAACTTGCTTAAGAAATTTTTTTTAAACCAGATATACAGCAATAGCACTTGGTCGCCGACTACAATCTACGAAGAACGACGATGATGACGACGTCGACCACGGACGGAGACGGAATTTTCTGTGTTGTTGCCGTTTGTCGTTGTAGTTAGCATCTTTTGCATTCGAAATCTACCACGAAGGCAAGGCAAGAAACAAGAGGCAGTAAAGGTAAGTATCGCAGCAAGTTTTCGAGTTTTCTTCTACCTGTATACAGGTACTCGTACATTATACACCGTACACACAAACCACAGATACAGGTATTGGGGGAAACCGTAAGAAATATGTGTACCAGTAGTTTTAACTACTATAGTGTCAAACTTCGGATGAGATTCACTTGTCAGTTATTGTTTGATGTTCTTAGAAAACTTTTACCAGAAAGACATGTTTGGATTTTCCCTTAAAAAATTAACAACAGGAAATTTGGTAATTCACACATGGAAATTATAAAAAAAAAAAAATCCTATTATTCTTGAATTGCTTAGAGAAGTTTTAATTCCATCTAAGGCAGGGCAATTTCAAACCTTCTTTTGATAGATCTTCACTGTGATCATAATAACACGTTTCATGAATATGTGGCAAAAATTGTATAGCGTGTGCGCACATTTCTGTTGGTGCTTGCCTGTTGTATTCGTATACTTTCGTAGGCTTCGCCAGTATTTGCAGTTGTTCCATCTGTTTCTTCTTTTGAGTTAAGATTTTTTTTCTGTTTTTTTTTTATTTTTTATTTTTTATTTTTTTGAGATAAAATATGGGTTGGCAAATAAACTTGGTCAAAACCATGCTCTTATTATGTTTTGAATCTTTTTTGGGTTATCTTTTCGTCAGTTATTTTCTCTTTGGTAAACTTATAAAGCACGCCAATCTACAAATATACTCAGAAAGCTTTAGCGAATTGTGACTTTTTGCATTTTTGTTTTTTTGCGGACGTGCTTGTTGAGCTGCCGTTTGCAGCAGGGGAGCAGAACATTTGTTTTATAAATTAATTGTGTGTTTACTCGGCATTCTGTCATTCTCCTAAGATTTGACGAACTGAATTTTGGATTTTTTAAGTTCCTGACATGTTATCATTCTTTTTCTCAATCAATATTTTAAAATCATTACAACAAATTTGCAAATATTTACACTCTTGATACGTACACCACCAACGAGTAAATGAGATCTTATTGGAATAAAAATGTCGGTTTTAGCATGATTCAAATTTTTTAATTTAATTTAATTACATTTTATTATCATTTTTAATTGAGGAGAACATTTGAAAGAAAATCTATGATTAAATTATTATGATTTTGCCGAATCTTCAGTGAGGAATCATGAACCCTTCCGAGCTCCATCTACCACATGAGCATATTTACTGTGGGAAATAGTAAAATCCCTTAACGCAAGAAATAAAAATTCATTGGAGGAGAAGCTATCGACAGCAGAACAACAAATACCTACAGTTACAGCCAAACAGATACTTACCGCTTCCAACAATACTTACCGATACAAAAAATCTCCTGCACTAACTAGATGGCATACCAAATATAGTCTTTAAGGTTGCGGTCAAATCTAGAATGGACATATTTGTATACATCTATAACGCTTTCTTCAACAAAAATACTCGTATTGATGCCAAAGAGAGGCAAATCTGCAGGAGACCCATCAGCCTCCTGTCCACTATGTATGCTGGATATGTCGGAGAAATTATTTGAGCGTAACATCACTAATAGATTAGAAGCAGCCATTGAAGAAGCAGAAGGACTTTCAGAATATCAATATGGTTTTCGAAACCATATTGTCAACAATTGATGACATTAAAACGGTTGTTGATAGAGCAAAAATGACCATAAAAGGACGACAATGGAGAAGAGGCACAAAACAGTAAAGCTGTGACATAGCACTGGATATCAAGAACGCTTTTAACACCCCGAGTTGAGTACATATTTTAAAAGCGCTACGAAATTTGAGGTACCAATTTGCATGAAATTTTGAAAAATACTACTTCTGACAAAGAGTGTTACTACACCATACAGATGGTGGTTTGATGGAGTACGCGGTCACAGTAGGATTGCAATATACGATGACATTCTTCGTCTTGATCTACTAGGCGAAGCTAAAATCGTGTTCTTTGCGTGCAATATCCCTCTCGTAATAACAGCAAAATATTCAGAAGAAATTGTCCAAAGAGGCAACGGATGGATCGCCAATCTGGACCGAAGCTATGAAATAAAAAAATGTCGTTCTTACGAAAAGAACTTTTTGACGTGTCGGTGGTGCAATCGTCAAATGGAAAAAATTCTGCCGTAAAGATCTTAATGATAGAGAAAAAGAACTTTTAATAGCATCTGTAAGCGCACTCTTAAAAAAAAATGCGAGAGAAATAGGCCTTGTGCCATTGAAGTAAAAATAATTTTTTAGCAAAATATTCAGATTAACTTAAAGATGATTTGGATACAATACAAAAATTTAATCCAAATATTAGTGGTGCTAGTACCTGTGAAAATTATTTAAAGCAATTTAGTGAGTTAGGTGACACAGAAAAAAAAAAAAGAAGAACATTTGTTGGATATTTATTCTTATGAAGACCTTTCTTATGCTGCGTCTTATGCTTCGTCAAAACGCAATGCGTCTTTTATTGTGGAGGAAATAATTGATAATTCAACAGTAAAAAAATCTAGTGCAAATCCATCACAGTCCTTTTTCTCAAACGTTATTCTCCAGTAGAGGCACTGTCCATATCTATTCAGGGATCTTTTACGAAAGCATCATAAAATTTAATGCAAACAGGGGCTAAAAATCGATTTGCTTTTATTTATCCTTTTCACAGAAAGGTTTTAGAAGAAAAAAAAAAAAGTACAATCCGATCGCGGACTGTATTAAGATAACGGATATATCTGCAGAGTCTACATTTGGTATTGACTTTAGAAGACTTGTTTAACAACAAAAAGTTCTGTATCCGACCTTACTTTGTGCTGCAAATGGGGGTTTGATGGCAGTTCTGGACATTCCATGTACAAACAAAAATTTAACGATGATTTTGATATGGATCTCTGTTATGACAATGAAGAATCGACTTGTTGTGAGGTAGATGAAAGTAGCCCTATAGAGTCTTCGCTTTATTCGATTTGTATAGTTATATTGCAATTCAAAACAAAAGATGGCGATGATCTCATTTGGAACAACAATTAATCATTATCAGCGTGTTTTTTCCATCCTAATTATGACATATTCCAAAAGGAAACTATTGAACGCATAAAAACAGAAATATCAGCAATAGAAAATCAAATTCAAAACTTGGAACCCACTGATATATATTTATTAAGTTTCAGTTTTTAAGATTCCTAAAAAAACTGGTTTGCTCGTTGACGTTGTCAAAAAAGTTTTTGATTCAACAAATGATGGCTATACAGCTGTTCGATTTTTCGAAAATCATGCCCTTACGCATCAATAACAGGGCTAAATTAAAATTTAATAAAAGCATCAAACAACATACCAAAGGCAATTTCAAGTGGGTATTCAATAAATATTGATCGTTTTCCAATATACACTAAGGAAACTGCTGAATTATGTATAAAACTATACCCTTGGTACCCAATGCCAGCCAGTGTACATAAGCTACTTATTCATTCCCATGAGATAATTCAGTCCTGAAGAAGAAGCTCTTGAGGCCAGAAACAAGGATTTAAGAAAGTACAGGGAACACAACACTAGAAAATTTAGTAGGAACTGTACAAAGAAGGATTTATTTCATACACTTCTATACTCATCTGATCCTTATATGTCAATATTATCAAGTCATTACACATTTAAGGATGCTAGAAGTACTCTTATCAGTTTCCATGATGATTTGTTAGAACTCTTAGATACCTGACATATTATTCTTTAAATTTTTTTATTTGTTTTTTTTTCAGCAGCAATTTTGTTGTTTTCATATTTCACTTTGTTGATTCAAATTTTTAATGTAAGTTTATGAATGAATACTATCTTATTTTTCCAAAGAATAAGTTTTATATAAAACGTGTTTTCTTCTATTTAAATAATCGATCTATTGTAAAGAACTGATTTTGTTTAGTTTGTACACCAGCTAAGTCATTACTAGTAGGTACGTTTCAATCTCGTTTTGTAATTTTTTTTTATACATACATACACACAATACCTAAAAAGGTTTTCCAAAAACAAAATCATCCTCAACATATTTTATATTAACTCACAAATATACCATCTTATTCAAAAACCGGAAAACGGAATACTATAACCACCGTGTGGCGCTCCCATTGTCCGATTTGAGTTCTGTTTTTTAGGTTGGTACATATGTTATTGAGATTCCCTCAAAATCTTAGCGTAATAGCTTGACATTTGCAAAAGTTACGTAGCCAAGTGTGCATCTATCTCTGAGTGTGTTGGCGATTTTTTACAATTTTAGAAATGGATTTAAATTTGCAACAACGAACTTGTATTACATTTTACGTAAAAAACGGATTTAATGGTGCGCAATTTTTGAAAATGTAGGAAAAGTGTTTCGGCACGAGCAGTTCAAAAGTGGTCGTGAGTCAATCGAAGATGAAAAATGCAGTGGCAGACCATCGATATCGAAAACCGACGAAAACATTTATGAAGTATTGGGTAAATACTTTAATTCGTGCGGTCTTTTTTTTTTCAAAATTTGAACGTTTATTTAAGAAAAACATGTACAAAAGTATTGCCCATCTGAAGCTATGACTTTTTCCCATTTTTCTAGCAATTTGTGGATCCCATCCCAAAAGAACTGCGCCGGCTTGGCAACCAAGAATAAATTAAGCCAATTTTTGATTTTCTGCTCTGATGTGAACCGTATTTCAGTGAGGGCGTTCTGCATAGACCGGAACAAATGGTAGTCAGAAGGGGCAAGGTCTGGGCTATAAGGCGGGTGGAGTAAGATTTACCATCCACTGTTTTCCAAGTAGTTCTTAACCGGAATAGCAACGTGGGGCCGAACGTTGTAATGATGGAAAATTATTGCCTCGTGTCTGGTCGCTTTCCGGGTCCGGGCGTTTTTCGGCTACTGCTCTCTTCATACGGATTAATTGTGTTCGGTAGCGTTGCCCATTGATGGTTTCACCTGGTTTTAGCAGCTCATAATACAGCACACCCATCTGATCCCACCAAATATAGAGCATTACCTTCGCGCCATGGATATTCGGCTTTGTCGTTGATTTGGCTGGTTGGCCAGGTTTCACATAAGATTTTTTTCGCTTGGGGTTGTTTTAATGGATCCACTTTTCATCACCAGTAACAACCCGATGCAAAAATGACTTCCTTTTGTGGCGTTCCAGCAGCATTCCGGACATGCAAAGCAACCTTTCGACGTCTCTCGGCTTGAGTTCATGTGGAACCCAATTTTCTTGCTTTGAATATATCCAGCTGCTTTTAAACGTTTTGAAATGGCTGCTTGAGTGACACCCAAGGATTCTGCGAGCTCTTCTTGTGTTTGGCAACAATCTTCATAGAGTAATGTATCCAATTCTTCATCTTCAAACTTTTTTGGCTGCCCAGGACGTTCATCGTCTTTCAAGCCAAAATCACCACTTTTAAATCGTGCAAACCACTTTTGGCACGTTCACTCAGCTAGCGAATGTTGGCCATAAACTTGCAGCAAAGTACGATGACTTTAGGTAGCAGTTTTCTTCATATTAAAGTAATGAAGAAGAACTCCCCGAAAAAACACTTTTTCACGCACAAAGTTCGACATATTTGAGTGAAAAAAATTATTGTTGTTTACGCTTCAAATGAATGACATATACTAAAATGACGTACAATGACAGTAGCTTTCCAACGCATGTTCCAATGGAATAATACAAGTTACGCCATCTCTTAACAAACCCTCGCAAAAAAGACACCGTGTTGACGTCGCAAAAGAGATGATATGCGAGGCTGAATCCGATCCCACATTCATCAAAAGGATCATTACTGGAGACGAGACGTGGGTTTATGAGTACGACAAGCAATCCAAACATCAGGCAGGTGAATGTCGTTCACCAAATGAGGAGAGATCAAAATAAACACGTCGTTTTCAGTCAAAAAAGAAGGCAATGCTCACGGTTTTCATGGATTACAACGGTGTAGTGCATCATGAATTTTTGCCAGAAAGTCAAACAGTAAACAAAGAGTATTATTTGGGCGTTATGAAACGTTTGCGTGAAGCAATTCGCCGAAAGAGGCCAGAATTGTGGACAGAAAACTAGTGGATTTTGCACCATGATAACGCACCGTCGCACTGTGCCAACATTATTCATAATTTTTTGACGAAAAATGCAACAAATACCATCCAACGAATTCACCTGGTTTGGCTCCCTGTGATTTTTCCTGTTTATTTTTATTTTTTATTTTTTTATCAAGGGAACGATACAAATTAATTTCTAGGGTTCGGACTTAACGCCGGGATACTATGCCCATGTGGCGCGTTTTGTCAACAACACGCGGAGTACTGAGTTCCCATGTGGTCACCCACCTACGTACTTACCGCGCCCAACACTGCTTGATTTCGGTGATCTAGTGGAAACCGATGCTTTCAGTGTGGCGAGGCCGTTGACTTTTTTCTATTTAATCGAGTTAAAAAACCACCACGGGAAACACGTTTCAGCAACCGAGAGAGAGTAATGGAAAAATCGCAGGAAGCACTGATAGACATACCGAAAACCGGATTGGATCAAGCCCTGGCATAAGTGTGTTTCAGTCGATGAAGATTACTTCAAAAGGGACAATATAGATTTAGATGAATAAACCTGTATTTTTAATTTTCTGAACGTTTTGAAAAAAAAAAATTTTTTTTTTTAATTTAATTAGTCATGTCCACCTAATTCTTGCATTTTGACCAGTGTGCAGGATGCGTCATCGCAGGAACGCTTTCAATTGATATAGTTACTTGCAGAAGAGCTGCAGAGAAGGTAAAAAAAGAATAGACAATAGGGGTGCCTCCCGCACCGAAAAAACACGAGTTTAAGGCCAAACATGGAGAAGCTAATTTCTACATAAAAATGGCTGTTTCCAGGCATATCTAAACCTTTTAAAAACCAAGGATAATTCTGAAGACGTAGAGCATGTATTCTCCTACCGCCCAATTCCAGCTACATAGAGAGACTCTTCGGGGAATACTAGAAGAAGCAGCAGCTCCCGGGAACAAAGTTCGTCACGTGTTAGAAGCGGAAAATAAATGGAACGCGGTGAGCCTCTTCGTGCGAAATATATACCAAGAGCTCAGACGCCTAGAAAGAGAAAACGGAGGAATCTCATCCGAACATCCCCCAAAATACAGCAAAGCAAACAAGACAGTTAGATACAAGCGACTTTATACACAAACAATCGCACTAAAATGCGTGAAAGAAGAGAAGAGCCAAGAAGAAAAAACGCTGCTCCGGCGAAGAACATGCACCATTTAGTGACAACTGATACGTGCTTTAACACAGCCAAACGACACAAGCGTTAACACTTACAGAACTCCACCAAAACGAACATTCGTATATAAACCTACATACACTACACACATGTACATACATAAATACATTACACCCTCAAATACATTCATTTTCAAACAACGCAAATTTTCGCACGCAACCTCTCATACTACAAACACAGATTATGCACACATAATACGCAAATCCATTTTTAAACATGCTAAAGTACTCACACTGCATACCTAATCACCACATACATACTCACATATGCCTACTCGCCACACAAACATTTTCACATACTAATTCCCCACAAACAGAAACAGATTCATACTCACGCCCCAATCAACAGGCAAACACCTCATATCTACAAAACGAGTAAAGCCACAAGCAGACATACTCATACCGAATGTCTTCGGTCGAACAAGTCAACAAGTCAAACAAACAAGTCCTTGATTTCTAGCTTAAAGCAACTTTTCCACCCCACGAAGTTAAGTCTTATGGCGCGGCGGTTCTGTTGGGTGAGACAAGGACGATGATTCTTTGCGGAGGTTAGGTTTAGTGGGTGAAAGTCTCACATTGGCACCTACACGGTTTGCAGTCATCATGCTTCCCTCTCCGAACAAAAAAAAAAATAAAAAATAGAAATATGAGAGTTTCTTATTCAACTCCAAGCCAACTTTCCATCCCACTCCTTTCTGTCCATTCCTCTTCCGTAGACTAAATTACGTGTAACACGACTCTTGCCGATATAATCAATTTAGCTATGAGCCCAGTTAAAGACCTCAATCGCGAATAGATTATTCGGATACCGGGTGCTTCCCACTTGCTTAGCCTTTCCTGCAAATAACAGATATCTGTGGAGGTGAACAACCTCTCCCGCTACCGAAGGAAACATTTGAAAAACTTAAAAAAGGAAGTAGGGTCTCCGGATAATAATTTACACGGTGAACTGTTCTTGTGTCTGTTCACTCAACTATTCTTCAATGCATAGCTAATGGAGTTCTAAGCATCAAACCAGACACCAGCAATATCAAAAGTGGTAAGACTTCATCCAGCAACCCTTCTGGTGCGGCACAAAGCGAACCAAAATAAGGATTTCGAAAAAGATCTCAAACTTGGCTGCTATAATTTTTGTCTCAAACCTGTTCTGAGAAGCACCAAGCGGCGTCTGGACGTGAAATCTCATCCAACATTCGCTCGGAATGTTAGTTTAAGGGTTTTGACAAGAAAACCTGAAACTAGGAACACCAGATTCGGTAGAGCTATTGAAGGATGTGTGTACGAAGTATAAAGGGCCTTGGCCTACGAGAAATGAAGCATACATTTATAAGGGTCCACTACCCCTTTAAACTGAATATCTCCTTAAATTCAATTAAAATAATTTTAAAACCTTTTACATTTACCTTGCTACCACTATACCATACATTAGAGGAAACAATTGGAAGTCTGAGTTTACGAAGTACAATAGTTAACTCGGCAGTTATTGGAGACATTAATGCTACGATAGGTGTATTACAGGAAAGCATAAAGGACATCTGAAGAGAAGAGTTTATTGCGAACACTGAAATAAGATGTTCCGAAGACTTATTGGGCTGTAGCACATGAAATCCAATAAAAAATAATAGTAAATATCTAAATGCCAATATTATTTTTCCGTAAATCTTTATTCAATTAAAATAGGATCCGTTGGCATCTATGACATTCTTCCAACGTGATACAAGGTCAACTATTCCTTTTTCGTAGAAAACTTTTTTGAGACAAAGAAATCTCTTCAAAGGCTTTTATGAACTCTGTTCGGTTCCGAAAGTCCTTCTGCCGGCAAAATGAATCCAAATTGCGGAAAAGATGGTAATCCGTTGGGAAAATATCAGGAGAGTACGGTGGATGCAGAAGAATTTCAAATCCCAACTGCAACAGTTTTTGCACCGTTACTTGTGAGGTATGGGGTCTAGCATTGTCATGCAAAAGGATCGTATCGTGCCTATTGACCAACGTAGGTTGCTTTTCACCAATTTGGAATGCAATATGTCTATTTTCTCACAACATTTGATAGCGTTTATCGTTCCTCCTGGTTGAAAAAATGAAAAGTGGATTGGTCCTTTCGATGTCCACGAAATTGTCACCATAATCTTTTTTGTGTAAAGATCCGGTGCAAAAATGGTTAAGTTTAGTTTCCTAATGCAAGCGAAGCGCAGATTTTCAGGCGCCGTATACTCCCATACATTGTAGAATCTCCCGCACCGATTTCATTGGTACCGCATCCACCCTTGCTCTTAAAACATCGTCGTCAAATAACGTTTCCGACTTTCCACGTGGTTCATTTTCGAGGCTGAAATCTCCCGAACGAAACTTTCCAAACCAACATCGTACGGTGGAGTGAAAAGTAACCTCCTTGACCACCAGAATGCGCTGCTTTTGCAAAAAAGTTTTGTATTTAGGCAGACATGCCAAATTTCAGTGCGATACTGTCTTTAGTTTTGCTTTGATGGCTGATTGTTGTTGACGTGTTCGGCATCATGTTGAGTATGGACAAAAACGATTTCCGTTCTCTCATAAAACATTATTTTTTGAGAGGCAAAACGGCGAAGGAAACAAAAGAAAAGTCGGATAAATATTAAGTTAGATAATATTATCCGTCAGATTACACCGTCAAATATTAGTTTCGAAAGCTTCGTGGTAGCCGCAACTCCATTACCGATCAAGTCCGCAGCGGCAGGCCCTCCGATGCGGTTAGAGAGTACAATGTCAAAATAATATATGAAATGATGTTGACTGACCGGAAAGTCAGCGCCATATTTTGGGCAATATTCTGCCGCTGAGTGCCGCGCAAACTCAATCTTGACCAAAAACACGAACGCGAGAGCACTTCGAAAGAGTGTTTGGACTTGCTGATGCGGAATCGGGCGGACTTTTGGCGTCGATGAAACTTGGATCCACTTTTACACACCAGAGAACAGAATCAGTGCCCGGCAATGGACTGGAGCCTAGGGAGACTCGATGGTTCTGAAAGTTTATGACGTCGGTTTTCTGGGATTATTATACTCTTCGTGGACTACCTCGAAAAAGGAAAAACCATCAACATCGAGTATTACTGTGTATTATTGGAGCGATTAAAGGCCGAAATCGCTGCAAAACGGCTTCACATGAACCGAAAAGAATTTTTTTTTGCAACACAATGCACCGGCGCACAAGAGCATCGCAACCATGGCTTAAATCGATGACTTACGCCCGAATTGGCTCACTCGGTCTAGATAACAGTCCAAACCTCAAAAGATTGCTCATCAATAAAAAATTCAGCTCACGCGAGGAAATCATCGACGCCACGGAGGAGTATTTTGCAGACCTTCCGGAGAATTACTTTTCGGACGGGATCAAGAAGTTGGAAAATTGCTAGAATAAGTGTATCAAACTAAAAGGGGACTATATTGAATAAAATAAAAAAAACATTTTAAAAAAAATTCTTTTTCATTCCCAAGAAGGTTACTTTTCACCCCACCGTATAGTGCTGCGCTCAATTACGCATTATGTCCCATTTTAAGGAAGAGGGTTCGAATTTCAACTGCCGACAGCATGGTAAATAATTCCTAGAAAAAAAAAGGTACTTGTAACGAACCCTAAAATTCTCACACGTCAAGCACACGTACCACTTTAATTTATGTAAAAAAAAGAAAATTTAAAGTTATAGCACAGATGTTCACTCGAGAACTTCTTATTTCCGACTGAGCGAAAATTTCATGTGGTACAACCCAATAGTAATAAATGTGAATATTTCGAATTTTGCAACGACAATGTACTAATATTTCGTAACGGTTTTACAAAAGACGATAAAGAAGGACATTTCACTTTCATCAATAGTATTGGAGAATCTGTAAACGATATAGGTTATATAGCTCAAGATTTGTTAGCGAATATCAAGGACTTTCTTGTAGATAATAAAACCTTTACCCATCCAATAAAATCTTAAAACTTGGAACAGCCGAAACCCAAATCTAATGCCAAAATTAGTGTAGAAGGAGGCCACAAGCAACAGTACCAAAATAGATTTCATGAAATTCTGAAGTCTTTAAAAAATAGGCAGAAAGTTATTGAGAGTTGAAAAACTTAAAGCTTCGACTAAAGGTCAACTTTGAACTGCAACAATTTATAGTATGGCATGCAGGTAGAAAAAAATCTTTTAAATTGTTGATGATATACAAAAGAACATTGAATACAGAAGACAAATATCAACATTAGAAGCCTATACGTAAGGAAAAGAGATCACCTACAACCAGCAGAGTAATTAGAAAATTAATATGATAAGCGAAAGCAAAGAATGGTGGAAGCTGACGAAGGAAATTAGCCCATTCGCTGCCAAGAATAAATTATATGAAGTCATTCCCATAGCCATTTATAGTATATTTTGAGTGTTATTGCTTACCAAAGCGCTGTTATTTAATGGTAAGAGCACATATACTATCATACATAATCATTTACAAGCATAAAACCAAAGACGAGTATACTCGTTGTTGGCAATGGGAAGGCAACAGGACTCGACATCAATTTTTTCGTATTTGCGTACGTTTTAGTAGAAAAAGAAATTAAAAATCACGCAGATGGATAAAATAATGAAAGTGCAATAAAACGAGACACAACTTTCTGTAAATTGGTAAAAGCTAGATATTTACTATTGTCGATGACAGTGTCTCAGCAGATAACGGAATAATGTAGTACTATATAGCGTATTTTGATTTCATTAACTTCGATCTGAGTAACTGCAACATCTATTATCAGTAAATCCAATAGTTTTGTAGAGTTCAGACAAATTACTATATTAGTTCAATAAAATTTAGTTCAAATAAAAATTTTACAAATTTTACTCAGTGATATCACATATTGTTGTACTTATTAGGTATACTTTCAAAGTAAAAATTCTATGTGGTTATATAGGGTGATTCATCGTACGGTTTGATTTGTAATGTAGGATAAAATACATAAATTTGAAAGTGAACTTAAAATTTTTACGATCAATTAAAAAAAAAATATATGACATTTACTTTTTAAAAAACATATTATGTAAATATTGGCCATAATTACGTCTGAGGTGGTCCATTCGAAAGGTCTAATTTTGTTTAACTCGTTCGAGCATAGCGACTGGTATATCGCTGATAACACGAGTAATGTTGGCTTTACATATCCTCAGAGAAAATAGTCCAAAGGTGTGATAACGCACGATAAAGGCGGTCAATTTACCGTAACAAAACGTAAAATTAAGGGCTCACCAAAATGATTTCTTAACAAGTTCATTGTTTCACGGGCTGTATGGCTCGTAGCGCCGTCTTGTTGAAACCAGAGCTCACCAAAACCATGTGCTTAAATTTCAGGAAGCACACAGTCCGTTAACATGACATGATAACGGTTACCATTGACGGTAACATTCTGATTTGCCTCATTTTTGAAGAAATATGGACCAATGATTTCAACAGCCCATAAACCACACCATTCTGTTGTTTTTAAAGGATGTAATTGTAGCTCTTGGTACTTTTTGGGTTGCTCATCATCCCAAATACGGCAATTTTGTTTATTAACGTATCCATTAAGCCAGAAATGTTCTTCATTACTAAACAAAATTTCACGATAAAACACCGGGCTTTCATTGAGTTTTTCCAGAGCACATTCACTAAAAATATGACGCAAATTCAAGTGGCTTGGCTTCACAAGTTAAATTTTGTACGCTTTTAGGCCGAGATCCTTACTAAAATACGCCAAGTTGTCGAATACCCAGAGCCAAGCTGCTGAGAACGACGACGAATGGATTCGTCACGAACTTCGCGTACATCTCAGCTACAGCTGCTATAGTCTCTTCTTTACGTGCTGGATGTGATCTAACCGGTCAAATATCATCCACTAATGTAAACTGGGACTCAAATTTGTGAATGGTATTAGCTATAGTGGTTTCAGTAGGTCGATTATGTGCACCGTAAGTTCCTCGAATCTCACGAAGAACATTTCTCACAGAACGCTGATTTTCGTAATACAGCTGAACAATTTAGAGATGCTGTTGTGATGTGAGCCTTTTTAAGATGATTTGCCATACGATATTGAACAAAAATAACAAAGCAGCTTGATAGGAATCATGCGTGATCTGTCAAAGAAAGTCTATTAAAAATCAAACCGATGAGCTTACCAAAGACGCAAAGATGTAGGATTCTTTAATTTTATACGAGCCTTTGAAAATGTAAACTCCTGTTCAAGCTTAATGCGAAGAAAATAAAATGCCAAAGACAGGAGCACTTACAGATAGGCAAACGGCACAACCTTCAGCTTAACAAACAGATGTATTCTCAACGAAATAAGAGAAACTGTGGAATTGTGAGATATTGGATTTATATGCCAAGTCAGGCAATAGCCTTGCCTTTTTTTAAAAAACTTTTGCATGGGCTGTTTTAGATAAATGGGGTAAGAAAACCCCTTCCCCGCACTCTTCATCAAAGATCATCTTGCTGATTTGTTTTTCGGAAATCTTGCTAAACTATAGGAAACAAATGCCAGTAGGTTTCCGAATTCGAACGCTTGAAAAACATGAATCTCTGCTCTTCAGTTTATCTGTGTAGACTGTGAGATTCTATAGTAACACAAAAGGCATTCTCAAACGCCTACTTGAAGTTTTTTTGTACTGAAACCCAAGTAAAATTCATGTTTATTGTATAAACGTATTGCTAGCATATCACCGTTTTTAGCTTTTTAGCCTTTAAAACGGTCATAACAATTTATACGGGGGTAAAAATATTACATACATCCGGTCTTTTGAAGTCTGCCGACAATAAAATGATCAAATCTCAGCTTTATGTCACTAAATTGAAAAATGCCCATCGTTATTACATCATATACGTAAATAGGCTTTTAAATAGTCTCGTCTTCCCGACATTTTCTGCAACAATGTTGTGCTACTAATTTTTTTTTTTTTTTTTTTTTTGAATTTCTAGCAAAATAGATACTTGTATAGATTGATTGGTTTTTGTAGATCAAATGCGCCTTAGATGTAATGTCGTAAATAGATTTAGTACAAACGGTTTAACACACATTCTAACAAAAAAAAAAAAAAAAAAAAAAATGAAGAAAGTTTTTTCAAACCAATAAAAAACAGTTCCTGCGCACTTTTGGACCCACCTATTTATAAGGGCAGAAATCAAAGTCTGTTTCCACTTTAGGGTATACCAACAAGCCTTACATATTAATAAGACACCAAGTTGTACTATTGACCGGAACCATCGACATATACGCAAGCAATGCACAACATGTCAGGGCTTAAGAAGGCATTACATTAAAAACGAATAAAAAATGAAAATAAACAAATGAATCGTTGAACCATTCAATTCGTAAGTAACATAGCCCGTTATCGGACCTCAATGCAAATACCAGACATTCATTCATTTGTCCATTGATCATATATAAAGTTCTGTACACCTTAAAGTAAGTGAACAAAAAATTATTCCGCCTAACAAACAAGTATTATGCAGCAGATACAGATACAATATGTATTCTGGTACCAGGCCAATAGGCGATTTCTTTAATTAGATGCACAGCTCATCGCATTGGGTGTGCCATGGTAAAAAAAAAAAAAGAAGAGTTCCAGTGTCAAGACGAAACCAACATCGAGCTACTTATACATATATGGCATTCTACCTGTTGACCCATTTATTCCTTTTTTTTATACTTTTATTGCTCGGGACAAGTTTGTGTGTGGGGCATTTTTCAGGGAATAATTACAAGAAAGTAGGTTATAATGTAACTAGCCAAGTCTATGCAAAGTAAATTGTAATTATTGGGTAACTATTCTACCGTTCGACGATAATTAGGGAAGTGAATACAGAGTTCAATCAAAGGTGTCTCTAGATGTCGACTAATAACGGAGTTTAGAAGATAACTATCTATTGAATGATTGACAACATAAATCAAAATAATTAGAAAAAGATAGATATGAACTGATTCTTAGACATGTTGACAATGGTTGGAATATTTTTATTCAAGGCATACATTCTTTCACTCTTAAAATGCATGTCGCGTCTGAAGAACAAGCTGACATTTCCAGTCACCAATTGCCACTCAGAAATATCAACTAGTGAGCCGATTAATAGATTCCCAGCTAATACAGACAATTTTTTACAAGTAGCATGCAATGATGTGGTAGATCGGTATTTTTCACAATCAATTATTCATTACTACCAAGAGCTCCGACATCATTGTTACCTTCTGCTACCACTCGAACCAAATAAAAATAAAGCTTGCGACACAAGAAAATACTTCAAAACTGGTTTAATCCATTGATGATGTCTGGCTATAAGCTTCTGAATTTCTGAATTTTTTCATCGGTATGGCTTTTTGGTAAGACTCGTATAATGCTTCCATATCTGGAAGCTTTGAGCTTACAAATGTGCATTTGTTTTGGTGTTAAGTTTGAAAGCGAATAGATAAATAGTATTTTACTTTATTTCCATTTCTTTTAAATTTTTTTTTCTTTTTGGTCATATTTATACACTGAAAGAAATAGTGTATAGACAAAGTCTTGCGTGGCGATTGATCAGATAACTACTGAAAATCCTATAACTTGGATCATAGCGAATTGCTAGCTTTCGGTAACTGTAATGTGTTACTCATGCAGGCTAAAATGGCAAAGGCATGCCGGCCCTAAGGATTATGCTATCCTGCGCAGCAATAGATTTATATATGTGACGAACCAACTAATGGCCTCGGATAAAAATAGACTCACTGTTGATGACCCCAGCAAATGTATAAAAGACAATGAAATAATCAAACACTTAACAGGCCACTCAGTAGAGGCTCTCGACTGCTATCACGTAGATATCCCTGTCACCCAGGAAGTGCGGGATCTGCCGGACATTCGAAGGATGAAAAACTGTGATATATAACACATGGGTTGAAAAGTCAGTGCCGTTTTATAGTAAAACACAAAATTTTTGCAAATACCAACTTTATTTATCAATATAGTTGCCTTCGAGGGCGATACACTGATTGACACGATTTTTCGTAAATTCGTAGCCGAATTCATTTAATTTTGCCATCGGTTTTCATCGACTTGTGACACAGTGCATTGTCTTGATGAAACAGCACTTTCTTTTTCTGCGTTTTTCTGCGATTTCGTCCTTCAAACGCAATGTAATAGTCGCTGTTGATAGTCTGCCCCTTTTGGAGATAGTCGATGAAAATTATTCCATGTGTACCCCAAAATACGGATGCCATAACCTTGCCAGCCGATTGTTGAATTTTTGGTCATTTTGGACGAAGTTCGTCGCCTGCTTCCCACTCAGCTGACTGCCGACTTCACTCTGGTGTGAAGTGATGGAGCCAAGTTTTATCCATTGTCACATACCGACGCAAAAATTAGGCTTTATTGCGGTTGAACAGCTTTAAACACTCCTCTAATTCATCAAAACGTTGTTGTTTTTGGTCGACTGTGAGCAAACGCGGCAGCCACTTTGAACAGACCTTACGCATGTCCAAATATTCGTGTATGATACAATATATCCAACACGCTCTTTTGATATTTTCAGAGCCTCAGCTATCTCGATCAACTTCACTTTACGGTCATTCGTAATCATTTTGTGGACTTTTTTGATGTTTTCATCTCTTTTGGACGTCCACTGCGTGCATCAACTTGTGCTTGTATGACCACTTTTAAATTTTTCACTCCACTTGCGAATGATTTGTTCGACTTGTGCGGAGTCCGGGTAATAGTTTTCAAGCCATTTCTTTGCATCGGCTGCATTTTTCCCCATCAAAAAGCAATGATAAATCAACACACGAAATTGCTTTGAATCCATTTTTTTTTCACAATAACAAAAGTTGCTTCACTCACAACGCTATATCTCGAGAACTAATCATCCGACAGTTGTCAAATTTATATACGTATCTGTTGAAGGTTGGTACTAACTGAAAATGGTATGGATTTAATTCAAGTTGTGCCCTGTCTTAGAAACGGCACGGACTTTCAGCCCATGTATTACTATATACAGGATATACATTTTAGCAGCACTACAAACGCTTCAGCGAAGGAACTTTCTGTATAACGGAACGGTAATGTATAAACAACCAATGCCTGCAAAAGGTTCAACATCTCAACAGACTACTGCCACATATTCGGAACTCGAGGCGATAATCATTTCTAAGACAAAGCTAAAGCATTATCGTCGTGGATGAGGAATCACTAAGTCAGCAGTAGAATTCACATCCTGCTTATTGACATCGATATTACCAGTATCGGACACCTCATCCCAATATATTTTAACTTAGTACAATCTCAGATCTTTCATCGTGCGCTTTTGAATGCAATCATTGTACAGACATATCTTAATAGGATTGTCATTTGTTTTGCATTATCATGCCTCTCCTCTTCAAAAAACAATTTTGTGTTCCGCACCAAAATATTCGAACTTTTTATGCAGCCACAATTGAAATGTCCTAAGAATATGCGCTAGTATGACAATATGTTGACGTTTATGAACACAAGGGTAATACAGTTTGACTAAATTAGTCCTGCAGAAAATCCGCATTATTGAACGCAACTAATGTAGTATAACATTTTTGTCTTTTAAGTTCGTTGCTGAGCCGTTGAGGTAGCCGCCTGATCACGTGAAAAAGGCAAAGTTATAAGAGAGTCTCTAGTGCTTAACATGATCGCTTGTTTGGAAAACTTAAGACCACGGGATACCCATACATCCATGGGTGCAAGGATACGCCTTGCAATCGCTATTTGCTACGAAAATATACCAAAGTAGAACCTGTGTTGGAGACAAAAAGTTCCACCCTAGGTAAGGGTCGAGGCCGACCTAAAACCTCTTACTGCTCTTAGGGTCGCAGCACCCAGTATCTTGCAACTCTACATTGGGTTAAGACCCTTCCTGCGACTTTGGGTTTAAACCACAGCCACAACCAAGTCAGCTGGTCAAATCGTAGCAGTATTCGGAGGCGTAAGTACCGAATACCTTTACGATAAGACCAGTACATTTGCTCTGCCCCCGCTTTTTATAAGACAACGTCATTGATGAGCGAAGCCTTGTTAATTGGGCGGGCGCCCTCTAGGGGATACAAATGGATCCCCGTCTTCCATGACCGAAACGTCCATGGATTATGACTTGAATGTATGTGCTTGTATTGTATGGGTGTCTTTGAATGCAGATTTCTGCCTACAAAGAAATCATATTGTATTTTTTTCTGCACGCAGTTATTTTTATTAAGGATGAGCCAACAACTGTGTGAAAGTTTTTATTAAATTAAGTACATATTTATTCTGAAATTAGTGTAAAATTTTATTGAATAATAAAGATTGATCTACGGCAATTGTGAATAGATCAAAATATTGATCATACAATCGCCACATATTCTGCCGGAAGCGACCATCAGAAGGTCATTAATATAGACGACATTTTGAAGAATAACTGGATCCATAGCCGCAATTCCAGTTTGAATTTTATGCTTAAGACCCTGAATTGTCGCTGGATATTAGCATTGACCATACTCTTCAAATAATCCCAATGGACGAAGTCTAAAAGTGTTAGATCGCATGACCTTGGAGACCAATTAATGTTTCCTCTAACCGAAATAATGCGATCTTCGAATTCCGTTTCCAATAAATTTGGCTTTGTGGACTGTAGCCTATCCTGTCGAATAAAAAGATCGCCCAGACCATTGGACGTGCTTCACCATTGCAAGAATTTACTTTTACAGATCGCTCATTTTCGGAATATGATTGAATAACAAAAATGCGTCGTTGCGTGATAAATGACTCCATGACTGAAATTACCAAAGGTTGTATAACATCTGTCAAGAAGATCAATCACATTGAATTCAGTAAATTACCGTAATTAGCAGCCGATATCAACACCTTTAATATCGACCCCATAATTCTTTCCAAGGAACATCCGGCTTATTTTAATGGATTACCACCGTCGATATAAACACCAAAATCATGAAACTGTAGTCAATGAGCTTCGACAAAAGTCTGCACTTAAAGCGTAAGAAAATCATGTCAAGAATGTACAAAAATACCGCAGCACCACAACCGAAAATAATGATTCCTTCTGTCGACTGCTTTGATTTGTTGGAATTGACTATTTTGGACTTATGTATGTTTACGTCCTTAGCAGAATAGAAAAAAATGGGGAGTATTATTGTACTTATGTTTAACTACAAGGGCAGTTCACATAAAAATTGCGTATACATTATCCACCGATTACCGTACCATGGCCATACGAAATTTCATAGCTCGACATGGAACCTCTTTAGAGATCTACAGTGATAACGGCACAAATTTTCAAGGACCAGAATAAGAACTAAGAGTAGCATTCAATAATATAAACCTTGACGTCATGGCGTTCACTTCTTTAAACACTAAGAGCCTGAAAAGTGCATTCTACAAAACCCGTTCTTAACAAGGTAATGCCAACTAGGAATTCGACAAAAGAGTTGCTGCGCAGTATACTACTGGAAGTCGAATATATTATCAATTCATGGCCATTGACATATGAACATTCTTTTAGAAGATGAAAATGAAGAGGCCTTAAGGCCAAACCAGCTTTTCCTTAGATCATCAAGTAAAATGAAACCTTCTGTTATCGTCGACTATGACGTGGCAGTACTGAAGAGGAACTGGTTGACCTCACAACAGTACGCTCAGTAAAGTTCTGAAGTGGCCTCCTCAGTTTCTAGATTTAAGCCCAATAGGACATCTTTGGGGCCACATTAAAAGGCAATTGTATGGTATGGTGCTGTGGCTAATACCCTGGATGCAAAGTTCAGCTTGAGTGGGATAAAATTCCATCGGAGGTATGCCAAGAAGAGTGAAAAGTGTATGAAAAGGAGGCCACACAAAATATTAATACTGTATGACGTCTTAAAGCAAATTAAACTCACAAAATTAAGCACACACGAGTACTTCTTTTAATAAATCGTTTTTGTTTGATGGTTGATTTATTGCTAAGGGTATACAAAATTAAGATTTTTCATGAGATTTCGTACAAATTAATTTTTTATATAATTTCAGCTATAAACTTAAAAAACTAAAATTTCATTTTTCCCACATAAGAAACCAAACTTAATATTATGTATATCTTAAATTATTTATTAAAAAAAAAAAACAAATAAAATTGAACTTTTATATACAGTGCTATACATACAAATTACTTTAACTTGAAATGTACATTTGCCGCACACATATTTTTCGCACATCAAAAAGATTTTTGTTGTTTTATTATCTTTACAAAATTTATATGACAAATCTAAACTTGTAGACGATGTTCGTAAACTCTTTTTTTTACAACATTTCGACTTGACACTGTATTTCCTTGCCATCTGGCCTGACACATCTACACCAAATTTTGTATCATTACAAAATTTAATAATTTCCGGTATACGTTTGTTCCCTTTTTCTATTTCTATTTATGTTTGGAACTTAGGACTTACTTTTATGCACTGTAAGAGTGATGTGATTTGATTTATACAATTTGCTTTGCTTTCTTTAAAAACTAGTCATTTTATATTTTCTTTTTTGGCTAACTTTGGCAACTCTCTTTTGTTTCCACGGATTGTTCCAACAATTGGAGGTTTTTTTTTTTTTGCAAGTAACCTCTTGGCTTATGATACACTCGTGAAAAAATTATCTGTTGTTACGTTCTTTCCACATCTTGTGAATCGTTCCATCAGCAGCTTTAGTACAACGAACTCCCCAAGTGGAATTGAACATTCTCTTCTTTCATCCTTTTCCATTAATTATTGTACAGGGTTTTTCAATAGGGACTTGACAATTTTGAATTTAATTTGTGAACGCATTCTTTCACAAATCATCAAACTGTCACTGTCAATTTATTCAGTAAACTCAACATTTTCATCATGATAAAGTGCACTAACGAGCAACGTCTGCAAATTATAAAAATTTTCTACAGATATTCGGAGTCGCAAAATCATCTTCAGTGACGAAGCTCATTTTTGGCTCAATGGGTTGAAAACCCACATCCACAAAAAATAACTGTTTGGTGCGGTTTGCATGCCGGTGGCGTTATTGGGCCATATTTTTCGTCGACGATAACGATCGTCACGTTACTGTGAATGGTCAGAGTTATCGCGCCATGATCACCGATTATTTTTGGCCCGAATTGGAAGATATGGGCTTGGACGACATGTGGTTTCGACAGTATGGTGAGCGTGTTATCTCAATCGATTTATTGAAGAGTAAGTATGGTGAGCGTGTTATCTCAAGACATTGGCCAGTCGATTGGCCCCCTCATTCGTGCGATTTAACGCCGCTTGACTATTTTCTGTGGGGCTACGTTAAGTCATTGGCTTATGCCAACACGACGACGACGTTGAAGAGCTCAGAGCCAACATTAAACGCGAATTAGCGGCCGTTTCGACCGAAATGTGTGACCAAGTCATTGAAAATTGGGTGCAAAAAATCGACCGCTGCAAGCGTGCCCGCGGTGGCCATATGAACGAAGTCGAGTTCCATTCATAATTGTTTTGATTGTACTTCAAGCCAATAATAAATTTTTTGAAATTTCGTAAATGGTTTGCCTTTTATTTAAAAAAAAAGTTGTCAAGTCGTTATTAGAAAACCTTATATATACCATACAGGGTGATTCATCGTGAGCTTTGATTTTCAATAGGCTTTTCTTGAAGACCATCTTTGACTCCTATCAAACTGCTTTGTCATTTTTATTCAGTATCGTTTGGCAAGTTATCATGAAAAGACTCACATCACAACAGCGTCTCCAAATTGTTCAGCTGTATTACGAAATTCAGCGTTCTAAGAGGAGTATTTTTCGTGCGAATCGAGGAACTTACGGTGCTCATAATCGACCTACTGAAACCGCTATTGTCAATACCATTCGAAAATTTGAGTTCCAGTTTACATAAGTGCATGATTCTCGACCGGTTAGACCACATCCAGCACGTAGTGAAGAGACTATAGCAGCTGTAGCTGAGAGTGTACGCGAAGACCGTGACGAATCGATTCGTCGTTGTTCTCAGCAACTTGGCTTGGCGTATTCGACAACTTGGCGTATCCCAACATAAAAACGTACAAAATTCAACTTGTGATGAACAACCCAAAAAGTACCAAGAGTTACCATTACATCCATTAAAAACAACAGAATGGTGTGGTTTATGAGCTGCTGAAATCATTGGTCCATATTTTTTCAAAAATGAGGCAAATCAGAATGTTACCGTCAATGGTAACCGTTATCATGTCATGTTAACGGACTATGTGCTTCCTGAAATTTAAGCATATGGTTTTGGTGAGCTCTGGTTTCAACAAGACGGCGCTACGAGCCATACAGCCCGTGAAACAATGGACTTGTTAAGAAATCATTTTGGTGAGCCCTTAATTTTACGGTTTGTTACGGTAAATTGGCCGCCTAGGTCATGCGATATCACACCTTTGGACTTTTTTCTCTGGGGATATGTAAAGTTTCAGGTCTTCAGGGATAAGCCAGCTACGACTGACGCTTTAGAAGCTAACATTACTCGTGTTATCCGTGAGATACCAATCGATATGCTCGAACGAGTCGCCCAAAATTGGATTTTCCGAATGAACCACCTCAGATGTAGTCATGGCCAATATCTACTAGGTGAAGTGAAAAGTAACCTCCCTGACCGCCAGAATGCGCTGCTGGTTTGTTCGGCTTATACTAAATAAATTTACACCTAGTCTTTGACGGAAACAACTGCTCATCAACAGTAAGGTATGCACCAAGCTTATAACAATTTTTTGAATTCTCAATAAATTAATCTCATATTGTAGACAGCATAGAAAATTTATTGTTTTGTAACCGCTGACTTCTTTCGCTCTTCGTCGTTTCTGTTCATTGTTTTTGAAAAAAAAGCGGGTTCCAAATATTTACTCCACAAATATGAGACATTTAAATTTTTTGACTCATATGCATATATTCGGTTTTCGGTATGTCCATCAGTGCTTCCAGCGATTTTTCATTACTTCCTCTCGGCAGCTGAAACGAGTACTCCTTAGTGGTTTTTTAACTCTATGGAACAGAAAGAAGTCAAAAGGAGCCAAATCAGGTGAATTCGGGGGCTGTTCAATGGTATTTGTTACATTTTTCGTTAGAAAATTACGAGTAATGATGGCACTGTGCGACCGTGCGTTATCATGGTGCAAAATCTACGAATTTTCTGCCCACAATTCTGGTCTCTTTCGGCGGATTTCTTCACGCAAACGTCTCATAACGCCTAAGTAATACTCTTTGTTTACTGTCTGGCCTTAAGGCAAAAATTCATGATGCACTACACCGTTGTAATCCATGAAAACCGTGAGCATTGCCTTATTTTTTGACTGAAAACGACGTAGTTTTTTGGTCTCGGCTCATTTGGTGAACGCCATTGCGGATCCTTTTGATGAATGTGGGATCGGATTCAGCCTCGCAAATTTTGCGACGTCAACACGGTGTCTTTTTTGCATGAAATTGAGACCTTTTGGCACTAACATTGCTGCTACACGTAGCTATGATTTAGAGGAAATGTCAACAATATATTATTGACAAATGTCAATAATATAAATCAGTCTTTCGACCATTTCGTAGGTTGAATTCTATCGTGTATTACTATCAAGGATACTTTGTTTGGAACATATTGACTTCAACTTCATTCGGTTTGTTGGCGTGCGCAGTTTCCGTGCCATTTGTCTGCACTCTTCAAGGGATTTTTGAATAATGTCCTCCACAACCAAATTCAAAGTGTGGTCTGCGCAGCGCACAGAGTAAACATGGTCATTAAATATTACGCTTAGATCGATAAATGGAAAACTTTCTTCCGAATTAGAAACATAATCAAACTCCTCTTCTAATTTATCTACAACATTGTGTTGCGAACTGCTGCGATCATATTACTCGCATTATCTGTCGATACACTGAGAATTTGATTGGTACTTATGTCGTATTTCGAAAATCCTTCCATCACTTTCGACTTAAAGTTATTGCTTGCGTGTTGTTTATTCATCTCAACCATTCCTAACATTTTAATTGTAAAGGAGTCATTTTCAGTAAACTATATTTATTCCTAGTACACTTTTATTGAGCCTAGAAACGCAATCAATTTTGAGACATAAAAATTTATTAGAAACGTTGAGATGCTCTACAATGTTGTGAGAATTCACTATTGGCATATTAAAGGCTTCGAACACCGGCTGCGTCAAATAACGAAGTGACTTGGAATCTAGTATTTTAAAAGGCACACAAACTTTTGTCATCAAATGCAGCAAGGACTGTAGAACTTCGTGCTGAGACATCTCGATGGTAATTTTTTTTTTCTTTGCGCAATTAATGAACAATCCATGTCTTCGTCTTGCTGATCTGTTAAATGTTTGTTGTAGATTTCCATGTGGTATCGTTTAAATGACGTTTCAGGTTGCCCACATGAATGACAGTCACGTCATTCTGTTGAGCTCCGGTTATTGGGTTTTTTTTTTTCATAATACAGCGCGCGCACCAAGTGGATATAAATTTTTTACTGGCTTTTCTCCAACGCGCGGGCGGGTAGTGTAGTAGTTTGAAACTCAGGTGTGTTTGGTTTCGATATTTTTCCCAGAGGTGGTTGTCAAACGTATTTAAAGTTAAAAAATTACTACTCACTGCACTTTTACAACCATTGCCTTCAGCAACAAATGACAAAAATACTGTTGATTGACTATTATCTAATTTTTGCTCGAATCGATTTCACAGCAGCGCAAATGGATGCGTGAAGTTAGACGCTGGCTTGTACCGGGCTGCAGCGCCAATATAGCTTTTTTTTTTTTTTATTTTTCGTTATAATGTATTGAATGACATGTACTCTGTTTTCATTTCTGACTCATACTAATTGTTGCTTAGAAAGAATTTAACGTTGTTTTATCATTTCTGTTGATGAGCGAAAAATTTTGCGTGAAATATTTTTTATTCCGAGGCGGAACAAAGTTTCTTACTCTAATAAATGAATTGCTTCGTTCGGATAAATATACAGAACGATAGAAATTATTGAAAGCAAAATTATTTCCCTCTCTGTATAATAGTTTTATGCAATAAATTAATACTAATATCCAAAAAAACCAATCCGTTCGGAACTTTTCATTTTGATTTATATCTATTTCAAGCCCTGGTTTCGTAACGTGACGATCGTTATCGTCGACGAAAAAATATGGCCCAATAACGCCGTCGGCATGCAAACCTCACCAAACAGTTATTTTTTGTGGATGAAGTGGTGATTCATGAAGCACATGTGGGTTTTCACCTGACCAATAACGCATATTTTGCTTATTGAAGAACTCATTGAGCCAAAAATTAACTTCGTCACTGAAGATGATTTTGCGATGAAGTTCATCATCTTGGCGCATCTTTTCCAGAACCCAATCGGAGAACGGACGTCGCTTCAAATGGTCCACCGGCTTCAATTCTTGATCTTGTATGGGTGTTAACCAAGATCTTTACGCAAAATACGCCATAATGTAGTCTGAGCGATGCCCAATTCTTGAGAACGCCGTGTAATTGACTGATTTGGATAGTTTGCTACGGACGTATGAACGGCAGCGATATTTTCGACACTTCGACCAACTTATTGTCTCACTGACACGGCAACATCACACAACGAATATGTAGACTCAAATTTGGAGTTACCGCTCTTAAAGTTGCAGTCACCGACTACGAATATCTGTAGAAAATTTTTATAATTTGCAGACGTTGCTCGTTAGTGTACTTTACCATGATGAAAATGTTGAGTTTACTGAATAAATTAACAGTGACAGTTTGATGATTAGTGAAAGAGTGCGTTCACAAATTAAATTCAAAGTTGTCAAGTCCCTATTGGAAAACCTTATATTACATGGGTTAAAAAGTCCACACAAAATTTTTGCAAAATTCAACTCGATACCAGTTTTGTAGTACGATTTCGGTTTAGCCTCAAAATAGGCCTCTATTTCGGCGATTACTTCTTCATCGGTCTTAAACAGGAAATAGTCGCTGGGGGCCAAATCTGGAGAATACGGTGGGTGGGGAAGCAATTCGTAGCCGAATTCATTCAATTTTGCCATTGTTTTCATCGACTTGTGACACGGTGCATTGTCTTGATGAAACAGCACTTTCTTTTTCTTCAAAGGCGGCCGCTTTTCTGCGATTTCGTCCTTCAATCGCTCCAACAACGCAATGTAATAGTCGCTGTTGATAGTTTGCCCCTTTTGGAGATAGTCGATGAAAATTATTTTATGTGTATCCCAAAATACGGATGCCATAACCTTGCCAGCCAACTGTTGAGTTTTTGGTCGTTTTGGACGAGGTTCGTCGTCTGCTCGCCACTCAGCTGACTGCCGACTTGATTCTGTTGTGAAGTGATGGAGCCAAGTTTCATCCATTGTCACATACCGACGCAAAAATTCAGCTTTAGTGCGGCTGAACAGCTTTAAACACTCCTCTGAATCATCAACACGTTGTTGTTTTTGGTCGACTGTGAGCAAACGCGGCACCCACTTTGAACAGAGCTTTCGCATGTCCAAATATTCGTGTATGATATATCCAACACGCTTTTTTGATATCTTCAGAGCCTCAGCTATCTCGATCAACTTTACTTTACAGTCATTCGTAATCATTTTGTGGACTTTTTTGGTCCGCACCCGGCTGGTGCAGTGTGCTTCACTCACAACGCTATATCTCGAGAACTAATCGTCCGACAGATGTCAAATTTATACACGTGTCTTTTGAAGGTTGGTACTAACTGAAAATGGTATGGATTCAAGTGGTGCCCTATCTTAGAAACTTTTCATCCCATGTATTACAACAGAACATAACACTATGTAAGGAATAAAAAATATACATCAAAGTTTTAATATTTTACTTTATTTCCTTCAAATAAGCATTCTTAAAAAAATGCATAAGTAACGCTTTACAACTGCTCTACTTGAGACTGTACTCAATACTGTTGTTGTCTTCTCTTTTCAATTGCAACCGACTCTGAGACAACCGTTTGTTTGTACAGATTTTATAAATTTAAGATAGTACATAAGATATTTTCTCCACCGGTCAAATTGACCGACTGCGGTAGGTGGTACACGTAAAAGTGAAGAAAATATTATCCGCATATTTTAAGAAAATTCATATAATTTGATAACGGTATTATAACGTTTAAATGTGTGTAAATTTTACAAAAGTTTGAAAATGGTCAATATGACTGGTACTTGTAGGTTAAGTGTTAACATTGAAGTCCAAAGAGCTTGCTTATTCTTATTTTATAAGAAAACCTCTTTACTTTGTTGTCTTTGAAAACATGTGATCAATTATGAGAGTCACTGTACTCGTAATTTATAAACTTGATTTCTGTCTTTTATTCACAATGCTTAGTTATTTTGTTGGAAAAGGTAATGGATCCTTACTGTTCTTCGCATGCGAAAAACTTCAAAAATTTTCTTCATACGCGATGAGAGCCTTGTTTACTTTGGAACGGACTTTGTATAAGGTCCTAATCATTCCAGTTTTGTTCTAAGGCCTAGAGACCTGTATCGCATGAGATGGCTAATAGATGTAGAGAGAATGAATCTAAACGCTCGGACGCGAAGAGTTTTCGATTCATACTCAGAAAGACAACGAAGTAGAGGCAGATCTCGATTGAGATGGCACGCATAAGTTGAAGGAGACATCCAACCACCTTGGAATACGTTACTGGAGATGTTTATTGGTTAAGCGCCGGGCCCTCTTAGATGGGTGGCACCATCTTAGTAAGTAAGCGAGTTTAGTCTTAATCATTACTTGAAATTTCATCAAATAAAAGTGATTCCATTCTCTCAGCCTTTACTGAGATTTTTTCCATCTTTCAGGTAATTTATGGATTCCACGCCAATAAAACTGTTCGTCTTTTGAAGCAAACCAAAAAATCTCCCAATTTTCGACTTCCTCGTAAGACTCGAAGTGCTGCTCAGCTGATGCGTGTCCCATCGATGAAAACAAATGGTAGTCGGAAGGAGCCAAGTCTGGTGAATACGGCGGGTGGGGTAGCAGCTACCAGCCAAGTGCTTTGATTGTATCCTGAACTTTGTGTACAGGTGCATTGTCATGGAGCAAAATTACCTTGCCGTGTCTTCTGGCCCATTCTGGTTATTTTTCGATTAATGCATGGTTCAAATTGATCATTTGTTGTCGCTAGCGATTTGTATTAACGGTTTCATCAGGTTTTCGGAGCTCGTGGTACACCACACTTTTCTGGTTCCACCAGACGCACAGCATTGTCTTCTTGCCGAGTCGATCTAGTTTTGCAGCCGAAGTTGATGGTTGTCCCGGATTAACCCATGATTTTTTCCGTTTAGGATTCTGAAAATAAATCCTTTTTTCATCGGAAGTAACAATTCGATGCAAAACTGATTTTTTATCGTGTCTTTGAAGCAAAATTTCACAAGTGGTTTTTCGGTTTTCCATCTGTCTTTCATTCAATTCATGTGGCACTCATTTTCCAGAGTTTTGGATCTTTCCCATAGCTTTTAAACGGTCAGAAATTGTTTTAACATTTCTGCGATTTATTTCTGACTCAAAGCGTCATATTCATCCAATATTGTTTGTAATTCGGCGTCTTCAAACTTTTTATGTGGTCTTTCACATTTCTCATTTCTCACATCAAAATCGTTATCTCTGAACCGTTGAAACCATCTTTTGCATATTGCTTCTGATAGAGCATGATCACCATATGCCTCGACAAGCATTCGATGCGACTCTGCAGTACTTTTCTTCAAATGAAAACAAAAAAATAATGCTTTCCGCAAGTCATCGTTTTCTGGTACAAAATTCGACATTTTAAACACGATGAAGAAATATGATGTTGTTTGCTTAATGACTTGATGTATACTAAAAATGTTTGACAGGTGTCATAGCAACTAAACGAAAAAAAAAAAAAAAAATTAAGGCCCGTTCACAATAAATGTTCCTTATCGAGACATTTGTATCTTGACGCTCACTTTATACCGGTACACCTGGTAAGTCAAAAACAAAATGTTCCCCAAGTGTTATAGGTTCTTCAATAAAAAAAAAAAAAACACTCGCATTTACTACTGTTATTTATATATAAACAATATATATTTCCATCTAATATATTATTATAATCTTTTATAAATTTTACAAAGATTATTTGTTTCATTTTATTTTTTATTGCGTTATCTCGCAGAGAATTTTTTTCAAATTAGACAGAGAAATAATGTATGAACGCCCCCTCCGACAAGGAGGTTTGAACATTTAATTCAATTTAAAATTAAAATTAAAATTAAAGCAAACAAATACAATTTTTTAACGTTCTTACTTGCACTACAGTTTAAATTTTTTCTTTAACTATGATTTTTCATTTGTTTAAACTAAATTACATACTTATTCGGTTCTTTATATAATTTTCTTTCAATTTCTAAGTATCTTCTACAAATAAAGAAAGAAAAAAAAAAACAATTAAAACAAATTATGAACGGAGAAATACAAATGTTTTGTTCATGACTAAATAAAATTACAAAAATTAACAATAAAATGGAAAAAAAACGGGGTGAAAAGGAAAAATCCTTATTCATTTTCGCATCTGTTGATCGGTTGTATTAAATATAATTATTTATTTATATATATTTTTTTTCTGTTTCTTGCAGAAAATTTGTAAACTTGTAATAATTGTTTGCATAGTTTAATAATTTTGCAATATTTATGCCTAAAATGTTATTTAAATTTTTGTTTCTACAATTTTCTCATGTAGGACTCTATAAGGATGATAATAGAAAGTAAACTTTTACACGCCAAGTGTTCTCTGCGCACTTAAAACTCTCAACAAGCATTTCTCTTCTTTGTTTTCGATTTTTTGTTTTTGTATTTTTTATTTATTATGTACAACGTGCGCTGTCAATAAATAATCTGAAGAACGCGCTTTAAAAATTCGCTTTGATAAATTAACTAAAATTAACAAATTAAAAACAAAAAAAAAAAAAAAAAACAGTAAATGAGTGTAAATGTGTGTGGAATAATCTTAAGTAATAGAATGCGCGACAATACTTTATTTTGCTTAAATTCGTTTGCTATGTGTTAAGATCATCGTGCTGAGAGCTAAAGTAGCTCACTAGACCACTGAATTCGCTTGTTGATTGAAGCGAAGTTGACGGAGAACCACTACCGTCCTCTGGATTATCATCGACCCCACCGCCTGTAGGAGGGTTGGATGAGTACGGGCTGCGCGATTCGGAAGACTCTGTCAATGGTTGGGGAGGACTAGCAGTTTTGGATGTGTTGAATGTTTCCAAGGTTGTGAGTTTTTTACGTGTTAGTTCTATAACAGATGGAGTGGTAGCAGTTGATGCAACTGGAACTGGTGCTGAAGTTGGCGCACACGATTTTTCAATAAGAACTGGTGATGAATTTGGCGGACGATGATGTACACCAGCACTCGGTTGTTGTTGCTGTTGCTGTTGTTGTTGTGGTGGTGTTGGAGGTGGTGCTGCTGGAGCTGCTGGAATTGAAGCGGCCAGCGAAGAAGCTGAAACAATTACTGAGCTTGGAACTGCAGAAGCTGTTGGAGGTTGTGGCGCTGAATGAGGAACAGAAAGTGGTGGCGGTGGATAGTAACCATATCCGCCAACATAGGATCCAGCTTAAATTTTTATTTTTTTATTTATCCAGATTTATAAAAGTTTTTTTAAAAAAAAAAAAATAATAATAGTAAAGATTGTTTCTTACGTGTTGAGTACTCTGGATGCGCTTCAGCCGGACGCATTCCACTTGGTTGTGATGAGTTTGGTGGTGGTCCACGTTGAGAAAATCCAGGGCTTCCATACATTTGAGGCCTTTAAGAAAAAATCAACAAAATGAAGCTAAATAAAAGGCTAAAGGTTTGATTTGATCACTTGATCATAATATCGACAATAATTCGCAGTGAAGTAAAGAGTATTTATTTAAGAGGCGCTGGGCTTCCGCAGGGCATAACTGTCAAACCAGCAGTAATTTTTTTTTTTTTTAGTGTCAATGTGTTTTGTTTTCAGTAAAGTCTAACATATTCCGACATTTCAACTTCCATCAAGGGAACTCTGATCAATCAACAGCCAACCTGATTGATCATATAACAATCCTTCAGAATTCTGGATGTCTAAATTTTCCGAGGACACTCAGGGTACGAGAATATGTACATTACAGGCACGAGGGAGTCAGGACCACCAAAGTTCAGCATTGAAAAGCTATAATTGCAAGAGAGCGCTAGATTCTTTACCAATCGCGTTTTTTTTCAAGAGTTTTCAAAATTCCAGCCCCCATACACAAATCATAGAACACGAATGGGAATGTTGTCAACGAACCATCAGGAGGTTCTTCTTGTAGCGCAGAAATCAGACGCAGACAAACTGTTGCCAATCGCTCTCTATATCTCTCGAGGAGAAAACGGGTTTATATCGTCCCTGTCCTGCTCTTTTCGCCATAGATGTCGAATCTGGATGAAGAAGCACGTTTGGCTGTTTAAAAAGAACTATAGCGTTTTCCAATAGGGACTTGACAACTTTGAATTTAATTTGTGAACGCACTCTTTCACTAATCATCAAACTGTCACTGTCAATTTATTCAGTAAACTCAACATTTTCATCATGGTAAAGTACACTAACAAGCAACGTCTGCAAATTATAAAAATTTTCTACAGATATTCGTAGTCGGTGACTGCAACTTTAAGAGCGGTAACTCCAATTTTCGGTCGTAATTCTCGCCCTTGTAGACAGGCAAAAAATTTGAGTCTACATATTCGTTGTGTGATGTTGCCGTGTCAGTGAGACAATAAGTTGGTCGAAGTGTCGAAAATATCGCTGCCGTTCAGACGTCCGTAGCAAACGATCCAAATCAGTCAATTCCACGGCGTTCTCAAGAATTGGGCATCGCTCAGACTACATTATGGCGTATTTTGCGTAAGGATCTTGGTTTACACCCATACAAGATCAAGAATTGAAGCCGATGGACCATTTTAAGCGACGTCCGTTCTCCGATTGGGTTCTGGAGAAGATGCGCCAAGATGATGAACTTTATCGCAAAATCATCTTCAGTGACGAAGCTCATTTTTGGCTCAATGAGATCGTCAATAAGCAAAATATGCGTTATTGGTCGGGTTAAAACCCACATGTGCTTCATGAATCACCACTTCATCCACAAAAAATAACTGTTTGGTGAGGTTTGCATGCCGGCGGCGTTATTGGGCCATATTTTTTCGTCGACGATAACGATCGTAACGTTACTGTGAATTGTCAGCGTTATAGCGCCGTGATCACCGACTATTTTTGGCCCGAATTGGAAGATATGGACTTGGACGACATGTGGTTTCAACAGGATGTTGCCACAAGCCACACAGCACACGCTTAAATCGAATTATTGAAGAGTAAGTATGGTGAGCGTGTTATCTCAAGACATGGGCCAGTCGATTGGCCGCCACGTTGAAAATTAAGTCCAATGAATCGACCGCTGTGGTCGATTGTGCCCGCGGTGGCCATATGAACGAAATCGAGTTCCATTCATAAATGTTTTGATTGTACTTCAAGCCAATAATAAAGTTTTTGAAATATCTCAAAAGGTTTGCCTTTTATTAAAAAAAAAAAGGTGTCAAGTCGTTATTAGAAAACCCTATACATATAATCGTACTGTGCGTGATTTTCTATTCGTTTGTATTGACAGAGAATGGACGAAATGCAACAACGAATTGTGCGGCGACATCAGTCTAGATTCCACAGTTTTGTCCCAAAGAATCTTCGAGTCTAACTCCGAGGCACGGCGCAGCAAAGGGCGAATGCACAACTTGGGAGTGCGGCACTTGAGCCAACCAGCGAGAGGTTGTTGTTGTCGGTTAATCCCGAGGTTCATCCCGGACTGTAGCGGCACTTAAGCAAATAAGCAGTCTAACAATTCGCCATGGATAGATTTCCACTATTTCGTTATTTTCTGTGCGAGTTACTTATTTACGTGAATTAATCAGTAACCACTGAAGCTTTGGAAGGCAATAAGCAAATTCTTTGGCGCTACGGAGTACGAGGGGCAAGCAGAAAAGCATGATTGACGGTGAGAGACAAACTTATGTATATATGTACATATATACCTTTTATTTTGCGTATTTTTATTTCTAATTTTACTCGTATTATCTTTTCCCTTTATTTTCTTATACTTCTGCTGTTTGGATGTGCGTCTTCTTTTCATAGTAATGAATGGATACTGGCTCACGCTCACTCCATTGTCAATGGTGCAAGTAATAATAATGTAGGAACTGTTGTATTTATAGGGGACTCACCTGGGAGTTTAAAATTGCCCATATCAATGACCGTAATCTTAACGCCAGTAAACTAGATTTTCTAAGACAAATTTTTCATTTTTAAGGATTCACCAGTGGATGTTATCTATGTATGTTGGCGAAACATGGTTCGACCCTAATGTTAAAAACATCGTGGAGTACGAATTGTATTAGGTAGGTAATGCATTCTACTGTAGGTCAAATCTCGGTTATCTAGAAATTGGTAAACCGCTGTCTACAGCTCACATTGAATACAAAATAATAGAAATGACAGACGGAAGTAGTAAATGTCTTCTCGCAATTGATTGTAAAGCCAAATATTTGTTGTGCCCAAAACCCTTTTTTACAACTTTAACCGGCTCTTTATGATCATATCATTTTGTGTGGAGATAAAATAGTTGGTCGAGGGAATTTTTTGACTTGAGTTTTGCTCTTGAAAACTCCCAAAACAGAAAGAACCAATTTTGGGAGACTCGTTCGATCATAGCGACTGGTATCTCGCGTATAACACGAGTAATGTTGGCGTCAATCGTAGTTGGCTTATTCCTGAAGAACTGAGACTTTATATATCCCCAGAGAAAATAGTTCAAAGGTGTGATATCGGACGATGTAGACGGCCAATTTGCCGTAGCAAAACATAAACTTAAGTGCTCACCAAAATGATTTCTCAACAAGTCCATTGTTTTACGCGCTTTATGTCTCGTAGCGCCGTCTTGTTAAAACCAGAGCACACCGAGACACAAGAAGCACATAGTCCGTTAACATGGCGCGATAACGGTTACCATTGACGGTAACATTCTGATTTGCCTCATTTTTGAAGAAATATGGACCAAGTATTCCACCAGCTCATAAACCATACCATACCGTTGTTTTTAATGGATGTAATGGTAGCTCTTGGTACTCTTCGGGTTGCTCATCAGCCCAGATATGGCGATTTTGTTTATTAACGTATCCATTGAGCCAGAAATGGGCTTCATCACTGAACAAAATTTTGCGATAAAACACCGGAGTTTCATTGAGTTTTTCAAGAGCCCATTCACTCAAAATATGTTGCAAATTCAAGTCGTCTGGCTTCGATTCTTGCACAAGTTGAATTTTGTACGCTTTTAGGCCGAGATCCTCAAGTAAAATACGCCAAGTTGTCGAATACGCCAAGTTGTCGAACACGCCAAGTTGTCGAATACGCCAAGCCAAGCTGCTGGGGCCGACGACGAATCGATTCGTCACGGTCTTCGTGTACACTCTCAGCTACAGTTGCTACAATTTTTAAATAGTATTGGCAATAGTGGTTTCAGTAGGTCGATTATGCGCACCGTAAATTCCTCGAATCGCACGAAAAACATTTCTCACGGAACGCTGATTTTCGTAATAAAGCCGAACAATTTGGAGACGCTGTTGTGGTGTGAGTCTTTCCATGATGACTTGCCAAACGATACTGAACAAAAATGGCAAAGCAGTTTGATAGGAGTCACGCATGATCTGTCAAAAAAAGTCTATTGTAAGTCAAACCTCACGATGGATCACAATATATTTAATAGAAATGTACTACCAACTTCAAGCAACTGCGAAATTTTTTACTAGGACAGGAACCAAACCAACAATGTAACGCGACATTCCGAACACCATTTCTACCTCTTTAAATTAAATATATCATCAGATTCCCAGACCTTTTGGAGAAAATTGCGTAGTGCTGGCAAACAAAATCACTTTGATTGCTTATTGAACCCTGACAGTTTAAGGGGTTATATGCAGTTAGAATTTTCAAAAAGTCGATTTTCGTAAAACATATTTTTGACTATACCATATATCCTGAAAATTCAAATAGATCCGGTAAGTCCTTTTCGAGATATATGCATATTTGTAAAGACGTCTCGGACTATGTGTAAACTCGTTTTTCTCAAAACTTTGTTTTCGAAGTAGGTCATCAAAATTTCTAGGAAACGGCTCAACCGACTGGTCTGAAATTTTAACACAACCTTCTCAGATATATTCCCCATATATTGATCGAATAAATAAGATTTCGGATAATTATTTCTTTTTTCCTTCTTTTTTTCTTTCAAACAATTTTACATTGCAATTTTGGTCGAAAAATCGATTTTTTTTTACAAAGCCACCATTTTGTCAAAAATCAAAATTTCGATTATTCCTTCCATTAAAACCTTCATAGTTTTATCTATCCACTAAAAGAATCTTTCAGACTTTTTGATTTCAGATAACCTAAAATGGAGATGTGATCACCGCCGAACACCTTTTTTTTTTGGAGGACTTTCAGGAGATCGTCTGCAGGAGCACACTAGATCGATATTTTTACACATCATTAGTGTCAATCAATGTACCTATACTTTTTTTTTGTAAAATAAAAAAAAATTTCACAAAAAACGTCTTTTCTCGTCCTAGCAACTGCGTATAACCCCTTAAACAATTCATTCTTGTCGAATGTAAGAAGTTATCATCACTTCTCGTTAAATAGTAATTTGTGTACTAATTTGAACAAAGACATTGCAACTGTTGTGGGAAGTGACGTCTTTGAAGTTATAAGTAATCTTAAGTCAAACGCAATTTTGCCATATATCTTAGGTTCACAGACACATTATCAATTTTTTCCGGATTCTTGAAAAATGGCTAGAGTTAGGCCTGTTGCTAAAAAACCTACTCCAAAGGAACCCTCTGGTGAAATCCCTATAAGCATACTTCCATTTCTATCTATGTAAGGTATTTGAGAAGTTAATAGCTAAGCAGTTTACAGATTACCTTTGCCTAAATTTCCTAATTTTTCCATATAAGTTGGGATTTAGACCTGAACATACATACCATACACACAGCTACGGTGAAGGTGTTAGATGATATCAGACAAGAATTTGATCGGGATATTTGACAATCTTAATACTTCTTGATTCTTAAAAATGTGGTGAAACACTTTTCGAGCAAATTGCTATCAATCAAGGTATTCCATAAGGCTCTTTATTAGGTCCGATTCTTTTCTGTATATACTGGTACATATATTAATATTTCTAGTTCTTGTCACAAAGTATTTTACCATCTTTATGCAGATGACGTACAATTACAAGTATTCTCAAGGATCATAAGCCTAAGACCTGCATGCGGTTTATTTTTGGAATGTTGAAAATGCACTTGTCTAGAACCCGTCTTAGTCCCAGGCAATATTGATTTTTAAAAATTCATATGAAACTATAAATTTCTTCTATGTGTCAATAACTTCGATATCGAATGAAACGTGCCTAGATTTCAAAATAAATTGTCGGCTGTCCTGTTCTGAACAAGTTAACCACAGGTTTGTCGTATTTACGCCTGTTTTCTGAAGCACTGAATAGGTGCCCGTCTCATTCCAATGAAATTAAAAATTCATTTGATGAAAACACTACTGATACCTGTTATCTCTTATGCTGAATCAGCTTAATTCAGTATCTAGAAATAAACTCCAAGTTGGCTTTAATAGTAGGATGAGATGCGCAGATACAATCATTTTTAAATAAATTCTTGGTTGCTCTATTAATCAATCGCTGCAAATCTCCACCCTTTCAAAAGTCGCATGGGGCCAAATCAGATGAATATCGTGGCTGCAACATGATTGTCGTGTTGTTTTTGACCAAAAAATCTCTCATAAGAAACGATGAATGAGCTGGTACATTATCGTAATGCAGAAGCCATGCATTGTTTATCCACAACTCCGGAAGTTTTGTTCGTATTGCCTTTCGCAAACGGCGCATAACATTAAGGTTATACTCCTTATTGACCGTACGACCTTGAGGTAAAAATTCCTGATGCACTATGCCACAGTAATTGAAAAAAAAAAGATCAAAACGATGACATTTGATCGAACTTGGCATGCTTTTATCAGTCTTGACTCTCCTGGGTGCTTCAATTGGCACGATTGGGCTTTGGTTTCGACGGCATAACCATACGAGAGCTGTTTGATGAGTACCCGGATTGGAAGATAGATGGCGCTATTGAGCCAAAGTGAATGTTCTATCATTTAGTATCGCTCGTCAGGAAGAAGTACGAGTCGAACGAGAAAGTTATCGCCGCCGCGGAGGGGTATTTTGCAAGCCAACACGGAGGGGTTAAAAAAGTTGCAGAACTGCTGGGAAAAGTGTATCGAGTTGAAAGGGGATTATACTGAAAAATAAATTGTCAAAACCTAAAAAAGTTAATCAAACAGTCCTCGTATTTGTTGTTCTTAACAGTGGTCCTCCATGCAAGATCAGTTAAAGCAATCCTAAATTTTGAAAGAACCGTGATTTTTAAGTGTATGAGTCAAGGAGTGTTAGAGTGTACAAGTTTTTTTTTAGTGTGTAACCTTTATCGGGGCCTGTGCTTAAAGAGAATAGTTCGCAAGCTTTAGGGAATGTTATGTATGACTATAGACTGCAGACTCAAAGAAGTTCGCGGCAGCCGAAAAAAAAAGATAAATCACTGTGTATTGAAGAACTTCAGTCATTCTTGGAAACATTGTTTGTGTTCCATATCATGATTCACTAACAAAAGGTAAAAAGTTTTAATGAGGATTGAAAGAATCCGAAGCACTGTCAGAATACAAGTTTAGGTTCAGAAAGTCCACAGCAGACACTATCAAAACAGTGTCTGAAATAGAAAGTACACCGATCAAGAAACGCCGATGGCGATTCGGAACAAAGGAGTACTGTGTAGTGGCCAAATTAGACATTAGAGATGCTCTCAATTTGGCAAATTGGACATTTATAATCAATGCTCTTTCTAGAAAGTACGTACCAAACTACATCCTCAGAATTATATCTAGCTACTTCAGCAACAAAAAGCTAACCTATGACACCGACGAGGATACCAAACACTACAACGTTACAGCAGATGTACCACAAGAATCCGTCCTAGTTCCATTACTGTGGAATATAATATATGACGGTGTCCTCAGGCTTTCAAACATGAAGATAATAGACTTCGCGAACGATATAGCCCTCGTAACCGTGGAAAAGCACATCTACGAATTAGAAACTATAACAAAACTTGGCTTGTGACAAGAATCTTGAATTTAGCAGAACATAAAACAGGATCAGCTCTTATCACCCGCCGCAAAGCCGTTGAATACTTGCATGTACGTGTAGGAGATCAAGTAATAAAACTTGACAAAGTACCAATGTGCTTTGATTGATAATCGACATAGACAGATCAATTGGCGAGACCCATAAGGAAGTTCAAAGTGGCAGAACAGATGGGATAATTTGAACATACCAACTTATCCCCAACATAAAACCTTGGGTGAAAAGAACAGCCGGAGAACTAAACTTCTACAGAAAATATCTGCACAAATTCGAATATGACTCCTCCCCGATCAGTTCATCCTATCCGAACAAGGAGGAGGATGTAGATTACACAATTTTCTACTGCATACGCTTCAGAAAACCACGTAGCAACTTTTCCCATGCAAGCGTTATTATTAGTGAAATTACCGTCTTAGGAGGGTGACTAGTTAGTGACGGCATCCTAATTAAACTAAGAAGAAGGCAAAATGACGAAGGCGAAGTATTGCCTAAAACAGCCCACGCAGGCAATAAAGAAACTGCTAACCAGCCCCGCGACAGGAAGATTCGCGGGGAGAGCAGTGAAAATCAAGTATTCCGCAGCAACGTAAGCACACACAAATATACACACAATAAAAGTCGCAGATACGCCCTACAACTCTCCTTCTGACTTTCCTCCTACACAAACATACTCACACTGACACAGAAATCAACTGATAAGCAACTACGTGCAGGCAACTCTTCATAATTGAATGAAGGCACTTGAAGCTAACAAGTTGCGAGTCAATAGTACCAAGGACGAAAAATATACATATGTTGCATTTGATGTATTTTAAAGGGTGAGCCAACAGCTAGTGTGGAAGTTTTCATTAAATTAAACACACATTTATCCTGAAACCAATGTAAAATTTTATTAATTAATAAAGTTCGGTCTATAGCAATTATGAATGGAACACAACATCGTTCATGTGACCACCACTGCTTCCGTTGTAAGCGGCCATCCGAAGGTCAAAATTATCGAAGATATTTTGAAGAATAAGTGGGCCAACAGCCGCAATTTCAATTTGGATGTTATGTTTGAGTTCCCGAATTGTCGCCGATTTATTGGCATGGACCTTTCTTTTCAAATAACCCCACAGGAAGAAGTTTAAAGGTGTCAAATTCAATGACCTTGGAGGCTAACTGAAATAATGCGATATTCAAATTTCGTACGCAATAAATTGATTGATTGATGGCTTCTGTGGACGGTAGCACCACTCTGTTGAAACCACAGATCGTCCAGACCCAACTCACTCAGTTTTGAAAAAAAAAAAAAACAAATACCCGGTCAGCAAGTTGTACTTTGAAAAAGTACGGGCCAATGATGCCGCCAATCCATTATCCGGACCATACAGTGACTTTCGTCACGGTCCCCAGAAACGACAATTTTCTTTATTTACGTACCCATCCATTGAAAAATGGGCTTCCTAGGAGAAGATCAAATTCAATGACAAGTCGTCCTGGCCAGTTAACAAATCGGCGACGTCGTAGATAGTCCAAAGGATTCAATTGTTGTGTAATTTGGATAGACGTGAAAATGAAGATCAACTTTTAAAATTCGCTGTAAAGTGCTATAAGATAGGCCCAATTGTTGACTTCGGCGACAAATGGAGGTGCCTGGGTGGTTTTAAACACTTTCGCTCAAGGTGATGCTTTGGCGTGTACGTGCTGTTTCTTCAAAACGCTTCGCCATCTGTCAAAAAGATCAACCACATTGAACTCAGTAAATGACAGTAATTGACGGCCAACATCCACACCACTTGTTGGCTCACCGTTTAGTTATGTCGCAACGCAACTAAGCTTACATCACCACACATTTCTTTGAATAAAATCCACTGGTTTTGGTAGAGCGAATTCCGAAACACCTTTAATACTTGCGCATTTAGCCGATTTAACGTCCCATCATTTGGTTGTTTCTCGGATACCTCGGGTTCAATCGATCGTGACGGAGCTTTTAAAGGTTAAATCCGATGTTAGAGCAACCAGTTTTGTAACTATTATTAACAGGAAAATATAAGTAAAAGCGAAACTTACCTATAGGGATTTAGATGAGGAGGTGCTGAATGTCTTGCTGGTGGTGGAGCATATTGCTGTTCAGGTGCCGAATATGGAGCCGGTTGCCTTGGGCGGCCCTGTTCTCGAATATCGTTTGTCAACCTGATTGGTGGTCCACTTGTACACGATCGTAAGGGTGGCGGTCCACCTACATACGATGTCCTCAGTGTGTGATGGGTATTCATGGGAGGCAGAGGTGGACCACGATGTCGAATCGCAGAGCTACTTCCTGGAATCAATGCATTTGGTGGTGGTGGTGGTGGTTGCTGTGTTTGTGATTGATGAGGCTGCTGTGGCTGTTTTTGTTGTGGCTGTTGTTGCGGTTGCGATGATCGATAAAATCGCGAACCTATAAAAAAAAGTAAAATATGTGTAAAAAAAAAAACATAATTCTAAACAAACAGAAAAAATTGACTTTCACCTTGCTCAGAGAAGGGTGTGGCACCAACAGGCATTGACATCGGCCTCCCTTGCAAATGGGGCATTCGAGTTATAACCGATGGTTGACTGCTAGCTGGCGGAGGCTTATAAAGTTGCGGCGGTTGAGCTATAGATAAAGCAGACTTGATCACTCCTGGTGTAGTAACTACACCGCTTATAGGTGCGGATGGTGGTTTAGTTTCCGGTTTTCCCAGTGGAATACTTTCAACTTTGGGTTTTGATGCAGCTGCTGCTGCAGCAGATGCCGCTGCAGCCGCTTGCTGCTTTTGCAGAGGATCCCGTAGCGGGGTGATTTTTTTTCGCCTGCCTCGTGGTTTATTGGGATCGCCAGCATTTGGTGTGCCTCCACCTAAATTCTGGGAACATAAATTTTGGGTTGTTGCAGGTATTGCCTGAGTTGTAGGTGGAAAATTTCGGGATAATGGGTGATTGATTGGGGCACTTAAAGCATTTTGCAGAAGAGGTAAGTGTGTCGGCACTGACGAACGATTATGAGGCAGAATGTGCTGCGATGGTACTCCATAACCGTGTCTTAGTAATGGTGGATGCAATGTTGGCATTGGTAGTTTCTTACGAACAGGTTCCTGCAGCCCTGAAGCTGAACTCGAGGTTGTTTGGGGCGGCGGCTGCGATGGAAAAATAGTTTGAGGGGATCTTATTATAATTTCCATCTCCTTGGCGGGTTTTTTTCGCAGAACTTCAACTGGATGTGGAAGTTTTAGTTGCTGTTGTTGTGCAAAATCTTCCTCTTCTTCCACCATACGAGCAATTGCTTCCTCGTCCATGTCTTCTGGATTAAAGTCATCGGGCAAATCATCATCGTCGAATTCTGATTCATCAAGATCACCTTCACTGATCGATTCACCTTTACGCTGCAAGTAATCAATGTCCAGCACTTTTGCCTGGCGGATAACAGACGGTGGAACAGTTGACAAAGAATCTAGCTTTGCCGGAGACTTCTGTGCTGCTGATTTAATAGGAATCAATCTTGGTGTAGCAGCTAATTTCGCTCCTTCTGCGTTTTTCTCTGCCAACATTCGTTTTATTTCTTCTTGCTTTTTAATGAACTTTTCTCGTTCTTCAGGCGGGGTGTCAGGTCGTTTAACACCTGGCTTAATGCCTCCATCCGAACTTTCATCCTCAAAGTCCTCTAAGTACATACACCTCTTACCACGTGTTTTTCGTGAGCTATCCACACTGTCGGCATCATCGTCATCATCGCTGTCATCGCGTATCATACGATTTTTTGAAATTCCACCCTTGAAGTCACGACTATCGTCGTCCATTCTTTTTGATTTCTTAACTTTGGGAGCCACTTTTGGCTTTAACTTTGGAGATTTTCGAGCAATACCACTCGAGCGTTGTTTTTTTCTTTTCGATGGACGCCATGCGCCATCACTAGCTTCGCTTTCCGTTGAATCATCACACAAATCGTCACTGTCTATGTTTTCAGAAAGTTCATCGTCATCATCGTCGTTTGTCTCCGACTCTGTATAATCGGAATCCTTCCGTTTCTTTTTGATGCGTGGACGCCGCACTACCTCATCTGAAGCATCAGAGTCTTCAACGATGAAGTTCCTATCTTTGCGGCGTTCTCGTGCTGCCCGGCGTGCTGCTCTTCTGGTCTTTTTCTTATTCTTTCTACCACCACGACGTCGCCGACGATACATTTCCAAACTACTATCTGATGATCGAGTTTCTTCATCTTCTTCGTCGTCGTCATCCTCATCATCTTCATCGTCCATTGAGCTTGTTTTAAAATCTTCATCAGAATCGTTGTCTCCTTCAGAACTTATGTCTAAAGTGGTAAGTTTTCTCGATTTCTTCTTCAGATGGCGTCCGCCCCTTTGTTTGCGTTTTATGGGCTCAAAATCACTTCCCGATTCTTCTGCTGCTTGAGCACTTACAAGTGGTTTTTCGATCTCACCAATGGCTTCCCCATTTTCTTCTGCGATACGCTGTTGTTGTTGACGCAGCTTCTCCTCCTTATCGGCCTCAATAATTGTGGAAATATCTTTTCCTCGACCCAGGTTACCAGCTCCAGCAACTTCATCTTCCTCCTCTTTTAAGGCCGATTTAATCATGTCATCGTATTCATTCAGCCGATAACTAACGTTGATTTGACGACGTTTACGTAGCTTGTAGATCGGCTCATCATCGGAATCTGTTGAAGAATCATTTTGACTCTTGCTAGACCTACTTTTTGAAGAATTCGATCTGGACGAATTGCTTGCATCAGTCTCTGTTCCATTCTCCTCACTTTCGTCGCCATCGTCGTCGGATGAGCCTTTTCTTCGATATGTTCGGTTTTTGCTTTTGTTCTTTGCTGTTGTTCCCGATCTCTTCTGAACTTGCTTTCGTTTCTTCTGCTTTTCAACTTTTTCTTGAGCAGCTTTCTCTTCTTCCAATCGTACTTGTATCTCAAGACGTTGCTTCTCCTCTTCTTCCTCCTTTTTCCGCTGCACTAACGCATCAAATTCTCTTAAGTGATTCTCCAATGCAACTATTAACTCCTCCTGCTGGCAGGGCGGACAAAACCAATCGCCTTCGGGAATGTAAAATATGACAGGAGACAGACAGGAACAGTGGTAACCCTTATCACACTTATCACACAACAGAATCCATTCGGGGTGATCAGACTTGCCACACTTTTGGCACGACTCGTCGGCCTCAGATTTTGACAAAACTTCATCTCCTTCCTTGCGAGCTGTTCTGGCTCTTTTCAATGGAACTATTTGAGATTCGTCTTCTAATTCAGACTCTGGTGAGAATTCATGATCTGACCTAAAGAGCGGACTACCCGGGTCTGTTTCGTATTGCTCTTCCTCTTCGTCGGGTTCTTCGGATCCCGAACTCCAACCGCCCTTGCCAGGGCACTTCTTTTTCTTTTCCTTTTTCTTGATTTCGACTTCACTTTCTGCATGGTCAGAGGAATGTTCAGATGGTTCACTAACAGTTGGGTCATCGGCTTTCTCGGCCTTCTTTTTCTTCTTCAGTTCTGCCTTCATATTCCGTAGTGCGATTTCTTCCATTTTCCGACGTTCGGCCTCTTCGCGAATCTTTAGTTGGGCAATCCTACGAGACTGACGCACTGGAGTTGTGTCAGATTCAAGATCGATAATGTTCTTAGTATCGACATCATCTTTTTTTCGACGCTGAGTGGATGCAGGTTGTTTTTCTGCAGCCTGTTGTTTTGGTCGAGGCGTCGTTATTGGTTTTGACAGAGTCTTTGTTGGTTTTGGTTCTTCTTTAATTTTTAATTCCACTTCTCCTTTTACATCGATCACTGCGTTTGTATCTAGTGCCGATGTGGTTTTCTCTTCTGCCATAGTGAGCTTCTCTTCTGCCAGAGTGGGTTTCTCTTCTGGAAGTTCTTGTTTGATTGCAGACTTACTCTGTAACATTCGAGCTGTGACTTTGATTTTGATCTTTTCATTTGCGTCTTCCTCAACTGGGATTTCCTTTTTAACTTCGATCTTCTTTTCGACCACTGGGGGAATATTAGAAGCCTTGACGCGAGTCCTTTTGGGCTGTGGTAACTCTGCAATTGGTGGGGGACCACTTCTACGGCTTGATCGAGTATTCGTTGGAACCGGTGGTGGAGGTGTGCATTCTTTTGTTTGGGAGTTCTCCCCACTACTCCGGCGCTTCCTTTGATTTTCAGAATGTGAATGTTCTTCTGGTAAAGATGTTGGAGCTGCTTGAACTATTGGAGTTCGTAGAACTGTTGGAGTTGCTGGAGCTTCTGGTGTATTGTTCTTTTCAGTTTCAGAGCTTTTTGTTTTCCTTTCAGAACTGCGTGATTTCTTCACTGGTCCCACACTGAGCCTGGAGACTTGCTCCGGTGATAGCTTTTTCTTTGGAGTCTCTTCATTAATGTCATCGTCGACCTCGACAGAATTCGGCTTTGTTGTTTGCTTGTTGATTGGATTATTGGACGGCAGTTCTTCAGTCATATCCTTTTGTGAAACGTCTGCTTCTTTCCCCTCATCATTTTCTACTACTGCTTTGCACAATCTTCTGGTCGATGTGCCATTCCCTTTCGCATTCTCTTTTAAAGCAGCCTGCTTCAGTTTAGCTTTTAGTGGCAGTATCTTATCCACTTCCTTTTCAGGTCTTTTAGGCAGCACCTTTTTACGTGGTTTGTCCTCTTCACAACTGCTGCTGGTTGTCTCTTCCACTGTCCCAACATTTCTCTGAATCTCAACTTTTTTCCTCATATCAATGTTCATCAATTTGCTTCTCATTTTCAGTCGTTTACCTCCAATATCTTCTTCTTTCTCCTCCAAACTTGGCGCTGGATCTTCTGGAATCTCTGAGTTTAAGTCGGTTTCACTTCCGGATGACTGTCGTTTATCTGGCTTCTTCTCACTTAACCTACGCTTGCGATTTATCAAGGATTTCTTTTCTTGAAAATTTTCCACAAACTCTTTATCGGTTTCGTGTTTTGAGTGATTCTCTCCATTCGCTGGCACAGTTATACTCTTTTCCTCTTCTGATTTCTCTTCATCATTGCAGTTGTTTGGTTCTCCACTTTTTGGCTGGCCTTTTAAGGGACTAAGCTTCAAACAACCGGGTTGACCAAAAAAAAACGTCGCCTTAGGCTCTTCCTCACTTGCTTTAGCATTCCCAACCAAACTATCAGCTCCAGAACCTTCACCCATTACAAATAGTGTTGTTTCTTCTATGACTTCACTGAATATTGGATCGTCTGGTTGCAGTTCATGTGTTAAAAAGTCGTAGAAGCTCTCGCACTCTTCACCGCTGCCTTCTTCTTTGACAAGTATAACTGGATCTTCAATTGCTTCACTAACTATTGGATCATTAGTTTTCTCTTCTTCTTTGCTTTGTTTATCATCTTTGTCAACTTCTTCGACTACTTCTTCTTCTTCACCATGGTCTTCTGGTTCTGGGTCCTCTTCGTCGTCTTCTTCTTCCTCTACTTCATCATGAATGTCTCCTTCGTCTTCTTCCTCTTCTTCTTCTTCTTCACAATCATCCTCATCGTCATCGACATCATTATCATCATCCTCATTATCATCGTCATCATCATTGTCATCATCTTCTTGCTTCGCTTTCTCATACTTGCTGGGTTTCTTTTCGCGTTTCGAGTCCAAAAGGGATGGACGATGCTTCTTTATTTCTTCAGGTTCCACTGCTTCAAGCTCATCTAGGGGACGCTTCTTTGATTTCTCCATTGAAATCTTTGAATGGCTGATAACTAACGGCTGAAAAAAAAAAATAATAATAATAATATCTTATTTGTTGTGCTTTCTGTGTTTGTCAGGTGTGGTGTTACCTTAACTTTCTTCTCTTCGTCGCGGTCCTGCCCATTGATTACTGACTCGCTATTCACAACGATTCCATTCTCCTTGGTGCCCAACTTAATTTTGATATTTGGTATCCGACCTTCTATACTTTGACTGCTTTCCTGACTTTCGTCTTTTTCCTCGGGAGGTGGTGGTTTCACAATCGGCACCGAGCAACTATTACTGCTACTGTCTTCGTCAACCACACCAATCTCTGATGGTAAGACGACCTCATTGCCTCGTAAACGTGAAATTAACTTAACTAACTCATCGCGATTTGTCGCGACTACTTGCCAGATCTCCTCATCCAAGTGCTCTTGATAGATTCGCAGATTACAATAAAAATCTTGAGTCAACCAATACGAGTGGCCGAGTCGATCTCGACCTATTGGCTGGCTACGTAAGGAATCAGCACTCATTGTCAAAAGTTTAGCACGGAATTTGTTGTTTCGGTCGAATTGACTCTCAAGCAGCTCCTGCAAAGGATAATTATGAACTGCACCCTCAACATCTAGATTGGTTTTATGCGCTTACCCTAAGGATTCTTAGTTTGACTTTCAAACTTGACTTTTTGTAGCCGAATCTTTCGATTTCCCACCCATCTTGTGATGAGTATGAGAAGCAGAATTTACTCAACGCCGATTCCCATGCACACTCGTGCACTGTCCTCCGAGTCTTACGCATCAGTTTCACATGAAGATCCCGCAAGCCATTTGGAACTATATATTAAAAAAAAATGGAACCATTACAAAAGAAAACAACAAAAGTGTAGGCACAGGGTAGTTCTGCAAGGACTCCCAACGCACGAGGGACTTTGACAGACAAATTTTGAAGCGAATTCGCAATATACTCATACCTCACTACGGCGAAATGATACACAAACAAACAGAGAGTAAGAGCGTAAGACTTTCTTCTTTCTTTACCTGCGTTTGTATTTTCTCTTGCGCGTACGCGAGAAAGCACAATCGACATGCGAAAGAAAAAAAATAAAAAATACGAAAAATAGAAAAATAATTGACCAAAAAAAAAAAATATCCAGCTCTAGTTCAGCCAATAAGCCCAAAATGAAAACCTTTTTCCAATCACCTTCATCCGTATTTGTTAGCCAATCTTGTAGTTGTCTCAAATCTGGATAATTAACTTGTAATTTCTCAGCGAATTTCTCTAAAAACGCACAAATAACTGCAAAATCGGGATCATTTGCACAAGAAGCATCTTTGTCGGAGGACGCCATTTTTCCTACCGTCAGTGCGTTTGGCGATTGGCATTTGATGTTTAGGCCAGCGCCAGAAAAAACACAAATTCCACAATCAAACCAAAAGTTTTCGATTAAAAATTTACACACACTATATCACACTGCTATGGATGACATGTTAAACATAAATTTAATTGGAATTTTTCATTTTTATTTATGGAAAATCAAATAAACACCCGGAGTCCGGCAATATGCATTAGTTAACAGCCGTAAAACGAGAGTAGCTTTTTTTTGTAATCTCGATTGTAGTAGATTTTTTTGTAAAATTATATTTTCGAATATGTGTATGATGTAGATTTGTGAGAAACTGGTTACATTTTTTGTAATATTTCTTTGCTTTTATACATTTTGAAATGGATTTAATATTTCATAGAGTTTTTCGAACTGATTTTTTCCAAAAACTAATTGAAATATTTAACAAAAGATTGTTATGAAAACTTCAATTTGGTCTACTCATCTAAAATTTCTATTTTCACAGTGAACCTCCCTTCATGCACTGAATACACCTATTTCGAATGTACAAGGTATCTGCCAAAAGTGATCAATTATAACAGAGTGCCACAAACTTCAGTGCGAAACTTCTGTGTAACCGCCATTTGTTTGAATACTTTGTTTGGTTTGTTGGTATTGTGCAGTGTAAATTATTGTTTTTGTTGCAAATTTAATAAAATAATTTCTCTAAGTTACTAACTCGTGTGTAGTCTCACAAAACATGGGTGCTAAGCAAACAAAAATCGATGGCGAATATTTACCACAAACGCCAAAACAACCGCAGTCGATTAGTGTGCAAACTAATTTTGAGGACCTGGGCGATGTTTCGGACCCAAGGTCACCGCACATTTGTCGGACACCACTGAGCGTACGATTTACAGAGAGTATTTAATGTTAATAAATAAGAAAACTTTAAATTTAACAGGAAATCACCGAAGCACGAGAAGTAGAAGTATATCAACAGACGACCCCTGTACCAGCGATTTCTAGTGATAACCCCCTTGGACTGCTACGAAAACGATTCTTCAAAGGATTCTCGTACAACCTAAAAGATCCTCGCTCACCAGGTGTATTTTTAAATCGCACACCACTCATATTCGATGATGGAGACAAAACTCTGAATTTGGATGACACATTCTCTGACCTCTTTGTAGAGAGTAAGATCCCCCGAGTTGATGTCCTTCAAGCTGCTGAGCCGGTAGTAACAGAAGTCACCCCTCAAACACTGCCTGAACAGCCAGAAGAAACACACGTTCTTAACGATGCAACTCCATGCGAAACCATTGATCAACGTGATCCACGTTCCCCCTCGATCGGTGTCGATCGCACTCCAATCGTCTTCCCAGACGATGCTATCCCCGACGAAGAGGATATGATAGAATCCATTCTAAGTACCTTATCACTGAATCTCAAAACCGAAAGCATTCCAAAGAACAAACCTCTCGAACGAATCAAACATAAAAAACGTGGCCCACACCATAAAGTGCCTTATCGCCGCAATAAGATCTACGAAGATTGTGTCTTCCAGACCCCGCCAAAGACTCAACAAAAAATCGCGCTCGACTCGCCATTAAACAGAACACGTACACCACTTGGCTGTGTTAAGAATCATTCCCAACTCCGATCCAGATCGGTAGAGGTTTCAGGAAAATCTATCAAATCCCGATTGCCGTTGACCAGCTTCGATGATACCCTGCACAAGATAACGCCTATCAAAAAGATTCTGCGCTACTCCAACATGGAAAACATCGAGAACTCTTTCGAATTTTAATCGTCAATGTCTATAGGTTTAGTTTTTATTTTATTTTATTTTATTTCAATTTATTGTTTGCCGTGGCAAAACGAATAGAAAATACATATACGCCGTCGAGTGCATGCCGCTGATTTTGTTTATTTTTCTTTGCTGGCGATCGGTGGAGTTTGACGCCTGAAACCACACTCTAATTTTTGGTCTTTCCCCTGTGGGGGAGGTGCTGTGAAGAATTTTAAAATTGCCCGCCATTTTCATTGGCTTCCATATTTTCCAAAATCTCATACGATTTCGCGGACTTCTTCCGGTCCGGGTGACACTTGAAACTTGAAATTGTGCAACTGATCCTGCTCTAGTCGATTTGACGCTTATTTATCCGTGTCTTATTGCTTTGTTCATGTCTATAGATTAGTTTAAATTTTAATTTTAAATTTTTTATTTGGTAAAAATTCATATAAAAAACAGGAAGAGAGGGCGAGAGTGAGAGAGAAGTGATAAAACCTTTGTGTGATAAGAAAGCTAAAGGATATCGTCGTGTGTTGGGCACCGGGACAATATTTCTAAGGAACGTGTTTTATTTCTTATTCGTGTGAACGACCGTGATTTTAAAGCGATTTCTCTGAAAGAAGCAAGGTTGTTTTGTAAGTTTGCACATTAGAAACGTTACAAGATCATATGCGAAAGGTGAGTCATGTCTGTGGTTTAGCTGTTGATAAATGTAACGTCCAGTTATTGATTCAAGATTAAGCCGTTAAATTAGTTGTTTGGGTAGACAAAATCGAACTGGAGGATGGAAACATGTGTTTATGTTGTCGTTGCAGTAAGGTAAACGACGTGTTAAATATTCTTAAACGTACACAATCGGTTGCAACCGTTCGTCGATCGAGTGGTTAACAGATGGACCAGTGATTATTACTAACCAAACCATCAGTGGTTTTAGATACATATGTCAAGTGAAAAAATTGTAGTAAAGTACCCGTTGTGTTGGAATACAATTGGTTATACATAGTTCTAAAGAATGTTTGTATTATCTTTTGTTGAGATTACGTATGCATTGCACACAGCAATCTAATGAAATTGATGCAATTTTTTTTACAGACCCACTTGTTGAGCCCCTACAGCATGAGAGTCGTAATTAGGCTGATTGTAGGAGGTGCTGGTAAGTTACGTCCGAATGGACGTGATAAAAAGTTATATGGAGTCCTTCTGTGTCAGAGCTGAACGAGTGCACTCGTATAAGTTGAGTCTATCACAATTCTTTAGAGACATGTCAACTGAAATTGCTTTTTTCTCCCAGGCAATTCTCTGTACCCCTTACGTGTTATCTATTTATTTATGTGGTGCTATGGTCCTTGCTATAACAGTCCTTTCGCTAACATGCCAGCTACATCTAATTGCACAAACTTAGCTGGCTGAGGTCTTTTTCCACTTATGTGCACCACCTAAAATGAGTTGTCCTCTGAGTTGGAGTCGGAAACTTTCTAGGCCGGGACGCCGGCCTTCATGCGTTCAATGCGACCTAGGCATTTCAGCCGCGTTAGTCGTCATTGGTGTTGAAACGTTTACTCTATTCTCCATTGATGCAAGCGGGACCGACAATTATGCAAAGAACTGTCCATGCCTCTGCGTCATAAAGCAGGACCGGGATGATCAATGTCTCGTATAAATCCTTTTTGATCACCTCAAAGTTGTAGTTAAAACTGGAAGCTGCTGACGTTTTATCCTAGACGCCGGTGTTGTATGTCCCTCTTTGTTAACAGAATACTTCGTTTCTCCTTAATTGACCGCTAAAGCCATATTTCCAGTTTCTGCTTCAATAGTCGCATTCACAGCTGACTATACTGTTGCCATTATGTCAATGTCGTTTGCATATGCGAGAAGGACAAACTGCATTCTCGGTTGTGTTTCGCTCCTTGATTATCTGTTCCAACTGTTATTCAGGCAAATTCACTTGCCATCAGGCTCCGTAGACATGTTGCTTCTCTAGATGATTCGAATAACGGAAAATAGTCACTGACTTTTGAGATCGACAGGAGATGCTACTTCATTTAGTGTAAAATCGTATCCCGTATAGGATATTCTGTATATCTGGTCGTAATGAATGATCGGCATCTGAAAATCATCGAAGACTTAGTGTGTCCTTTGTGTACGCCAATCCGTAGTTCTCTGTAAATCGCAAATATGGTAGAACACGTTTTGCAGCTGACTGATGCTGATAAACTTTGCTGAACTGTGTCAGTGGATTCACAGTAGAAGTGTTGTGATTATGAAAACAAAAGCGAATCAGTTATAGCAATTTTGACAATGCATTTAGGACGAAATAACAATTGAGGAAAGTGAACATTGGACAATAGTAATAGAAGGTTTACATGTAGAGTCAGTTTTTGTTTTTTAACACCTCCACTAAAGGCTGACTCAAAATTTGCAAATCCCATCCTCATTGTACACATGTAATGTCTCTGACTTGGAACAAGTTTAGTCAGAATATGGTCAGTATCCATATCTTCAGTCCTTACATATTCCACTTGGATATGTCCTGATACTACTATGTACATCATAATAATCATCCGTATTTCCCAAACTCGAAGCACTTTTATTATCGCCGTAAATAACAAATTTCTCCAGATGTTTATTCCAAAATTTCGTAAAACAACTGGCGTAACCATTCTGCATTTTAACAGCCGTCGACAATGCCATTCATTCCTCTTCCGTGGTTGATAATGCCAGGCTTGATTGTCGTTTGCTATTCCAACTTGTTGAACAAAAACTCATCCGAAAAATTCGCTTCACAGTTGTCCACTGAAATTTATCGAAATATTTATTGTATCGCAAGGATGGTTTTAATATGCGCGGTATTTTGACCATTCAAAGGCACAGATAAAAAAAAAACGATTCATGAACTGAAAACACCTACGAGGGCTGTTTGATGAGTACCTATTTTAGAGATAGGTGGCGCTACTGAGCAAAATTGAGTGCACTATCATTAAGTATAACCTCTTTTAGCCCGACTGTCAACATTTGGTGACATTCCGAAGCTTAGTTTGTTTTGGCACCCATTTCAAAACATCGTGTTAGTGTATGGTATTTTGCAACCATGGAAAAAAGCAGTATCGCTCCGTGATCCGATTCTTGTTTTTGAGTAGCAAAGGCTGCGAGAAAATCAAGCCCATTCTCGATAGTGTGAATGGGACCCATGGGCCTTCCCATACAACCGCTTACCACATCGGTTCTTGATGATTTTACCACAGAGGAAACCGTGGACAAATTTTATGATCTCGTATTGGTGAACCGCCGAGTGAAAATTCGAGAGTTGGCTGAGAAAGCAGGCATCTCAACTGAGCGCGTTAGCCATATTCTGCACGAGATTTAGGGCATGAGAAAGCTGTAGGCGCGATAAGTGCCGCGTTGCTCACACCGGAGAACAAGCGCAATTGTGAGACCTCTTCAAAGACGGGCTTTGCCCTGTTTAATCGAAATCCGGAGGAATTTTCTGTGTCATTTCATGACTGTCGATGAGAGACCAAACAACAATCGAATCAATTGGTTTTACCCGGTGAAGGCGCTCTAAAGAAGTCGAAGACCGTATCTTTGGCCGGAAAAGTAATTTCCAGCGTTTTTTTGTATGTGCGAGGTGTGATCAACGTTGACTATTTGGAGAAGGGAAAACCAATCAAAAACGCATACTACGTCGATTTATTGGATCGCATTAACGCCGATTTGAAAAAAAAACGACCTCCGCAGTCGCGGATTTCCGTCGGTCATCGCCGCCGCTGGTGAATATTTTGCAGGCCAACAAAAGTCGTAGTATACGGAGGGTTTAAAAAAGTTGCAGCACCGCTGGGAAAAGTATTGAAAGGGGATTATATTAAAAAATAAATTGCCAAAATCTAAAAAAAAGTTGCGTTGTCATTTCTAATCCGGGTGTTCAACAAACAGCCCTCGTAATGATTACGCCTAGCACTTAAACAATAAAAGACTCGAGCTGTTTCAAGGGGTCATTGACCCCTTTGATTGCTGATCTGTCAATTAAAAGAACATCTGGTCTATACCGCTTCATTGTTTCCGCCTGTAGCTTTGCATTGCTCTTGCCATCAGCACTTGCAACAACCCATACATAAAGGAGCATCACTCGCCGATGCTTTTTGTACAGATGAGTAGAAGGTGTTTCCTGCTCGAAATAATGCATTTTTGTTATTTCCTATACAAATTTGTGTGCTGTTTGAAAGCATTGGTCTTGTTTCTAATTTTTCCTGATCGCCTAATTTGCTCGCTTGAACTGGGCTATGTTAGCGAATGTCATTTTGCCGTCAGCAAATTGATAACGAAAAAATGCTATCCAGTAATTTCTATCTTTTGGCTCCATGTTTCGTTGCAACAGTTATAAAATTAACTGCATAAGGAATGTCTGGTAATGTACCTTGTACCAAGTAAAATAGGCTTCCGAATGCCTCCTGATATGGAATACTTCCAAACATATGCAAAGATTTTGATGCTTGGGGCTTAGTTAAACGTTGAATTGTATCGAACGGGGTAGCGACTGAATTGCATCTATCCGTTTGCCCAGCACAATTTCTTGCTTCACTGAAATCCTTCAAAACAAACATTTCCTTTAATGAGCTTTGATTTTCAACTATAAATTCGGCCACACCCTAAAATATCGCTTATGGAGTAATTTGTTAGTGCGTAATATGTGAGTGTTGTATCCGAATCCGGCTATAAATTTTCCGACGAATCGCTTATTTCAACACCGATATAGTTCGACTAAATGTCTTTATCATTCTCCATCAAATTTGTACATCCATCAAAATCAGGACTAGCAATTTGTTTATTCAACTGAATTAGTCCTCGAAGGATTCCGATGGAAATTTTCTTCAAAAAATACCACGTCCCGACTTTTAACAACGTTGAAATGATCAGGATTTAACGATCTATACCCCCAGGGTCCTTACAATAGCCGCTGAAAACTAGCTCTTGCTCTTTGGCATCCCATTTCAATTTTTTGGCTTTCGGAAGATGTACAAAAACCTTTAAAGCAAACACTAGCAGATTGATTAAGTCCGGTTTTACTCCTGACCAGACATCCAGAGGTGTTTTATCAGGAATTGAAGAATAAGTCAAACGATTTATAACATCTTCAGTCAGCTGTAACATCCTCAGCCCAAAATGACTTACCTAATCCAGCATAAAATAGCATGCATCGTGCTCGTTCAACAATTGAGCGAATCATACCTTCGGCGACACTGTTTTGCTGAGGTCAAAATCCATTTTTTCAGATGATTCCCGGTCACGTATTTCAGTTCAATTGTCTGTATCCAAGAATTTTATTTTACGAGAAGTCGGAAACATTCCTGGTATTACCGTTATTGTCTGCAATAAATAAAAAAAAAATTATGCGATTAATCATCTGTAAAAGTAAGTAAATACTTAGCTCCGCTAATAGAGAGTATTTCCATGGAGCCGCACAAGCTTAAATGTATAAGCTGAAGTGTGTTTGTCGTTCGCGAATGTGATGTTTTGAAAGATTTGCATGACATTATGCCTTTGAACACAATTTTCCATAGATATTCCACTGAAGATCATTCCATTTGTCTTCATCAAATCTCCAAAGTTCAAATGACTCAAGAGTGTATGCCATAACTTGTCATCAGATGACCCCGTGACCCTGCACAATTGATTATTAGGACGAGTGCGTTTAAACATGTAATACTCCATTCCATCGGTTACGATAGTGCTTATTAAAGGGTGGCCAGATAGCAATGATAGTTTTTCCAATCGTTATGTGTCAGCAGCTGTCAAAATTACCAATGACATTCAGCTGTCAAAATAATCAGTATGGTTTTGCCATTTCATCATGCATCGTTTTACGCTTGCCGGCTCAGTTGTAAATACGCAACGTGAATTTAGTCGTGAGGTCGGTCGTCATCATGGCTTTAGTGTGCAGGCAATTCGTCGCACCCTGGTAAAGTTTGAGCTTGAATACACTCTTTTGGATCTTAGGCCACCAACCGGACAGAGATTGGTGCGAAATGAATTAAACATAGCTGCCAAAGCGGCCAGTATCGAAGAAGACCCAGAAATGTCGATTCGGCGCTGATCAGCTAAATTAGGCATTGCCAGAGTCAATCCGGCTTATTTTGTGGTTGGTTAGGGGCCTATATCTGTATAAGATCATGGTGACGCAAGAATTGAAGCCGGACGACCATATCCAAGGCCGTGAGTTCGTTAATTGGGTGCTGGAAATGTTGGCCAGAGATCCGGATTTCAGCCAAAAAATCATCTTCTCGAGCGAGGCCCATTTTTGGCTCAGCGGCTATGTCAATAAGCAAAATTTTCATTATTGGAGCGAACACAATTAACAAGTGTTCGGTCAAGCATCAATCCACAGAGATTGACTGTTTGGTGCGGTTTATGGCATGATGGCAACATTGTACCTTATGTCTTTTAAAATGAGGAGGGAGACAGCGTTACCGTCAAGGGTTTCAGGTATAGGGCGATGTTAACCGACTTTCTGTGATTCAGAGCTTGACAACATCGATATATACGAGTTGTGATTCCAACGATGGAACGCTCGAAGATTGTAAGGAGAAATTTGGGGACAGGGTCATCATGCGATCATACGATTTGACACCACTCGATTATTTTCTCGGTCAAGTCCTTATTCTACGCCAACAAGCCAACCACTTTGAACGAGCTCGAGGTCAACATTCGACACACTATTTCTGCAATAACACTGCTTGAAGCACTGTCAGCGAAGTCGAGGCCGCCATTTATATGATGTGCTCTTCCACACATAATGTCATGAACGTAGCTTCATTGTTTTATTTGAATTTTTTTTCCTATCGTTCTTATCTGGACACCCTATACAATTAAATTTGACAGTATATTCTTTTGTATAATTTTACTGACAGCCAATAAGTTTGTAGTCAAATCCGGTACATAAAGCACATCATCTGCAGTGATATACATTGCCTTACCGGCGTCACCAATTACATCGACATTGCCTATATATGCAACCGTAAGCTTTTCTTTTTGTTGGCAACGAAATTTTCTTTGAACAAGTCCTTCGTCATACTTATGTGCATACTGACACCATAGTCAATGAACCAGTCATTCCAATTACTTGCACCAACGAGCAAAAGTGTACACAAACCCGTGGTTTTACTGTGCAATAGCTGCTCGATGCCCATAGTGATTCCAGTTGTAATAGCAAAGACCTTTAGAGAAATTTTGTTTCTTTTTCGCCTTCGAATACAAAGCCCTCTGTATTATTGGTTTTTTGACATCTTGCAGAAGTTTTGTTTTCATCACGTGTTATCTTGACACCAGAATTTTCGATTCCCATGACTTCTCCGGCAAACTGGCCAATAAGAAGGTCCAAATCCATCCATCATTTACCGGCATATCGATCTCCTTTAATTTGTATCTTGTTGATACGATTTTGCTGACGTAATCTTCAATGTTTTCACTTAATTCAAGGCGAGTTGTAAGCCGACTCGTAAGTCCGGAGTCCTCAAAAGTCATTGGTTCTAAACAGAAGGATGATCTTCGATTTCGATTTTATATTAAGCCTCACTCCTATTTCATTGTCAGGATATGTTCCTGGAAGTGTACCCCACAGATCACTATGCTGCAAATAGTTTTGCATTGTAAATGTACACGAGTTGTAATTTTCACGACCAATGAGTTTTTTTTTCACTTGAAAACTTGTTGTCGACGCCACTTCAAAGTTTCAAAGGAACTTTTAATAAAATTAAAACTACTGAGCTGGGACAGAATTATTAAAACCTTCCTGGGCCCATAACCTGTTGTGATTATGAAAACCGAAGCGAATTAGTAATAGTAATCCTGACAATGCGTTTGTTTAATAATAGTAAAAAGCCGGAGGTAGAAAAGGACGAAATAAAAGAGGAAAGTGAACAGTGGAAATAGTAATAGAAGGCTTACATGCAGAGTAAGATTTTACTTTTTAACAAAACCATGCACGACCTAATAAGCTACCGACATTGTTTTCCGACTTATCGTCCTTCAGTATGACGCTCTCCATTAGGCAATTTCGCCTTTGTGTCGCTCAGTGAGCCAATCGGTTTCGACTCGCCCATCTTGAATTTCTTCAAAAGCTCTTTGACGTATGCCTGCTGCTTTAGTCTTATTTTACCATTCCCTTTAATTATTTCGGCGCTTAAATAGTACTGTCTCAATCCGAGATCCTTATCTTCTGATTCCTTGATGCATATAAAATTTCATTGACATACACTGCAACAATGGCGAATTCGTCTTTGCTTGATCCAAAGAAGAGACATTCATTCATTCGTCGTCGCTTTCAAGCCTAGATTACGTAGTGTGCTGTCCAGATCCCTATGCCGCTGACGCTCTTCCTGTCGAAGACCGTAAAGGGCTTTTTAAGCCTACATACATTGATACCTGCTCTGAACACCTGAAGCGTCTGTGTAGCCATTGCTCCTACTCCATCCTTTTGTTCATTTTCGTTTACTAGCATATTTAACGCCTGCGCGGAGTATTTCGGAGGATCTACGTAAATCTAATCCTCCAGTTCGCCACTGAGATAAGCCGCAACAAAATTCATCAAAGAAACTGCAAGTTTTCACGAACAGCCAGTGTCATTAATAGTCTGATGGATTCAAGGTGTGGCACGTGCACAAAAGTTTCTTCAATTTATTGCCCAGAATGATCTTGCTAGTTACAAGAGCTCTATTTGTTCGACATGCAGCCAGGTCTCATGTGTAGATAAGTCTCCGAATATCTTCTTTGATCGCTTTGAGTCATTCTTGTGCTTCTAGACATTGCATCCTCCAATGATACCTCTCCGACGTTCACCTTTTAAATAATTCCGTCCCCATCAGGCACACCAAAGGGAATGTCGACTTATGCCCATTCAGGCTGTTGGACACCTTTTTAACAAATAATTTGACGCTGCCACTACTCCTACCCCAAAGTCGTTTCCAACGCCTGATTGAATGAGCCTGCGCCTCGTTCGATTTTTGTGTTCCGCCTATTTTGCCGTGACGTCTGTGGTACTGCAAGCCGACGTTTTGACAAATTCTTTATCAGCAACTCATCAAACTCGTAATAATGTCGTATCCGCCATCAAAGATTTAACATTGCGACCAGTTTGCGTCTCAACGCGAGGTTTGTAATCCTCTCTTCTCACGTCACTCTTTTGTTTCAGAAGGGAAACTTCGCTTCTGTCATTGACGAAAGTAACGGAGTACCTCGATTGAGGCAATGACCCTGTTCTGGAAGGTACCCAGACACCAACTCGATTTGCAATCACCCTGCTTTTGCCATTTTTTCACGAACAACTGCTCTTTCTTTGTCTAAAGTAATGGTATTTCCTTGATGCGTTTCTTCGCAAGAGAAAGTAAATTAGTTCTCGAATTCTTGACTAATAATGCATTTTGGAGTCTTACTGACCTTTCAAACTTCCCGTCTGTTGTGTAATTCCAGCTGCTCCCATTGCATCACCACTTGTACTTGTATCATTTGCCAACAGCAGCTTGCCTTGCGCTATCGAAGTAGACGATAAAAACAGACGTTCGTCGTTGAATATCCGAAACGTATAGCCACTGCCCAGGCAACATCGTTCTCCACCCGCACTCTTCAAAATCCTTAAAGCCTGTTCCTGAATTTCCGTTGCGTTGAAAATGCTTCACCTTTATGAGTAGATATATTGTTTCTTATTTTCTGGGCATTTAGAAGCCTGGGTCACAAGGTGATATCTGCAGCACTTATACCTAGGTTTTCTTATTCGGTCACCTCGTTCAAACTTTGACCTGCGCATCGCGGCTTTTTATCACAACCCTTCCTAACCACGATTTTGTGCATCGTTCTTCTCAAAAAATTTTATCCTCAGAACTTCAGGTTTTGTCAAACTGACATGCGATTCCATAGCACACCGGAACAACTCATAGACCTTAGTTACGAAACTGCAGCGAAGAATGCCGTTAAGGCGCAAATCGTCACCTGCATTTGGTAAGCGCTCATGCCTATCGGCTTTTTGACTGGGCCTGTGGAAACGAATTCAGATTCCAATTGCTTCCAGACACTCATGGCCTTGCAAAATCATTTCACCAACCGCAACAGACTCAGATCGATAGCGATGATCGAATTTGGCTTTGCTTTTGCGTCGTCTTCCAGCCACTTGGATTCTTCGCATTCGTCCTTCAGTTTAGCTCTTTAAGCTCCTCCGCTGACATGCTTCCATTATCCACGCTTAGTCATCACCGCTTCTTGCACATAAAAATTAACAGCAGTAGTCATGTTAAATTGTTTTTTTTTAACTTTACTATTCGTTATGATTTGGGTCTGGGTCATAACCTGTTAGACCTTATTTTAACAACGAGACCACTTTACAAAGAAAGATAATATGGTAAGTGCTGCCAAAGCGCTTTTTGAATTCATATTTTAGGATGTTGAAAAAATCACTTGACAACGCATCGGCTCGTTTAAGTTCTTTCCTGAGATTATCGACCTTTACGGAGCCGCGTGCATTCTCCATCGTCATCTTGCGTAGTCGAATAAGTTTCGATGGAATGCAAGAACTAGACATGGCTTTGTATAGCAAGTTTCAACAGATGCCGTCATATGCGGCCTTAAAATCGATAAAGAAATGAAGAAAATCAGCTGGACTCCTTAGGTTATGCACTTACTCGGTCAAAAACGGGGTAAGTTACTTAGGCTCTAAACACGTCATTTGCAAATGGTTACTTACGTACTTAATTGAGTTGCGCAACAGTTCCAGGCGAACCTAGGAATCAACTAACAAACCTCTTCAGTTAGTCCGGTCTTTAAATAACTGCCTCCAGTTCCGCTTTCCAAGTCGGTTAAGGTCCACTTCTATTTGTGTGCGCCACTTAATGTGAGGACTTCCTCTACTACACTGTTCTTTCGGGTTAGATTCGGAGACATCGCTCAACATGTCTCAGCCGTCTCAGGCGACTAGGTCAATGTTGCTGTATAGCCCGCTTAGTTCGTCGTTGAACCGTCTTCTTCAAAGCCCGTAAACGCAAACAGAACTGAATATTTTTCGAAGGATTTTTCTCTCGAAACGACTGAAGATATCTTCATCCGTTTTCAATAGGGTCCATGCTTCTGCGCCATAAAGTAGGACTAGAATGATCGAGGTCTATATGGAGTCTTCTTAGTTGTTTGCCGTCCAAGCCCAAAGGAACAGGGATTGACAAGCGCTATTCTTCGTTTTATTTCTGCTGAAGTGCTGTTGGCTAAATTTATAGCAGAGCGGTGATATGCAAAATCCCTTACCACCTCGAAATTATAGCTGCCGACTGTGACGTTCTGTCTAATTCCTCGATATTGTGTGTCCCTTATTGTTGACAGCATATACTCGGTCATTTATCGCTAGATCCAAATGGACAGCTACTGTTTTAATAATGGTTGAGTTCTTCCAATTATGTCGATATCATCGGCGTACTCTACGACTAGTAGTTAAACAGACTTTTAAAAGACTTTGCCTCCAGTGCTCACTCTTGAGTTCCGCATAATTATTTCAAGTATGATGTTAAAAAAGTCACATGACAGCGCGCCATCTTGTCTAAAATCTTTTTTGACATCAAAGGTCTCAGTTCAGTCGTTGCTAACCTTGACGAAGCAGCGAGCTTTCTCCATCGTCATTCTGCACAAACGGACGAGTTTGACAGCGATGCCAAAATTAGACACGGCTCTATATAGCTCGACTCTATAAATGATGTTGTAAGCGGTATTAAAATCGATGAAAAGCTGGTGAGTATCGATTTGGATTTCTTCAGTTTTTTCCGGGATCTGCCTGATTGTGAAGATCAAGCATTCCTCTTCTGACAACATTTGAGAATTGAGTTAGCGTGCAGTTTTGGATATCGCGGCCGGTAAGCCAGGTTTGTTTGTTGGATTTTAGGTTAGATATTGCTATCTTTGCTTCATTCTGGTCAGGTGGATGGTAATGTTGGTTGTCATCGTCTAATTTGATTGGTCTATTCTGCCTGACGGTGGAATATTGAGCTTCTTAGCAGTTATGCAGTCTACAGAAAAAATGTTTCCATACTCTCAGCACCCACTGTGATTCTACTATATCTTCATTTACAGGCTTCTTAACGGGTTTTCTGGCCTTTACATGCTCTTTTTACCTGTTCCGTATGTTATTCCTGGAGCACAACTTCCCAATATCTTTGATCGTGCGCTTGTCGTGCTCTTTTTTCTTCTTCTGGAGAAGCCGATGTTTTTCACGTCTCTCACAGCCTTCTTTGCAACGCCGCTGGTCTTCGGTACTTGATGCTGTTGGCATAGAAGTTCTGGCTTCTGTGATTGTCGCTTTTCTTTGTTATACGTATTTTATCACAATAGTTCTTCTCCTCCTCCTCGTCTAATTTACTTTTGGATTTCGTGAGAAGTTCACGTTCTTCAGAGTATGCTCATTATATTGAGCTATGCATTCTTCATCAAACAAGGAATTTGTTACGGTAGTTGGATGTATCGACCAACAATGTCGCAGTGTCTAGATTTGTGGACTTTTACGCTAGAGCGACTATCTTCGAAGAATAGTCTAACAGCGAAAAAGTAGTATTTTTGAACTCACCAACATTTCGTCAGGCAATATAAATAAATTAAAAACTCTCAAAAGAAAAAAATGGAAAAATCGCTCTCGTTTAGAGACCACAAATATTGTAGGAACTAACTACAAGCAAGAAGTTCAAGAAGCAATGAGAAAGGGGGTCAGCGATCCGGTGTTGGACCTCCAGGTTATGGGCAAAGGAAGAACCGAATTTCGCTGAAGATGGCTGTAGTCAACGTTAATGCTCGAGTGGCCCACGAGGTGCAGAAAACCCCTCGCATCTAAATTTAATGTCGAACCTGAACAAGGGTGGAGTTCTCATGATGTTTTAGATGCTTTGGGTATGGACATCAGCAAGCAACCTGTAGCGGTGTAGACAAGAAGGGACAAGGGGTGTGCTTCAACTGTAGACAAAGGGGTCAGCCAAAATCATTTGACATGCTTCCAATGTTCTGATACAAAAACTGCACTATCATCGTTGGATTATGTGCCGGGCTCAGGTAAAAAGCTGCTTCCAGTGACCAGAATTCTTCAAGGAAATCTTTATAGGAATCGATCAGTTCAGATCAGAAGTGAACTACGAACAGATGTGGTTATCATCAGTGAACAATACACAAATTAGATTGCGGATTCATCCAGCTTCCATCTGAATTCCAGAATCAAAGAAATTCCCCATCAAAAGCCAAGGCACACTAGGGTGCTTTGTTTGAACGAAAAGTGATTGGATTTACAGTAATAAGCATCCATCTCACGCTAAATGAAAGGCTAGACGAGTTCCACCTGAAATCGAAGAGTTCATCATCGTCATCAAGTCATCGGAGACTTCAGTGCCAGAAGTAGTTGGGGGCCCAACTACACACTCGCGAGGAAGATAAATAATCGAGATGGCTGCGAGACGCGCCCTTAATGTAGTAAATGTAGGAAACTCACTCACGTTCAGGAGACCTGGATGCGAAGGAATCATTTCGGAAATCATCTTTGTGACGGAATCGACATATGCAAGAATATGGAACTGGAAAACCATGAAAGTCAATATGGGCAGCGACCATCAATACAAAATCCTCGTTCTACGAGGGCACAAACAAGGTGCAATCCATTGGAATCCAACACAACTTCTTACGTCTGTGATCGAAGAAAGAAATAATGGTGTACTTCGACTTGAGGGTGCCGCAGAAATAAAGGCTTAAGGCACGATGCAACTCATATCGCTTGTATGTAATACTTCGATGTCCCAAGTTAGAAGCTCCAACTGAAACTGGTCAACGAAGGAGATAGCCGTGCTTCAAAGAAGATCACTGCAGTTGAGTCGCACAGTGACCAGCGGGGGTTGAAGGGGAATACATTCAAAAGCTCAAGAGGGCCATTAATACAAGCAAAAAGCAGAAGTGGGAGTACCTTTTCCAAGACGCCAATAATGACCTCTGGGGACTAGGCTCTTATAGTCGTCATCTGAAAAGTAAGAGCTCGGGCTATAAATTCTACCCTAAGTGAAGAAATTAACCCTGTCAAGCCCGCCGACACGACCATGGCCCATGACAGGAGTCATTGTTGGAAGACACAACGCTTAGTGCTGATCAGCAAAGGCAAATAAGGCCTGTATTTCCCCATATGCGTAGAGACAGACTACCTTGCTTGCTGGATACTGCGGGAAACTCATAAAAAAGATGCTGAAACAACGATTCATTGATGTAGTACAAAGAAAGGGCCACTCTACGTTCGGAACCATCGGGGAAGTGGTAGAGGCTGCCCAAAGCGCGCATCAGAGCAACCACTATTCCGTAAAGCTTTCAATTCAACAAAGTGGAGCGATATACTGAATGCGCTTGAAAATACTTTCAACATTCCAGATTATCTCTTGAGGATACTGAAGAACTACATCAAAGACCAGAAGCCGATCTACGAAACCACGGAAAGACATCGATGAAAGAAAATCACCTCTGGAGCTGTATAAAGATCGACCCGGGGACCTGACCTCTTGAGGATCTCATACGATGGCATACTTTACTTGGTGATGCCTTCCTTCCATCCTTGGTTATGCCTACGCACGATGATATCGCTCAAATGAAGCTGAAACAGGTTATGCGACAGGTGAATGGATGAACTCAGTCTCAGCTTAGCTATAGAAAAAACAGGGATAGTCCTTCTGACCATCGACTATCGTTAAGCTCCAAATCGGTTCCGAAGTTATAACAAGCAAGGAAGCAGTGAAATTTTTAGAACTATGAATATGAAACTCACCTTCTGGCAGGAAAGTCCGTATGGGAAGAACGTCAAAGTTCTCAATGTCCTATGGAGTCCTATGGCGAGCAAACAAAAGCTAACAATGTCAATCAAATACGCCATTCTTCTATATGACTGTGAGATCTGGGCAGACGCACTCCGCACAGACGCACAAGAAAAGTACAGGAGGCAGATAGCAGCAGTGCAGAGACGCGGAGTTCTAAGCGAGGCAAGTTCGTATCGAACTGTATGCAATCGAGAAGGCAAAGGAGCTCATGAAACGGCGGTGGCACTGTGACAACGGAAAACAGAGGACATAAAAGCCGCTTTCATGACAAAAAAGAGAATGCAAGACTCAAATATACTAATCGAAGGCTCACGGGCAAGAAGGAGCAAGCCCGCAGAAGAATATAAATATGAAAAAGCCAGCCTCAATCAGGATGAAAGTTGTCAATATGGTTTTTAGTGGTTGAGAGTTGCACAGTACTTGAAGCAGACCGGGACTGCTTGTCGTGGGTATTAGCTTTTCCCTCAACCCTTAAGCAAAAAAAAAAAAACAGCAAAGTATGGTCTGGGTCAGTTTTGGCTGCTGAGAACATCAGAGTCATATTACGTCTAAGGTTTGGAAAATGAGTGGAAACACTATGATAATTCGCTCCACCACAAACTGACCATCCTGAACATTTTTTGGACTTCTGAACGTACTGTTGTGCAGAGCCTTCGGTTATTTACATTAATTTAAAATTTCCAACAACGTCAAGATGCCCTATAGATTCTTTAAATCGTTGAAAAGAGAATACTCAAAATTTCTTGTCCCTACCATACACCTGTGGCAACAAGTTCCACAGCCTAACAGCGTAAACATGGCAAGGAAGTATTAAACTACTTGTCCTGGAAAATCAAGAAAACTCCAGCTTAGTATATATGTATTTCGGTTTCTTATGGTTAATTAAATTTGCAAGAAAAAAGCAGTTACGATAGTTCAGGAATTGTTAAAGCGTGCACCCTAAGATTGATTGTCTAAACATGGGATATGATCAAACTTTCGTAAATGAAAAACATATCTCATTATGGCTTGAAAAGCAAGTTCTAATTTACGAAAAGAATAAGCCGCAGTAGCTTATTTGCGGTACTAGTAGAACTTTTAAAAGTTTTAGCCTAATGTTTATTGGAGTATAACGGGCAGAAGTTCCGAGCATACGCAACGTCGAATAAATATTTTTAACAAGTAGGTTAATGTGATCATAGGCTGTAAGGCGATTGTTTATTTATTTATTTTTTTTTTTTCATGGGAAGGTGAGAAATCTTCATAGACACTATAGGCCCGGAGCCTATAGTAGTGTGAGATTCTAACTCACTAAAAAACACCTCCCTTATGCAAACCACGACTGAGTTCACACTCAACAAGCAGTTCTTCTATCGCACTGTACTTTGTTTTTATAAGATATCCTGCAGGCGATTTTCCATTAAAAATTCCTGTGTACTTTAGAAAAATTTTGCGCTGCTAATCACCGCGCTAGTTCGAGAGGCTTAGTCCTTTTCAAACGGCGCAATAAATTTGTCTCGTCGAGGATCTGTTAAACAGAAATATTCGTATGACCTTGTAATCGATTATTATGTTTTCGCGCAAACAATTTAATTACGTTCTGAACGTTTTAGACTCCTAAGTCTCTGTGGATATCATCGTTTTTAATGTACCACGGCGCATTAACAATACCTCGAAGAACTTTGTTTTGGAATGTCTGTAATACATTAATGTTACTATTTTTAGTACAATCCCAAAGTTGTACACCATATGTCCAGATCGGTTTTAGCACTTGCTTGTATAACAGCAGTTTGTTCTCTAAGCTAAGCTTGGAATACTTTCCAATAACCCAGTAAATATCTCTATATTTGATTTCAAGCTCTTCACGTTTTTTCTTGACATGTGCTCTCCATTTTAGTTTAGCGTCGAGTGTCTTACCGAGATATTTGGCCTCGTTCACGTAAGGAATTCGTACTGCGTTGATAAACACCGGTGGATTCTTAATTTTCTTGAGAATGAAGTTGACGTAAACAGACTTGCTTTCATTAAGCGCGATTCGCCAAGTCTTTGTCCAATTGTTAATCCGTGTAAGAGCACGTTGCAACTTAGCAGTTGCTTCTTCGACTGTTTTAGCCCTTGCCAAAATGACAGTGTCATCAGCAAATGTGGCTAGGACAGTGTCGTCTGTTTGCGGTATATCGCGGGTAAAAAGCAAATATAGCAGAGGGCCAAGTACACTTCCTTGCGGCACTCCCGTCTTTATTGTCTTAAAAGTGGAATATTCGTTTCCGTGTCTCACACGGAAGAGTCGGTCTTCCAGGTATGAACCTAAAATCCAAGAAAATTGCTGGGGTAGGGCTTGTCGGAGTTTATATTTTAGGCCTTCATGCCATTCCTTATCAAAGGCTTGCGAAACGTCAAGGAATGCGCTTGAACAGACTAACTAACACTCGATTGCTCGTTCAATTACATCGGTTATTCGATGCACTTGATCAACTGTAGAGTGTTGGCTTCTAAAGCCAAATTGATGATCAGGCAAGAGGGAATTTGTGTCGGTAATTGGTTTAAGACAATTAAGAAGGATTCGCTCAAAGACCTTCAATGTAATCGGGAGAAGCGATATTGGTCTATATGACTTGACTTCAGTCAGCGGTTTACCGAGTTTCGGAACCATAATAACTTCGGCTACTTTCCACTGGTGGGTACGTGCTCTAATCTAATGCTGTCATTTATAAGATAGAGCAGCTTTAGCAAAACTTTTTTCGGCAACGCTTTAAGTATCTCTTCCGTTATTAAGTCATATCCCGGGCTTTATTGGGCTAAAGCGTGTCTATAACTTGTCTAAGTTCCCTAAATGTAGCCTTTTCTACTGGAAAGTTTGTCGTCACGTCTAGCGTATTGACATTCTCTGGAAGCACTTCCCCGTCGAATGGTTTAAATGTTTCTGCAAGATGGTGAGCGAAAACGTTAGCTTTTTCCTTTTCTTCTTTCGCCCAGTCATCTTGGTTTCTTCTTATTGGCGCCACGTGTATTTGGGGCTTTCGAATACCTTTAACGGCTCTCCATATGGAGTAGTTGGTATCCTTTGTCGCTGTGAGTCTTTCAAGGTAGTTATTAATAACTTGATTATTGAAGTCCTTGATCGATTTTGTCAACAAAATGCAGAGCCTATCTTGTGGTGCCCGGGTTTCATGCCACTTTTTCCGCGCTCTTCGTTTCTTCCTTAACATTTCTCTGATTTCCGGAGGATATCTTATGCCGACTTTGGGAACTTTGTTCGATTCGCGGGGAGTGTTCTTCTAGGCCGCTTGCTGTATGACTTCAACAAAACATTCAACTTCTTTTTCAAGTTGATACGGCGTTCTAAGTGCTACTTTCAACTCAGTATTGTCTACAACGTCTATTCGGAAATCTTCCCAGTGAGTTTTGCTGTTAGTTAATCTGGGTAGTCTTTGTTTCTTAACCAAGGATTCGCAAAGTGAGAGGATAACTGGAGAATGATCAGAGGAAAGATCGAAGCCCTCTTCAACTTTGGAGTAAATAGCGTTTACCTCTTTTCCGATAAAGAAGTCTATTAGATCGGGTGTTTAAAATGATTCAAAGACTTTTACGGTTTCGTAGAAACGAATCTTCTCAATACATAAGTAGACATCTGGGTATTCGTCAACAATGCAAATGTTCTTGCCAATCGGTAACCAAAGAGACTTTTGTGGATTAAGTTGAAACCATTCAAAACTGCCCAACGATTTATCGCACTCATATCCTCATTAAATTTACTGACACAATTCCCGAGTTCCTATCGCGAAACCGACAGGTATAATTGAACATCGTCTGCATATATTGTAGGTGTATCGTACTATGCTTACACACTTGGGGAAGGTCATTGATATATAAAACGAAAAACAGAGGTCCAAGGATTGAGCCTTGTGGAACACCTTTGCACAGTACCAATATTGTAGAGACATCTTCGTTTACCGAAACCTTTCTCCTTTCAGGTAGAATAAAGTTTCTGGCAAAGTATGCTGTGATTCACCGAATCAAAAGCTTTTGAATAGTTCAAAAGGCAGAGCAGAGTTGTCAATAAGCAGATTGATGGGCTTGCTGAACTTTGGGAGTCGAGATGCACTTGAAGCTGATTTTTAATTATGATTTCTTAAACCTTTAACAAGCCAGAAAGAATGAAGGGAAAGTGGGAAAGCAAGATCTAATTAGGCAGCAATTATAAATGTAGATAAGCGTGTCAATTACGTATGGCAGTTTTAATCTGCGAAAATAACATCATCACTAGTTACCATCTTAAAAATAAATTTCAGACCTAAATATACTGGAAAACTACAACCACCCTCAGATTCGTCAGGAGGAAGAGTCGTATCTAGTATAGGTGTAGCTAAGTAGTCACTAAGCGAATTCGGGTCGATGTCCATATGGTTCGAGGACGCCTTTCTTTTAACATCGGCGAGCTTCCGAAAATTTTTCCAAAGATCACGGGAGATATTTTTCACAATTAGTTTGTTTATTGGTTATATATTGTTTACTTTTTTTAATTTCTGTGGTAGTGATATTTCTCGACTTGACAAAACTTGTTCTATTATAAGACATCGGATAAGTTTTCCATCTACGATAAGCTTTGTCACGAAGTCGTATTACATTTCTTGCATTAGACGTAAACCAGGGTCGTTTAGGATCTCTTATTACTATTTCTTTAAGTGGAACATATGTATCCAAAAACTCCGGAACCATAGACTCAAATAAAGCGAATTTATAATTAATATCTGATATATTCCAGCACAATTCCCATAGATAGGTAGAGACCTCACTGTGCAAAGCATCTAAGTATATATCTTTAAAACTCCTGAATTTAATTTTTTTGGGTGGATTTTTTTATATTCATATGAACATTATACGTTAAGAAGATTAGATCATGAGGAAAATTAAAGCCAGGAACCAGGAAATATAAACTTTCATCCGATATGAGAAAGTTATCTAAAAGCGAAGGACGACATCCTGCTCTGAAATCTGCAGGCACATAATTGTGAACAATGTTCAGCCCATAGTTGATAGCAAAATCTTTAACAGAATTAGTCTTGGGTCATCAATTAATAAGTTTTTATTGAAATTACCACATAATATGACGTTGTGATAAGATGAGGTTAAGTAAGACACATCGACCTCGAATTCGGTAAGAATATAGGGTTTTCCAATGGGAACTTAACAACCTTGAATTTAATTTGTGAACGCACTCTTTCATTAATCATCAAACCGTCACTGTCAAGTTATTCAGTAAACTCAACATTTTCATCGTGGTAAAGTACACTAACGAGCAACGTCCTAAAATTGTAAAAATTTTCTACAGATATTCGGAGTCGGTGACTACAACTTTAAGAGCGTTAATTTCAATTTTCGGTCGTAATTCTCGTCCTAGTAGATAGGCAATAACAAGTTGAGTGCAAAAATTTGAGTTTGCATATTCGTTGTGTGATGTTGCCGTGTCAGTGAGACAACGGGTTGGTCGAAGTGTCGAAAATATCGCTGCCGTTCAGACGTCCGTAGCAAACTATCCAAATCAGTCAATTCCACGGAGTTCTCAAGAATTGGGCATCGCTCAGACCACATTTTGCCTAAAGATCTTACTTTACACCCATACAAGATCAAGCTGACTCAAGAATTAAAGCCGATGGACCATTTGAAGCAACGTACGTTCTCCGATTGGGTTCTGGAGAAGATGATGCGCCAAGATGATGAATTTCATCGCAAAATCATCTTCAGTGACGAAGCTCATTTTTGGCTCAATGAGTTCATCAATAAGCATAATATGCGTTATTGGTCGGGTGAAAACCCACATGTGCTTCATAAATAACCACTTCATCCACAAAAAATAATTGTTTGGTGCGGTTTGCATGCCGGCGGCGTTATTGGGCCATATTTTTTCGTCGACGATAACGACCATCACGTTTCTGTAAATGGTCAGCGTTATCGCGCCATGATCACCGATTATTTTTGGCCCGAATTGGAAGATATGGAATTGGACGACATGTGGTTTCAACAGGATGGTGCCACAAGCCACACAGTACACGTTACAATCGATTTATTGAAGAGTAAGTATGGTGAGCGTGTTATCTCAAGACATGGGCCAGTCAATTGGCCGCCTCGTTTGTGCGATTTAACGCCGCTTGACTATTTTCTGTGGGTTAAGTCATTGGCTTATGCCAACACGCCGACGACGTTGGAAGAGCTCAGAGGCAACAATGAACGCGAAATAGTGGCCCTTTCTTCCCAAATATGTGACCGAGTCGTTGAAAATTGGGTCCAACGAATCAACCGCTGCAAACCTGCCCGCGGTGGCCATATGAACGAAGTCGAGTTTCATTCAAAAATGTTTTGATTGTACTTCAAGCCAATAATAAAGTTTTTGAAATATCTCAAATGGTTTGTCTTTTATTTTAAAAAAAAAGTTGTCAAGTCGTTATTAGAAAACCCTATATAATCACGACGTGGCACATAAGCACACATAATAAGGCATTTCTGATAGTGATCGGAGATTTCGACAAACAGAAATTCTATGACAGCGGATTATCTATTTCTTTTTATGTAAAATATTGAAACCTCTCCTCTTCTTGTATGTCTATCGCTGCGATACATTTTATAACTCTATACTCGGTTTGAGGCTTTACACATTTATGTGGCACACTCTCGATCCAGAGCACCTGTTAGCAAAAATATTTTGCATAACACTGCCACTGTAAAACCTGTTCACGCCATTTGCTATGTAATTATCGTTATCTATACGAAACTAGCGACAAGACAAAAGTTATAAACTTCAGTGAATATCTCATGTTCCAAACATCGACCTTTTGAACAGAGAGAGCACAAGCAAGCAATAACAAATCAAACATATTATTAGCAAAAAGCAGGTAGACATATTCAAATAAAAAAGGAAAATTAAAGTAATTAAAATAAAAGTATTTCAAAAAGTATGCCACTTCACGAGAGGGATTACGCTACACCACACTATCAATCTATGGTATTTGACGCTTTTATTCGAAGACTGTTGACCCACGTTGACCGAGCTATAGTGAGAACAGATAATTGATTCTGAAATTCCAACAAGTCTTCGCATAGCCCTCAAAGTTAAATCCTATACTCATTCTGATGACAGAAGCATTTAAGAATTTTTTTTTAAATTTTCGAGAATTCATTCTTGATCAATTAATTGTACATGTTATTCGCACCTTGCAATTCAAATCAATCTTTGAACAAGGCAATTAGAATGAATGACAGATTACTAAACGCAAACGTACCAAGACTAGAATTTTCTTGCCACTTATAAGTATAATTGTTTGTTTTTAAAATGCGCTACCGCATTGATTGGCTTTCAGCCATTAAATATCATTATGAATAATTCAGGGTTTCAAACTAATGTCCGAGCTGGGATCACTGAACAATATTTGTGACTTAATTTTAATTTTCCATTTTTTTCAATTAACCTTTCAGATTATTGCTTATTCGATCGACTAAAAACTATCATTACCATGACAGATAGATTCTTTGGGTTTGTATAAGAAAACGAGTTAACAGCTGATAAATATATTCTTATTTCTAGTTTCCATCCTGAAGAGGCTACCAACTTCATCAACTATAATTCATGCCTGCAATCAGCAAGCCTAACAGCGCAACAACCTGAGTCTGCAGCTGCAGCAATAGGGGAATATATTTCAAAATCGGTATATTTCATTCCCACCACGGTCGATATAAACAACAACGTATGCACTAGTAATACAGGTGGGATTGAACTAGGTACTAGACACAGTTCTATGTTGAGCTATTTTGGAAGTCAGGAAAATTATAATGAAATCGCCACTAACTCTATGATACAGCAGACAGCTGAAAAATGCCTTGGTAATCAACAGTACCATCCGTCGTCTAGTCTTGCAGTGGAGCTTAATCAACAAACGCAACAAATTTCCCAACCTCAATGCCAGTATGCCCATGGTAGTGGCAGCGGCTGTTTCAATCGAAACCGATACATGCCGTACAATCATAATCGTACATGCGCAGCTGCCGCAGCGGCAACGGCAGCGGCAGCCGCTGCAGCTTCTTCTGCTCTTCCAAATTCGGTCTGCACAACGTCTGGTTTAAATATTGAATTCCAGCAATTCACTCCAATTTACCAAAGCTGCTCTTCGAATATGATGCTTCAACAGGCAAACACAGTTGGTATCTATGACCGAATGGCTGAATTGGATTATAGCTATGCTCATGCTGTTACTGGAAATATGTCTACTGTAACGACCACAGCAAACAGTACCTGCATCAGCAATGAGACTCTTGGAACTGGAAATACAGCGTTGACTAATGGTAAGAGTTCAGTTAATGGAAACACATTTCAGTACCAAGCAAATGGATCATCACCGGGAGGTGACATTAGTCAGCTAGTGACTTTGCAAATAAACAATTTAGACTACTCAATGGACGAAGTAAGTCTTCGAAACTTTCTTTTGAATCAACTCAAACCTATAACACCGGTGGTATCCCTAGTATTCGAGGGCAGTTCCTATGCCAAGGTTACGGTGCCAAACCTAAATTTCGCCAAGCAAGTTGTTGCCAATTTACATCGCAAAAAGATCGGTCATAAAAGAATGATTGTCTCTTACACCCGTGACTCATCACTGACAGAATTCAATACACTTCGTTGCCAAGTAGCAGGTCTACTCAAGGATGTTCCATATTACACCCTTCCAATGTATAAGTTTCGTGAACTTTTTCAATCACGTTTTAAGACATCCATTAGTGTGTTGGATCTCTACAAAATGCAAGACATCTGTAACATAAATGCCGATAGCAACGAAGAAAAATTCATAAGCCTACAACCGGAACTTTTTAATTCACTTGATAGCAGTCCTTTAATGGAAGGCCTGCAGCACAGTGTTCCATATTGTACTGTACATTTCAAACGTGAACAACACAAGGGTTGGGCTGAGCAAGAGATTGAACCACTGCCCAATGTCTTTATGACCATTACAGAAATCCAACAAATCATCTATCCCCTTCTAAAGAGCCATCCGGGCGATATACCTGTCGCAAGTTTGGTTCATTGCATCGAGGGCAAATTGAATGTACAAATCACTAAGAATGAAAACGGCGTAAATCTAGAGCACCTCGTTTGTTGCGTCCATGGAATACAGATTAACACGAATAGTTTTGGCAATAAGATTCTTGGCTGGCTAGAGCCAGAGAATGCCATTAACAAGGATAACGGAGATGGTCGATTTTATGCGAAGAATGCCTCGATGTCGGATCCATTGTATCAGATATCCAGAGAAGTAGTTGAACTGGTTAAAATGTCACCAAAATCTACAATGAAATTTAATCGCTTTATACCGGCGTATCACAATCATTTTGGAAAACAATGTCGTGTTGCTGACTATGGATACACAAAGCTGATTGAGCTTTTTGAGGCCTTATCTACGGTAGTTCAAATCATGGGCGATGGTGAAAACCGTCAAATCACCCTTACCCATCGTACGCAAGTTCGTCGATTCACCTCCGATTTATTACGAATCCTCAGAGCTTTGGGCAACAAATCAGTCCTCCTTTCACAACTTCCCCTTATCTTCTCTCAGATACAACATCGTAACTTTGACATAACTGACTATGGAGTTTGTAACATTGTCGACATTCTTGATGGACTTGTCAATTCGAATATCGTCACTGTTGCCACTGTGCAAAACGGGAAAGATATTCTCATTTCTATACCACAACGCAAACAAACTCCAGGTGAAATAGAAAAGACTAGCATCTTCGCCAGTGAAGTGGTGGAACTCTTTCGCAACGCACCGCAATATTCCATTTTATTCCAGAAGTTTGTCCGATCTTATCACTATCACTTTGCGTATCAATGTCGGCTGAGTGATTACGGATTCTTTAAGCTAGCCGACTTGATGGAGGCCATTCAAGGGGTAGTAGAGACCGAACTTACAAATGATGAGGACAAGAAAGTTTTCCTGTCACCAAAGATAGCTCGCCGAGTTTTTGCTGAACAACTAGAAGAGCTAATCCGTGAGTTTACTGGCTCACCAAAAACTTGCATGAAGCTGGATGAAGTGCTGGAATTGCATAAGAAAAAATTCGGTTACAATATTCAGCCACAGGCCTTGGGAGTTGTTGATATGCAAGAGGGTGTAAGGCTTCTCCCTTACATCGAGGTAAGATAAATTTACACACTTTTAGTGCTCCAATGATTGTATCATTTAGATTCTAAAGAACGACAACAATATCTGGATAATCTGTCATAGTGACGATGTCGTGTTTCGTACTCAATGTTATCGTTCTTGTAATGTAATTCAGGAACACGGAAAAGACCAAATACCTATGAATGATTTCATAAGCTTATTTAGCTTGAAGTACCAGGAGACACTTCCAGAGAACTCAATTATCGCCATGAAGCACGCAATTGAGGTAAGAAAAATCAAAAATATTATAATTTCTCACAGCAAGGAAACTTATAACTTTTGCAATTTCTCTTAGATAATCACAGACAAAGACATCAAATTCGTTAAAATTTCGGCCTTCATGAAGTTTCTAATTGCTGTAGTTCAATTTATAGAGCACCGCACACTACTGTTGTCAGAGATTAAAACTGCTCTAAATATGGAATGTTCGAACTGCTTTCAATATGGCTTTCCGAACTTATACACCATTCTTCGGGCTTACCCAGATGTTTTTTCCATAAACATCGGAGCAACTCAAGAGCGAAGCGAAATTTCCCTTATTCTCAAGTCAGAGTTGGCATTGCTTTTCATTTCACGCAATAGTTCACAATCTTCAAATCTTCAGAAGAATCCTTCCAACAAGAAGGTGTCTTCGAAGCTACGCCCTCAACGACTTCCTTTAACGGATAGCAATCGTTCTTGCTTATTATCGAAGCCGAGTGTTACTCCAAAGATATCATCGAATAAAGTGTCTTCTAGTTTTTATCAAAAACTTCAAGCTGTTCCTACGAAGCAGTCACAAGTTTTGGCTACAACTAATACTAAAAACAATCTAACCACAAGTTGCTTTAGCACCAACAGTAACAGCAACAATAGCAATACATCGTCTAACAATTTAAGCCTAAGCAACAATATGCTAAACTCGTCGACATCTTGCAGTAATAAGGAGAACTCCTTTAACAACTCCGGATTTAACATGTCATTCAACTCATCGTTGAATTCATTATCCGATCCAAATACAAGCATGGGAAGTGTTAGTAGTGTAAACCCAGTAGGCTTCTCAAAATTGTGGGATCGCCGTCAATCCAATTACTATAATAGCACTGCTAATGCAAATATGGAGCAGGGAAGCTGCTTCTTCGACCTGACCAACAACATGCAAATGTGTCCAGCATATGAGCCACCCAAGCCAGACACTCCACCAACAGATGTAAGTGATTACTTACGAGTATTTCAATAAAGTCCACATCGCCGAAATTCATCAAAATTAACCTGTTTTCAGAATTTACCATTCTGGATTGATCCAATCTGGGCGAATAGTAATGGTGAGAAACCACCAAAAATTAATTCGGTAACAATTTGAAATAACTTTTGAAAATCTATCTTCACTCTTCAAAGTTGCGAAATTGTCTTCCTCCATTTTAGCTCAACATAAAACTCCCAGAATTTAAAACCTTCAACATTCTACCTATGCTCATGTCACCCTACACTCTTTCGAAAACCGAAAACATGAAGCAACAGATGTTCAATTTTGAAAACCATGACAGAAAAATCGCTTGAAAAGGGCTGCAGTTACCCCTTTCTTTTTAAACAAAATTGTTGATTTTATTTATTTTTTTTTTTAATTTCTATTGTTAACATACAAAGTTCAGAACGTCATTTAAAAATTTATTCAAAAACCAAAAACTATAGAAAAACTTAAGAAAAAAAAAAAAAAAAAAATCGGTGAGAGCGCATTCAAAATATGGTAACTTCAGTTCGTGTAGCGACTTTAAAATTATTTTTTTTTTCAAATTTAAGGAAACGCGCGGTAAATTTTGTCTCAATATTATTGCTAATAATAATTTTTTTTTTATTTCAAATTAATCGGAATTGTAAACTTTTGTTGATCGAAAAGATAGAGAAAAAGATTGTAAATTGAGAACAAAGTGATTTAAGAAATAATGTTAAAAAGAAAATTTTATTTGTTAAGTAAATACAAATTGCATGCTAAAAATAGTTGTCCTAATATGTACCTACAAAGGTATTCTATCATTTTCAAAAAGACTCGATTATTATTTAACTACAGAATTACAGTGTGAGTTCCCAGACTAAAGTGGTCAGTTGACTATTTCTTCTTTTCTACAAGAAGAGACTGGATTTTTAAGTTTTCGAAAATTGTAATACAAACGGATGTTTAAAATCAATGGAGTCCTAAAATAAAGGGTATTTTTGATTAGCAACGTAAAGTTGGGGTAATTTGAAAAAGAAAACGTCAATAACTATTCAAAAATAAGCAGTATCTTATAGTTGAATATGTTGACCTCCAGACTTTAGGTCTCACAGAAAAACCTGCTTTTTCTATGTCATCAGACGTTTTGCCGATGATATTTGTGAAAACATCGAAACCATCGAAACCATCGTTGAAACTAACAGTAAGAAGTTTTCAAAAGGGGCAAATCAGCGAGACTAGAAATGCTCAGACGATCTGATTGCAATTTGACACCCATACTGAATTGAGGCCAATGGAGTCATTCTTTTTTAAGTTTTTAACTGATTTCCAAGGTAGTGTAAGATCTGATAGTTTTCTTCCAATTTTAAGGAAATTGTGGATGCTTGTAAAGTGAAGCATTAGCTTTCTTATCCTTCTCATGTTTTGATAATCAGATAATTAAAAATCGAAAAATCCTTCTTAAAGTGGCAGGACTCGAAAAATGGTATTTCAGCAAAAGGGTGGATAATGTGGTATACTATACCAGATAACCCGATATATCGACTTAAATGAGACAAATGAAAAATTTTCAATTACTTTGTATTTCGCATCATAATAAATATACTTAAACCAATTAATCAATTATTTAAAATAAACAAAAAAAAAAAAAATCGTTCTCATCATACAATAAGAAAATATAACGTTTCTTCCTGTTAGATAAGTCTCGTGAGCCCAAGCCATCTCACATTGTAGACCATATGTGGTCCAGTTTTTAAATGATTTGTCATCACTTGAACATTTATTGCAAACAAAGCACATGGTATTTTCTGTGAGTGGAACTCCTGCTTATGCAAATGATAAACCACACGCTATTTAACAAAAAGTTCTTTATTTGCCGCACGGTAAAATCGGAATGAATACAATGCAACCAAAATAAGTATAATATCCCTTTATGTCACTGTGCGACATTACTGTAACAAACCAAATAATTCCTAAGAATTTAAAATACACCCATTTTATCACCTTGTAATGCATTTTAGTACAATAGTCATGAACTAGATGGCGTTACATGTGTCAAAACTGTCGCGAGCAGTTCTCAACATCAAATACTGACGTATTTGACGAGATTCATCGCGGTCTGGGAAAAATATCGAAACCAAACACACCTGAGTTTCAAACTACAACACGACCCGCCCGCGCCCTGGAGAAAAGCCAGTAAAAGGTAAAAGGGTATTCATAACTCCTTGGTGTTATGAATTTAATAATTTAATTATTGTTGTCTCACTGACGTTTTACACTTTACGTGCAGTAGCTCAATAATTGAAGCTACAATTGGTGACCTCGACGTGATACGTAAGTGTATACATTAAAAAAAAAAAAAACATGTCTCGTCCAAATTTACCCCAACAGATGTTGAACAACCATCAACTCGTGCAATGCCTTCTGCAGACAACGAGGACGACATTGTGTCACTCGCCAACTTCAAATTTCCTCCCTTCTGGAAAACAGATCCAGAACTCTGGTTCATCCAAATTGACGCAAAATTCATGACATGAAATATAAGGTCAGATGGTAGCAGCCCTTTACATATACGTTCTACAGGAAGTTTCTGACATCATTCGAACACCACCAGAAAAAAACAAATTGAAAAATAACCTCATAAAACGATGTTCTGATTCAGTTGAACGTCAACTTACCGAATTGGAACTAGGATAAAAGAAACCTTCTCAACTCCTTAGGTCGATGAGAACTCTTGGCGATAATATTACCACCGAAGAGCTTCTTCGAACAAAATGGCTTGGACTTCTTCCTGAAACGGTGTGCAAGTTCCACAAGGTTGTCCGCGAAGCCAAGCTCGACCAACTTGCCGATGTCGCAGATAGCCTAATGGAAAATAAACATCAGTAGTTCCTACTTTATGTCCACATCAGCAACTGCCTCACAGATACAGCGACTCTTAACTCCTGGAGCAACGACTGACAAGCGTCGAAAGATCCATTGCTGAGCTCATTGTTTGATTCGGCAACTGTCAAGCAAACAACCTGATAACAAGCAAAGAGTAATTCGGCCACGATCTCGAAAGCGCAACTCCAATCCAGTGTGCCATTACCACCAACAATTTGGAGACAACGTTCAGCATTGCTTGCAACACTGCAACTACAAGCAAGACTCCAAAAAGATACAAAACTATTCAGGCTGTCGCCCGTAGAAGCGGTTGGCGACAGCACTCATCTCAACAGCATCAATACGAATATGCTGTATGCAGCAAACTCGTCAACTATTTACACATACGGACAGCAAGTACTAATTATTATCAATCTTGGCCTACGACGTACATTTAAATGGTCGTTCATCATTGCTGATGTCAAATCACCAATAATAATAGTAGTCGACTTCATTGTGCATTTTGGCTTATTCATCGATTTAAAAAAAAAAAACATCGCCTGGTTGACACACTCACATCTCTGTCTACGAACGGAAGTGTTGCTGAAACTGTGGAAAATAATATATCCACTGTTGATCAGCAATCACTTGCCAACTTACACCCACAGATTGCGAAGTTACTACAGCAGTTTATTGACATCAGCATGCCCCCATCAACACCAACAGCTGACACCAGCATTGTTGTCTCTCGCCACATTATGACTAGCTGGGGAAAGACTTAAAGTTGCCAAAAATAACATCGAATTTCTGCTGCACCACAATGTCATCCTACCATCCAGGAGCCAATATGCCAGTCCGATTCACATAGTACCCTTGGAGGCTGGCGAAAAACTGGCAATTACAGACGTTTAAACGCCCAAACTGTTCCTGATCGCTATCCAGTACCGTTCATCGAAGGTCTCTTCCAACGACTTCATGGAAAAAAGTATTTTCTACTATTGACTTGGAGCGTGCATACCGCCAGATTCCCATTGGCGGACGACATACCGAAGGCTGCCATCACATCGTTCGGGCTCTTTGAGTTCTTTGGTATGCCACCAGGTCTACGTAACGCTACACAAACATTTCAGAAACACATGGATACTGTTTTCAGAGACCTAAACTCCGTTGGAATATTGATGACCTTATTATTGCGTCTTACTTTTTTAATGAAGGCATCAGTCACTTACAACAAGTTTTCGTCATCCTTCGCACATATAAGCTCGCCATTAATGTTAGCAAATGTGGATTCGACAAGGAGCAACTTAACTATCTGGGCTATACCATCAGTAGAGACGGATACTAACCACCATCTAAACGGATCGAGGCAATTCTCTCCCACCCCAAGCCTGAGACCATCACAGATCTTCGTCGTTTCTTAAGGGTTATAAATTATTACAGTGCATTCCGAATGCCGCCCAATTGCAGGCTCCACTCAACACGTACCTGAAGGACGCAAAAAAGAATGACAAGCGAAAAGTAAATTTGGTATTATAGACATTTAATTATTGTTGTCTCACTGACGTGTAGTGGCGCACTAACTAAAGCTACAAAACTCGTACGGGATTCACTTCGCGCCAATTTGTGACATTGGTTCGTGGTTAAAATTTCCAAAATACAAATAAAATATAAAAAAAATATAAAATGTTTGGTAATTCATGAATTATTACCGAATTATAGTTTGTAACATTTCCGCAACATTGTGTGATAGCGTTCCTGGAGTGCAGTACATTGAACTTTATTTGTTTTCTTGCCACAATGGCTTCCCAACGATCAAGAGAAGAAGAAATTGAGCATTATCTTATTGATTATGAGGATAGTGTGGATGGATTTGACGGTGATGACGACAGCATTGTAGATCCCGATTTTTTTTTCCTGAACTGATTTCGGAAGAGGATATTCAAAGAACTATTGAATACTTGGAACAAAATGATAGTTCTTCCCAACACCCAGCCACTGAACCAGTGAATCCTCAACTGGGTCCCTCTGTACGCTGTCAAGCTAGACCAAAATTGAATGTACACTGGAGAAAGAGAAATTTGCAGGTAAATCGTTTTATGGGTTATGATAGTTTGTTACCAGAATTTTTAGACCTTTAGACCTTTTAGACCCTTTTAGACCTTCTTTTTGAAATTATTTCCCCAAGAATTGATTCAAGATATAACCGACCAATGCAATTTTTACCAGAAGGATTCCAGTATGACATTTCGCGTCACTGTAACAGATATACAGTAGTTTATTGGACTAGTGTACATTATGTCTTTAGTGCATCTTACAAAAGTAACAAAACATTGGAATGGCAAATTGGAACACCACTAGTAAAAGATATAATGCCAGTAAATAAATTTGAAAAGATTAGAAGATTCATTCATTTCAATTTGCTGTGTTTGTTTGTAATTATGACTAGGGAATTCAGGTCGTAGCCAATATACGTGGGCTAAAAAGTAATCACTTTTCTGCGTGCGTCCACGTTTGTAAGTACCGACCAGCTGTTTTGGCACTTAGTGAAACATAAGTAGATCCCCGCCCACACCTCTCAGATCACTCTGACCTGAAGCTACCTGACTACGAACTAGTGTCACTATTATTCCCCCATCGTGATCTCGCCATTTATGTGCGTAGTGATGCAGCTTACCAAATTCCACCACAAAGTAGTCCTATTCCAATCCGAAATTCAATTTCGTGTGGTTAAAATTCCATCTCCGTAAGCAAATTATCCACTACTGCTTTATTTACTGAAGCCCCTAACTAGACAGCAACTCGATCTTTCAGGAGTTTGATGCGCTGTCTGATTCCATTCAAAGAATTGTATTCCTGTATCCTCATATTGATATCGTGATTACGGGCGATTTCAATATACACGATTCTGGTTGGCTTCGACATTCTGGACAGACAACACCCGAATGACGGTGTGTTGAGATCTTCGCTGTGGAAAATAATTTAACCCAGCTTGTGAATGAGCCCACACGAATACCAGACGTTGATAGTCATACCGCCAACACAATGGACTTGTTTTTAACTTCTCACCCTGACAAGAACTGCGTTGATGTGCTCTCACCTTTTGACTCGTCGGACCATTATGTCATATCTACTAAACTCTCGTACAACCACCACACAGTTAGAGAAAAGATTCCTTGAAGAAGGTCTTTATGTTTCCTCGATAATGACGTGAATGCCGCTGCTGATATGATCACAGAAACTATTCTCTTTGGAATGAGATGCGTAAGATGAGTATCAAACCAAAAGAAAAGGCATGGTATGACTCGAGCTGTAAAATAAATGTTGGTGTGCCCCAGGGCTCCATTCTGTCTCCGATACTCTTTTTAATTTTCATTAATGACCTCTTGTCTGCTACTTCTAATCCAATATATTCCTTTGCTGATGACAATTCTTTTTGCTTTTCATATTCGTTCCCAGACTCACGCCCCTGCTCTTCGGTTGTAGAACGGGAACGGTAGCGTATGTTAAGCTCATTAAATTCCGATATTAACAGCATAATCAATTGGGAAACTATCAACCGAGTGGAATTTAATGCTTCCAAAACTCAATGCTGTCTGCTGTCATTAAAGCGAAATTCAAATACCCAGCCATTATCCATAAATGGCACTTTCATCTTTGAAACTGATAAACTTTCCATTCTCGGTATGTGTGTAAGTGACAACTTACGTTGGAATAACCATATATTCGATGTCGCCAAAAATACTGAGAAACGTCTAGGTTTCCTCAAGCGATGTAAGAAATATTTTTAACCCCCTCTGATCCGGCCACAATATATAAGGCATTCATCCGCCCAAAATTGGAGTATAATGCCCACATCTGGTCAGGTGTTACTAAAACATCTCTGCACCTGCTAGATAGGACCGTGCGATAAAACTCATTGGTGACACTAATATCAGTCATTCAATTGACACAATCGAACACAATTGACGTAATGTCTCCTGTCTCACTTTGTTTTATTGCTATTTCCACCACCAGTTGAAATCCCCAGTAGCATTCCGCCCATTCAAACTTTAAACCGTAACACCCATCTCGCTATGAATGCTCATCAGTATACCCTCAAGCCCATTTTCGGACGTACTCTAAAATATCGTGATTCTTTCCTAAGCCGTACAACTCGCTTATGGAATGCCCTGCCGACCTCTGTGTTTCCTGGTCTTTATAATTTAAAAACATTTAAAAACAATGTACATCGGTACCTGTCTTTTCTCCCTCCCTAAATTTCCTTCGCCCGTGCTGTGTATGAACATTTTATGGGTACAAAAACCCCTTGAGCGCGCGCTGATTATAAAAAAAAAACACGGAAACAGGGGCAGAAAACATAGTTGGAAGAAGTGAGCCCGACTTGGTAGCCGCGTCAAATGTTGTGGTCAAACTTTCACGTGAAATACCGCCAAATTAGAGACTATACTTTGACAACTTCTTTATATCTTTGTCATTATTAGCATATCTAGCCAAAGACGGTACTAGGTGGAGTGAAAAGTAACCTCCTTGACCGCCAGAATGCGCTGCTACTGCAAAAGAGGTTATAATGTCTTGAAGTCCGTTCATATTTAAACAAACATGCCAAATTTCAGTGCGATACTGACTTTAGTTTTGTTTTGACAGCTGATTGTTGTTGACGTGTTTGGCATCATGTTGATTATGGACAAAAACGATTTTCGTTCTCTCATAAAACATTATTTTTTGAGAGGCAAAACGGCGAAGGAAACAAAAGAAAAATTGAATAAATATTATGGGGCCAATGCTCCGTCAGATTATACCGTCAAATATTGGTTTCGAGAGTTTCGTGGTGGCCGCAACTCCACTACCGATCAAGTCTTCAGTGGCAGACCCTCCGATGCGGTTACAGAGGACAATATCAAAAAAAAAAAAAAAAATACATGAAATGGTGTTGGCTGACCGGAAAGTGAAAGTGCGCAAGCTAACAGATACCACAAAGATTAGTACTGAGCGCATACGCCATATTTTGAGCAATATTCTGGGTGGGTGCCGCGCATACATACTCCTGACCAAAAACACGAACGCGAGGGCACTTCAATTGAGTGTTTGGACTTGCTGATGCGGAATCGGGTGGACTTTTTAAGAACACAAAAAAAAAAATTGACTACAACCAATTATATTTTCGACACAAATGACCGAAAACATGAATGGCTTTCAAATTGACAGAACACGTATTGCTCGTTATTTTTAAATCGCCTGCTTTGTGTGTAACAAACATTCCGATAGCCTGCTTAGTTTTCGAAAAAACTGCATGTACCACATTACCTTCTTATACCACAATACCCGAACTTAGTCATGTTTATAAGAAGATAACGTGTCTGAAGTTGACCGGGCACCTTTCATGTCGGGGATTTTCATCAGTTAGACAATAATGATAATAAGTTGCTTATATCGTATATATTTTCATTTTAATTTAGATTCAAAGTCAATTTAATTGAATTAAAAATGCAAAACTGAGAACAGAAAGTTAAAGCTGAACACATGACTGTACAACGTGGGGGAACTGTTTTAAATGATGTTCACGTGATTCGTACAAGAAATAACTCGAGTTAGCCATCAGGAATAAAATGGACTATTCATAAGGTCATTTTACACCTGAGAACACAAAGAAAGAAAGAGCAGCTGCTACTCCGATTGCGGAGTCTCGAAAAGTATTTACTGGATCGATTTGATTTTAGGAAATATAGTAAGATATATGTACATCACAATAATATAAAAAAAAAAAATTGATTTTTTGAAAATTCTAACTGCGTACAACCCCTTAAGCCAAAACCCTCTGGCAAAATACGCCAAGTTGTAGCATACGACAAGCAAAGCTGTTGAGAACGGTCCCGAATCGATTCATCATGATAATCGCTTACCATACACTCTCCGCTGACACTGCTATTTTTTCCTCACTACGCGCTGGATGTGGTCTATTTGGTCGCGTATTATCCAAGTGAAACTTGGAAAGTTGTAAATAGTATGTATCCTGGGTAAAAAAAAAGCGGCAAATCTGGATGACGTGCTTATGAACATTTTGATATTCTATCACAGAATTTTTCAGACAAACTAGCCAACGAAATTCCAAACATACTTCATTTTGTGATCGTAAATCCTATTCCGGTCTATCAATTGGTGTTTAACCACCAATGTTTTTTTGTGAAGTTAGTACGGAAAAAGTGTTTAAGTCTCTTATTTCATTAAAAGAGAATAAGTTAGATGCTGAAGATGCAGCTGAACGCGAACGCACAACAAAAATTGCGAATAATACGCGCTTTGAACAATCGATTGTCCCAAGCGCTGAAATTAGCAATTGTTCGTCTAATTATAATAGGAAAAAAATACGATATTGAAAACTACCTACCGATATCCATACTTTCGGTGATGGACAAAATATAAGAAGATATTGTTGCCAAAAGGTTGTGTGATTACCTTGAAAAATACAAGATCTTAGCAAGAAACTTTATGCCCATCGGAAGCTTAAGTCAGCTGCTCGGTAACTACTCAAATAAAATAAACTCCAACCAAGCAAAAAACTAACACAAAAAAGTACTCCTTATTGATTTAAATAAAGCTTTCGACACTATGCTATGAAAACGTAATAGACAGCTAGAAAAAGTGGACATATGCTGTTTTTATGGTTTGAAAGCCACTAGAGAAAAAAAAGATTCAAAGTCAAAATTGAGGAAAGTGTAAGCGATTAATCAGTCAATATATGGAGTACCGCAAGGATTCAAACTAGGTCCATTGATATTCATCTTTTGCGTGAAAGATATGTTGGTAGCCCTCAAGAAATGTACAGTATTTTCATATGCAAATGACATGGCCATTGTGGTAAATCACAAAGGTGATGCAAAGGAAATTCAACTCTGCTACGACATGGTACCATGATAATGACCTTCTAACTAAAAACTAAAGTCTCACATTCCAAAGTACAGAGTACTAATAAAAATGCAAAATTCGGATTGCTTGCACAAGGTACAAAGCCATTCGTTACTCGAAGACAATGACGAATTCGTAGCTATACTCGATAACGTATCAACTTATAAATACCTAGGAGTCATAGTTGACTATAATTTCAAATTGAACCACCATGTAGTGGTTTGACGAAAAAACTTATGCAATCTGTCAACGGTTTATTCCACTTGAGCTACAGATGTCCATCAGAAGTTCTCGGGACAGCTCTCTTTCTCCTTGAAATTGGAGGAGTGCCACCTTATATATATATATATATAAAGTAAACATGTCACATGCAGTATTCAAAAGTCAATGAAAAGATCACAACGACAACAAGATCCTGACGTCAAAACGTAACTTTTCATCAATCAGTTATAACATGTATAAGATTACAACTCAACAATCAATAAACACAAGAAGACGAATGCCAAATAAATATGTTGCCCTGAGATGATAAGAGAGACGAGACGAATGTGGTTGTAGAAGTTATGCAAATTTAATTAAAGCAATATATCTTAATAAAAACAAAATTAATAATATACCATAGTTCTTTTTTATTAACATGTGGTAATTTAAAATTTAAAATTAAAAGTCTGACGTGCATTTTGGATAGAACACATCAACCTGATTGCAAAAATATGCATCCCAGACGTTTTACTTGTCGCCAGACGCCATCAAAGTATGCAAAAATCTGGTTATCGGCTTAAAGGTATAACCGAAAGATTAATACACCAAACAATTTGTGAGAATGTCCTGATAACGAATTTATAGGTTCCAGATGTTGTGCGTGTCGCCTTCACCTTGCCAAACGCGCAAATAGTTTGTAAAAAACGGTTTTTTTAATAGCGAACTTTATATCATCCTTGATACCATAACTTTTTAAATGTTTAATGCAGAAAACATCTGAAATTAGTTTTCAAACAATTCAACAAACAAGTAACATACTGAAAAAAAAACTCGTACGAATTAAAGTCTTCAAAAGAAAGATACAGTCTTTTAAAATCAAAAGATGTACAACTAAAATACTAGTTTTCATGTTTGGTCACTGATATCTCGAAATTGTCTGTACAATTTTTTTTTCTAACGATGCAGTTCTATAAAGTGATTCATCGTGAGGTTTGATTTTTAATTTTATTTTTTTAAATTTTTATTTTCATTTTTATTCAGCATCGTTTGGCAAGTCATCATGAAAAGACTCACACCACAATAGCGTCTTCGAATTATTCAAATGTATTACGAAAATCAGCGTCTGTGAGAAATGTTTTTCTTCCGATTCGAGGAACTTACAGTGCGCATGATCGACCTACTGAAACCGCTATTGCCAATACCAATTAAAAATTTAAGTCCCAGTTTACATTAGTGCATGATACTCGACCGGTTAGACCAGATCCAGCACGTAGTGAAAAGACTATAGCAGCTGTAGCTGAGAGTGTACACGAAGACCGTGATGAATCGATTCGTCGTCGTTCTCAGCAGCTTGGTTGACGTATTCGACAACTTGGCGTATTTTACGTGAGAATCTCTGCAGAATTCAACTTGTGCAGGAATTGAAGCCAGACAATTTGAATTTGCGTCATATTTTCGGTGAGTGGGCTCTGGAAAAACTCAATGAAAATCCGGTGTTTTATCGTGAAATTTTGTTCTGTGATGAAGCCCATTTCTAGCTCAATGGATACGTTAATAAACAAAATTGCCATATTTGGACTGATGAACAACCCGAAGAGTACCATGAGCTACCATTACATCCATCAAAAACAACGGTATGGTGTGGTTTATGAGCTGGTGGAATCATTGGTCCATATCTCTTCAAAAATGAGGCAGAATGTTACCTTCAATGGTAACCGTTATCGTGCCATATTAACGGACTATGTGCTTCCTGGATTTAAGCACATGATCTCGTTGAGCTCTGGTTTCAACAAAACGGCGCTACGAGCTATACAGAGCGTGAAAAATGGACTTGTTGAGAAATCATTTTGGTGAGCACTTCATTTCACGTTTTGCTACGGTAAATTGGAAGCCTAGATCGTGCGATATCACACCTTTGGACTATTTTCTCTGGGGATATGTAAAATCTCAGGTCTTAAGGAATAAGCCAGCTACTATTGACATTTTGGAAGTCAACGTTACTCGTGTTATTCGCGAGATAACAGCCGTTATACTCGAACGAGTCTCCTAAAATTGGACCTTCTTAAAGTATCACCTCAGATGTACACTTGCAGTCATAAAAACCGCACCACCTAATGAGTTCTCAAAAATGCCTAATTACATCAGATCGTAAGGGTTTTCCCCATACTAATGAAGGGTATTCCCTTCGCAGGATTGGACGCAGAATGATTGGCGATGTGTGATATGGTCCGATGAAAGTAAATTTAATTTGTTGTGTGCCAACAATTTGCCATACGTACGACGGTCAGCAGGTGAGAGGTTCAAGGACGAGTGCATAGTCAGAACAGTTTCCTCAAAGCCAGATGGCTTGGGGATGTTTTTCTTTTTACGTTTTGGGCCCTTTGCACTTTGTTAATGGAGCTATGAACGCTCAAAAGTATGGAGAAGTAGTAAGGGAGTTTTTGGTACCAGCATTTTTCAAGATGATTCTGCACTTTACCAACGCGCCAAATCCGTAAGTAAAGTGTTATAAATTAACTTCTAGATGTCTACTTTATAAATAATAAACAGACAAATAACTAGAGTCTTTCAATAATTTTCAGCTCAAGACAACGTTTGATGACGTCGGACTTACCAGACTAAACTGGTCAGCTAATTCGCCCGATTTAAACCCAATCGAACACTTGTAGCATGTAATGAAACGTAAGGTGGCTGAACATAAACCAGAGAGTAAAAAAAAGCTAAATAAAGTTCTGGAACATGTATGGAATACTGAAATTTCAAGGGATATTACTGAACTTCTAGTAAACTCGATGCCTTCTAGAATAAAAGCGGTTATAACCGCCAAAGGAGGAGCAACTCGGTATTGATAATTTTTTGGTTGAAGTGGAATATCTAAACATCTTATATACACATACATAAAGAATGTATCATTTGATTTTGTTAACCAATGACTGTATTAAAATATTTTTAAAAAAATAAGAAAATTAACTGGTTTTTCTTTCTTTGTTAATATCTTTTTTCAAATATTCAATAAACAGATGGAAATTAAATAGAAATACTTATAAACTACTGCGGAGTACTCAAAAAAATTTCATTTCATTTCATTATAAAAATTATTATCGTAGTTATTAACAATTTTTCAATCATTTTGATATGGTGCGGTTTTTATGACTGCAAGTGTAGTCGTGGCCAACATTTACGTTATATTTTTTTAAAAAGTAAATGTCATGAATTGTTCTTTTAACTGATGATACAAATTTTAAGTTTACTTACAAATTTATGTGTTTTATTTTACATTATAAATCAAAGCTTACGATGAATCAGCCAATATTTTGTAAGAACTTCTCTAGATATCACCCATACAAAGTTTATACCTACAGTAAATCGGAGTCCCACAATGTGGGATTTCATGTTAGAAAGTCATTTTTTAACTTTTAAGAGAGGAAGTCTTGCATCAACTTAACCACTCTTTCGGCTACATCATTTACTACCCTCAATGCTCAAACTTTCTTTCTGGCTTCTTGAAACGAAGTATATTATTGTATTATTTGACCACAAAGTAGGACATTCATGTAGAAAACTGTCTTTAATTTTAAGGCGATTGAACAAGGACTTGATTTTTACTGAAATGAAGTCTGAGATGTTTTTTCTGAAACAAAATAAGAAAAAAGTGTTAAAAAAATATACTTTTACAGAAAAAGAAGGTAAAAACTTCTATAACTATTAATGACAATGTTCTTTAATAAATTTACCATACAATGAACCACAAAGTTCTTCTTTCGATGGGATGTATCGTTTTTCATGATTTATTTCCTTTTTGGTTAAATTATCAACCATTTTAATTTTAGTTTCTTGGTCCACATCATCGTCAAACAGTGATAATATAGAAACTTTGTCAGTTAAATACCACAAATGCTGAGTATCTTCTGCAAGGCTGCTTTTGAGATCATTTTATCAGTTTTCTCGTAAGACTTCATTGATTTCAAAAAGTACAAATCTTGGTAAGGTGCTTTTATTGCTGAAGTGCATTGGAGCCATGGTTTAATGTAGGATGTTACAATGAACAAGCAAACGTTGTGATATTTTCAGGGAATAAATTGCTCTCGCCATGCATCGAGCTTGGTGCATGGCACCTGGAGGTCGGATTAAAAAATTTTTTTTTCCATATCTCCACCTAAAAATATCACAGAAAGCTCTATTAACTCTCGATAATCATCTCTGACTATTTCTTTTGTCAGCTCAGTTCGATAAAACTCTAGCAAGTTGTCAACTTCGGAGTCAGTCAGGTGCTGTGTAAGTTTTTCTCTATAGTTCTGTATTTTATCAGCATTAATACTTTTCCAGTTTTCTCAGAACTTTTTAAAGAGTGGGCTTGTAGTTACTTGACTGATTTTTGCTCCAAATACGACTTTTAAGACCAATTCATACATGTGATGGCGATAAGCAAAAATAATCATTTCTCCGTTCAATTTTTGTTCAAGAAGCAAACAGGCAGCGTTGAAACGACCTATATTTGAAGCAGAAGTATCACAACAAAGAATTTGCACTTTATCTTCTAAATTCCAGTCTACAATCGAGTTTCAAACTGCCTGCATTTGTTGTAGATCTTTCTATTCTTGGCGCAGCAATAAGTTGTTCTTTGTTTTTATAAGAAATAACTATAGGAAGACGTTCTTTTTTTGATTTCCGGACATTTAATGCAGACAAAAGCTTGCCGTCTCAATGAACAGTCACAACTTCCGGTACCTCATTTTGAAAATCAATTTTTATGGCTTCAGCGCGCTCTTTCCGTTTTTCTGTACGAATTTTTTGAATAATGAAATCTTTCCGTAGAGGTGTTTTGCTGGGTTGCGTGTTCTCGACAAGATTCGGTACGTCCTCTTGTATATCAAAGTTTTCATTGGATTCAGAAGATGAGTCGTCTTGTAACGGTATATAAGATGATGTATAAGGAGTCGGCTTCTTTGGAGTCCCTCCAAACTTGATATAAGTTTACAAGTTTCTTCACACGATTAGGCAAAGATTTTAGATAATACACTCACGAATAGTGAGATTCGCTCTTTCATCGACAATTAAATTCACTTCACGGATATTGTAAAATAAAACTGCTGGAACTTGTCCATTAGACGGAAGTTTTGAACCCGTTATTTAATGCTTTACGACACCTATTAAAAATATAGCCCTTTTAGAACTGCGTCATTTCACTGACACATTGACTGGTTGAATATAACCAAATAACAAGCAATCACAAGCACATCGACACGTTAGGTCGCGTCAGCCTTAGGGAGCAAGTATTGACATGTATCAATGTAAGCCGGAACGGATTACCGTGGTCCTACCTTCTTAAAATTTTATTTATAATTGTTTTGACTTAAAAGTAAAAAAATTAGAGGGTATGCGTAAAAAAAACGACTTTGATTTTTTTGGGACACCCTAATGTACTATAAATGAATGGGAAGTTATAACAAGCATGTATCGATATTTAATGAACACAAAAAATAATTGTGTCACGATTAATTGAGTTGAGGATTTTTGCAAATATAACATCTTAGCCTGAACGTGTCACTTAGCTTGCTTATTCTAGAAGAGATCAATTCAACATTAGCTCTATTATGTAAATCTGTTGTGGAGTAATGCCAGGGGAGATTAAGCACCATCTTTAAAACATCTATTAAATTTGGGATATTTGAAGCTTTTTAATGTAGCACTCAGCGCAATTACCCCACACCATACAATAATATAGGTTGGAAAATCGTTTTGCAAATTATCCTTTTGTTATGATTTGAACGTGTTGATTTTCTATTAATAAAGGGATATAACATTTGTATTGATTTATTTACTTTGTTCATTTTTTCAAAAACGTGTTTTTTAAATGTCAATTTTTGAGCAAGAAAAAAAACTCAGGTACTTAACAAAAGCCTTCCATTCTATTAGGTGGTGATTGATTCGTAACTGAAAGAAAACAAGACTTTCTTTTTCTTGTGAAAAAGATAGTTTGGGTTTCTTCCACGTTCAGTTTTATTTTCAATTTGGACAGATAGCTTTGCAATATTCCAATCGCATTTTTTAAATTCATCTCAATGTTAACTCCGAACTCATTACCATAAATAGCTATTAAACAATGTGGACGATTTGGAATATCCGACGTAAATAAATTATAAAGGATAGAACCAAACACTCAGCCTTTGGGCACACCTGCACAAAAACTGTCTACATCAGATGCATTACTATTTACAAATACTTTAAAGCGACGACTTGACACAAAACTTTGAACGATTCTACAAAGAAATGGAGGAACATTATTATTAATAATTTTATAGATAAGCTCAGCATGTCAAACGGAGTCAAAATCAACAAAATCATCCCAGTTAATTTACCTATTGCACGATTACTCTTTATCAGATTGCATATTCTGACAGCCTGATGCGAGGTAACATTATTACGCCTAAAACCAAACTTCTCATCAGGATATATTTTTTGTTCCTCAATATATTTGACAATTTTATTTCTAAGTAATTTTTCGTATATTTTAGTCAAATTGCTAAGCAAACTAATTGGCCTACAGGAAACAGGATCATTAGGGGGCTCACCGGCTTTTGGAATTGGGAATACCTTTGCTAGGTAGTCTTAAGACAGGTATTCATGAAAAATGTAAGAAATTTTATTCCAATTTTGTGTCAATACCACTCGTTTTTTTTTTACCTGTAATTGGTTTATAATATAGGGTGATTCATCGTGAGGTTTAATTTATGGTATAATGTAAAATAAAACACATAACTTTGAAAGCAAATTCATAATATTTATTATCAATTAAAAGAGCAATTCATGGCATTTACTTCTTAAAAATAATATTATGTAAATGTTGACCACGGCTACGTCTGAGGTGGTACATTCGGAAGGTACAATTTTTGGCGACTGGTATCTCGAGCATAGCGACTGGTATCTCGCGGATAACACGAGTAATGTTGGCTTCCAAAGCGTCAATCGTAGCTGGCTTATTCCTGAAGACCTGAGATTTTACATATCCCCAGAGAAAATAGTCCAAAGGTGTGATATCGCACGATCTAGGCTTCCAATTTACCGTAGCAAAACGTGAAATTAAGTGCTCACCAAAATGATATCTCAACAAGTCCATTTTTTCACGCGCTGTATAGCTCGTAGCGCCGTCTTGTTGAAACTAGAGCTCACCGAGATTATGTGCTTGAATTTCAGGAAGCACATAGTCCGTTAATATGGCACGATAACGGTTACCATTGACGGTAACATTCTGCCTCATTTTTGAAGAGATATGGACCAATGATTCCACCAGCTCATAAACCACACCATACCGTTGTTTTTGATGGATGTAATGGTAGCTCTTGGTACTCTTCGGGTTGCTCATCAGCCCAAATACGACAATTTTATTTATTAACCTATCCATTGAGCCAGAAATGGGCTTCATCAATGAAGAAAATTTGACGATAAAACACCGCATTTTCATTGAGTTTTTTCAGAGCCCATTCACTGAAAATATGACGCAAATTCAAGTCGCTTGGCTTCAATTCTTGCACAAGTTGAATTTTGTACGCATGTAGGCCGAGATCCTCACGTAAAATACGCCAAGTTGTCGAATACGCCAAGAAAAGCTGCTGAGAACGACAGCGAATCGATTCGTCACGGTCTTCGCGTACACTCTCAGCTACAGCTGTTATAATCTCTTCACTACGTGCTGGATGTGGTCTAACCGGTCGAGTATCATGCACGAATGTAAACTGGGACTCAAATTTTTGAATGGTATTGGCAATAGCGGTTTCAGTAGGTCGATCATGCGCACCGTAAGTTCCTCAAACCGCACGAAAAACATTTCCCACAGAACGCTGATTTTCGTAATGCAGCTGAACAATTTGGAGACTCTGTTGTGATGTAAGTCTTTTTATGATTTCCAAACGATACTGAACAAAAATCACAAAGCACTTTGATAGGAGTCACTCGTGATCTGTCAAGGAAGGCCTATTGAAAATCAAACCTTACGATGAATCACCCCTTATTTGTAATTCGATTTCTTAACATGTCCGTTTGAACCTGCACCGATTAAAAGCATTTTCATCATTAGTATTCCGTTTAAGAACTCATCAAACTTACGCCGAAATATTTCTTTTTCTGATTGCTCTGTATCTACTTGCCTAGACATTAGTTCTGTGTTTAATTGTCAGTTCTTTTGACATTAGAATGTTTTTTTTGGGCATGCTTACGATTTTATATAGGAGTTCAGCTATAAAGGCAAGGTTGGCAACACCGTTCGTCTCGTTCCGTAAAAACACATTAGTTTCTTGAATGCAAATAAGTTTTATGTTGGTCAAATACGTTTTCCAGCACGAAATTTTTGTCCGTCTTTGTGCAGCCATTCCAGTTTGCAATTTGTGTAATACCTCTTTTCTGAAAAGCATTATATTGCTCAAAACTGGAATCGTCGAGCGCAGACTCGTGTAACATATGGTATTCTTCTCGCTGTGCAGAATAAATGCCCGGGTAGGAAATATTGTATACGAGGTGTGTTCAAAAAGTAAGGTTACTTTTGAAATTTTGCGGACAACGTACATCCAATCATCCTTTTTTTTTTTTTTTTTCGTGTGCACTATGATTTACTATTATTTAAAAAAATGAAGCAAAGACTTTGCATCAAATTTTGTGTAGTGGAATCAAATGCTCTAAAACATTTGAAATGTTGAGAATGGCATACCTGAGTCTAATCTAAGTAAAAACGAATATTAACAAATAGTACAAGCAAGAAAACGCCACAGCATGTAATCAGCAGATGATAACGTCGAAGCTGTGAAGAAAATTGTTTTGGACAATTGTTGAATTACCAACAGAAGTTTGTAATTGGCATATCGGTCGGCTTGTATCATGCAATTTTTTCGGATGTTTTGGGCATGAGACGTGTATCAGCAAAGAAAAACCGGAGCATGAGCAAAGCTCAGGAGCTCTTGAATGACGTCAATAATGATCCTGACTTGGGTATATGGTTATGACGTCGAAACCCAAACTCAATTGTCTCAACGGAAGCACCCAGGAGAGCCAATACCGAAAAAAGCACGCCAAGTTCGATCAAATGTCAAAGTTTTTCGATTCCGTGGATTACCGTGCATCAGGAGTTTTTAGCTCAAGGTCGTACTGCCAATAAGGAGTATTACCTTGAAGTCATGCATCGTTTGCAAGAAGCTATACGAAAAAAATTCAGGAATTGCGGAAAAACAATTCATGACTTTTGCATCACAATAATGCAACTGCTCATTCATCGTTGCTTGTGAAAGACTTGGCCACGCATAACACGACAATCATACCTCAGCCACCATGTTCAGCGGATTTGGCCCCATTCGACTTTTTCCTGTTTTTAAAACTGAAGAGACCTACTATATAAAAGGACGGAGATTTGCAACTATTTAGGAAATAAAAACGGCATCTCTGAAAGAGCTCAAGGCTATACCAATAACTGCTTATGGGAAATGCTTCGAGGATTGGAAAAAGCGTTGGCACAAATATATTATACCTGAGGATGATTACTTTGAAGGGATCGACATCAATATTGATGAATAAATAGATAATTTTTCATAAAAAAGTAAAGTTTGCTTTTTGAACACACTTCGTATATCGAAGGATTAACTATACAATGGCCAATAGTTCTTGAAATCGTCAGAAAAAAGAACACGTAATCTGCTAACTAGCGACATGTAACTAAAATTTTTTGTGTTTTCTTTTTATTTTCACTTGAAGTTATACATAATCCCTTACAAACTACGGTTTGGGTGATGGTTTTTCTTCTTTTGTCCATACGTACCCGTACATTTATAAAATTTATTTAAAAGCACCAAATTATTCAATAACTTCCAGGAAAATTGTTTCTCGCGGTATTTCGCTCAAAGGATTTAAGTACCCTTAAATTGCTTGCACTCAGCACGGTTGAAGGAAAATCAGGGAAGATGGAAAGAGAGGTACCGATGAACGTTGGTTTAAAATGTTTGAAGGTTATGATGAGTGGGAAATAAAGAATAAGGCAGGGCATTCCATAAGCAAGGTAGCCCATTGCTTGAGTGATATTAGGATCCCCTATGAGTTTTATCGCACAATTTTGAATCATATCGAGCAGGTGCATGACGTTTTGAGCTCACCGACCAGATGGCGGCATAACACTCTAATTTCGGGCGGATAAATGCCTTACATATTGGGGTCAGATCAGATTGGGTAAAATATTTCTAACACCGCTTGAGGAATCCCAGATATTTCGCATCATTTTTGACGACATTGAATATGTGGTCACTCCAACGTAAGTTGTTATTAGCACACATACCGGGAATGGAAGGTTTTACGGTTTCGACGATGCAAGTGCCATTCGCTTTAATGACAGCGGACATTATTGTATTTTGAAATCACTAAATTTTACTCTGTTAGTGGTTCCCCAATTAGTCGTGCTAATATCAGAATTTAATAAGATTAAAATACGCTGGCCTTCTACAGCCGAAGAGCAGGGACGTGAGTTCGGGAACGAATATAAAAAGCAGAGTACTATCATCAGCAAAGGAATATATTGGATTAGAAGTAGCAGACAAGAGGTCATTAATGAAAATCAAAAAGAGTGTCGGCGACAAAATGGAGCTCTGGGGCACACCAGCATTTATTTTGTTAATATTGGACTTGAAACCATCCAAGACAACTTGAATTGAACGTTCCGAAAGGTAATTTCTAAGAAGAGAAACGTCAATCCTAAATGCACGTATTTTCGAAAGAAGAGTCTGATGCCAAACGCTGTCAAATGCCTTAAAAATATCAAGTGCAACTATCTTGCTTTCGCTAGATTGATGTACGCTATGATGTCACTTTTCGGTGAGACATGCCATCGGTGTATTGATGGACCTGTTGCTACGAAAATCATACTGCCGATCATTGAGAAGTTTTCGTGTTTCTAGATATTTCATGAGCTTACAGTTTATCAGCATTTCCATGTCCTTGAAAAGAAGGGAAGTAAGTGCAATGGCCCTGTATGAGAAGAGAGAAGAAGATTCGCCTTTTTTAGGGACGGGCTCGACAAATGTTCAGTTTATTGAGTTTATTGACCTTCCCCATTATACGTAAGCGTCTGCCAATTATTTCTTGTGATGCCGTTGAGATTTTTTTTTTTCATTTCATTTCATTTCATTTATTGGTAAACAGAATCTTTTATATTGAACTTAAGTTAAGTTAAAGTCTATATAAGTAAAAGCTAATTTATTCAAGTTTAAACATTTCAGATATTGGCTTCATTAATTATAGATTAAAAATGGAATAAATAAAATAAAATAATAAAACAAAAAGAATTATAAAATGAATGATAAGATAATACAGGGAGAAAAAAAAATACAAAAACGCATTTAGGTGCCAAAGGTCAGATATTTATATAGGGTGATTCATCATGAGGTTTGATTTATAATGTAAAATAAAATACATAAATTTGAAAGCGAACTTAAAATCATTACTATTGGTTTAAAGAACAAATTATGGCATTAACTTTTTAAAAATGATGTTATGTAAACATTTGCCACGACTTCGTCTAAGGTGGTCCATTCGGAAGGTCCAACTTTGGGCGACTAGTTCGAGCATAGCGAATGGTATCTCGCAGATAACACGACTAATGTTGGCTTCCGAAGCATCAATCGTAGTTGGATTATTCCTGAAGACCTGAGATTTTACCTATCCCCAGAGAAAATAGTCCAAAGTTGTGATATCGTACGATCTCGGCCGCCAATTGGCCCTAGCAAAACGTGAAATTAAGTGTGGCTCGTAGCGCCGTATTGTTGAAACCAGAGCTCACCGAGACCATGTGCTTGAATTTCAGGAAGCACATAGTCCGTTAACATGGTGCGATAACGGTTATCATTGACAGTAACACTCTGATTTGCCTCATTTTTGAAGAAATAGGGAACAATGATTCCACCAGCCCATAAATCACACCATACCGTTGTTTTTATTGGATATGATAGCTCTTGGTACTTTTCGGGTTGCTCATCAGCCCAAATACGGCAATTTTGATTACCAACGTATCCAATGAGCCAGAAATGGACTTCATCACTGAACAAAATTTCACGATAAAACACCGGATTTTCATTGAGTTTTTCCAGAGCCCATTCACTGAAAATATGACGCAAATTCAAGTCGTCTGGCTTCGATTCTTGCATAATTTGAATTTTATACGCTTTTAGGCCAAGATCCTCAAGTAAAATACGCCAAGTTGTCGAATTCGCCAAGCCAAGCTGCTGAGAACGACGACGAATCGATTCGTCTCGATTCGATTCGTTCGAAACTCTCAGCTACAGCTGATATAGTCTCTTCACTGGTTTCAGTAGGTTGATCATGCGCACCGTTAGTTCCTCGAACCGCACGAAAAACATTTCTCAGAGAACGCTGATTTTCGCAATACAGCTGAACAATTTAGAGACACTGTTGTGATATGAGTCTTCTTATAATGATTTGCCAAAGGATACTAAACAAAAATTGTAAATCAACTTAATAAGGATCATGCGTAGTCTGTCAAAAACAGCCTATTAAAAATCAAACCTTACGATGAATCACCTTATATAAGACCTTATCAAATGACTTGTTTCCGCGAAGTTCTCTTATGTCCAGGGGAAGAGTGTTCCATTCTCTGACAACATAAACAAGATATTGGTTCTGAGAGTTTTTGCATGTAAACCTTGGTTGAATAAAAACAAAAGAACACGATTAAATTGGAAACTGAAGTTTTTCATACAGATAATGAGGTTCCTTGCAAATCAGGATGCGATTAGTGTTTTTAGCGCACAAAACTTGTAGTAGGTGTGCAGACTACAACCCAGGATCCTGTTAGTGTATTCAGAAATATGATCAAAACGTTTGAGATTTTAAACATATCGCGTAAAATTGTACCACTTTACGATTTCTTCAGTTTCTGAGTTGTGGCAGCAAAATCGTGTGGGTCCCACACGATTTGAATGAACGTCTAATGGAAAATCGCAGTCACTTGTGAAATGCTGCTTCAACGCTACGAAAGGAAACAATTTTTGTATCGAATTGTGACAGGTGAAGCGGAAAAAATCGTTGTTTTCACCTGGCGAAGCCGGTCCTTCAAGAAGACCATGCTCTGTGTCTGATGGGATCAAAGCGCTATTGTTTATTACGAACTCTTGAGACCCGGCGAAACCATTAATACACAACACTATCGCCAACAAATGAATAATTTATAGTAAACCAAGCATTAATCGAAAGACGGACGGAATGGTCCAAAAAACATCTCACACAGCAAAACTAGTGAAAGACACCTTGAAATCGCTTGGATGGGACATCCTCCCTAAAATTGGTGCGATCTCACTATGACCTCTTCGCATCAATAGAGCACGCTCTCGCAGAGCAGAACTTTAGCGATTTCGAGGAAATTGAAAAATGGCTCGACGACCTGAGAGATGGCCGAAATATGTAGAAGCAGATGGCCAATATTTTGAATAAAAAAAATTAATTTTCCTAGAAAATTACGTTTTTTTTACCCCAAAAAAATATTATGCATACATCTGCTATACATGTGTACACAGAGGAATATTGATTTTTAATTAATTGAATAAACCTCTACAAGAGTTGTATCTATAAGGTAAGTGTAAATAATAAATTCGGAAAATCCATTTTAAAATGTTGTCGAACATCATGTGATACAGTTCCTTTTTTATAATTATTGAATAGATGATAGACATTTAAATAAAGTCATAAAAAACGCAACATAGTAGTTGGAATCATTAAAAGGTGATTTTAAGTAAATTGGCTGGTTTATGTGCAAAGATACATACAAATGTATACTGCAAGTGTATGAATTGCTCAAAAACCAATAATCGAATTTATACTCAGTTCCAAAGGTAATACGAGTACTTTCTTGAAGGAAATACTAGTTTTATTAGTTTTAATATCTAAGCCCAGAATATTTGTAGTTATCTGTTTATAGACCACTGTTCAAAATGCCAATGTTCAGGTTTTATTTAACCGATTATGAATTTACGTTTGCCGAACTAGCGGAAATTATTAAAAAAATATCGAAATTCGATCATGGCTTCAGTATGTAGGCAATTCTTTTCACTGTGGAAAAGTTTGAGCGTGATTGCACTGTTTTGAATCTTAAGCCACCAATCAGACAAAGATTGGTGCGAAATAGCGAAATAGCCGCCGTAGCGGTCAATATCGAAGAAGATCCAGAAATATCGATTCGACGCCGATCAGCTGAATTGGGCACTCGACTTATTTTACGTATGGATTTGGGCCTACATCCGTATAAGATTGTGCTGACGCAACAATTGAGGCCGAACGACCATAGACAACGCTGTGAGGTTACTAAATGTGTGCTCGAAATGTTAGCCGGAGATTCGGATTTTGGCAAAAAATCATCTTCTCGGACGAGCCCCATTTTTAGCTCAACGCCTATGTCAATAAGTAAAATTGCCATTATTGGAGCAAACAAAATCCACAAGTGTTCGGCCAAGCATCAATGCATCTATAAAGATGGACTGTTTGGTGTGCTTCATGGCATGGTGGCATCATCAGACCTTATTTCTTTTGAAATGAGGAAGGAGACAACGTAACCATTAATGGTCTCAGGCATAGAGCAATATTAACCGAGTTTCTATCGTCAAAGCTTGAAAACATCAATATATCCACGCTGTGATTCCAACAAGATAACTCTACGTGCTATACAAGCGACGCGAGGCTCGAAGTTGTGAAGGAGAAATTTTGCGACTGGGTCATCTTACAGCGATCGTTCATAAATTGGCCGCCGTAATCGTGTGATTTGACACCATTTGAGTATTTTCTCTGTAAAGCCAGAATCAATTTTATATCGCACTCACAGATGCAATCGACGCTGAGGAACCAATTACCGCTGTCAGGATGAAGAGAGACAATTCGGTCCACCTGACCTGGATGAAGTCAAGCTTAAGTCCAACAAAGCTGCTGAAGCGGACGGCCTGATTGCCGAGCTCGTAAGGTAAGGTAAGGTAAGGTGGTAAGGAGCATACACCAACTCATCTGCAAAATGTGGTCGGACGAAATCATACCCGATGAATAGAATCTTAGCATTGTTTGTCTGACCCTGCAGAAGGGAGTCTCTCTGAACTGCGCCTACTACAGAGGCATCATCCTACATCCTATCTGCTGTATTGTGCGAAAGTGCGAAAGGCTTTAGGATAGGAAAATTCACCATCGAGAAAATATTCACACTAAATAAAACCCATGAAAAATCGATACACATAGCCTATTTAGCATCCAAGCTCTCTGTTTGTACAAGATGACGGTGAAAAATGCACGCTATTTCATCAAGATCAGTTAAAACTTAGCGAAACCTTTGGTGTCAACAAAGGATTAAGACAAGGCGATGCGCTGTCATGCGATTTCTTAACCTCATGAACTTTATCAAATATGGATGAGGGTGCTCTTGGGTGATTTGAGAGGAAAATTCTTCGGATGATTTTCGGTCCCGTATGTATAGACGGTGATCGAAGGAAGAGATACAACGACGAACTGTACGGGTTGTACAGCGATATCGACTTAGTTAGAAGAGTGAAGGCCCAACGACTGAGCGGCTAGACACAAATGCTCCGGTCTGAAAAGATTTCGAGATTATCTCGAAGGGACAGCGCAATAGAGGAAGACCGCGACTCAGGTAGCGTATGAACGACGCTTGTTGGTCTGGACTGTACCACCACCTTAAGTTAGTATTCTTAAATTTTCAGAAAATCTGAGTCCTCCAAAACGGTCAGGGTTCTCCTTTATGCATTGTCCCTCTGGGTAAAAATCGAAAACTCTTCGGGGTATAGAGTTAATAATTATTCGCTCTATATGTCCTACCCATCTCATATAACTAATGCACACTTTTCTGATCAGCCTTACTACATTATCCCTTCTTTCAAAAATCCGTTCACGTAAACGAGGCCAACAATCAGTTTTTATATACTTTGACACAGCCCAGATGAATGAAAACTTAGGGGTTGTCAAAAGATATCGATTTAACGTAAGTTGGTTTTGAATGTTTGCAGATTATCCTGATGACTAGAAAATAAACAACCTGGCAGGGTGTTGCGTTGTTCAGGGTACGTCAAAAAGTGTACTTAAGGGCAAACCGATGAAACAGATAAAAAAAAGTTAATTAAAGCGTGCTTTAAGATACAATGAAATAATTAGGTATACCATATTTAGTTGTTAAGGACAAGAGGTGAATGTTCATTTGATAATAAGCATACTGTTATCAATATTAATGCGGGTCAATTTAAATTTAGAAATTATGATAATAATAAAAAAATTAAAAGATTTAATTTCATGAACAATTTTTAGAATATATTAATTAACTTTTGGATAGCTGGGGATCATACAATACAAATGCGAGGTCAGAATCGGGCCATCATGTCGCGACTTTGAAATATTTGAAGCTATGTACTCGAAAAATGGTTTTTCCTTTTGATTATTTTTGACGTTATGTACAGGATACGCAACATTTTTTTGGACGCTTTGGTCCCAACAATGGTTGCAACATTGCATGAAAAAATTATGGGTGACTGCTCAAAAGCTTATTTTGAAGGTTTAGGGTAGTATTAAACGATGGAACTTGAAAAACCGACTAAATAAATTGTGTGCATCCTGTAAATAACCTCGAAAATAACCATAAAATACATTTTTCGAGTACACAACCTCAACTATCTCAAAATCCTAATGTGATGGCCGAATTCTGGCTTTGGATTCGAATTGTAAGCACCAAATTACCTCGGAAATGATTCCCAGTTGCACAACAATAGAACCTTGTAGACCTGTGTAATAGATTTGTTTATTGATGGTCAAAATAAATAAAAAAAAGATTATGGGAGTCATACAATCTTGAGGTCGAATAACCGAAAGTTTTAAAAAAAATTTTCTAACACTTTTACTGAGGCGGATACTACGATGAGAGGGTTAAAGCGGTGGAGGGCTACTTGTAATTTCAATGGAGCAAGGCATCACCTTTGAGTTTTATCGCACGACCTTATCTAATCGTAGCTTATCTAGCAAGTGCATAGAGGTCTTAGATGCCTCGTATTTCCTACCAAATCAAAGGGGGAAAGGGATTTCTTACGTCGTTTATGGAAACCTAAATATTTCGCAGCATTTATGGCGACATTGAATATGTAGTCATTCCAACATAGGTTGTCGTTGACACACATAAAGTTTTTCAGCTTTGACGATGCAAGATCCATTCATGAATAATGACTGGGTGTTCAAATTTCACTTTCAAAATAGCAGGCATTGTTTTGGAACCATTGAATTCCACTCTTTTGGTGGCTTACCAATTGTTTGTGCTGTTAATATTGGAATTTAATAAACTTTACGACAAAGCTGATGTTGACATATGCAGCCGAATAGCAGGGACGTAAGTTAGACAACGAATATAAAAACACAGAATACCGTCGTTAGTAATCATTGATGTAAATTAAAAAGAATGTCGGTGATAGAACGGCGCCCTGTGGCACACAACTATTTATTTTGTATACCATATATCAAACTTGAAACCTTCCACAGCACCTTGAATTTAGCGTTCTTTAATTTTATTTCTAATCTAACTGTCAACTACTCTGTTAAATGCCTTTGAAATATCTAGTGGAACTATCTTACTTTCACCAGATTGGTGTATACTATGGCCCCACTTTTCAGTTAGAGATGGTATCAAATCATATATTGCTATGAAACCGTTCTATCGGTTATCGAGAAGTTTCGTGTTTTGAACTGAGGTTTATAACCATTCTTATGACCTTGGACATTGGAAGCAGGGTTAGTGCAATGGTTCTATTGGGAAAAGAGAAGATTTGTCCTTTTTATCGACGAACTGGACAAATGTTGTTTTCTATCTGGCCGGAAAGGGTCCTTAAGAGTAGGATTGATGAAAAAGCGTTCACAGTGGTTAAGCCAACGTGCGAGAACGCCTATCCAGAAAAAGGGGAAAAATACCATCTGAGCCAGCGGAGTTACATATAAATATTGAGATCTTTGAGTACTGCTGCTACTATGATAAATGAGTGCGAAAGTGGATTCGTCCCATAGAAGTTTCGACGCGCTCAAGAGTAGCCGGCACTTGTGCTCCATAGAGCATGGGGATCAGCTTTTAAAAAATAACGCCTTAGTGTCAATTAACAAGTAAACACTTTCTTTGATTTTTGAGTTGTCATTATCAGAGTTAATAGCGGAGGAAGACAAAATTCTTGGCATTCAGCGCGAATCGTTGATTTTGTGCGTCTCTTCTTGTAAACCGCATATACCATATATGGTTTTGCTTTAATTGCCGTTTCTGTTTCACAATTTGCAACCGCACATTTGTTGCAGTTACATATTGCTGCATTTAAGCAATGATATCAATGCCAATAATGTAAACGAGTGTTGCACAGACTTTTTGACAATGCATTACGAATTTCGCGCAATTGTCATAAATATATAATTCAAGCAGTTACGTTACAGCGCATAACTGACATCAAAATTCTCAGTGAAATTGCTACATTGACGGAGCAGTGGATAATCCTCTTCCTCATTCCTGACAATATGGCGACCTTGGCAGTAAAATGGCCAATGACCCTATATAGATACCACCTTGATCAAGAGAAAATCAAAAATACAAGTTTATTCATTTAATCTATATTGTCCCCTTCAAATAAATCCCCATCGACTGTAACACACTTATGCCAGCGCTTGATCCAATCCTCGAAACATTTTTTTATATTCGGTTTTCGGTATGTCCATCAGTGCTTCCTGCGATTTTTCCATTACTTCCTCTCGGCTGCTAAAACGCGTTCCCCGTAGTGGTTTCTTAACTCTATTGAACAGAAAGGTGAATTCGGTGGTTGTTTGATGGTATTTGTTGCATTTTTCATCAAAAAATTACGAATAATTATGGCTCTGTGCGACGGTGCGTTATCATGGTACAAAATCCACGAGTTTTCTGTCCACAATTCTGGTCTCTTTCGGCGAATTGTTTCACGCAAACGTTATATAACACCCGAATAATATTCTTTGTTCATTGTCTGACCTTCTGGCAAAAATTCATGATGCACTACACCGTTGTAATCCATGAAAACCGTGAGCATTGTCTTCTTTTTTGACTGGAAATGAAATGGTTTCGGCTCATTTTGTGAACGCCATACACTTGTCTGATGTCTGGATTGCGTTTCGTTCTCATAAACTTAAGTCTCGTCTCCAGTAATGATGATTTTGATGAATTTGGGATCGGATTCAGCCTCGCATATCATTTCTTTTGCGACGTTAACACGGTCTCTTTTTTGCATGAAACTGAACAAACCCAAATCATTAACCAAAATGTTCAGGTCCTCCGCTATCTCTCAGATGGTTAATCTGCCGGTATTGACCAACATTTCTTTTACTTCATCAATGTTTTCGTCGGCTTTCGATGTCGATGGTCTACCACTGCGTTCATCATCTTCGATTGACTCACGACCATTTTTAAACCGCTCGTGCCACTGGCAAACGACCGTTTTCTTTAGAGAATTTTCGCCGAAACACACACCATTAAATCCGTATTCTACGCAAAATTTAATAAAAGTCCGTTGTTGCAAACTTAAATCCATTTCTAAAATTATAAAAAATCGACAACACAGAGACAGATGTATCTCTTCTATATTCCTGGCTACGTAACTTTTGCAAATGTCAAGCTATGACGCTACGATTTAGAGAGAATGTCAACAACAGATGTACCAACTTAACAAAAAAAAAAAACAGAACTCAAATCGGAACAATAGGAGCGCCACACGGTGGTGTTGATCAAGGTGGTATTTATGTTTGCGTACAGTAGAACGGATCCAGGTTAAATGACTTTAAAACCACGAAAACGATCAAATAAACGATAAATTCAATTGAAAATAAAAGTGATAGTTTAATCGTAATAACAAAAAAAAAAAAATATTAGTTGATTTTCATGTTTCTTCAAATTCTTTACAAAAGATAAAAATATGGATTCATTGTAGAAAAAAAAAGTCTGCGTACAGACTTTATTTTATAATGTTCAATACTTTATGGGGTACCCTTTTGCATTAATAATGGTTGTAATCGTCTCGGACTGGATTCTAGAAGATTTTTTTGTGAGATCTGAGCTCATTTTTTCCTATTCTGCTTGTAAAATTTCTCTGAGTACCTTTTTATTCGTTATTTCATGTTTTCAAATTCTTTTTTTAAGCTCAGCCCATTAATTTTCCATGGGGTCTATGTTCGGCGACTGCGGTGGAGTATGAAGGAAGTGGGGTGTGCTGAAAGCAATCCATTGTCGAACTTGATAAGCAGTATACTTAGGGTCAATATCATGTTGAAAAATAAAACGACCAGCTAAGCCCAGTTTCTCAGCACTAGTTTCCAGATTGTTTTTTTTAGAAAATCCAGATACAAGCTCTTATCCATAATTTTATTTATCAAAACTAACTTTCATGGCTAAACTATGACCCCACCACCTTCGTGTTTGACCGTAGCATTCAAATTTGTTGATCTTGTTCTTCACATCACTTTTAGCCCGTCCGACCCAAAAATATTGAACTTACTCTCATCGGAGAATATTACTGTGAATTTCAGACGCGTATGGTTTCTTTCTCGTTACGCAACTCTTATACTCAGCCTTTGGAGTGCTCTAGATACAGTTGAAGGGTGTACCGAGGTGTCAAACATGGCCTCCAGTCTTGTAGCTACTTTACCTAAGCTCAAACCAGATTCTTTTGACACCTGACGCACAATAAATTTGCTTTCAGACTTACCTTTCTTTGTTCACAAGTGTTCCTTGGGTCTTAAATTTTCTACAACACTCTGGATTGTTGATCGATGTCGTTTTGTAGTTTTAGATATGTCACCGTACGATTTTCTTTCTTCGTGCAACTCAACGATTATTCTTTTCTCAGAGACATCCAATTCTTTTCCTTTAACCCTTTCCATTGTTCTGTTAAGATTTCTATCAGCAAGAATGTCCGTCTTGTACAAGGTTAAACAATCGAATGAGAATATAAAAGAATTCTGCAGAACACAGCTCAAACTACAATAACTGTAAGCTTTTTAGTAGAAACGTTGGAAAAGGAGTTAAAATATTATTGTACCCAGACCTTTCCAAAGCATTTTTTTGACGTGTTGGCGCATTTTTATTATTTTTTTTTTTTTTCAAACAATATGGTAGACGAGATCTTGTAAGGATCTCATTTCTTGCAATTTGGACAAACTATGGTGAGGTTAGTTTCATCAGACAATCTTTTCACCGATCAAATCTTGGAGTTGCTCGGTGCTCTCTTCCAAGTCATCTCTTACGAGAGTCCTGTTATACTTAAATATTTCATTTTGATCGGGTTAGACGAAATTCTGTCTGCTGAAGTTCTTTTTACGTATCCTAAGCTCAGATAGTAACTCCATTACATAATTTCCTAGCTCATCTTTACACGTTCCTTTGGCCTTTAATTCCTGAAGTAACATCTCTCAACTTCCTTGGAGATGTGCGTTGCTCCTCATTTCCTCGAAGATTCCAAGAACCGCGTTCCCCTAACCCACATCAAGTTATTTCTCCGTATTAACTGATATTATTAATTTATCCCACATGAAAATGAGCTCATTGTTTTCTGGATATTACACAGCTATTCAAGCTTCCTGGACTGCTGTTAATTGACTCTGAAATACGATGTTAGTTACTCATAGAATTACTGAAGTAATTCGGAGTTGTGAAACCGGTCTTCACATAGCCCGCCCAGATTAATCCTCATCTCATTCTGATAAGCATTTTAGCATATTTTCTAATTTTCGAAAACTCATTCTCGATTAATTAATTACACATTTTATTCACACCTTACAATCCAAATCAGTCTTTGAACGAGGTAATTAGAATACCATGATGGATTACTAAATATACATATACAAAGCTAGGATTGCTTTCCTGCCACTTATTAGTGTAATTGCTTATTTTCTTTTTATAATGAGCTGTCACAGTGATTGGATTTCAGCCATTAAATATCATTATGGATTGGATAATTCAGAGTTTCCAACCAATGTTCGAACTGAGATTACTGAACAATATATTTCTGACTTTATTTTAATTTTCCATTTTTCCATTTAACTTGTTTTGACCTTAACTACTATAAATCAATCATTGTAATGACTTATAGATTCTTTCGGCTTGTAACTACCCGTATCCGTAGATAGTATATTTTATATTTCATTTTTTTATCCCAAAGAGCTGTATCGAATTGAATTTTATTGGCTCAAATATTTACAAGTTATATTATTTTTTCTGTAAAGCAAAAGTGGCTTGTGTGCAAAGGATAAGACACAGTTTTGTGGTATTTTTCGGTTCTATATAGTTATATTATTTTTGCTTGATTTTTGAAAAAGAGTTTGAGTTTGTTAAAACAGTGAAATTAAACAAATTTTAAAATTTACATACACAGGTAAATTTTTTTTTTCCGGAAATATGTTGGCAATTCTTTGAATGTGGCTGGAATTGCTACTTTATATTGTCCATAATCGGCATATGACCGTAGTCCTTTCAGAATTTCGACGTGCGGAAAGAGTTCGTGAGAATCACCAAGCCCAAAGGGTATCTCTATTGAAACAAAGAGGATAAGTCAGCAATATGGCAACAAATCATGTACCTAGACAAACAAGGCCCTGACTTCTAGCTCAAAGCTTCGTACCTACCCCACGAAGTTTTATGGTTTCAAGGGGTGAAACCAGGACGATGATTCTTTGTGTAGCCATTCCAGAACAGCGAGACCGGCTTCGTTTTGTAAACGCCTTCTTGTAATGGGTATATAACTTAATTTTTTCAAAACTTAAACGTTTATTTAAGAAAAACATGTACAATAGTATTATTCAAAGTATTGCCCATCTGAAGCTATGAATTTTTCCTATCCTTCTGGCAATTTGTGGATCCCATCCCAAAAGAACTGCGCCGGCTTGGCAGCCAAGAATGATTCAAGCCAATTTTTGATATTCTGCTCTGATGTGAATCGTATTTCAGTGAGGGCGTTCTGCATCGACCGGAACAAATGGTGGTCAGAAGGAGCAAGGTCTGGGCTATAAGGCGGGTCTGGTAAGACTTCCCATCCACTGTTTTCCAAATAGTTCTTAACCGGAGTAGCAACGTGGGGCCGAGCGTTGTCATGATGGAAAATTATTGCCTCATGTCTGGTCGCATATTCCGGGCGTTTTTTGGCTACTGCTCTCTTCAAATGGATTAATTCTGTTCGGTAGTGTTGTCCATTGATGGTTTTACCCAGTTTTAGCAGCTCATAATACAGCACACCCATCTGATCCCTCCAAATACAGAGCATTACCTTCGCGCCATGGATATTCGGCTTTGCCGTTGATTTGGCTGGTTGGCCGGATTTCACATATGATTTTTTGCGCTTGGGGTTATCGTAATGGATCCATTTTCCATCACCAGTAACAATCCGATGAAAAATTGACTTCCTTTTGTGGCGTTCCAGCAGCATTTCGGACAAGCAAAACCGCCTTTCGACGTCTCTCGCCTTGAGTTCATGTGGAACCCAATTTCCTTGCTTTTGGATATATCCAGCTGCTCTTAAACGTTTTGAAATGGCTGCTTGAGTGACACACAACGATTCTGAGAGCTCTTTTTGTGTTTGGCAACAATCTTCATAGAGTAATGCTTCCAGTTCTTCATGTTCAAACTTTCTTGGCTGCCCAGGACGTTCATCGTCTTCCAAGCCAAAATCACCACTTTTAAATCGTGCAAACCACTTTTGGCACGTTCGCTCAGCTAGCGCATGTTCACCATAAACTTCCACTAAAATACGATGACTTTCGACAGCAGTTTTCTTCATATTAAAGTAATGAAGAAGAACACTTTTTCAGGCACAAAGTTCGACATATTTGAGTGAAAAAAAATTGTTGTTGTTTACGCTTCAAATGAATGCCATATACTGACGTACAATGACAGTAGCTTTCCAACGCATATTCCATCTTGCAAACCGCAAGAGATTAAATTAAATTATAGACCCAATATTTAAAAATTATTGAGTTGGTGTCTGGTATGCGTTGTAATTCCTAAAAGTTGCGAGTATATCAAGTTAATATCGATGGTCGAGTGAAAGATACGTAGACGTTGTTAAGAACAGTTTTATTGGTAAAATTTACCACAACAAGCAAGACTCTTTTTGCCTTAAAAACTTTCATCTTATCTCCTCCGAACCTTTTTCCTTCCAACATCCTGAGAGAGTGATTTTTTTTCTTTTTAATATCGGAGCAGAGCACTCAGACAAAGAACACTCTTTGTAAAGTTCCTTTTAAAGAAATCTTTCAGCCTTATGAAGAAAGATGAGTAAGCGCTTCAGTGATAAGGTGTCTACAGTATCAGCACCCAGCGCCGAGTACCGATGTCTTCATCACTTTCGAAGCAAGCATCGTAGGATGTTGTGTTACTTATACCTATCACATTTATATGCTTTGCAAAAGTGTAATACCTTATCACGACGCCAGTAATCAGCCTATAGTCTTACCTCGCTACAGATGCAAATGCTTCGCCCCCTCCACCTGTTGTCCCGAATATAGTTCGCTGCCATCACGATTCCGTAAATTTCTACTTGAAAGACACAAGGAAAGTCGATTTCGATTGCATCGAATGGCATGTCTATAAGTCCGGAGTCATACGGCAGCTGGGGTCATCGAAGCTTCAGTGCGTGTTGTACCAAAGACCACTTCATTTTTAACCGGAAGATGGCTTTGAGGGTGCAGCTCATGACATGAATATCAAGGGGAGGGAGATTCATCAATGCATCCAGAGCGGAGCCAGAAGTTGTTGAGTAAGTACCCATGCATTCAAGACAAGCCGTTCTGTGGAGTCTGGTAAAAGCTGCAATCACATATGTTCGCGAGAGCTTATTCCACCAGACAACCAACGCATAGGATATAATTTGCCTTAAAATAGCCGTGTAGATCCAAAGGACCCTTTACGGTGACAGGCCCCATGACTTGCCGACAGCGCCTTACATGCTTTCAACGTAACATATAGGGTTTTCCAATACGGACTTGACAACTTTGAATTTAATTTGTGAACGCACTCTTTTAATAATCATCAAACTGCCACAAGCCACACAGCACACGATACAATCGATTTATTGAAGAGTAAGTATGGTGAGCGTGTTATCCCAAGACATGGACCAGTCAATTGGCCGCCTCGTTCGTGCGTTTTAACGCCGCTTGACTATTTTCTGTGCGGCTACGTTAAGTCATTGGTTTATGCGAACACGCCGACGGCGTTAGAAGAGCTCAGAACCAACATTGAACGCGAAATAGCGGCCGTATCTGCCGAAATGTGTGGCCGAGTCGTTGAAAATTGGGTCCATATGAAAGAACTCAAGTTCCATTCATAAATGTTTTGATTGAACGTCAAGCCAATAATAAAGTTTTTGAAATATCTCAAATGGTTTGCCTTTTATTTAAAAAAAAAGTTGTCAAGTCGTTATTAGAAAACCCTATATTTAGGGAGAAGTTTGTTATCCAGAATAACACCCAGAATACTAAAATTCTTAGGAGAATTAGATGGTGATGCTCTTAAGCACTAGATGTGTCAAACCAGGCAGCTTGCTCCCTTACCGCCGACAGAGGATGCATTCGCAAGGCGGTTTTGCACACATAGATCTCGACCATTCTTTCGATGCTTCTCAGCATGAAGGAAGTCAGACTTATAGGCCTTAAACTCTTGGCCACCAAGTAGTTCTTCTTTCCTATTCTCGGTGTAAAGGCCTATCTCCTCACCAGGTATTCGGTATGTATGCCAGTGCCAGGCTAGCAGTGAAAATTCTCTTCAGTTGCCAGCAGCTGGTCTATACCTATTTGTAACATAACTGAGTAAATACCTTCGGTTCCAGGCGACTTGAAGGCATCAAAGGAAGCAATAGCCGATGAGATACGAGTATACCAGCTTTTCGTGTTTTGTTATTCAGCTCAACTTGAGCATGAGACGGAGAGTCTTTGCTTTCAACTCAGCATAGGTACAATTAAAATAAGACTCAGTTTCAGCGATCACTTCTTCATTAGTGCTAAATTTTTTTTCTAGTGAGCATTCTTTTGAACAGGAAAAAGTCACTGGAGGCCAGATGTGGAGAATACGATGGATGGGGAAACAATTCATAGCTTAATTCATGCAATTTTGCCATCGTTTTCATTGATTTGTGACAAGGTGCATTATCTTGATGAAACAGCACTTTTTTCTTTTATAAATGGGCCGTTTTTTTTTTGTACAACACGCTCAGAGTCTTAGCTATCTCGATCAACTTCACTTTATGTTTATTCATAATTATTTTGTGAACTTTTTTTACGTTTTCGACGGTAACAGCCTCTTTCGGGCGTCTACTGCTTGCATCGTCTTCGATGCTCATTTCACCTGTCTCAAATTTGGCAAACCACTTCTCAACGGTTGATTATCCTGATCCGAATAATATTTATCATACCAAGCTTTGGTTAAACAGTATTTTTTCTCATAATAAATCAATGCTTTATTAACACACAAAACTTTTTTTCCATTTTTTTCCTATAACAAAAGTTGCTTAACTCGCAATACTATATCTCACGAACTTTACTTCAACTTGAACAACATCAAACTTGCCGACTTGTAGGGTCTGAAAAAGGTCAATGAATCTCTAGAAGTTCCCCAGACGAGTCCTGAAACTAAAGGATTTTCCCTCCCTAATTCTCACCACCTCCAACCTTTCCTTTTGCCACTGTGCTGGGTCAAGGTGTCATACGACCCTTGCCAATGATCAACCTGGCTAAGAGCCCAGGATCTCTAGAAATAGGTCAGTCGCAAACGGAGTCTTATCTAGTCTAGTTTTATCTATATACAGCGGATGGTACAGAGAGACCATCCTTTCTCCGCTTCTCGTGGTACTCTAATGGATAATATATCAAAAAAAAAAACCCGATGGCGGTACTCCGGTGACTGCACCGAATACAGGAAAGGTATTGAATTCATGGTATTGTAGAGTGGAGGTAAAATTGTGGCAGGCCATGGTGCATCATCCTCCAAAGGCAAACGCAACGAGCATAAAACTAAATTTTCAGGGAGTGACAAGACTGTGACAAACCATGGTCCTATCACTCCACCCCTAGCAACAACAAGTTTGTGGCAGGTCACGGCAGATCACGCTGCTACTAAAGCTCCTCCTTCATCATGGGGTTCATCCGCATCGGCAAGCTCCATCTAAAGCGCTTTACTTAAGACGCCGAAATGCTGTACGCATTATCAAAACCTTCGGATCTACTCCGCAAGTTAAGAGAACTGCGGACATTAAGAGCAAGATTGAGTGGGCTAACTACAACCTAAAATACGGTAATGTACTGTTTTTAGTACCTCTAAAACACCAAAAGACTCCTAGAAGCGCCAGAGTTGGAGTAAACCGTACCGTAAAAGCCTCAAGACTACTATCACCAAAACCCCTGGGCCATCCAACAGCACATCTCTGAGGTCTTTTAGCGAAGTCCTAAAAGACACAATTACGATCGCGGTAATTGATAGAAACGACACCGACGGATCGATAACACCTGAACGATGGAAGTTAGTCAAGTCAAAGCTTTCGTGCAACTTCTTGGCCATCATGAACAAAAACTCCGGACCACCTTCTATCACAAGCGCCGCTGGCTGGCACCAAGGCACGTCAAGCGCATATGCCAATCAGAGATCTCTCGATCTTTTCACCAAAGCCATTGATGGATTTGGAGAGATTTGGCCAGGTGCAAAACTCGAAGTCGTGCTTAGGGAGGATACCCCCAGCAGACCTAGAACCCGCACCTTGATTCCAGCCGAAATAAGGCTTCGGTCGCACTTATTTTGCGTCTTTCCAAAAACGCAAAAGACATCATCCTAATCCAGGAACCATTTATCGCAGAAAGCGTGGTTAGTTTACTTGGGACACCTGTATACGCTCCACTTCACTTTACAAAAGACAAAGGTCTTAGTGAAACGTAGAATTAATGTGTTTTTACTTCTTAATCTCAGCAACGCCGAAAAACCGTTGCCAAACTAAAGACTCCCAAAGGCTCCTGCTGGCTGGCATTATCATATCTTGTCCACGATCATGTGGGCCTTCTCCCTGGTGATAACCTTGAAAGGCTGGTACTGAAACCCTTAAAACTGGCCTCATCATCGGGTGCGTTGCTAACGCTCATCACCCGGTATGGGGCAGTACCGATACCAACGATAAGAATGAGTCATTTTTTTGATGATATTGTAAGTACTTACCTAATTGTTTTCAACATTGGTAATGAGCCCACTTATATAACAATGTTGTCTCCGACAACATCACTGAAATGCTAAGGAACTGGATGGTATCGTCTGAACACTCATTTTCATACCTCAGGTACATCTAATCCAACCTGAGTAACGCTTCCCCCAGGCAACCAGCACTCCGGAACTATCGGAAAACTGATTGGCGAAAATACAGTCGAATACTGTCAGAAACGCTATCTTCTGAACTCTCAAGTGCGACTCGTGACACCAATGAGCTTGACATGAAAGTCAAGAAATTCACCCTGCCTCTCAATTAGGATATGGCTGCTTCCTGCCCTCTTATTCAACCTATATCCAAGAAAAAGCCGCACTGGTGGACATCAGCACTAAGACCGCTTAGAAAAACCACATCCAGCACGTAGTGAAGAGATTAAAGCAGTTGTATCTGAGAGTATACGTAAAGACCGTGACGAATCGATTCGTCGTCGTTCTCAGCAGCTTGTATTGGCTTATTCGACAACTTGGCATATTTTACGTAAGGATCTCTGCCTAAAAGCGTACAAAATTCAACTTGTGCAAGAATTGAAGCCAGACGACTTGAATTTGCGTCATATTTTCAGTGAATGGGCTCTGAAAAAACTCAATGAAAATCCGGTGTTTTATCGTGAAATTTTGTTCAGTGATGAAGCTTATTTTTGACTTAATGGATACGTTAATGAACTAAATTGCCGTGTTTAGGCTGATGAGCAACCCGAAGAGTACCAAGAGCTACCATTACATCCATTAAAAACAAACGGTATGGGGTGGTTTATGGGCTGGAATCATTGGTCCATATTTCTTCAAAAATGAGGCAAATCAGAATATTACCGTCAATGGTAACCGTTATCGCGCCATGTTTACAGACTATGTGCTTCCATAAGTTCAAGAACATGGTCTCAGTGAGCTCTGGTTTCAATAACACGGCGCCACGAGCCATACAATGCGTGAAACAGTGGACTTGTTGAGAAATCATTTTGGTGAGCACTTAATTTCACATTAAGCGAATGGACCGCTTTAGACGTAGTTGTAGCCAACATTTACATAATATCATTCTTAAAAAGTAAATGTCATGAATTGTGCATTTAACCGATAATAAAAGTTTTGAGTTCACTTTCAAATTTATGTAATTTATTTTACATTATAAATCAAACCTCACGATGAATCGGTATATCGGACCTTGCGACCGCTTAGAATCAATTTGCTGTTTTGTTTTTCGTACTATTAAATTATTCGGGTATATTTGTGGAGTACGGGATCGTCCACGCGCTATGAGTACACTGGCAGTGATCAAACCTACTACTGAGAAAGCAGAAGATCTTGTTGCGGGAAATGAACATTTCCTAAAAAGACTTGGAACTTAGTGCCTACAATAAACACACTGGATACCTGCTAAGAGACGCATTGAAGCAAAACGTAAGAAAAAACCAAAAGCTCTCTTAAGGCGGTACGATGAAAATGCTCACATAAAAATTCTGTGCACCGACGACAAATTTTTACCGTCGAAAAAAAAAAAAAAAACAAAATGATCAAGTGTATGCTCGGACATCAAAAGAAGCTTCAAAACATATTCAAAGGGTTGAAAATGGCCACCACTTAGCAAATGTAATGGTATGGTGAAGAATGAGCTAAGATAGTGAAATTCCACCAAACCACTAAGCCGCTAAGAGGAATAATATTTGCAAACAAGCACTGAACATTCCAGTAAGATTCTACTCAAGCGCACAAATCGAAAACCACTCAAGAGCGGCTAAAAAATGTACCCGACTTTATATTACCGTATGACTGGCCAACTGGCAGTCTGGTCCTCAACCCTTGGAATAAAAAGTTGTAGTTCATTTTAGAGAGAATGGCCTCTACTCAACGCCAAAATATTGAGTCTTTGAAGCTAGCCCTCGTCCGCTCTGTCGACAACTTTCCGATGAATAAGGTCCTTAATGGGACTAATTGACAGCTCGGCTCAATCAAATCAATTTTAGCAAGAATTAAATTCTGATTATGGGAAGCAATTCGGTCGCCAAAAATGTTCCTTAGAAGAGGCATTGTGGTTTGAGTGCTGTTGAAACAACATATCGGACTTGCAGCAAAACTGGCTTAAGCAATTTTTCAATCCTAACCCGATATGTGTCTCTTTCTACGATTATAATATTGGCGCTACTGTTTTAAAAGAAGAATGTTGGAATAGCTTTTACTGAGGTAACACTACACCAGACACTTTGTTTAATTGAGTGGAATTTCCATTTATGAATCAATCTTGGTTGCTTGGTAACCCATATACGGCAATCTTGTTTATTTACGAAACTTCTTAATGGAAATCAGCTTCATCACTCAATATCAGATGATAAATTAACTTAGTTTCTTGCTTTGCCATTTCTTGTAAGCGAACTGAAAACAACAGATTGCCGAGAATCACCCTGAATGAATTGTGTAGAAACATCTTTTTTTTTTTTTGCAACGTCCTACGAGAGCTGAATGGAGCTCTACTGTGTCGAAGTTTTTGGACTCTTTCCAATATGTGGAGGCATACGTTGAAAATTGACTTCAGTTCGAGCACTGTGAGCTCTTCCAGTTTATGAAAGATCAGTTACACTCAGTCTCTGTTGAATAAAGAGTGCCACCAGTAACCACAATATATTCACAGATGTTGAATTTCCGCCATGAAAATAACGCAGATACGTTCCTTAGGTCAAAAAATAGTCAGAAAAATTATTTATTTTTTAAATAAGTAAGTTAACTCAATGGCACGCTGTAGAAAAAGAATAAGAGAGAGCTTTATTTTTATTTTATCCAATAAGAGTGAATCTTTATACCATAAATGCCGATATGAAATTCCTACCTGCTAAATCTAACCTCCTCATTTAATTACCTTCCCTGTTCATACTTTTTAAAATTCTGATCACTTCGATGCCTGTGTGTAATTCTACCACCACCGTCGTTATGATATGATTTACATTCTCGCAACGACGAGTGAGTAATTATAAAATCTATTGATGTGGTCAATGTGCCATTTGCATTTCCAGGTTGATTCTAGCGAGTGTATTCGTAAATTTTTGCACTCCATATTCCAAAAGGCCAATCTGCTTGTTGCACAATTTTCACACAGCTCATCTCTTCCAGATTCCGCGTTGTCTCTGCGTATACTTGAGTGTAGGGACGAATCCACTTTCGCACTCGTGTAATAGCAAGAGTTCTTCAAGATCTTACCATTCACAAATCCGCTAGTACAGATGGTATATCTCCCCTTCTTCTGCGGATGTGTTCTTCCACGCTGGTAAAACCACTGCATAAGATTTTTCATCACTCCGACACTTTGTGAGCAGATGGAAAACAATTTTTGCCCAACCCGTCGCTAAAAAACGACGAATTTCCTTCTCTCCCCCTTTACAGACCCATTGCATTTACATCCCTTCTTTCCAATTGTATGGAAACGCTGTTAAACCATCAGCTTATGAAGTATCTCGAAATACGAAAACATCTCAATGACCGGCAGTATAGTTTCCGTAGCAACAGGTCCACTGGTGATCTGAGCATGTCTCACCGAAAAGTGCAGCCAAAGCGTATATCAATCTGGCAAAAGCAAGATAGTTGCACTTAATATTTCTAAGGCATCAGGCATCAGAAAATGCATGCATTTGTGGTCGATGACTCTCTTCTTCAATGGATACGAAACTACCTTTCGAAACGTTCAATTCAAGTTGTCTTGAATGGTTTCAACTCTAATAACCACAAAATAAATAGTGTTGTGCCCCACAACTCCGTACTGTCTCCGACACTCTTTTAAATTTCCATCAACAATTTCTTGTCTGCTACTTCTTTGGAATTTAATGCTTCCAAAACACAATGCGGTCTGCTATCGGTAAAGCGAAATTTAAAAACACACCCATTGTCTCATGTAAAGTCTCAGGTCTTTAGGAATAAGCCAGCTTTGGAAGCCAGCATTACTCGTGTTATCCGCGAGATACCAGTCGCTATGCTGGAACGAGTAACGCCCAAAATTGGACCTTCCAAATGGTCCACCTCAGACGTAGTCATGACCAACATTTATATGATATTAATTTCAGAAAGTAAATGCCATGAATTGTTCTTTAAACCGATAATAAAAATTTGAGGTTCGCTTTTAAACTTATGTGTTCTATTTTACATTATAAATCAAATCTCACGACGAACCACTCTTTATAAAGCATTTATCCATCTGAAATTTGAATACAATGCCCCATCTGATCTCTGCACCTGCTAGATAGGATTTAAAATCGTGCGATAAAACTCATAGGGGATACTAATATCACACAGGCAATGGGCACCCTCGAACACCGACGTAAGGTCTCGTGTCTCACGCTGTCTTATCGCTACTTCCACCACCAGCGGTCCATAGAAATCGTCAGTTTCAATTTTCAATTTTCCTTTGCCCGCGCTGTGTACAAGCCATTTAAGGGTACTCAAAATCTTTGAGCTCGCGCAAATTATAAAAAAAAAACCTATAACACTTTTGTAAAACTACAGTAGGCCAAGTTATCTACTTGATTATTTAAGCTTTCTCTTTTATAACAAAACGAAACTATTAAAAAAATAAAAATTATGTACATATAACAAAAACAAAATACAATACAATGAATAAATTTATTTTGTGTACATAAGTATTTATATTGGCATCAGTATTAAAAAGACGTGCTATCAATAATGAAATATTCGGAAATAAAATTTGTCAGGCTTGAATCTGGTTTAAATACCATAAAATCGTTCATTAACATTTTGCAAAACATCAAACTGTTAATTGTTTATACGTCTAAACTATTTCTTAACTTCTTTTTAATATTATCGAGTTCTGAAAATTATTTCTAATCTGTTGTACTATGTGGCGATATTGTCAAATTGAGCATATATGAAACTGAATCATCAAATGGCCCTCAAATTTTTTATTGATTTCAAATTGATTTAAAAATCAACCAAATCTCCATCGTAATTTTATATTTCAACGGGATTTATAGTGCATAAAATGTCTCCATTAAGCAGTTATAAGAGGCAGTGCTTTACGGAAATTTTTTTTAACCTACCATATCTGTCGTGGTTGGCATTTCTCCATATTGAATGTTTTTTGGATCTAGAAATTTCGAATAAAATTCGAATTTTAACCGATGTACAATTTTGTAGGTAGTCAGTAAGACACATTATTTTGTTTCTGCATTTTTATTGAATTTCACTTCAAGTATAGGGTTTTCCAATATGGACTTGACAACTTTGAATTTAATTTGTGAACGCACTCTGTCACTAATCGTGAAACTGTCACTGTCAATTTATTCAGTAAACAACAACATGATCGTAAAGTACACTAACGAGCAACGTCTGCAAATTATAAAAATTTTCTACAAATATTCGGAGTCGGTGACTGCAACTTAAAGACCGTTTACTACAATTTTCGGTCGTAATTCTCGCCCTAGTAGACAGGCAATAACAAGTTTAGTGCAAAAATTTGAGTCTACATGTTCGTTGTGTGATGTTGTCGTGTCAGTAAGAGAACGGGTTCGTCGAAGTGTCGAAAATATCGCTGCCGTTCAGACTTCCGTAGCAAACGATCCAAATCAGTCAATTCCACGGCGTTCTCAAGAATTGGGCATCGCTCAGACCACATTATGACATATTTTTCGTAAGGATCTTGGTTTACACCCATACAAGATCAAGATTGAAGCCGCTGATTGGGTTCTGGAGAAGATGCGCCAAAATGATGAATTTAATCGCATAAACATCTTCAGTGACGAAGCTCATTTTTGGCTTCACGAATCACCACTCCATCCACAAAAAATAACAGTTTGGTGAGGTTTGCATGCCGGCGGCGTTATGGGTCATATTTTTTCGTCGACGATAACGATCGTCACGTTACTGTGAATGGTTAGCGTTATCGCGCCATGATCACCGATTATCTTTCTCCCGAATTATAAGATATGGACTTGGACGACATGTAGTTTCAACATGTATAATCGATTTATTGAATAGTAAGTATGGTGAGTGTGTTATCTCAAGACATGGGCCAGTCGATTGGCCGCCTCGCTCGTGCGATTTAACGCCGGTTGACTATTTTCTTTAAGGCTACGTTAAGTCATTGGTTTATGCCAACGTGCCGACGACGTTGGAAGAGCTCAGAGCCAACATTGAACGGGAAATAGCGGCCGTTTCGACCGAAATATGTGGCCTAGTCGTTGAAAAATGGGTTCAACGAATCGACCGCTGCAAACGTGCTCGCGGTGACCATATGAACGAAGTCGAGTTCCATTCATAAATGTTTTGATTGTACGTCAAGCCAATAATAAAGTTTTTGAAATATCTCAAATGTTTTGCCTTTTATTTAAAAGAAAACGTTGTCAAGTCGTTATTGGAAAATCCGATATGTATTTATTTACACAGGTATGCCTCGAATCCCGAAAGAATTACAATAAATAGCTTGTTTTACAAGCTCAAATTTATGAAGCTAAACGCCTCTTAGTTCTGGGCTCTAGCAAACATGAGGCCGCATTTAAGGTTTGAATCAGCGAAGCTGCCTTGAGGAAACGCCTGATTCTGAATACTCTTGCCACTACCCTTGGGCATTATAAAACAATGTTTACTCAAAGCCGGGAAAACGAATTATTGGAGTACCTACTGCCAAAAATTGATAGCCTGTTTTATGGAATGACGATAGCGTCTGTTTCAAGGTTAGTCTTCGAGGTGAACAAAATCCCTAACCCATTAAACAAGCAGTCGAAAAAAGCTGAAAGAGATTGGATTGAGTGCTTCCTAAAACGGCATCCTAGCATTTATTTGTGGCAATTCGTTCCGACAAGTCTTACCTGGGCAATAAGTTTTAATAAAGTTCAGGTGGAAAGATTTTATAAAAACCTAAAAGATGTCTATGAAAAATTCAACTTCGACCAGTATACAACATGGATGAGACTTGAATGAGTACTGTCCCGAATAAAACTCTAAGGGTTTTCTCAACACGTGGGAAGAAAGTTGTAGGTAAGATAATCTCAGCAAAAAGGAGTATAATAGTTACGGTTGTTTGCTGCTTGAGTGCTACAGTGTCATTATGTAGCTTAATCGTGCAACTTCAATATTCAATTAACTTCTTTTGTGTATTTTCCATTAAATCCTTCTTAGAAATCAAAAGAGCGCACACTTACCCCGAACGACTCTAAGGTTGACATACTCAGCTTTGATAAAAAAAAATCTCATTACATTACAAAGTAAAATTCAAAAAGTTTATTCATTTTATTAACGAGAAAAACAGATAAAACTCCGTTCTGCCATCGAAGTAGTTTCACATGTGTACTATCTTTGTTCGAACAGGACTGCAAAAATTAAAATAAAATAATGAGATAAGGTTATCAACTGACATCAGTCGATCCGAAGCTCTTGCTTACGTGTGGCGTTTTTTTTTTTTTTCTGTGAAATTTATCGGCAGTAAATAGATCCCAGGAGCCTGAGGGCTCTTTGTTATCTTTGGATAAAAACCCTACGTTAAAATGTCTGGTGCATCTAAAAAAAAGGATTCTAGAAAAAATTACTGGAGTCAATTATAATGTTTACCGGATAGTGACATTGACAGTGGCGATGAAATTTTGAGAACCGAAAAAGCTAAAAGAGTGTTTGTACCTCCAAGAAAAGTCATACAAAAATCATGCAACGCATAATTTGATGAATTCACTTAACATTACGGACTATGCAATCAAGTACCTGTCAATCGGTACCAAAATATCATGTAATTCGTTGGACTCTTACGAGAAACTTCTAAGCAAATTAAAAGAAAACAAGTGTCAAGTTTTTACTCATGACACGCAAAAAATTAATAATTTTAAGATTGTTATGTACGGCATGTATGACACCGATCCTCAATTGTTGAAAAACGAACTTTTAAAAGAGGGTTATAAGTTCTTAGGGTACTGGGTAACTGACTCTAACTGCAACTTTTTAAAATGCTATAATTTTTTTATTTTTTGATAAATTTTATTGTGCCGAACTAAAAAATGTTGGAAAATACATCAATTTTCAAATTGTATCAGTAGTTTTCAATAATGGCCTTGATACGGCCAAAGAAAGCATCGCACGCTGCACGCAATTGGCTCTGCGGTATTTTGTCCTATTCCCGTCGAAGTGTTTGCTTGTCCAAACTTTGGTATTTTTTAGTGTCAACCTTCGCCTTCAAAATACCCCAGACAGAAAAATCCAACGGATTTGTATCCGCAGAATTTGCAATCCATTGTGTCAGAGAAATGAAGTGTGGAACATTGTTTTTTAACCAATCTTGGTTGACGCGCGCTTTGTAAAACGGTGCCAAGTCTTGTTGAAAAGTCTACGGTCTCCGACCGAAATGAATGTTTGCCCAAGGCTTCAATACTGCCTATAAGACAGTTTCACGGTATACGATCGCATTAATTTTGACGTCACAGTCCAAAAATACGAGCGGAGAGCGACCATCGGCGGTTATGGCGGCCCAAACCATCACTGTCGGTGCTACCTGCTTTCTGGTGGCCGTCCGAAGGTGTGAATTTTCGAAGGACCTCTCTGGCAAGTAAACTCGGTCATTTTGTTTGTTGACATGTTGCTCTATAACAAAAAGCAACCCATCGGAAAAAACCAAATTCGGCAACTCACCACTTTCGTGCAAGCCACTCTTTCGACTCTAACTTTTTTCTGTTGCGGTGTAAGATCGTGTGCTTTTTCAAACTTCTATGGCTTGAGCCCAAGCTCATTTTTCAGTGTGTGTTGCATGCGTTCCAACGATATATTGAGCTCACGAACCATTTTTCTTCCACTTCGACGCGGATTTCGCTCAATTCGAGCCTTCAATTTCCAAACCATTTCTGCCGATGTTGCTTTTTTTATGACCATCTCCATGGCGTTTTGCACCGCTACCAGTATCACGGTAACGAGCTATGGTTCGAGACACAAATGATTTATTCATTTGAATTCCATCGCGGATTAAAATTTTTCAACAAAACGTTTCAAACAAAACAGAGGGGTAAGCTTATACAATGCCAAAATTGCCAAATGTATGGCCACGGCGAGAAAAATTGTGAAATAAAAACTTATTGCGCATCATGTGCTGGCCGTCATAAAACTGCTGAATGCACAAATCCAAATTTAATTAAATGTGCGAATTGCATGGGAAAGCACAAAGCTACTGATCCTTCGTGAGAAAGTAGATCTAAATTCATCGAAGTGCGGCAATTGTCAGTGAGAAGAAATACTTTTGCAGTTAAATTTTGTAAAAGTTTGTAAAACAAAAACTTGTTTTACTCAGCTCCCTCTCTGAGTTTTCAACTCTCGAACATAGTCGTCGCCAAGCTCCTGTTTCATCAAATGCACACTCTTCGCCACGACCAGCAACATCAACATCATCAACATTATAAATATTAATGATTTATTTTCTGTAGACGTCTCCTAGCTTTAGGAATGATATTGAAACTTTCTTTATGTACAATTAAAATTAATTGATTAAATTCAATGTCATTTCGCAATTAGCAATTAAATTTTTGTATTCCAATGGCAAGTAATACATATTTGAACTTGGAATGCTAGGGTATGCTAAGTATGTTGAATGCATAACCTATTTGCGAAGCAACAATGTTGACATTGCGCTTGTAACTGAAACTTGGTTGCGCATGAATTTTATGTTATCTTCCTCTGAATACAAGTGCTATCGGGTTGATAGAACTAAACGCAGAAGTGGTGGAGTAGCAATTTTAATTAAGAGATCCATTCAACATTCGCCTCTAGATCTTCATAAAACAACTTATATTGAAAATGTAGGGATTGAGGTTAAGCTTGTAAACTATCAATATGTAAAAAATTTTTTGTGTTTATTTGCCTGGTGATGTATCAACTGATGCCAGAAGAAGGATTTTTCAAATGATAACTTCCACCCAAGACAATTACATAATAGGCGGAGATCTAAACTGCAGACTATAGACACTGGGGTTGTTCTCGGGCGAACGCTTGGGGTAATGTACTTTCTAGTCTCTCTTTAGTTCTAAATTTTACCATTTTGTTCTCTCTTAGTCCTACGTTTATCCCTACGTCTACTCGTGGCAGTCCTTCGGTGTTAGATTTTTTTGTAACAAATTGTTCAAACTCTATTTCAAATCCGATCAGTAAAAGTGAACTAAACTCTGACCATAATCATGTGAACTGTCGACTTTTAAATTCAGGGTTGACAAAATGCAATTTATACAGGATATCAAGAGTACTGATTGACACCATTTCCAAAGTATCATCAAAAGAGACCTAAGTGATGTCTCCACCCGCATTGATAATGTCCTCAGCACAGTTGATGTTGATTGCTCTATTGAACTTTTTACTAATTCGGTTCTTAGTGCTGCTAATGCATCTGCCAAAAAAATTTCCAAAAAGTATTATACGTCCACCTTCTCCCCATTTATTGTTGCATTAATTAAAATAAGGAACATTCACAAAAGAAATTGGCAAAGATTTCGACATCCGAATTTTCGCGAATACGTTCGAACTCTTAGTAAATTAATTTCAAAACTTCATGCTAATCAACGCAATAATGAATGGAACCACAAATTAAGTTCCTTGGACAAATGTGGGAAGCCATTCGAGCTTTAAAAAACAAACACAGAATTATTCCAGGACTTAAAAGCCCCTCTTCTATTAACTTTACCGTAAAGGAAAAAGCAAGTATTCTAGCTGATGTCTCCAAGAAAAATCATTCTATTGCTTCCAATATCGGTGATCCTCTTTTAACTACTGTAGTAGATTCAAGGATTGAAGAACTCAACACCTTAAGCTTCTCAAGGCAAGAAAAGCTTAAGGCCTCTATCAATAGGGACTTGACAACTTTCAATTTAATTTGTGAACGCACTCCTTCACTAATCATCAAATTTTCACTGTCAGTTAATTCAGTAAACTCAACATTTTCATCATGATAAAGCAAACTAACGAGCTACGTTCTCCGATTAGGATCTGGAGAAGATGCGCCAAGATGATGAATTTCATCGCAAAATCATCTTCAGTGACGAAGCTCATTTTTAATGAGTTCGTCAATAAGCAAAATATGCGTCATTGGTCGGGTGAAAACGTTATTGAGCCATATTTTCTCATCGACGATAACGATAGCCACGTTATCAGCGCTATAACGCCAGAATCACCGATTATTTTTGGCCCGAATTAGAAGATATGGACTTGGACGACATGTGGTATCAACAGGATGGTGCCACAAGCCACACAACACACGCTACAATCGATTTATTGAAGAGTAAGTATGGTGAGTGTGTTATATTTTTTTATTTTATTCAATACAGTCCCCTTTTAGTTTGATACAATTATTCTAGCGCTTTTTTAAACTACTTGATCCCGTCCGAAAAGTAATTTTCCAGAAGGTCTGCAAAATACTCCTCCGTGGCGTCGATGATTTCCTCGCGTGAGCTGAATTTTTTATTGATGAGCCATCTTTTGAGGTTTGGGAAGAGATAATAGTCCGAGGGAACCAAATCGGGCGAATACGGTAGATGTGGCAGCAATTGGAGCCGTAAGTCATTGATTTTAGCCGTGGTTGCGATGCTTTAGTGCGCCGGTGCATTATCTTGCAAAAACAACATTTTTTTTCGCTTCATGTGAGGCCGTTTTGCAACTTTTTCGGCCCTCAATCGCTCCAATAATGCACAGTAATACTCGCTGTTGATGGTTTTCCCTTTTTCGAGGTAGTCCACGAAGAGTATGCCATAACAATCCCAGAAAACCGACGCTATAACCTTTCAGACACATCGAGCCTCCCTGGGCTGCTTCGGAGCACTCGTGCCGGCTTCAATCTATTTCCGGGCACTGGTTCAGTTCTCTGGTGTGTAATAGTGGATCCGAGTTTCATCAACAATTACCAATAGACGCCAAAAGTCAGCACGATTCCGCATCAGCAAGTCCAAACACTCTTTCGAAGTGCTCTCGCGTTCGTGTTTTTGGTCAAGAGTGAGTATGCGTGGCACCCAGAGGCAAAATATTGCCCAAAATAACGCGTGTGCCCTCAGTACTAATCTCTGTGGTATCTGCTAGCTCGCGCACATTCACTTTCCGGTCAGGCAACACCATTTCATGTATTTTTTTGACATTGTCCTCTGTAACCGCATGGGAGTGCCTGCCGCTGCGGACTTGATCGGTAGTTGAGTTGCGGCCACCACGAAACACTCAAAACCAATATTTGACGGTGTAATCTGACGGAGTATTAGCCCCAAAGTATTTATTCAACTTTTCTTTTGTTTCCTTCGCCGTTTTGCCTGTCAAAAAATAATGTTTTATGAGAGAACGATAATCGTTTTTGTCCACATTCAACATGATGTCAAATATGTCAGCTGTCAAAAAACAACTAAAGACAGTATTGCACTGAAATTTAGCATGTCTGCCTAAATATGAACGGACTTCAAGGTACCATAACATATTTTGCAGTAGCAGCGCATTCTGGCGGTCAAGGAGGTTACTTTTCACTCCACCTAGTAGTTTCAACTTTAAATAAAAATGTTCCAGTGTTGAAAATCCTCTTATTAAAAATTTCATATAGTTCATATACTCTTGTTAATTTTTCTGTTCACTTAATACATGGGCTGAAAAGTGCCGTTTCTAAGAGAGGGCACCACTTGCATTAAATCCATACCATTTTCAGTTAGTACCAACCTTCAAAAGATACGTATATAGATTTGACAGCTGTCGAACGATTAGTTCTCGAGATATACCGTTGTGAGTGAAACAACTTTTGTTTCAAAGTTTTCGTTTTCTTTCAAAGCAATTTCGTGTGTTGAAAGAAATGGCTTGAAAAGTGTTACCCGGACTCTGCACCAGCCGAACGAACCATTCGCAAGTGGATTGAAAAATTTAAAAGTGGTCATACAAGCACCGAAGATGATGCACGCAGTCGACGTCCAAAAGAGGCTGTTTCAGATGAAAACATCAAAAAAGTCCACAAAATGATTACGAATGACCGTAAAGTGAAGTTGATCGAGATAGCCGAGGCTCTGAAAATATCAAAAGAGCGTGTTGGATATATCATACATGAATATTTGGACATGCGAAAGCTCTGTTCAAAGTGGGTGCCGCGTTTGCTCACAGTCGATCAAAGCAATTTCGTGTGTTGAAAGAAATGGCTTGATAAGTGTTACCCGGACTCTGCACCAGCCGAACGAACCATTCGCAAGTGGATTGAAAAATTTAAAAGTGGTCATACAAGCACCGAAGATGATGCACGCAGTCGACGTCCAAAAGAGGCTGTTTCAGATGAAAACATCAAAAAAGTCCACAAAATGATTACGAATGACCGTAAAGTGAAGTTGATCGAGATAGCTGAGGCTCTGAAAATATCAAAAGAGCGTGTTGGATATATCATACATGAATATTTGGACATGCTAAAGCTCTGTTCAAAGTGGGTGCCGCGTTTGCTCACAGTCGATCAAAAACAACAACGTGTTGATGATTCAGAGAGTGTTTAAAGCTGTTCAAACGCAATAAAGCCGAATTTTTGCGTCGGTATGTGACAATGGATGAAACCTCTCTCTATCACTTCACATCAGAGTCAAGTCGGTAATCAGCTGGGTGGCGTCCAAAACGACCAAAAACTCTACAGTCGGTTGGCAAGGTTATGGCATCCGTATTTTGGGATACACATGGAATAATTTTAATCGACTATCTCCAAAAGTGGCAGGCTATCAACAGCGACTATTACATTGCGTTGTTGGAGCGTTTGAAGGACGAAATCGCAGAAAAACGGTCGTATTTGAAGAAAAAGAAAGTGCTGTTTCATCAAGACAATGCACCGTGTCACAAGTTGATGAAAACTATGGCAAAATTGAAGGAATTCGGCTACGAATTGCTTCCCCACCCGCCGTATCCACCAGATTTGGTCCCCAGAGACTATTTCTTGTTCGCGGATCTCAAAAGAATGCTCGCCGGAAAGAGATTTAAGACCGAAAGATTGAAAAATGGTTTCAATCAGTGTATCGAACTCGAAGGAACTATATTGATAAATAAAGCTGAATTTTGCAAAAATTTTGTACTTTACTATAAAAGTTTTCAGCCCATTTGTTAACTTATTCATTTATTTAATTTTCCTTTTTGTTGATTTATTTATTTATTTATTAAATTATTTATTTATTCATTCATTTATTTATTTACTTATTTATATTAATTCATTTTTTATTTATCTAAGTGATATTTTGTTCATTTATTAAAATCTTTATATAAATTGCGTTTACTTATTTACCCAATTTTCGAAATTTTCTCTAATTAAACATTTAAAAGAGGTATTGCTTGCCATTGGATTACCATCCTTTTGTATTTTTATTGGGTCTTTAACTATTGGTGCGGTTTGCTAAGAGATGGCGTAACTTGTATTATTCCATTGTTATTATTCCATTGGAACATGCGTTGGAAAGCTACTGTCATTGTACGTTATTTCAGTATATGTCATTAATTTGAAGCGTAAACAAAAATAATTTTTTTTCACTCTTTTCTTCACGTTCTTCTTCATTACTTTAATATGAAGAAAACTGCTGCCGAAAGTCATCGTATTTTGGTGGAAGTTTATAGTGAACATGCGCTAGCTGAGCGAACGTGCCAAAAGTGGTTTGCACGATTTAAAAGTGGTGATTTTTGGCTGCCCAGGACGTTCATCGTCTTCCAAGCCAAAAAGTTTGAAGATGAAGAACTGGAAGCATTACTCTATGAAGATTGTTGCTGAACATAAGAAGAGCTCGCAGAATCTTTGGGTGTCACTCAAGCAGCCATTTCAAAACGTTTAAAAGCAGCTGGATATATTCAAAAGTAAGGAAATTGGGTTCCACATGAACTCAAGCCGAGAGACTTCGAAAGGCGGTTTTGCATGTTAGAAATGCTGCTGGAACGCCACAAAAGGAAGTTATTTTTGCATCGGATTGTTACTGGTGATGAGGAATGGATCCATTACACAACCCCAAGAGCAAAATATCATATGTGAAACCCGGCCAACTAGCCAAATCAACGGCAAATCCGAGTATCCATGGCGCGAAGGTAATGCTCTGTATTTGGTGGGATCAGACGGATGTGCTGTTTTAAAACCGGGTGAAACCATCAATGGACAATGCTACCGAACACAATTAACAATTAACGAACAACACAAAGGTAATGCTCTGTATTTGGTGGGATCAGACGGGTGTGCTGTTTTAAAACCGGGTGAAACCATCAATGGACAATGCTACCGAACACAATTAATCCGTTTGAAGAGAGCAGTAGCCCAAAAACGCCCGGAATATGCGATCAGAGACGAGGCAATAATTTTCCATCATGACAACGCTCGGCCCCACGTTGCTATTCCGGTTAAGAACTTTTTGGAAAACAGTGGATGGGAAGTCTTACCCCACCCGCCTTATAGCCCAGACCTTGTCCCTTCTGACTACCATTCGTTCTAGTCGATGCAGAACGCCCTCACTGAAATACGGTTCACATCCTTTTGTATTTTTATGTTTTTGATTTTGATATTTTCTCTTTGTTCGTTTACTATTTGTCTATTTATTAATATAAACATATTTTTTTGTGCTTTAAATAAAAGGTTTTTCTTTCGCTTTTCCTTTTGTAAATCATTATTAAGCCCATATTTATCATATTTCAAGTTTTGTAAAATAACGTTACAGATAAAAGATATTTCAATATCATATATCTGCAAATCGTAAATATATTAAAAGAAATTGGTAAGATCTATCTAAATTGAATTATCCACTGACAACCAACATGTTTTACAAATATTTAATATTTTGTGTATACGGCTGTTAAATGACCTTTGAAGCTCTGCAAATTCTGGTTTCCTCTTTGAAGTATATCAAAAGTAAAAGAAAATATTCCAAACAAATTCATTAAAAAATTGTTGTTTGGCAGCCCTTGATGCAAAAAGATTAAGTGAATAACAAGTGCAACCAGGATAAATCATTTTAGGATTCCAATATTTTAGTTGTTGGTTCCCAACACATTTTAACAATTTGTTTAACAATTTAGGGCCACCGTCAACAAATCTCAAAATCCTCGCAAGGCATCGTCTGCTTCTAAAATACGTATCAAAGTCAACAGAGACAAGGAGAAAAGATGCATTTGTTTTCTAATGCGTCGTAAATGTATGACATTTAGGAAACACAACACATGTAAACCTACAAACACACTTTCCCTAAAAATAAAAAATGTTAATGTATTAACGTATTTTAAGAAATTCAAAGTCAAGTTCATGTGGTCATTGGCCTTATTATGTAAAATCATGATGCTATGTTAATTTTACATTAACAACTAAAAGCGAGCTCTCACGGGAAGTAGGGTGAAAATTATATAGTCAATAGTCAGTTAGCAATCATTATAGTTAAACAATAAAGAACAAGTTGTCAATGTCAAGGTGATACAGTCTTTTAAATTTAAATATTTTTTTTTTTTTTTAATTAAATATTTTTTTCTCTACTAAACTTGAGCCAAGACAGCATTACTTGGGCAAATTATAGTATTTCTGAGTTCATTTCAACTTTGAACACACCTGTTATCTCTCTTTTTATAACCGAAGCATTGCCTGTGGCGAGGCCAATAAGATTATTTGGAGGTATGCTTGCCTCAATGAAATACGCTGTCGATTCACTGAGCTCCAAAAGTTCAAAGAATCTATCAATGACGTGGTTTTCTTTAAGATATCTAACTATATCTAAAATTTGTTGATTCAAATAATCTGTTGATTCATCTACTCGTATAACACAAGTCAACAGGAATTTTGACTTTGAAAAAAGAGAATAAAATTTAAAAAGGTGTATCTATGTTCAACCAAAAAGAAAATATATTTGATAAAAAGGATTGCTTTTATAGACAGCAAAACGTTTTAAGGAGTTTAAGGAGTTATTTTTAAAACTATGATTTAAATTTTTTTTTTAATCAAAACAAATAACAGGTCATGTAAAAAGTCTCCGCGGTTTTTTGGTACATTTTTACAAAAAAAAGTTCTTTATTCAAAATTAATTTCAATTATTCGCCATTTTCCGGATAGCTTCATAATTCAATCTTTGTAGAACTTCTGTGGCTTATCAGCGAAAAACTCGGCCCTTTGTTCGGCCAACAAGACCGAAACAAATGATAATCAGAGTTTGCAAGTTTCGGACTATATCATGATTAAAGACAACTCCCTTTCTGTTGGACAATTCTGGTCGCTTTTTCTTCAAACGGTCGAGTTGTAAACGTATAGGATCGAATTGACCGTTTCGCCACATTCTAGCAGCTTATAATATACAATTCCCTTTCAATCCCACCAAAATCTCAACATAGCCTTGTTTGCCGTCAATCCAGGCTTTGAAGCCGTTTGTGGTCGGTCACCAGCTTTTGACCATGATCGCTTGCTTTGGATATTTTCGTATTTAATTCATTTTTTATCGCCTGCAATGAATTGCTTCAAAAATGGTTCCATTTCGTTACGTTTCATCAGTACCTCACTGATGGTTATTAGGTCAAATAAATTTCTTTGCGTTAATTCATGTGGCACCCAAACATCGAGCTTCTGTGAGCAATCTGCTCCTTTTAGATGATTCCAAACTGTCATACGGTTGATGTTCAGTGCCTCCGCAATCTCCAGACAGCTTTCGAGCCGGTCTTGCTCCACCAGTTGCAAAATTTCATCGACTGGCCGACTTGGGCGAGGTGCATCTTTTGGTCCGGCGGTCACTCAGCATTCCAACCGTAAACCCCACAGATTACAGCGTTTTTCCTTTTTCTATAGTTAAAAAGCATCACATAGCGTATTTTTCTCAGATATTTCACTCATATTCATATCAGTATAACTTTTAACACGAGCAACAAATTACACAGCTGTCTTAACAAAAATGTAGCCTGACATGTCACCTATCAAACTCGTGTTCGTTTGACACAATCAGATAAGTGTTTCCAAATAAATGGACACTAGCACCATTTAATGACAAAGAACCGCGGAGACTTTTTATCTATAGATTTTTAATTATTTTTGCATCTTTAATTATAAAAAATATTTAAAGTGGAAATAAACAAAAGTGTGGAAAATAATAATTTAAAAGTAAACCCATGAACTCTTTATTTTATGTTCATAATGACTTTCTCGCATTAAACCCCAAATGTAGCCTCCCATCATATTTTCATTGTATTGTCCTTGATAACAACGTTCAAAGTCCAACATCTTGATGAGAACTTTCTTCTTGTTTTTCTGAGAATGCTCCCATATTGTTTTGAAATGTATCTACAAGGTGACTGACTCCAGCTGAAACTTTTTAAAATGCAATAATTTTTTTTTGTTTTTTGATAAATTTCATTGTGCCAAAGCAAAAAATATTGGAAAATACATCAATTTTCAAATTGTATCAGTAGTTTTCAATATGTCCACCTTTGGCGCGAATTATGACCTTGAGACGGCCAAAGAAAGCATCGCACGCTGCACGCAAGTGGCTCTGTGGTATTTTGGCCCATTCCCGTCGAAGTGCTTGTTTGATTTGGTCCAAACTTTGGTATTTTTTAGTGCCAACCTTCGCCTTCAAAATACCCCAGACAAAGAAATCCAACGGATTGTGTGGAAGTGGAACATTGTTTTTTAACCAATCTTGGTTGACGAGCACTTTGTGAGACGGTTTGCCCAAGGCTTCAATACTGCCTCTAAGACAGTTTCAAGGTATGCGATTGCATACGAGCGGAGAGCGACCATCGGCGGTTATGGCACCCCAAACCATCACCGTCGGTGCTGCCTGCTTTCTGGTGGCCGTCCGAAGGTGTACATTTTCGAAGGACCTCTCTGGCAAGTAAACTCGGTCATTTTGTTCGTTGACATATTGCTCGATAACAAATGGGGACTCATCGGAAAAAACCAAATTCGGCAACTCACCACTTTCGTGAAAGCGTAGCGATTCCTTCGCTCTTTCGACTCTAACTTTTTTCTGTTACGGTGTAAGATCATGTGCTTTTTGGAACTTTAATGTCTTAAACTTGCATACGTTCCAACGATATGTTAAGCTCACGAGCTATTTTTCTTCCACTTCGACGCGGATTTCGCTCAATTCGAGCCTTCACTTTCCGAACCATTTCTGCCGATGTTGCTGTTTTTTTTATGACCACCTCCATGGCGTTTTGCAACGCTGCCAGTATCACGGTAACGAGCTATGGTTCGAGACACAAATGATTTATTCACGTTGAGATGCTGGAGAGCTCTAACGATAGCTTCTTGTGGTTTCCCAGGCAAATATAAAGCAATCACACTATCACGTTTGAATTCCATCGCGGATAAAAATTTTTCAACACAACTGAGTCGCAAATCGTTTAAAAGGCCTGTAAATAATAATTTATCTGTCATGTGTCAAAATTTGAGCTCACAGTAATGAACGGTTTGGAAATTATAGCTGTCTGAAGTTGGTTGCAGTTCGAGTCAGTCAGGGTGTATATGAGAATGTAGCATATGTACTTTCAAAGACATCCTGAAACCCATGGTTTTAAAGTTCCTCAACATGTTTTCAACTTATTCTTGGTAGCTTTCGACTTTATTTTTTCCAGTCCAGAAATTAGTGCTTGAAAACTATCCTATTTTGTGAATTCCTTACTGGCAATTTTTTTTTAATTTGTGGACCAACAAAAATTCCAGCCTCCAACCTTCGCTTCTGACAACTTAGAAAAACATTTTTTTTAAAAATGAAAAAGCTTCAGATAGATAGCTTTCACGAATTTTTTCATTAGCCCAAGTTTAATATATATAAAGGTGGCATTTACACATTTTCAGATACAGCAATAGGTTTATACTCAACGTTTTGTTTTCCAAGACAAAATTCCGTTCTTATCGGCCAAGATCGATGAACATAGTGCTGAACATCCGCTCTATTATCCCACAAACAAAGATACTATAAAACGGATGTTTTGTGTATCCTCGTTGCAGTCCCAATTTCTTTGAAGAAGACTTTTAGTGTTGTTACAAAATAGAGTCCATCTTCTTTTGTAAAAAATGAAGGAAATGTCTCATGGCGATTTCGTTGATTAGTTATTTTGACATCGACAAGAAAATTCCATTGTTTAAAGCGAGAACCCAAAATTTCTGATTCACTTTTGGGCAAATTTAAATCTTTTATTAAATCTTTAAAATCTCCTGAAATTAGATGGGTTTCTGTTGTTTCTGTTGTTGGGATTGGAAAAAAAAAAAGAAATAAGATTATGGTATTCGATTGGCTAAGCGTTCTTGCCACTACTATACGTCTTTTGCGTGGACTTACGATGCAAAAAAAATCAGTCGTTTACGTGGTCTCTTGGTTCTCGCCAAATTCTAGTTATTGCGAACTTCATACTCCTTTTCTCACCTCGGTACTAACCTAAAACAATTAAAAATTCAAATTAACATAACTATTCATATTTTTACCACTGAAAACTGCTTGCCTTCTCAACATCTTTTGTAATTGCTGCAAGCAACATGTAGAGCCCATGGCTTGTCTTGATTTCGAATAGGGCAATTAAAGTAGGCTTCATAGGCTTCGCAAAGCATTTCACACTTAATCAATTCAAATTTAACATCCCCAACTTAAATAAATTAGCCACATATGTAGGTATATAACAAAATGGATCAGCATCATGGTTACGCTTTCTTGATGACATTTTCACTGTTTCGAAACTTTTAAAATGCTTGTCTAATTGTTGCTAATCACTTAAGCGTCATCTAAGTACTGCGTGGATGTAACAATGTACACTTTTTTCTATGGCATGTTTGAATATATTTATGGTTTCTTATTTATAGCTGATTGTAAAAGTGAACATACATACCTAAGCTTGCACGCACCAATATCAAACGCAAAAATCATGTAAACGGTTATTGTTATAACCGTTACAAAAGCAAACTTTTAAGCGAATGTTGATATTATTTATTCACTTTGGTGCATAGTTAATAGAAAAATAGTAAAATGTAGGACAAGAATTTTTTTTCTTGAGATTACACAACTCAACATCTGTGGCTGTTCATCAAAACTTGCACAACGCGACGAAAGAATTATTTTCTGACGGCTTGCAGCTCATTTGGCCGGTGGAAATTCTTTTCGTCTCGGAGGTTTCTTAAGCTACGACAATGAGACAATCTTTCTTTGTGCATCGAATCTTCTAACGCCTGGACACGTGCCTCGGACTGAGCTTAACAAATTGGATTAGTAGTTGTTTTAAATTAATAGAGGAAAAACTGTAAGCATGATCGAGTTCCATTACATTTTTTTATTCCATTTTATTCCGCCTAAAAAACGGACAAAAATCATATTAAAATTGAGGCGAACATTGACAACATGACACCAGATCCAACAAAAGTAGATAGCCCGAACTCTTGTGCCGGACCACTCAGCAACCCATCACCCGAAAACTCGGAGATATCAAAGATATCCATAAAAATTCCCTCATTCGGGTAAGAAAGACCAGAACTGTGGTTCATCCAAGTGGAATCGCAATTTTTCGTAGTGCGGATTACATCAGATGCGAGGAAATGTCATACCGTAGTAGCCGCGATAGACAGTAATATATTGATTCAAGTCAGTGACATCCTACCCAACCCCTCAACTGAAAACTTGTACGACACGCTCAAGTCAAAGATCATACAACGATTCACCGATTCTGATCATCAGCGGCTGAGAAAACTACTTCAGGAAATCAAACTGGGGGACAAGATGCCTGTGCAAAAATGAACGATTAATTGCTTAAATCGTTGTGGTTACAGCGTTTGCCTTCCAATATGCGTTCCATAGTTTCCGTAAATACTGAAAACCTCGATAAACTAACACAATTTGTGGATAAAATGCATTAGACACATAACTGCAGCAACATCCACCGGCAAATTGCAGAGCTTTCCCGTAATCTGGAAGAGCTAAGAGTACATTTTTCTCAGTCGCACGCGAATGCTTGAAGTCAATCTCGTCACAATTGTGCACTTTTTTTTTTGTTAGAACATACTATAGTGCAACAACAACAAAAAAATGATTCAAATTGTCAGTCTGAAGAGCAAGTGTTTTTTTTTTTCTTTTTTTAAGAAGTTGGCATGGATACTATTGAACGTGTTTTTTTTGTTGAATAAGTAAACTGTTATAAAATATAAAAGTAAACTGTTTAGATACAGTGACTCAACTTTTTGATCATATGATTAGCAGAGTAAAAGGCTTTTGTTCGTAACTTTTTTATTTGTGGTTATAATTCAACGAAATTTTGAATAAAAAAATAAAATAATATTATAATTCAGTATAAAAAGTAATGAGGACCAAATTCATCTTTTAACATTATTTAATACAACAAAAATAAATATAGAGCATTTGATCAATTTGTTGACTTTGCGAAACTATTCCTACTTAGTACTTCGTATGGCTTCCTTTTGCTTTGAGGACCATTTTTATTCTTCTTTTAAAAGATTCTATTAACATTTTGCATTGACTTTCGGTGATATTTTGCCAAGCAGCTTAGGTGCGGTGCCATAATTCATGCAAATTCGGACAATCTCCAGGCAAATCCGAAATAGCGCGTTTAACCTCAACCCAAAGATGTTTGATCGGATTGACGCCTGAGGATTGTGGTGGTCAATCAAGTATTTGAAATTGCTGATTTTGGCTGTGTGTTTCGGATCATTATTTTGCTGGAAGTTAATGTCCGACAATCTTTATGCCATTTTTCTAAATTTGTAAGGAGTCCGTCTTCACGGATGGTAATGTAATGAGTGGCATTCATGCGACCCATCACTTTTATTTAATCAACAACGCCTTCAATGCACATGCATCCCCAAATCATAAGATGCCCTACTACATGTTTTGATATGGCGATCGACGATTGGGTCACCTGGCCTTTCCAGATCCATTGGCGACCGTCGGACACAAGATGGTTTATTTTTGATTCATCCGACCAAATAACGAGTACCCTTGCCTAACACAAACCCTTATATTTTTGGAGAAATTGTAGCCTTGATTTCTTATGTCGGTCAGTCAATATGGGCTTTTTAATTTAAGCGCATCTATGAAAACCATTTCTGTGCAAAATTGTTCGTACAACCTCAGTTGTTACATTAATCCCATCGTTTTGGTTTAATGTCTTAATAATCTGCCACACAATACGCCTTTGTATATTTGAATTTAAAATTGGTTTCCTTCCAGACTTAATTTTTTCAGCGTCAGGCTTCAAATTTTTGCGTATTTTGGATACAACTCTCACTGAAACTCCAAGTTTTCAAGAAATTTCTCTATAAATTGTCTTGGAAACAATTAGCCTTTCCACTTCCTCAATTTTTGAGATACCAAGTTCTTTTATCTAACAAAAGTGGTCTGTAAAGAGAGCGCTTCGAAAATACAAATACCGTGTGGCTAAATGAAACAATAACATTCCCACAACATGTTTTAGACGAAATGCCTTCATCATCTCATTCAACTAGAGTATCAAGACCGAGAAAAAGCTTTGATGAGTGCTGCGAAAAAAGCAAGAAGAGAAAAGTAGAAACCATTTTAGATTCTTGTAGCGTTGAAGAAATTGCATTGGCTCATGAAATAAGACTTAGAAACCAAACCGAGGTTTGCTTGTTTTTCTTTATTTATTAATTTTTTTTGTTAAAATTTTAAACCTTGGTAATAGGTTCAATTGTGAGAAAAACAATAAAAACACATAGTTCTAGGTTTTTACCAATATCTGCAGATGATGCGTTGTCATTAATCACTTACATACAGCTTTTCACTTATCAGTACGAAATATTACTTCAAAAAATCAACAACATTGTTCCTTATTTGCTACCATCGTATTACAAAATTAAAGAAGATAAGACGAAATGCTACCCAAAATGATAAAACTCTGAGCGAATCCTCAGCAGAATGTCGATTACAAAGTCACAGTGTTGAGCGTTTGTGTTTAACTCAAAAAGATGCTTTAAATTCTGTTGCTGATTTAAAAGCGTGATGATGTTTAACAGAAAATTTTTTTAAATGTTTTTTTATTTCATTCAATATAGTTCCCTTTAAGTTTGATACACTTATTCCAGCGATTTTCTTACTTCTTGATCGCGTCTGAAAAGTAATTTTCCGGAAGGTCTGCAAAATACTCCACCGTGGCGTCAATGATTTCCTCGCGTGAGCTAAATTTTTTATTGATGAGCCATCTTTTGAGGTTTGGGAAGAAATAATAGTCCGAGGGAGCCAAATCGGGCGAATACGGTGGATGCTACAGCAATTGGAGCCGTAAGTCATTGGTTTTAGCCATGGTTGCAATGCTCTTGTGCGGCGGTGCATTGTCTTGCAAAAACAAATTTTTTTTTCGCTTCATGTGAGGATGTTTTGCAGCGATTTCGGCCTTTAATCGCTCCAACAATGCACAGTAATACTCGCTGTTGATGGTTTTTCCTTTTTCGAGGTAGTTCATGATGAGTATGCCATGACAATCCTAGAAAACCGACGCCATAAGCTTTCCGACCCATCGAGCCTCTCTCGGCCGCTTCGGAGCACTCGTGTCGGTTTCAGTCCATTGCCGGGCACTCATTCTATTCTCTGGTGTGTAATAGTGGATCCAAGTTTCATCAACAGTTACCAATCGAAGCCAAAAGTCCGCCCGATTCCGCATCAGCAAGTCCAAACACTCTTTCGAAGTGCTCTCGCGTTCGTGTTTTTGGTCAGGAGTGAGTATGCGCAGATAACTTTTTCATATGCAGAATATTGCTCAAAATATGGCGTATGCGCTCAGTACTAATCTTTGTGGTATCTGCTAGCTTGCGCACCTTCACTTTCCGGTCAGCCAACACCATTTCATGTATGTTTTTGACATTGTCCTCTGTAACCGCATCAGACGGCCTACCGTTGCGGACTTGATATCCAACTTTTCTTTTGTTTCTTTGTTTCCTTCACCGTTTTGCCTCTCAAAAAATAATTTTTTATGAGAGAGCGAAAATCGTTTTTTTCCATACTCAAGATGATGCCAAACAGGTCAACAACAATCAGCTGTCAAAACAAAACTAAAGACGGTATCGCACTGAAATTTGGCGTGTCTGTTTAAATATGAACGGACTTCAAGGCACCATACCAGTAGCAGCGCATTCTTACGGTCAAAGAGGTTACTTTTCACTCCACCAATACATGCCATAATCAAACCGATTTTTTTTATTAACTATGATTGACGAAAAAGTTTGCACTGCTTTATCTTCCATAACGTCTTGATCACAAACCTGTTATATTTGCGCTGCCAAACCCTCTAAAATGAACAATTTAGCAAGAACAAGAAAGCATATGAACCAAGAAACAATGTCCTTTGGATTAAGTCCGCTTCACTCATGGATACGGTTTATGGAATGTATCCTACACATACCGTACAGATTAGATGTAAAGGTATGGTAGGTTAGATACCAGGAAAGTAAGGAAAAAGTCAAAGACAGAAAAAAATTAATCCGAGAAAGACTTAGGAGCGAGACAGGCTTATTGGTTGATATGCCAACTCAACAGTCTGGTAATACTAATGATGGAAACACGGCTAGAAGATTCTTTAGAGATGAAGAAAAAACTGCCCAGATTACGAGAATAGATAAAGAAGTCATCAAACAGTTTCATACCATTTTAGAAGCTCTTGGGTCTGGGTTTCCAATTGATACAGATGCATTTGAGAGCTATGCAAGAAGAAACACGGGGACTGCATCTCCAAAATTATGCCAGTAAGTGTGCACAAAGTCTTCATGGAAAAGAAATAATTTCTTCTTGTATACTTCCAATCGGACAACTTTCGGAAGAAGCCCAAGAAGCAAGAAACAAAGAAAATAGAAAGTTAAGGGAATTATTTACCAGGAAAATTTCGCGTGTAGATACGAACACTGACCTTCTTAATCGAATATTCATAACCTCGTATTAATTTTTAGCAAGTTTAAGATGTCTTCCGAAAAGAAAAAAGATTGTGTTATTAAACATGAAGTTGTGCAACTTTTACATATACCAAATGAGTAAAAATAATTTAAAATTGCCTTTTTTTATGTGTGAATGTCTCAAAAATTGTGCTCCTATGTTTGGATAATCTATTATATTCAATTAAATGGAAAATCCAAATAAAAAAACCCAACATACTTGAACAAACAAATTTATTTGTGAGCGCTATTAATTTAGTCCAGCTAAATCAGCGATTCGTCACACTGTGAGGCGCTGGCCTTAGTAATTGTCGCCTTTTCATTCGTGACAACAGAGGAAGTAAGTACACATTACTTATTGATACCGGCGCTGACATTTTAGTTATTTCCTCTACGCACACTCACAAGAAAAATCTTATCGGTGACAATTCGACTCTCTATGGTGCAAACAACACGCGAACTTCTACGTTCGGTACAGAAACAATTACAGTTGACTTGGGCTTACGGTGTCCTTTTAAATGGACATTTATAATCGCTGATGTATCTCGTCCTTTAATCGGAGCGGATTTTTTGAAACGTTCTGGAATATAAGTTGATCTACAGAAACGCTGTCTGATAGATCAAGCATCTTCCGCATCTAGTATTGGTTTTATAATGCAAACTCGTATACCATCATCGCAGCCTACTAACATCAGCAGTGAAGTGACTTTTTGCGAGCTTCTTAAGGAATTTGAATACATAACGCGTCCATAGCTAGCAAATAAATAAACTAACCACAGTGTATGTCATCACATCGTAACGCTTGAGTCCCGAGTCGCTGAAATTAACAAATGCAGAATTCCAGAAATTGATGGAGCAAGTGATATGCCGTCGTTCGAAAAGCCCTTTTTCAATCGGAAAGATAAGACCGTGTGGGAATTTTCGTGCAGGCCCTCACACATTTCCTCTCAGGTAAGAAAGTGTTTTCTACTTTGGACTTTGCAAAAGCATATCATCAAATACCAATGAACCCCGAAGATATACCAAGGACAGCCGCAATTATGTCATTTGGTTTGTCTGAGTTCCTCTTCTTAATATTTAGGCTCAGGAATGTAAGCTCTTTCTCGAAGGGAAGACCAAAACCAGCGTCATGGTATCCATCCAGCAGGAAGGCCTACCGACCCTATCAGTCTCAGGAACCTTTATGTCAGGTACCACGAGATTTTTAGCATGTCCCCTCAGAAAGTGGCAGACGACCTTGCTGCATTCGGCTACTACGTTCACTCTAAATGAGTCTTACACCTACAGCGAAACCGAGCTGACCACGATAAATTTTTTCGTCCATAACGTGCCTTCCTCGTCAGCACTTAAACCTACCCCCAAAATACATCTCCACCCCACAACATCCCTCTTACATTTTACTACCAGAATGTAAGAGGTCTTCGCTCTAAAACCAATGCTGTCCTACGTCAATCGCATTCTCTTCCCTTCGATATTTACGCCTTGACTGAAACCAATTTGATTCCCGACATGAAGAACCAGGAATTGTTCCCCCCTACTTTTCATGTTTTTCGCGACGACGATCCTAACCGCCCACATGATGATTCCCCCTGTCGAGGCGTCTTACTGGCGATCCACAACAGCCTTAACTCTTCTCCCATTAGCATCTCTTCATCCTCTAAAGTCGACTTTGTCGCTATAAAAATATCACTCCCCTTCAAGTCCCTTTACGTTTTATGTTGCTACATCCTGCCAGCTCAACCTACCGAATCTTACCAACTTGTTGTCGATGCGATCGACTATTTAATTGACCTGTCTGACTCTACTGACGATATCTTTGTTTTCGGCGACTTTAATCTTCCTCAGCTACAGTGGATTCTATCAGACGATCAATCATTTTTCATATGTCAACTCAGCTAAGGAATGTCTCTTCTTAGATAGCTTAACAGACTCAAGTCTATGCCAAGTCAGTGGTGTATCCAACTATATGGGCAGGCAATTGGACCTTATTTTCACAACAGATTCAATTAACTCCTCAGTCTCACTTTGTCCCCTATCTCTCTCTACAATCGATAACTACCACCCCCCCCCCCCCTTCTACTTTCATTTTTTCATAACTCTTCTTTCTAGTCCACTCCTCCCACAACTCTCTCATCCTACGACTTTCATAAAGCAAACTTTCACAAAATCAGTGACTATCTTAGCAGATCCCCCCTTAACTTTCACAACCTAAGCGTAAATGATGCCTTATCCATTTTTTATAAAGAAATATTTTATTCTTTCAGCCTTTACGTTCCATTTTCCCTCCTTAAAACATCATCTACTAGTCCTCCCTGATATAATCGCAAGCTTCGTTCCTTACGAAACAAGAGAAACAAGTTATGGGCTGTTTTCCTGCGTACCAGATCCTTGTCCGACTATTCCAACTATCTTGGTGCTTATCTTCATTTCACCGAACTTTACGATTCCCTTTACCAGCATTACCTTAACAATGCGCAAGTCAACCTTATAAATGACCCTAAGTCCTTTTACCAATTTGTTAACTACAAAAGAAAGTCCGATGGTTACCCTCCTTCCCTCTCTTTCAACAACAAGTCATCAACCGGTCCACTCACCACTGCCAACCTATTTGCCAGCTTCTTTAAACAGTCCTTCACCAACGACTCCTTTGTACCAGATACTTCCTATTTTCGTTACCTACTGAACTTCTCCAACGGCCCACTTCTCTCTCACATCTTAGACCCCTCCTATATCGAATATAAATTACACCAACTCAATGACGAATTTACACCCGGCCTCCCTGCCATATTTCTTAAAAAATGTTCTTCGTCTCTTTCCCTTGCCCTTTCTGATCTCTTTCCTCTACCCTTTCACAAGGAGAATTTCCTCAGGTTTGGAAAACCTCCTTTATAACCCCGATCCACAAAAAAGGATCAAAGAACGAAATAACAAACTATCGTCCAATCGCTAAACTCTCCCATATACCCAAACTCCTTGAAAGTATTTTGTATGAAGCTCTAAGTTTCCAATGCAAATCACTTATTTCCCCTAGACAACATGGCTTCCTAAAGGGTAGGTCAACCACCACAAATCTCGTTGAATTCGTATCCTTTGCCATCTCTGCCCTAGAGAACGGCAACGAAGTCGATGTAGTTGCAACCGATTTTAGCAAAGCCTTCGATAAAATCTCTCATCGATTAACCATTTGAACCAATACTGTTAAAATGGATATCCTCTTACCTCGAAAACCGTTTTTACAGTGTTCGTTTTAGAAGTTCTGGAGTTCCTCAAGGTAGCCATCTCGGCCCCCTGTTCTTTATATTAACCATAAATGATCTCGATAGGATCATCAAATACTCGTCCGTCTTCCTTTACACCAACGATACCAAATTTTTCAAAACCATTTCCTCTCCCCATGACTCCTTCCTTCTTCAACAAGACCTTGATACTTTTTCGATCTGGTGCCTCAAAAATTGTTTGGATCTTAATATCACCAAATGCCAATGCATCACCTTTTCACATAAGCGGCTCAAATCTCCTCCCCGATTCTACCTTCTCCATAACCAACCGATCTCCTCCGTTGAATCTCTTCGCGACCCCGGCATTTTGTGTGATAGGGAGCCCAATTTCCGTTTGCATATGGATGGGATAATCCTTAAAGCCAACTCTGCACTAGGTTTTGTAAAACGATGGTCCAAAGAATTCACCAACCCATACGTAACCAGGTCCCTCTATATTACCTTTGTTCATCCCCTCCTAGAGTACGCTAGTCAAGTATGGTCCCCATATCATCGCGTTCATATCTTGAGAATCGAAATCATCCAGCGCCGTTTTCTTCGATTTGCTCTTCAAGGTTTGCCCTGGGATGATTCTTTTACTCTGCCCTCCTATCAAAACCGTCTCAACCTTCTTAACCTAAGCACCCTTGAGGAACGCAGAGATGCAGCGGACTTTCTCTTCATTCATCGACTTCTTTCAGGTCGTCTCTTCTTTCTCCCAACCCACCACACCACCTATGGCGCGAACGAACCAATCTCCCGCATGCTACGAAAAATTAATTCAAACCCTAGCGTCTTTGACTTCCACCGCACCACTTCCTACCTCAAATCGGTTCTCCTTTACCACAACAACCAACCTTAGTTTTAAGTTTTAGTTTAAGTTTAATTTTAAGTTATAGCTTGTATTAAGCTGAATAAATGGGAGCTTTCGCCCCACCAAAATTAAAAAATTAAATTAAATCAAAACTAAACATTTCAACGGTTCATAGACAATATCCTACACGATTTAGACTTTGCTTTCAGGTATATTGATGATACCTTTATCGCTTCGGGGGACGAACATCAGCATCAAGAACATCTACGATTAATATTTGAGCTTTTACGAGAATATGGTTTGGTGATTAATTTAGAAAAATTCCAATGTGGACTTCCAGAAGTCAATTTTCTAGGTCACATGGACTACCCTAATGGTATAAAACTGCCTAAGGTCAAGGTCGACACCATGCTGGAATTTCCGAAAGGCAACCAGGTATATGAGTTGAGACGATCTCTAAATTCTCCAAGTTTTTACAGATGGTTTCTCAAAAACGCTGTCGAAGGCCAAGCAATTTTCCAACGATAAATTCCAAAAGGAAACAAAAATAAAAACACCAATAGGATTGGGTGATCGCTAGAACATAATTTTCAGATGGGTAAAATCGCTTTAGTTGAAGCAGCTTACCTAGCGTCAATCTGAAATTAAATGCTGAACTAGTGCTTATGGTCGAAGCATCAGATATGGCCGTGGGAGGTGCACTACATCAACTGGACAACGATACATGGAAACCACTTGTTTATTTTTTCCAAGAAGCTTACGGTGACACAAGCGAACTATAAAACTTACGACAGGAGGCGTACTTTTTACATAGTCACCGATCACAAGCCGCTCACGTCTTCGTCATCTGGATTTTAACGGTCAATTCACTACCGACATAAGGTACACCACCGGAGTGGAATATATAATTGCAGACGCGTTGTCATGAATTACGGAAGTGTCAATCGCGAACACCATTGAATTAGCTGACAACCACGCCAAAGATGAGAAACTTTTGCATCTTCTGCAGGAATGTACTTCACATTAATTGAAATATAAGAAATTTCCTCTTCTTTCAGACGCCAAACATTTCATTTCAACTCATGTGGTTCGCCCCTTCATCACCAAACGGTTTCGCCGAGTTGCGTTTGACGGCGTGCACAAGCTGGCGCATCCTGGTATTCTTTCAATGGCCAAATTGGCTACGGATCGATTTATTCGGCCATCGATTCGCAAAGATTGCCAACAATGGGCAAAAAGTTGCATACAGTGTCAACGAGCCAAAATCTGGAAGCACACTCAAGCGACAACTCATTCATACCCTTCAACTGATGCCTGATTTGAAAATCTTAACATCGACCTGGTTGGGCCAGGCGTGATAATACTGCTGAAATGGTTGCAAGGACCTTATATGAAGGATGGATTTCAGAGTTTGGAGTGCCCCTGCGAATAGCAATAGATCAAGTACGGCAGTGATTTCGAAAGTGATGATACTACTCGGCATTTAAGACATGAAAATAATGGCTTACCATCCAGAGGCTTATACTACTCTACTGAACAGTGGACGCACGTTCTTCCATCATTACCACTGAGACTACGGACAACAATAAGGCAAGACCTTAAGCTGATTTATGGAACGACATTGCGGATACCTGCCGAATTCATCACCCTGACTAAAGATGACACAAACGCTCATGGGTTCGCAAACCTGCTTCGTAGAACATTTCCACTCTGGCCTATCACGATGACACGAAGGGTTCCTTCGTACCGGACGATTTAACCTGTTGCAAGCATGTTTTCATTCCTAACGAAATCGTTAGAAGGTCGCTAAGACCAATTTACGACGGACCTTATCCGGTACCTCAACTTATCAATAGATGTCTCCAGCAGTAAGTGCTGGTCGATTTTGACATATCGCTTCAAAGATGATGATGTCAATGTTGACCACCGTCCACGTGAAGGAAGGACAAAATCCTTCGAAAACGCTGAATTGGAAGCATTGCTCGATGAGGATCCGTGCCAAGCGTAAGAAAAGCTTGCTTGAACATCAGGAGTTACCCGTTAAACCATTTCCAAGCAACTGCATGCGTTTTGAGTGATTCAAAAACAAGAAACTTGGGTTCCCTATGATTTGAAGCCAAGGGACATTGAGAGTCGTTTTTTTGTCTGTAAAAAACTGTTTTAGCGGCAAAAAAGGAAGGGTTTCTTCATCACATCGTGACGGGCGATGAAAAATAGATTCATTACACCAACTCAAAGGGAACAAAGTCATGGGGTCTGCCCGGCTCGGCCGAATATTCAGGCTGGGGAAGCTATGCTAGGTATTTAGTGGAACTAGGTTGGTGTTATTTATTATGAACTGTTGAAACCCAACGAAACCATCACTGGGGAATGGTATGAACTTCAATTGATGCGGCGGAGTACTGCGCGAAAAACGGCCATAATATGAGTAAAGGCACTAAAAAGTTATTCTACAACATAACTGGCCTCACGTTAAAACCCGTTAAAAACATACCTTGAAGCGCTCATATTCCTAAGATATTGATCCGTCCGATTATTACTTGTTCCATTCGATAGCACATGATCTGGCTGATGAGCAGCTCCGCTCATATGAAAACATCAAAAAATGGCTTGCTTCGTGGATAGCCTCAAAAGATAAAAAAATTTTACCGTAACGGTATTCGAGTTCTGCCAGAAAGATGGGATTAGGTAGTTACACACCTAATACGAGTATGTTGTTACTTATTGAAGCATAGCGACATGATAGAAAAAGTAAGAAATTTCTAAAATACGTGCCCATGTAAATAAGTTTATTCACCTTTTATCTAAAATCAAAAAAGGTTGAGCACAAAAGACAATTATTTTGGGAAAAGAATAAACCAAGTTCTCTGGGTACATTTTTTTGCTAACCATGCGATGTTGTGTTTCTTTTTTTCCACGTAAGATCATTACTCACAAGCTTGATGGGAATTTGCCAAAACATTGGAGATTTTGACACCTTCTAAAGTGATAATTTTTTTTACTATTCTGCTTCACAATAAGATCGCTTGCATAGATGCATGATAAAGCAAAAGCAAACTAAAGCGACCTATTAGGTTATCAAAAATACGGCTTAGCAAACCGCTCCAACATCTGCGTTTGTATGATCAAGTTCATTAAAACAGCATGTATGACTTGTTTGCTTTTACGAGTATGTAGGAACGAAGTTTAGATGCAGACTTAAGCAAGGCATCCTAGAAAGCGAATAAAATTTAGATTAATTTGTCTAACTATCACGTAATCTATTGGTCACGTTAATTTACATGTGCAAATTGTTTGACAAAAAGATTTTCACTTCTTTTAGGCCAAAAAGATAAAGGCGATTACCATTTTTAGAATTTCTTCACGCGTTCAACAGATAAATGGATGTTCTTTTAGTTTTATACTTCCCACGACGATTTAAAATTCCAAAAGAGTTACAAATACTCGCAAGTATGCCAAACACAGAAATACACCCGGTTCATTTGAATAAAGGCAACGTTGACATAAGTTAGTTTCCAGAGTTTAAAAAAAACGTTTGTAAGTGCAACAACAATGGGCAATTCGATAATCGTGAATTTTAACTTGCAAAAAATTATTTTACTGTCTGCTACCTTGGAATGTGGGTCGACTCAGGACTCACCCGTATGTTGCAAATTACGGCTAATAAAGCCAATAAGGTGGCAGCCGAACTAGGCCCAACGTTGGAGGTGCGTAAAGAAGAAGTTTTTTTTAAGCGCCGGTTGCCAACTCTACTTTGTTTTACCATGGTCGAGGGAGATGCGCTCTAGGGATGGAGTTCCCGAAATTGTCTTACCTTATTACAATGCGTTGGGTTCCTTCGGTTCGGGTATTATAGTGATTGTAAGAACCGTCCCCGTCGTGTTGTTGACTTTAGAGCGCTGAGAGAATTTTTGTTTCCGAAATACGAACAAGAGAGTGACAGGGGGCTATAATGTTGATGTCCTGGTAATAGGGTTGAAATAACAAGGTCGTGTGTTAGGTGGACACACCGACTCATACTCGTGCTGAACTCGTGTCTGGAGCGAAATTATGGTGACCACATCGCGGTAAAAGCAGCACTCAGACGCGATTATTGCCTGCGGTGGATCATACCGCCGATCACACGTTCTTTTGCGTTTTGTTCTTTTCGTTATTTTCGTTTGCGCAAGTATGCATCAGTAGCGACGCTTAGAGAACCGTGGATGCTTAGGCCCAGTTGGTAATAAAGAAAGAGAAATGGGAGGATCAGACGTTGGACAGGCCTGCGTGATTCGTTTCCTTAGGCTTAGGTGTAGATTTTTGTGGAGCTAAGTTGAGCTCGCGGTGCATATCCCTGCAGCGCTGACTCCTCCGGTTGCCACCAAGGTACAAACAGTCGCTCTGAGAGGTCTATATAGAAGTCCACAGACAAGTTACCATTGCGCCCTTCTAGGTACTTGCAGTGCACGTCTTTTAGATTGAGAAATAAGCTTGCTCGATACTATCGCGGGATTCTAGGAAGCCAAATGGTGGCTTCACCCTGAAGTAATGATAATGCATGAGTATCATATTGGTTCGAACCCAATCATTGCACGACCCTTACGCGACCATAAGAATCTATGGTATATGTAATAAGGATTTCTTCTCTCCCTACCTTAGCCATGTAAACAAACATATGCAAGTCATTCCTAATCTGACTTTATCACATAGTCAAGATCATGTGCACTTTTGCAAAATGTAAACGGAACTTCTTGTGCGGAGTATTCGCGGGATCACTTAAGGTTTCCAGCTCTAAGAACACCACGTCGAATAGGAGATGTACTAGAATTTACTCTGTCCTAGAATTTACTTCCCTTTCACACTTTAACCAGCAAGCTTCTGTTTTGGCGCGATCTTTTCAGCTGCCTCTAGTAACGCACTTTCTATTGGTTGAGGTTCCCTTCCAGCTGTAAGCATTACCTAAGATTGGGTCGTTCTCTGCTGTGCCGCTTTTGCGATTAAAAACGAAAAATCGTTAGCCGTATTCCAATCTGGAATTCAACTTCATGTGGTTTAAATTCCATCTCCGTAAGCAGATTTTCCACTACTGCTTTATTTACAGAAGCGCCAAACCGGAAAGCAATTCGATCTTTCGCTGTCTGACTCTATTCAAAGAATCGTATCCCTGTATCCTCATATTGAAATCGTTATTACGGGCAATTTCAATATAAACAACTCAACTCTAGATAACTTTGACATTCTGGACAGACAGCACCCGAAAGACGGTGTGTTGAGATCTTCGCTGCGAAAAACAATTTGACCCAGCTTGTAAATGAGCCCACAATTATACCTCGATAGTTATACAGCCAACACCCTGAACTTATTTCTAACTTCTTATTCTGATAAGTACACCGTTGATGCGCTCTCCCCTCTAAACGTGTCGGCGGGGTCGATATCGACGACACAACTAGAGAAAATATTCCTAAAAGGACTGTACCAAAAAATCAGTTGGAGCGGACTTTACAGCTTTTTTAGGAATTCTAACTGGTCGTTATGTTTCTTCTATAACAACGCGGATGCCGGTGCTGATATTATCACAGACATCATTCTCTTTGGAATGGGATTATTTATCCCTCAACGGAGGAAGAGTATCAAACCAAAAGAAAGGGCATGTTACGAATCGAGATATAAAGAGGCTGTCAGGGTTAGAGAAATTTTTTTCGGTCCTACAAGACCAACCCTATAAGACCAAAACTGAGGTAAAAAATGTCCCAATTGTAGTAAAAATTGTTTGTCGTTCGTTAAAAACATCAGAAATGCTGCCACATCCTCCGTCCTCCAATACGCCTATCTGTTTCCTGCTCACTTTGCGGCCAGCTCAATACTTAAAGAGCCACTTCATACGCTTTTTCATCAATCCTAATCTTTAGGACTCTTTCCGAGCAGATAGGAAACAGAATTTGTTCAGCCCGTCTCTGAAAAAGGCGAATCTTCTTCTCTTTTCTTCCATTGCATTTACGTCACTTTTTTCCAAGATCATGGATACGCAATTTAACCGTCAGATTATGAAATACCTCGAATCACGAAAACTTCTCAGTGACTGGCAATACGGTTTCCATAGCAACATGTCCATTAGTAAATTGATGGCGTATTTCACCGAAAAGTGTAACTACGGCATACAGCAATCGGGTGAAAGCAAGATAGTTGAACTTGATATTTCTAAGGCTTTTGACAGATTTTGACATCAGGTTTTTTGTCGAAAATGTGTGGATTTGATGGCTTTCTTCTTCAAAGGATTAGAAATTACCTTTCGGTATATTCAATTCAAGTTGGATGGTTTCAAGTTTGATATTCACAAAACTAATGCTGGTGCTCTCAGCGCTCCGTGCTGTCTCCGGCACTCTTTTTAATTTTCATCAATGATCTCCCGTTTGCTACATATAATCCAATATATTCCTTTGCAGAGCTCTTTGTTTTTCATATTCGTTCCCGAACTCATGTTCCTGCTTTTCGGCTGTAGAACGGGAACAGCAGCGTATGCCAAGATCATTAAATTCCGATATTAACAGTACAATAAATCGAAATCCGAACACCCAGCTATTATCCATGAATTAGACTTATGTTACATCATCGAATCTGAAAAAAATTCCGTTCTCGATATGTGTGTCAATGACAACCAACATTGGAATTACCACATTTTCGATGACGCCAAAAATGCTCCCAAATGTCTAGTTTTCCTCAATGAAGTTTTCCAAAATGAAGGAAATATTTCAACCCCTCTGATATATAAGGCATTCATTGGCTCAAAATTGGAGTACAATGCCCACATCTAGTCAGGTGCTCTCAAAACATTTCTGCGCCTGCTAGATATGATTGAAGACCGTGCGATAAAACTCATAGGTGATACTAATATCAGTCAGTTAATTGACATCCACGTAATGTCTCCACTCTCACTTTGTTTTATTGCTATTTCCACCGCCAGTTCTCCACAGAAATCGCCAGTAGCATTCCGCCCCTTCAAACCTTCAACCGTAACACTCGTCTCGCTATGAATACTCATCAGTATACCCTCAAGCCCACTTTCGTGATTCGTTATTAAGTCGTACAACTCGCTTATGGAATGTCGTGCCGAGCTCTATATTTCCTATTCATTATAATTTGCAAACATTTAAAACCAATGAACATCGGTTTTCATCTTTTCTTTCTCCCTGATTTTAAATCGCCCGCGCTGTGTACAAACATTAAAAGAATATAAAACAAAAAAAAAAAAAATATTTTGCCTGATGCTTGATTTTCACAACATAATTCGTTGTCATCAGGATTGCGTACGATATCGTATATGGTTTATCGTATTCGTATACCTCCGCTTCGAAGTAGGAAATTTTCCTAACGAGGAGTGAAGTCTAACGTTGTCATCCACTAGAAAGACACTAGCACTGCATCCTATATAGGTTTTAAAGAGCCGTCTACATTCCTTTCCTGACTCCGACTATGGACGGAACCAGTCGATTTCGTATTTTTTCTACAGCAGGAGTTCTGGTATAATTGAATTAGATGGCATGGCCATAAGACAAGAGTCAAAACACAACCGACGCGTAAGGTCATCAAAGCTCCAGTGCGTGTTGTACCAAATACCACTTCTTTTTTTAAATGGAGGATGGCTTTGAGAGTGCAGCCTATGACATGAGATACAATTGGAGAGAGACTATCAATGCGTCTAAAGGAAAGGCCTCCATGCAGCCGAGATAGACCGTTCTTTGGAGTTTGATAAAACAACAATTACATATTTTCGTGGGAGCTTATTCCACCAGACAACCGACAATTGAATGCGCAGATGTGCTTTTGGTAAGCGAAACTAAGCTTAACCAGAACCACAAAATTGGCTACAGTGACTACAATATATATAGAAGGGACCGGCCACACTCCTCACGGAGAGGTGGGGTTGGTGTCTTATCACGCAAAGGCATGCGCCTTCCACATATGGTGGAGATTTAAGGAGATTTTAAGGTTCCGGGTGTTGAAAGCTTGCATCGCATGCATTCCTCTTTATAGTCGAAAGCGAGTTTATGTGGTGTCGCTTTATGCACCTAATTCACATAATCCCATTCAAATTTAGCTACAATCGAAAGAAAATTATTATCATTTTATCGGAGATCTTAAAGCTAGACATGCAGCATGGGGAAATAATCCGCCAAACACCAGGAACAACCAGTCTTACTTCTGGTGGGGTCAACATATGATTGAGTACAGACTTGAGTTGAACGCAACGAATATCCCATCAGCCGGTTCTTTCCTAGATTTGGCATAAATAGACAGTAGTCTAGAACTGACGAACAAGGAACTGTTTGCGAGCATTCGAGTTCGATAGTGATCACTACTGACTTGCCGCCACAATACGGATCCCAAACGAGCAAACTCAGCTGGAGCAGTATGATCAAGTATACTCATACGACTACCATAAAGTACGGTGGTTTTGTGTCTCTAGAACCTTAAAGCGAATTTATGTTTGAGTTGAATTGATCATCCGACTAACAGAAACCTGACAAACGAAGAAATCGACTGTAATTTTTTGACGTTGAAAGATATTATCAAACGAATTATAGAGCAGACAATCCCTCGGATAGAATACTACAAAGTAAGCTAGGTCGAAAAGTACAGAACTCCAACAATCAACGCTTTGACAGTCAGTTTACTGAGAGAAACGACTCGGAAATAAGAACTCTAAAGTAACACATGGGCTGAAAACTCAGTGCCGTTTTATAGTAAAACACAAAATTTTTACAAAATTTAACTTTATTTATCAATATAGTTGCCTTCGAGGGCGATACACTGATTGCAAGGATTTTTCAATCTTTCGATACCAGTTTTGTAGTACTATTTCGGTTTAGCCTCAAAATAGGCCTCCGTTTCGGCGATTACTTCTTCATCGGTCTTAAATCTCTTTCCGATGAGCATTCTTTTGGGGTCTGCGAACAGAAATAAGTCGCTGGGGGCCAAATCTGGATACGGTGGGTGGGGAAGCCATTCGTAGCAGAATTCATTCAATTTTGCCATCGTTTTCATCGACTTTTGAAACGGTGCATTGTCTTGATGAAACAGCACTTTCTTTTTCGTCCTTCAAACGCTCCAACAACGCAATGTAATAGTCGCTGTTGATAGTCTGCCCCTTTTGAAGATAGTCGATGAAAATTATTCCACGTGTATCCCATAATACGGATGCCATAATCTTGCCAGCCGACTGTTGAGTTTTTGGTCGTTTTGGACGAGGTTCGTCGCCTGCTCGCCACTCAGCTGACTGCCGACTTGGCTCTGGTGTGAAGTGATGGAGCCAAGTTTCATCCATTGTCACATACCGACGCAAAATTCGGCTTTATTGCGGTTGAACAGCTTTAAATACTCCTCTGAATCATCAACACCAACCAGCACTCACTTTGAACAGAGCTTTCGCATGTCCAAATATTCGTGTGTGATATATCCAACACGCTCTTTTGATATCTTCAAAGCCTCAGCTATCTCGATCAACTTCACTTTGCGGTCATTCGTAATCATTTTGTGGACTTTTTTGATGTTTTCATCTGAAACAGCCTCTTGTGGACAAGCATCCTCTTCGGTGCTTGTATGACCACTTTTAAATTTTTGAATCCACTTACGAATGGTTCGTTCGGCTGGTGGAGAGTCCGAGTAACACTTATCAAGCCATTTCTTTGCATCGGCTGCATTTTTTCCCATCAAAAAGCAATGATAAATCAACACACGAAATTGCTTTGAATCCATTTTTTTCACAACAAGAAAAGTTACTTCACTCACAACGCTATATCTCGAGAACTAATAGCATGGATTTAATTCAAGTGGTGCCCTCTATTAGAAACAGCTTTCAGCTCTCGACTTTTAAGCCCATGTATTACTGATCAAAAAAATAAAACAATTAATTAAAGAAAATTACAGTAAGCCTGTAAGTCTTTACTGGGATAAGAAGATTCGGGCTATAAAATCAAGTAGTCCGTAGACATTCAGTTTGTCCAAATTCCACAAACGACAGAAAACAGACAGACACCATGACCGTTGGCATATGTGCAGAGAGTGATGACTCAGACGACGGTTTTTAGTGGTCGAAGACTCACAGGTGAAAGTGGTTTTGCTGGGAGCTTTTTTCGAGACCGTGTATACGGTAAACAATCCGTTTCTCCGTAATCGCGGCATTGACAACAGGGCCTACGCAAATTAGCGATCTGAGAATCACAGTTTTACCGTATTCAGTGAAAACAATCGCTGGTGAACGAGCTTAATCGCATTTGTTCGATCGTAAAGTTTAACTCCTATGCATCTTTATGTCTCTGAAAAATTAAAAGTCATTGGGAGTAGAAGGTATTCCAAATGTCGTTTTAAGACACCTGCCCTTGGAAGCAATGGATTTATTTACTACACTCTTTAACAATGCGCTGAATAATGTATATTTGCCGACGCATTAGAAAATAGCAGTGATACATCCTATTCCTAAAAGAGATAAATTTAAAACTAACCGTGCTAATCTTAGTTTGCTTCCGAATATTAGCAAGTTATTCGAGAAGGTGGTCAATAGAGCACTGTTAATGTGGGTTGAGCAAAGTAATATAATTCCTGAAAATCAGTTTGGTTTTAGGGCTGGTCTTCGACATAAAATGGAATAAATGCAAGAACCAGTGAAAGGGTGCCTGCCCGTTGACTTTGAGAAGGCCTACGACACCCTATGGTTAGAGGAGCTGTTCTATAAGTTGACCAGGATGGGCATGCCGAAACCCCTGATATATACTATTTACAAAATGTTTATGGGAAAGAAGTTCATTGTCAAATGTGGCAACGTAATTTCGAGCAAGGTCTTTGACATTAAAAACGGCTTACAACAGGGTTCTGTGACCTCTCCGATACTGTTTAGTATTTACACAAGTGATCTAGTAGGTTCTCTCAATCATGCTATTGCGTACGCCGACGATTTATTGGCGTACAGATCAGGTCCTAAAATCGAAATCATCAATGCTCTTCTGCAGCGTGACTTCGATCATATTATGGGGGTAGCATGAATAGGATTGACAATTTCCTGATTATTGTGATCGAAGACACGTTGCTAGGGCAACGACTAACAATTATAACCTGATTATTGGCGCTTATTACACCAATGAAATGTACGACGAGAGGTCTCTTCTATCGGGCTTTATCCCTTCAGAGGCATTTCTCCATCTTGAAACTAAAGGGTTAGTACAAAACAGAGATAGTATCCCGGTAATATACCACAGCCAACGCGGTGCTACGGACAAGCGGCTCATCTACGACAGGTATGTTGCCAATGCTCAGTGCTCAGGAGATCCTCTGTTTTGGTCCCGCTATTGCGAACAGGAATCTGATCGATGTCCAAAAGCAGTACACTGAATTCTGGTGGCTTCAATAAGGAGCCATTGGCTCGTTCTCCTAGGTAACTGACTAAGGTAACATACTCTTTCTAATTGTTAGAAGGATCTTGTGGAAAGGCCGCATTCTAAGAGGTGACCGATGCTTTATAAAATTGGTGAAATCTCGGTGATACTTGTGCACGATGTTGACGAATGCCAGGCGCCCGAAATCGTAATTGGGATGGTGACTACCCGGTGCGAGAGGTTATAAGTTGCTTACCACCCCGATTTTAGTTAAGTTAGACTACTTAGGAAGACTTTAAGGCGAATTGACTCGAAACCAAAGCAAATCATGCCTTTAGTCTGCGCTAAAGGGTTAAGGAATTCCTTATTATTCACAATCAATGCGCATCTATAAGGTCCCTTTGTTCTTCCAGTTTCGCGACTTTTAGGATTGCTGAACCTAATGATCTCCAGAATACTTCCTGAGGAGGAGGATTCGGCTTTAATCAAGGTGCGAGTTCTAGGTCTGCTAGGGATATCCTCCTTAAGCTTTGCACCTGGCCAAATTTCTCCTTATCCATCTATGGCCTTGGTGAAAAGATTGAGAGATCTTTGATTTGCACATGCGAAAGCTTGACGTGCCTTGGTGCCAGCCAGCGTCGTTTGTGCTGAAAGGTAGTCCGGGGTTTTGCGTATGATGGCTTAGAAGTTGCCGACATGACCAACTGCCACCGTTCAGGGGTTATCGATCCATCGGTGTCACTACTGTCGATTACCGCGATCGTTATTGCGTCTTTTAGGACTTCGCTAAAAGACCTCAGAGATGTGCTGTTGGATGGCCCAGGAGTTTTGGTATTAATAGTTCTGGGCCTTTAGAGAACCGGTACGGTTTCTTACAACGACTTCTGGCGCTTCTAGGAGTGGGTAATCCATCTATAAGGTTGTAGTTAACCCACTCATTCTCGCTCTTATTGTCCGCACTTCTCTAAACTTCTGGAATGAATCCGAAGGGTTCTTCAGAGTGCTTCAGATGGAGCTTGCCGATGCGGCTGACCCCCTGATACCTCCTAAGTCGGACGAGTTTTATTAAAGGGGTAAAGGAAGTGATAGGCCCATGGTTTGACACAATCTTGTCACTCTGTGAAAATTTAGTTTTAGGCTCGTTGTATTGCCTTTATGAGGATGATGCACCATGGTCTACCACAGTTTCACAGTTTTACCTCTCCTCGGTAATGAAGAAGCCTTGCCTGTAGTCAGTGTAGTCACCGTTCTACCGCCGGGTATTTAAGGGGTGCTAGTTCGGGTTTTTTTTTTTTTTATTGAGGTTGTATCCATTATACATCTCACGAGTAGCGGAGAAAGGATGGTCCATATGTACAAAGATCCGCTGTATACAGAAAACTCAAGCTAATCCTTAGGTCATCATGTATCCGGATACTCCGTTTGCGAGTGAGCTTTTTTTTAGAGATGCTGTGCCCTCAGCCAGGTTGATCATTGGCACGGGTCGTATGTCATCGTGATCCAGTACAGGGGGAAAAGAATTGGTCAGGAGGGTGAAAGGTATAGGAGATTCAATGACCTTGCTTAGCCTCTACAACGCGAAGTTCGATGCTCAGACAAGGGTATACATGATATAATGTGTAATCTGCTATTTGTATGTAAAACTTATTACATCCAAGCGATCAATAAAAATAACCAATAACCTCTGACTTTATCCAAGTGAACCGCAGTGTAGTTCATGAATTAAATCAGTATCAAAGACCAATGACTCATACTTGATTAGAACGTTTCGCAATAAGTGTTATTTATTTATTACCATGCAGATTTATATCGCGAAATGGGGCTTTATCTTTCTGCTTGAAATGTTAACATGTTTGTACCTTTATAGCACAACTCACCAACGAACTAAGGCGATTTTATTGTATTTGCGTTCGCTCTCATCACCATTTAAATTTGTTGATCAGCATATTAAATATATTGGGTTTTGAAATAGCACTCATACGTAATCGTACGCCAAAAATTACCAAAAGAACCAATTTATTCAGCTGAGTAACTTTAGGAGAAGGCGCTCATAGATGGGATTAGCGCGTGGCCTTAACATATGGTGAACTACTTTCGCCTTAAAATTAGAGATGAACTAACCGTTGACTCTCAGTATAAAAAAACCTATGACCTATGGGAAATACATAAGCATAGCGTCGAAATAATGTAAGATGTAAAGAAAAGGAATACATTGGTGTTAAAAACTATTTCACGCATGAACAGAGAACGTAGACTGGCTGACTTTGCGGCTTAAGCACTTACATTACTTTTCAAAGAACTCCGTTTACTTTTCTAATATTTATTGGCTATCTCCGGATAAATATGTACATTCATATATAGTAAAGATACGACAAACGAATATAAAAAACACATCCGGAAACAATATGTTTACTTCAGAATTGTTTATTGCGTTTCGAACGAGATTTCAGGTATATAACAAACCATATTCCATCGACTGTTCAAATCAACTATGAACCACATTTTTCTAGATCTATCTCACCAAAAATACGCTGTATATTGGACTAAAAAATTTCCGGTTTATCAGCATACACCAAAGACTTAACATAGCCTTTCAAGAAGTAGTCGAATAACACATATCGTGGTATAATGTTGTTATTGAATCGAGTTCTCTATAAGTTTCAGCATGACACGTTGCACTATCCGGCTGGAATCAGATATCTAGAATCCGAATCAATATTCGAAAAAATAATGACTGATCATTGCCCGGTAATGTTGGCCCCATACGCGAACTGTGGTCGCAATCAATGATCCTCTGGCTTTTAGCAAATTTTTCCATATAGTGTATCCACAAAGTCTGAACAGACAATTCCAGATCTTGCGCGGCGACAGTTTTTTCTGTACGCTCAGTTCTTTGATACGTGATTCGCCCTGCATCATATACCTAAACTAGTCATATAGTAAATATTGATACAATTTTCATTGTAACCCTTTTTAAATTAAGTACTAGTTGCACTCTTTTCATGTTAAGCGTTATTTAACCCATTGCTTTGATGATTCTTTTTCGCGGAAAAAATTTTTGTTCTTAGTCGTTTCGATCATGGATCGGGTGACGTCGATAATTGTGTCGTTGTGATCGGCTTACATTGGTCTAATATGACAAAATGTTATATATAGTGTGAATCATCTTGAGGTTTGATTTTCAATAGGCTTTTTTTGACACATCACACATGACTTCTATCAAACTGCTTTGTCATTTTTATTGAATATCAATTGGCAAGTCATCACGGATAGACCCGCATTACAACAGCGTCTCCAAATTGTTCAGCCATATTACGAAAATCAGCGTTCTGTGAGAAATGTTTTTCGTGTAGTTCGAGGAACAAACGGTGCATAATCGACCTACTGAAACCACTATTGCCAATACCAATCGGAAATTTGAGTCCCAGTTTACATTAGTGGATGATACTCAACCGGTTAGACAACATCTAGCACGTAGTGAAGAGACTGTAGCAGCTGTAGCTGAGAGTGTACGCGAAGACCGTGACGAATCGATTCGTCGTCGTTCTCAGCAGCTTGGATTGGCCTATTCGAGAACTTGTCATATTTGTGGTGAGGATCTCGTTCTAAAAGCGTACAAAATTCAACTTGTGAAGCTTCAAATTGAAGCCAGATGACTTGAATTTCCGGTGTTTTATCGTGAAATTTTGTTCAGTGATGAAGCCCATTTCTGGCTCAATGGAAACGTTAATAAACAAAATTGCCGTATTTGGGCTGATGAGCAACATGAATAGTACCAAGAGCTACCATGAGCTGATGAGCAACACGAATAGTACCAAGAGCTCCCATTACATCTATTAAAAACAACGGTATGATGTGGCTTATGGGCTGGTGGAATCATTAGTCCATATTTATTCGAAAATGGTGCAAATCAGAATGTTACCGTCAATGGTAACCGTCGTCGATCTATGTTAACGAACTATGTGCTTTCTGAAATTCAAGAATATGGTCTCGATCTGAGATCTGGTTTCAACAAGACGGCGCTACTAGCCATACAGCGCGTGAAACAATGGACTTGTTGAGAATACATTTTGTTGAGCACTTAATTTCACGTTTTGCTACGACAAATTGGAAGCCTAGATCGTGCGATATCACACCTTTGGACTATTTTCTCTGGAGCTATGTAAAATCTCATTTATAAGCCAGCTACGATTGACGCTTTGGAAGCCAACATTACTCGTGTTATCCGCAAGATACCAGTCGCTATTCTCGAACGAGTCGCCCAAAATTAAACCTTCCGAATGGACTACCTCAGACGTAGTTGTGGCCAATATTTACATAATATCATTTTTAAAAAGTAAATGTCATGATTTTGTACATTTAACCAATAATAAAAGTTTTGAGTTCACTTTCAAATTTATGTAATTTATTTTACATTATAAATTAAACCTCAGGATGAATCAGTATATCGGACCTTGCGACCGCTTAGAATCAATTTGCTGTTTTGTTTTTCGTACTATTAAATTATTCGGGTATATTTGTGGAGTACGGGATCTACAATAAACACACTGGATACCTGCTAAAAGACGCATTGAAGCAAAACGTAAGAAAAAACCAAGAGCTATCTTAAGGCGGTACGACGCACAGAAAAATTCTGTGCACCGACGAAAAATTTTTACCGTCGAAGAAAAAAAAGCAAAATGATCAAGTGTATGCTCGGACATCAAAAGAAGCTTCAAAACATATTCAAAGGGTTGAAAATGGCCACCACTTACCAAATGTAATGGTATGGTGAAGAATGAGCTAAGATAGCGAAATTCTACCAAACCACTAAGCCGCTAAGCGGAATAATATTTGCAAACAAGCACTGAACATTCCAGCAAGATTCTACTCAAGCGCACAAATCGAAAACCACTCAAGAGCGGCTAAAAAAATGTACCCGACTTTACATTACCGTATGACTGACCCACTCGCAGTCTGGTCCTCAACCCTTGGGATAAAAAGTTGTAGTTCATTTTAGAGAGAATGGCCTCTACTCAACGCCGATATATTGAGTCTTTGAACCTAGCCCACGTCCGCTCTGTCGACAACTTTCCGATGAATAAGGTCCTGAATGGGACTAATTGATAGCTCGGCTCAATCAAATCAATTTTAGCAAGAATTAAATTCTGATTATGGGAAGCAATTCGGTCGCCAAAAATGTTCCTTAGAAGAGGCAATGTGGTTTGAGCGCTGTTGAAACAACATATCGGACTTGCAGCAAAACTGGCTTAAGCAAATTTTCAATCCTAACCCGATATGTGTCTTTATCTACGATTATAATATTGGCGCTACTGTTTTAAAAGAAGAATGGTGGAATAGCTTTTACTGAGGTAACACTACACCAGACACTTTGTTTAATTGAGTGGAATTTCCATTTATGAATCAATCTTGGTTGCTTAGTAACCCATATACGGCAATCTTGTTTGTTTACGAAACTTCTTAATAGAAATCAGCTTCATCACTCAATATCAGATGATAAATTAACTTAGTTTCTTGCTTTGCCATTTCTTGTAAGCGAACTGAGAACAACAGATTGCCGAGAATCACCCTGAATGAATTGTGTAGAAACATATTTTTTTTTTGCAACGTCCTACGAGAGCTGAATGGAGCTCTACTGTGTCGAAGTTTTTGGACTCTTTCCAATATGTGGAGGCATACGTTGAAAATTGACTTCAGTTCGAGCACTGTGAGCTCTTCCAGTTTATGAAAGATCAGTTACACTCAGTCTCTGTTGAATAAAGAGTGCCACCAGTAACCACAATATATTCACAGATGTTGAATTTCCGACATGAAAATAACGCAGATACGTTCCTTAGGTCAAAAAATAGTCAGAAAAATTATTTATTTTTTAAATAAGTCAGTTAACTCAATGGCACGCTGTAGAAAAAGAATAAGAGAGAACTTTATTTTTATTTTATCCACTAAGGGTGAATCTTTATACCATTAATGCCGATATGAAATTCCTACCTGCTAAATCTAACCTCCTCATTTAATTACCTTCCCTGTTCACACTTTTTATAAATTCTGATCACTTCGATGACTGTGTGTAATTCTACCACCACCGTCGTTATGATATGATTTACATTCTCGCAACGACGAGTCAGTAATTATAAAATCTATTGATGTGGTCAATGTGCCATTTGCATTTCCAGGTTGATTCTAGCGAGTGTATTCGTAAATTTTTGCACTCCATATTCCAAAAGGCCAATCTGCTTGTTGCACAATTTTCACACAGCTCATCTCTTCCAGATTCCGCGTTGTCTCTGCGTATACTTGAGTGTAGGGACGAATCCACTTTCGCACTCGTGTAGTAGCAAGAGTTCTTCAAGATCTTACCATTCACAAATCCGCTAGTACAGATGGTATATCTCCCCTTCTTCTGCGGATGTGTTCTTCCACGCTGGTAAAACCACTGCATAAGATTTTTCATCACTCCGACACTTTGTGAGCAGATGGAAAACAATTTTTGCCCAACCCGTCGCTAAAAAACGACGAATTTCCTTCTCTCCCCCTTTACAGACCCATTGCATTTACATCCCTTCTTTCCAATTTTATGGAAACGCTGTTAAACCATCAGCTTATGAAGTATCTCGAAATACGAAAACATCTCAATGACCGGCAGTATAGTTTCCATAGCAACAGGTCCACGGGTGATCTGAGCATGTCTCACCGAAAAGTGCAGCCAAAGCGTATATCAATCTGGCAAAAGCAAGATAGTTGCACTTGATATTTCTAAGGCATCAGGCATCAGAAAATGCATGCATTTGGGATCGATGACTCGCTTCTTCAATGGATACGAAACTACCTTTCGGAACTATCAATTCAAGCTGTCTTGAATGGTTTCAACTCTAATATCCACAAAATAAATATTGGTGTGCCCCACAGCTCCGTACTGTCTCCGACACTTTTTTAAATTTCCATCAACAATTTCTTGTCTGTTACTTCTTTGGAATTTAATGCTTTCAAAACACAATGCGGTCTGCTCTCGGTAAAGCGAAATTTAAAAACACACCCATTGTCCATGGATGGCACTTTCATCGTCAAAACCGAAAAACCTACCATACTGTGTCGTCAAAAATGCTGTGCAATGTCTAGGTTTCATCCGAAACTATCGGAAAAAAACCGATGGCTCTTGAAAAATAAATGAGGAATCACTCAACTCATTCATTCTCAAGGCCGGAAAATGCTCTCATATTGCTCCAAAGAATCTCAGACCTATGAATCATCATTTATTCTGAAAACTCTAGAATGACTGATTGATATCCATATTCGAGCTAAAATTGATCCAAGACATTTGTCAATTGCTCGACATGCCTAACTTAAAGGAAAATCGGTGGAAATGGCTCTGCATTCACTGACTAGCCACATCGAACGATCCCTACAATATATGTAGAGAGTACACATTGGTTGCTTTCCCAAACAAAGAGGGCGCCTATAACAACGTCGCCTTAAACAGATACGCAATCACGACTGCGCTGTTACATCTGAAGGTAGACGACTCACTTGGGGAGTTGATCAGTCTTATGCTAACTAGCATGATAATTAGCTCCAAACTGGGTGGGACTTCTGCTAAAGATGAGGTACGCCGAAAGGCAGTATCCTTTTTCCCTTCTCAGGAACATAGTAGTTAATGATTTACCTGGAAGCGGAAGGTAGCAGGGTGATTGCTTATGCGAATGACGTTGCTATGGCCGTCTCAGGTCAGAATCTTAATACCATCAATGAACTCCTTTACCCAAATCTTCAGATTAACCTGTTGAGCAGATCCTGATAAAACTGGTCCTTTCCTTTTTTACAGAAAATACAAAATTCCAATCGTAGATCCTCTCGATACCGAAAAATATTTGAGTCTCATTTTTGACAGGAAACTAAACTGGAAACCTAGCAGTTAAGAAAGAGTCAAAAAAGCTACAGTAGCTTTATTCTCTTGCAAGAAAGCCATTGAAAACGAATTGGGCCTTCAACCTCGAATAACCCACTGGCTATACATCTCGGTCATAAGACCGATAGTCACCTACGGAGTTGTTGTCTGGTGAACGGCCTTATGAACGGCCAATGAAGTCAACTGCAGTAAACTAATCAGAGTCTAAAGAATAGCGCGTCTATGCATAAGTGGAGCCCTACGTTCTACTCCCTTCACAGCATTAGATATTCTGTTTCACTTGACACCCCTCGATATCTTCAGCAGGAAAATAGTTGCGAATGCAGCTATTCGTCTTAAAGCACACAGTGGACATATTGGCCACACTAATATTCTTAATACACTAGAAATCCTTCCTTAGTTTGACAAAGAATTTCATGTAAGCATCCTCTCTAGATCCTTTTGTGAGGTAGATGCTTTCTTGAATGACAAGTCAATCCACTTTTACACAGATGGACCAAAAACTGATAGCGTGGTTGGTAGCGGTGTTATATCAGATAAGCTAAATCTAAGAATCTCCTTTTTGCTTACAAAATTACTGAAGAAAAATGTGATATCTGCAAAGGATATCCGCATCGTTTCGGATAGTCAGGGCGCTATCAGGTCCATGGACTCAGTCTCATTAAATTATAAGACCGCTTTTGAATACCGTTCATCTCTTACGGAGGTGGCAGAGCAGTTCAACGTTCACCTTTGTAGGGCCGACGATCTCGCCAAAATTGGTATCATTCCACCTTTTCTACCGGAAAAGGGTAAAATGGGTATACCAATCACAACGTGCGAATCAAAATAAAAGAACATACCGTAGGTGGACTTTCGGAGCAACATGTCTAGCGACCAACAGATCTGGCCAAAGCTGGATCTGATTCTCTTTAAGACACTGATCCCTTTAAACAGAAAACACCTCAGCGTCTTATAGGCAAGCATGCAAGAAGTCTTGTCGCCTTTACAAACGATTACTGTAGAAGCTGCATGTACAAGAAGGAAACTGAGACAATCGTTCACCTACTCTGTACATGTCCAGCCCTCTCCCAGAGAAGAAAACTTCACTAAGGAACTTTCATCTACAATGACTTAAACGATCTAAAAAATCTACAGTCTCATAAGCTCAAACCGGTTCAATGAATAAGGGAATCAGATATCCACGTGGCATCACAATGGGCCAATAAACCTTAACTCCCTAAGCCCAGTTTTTAGAATACTACTTGCAAAGTTACTAACTATTGTGAAATTATATTATTGTAGAGTTAGTCTGGCAGCTCCTCTACATGTAATAAAAACCTTTATTTCCACTTAACTGCACTTTTATTCTGTTGCACCACTAATTAACTTAATCAATAAAAGTATCCTAATAGTAGTATTCCTACATAATGTGTACTCGAATAATGCCAAACATTTTAAAACACATGACAACGTTATTTTAGAAACGTTCTAGAACATTCAGGAAATGTTTTGAAAATAAAGTTGTCGTGGACTTTCGTGTACTGTCTGTTTAAGCTAACCATCAATGAAAGTCGTTTACTACAGACATAAGAGCTATGACAACGATTTTCATTCAGAAATACCTGTTTTACCATAATTACACTAGCAACAATTACAGGGACAATTATTAACAATTTGCTCCGTAATCAGCCAGTAGCAGAAGTTCTTTCGCAATCACATAGCTTAGATAAAGAGAATGGAATCTCACTTACTTCGTTTGTCAATGAAGAAAAGCTTAAGCTTTCAATTTTTCTTAAAAGGAAATAATACTTAGAAAACAATTATAGATTTGAACTACGAAACTTGATTCTTTGGAATTGCTTTCTCTGTGTTTTTATCAGATTTTTTTTTTTTTGTTTGTACAGCAAGATAAACTTCTGGCCGAAGTACAGATTATATCAAATATTTTATAAAAACGCAGCCCTCCAAAGATTACAGCAAAATAGTCGAAGAAGTGCATACAAAATCGCACTGAACCAGTTCAAAATTGTTAAATAAAGCAGCGGTATAGACATGCGCATGACAAAAGTCAGCTGTCTGTTCTCTACGAATTATAATGAAAAATATTGAAATAATACCACGTGTCACAAAGGTACTACGTGACAAAAGTCCTTTCGAAAGCGAGTAAAATAAGAAGCCACACAGATCCCGGAACGTCCAAAATCCTTAAATATGTGCTGAATCAAAAACCAATGCAAATGAAAACAGAAGCGTCAGAGAACCTACATACTATATACAAGATGCCCAGCAGAAGGAAGATTCCCATAACAATAGAAAAGACAGAGGCTTTTACTCATACTATATAGAAGATGACAAGCTTTCAAATTATGATTTTTTTTTTTTGTGGAAAATGCGTGCATTTGGGATCGACTTCTATGGATCAAGTTTTACTTTTCGGAACTTTAAACTTAAGGTGTCTTGAATGGTTTCAAGTCTGAAAGTCAGGGCTCCGTTCTGTCTCCGACACTCTTTTCAATATTCACCAACGGTTTGTTGTCTATTACTTTTAATCAGATATATTCCTTTGACAGTGCTCTCTGCTTTTTCTATTCGTTCCCGGACGCACATCCCGCATATGCTAAGCTCGTTAAATTCTAATATAAACAGCATTACTAAAAGGGGCACCGGAAACTGCTGTCTGCTGCCTGTAAATTGAAACTATCAACCGTAACACCCATTTCGTTATGAATGCTCATTAGCTAACCCTTAAGCCCACTTTCGGACGTACTCTGAAAAATCGTGATTCCTTCCTTAGCCGTATAACTTGCTTATGGAATGCTCTGCCGAGCTCTCTGTTTCCTGTTCATTATAACTTGCAATCATTTAAAACCAACGTGGATGCTAACATTTTAAAGGTACACAATTCCTCGATTCCTCATACTGTTATATAGAAACCTACAAAAAGACATAGAGACGTTAGTACATGAGATAAACCCTAAACAGACTATGCTGGGCATACTGAACGGTGTTTAAGGATGCAATCAGCATTAGAGCCGCGCGTTTATAAGCTTTTACCTTTTTATGTGGAGCTACGTTTAGGGTGAACCTGGACCTCAACTAACAATCTTTTCCAGTAAGCCTGGTCTTTAGGTAACTGCCTCAAGTCAGTTGAAGTTTCCCTCTATTTATTGCGTTGTCCCTCCGGACTTGATTCAAAGATTTCAGAGTATTGGTGTCAATTTGCTCTACATATCCTAGCCATCGAAAGCGACTGATGCACATTTTTCTGACAATGTCCCTTGCGCTGTACATCTCGTTTAGTTCGTCGTTGAATTTTCTCCTCCAAAACCCATCAAAGCAAATGGCACCGAATATTTTTCGAAGGATTTTTCTCTCGAAACGACTGAGTATATCTTCACCCGCTTTCGATAGGCCATTAAATAGGACTGGGATGATAAAGGTCTTAAAGAGTCTCCGTAGTTTTCCGGGATTTTACGAGTACCTTAATACTCATTTGTCTTCTTAGCCCAAAGAAACATCGATTGACAAGAGTTATCTTTGTTTTCTTTCAGCTGACGTTTTGTTGGCAAGATTTATGGTAGAGCCGAGGTAGACAAAGTCTCTTGTGTGTCTCTGTTGATGTTGACAGCATACACTTGGTTTTGGCCTCATTTCATGCTAGAACCATTTTGGCAACTCCCATTTCAATATTGGCGAAAGCACTGGTGACCGCCCGCTGAGTTCTGAGTTCTTCCAATCATGTCAATATTATAGGTAGTGACTAGCTTTATAAATACGAGCATGTGAACAATCAATACAGAGGGGTAGAAAGAGAGGTGCCGATGTACCTTGGCTTTAAATGTTTGAGGGTTATAATGACTAGGAAATAGAGTCAAGCAGGGCATTCCATAAGTGAGTTGTACGACTTAGGAACGGATCACGATATTTTAGAGTACGTACCAGTGGACGTTTTGCTACGAAAACCATACTGCCGGCCATTGAGAAGTTTTCGTGTTTCGAGATGTTTCATGAGCTGATGATTTATTAGCGTTTCCATGACCTTTAAAAGAAGTTAGCAAGAGTAATGAGTCTGTAGGAGGAAAAAGAAAAACATTCGCCGTTTTTAGGGACAAGCTGGACAAATGCTGTTTTGCATCTACTCGGAAAGAATAATAAAAGTAGGACTGATAAAAAAGCTAAACGCAGTGATTTTGCCAGTGTGGAAAGACACCTCTTCAGAAGAAGGGGAGATACATTATCTGGACCAGCGGATTTGTGAATGTTAACATCTTTAAATACTCTTGCTACTGCAATACATTATTACAATCCATTGTAGGCGGGGGCAGAGCACAATCTTGAAGTGTTAGGATTTTCTAATATTTTTGACGAAAGATCAACAATTTTGACTACCTTTAAGACACTATAGTATTTATTGCCTAAGTTAATTGCTTAGTTCGATGAAGTCTCTTTCCACCAATACTTCCCGCTTCTATGGTATTTCAGTGATTGCAAACCGAAGCGTCGGTAGCCCGTTTATTTTTTTTCCCCCATAAAATCAATGCCAACAGCATATATATTATACAGACTTTTGTTACCTTATATTTGTCCAAGGTGTTGGCTCCACGAATCCTACAGTTGACAATTGCATCCAAACATGTTAGGTTGTGAGAAACGTGTGCTAGCTATGATGTTATTCAGCCAATGCCTGTTCCCTTGCAAGGTCGTGTTTTGGCGGAGGCGCTTTAGGCTTATGTTGCCGAATTTGGCATTAATGCGTTTTTTTCAGGTGAACGCTTACGTGTGTAAAATTCTAGATTTCCCAGCCATCTTCTGATGGCAGATATACACTCTAGGAATCACTATAGCAAATGTAATAACTTGTTCATTCTTCTTTTGACCATCCCATTCCTTCGCATTTTTAGGACGACACTGATATTCACTTTGTAGCGGTCTAGGTTCCCCGATAATATTATAGTTCAAGCGCGTATAGTCCGAACATTTCCGAACATAATTAAAAATCCATTGTTTGTTCTTCGTCTCTTAATTCTAACTCATTTAGGTCAAAGACTACTTTAAGCTTGACATTATATTGTGTTTTACGTCAGTTAACCCCAACCTGGAGGACCAGATTCTTTTACATGGTATGATAGTAATTAAAGCCCACTATGTGCTATGAATGCTGGAATCTACTTTGACACAGTCTCTATTTTGAAACTTATATGTGTACATACACTTGTTCAGAATTTAGCACTCGCAATTGGTCGAACTAGAGACTCTCTCCAAGTGCATTGATTTTCACTGACTTAAGAGCTAAGTAACTACATAAATCACTTAGAATAGTTCCTTAAAAAAGTGTGAAAATTTGTTGATAAGATGCAAAATTGTTGTCTTCTTCTTCTTATTAGGCGGTTCTACAGTTCGGGGTTAACCGATGTCTCAGCTAACAAGTCTCTTCAGTTAGCCCGGTCCTTAGCTAACTGCCTCAAATTGCGCACTTCTAGTGCGGGGTCTTCCTCTACTGCGTTGTCCCTCCGGGTTAGACTCGAAGACTCTACGTGCCGGAGCATTTGTTCCCATCCACTCTACATGTCCTAGCCGTCTTAAAGCACTGACTCGCAGTTTTTTGACCAGGTCGATGTCGCTGTATAGCTTGTATAGTTCGTCGTTGAATCTCCTTCTCCAAAGCCCGTCAAAGCAGACGGGACCACACATTTTCCGAAGAATCTTTCTCTCGAAGCGACTTCTTCATCCGCTTTAGATAGAGTCCAAGCTTCAGCGCAATAATGCGGGACTGGTATAATCAAGGTCTTATGCAGAATCTCCTTAGTTGTTCGGGATAGGGCCCTTCTATTCAATTGAATTTTTAGATCAAAGAAACAGCAGTTGGCAAGAGTTATTCTTCGTTGTCAGGATTTATAACAGAGCCGAGGTAGACAAAGTCCTTCACTACCCTCAAAGTTCTAGCTGTCGAACCTGACGTTTTGTCCGATTTTACGATGTTGGGTGCCTCTTCTTGTTGACAGCATATGTGTACTTGGTTTTGCTCTCGTTGACCGCTAAAACCATTTTAGCCGCTTACGTTTCTATACTAGCAAACGTACCAGTGACAGTTCGCTGTGTTCTACCAATTATGTCAATATCATCAGCGTATGCAAGTAATTGGATGGACTTTTGAAAGATCATGCCTTGTGTGTTGGCCTGTGAGTTTCGAACAATTCTTTCAAATATGATGTTGAAAAAGTCGCATGACAGCGCGTCACCTTGTCTAAATCCTCTTTTGACATCAAAGGTTTCGGTAAGGTCGTTACCGACTTTGATGCAAGCAGCGAGCTTTCTCTATCGTCATCCTAAACAATCGAACGAGTTTTGCAGGAAGCCAAAGCTTGACATGGCTCTGTATAGCTCGTCTCTATAGATGCTGCCGTACGCGGCTTTGAAATCGATGAAAAGATGGTGGGTATCAATTTGGACCTCTTGGGTTTTTTCCAGGATCTGTCTTAGTGTGAAAATGTGATCGACGGTGGACTTTCCTGTCCTAAAACCGCACTGATAGGGGCCAATCAGGTTATTAATGAAGGATTTAAGGAGCTCACATAATATGGAAGATAGTATGCGATATTAAGGAGACTGATACTTCTGTAGTTGGCGCAGTCGAAGGGATCTCCTTTCTTGTGGGCCCGGACAAACGATGCTGAGATTCCATTTATCAAGCATGCATTCATCTGACCAAATTTTGAAAATGAGTTAGTCCATGCTCTCTCAATTTTCTTTTATCATACGTTTCTCGTACTCTTTCTTTTTCTTTCTGAGGATCCGATGTTCCTCCCGTTTTTTTTTTTTTTGCTCGTAGAGCTCGTGAGCATCTCTAGTCCTCTTTCGCAACGCCGCTTTATACGCTTCTTGTTTTGCTACATTTGCTGGTCGACATTATTCATAAAATCAGCGGTATCGTGGTGGTGATCGGGTGAAACCCAGCACATCAGTCGCGGCCTTGATGATGGCTTTCTGGCAGTGTCGCCGCTGGTCTTCTGCACTAACTGTTGTTGCGATAGGACTTATCGAGAGACATCGAGATACGTGATCGGCGAAGGTTCTCTCCCTCTCTTGCGATTGCAGTTTTTCGACGTCATATTTTCTCACAGTATTTCTTTGTTGGGGTGTGTTGAATATCTACACTCTTACCTTGGCTGTAACAAGATAGTGATCCGAGTCAATATTGGGCCCTCGGAAGGTTCGGAAATGCAGAATACTGGAGGCGTGCCTTGCGTCATAGCAATGTAATCGATTTAGCTGATAGTTTGGTGATCCGGAGACAGCCATGTCCCCTTATGGATATTGAGATGTAGAAACCTGGTGCTTGCTATAACTATATTTCGCCTCGCAGCAAAGTCAATTAGCCTAAATCCGTTGCCAGATGTGTTGTTAAGTAGGCTATGTATGCCAACTATCCTACCAAAGATGTTCTCCCAGCCTATTCTAGCGTTAAAGTCGCCACGTCGTGGGTATTTTCGATGAGTAACTTGTAGTAACTGTCATTGATAGCGTCATCCTTTTATTCAGTTTGTACAATATTTAAAAAAGGTGCTGATTTTTATCAGCTTTTTCTAGGGATGCTTGAGAAACGGGATTTTTCATGTCTAATTGGATGAAAATGAAAAGGTTGCAATTATTACGGCATCATATCAAATAATTGACTCGTTTAGCAGCTTTTATCGAGACCAATTATGAAAACAGCTAGAAGAAGGTTCCGACATATTAAGACCTAAGTCTACCGGCATGCATAACAGATGTTAGAACGTCATATTACAAAGTAAATAACATGACAGTGTTAAAATTGTATTTAATTGCCCACAGTCGATAAAACCACAATTCGAAAAGATTAAAATACATTATATAATTTTTTAATTGTTTAATAACACATCTAAATACGAGTATCCGTACACGGTCAAGCTTAAACTTTTCTTGAATTTTGTCTTCCCAAGTAATAGGAGCCAATGCAACGAGTGCAGCAGCGGTGTAGATAATTGAATTTACACCTTGTGCTCCCTTATGGATTACAGATAATTTATGACTAGATTCACTGATAAATTATCTATCATTAGAGGGATAAGTCCTTCGTTGAAAATGGAATTTTATTTCATTTTTAGTAAGTTTAGTTAGTCGCTATGGATTGCGGGTTTGTATACGTTACTTGCAGTATCATTAAGCCAAGCGGTCGTGGAATATGTACATTATATTCGCTAGGTTATGATTGAGTAAATAATTCACAGGTGTAGTCACACAAACGTTCCATTAAGGTGATACAAGGTTAATGGAAGTTTTCTAATAATTTTTTTTTTTTTTCTTTTTTGTCTTAATGTTTTGAAATTTGGTTGTAATTGATATATTTCCATGAAACCGTAATTAAATTTATAATGACGCTAAATATGTTTTAGCAATATTGCCACTTATGGAGACACGAGAATTCCTAAAGCTATGAGCCAGGTGTTACTTGAAACTGAATAAGTGATATTAGATTTTATATAAAAATATTTATTGCATTCTTGTGAAGACAGACTTATTTTACGTTAGTTGACGCGGCAGTCCGAAATTGGGGAGGCTTTAACAGACAGTTCTCTCCATTTGTGTACACGAAATTGATTATGGTACGGTTTTACTTGAGCGCGCCACCTTAAGCGTGGTCTTCCTTAACGCTGTTTCGGTATCGATTCAAAAATACTTCGGACCAAAGCGAAAATTTTTATTTTGATTTTGGTGGGGGCTGACACCCTATTTATTCCGCTTAATACAAGCTTAAATTAACTTAAAAACTAGGACTTAAAACTAACAAAAAATAATTAAGGGTCTATTAACAGGGCTTAAAGTTAGTACTTAGGCTTAAAGTACCAGCACCCACCACATCAGAGCCAAATATTGGTCTATAACTTGTATTATTCCATTGTTATTATTCTAAGCTACTATCAATGTACGTCATTTCGGTATATGTCATTCACTTGAAGCGTAAACAACAATAATTTTTTTTTACTCAAATATGTCGAACTTCGTGCCTGAAAAAGTGTTCTTCTTCATTACTTTAATATTAATATTGAAGATGAAGAACTGGAAGCATTACTCTATGAAGATTGTGCCAAACACAAGAAGAGCTCGCAGAATCTTTGGGTGTCACTCAAGCAGCCATTTCAAAACGTTTAAAAGCAGCTGGATATATTCAAAAGCAAGGAAATTGGGTTCCACAAAATCATTTTTGCATCAGATTGTTACTGTTGATGAAAAATGGATCCATTACGGCAACCTCAAGCGCAAAAAATCATATGTGAAACCCGGCCAGCCAGCCAAATCAACGGCAAAACAGAATATCCATGGCGCGAAAGTAATGCTCTGTATTTGGTGGGATCAGATGGGTGTGCTGTATTATGAGCTGCTAAAACCGGGTGAAACCATCAAAGAACAACGCTACTGAACACAATTAATCCATTTAAAGAGAGCAGTAGCCGAAAAAGGCCCGGAATATGTGACCAGACACGAGGCAATAATTTTCCATCATGACAACACTCAGCCCTACGTTGCTATTCCGGTTAAGAACTATTTGGAAAACAGTGGATGGGAAGTCTTACCTCACCCACCTTATAGCCCAGACCTTGCCCCTTCTTACTACAATTTGTTCCGGTCGATGTAGAACGCCCTCACTAAAATACGGTTCACATCAGAGCAGAATATCAAAAATTGGCTTGATTCATTCTTGGCTGCCAAGCCGGCGCAATTCTTTTGGGATGGGATCCACAAATTACCAGAAAGATGGGAAAAAGTCATAGCTTCAGATGAGCAATACTTTGAATAATACTATTGTACATGTTTTTCTTAAATAAACGTTCAAATTTTGAAAAAAAAAAAGCCGCACGAATTAAATTTCATACCCAATACCTGCAACCTGATGCGAGCGTAAGCAGGACATTCACAGAGCTAGTGTTCGTTATCACTTTCGCAGCAAGCATCGCAGAAAGTTATTTCACTTATACTCAGCACATTTAAGTACTTTGCAAAAGTGTAGTACCCTGTCACGACGCCAGTAAGCAACCTGATTTCCTAGAGATGTCAGGAACCGTTCCCCTGGTCTGCCTACATCCCGCGGAGCTGTGCCATCTGCATTTGTGCTCGTGTAAGACCCAACTGTCAATGGAAGGCTTAACCGAGGACACAGGCAGACCCAATGTACGTTCGGGTCCTGAAAAATTCTACTCTCAACCATGCCTGACAAGTTCATCGGCAATTTCGTTTCCCGCAATCCAAATTATGAGTTTGTGTATTCTCGTACTAACTTAGAAGTCTTAAGAGGGTTCAACAAGGTTCTAAGGGCAGCGCTTTTAATAAGAAGCGTAGTGAACGATTGATTCTTCGAAGCAAGCTTTTTAAGTCTACGTTGCCATTCGGAAGGTGCCCAAGTTAAATTAAAATGATTGATAAGCTTTTGTGGGGTGCAGGAGATGACATAGATGTGTTCTCTGTTATCAAGTTGGAAGAAACTTCGGAGGAATCAGTTGGTTGGACCATCCCCAGGTGACTTACATGTCACATGGAGCGTGAATCCACTTCAAGTTATATTAGTTCAGGCATGGCAGATGTAAAGGGTGATTCATCGTGAGGTTTGATTTATAATGTAAAATAAAACACATAAATTTGAAAGTAAACTTAAAATTTTTATTATTAATTAAAAGAATAATTTATGCCATTTACTTTTCAAAAATGATATCATGTAAATATTAGCCACGACTCCATCTAAGGTTGTCCATTCGGAAGGTCCAATTTTGGGCGACTCGTTCGAACATAGCGACTGGTATCTCGTAATGTTGGCTTCCAAAGCGTCAATCGTAGCTGGCTTATTCCTGAAGACCTGAGACTTTACATATCCTCAGAGAAAATAGTCCAAATTTACCGTGCCAAAACGTGAAATTAAGTGCTCAACAAAATGATTTCTCAACAAGTCAATTGTTTTACGCGCTTTATGTCTCGTAGCGCGGTCTTGTTAAAACCAGAGCTCACCGAGACCATGTGCTTGAATTTCAAGAAGCACATAGTCCGTTAACATGGCGCGATAACGGTTACCATTGACGGTAACATTCTGATTTGCCTCATTTTTGAAGAAATATGGACCAATGATTCCACCCGCCCATAAACCACACCATACCGTTTGTTTTTAATGGATGTAATGGTAGCTCTTGGTACTCTTCGGGTTGCTCATCAGCCCAAATACGGCAATTTTGTTTATTAACGTATCCATTTAGCCAGAAATGGACTTCATCCCTGAACAAAATTTCACAGTTTTCATTGAGTTTTTCCAGAGCCCATTCACTGAAAATATGACACAAATTCAAGTCGCCGGGCTTCAATTCTTGCACAAGTTGAATTTTTGTTTTTCAGACCGTGATCCTCACGTTAAATACGCTAAGCCAAGCTGCTGAGAACGACGACGAATCGATTCGTCACGGTCTTTGCGCACACTCTCAGCTTCAGCTGCTATAGTCTCTTCACTATGTGCCGAATGTGGTCAGCGCCACATCCAATATTGGTTTTGGAGCCGTTCGTGAAGACCCGACTGCATTTCTTTCCTAGCTGAGATTCTCGCCGAAGTGAGTCCAGAAGGAAAGTCGATTTCGTATTTTTTCGGCAACAGTAGTTCTGGTGTCATTGCATCGGGCGGCATGTCCATAAGACCGGAGTCATACCCTAATGAGTGTTGTACTATAGAATACTTCTTTTTAGATGGAAGATGGCTTTGAGAATGCAGCCCATGATATGAATATCAAAGGGAGGGAGATTCATCAATGCGCCTAGAGCGAAGCCAGGAGTGCTGAGGAAAGCCCCCATGCATTCGAGATAAACCGTTATTTGGATTCTGGTAAAAGCAGCTTATTCCACCGATCCATAGGATATAATTGGCCTTAGCTGCTTAGATCCGAAGGACCGTTCTCTGTGGCAGGCCCCATTACTTGCTGATAGCTCCTCTGCACTGCCAGAAGACCAACAGCGCCTTAGATGTTTAATCCAGAGAACATAACATAACATTGGGATAACACCCAATTTTCTAGCTTCTTTGGTGAATTGCATGGCACTAAGGGTCACTAGATGAGTCAGACCAGGTAGCTTCCTCCTCCTCGTAAATAGAACAACCTCAGTTTTGAGAGGATTGAATGAAAGCCCATTACTAGTGCACCAGTTGTCGATCGCATCTAGGGCTGCCTGCGCTTTGAAGCTACATCATCCGTGTATGCTTGTGCATAGACGTTAGAACTATTGAGCTTGTTGAGTAGTGACTCGGCCAACATGCACCACTGCAGTGGAGACAGAATGCCGCCTTACGGGCAACCTCTGTTTACACCCACCACCATATATTAGCAGCGGCCAGGATCCGCAATCAATATCCCATACACCAGTATTGCTTTTATACACAAATCTAGTGATCCTGTCGAAAGCACCCTCAACGGTGATGAAAATGCCCAAGGCGTATTCCTTCTTGTCGGGTACGTCTTCAATTCTACCTACCAGATTCTGAAGTGGTTAGAGTCAGAGTCTGCAACTCTTGGCAAGGAAGTAGTCCTCCTTTCCGATGATTAGTTCTTGAAATATAACGTTGTGAGTGAGGCAACTTTTGTTATTGTGAAAAAAAAATGGATTCAAGGCAATTTCGTGTGTTGATTTATCATTGCTTTTTGTTGGGAAAAGCCGATGCAAAGAAATGGCTTGATAAGTGTTACCCGTACTCTGCACCAGCCGAACGAACTATTCGCAAGTGGATTGAAAAATTTAAAAGTGGTCATACAAGCACCGAAGATGATGCACGCAGTGGACGTCCAAAAGAGGCTGTTTCAGATGAAAACATCAAAAAAGTCCACAAAATGATTACGAATGACCGTAAAGTGAAGTTGATCGAGATAGCTGAGGCTCTGAAGATGTCAAAAGAGCGTGTTGGATATATCATACACGAATATTTGGACATGCGAAAGCTCTGTTCAAAGTGAGTGGCTCGTTTGCTCAAAGTTCGACCAAAAACCAACAACGTGTTGATGATTCAGAGGAGTATTCAAAGCTGTTCAACCGCAATAAAGCCGAATTTTTGCGTCTGTATGTGACAATGGATTAGGCTTGACTCCATGACTTCACACCCGAGTCAAGTCGGCAGTCAGCTGAGTGGCGAGCAGGCGACGAACCTCGTCCAAAATGACCAAAAACTCAACAGTCGGCTGGCAAGGTTATGGCATCCGTATTTTGGGATACACATGGAATAATTTTTATCGACTATCTCCAAAAGGGGCAGACTATCAACAGCGACTATTACATTGCGTTGTTGGAGCGTTTGAAGGACGAAATCGCAGAAAAACGGCCGCATTTGAAGAAAAAGAAAGTGCTGTTTCACCAAGACAATTCACCGTGTCACAAGTCGATGAAAACGATGGAAAAATTGAATGAATTCGGCTTCCCCACCCACCGTATTTAAGACCGATGAATAAGTAATCGCCGAAGCAGAGGCCTATTTTGAGGCTAAACCGAAATCGTCGTACAAAACTGGTATCGAAAGATTGAAAAATCATTTCAATCAGTGTATCGCCCTCGAAGGCAACTATATTGATAAATAATGTTGAATTGGGTAAATATTACCGATGCCAGGCGACTTAAAGCCAACAAAGGAAGCAACAGCATGTTTGATGGCCTCATCCGTCAACACAATTGATGAGATATTCAGTTCACTATCAGCTTCATTGATAGGATCTAGTTGTGAGCTGGTTTCGAACAAAGTCCGAAATTATATCTTTGAAGTAGACAAAATTAATGAAACGGTCAAATTATGAAAGTCAATTGGTGACAAAAGTATGACAAATATAAATTAAAATTATTACAATCTATTATACTCTAAATTGCGTTTTCTTTTTCATAAATCAAGAAACAAGAATTATTATCTCTTATGGTATTACCTTTCCTTAAAATTCCTTATCTCAGATAATTGCCTCATATACTCGTATAAGAAAGGCAGTGGTTACAATAATAAATTAACTTATCTAATAAAAAATTGATTTCTCAGACGCCACGTTATCAAAACCGAAAAAAAAAACAACCAAACGATAGTCAAAATATACAACATGTACATATGTACATCGCTTTTTAAATGAATATCTAGAAGTTGATGATAAGATCATGTACGATATTTTGGAAATGTTGAAACCAGCAACGACGTGACAAATGCAGAATGTTGGACAATCAGTGCGTACTAACAAATATATGGTACACGCATCGTGTCGGTCAAGGCGTGAAAAAGACACGTTTAATCATAGTTTTTACAATTTTTATAAAATTTCAATATTCAAATTTGACACTGAGTATTAAATCGATGACAAATATGTACGTAACTCTCTCCACAAACAATGTCCTATTTTCAAGTTCAAGATAAAGTACAATTTCTATACAAAGTAGATACATATGTATGAGTATATACTCGTATTGCGATAAATACGAGAATCTCTTACGTTATGAAATCGTGTAATCGATAGAGTGTGTGTAGTATTATAATTTTCATAATTGAAAAAGTTTATGAAAATGCCGGTAGCTAATAGCAATTTGTTTTGTTGCCAATTGAGCAGTGACGCGCAAAAGTAAAAATGAAAAAAATAAGAACGCATTTCGTGCATAGCTAATCTGATTTATAAAAAAAAAAAAAAAAAAGTAAGAGTGAAGTTTGGGATGTTCAAGTCAAGGAAGCACATTTGGTATATCTACGTTGGACTTTACTGCCTGTTATATACATAGTCATAGTCAATTAGTATGACCCATTTCGACAGAGCTTTAATGCCCTACTGTCATAGAATATGCGTATGAACAACGCTCTGAATACCATGAAAGTTTGAACTTCAATGCCGTACGATTCATCGTATACTGATCAGCAACATTGTGTCTCTTCGTTGTACGAGCACGAATACTCGTATGTTTTCGCCCAGATTTCTGGGTACATAATTTAATTAAAGAACCTCAATTACTGACCTCAATGCTTTGTTAATTAGATTTCTATACAATTTGCAAAACGATTTTTTTTTTTATTCTTTAAAATCAAACTAATCGGCCAAACCTCTATGCTCTTAGATACATACGAATTTGTTTATTTTCTGGACAAGTAACAGACTAAGATTATTCTGTAAAGAAAGATCACAAGATCAGTGACGAGAAGGAAAAGAAGAAAAAAAAATCTCACAATTGCTTGTCAAAATTAGTTCAAAAATACATCTACCCACTTGTGACGTGAATTGAATACTTCTCAATGAAATGGATCCTATACGCACCTCCAAACAAATTGAATGCTTATTTGACACAAAAAAAAAAAACAAAAAACAAATATCTCGTTAGAGACCGTCGTCTGGATGGATGACGTATTCGTTGAAGGAGTAAAAAAATATCACAAAACAGATCTCATATTTACTCGTAATCCATTTCATTCGTGTTAAGAAAGAATGGTAGTTCTGAATTGAGTAAATGTTGGTTCTTATCGCATTCACAACGCCCTAGCAGTACAGGGTAAAATGTTTTGTTCGAAAAATGAAATCGCTGATGTTTTCATTATGTCGCCGAATGTGCTTTTGGCACGTTTAATTTATTAAATCACTGCAATTAGAATAATTTCGGTGCAGTTTTGACCTATTTTTCCTTACATTTCATAGTTCGCATTTATAAAAAGTGAAAAAAAAAACAATAAAAAATTGTGAAAGATATCTTATGGTTCTGTGATATAGGTCTGCAAATTTTGTGAAAGCCTCAAATTTATTTGTGAATAAAATATTCTACAACAACTGATAAGCTAAGTGCAACAATGTTTATTCGTATACGGGGTAAGACTTCTTATTCTTTTTTTTCGTTGTCGTATTTATTTGTAAAGATACTTTAAAGTGTTACAAAGCCTTATATTGTACATACATATAATCGAAAATGGGTCAGAAGTTCGTTGTTTTATAACGTTTTACCATGAACTGATAGTCTTAGTCGATTAACTTCAATGTTATTTATTTAAAGGAAAATAGTCTAATTTCTTCATGGTTATCAGTCACTTTAAATAAACACGTTGATTTTACATGCTTATAACATAAATTCTGTTTTGTAATTTGTCTGACCACATGAAGTACTCATTGATACGCAAAATAACTAAATTGAAGATTTTCTAGTCAAACTCTGAATGTAAGGCGATGTAAATCGCTGGTCAGAAGCAATAGTATTTCAGCTAGAATTTGCCAAATTTTCAAAAGAGCAACTTATATTGTAGTTTCCAATCGCCACCAGGGTCGATTTTATTTGTCGAATTTTCTAAGCATTGTGGCCTCAATTTTAAAATCGAACACGTTCGAAATTTTAAAGCAAAATCAGTTTTTTTCCCCCCCATACTTGTATTTCGGTTATAAAATAGACAATCAGTCGTAATTTATGAAACATTACATAGATAACAACGCACTTGGTTAATAGGAAATAGATCTGACTCGTATGTAATTTATTATTTAAATAAACTAAGTTCTTGATGAATTGTTTATTTATACCACCTTTCCGGAAATTATTCAGAAAATTAAAAATACAAGTTTATTTATCTAAATCTTAATTGCCCTCTTTAAAGTAATCCCCATCGATTGCAACACACTTGTGCCAGCGCTTGATCCAATCCTCGAAATATTTTTTATATTCCGTTTTCGGTATGTAAATCAAAGCTTCCTGCGATTTTTCCATTACTTCCTCTCGGCTACAGATACCGTAGTGGTTTTTTTAACTCGATTAAACAGAAAGATGTCACAGGGAGCCAAAACAGGTGAATACGAGTAATTATGGCACTGTGCGACAGTGCATTATCATGCTGCAAAATGCACGAGTTTTCTGCCCACAATTCTAGTCTCTTTCAGCGAATTGCTTCAAGCAAACATCTCATAACGCCAATTAATACTCTTTTCTTACTGTCTGGCCGCTTTAATCTACGAAAACCGTGAGCATTGCCTTCTTTTTTGACTGAAAACGACGTGTTTTTTTTGGTATCGGCTCATTTGGTGAATGTCATTCATTTGCCTGATGTCTGGATTGCGTGTCGTACTCGTAAACCCACGTCTCGTCTCCAGTAATGATCCTTTTAACGAATGTGGGATCGGATTCAGCCTCGTAAATCATCTCAACACGGTCTTTTTTGACATGAAATTGAGGTCTTTTGGCACCAACTTTGCAGCTACACGACGGAAACCCCAATCATTAATTAAAATGTCTTGAACGGATCCATAGGCAATGTTCAATTCCTCCGCTATCTCTCTGATGGTTCATTTGCGGTTATTGACCAACATTTCTTTTAGTTCATCAATTTTTTTGTCGGTGTCGATGTCGATGGTCGCCACTGCGTTCATCATCTTCGATGGACTCACAACCACTTTTGCACCGCTCGTGCCACTGGTAAATGACCGTTTTCTTTAGAGAATCGTTGCCGAAACACTTTTCCAGCATTTTCAACGTTCGCGCAACATTAAATCCGTTTTTTACGAAAAATTCATTAAAAGTCCCTTGTTTCAAATTTAAATCCATTTCCAAAATTGTAAAAAATCACCAACATAAACAGAAAATAGATGTACTAATATTGAGTCTATAACTTCGTGCGGTTTGTTAAGAGATAGCGTAACTTGTATTATTCCATTGGAATATGCATTAGAAAACTACTCTCATTGTACGTCATTTCAGTATATGTCATTCATTTGAAGCGTAAACAACAACAATTTTTTTTCACTCAAATATGTCGAACTTTGTGCCTGAAAAAGTGTTTTCGCGGGGAGTTCTTCTTCATTACTTTAATATGAAGAAAAATGCTGTCGAAAGTCATCGTATTCTGGTGGAAGTTTGTGGTGAACATGCGCTAGCTGAGCCAACGTGCCAAAATTGGTTTGCACGTTTTAAAAGTGGTGATTTTGGCTTGGAAGACGATGAACGTCCTGGGCAGCCAAAAAAGTTTGAAGATGAAGAACTGGAAGCATTACTCTATGAAGATTGTGCCAAACACAAGAAGAGCTCGCAGAATCTTTGGGTGTCACTCAAGCAGCCATTTCAAAACGTTTAAAAGCAGCTGGATATATTCAAAAGTAAGGAAATTGGGTTCCACATAAACTCAAGCCGAGAGACGTCGAAAGGCGGTTTTGCATGTCCGAAATGCTGCTGGAACGCCACAAAAGGAAGTCATTTTTGCATCGGATTGTTACTGGTGATCAAAAATGGATTCATTACGACAACCCTAAGCGCAAAAAATCATATGTGAAACCCGGCCAACCAGCCAAATCAACGGCATGGCCGAATATCCATGGCGCGAAGGTAATGCTCCGGAATTGGGTTGATCAGATGGGTGTGCTGTATTATGAGCTTCTAAAACTGGGTGAAGCCATCAATGGACAACACTACCGAATACAATTAATCCGTTTGAAGAGAGCAGTAGCGAAAAACGCCCGGAATATGCGACCAGACACGAGGCAATAATTTTCCATCATGACAACGCTCGGCCCCACGTTACTATTCCGGTTAAGAACTATTTGGAAAACAGTGGATAGGAAGTCTTACCCCACCCGCCTTATAGCCCAGAACTTTGTCCTTTCTGACTACCATTTGTTCCGGTCGATGCAGAACGCCCTCACTGAAACACGGTTCACATCAGAGCAGAATATCTTGATTCTTGGCTTGATTCATTCTTGGCTGCCAAGCCGGCGCAGTTCTTTTGGGATGGGATCCACAAATTGCCAGAAAAATGGGAAAAAGTCATAGCTTCAGGGGGGCAATACTTTGAATAATACTTTTGTACATGTTTTTCTTAAATAAACGTTCAAATTTAAAAAAAAAAAAACCACACGAATTAAAATATATACCCAATAATAGATGTAATAGATGACACTAAAATTTAGAGAGAATATCAACAACAGATGTACCAACTTAAAAAAAAAAAAAAACAGAACTCAAATCGGAACAATGGGAGCGCCACATGGTGACGCTACCGGGAACTTCTTGATCAAGGTGGTATGTTTAAAAATTCACTTTAGCAGCGCAGTTCAGGGCATACCAGCCAGTTTAGCGTACAAATGTAGTATGCGAATCAGGAAGAACTAAACTTAACTGGGTTGTGCAGTTGCCCCAGATCTCATACATTTTGAATGCCTTGCGATTCTGTTTCTCAACAAGATAAGAGACATTTGAACCAAAATTCACACAAGAAACTGTAAAGATTAATTTCCTAATTTAAATAGGCCATATGAAGTATTATAAGTACTAACCTCATCGTTTGCAACATTGGCAATGAGCAGTGCTAGATACCACTATTGTCTCCGATAAGATCACTGATCAGTCTTTTTCAGACCATATTAACGAGTATATCCAATTTAGCCTGAATGATGCTCATCTCTTTCAACTAGCATTCCATTATTATCGGATAACTGATTGGCCAAAATACAGACGAATACTTTTAAAAATACTCCCCTCAGAGCTTCCGTGTAACACCAACGATCTTGACATGAAAGCTAAAGATTTAACCTCAAATCCCTCAAAATATGTAAAAACAAATCTGAGGAAGGCAAAGTGACAATCCTCGAGTTCATTCTGCGAAAAAATAACAGAAATCCTCTCTAAAAATCCTATGATGCTTAATTGTTTAAAAAAAAAAAAAACAAACAAACGATAGTGATGAATTACTCAATCTTCTACTAGACACCCACTTTCGAGGTAGGTTCCCTATTCACGGCCAGTTACAACTCTAGCAGGACTATTGCAGCCGCGACTGAAATTTATTGCCTGATTACAAGAGACAAGCTGTTCTGGATGCTGCATAACTTCAAACCATACAAGGCTGTTGGACCGAACGTTATAGTAACTGCCAACGCTAGAGAATATCATAAATAGCTGCATAGAAGTTATCCACATCCTTTGTCATGGAGAGAAGGACCTATAAGTCTATCAGCCTTCCTTCTAAAAACTGTAGAACGACTGATTGATATCCATATGCAATCTAAAAGTGATCCACGACTTTTGTCTACGGCTCAACATACTAAAGGAAAGTCCGTGGAAATGGCTTTACACACTTTGACAAACCACATCAAACAACCCCTAAACTGGGTTCAACTTCTGCCAGATGAGACAGTAAAGGTACGTCGCAAGACGATGTTCTTTAAGCCCTTCTCTGGAACATAGTGGTTAATAAAGTGCTGATATACGTGGAAACGGGCTTAATGTGCTGCTAACGTAGCTATTCGCCTTAAAACTAATTTTTTGTATATTGTATATATATTGTATATTATACACCCTAATAATGGTTTGACAAAGACTTTCATGTAAGCATCCCCTTTAAATCCTTCTAAGAGGAAGATGCTTTCATTGATAATAAGTAAATCCATTTCTATACGGATGGATCTAAAACTGATAGCGGGGTTGGTGGCGGTGTTTTCTCAGATTAGGGTAACCTAAGCCTCTCCTTGCGCCTTCCAAATCCCTCAAGCGTATTCCAGATGGAAATTTTGACAATCTGGCTGAAGTAAAATGTAATATCTACAAGGGAAGGTATATCCACATTATTTCGGATAATCAGGCCGCAAATAGCAAATAGCCCTTGAATGATGATCAACGTTCAATAACAAGTTCAACTCTCACTTATGTTGGGGGCACAGAGACATTCCAGGGAATTGTAGGACCGACGTACTCACCAAAATTGGAACCACTCTACCTACCCTACCAGAAAAAAGGAGCATCGGTCTATTAGTCGTTACGTGCAAATGATTACTAAAGCTGCATTCTAGTATATTAGCAATCCTTGGATGAACTGTTGGATCAACCTGACTATCGACCAAGCGATTCTGGCGAAAGTTGAATCTGAATCGCCCCAAAAGTTTGATCTATGAAAATAGGAAACATTTTGGCGCAATTATAGGTGTTAGCACTGGAAACTGTCTTATAGTTAAACATACAAGAAGTCTTGGCGTCTTTCTGCACAAGCTGCCTGGGTGAGAAGACGAAGGAGACAATCCTTCATTTACTCTGTACATGCCTAGCTCTCTCCTAAAGAAAAAAAACTCCACTTAGCACCTTTCTTCTACAGTGACTTGAACGATATAAACAATATAACGGGAAAAATAACAAAATACGGATGTCATAACCCTGCCAGCTGACTGTTGAGTTTTTGGTCGTTTTGGACGAGGTTCGTCGCCTGCTCGCCACTCAGCTGACTGCCGACTTGATTCTGGTGTGAAGTGATGGAGCCAAGTTTCATCCATTGTCACATACAGACGCAAAAATTCGGCTTTATTGCGGTTGAACAGCTTTAAACACTCCTCTGAATCAACACGTTGTTGTTTCTGGTCGGCTGTGAGCAAACGCGGCACCCACTTTGAACAGAGCTTTCGCATGTCCAAATATTCGTGTATGATAAATGCAACACGCTCTTTTGATATCTTCAGAGCCTCAGCTATCTCGATCAACTTCACTTTACGGTCATTCGTAATCATTTTGTGGACTTTTTTTGATATTTTCATCTGAAACAGCCTCTTTTGGACGTCCACTGCGTGCATCATCTTCTGTGCTTGTATGACCACTTTTAAATTTTTCAATCCACTTGCGAATGGTTCGTTTGGCTGCTGCAGAGTCCGGGCAACACTTGTCAAGTCATTTCTTTGCATCGGCTGCATTTTTTTCCATCAAAAAGCAATGATAAATCAACACACGAAATTGCCTTGAATCCATTTTTTTTTTTCACAATAACAAAAGTTGCTTCACTCACAGCGCTATATCTCAAGAACTAATCGTCCAACAGCTGTCAAATTTATACACGTATATTTTGAAGGTTGGTACTAACTGAAAATGTAGTATGGCTTTAATTCAAGTGGTGCCCTCTCTTAGAAATGGCACTGACTAATACTACTAATATTCGGCCCATGTATTAGAGGTTAACAGGCTCTTACGCTTGATCAGAAGCTCAAAATTGTTCCTAGAGTAGGAGGATCTCAGATTCACGTGGCACCACAATGAGTCAATAGGGCTTAGAGGGTTAGTTTCTCCAAAAACCACTTTACGTAACCTTACCTAAGCTCTATACATCTTACTAACAACGAAGTGCGTTGGAATGGACCGGAAAAAAGGATAATGAAAATCTGCGACACAGACCATTTTGTTAAAATCGGCAGCTTTGAGTTTTCGTTACGTAAGCGAACGTATTGCAACAATCCACAGGAAGGCTAAATTCGTCGGCATCAACCTGATATACTGGTAGACGCCTCTAACGACAAGTTTTTTCTACAACCTCTTCTACGAAACAAACAAGTTATCGCAATGATTACATCGGAAAGGGAAAAGATCTTATGTAGTGAGTCGGAAATGATTGTACCATATAAACGTCTGAAAACGAACTACGGCTAATTGACTTCATTGTCAGCCGAAATATAACGAAGTAAGCACACGGTTTGCTTATCTTAATATTTATACCAGAACATGGTTGTGAAATGATGATAAAACAGTCAACCAGTCTCATCATTTTGCCATAGACGCAAGGCTTTTCTTAGATATATAATTCGTAGGTGTCAGAACATTCAGAGCGGCAAATGTTTGCCACTACCTAGTTGCAGCCAAGAAATGTCTATAAGTATCTCAAATGCCCACAATTTTTACTCAAGAAAAGCCATGAAAAATGCTCTTCAATATTTTTCAAGACCTCATATGTCATTATTTTGTTTCAAGAACTTTTCCTCAAACGAGGCAAAGTGGCTCCTGAGGATCAGTGGCAAAAATGTGAAGAAGCCGTCAGATATTCCACATTTTTCATGGGAAATGTTCACGCAGCAAACTCATGAATGAAGGTTCTAGTGATGTGCGTAATAACTCCACATTGTTGATGACACGTGTATGATAATGACGGATTATAATTTTCGCTGATAATATTTATCGCTTGCTCACTTCCCAAAAAGAAGGACCCGATGCTTCCGTTCGTCGATAAGGCAGGCCAAACACTAACTCTCGAGCAATGTAAATGCCATTAGTGTTGAGGTCGCGAATTACGTTTTCATGGAGCTCAGAAGCAACATTTCTGCTTATTTACGTGCCCATGCACGTAGAAATGGTACTCGTGGTTTCAGAAGATGTAATTCAGAATAGTTTTTGTGCAAATTAAAGTTATTTCCTTCAGGTTCTTGCAGCAAATCAATCTTAAAACGTTGAAATTTTAACTTTGTCTGTAGAATTTCATGTCCGGAGTCTTGGGCCACTCTTTTCCGCACTGAGATTTTTAAAATTTCGAACAAACTTCGCTGCACTTCACAAATGTTTTCGGTGGTCCTTGATGTTCTGTTGGTCTATAGGTGAGGTGTATTCAGAGCCGAAAAAAATTCTCAGAACCTTTGCACTCACGAACGCTTTTAATTTACACTTAGCCTATCGTCAACAACATATAAATGAGACATCACCCTTGGTGGCTCTGGTATAGATTACTCGAGAATGGTGCTGGAAAACTTCCTTATTCAAAACCTTATCCCTTAGCACGACCAAAGCCCTATTGGCCAATGAACCGCGGATCTTCAAAGGTTCAGACACCACCGATGGAATGATCAAATTTCGCTGTGGTACTGCCTTGTACAATTTCACATAGGTGGTCTTGTCGAACAGGATTTGATTGTTCATATTGTTTCTAATTTTTCCTTTGGACCACTTGTTCTTCTTGGCCTTGCCGCCGCCACTTCCTTACTTCTTTTTCTGAGTCTTTTGTGACGGTTTAGTGGACGGTTTTGAATCCTTTTTTGGCAATATATCAAAACTTTCAATGAAAAAAAGATCAAAGAGAAAAACAAATATGTCAAGATTGATATTCACCATATACTAATTTAGGTGGCGCTACAATCCGGCGTGCATGCGGGCCTCAGCTAAGCTGAATCCCACCTAAGATAAGGTCGTCTTTCACTGTAGAAGGACAGAGTTGGAGTCGAAGAGAGTGGAATATAACGCCTTTGAAATATTCACATTGACTGTGCTTAGTGGCACATATTTGGGAGAACCAATTTTCGATAAGTTCGTCCCTTAAATCTGGCTGAATTTGTTGGATGGCGCTTGTAATATTGACTTTAAGTGCATCAGTTGTATGTAGTTTATTCGCATAAAGCTACGATTTAAGAGAGCCCGAAAGAAGGAAGTTTAAAGAAATAATCCGCAAATCGATCGTGCAGAAAGTAAATCGTGGCATACGCTGCCTGGCATGGTGCACCGTCTTGTTGGAACCATACGTCGTCGGTATCTATATCATCCAGTTTAGGCCACTAGTTGCTTATTATCGATCTGTAGGGCTCGACGATGACAGTTATGGCAACGCCAGCTTCATTTTGGAAGAAGTTTTTCTCCAGACCTAAATCATCAAACAGTGACTTTCTCGTGCGGATTGGTATCGTCCCAAATCCACCAATTTGGTTGTTTAAACTTTCATTCATCCAAAAATGGACCTTGTCGCTAAAGACGTTTTTTTTTCGGTCAAATTTAAACTGCCCAATCATTTGAAGACTTACAGATGTTTTTCAACGCTATAACCTTTCATAAATTTGACGGATGATGCTTTAACACAGTCGCTTTTGCGTCGCAAGGGATTCATTGACAGCTCGCTGTGTTCTTCCCGTTATGTTAACGTTACCTGCACATGCGTGTATTTCTGCAATTCAGTTGAACAGGCTTTCGAAAGGTGATGCCTCTGAAGTTGACTTGTGAGTTTCGCACAATTCTTTCAAGAACGATGATGAAAAAATCACATGACAACGCATCGCAATGCACCGTCGGTGGTATTGGTGCACCGTGAATTTCGACGCAGAGTTCTTGGTCTTCCAACATAAACTGGGCAAATACTACGACGTTTAGCCGCTCGACTAGAAGAGTAGGGGACAATACGAGATACTGCCAGGGCACCGAAGCAGTCGTTGTGTTGAGATATTCGGAGAGTTTTGGTGAAAGACTATAAGATGTTCCCCTACAAAGTGCAGACAGCCAAGCACGTCAAGCCAATCTGACTCTCTACCAAGTGGGAGACAACTTTTCATCAAAAATCGTCATTAGCTAGGGGGCCCATTTCCATATTTGCGATTATGTGAAGAGGAAAAATTATTATAGCTTCTGGGGCACCGAAAATCCACGTATAACCCACAAAGAGCCATTACACCGCTCAAAGTTACTGCATGGTGTAGTGTTTACGATGGAGGCGGCATCGAAGGCGAGCGCTACAGAGCCATGCTCGACAACTTTTCCCTTCCTCAATTGGATGAATTGACACTGGAGATGAGCAACAGCGCATACTGCAGGGGCCACAACCGAAATTCTGAGGGCTGCTTTTCCAGATCGCCTAATTTCTCGTATTGGTGATTTGCACTGGTCCGCAAGATCGCCTAATTAAGCCGTTCCAGACTTTTTTTTATGGAGTTTTTTGAAGTCACAAGTCTATGTCACTAGTCCTCAGACTCTTGAAGCGCTCAAAGAGAATATTCGTCAAGAATGCGAGGACCTAGGGCCGGAAGTTCTAGCAAGAGTGTTGGAAAATGCCACAAATCGGGCATGAATTGTTGCCCAAGCTGTGTGAGCGGTTGCTCCGTCTTACTGAAACCAACAATGCTCGAGACCCAATTCAACAACTTGCGGCAACAAAAACTTGTTTAACATCTGTCTGCAGAGCTCACCAGTTACGGTTCCGGTGGTGCGGTCGGTGTTCTCGAAAAATAACGGCCAATCACTTCACAAACAGTCACTTTGAGTACATGCAATGGTTCTTCGTGCCTTCCACGTGGATTCTTCGTGCACCAGAAACGCATAACCAATTAAGTGGAAATAGGCATGGGAGTAAGTTGATCTCAGTTGATGGTCAGCAGGCAACAATTGATGAATGATTTGCGCTTTATAATGGAATGAACGGCTACTGATGCCAAATTATGTACATCGTTGTCTCGTCGATGTTTCTGAACTCTCTCAGAGATCCTTGGCCACAGCAGTGACGCTCCGCCAAATGCTGACGACGAGGAAAACGACGACGAAATTCACTTTCCATTAAACCAACAGACTGGAAATTGGTTAAATAAGCATTAACAAGAATTCCCCTTTCCTCAGCTGTTTATCGCTCTACTGCTTATTGTCAACTAATTCTCTATCTGTCTATCTACAACATAAATGTCAAAGCACGATGACATTTAGGGGGCATTTCCGAAAATTATGGCGCATTCACATTATGGCCCCGCCTTGTACATACCATAAAGAAACGAAATGCACAGAGACTTGTCTAATTGGCATCCCTACTAAACAGGTTGTGTAGAATGTCAATGGATAACACTCGTTTATGTAAATTGGTAGGAAGGAAGCAATCTTTTCGAAATCTTTGATACCATAAAGGGTTAAGACATACTCGTACATATGACTTCTCTGACATCAGTCAAAAGTCGGCCAGAGCTATAAAACGTGCCCTTTACAGAAGCTTCCATCTGAGTGCATCAGTTGGTTGCTACTGCTATGTATCATTCAAAAGTAAGGACAACTCCGAAGAAATACACCCTGACTGACTCGAACTACAACCAACTTCAGACTGCTATAATTTCCAAACCGTTCATTATTAGCCTTTTAAACGATTTGCGTCTAAGTTGTGTGATAGTGTGATTGCTTTATATTTGGCTGTAGCTATCATTGGAGCCCTCCAGCACCTCAACGTGAATAAATCATTTGTGTCTCGAACCATAGGTCGTTACCGTGATACTGGCAGCGTTGCAAAACGCCATGGAGGTGGTCATAAAAAAACACAGCAACATCGGCAGAAATGGTTCGGAAAGTGAAGGCTCGAATTGAGCGAAATCCGCGTCGAAGTTTAAGAAAAATGGCTCGTTAGCTCAACATATCGTTGGAACAGATGCAACACATACTGAAAAATAAGCTTGGGGTCAAGCCATTTGAAGTTCCGAAAAACACACGATCTTACACCGAAACAGAAAAAAGTTAGACTTGCAAGAGCGAAGGAATTGCGCTTGCACGAAAGTGGTGAGTTTTTTCCGATGAGTCTCAATTTGTTATCGAGCAATATGTCAACACACAAAATGACAGAGTTTACTTGCCAGAGAGGTCCTTCGAAAATTTACACCTTCGGAGCCACCAGAAAGCAGGCAGCACCGACGGTGATGGTTTGGGCCGCCATAACCGCCGATGGTCGCGCTCCGCTCGTATTTTTGGATCGTGGCGTCAAAAATAATGCAATCGTATACAGTGAAACTGTCTTAAAGACAGTATTGAAGCCTTGGGCAAGCAATCATTTTGGTCGGAGACCTTGGGCATTTCAACAAGACTCGGCACTTGTTTCACACTTCATCTCTTCAACACAATGGATTGCGAATTCTCCGGATGCAAATCCGTTGTATTTCTCTGTCTGCGGTATTTTGAAGGCGAAGGTTGGCACTAAAAAATACCAAAGTTTGGACCACCTCAAACAAGCGCTTCGCCGGGAATGGGCCAAAATACCGCAGAGCCACTTGCGTGCAGCGTGCGATGTTTTCTTCGGCCGTCTCAAGGCCATTATTCGCGCCAAAAGTGGACATATTGAAAACTACTGATACAATTTTAAAATTGATGTATTTTCCAATATTTTTTGCTTTGGCGCAATGAAATTTATCAAAAAACAAAAAAAATTATTGCATTTTAAAAAGTTGCAGTTCGAGTCAGTCACCCTGTAGATTCGTGTCATCACATTCATAAATTCTTTACCATAGCTTTGGAAAACGTCAACGGAAATACCATATATACGAAGTGCGTGTACAGATATTTTATTCAAATATCGAAAGAAATATCATCTCATCCTAAAAATTTATTTACCTCGAAATATACCACATTATGTAATTTGCACACACGTGAATATGATAGAATGATAGCGTCTCTGAGTTGACTCTACATTTTTTCGCAACACAAAACTTTCAGATCAACTTTTATGGGAAAAAGATACATACTCGCTTATAAATTAAAATACATTTATAGGATCATTTCGAAATTTTCCACTTTATCACAGATAATTCTTGTTAGACAAGATTTTCTTGTTCTATTTAATTATGTTCACCACTCATGACATCAGACGCTCTAACGCGTCTTTAACAAACAAAAACAAACAAACAAAAAAAGTCCCGGACATTAATAAAACCACGTGTGAATGAAGAAAAGAAACAAAACAAAAAATTATCCAAAATAATTGCTTATGACAAGTGATAACATATGATTTCAATAAGTTAAATGTTATGATTATGTTGGGGCCACATCTGAACCAAGTACGCATGTATTTGTTAGTAACAAAATCTACAAAAAAAAAAAACAAAAAAAAACAATCCAGAGCCACTTGATCGTGGGAATAGATAAATAATACATTTTTTTATTTAAATGGATTACGTGCAATCAATTGATGCGGCTATGGCATGCGTTTCGTTAAGTATCACGTTATGATGATAAGTTTTTGAAATTTGGAAGCAGTGAGTTGTTTTAAATTGGAGTGTCTAAGCATATTTAAATATGTAAATTATAATTATGATATAAATTAGTGAACCAGTCAAGACCCAGTCTGTTGTAAACTTGATGTTGATTCATTAATTTGCTGGGCGTCCAATCAATCTGTTTACAATAAAAGTGATCGAAAAGCGGTCATTAACTTTTGACACTTGTCCGATTACGTAAGAAAGAAGATAAAGCGATGGACCATGCAATCCATGCTGATAGTCCATGCAAGAGTACTAGAGTTTCTTAGTTCAAGTATTTCAGTTCCATTTCAAAGCAAATTCATCAAGAAGTAATAATCTTTCAGCCAGCAGATTATATAAGGAACTTAAATCTCAGTCAAAGCCTATGTGTACTTCTGATAAATGCAAGGTCAAGGCAAATAAAAGTCGTGAAGGTGGTGATGATAACCATTCGCAATGGCTAAGAAATTAGTTCATAAACGAAATATTTAAAATTTTGAAAGTGATCTAATAGTTTGTAAAAATTAGAAACAATCAAGCAAAATATAATGTACATCATTGTACGAGAACCTACATAAATGGACATATGTACATACTAGGTGGAGTGAAAAGTAACCTCCTTGACCGCCAGAATGCGCAGCTACTGCAAAAAAGGTTATGATGCCTTGAAGTCCGCTCATATTTAGGCAGACATGCCAAATTTCAGTGCGATACTGTCTTTAGTTTCGTTTTGACAGCTGATTGTTTTTGTCGTGTTTAGCATCATGTTGAGTATGGACAAAAACGATTTTTGTTCTCTCATAAAACATTATTATCGGCCTCACGATGGGGTTAATGCTCCGTCAAATTACACCATCAAATATTGGTTTCGAAAGTTTCGTGGTGGCCGCAACTCCACTACCGATCAAGTCCGCAGCAGCAGGCCCTCCGATGCGATTACAGAGGACAATGTCAAAAAAATACATGAAATGGTGTTGGCTGAGTGTAAAGTGAAGGTGCGCGAGATACCACAAAGATTAGTACTGAGCGCACACGCCATATTTTGGACAATATTCTGAAAAAGCTATCCTGCCGCTGGGTGCCGCGCATACTCACTCCTGGCCAAGAACACGAACGCGAAAGCACTTCGAAAGAGTGTTTGGACTTGCTGATGCGAAATCGGGCGGATTTTTGGCGTCGATTGGTAACTGTTGAACACCAGAGAACAGAATGAGTGCCCAACAATGGACTGAAGCCGGGACGAGTGCTCCGAAGCGGCCGAGGGAGGCTCGATGGGTCGGAAGGGTTATGGCATCGGTTTTCTGGGATTGTCATGGCTTACTTACTGAGCATAATTGGAGCTATTGAAGGCCGGAATCGCTGCAAAAAAAAATTTGTTTTTGCAAGACAATGCACCGGCGCACAAGAGCATCGCAACCATGGCTAAAATCAATGACTCACGGCTCCAATTGCTGTCGCATCCACCGTATTCGCCCGATTTGGCTCCCTCGGACTATTATCTCTTCCCAAATCTCAAAAGATGGCTCATCAATAAAAAATTCAGCTCACGCGAGGAAATCATCGACGCCACGGAGGACTATTTTGCAGACCTTCCGGAAAATTAATTTTCGGACGGGATCAAGAAGTTGGAAAATCGCTGGAATAAGTGCATCAAACTAAAAGGGGACTTTATTGAATAAAATAAAAAAAACACTTAAAAAAAATTTTTTTTTTCATTCCCAAGGACTTTACTTTTCACCCCACCAAGCACATCAAAAAATTGGGAGTAGTTAGCGCTTTCGCAGTTTGTTTCCATTGTTCTGAAAGAACATCAACAAAGAAACAAAACAACTTACTTACTTACTTAGGGTGGCGCTACGGTCCGGAATGGACCTGGGCGTCAACAAACAAGCGTCTTCAGCCAGCATGATCATCGGCCAGCTGTCTCCAGTTTCGCACACTAAGTTGGTTAAGATCCCCTTTCACTTGAGTGGTTAGACCTTCACTTTTCTGTACAGCCCGTACAGTTCGCCGTTGTATCTCCTCCTTTATTCACCGTCTATGCAGAATTACTTGAAAAATTTTCGTCTCAAAACAACTAAGAGGAGCCTCATCCATTTTTGAGGGAGTCCATGCCTCTGTACCATTAAGAAGGACTGAGATGATTAGGGTCTTATAAAGGGTCACCTTCGTTCTTCGAGGGAGATCTTTGCTACTCAGTTGCTTTCTTGGCCCAAAGAAACAGCAAGAGTTCTTCTTCGTTTAATCTCAGCGCTGGTGTCATTACCTGAGTTCATAGCAGAGCCTAGGTAGACAAAGTCCCTAACCACCTCAAAATTATATCTGTCTACAGTGACATTCTGTCCGAGACGTCGGTGTTGGGTGTCCTTTCTTGATGACAGCATATACTTTGTCTTGCCCTCATTAACCGTCAAACCCATCTTCGCCGCCTCCATCTAAATGCTCACGAACGCGCCAGTGACATAACGCTGTGTTCTGCCGATTATTTCGATATCGTCGGCATAGGCGAGTAGATGGACGGACTTGTGAAAGACATTGAAGAAGTCACATGACAGCACATCGCCTTGTCTAAATCCTTTTTTGACATCGAAGGTCTTCATGAGTTCTTTACTGACCTTGATGGAGCAGTGTGCATTCTCTATTTTCATTCTGCACAAGCGGACGAATTTGGCAGGGATGCCAAAACTAGACATGACTCTGTATAGCTCGTCTGTATAAACGCTGTCATAGGCGGACTTAAGATCGATGAAAAGGTGGAGGGTATCGATTTAGACTTCCTGGGTTTTCTCCAAGATCTGCCGCAGTGGGAATATTTGATCGATGGTGGAGTTTCCAATCGGGTTTTTGACGAAAAACTTTAGGCGTTCACACAACACGGCAGATAAGATCTTGTAAGCGACGTTAAGAAGACTAATACCTCTGTAATTGGCGCAGTTCAGAAAGGAGACCCTTTCTTGAGCATCCGGCAAACAATGCGGAGGTTCAATTCATCGGAAATAATTTTTTCTGATGCTGACTGCATAGAGCCTCTTGAGAGATTGAGGGAGACTCGATCGGAGAAAGATCTGGCGATCCCTTGCGATTTCAGCCGTCTATTGGTCCAAATCAATGTTGGCCCTTCGAAGAGTTTGGATATCCCAAATACTGGAGGAGTGCCTTGCGTCGACTGCAATATGGTCAATCTGGTTGACGGTTGATTGATCGGCAGATATTCATGTACTAGCGTACTAGCTGTGACACTATTTCGCCCCGCTGCAAAGTCGATTAGCGTAAATCCGTTATCGGAGGTGGTATCGTATAGACTGTAATTTTCGGCAGTACTACCAAATATGCCTTCTCTTCCTATCTTTGCATTAAGATCAGCTAAGACAATTTTAATGTCATAGTTAGTGCACTTCTTGTACTATATGTCTTGTCTAAAGCTCGTAGAACCTCCCTTTGGTGTCGCCGTCTTTCTCCTCCGTTTCGGCATGCTCGCATATTAGGCTAATTTTGGCGAGTTTAGCCTTGATGAGGATTTTCGTGAAGCGCTCGTTCACATAATTGAAACTGAAGACTTCTTGCCTAAGTCTACCTCCAACGACGAATCCCCATCCAAATAAGCGCTGGTTTTGTTGCCTTGTTTCATTAGCATGGTTCGTCAACAGTAAAATCGTCCGTATATATGTTTTACACAGTCGGGCAGTTACCCCGGCGTACAACCCCAACCTGGAGGGCCATTCCCTTTGTTGGAAACATAAGATGAAAGGGGCCGGATCTTCCAGTGTCAGTAACCCACTTCGGGGATGTAAGAGCTGCCGTTGACCCAAAAAGGGTTCATCCGCCACCATTTCTGTTTCAGGACCCTAACTAGTTCTGAAAAATCCCCACTGACCTTAGCTCCAAATATGTCGAAGTAGCTCAAATAAGGTATCTACAAAATTGACTGTTGCCGTCACCGTTGATTCAGTCTAGTGAATTCATCCGTCGTACGCTTTCTTTCTGAGGGGCTCATCAAAGACATCTGAGACTCGTTCAGTCAATCTTTCCGAAAGAGCATTATAGTGTTGCTATTTTCTTCGTGTTCAACACTCGCGCTTATAAGTTCAGCAAGTCACGCCCGCATGGGCAGACCAGTATTTGGTGGTTACCACGGGGAAGTAAAATAAGCACAGTTGATATGTATGAAAAGTTACAGCAACTGAGCACCGCTAAGTTGATGCCAATCAGTGCCTACTCTTTTCATACACATCCAACCACCCAACAAAACCACAGAACAAGAAAATACGGGAAAGCCAATGATGATACAATAATTTTAATTCGACGTAGACGACGTCTATAGTTGAACGACAGAAGAAGCAGAAAAATTAGGTCATAAGATCGCAATTGCATTACAATTACGAGAGGGCAAAAGAAACAAATCTTTTGATGCAATAATATCGATACATACGGTATATCATAGGAAACATGTTACTTCGAAAGCATCTAAGGCGCTGTCGGCCTTCTGGCAGTGCAGAGGAGGTTTCGGCAAGTCATGGGCCTGTAATTAATAAGAGTCCTTTGGATCTACAGGGCTATGATAAGGCCAAACCGACCTGTTCGTCGGTTGTCTGGTGGAATGTTCTCTCGCGAAAATACGTGATCACAGCTTTTACCAAACTCCAAAGAGCGGTTTGTCTCGGATGCATGGATGCACTCCTGACTTTGCTCTAGATCCATTAATAAATATCCCTTCCCTTGAAATTCACATCATGGGCTGCCTAAAAAAAAAGTGGTCTTTGGCACAATACGCACCGGAGATTCAATGACCTGTGCGGAAAAAATACGAAATCCACTTTCCCAGGACTGACTTCGGTCAGAAACTGAGCCAAGAAAGGAATGTAGTCGGGCAAAGCATTTGCATTTTCAACGACAACCAAGCTGCGCTTACAGCCTTACTGAACCCTCTTACGACTTCCAAGCTAGTTCAAGAATGCAAGAGATCACTGAACGCATTTGGAAGGCTAAATTAAGTGACCCTTGTCTGGGTCCCAGGTCACAATGGGATCACGGGAAATTAAATCGATGAACTTGCCAAGCATGGTTTAGAAGAGAGTGTTTTAGGACCTGAACCTACGTTAGGTCTGCCTGCGTCCTCGGTTAAGGCTTCCATTGATAGTTGGGTCTCATACGTGCACAATTGCAGATGGCGGGATGTAGGCAGGCTGCTTACTGGCATCGTGACACTTTTGAAAAATGTGTATGTGTAATGTACTTAAATGTAAAACAACATCCTGCGATGTTACCTAGGAGCAATATCTCTATGAATGTCCGGCCTACGCTCGCATAAGGCTGCAGGTACTTGGCGCTGAGGTGGTGTATGCTGGTATTGTAGGCACCTTATCACTGAAGTGCTTACTCATCTTTCTTCGTAAGACTAAAAGAATTCGTTAAAAGGAACTTTACAAAGAGTATAATGGACTAGTACTTTGTCTGAGTGCTCTATTCCGACATTAAGAAAAAATGTATATCATAGGATGTCTAGCAAACAGATGCAGTAATGAGGTTTATTCCGTAGCAAAAGCTATATAGCCGCACGCACAAAGGAGAATTTTGCTTTAACGAGCTCTTCCACAAGGCATATGAGAGCTGCCCTAACTACGACGTTAAGATCGTCCTTTGAGATTTTAGCCAAAGTTAGAAAAGTAGAGCTTTTTTGTGACACAATTGGAAAACAATTCAAAATGAACACAAGATAATCAATTTGTGGGGCATAATGTAAACCTAGCATTCGTTTTTTACTAGGTGGAGTGAAAAGTAACCTCCTTGACCGCAAGAATGTGCTACTACTGCAAAAAAGGTTATGGTGCCTTGTTTTGTTTTGACAGCTGATTGTTGTTGACGTGTTTGGCATCATGTTGAGTATGGACAAAAACGATTTTCGTTTTCTCATAAAACATTATTTTTTGAGAGGCAAAACGGGAAAGGAAACAAAAGAAAATTTGGATATATATTATGGGGCTAATGCTCAGTCAGATTACACCGTCAAATATTGGTTTCGAGAGTTTCGTGGTGGCCGCAACTCCACTGCCAATCAAGTCCGCAGCGGCAGGTCCTCCGATGCGGTTATAGAAGAAAATGTCAAAAAAATACATGAAATGGTGTTGGCTGACCATGAAAGTGAAGGTGCGCGAGCCAGCAGATACCAAAGATTAGTACTGAGTACTGAGCGCACACGCCATATGTTGGGCATACACCTCCTACTCCATACTCCTCGACGGCACGGTGGAGTATTTTGCAGACCTTCCGGAAAATTACTTTTTTGGACGGGATCAAGAAGTTGGAAAATCGCTAAAATAAGTGCATCAAACTAAAAGGGGACTATATTGAATAAAATAAAAAAACATTTAAAAACAATTTTTTTTTTTTTCACTTCCAAGGAGGTTACTTTCACCCCACCTAGTACAACTCAACAACCGTAAAAGGGTCGAAGTCAAAAATCCATCAACCAGATAGATCACGTTGCAATCAACGCAAAGCATTAATCTAATATCCTAGGAAGATCAACTTGGATTACTACAATAGCTTGTTGTAGCCAAAGTGTAAATATCTATATCGAACGCCTGAGATCGCATGGGACTACGACAGCTTTTTCAATTTGCCTAGAATCACTCGAGAAATCGTATGCTATCAGTATTGAGCGCAGAAAGCCAGTGGCGGTTTTTAGTCGACCACCACAATGAAACCCCTGGTTTGACGAAGGGTTACGGTGCTGCAAAGAGGGACCAAATCTATTCGCTAAGCCATTTATAACATTTACTCTTAATTCTATCGTTATAAATTCAATTTTCCTAAAAGACTGGAAAAGGACAAAAATTATATCAGTTCCTAAAAAAAAAAACAACTCAGCCCCTATGGAATAAAAACCGATAGCTTTACTTTCTTTCGTGTCAAAAGTATTTAAAAAAAATTGTCTCTTCTCAAATTCAAAAGCTACCGGCCAATTATTCAAAATTAAAGCCGTTTGAATGGCCAAAATTTAGTCCAAAAAACATCCTTTTCGAGAAAGAAAGATGTCACAGGATGCAAAGTCAAGTGAATACGATGGATGATTCAATACCAAACTTGATTTCGACCCAAAAATTTATGAATAATGAGTGAGGTGTGACTCGGCACATTATCGTGTAACAAAGACCAACTTTTTGGATCGAATACTGCGAATACACCATTAACTATTTGATCAAGTGGAACGATCTCCTTCTAATAATTCCTCTCGAAAAATGTGATGAGGATTGTCTTGATTTTTGAAGGATTTCCGGGTTTTTGTATGGCTTATAAACCTTTCGAGACTCATTTCGGACTATGACGATCGGTTTTTGGATCATATTGAAAACATCATGTTTCATTACCCGTAACAACTGTTTTCAGGAATTTGTTTAATTTTTTTGCTGCAGTGACGATATCTATTTAATGATTGACACGCGCTGATTAAAACTTCAATACCAAATGAAAACTTGTTTACGATGTCATATGTTTGCTATTTGACAATCCAATTAAATAAAGTTTTGACAAATAGTAAACAAGATTAAGCTTTAAAAATGCAGGCTCCAATACATAAATAACGCCACTGATTGCTGAAATACGTATAGTTCCAGTCCGGTAACTTTATAGGCGCAAAATGTATATTATAAGCTAGTTATTGCTCATCAATCTGGTTTCCAAGCTACAAAACTTCGCTGTTGATCGCTCTGGATAAGAACGAGGTGAGTTTTGTGACTCTTTCAGATTTTTTATATGATTTCGACACAGTTAATCATGGAGTTCTATATAGAATGTATGGGAAAGACTTTAAATTTCCTTGAGAATTGACAAAACTAGTTTTTTTCTTCTTAAGTAAAATATATCAGATGGTGGTGGCTAATGACAGCGGCGTATCACAGGGCGCTACTATAGAACCAGTTCTCTTCACTTTATATGTAAACGAGTTTCTCGCCTGGATTAAACATTGTTAAGTACACATGTTTGCCGATGATGTCCAAAGCACTCGTTATTTATAAAAAAAAAAAAAAAAGATTTATCGGCCTCCCCAAATATTAAGCTTGGGGATAATACAATCGAGTACATTGAGCCTCAAAAAAATCTGGGTATAATATTTAACAGGACTCTTGGAATACTTGGAATACTTATGTAAGCGTCACTATAGATAAAATTTATGGCGGACGTCGTATTTCTGTATGGAAATCACAACGTTTTCTCCCAACTAAACTAAGTTACTTCTAGCCAAATCTCTCTTGTTGTCAATTCTCTTATGTAGATATGAAATCTACTGTAACCTGGTTTATGACTCTAGAGGTTGTCGCATACAACAATATTGTACAACAAACTGTCTTTTTCACAGTCACGCTATACCATGAAGTATAGCGAATTAGGATGGTCAAACCTAGGTCGTATTATTATGGTCGCCATTTGATCAAATGAGATAAAAGGAAATGTGTAGGCAGCAACTAAGGACCTAAGTGGGGTCTTGTCATTAACTTCCGAAAGGCTCCGATTGACAGAGTCAGATACTTGTATAGTGCATATAACCTTGATCCCGGTGGCGCTCCCATTGTTCCGATTTGAGTTCTGTTAAGTTAGAACAGCAGTTGTTGAAATTTCCTCTAAATCTTAGCGTCATAGCTTGATATTTGCAAAAGTTACGTAGCCAAGAGTACATCTCTACTAGAAATGGATTTAAATTTGCAACAACGAACTTGTATTATATTTTGCGTAAAAAATGGATTTAATGGTGCGCGAAAGTTGGAAATGTTAGAAAAGTGTTTCGGCAACGATAATCTAAAGAAAACGGTCGTTTAGCGGTTCAACAGTGGTCGTGAGTCAATCGAAGATGATGAACACAGTGGCAGACCATCGACATCGAAAGCCGAAAACAAACATTGATGAAGTAAAAGAAATGTTGGTCAATAGCCGCAGATTAACCATCAGAGATATAGCGGAGGACTTGAACATTGCCTATAGATCCGTCCAAAACATTTTGCTTAATGATTTGGGTTTCTGTCGTGTAGCAGCAAGGAGACCGTGTTGACGTCGCAAAAGATATGATATGCGATGCTGAATCCGATCCCACATTCATCAAAAGCATCATTACTGGAGACGAGACGTGGGTTTATGAGTACGACACGCAATCCAGACATCAGGCAAGTGAATGGCGTTCACCAAATGAGCCGACACCAAAAAAAAAAAACACGTCGTTTTCAGCTAAAAAAGAAGGTAATGCTCACGGTTTTCATGGATTACAACGGTGAAGTGCATCTTGAATTTTTGCCAGCAGGCCAGAAAGTAAACAAAGAGTATTATTTGGGCGTTATGAGACGTTTGCGCGAAGCAATTCGCTGAAAGAGACTAGAATTGTGGGCAGTGCACCATGATAACGCACTGTCGCACAGTGCCTTCATTATTCGAAATTTTTTGACTAAAAATGCAACAAATTCCACCCAACGAATTCACCTGATTTGGCTCCCTGTGACTTATTTCTGTTTAATTGAGTAATGGAAAAATCGCAGGAAGCACTGATGGACAAACCGAAAACCGAATATAAAAAATATTTCGAGGATCGGATCAAGCGCTGGTATAAGTGTGTTGCAGTCGATGGGTAAGATTTTGATGAAGGTAGTATGCTAGGTGGTCTAAAAACCATCACCGTATCGGAAGATGCTATAGTTTATGTAGATGGTGGTAAAAGTCAATTCTACTTTAACATTTATGAAGTAAACAGATACGAAATACACGTCAACAAGACATGAATCGCTATACTCCCAAAGAACGCTGAATAATTGTTGCGATTTTTTGCGGAATAATTCGTCGGTGGTGTTGGCGCAGAGCGGATATCGACGCAGAGTTCCCGGTCGTCCGACATCAACTGGGAAAATACTACAACGTTTAGGGGACAACACGAGATGCTACCAGGTCTGATCGGCATCGGAGCAGACGTTGTACAACAGCTGTTAGCTTTTGTACTTTTCATCAAAATTTATCACTGGCTACGAGGCCCATTTCCATGTCTGTAAATATGTGACTAAGGAAAACTACCACTTCTGGGCACCGAGAATACGCGTGTAACCCACAAAGAGCCATTGCACCTGTTAAAAGTTCTGGTGTTAACGCTGTAGGCGTCTCCAGGACTTATTATTTCGAAAATTCTGCGGGCAAACGACTACTGTGGATGGCGAGCACTACAGAGCCATGCTTGTCGACTTTCTCCTTCCCCAATTGGATGAATTGGGACTTAGGAACATGCGGTTCTAACAGAATGTGGAATGGCGCGTATTGTAGCAGCCATAACCCAACTTTTGAGGGCTACATTTCCCTGCGCCAAATATCCTGTTTTAGCGATTTGCACTGGCCGGCAAGATCACCCGATTTGACCTTTCCGTACTTCTTTTTGTGGATTTTTTTTACGTCATGAGTCTATGCCAATAATCTTCAGATTCAGAAACCTTCAATGAGAATATCCGCCAAGAATACAAGAACTTATCGCCGAAAGTTGTGTGTGAATATAAGAGAGCATTTCGAAATTTGTTAGGGGTAACTTAAACTCTGCAGAAAAATTCACGCTCTTGCTTTGACTTTATTTCAATTGCTTCTCTTGAGATCGCTTTGATTTCCTGTTTTTTTTCGGTGTTCTAAAAACTACCGTGGTTTTCATTGAACCAAAATAGATTAAATTTCTGCTAAGCTGCACAGTATTAATTCAAAGAACCACCGGTCACATTTACTCACATCAGCTCAAATTATCGAAGATATTTCAAATTAAAATGAAGTCGTTACAAATATGAGTTTCGATGCATTAGCCATCGTTCAACGGCCTTGACATTGTTGATTTTTATTTATACTTTTCTCAATCCATACAATTGTCAGGCTACTACCAAAAGCAAAAGTAAAATTCATCAAACTAATACGATGAGCGAGTAATGCGAAGTAGGGCTAAAACCTAATACTCTTCGGCTGCTAAGGTGGCACATTTCGCAATTGGAGTGATTTCATGAATTTTGCTCGTCAACAATTTGACGATCACAATAAACAAAATAAAAAGCAAAAACTAATTTCTGCAAGTAAAGAATAAATTAAATTGTTCTAAATTGAACGTGGTAAGGGTCTTGAACTTTTAAATGAATTTCTTATTTTTTATGTAGGTATACTCGTACTATGTATTTTTTTTGTTTGTGAATTAAGCATGGACGTCTGAACGTAGTATAATTTGTAGGCCATAGCTTTGGCTGCTGTTGAATTTAAAAAAATCTCATTCAAATGTGTCTCTACCAATGAATTCCGTAAAATGAAAGTGAAACAATGCAAACGTGCTAATGATTTTTAACGACTCCAATTACTTTATGTTTGTTGTTGTATCGAAACATCGAAACATCAATCTCACACAAGTCTTTTTTTAGAAAAAAATAAAAGAGTCCAGTAAGTCAAACAGGCTAACAAATAAATAACCTCAACGGTTTCTAGTTTACCAGGAAGAAAACAATGCAACAGAAGCAGTGATCAAAATATCCAAAATCACAAATATAAGCCTTAAAACTAAATGCTGAGATAATAAGAAAATTTCATTAGTTGTTCGCAAAGAGCCCTGTTTTTCATTTGCCTTTTTAGTCTTCTAAATTTTATTCTACTCTTAGAGTTATTATTTTTGCGAATTTTACAATATTTTTAATTTGAATTCTACCAAATATGTCGATACCATTGGCGTACGCTATTAGTTGCATTATTTTGCATTATTAGTGGAATGAGAACCTATAAAGCTATTCGGAAAAGAGTGAGGAAGCTTCTCAACAAAGCTAAACGCACCGGCACTTAGGAACAATATATAGTAGATCATTTTTAACCTACTGCAACCAAGATTTGCGATGATCAAAAAGAGCCTCCTGGCATGCTTATGGTAGTGCAAGAAATTCGAAGCACCTCCTGCTGTAGCACGACTCAACAAAGTTCTCTCCCAAGATCATTCAAATTGCTTTGGATTGTTAATCGAACTTGATGGCAAAATCACAAATGACTGTGAGGAAAGCCTGAAGCTATGATTCAGATTCACTGATCACTGTATGACGGGCCTTATTATACAACTTGCTAATGACAAAAATTCGGACAATAAAATTATTCCCAGCAAAATTTTAAAAATCAATTTTAGGAGACTAAAATACAATCTTTTTTATGAGTTTTGGGAAGATGTGTTCTTTTGTAGGGATTTATTATTTTTATTGATTGTCTCATAAGGCATATCCGGAATCGCCCAAAAAGGTGGTTAAACGTCTCAAGCCTTGGATATCATTGCACTTGGCTAGCAAAGCTAACATTAAGAATTGACTCTGGAAAAAATGCCTTAGATTCCCAAAAAAACATTGCTTAAAAAGAAAATACATAAAGCTAATATATGTGCAGAAATAAAGAAGGAAATTCCACTATGCCAGAATGATTACTTAACTCTGCAAAAGGTAATTTAAAAATAGAATGGCACATAATAAACAGTCTGCTTATAAAAGATCCACCTACAAAAAACCCATCTCTTTTCGAATCAGAAATTGTAACGTTTCTGATAATTTTGCAATTGCCAATGCTTTTAACAACTTGAAGCTTTCGTTAATCAATTTAACTGGTTGTTGTTGTACTTCGACTTTTAGTATTATGGAACCTAGATTAGGAAGCTCTTTTGCTTTAAAACGTACACTTCCCATGAGGTTTTGAAAGCTATACATAGTTTAAAAAATACCAATTCTTGTGGCCCCGATGGTATCTCCAATATAATGCTAAAGGGAATTGCATTCTTTATAATAGATACTTTAGCGGATGTCTTTAATCGCTGCGTTCTTTCGGGTGTCTTCCCAGACGAGCTTAAATGTACTGATATTGTGTCATTTTTTAAAAAAGGTTCTTATGATGACATGTGCAACTATAGACCTATCTCACTACTTCCAGTCATTAGTAAAATTTTCGAAAAACTCATGAAGCATAGAATTCTTAATTTTCTTAATAAACATGAATTTCTTAGTCCTTTCGTAGAGGTAAATCAACAGAAGATGCTTTACTTCATTTTTGCTCCCAAATTATGTCTAACCTAGATGAAAAGAAGAGCATAGCTGGTTTATTTATTGACATTACCAAAGCCTTTGACCACAAAATTCTTTTACTTAAACTGGAAAATGCTGGCTTTAGAGGCTTTATGCTTGAATGGCTTACATCTTATCTTAAAAACAGGTCACAGAAAGTAAAGTTAGAAGAGGTAAGAAGCGAAATAAAATTCTTCAATTTGGGTGTACCGCAAGGATCTGTTTTGGGCCCAATTTTGTTTCTTATTTACATTAATTCACTGTTTGCCTTAAATTTTATAAGTTTGCCAACAGCCTTTGCTGACGACATTGGGTTTACCTACGGTGCAAGTAATCTTTTAGATCTGGTTGCCGAAATTAACTGGGATTTGAATCAGTTGAAAGTATGGTTTGCAAAGCATAATCTGCTCAACTCCGCTCCTGAAAAATGTTTAATACGCCATCTCTCATTCGAAGCTTCAATATGGAATTGGTTGTTGGGGAGGTACTTATTTTGAAAACTTTTTTTTTTATTTATTTTTTACAATACTTTCAATTTACAATAGTTTACCCACAAAGTAAAGTGGTTATCTGTAAGCGGTTACAAATAGTAGTATTATTTAAGTTTACAAGTGATTAAAAAGGTTCAGTTAAAATTTATGTTTTAATAATGTTTGACATATGGTTTTTAGTTTACTTTATAAATAAAAAATTTAGTTTAAAACTTTAGTGCATAATTATAGTGGTAGTTAATTATTGTTTTTACTATCTCACAAAGAACAATTCTAGCAGATATTTTTTAATTTCATTCTTTCTTTTCTTGAAGTTCCGAACATTTTTTTTAAATTTTGTGGTATTTGGTTTAATATCATCGGGATAATAAATCTAATCTAATCTCTGTTCCCGTACACGTTAAACGTTGTCGTGATTTCGAACATCTCAAGTGCTCTTCTTCTGGTGTTTTGGTTATATTTTATTAGCTGTAGGAAGATCATCCATATAATGTTGTAATGCAGTCATGCGATAAATTGCGTTTATATCTAGAATAAAAAGCCGTTTGAACTTACAAAAGCATGTAATACGCAAATTACGTCGAAGACGTGGTGTAGTGGTATATGCATAGACTCCTCAAGCAGAGGGTCGTGGGTTCGAATCCCGTGCGAGGCAGTTCTCTGAAAAAGTCTTTTCATGGAATTTGTATGCAGTTATATGAAAAAACCCGTCGGCGTTAACTCTGACATAAAGGTATAACACTGAGTGGTTGCTGGCTGGGCTAAATGTAACGAACTGACAACTAGCACGTACTAAGACCCACTGATTGAGGATGCACTGGCTCCAGTTTGACAACCACCTCTGGAAAAATATCGAAATCAAACAAATTAGTTTCAAAACTACTACACCGCCGCCCGGTTAAAAGCCAGTAAAAGGGTATTCATATCCCTTTGGTGCGCTCGGGGAATTATAAAAAAAAAACCTATAAGGAGCCCAAGTTCCCTTATTCTTTGTTCAGAGAATTCTTCCGGTACGTCACCATTATTGTTTTAAAGTGTTAAAAATTTTCTTTATGAAGTCTGGTAATCACAATTTTCATTTAGTGTCTAATTTTAATGTACGTGGCAATTTTGCCAGTTTGGTTACAATACGAAGGTATCGCACAACGACGTACAAGACTTTCTACTCCATATCCTCTTTTTGTATATTCAATAATCTTCCGCAGTCTATTAGAGCAATTCCTTCACCTGTGATGTTCGCAAGAAATCTGAAAATCTGGCTTTTCAACTTAAACTATTTAAATGGTGAGTCTATTACTTCTTGCATGTTGGTTTTAATTTATGTTATTTATTTCATAAATAGCATTTTTTGTTCATTCTTTCTTTTCCTTAAACCAATGATTTCATAGTAGATAGATAGATTTAATTTTTCATGTAAATTCAATCTTATACAACTATCATTTAACTTTTATTATTCTTGTAAAAATTATTTTGAATTATCTTTTAGAGTTACCTGACCACCTCGCCTTCTGATTCAGTAACATTATTTGATATTATCATTTTTTTTTTAGAATGGTATTCAAAACTATTCAATACTTCTGTAAAATACAGAATGCCAATATATTTCTTAAAATATTTAAATTGTTTGATTATATTTTTTTACTTTTTTCAATGTAATAACTGGATACAAGAAATAAACGAAATTATCTATCTATCTATCTATATCTTCCCAGGGACTTCTAATATTGACTTGTCTTATGGATAGCCAACGGAGGTTTCACTTCCAAGAAACCTCAGCAGAATCAATGGTTTATCTGGAAAACTCTTCAGTCCCGGTAGGGTTAAATGGGCTGCCAACTATATACCCATACAAGGCACCATACATAGACGGAATTTTTCAAGCTCTGATACAAAAAGAGCTGAACTTGTTTGTACCTACCCTAATAGCGTTATTTAGGTTAAGCTTCAAATTGAGCAACACACCATGGATTTGAAGGGTTAACGTGGTGTTCCCCAAACCAGGGAACTACCTCAACCATGTCGTCCTATAAGCTTGACATAGTTTTATCTGAAAACGTTCATATCAGAGAAAGCTTAGAAAATATCATAACTTGCCTCTGCACCCATGTCAGTACGCTTATCAGAAAGGAAAATCGACGAACGGTGCTCTGATGAATTTGACAGCTGAAATCAAAAGCTCCTTTCGCTGTAAAAAAAATTGCACTTTGCTCATTCTTTGACATAACATAGATAGTGCTTTCTACAACACTGGATATGACTCCATAATAAATGTTTTGCTCCACTGGGTCAGGGCTCCACAGTATCAGTAACAGCCGTATAGGGGCTGCCCGCATGCAGTCGTCACTTAGCAAATTGAACAACTTAGACTACAACACACCTGGTCATCATAATTAGGGGCAGAGAGAATCTCTATAAACCCAAAATATGTTATCATAGTTCCTTTCACTAAAAAAAGAAGCATGGACTTAGGTATAATTTCGCTTAACCCTCCGACAAGGTCCATAGGGACCTACAAACATTTGTGCATTTCAACAAATGTATGGTATTATCATTATGCGGTTTTTCCTGATGATCATTTTTATTATTGTAATTAACATACATATGTTACTTATTAAGTATTTATGTTGGCTGTGTAGCTAGAGCACCGATGGAAATGTGCTGAGTGTTTAGCATAAACTACGCGTTGTTGCAGCTACAACAATACTCTCGGGTTTTCTGCTGGCATTTGTACTCTGCAAGACATAAGTGGCACGATGGCCGATGTTTACGCTGTGCAAATGAAGGACCAAGTCCTGGTTATGGTGTTATAACTACCTGAAAAGACAGAAAATTTTATTATTTTTTAATTATTTTTGCCAAACCCAATGTTAAGAATAAATTGTCGGCATATATTGTCCAGCCAGTATCAAGGTATTTTTCAGCTAATCGGCATACAAATGATAGCCAAAAAATTATCAAACTCTTTTAGAGTCAACTGTTTTTATTGTTTCTGTTTACTTGAATGTGTTTCATTCCATGTAGCAATTATCTGCTTGGCTTTCCGATTCATTTCTCGAATGATGATGTCCGTCATATTTTCGGTGATTAGAGATCGAAAAATGGTAAGCGGATCACGAACCAAGTTTTTCAATGGACCTGACTTGCTTTTATTGTAATCGACAATTTTATGAGAACGAATGCGATTACTTATTGGTGGATCTTTGAACCATTTTGTGTCATTTTTAATTTAACACTTTTTTGTGATATAAGAGACAAAAACTCCACAATATCGATGCCTTCTTACAAAACGATGGTCTCAGACTAAATAACCAAAGCCAAACACGAGTAATTATCCGAGTAAAAACAATAATTGCCTGAAAAATGTACGTACAGCCTGAACAAGTACGGGAAAACCCAAGCCCAGTAAGCTCATCCTTTTTTAGATGAAATGCAAAAAAAGAAAACAATAAATAATTTTCTTAGAATAGTCATCAATGGATACACTAATGCTGTCTGCGATACTGCACATAGTTATTAAACAACCGGAAATAATTATTGCAACCTTTCTCCTCCTAATCATTGTATTGGTCATACGACATAGAAAAGGATGGTATATGAATAAGGACCATGAAAAAATTATTTTACTGCCCAATTCATATAAACATGTATCTTTGTTAACACAAAGGGTTTCCCTATAATACATGTAGGTCCCTAATTACCGTGATAAATGTCTTCAAAAAAAGATTTGTGAGCATTCAAAAAATCAAAAGGGCTCTAAGGACCTTCTCGATAATCGGAGGGTTAATAACACCATCCGACGAGGTCGACTACCATATTTGGGAGTAATCCTAGATAAAAGACTCAACTGGAACTCTCAGTTAAAAAACGTCCTGCCGTCGCGTATATGGCAGCACATGGAGATCTCTCCAAAGATCACTCACTGGATCTACACCCTGACTGACTCGAACTACAACTAGTTTTAGACTGCTATATTATCCAAACCGTTCATTACTGTGAGCTCAAATTTCGACATATGACAGATAATTTTACTATTTAGAAAACTTTTAATCGATTTGCGTCTCAGTTGTGTCGAACAATTTTTATCCGCGATGGAATTCAAACGTGATAGTGTGATTGCTTTATATTTGGTTGGAAAACCACAAGTAGCTACCATTAGAGCCACCCAGCACCTCAACGTAAATAAATCATTTGTGTCTCGAACCGTAGCTCGTTACCGTGATACTGGCAGCGTTGCAAAACGCCAGTAAGGTGGTCATAAAAAACAGCAGCATCGGCAGAAATGGTTCGGAAAGTGAAGGCTCGAATTGAGCGAAATCCGCGTCGAAGTGGAAGAAAAATGGCTCGTGAGCTCAACATATCGTTGGAACAGTTCCAAAAAGTTGCAGAATTTGGTTTTTTCCGATAAGTCGCCATTTGTTATCGAGCAATCTGTCAACAAACAAAATGACCGAGTTTACTTGCCAGAGAGGTCCTTCGAAAATTTACACTTTCGGGCCACCAGAAAGCAGGCAGCCCCGATGGTGATGGTTTGGGCCGCCATAACCGATCGTATGCGATCGTATATTGTGAAACTGCCTTAGAGACAGTATTGAAGCCTTGGGCAAACAATCATTTCGATCGGAGACCGTGGACATTTCAACAAGACTCGGCGCCGTCTCACAAAGCACGTGTCAACCAAGATTGGTTAAAAAACAATGTTCCACACTTCATTTCTTCGACACAATGGATTGCAAATTCTCCGGATGCAAATCCGTTGGATTTTTCTGTCTGGGGTATTTTTAAGACGAAGGTTGGCACTAAAAAATACCAAAGTTTGGCCCAAATCAAACAAGCACTTCGCCGAGAATGGGCCAAAATACCGCAGAGCCACTTGCGTGCAGCGTGCGATGCTTTCTTCGGCCCATTATTCGCACCAAAGGTGGACATATTGAAAACTACTGATACAATTTGAAAATTGATGTATTTTCCAACACTTTTTGCTTTGGCACAATAAAATTTATCAAAAAATAAAAAAATTATAGCATTTTAAAAAGTTTCAGTTCGAGTCAGTCACCCTGTATATAATGATGATCAGGCTCATCATAACATAGTATGGTGGACTAAAGTCACACAAAAGCCCGCCATTTTAAAGCAGAGTTTACATGTCTGGGCATTTTCCGATCCTTCTTGACCTGCCCCACAGCTGCGATAGAAGCAATAATAGGTCTAACGCTCCTACATTTATACGTATATAAGGGCGTTACGCAGCACAGCAAGTCTGGTACAAATTAAAGAGTTAAGTTTTAGTGAATACCCGGACCCTTCTCTCCGAAATACCGGAACTTGATATGACCTGCTCGGTAAAAGATCGCCTTCAAAAAACGTTATGCCTTAATAAAGGCTTCTCCACGGATATTCCCAGCAAAGAAGCATGGGTTAGCAATAACCCCATAAACACCATAATGGCATAAAGTAGTATACGGATAATTCTAAAACAGCTATAAGGAAAAATCAAAATATATTTCAGGCAGAACTCCACGCTATTCAAGTATGTGCCAATCATATTTATAGCTCTAGTAAGTCAAGCAGCTAAATGCCCTTAGCTCGCACACCATTGACTCCAAATTAGTCATGTGCTGCTTCAAAACCCTCCTATGGTGGGTTCCTGGTCATGAGGGCATCCATTTCAGAAAAGGATATCGTTCCAAGACGCTGAATTTGCTTAATTGGTAAAAGGAGGATGAGGTTTTTTATCAACATCCAGCTCATCCTTTTTATAATTCCTTATTGATCACAATCAAAGCACATCTATTGTTCTTCCAGTTTCACTTCTTTCTAGTCATGAGTCGGAAGGGTCAGGTTGCTGAGCTTAATGATCTTCAGAATCCTTTCTGGGGAGGAGCGTTTTAAGTCTGCTAGGGATATCTTCAAGTTTTGCGCCTGGCCAAATATCTCCTAATCCAACTATGGGTTTGGTGAAAAGATCGAGAGATCTTTTATTGGCACATGCGATAAGCTTGACGTGGCCTTGGTACCAGCTAATATTGCTTGTGATGAGAGGTGGTCCGGGGTTTTCCCGGAACGTAAGTTTCAACTTGGCCAACCGCCACCGTTTAGGTGTTATCAATCTGTCCGTATCGTTTCTGTCGATTACCGCGATCGTTATAGTATTGCATTTTTTTGGAACTTCGCTAAAATACCTCAGAGATATGCTTATGGATTGCTCAGGGGTTTTGGTATTAGAAAATTTGCAGGTTCCCAGCACGGTTTCCTCCAACGATCTCTGGCGCTTGGAGAAGTCTTTTAGCGTTTTGGGAGCAGTGGTAGCAGTGAGTAATTCATCTTTTAGGATGTTGTTAGCCCCCTCAATCTTGTTCTTAAAGTACGCACTTTTCTCAATTTCCGGAATGGATCTGAAGGTTTTGATAATGCGTAAAGGGTTTCGGCGTCTTAAATATAGTGCCTAAAATGAAGCTTGCCGATGAGGCTGAGTCCCTGAAATCTATTTAGAAGGAGTAGTTTTAGTAGCAGAGGCTAGTCCATAGGCCTGCCGCAAACTTGCTGCTCCTAGGAGTATAGTGGAGGATTCATTGAGCTTACTCAGCCTCTACGACTTCAGTAGAGAAGAGCGGCCTAGAGATTTTTGCAAATTTGGACAAAGTACCTAAGTGGGTGCGAGGGAGGATATGTTGTGTAAGACTTACTTAGGAGTATAAGTGTTATTGTATATAGTTCAAAGGTTAATAAAAATAAGGGGGAAAAGACACTGAACTATAAATTAAATTAAGTTAAATGCAGCACTTTTAATTGAAATTATAAAGCCAGTGCTAATTTGATAATGTGACATGCCTTAGTAAGGTATAAAATAGTCAAATTGACCGAAATACCCGAACCACCAAAAAATTAATGAAACTTCTGGTAGAAGTCAATCTGCCAAGATCCAAGATTATTGGGAATTTTAACAAATTGATACATATCGGTCACTTAAGCTCTTCAAATTGATCTAATAAAAGTGCTGAAAGGCAGCACAGGCACCACTTCACACTGACAAGGATAATCTAAATTAAAAAAAATTATATTTGTGTTGCAACGCAATTAATCTTGGTCTGCTCTGGTATACATTTATATTAATTGCTTTCTGATATTGTTATATAACTAACTATATACTTAAAAAAAAATAAAAATTCTCTGCAATAATTCTGACGTCAATAAATGCTACTGAATTAATAACAGATATATTGTGTTATATCACTCAAAACTTAAATCATATTATGCAATTAACAATGCAATCGATGTAACATCAATTAAGACAGTTGTTTATGTTTTAAAATGAATATTTATAAATCAATTCCAAGGTCAAATGCTTTCGTTCTTTGTTTCTACAAATGTTAATTTTTGTATTTGTCAAAACAACCACAAATATTTATATTAATTTAATCTTTATTGACAGATTCTTCCTCATTATTAAATTGTCTGTTCATTACATAGATAGAGTTTAGAAAAACAGAAATTAGACTCAAAAAAAAAAACAGCCATCGCGTCATCAGATACCTTTTGGAACCTTCAATTTAAGACGAGATCCCTTATTATTGGGAATATCCCTTTCGGAAGACTAGCTAAATAATACGCCTTAACAGACGCCACTGAAATTTTCGCAATAACTACGTAAATTCAAGAAATTATGTATTTATTTATGCAGCGATTAAACAAGTTTGTAAATGAAAAAGTACCTTGAAAGAGGCGTACTCGTATTTATTTGTATGTTATTGATAGATCAATCACACTTTGGCTTTAAGCTGAAGTCTTGGCAATAATGGCTCATTTTTCGTGTATGAGAGGAAAATACATTTTTGATCATTGACGCAAAGTTAAGGAGGTTGTTGGTAAAGATTTGCAAAATTAAGGTTTTTACGACATTCATTGATTTTGGACATACCAAAGATACACGTGCTTCTGTAATAAAGTTTAGTTATATCGTGGGATTTCTGTGAGTGAAGTTTTTTTTTTTTTTGTTGTTAAACTGTATTGTTGGTGTTATTCGTAATACATGAATCACAATTGGTTTGACCGTGAATCAGTTACCAAGATCCGCATATTCTTTTGAAAACGCATTTAAGAGGAACGATGAAAGAGATGCTTTATTGGATAATTGGTGTAGTAAATACGTCTGTTGACCGAATTGATTGACTGGATCAAAATTAGTATTCGTCAACAAGTATCGATTATTTGTATACGAGGTGTCGTTTTAAAGTAATAGAAAAAGTGGTGATATTTTTATTTTAGTCTAAAGTACAAGTTCTTAAATTAGTAATGAAATACGATATCTGCCAAATGTCAGCCTCGGATCTGCCTAAAGCGTAATTGCAACGTATTTCTGTGATAACAGCTCTCATAATTTGTTTTAGTACTTGAGTCGGTCGATGAAGCATTGACGTAGACTTCATTTTTAGCATAGCTCCAAAGAAAAAAGTCTAAAGTCGCACGTTCTCGGCTGTCAAGTCTCCATTTCGAGACATCATATACGCGAAATCAATAGAGACATTGTTTCACCACCTGCGCAGTATGTTGTGCCGTCCTCCTGAAAATAAGCATCTTCCGTAACCCGATGACACCACCAGGCCAAAAATCGCACCAAACTATTCGTATAACTCGTGGTAAATGAAAAAGTTATTCCACTATTTCTCTTAGGTTTTCTAAGCCCCAGGTATTACAGTTTTGTTTGCTTACGTAGCCAGACAAACTTCATCACTTACTAAATTACATTTATTTCTAGCACTCAATCAACGAAAGAATGGGGTTGTGCGTGGTCTGATGGGTTCGATTCTTGTGTTAACTGCATCTTATAGGCATGCGAGGGCTGTTTGATGAGTATCCGAGTTGGAAGATAGGTGAATTTACTGAGCCAAAATGAGTATAACATCATTTCGTATAACCTCTTTTAGCCAGTCTGTCAAAATTTGGTGACAATCCGACTCCTCCGTGATCCGAAATTTGTTTTTGTGTGGCAAAACCTGCGAGGAAATCAAGCCCATTCTCGATGATGTGTATGGGACCCATTCACATTCCTGTACAACAGCTTACCGTGGACATTATCGTATTAGCAGATCGCCGTGTGAAAATTCGCAATAGTAAGCATCTCAACTGAACGCATAAGGCATATCCTGCACGAGATTTTGGGCATGAGAAATCTGCCCGCGCGATAGCTGCCGGGTTTGCTCACACCGGAGAGCAAGCGCAATCGTGAAACCACTTCAAAAACGTGCTTGGCCCTCTTTAATCGTAATCCGGAGGAGTTTTTGCTTCATTTCGAAACCAATCGAAACAATTGGTTTTACCCGGTGAACATGCTTCAAAGAAGACAAAGACCGTGCATTCGGTCGAAGAGATGATTATAATCCACATTGACTATTTGAAGAAGGAAAAAAACAATCACAGAAGCATACTACGTTGATTTATTGGGCCGATTAAACGCCAATTTGAAGAAAAAACTACCACATTTGGTGAATAAAAAAGTGCTCTTTCACTACGATAACGCACCAGCTCACACTTCTGCAGTCCCCTATCCTATGTAATATCCGGTTTTGACTCTCTGCTACTTCTTTTTGTTCCCAAACCTTAAAAGATCGCTCGCCGGAAAGCAATACGGGTCGAACGAGGAAGTCATCGTCGCCGCGGAGGAGTATTTTGCAGGCCAACAAAAGTTACAGAGGGGTAAAAAAAGTTGCAACATTGCTGGGAAATGCTTATCGAGTTGTCAAAACTTAAAAAAATTGCGTTGTCATCTTTTATCCGGCCCTCGTAATTAGTTTATATACAGAAAACCATTTTCTCAGAATATCTAGGTCATTCTTACCAGCAATTACCATATTAAAATAGTTCTTCTCAGAATAAGAAAGAGCAGTGTCATCAACAACTGTTGTTAAAACGGCCTCAAAATTTTGAACAGAAAGTAAATTCATAAAATTAAGAATAGGATCGGCCACAAAATAGAGCCTTGAGGTACCCCAATGTTGGCAATACTTTTCGGAATTAAATTTATCTTATATACTACCTTGACTTTTTGTTTTTGGTATTTTACGTAAGACGGAAACCAATAATAAATAAATCTCCGAGAACCTGCTCTATAAAGTTTTTGGAATAACAAAATGTTGTATAATCTATGTTATACACCGTCGACAGCCTTAGTTAAATCAATAAACAGGGAGGCATTTATCTCGGCGATTTTTTTCAGATATTTGTGAAAAGTGTGTTACGATAAATAATTTCAATTAGGACGACAACATTTTCGAGATAGAACAAATATTGATTGTACTTATGGTTACTTCAAAAGATATCAATAGGCTATGTTGTGAGTACTTCGTTTTAGGGTCTTGAATCAACGCGATCGGTATAAAAATGAAAAAATAAAAAATAAAAATGAACTCCCAATTTTGAGAGAGTTTCAATATGTTTTCATCAAAATTCTACTCAAAAGGGAGTGCACCCATGTCATAAATGTTTTTTATATTTGTTTGACCGATCAGATCTGAAGTTCCCGATATAAACAAAATCGTAGTTAGTACTGCAAGAATTGGCACATGCGGACATAAGTATACGAGGTGTGCTCAAAAAGTAAGGTTACTTTTGAAATTTGTGTTGGTACACATGTCGCTAACATATATTCACAGTTTCAAGTATATAATACATGGGCTGAAAAGTCCGTTTCTAAGATAGGGCACCACTTGAATTTAATCCATACCATTTTCAGTTAGTACCAACCTTCAAAAGATACATGTATAAATTTGACAGCTGTCGGACGATTAGTTCTCGAGATATAGCGTTGTGAGTGAAGCAACTTTTGTTATTGTGAAAAAAAAAAAATGGATTCAAAGCAATTTCGTGTGTTGATTTATCATTGTTTTTTGATGGGAAAAAATGCAGCCGATGCAAAGAAATGGCTTGATAAGTGCTACCCGGACTCTGCACTAGCCGAAAGAACCATTCGCAAGTGGATTGAAAAATTTAAAAGTGGTCATACAAGCAACGAAGATGATGCACCCAGTGGACGTCCAAAAGAGGCTGTTTCAGATGAAAACATCAAAAAAAAGTCCACAAAATAATAACGAATGACCGCAAAGTAAGTTGATCGAGATAGCTGAGGCTCTGAATATCAAAAGAGAGTGTTGGATATATCATACACGAATATTTGAACATGTGAAAGCTCTGTTCAAAGTGGGTGCCGCGTTTGCTCACAGTCAACCAAAAACAACAACGTGTTGATGATTCAGATGAGTGTTTTAAACTGTTCAACCGCAATAAAGCCGAATTTTTGCGTCGGTATGTGACAATGGATGAACTTGGCTCCATCACTTCACACCAGAGTCAAGTCGGCAGTCAGCTGAGTGGCGAGCAGGCGACGAACCTCGCCCAAAACGACCAAAAACTAAACAGTCGGCTGGCAAGGTTATGGTATCCGTATTTTGGGATACACATTTAACAATTTTCATCGACTATCTCCAAAAGGGGCAGACTATCAACAGCGACTAATACATTACGAAATCGCAGGAAAACGGCCGCATTTGAAGAAAAAGAAAGTGCTGTTTCATCAAGACAATGCACCGTGTCACAAGTCGATGAAAACGATGGCAAAATTTAATGAATTCGGCTACAAATTGCTTCCCCACCCACCGTATTCTCCAGATTTGGCCCCCAGCGACTATTTCCTCTTCGCAGTCCTCAAAAGAATGCTCGCCGGAAAGAGATTTAAGACCGATGAAGAAGTTATCGCCGAAACAGAGGCCTATTTTGAGGCTAAACCGAAATCGTACTACAAATCTGGTATCGAAAGATTGAAAAATCGTTTTAATCAGTGTATCGCCCTTGAAGGCAACTATATTGATAAAGAAAGTTGAATTTTGCAAAAATTTTGTGTTTTACGATAAAACGGACTTTTCAGGACATGTGTTAGTATACTTATTGTAGTTTTTGACAGATAGAACGGTAAGACGTGATTTGGTGTGTTCGCTGATTTTCAATTAATATAAAAAATGGATCAAAGGATTTGCAAAAAATTTTATGTAAAAAATAGAATCAAGTCTTATAAAACACTTGAAATGTGAACATTGAATCTGCTCTAAGTAAAAGAAGGGGTTTATAAGTGGTACAAGCTCTTCCCAGATGGCAGAGAATATGCCAATGACGAACCTCGCTCTGAACGCATCAGCACGAAGCTGTGAAGAAAATTGTTTTGAAAAATCTTCGAATTACCATAAGTGAAGTTGCTGAGGATGTTGGCATATTGGTTGGCTCGTGTCATGCAATTGTTTCGGATGTGTTGGGCATGAGACTTGTGTCAGTGAAGTTTGTACCGAAACTTTTTAGTTTTGATCAGAAAAACCATCCCACAAGCATTGCTCAGGAGTTCTTGATTGACGTCAATGATGATCCTGACTTACTCAAAAGTGTCATTACTGATGATGAATCATGGGTATATGGTTATGACGTCGAAACCAAAATACAATCGTCCCAATAAAAGCACCCAGGAGAGCAAAGACTGGAAAAAGCAAGCCAAGTTCGATCAAACGTCAAAGTTTTGATCACTGTTTTTTAGATCAAAGTGGCGTAGTGCCACGTAGGGGTTTTTACCTTAAGGTCGTACGGTAAATGAGGACGAGAAACAATACGAAAAAACCTCCGAAATTGTGGAAAAACAATTCATGGCTTTTGCATCACGATAATGCACCTGTTTATTCATCATTGCTGTGAGAGATTTTTTGCCCAAAACCAACACGACAACCATGCCTCAGGAACCATATTCACCGAATTTAACCCCATGCGACTTTTTCCTCTTCCTAAAATTGAAGAGACCTGTGAAAGGACGGAGATTCGCAACGATTGAGGAAATAAAAACGGCATCGCTGGAAGAGCTCAAGGCTATACCAAAAAGTGCTTATAAGAAATACATCGAGGATTGGAATTTATTCGATTTTATTTTATCGAATATTCAGATATTGCCAATTTAAAAAAAAAAATCTCTATCTATTGTATTGTATATTTATGTATCTTATTCGTATGCTAAGAAATGGACAGCATATGTATCGTATACATCACACATCTCTATATGCAAAACTCTAAATTAGCTGAAATATTGTTTTCCTCGCATTTCATTATGGAACTAGTTGGCGATTTTCGAAAATCAATTTGACAACAACTCTGAATAGAATCGAAGGCGGAAGAATATTATGATACTTGATTCTGTATTTTCTGTTAATAAAATCGTAAAAGTTCAGATAAAGTACGGATAAAATAAAACCGATCAGCATCTTTTCAGATAGGGCATAGTACTTTTCAAGATCGGCACAGTCGAAGGAACCTAATGAATTTTTTTTATATGAGGTCATAGACCTTTCGAAATCTACTTACAAGGCCTCCAAAGCAATACATGACTGAATTCCTGTTGATATCATTTGATATGACATTCCTTCTACCTAAATTGAAATTTCAGTTAATAAAACCGGTAATAAAAATAGTGACCTGTTTAGGCGATCTTTTTTTTTGCAAAAAAAAAAAAAAAAACAAAACAAAAAACAAAAGAATACGTCACTGAAACTAATTTTACATAAATGCTTATGTTTGTTTCATCAAGAATGAGCAGAAGATTTACATGATTTTGATTTTTTTTGTTTTATCTAAATCTTATCATCATTGATTTCTAGATAAAAAGTGATTTTTTTTTTTTTTTTACTTGAGCTGTGACTTTGTTGTATCTTTGTTATAATTATGCATCCAATATCAAATCTCCTCCTTCAAAGAAATCGAATATCATCTGCGTCTCCCACAAAAGATACACATTTCTGCGTTTAATTGCGATACTACGAGTACCAATGCGAATATGAGTAGATTGGTACACCAATAGAAACTCAATTAAACTGAAGCAACAATATACCCACTGATCTTGATCACTTGTTGCACATGGTTTGCGTCATTTCGACAGATGATCTCAGAAGCACATAAAATAAAAAAAAAAAATTAAACAGATAAACATTCTATTAGTTGCTGATATTTGTGACAACAAATCAAAAATAAATGCGTAGACAAAGGTATTTTATTTTTTTTAGAAAAAATAAGTCAGAGACATTATACTTTCTTAGCGATATAGACATACACATTTAACAGCGAGCAGAAAAAAATTTATTTCTTTGTATTTGCATAGGAAATAATGCTACATAATTAATTACATTTATTTATTCATTTTAAAAAAGATCATTTAAAAGACTAAAAAATATGCTATTACTTTCCATAAAATTCTTGTTAAATACCTCATTAACATACCATTGGAAAATTTCACAATATTAACAAAAAAAAATAGAAATCTTGAGTTTATTGACCAATTAAAAGTAATAAACAAGCTCGTAAAAAATAGCAAAATGAGTAAATTTATAAAAAAAAAAAAAAACAACCCTGAACTGTTTTAGAAGACGAAGTTATTCTTCCTTAAAAATAATGCGATTGAGGGGAGGCTTCTCTTGAAGTTGATTTTTGATTATATACGATTATACGATATCAGTAGAAGCGTTGTATAGGGATTTAGAAGTGGCTTCATAACCTACCAAGGCAGGCGTCAAACGATTGAAGAAATGCAATTATTAAGCACGGGCGAACAAGCTGAGAATCAATCAACGAAAAGAATTCAAAATGCTTGCAAACGTTGAACAACAAAATTTCCAAAAAATAGTTTAACGAACCATTTACACGGTTTTATTTCCTCTGGTGCCGCACACGAAAAGTGTACGGACGATTTTACGAAAGTCGAAGTTAACGCAGCATTAAACCGACTAAAATGTGAGCGTACAATTGAGCCGTATCACATATGTATCTTCCGAAATATGGGCGACATACAAAAACCTTGGATTTAAATGGCACGCTATTTTGTTCAATAAATGAACGGCGATCGAATGCCAATCCAGTGGATGGCAAGCTTTCTTTTTCCTCTGTATACAGGTAAATGCGACACGAGAAATTGCAACAACTGTGGATCAGTGAGAGATTTCTAGACAGTGGACAACTTAATAAAAAGGTGTCTCATAAGAAAGTTTCTAATTGATTGGCTCTATGCGAGAAAGTAATAAATCTGCGGTACGCACAGCGTATGTCAAATAATGACCGTGCATTGCGAGTGCTCGAGTGTTAAAAAAATAAAAAAATATACATCGCAGTTTGCATAACATAAATGATGCATCAAGTTTTCTCCTAATCGGAAAATGGGTTCATAAGTTCGAAGAAAAGGGTTCAAAAATGGTTTAAACTAAGTCACGATTGTTCGAACCTATAAGTTCATAAGAGCAAGCAAGTACTTTAAGTGTGCCCAGACCATTATACGGCACCTCAACAAATTTCAGTTAGTTAGTTAGAATTATAACCTAAACATACCAGTTATTTCCTTCAATTCGTATACGTATAACTTATCGTCTATTAACACTCAATAACGATTTGTTTTCAGATAAAGCACCTTAACGTTTCACCTTAACGTACACGATAATAAACAGAACTGCTATTATTGAAATTGGTCAGTACTTTCTGTCTTTCTGAAGACGGAAGGGGACGCGCAGTTACAAGCAACTCAGAGCGCATTAGGAGATGTTGAGTAATGTGTTGATGCTTTTTTTTTAAAATGGGCGCCCGCACAAGATATACCCTTTAAATGTTTGCCCACAGCATGGGCAAAGGAAATTTAGGGAGGAAGAAAAGAGAGGTACCTATGTACATTGTTTTTAAATGTTTGCAAATCACAATGACCAGGAAATAGAGAGCTATTTCCAAGGCATTCCAAATTCCACAAAATTTTAGAGTACATCCGAAAGTGGGATTGATGGTATACTGATGACCATTCAATGCGAGACGGGTGTTACGGCTGAAGGTTTGAAAGGGCGGAATTCTACTGGCGATTTCAATGGAGCACTGGTGCTGAAAATAGCGATAAAACAAAGTGTTCAAGAGTGTCGATTGACTGACATATATTAGTATCAACTATGACTTTTATCATAGGTGATAAAGATGTGAGCATTGCACTCCAATTTTGGGCGGATGAAAGTCTTATGTATTGAAGACATATCAGAAGGGATGAAATATTTCTTACATCGCTTCAGGAAACCTTTACATTTCGCAGCATTTTTGGCGACATCGAATATGTGGTCATTCAAACGTAAAATGTCACTGACACACATACCGATAATGGTTTCGACGATGTAAATGCCACTCATGGATAATGGCTGGGTATTTAAAAACAGCATTGAGTTTTGGAAGCAATAAATTCCATTCTGTTGATGTTCCCCATTTGGTTATGCTGTTAATATCGGAATTTTATGAGCTGCCGTTTCCGTTCTACAGCCGAAGAGCAGGGACGTGAGTTTGGGAACGAACATGAAAAACAGAGAGTACTGTCGTCAGCAAATGAATATGGTATATTGGATTAGACGTAGCAGACAAGAGATCATTATTGAAAATTGAAAAGAGTGTCGGAGACAGGACGGAGCCCTGAGGCATACCAGCATTTATTTTATGAATTTCAGACTTAAAACCATTCAAGACAGCTTGAATTGAACGTTCCAAAAGGTAATATCTAATCCATTGAAGAAGAGAGCCATCGATCCCAAAAACACGCATTTTCGACAAAAGAGACTGATGAAAAACTCTGTCAAATGACTTAGAAACATCAAGTACAACTATCTTGTTTTCGCCAGATTGAAGTACGCTATGGTGCCAGTTTTCGGTGAGACATGCTTTCGGTGACTTGATGGACCTGTTGCTACGAAAAGTATGGTCATTTCGTGTTTCGAGATATTTCATGAGCTGAGAGTTTATCAGCATTTCCCTGTCCTTGGAAAGAAGGGACGTAAGTGCAATAGGTCTGTAGAAGGAAAGAGAAAAATATTCGCCTTTTTTATGGACGGACTGGACAAATGCTGTTTTTCATCTGCTCGGAAAGAGCATTAAAGAGTAGGATTGGTGAAAAAGCTTACGCAGTGGTTTTGCCAGCGAGAAAGAACACCTCTTCAGAGCTATATATACTATGTACACATATATAAAGATCTTTAAGTTCTCTTGCTAATACACGAGTGCGAAAGTGGATTCATTCCATTGACAATTCAATGACAATTCAATTCCACGCAGTGAAGGCGGGGACGAAGCAGACTGGAGTTCTCCAAAGACTTGACAGCTGGAATGTTATCGTAAATGAGAGTTGGAATGGAGGATCAGGCAGAATTTCTAATGGTTTTGATGAACCTGAACCTTAGATCAAGAGTACGAAGGGCGTTTGATGAAAACCCGGATTAGAAATGACAACGCAACTTTTTATGTTTTGACAATTTATTTTTCAACTCGATACACTTTTTCCAGCATTTTTGGCCTGCAAAATACTCCTCCGCGGCGGCGATGGCTTCCTCATTCGACCCGTACTTCATTCCGGCGAGCGATGCTCAGAGTCGCAGTCGCAGTCGCAGAGGCCCATATCCGGAGAATACGGAGGAAGGGGAAGCAATTTGTAGCGCAATTTGACCAATTTGGCTGTGGCGACCGCAGAGGTGTGAGCCGGTGCGTTATCATAGAGGAAGAACACTTTTTTCGCCAAATGTGGTTGTTTCTTCTTCAAATCGGGGTTTAACTGGCCCAATAAATCGACGTAGTATTTATGATTGATGATTTTCCCTTCTCCTAATAGTCAAAGCGGATCAAACCCCGCGCGTCCCAAAAAATGGTGGCCATCACCTTACCGGCCGAAGTCACGGGTTTCGCCTTCTTTGGAGCACGTTCATGTAAAACGCATTGTTGCGATTATTTTTGGTCTCTGGTGCGTACCAATGAATCCATGGTCTCACGATTCCGCTTATTCTCCGATGTTAGCAAACACGACACTCATCACGCGGACAGCTTTTTCATGTCCAAAATCTCGTTCAGGATAAAGCTGACGCGTTCAGTTCAGATGCCTGTTATCTCAACCAAATAGCGAATTTTCATTCGGCGGTCCGACAATACGAGAAGTTGAATGTTTCCCATACACACCATCGAGATTTAGCTTGATTTCCTTGCACGTTTTGCTCCTCAGCAACAAGAATCGGGTCACTGAGCGATACTGCTAATTTTCCATGGTAGCAAAAACTACTAAAACGATGTTTTGAAATGGGTGTCAAAAGAAAACTAAGCATCGGATTGTCACCAAATTTTGACGGATAGGCTATACTAAATGACGGTACAATCATTTAGGATCAGTAGCGCCACCAATCTTCCAATCCGGGTATTCATCAAACAGCCCTCGTATACACAAAAAACCTGATTATTTGGTTCAGTTAATATAAAATATCCGACACATTAGTCTTACCTACCTTAGTATATGGGTGTGATTCCGAATGTCGAAGAAAACTAAATGTTGCATTTAATAATCTAATTTGTAATAAACTGTAAGCCAACAGATGGTGTGGATGTTGGCTGTCAATTTCTGTCATTTACTTAATTCAATGTGGTTGGACAGATGTCATATAATCTTTGGCAATTTTAGTCATGGTGTCATTTACAATCCAGCAGCACAGTTTTGTTATTAAATCTTATTATAAAAATGGACGATCTGTAAAAGTAACATTTCGTTATATTCGTGAATTTTTCGACCAACATAATCGCCCTGGTGAATCCGAATTTGTGCAATGGTAAAGCGTTTTGAAGAAACTAGTTCGGTATCAGGTCAAACTCCATATCAGCATGCCCGGCTAGCACATACACACCAAAATATCACCACTGTAAGCAACAGTATTCAAAACCGAACAGGCACCTCAATTCGTCGCCGGGGTCTACAATTGGGCCTAACTTATGGCAATTTACGGCGATTTTTTGTTTCCAAAATTGAATGATTTGGGTGCGGATGATCACTAGCTTCAACAAAATCAATCAATTTATTGCGTACGAAATTTGTTGATAGCGTTATTTCGGTGTGAGGAGAAATTGATGCGTGTTCACACCTTTGGACTTCCTTCTGTGGGGTAATTTGAAGAGGTCTATGCCAATAACCCAGCGACAATTCAGGATCTCAAAAACATCTAAACTGAAATGGCGGCCATTGACCCACTTATTTTTCAAAATGTCATCAATAATCTTGACCTTTGAATAGTTACTTACAACAGGATAAGCTTGTAGATACTTTTGCTCAGTATGACATTCAATAATTTCCTTTAGTTTCGTGTTCTAATTCTGCTCCCAGATATTCTGTGAGAAAGTACTAATTGTAGTCTCCCTCGCGCTATGAATCTCTCACAACCGAGGTGACTCCCTAACGCGTTTTATTGTATTTAATAAATAGAAAACAGAACTATACTAAAGACCAAAACGCGCATTTTTTGTCGTATATACAATACAATGGCAATCGTTTTTTTTTTTTTTTTGGTTTACTCTTTTTTCTATTCCTAATCATTTACATGCTGTCATCCATTTCCTCTTCTCTTATTCTTCATTCTATAGCTCTTAACTTTCATTTATATTAATTGTTTATTATCATTATGGAGGATCGGTCCTAAGAAATGTTGCTTTTCATTAAGAAGAGTGTAATTATTTAAAAAAAAAAAAAAAAAAACTCCCATGTATTAGGTGCGCAACTACATATGGTAAGTTACACTAAAACTAAGTTTTGATGAAAATGCAACCTTATTGTGAAAAAAAGTTACAACTAGCTAGCTACAACTTTATAACCATCTTTCTGGTAAAGCTCGAATACTGTTACGGTAAAAGTGTTTATCTTTTGAGGCTATCCACGAATCAAGCCATTTTTTGATATCTTCATATCAGCGGACCATGTGCCATCGAACGGAACAAGTAATAATCGGACGACGCTTGTATTGTGGTCGCATCAATTGAAGTCGATACCGTTTCCCAGTGATGTTTTCGTTGGGCTTTATTAGTTCAAAATAAATTAAAACCGACGTGATCCCACCAAATACACAACATAGCCTTCGCAGCGTGAATATTCGGTAGAGCCGAAAAAGCATGACTGGGCAGTCCCCATGAATCTATTTTTCATCACCAGTCACGAAGCGATGAAGAAACCGTCACGAAGCGAAAAAACGGCGCTCCCTTGATGGAACCCAATTTCCTTGTTTTTAAATCATTTCCAACGCATGCAATCCCTTGAAAATGGCTTGGTAGGTAACTTCTGATGCTGAAGCAAGCTCTTCTTGCGTTGGGTACGAATCCTCATCGAGCAATTTCTTCAATTAAGCGTCTTCGAAGGATTTTGGCCTTCCTTCATCATCAAAATCACGATCATTGTAGCGACCAATCACGGCACGTTATTTTACTTAGAGCAGCATCTCCGTAAAATTTTTGAAGCTCTCGATGCGTTTCAGTCGCCGGATTCTTCGAATGAAGGGAGGATATCAACACTTAGCGCAAATGACAATTATTTGGCCCAAAATCAGACATTTTCACAAAACCTAAAGTATATAACGCCAAAACAAAATCACTAACAATCATATGTCAAAACGGTTTGCTTACAATATGTCTAAGCTTGGTTCATGACGTTTTGGATATGTCAAAATCGACAAGCATTTGCTACTGGAGCCATCTATTACTAAACGAGAACTTAGCTGCGCACCTAATATAATATTTTAATCACTTTATTAAAAAGAAACTTTATTATGAGCCACCCTGTATTTAAACTCCATGGTTGTCAATGTGGCTTTGTGAGAACCCATATATACCACCTTAATTAAAAAGTTCCCGGTGGCGTCACCGTGTGGCGCTGCCAATATTCCGATTTGAGTTCAGTTTTTTTTTTTTTTTTTTTTTTTTTTTTTTTTTTTTTTTTTTTTTTTTTTTTTTTTGTTAAGTTGGTAGATCTGTTGTTGACATTCCCTAATCTTAGCATCATAATATAGCTTGATATTTGCGTAAGTTACGTAGTCAAGAGTACATCTTTAATTGTGTGTGTTGGCGATTTTTTACAATTTTAGAAATGGATTTAAATTTGCAACAACGAACTTGTATTAAATTTTGCGTAAAAACCGGATTTAATGGTGCGCGAACGTTGAAAATGTTAGACAAGTGTTTCGGCAACGATTCTCTAAAGAAAATGGTCGTTTACCAGTGGCACGAGCGGTTCAACAGTGGTCGTGAGTCAATCGAAGATGATGAACGCAGTGGCAGACCATCGACATCGAAACCGAATCGAAAACCGACGAAAACATTGATGAAGTAAAAGAAATGATCCGTCCAAGACATTTTGGTTAATGATTTGGGTTTCCGTCGTGTAGCAGCAAAATTGGTGCCAAAAGACCTCAATTTCGTGGCAAAAAAAAACCGTGTTGAAGTCGCAAAAGAGGTGCGACTCGTAAATTGAGTCCGATCCAACATTCATCAAAAGGATCATAACTGTAGATGAGACGTGGATTTATGAGTACGACACCCAATCCAGACATCAGGCAAGTGAATGGCGTTCACTAAATGAGTTGAGACCAAAAAAGACACGTCGTTTTCAGTCAAAAGATCACGGTTTTTAATGGATTACGATATAGTGCATCATGAATTTTTGTCAGAAGGCCAGACAGTAAACAAAGAGTACTATTTGGGCGTTATGAGACGTTTGCGTGAAGCGATTCGCCGAAAGAGACCTGATTTGGCTCCCTATGACTTCTTTCTGTTTAATCGAGTTAAAAAAAACCACTACGGAGAACGCGTTTTAGCAGCCGAGAGGAAGTAATGGAAAAATTGCAGGGCATACCGAAAACCGAATATAAAAAATGTTTCGAGAATTTGATCAAGCGCTGGCATAAGTGTGCTGCAGTCGATGGTGATCACTTTAAAGGGGACAATATAGATTTAGATCAATAAACTTGTATTTTTAATTTTCTAAATAATTTCCGGGATTTTTTAGCTGATGATAAGAAATATTATAAGAAACGACGTGACAGCCCTTCAGACTATGTACCTTTAATAATTGGATAAAGACGTTAGACTACAAGACCGAACATCTGCACTGATGTTTTTCCGTACGGGCAAAATCCAAACGGGTGACGTCAGACATACATTTAGGAGGACTCATCGTGCCAAAGTGCTAACAATTTAATTACTTAGTCTCTGGCCTTAACCACCAAGCCAATTATAATTGCATATGAAGTCAGATTTAAATTAGGTGGGCTATATAGGGCGAAAACTCCGCAATATTCTAAGATTTAAGACAAACTTAAAGGTTTGTTATACACGACAGTCGCAATGTTGGACACTGTATGAGAAATTTTAAGGAAAAATGACAGCGATGGATATAAAAATGTTACGAATGGCAGCGGCATACTCATTTGTACATTCATGCATACCAGTGAACATGTGTGAATATGATTGGCACTTCTGCATCGCGGAAATATAATTTCGGCGCAAATGCAAAGCTTTTACAAAAAATAGATTCCGTATGATATACTGAAACGCGACACACTGACGTGTAAAATTTTCGAACTCTAAAACGGGTTATGGCTACGTAAAGTAGCAACAGAATCCGATCATCTTGGCATCTAAACTCCTGGATAAAATCGTAAGTGTATCAAAAATTAGCACGACGAATATTGTTAGCGCCTACGACGGTGCACAAATAGCTAGTGAGTTGTTATTAGCTTCTAAATCAAATATCGAGGTAGGAAATATTTTCACCAGTTGAGACGGAACGAACACGTCTGAAAATTGAGCTACTTTTGGCTGAGCTAAAAACTTTAGGCTGAGCACATCAGCTGGTTTTGCCGTATTCATCGGAAAATACGGTTCAAAATGCAATTGAGGACCAAGTTCTAGGCACAATAAAAATCTGCTATATCTTGCAGATCGGCCTGCAGAATAATTCTAGGGGTCGCTGAAGTAGCCAATCCTACAAGTACATAGTACAGTAGCAATGGAAATTCAGGAGAAAAACGAAATATTTTATTATTGTGCAATTATACGCATTACATATGGTATTTCAACGATTAATGAAGAAGTTCTTTGATAGTATTTTGTGAATGACCTCTTATGTGCTTTTACATGAAAAGTTTTTGAGTATTATTGCACAATGTACAACACACTTGCACTACTCTGGAAAGAAGCTGTTACCCAAATTACAAATCTATTTTCAGATATACAAAAAAGCAGAAATATTGATCATATTTCCTTTTAAAATATACATCTTTATATTTTATATGAATGGAAATATCTGGGTTGAATTTGAACATAAAAATAAACATAGGCAGCTCTTGAACACGATCATGATAGGGCGGATTGGCGGAGAAAGTGTGATATTGTCCAAATTCAACGATTAAATTCAGAAAAGTTGAGTCATTTCGTCGATTATTTTGACCAAATTCACTTTCATATTTTCTCTGCACAAGTGCGATTGAAAAGATTCTGGAATACGTGTAGAACGATTTCACTATTTTAATGTGCTTTGCTACAGCGAAAGATGATCCATCTCATAAAAATCTTAAAAGTACGAGTTCTGTTTGATGTGTTCTCCGTCGTTTCGTTCATTGGTACACACCAGAGACCAGAGAAAAGCGAAGACCGTTACGAAAAGGTGATGGCCATTGTTTTTTGGAATGCGCGAGTTGAGTATTTTGAGAAGGGAAAAACACTTACAGGAGCCTACTACGCCGATCTACTGGGCCGATTCAACGCCGATTTGATAAAAAAAAACGACCACATTTGGCGAAGAAAAAAGTACTCTTCCACCACGGCTCACACCTCTGCAGTCGCCACAGCTAAATTGGGCGAATTGCACTACGAATTGCTCCCCCATCGTCTGTGTTCTCGGGATTTGACTCTCTGCGACTTCTTTTTGCTCTCAAATCTTAAAAGACTGCTCGCCGGAAAGAAGCATGGTCGTCGTCGCCGCGGAGGTGTATTTTGCAAGCCAACAAAAGTCATACTATTAGGGGGGGTTAAAAAACATGCAGAGCCGCTGAGAAAAGTGTATCGAGTTCAAATGGCATTATATTGAAAAATAAATTGTCAAAACCTAAAAAAGTTGATTTGTCATTTTTTATCCAGGTATTCATCAAGTAGCCCTCATATAGTCTTTCTGTGCAACGCCAATGTGTATGCATCTTGTTAAGCATGTATTCGCCGGCACTCATCATCAAACCAGAGATTTCGTTGTGGCGGCAGAGTGAAATCCTGCACTTCAGAGGCGGCATCTCTAGCTCTTTGACGATGTTGCCATTGGTCTTGGATTCTAGATGCTGGTGGCATAGGACCTCTTAAGATCCAAGGAGGACTCGATCAGAAAAATATTTGGTGATCTCTTGCGATTATAACCGTCCGTTGAATTTCCTCACGGTATTAGCTTGCGGTTGCGATGATCGAGATCCGCAACAATGTTGGCCCCTCGGAAAGTTCAGACATCCATATTACTGGAGAAGTTCCTTGATTAGATCGCACAGTAGTCAATCTGGTTAAATGTTAATTGACCAGGAATTCTGCAAGTCCCATTATGAATATTAAGATCCGGGAACTTTGTACTTCGCCCCACCGCAAGATCATTTAGTCTAAATCTCTTACTGGAGGTGATGTCGAGCAGTCTAGTTCTAAAAATGGCCTCTAATCCAAGGTTTAGATTGAAGTCGCCGAGAACAATTTGCCATAACTAAGGCACTGCTCGTAAGTCTTGCCAAGGGCTCGTAGAAATTATCTTTGGTGTCGTAATTTTTCTCCACTGTGCGGATGCGGCCCATCCTATCGTATTTTTTGGTTGGCGGTAACATATGCTTTGCAGCAATCCAAGGCCTACGCTAGTTGTTACCTATTATATGACCTAACATTCCACAGGCAGATCCTAAGTTCCTTGCCATTGTATCGTTTGCAGGAGCTTTCCGTAGATTCGTCTGTTTTCGAGGCTTGTTGTTGCTTCGTAGCTTAGTTTTTTTTTCCATGCCCGGGCAATTACCCTAGCGCCAAAACTCCCGACTTGAAGGGCAAGTTCTATTATATGTTGATACCCCTAAATAAGCACAATTGATGTGTAGAGACAGTTGCAACACGGGTATTACCAGTTTGACACTTCTCAGTGCCTACCTTATTTGTACAGCACCCAACCACTGCATGCATAAGTATCTTAACACAAAAAGTACTCAACATACAGTGTACATTTGCCAAAAACCAATTAAATTTTTAAAATTTAAAAATGTTAAAATATCAAAGACCTTAAAAATTATATATGATAAAAAATCTATCTAGAGAACGATATTTAATCATTCTCTAGTCCACCTCTAGTAGCGTTGCATGCTTACATACGAGTACGTATTAAATTTATCTTATCAAGTATCTACTACAAATTATATTCAATCGATTGTACACACCCTATTTCTAAGAAACAAATCATAATTTATTGAAAATCCATATATCCATATAATTAAAAACAACCATTGAACTTTAGTAGCATCACTCTAAAAAATTTCCGTCATCTCATAAAACAGCACACTCACGTATTTACCACCAGCCAACACATGCGACAACCGGCAAGGTTAGCTTGACAAAATAAATCAGAAAAAAATTTGCAAAACCGACTATGCTTCCAGTATCTCCCATCGGTATCACTCAACATTACGTAGAAACAAATCACAAATCCGAATCAGTAACCAATACAAATTATAAACTAAAACTTGTCCAATAAACGCACGCAAAATTTTCCAACATCTACAACAAGAACAAAAGCAAAATAAAATTAACCTGCATTACTTTAGTATCTATGTTTCTGCATAGATACACATATGCATACGCTCATTTGCTTGCGCTAAAAAAAATAAAAAAAAATTAAAAAAAAAAAAATATAAAAAAGAACCAACACTGACCCGTCCAATAGCCCAAGAAGCTCACTATTCACACACGATCGCAAAACACGCTGGAATGGTTCCTTCTTATTTTACCTGGTACCTAATCGTTCGTCAGGGGTTTCATTCATAACTGAACGTCGTTAACGATCAGACGAACTTTCCGAAAAGCTCTGCGGTTTCTCTTAAATCAAAAGTCATTCCGTTCGGTACACTGTTCGCTTTGAGATTGAGATACAAAGTTTTTAAATTTCAACGTAACGTAACGGACTACTGTAATTCGATTGTTTTACACAGTTTCAAATAATTTCAAATATTCAATAAAGCGAAAACCCAACTGACATATAAATTACGATATTTCAAAAAATAAAGCGTGATTAAAGAATACCAATCATATACATACATATGTACTCGTAGTTCTAATATAAAACAGTGCTAAATTATACGAAGATACAAAAAAAAAAATAAAAAAATAAATCAGCAGTGAAGATTTTATTTGAAGAGACTCTTTCTATGCCAGTAAAAGTGTTAGTTTTTGATTTAAACAAAAAATAAAACAAAATCCATTGAGATCGAAATGAAGGATTTTACAGTATATTTTAACCGACGATACAGTGTTGTTAGCACACAGGATGAACACAATTCTCCAAATGTGGAGAAACGACGGAAAAGTTTAAATCCAAACCGTTCCCTAAATCAAGGTTTTCACATTGTAGACTCGTTTTTTAGTGAACGTTCGAAAGGACAAAGAACACGAGTTCCAAAGCGTAAGTTTAAATTTATTTTTTTTTTTCTCCTGCTCTTTAATGGGAGCAACCAAAATCAAACATCCAATTAAGCCGTTCATGGAAAATTATTTTTAAGCAACTGGTATTTGTGCTAACCTCGTTCTTTCCAAATTTGTTTCCCTCATGTAGATCGGTTCTAGTTATCGCATTTAAATGAATTTATTTTTGCGCTTACGTAGCGAAATTAGTTAAAAAAAAATGCAACTAAAGCACACTTGCAGTTGCTTAGACAAAGGGAGGAATATTTCATTTTTCTTAAAAAAAAATAAAAAACTGTATGTGCCCCATTTATTACATACATATGTATATATATGTGTGTGTTATACAATATATATATATATATATATTTTGTTGCATGCATTTATGAAAAAACGAAACACCTGCGAATCAAAAACAGGTAACAAAAAGGCAATGCAAATACCAGTAGGAGATAGATGGTCAAGTTCATGCAATAGATACTACTTCCTTCTGTATTCGCCTTGCGTGCAAATATAAAAATATAAAAGTAAATGGAAATCTCAAAGGCGGTACGAAATACTCCAATTTCAATCCAATTGAATTAAAATCTGTAAGAGAGTTTTAATAGATCTTGCCCTAGAATGGTATAGATGTTACAGGTGTAGTCGTACGCTTACTTTTTATTTATTATTTTTTTTTTTCTCGAAAAATCCAGGACGATATGAAATTGATTTAATGCTCGTATAATTCGGTTTTTTTGTTTTTATTATTAAAACAGCAATTCATTGGTAGTTTTAAAAAAAGTCCTCAATCTTCAATGAATAACAAAAATTTAAAGTTTAAACGCATACTGTCTTATCTACCATTTCACTCAAAGTTTTTTTTTATTAAAATTAGCAATCAGTCAGTAAGACTACGTTAAGTTCTTTAACTCAAATTTTCCCCAACTTTACTCGTAATCGCCCCAATAAACAAACAATTGTGAGTTTTGCGAAAAAATGGAAATACGGAGTCACATCTGTAATGTGACTCAGCGAAAGTCGATATCGCGCCGTTCCTAATAGTTGAACATCTCCTGAACGTCCTTGTGCCTGTTTTGCGAATAGATCTGGCTATAAAATCGTATTGACTCAACATCTAGTAGAGCCATATGACCTTCGTGTACGTCGAACTATCGCTGGGTTCTACTGAAGGTGGAACAAGATCCGGATTCTCATCGAAAAAATATACTCAGTGACGAGACACATTTTCGATTAAAAAGCATTTGGTCAAGTGAAAAGTCGGAGGTATTTCAACAGCATTCTTTTTATATGAAAAAATTGACTGTTAGGTGTGATTTTCATACCGGAGTTGTCATTGTGACGGACAAGTTGGTTGTAGTCATTAGAGATCACTATTACACTCCATGTTAACTAGTTTATTTTGGTTAAACTAGAAATGGGAAGCTTGAATGATATGTAGTTTAAACAGGACGGTACCACTTACTTAAAATATAAAGCAAACCAAAATGGACTTATTGAAGACGAAGTTCAGTGATCATCTTATCGTCAGAAATGACCCAATCAATCGCTCACATCGTGCGATTTTACCTTAGGTTTCTGACCTATCCAGGCAAACCAGAAACTTAAGACGACTTGGAGGCGATTATTCAATGTAAAAATATTGAAATACTAACTGGGGAAAAGTCATGGAAAAATGAATCCAACGCATAAACTCGTACAATCGGTGCATGGAGAACATTCAAATGACTTCATATTTCATCACCAATAGCATCAATTTTATTTCATCTACTACTACTCCATCAATTGTTTTAAAATTTGAAGGATATGTAATATTTATACGTAAATAATGAATATACACTGCAAACTCTACTGCTGCAGTAATTGCCTATACAATGACCCACAATTGTGAAAAAAAAAAATTAAATTTTAACGAAACGGAAGAGTTTTGAAAAAAAAAATCAAATTTTACCAGAGAAACATAAACAAAGTGATCGTATGATTTGTCTTTGAGTTACAACTACAGCAAATTTGAAAAATGTAGATTCGAGAAAAACGCGTTTAAAGATTGATTTCTGACCGCTGAGCGGCTAGTCTTTGAAAGACTATAACTCAAAAACTATTCGAGATATTCATTTGAAATTTTGGTATATCATTTTTAAAGGTTTATATTAAAATATGATTAAAAATCGATTTTTTTTCAAAATTTTACACAAACGAAAAATAATAAAATAAAATCCGTGAATAGGTTTTAATTTAGCCGAGTCGAGCTTCAGAGCTGTAAGGCATACAAAACAGTTCATAACATGATAAATTTATATATATAAAATAAAATGTATTATACTAATTACTTCTCTGAATTGTATAAAGAAATATTGCTCACTTTATACATTATTCTGATAAATGTAAGACAAATACCTGCTACAAAAATAAATCAATTAGTATATTCAGAGTAAGGAATATGGTCGTAGAAATGAGTTCTACGCTTATTGAGCATAAACATTTTTGTGTACTTAGCCCTTGAGTTAGACTTGACAGAAAAGCTGATGAAAATTAAAATAAAAAAAAAAAAAAATAAGCGATTTTATCCTCACTTTACGGAAACACGGAATTTTCCCATTTTTTTTTTCTTTACTATTCACACATGCAAATCAAAATTTTAGATTCTTAATCGAACCTTCTGAAAATCATTGTTCTAAGATGTAATAAACTTGCTCTAACAGCATCAAATAGTCATTGCAGAAAAGTCACTTACGCAGTGACAACAGGTTAATCCCATCACCAAACGGGTATATAAATAAGATATTCGCATTTTTCGCCTTTTAAGTTAGAATTTAACCGTGCTTAGAAGATTGTTACATAGAAAACTATCACAGATAAATTTTATGTAATCATATGTTTGTGACCAGAATAATTATGAGCTTAGCCGCAAATCAAATTAATTAACATTCTTGAATAGCAATTACAAAGTGAGGCTTTTGGATTAAAAAAAAAAGGATGTACTATACACCTTATTAAACAAACGATGAGCAATGGCAAACATTTGAAATATTTTTCCTCAGGAAATGCCAGACTAAAGTTGTGCAAGATAAGCTTTCCAATTAAAAGTTAAATATCAATGATATACATGAAAAAATATAAAAAAAAAATAGAACGAATCAAGACTAATAGCTCTATCTTACTTTGTAAAAGCCATGTAATAGATAAAATCGTTAAATGATCGATATAAGATAACATACATACTACATACACTTGTAGTGTCAATAATCGTAAGCAACTGTGGCGCTTATTTCATAATCGGTTAAATAAAACCTGAACATTGGCATTTTGAACAGTGGTCTATAAACAGATAACTACAAATATTCTGGGCTTAGATATTGTAAAAAAAAAAACTAATAAAACTAGTATTTCCTTCAAGAAAGTACTCGTATTACCTTTGGAACTGAGTATAAATTCGATTATTGGTTTTTGAGCAATTCATACACTTGCAGTATACATTTGTATGTATCTTTGCACATAAACCAGCCAATTTACTTAAAATCACCTTTTAATGATTCCAACTACTATGTTGCGTTTTTTATGACTTTATTTAAATGTCTATCATCTATTCAATAATTATAAAAAAGGAACTGTATCACATGATGTTCGACAACATTTTAAAATGGATTTTCCGAATTTATTATTTACACTTACCTTATAGATACAACTCTTGTAGAGGTTTATTCAATTAATTAAAAATCAATATTCCTCTGTGTACACATGTATAGCAGATGTATGCATAATATTTTTTTGGGGTAAAAAAAACGTAATTTTCTAGGAAAATTAATTTTTTTTATTCAAAATATTGGCCATCTGCTTCTACATATTTCGGCCATCTCTCAGGTCGTCGAGCCATTTTTCAATTTCCTCGAAATCGCTAAAGTTCTGCTCTGCGAGCGCGTGCTCTATTGATGCGAAGAGGTCATAGTGAGATCGCACCAATTTTGGGGAGGATGTCCCATCCAAGCGATTTCAAGGTGTCTTTCACTAGTTTTGCTGTGTGAGATGTTTTTTGGACCATTCCGTCCGTCTTTCGATTAATGCTTGGTTTACTATAAATTATTCATTTGTTGGCGATAGTGTTGTGTATTAATGGTTTCGCCGGGTCTCAAGAGTTCGTAATAAACAATAGCGCTTTGATCCCATCAGACACAGAGCATGGTCTTCTTGAAGGACCGGCTTCGCCAGGTGAAAACAACGATTTTTTCCGCTTCACCTGTCACAATTCGATACAAAAATTGTTTCCTTTCGTAGCGTTGAAGCAGCATTTCACAAGTGACTGCGATTTTCCATTAGACGTTCATTCAAATCGTGTGGGACCCATTTATCGAGTTTATTGACCTTCCCCATTATACGTAAGCGTCTGCCAATTATTTCTTGTGATGCCGTTGAGATTTTTTTTTTTCATTTCATTTCATTTCATTTATTGGTAAACAGAATCTTTTATATTGAACTTAAGTTAAGTTAAAGTCTATATAAGTAAAAGCTAATTTATTCAAGTTTAAACATTTCAGATATTGGCTTCATTAATTATAGATTAAAAATGGAATAAATAAAATAAAATAATAAAACAAAAAGAATTATAAAATGAATGATAAGATAATACAGGGAGAAAAAAAAATACAAAAACGCATTTAGGTGCCAAAGGTCAGATATTTATATAGGGTGATTCATCATGAGGTTTGATTTATAATGTAAAATAAAATACATAAATTTGAAAGCGAACTTAAAATCATTACTATTAGTTTAAAGAACAATTTATGGCATTAACTCCTTAAAAATGATGTTATGTAAATATTTGCCACGACTTCGTCTAAGGTGGTCCGTTCGGAAGGTCCAACTTTGGGCGACTAGTTCGAGCATAGCGAATGGTATCTCGCAGATAATACGACTAATGTTAGCTTCCGAAGCATCAATCGTAGTTGGATTATTCCTGAAGACCTGAGATTTTACCTATCCCCAGAGAAAATAGTCCAAAGGTGTGATATCGTACGATCTCGGCCGCCAATTGGCCCTAGCAAAACGTGAAATTAAGTGTGGCTCGGAGCGCCGTATTGTTGAAACCAGAGCTCACCGAGACCATTTGCTTGAATTTCAGGAAGCACATAGTCGCGCCACGTTAACGGTTACCATTGACAGTTACACTCTGATTTGCCTCATTTTTAAAGAAATAGGGGACAATGATTCCACCAGCCCATAAATCACACCATACCGCTGTTTTTAATCGATATGATGGTAGCTCTTGGTACTCTTCGGGTTGCTCATCAGCCCAAATATGGCAATTTTGTTTACTAACGTATCCAATGAGCCAGAAATGGACTTCATCACTGAACAAAATTTCACAATAAAACACCGGATTTTCATTTCATATTTCGTTTTTTTTTTTTTTGCAGTGTCATTGCATCGGACGGCATGTCCGAAGTCATTGAAGCTTCGGTGCGTGTTGTACCAAAGACCACTTCTTTTAAGTCGAATGATGGTTTTGAGAGTGCAGCCTCCTGTAAATCGAACAGCCTCAGTTTTAAGAGGATTGAATGAAATCCCATTACTAGTGCACTAGTCGTGACGACTAGGTATCAGCGTATGCTTGTGCATAGACGTTATAAGTATTATATTCACCAGCATTACTTTTATCCACAAAACCAGTGATTTATCTACGTCGTTTTGTCTGGCCGAGTTACACATGCCATCAAAAGTTGCTTTGTCGAAAGCATCCTCAACGTCGACGAGAATGCACAAGGCGTGTTGCATTACCGAAAGAGGATGCAATAGCAAGGCGGTTTTACGCACAAGGATCTTGACCATTTTTTCGATGCCTTTCAGCATGAAGGAAGTCAGACTAAGAGGTCTGAAACTTTTGGCAAGGAGGTCACTATCATTGTTAGCCACGGATTCGATATGTATGCCAATGTCAGACTAGCAGTAAAAATTCTCGTCAGAGTTAGTCTATACCTTTTTGTACCATAGCTGGGTAAATACCATCGGTGCCAAGTGACTTGAAGCCATCAAAAGAAGCAACCGTATGTTTAATGACCTCATCCACAACCGATGAAATATATCAGTTACGACGTGTTGTGTTGTTCATTTCACTACGAGCTTCGTTGATAAGAGATATTTGTGAGCTGATTTCGATTAGGTTACTTGAGTCTTTGCTTTAAGGAGAGTCTTTGGTTTCGACTCGGTATAGGTTCCGTCAGATTTTCTGAGTGGTTCCAGCCTAGTTGATCTATTTCTTTTGAGACTTTGACCAACCAACTGGTTTCACCGATAGTTTCAATTTTTTCTCAAAAAGCTTTGTAAGAAGCATTGATCTGTAAAGATTCCAATCTTCCTCCAAACTGGTCTTAAGTGATCTGTTTACAAGGTTTCTGGATTCTTTCAGAAGACGCTGCAGGTCTGCGTTCCACCAAAGTACGGGCGATCTGCAAGATTGCTTACTAGCTGAATAAGCCATTTCGAAACACTTTGTGAGTGTGCCGTTCATGTTCTGAACAGCTTCCTCAAGCTTTTATTATGTCCTGGGCTTAGGGGGGCACTATTGTACTTGTCGAGCCATATTTCTCCGCTCTGTCGATCCTTCACAATGTTTTTCATTACCATGAAGATTTTCTACAAAGTATTGCTACTTTTTATGTATGTGGGACAGTCGAGCTATAGAGAAACACTACTTGGTTAAAGATTGGCCGATGAGATCGGAATTTTTTCCTGAACAATCATATGTGGAATATTCACCTCTGATTGAGCCACAAAATGTTCTTCTTCCTTAAATAAAACCTTCCTTACAAGTAAAACGAGGTGTAATGAAAAATTTTGTAAAATGTATTGATAAAACTTTATGTGTATTCTTTAAATTAATTGATGCCCAACTTGGAGAAGGTTTATTTGTTGGACCGCAAATACCAAAACTTATAAACGGTGTCAATTTTGACCTTAAGCTAAATACAAAAGAACAGGTATTGAAAGCTGTATTACGCGGATTTTTAAGGAAATTTTTTATTCTGAAATGTTAGTTGCAAATTTGTTAAAAACTTATGAGGATTAAGGTTGCAACTCTTGCTGTTGAATTATGTGCGGGTCTTTCAATGAACTTCTAGGAGGTACATTTTCAGATATTTCCTGATCTAGCACATTCTTTTCTTCACAGTTATTCTTATCACTTGACTTTGCACACTATTCTTACGTTCTTTATGTGAGCACAGGAAAAAGCTACTTTGGGATAAAACCTCTTGAATTTTGTCAAAAAAAAAAAACACGCCAAATCATAGGAATAGCAAACATCATCGACTTCTTTTTCCTATTAAACCATTCTATTAGTGTACCATAACATAACACGAGATACAAAACAATTTCGGAATCCATTCTTTGTCTTGTTTTATGGAATAAAAAAAAATACTTTGGCCCGACAGCCCGATATGGGTCAAGGCCTAGCTTCTCGCACTCATTTGTGTTTGTAAATTTTTACACTCCTGAGCAGGGCCTACTCCTGAGAAACTTTTTCATAGCCAGAATTTGACTTTCGGAGGTTTGCCATTGCCCGCCGAAAGAGTAATGACGATTTGAAAATTTTGCAGTTGAGCTCCTTCCAGGATTCGATCCCAGGTAGGTTGGCGTGACAGCCACCACCCTTGTGTTATAGAACGATTAAAATAACGTTGATCAGCCTGCTTGAATTTATCTGTTACAGCCCTTCGTTGGGCCTTTACAATACATTGGCCGCACACATAGCAAAATTTATTGGGGCAATATTTGATTTTGGCTAAGCGCAGTTGTAATTATTTATAAAAGAGGAATCAGAAACAATCCCATAAAAAGATCATAGACCAAACCATTTTATGGCCAAATATTTGAATTTAGCGTGCAGGACAGTTGATTCTATTATAAAAAGATATTTGAAGATGTAGACTATCAAGCCAACACAGAAAAGAGGTGCATGAAACGCAACACGTAATAAAAATTTGGCCAAAAAAATAGTGGGTGTCATCATTAAGACCGATCCATATCATCCAGAGATGTACAAACTAAAAAATCGTACAAAGACGCAAAACACGGGCTGCTCTAAACATGTGGAAAAAAATTTAAAAAAAAAAAAACCAAAATTTATTGAAAAATTAATCAGGCATTAAAAACACGAGACTGAAAGTTGCACAATTAGAATTATTTGATTAAAAGCAAGAAAACCTGCGCGATTGAATGACGAAACTTATGTTAAGCCGATTTTAGTACTCTTCTACGTGAGCAGTTTTACAATTCTTTTTAAAGAGAGACTCTTCCGCAGTCAGAAACATCTATTGGTGTGGAAAAGTTTGGATCGATATATCTCGTGTGACACGCTCTTTGCCAATGTGTACACAGAAGCATACTATTTATTACAAATGGAACGATCATCGCGGAAGTTTACATCAATGAGTGCCTAAAAAAAGGGTTAATTCGATTTATAAACTGATCGCCAAATCTGGTTTCAGACATGAACCCACCTAATTGGTATTAATACAAAATTAAGAAAAATGCTAAGGACTTTAGTATCTTAGGATTTTAGTATCAAATGGAAAAGAGCATCCAGGTCACGATAGAAACTGAAGAAATAATCGCAACTACGAGGTGTGTCCAAAAAATAAAATTACTTTTGCTGTGCTGGTACACATATGTGAACATATGTTCACAGTTTCAAGTACTCGTATATAGCATGCTTAGCTTATTTTTGACAGATAGAAAGGTTAGACGTAATTTGGTGTACTCGGCGATTTTCAATTTTTATAAAAAATGGAGCCAAGAATTTGCAAAAAATTGTATAAAAAATTGGATCAAGTGCTCTAAAACACTTGAAATGTTGACAGCGGCATATAATGAGTCTGCTCTTAGTAAAAAAGGGATGGCTGACAAGATGCCAATGACAAACCCCGTTCTGGACGCCCCAGCACATCACCAAAAGATGATAACGGCGAAGTTGTGAAGAAAATTGTTTTAGAAAATCGTCGGATTACCATAAGAGAAGTCGCTGAGGATGTTGGCATATCGGTGGGCACGTGTCACGCAATTTTTTCAGATGTTTTGGGCATGAAACGTATGTCAGCCAAGTTTGTTTCGAAACTTCTTATATTTGATCAGAAGAACCGTTTCATGAGCATGGCTCAGGAGCTCTTGAATGACGTCAATGATGATCCTTATTTACTCAAAAGGGTCATAACTAATGATGAATCAGGGGTATATGGTTATGACGTTGAAACTAAAATCCTATCGTCCCAATGGAAAGCCAGGACTGAAAAAAGAATGCCAAGTTCGATGTAACGTCAAGATTTGGACACTGTTTTTTTTTCGATCAAAGTGGCGTAGTGACACGTATCAAGAGTATTCAAGGGTATTACCTTGAAGTTTTTAGCCCTTTGCGAGAATTAAAACAAAAAAAAACGTCCGGAATTGTGGAAAAATAATTTTTTTTGCATCACGACAATGCCCTTGCACATTCATCGTTGCTTGTGAGAGATTTTTTGGCCAAAAACAACACAAAAATCATGCCTCAGCTACCATATTCACCACGCGACTTTTTCTTGTTCCCAAAACTGAAGAGACCTATGAAAGACGGAGATTTGCAACTTTTAAGAAAATAAAAACGACATCGCTGAAAAATCTCAAGACTATACCAAAAAGTACTTATTAAAAATATAGTCACCTTACTATAGTCACCTTATGGCATTTACTTTTTGAAAGTGATGTGATGCAAATATTGGCCACGACTACGTCTGAGGTGGTCCATTCGGAAACTCCAATTTTGGGCGACTCATTTGAGCATAGCGACTGGTATCTCGCGGATAACACGAGTAATGTTATTCTTGGTACTCTTCGGGTTGCTCATCAGCCTAAATACGGTAATTTTGTTTATTAACGTATCTATTGAGCCAAAATTGGACTTAATCACTGAACAAAATTTCACGAAAAAACACCGGATTTTCATTGAGTTTTTCCTGAGCCAATTCACTAAAAATATAACGCAAATTCAAGTCGCTTGGCTTCAATTCTTGCTCAAGTTAAATTTTGCACGCTTTTAGGCCGAGATCCTCACGTAGAATATGCCACATTGTAGAATACGCTAAGCCAAGCTGGTGAGAACGACGACAAATCGATTTATCACGGTCTTCGTGTACACTCTCAGCTACAGCTGATATAGTCTCTTCATTGGTTTCAGTAGGTCGATTATGCGCACAGTAAGTTACTCGAATCGAATCGCACGAAAAACATTTCTTAGAGAACGCTGATTTTCGTAATACAGCTGAACAATTTGGAGACTCTGTTGTGGTGTGAGTCTTTCCATGATGACTTGCCAAGCGATACTGAACAAAAATGACAAAGCAGTTTGATAGGAGTCACGCGTGATCTGTCAAAAAACCTATTGAAAATCAAACCTCACGATGAATCACCCTGTATATATATATGGTAGTTTCAAAATTTTATTCGTTTTAGTCCGTCTGCAAATGATTCTTCAATTTTTTCTCTTTCTTCCTCTAAATGTAGGTGCACTTCCCGAAATACATAAGCGTAAACAATCTTTCTGTAGATCCCAGTGCAAAGGAAATTTACATTTTTATTACATTATTAAGCCAAAAGTGAGCCTCGTCACTAGACACAATTTTGAAACCCAATCTGCGAATTCCCGTTGCAAGCTATGATGCCGTGAGCTCAGTTCCTACGACAACTACGAGGGCTGTTTGATGAATACCCGGATTAGAGTTAATGACAATGAAGCTTTTTTAGGTTTCAAAAATGTATTTTTCAATATAATCCCCTTTCCATTCGATTCATTTTTAGCAGCGGTGCTGAAACTTTTTAACTCCTCCGTAAAGTACGACTGTTGTTGACCTGAAAAATACTCATCCGCGGAGGGGTTGACATCCTCGTTCGATCCGTAATCTTTCCGGGGAGTGAACAAAAAGAAGTCGCAGGGATCCAAATTTGGAGAATACGGTGGATGGGGGAGCAATTCGTAGTGTATGGTAATTCGACCAATTTGACTGTGGCGATTACGGAGGTGTAAGCCTTTACTTTATCGTGGTGGAAGAGCACTTTTTTCTTCGCCAAATGTGGTCGTTTTTTCTTCAAATCGGCTTGAATTGCTCCAGTAAATCAACGTAGTACGCTCCAATAATTGTTTTTCCCTTCTCAAATAGTCAACGTGGAACAGACCTCGCGCGTTCCAAAAAACGGTTTCCATCACCATTCCAGCCAAAGGCACGGTCTTCGCTTTCTTTGGATAACGTTCCCGGGGTTAAACATATTGTTTTTCTTGGTCTCTGGTGTGTACCAATGAATCCATGTCTCATCGACGCTCACAAAACGACACAGAAACTCCTCTTGATTTCAAATAAACATAGCCAAGCACTTTTTTGAAGTAGTCTCACGATTGCGCTTGTTCTCCGGTGTGAGTGAGCGCGGCACCCATCACGCGGACAGCTTTCTCAATTCAGTTGAGATGCCTGCTATCTCCGCCAATTCACGAATTTTCACTCGGTGGTCAACGAATACGAGATCATGCATTTTGTGCACGGTCTCCTCTGTGGTAACAGTGTTTGAGCCACCTGGGGGAGGTTCATCAAAAACTGACGTGCGGCCATGACGAAACTCTGAGAATCAATGGTAAACGGTTATACGGAAAGGTGAGTAGATCCCATACATACCATTGAGAATATGCTTGATTTTCTCGCAGGTTTTGCCTGCGAAATCGGTGTTAAGACAAAACTAATTGTCGGATTGTCACTAAATTTGACAGACGGGCTTAAAGAGATTATACTAAATGATGGTACACTCATTTTAGCTCAGTAGCGCCACCTATCTTTCAATCTGGTAACTCATCAAACAGCCCTCGTATGATAGGTCTTATAAGTGCGACAGTTCCCTATTCGCAGATCTATTAGTAATCAGTAAAAAAAAAAACTCTCTAGAAAACGTTCTTATTTTGTTTCCTTCAATTGTGGACTTTGTTATAGGTTTATGTTTCAAGTAAACTTGCATAACGAACAACAACAGTTAATGACACCGTTATATTGCCATTTTATCAGTAGACCTGTAGGAAAAAGGAACTTACACGTGCTTATATTTGCATGAAATTACAACATACAGGAACTCCACTTAATTATCAAATATATAGGATTTTCCAAAAACTACTTGATAAATTTTTTTTTAAATAAAAGGCAAACTATTTGAGATATTTCAAAAACTTTATTATTGGCTTGAAGTACAATCAAAACATTTATGAATGAAACTCGACTTCGTTCATACGGCCATCGCTGGCACGTTTGCAGAGGTCGATTCTTTGGATCCAATTTTCAACGACTCGGCCACACATTTCGGCCGCTATTTCGCTTTCAATGTTGGCTCTGAGCTCTTCCAACGTAGTCGGCGTGTTGGCATAAACCAATTACTTAACGTAAACTCACAGAAAATAGTCAAGCGGCGTAAAATCGCACGAACGAGGCGGCCAATTGACTGACCCATGTCTTGAGATAACACGCTAACCATACTTACTCTTCAATAAATCGATTGTAGCGTGCGCTGTGTGGCTTGTGCCACCATCCTGTTGGAACCACATGTCGTCTAAGTCCATATATTCCAATTCGCGCCAAAAATAATCGGTGATCATGGCACGATAACGCTGACCACTCACAGTAACATGACGATCGTTATCGTCGACGAAAAAATATGGCCCAATAACGCCGCCTTCATACAAACATCAGCATCATGCAGTTCCGCTCATTTGAAGATATCAAATAATATCAAAAGATAAACACTTTTTCCGTAACCGTATTTCAGCTCTGCCAGAAAGACGGGAAATAGTTGTAGCTAGCGATGGGCAATACTTTGAATGATTGATGTTTAACCACTTTTTTCACAATAAAGTTGCATTTTCATCAAAAAAAAAAAAAAAAAAAACAGAGACAAGTACTAAAGTTCTTCAGTTGTTTAAGACGACAAAAGAACAAAAATCTATTTTTCTGCTGGTTGATTAGAAAGCTTCATAGCTATTTTCCTTAAGAAAGAAAAAGCCCAAAATTCCATCTTTTACATCTGCTATTAAATCTTTTCAGACAGCAGATTATGGTCATGGAGTAGGTTGTTATGTAAGAACATCGCGACTTTAACAAAAAGAATGTGTAACCAACTTATCTTAGCCTCATCAGATATTCAGCTTATGTGAGATGTTGGTGTCATTTAGAAGCTTCACCAACACTTGTTAGCACTTGTTATTTACAATAGGTTCAATTTGAAAACATTCTTGAAAAAAACCGAATGCATCACATTTTTGTGTACAAAAAAATTTTGAAAATAACAATTGCCCACATCAGACGCCTGAGAATCTGTTTTTGTTTGCAAATTTTATCAAAAGACTCAAAAATATCCATTTTGCGTTTTATTCAAAGAAATTCAAATAAATTGCTTAAATAATAGTAAATCAAATAACTGATATAGTTTTTATGGATATGGAACATAAAAATATATCAGTTAGTCGAACTCGTATATCTGTCGCTTTTTACAACAAAAAGTATAGAAAATCACTCTGTTCACTTAAGTTTAGAGGTTTAAAAAAGGTTATATGAGAAATTCTAGTTCTGACCTTTTGAACGATAAACGAGAGTAAAAAATTTCCATAGACTAGATAATCAAAACCGTTCCAACGAAATCAGTCTCCCCCAATAAACGTAGATTAAGTGTTTATCTGTCAGATGACAAAAGAAAACTTGCTGTCCTCGAAATTATTCAAAACTCAATATAATTTAAAAAAAAATAAACGTATAATTATTTCTAGCCGAAATAGATGCAAAGTATATCTTAGTGAATATTTAGTATATAGATTGTATACATACAGAAGATTTGAGAAAAGGTAACAACAAAAATCAAAAAGACCTATTAGTTTTATACTCGAACGGATAAGTGTGAATTAATCTTTATAGAACGTAATTTTTTTTATTGAAAATTAATATTCAAATATCTACTCGTACGTCGCATCTTTAGTGTACAAGAAATACCCGCACATTCTCTGACATTTAAAGGCTGGTTTCCCAGACGGGAAAAAAATATACATATGATTCACTATCAATCACTAGCCATAGAGATTTATCAAGTATTTGCAAATTCGCCAAAGCCTAGAAGCTTCGAAGACATTAACTTTTTTTTTCTAACACGCCGTTCAACATTAAATCATTCGCAAACGAATAGGAAGTTTACATATTAATTAATCATTTTAAAAGCGAAAAATTAATTATTAAAACTTGCCTCAAACTCTGGGACACAAAATGCAAATTTCTCACTTTATGGCTGCATTTTATCAAATATTTTAAATTACGGAAAGGTTTTCCTCCTTCTACTTCTTCAAGCGTAAAAAACACCCTACCGATCCTCAAAACTAATTACCGCCTCGAAATAAACTCATCGTCAAATCAAACTCAAATAGTTTGATATCATTCCTAGCACGTGCTCTGAATACGAGGTTCCAACGATCAATGATCGATCGCCGCCGACACGATGATTTTAGTAATCGTAATCTACACTTCAATTATAATCAAGTTAATATAAATTAACGATAAGAATTAGTTTCTTTTATCATAGATTCGATTAAATAATTTAAAACCAATCAATCATTCGATAGAACGCGTGCATAAGCTCAAGCTCAAATCTAACATGCGATCATGAGCTTTTACCATGGTGCTTTGCTAGGTATGCCATTTATGCGAATCCTTATAAACTATACTGAAATGCGTGTGTCATCCCAGAATCATGGACAGGTGGTAATAAAAATTGTTTGCTTTGACTTTTAGGAAATTATGATTTTCCATGGGATAAATTGTCATAATTTAGCAATTTATATGGATGACCACAGGGTTGGTGTATTGGGTAGGTTTTTTTTTTTTGTACTATAATCATTATTTCTTTTTCGTTTTGTACTCGTCATTTGTTGTCAGTGATAGACTTTGGAATTGTTTGGTTGTTGTTTGTCTGAATTCGACAAGTGCAGATTTGACGAGCTGTTGTCCGTGTGATTGAATTCTTAATATATTACTAACAAAAATTGGAACGAAACAAATAGTCTTGAATAGAATTGTGAACGCATCAGTTGTGGCAAAATAAAAAGATCTCAACAAGAAAAATATTTTGTCAATATCTGAAGTGTGTGTGTGTTTTTTTTTTTTTTTTTTTTTTTTGTGGTACTTGTATTTGTACGTGTTTGAGAGAATTTCTCAAATGTTATTCTACTAGTGATCTAACGATTTGAAAAAAAAAAATTTTTTTTTAAGTAAATAAATGTTGAATTTAGCGTTGTATTAAATTCAAAAATTTATTTAATTTTTTCTCGAAGTACATAGTTGATTAAGTGAATAAATTTGATATAATTTAAATAATGATTCTGCGAAGAAATTCATTTAAAAGCATTTACATATTTGGAGCTAAGGCTTTTGAAACTTTTAGCCCGTCAATTACTATGAAGCTCACAAATTCGCGAGAAAATACTCGTAAGTGTTTGCAAACCTTAAAAAAAAAAAAAATAAATCATATTTCTTCATTTTTAATTGAGTTGAGAAAGAAACCTTGACTTAGAACGGTATCAAACAATAGGTTTCGAGGTCAAAATTTTATGTGGTACCTTGTAAAATGAATGGTAATCTTTATGTAGTTTTGCAATTGGTTTATAATGATAGATAGGAGTATATTTGATATTATATATTGGTGTGTTGGACGGTGACCATCCGCCCTATATTCTTAATAACAAACATTTCAACTCAACTCTTGTTAAGTAGTTTTTTTCTGTTTACTAGCATTTCTAACCTATAATTTTGAAATATCGAAAAAAAAGTTCAAAATTGCATGGTTCGTGGAAAATATGATCAGATCCTCAAAAATGCATTTAATTTATAATTTATATGAGTATATCCTCAGATTTAGAACTCTAGTGTTATTTCTGAGCAATATACTATTAATCTTTCCTGTCCGATCCTCTTATTTGGGTTGATAAAGCTGACCATGGTATGCACAACTGATCGCAATTTTTCAGTTTATTTCAAGTGTGATTTAGGTGTTGTCTAATGCTTTCAAAAGTAACGAGCACTCCTAGCTACCTCAGGAAAAATGACGGAACCTGGGCTGAAAGTAGCCAAAAAGCTCTGACAATGCTGGTGGAAAACAGGATCCACAGTATCAGGCGACCCAGCCATGCTACGGCAAATAGATGTTCTTGTTAAAATAGATGTTCTTATTAAAAGGAAAAAAATACGGTGGGCAATTCAGTCCTTTAAGCCGTGCATTTAACCCGGTCCCAAATGGAATTGTACCGATTTTGCTACAGAAAAAACGAGAAGTAGCAATCCAAAAATATTTGAAAATTCTTAGACACAGTCTAAAAATAGGGTACATACCAATAGATTGGATGGAAGTTAAGGTGATTTTTATACCTAAAGTTGGCAAACGGGGACATATAACAGCAAAAGATTTCAAACCAATAAGTCTGTCCATCATCCTTAAATTTATTCTTACACACTATACAAAAAAATGCTAAAAAATTAGCTTAAAATTACTTTATTCTGATTTACAGGCACTCTAAGTTAAACCTAACGCATTAATTAGTGATCCATATTCGATTTTTCAGAAGACGGTGTAGGATTTTCCCGCTTCATGTCACCTCTTGTTATACGATGACTTGAAATAGTGCAGACAAAAATATAGTTTCATTAAAACTGTCAGTAATCTGGAATTTCCGTCTTTAAGGACTGTTTCCAGAACTTCCGTCGAAGTCCCATATTCAGATAAATTTTACAGAATCACACTAAAATATTACTTCATCGGAGATAAATTTTATAATATACTCGTACATATTTTCCAATTTTGTTGAGCAGTTCTTGCATCTGCATTAATAGATAGATTTTGATTGAGTTTGATCTCTCACTTTCTTTGTAGTTAAAAGCTGGTGTAACCAAGAGCTCCATTGTTTTTTTTTAATTTTCAATAATGATATTCTGTCTACAACTTCGTAGCCAAATTTATTTAAAACGATAGTGTTCTCTGCTTTTCATATCATTCCCAGTCTCGGCTTCTCGGGTGTAGAACGGTAATGGAAGCGTTTGTTAAGCTGAATACATATACAATATTCCGATGATATCAAGATAAATGTTTGAGACACCACCAATAACAAAATGTTATCTGCTATCATTAAACCGAATATGCAAGCGCCAATTTAGATGTATGTTCATTAATAGTATAGGCCTAGTAGGTCATTACAAAGATAGTGGTGTCGTTGGTTCGCTGGAAAACCCTCCATCCCGACCTGAGCTCCGAATATCTAAAAGTTGCTCAAATGAGACTCTTCCTAGATCTGTACTTTGTCTAAATCATGCGCATCTACTAAAATCCGAATAATCAGTTACATTTTCATGGCTAGACACACTACTACTATAGAGTAGTGGGTACGTTCAGAGTCTCCTTGGCTATGGCTAATGCCACATTTGAAACGAACTTGATGTTATATACGAGTATATAAGTACTTGGGACTTCGTTCGCATTGTTATAGTGAATAATTGATGAAAGGTCTCTGATGGTTGAGCAACTAGAAAGCAAATCTTACATAGGCTTTACACTATTGCATAAGCTTTTTATCGATAAAAATTTAAGTCCGGCGGGCCAATTATCAAGGCCTCTTCCATTAATAAAATTGTCTAATATAAAGCGAGGATAAAGCAATTACTGGCCTTATCGTAACGGATTTTGGAACAATGAGTCTTGCCACCGGTAGTCCATACCAGGACTTAAAACTCGGTGCCATGGGAATCGGATCCCCCGACCATCAGTCCGGGTCTGACTTGAAAGAAGTGAGGGCCTTGTGAGAGTATTATGGTGACTGTCGTTTAAACCTAAAATCCTAAGAAGAGTCTTCCATTTGTAGTTGACCCGATGTAGAGCTGCAACAAGTACTGGGTGACATGACCCATAAGAATGTTATTACAATATCAGAGTAGATAATTGAAGGTGAGCGATGGAAATACATATCCTTGCTCCCATGATGGTATGGACATTCAGTGAAATGAAGAATTGGGGCAACAAGATTCGGGCTATGAAATCCAGTAGTCCGAAAAAGTTCCCGCAGATAATAAATTTTTCGGAAGTAAAGATCACAATGATATTCAGCAGGTCCGAATTCCACAAACGACAGAAAACAGGCAGATATTACTGACGATTTGTAAAGTCCAGAATGATCCGACGATGGCGATGTTCTTTTTGTGATCAAAAATCCACAGGAAAAAACGGATGTGTTGGGAGATATTTTCGAGACTGTGTACACGGTGAACGATCTAGCCCATGTGGACCACATCTATATGCGCAATGAACTTCAAGATAGGCTTAAATGCACTAAACGTTACTGCTGTCGATGGACGAGCTAATTCTAATTTCTTCGTGCGAAAAGATGAGCTCCTGGGAATCTTGGACGCACTGAAAAACAAAAAATTACCTGGCATAGACTGAATCCCAAACGTCCTTTTGAGACACCTGCCCTTGGAAGCAGTGGATATTTTTACTACGCTATTTAACAATACGCTGGATAATACTCGTTATTCAGTGCATTAGAAAATGACAGTGGTACACCCTATCTCGAAAAGGGATATAGTTTGGACTAGCCCAGCAAATCTTCGGTAAATTGGTTTATTTCCGAACATAAGCAAGCTATTTGTAAAAGTAGACAATAGAGCTCAGTTAAAGTGGCCGGAGAGTAAAAATATAATTCCAGACAATTAGTTTGATATTAGGGCGAGGAATGAAACTATTCATGCCACACAAAACTGGACTCTGTCATACATAGGAGCAAATGCAAAAAACTAAACATATGGTTAGAAGGGCTTGTCTATACGTTGACTAGAATGGACATGCATAAACTCGTGCTATATATGATTTACAACATTCTTATGGGGTAAACAAGAGTGATCCTTTGAGTTCTCACAATCACGCTATAGCGTACGCAGATAATTTAGTGCCAAAAAAATCAAGTCCAAAAGCTCCTGTCACAGTAAAGCCAAATCATCAGAGCCCCAGTCATAAACAAACTTCACAACTTCCATTTTTTTTATAGTCGGTAACACCATCCTTTTGAAACCAGAGATCGTCTAGACCCAATATATTCAATTTTGGAAAAAAATAGCTGGCCAACTGGTTTTGAGCACTTTCGCTCACAGTGGTGATGTTGCTTTTACTCGAACGCGAACTTATTACTAGTTTTTAAAGAAATTAGGCCCGATGCTGCAACCAACGTACAAGCCCACTATTCACTACATTTGTGTGAATGTTAAAAAGTCTGAGAGGTCACTTGTAAGCGGTGAACAGATAGCAATAACAGTTTTTCCAACTGTTATGTTTCAACAGCTGTCAAAGTTACCAATAACGTCTAGCTGTAAAAATTTTCATAAAGGTTTGCCATTTCATCATGCATCATACGCTTACTGTCTCAGTTGTCAATACGCAAGGTGAATTTAGCGTGAGAGCGGTCGTCGTAATAGCTGAGCAGGCAATTCGTCGCACTGTTAGCGTGAGTACACCCTTTTGGATCTTAAGCCACTAACCAAATAGATATTGGTGCGAAATGAGGAAAATAAAGCCGCCGTAACGACCAGTATCGAAGAAGACCCAGAAATGTCGATTCGGCTCTAATTAGCTAAATTAGGCATTGTCAGATGGCCAACCCGGCTTATTTTGCGGTTGGATTTTGTCCTACATCCGTATAAGATTGTTCTGATGCAAAAATTGAACCCGGATGACCATAGTTGCTAATTGGGCGCTGGAAATGTTCGTCGAAGATCCGGATTTTGATCATCTTCTCGGACGAGGCTCATATTTGGACAAGCGGCTATGTGAACAATCCGAAAATGTTCAGCCAAGCATCAAGGCATCTACAAAGTTTGACTGGTTGGTGTGGTTCATGGTATGGCTGCATCATCGGGCTTTATTTCTTTCAAAATGATGAAGGAGACACAGTTATCGCCAATGGTTTAAGGTTGGAGCGACGTTAAATGATTTTCTGTAGTCAGAGCTAGACAACATCGATATATACGAGCTGTGCTTCTAACAAGACGGAGCTACTTGCCATACAAACAACGCAACGCTTGAAGTTGTGAAGGAGAAATTTGGTGGCTGGGTCATCTCACGGCGAGCGTTCAACAATTGACCACCGCGATCATACGCTTTGACACCACTCGATTATTTTATCTGGGGATACGTCAAGACTTAGTTTATGCTAACAAGCCAACTACTCCTGCTATTGCCAGAATTATGCCGCACATATTGGACCGTCATCAAAAACTGAACCGACCGCTTGAAGCACTGCCACATACAATGGCATGACCGTAGCTTCAAAATAAAGCCAGAATCAGTTTTATATCTCACTACGTTGTTGGCTTATTTAATTATTTTTTTTCCTATCGTTCTTATCTGGTCACCCTTTACTTTATTCTTATGTCAAAATGTGGAAAATTTTCATTTTGCAAGTAAACTTTATCGCTGAACACAATTTTACAATAAAATTCCGGAACATTTTGAATTTGTGAACTGACAAGTTTCAGCAGCTTTAATTCTAGAACCAAATGATTTTTTTAAAATATTACGCCAAGATCCGTTTGCAAAACTTTCTAAGTTGTGGTTGGACAAAGCCCAAGCTTTTATGCACACCTACGAACTCATAAACTCGGGTCTTCTTTAACGCCTTGTGAGTAATATACACGTCCTAATGGAGGATTATTCGGTCCATAAAATTGACCAAGTGCTCGATAAGTTTGTGTTACTGACGAATGGCTTCGGAAATACCAATTCATGATAAGAAAACGTTGTTGTCGATCCGTGATGAATTCTTAGATTTAAAAAAAAAAAAAAATCGAAAGCCCGATGTTCAAAAAATTCATAATCTTTTAATAGCTTTTCAAATTTCTAATATTCTTAAATACCAAGCCGTACGCCCACCAAAGCTGCACTTGAACTAAACTTCCTCGCATCTTCAAAAGCACAACCATCTCTTGTTTACATGTTCAGTAGAGTCGAAATCGCTTTCATAAAAAAAACTAAATTGTTTATTCAATTTAAGTTTGCGAAATAAAAAAAAAAATAAATAAATAAGCAGCATAACACATCACATTGGCACGAGACTTCGCAACTGTCTATATCTATTCGCATATACTCGTACTCGTTTAATGCTCCTTCATTTCGATTACTCACTATAGAATAATACCGACATAAATATATTCATGAATACATACTACATTTTAACGAATACCTATGTATGTACGAGTACTTCATCTCAGTTGATATACGAATACAAAATTGCTAATTAAAAATACAAGACAATAAAAGTTCAATGCGTACGAGTATATGGAGCTTTGACACAACCATATCTAGTATCACCGAAAGTATCTGAAATTTTAAAATTGCACCGGTGATTGTAAAAAATAAAATTTGACCCTTCCGGGTATTTTTTTTTATTTTTTTTTTTTTTTCTTTTTATTCAGCTCTTAATTGCGTTCTACTGCGTTTTAAAATTTCCTAAATGGCCTTGGAAAGGTAAAAAACATTTTATTCTTTGCCCGATATGAAAGATATTGATACTGACATTATGGAAGAGACTGCTACACAGAAGAAGAAGAAATAACTGGATTAAGACTTAACCGACTAGAAACTGGGATGAGGCTATTGACTCGTACTACTACGGTAATACAGACGATGCAGAAATTGACCTTGCTTTAGTTCAATTCGATGACTTACAGACAAATCTCATGAAGTTCATAATACCGGTTTAGGTAAAGCAGACTATTCCTTTTAAGGATGAACAAAAAGCAACACAATTGCGCTCTCAAGGTTGTTGCAAATAAAGAATCGTGAACCAAGAATTCAAAAGTGATAGTTATTAAGATAATTGAATCTGTTTTTACTTTTATTGATGCATAAAACATGCTTAACGCCAACGATAAGACTATGCTGTATTAAAAGGCGACCAAAGTAGAAGCTTGAAGTCGATTTTAAGAAGGTGCCTTTGTTAATGTTGTTTAAAAAGAGTTTCACTAATCTGACTGCGGCTAAAACAACTTTCAACAATTCAAATTCACATTTTATTTGTCACCGTAAAAGAATTAAAATTAGATAGCTGTTTTAGAACAGGGATATGTGATTTAATTAGATTTGATTTGATAGAATGATCATTTTCGATAGTTAATTACTAAAGCCGGTTTTATTTGTATGCTAGTATTAACTTTAATCTATTCTATTACTACATAGGTTTAAATAAGACTTTACACATTGTTCGGGATTATCAAAATTTGTTTTGTTACCTCTTAATGGAACTTTGCAAAAAAAAAAAACCTTTTTAACCTTGTAGGGCATATAAACATTTATTGCTGTAAACACACATAAATGTTTTTGTTTACCGATATAAACAAAGCTTTAAAGGTACCTATTAACCAATAGCCAAAAACGAGTTAGACAATAAAGAGAAAACTTGTTTAAATTGAATTTTGCAAATATCACTAGTGTCTATGATTGGGGTTCAAATATATCTTATAGAGAAGCATTTTTTTTTTTTTTTTTTTTTTTTTTTTTTTTTTTTTTTTTTTTTTATGGAACCATATAGAGCCTATTTGGAACCACAAAAGTAAATTTGGTGGTGAAGTGGCAATTTGAATGTAAAATTCAATGCCCACAAAATCGTAAGTCTACATAGAAAGCAACCTAGTAGTGCAATTCGACCAAATTGGCTGCAGCGATTGCGAAAGTGTGAGCCGGTGCGTTATCGTGGTGGAAGAGCACTATTTTCTTCCCCAAATGTGGTCGTCTTTTACTCAAATCGGTGGTAAATTGGCCCAATGAATCAATGTAGTATGCTACTGTGATTGTTTTTCACTTCTTCAAATAGTCAACGTGGATGACACCTCGCGCGTCCCAAAAAACGGTGGGCATCACCTTTCCGGCCAAAGGCACGGTCTTCGCCTTCTTTGGAGCACATTCACTCCTCCAGATTTCAATTAAACAGGGCCAAGCACGTTTTTGAAGTGGTCTCACGATTGCGCTTGTTCTCTGGTGTGAGTGGATGCGGCACCCATCACGCGGACAGCTTTCTCATGTCCAAAATCTCGTACAGGATTTAGCTAACGCGTTCAGTTGCAATGCCTGCTATTTCAGCTAACTCGCGAATTTTCACTCGGCGGTCGCCAAGTGCCACGGTTTCCTCTGTGGTAGCCGTTCTGGGCCACTTGGGCGCAGTTTATCAAAAACCGACGTGCGGCCACGACGAAACTCTGCGAATCAATGGTAAGCAGGTCGTCCCAGGTTTTGCCACTCAAAAACAATAATCGGATCACGGAGCGATACTGCTCTTTTACCATGGTCACCAAATGCTGACATGAGGGCTAAAAGAGGTTATACTAAATGATGGTACACTCACTTTGGCTCAGTAGCGCCACTTATCTTCCAATCCGGGTACTCATCGAACAGCCCTCGTACAACTCAGTGAGTGGAAAGGGTTTTTTTTAAAACGACGAAATACATTTAAATTGATTCATCTATTAGTTTTGATTTGACAGTTATTCCTAAAAGTGTTTGTTATTTTTTGATACAATAAAAACAGAGCCAGATCGGTCCGTAATTCGATTTTTATTTTTGGAAAGAAAAACCTATGCATATGGGAACCCATCAGCATCTAGAGCTATTGGTTCAAAGTGATCATTGAGAAAACATATCAAAAATTCCATGACATGATTCTTGGTGATAGCCAAAGAAGAAGCGGCCGGAGGCGTTCTGTACACCATGGTAATCAACATTTTATATGATAAGTTAAGTATTAGAAAGCTGTTGGTCCGATATAGAACAAACGAATAAAGCTCTCAGCTTCAAAGCAGTGTTCGTTTGTTCTATAACATAAAAACGAGGAGGTGAAACAGAACCTTGTTTTAAAGAGTTTGACGAATCATTCTGTTCATATGGTTTAAAAAATGACATTCAAAAATGGTTAAAAAGTAAAATTAAATCGTGGAAAACTAGCGTTTTCATCCCTAACTCGACCACTTATTGCCACTTAGGCAATATATTTCTCCTGCGACACTTGCCTGGTTGGCGCAATTTTCATGCCTTAGAACCATTGTATTGAATAAGTCACTCTATCTATCTCTGTTCTAGCATGAGTAATCCAATTTTTTTTTCGGCATATTCTTAGGGTTCCGACTGTAACTTGAGCCTCTGGTTTTTTTTTTTTAATCTGATTTTCCGACGATCGTCGTTAGATATAGCGAAATTAGCTAATTTGTTGGTGTATGCGAATGTACGTAATCCGTATTTCTCGTTTATCGCGTTTTGGCACGAACGCTGATATTCGTAACATTTTCCTTTCGATTACTGTCAATTTTCCTTTACATTTTTACTGTGAAGTTTTGGCATAATTCAGCCACTTTTCTTAGTAGAAGATGACAGGACCGAAATATATAAATGTTTGTATTTTTGCAAATTAAATAGATGTCAGTAGTTGCGTTTACTAGTTTGGAGAAAAAAAAAAGCCGACTTTCGGTTTAAGTGTGACTGTTTCGTCTTCTAGCGCCTTTATCCAATTACTAAGAGTTTCTTGAAGGGCTGTCACATCGTCGCTTATAATAGCGCTATGTGTTATTTCAATAGAAAATCTTGAACGACGTTAAAAAGCAACGGACTTGTATGCTACCTTGATGTACTTGAACTCCGGCCATTCTCATTGTGAATTTCAACGTCATCGTACATATATCACCTAACTCTTCTTTATATGTCTGGGATACATTTTGAGATCTTTACATTTTCATACTATGTGACATAAGTTCACCAATGAGTAGTTGTTGCAATTTCTCGTGTCGCCTTTGCCTTTATACAGTGAAACAGGAAAGTCCACTCTCCTTATTATTTTCATTTCACCAAAACCAGATTCCACATTATTTTCGGACTACCCTAAAGTTCCAAAAAATTAAGTGCCAAAGATTCTACGCTTTGTCCTTATCTCATCCAATTGCAAAGAAAAGCCTTTGACCTCAATAAGTGTATTCTTGATTAAAAAAGTTATCGACTCCACCTGTACTGAATGCGGAAAAATATCCCAGTTGAGAGAAGGATGTGAGAAATTTGCCATGGCTCTCATTTAGCTTTATTTACCGTCTGCCCCAGATACATTCAAAATAAAGAAATTTAAGCAATAAAAACAAAAACAATATCTTCATTATCAGAAGCCAGACAGATTTATAAAGAAAAAAACCCTATTTCAACAGTCTCCACCTCAAATCCATATTCAACAAAACTTGAAGAAACTCTAAATCTCAGAATCCCTTCCCTCATACAGTCTCCCCATTTACCTAATTCACCTAACATAGAACAAAATACAGAAAAAGCAGCAGTTGTGTCCCAAAAATTCATCAACAAAGTCCTTCACTTCCCTTAATAGGAATACAATCTATTCTTTGAACTGAATGATGGCGACATTTTATTACAACAATAACAAAATACATGCAAACTCTGCTGTGTTAAATGTTCCAAGGTCCTTCGAGAGAGCGGATTCTTCTGTATCTAATCAACATAGTCATAACAATAATCAACAAAACATTTTCAACCTCAATTTTCCACATCAAAAAAACTTATACCTAGTCCTGCTATAAATTCTGCTACAAATATAAACCGTTATTGCCGCAAGAAATTTCAAACGATAAGCGCTGGAAATTGTGTAACAGAACTTATGGCAGGACTACTATAGGTATAACCCACAGAAATTATTACATTCAATCTTACAATGGAACTTAAATAGACACTTTAGCAACCTGCATGAACTCCACTTGTTCGAGAGTTGCCTTACGTTGTTGCCTTACGAGAAACACGTACGATTGCTAAATCTCAGGTCTGGAAAACTGCAACTGTGATACCTATCTCTAAGACAAAAAAAACTATCCACCTGCATCAAAGGATACGTCCAACATCCCATCTCCCATCCACAGGAAAAATCTTCGAAAAAAAAATTGGTTTTTTTTTTTTGGGCTTCTGGAACTATTGTCGAGGCTGGGAAATGTGTTTCGGCTAATATCTAGGAAGAGTCTGTAGCTCGTTTTCGGCTTATGTGTCGTCCGGTTTTTTAATTAATCCGATGGGATTAGTGTGCTGCTGCAAGTATATAATGAATGCGGGCACAGCTGCAAGTGTCATCAATAGTATGACAGAAGTTTCTCCACGATTCTCTCTTTGCCCTTCTAACTTCTTGATTGTGTATGGTGAGTGTTCTTCTGTATACTTCTCATTCACCATTACGCTTAGCCCAGTTAAAGAATTTTCTAGTCTCTGTTCTGAGTTGGGCTAGTTTTTTGTTCCACCAAGGAGTAAGTCGATTGCCTGTTTTTTTCTTTTCCTGGGGAAGCTTGATGAAAGGGGATTGGAAAGAGTTTTATTTTGTAATTAGTTAAGATACAAACTCTGAGTTTTCCAGGGTTAGCGGATTCATATAATAACTAACCTGAGAGCCCCTTTACCTGGTTTTCGAGGATGTATGGTTCCTGGATAAAAGCAACGTCTGGTTAAATCTGTGGCTGAGGACCGCCGAGGCGGCTTTAGCATATTGTAGATTACCTTAGATGCACCTTAGATCAACTTTGTTATTGTTTTGTGATACTGGTAGAGTTGGCAGTATTTGAAGACAGCTCGTGTCTTGGAATGGCTTCTAGTGGTCCGGGCATAGAAATAAAGTCTTTAGATGTTCCGGCGTTAGAGCTATTGTCTACATCCATGTGCCACTTTTTATTGTGGGTTGACATTCTGTTTGAGCTTTTTATGCTCCAGATTATTTTGATAATCTTGCATCAAGCAGTTGTAGATACGCCGGAATGTTTGGCGATCCTTGATAGAACGACTTCTTTGGACATTTTGTCATCATCTGGGAGGAAGGTAATGCAAATGTTCAAATTGGGAATTTTACTCCCTTGAATTGTACAGAGTTTGGCTTCTGGCCATAGCTTTATCTTTTTTACCGTTGACATGAGCCAGTCTCTTGTCTCTGTGTCATGACAGGTGTTATACAGCCATCCATCCTTTGGAGTGCATGCAACAAATTTGAGAAGAATGCTTTTGTCGACTTTGTCCACCTCGATCAGTAGGCATTTTTTTTTTTAGCTGAATTTGTTGCACTGACGTAGGTTCTTTTGAGTAAATTTCATGCATTATGCGCCCTTATAGGACAGTCCTGATGTCGAAGGTTGTTGGATCCTTTCCTATTAGAACCTGAGCGAGGTTTAATATGAGAGGTGTATTTCCCACCTTGCCTCGGTGCACTTTGTTTTCCGGGAACTCCTATCTTTGTTGCCGCATCTGAGCGTTTTTGTAGCTCTAGATATGATATATATTTTTTGGGCTATTACACCCTCGGAAAGTTGTCAGCTGAACGGCTTCTTTTGGACGTGTAGGGTTTATGCCTATCTTTAGCTTGATTTCAATTCGTCTTCTTTGGGCTCCGATAAAATATAAGAACTTTTCATTGTTTCTTTTAGTTTTTCACGCCGTTCCAATTTCGCATCGCTTAGTATTTTTGTACCGTAAGCGTTTTGCGCGTCCATCATGTGATTCTTTTCGTCTTCGCTAGAGATAAGATATTGTAATCAATCTCCATCTCTTCATCTGACTCCGTAATTATGTTTTTATGTTTTTTTTTTTTATTTTAACTTGATCTTCCATTTGTGTCCCACGAGTAAAACGAGAAAGGTTGGTCCACACCCGCAGAGCTCCTATACGGGTGTAAAGCTATTTAGTACCAGAGGGCGCCCGGTATTTGAACCCACAGTTAGTGACTGAGTTTTTGTGGGTCCTCAGCCAGGTTGATACGATACGGATAACACTGTAATCCAGCCCACGATTATATCTTAGTTTTCAAGTCACATTTGGCTCTACCAGAGGAGTTTCGGCTTCTTCGCTAATCTAGCCTCCTGTTCCTTTACTTAACCCGCTCCACATCGGCAAGGTGTACATTCTTGGGGGAACTTAAGAAAAGCCTAGCCACCAGGTTGAATATTGGGAATATACTACCACAAAAGAACAGTTTCTCTCATGTCAACTCCCATATTAATATTACAAAGTCAACTTGTGTTTTACAGCAAATGCTCCAAATTAAACTTGCAAGGAATCTCAACACCATACCATGCCGCTTGAAGATTAAGCATTAAAGCATTCAGGACTACGCCTATTAAAAATATACTCACAGAAAGTGGGCTTCCATCGATTCAGCACTGGATAAAATATCTGACCTCACTCCTTGTTACCAAAATTAGATGTCAAAAAATTATCACCCCATAAGAGAATTGGCAAACACCATTCTGCAATTTTCAGCGCAGTTCATTATTCGAAAACAATGGAAATCTCAAGTCAACGGTACCAGTCAAAAAATGTTCCCCCATGGTTGTTGTTTAAAGAATCCATTAACACTAAACTTCCGGAAAACATAACCAATAGCGATGTTGTCTTTATAGGTTCTTCTAAAATGTATATGTAAATGGTATACGATCGCATTAATTTTGACGCCACGGTCCAAAAATACTAGCGGATAGTTACCATCGGCGATTATGGCGGCTTAAACCGCCACCATCGGTGCTGCCTGTTTTCTGGTGGCCGTCCGAAGGTGTACATTTTCGAAGGACCTCTCTGGCAAGTAAACTCGGTCATTTTGTTTGTTGACATATTGCTCTATAACAAATAGCGACTCATCGGAAAAAAACAAATTCTGCCACTCACCACTTTCGTGCAAGCGTAGCAACTCCTTCGCTCTTGCGACTCTAACTTTTTTCTGTTGCGGTGTAAGATCGTGTGCTTTTTGAAACTTCAATGTCTTGAGCCCAAGCTCATTTTTCAGTATGTGTTGCATCCGTTCCTACTATATGTTGAGCTTACGAGCCATTTTTCTTCCACTTCGACGCTGATTTCGCTTAATTCAAGCCTTCACTTTCCGAACCATTTCTGCCGATGTTGCTCTTTTTCTATGACCACCTTAATGGCGTTTTGCAACGCTGCCAGTATCACGGTAACGAGCTATGGTTCGAGACACAAATGATTTATACACTTTGAGGTGCTGGAGGATTCTAACAATAGGTTCTTGTGATTTTCCAGCCAAATACAAAGCAATCACACTACCACGTTTGAAATTCATCGCGCATAAAAATTTTTCAACACAATTGAGACACAAATCGTTTAAAAGGCGATTTGGTAAACAATAAAATTATCTGTCATGTGTCAAAATTTGAGCTCACGGTAATGAACGGTTTGGAAATTATAGCTGTCTGAAGTTGGTTGCAGTTCGAGTCAGGCAGGGTGTATATAATAGAAACCCAATTATTGCAGCCATACAAGACAAGCTTATATTAAATAAAAATGCGACCAAACTTATCTGGGTTTCTGATCATGCAGGTATCACCGGAAATGAACTTGCAGATACTGCAGCAAAAAATGCCTTAAAAGAACCCCTTACCACATCTTCCATCAACAACAAAAAAGATATCGAGAGGAAAATCAAAATGTTCTGGAGTGAAAAAAAAAAAAAAACAAATTAGACTGGAGATAGTATATGCGGACCATATATTCTAAGGCCGTCTTAGGCTCGGACACACTTTCATTACAAACAACTGGTGCACTAAACTGCCATATCTGCCAAGCCGATGTCCACCGCCTAATATATGATTGCCCAAAAGTACAACAATTAGCAAAAACTGTGGGTCCTTCTGCAACAAACATTAGAAAAGTAATTAATATTCTAACCTCACTGAAACTAGAAAATAAAATATAACAATAACTTTTAATTTATAAACAAGCTAAAAGCCCTAGTAGCTAGAGCTACATACCACCTTGACCAAAAAAAAAAAAAAACGGAATAAACACCGATTTGTGTTCTGTTTTTTGTTTTGTTTTTGTTAAGTTGGTACATTCCCTCTAAATCTTAGCGTCATAGCTTGATATTTGCAAAAGTTACGTAGCCAAGAGTACATCTAACTCTGTGTGTGTTGGCGATTTTTTACAATTTTAGAAATTGTAAATTAAAAAACGGATTTAATGGTGCGCGAACGTTCGAAATGTTGGAAAAGTTTTTCGGCAACGATTCTCTAAAGAAAACGGTCGTTTACCAGTGGCACGAGCGGTTCAACAGTGGTCGTGATTCAATCGAAGATGATGAACGCAGTGACAGACCATCGACATCGAAAACCGATGAAGTAAAAGAAATGTTGGTCAATAACTGCAAAATAACCATCAAAGAGATAGCGGATGACTTGAACATTACCAATGGATCCGTCCAAGACATTTTGGTTAATGATTTGGGTTTCCGTCGTGTAGCAGCAAAGTTGGTGCAAAAAGACCTCAATTTCATGCCAAAAAAAGACCGTATTGACGTCGCACAAGATTTGATTTGCGAGGCTGAATCCGATCCCACATTCATCAAAAGCATCATTACTGGAGACGAGACGTGGTTTTATGAGTACGACACGCAATCCGAACATCAGGCAAGTGAATGACGTTCACCAAATGAGCCGAGACCAAAAAAACCACGTCATTTTCAGTCAAAAAAGAAAGCAATGCTCACGGTTTTCATGGATTACAACAGCCAGACAGTAAACAAAGAGTATTATTTGGGCATTATAAGGCGTTTGCGTGAAGAAGTTCGCCGAAAGAGACCAGAACTGTGAGCAGAAAACTCCTGGATTTTGCACCATGATAATGCACCGTCGCACAGTGCTATCATTATTCGTAATTTTTTGACGAATAATGCAACAAATACCATCCAAAAGCCACCGAATTCACCTGATTTGACTCCCTGTGATTTCTTTCTGTTCAACCGAGTTAAAAAAAAAAAAAACAATTACTGGAAACGCGTTGGAGCAGCCGAGAGGAAGTAATGGAATAATCGCAGGAAGTACTAATGGACATACCGAAAACCGAATATAAAAAATGTTTCGAGTATTGAATCAAGAGCTGGCATAAGTGTGTTGCAGTCGATGGTGATTACTTTGAAGGAGACAATATAGATTTAGATAAATAAACTTGTATTTTTAATTTTCTAAATAAATACATAGTAAATAAATAAATAATTATGCCAGCCAACACCCTAGACTCGTGCACCTTGGAATTTCGAAAATTCGCACCGCAAATACCGCACAAATAAACAAACAAAATGCAATTAAAATTCCCCAAAATTTGATCGTTTAGACAGACAAAGACTGCATTCAATCAAACACTCTTCATTCGATTGGACATAGATTTCTTTAAGTAAGCAATTAATATGTTTAACGTCTTTTACTCTTGAAATATTTCACTGGTAATATTATAATTACTTTCGGATGTACTCGTACACAATAGACTGAAAGACGGTCACTGTCAAGTGGACAAATGTATATTTGAAGTTAGATATGAATACGCGTGGCTTGTTTAAGGCCTTGTTAAGACCTATAAGCACCTACGAATTATGTGCATCAATACTATTCAATATAATAATATAAAATATTTTTATATATTTTTTTTTTTTTTCAGGTGCTTTTCTGCTTTTAGCTGGCGGTCTATTAGCAATTACCATTGCAGTACTAGTTAAAATCTTTCAACCATATGATTTAATATTTAAATGGGTAAGTTACCAACGGTTTTGCCATGTTGTTGTTGTCGATAGAATTTGATTTGCAAAATAAACTTAACTTAAATTTGTTTGCTTATCTTTTCGCTTCAATTTTTTATGTTTATTTATTTTTTTTTTTTTTTTTTCTTCTATTTGATTTACAGAAACTTGTTTTCGAGGAAGGAGGGGAAATTTTCGGCCTCTGGGAGAAACCACCAATTGATTTGTATCTAAAGGTCTATCTATTCAATATAACGAATGCTGAAGCGTTTCTAGCCGGTCGAGAAAAAATGAATGTACAGGAAGTTGGTCCGTATGTTTACAAGTGAGTAACCAGCGACGTTTTGATCAGTCCATTATGAGCTAAAATATTCATATCATGTTTACGCTAGGGAGCTTATGACACACGAGAATGTTACTTTCAATACTAACGATACAGTTTCAGCTATACCACGTCATCCTCTAGTTTGGCAGGAGGAATTGTCCGGAGGTCGAAGAGAAGATGACGTTGTTATGATGCTTAATATTGCGATGCTGGTGAGTTATCAATAAACTAAAATTGGCTTTTGAAAAACAAATAATTCTGATTGAGGTTACAATTACGAGTATATGAGAAATTTAATTACACACAAGTTCTGGTACTACTACATAGTACTGGTAGTGAAGTCGCGTGCCTTTGGTTTAGATCAGCAGGCGGAAGAGGAAAATAATATTTAAATTGTTAATTGCACTTATTTAGATATTGAAAATGATATTATGAGCATGCTAAGGCGTTACTTTTAATTAATTGGCTTCTGTCGAATATTTAATTGGCTTGTATGAAATCTGGGAGTTTATGTAGATGTACATATGAATATTCGGAACGTTAATTCAATAAGGTACTCAACTTATGAAGTAAAATGAGATATGTAGTTAAATTGCGTGCAAATTACCACTGTAATAATGTTCGATATGGGAAAATGTTTTAAGTAATTTGCAGCATCACATCAACAGACTTTTGGATGTGTATTCAAGTCGTGCATAGACTGATGCATGACAGAAAAGTCCTTGGTTTTTTTTTTATAATTCGCGTACTAATCAAGGCGTTATTATTCCTAATAAAATATTAAAGAAGGAATATTATTTGCTTTATTTTGAAAATAATCATTGGGAAAACTAAATCTAGTACGTGAATCTAGCGTCGAAGTTCAGATATCTTAATAAAATGGATCTGCAATAATATACATTAACTGTCCATACCATTCTCTTCTTCTCTTCTTACAACTTTCGTAAACTAAATTTTCCCAAAATATTTCAATGAACTAATCTTTTCTTATCTGTTTCCTTTTTAGTCTCATCACCAAAGATTTTAGGTGTGACATCTTAGCTTGTTTCTTGACTATCTCTGTTGTTCCACAAGGCAGTCACATTGATTTTTTTCTTTTAATCTCAATAACTTACTTCCTTCGCTCTACGCTGATGATGCCAAAATTTTCAAAACTCTGCCTCAAAAATTTCTTAGAGCTTAACATCGCGAAATGCTAATCAATTACTAAATCACAAGTTTACAACTAGTCTCCTCCACAACTTCAATTTCAAAAGCATCTACCTGTGGAGTACTACTCGACACCCAAGCTTGGAGTAACTGATCAGTTCATGGGTTTTTCACTGATCTAGTCGTTGGTGAAAAGATTCAGATAAGAAGGTAAAAATGAACAACTGATCCCATGATCATGATCAACATAAGGCTCAAGTTTGAGGCGGATTTACGGAGTTACGGAGTTACGAATTCGCATAGCAGTCGGCAGATTGTGATCTACGAGGACTTAGAAAAGACAACACAACTTTTTTAGGTTGCTTCTTCCATAGATTGTATGGTAGAACAGTTGATAAGTTCCCGGAAACTACTGCGGACAATATTTAACAAACTTATTGTACTACGATAGGTCTACAAAACTTCAATTCTTGATGAAATATGTTTTCGAGCTTAGATATTAATGACAATATCGAAGGTGTTATTGATCCATGGTATGTATGATATTCACCCTGATGTATTTCAAGCGCTTTCATTGACTTGTACGGTCAAATGATTTCCAATATATGAAAGTTCATCCTCACTAAATGTAGATTTTAGTTTAAAGGCTTGGAAAACTTGCCCGCATTTGGCTATAATCTCAATTATTTGTTTTAAGGTATCATAAAGCGAGTTCCATCGAGTTTCACCCGGTCTTGTGAGACTGTGATGAGATGCAGCTCGTCATAGTAAGTTACACTTTGTCATAGCACGCTCATGTACAGACCGTAATTTTTCATCGCCGCAAATTGTTTTGGAGATGTCTGCTGAAGAACATAAGTTCAAAGTATGCGCGCAGCACTTTATATGTTTTGGCAACATAACAAGAAGATCAACATGCGTATAGGCTCCCTCAGCATTGTCAAATTCGTAATCCAAATCACTAACCACACAATAAGCAAGGTCTTCACATTCCACGGACTTATCTTTCACACCATACTCCTTGAATGCCTAAAGAAGGTTGCTGCCGTTGTCAGTTGTTGTGGCTCTCACTTTTCGAATATAAAGCGCGAATTCACTGTGGATTTCATTAATTAGTTCCGCAATTTTATCGTAGGTATGGGAGCTACGAAATCGTCTACAAGATTTACATAGCTGCAGATCCTTTTCCAATGTATTCTCATCAATCCATTGAGCTGTTACACCCAAAAATCTTCTCCGACACCCGGACCAAATATCATCTATGATACAGACGAAGTTTATATGTTTTAATTTCTCCTTCAGTAGCTCCATGCTGCTGTGGAATAAGTCATCCATTTTCTTGCTCTTTGAACAACGGTTTATCACGCTCACTCCTAATTGAGAAATGTAGAGATAGTCAAAAATACGTTTGAAGTATGGATCATCAACCACACTTAAGGCAACCATAGAATGGATGACGACCTTTAATATACTATTGTCGAATTTTTCTTGAGTTAGCTCATCTTTTTGGGAATTTCCGACTAGCTGTACCTGATTTTACGTTTCTGATTGCTTTAGTCTGAAGCAAATATCTTTTGTATTCTTCTACCGCTATTTCGCTATGTATTCTTCTTAATGGGCTAAGGTAATTGAATGATGAATTCGAATATCCTTTTATTTCAACTCTTCTGGGTAGGCATTTCAAACACAAAGCAACAACGTGATTAGCAGTACTCTTTTCTTTTAAGAGCTGGAAAAATGTTCCATCAACAATCGGAGATGGTTTGTTCTTAATAGACGCAACTGTTGTTAATAATGAAGAACTGGGGGTGGCCGTGGTGTAGTGGTATATGCATACACTTTTCAAGCAGAGGGTCGCGGGTTCGAATCCCATGCGAGCCAATTCTTTGAAAAAGTCTTTTCATGGAATTTTTATGTAGTTATATGTAAACCCGTCGGCTTCAACTCTGGCATGAAGACATAAATCTGATGTTGGAGTGGTTGCTGGCTGGGCTAAATGTAACGAACTAACAACTAGCACGTACTGAGCCACTGGTTGAGGGTGCACTTGCTCGTCCCGTCCAGTTTGACAACCACCTCTGGGGAAAATATTGAAACCTAATACACCTGAGTTTCAAACTACTACACCACCCGCCCGCGCCCTGGAGAAAACCAGGTATTATAAAAAAAAAAAAAAAAAAACTGGATTGATCATCTTCGGAATCAATATCAATCACATTGTTACTGCATCTTGATGATTAGGAATACGAACCTTCCATATCGGTTTTTTATTTGAACATTTATGTAGACACAACCCAATAATTAAGCGAACAAACATCCGAAAATAACGTGTGATACTATTGAATCGCGAAACTGTACTGAAGTGCAGTGAAATTAGAATAATAAAAATGAAAAAGTGCTGTTTTCAAACATTTTGTGAAGCTGTTCTAGACTGTACTCCTATCAGTATATGGATATGATTAGTCATGAATTATTCTTAGCCATACCTATGATAGATTGTTAGTTATGACTAATGATTGAAATTCAATCATGACTAACTATCAATCATATGTATAACTAACAATAATTCATGACTAAGCCGCAGTCCTGAATAAATCGTATGACTAATTTAGTTATGACTAAAATTTAGTAATTTTTCTTTAGTCATTAGTCATTTAGTCATATTCTGCCCAACTCTGCTGCAAAATACACCACCGTGGCGGCGATGACTTCCCCGTTTGAGCTCTACTTCTTTCCGGCGAACGATGTTTTAGGGTTTGGAAACAAAAAGGTGTCGCAATGAGCCAAATCCGGAGCAATTCGTAGTGCAATTCGATCAATTTGGCTGTAGCGACTGCGAAGGTGTGAGTAGGTGGGTTATTGTCATGGAAGAGCACTTTTTTCTTTGCCAAATGGGTTCATTTTTACTTCAAATCGGCCCAATAAATCAACGACGCAGTATGCTTCTGTGATTGTTTTTCCGTTCTCTAAATAGTCAACGTAGATCACACGTCGCGCGTCCCGAAAAAGGATGGCCATCACCTTTCCGGACGAAGGCACGGTCTTCTACTTTTTTGGAAAACGTTAACAAGGTTTTGCCTTGTTTCGATTTTTCTTTGGTCTCTAGTGTATACCAATGAATCAATGTCTCATCGACGGTCACGAAACGATGCAGAAATTCCTCCGGATTTCGACTTTGTTGTCACTCTCCTCCTCAGCGTTTCTTTCGTCGTCATAGTCTTCTGCTTTTTTTGACTTCCGCAATCAATTTCAGCTTCACCATCAACGTAATTTTCGTTATCCATTGCTTCAGCATTGGCAGAATTTCCAGCGTTACTTTCTTACTAACTTAAGATGGCGCTATAGTCCGGGGTGGACCTGGGCCTCAACCAACAAGCGTCTCCGGCCATCACGATCTTTGACCAGCTGTCTCCAGTTTTACACGATAAGTTGTTTAAGGTTTCCTTACACCTGCGTGCGCCACCTGAGTCACGGTCTTCCTCCATCGGAAGTAGATTCCAAGATCTTTCGCTGTATATTCTCTCTACATGACGCAGCCATCTCAGTCGGTAGACTTCACTCACTCTTCTGGCTAGATCGATGTCGCTGTACAGCCCGTAAAGTTAGAAGAATTTTTTCTCAAAACAACCAAGGTTAACCTCATATGCTTTTAAAAGAGTCCATTCCTCTGCATCATAGAGAAGTGCCGAGGTACTTTCTTAGCCCAAGAAAACAGCAATTGGCAAAAGTTATTCTTCATTTATTCTCAGCGCTGGTGTCATTGCCTAAGTTTATAGCGGAGCCTAGGTAGACAAATTCCTTAACAACTTCAAAGTTATATTTGTCTATAGTGACATTCTGCCTGAGACGTCGGTGTTGGGTGTCTTTTCTTGATGACAGCATATACTTTATCTTGCCCTCATTGACCGCCAAACCTATCTTCGTCGCCTCCATCTCAATACTCACGAACGCTTCAGCGACATCCCGCTGCGTTTTGTCGATTGTGTCGATGCGCCGGCATAGGCGAGTAGATGGGTGGACTTGCCTCTGATGTTAGCAATTTAGTTTTGCACTATTCTTTCAAGAATGATGTTGAAGAAGTCACATGACAGCGCATCTCCTGGTCTAAATCATTTTTTGACATCGAAGGTCTCGGTTAGTTCTTTACCGACCTTGGAGCAGCGTGCATTCTTCATTGTTATTCTGAACAAGCGGACGCGTTTGGCAGGGATGCCAAAACTAGACATGACTTTGTATAGCTCGTCTCTATAAATGCTGTCATAGGCGAACTTAAGATCGATGAAAAGGTGGTGGGTATCGATTTGGACTTCCTGGTTGTTGACGAAAGGCTTCAGGCGTTCACACAACACGGCAGATAAGATCTTGTAAGCGATGTTAAGAAAACTAATACCTATGTAGTTGGCGCCGTTCAGAAAGGAGATCCTTTCTTGAACATCCGGCAAACAATGCTGGGATTCAATTCATCGGGCATAATTTTTTCCGACCATATTTTACAGATGAGTTGGTGCATGTTCCTAACCAAGTCATCGCCTGCCGCTTTGAATAGCTCGTCGGTTAGGCCATCTGCTCCAGCGGCTTTGTTGGACTTAAGCTTAGATATGGCTATCTTCTCTTCGTACAGATCAGGTAGAAGGAATTTTTGGTCTTCATCATCCAGGTTGAATGGTTCATTTTGCCTGACAGCGGGATTTAATCCGTCATCGCCGTTAAACAGTCTGCAGGAGTAGTTCTTCCATATCCTCAGCATCGGCTGCAATTCTACTATGATATTCCCTTGTTCATCCTTGCAGGCTTCGGTTCGGGCTCTGTAGCCTTGGCAGGTTATTTTCACCTTTTGGAAAAACTTCCGAACCTCAATCCTGCTGTGACATCTCTCTATTTTCTCCAACGCGCGCTTCTAGCTTCGAGCAGTTCTACTCCTTCTTTGCAACGCCGCTTTGTATGCCTCTTGTTTCACTGCTTGTGTTTGCCGGCACTCGCCGTCTAACCAGGGGTTTCGTTGTGGTGGTAGATTGAAACCAAGCACATCAGAGGTGGCGTCTCTGGTGGCTTTTTCGCAATGTTGATGCTGGTTACATAGAACATCTTGAGAGATTGAGAGAGACTCGATCGGAGAAGGATCTGGCGATCTCTTAGTATTTTAGCCGTCCGACGTCAAACTTCCTTACAGTATTTACTTGTCTTGACGGTGTTCGGGATATCCGAAGCCGAACCTTGTCTACAACAAGGTAGTGGTCCGAGTCCATATTTGTCTTGCGTTATAGGAGTGACTTGCGTCGATTGCAATGTGGTCAACCTGGTTGACGGTTGATTGATCGGGATTGATCTAGATACGGAAATCACGTACTAGTTGTGACACTATTTCGCCCCGCATCGAAGTCATATAGGCTGTACTTTGCGACAGTACTACTAAAGATGCCCTCTCTTCTTATATTTGCATTAAAATCAGCTAAGACAATTTTAATGCCATAGTTAGGGCACTGCTTGTATATCCTGTCTAAGAGTTCGTAGAACCTCTCTTTGGTGTAGTCGTCTTTCTCCTCCGTGGTGGCATGCGCACATATTAGGCTAATGTTGGTGAGTTTAGCCTTAATGCGGATTGTCATGAGGCGCTCGTTCACATAGTTGACTTTTTGCACAAGTCTCCCTCCAACGACGAATCCACATCCAAATAAACGCTGTTTTTGTGACCGATATCAGTCGCCATAATAAATATCGCAGATTTTCATCCTCTTTTTGGCCGGTCCATTCCATCGCATTTCGTAGATAGCGGTTACGTTTGCTTTATAACAGTTCAGCGCTTCCGCAAGCCGTTCGACAGCACACGGTTAGTTAAGGGACCTAACATTCAACGTACAGATCCGAAATTTGTTGCCCTTGTTTCGTTTGCATAGTTCATCAACAGTAAAATAATCCGTATCCGAGGCTTGTTGTTGCTTCGAAACTAATCGTATATACGTTTTACGCAGTTGGGCAGTTACCCCGGCAAACAACCTCCAACCCGGATGGCCAGACCCTTTGTTGAATCCATTGGACCAAAGGGGCCTGTTCTTCCGGTGTCAGTAACCCACTTCGGGGACGTGAGAGCTGCCGTTGGCCCATTAAGAGTTCATTCACCTCCACCCTGACTAGTCCAGAAAAATCCTCACTAATCTCAGCTCCAAATATGTGTAAGTAGCTCAAGTAAGGTATCCACCAAATTGACTGTTGCCGTCACCGTTGATTCAGTCTAGTGAATTAATCCGCCGTACGTTCTCTTCCTGAGTTGCTCATGTAAGACTTTTAAGACTCGTTCAGTCAGTCTTTCTGACAGAGCATTATAGTGTTGTTATTTTATTCCTGTTCAACACTCGCGCTTATAAGTTCAGCAAGTCACGCTCGGATAGGCAGATCAGTACCCGGTGCTTACCACGGTGAGTTGAAATAAGCACAATTGATATGTATGAAAAAGTTACAATAGCTGGGCACTGCCAAGTTGATACCAATCAGCACCTACGCTATTCATATACATCCAATCACCATTCGCAGCGTTATTGTTCGGAAACCAATCCTCGCCTTCACTGTCCGAATTGTCAGTACTTTGGTCATCTTTTTCACTAAGTAATCTCTTCAAGTACTTCTCTTTTTCAGCATAACTAAAACTATCTAAAAAATAATAAATAAATTCATGTTTTATAGCAATATTACACCTATAATAATATCAAATATATAATAGAAATATTTTATTTATTATACTTACGTTACCTCAAAAACTCAGCTCTCGACAATTTTTCTATCTTTCTGCGTTCTGCTTCTGATTTCCACAAATGTTATGCACAAGTTCTATGCACACTTCACTAAATAATATTGGAGTGGATCATAAAATAAAAACAGTGGATATAACACGTACACATTGTATATCAAACTATCCAAACTCTCTCAGCAGTGACTGCACGTCTTGCTTCTTTAAACGAACTATTTAATTATAAAAGAACAAAAATATCTACCTTTCTACTTCTGCCCTTCTGTTTTATACCTGATTTAGAACTCCCAAGGTCACTGCACATAATTTAATTGTTATATACAGGTAGGAATATCTTCCAAGAATATGAATAATTAAATATTGATCGAATGTATATAATTAGTTTTAGTTACAATGAATGTTTACCAAGAATTTCATAGGCGGGGTCCCCGGGTAACCGGGTGGAAGATGCTATAAGTTTTTTTTGTGTGAGAACACGAGGGTTAACGAAATATCCTCCGATTACTATCCTGTCTGCTATGGGGTTCCACAAGGTTCAAAACTTGGTCATCTTCTTTTCAAAGAGTATAAAGAGTATATAGGAAGAGTAATCGTACTCCGTTTACCTCTGCAGATGACATAGCAGACGTTATTTGTCATCAGTCAGTGGAAGCAGACGCAAAATTGATGCAAAACGAGCTTTACGAAGTCGTGTGTTATGACTAGTAATTCAATCCCTCCGCGGCATTGATATGTTATGAGGCAAGCAGTTAAATTTCAGTTCCCATATTGATGAGACAAACCTCAAGATTTTAATACACTAATGAAATCAGATACTTCTTAGTTCGTACCTCTGCATAAGTACGTCAGGCAAACATGGTTCCTTCTTCATGGAGTTGAAATGTTCTTAATAATGGCTATTGAATGTTGTTTTCTTCAATTTGTTTCTTGAGGTCTAGCCTGAAATAAGCTTTTAATAGTTTGAACAGAATTAAAGAATGCAGGGATGTAGCAGAAATTCTATTATTCATCGACTCTTCTCAGGCTCTATCGATTGCTAATATATTTACGAATATATACAATCATTTACACCATCCCTGATAATTAGCGATACTCTCGTCTATTCAATCTATCGATCTAATATGATATCATAACATCATAATAACATCATCATTGTTTTTCATAACAAAAAACAAAAAACAAGTAGCCGTGATTAATAGGAGAATCATTTACAAATTGCTTTTTCTGATTAGGCTGCTGAACAAACAAAACGCTTTGTTATTCCCTACGTATACTTAGAATCGTGCTAATTCCATCCTGAGATAAAAAATAATAAATTTCGTCTTCAAATTAAATTAGGATAACGAGGCAAAGCATTAATTTTTAATTTGTAAGGTTATTTTACAAAAAAACATTATACGAGAATCTAACACAATGATTTAGAACCCCATCTTTTCGAAGCGATACTCCTTAAGTAGATATTATTTGCTTGCGTTTACCTTCATAAACATATTCAACGATTAATTAGTGAAATCAAAATAATGCCGGTCATTCTTTTGCTGACTCTAGATGCCAATATTACTTTGGAATTTCCTTCGAAATACCAATCTGCCTTCTCCGTTTTGCCCCAGACAATAAAATATAAAATGAAAATATGAATGTATGTCCATATCTAATAGTACGCAAGATTAAGCCATCAACGTGAATATGAGTAGAGCATGTTTTCACGTTATAGTAATAAGCAGATGGTGTAGTTACATTTACACAGATATCACAAATCCATTGGCTAAGATGTCTAACTGCCAGTCACTCACTGTGTCAGAAGGTGAACTCCATAAATGCGCGGCGCACTGTCCATCGATTTGATATAATACAAGTACTCGTATACTCGTATCTATGACAGCAGTGCACTTACTCCTTCATTACATAATGCCACGGCATAAAGGACTGTAAAAACTGTGATTATTACCACTAGCGATTCGAGAAAACTTTTTTCTATAAAACCATAGGCGTTAGATTAAAAGTTCAAACGCTCGCAGTTAGGGGTAGTTAATTTGTTTTGATTCAAGCAATTTACTAAGGTTAATGAATTCAAACTGCTACACCTCATTTTCGAAACTGATTTGTACTACTATACATGAACACGGAAGATAATAACGCGTTCAGACTTTATTACAGGTGAATTTATTTCAAATTATTACCATTTTTGTTTTGTTTTTTTTTTAACAAATCAGGTCAATCTAAGTAGAAGAAAATGGTTTCTACACCTGTTTGGATTGATCATAATGAATTATGTAAAGCATAAGATCGATTTACGAAAATTTATTACAAAAATAATAAAATCCAAGTTCGTTTATAATTTCTGTATTGTAAAAACGATACACTACAATTGCTTACATTGAACTTTGCAAAATGAATAAAAATATAGAACTTCGATTGGCAGTTAAAATTTTAATAACATTCAATAGCCTTATGTAAGCAGTTCTAAATATAAAAAAAAAAAAAAAATTTATTGCTCTGCCAATATTAAGAAGCAAAAACGCAAATCATCTTATAGCTAGAATTATCGCAAGCATCACTAGGCTATAGATTCGTATTCTACAGTGGTGACATTGTATTCTTTTTATCTGAACTACACATTTTAAATATGCTAATGAATTGAACAAGTATAAAATTTCATGCAATTATTTGAGTAGAATTTTTCTTCATCTAGTAACCAATATCAACGATTTTCCAGTGGTAAATGACGAATGTTTTTTTTGCATTTGCATTTTAACAAATCAAAAACTTCTCAGATCAAGTAAATGAAAATCATTTATGTTTCATCAGATGAATGTTTGTTGTCCTACAAAATAGGGGTTATCTGTCAAACCAGTTGTTAGGCTGGGCACGTGCCTTTGACATTTGTGTTCAGTATACCTTGGCAAATTACCATGCAAGGAGTTACTATATACTCGAACAACGTTTAGAAATCGTGGAAATTTTTTTTCCAAAATTCGCGTTCTGTGCGTCAAGATTGTATTGCACTACGCCCAATTTACGGTGGTAATAATCGTGCATCTGAGCAGCTTATACGCAATACACAATAAATCTATTTATGTCTACGTACGCTCTTATGGATAATATTTATCCAATACGGGCACATGCGAGTACTGTGCGTACCGAAGCAGCCATCGCCTTTATGAGCATCTGCTCCTCAATGATGTGGAAGATTTCGAAGAAAAATTTGGCCTACACCCGTATAAGAAACGAGTGGTGCAGCAAATAATGCCGATAGACCATCGTTTGAGTCGTATGTTCGGTGAATGGGCTGTAAATCAATTAGAAGTTGAACTCAAATTTACCGTTTTATTGCTGTCAATGATTTCTTAGGATCTTAAAAATTGATATCCCAAAGGATTATGGCCGGGAAATATCCCGAAATATTTGTTTTTCAAAGTCTTATGTATCTTGTGATCGAAACGAGGGACTAGAGTAGGTGTACGGCAGATGTTTTTGAAGCTTTGTTTGAAGCCACGTGTCGTCGTTTTCAATTAGTTTTGTACGGTGAAACATTCGAGAAGGACGCTCTTTGAGGAACGTTTTTTTTTATCGATAATTGTGCAAAAGAGACATGTACATACAGCAAGAGATCGAAAATATCTGAAAGAAGACCGCTGAATCGACATGAGTTAGAGGCACGAAGTGAAATGAATGCTAGTACATCTGCAAAAAAGTTAAAGTAATCGGAAGATTACGATATTGATTTGAATCCAGGTTTGGTTACTCATCTATTTCAAACGTTGTTGTTCGTAAAGTTTGCAAACCGCAAGTGAAATTTATGGAAAGGGGTAAGCGCGGTTTAGGATTTGAAATAGTAGTGTGTACAGACTATATCTAGTAGTCCATTTATTGAAAAAGGCTGTAAAATAAACCGTAGAATTGTTATTTTCATCCGATAACTTGAAATTGGTTTACACGGAATAAAAAAGGCCTATGTTTCACTCTTTCTATGATAGGGTTGCCAAAAAAATTTCAACTGCAACTAAACTAGTTTGCAAAAACAGTATGATGAAAGCAGCGAAAGATAGGACAACTATTTCTATTGAAAAAGGATAAAATGTTTGTTTACGTCCTTGCTTATTGTTGGCAATTACAGTGCCAAAATTATAGATTGCGCAGTGAAATCAAAATACTGTAAGGCGTGTGAGTACTGTGAGAATAAAAAGATGCCGAAGAATATACGGAATGGGCACAAAATCATAAAGATAAGTGCGATGTGAATCACGATGGATCAGCAGAAAAATTGGGGATGTTGGTGTTGAGATGTTTCAGCGATCCGAAGCTTTGCACCAGGTAAAATACACCCATTATATTGTTGACGGTGAATTTAAGACTTTTAAAGGCATTAACTACTGATGCTTAGCTCTATGAAAATGTCACAGTGCCCAAGTGTGTATGGATCTCGTTCAAAAGCGAATTGGTACCCGTCTGAATTGTTTGAAAAAGAATACAAATGGTTTCATTAGAAGGGGAAAATTAACGAGGAAACTAATAGACGAACTCTCTATTTATTATGGATTAGCCATAATGTGTTTCAGTTGAAAACATTAAAAACAATATATGGGCTACACTCGATCATAAATTATCTACTGACGCAAAACCGCAGCCCGATTCGATCGGAAAGGATTCATGGTGCTCATGGCAAAAGGCTAAAGCTTCCAAACAGTTTAGCTGAGTACAAACATAAGCCAGCTTTTCCAATTGAAGTGTATGAAGCTATTAAGCCAGTCTAAGAACAATTGACCAGAGGCAACCTGTAATGAAAGTTTTAATTCGACTTCGTGGGCATTGGCCCCAAAAACCATTTCTAGTGTTGGAGAAATCTATGGATATTGCAGTTTGCGTGGCTTAGAAATCGGCCCAAACGGCTACAAAATGGGCTTGGAGATTGACAAAAAGCGCATAAAGCTTGAAAAAAGATCTCTGTCTAAAGCTGCAAAACAGTGGAGGGTCGCATTAAAATCCAATAGAAAAGAAATCGAAGAGCAGGATACTACACGACAAATTATTCCACCCATAACTTGAACAATTTTTAACCAGTTCATTTCAAATTTCAATTAGATTTTTAGAAATACATTGTCTAAATAAGTACCAAGGATTTTTTTTTGTTAAATGTTATAGTTCATTAGTTAGTAACAATTTTCTGGCGTTTTTTCTGCGTATTTTGCATGTTTGATTTTGGAAGTTAATATGTTATTGGATATATAATTTAATTCGTGCGGTTTTTTTTTTCAAAATTTAAACGTTTATTTAAGAAAAACATGTACAATAGTATTATTCAAAGTATTGCCCATCTGAAGCTATGACTTTTTCCCATTTTTCTGGCAATTTGTGGATCCCATCCCAAAAGAACTGCGCCGGCTTGGCAGCCAAGAATGAATTAAGCTAATTTTTGATATTCTGCTCTGATGTCAACCGTATTTCAGTGAGGGCGTTCTGCATCGACCGGAACAAATGGTAGTCAGAAGGGGCAAGGTCTGGGTTATAAGGCGAGTGGGGTAAGACTTCCCATCCACTGTTTTCCAAATAGTTCTTAACTGAAATGGCAACGTGGGGCCGAGCGTTGTCATGATGGAAAATTATTGCCTCGTGTCCGGTCGCATATTCCGGGCGTTTTTCGGTTACTGCTCTCTTCAAACGGATTAATTGTGTTCGGTAGCGTTGTCCATTGATGGTTTCACCCGGTTTTAGGAGCTCACCAAATACAGAGCATTACCTTCGCGCCATGGATATTCGGCTTTGCCGTTGATTTGGCTGGTTGGCCGTGTTTCACATATGATTTTTTTGCGCTTGGGGTTGTCGTAATGGATCCATTTTTCATCAGCAGAAACAATCTGATGCAAAAATGACTTCCTTTTGTGACGTTCCAGCAGTATTTCGGACATGCAAAACCGCCTTTCGACGTCTTTCGGCTTGAGTTCATGTCGAACCCATTTCCCTTGCTTTTGAATATATCCAGCTGCTTTTAAACGTTTTGAAATGGCTGCTTGAGTGAGACCCAAAGATTCTGTTAGCTTTTCTTATGTTTGGAAATAATCTTCATAGAGTAATGCTTCCAGTTCTTCATCTTCAAATTTTTTTGGCTGCCCAGGACGTTCATCGTCTTCCAAGCCAAAATCACCACTTTTAAATCGTGCAAACCACTTTTGGCACGTTTGCTCAGCTAGCGCATGTTCACCATAAACTTCCACCAAAATACCATGACTTTCGGCAGCAGTTTTCTTCATATTAAAGTAATGAAGAAAAACTCCCCGCAAAAACACTTTTTCAGGCACAAAGTTCGACATATTTGAGTGAAAAAAAATTATTGTTGTTTACGCTTCAAATGAATGACATATACTGAAATGTCGTACAATGACAGTAGCTTTCCAGTGTATGTTCCAATGGAATAATTACAATGAAATAATACACTTTACGCCATCTCTTAGCAAACCGCACGAAGTTATAGACCCAATATATCAAAAAAATCGTACCCGCAATATAAAAAAATTCACAGGAACTGTTGGTACGGCCGTAGACCCTTCCAAAAAAGAGAGGTTAAAAAAAGAGGTAAACTCTATTTATATTATATTTTTCCTGAAAAACAAAACTGCAAAAAAGGATATTTTTACGGCCTCTAGAGTGGCTTAACCCCTTAAGAATTTCCGTTTTTAAAGTGAGCACAATCTTTACAAGACTTCCGAAAAAGTCAAGTTGCGGTGCGATTTGAATGCCCGGGGCATAATTGGCCCATTATTTCTTTTTTTCAAATCTGAAGATGTAGTCAATATTACCGTCAATGGTGAGCATTGCGGACACATGATTCGCGAATTTTTGATTCCCTGTGTCAATAACAATCGTCTAACAGACAAAGTATTCCAACATAATGACGCAACATACCATACAGGGGGTCAAACCATCATCTTTATCATCAAACATTTGATGAGCAAATCATCACAAGAGATGGACCTGTCAATTGTCCGCCCAGGTCATATGATTTGACTCCTTTGGACTACTGATAAACCATTTAGTTTATCGGCATTAACATTCGGCAGTTTATAGGCATTAATACAGCCTTTATAGGACTTAGCCATGGTGGGTATATACCCGAATTTGTTTTTAAACACTAAATTAGCGATAATAAAGTTAAAATATTGATAATTTTATTAATTTTTCTGTATTTTATTTTTAATTAAAGCTCTATACGTCAAAAAAAAACACCCGACGTTAATAATTACAGTTAGGCTTTTTATCGCTTGTAAAATTATTTTGAATACTCACCTACTCGCGTTGTAAAAATCAGAATCGTTGGTAATTAGCCATCAAAAAATGCAGTTCTGCTTAAACAAAACTACGAACAAATTGTCTTAACTCCTTCCCGGCTAACCACACAAATCGCATTTCAAAACGAAATAATTTATACCCATGCAGTTACTACACAATTTGTCTACATGATTTTGGTTTTTTAAAAAAGTTGTAAAAAATAAAATCCTTTCACAGACCAGTTTTTTTAAAACATTACTATTGACAGGCAAGTTAGATTTTTTTAAACATGTAAAGTTCCAATATGACCAACAATTGAGACAAACAAAAAATACAACAACGCCCCAAAGTTAGTAGAAACTGTTTACAGTTCATTAAAATTTTAAGAAATATATGATATTAAAAACTCTATTTCCTCCAACGCTCACCTCACATGACATTCCAGCTCTCAGGCAAAGCAATAGTCATCTCAGCGCTTTCAATTTGTTCCATGTTTGCCCCTACAATTGCCAACTTTAAATTTTCAACAAAAACAATCCACTTTCACGCTCATGTAGTAGAAAGAGTTCTGACAGATCTTAGATATTAGGTATAAGGGAAATTTCTGTCATTTTTTCTTAAAGGAAATCAAATTAACCCAGTGATGTTCCTCACTGTCTAAAACTGTTTGCAAGCATTTTGGCAGCTTTCCAATCCGTTGGTATAAAACTATTCCAGTGCCATTGAGACGCCCCCAATCGGGGCTTTTCCATCAAGAAAGTTTTGTAAAGATCGGAATAGGTGGATAGGCTGAGTAAAAAATTCCCAAGCCAACGCAATAATTTTATATTTAATAATTTATATATATTTTATATTTTTCCTATTCACTTGTGACCTTGCTTTTTCCACACGAAAGACTACAACTTTTCTGTAAGCCAAAAACAGACGTTTAGGCTGAATTTTTGTATTTAAAATATCAAGCTAAATACAATAACGTCCAGCACTAACCGTGTCATTTGAAGCAATTCATAGTACACCAGACCGTATACTAACACAGTATTTCCTTCTTCTAACGCACACCAGCTTCTGATGTTGATGGCGGAGTTTTTCCTCTGAAGACATAAGCTAGCTCTTTTTCTTACAATGTTTTTATAAACTATCCTCTTTCTTCTATTACATCTCCAGTAATAAAGCGGTTCAAATATAACTTCTTTTCTCATAAACGAGATTCATGGCACATATGGAAATTCGGCCCTTTCATAAACTGTTGACTTATGGTACGTAAATCCAAGCCTTTTGATACCCGGTTATCTGAAGTTGTACGAGCTTAAATCTCACATCTTCATAAGTTAACGAACTACATCATGCTACATAACATGATTGTCCTGATCGGTGTTCATCTTACCCAAATTTTGAAAACCACCTTTGGTATGCTTAAGTTATACTGCGGTCTCTCCACACATTGCTCAGAGAGTATGCAATGTTCAAGTGCACTTTTTCTTCACTCATGTTGACAGTTCGAAGCCTAAACAACTTTTGAATAACATACTTATGCCAATCATCTACCGGTATTAATAACTGCGAATATTTGAATAATGGTCAACATGTGACAACGACAGAACATTGCCTTACACCCAATATATATACCTCTTCTTCGTTTTGAAGAAGTGCCCGTCATGCCGGAAAAAAACCATTGCCTTCCAAGGTTTTCTAAAGGCCGACAAATCCCATAAAATATCCCTACACATGACCATTTTTTAATTACCCGCATTTCTCACCGAAAAGTGGAGCTCCAATCTAAGCTAATCGGGTAAAAACATGATGGTTGCACTTGATATTTCAAATACGTTAAGGGGAGTTTGGCGCTAAGCTCTTTTGTCGAAAACGAATCGATAATTAGAAGTTACTTTTCGGAACCAGCAATAAAAGTTGTTTTAGATAGTTTCAAATAAAGGGTGGTGTGCCCCCGGTTCCGTTTGTTCTACGATATTCTTTTTAATTTTCAGTAACGATCTCTTGTCTGCTACTTTACATCCCAATATATTCCTTTGATGACGACAGTACTCTCTACATTTCATATCCGTTCCCTAAATGGCGTTCCTTTTCTTCGGCTGCTCGCCTCATTAAATTCTCATTTAACAGTGGAAAATTGGAAAATTCTCAATACACTGAAAATAAAATACACTTATGCCTTCTGTCGTTAAGGTAGGATTCAAATTCCAAACCATTAATACCTGAATGGCATTAATATAGTTAAAATCGAAAAAATTTCGATTCTCATTACATATGTCATATGTCATGACAAATACTTCACTCTGATAACTCTTTTTTTCGCTCTAAATGGAGGTGCAATACCCGTATCTTGTCGAACATACCACAGGATTCAAAACTGAATGATTAAACTTATAAACGAATTTTCACTTCCACCATTCCGCCAGTAGCATTCATGACCTTGAAATCTTTAACCATTACATTCGTCCTAGTATAAATGCTCATCAGTTTTCCCGTGAACCCACCTCGGCATACTGTGAAATATCGTGATTCTCTCATTCCTAAGTCGAATGCTACTATTTATTCCCCAGTCATTACAGCCTTCAAATATTCAAAACCAAACGATGGGTTCCAATACTTTACAAGTGATTATAATCCGTTGAAAGCGCGAGCTTATTATAAAACAAAGTAAAGTCCAACGAACGTATCCAACTTTTTACTTTCCCTCAACACAAAAAAAAAAAAAAAAAAAAAAAACTAAAAATGGGTGTCATTTTAACATAATACCAATTTTATAAGCAAATACAATTTAATCGGTGATCATTTTAACTTGTTTATTATCATTTATTAAGTTTCGAAAGTGAAAGCAAAAAGTTTGCCACTTAAACAACTCCGACTAATTTAGATGCTAACAACCTTCAATCGCTTATTCTATAAAACTAATTGTTTTACCCTCGTGTTTATTTGTATCCGTTTAATTAGTGCAACTATGATCGGAAAATTAACTAGTTACATTAATTGGATTATGCAAGTTTTCACTGACCTTACGTTATGTCAGTATGTCTCATTGAACATTATTCACAAAAATATTTGTTTATTTATTGTAATTTTCAGTCAATAGCTCAAGTGGCATCTGGAAAAAACTTTTTTGTACGGCTTCCCCTCAATGTGGTCCTATCTAATCCAGAAAATCAACCAATTGTCAAAATGACTGCTAGAGAATTTATGTTTGGCTATAAGTCTTCTATAACTACCTTGGGTAACACATTCCTACCCGGTTGGATATACTTTGACAAAGTCGGACTTATTGATCGTGTGAGTTTTATTTAAAAAAAAAATTAAAAATTAAAAATTAAAAATCCTTTTCTACTTTCTACTAAAATTATGATTTTGAATGTTCTACCTTGTAGATGTACGATTTCGAAACTGATTATGAGACATTTCACACTGGTGTTGGAAATCCAGCAATATCAGGTCTATATGCAACCTATCGTGGTTCGCCGAATCTACCCCAATGGGATGGTGAACATTGCAGTAACATCAACATGGCATCGGATGGTACCAAATTCAAGAGTTTCATCCAACCGAACGAATCAATTCTTTTGTTCCGTAAAAGTATGTGCCGCCCCCAAAAACTAGTAAGTACTTCTTATTACACGTGTAGGTACTCGTACAATTTGAAATAAACAACTTTTAACTGTCGTCACATATTGAAAAGAAATTAAATTGATAAATACCTAACTGCCAAAAATTTGGATATTTGCCATCATACCAATATTTTTTAATTATTCAATTGGTTAAAAACGTGTTAGTGCCATTTTAGGATTGAATAAAATATTTTAGCAAACGAATTTACTAAAAGCATAATATTTTGATTGCAGAAACGTGTCGGAGAAGAATTAATAGTTAAAAACTTAGCCGGATACAAATATGTGTTTGAAGAGAATGCCCTAGACAATGGAGAAACTGAGGAAAAGAACAAGTGTTACTGCAGACATGGTAAGTATTTTCCTATTGCTTGCAACTAATTTCCGCTTTTGTTTTGAATAAGTTATATAGTAATTGAAATGTTCTTGAATTTTCTTCAAAACTTTCTCAATCGTGGAATTACGAGTTATTTTTACTTTAGCGGTCTTCAAGTGGTTATCCATGAAATTGAAAACTATAACCTACCGTAACTGCGATTTTATGTTTTTAGTTCTCATTTAATCATTACTACTCGTACTTAAGAAAAAGCTTGATAAACATTTCCCCTGTATACATACGTACAAAATGAGGTGTGATTTTATAAATTTGTATACAAAACAATAAATGTAAACAAACACGGACTTCTGTCTAAAGCAGCCACTACCGCATGCAATGAATTATAATATAAAATAGCATTTATGATCGGAATAGCGTATGCTTTTCTTGTATGGTATGGGTTGTCTGTGCCTAACTTTACATACATTTACATATTTAGATATTTATGAATCATATGTTCACGCGAAACAATTCTTAAGCTGGCGCTCTAATTAAAATTCAACGCAACACTATACCTAGTTTACACTATGCGACTGGAAAATGCCGCACGTTTTCAGTCCTGTGATTAATGTAGAAATTTTTTTTCGAAATTTTATTTTACAAAACAATCGTTGTTGTTTTCTTGAAAAGTGGTTAAATTATAATTTAATCAGTGAATGTTAATTAATTTATTGAATTTATAAGAAAAACATTCATCACGTGCCACCACATGAACGCTGACACGAGTTACTTATCTCCTTTCATCGGCAATCGGAGTTCAAGACTATTCTGAAATTTATTGTAACGGATTTGGTCAACGTACTAATCGAAGCCTTGTCACGAAAATGCCAACTGGATACTGACTTATTATTGTATAAATGTTGTGAGCTATGTACTCGTACATATGTGTCAATCAAACTGAATTCAATCACGACATCTTTTTTTTTTTTCTTTTTTTACTGATGAGGTTCAGTACAATTCCATTAAAATGCTAGTCATTGTGGAAAAGTTTTCACTTTAGGACACGTCTCAATGGAATTTTTTGCTTGCCTGAGACTCATGTCTAGGAATTGTTAAGTTAATACTTTTTTCTTCAATTATAGGTTATTGTCAACCGCGTGGATTAATTGACGTCACAGATTGCTACTATGGATTCCCCATTTCACTTAGTTATCCGCATTTCATGGATGCTGATCCTGGACTCATAAATAATGTAACCGGTCTCACACCCAATGATTCCGAGCATACAAGCTTTTTCATCGTTCAGCCGGTAAGTACAATTTGTATAGATCTTCATAAGACGGAAGGTAGAGTTATTAAAATTTTACAAGTATTGTGTCGATTACAAGAAGAGGCCGTATTCTAAAATGTTCCTGTGGCAAGTCCGACTTTTCCAAGAGCAAAAAGCTACAGAACTTTCGATTGGTATACCATTGTATATCGGGTTGGTCAATACGTTCCCTATGTTCTTTTAGTTGCAGTTAAAGACTAACTAATTGTTAGAAAGTACTTTAATCAGTTATGTACTAGATACGCAACTACTAGGTGGAGTGAAAAGTAACCTCCTTGGGAATGAAAAATGTTTTTTTTATTTTATTCAACATAGTCCCCTTTTAGTTTGATACACTTATTCTAGCACCTTTCCAACTTCTTGATCCCGCCGGAAAAATAATTTTCCGGAAGGTCTGCAAAATACTCCTCCGTGGCGTCGATGATTTCCTCGCGTGAGCTGAATTTTTTATTGATGAGCCATCTTTTGAGGTTTGGAAAGAGATAATAGTCCGAAGGCGAATACGGTGGATGCGACAGCAATTGGAGCCGTAAGACATTGATTTTAGCTATGGTTGCGATGCTTTTGTGCGCCGGTGCATTGTCTTGCAAAAACAAAATTTTTTTTCAAATTTTCCAATAATGCACAGTAATATTCGCTGTTGATGTTTTTTCCTTTTTCGAGGTAGTCCACAAAGAGTATGTCATGACAATCCCAGAAAACCGAAAACCATAACCTTTCCGACCCATCGAGTCTCCATCGGCCACTTCGAAGCACTCGTGCCGGCTTCAGTTCATTGCCGGGCACTCATTCTGTTCTCTGGTGTGTAATAATGAATCCAAGTTTCATCAACAGTTACCAATCGACGCCAAGAGTCCGCCCAATTCCGCACCAGTAAGTCTAAACACTCTTTCGAAGTGCTCTCGCGTTTGTGTTTTTGGTCAGGAGTGAGTATGCGCGGCAACCAGCGGCAGGATAACTTTTTCATATGCAGAATATTGCCCAAAATATGGCGTGTGCACTCAGTACTAATCTTTGTGGTATCTGCTAGCTCGCGCACCTTCACTTTCCGGTCACCCAACACCATTTCATGTATTTTTTTGAAATTGTCCTCCGTAACCGCATCAGAAGACCTACCGCTGCGGTGGTGGAGTTGCGGCCACCACGAAACTCTCGAAACCAATATTTGATGGTGTAATCTGACGGAGCATTAGCCCCATAATATTTATCCAACTTTTCTTTTGTTTCCTTCGCCGTTTTACCTCTCAAAAAATAATGTTTTATGAGAGAACGAAAATCGTTTTTGTCCATACTCAACATGATGCCAAACACGTCAACAATAATCAGCTGTCAAAACAAAACCAAAGACAGTATCGCACTGAAATTTAGCATGTCTGCATAAATATGAACGGACTTCAAGGCATCATAACCTTTTTTGCAGTAGCAGCGCATTCTGGCGGTCAGGGAGGTTACTTTTCACTCCACCTAGTAATTTATCGCTGTGTTTTTGTATGAAAATGCAACTTTATTGTGAAAAAATGGTTACAAATGAATCACTTAAAGTATTGCTCATCTCTAGCTACAACTTTTTCTCATCTTTCTGACAGAACTTGAATACTGTAACAGTAAAAGTGTTTATCTCTGAAGCTATCCTAGAATCAATCCGGTTTTTAATATCTTGATATGAGCGGAACTGCTGATCAGCCAGACCATGTGCAATCGAACTAAACAAGTAATAATCGGACGGCAAAATACCTGGGGAATATGGCGGGTGGTGTAAGACTTCCTAATTGAGCATTTCCAGGTACATTTAAATGGGTTTGAAGCTTTGTGAAGCCGAGCGTTGTCATGCTGTAGAATCACCTTTTCGTGCATCTGATCATAATGTGGCCGTTTTTCAAGCAGTGCTCGGCTCAATCGCATCAATTGAAGTCAATACCGTTCCTCAGTGATGGTTTCGATGAGTTTCAATAGTTCATGATAAATAACACCGACCTGGCCCCACCAAATATACAGCATAACCTTTGCAGCGTAAATATTCGGCCGAGCCGACGACGTTGGAGCATGACCGGGCATGACCCCATGACTTTCCTCTCTTTGAGTTACTGTAAAAAATCCATTTTTCATCACCCGTCACGATGCGATGAAGAAAAACCTTCCTTTTTGCCTCTCGAACAGTTGTTCAAAGTCTAAAAAAAAACGACGCTCAACGTCCATTGGCTTCAAATTATAAGGGACCAAAGTTTTTGAATCATTCCCAATGCATGCCTTCGATAGGAAATGACTTGACGGATGACTTACTTAGAGAATTTAGTTGCGGACCTAATACATATACACCACTATTGTACATTGTCCCATTTTCGGCCAATTTCATAATGCCGTTTAATTTTTCTGGGCGAAGAATTGCTTCAATTTTTAACACTCAAGCGGGTATGACTTCACTTAAAGTGGCTGAGAACGTGTTAAATTTTTGGGAAAATGGGACAGAGAGAGGATCCAATTTAATGGGGAGACTAAATTCGGGCAGGTATTGAACCCCGAACCGTCCGATTGGGAGTCAATACACTACCACTTGAGATACGGCTACCCACGATTTGTGGATTTCAAAAGCTTCCAGCATGAAATTCACTTCCTTTCAGTGAGTTCTGCAGTGACCGGAAAAATAGTTATCAGAAGGTAGAAGATGAGATAAATAAGGCGGGTGAGGTAATACATCCCATCCAAACTGGATCAACTTCTGTCTTGATGGAGCACGACGCCCCTCCGATTAATCAATTTCGGTAATTTTTCGCTGATTGCATACTAGAGTCTATCCAATTAAGAGCAATACTTATAGAAATCAATAGTTTGGTCATGCGGATGAAGCTCATAATACATAATTCTCTTCCAATTCCACCAAATACCGAGCATAACCTTATTAGATTGAAGGCCAGCTTTTGGAATATATAAAGGGGGCTTACCTATTTTGCTGCAGCCAAATATTGTATCGATTTACGTATTTCAATTTGCGTAAATAATTTTCCGCGCTTGATTTCAATATGTCCAATATTTCTCCTATGTGACTGATTGTTTTAGGAGCGCTTTTTTTAATTAGAGCTATAAATTGGTCCTCATCAATCTCAATCGATCCTCCAGAACGGGGCAAGTTAGAGCATGTGAAATCACCACCACGAATATACCGGAACCGGAACTACTCACGAATAGTCCAGGCGCTGACAGAGTTATCCCCGTACACTGCTCAAATCTTCCTATGTATTTATTATGTCGAAAATGCTCCTTATTTGTCCCCATTTTCAAAAGTACACCAAATGCGTAAAACACAATCGATCACGATGAACCTTTTATCAGATACCACATGTACTTTCTTCGATTTATATGTTATCTCGAAACCCTTTAACATTAACAATAAACAGCTCACTCTCACTTATTGACCAGTCCATATATTGATGCCATTAGTTATTGAAAACGAAGTTATTAAAATGTACTCCACAGAACCGCTTACTTGGGTGGACCCCATTTTTTATGACATTTCCGGATATTTTAATGATTTTCCAGCAATTTCACGTCAAATTTTCTCCACCAAGTGGCCTAAAGCCTCTGGCTCATTGGTATGGTCCAGAAACTTAATAAAGCCTCTGACAGGACCATTTCTGCCAATAAGACAATTACCGAACTTCATTTTGAATAAGTCGATTGTGGATTGTTCCCAAATCCTTCAGTTCCGATTTAACTAGAAAACAATTGTTTAGCATCGAAGGAGAAGCGGTTTTCATTGACTGTAACCATCGCCGTCGGATGGCGTTTCGGCATTAAAACCACAACAAACAGTTTTTTTTTTAATACACAATGGCTCTTGCTATTCGCAAAAGCATAATTTTTTAATAGAGCCCAATCAGTGAAAATTTGACGTGCGCGATAGTTATTTTGTTTTAGTTCTTTGGTCAATACTATCTTATACGTATATACGAGGTATGTTCAAAAAGTAAGGTGACTTTATATTTTTGTAAAAAAAAATATTTATTTGTACCAACGCTAATCATCAAAGCACTTCTCATAAGCATTTTTTTGTATAGCATTTAGCTCTTCCAGCGATGCCATTTTTATTTCCTCAATCGTTGCAAATCCCCGTGTTTTCATAGGGCCCTTTAGTTTTGGGAACAGGACCAGTTATTCCTTACCAATTATGGCTCTTTAGAGCAAGTCAGGATCATCGGTAAAGTCATTTAAGATCTCCTGAGCGATGCTCATGCAACAGTTCTTCTGATCAATATTAACAAGTTTAGGAACAAACTTCGCTAACACACGTCTCATACCCAAAACATACGAAAAAATTGCATGACACGGGCCAACCGATATGCCAACATCCTCAGCAACTTCTCTTATGGTAATTCGATGATTTTCCAACACAATTCCCTTCACAGCTTCGACGTTATCATCTTTTGTGGATGTGCTGGGACGGCCAGAGCGAGGTTCGTCATTGGCTTCTTCTCGACCATCTCGGAAGAACTAGTACCACTTGTAAATATTTTTCTTACTTAGAGCAAGCTCACCGTATGCCACTATCAACATTTCAAGTGTTTTAGAGGACTTGATTCCAATTTACCTTTCTTTTTGAACACACCTCGTCTAGCCTTTTTAAACCGCAGGAACTATCGAGATTTACTAGCTCGCGTACAGCTGCAATCCTCTCTTTAATTCCCTGTCTCCCTCAGACAGGAGCATTATGGTGCGAATAAGTCAATTCGAATTTTTTCAAAGACTCTTCAGGCCGTTCATTCGCTCAACATGAACAAACCATCTAAGATTTTTACCCTTCTGACAAAATGAATGCTACTGTATAACGCTTACAGTTCATCGTGATATCCTCTTCTTCAATTCCCGTTTACGCAAACCGAGACCGCTTTTCATAAAGTTCACACAGTAAGACTGGAATGATGAGAGGGTCTTATACAGTGCTTTCTTCGTTGTTCGTAAAAGGGACTTATTCCCTTCTTAGTCTCAATAAACAGCGATTGACAATAGTGATTCTTTGATTGATCTCTGCGGTTGTTTCATTATATGAGTTTACAGTTAAACAAAGTCCTTTACGACTCCAAGCTATAATTTCCTGTTGTGGCATGTTGTTAATGTTGGATGTCCTTTCTTGTCGACATCAAGCCTACCTTTGGATGTACTCTGAAATATGCTTATTCTTCCCTAAGCCGTACAACTCGCTTATAGAATGCCAGCCGAGTTTTTTATTTCCTAGCCAGTGTAACATTCAGATATTTAAACCCAACGTTTATTGGTATCTCTTTCTTTTTGCCCTCTCTAACTTCGCTTCGACCGCGCTATGTTCAAACATCTTAAGGGTACACAAAATCCTTTGTGCGCGCGCCAATCTTTGTCGTTTCTGTCGCGTACATGCGCTAACGGCAGCTTGCTGATTTCTTTCCATAATACCAATGCCGTTAGCATTGTACCTCTGATATTTGCTTGCGCGTTTTTCACGTCACCTTGTCGAAATTCCTTTTTGACATAAAAACTGGACATGGATCTCTATAGCTCATCTCTTCTAATACTATCATATTTGGCCTTGAAAACGGTTAACAGATTTCCAAGATTTAGGACTAACCAGGCCTAAACTATACTAGTAAGTACCGACCAGATTGTTTATATAGGTTGACTTCTTACGATAAATACGATAGAATCTTGTACGCAATGTTAAGAAGACTGATTTCTCTTTAATTGACGCAATTCAGAGAGTACCCCTTCTTAAGAATTGGGCAAACAATGCTGAGGTTCCATACACTCGGCATACTTTCATTCGACCAGATTTTACAGATGTCCTGATAGACGATTATGTACAAAATAATCCTGCATGCCACTGTTCGGAATTTGTGTCCTTGACTCGTTGATAGCACTTCCAAACATCGTTCCTGCAAAAGAAGTGCCTGTCCGATACCTCAAGCGAGCTTGTTTGCTTCTTTTTCATTCCTTTTGAAAAGTCCCTTTTCTGTATTTTTAGAGAGATCGTAAGTAGCTCTTATCATCTTTGCAGTGGCGCCTTGTATGCCTTTTTTTTCGTTGTGGTGGTCTGGGAGTCTTAACACATCGGATGAGGCATCTCTAAAAGCTTTTTGACAATGGTACCACTGCACAGCATAGAACTTTTCGCGAGATTTTGAGAGACTAGATCAGATTCGAGGTAGTTATCTCGGAGAAGCTAAAAGACTTGGCAAGGCAAAAAATTGGATGCTGGTTTTGGAGTATTTCATTATACCTTCCGACATCATCCATCGCCCTTGTAGTGAAAACTAAGCAGGAGGTGATTGGCTTGCTACAAATACAGAAGCGTTAGAAATAAGGAAATGTAGAGTAGTTGACGAAGCGTCAATGTCGGTTCACCTATGGATACGCTTCAAGGTTAACCTCCAGAAGTGATAAATATACACCTAGATACCCATTCGATCATCTGCGAAAATATCAATAAACCACTAAAAATGGCATTCGAGAAAGCCGGTCCGGCTAACAGAAATACCTAAAAGGGTTCAACCAAAACGGTGGAATATGGAGATAGGCTGAAAAAGGAATGAGGTTAGGAAACTCTATAATAGGGCGAACCTTTTTCAAAGCGACAGTACAAGGAATAAATACTACGAATGTAAAAAATAATTCAAGTACCTAGTTAGAAAGTCAAAAAGGACTTCAACGATGTCGCGAGGACCGAGCGTATCAAGCTACCTCAGGAAATTGACGGAACCTAGGCTGAAAGTAGCCAAGAGGTTTTGGAAACGTTAGTGTAAGCCCATTTTTCGAGATACACAATACCAGATGATCCTAGCATGCTACGATACACTGAGAACATTTATCTCTCTCTCTCTCTCGAGAAGAAAGAAGTGTTCTTTTTCTTTTCTTAGACAATTGTAGGTAAGTAAAGGTGGTTTTTATACCTAAAGCTGGCAAACAGGGGCATATAACTGCAAACGATTTCAGACCAATAAGTCTGTGCATCATCCTTAGCTCTCTCGAGCGATTATTGGAGATTCACATAAGGAATAGGTGCAGTAATGGCTTTTTGACTAAGTCACGGCATGCAAATGTGTAAGAAAAATCTGTATAAACTGCCCTGCACGAGGTGGTGGGGTAAATAGAAAGGAGTCTACATTTCGGTGAGTTTGCGATGGCGGCCTCTCCCGATATTGAAGGAGCCTTCAATAACGTGGAATGCACCGTCATTAAAAATGCTCGAGTAGACGATAAAGATTGAACGGGTCATTACAAACTGGGTTTGCAACATTCTTGCAAATAGGAATGTCCATAACCGAGGGAACCCCTCAGGGGGTTTGAGTGGGTTATCAATGAAATGCTCAAAAACCTCAGTACACTGGGTATAAGTGCTACGGCCTACGCAGATGACGTGGTCATGATTGTACAGGGAAAATATTTAAATATTTTCAGCGACATTATGCAGGTTGCCATGAAGATGATCAGCACTTGGGCAAAAAACAGTGGTCTCAATGAAAACACTTCCAAAACACAACTGGTTCTTGTTACCAGAAATAACAATATACCGCCATTCAAACCCCCCAAAAACTCAACGTATCTGGGCGTGATTCTAGACAAAAAAAAACTGGATTGGTATCTTACTGAAGCGGAAAGAATCAAAAAGGCATATAATGCGCTTTTTATCTACCAAATACCAATGAGACAAATGTGGGGCTTCAAACCTGCTATGGTGTACTGGCTGTATACGGAGGTGGTAAGACCCATACCTAGATATGGTGCACGAGTATGGTGGAAAGCCACAAACCAGAAAATGGTTTACCGAAAATTAGCGCCGATTCAAAGATGGGCTACCATAGCCATAACAGGTGCGCTCCATATCACCCCTACGGCAGCACTAGTCATCTTTCTGCATCTAACACCGCTTGATTTACAGAGCAAAAAATTTGCTATCAAGAGCGCGATACGACTCACTAATCTGAGTTACTTCAAGGGCAGTAGTTTCGGACATGGTATGGTCCTAGCGGAGCCATTTCCAGACAACCCAATTCTTACGGATGAAATTCCTTCCTTGGTCGGCTTCGACATTATGTATGAAATAATATATCCGGAAAGAGAAGACTGCCAAAAAAATGCAATAATAAGGTCAAATAAAATTGCAATTTTCACAGATGGCTCAAAAAGAGAGGACGGAACAGGCTCTGGTATCTTCTCAGAAGACCCAGACCTAAGATGTCTATTAGGCTACCGGACCCTTTCAATTAGGGTTTCTGGCTGTCCTCAGGGCGGCTAAGCTAATGCAGAAGAGATCGGTATCCGAAAGATATATCGCTATCTACGAGTATATCGATAGCCGCGAACCCTGACAGGAAACTGTCTCCTGCGGAAACACGCAAAGAGACTTAAGTTGCCAGATACAGATATTTGCAGATTCTACAATGATCTGCAAGCAGTTTACACATACTATGTAAATGCGGAAATATGTCACGTATACTTTTTCGAAAACCTAGAGGAAATAGGCTGCACGGATTTCAAAGGCCTTTTTGGCATTCGCAAAGAAATTAGGTGTTTCACCAATTCAACTGATTCCAGAGGGATCCCGATAAGCTCGTTCTGGTGCCTGGTGTCTGTGTGATAGCATATCCATCATACCCCTGTTTGACTTAACCTAATCTAGATCAAAAGCGGCTTAAGCAGGCTCTTGCAATTGTAGCCTTCTGCCGTTAAATTTGCTCAAGGCAAAAATCTGAATTTTAAACCTTATCCCAAATAATACTTCTAAAATGACTAATAAAAGAATAAGGACACAATACGATTGTAGAAACCTGTAGCCCTATCTCATTTTGTTGTTAAGAAATGTCTAAATCGTGCTCGCCATAAAATTTCTTAGTAAATGCTAAACTATGCTAATGTAGTGCAATTACTCGGAAACTGCAAGTAACTACTTTAATTAACTGTGTATGTGCAAACTTCCGTAGTTTTAAAAAATACATACAATTTATATACTCATACGACCTTTAATTATTATTATTATTATTTTTTTTTTTTATAACATCTAGGATTCTGGCATGCCACTTACGATATCAGTTAAGATTCAAATTAATATGCACATGAGGGACGTACGTAACATGAACAAAGTTCAACGTTTCAGTGATCTTACCTTGCCAATGCTGTGGTTCGACATCGTAAGTATAAATACTCAATGTCTACATAATAATTTATTCTTCAACTAAAATGCTTATCTTACTGAATTTTTGTGTAGACAATGAAAGAACTGCCACCATCACTTAACAATCGCTTTAATTTCTACCTCAATTATTTGCCATACATCGATTATATTGGATTCTGGGGAGGGTTAACCTTAGGCATTGCATTCCTTACATTCGCTATATCAAGAGCAACTGTTAAGATGTCACAATTTAGTAGTATGTCTGAGAATGGAAAACCATATACCAAAGCGAATCTACGTTCTGGAGTATATAAACCTTGTGAAACAAAGTTAATCGAAGAAAATGAAAAAGATAAGTTGTCTGCACTAAATATCTTCAGTGCGGACAAGGTGCAGGATTTATATGATATAGAGCTTAAGGCTCATTCGGGCAATTATATTCTGGAAGATGAACCTGCTCTGTCTGATATTGATGCAGATGATGGAAATGAAAGTGATTCGTTGAGTCAAAATTCAAGTATAGAGGACGAATATATGACCGATGAAACTGGAAGCTGTGGCAAGACGCATCTCAATGATAAGAAAGAGGTAAGTTACTAGTTTTATGGTTTCGAACATAAGTTAAAAAAATTTGAGATAGTTTAAGATGCTCAAGATTTGGTAAATAAAGTGAATAGGACCTATGATTTAAGTAGAGAAAATGTATAAATTGAGTATGGCAGCATAACCCGGTGAGAAAAGAAGCATTTAGTAATCTACTGCAAAGAAAGATACTATTCATCAAAACGCTGGAATATTGTCGATCATAGTCTATAAGAACCAAGAGTTTGTAGATACTAGTAATGTAATGGGAATGTGCTTTCTTAGTAAAACGTGTTTTTGAAATGGATATGTCTTTGCGCCGGGGGTCAACATTTCGTTCAGGGGCTATTGTTTTTCAGTTTCTTGTGGGCCTCAGTTCGTAACGTAGCGTGCCATGACTCGTGTTCTTTGTGGCGGCAAATCGCCTCCGAAATCTAAGGCTTACTCGTAATTAATGCAGAAATCTCGTAAGCTCAAGCGAGACCAATTGCGTAGCAGCGAAAAATCTACGCTAGAATCGCGTAAGCAACAGCCAGATGCAAAACGAGGAAATAGCGGAAAAGTAATTCCAAAGAATTACTAGTTGATGATTCCATTCGTGAGCGAGAACGTAGCTGGTGATATAGAATTTGGACATCGTTTCGTAAGAAACAGATTCGGAATATCGTGTTCGGTTTGCAATCGTTTGTGGTTTAAACGCCACATAAAACAAGTGCCGGCAAAAGCGGTCGATTTGATTGACGTAAAATATTCCGACGAAAATCAATGCAGTGTGCGCGTGTGTGATACTTGCTATAAAACGCTGCTCGATATGAAACTTTCCCATTTAGCCACGGTAGACAAATCCATGTTCGATATAACTTTACTGATGGTGCAACTGATCAGTTGCGAAGGTTTGTAAAATTTTTTTGTGAGTTTTTTTTATTTTTTAATATGGCAACTCTCAGGAAGTTGATAATTAATCTGATAGCTAATTTTTTTCCAAAATCAGTGTTCAGCTAAAAATCTTTATATGTAGAGCGCTACCCTAATTTTACGATCAATGTAATCCACCAAGGGACTCTGCTATCAGCAACACAATTTGAAAATGTGTACTATACAGGGTGACTGACTCGAACTGCAACTTTTTAAAATGCTATAATTTTTCCATTTTTTGATAAATTTTATTGTGCCAAAGCAAAAAATGTTGGAAAATACATCAATTTTTAACTTATATCAGTAGTTTTCAATATGTCCACCTTTGGCGCGAATAATGGCCTTGAGACGGCCGAAGAAACTTTCGTATTCTTAAAGTGCCAACCTTCGCCTTCAAAACACCCCAGACAAAGAAATTCAACGGATTTGCATCCGGAGAATTTGCAATCCATTGTGTTGAAGAAATGAAGTGTGGAACATTGTCTTTTAACCAATCTTGGTTGACGCGCGCTTTGTGAGACGGTGCCGAGTCTTGTTGAAATGTCCACGGTCTCCGACCGAAATGATTGTTTATCCAAGGCTTCAATACTGCCTGTAAGACAGTTTCACGGTATTCGATCGCATTAATTTTGACGCCACGGTCCAAAAATACGAGCGGAGAGCGACCATCGGCGGTTATGGCGGCGCAAACGATCACCGTCGGTGCTGCCTGCTTTCTGGTGGCCGTCCGAAGGTGTAAATTTTCGAAGGACCTCTCTGGCAAGTAAACTCGGTCATTTTGTTTGTTGACATATTGCTCTATGTCTACTCTAACTTTTTTTTGTTGCAGTGTAAGATCGTGTGCTTTTTGGAACTTCAATGACTTGAGCCCAAGCTCATTTTTCAGTATGTGTTGCATCCGTTCGAACGATATGTTAAGCTCACGAGCCATTTTTCTTCCACTTCGACGCGGATTTCGCTCAATTCGAGCCTTCACTTTCCGAACCATTTCTGCCGATGTTGCTGTTTTTTTATGACCACCTCCATGGTGTTTTGCAACGCTGACAGTATTACGGCAACGAGCTATGGTTCGAGACACAAATGATTTATACACGTTGAGGTGCTGGAGGGCTCTAAAGATAGCTACTTGTGGTTTTCCAGCCAAATATAAAAAAATCACACTATCACGTTTGAATTCCATCGCGGATAAAAATTTTTCAACACAACTGAATTTTTCAACAACAAATCGTTTAAAATGCTTGTAAATAATAAAATTATCTGTCATGTGTCAAAATTTGAGCTCACAGTAATGAACGGTTTGGAAATTATAGCAGTCTGAAGTTGGTTTCAGTTCGAGTCAGTCACCCTGTATATACTCTTTCGGAGTTCAAGCCACTGGCAAGAATGAGCGCGAATTAGTACATTCGTCATCGTGCGCAGAAACTTGGCCTGTGTCCATACCTTATGGAAGATTTTGTGCAAACATGGCCACAAGATTCAATTGCTGCAACAATTGAAATCAGCCTACATCGTTTGTTCATGATATCGCTGTTTGGCAACATTTTTTTCAGTGATGAGGCTCACTTTTCTTTCAGTGGCTTTATTACTAAGCAGAATTGCTGAATTCGAAGCGAGGAAAATCATCAACTACCGATGTACTCCTAAAAATGCACTATCTGGTGTGGTTAATCAAAATTGAATAAAATCGAAATAAAATGATTGAAAAGTACTTACTCAATATGCAGAGGTACCATAATAATTAAATTGGAATTAATTTGTTCTCATGAGAGATAAGCTTAACTTATATGAGGATTCCAGGATGTTTTGTACTGCAGATGATCCCCTGTTCGTGTTTGAGTAGAAGGTCTGAGTGCATCCTTTTATATAACAGAATCTGATTGAAAATTAAGTTTGACATTGTGTTTCGCAATGATTTCAAAGTATCGTTCTGCTATTTATAGAAGACCAGCAACAACGAGTATGCAGTATCTTCCAGAAAACGGTGCGTAAAATTACTTATTTTAGTTTACTACTTACTTAGGCGGCGCTACAGTCCAGGGTTATTCTGGGCCTCAACCAATAAGCCTATCCAATTAACGCGGTCTTTGGCTAACTGTTGGTTGAGGTACCCTTCCACTTGCGAGCACCACCTAAGGCGAGGACTTCCTCTACTGCGTTGCCCCTTCGGATTAGAGTCGAAGATACTGCGGGCTGGAGCGTTGGTGTTCATTCGCTCTATATGCCCGGCCATCTTAAAACGCCCAATGCTCAATTTTCTGACCAAGTCGATGTCGCTGTACAGCTCGTAGAGCTATAATATGTTCGGACACATAAAATACTTGAGTGCCTTACATCGACTGTAACATGATAAATCTGGTAGATAGTTTGCTGATCTGGTGTCCGACATGTTGAGGTGAGGAATCCATGTGCTATAGTAACGTTACGTCTCGCAGCGAAATCGATTAGCCTAAGTCCGTTTTTAGACGTTGTTTCGTGTAGTCTATGTCTTCCCCTAGAACGATTTGAATTCCGTACATCGGACATTGCTCGTAGGTTTTGTCAATGAGCTCGTAGAAACTTTCTTTGGTAGCATCGTCCTTTTCCTCTGTTAGGGCGTGAGTGCATACAAGTATAAAGCTGATATTAGGGAATTTACTTCTATTACGGATTGTTATAAGGCGTTCACACACGTGTCGAAAGCTCAAAAATTCTCGCCTGAGTCTGACGCTTACAACAAATCCGCATTCAAATAGACTCTGTTTATGTTCCCTATAGCAATCACCGAAGTAAACATCACAGTGTTTCATCTTTCATTTGTCCAGTTCACCCCACCGCACTTCCTGTATTACGATGATATTTGCTTTATAACAGTCTAGGGCCTCCGCTAATTGTTCGGCTACACGCGACCTGTTCAAGGTACGAACATTCCACGTGCGGATCCGAAAGTCGTTGTCCTTTGTTCGTTTTGCAGGGTCCGTTACAATGAATCCGGCCTTATCCGAGATCACCCCCTAATATGAAGCGTCAGGCCCTTGTTGTGACCCTGACTAGGACCAAAAGGGCCGAACCAAATTCGGGAGCCAGTAGCCCGCTTCGGAGATTTGAATCCTGCCGTTGACTCTTATTAAGGCTGACTTAATGTTGTAGATCCGTAGAGACCTGAGTATTCAAATACGTTGAAGTAGCTCATATAGAGATAACACTAGTTCGATCTAACTAGAACTGTGGATGTCACCGTTGATTCCATCCTTAGAATTCGTCCGCTGCATCCTGAGGACGCAAAAAAAAATTGTCTAGAAAAGGAAGGAAAAAGGAATTAAAGTGTCCATCAACACAACACGACCCCATTTGACAGATTCTGGCATCAAAAAGAGAAATTCCAAACTTAAACCGCTACTGACCCAATATCATATTGACAGATGAGTCATCTTTTTTTGTTTATAATTATTGGAAATAATCCAGGACAAAATAAAAAGATAAAAAGTTTCTGCAATGCACCTTTAAACATCCAGCAGAGGTTCAAGTACTATTCACACTAAACCTCAATGCACTATTCATGGTTAAATTATACCAAATTATGCTAAAGTCTACCAAAGGTAAAACAGGATAACAATCCAAAACATTAGAGTTAGGGTTAACATTAGAGGAAAATTGTATAGAGACGTGAGATTGGCCATTCTGAATTCCTGTAGCAAATCCAATAGAAAATGTGTAAAAAACCAAAGCCACTATAACACAACTTACGCTGGTCTTGGAGCACATTTGGAAAGACCTAAGTTGTTGAAGTTGTTGAAAACGCTGTATTTTTAGCCGGCTATATTTGATGAAACTCACCCAGGCTTCTTTTTCAAATAATATGCGATGTACCGCACTTTTTGAAATGCCTACAATGTCTGCTAGCTCGCGCACTTTCAGTCGACTATCATCCATTACCGCTTTGTGGTACTGTGGCAGACTCACCCAGAGTAGAATACAGTTCAGCTTTAATATTGGTTGGGCTGAGGCCTTTCAAATAAAAGTATTGTATCACAAAACGATGATCAATTTTCTCCATTTTCACAAATTCACTGACAACTTTGACTATTGATGGCTGCCAAACAAGTACTAAACAACGTGGCGCTTTCAAACTTGAAACATATGCTTTATAGACCGCGTACTTTCCAATACAGTGATATTTTCAAACAATTATCGCCGGGTACTTCCGGGACCGCTATCGTAATTACTTATTCTTTGTTTGTACATTTATTGTTTCTGCAAATGTGAGTTGATGTGCATTTTTCTTAAGATAGATTAGACCCAAAGGAATAGGACCACTCATAAATTTCTTTAAAAAAGCGAGTATGTATAGGGTTTTCCAATAGGGACTTGACTGCTTTGAATTTAATTTGTGAATGCACTCTTTCACTAATCATCAAACTGTCACTGTCAATTTATTCAGTAAACTCAACATTTTCATCATGGTAAAGTACACTAACGAGCAAAGTCTGCAAAATTTTCTACAGATATTCGGAATCGGTGACTGCAACTTTAAGAGCGTTAACTCCAATTTTCGGTCGTAATTCTCGCCCTAGTAGACAGGCAATAACAAGTTTAGTGCAAAAATTTGAATCTACATATTCGTTGTGTGATGTTGCCGTGTCACTGTGACAACGGGTTGGTCGAAGTGTCGAAAATATCGCTGCCGTTCAGACGTCCGTAGCAAACGATCCAAATCAGTCAATTTCACGGCGTTCTCAAGAATTGGGCATCGCTCAGACCACATTATTTCTTCTTCAGTGACGAAGCTCATTTTTGGCTCAATGGGATCGTCAATAAGCAAAATATGCGTTATTGGTCGGGTGAAAACCACATGTGCTTCATGAATCACCACTTCACCCACAAAAAAATAACTGTTTGGTGCGGTTTGCATGCCGACGGCGATATTGGGCCATATTTTTTCGTCGACGATAACGATCGTCACGTTACTGTGAATTGTGAATAATCACCGACTATTTTTGGCCCGAATTGGAAGATATGGACTTGGACGACATGTGGTTTTAACAGGATGGTGCCACAAGCCACACAGCATACTTTGTTGAAGAGTAAGTATGGTGAGCGTATTATCTCAAGACATGGGCCAGTCGATTGGCCGCCTCGTTCGTGCGATTTAACGCCACTTGACTATTTTTTGTGGGGCTACGTTAAGTCATTGGTTTATGTCAACACGCCGACGACGTTGGAAGAGTTCAGAGCCAACATTGAACGCGAAATAGCGGCCGTTTCGGCCGAAATGTGTGGCCGAGTCGTTGAAAATTGGGTCCAACGAATCGACCGCTGCAAAGGTGCCAGCGTTGGTCATATGAACGAAGTCGAGTTCCATTCATAAATGTTTTAATTGTACTTCAAGCCAATAAGAAATTTTTTGAAATATCTCAAATGGTTTGCTTTTTATTTAAAAAAAAAGTTGTCAAGTCGTTATTAGAAAACCCTATATATGTTTTTATTTATATAGTTCACTGTATTGTCTCCGAAGTCTATCCAAAAGACTGAAAAAATATATCAGAATCAGGTTCAGTCGTGTGAATTAGTCATTCATAAGAAATTTGGACCTAGAAATCTAAAATTATGCGACTATTTCTAAATTCACAAATTTATGGGAACCTGCAATAAAAGAGAAAAATCTTTTAAACTCACAAATCCAGATAACAAATTTGCATGACCGAACCCGCTTGGAAACTTAAAAGATACACAAACTTGAAAAATACCAAAAAGACAAAAAAAAAACCCTTCTATGTACACAAAAAACAAAAATCTTTATTTGGTTTAGATGGAAACCATCTGACGCCGAAATATCTATTATATTTACAAACGTTAAAGCCGGCTTTCAATAAACTTTTTAAACACACACGTGTACACCCAACAAAGTGAATAGTACAAGGGATACATCATAGGTTAGTTTAACACCAACTCGGCAGATTATAATGTGCTAAATATTCGGAACCATGCTTATTAAGCTGATAATGCTAATTTTGTTAGAACTGAAAAAACAAAGGAAATCGGAACGTACTTCATCGTTAAAGCATATTCTTTCTTCATTCATCGCTCTGCTCGGTCTTCACGGGAGGTCTAAAAATAGGTTCGTCATGATAGAATTTAAGAATATTAATGAATATCAATTCGTACATTTACTAACCCCTTGCCAAAATCAAAACACATCTATGGGTTGTCTTTTTTTTTTTTAATTTCGTCACGTAACAATTAACAAATAAATTTAAATGCTAAAATATCATGTCAGAAATCCGAGTAGAATATTTAAACTAAATCTTGCCTCACGTGTTTAAAGGGGGTAAGGGCCCTCTAACGGTATTCTTGCTATCATATCGGCCTATGATTCAATAATTATTCAAATGAGTTTGGGATTGTGTTCATTAGAAATGGCATTGGTAAAGCTTCAGTTGACTTCTTAGCTAAGATGATAATACAATTTAAAGCCACGCAAAATTTCAGAGTATTGGTTTACATGAAGCAGTTGGGATGAAAATTGAAAAGAGTTTTCTTTTTTGGCAATTCACACAAAAAATCTTACAGCAGTTATATCTTCGGCTTATATACATACTTATGAGTCCGGCATTCTATCTATGTCAGGGGAATTATTATTCCACTTAGCATTTCAATTTAGAATACTAAAGCTGAGAGAATTAAATTTCAGAAGTACAAAGATTAGAAATGACACCGCAACTTTCAACTTGATACACTTTTCCCAGCGATGCTGCAACTTTTCTAACCCCTCCGTTTAGACCGTTTTTAACTGGCCTGCAAAATACTCCCCCGCGGTGGCGATGACTTCCTCGTGCGACTCGTGCGAGCGATCTTTTAAGGTTTGGGAACAAATAGAAGTCGCAGGGAGCCAAATCCGGAGAATACGGAGGATGATTCGACCAATTTGAGTGTGACGACTGGGGAGATGTGAGCTGGTGTGTTATCGTGGTGGAAGAACACTTTTTTCTTCGCCAAATGTGGTCATTTTTCTTCAAATCGGCGTTGAAACGGCCTAATAAATCGACGCAGTATGTTCCTGTGATTGTTTTTCCGCTCCCCAAATAGTCAAAGTGGATCACACCTCGCGCATCCCGATAAACGGTGGCCATCAACTTTCCCGCCGAAGGCACGGTCTTCGCCTTCTTTGGAGCACGTTCACCGGGTAAAACCCATTGTTTCGATTATTCATTGGTCTCTGATGTGTACCAATAAATCCAAGTCTCATCGACGGTCACCAGAGGTTGCAGAAACTCCTCCGGATTTCAATTAAACAAGGCCAAGCATATCTTTGAAGTGGTATCACGATTGCACTTGTTCTCAGGTGTAGGCAAACGCAGCACTCATCGCGCAAACAGCTTTTTCATGCCCAAAATATAGTGCAACATACGGCTATCGGCGGTCCGCCAATACGAGATCATAGATTTTATCCACGGTTTCCTATGTTGTAACAGTTTTTGGGCCACCTGGGCGCGATTCATCAACAACTGACGTACTGGCAGCGCGAAACTCTAAAAACAAATTACAATTACACACCATCGAGAATGGGTTTGATTTCCTCACAGGTTTTGCCACTCAAAAACAAGATCGGATCACGGAACGAAATTGCTCTTTTTCCATAGTTGTTAAAAACACTAACACGATGTTTTGAAATGGGTATCAAAACAAAACTATGCTTTAGATTGTCTCCAAAGTTTGACAGACGGGCTATAAGAGGTTATACTGAATGATGGTACACTCATCAAACAGCCCTCGTAATACAATGGTGGATCAACCGAGGCTCTTTTAAAGAGAATTAATTTTTTTCGCCAAAAACAAATACCTTTAATACACTTCGTACAATATTTCTCAAGTTTTTTGATCTTTTCCAAATAATAACATTTGTCAAGGTCCCCAAAATAGGCGTTTGTTTAACGATGATTTCATTTGGAGCCAAATTTCTTTCCTCCGAGCCATTTGTTCACGTTTAGTGATAAGACTGGGGGCTTAATGTGAAAAATATGACGGATGGATGAGCAATTCGTACCACAATGCATTCTTGCCAACATTGTATCGTTTTTCCTTTAAATTTGGCATAATACTAGTCGTTGATTATTTTTCCCCTTTTGAAGGTATTGGAAGTAGATTACGCCGCATACATACAACAAACTGTCGCCATGACCTTGTTGGTCGACAAATCCTTTTGGCGCTGATTTGCTCGGCGACTATCGTACTTTTAGTACTAGTCCACTAGCTCCACACTCCATATTAGAGAACCTAGGCAATTGCGGAGCCTAGATTGTCCATAGTCACATTTTCCTAAGACGTCGGTGTTGATTCTATTTGTTTTGCAACCAATGAGCGCCAGAACCATTTTTGGTGCTTCTACCACAAAAACCTCACTGACATTCCGCTGGTTTCTTCCGATTACGCCAATGTTATCTGCATATACGAAAAGTTGAACAAACTTTTGAAATATTGTTCTTTCTATGTGAGTTGCGCACAATACCATCAACTATTGTGTTAAAAAAGTCATATGATCTCGCCCCGTTTGAGACTCTTTTTAACATTATAACATGTTTTTTCCGACTTCCGACTTGATCGATTGGGTACAGATCGTCTATATAGGCTCTATCATAATGGAGTCTTAAACGTGATCAAGAGGCGATATTTTCAGGTCTTCTCCATGACCTGCCGCAGGGTGAAATGTTGGTGGCGGTCGATAGTGGATTTACCAGGTCTAAAACCGCACTGGTATAGACCTATCAGGTTGTCCAGGACTTATATCTCAGTAGTAGTTGCAGCTCAGGGGTCTCCCTTAGTCAGAATCGTACAGGAGATACTCAGATTCTTTTAAGTGGGCATGGGTTCCTCCGACCAAATTGTATATTTAAACTGGTAACCTTGTGTCCGCAGAAGTGATTCTCCATGGATTGCGTCTCCTTTTTACCTTTCGGTAAATATCTTCGAACCTCATTCCTACTGTACTTTTAGTGAAGTTTATGTTAAATTTTTCTCCTCTACTGGTACGTGTCAACAGCAGCTTTCAATTCGGCCATGGTTTTCACGAACAATGTTACACAGTACGCCTCCTGTTTAGCTTAAAGTGCTCATTGGGCATCTTTTTTGTGATAATCTTGTGAAACCCAGCGCACATAAGAGGAAACATTTCTGATGGCCTTGAAGAAGTACTGTCACTGATCTTCCGCAATTGATGTTGTTTAAGCACTGGTGAAGCGCTAGCGAAGGATCTAGCGATCTCTCAATATTGTATCAAGCCTACTCCTCACAGTATTTTCCCGGCTAGTACTAGTCAGTGATCCGAGTCAATGTGATGGAATCTGAATTACTGTATTTTCTTCAGGAGGCCGTAATGTACCTTCGCGGATACTAGGATGTGAGAAAGTCTGGTTTCAGTGAATTTCGTTCTCATACGAATAGCCGCCATTTGCTCACTTAAAGGTCTAAATTGCATGACATTATCCACTTTCAATCATGAAGCCACATGCAAATATGCACTGCTAGCGATTACAATCGCCGTAGTATAGTAGATATCTGAGTTTTTGATTGATTTCTTATTGGCGGTTATATCAGCCTTATAAGCTTCCAATGTTTCCACTAGGTCTTTAGGAGCACCTGGTATGTTAAGAGTCCTCACAATTCACAATCCGAACATCGTTGTTCTTGCCACGTTCACATGGGTCCTGAACAGTTAAGTCGTCCTTATTCGAGACTATTGATGTTTTCTTCATAATTACAGGCTTATTAGGCCGAAGTTGACTTATTTATGTGGATCAATATCAACGTTTATTTCTCAACGTACGTCTTATTGTTTTCAAGGCTTTTGAAACGCATATTACAGCCAATCAGGTCAACAAGATATTATCCACAAGTTATCATAAGTTTTCTTTAACTTTTACAACCAGGGATGCACTCTGGGACTCTGATGGATTGGTACTAATATCTCACCCAGTTTGTCACGCCAAAGTTAAGACTCATCCAGACGAGCCTAAACCATGCTTGATACACTCTCAACGTTATTCGACTAAATTATAGTTATCTATTGTAATAAACACACAAGGAAGATGATGAATCGATTTCTCGCATCCGTGAGACTCAATTACTCTCACAAAAATGCACTGTTTTGTCATTTGTCCTTGATTTTTCAAAAATTAGACTGGACAATGATCAGTGATCATTTCAACGAAACTATGAACGATCACGGCGGTCAATAGCGCTACCTGCCATGAAGTCGTTGACTTACTGACTCGATACAACGATAACATTGTATTGCAAAATGCGTCACTGAATTGGACACCACTTAATTACGAGGCGGGTCAATAAATCTTTGAAAATTTAAACAGATGGCGTTGCTACCTCAAATTCAACCTTTTGAATTTTTTCAAAAGAACGTACCCAATTTTTTAGGCAGATCTGTCAAGTAGGTTTGTTGCGGCAGCTATTTTAAACAGACGCCTACCATAAAAACGGGAAAAAAGTGAATTTTATCATTAAGTGGATTCATCACTTCTGGATGAATTAAAACCGGAGAACGCCAAGGTGTATCTGTCGGCCAACAAGAACATGTCTAAAAGTTTTTGAGTTGCTCGCGGTGACAATCACACTGATTACCTTGAAAAAGGTAAAGCGATCAGGGCAGAGGTTTTGGATCGATTTGACGTCGATTTGAAGCAATAACGACTGCATTGACGAGGAAATAAATTCTCTTCCACCAGGACAATGCACCAACGCACAAGTCTGCGGTCGCAATGGCATAATTACATGAATTAGGTTACGAATTCACTCAGCATATTCTACAGATTTAGCCTTCTGGTACTATTTCCTGCTTTCAAACATGAAGACATGACTCGGCAGTAAGAGATTTCGGCCGAATACAGAAGCCGGCGATGAAACAAAATCCTATTTTGAGCGCCTCGAAAAATCGTATTATTAAGATGGCATCAAAAAGTTGGAGAAACGTTGGAGAAACGTTGGAGAAACGTTGGAGAAACGTTGGAGAAACGTTGGAGAAACGTTGGAGAAACGTTGGATAAACTGTATCGACCTATCAGAAGATCATGTTGAAAAACAAAACGTTTTTTTGCCGAAACGAATAATCCTAATTTCAATTTACAGGAACTTATTGACCCACCCTCGTACTTGTTATTGGGATATGTAAAGCTTTTAGTGTATGCTGTTCAGCACGTTGCTTGGTAGGATAGAGCACCAGATGCTCAAAAGGGTGACCCAAAATTGAACCAATTTTAAATTATAAATTATTGTTCAATAAGATTCCTTTTATAATTAATCATATGGATATATGTAGGTATGACCAGCGGCCAAATAAAATTAATGGTTTCACTTTCTTTTTTCCAGACGACTGCTAGTTACAATAGTAGTGGTTTTGAATCAACTAGTGCTAATGGTGATCAAGAGCAGTGGCCCGTTAGCGAATCAGCCTTTCTTATCGATGGTATAGTTACGGAAGAAGAGGATCATTTGGAAAGTCAAAGTTCCAAAGCGGCTAAACCAGACAGTGATAACATAAACAGGGGACTGGTAGAATAAGTTTTGTTAGTTTTTTTGTTTTTTTTTTTTTATCCAACTGGATAGATGTTTTCAGTATTTATGCTTAATTTTTGTATTCTTTTTTTTTGTTTGTTTTTCTCACTTATTTTGATTGTCGGTTTTTCTTTCCATATACATTCATGTTATTCTATCTCTGTAATCTGTGATATAACGGTAATATACAGAAAACTACTTAATTTATGACTCACTATTCATATACATATTATATGTATTTTTATCGTGCTCCTAATTTTCATAAAAGAATAACACTTTTTATATTTTTTTTAAGTTTTTTTAAGTGCGGATCTTTAGGACCCACCTTTGACCTTTTTTATTATTTTGGTTTTTTAACTGACGCTGTTTTTGTTATTTTTTTCTGTTTTTTCTTTTTTATAAAAATTAAGCATAAATATAAAAATTTAAAAAAAACTTCCAAGGTTAAATTAAAAAACAAAAAAAAATCTACATAAAGTTTTAATAGAAAAAAAATTAGACTAGTTTAGGATAACTAATATTTTATTCTACCTCTGTGAGGTAACGACCGAACGCGGTTAACTATTTAAAGGCAAGTTAACTTTGCGCGCATTCATACATATTTCCACTATGTATGTAATGGGACTTGTACAATACAATTTTTTACTGTAAAAAATTGATTAAGACAATATTTTTTTTTTAACATTAAGAAAAATTAAATGTAAATTCTTAAAGCTTATTATATTCACATTCTTTTTATTTTATATTACATACTGTGATTATGTGCATTTTTGAGTGAAGTTACGAATCGTTGCAATATGATGTTGGTTTTTTAAATATGAGTTTTAGAGAATCATTTTTAAGTTAAGAGCCTTTTTTATTGTTAAGAAGTCGGAAATTGTGCAAATTGGTAATGCAAAATCCAATATTATTGTATTAATTCTTTTAATTTTTTTTTTATTCAATTTTATATGTTAGGGTATAGCTTATAGTTTTGAATAGGAGAAACAAAATAAATAAACAAAAATATTGGAATGCTTTTTATTTTTTGCTATTGTTGTTATCTTCTTCAGCTGCATCTTTATGATTTCACATTGCTCATAATCAGATCGATGTGGATCACAGGTGAATACTTATGAAGACTTAAGAGGATTACCGATTTGAGTTCACCGAAATACGAGGGTCGATGAATAAGCCAGTGACTTTTCGATTTCATCGCCTTGTAACTCGCAAAAGAAAAAAGAAAACTGCTCCCCTCAACTATCATCTGTAAACAGACTACTATCATATTTCAAACAAACTAGTAGTTTAGTTTGTATGTGACAGTCTGACAATCGAAAAATATGAATTTTTCGTAATCATCGAGCATAATTTTTTGATGATCATCACTAAAAGTATGGATAAGCTTGATAAGGGGTTTGGCCACTCTAGAAGCCGTAAAAATAGGCTAATTTTGTGATGTTTTTTTTAGGGAAAATATAAAATAAATCGAGTTTACAAATACAATAAAATCACTGACCTTGATGACACAGAAACATCTCATACAAAAATAACATCAAACATCAAACGAAGCAATAGATACCAGAAAAATCAATATCAACAACAATAGAAGATACACAAAACAGTGGTTCTGTGAAGTTATAAAAAGAAAAACGAGAGGGATATCTACGCTATAGAAGATCAAAAACAACTTACAACCAATATAAAGTTACCAGAAACAGTGTTAACACTAATATCGGTCATATTAAAGAACGATACTAGCAGGATTTCCCATCCAATATGGAACATGACACATATGGTTATCAGAAAAAGTTTTAGAATTGGTTCCTTAGTTTAAAAAAAAAAAAAAAAAAAAAAAGAACAAAACTAGTAAACTACTTCTCGTCGTTGCTGTGCAACGTATAACATCCCTTCACACCAAGAGATAGCAACTCAGATGATCCAGTCTACACGGAACACACCCTCCAAGATACCGAGATCACAATACGTAAGCTGAAAACAACTAGTCAAGCTATGACAGTTGCTCAATACCACAGCATTGGAGAGACAGTATCACCATTCCCATGCTTAAGAAAGGTAACAAGAAAAACACCAAGAATTACCGATTCATCTCTCTGTTCCATCTCCAAGCTTTTTACAAAAATGCTTGCATTCGAAATCACCAAAAAAGGCATACGCGAAGAACAACAAGGTTTCCGGAAAAAACAGATCAACAGTTGACGCCATATTCAACAAGCCTGCGTACATGTGATTCGTCAATTTAACAAAAGCTTTTGACCGTGCACGACTACATGAAGTCATCACGCTTTTGAAAATGAAGGGCATTCCACCTAATGTACTAGCTATCATTAAAGAAGTGAATACTAATAACAGAACATCAATCATTTCTAGCGCTAAAAGGACCGATATGATTCCTTTTACTTCGGGACGGAAAAGTGGCAGTTTGAGCACGACACTCTTTTACATTATCATGAAAACTATCATCGAAAAGATCAAACCAGCTGCACCTGGCTATCGCATGTCAACCGGCGAATTTGCAGACTGCTATATCGGTTAAAAAATTAAATCAATAGTTATATGAAAAGAACCAAAAAAAGGAACAGATATTTGGAAAAAGTGGCAAAAGCACGAGCAACCAAAGCCGCAAGGTTAGACAAACGCAGGCTGTCTAACCTTGATTTTACCCCGAATCTTTATTAGCCCGAAATTTATTCAGAAAATTAAAAATTCAAGTTTATTCATCTAAATCTATATATTGCCCCCTTTAAAGTAGTCCCCATCGACTGCAAAATTTTTATGCCAGCGCTTGATCCAATTTTTTATATTCGATTTTCGGTATGTCCTTGAGTGCTTCCTGCGATTTTTCCATTACTTCCTCTCGGTTGCTGAAACGCGTTCCCCGTAGAGGTTTTTCAACTCGATTGAACAGAAAGAAGTCACAGGGAGTCAGATCAGGTGAATTCGGTGACTGTTGGATGGTACTAGGTGGGGTGAAAAGTAACCTCCTTGGGAATGAAAAAAAATTTTTTTTAAGTTTTTTTTTATTTTATTCAATATAGTCCCCTTTTAGTTTGATACACTTACTCCAGCGATTTTCCAACTTCTTGATCCCGTCCGAGAAGTAATTTTCCAGAAGGTCTGCAAAATACTCCTCCGTGGTGTCGATGATTTCCTCGCGTGAGCTGAATTTTTTGTTGATGAGCCATTTTTTGAGGTTTGGGATGAGATAATAGTCCGAGGGAGCCAAATCGGGCGAATACGGTTGATGCGACAGCAATTGGAGCCGTAAGTCATTGGTTTTAGCCATGGTTGCGATGCTCTTATGCGCCGGTGCATTGTCTTGCAAAAAAAAAATTTTTTTCGCTTCATGTGAGGTCGTTTTGCAGCGATTTCGGCCTTCAATCGCTCCAATAATGCACAGTAATACTCGCTGTTGATGGTTTTTCCTTTTTCGAGGTAGTCCATGAAGATTGTGTCATGACAATCATAGAAAACCAACGCCATAACCTTTCCGACCCATCGAGCCTCCCTCGGCCGCTTCGGTCCATTGCCGGGCACTCATTCTGTTCTCTGGTGTTCAAGAGTTACCAATCGACGCCAAAAGTCCGCCCGATTCCGCATCAGCAAGTCCAAAAACTCAGCGGCAGGATAACTTTTTCATATGCAGAATATTTGCCAAAATATGGTGTGTGTACTCAGTACTAATCTTTGTGGTATCTGCTAGCTCGCGCACCTTCACTTTCCGGTCAGCCAACACCATTTCATGTATTTTTTTGACATTGTCCTCTGTAACCGCATCGGAGGGCCTGCCGCTGAGGACATGATCGGTAGTGGAGTTGCGGCCACCACGAAACTCTGGATACCAATACTTGATGGTGTAATCTGACGTAGCATTAGCCCCATAATATCTATCCAAAAAATAATAATAATGTTTTATGAGAAAACGAAAATCGTTTTTGTCCATACTCAACATGATGCCAAGCACGTCAACAACAATCAGCTGTCAAAACAAAACTAAAGACAGTATCGCATTGAATTTTGGCAAGTCTGTCTAACTTCAAATCACTATAACCTTTTCTGCAGTAGGAGAGCATTCTGGCGGTCAAGGAGGCTACTAGGAGGCTACCTAGTATTTGTTGCATTTTTCGTCAAAAAATTACGAACAATGATGGCACTGTGCGACGGTGCGTTATCATGGTACACAATCCACGAGTTTTCTACCCACAATTCTGGTGTCTTTCGGCGAATTGCTTCTTTGTTTACTGTCTGGTTTTCTGATAAAAATTTATGATGCACTACACCATTGTAATCCATGAAAACCGTGAGCATTGCCTCCTTTTTTGACTAGAGGGACGTGTTTTCTTTTTTTTGGTCTCGGGTCATTTGGTGAACGTCATTCACTTGCCTGATGTCTGGATTGCGTTTCGTACTCATAAACCCACGTCTCGTGTCCAGTAATGATCCTTTTGATGAATCTGGGATCGGATTCGACCTCGACACAACGGAAACCCAAATCATTAACCAAAATATCTTGGGTGGATCCATAGGCAATGTTCAAGTTTTCCGCTATCTCTCTGATGGTTAATTTGCGGCTATAGACCAACATTTTTTTTTACTTCATCAATGTTTTTGATTCACGACCACTTTTGAACCGCTCGTGCCACTGGTAAACGACCGTTTTCTTTAGGGAATCGTTGCCGAAGGACTTTTCCAACATTTCCAACGTTCGCGCACCATTAAATCTGTTTTTACGCAAAATTTGATACAATTTTGTTGTTGCAAATTTAAATCCATTTCTAAAATTGTAAAAAATCGCCAACACATACAGAGACATATGTACTCTTGGCTACGTAACTTTTGCAAATGTCAAGCTATGACGCTAGGACTTAGAGGAAATGTCAACAACAGATGTACCAACTTAACAAAAAAAAACAGAATATACAAAACTTGCGTCGAACCAACAATTACATACGCAGCACAACTCAAAAGATGTCGACCATTGTTGAGATGAACACCCTAAGATCTATTGCTGGTAGAAAAACGAACGCCGAAATACGATAAATATGCAAAGCAACCAATATCTCGCGATGGACGAGATCCAGAAGAAGGATGTGGAGAGACCACATCCAAAGAATGCCTCAAAAAAGCATTAGAAAACACAATAAACAACCCGCGGCCGCAAGATCGTCTACCAAAAAGATGGCACGAATGCTGTACCAACAATGAGCAACGCCACTAGTCCATTATCTTTATTTATCACATGCCATATTTCATTTAGATACATTGTTAAAGAACAGGATGTATCCTAAATGAAGGAAAAGTTAGACGTTTATTGTACATATGATTGACTGTAAAACATAAATTTTATAGAATATACAATATTTTTTATTGTAAAGTAGAAAAATGAAATAAATAAAATCAATATCAATTTGGAAGAGCAATTAAGTGTACGATATTTTTTGTCAGTCCGTCTTTAGGCAACACAATTAAGCTCGATGGTTTGCCCACGCGCGAACATGCCGCGTATAATTGTCCATGTAAAAAGCATGGTGTGCCCAAATCTAAGCCGAAAACGGGCATCGTTTGGCCTTGCAACTTATTGATTGTCATTGCGAATGCCAATCTGTGGAAATCACTGGAATGCGTGGCAACAAAACATTTTTCTCCTCGGAATTTGCCATTCAAAATGGTGGCTTCGATAATGTTTTTCATCAATTTTTCATCAATTGGGTTCAAATTCCGATGTAAAATAACCGGAGATCCAACTTTCAGTCATAGAAGGTGTCGTGACATATCTGGCAAATCCATTGAGTTCAAAATTTACTGCTTCGTTGGCATCGCAAACTGTATCTATCGATTTGTATGATACCAAGTCACCTGGCAGCGACTGCTGTATCTTGTATTTTGAATCGTCAACGGCCACATTTCTTGCTGCCAAAATGGCTCTTTCTGCCAGCCAGGCAAATTTATGCAGCCAATATTTTTTACGGACAGCAACTTTTCCCATCGCTGATATCTAATCATTGTTTCAATAACTTGTCAGTGAATGAATCTTGTAACATTTGGATGCGCGTGATTATTTTTCAACATTACGCCACAGTAGTGATGATTTCAAACAAGCGTTCATCTCATCAGCGTACGTTGAACGTGGAATGGCGGAAAATGTTTGTCTGAAATTACCTAAAAGGAGTTTGTCGTTTGTCGTTGTTTTTTATATCTTTGCGTCCTGCCTCCATCCAATAAAGTTGCTGCAATGCTAGATAATGTAACGGCCAATGCGATGCCATTATTTGATCATATTTCGGCGAGAATTGACGAAATGAGAAATGTTTTCCCAGTTCCACTTGGTGCATCAAAAAAAAGGAAACCACCTTGTCCCGCCGAAATTGCCAGCATAATGCGGTCGTGAATGATTTTTTGTTTATGAGTCAGTAGTGGAATATTGCGAGCAACAATCACTACCATTTCTGTAGTATGGTACTCCAGTTTGCGATTCATTTCGGTGTGCATGAAATCAGATGTACTGCGATTTGACAAACGCATATCAAAATGACTGAGTGGTAAATTGACAATTGCAACCCATATATCCTCGATAGGAATCAATGCTTCATTGTATTTATAGAACGTAGCATCGTCAGTTATTGAATCTTTGTGTTTATCGCACAACGTGTCTTCTCGTCCCGAGAAACATATAGTCAACACTATAGCGAAAAGTAGACGAAATTATATTGCTATACAGCCCAATGCTGCTTCAGTAACCATATCGACACAGTGATTGTCGTCTTCGAGCAAGCCGAGTGCAAGGCATGCATCTAATCCGTGCCGTTTCTAACAGAGGGCACCACTTGAATTAAATCAATACTATTTTCAGTTAGTACCAACCTTGTCGGACGATTAGTTTTCGAGATATAGCGTTGTGAGTAAAGCAACTTTTGTTATTGTGAAAAAAATGGATTCAAAGCAATTTCGTTTGTTGATTTATCATTTCTTTTTGATGCGAAAAAATGCAGCCGATGCAAAGAAATGGCTTGATAAGTGTTACCCGGACTCTGCACCAGCCGAACGAACCATTCGCAAGTGGATTGAAAAATTTAAAAGTGGTCATACAAGCACAGAAGATGATGCACGCAGTGGACGTCCAAAACAGGCTGTTTCAGATGAAAGCATCAAAAAAGTCCACAAAATGATTACGAATGACCGTAAAGTGAAGTTGATCGAGATAGCTGAGGCTCTAAAGATATCAAAAGAGCGTGTTGGATATATCATACACGAATATTTGGACATGCGAAAGCTCTGTTCAAAGTGGGTGCCGCGTTGCTCACAGTCGACCAAAAACAACATCATGTTGATGATTCAGAGGAGTGTTTAAAGCTGTTCAACCGCAATAAAGCCGAATTTTTGCGTCAGTATGTGACAATGGATGAAACTTGCCTCCATCACTTCACACCAGAGTCAAGTCGGATGTCAGCTGAGTGGCGAGCAGGCGACGAACCTCGTCCAAAACGACCAAAAACTCAACAGTCGGCTGGTAAGGTTATGGCATCCGTATATTGGGATGAATATTCATCGACTATCTCCAAAAGGGGCAGACAGTCAACAGCGACTATTACATTGCGTTGTTGGAGCGTTTGAAGGACGAAATCGCAGAAAAACGGCCGCATTTGAAGAAAAAAACAAGTGCTGTTTCATCAAGATAATGCACCGTGTCACAAGTCAATGAAAACGATGTCAAAATTGAATGAATTCGGGTACGAATTGCTTCCCCACCCACCGTATTCTTCAGATTTGGCCCCCAGCGACTATTTCCTGTTCGCAGACCCCAAAAGAATGCTCGCCGGAAAAAGATTTAAGACCGATGAATAAGTAATCGCCGAAACAGAGGCCTATTTTGAGGCTAAACCGAAATCGTACTACAAAACTGGTATCGAAATATTGAAAAATCGTTCCAATCAGTGTAACGCCCTCGAAGGCAACTATGTTGATAAATAAAGTTGAATTTTGCAAAAATTTTGTGTTTTACTATAAAACGGCACTGACTTTTCAGTCAATGTGTTATATACGTTGAATACTGTTGTCCATTCACTTTGCTTATATCTGGAAATGACGATGTGTCAGTGATATTAGCCAACAACAGTCGCGGGTAGAAGCACTCAGTCTGCCTTGGATTGACTGCATATACTCGGCCCAAAGTGTTTGATTTGAATAGGCCAGGGCACACTCAGTGTGGTACTTCGGAATAGAGTAGTGTTCGTGCAAAAGCACCAAAAGTATTCGCACGATTGCACAATACGAAAAATTCGGTGAGTGTACTTTTTGGTAGATTCATGACACACTCAATTGCTATCTATTTGGTGAAAAATACGCGCTGGCCCTTTTCCAGATGGACGGCTGGAACTGCTGGATCCTGTTCATAAATTGGGAAACTAAAAATACGCCAGACAGCTTCATTGGAGCAGATGTACCGTGCAATTTGGTAGCGCGTTATTTCGTTATTGTCATTGAATCAAGTAGCATTCGCATCGATATTCTGAAGTTAAAACACGGCCATATCGCTGCCTTTATTCACATACTTGCAAATATATTTTATGGACTTCACCGAAATGCAGAACTCAGCATTAATATGAGCTTTGAATGTTTTGCTCAGCAGAGGCGTGTATGATACCACCTAACGATTATCAATATCAATGTCTGAAGGATTGTCCGCTATTATCAGCATTTATTCAACGATATACGAGTATTGGATATCCGTCGACATTTGTGATTGTGGTTGATGAAATCTTTAGAAAAACGCTTTGTACATTTTCCATCTGTCATGCAAGGCGATAAACGATTCAGATCACCGCATGGGCCATGAATCGTGTTTGTGGTAACAATATCAAACAGTAGTTGGTCAGTAGACGGATCTGGAATTTCTGCGGAAATTATACTATCAATCTCCTCAGGGCGTATTTTTTCGGCTAACCAAATCAAAATATGTGCATGAGGTAATCCTTGCTTTTGCCATTCAACTGAATATATCCAGCAACATTTGGGATCGGATACATGTAATAATACATTTAAACACATGTACTGTGTTGTCATGACGATGCATTGCGTTTTGGCCTGACAACAGCAAAGATGTAGTCTGCTACCACTTTGGATAACATGTAAACGTGATAAATAAACACGGTCGTCCGCACTCGCGCACGAAAGTCATAGTATCCGGTATATATTCTTGCATATGACGTCGACTGCCTACGTACGATAATGGTAGAATGATGAAGTTACCAATTTTGGTGGTGTAGGTGTTGCTCATGATAGCGTCTCGCAAGTGAATGTACTCTTCCGCATGCAGCTTCTGTTGGTTGTTTCTTAAGAATCGCAGTCGTTTGCTCTCTACTTTTGCGTACGTGTCCTGAAATGTTTGTACAGCTCACGAATCACAGAATGACGTTGTACTGACCACGTCAAACAACGTCAAATCATCATATGATACGCATAAAAATTCATCTCAATGTCTTGTTTGTTTCGGCCCCTGTAACAAAATATTTATAAATATTAATTCAAAATGAGTAATGATGTTCATAATGAATGAAGTACCTGTGGCGGGATCTCGTTGGCTAAGGTTTATGCAAGTCTGATTGTTTTTGAAGATATGAAAATACCATGATATAACTCCATTTCCTTTTTTATTTGGCTTGAACTTTTAAATTGACCCACTTTCGGAGCCTTAACAATTATTGAATCTTCTTTAACATACCTTATGTTTCCATATGCTTAAAAGCATTATATAGCATCTTCCAGGAGCATGCTAATGTGTCTAAAATCAAATCTAAAAAAAACACAAAAAAAAATTTCATCAAAAAAATAGAAAAAACATTTTCTGAATAGGGGTACACACCTAGCGGTATAAAATATACTTTACGACCTTTTCTCTATCCTACCAAATATACACAAGAAATTTCATAAAAACCGGTCCAGCCGCTTCGGAGGAGTGCGACCACAAAAACCGTGACACGAGATTTTTATATGTTGTATACTAATTTATTTAAAATTTTCTCTTTTTTGGAAGGGTCTACGGCCGTACCAACAGCTCCTATACATTTTTAACTATGATGAGTCACTAATTTTTTTTTTTTTTATTATGCATAAGACCAGCTAGAGAAGATGCTAAAACTAAAAGAAAAAGATCCGAAGAATTTTATTTACTTTGATACAATAGTACATTATATACGCACACACATCTACGTGTTAACGGTGTAATTTATTATGTAAATACACAGCAAATGTGTTATATAGTACAGTGGACTTCAAAATTATTCGACTTAATAATAGAATATAACAATCCTACTTGTTATTAACATAATTATTCAAATTAGTTGTATACTGATAATGCTAATGTTATTCCGAAAAAATATGAAATTAATAAGTTAGAAAGAATGTCTGCTAACTGTTCCTTTGATGGCACAACACAAATATTAAAACACGCTTCACTAAATTTCTGTATTAAATTTCCATATGAAATGGACTCGAACATCAATGTGTATAGTTCTTGTGTGATATTATGAATTCTGAGCGCTCTGATTGTCGATGTCTAGAGTTGGTGTCTTCCTGTTGCCAAATTGCCAAGCCACATTAATTCTTTGACTGATTCCGATGCAGCTATGTGCTAGGTGGGGTGAAAAGTAACCTCCTTAGGAATGAAAAAAAAAAACTTTTAAATGTTTTTATTTTATTTTATTCAATATAGTCCCCTTTAAGTTTGATACACTTATTCTAGAGATTTTCCAACTTTTTAATCCCATCCGAAAATAATTTTTCGGATGGTCTGCAAAATACTCCTCCGTGGCGTCGATGATTTCCTCGAGTGAGTTGAATTTTTTATTGATGAGCCATCTTTTGAGGTTTGGGAAGAAATAATAGTCCGAGGGAGCTAAATCGGGCGAATACGGTGGATGCGACAGCAATTGGAGCCGTAAATCATTGATTTTAGCCATGGTTGCGATGATCTTGTGCTTTTTTTCGCTTCATGTGAGGCCGTTTTGCAGCGATTTCGGCCTTCAATCGCTATAATAATGCACAGTAATACTCGCCGTTGATGGTTTTTCCTTCTTCGAGGTAGTCCACGAAGAGTATGCCATGACAATCCCAGAAAACCGACGCCATAACCTTTCCGACCCATCGAGCCTCCCTCGGTTTCAGTCCATTGCCGGGCACTCATTCTGTTCTCTGGTGTGTAATAGTGGATCCAAGTTTCATCAACAGTTACCAATCGACGCCAAAAGTAGGCCCGATTCCGCATCAGCAAGTCCAAAAACTCGTTCGAAGTGCTCTCGCGTTCGTGTTTTGGGTCAGGAGTGAGTATGCGCGGCACCCAGCGGCAGAATTACTTTTTCATATGCAGAATATTTTCAGTACTAATCTTTGTGGTATCTGCTAGCTCGCGCACCTTCACTTTCCGGTCAGCCAGGGTAGCCGTGGTGTAGCGGTATATGCATAGACTCCACAAGCAGAGGGTCGTGGGTTCGAATCTCGTGCGAGGCAATTCTGTGAAAAAGTCTTTTCATAGAATTTGTATGTAGTTATATGAAAATTCCGTCGGCGTCAACTCTGACATGAAGGCATAACACTGATGTTGGGGTGGTTGCTGGCTGGGCTAAATGTAACGAACCCACCTCTGGGAAAAATATCGAAACCTAATACACCTGCCTCTCAAAAAATAATGTTTTATGAGAGAACGAAAACCGTTTTTGTCCATATTACACATGATACCAAAGACGTCAACAACAATCAATATCGCACTGAAATTTGGCATGTCTGCCTAAATATGAACGGACTTCAAGACATCATAACCTTTTTTGCAGTAGCAGTGCATTCTGGCGGTGAAGGAGGTTACTTTTAACTCCACCTGGTATATTGTTATGATCAAGATACAGGTACACTTTATTGATTAGTCGAAACTCTCGTTGGGCCAGATTATCGCCAGGAATTTAGACTCTGGTATTTCCTTCTGTTCGGTGTATCGAGGATTGTTAAACGATTTAATTCCGGTGTAATTGAAGATGGTTTAAGAAACAGTTCAGCCCACTTAGAAAGCAATTGGATATTCACTTTATGATTGATCAAAAACAGTTTAATTTACTTATAAAACAATTATTATTCAATCGCATTACATTGCTGAGTTCTGATTCCAACTTTATTTTATTTATTGCCCTTCTATTTATAACTTTCTAAATAGCTGATTTAACAAACATTTTGATAAATGAAAACTTAAACTAGACGCTAGGTCAACTGTTCTCACGGTACATTTTCCCACGTTGGATTTTTGTGGTGTCTTATTGCTGTTTTTGTACCTACACAATATACTCTGACTCTGTTGTACTAAATGCAGTACATCGTTGTCTTTAAGAAGACCAGGTTTGGAATGTTTCAAATATTTGAAGAGATACGTTTAACAGCCTTAACATGATAAAAGCAAAAAAAGGAAACTTGTAGAGAACAAGAAAGAAGTATGCAACTGGTAGTGGAGAGTCCCGGAGAAACTAATTCATCATTGCCATGAAAAAGCTGTAAGGGGGAAACAAATTTATCCACATACCACATTGATTAAAATGTTCCCGGTGACGTCACCGTGTGGCGCTCCCATTATTTCGATTTGAGTTCTGGTTTTTTTTTTGTTAAGTTGGTACATCTGTTGTTGTGGCTCCCTCTAAATCTTAGCGTCATAGTTTGACATTTGCAAAAGTTACGTAGCTAAGAGTACATCTATCTACGCATGTATTGGCGATTTTTTACAATTTTAGAAATGGATTTAAATTTGCAACAACAAACTTGTACGAAATTTTGCGTAAAAAACGGATTTAATAGAGCGCGAACGTTGAAAATGTTGGAAAAGTGTTTCGGCAACGGTTTTCTAAAAAAAAACGGTCGTTAACCAGTGGCACGAGGGGTTCAAAAGTGGTCGTGAGTCAATCGAAGATGGTGAACGCAGTGGCAGAACATCGAAATCAAAAACCGACGAAAACATTGATGAAGTAAAAGAAATGTTGGTCAGTAACCGCAAATTAACCATCAGAGAGATAGTGGAGGACTTGAACATTGTCTATAGATCCGTCCAAGACATTTTGGTTAATGATTTGGGTTTCCGTCGTGTAGCAGCAAAGATAGTGGCAAAAGACCTTAATTTCATGCAAAAAACGGACCATGTTGACGTCGCAAAAGAGATGATTTGCGAGGCTGAATCCGATTCCACATTCATCAAAATGATCATTATTGGTAACGAGACGTGGGTTTATGAGAACAACACGCAATCCAGAAATCAGGCAAGTGAATGGCGTTCACCAAATGAGCCGAGAACAAAAAAAACCACGTCATTTTCAGTCAAAAAATAAGGCAATGCTCACGGTTTTCATGGATTACAACGGTGTAGTGTATCATGAATTTTTGTCGGAAGGCCAGACAGTAAACAAAGAGTATTATTTGGGCGTTATGAGTGAAGCAATTCGCCAAAAGAGACCAGAACTGTGGGCAGAAAACTTGTAGGCACCATGATAATGCACGGTCGCACAGTGCCATCATTAATTTTTTGACGAAAAATGCAACAGATAGCATCCAACAGCCAACGAATTCACCTGATTTGGCTCCCTGTGACTTCTTTCTGTTTAATCGAGTTAAAAAACCACACGGGAAATACGTTTCAGCAGCCGAGAGGAAATATTGGAAAAATCGCAGGAAGCACTGATTTGCATACCGAAAACCGAGGATTGGATGAAGCGCTGGCATAAGTGTGTTGCAGTCAATAAGGATTACTTTAAAGGGGACAATAGATTTAGATGAATAAACTTGTATTTTTAATTTTCTGAATACATTCCTTGCATCAACACTTCTTATTTTTAAGTTGTTGTCACAAATCTAAAATAAATGAATAAATCTGTATTAAACCCATGTAATTTACAAGTTAAGAAATTATTTTACCAGCATCTCGTTTATGCTAAATTCCATTTGCGATTATAGTATGGTATATCCCTTTTTCTTCGGAAGGGGCAATTATATCAATTAATATTCCATCGACGCACATTATAACACCTGGAAAATTCGCCTTCAAATAAAAATCTCTTTTCTTTTCTTTTTATCCAGACAGGGCAAATCCTTCTTTCCAGTATGTTCAATATATTTTTGAATTTTGCCATTCCAACTTCATAATCAGACGGTCATCTAAACTTGTCACTTTGACGTAGAATTTTTCCTAAAGTAGTAGTCCCGTGTGATCGCCTGTTATCTGATATGTCATTGAACGTGTCAACCGGATAACATACCATATGACACGATTTCTTTGTCATCCAGATGACTGATTTGATTGACCGTGTAATCGCTTGTCATCGCTATTGGGACTGGATGATCAATTTTTTTTACAGCGTGTCATCCAAATGACAAGTTCTCATGGATGACATTATTTGATTTTCCACATTGCCATCTAACATCGGAAGACACGTTTGCATCCTTGAAAAAGTTAAAAGTAAATTTTGGTTTTGTTTCTGTGTTATAGAATGAGCCGGTGAAGCCGATATTGAGGTCAAAAATAAAACACCCACGGTTTCAGGAAAAAAAAGAGCAAAAAAATATTATTTTCCTGTGACCGTCAAACAGAGTCTGCTTTAATTGCAGCTGTTCAGGTAAATCCTGTCCTTTGGGATAGTGGGCGGAAGGATTACAAAACTTCGAACTCCAAAATTAATTCCTGGCGGTCAATTTTAATATTGAAGGTATTAACGATGACGAGGCGCGTCTTAAATGGCATTCACTTCGTAGCCATTTTAAAGCCCATTTGCGTAAATTTTGAGCCAAAAAATTCGGTCAAGAAACGGGTAAACTTGTGAAAGCATCGTGGCCTCATCTAAGTGAAATTATGTTTTTGGAGTCTTCCGAAGTGACACAATCGTGTCCATCGACGTCCACATTAGAATTGGTAGGTACTCGTACTTCAATTGATGCGAACGATGATTATTCTCGAAGCTGTCCAACTAACACCAGTGCCGAAAAAAAGGCAAAAAAGTAAAAACAGCAAAAGCGCCGTCGTCAACAGCAACGTCATCATCATCGTTGTTCTCGAATTTCAATTCTGGTAGCTTTCGGAATTTGCGAAGACTTCCAGAAGACGTCGCCTTCAATTTGAAGGGTCGAATCATGCAACTGATTTACTCTCAGTTGGCGCCTTCACGCACAAATGTTACCGACCCGAACACCATGCCGACTACTTCTATTTCGCAATCGCAGATTAACTCCACACCAAATCAGTAGCGTGCCATCTATTGACCAATATCCCGCCGATTGGGATTACGCCACCCACTCCGGGTGGTCACACTGCCCTCATCATCCACTTGGTCTAACGGATTAGGGGGTGCGTAGTGTACCTTATTCTGTATTTAGTTTTGTTTTGACAGCTGATTTTTGTTGATGTGTTGTTTGATTGTCGCACAAGCGCATCGCAACCACGCCTAAAATCAATGACTTACGGCTCCAATTACTGTCGCATTAACAGTATTCGCCCAATTTGGCTCCATCGGACAATTATCTCTTCCCAAAACTCAAAAGATGGTTCATCAATATTTATATCAATATGATTTAGCTCACGCGAGAAAATCATCGACGCCACGAAGGAGTATTTTGCAGACCTTCCGGAAATAACTTTCGGTTAGAATAAAAACTTTTATTCATTTACATATGGTATATTTGAGCTGACAAGTATTTCAATTTACCAGGTGATGCTGGTTATCCTCTTGAAGCCTTTTTCATTATTCCATACAGATCAGCAGGGGAAGGGACCAATGAAAGCAACTTTAATAGGAAACATTCTCAGGCTAGAAACATTATCGAAATAACAATTGGTGTTTTAAAGAATCGTTTTCTGTGTATTCTTTGTGCCAGGCAATTGCACTATAAACGTCAATGCAGACGATTTGAAGAGGATGTTGAATTTGATACGGGTGTGGGATTTGATGTGAATGCTGTATTTGATATATCTTGCGATGAGGTAATTTCTCCGCGAAAACCAAAATTTTCCCCTTCACAACAAAGAAGATTCGAAATCAGTTGTTCCAAATCTGACAAATATTTTTGTCTGAATTCACCTCCTCCAGAGACTTAACACTCCTTTTTGTTATATAAAATCTTCTTTTTTAATTTAAATTTTATATCAGACCAGACCTGTGAATACGAATATGCACTTAGTTCTAGAAAAATTTGCAAGTAATAAATAAAGGACATACTTTCTGCCATTCTTTCCCGTCTCTTGTCGGTGGTCCTACGCTGTGAAGTGTTCTGGCTATGTTGTCCCATTCGGCTTTAACATTAACATTTACACATCCTCTTTTAAATCCGTCAGCTAAAGGTTTATTGGCTTTCATTAGTTCCACCAAAGCTTTAATTTGCTTTTGATTTATTATTTTGACCCTACAAAATAAAATAAATTAATTTAGATTGACAAATAAGTTAACAAATTAAGAAAACTTACATTTTCAGTTGATGCTCTCACTCAGGCGTTCACTATTTTATGAACGACAGATCCCATCGTTATTTCTGTCATTTTATGGCGTGCAACGCCTCATAGAATAACAGTTAAAGTGCATTGAAGGCGTCAGTCATCAAACAATGGGTTCCACAAACCATTCAACGACAAATGGAGTTCAACGGTGTAAAAACGTCACACATAATTGCAGTATGGCGTTTTACTAACAAAATGCTTTTAAAACAACTTTAAAACGAAACGCGGAATAAGGGTGATTATTCTTAAATTTGAATCGCACGTGGGTGCAGACCAGAAAGAAAAATAGAATTTCTGATTCCAAAATATTTCATCATTCGTCCTTCCTAATCAAGTTTATGCATTAATATGTCAAACATTTTGACATCTTTTAATATTACCTGGGGACTGAATCTGCACATGTGTATAATTTAAAGCAGCTACAACTTGAGGAAACCTTGCAAATTTATAAAAGCCGTTTACAACTTTCAACTTTAACTCATGTGTCATTGCCCATTGGGAACATTATGTATTTCTCTCGAAGTAAAGCAATGTGATGTGAGACTATCTTAACAATTTTGCTGGCAGATGATTTAGATACGCCACAAAAGTCTTCCGCAGTTAAGAGCAGGGATCCACTGGCATAGAAGAGCAAACTAAATAAAAACTTCGTTTCGGAAGATATTTACCTGTTACTGAAAAGTATCATTAAAAATTAATAATTGAAATATTATTTTACCATTTAGTCGCAATTTTAATTTGGGATCTGATTTGCTCCAAAATAATGTAGGCTGAATTGTTCAACATTCGAAACTTTTCGAAGAATACTAAATCGTGTTTTTCACTTCTCACTTTTACAACTATTCTGCAGTTCTCCACGCCACTCATATCTTTAAAATCACTTTCATAACTTGACAACATTTTAAAAAAAAAAAATGCTTCGTTGTACATTTATGTACCTTCACATTCGACTGTGTATAAACTGGCAGCTGTCAAATTGAAATTGAACTGAGGCTTAAGCGGCAGAATTCTTTTGTTTAACTAACGGCCATATTATTCACTCGGGTATAAATCAGATTTAAGTTAAACTTACACCCGACCATTTAATCCATTAATATCCATAATATTTACTCAAGAACATGCAATAAACTCGCTGGATTAAAGATGCATTTAACCCGGATTTAAGACAGTTTAAACCGATTTTTAAACCAGTTTTAACCCATTGTCACATTTTAATTCGAAATTGATTTGATTTGTTGTGTGTCAATAAGTTTTGTGTAATTTTTATTGAAATAAATTGAGTTGAAATGAAAAATCAAATGTGATGGTAAGGTCAACGATGAGGACAACTACAGTAGCAGTGATCGCGAAAATGAGCCGAAGCTAAAGCCAGCAAAAAGAGGAAAGCGGATTTCACAAATAGAAACAGACCTTCTGTTGTCCATTGTGATATCCTGAAATGTTAACAGCATGGAGACTAAACGAATGACAACCGAAGGATGCTCGATGGTATGAGAGCTAATAACAATGTCGTTTAAGGCCTCTCCCGGTGTCGTGGTGAATATTTCATTCATTTGCTGTTCATTATTTTCGTCTCTAATATAGTTTCGTCTAAACAAAAAAAGAGCTTAGGGATCGGACGAGCAACATCCGCAAGAACCTCTACAAGTTATCAAAATTCCAGAAAAAAAACATCCCAAGCAACTGGCGGCGGCCTCCTTCCATCATGTAAACCGCTGTCGGTTTGGTTTGATCTTTCGGAAGTGATACAAAAATATGCAGTTTCCCTTCAAGTGAAGCTTACAGGACTCGCACCGGTTGACAACGATAGAGTTTCACATCCAGGCGATGACACGACATTGACACCAACAACAAGTCAGACATCGAATTCGTTTGATAATGGGGTGGCGTCTGCTATTTTGTCGACCCCTGCCTCAGAGCAAACGTTCGCTACGCAAAGCCAGCGTCATCGCAAACGGAATACTGACGGTTCTCAACGCGGTAACGAGTGGCACAAGCTATGTATGAAAATAAAAACCAAAGAACTAGCGACTAAAAGGAAACAATCCGAATTTAATTCACTCATAGTTAATTTAAGTTTGTTTCGACATTAATTTTTATTTTCTTTTTTTCACAGACAAATATCTCGGATATTGTAGCTAGGCAATGGACAACACTAACCCCATGACCTATGATGTAAGTTATTCAACCGGACAATATTTCTCCGCATTCGAACAAAGTTCACCATTGAATTTAAATGAAGTTCATGCGGGACAAAGTGCCGATATTGCGGCCTATGCCGAAACAGACGACATGTACGAAAATTATGAAAATCTCCGAACATTGTCGCCCGTCGAAGATGAAGCAGAAGAAGACGAAGACCTGACTACGAATAAATGAGAATTCTATTTTTCCTTTTTTAATAAATTAATATATACTTACGGAAATTCACGACACCCGTTTGTGCATTCGGTACATCTGACGAAGAGGACAACTTTGACTAACCATCTGCTGTTCTATAAGCTCTTTGATTAATTTGTCTTCTGACAACGAAGCCATCAACATTTTGTCAATATTACGAATAAAATCCATTTTTTTATCGTCTTTCCTGCCTCCTGCCAGCGAAGAAATGTCAAAAATGTAACTGACCTAAACAAAAAGAGTGAACATTACGAAATTAAGTTTTAACCCGAGTTAAAGAACTTAAACTAGTCTCAGGAGTGCAGTTTACCATATATTCAATCGGATTGAACGCCGTCAAGTTTAAAAAAGTGGGTTTATGTTCGGGTGAATTTTTAATTTTTGGCTTAAACTCACTTTTATTCCCGGTCTTTGTTTTAAACCGGATTAAAGTGAGTGAATAATATGGCCGTTAAGCTACAATATGAACTCAGGTCATTGGTTAAACGAAACTGTGCAACCGAACAAATTGTTGAACTGAAATTTAAACCAAAAGTGGAGTTAAAAATTTCACTGTGAAACTGGGGAGAAGATCTCTCCGCAGTCAATTGAATCATCCCGGCATCATCTCGGGAGAAGTACGGCATGAAAACCACACCAAACAGTGAATTTTTTTTTTAAAATTGTTTCAACACCTCCGATGACCAAATGTGGCAATTTTGGTTATTAACCCAAAAACATGTTTCTTCACTGAGGATTAGTTTCCGGATCTCTTTGCATCTTTAATAGAACCAAATTGGGGAATTTTCGATGTGCATGATGGTCATTTGCTTTAGCTTTTGGGTCAATCCGATCTTACAGGGGCTTATGTTATAGTCAAGCCTTTTTGAGAAATACTCACTGGAACGTTCGTGAATACTCCAACTATTGGAAACGGAGCGAAATCGGTTGATTAAGGTTTTGACTAGCTGACTCGCGTACATCCGCAATATTCTCCTCACTTCAGGCGTTTGGTTGACTCATTGGTACAAAAACATTATCGAAGATTCGAAGTGGTTATCGGGACGAATATAACAGCTCACAGTCATAGCTGGCTGTTAATTTTAATAAAAAAAAATTTATGATTTGCAAACGTTGTTGAAACGTATACTTCTCATAATTAAATGTTAGCTGGAACCCAAAGATAGCATCTGCCAAAAGATAGTATGCGTGAGCTCAGATTTGTTTGGAAAAATGGGACAGCTAATGAAAACACCTTTATACGAGTAAATGTGGATGAAGAAAACGATGATTATTTCAAATCTATACTTTTCAGTCGCCTGAAAAGGAAGAAATATAAACATTGTGGGGTTCTTATCCTGTCCTATACAAGAGTCACAAAATATTTAGAGCTATACAACTCCTGCAGACAGAAAGTGAACCATCATTTAACAAAAATCGTCTGCCAATTTCTTAGCAATGGATTCATCATGCACAAATTTTTTAAAGCTCATTGCCACTTTCTTGTAAAATCCCCACTTAAACTTATAGAAACGGTTGGCTTTCGGTCGCACTTTCTCTAGTTCCTTCATTAAATTAGCTTTGATTAGATTGTTACTAACTTAACATACTAATTTGCAAAGGTTTTAGCAAGTTTAGTTTTCGAAATCTGTGATCATAGCTTCACATAAATTACAAATTTCCATGATGATAACAAAATCTAGTTTTAGAACAACGTTCTGAAAAATTCATATGGGTCCAAATCATATACATTCTCATGCCGATTATAGAATTCTGCAGATTGATTGTCAAGAGGTAGTTTTCACAAGATCTTAAAATCAACCGTCGGTTTCTAAAGGCTGACCAGATAAGATCCTAAAATCCACGGATCGGTAATATAGTTTTGCGGACCGATAATGTGATTCAACCGTCGGTTTCTAAAGGCTGACCAGATAAAAATGATAGGAAAAAAAATTAAATAAAACTACAACGGTGTGAGATATAAAAATAATTCTAGCTTCATTTTGAAGCTGCGTTCATACCATTATTGGTGGAATAGCACATCATATAAATGGCGGCCACGGATTCGCTGGCAGTGCTTCAAGCAGTCAGTTCAATTTTTGATGACTTGGTCCAATATGTGCAGTTTTATTCCGGAAATAGCATGTGAAATGTTGGCCTCAAGCTCTTCCAAAGTGGTTGGCTTGTTAGCGGAGACTAAGCAAATGACGTAACGACAGAAAAAAATAATCGAGTGGTGTCAAATCGCAAGATCGCGGCGGCCAATTAATGAACGCTCGCCGTGAGATGACCTAGTCGCCAAACTTCTCATTCACAACTTCGAGCGTTGCGTCGCTTATATGACATGTAGCGCTGTCATTTTGGAATAACAGCTCGTATATATCAACGTTCTGACCATAGAAATTCAGTTAACATAGCTCTATACCTGAGACTGTTGACGGTAACGGTGTCTCCTTCCTCATTTCAAAATAAATAAGGCCCGATGATTTCGCCATGCCATAAATCGCACCAAACAGTCAATCTTTGTGGATGCATTGATGTTTGGTCGAACACTTGTGGATCGCTGTGTTCGCTCCAATAATGGCAATTTTGCTTGTTGACATAGCCGCTGAGCCAAAAATGGGCCTCGTTCGAGAAAATGATTTTCTGGGCAGAATCCGGATCACTAGCCAACATTTCCAGCGCTCAATTAGCGAACTCATGGCGTTGTCTATGGTCGCTTGGCTTCAATTCTTGCGTCAGCACAATCTTATAGGGATGTAGGTCTAAATCCAACCGCACCTGGCCAATACGGCAGCTATGTTTTCTTCATTTCATACCAATCTCTGTCTGATTGGTGGCTTAAGATCCAAAAGAGCGTACGCACGTTAAAATTTGTTCACGGTGCGACGAATTGCCTGCACACTGAAGCTATGATGACCGACCTCAGGACAAAATTCACGTTGCGTATTTACAACTAAGCCAGAATCTTGATAATATTTTTTAGTAATTTCCGCACGATGAATGATGAAATGGCAAACCTTACTGAATAGTTTGACAGCTGGATGTCATTGGTAATTTTGACAGCTGCTGAAACAAAACAATTTGAAAAACTGTCATTGCTATCTGGTCACCCGTTATAATGTGGTTACACTGCCGAAGGGAAGTGATACAGATCAGAAGATGTTCGTCCGCAACAAATCCGCCGGATTTTATAATCGGCATGTATATGTCATTTTGAAATATTCGTTTAATCAAAGAGCAAGACCTTTTGTATAACTACAAAAAAATAAGAAACCTTTTTTTGAAATCAGCAATTTTTTGCAGAATTTTTATCAAGGTTTGCTTGGTGTAGATAAGCGCTTCCCCAGGTTTTTTTTTGAGCATGTGCCGGTAATGGCTTAATAGTTGACTCACTGGCTGTCACGCCACCTACCTGGGTTCAATTCCCGGCAGAAGCACAAAGCACAGAGATAAAACCTTTGCAACACAGCTTCACACCCTAGGTCGCACCATCTTTCAACACTCAAACGTGGAATATGAAGGTTTATTGTATTTTTTTTTTTTTTTGTGATTATTTTAGATTAACCCGCCACATTGTGAGAACAGTTTTAATTTCATAGAATTCTAGATTCTACGCAAAAAAAAACGGCACCGTAGAATATACATAATTGAAAAAATTAGGTTATGGTAAGATTTGTTCTACAGGCAATATTAATGGTGGCAAAGGGTTCACGCAGTACGCTGGATAGGATTTTATCTGCGACATTTAATGGATATAAGTAGTTTTTGTAAGACAGTGGAACGATATGGGCGGTAAATGGCACTCACGAGTATAAAGGCAATACTTCAGTGATTGGACATTAATTTTTCTTCTGTTTTTCATTAACTAGCCAGATTTCTTCCACTGCTTCTATAGTCCTTCACTACAGCGGCTTTTGACTGCCTCTTCTGTAAAACATTTGCGAGCTTTCTTCATCGTACAAAGGGCTCTACTGTTAAGCTTCTTATTTTGTCCAATTTGCAAAGTCTTTTTGTTGGAGCACAGTTTAATTGAATCATATGGTCCAACAATCAACACATAACCAACATAATTAAGGATTCAATCATCTGAACTTAGTCTCATCGCATAGTAACGCTTTTAGGGGAAGCTTTCTGATTTTTATCAAATACGAAGGTGGTACCAAAAGTACCCGGCCTGACCAAGACATGGCGGTAGTTGTTTGAAAATATCACTTTATTGGAAAGTACGCAGTCTATAAAGCATATGTTTTGGGTTTGAAAGTACCACTTTGTTTAGTATTTGTTTGGCAGCCGTCAATAGTGAACATTGTCAGTGGATTTGTGAAAATGGAGAAAATTGGTCATCGTTATGTGATACAACACTTTTATTTGAAAGGCCACAGCCCAACCAATATAAAAGCTAAACTGGATTCTACTCTGGGTGAGTCTGCTCCTCCGTTTGCAACAGTAAAATTTTGGGTTGCTGAGTTTAAACGAGGCCGTACGAGCTGCCAAGATGAGCATCGCAATAGTCGACCAAATGAGTTGACTCCAGAAATGGTGAAGAAAATCCACAAAACAGTACTGAATGATCGCCGACTAAAAGTGCGCAAGCCAGCAGACATTGTAGGCATTTCAAAAAGTGCGGTATATCGCATATTATTTGTAATTTTGGACATGAGAAAGCTATGTACTAGATGGGTGCCGCATTTGCTTACACTCGAGCAAAAACATTGTCGTGAAGGAGTGTCAATTGAGTGTTTAACGAAGTTTCACAGCAACAAAGCAGAATTTTTGCGCCGTTTCATTACAATAGATGAAACATGGGTTCATCACTTTACATCCGAGACAAAAAAAAACATTCAAAACAATAGATTGAAAAGGGAGAACCGTCTCCGAAGAAGGCGAAGACCGTTTCATCTGCAGGCATGGTCATGGCGTCGACTGTTTGGGATGCGCGTAGAATAATTTTCATTGACTATCTTGAAAAAGGAAAAACTATCTATGCGAACTTATTGCAACGTTTAAGCGAAAAAATCAAGCAAACACAGCGGCATTTGGCTAAGAAGAAAGTGTTGTTTCATTTAGACAATGCACCAGCTCACAAATCCGTTATTTCAATGGCCAAAATTAATGAATGAAAGTTTGAATTGCTACCTCATGCACCCTATTCGCCAGATTTAGCCCCCTCGGATTATTTTCTGTTCCCAAACTTGAAAAAATCTCTCAGTGGTCAAAGATTTTCCAACGATGAAGAAATGATGTCGGCAGTTAATTACTATTTTGAGGAGCAAGACAGTTCTTATTATAAAAAGGGTATCAAACTTTTTGAACATCGCTGGGACAAGTGTATAGAGCTGAAAGGCGATTATGTTGAAAAATAAATAAATTTTTTTCCAAAATTTTTCTGTTTCCTTTCTTGTGTCGGGTACTTCTGGGACCGCCAGAATTAGGTACGTAATTCCACCGAAAATATCAGAAAACATTTTCTGCTACTCCAAAACACTTTTGGACTTTGTCTTTCACACTAAATTTGGTTCATAAGATGTCAATAAATAATTCGAACTATGTAGGTAAGGTACATTCTTACTTACTTACTTAGGTTGTACTACAGTTCAAGGTGAACCTAACAAGCCTCTCCAGTTAGTCCGGTCTTTAACTATTTTCCTTTTTTTACGCAGTGCAAGTTTATGGAGATCCCCTTCTTCTTATGGATGCCACCTAATGTGAGTTCTCCCTCTACTCCGTTATACATCTAAGTTAGATTCGATGACTCTGTGGGCTGTTGCATTGGTGTCCATTCCTCTACATATCCTAGACATCTCAGGCGAATGATGAGCTAATTTCTGACTTGATCGATGTCGCTGTATACCTCTCATAGTTTGTCGTTGAATCTTCTTCTCCAAAGTCCGTCAACGCAAACGGGACCGAATATATATATTGGTAAGAGCGATTTTTCATTTTATTTCTGTTGAGGTGTTGTTGGCAGAATTTAGGCAAAGCCGAGATAGGCAAAATCCCTTACTAACTCGAAACTATAGTGTCGACTGTGATGCTTTGTTGGATGCGTTGATGTTGTAATATATGTCTCTTCTTGTTGACAGCATATACTTGGTATTACCCTCATTTACGCCTTATCCCATTTTGGAAGCTTCCGTTTCAATACGAGCGACGCACCAGCGACCGTCCGCTGAGTTCTGCCAATTATGCTAATGTCATCTGCATACGCTAGTAGTTGATAAAAGCTAGATTGTGCCTCCAGTATTCACTTGTGAGTTCCGCACACGCAGTATCACTGTGAACTGCTTCAATATTGACAAGTTTCTGCGCCATAAATCAGGAACGGAATGATAAAAGTCTTGTATAAATCCAGTTTTGTCTTACGAAAGTGGGTTCTGTTACTCAATTGCCTCCTAAGCCCAAAGAAACAGTGATTGAGAAGAATATTACTGCGTCTGATATTTGCATTGATATCGTACTACTTATAGGTGTACGTAGCCAAGTTAGACGATCTAACATCTAACATCTATAACCTTTTGCAATTTTCCAAGTAGCTCCATAATTCCATCGGTGTAGAACGAAAAACTTGGCCAAGTGATTTTGAGCGGCCCTTCGGTCGGCCAAAGACAGAAACAAATGATAATCAGAGGGTGCAAGGTTCGGACTATACGGTGGATGCATCAAAACTTCCCAACCAAGCTCCTTCAATTTGTTCCGGGTCATCAAAGATGTGTGTGGCCTAGCATTGTCATGATGGAAGACAACTCCATTTCTGTTGGCCAATTCTGATCGCTCTTTCTTGATAGCTTCATTCAAACGGTCGAGTTAGGCACAGTAGAGGATCGAATTGACCGTTTCGCTACATTCTAGCAGCACATAATAGACAATTCCCTTCCAATCCCACCAAACACTCAACATAACCTTGTTTGCTGTCAATCCAGGCTTTTGTCGGTCACCGGCCTTTGACCGCTTGCTTGCGTTGGATATTCTCGTATTTAATCCTTCTTTCATCGCCCGTACGCAACGTTACACTGATAGTTATTAGGTCAATTAAATTGGTTGGAGTTAATTCATGTGGCACCCAAACATCGAGCTTCTTTGAGTAGCCTGCTCGTTTTATGATTCCAAACTGTCATACGGTTGATGTTTAGTGCCTTCTCTATCTCTAGACAGCTTTCGTGCCGGTCTTGCTCCATCAGTTGCAATTTTTCATCGTATTTTTAAGTGACAGGCCGATCAGTGCGAGGTGCATCTTTTTCGTCGAAATTTCTGGAAGGGAATCGAACAAACCAAATTTTTCGGCATGTTTTTGCAGCGTTTTTTTTTTTTTTTTTTTTTTTTTGTTGTAAGTAAGCATCACATAGCGTATTTCTTCAGATATTTCACTCATATTCAAGTCAGTATAACACGACATGTCAACTTTCAAACACGTGTTCTTTTGACACAATCAGATTAGTGTTTCCAGATAAATGGACATCAACACCATCTAGTGACAAAGAACAAAGGCCTTAAACTTTTTTTGGTTACAAATAGTTCTTTTTATATTAGTTAGTATAATTTACATTGTTTGAGGAAATTTAAAACTTTATTAATATTTTGGGAGCTTGGATTGGAATGTTAGTTCAGTGGGCCCATGTACTGGAATATGTCTTTTCTGATTTTAGAGGAATCATGGGCTGAGAATATGACCGATGGAAATCGTTGAATTATTGCAGTAGGCGCACTGAGATGAAGCTGTTTTATGGATGTGATGCTGATGAGAAAGTTTACTATGTCCCAATTTGAGTCATACAATTTTAATAACTTTATTTTAGTTTCTATATTGATGTTTTTGGTAATGAGGTAGTCTTTGATGTTGAGTTTTTGTTTATTTTCATTTTTGTACCATTGCGAAGAATAAAGCCACTGTTGTTTGGTTTTGTGATGAAGGTTTAAAAACTTTTTTATGTCGTGGGTGTTGTAATTTGGAGTGCAAATTAAAGGCAAATAAGGAGCGTTTTTCGCACGATTGTGAGTCCTTTTCTGATGACAGTATGAACATTGTTTTGCCCTCATTTATGATCAGAACCATCTTTGCTGCTTGCCATGATTCGGGCATGCTTTCCTCTCCGACTATATTTTACAGATGAACTGGTGATGTTCTCAGGTCTACGATTGTATATATTAAGGTAGAAATGCTGACGTTTGCTGGTGATACGACCCTTTACAAATTCTCAAAACCGAAATCCAGAATTTGACCGTATGTATATTATCTAACAAACATAACTTAGTGTGAAGAAATCAAAAAATTCAGGAATATATGAAACGCAATAACAACATCCACGTGACAATTTATAATAGTTAAAAAGCAATACAAAAAATTTTGAATACAATTTAAGAAACCTAGCTGTTTTATTGTATAAAAAATGTCTCAGATTAACGTCACACAAGCATTTAAAATAACCATTGAAGGATCACTATCATACCTTTAAACATTCTTTGTCAAAAGAAACACAATCTAAGAAACAAAAAACATCATAGCCAAAACTCGAAATATTTAAATAATAAAAGGATAGATACAAAACGGCATTTCAAACGCTTACATTCTAAAAATCTAAGAACTTGTTTTCCGTCTCTCATTTGAACACATGTTAAATTCCAAATTTATCGAGGAACTTGTTACACAATTCAATCCCGAAAAAGCATGCTGCGTTTGCTGGAAAAGCTCGAATCATGACTGGAACAACGCCACGATATAAAGCCAATGGACCTTCTTTCTTCATTAGATCCACAAAAACACTACGCATACCGTGTTTGTATGTACCCTCAGGTGCTACAAAATGGCTGAATTATTTTATATTCTTAAAACTTAAAAATAAAAGTGCATACCTGTTTGTAATCTACTTTTCAATACATCAGCAGGCATACCTAAAATCCAGTATGACATTCCAGCCGCACCACCAGCAAATAGTGATGAATAGAGACCAATCTCACCTCCGGATTTTTCTTTAGCTATGTCTTGTAGAAGCTCATAGACGTAGAAATACATTCCATTAGCAGGTACATCTAGAATGTATGGAAGCAAACGTACACATATTAACATTTAAGTAATAATGATCACATTTTTTGGTTCCTAGCCGTTTGTATATTGTATATGGATTAACTAATCTCCTGAAAATCAATCCACTCTATGAGTATGTCCAGGATTTAAGATCATGATGAAAATAGGCAGTTCTATACTTTCAAATACCTTTGCAATGTTTTGAATAAGCAATAACATTTTTATTTTTGTCCTGTTTAAGCAGATGTTGTATGACAGATGATTTTTTTCCTATATCCGATCCTAAGAGCACTGAATGTATATTGAACCATTGCAAAACCCATTCACTTTACTTGCACGTTAGAGAATTTCAAAGGTCATGTCATTATCATTTTTGAAAATTATAATCCAGGTTGTGTGAAAATATAGATTAACAAATTCATATGTGTACGATTAAAGTATTACAGAATGTACTCTGATAAGAGTCTCTTAAGAACAAAACGAATCGCTTGACTTCCTCTATAGTCCACTTGATATTAAGTTTGCTACATTGCAAAGGCGACCTCGCAAAATGTATTCTTCTATCTTGAAAAGAGGTCTGGCTATTACTATAGAAATGTGAGACCAACACGCTTCAACAATTGCACTTAATCAAGTGACCAATACGATGTACTCATACAGTAATAACAATTACAACTGTTTGTTTACTCCAAAGTCTAATATCCCTTGTTTATCGCCAGACGAAATATATTCTCTCACAAATGTATGTGCATAAGCCATATTTATCTTTGGAATACGAAATATTTTTAAACTCTTTTTTTTTTTCCTTTTTTGGAATAATTTATCAAGTTTCGTAATTCTTAAGCAGCGATTAACTCATTGATATTGGCTAAGATTTCTCCTCGGTTGGAGAGGGAGAAAGAGATTTGAAAATGTCTCTCATTAGTGCTGCATTAAAAAATGCTTATCAGCAACATAAACTCGAGTTTAATGTGCTGTATTGTGATAAACCACATCCTTTACTATTTTGTCGTCGAATGCTCGTCGTCACTTCCTTCTATTGAGAGAAACAACACTGTGTAAGTAGTGGCTTTCCCAATTAAAATGGTAAAATAGTTTTGATTATAATGTGACGAAGATGGTGGTTTAGTTGGCTTCTCATAGAATTTATTTAACTGTTTTGTTTTTCGTTTTGACATAAAGGTATTGCAATGAAGTGGTATTTCGATATTTTGATAATGATAGTGTTTATTTATGGTTCCGTGAGTATTGATCAATACAAAAGAAAAGAAAATTCGCTAATTTGATACGTTTTCTTGTCAGATCTGCAATGTATGGAGCGAATCAGAAACACCTGGTTACATGAAATGTCCAACTGGCTGTGTTTGTCAGTATGCGCATTTTATGGATTTACCCATATCAAGATGGATCAATTATATGCAATCAAAGCGACCGGATCGATCAGTTGGAAGTAGAAGCAATTTACAAGAGACGCAAGAAGAATTGGTCAATGACAATGAAGTAATGTTCGAAGGTGATGAAAGTTTTTCGGATAACCCATATATTAAGCAAGCTACTTGTATCTTGCAAGTAACAAATAATGTTGATGAGCTTGTAGGACAACTGCCAGTGGACTTACAAGCGCTTGTTCTACTCTACACTTCAGAAGGAAAGAACAAAACAGGTGAGAATATTTTAAAACTTCTGCGCATAAAAAATAAAAAATAAAAAACCTTCGACTTTTGTAAATACCATCGAATATGTGTTTCTTATCAACAGTTCCAACGAGCGTTTTTAAACCACTTAACCAACTCACTACACTTGAAATCCGAGGACCACGTGATAGGAGCTTCCGGTTAATAATCGATGAACCAATGACATTCCTTCATCATGCAAATTTCGAGTCAATTGCACTTATCGGAAGTGAAAACTACAAACGACCTAAAAATCCAGTTCATCCTCGAGAAAGTTTCGACTATGTACCCAGTAGCGAACAAGTTGCATATAATATTTCGCTTGAATCTCTACCCGAAGAAGATATCGAAATTCTACCCTATGAAGTATACATCATGGAGATAAAAAAATCTCGTATGGCCACATTCTATGGTTGGGATCATTTAGAAGTACTACGTATTAATCATTGTAAACTGGACGAATTACATTGGGAAATGTTTGACGGACTTTTAGAATTGCAACACTTATCACTCGAAAACAACGAGATAAAAATAGTGCCCGCCTTTGCTTTGTATGGTGCCATGCATATTAAGACTTTATCACTTGCACATAATTTTATTTTAGATTTAAACTATCGTTCGCTGGCAGGTCTTCTAGAATTGGAAATGCTCGATTTGAGCCATAATAGTTTGATGAAATTATCAGAACTAAGTTTTCCGCCATTTCCCAAGCTGGAATATGTCGATTTCAGATATAATCCAATTAAATATATATTTCCAGCATCATTTGGAATAATGAACAACACACGAATTATGCATATGGGTTCCAAGGAGACCGCTACAGAATTATGGGGAAATATTCCCTTCGAATCATTAGAGCTCTTGAAAATTCTTACAATTACAAATGTTTCCATTGGTACCCTTGATCATGATGTGTTTCAGGATCTGAGAAGTTTAGAAAAAATTAATTTGAAGGGACAAATCAGAACCATTGCATTTGATGCTTTTGCTGACATGACACAACTTAAAGAGTTAGACCTCAGCGCTTGCAATATTAAGGAGATATCGATGGATGCATTTTTCGGTTGTAAGAAACTCGAAATTATAGATCTCTCGCAAAATAATCTCTCCTATATTCCACCCGGTCTTTTTGATGATCTAACACAACTTCGAGAAATCTATTTGCAAAAGAACAACTTAAAATTTCTACCTTCGTCATTTTTTCATAACCCATCGCTGAAACTCGTCCGCTTGACAGATAATCCCTGGAGATGCACTTGTGATATGTCACTTTGGAAACAAAAGCTAACCAACCAGTTTCAAGGGACCAACCGATGCATCACAGATTTTCGATCTGGAAAAATGATTTCCTGTCGAAAGGGTGTGGCCTATAAGTTTGACAAGTCATTGTCTCCACGTTGTGAGAATTTTAATGGACACAGTGTATATTATGCCATTCGTAAAGACCTACGGTGCAACTTTAAAAAAGAAATTTCCAAACGTCCAAAATATCATATTTTAAATAGCAAACAGCATATGCCTAAGCACAGAATGTTGGAAGAAAGACGTGAAGTTTATAGAGATAAATTACAAATGAAGAGAGTAATAAATAAGAAAGATAAAGTCGTAGTTCCATGGCACCAGGCAAAAACTTATAAAGTGCAAAAAACAATGGCTCATTTAAATAGCCTACAGTACATAATGAAGGAAGGCGATCGAAAAGCAAAGTCACGCGAGAGTAATACCTCTGACGAAAGTGTTGAGAAACAATTCGCTTTCAATAACATTTAGATTTAATAACAAAATTATTGTGAATACAAGTATTTGTTTAATTTTAGTCGTACTTTATTAAAAGTTAAATTTTTGACTGAATGTAATTTTAAACTAAAAAGTTGGTTTTATTTAAGAAAAAAGGTGGAAATAGTTGTATACTGTGTACAGCATTGATAATTTTTTTTTTCCAAACGTCTGTGCATAAAGCATTAGAAAGTTCAACTTAGAAAGTAGAATACGAAAATATCAAACGAAGATCAAATGTTATCGAATCGGCAATACTTCGATGTCGAAATATGGTAAAAAATTATACGATAAGACAAAGTAAAATACATTTACGATAACGAGTGCATTGTATCTGTTGACGAGGAAAGGAGATCTTGTTTTATTCTAGAAATGTTTATAAGTATTATTAGAAGGAATTAAAGTTCAAATGGGGCATACGTCAATTTACTGGTATACTCCTGAATATGGGCAGAATTCGAATGCTTCGGAGTTTGGCTCTACGGATTTAGAGGAAAGCTTTAAACCTTTTGAGAAAAAAACAAAGGTATGTCGACCTTTACCACCTAAATTGAATATCATCCCCTGGTTAATCAGGACTCAATGAAAATGAAACTAAACTTAATAATATGGAGCGACCCTTCCACGAGCTTAAAAAAACAGTATATTCTATGCTAAAAGAAAACGAGGATCTCAAGAACTCTTGCGATCTTGGACTTGCAAGCGAAATCAATCCGGCCTAGCAAGAAACGTAAGGCCGGTTCTTCACGCAAAGTCTTACAACTAAAAGAAGATATACCTAAGTTTCGAACAAGGCAAAAGTCCAAGCGAAACATCTCTCTTTGCCCGCAATAAATGTCGTCGAAATTGTGGACTACGGAAAACTGCGTAACCTATTCAGAAATACGCCTATAACTTCACTAGGGAACTTCTTCTTGGAACCAGATGTCACTGATTTCTGATCAAAAATAGTCTTCCAACATGGCACGATAGCGAATTTCGTTGACCATTACATTTTATCCTGCATGAAATCCACACCACACCATCACTTTTTGTGGATGCAATAGAATCACTTGAAGTACATGTGAGTTTGTTGCTGTCCGTTAACACATATTTCGCTTATTGACAAAGCCATTAAACCAAAAATAAGCTTCATCGCTGAAGATGATTTATCGATGAAACTCAGTATTTTCTTCAAACTTTTGCTGACCCCAATCGGAGAAGTTTCGGTAAGGTTAAAGCCTTAGGGCAGAAAAAGAGGGCAGCCCTCAATTCTAAAACAGTTGCCATATGTCTTATCATTCTTTGCAACTCGATCGTTAGATCAACTTTACCGTCGACTTCATCATAAGGAAGACAGGCAAATCATAAACTGTATTCGGAAAAACACTAAATATTTTATCCAAAAAAGTCAATGTTAGTCTACAGTTAGAAATAAACTCGTTAAAAGTAAGACGCAATGTTTGCAAGCGCTATACGAAGTTATTGTAACTCATCAGGCTAGGATATCGAACTGCAAGTACGAAAACCGCCATGGAAAAACTCAGGAAGGGATGATATATGTTCTGAACTCAATAATAAGCAAAAGCGGCACTTGATTGCATCTGCAGCTGACACCAAACCCAGATGAATTACCATCTATGCTGGAGTAACGCGGAAAGGCGAGTTAAGGATAATAAAGTGATCTTGGGCGGACCCTTAATAAATCAGCATCAGCTTTTGCTGATAGATTGTTGATGAAGACAGCAGAAAAAAGGCAAAACAAAAAAACATCAGCCGAGAAAATAATCTGGTACTACTTAAACAACGAAAAAGGTAAATTAGGGAGAATGGCTTCAAAATGTCATAAATTAACAAAAGAATCAAGCCCGCAAAGTATGTACATGTACTTCGAAGAAAGAAAGTTCAAAAGAACAGGGCAAAATGCGTTTGCAGTAGAGGAATTGTATCGGAATAGAACAGATACCTGCCAAGCCCATAAGCAGGCAAAAAGCAACAGAATTGCAACATCTAAGCCCGGTTGGAAGAGAAGAGGTTCCAAAATAAAAAGTTTGGTGTTGTCGCATACATTACTTTCAGTTCATAAGAGTCAGAAGTAGAATAGGACAAAGAAAGACGATAAAAATAAAGATAAGAATAGAGCCCAGATATTGCGGATGAGTATCGGGAACAAGCAAAAAATAAAGGATTCGGTTGTATGCTTTTGTTTGTATTAATGCTCGTAAGAGTTAAAAATTAAGATTTGTTATCAGATCATTTGGTCGTGGTAATAAAACATTTTATTTGTTTATTGCGATTACTTTAGTCGTTCCAAGGATAGACTTATTCGAAAAGCAGGGCAGACGACGAATCTGTGCAAATAACATTGAGTAACTTAACCGTGCTTGATTTAAAAGACATTCTGAAGGAACGTGGACTATCGACAATTTTATGCGTAGAGAGATGGATAAAGAGAGAGCGTAAAGAGACATTAGCTGCGCGACCGTTGCGCATTACAATTAGTGAAGTGGTTAATGCAATGCCGGTTTTAACCCTAGTGATATATCGGGTCTTCCGGGGGAGCAATGGGTCTCGTACATTGGGCACTTAAATATAATTTCCGGTTGGTCGGAAGAATTTATTATTTGCACAACACTTATGAAGTTTGTAGGCGCAGCAAAATAGGGAAACACTTTAAGCTGGCGCTTACAAATGTGTTCAATTCTGGAATCAACGAAGCAGATGTGTATCACCAGCTTATTGCTCGCCAAAGAAAAACGGGTGAATTGATTAAAGACTACTTATCGAAAAGCTCAGTTGATAAAAATTCGCAAACTTCACGGATATATTCGAAAGAATAAAATGAATCGAGGGCTTGCGAAAGAAGCCGTGAAAAATTCAGAAAATTTAATTTGGAACGTGTTAAATTTTTTAAATGCAGGCAGTGGAGACACTGAGTCAAAGAATGTCCAACGAGACAACAGAATCAGGTAAACTGTTTGCATCTTAAGACGACTTTCACCGAACAATTAAAATCAGCGGTATTGAGTTCAAACCGCTGGTGGATATGAGCAGTTTTACTCTTAGGGAGTCTGAAGCTATCCGGAGTGGTTTGGTAATGGTGGATGACATTTGGTCGGATGCAAATTGCGGTCGAAATAAGCGATATTTCAGTAACTGCGGATTTGCTGATTATTCATACATGGCTCAATTAGTCAGAGTCAGATTGCCAATCGCTCGTTGCTTAACTTGACATAAAGCTTAGAGTTTTGCAATGGATTTCTTAAAATCACCAAGGTGGAACCAGAAATCAACATCGAGCGCCAGGAACCGTATTAGTATTGAGGACTGGAGTATTAATGAAGTCGACAACACCATGTAGGAGTCGACTTCTAATTTAACGTTGGCAATCGTTATGGCACCGACCAAGGACAAAACCCTAGCCGATGAGAACAATTCCGAACCGAATAAGAAAAAGAACAATGAAGAAGACAGAACTGAAAAAATGGCTAAATCTAAAGACAACAAAGACAAGTCAGCAAAGAGAAGTTCACAGCCGGCTACGCCCGGTCCACGAAGAATGCTAATATTGAGAAGACAAAGGTCGAGACTTCATCATCACTGAGGATCATCGCGTTCAGTCAATCATCACGAAGGAGAATGTGAGATTCTTTCATATCAGAATATTCGTGAGCTTAAAAAGAGAACGGAAGCTGCAAGAGGAAGAGCGATGTCGCCGAGAAATATGTGCTCGGCAACGCTAAGAAAAGCAGAGACTGGCTGAGGAGTGTTGAAAATTGGCCGCCGAACGTGAACGCCTTGAAGAAAGTAAGCTGGATTTTTGAGGTTGGCAAGAGAACGCCAAAACCTAGGGCGTGAAAAGAATGAAGTGGAGCGCCCTAACTAAAACCACAACAAAGGGAAATCCCGAGGACGATGAAGATGGTACAACCGTGTTGAGGTCATCACTATGACAGGATCACCGAATGTTACACTAGGAACGTAAATGAAAAGGTCAAAAAGGTCGAAAAGGCCTTGATTGTGAAGTGAAGAGAAGAGTTTCTAAAATAAAGTTAACGGAGAAAGTTGAATTTTGAATTATAAATCCATAATAATTGTAAAGATTTCGGCAAAACCGAGATATATTGAAAATAAGCAGAGATTCCTACTAACAGGAATCAACGAGATTTGCAATAGACTGAAAAGGTACATTAACGTGACACTAAACCACAAATTTCTGCGTATCACCATTCACTCAGCTGTCGGGCACAAAAAAAAAAACAGCATATTTAACAGAAGCCGAAGTCAACGAAACATAAAACAGAATAAACCGAAACGTGTAGTTGGGCCGGATCATATATCCTCTGAAGTATGTGAGACAATCGGAAATTTTGGATTTAAATGGCTAGCGATTTAGTTCAATAAAATGATGAAAAACGTTCGGATTTCTTACGAGTGGGAGCTTTTTTGTTCCACAAATGCAAAGACATCACAAAATACTGCAACATTCAATGAGAAGAAGAGGTGTATACATCTCACTGCTTATTGGCGCCGTATAACAACATGTCCTTGCAAACCATACTACATACCCGACCATCAATTCTTTTTCATTTTATGTTACCCTCATTTTATTTACATAAGAACAACATTGTTCGCTTCCTCTAGAACACATTTTTTTAAAAAGATTTTAAGTTGATAATCATATCTGGTTGTGTACTCAAGCTAACCTCAAATTTGTTATTTAATCCATTTAAAAAGCACTATCTCAAAGAGAAAAAATCTTATTCGCCTTTGGATCTATATAGATCTTTGGATCTAAATAAAAAAAAAAAAAAAAAACTTCATTGATTCCTTATGAAATACATAAGTATGTAATATAACAAATGCTACATACATACATTGTGGTAGCACTCACCTCGCAACAATGTTGCACAGCTTCCCTTGAATACACTCCTTAAGCCACCTTCTTTGTACAATTTCTTGGCACAATCAATCATGCCATTGTATTTCTTTGGACCTTTATCATCGGCCTGCACCTGCAGTAAACATTTAATGCGTTCACCAGGTGCCATAATAGCTGTCGAAAATATTCCCGAAAATGATCCAGCCAGAAAGATCTGAGTATAATTCAGTTTAGTATTTTCTTCAGTCTGTTGTAGCCTCTTCCCTAAGGCATAGCCGGCAAAACAAACTGCAAAAATTGGTGCTACTCCAGTCAATGGAGCTTGGATACCCTTGTATAACCCAAGAACACCTTCATGCCGAATAGTTTTTGCAGCACAATCGAAGGTTCCTCGGTACATTGGTTGCGCCCCAGCAGCTGGTAATGGCATAGTTTGTAATCGGACCTGCAAAAGTAAACCTCACCGTTTAGTGTTTACAAGAATATACACCTTTTTGATTGCATTAAGATTTATTCTAATTTACTAACCTTGATTGTGTCCAAAGGATGACCTATAAGAACATTGCATATTCCACCAAAAGCACCGCTAACAAACGATTTAAGAGGATTCACTTTCTGTTCTGGTTTTGCTTCTTTGGACGACATTGATGGTTAATTTGTAAGCTCTCCCTGACTTGGCAGTTTACAAAAATAATCTCACTCGTAACCTTTGCACTTTCCCGTGTTGCAAACACAATTATGTTAGATCGTTTACACTTTGATAAGTCTCTTGGCGATGATTACAGAACGAAAAAAGTTTACAATTCGTTCCACACTACTTTCATAGACAATTCAGATTTTGTGACATAAACTTTTTTGGGTACAAAGTTCAGCAAATGGTAGAAAAACGAATTGTTGTCTTTTGATTGAAGTCAATTCAACTTGTAAATTTATTTAAATGATATTCAATTGAGTTTGACAAATGAATTAAAAAAAAAAAAAAACGAAAAGCAAAACAAAATGAAAACAAGAAGGCAAGTTGAGGAATAAATTCCACCAACTATCAACTCGGAACCCAGCCGTTGGACAATGAGGAAACGTCAAATAGACGTAGGCAAAATTCTGAAAATTTGAAATATTTTTGAACAGGCTCTCAAAGTGTAATTAGAGAATGCCTCATGCTTTTGACTGAATAGATTTTTCATGCTATCTGGTCCGGATACTTCCTGAAATTTCGTTTTTTTTTTCCTTTCACAAGGATAAATCCAAACTAATGACCTGAATCTAAGTTTAATTTTAGAATATGTGTAAGAGTTTGATACCATGGACATTGTTTATCAGAGAACTTTACGTGAGAACAGTGACCATTAAGCTTTTAAACTTATAGATGCATACTTAAAGATCAGTACCACTACGATTTCATTTACGGTGCAAGGCTTCAAAAGTTATTTCAAAGTTAAATCAGTCAAAAGGAAAATTTTATTAGTTGTAGCCAATCTACTTGCCTTGCACCACACAGACAGTTCTACATTTCCAAACTGAGCCATTTCTCTACTCTTAAGCGCATCGGACATCAATAGGACCAAACTACTTTCGGACTTTTGTATGATAGTATCAAGAGTACTTAACGATCTTAATGCACACAAATCCACCAGTCCAGATGGTTTATCTCCCCTTCTTCTGAAGAGGGCTCATCCTGCTCCGGTCCACGTCCTGTAAATGCAAAGTGACAGACCTAAAGAGGACAACTTGAAAAAAATTTAAAAAAAAAGTTAAGGCGTTTAACTATTCCTTCTCACAGTCTTGGAGAAGGCGATGTAAATATTGATTGGTCAAGTAAAGGAAGGAACTCTCCTATCAGAAACCGCCCCTCCCCTGTCGGTATGCTTTTCTCTCTCTATTCCACGAAACCTTCATCAGCAACTGATTTAAAATACTGCTGACGAAATGACCTCCTATCGAAAGAGCCCTGATCAATCATTTTGGCTATTACTCAAAAGAAAAAAATTGGCATCTACCAAAAAATCTGACTCTATTCTTCGGACTTCGCTCTCCTGACGCTACTGCATATCTAAAATGGGAACTTAGAAAAGCTAAGATTCACAGTAGACTCCCGATTTGAGAAGTCACTCTTTGACTCTGACAATGCTTCAACCTTGGTGAGCAGAAGTAAAATATTTTTCGTCCTCACCACTTCATGTATGTGATACAGGATAAAACAATAACAGAAGGAATGAGTAGAAGTTTTGTTTGTGTAGGGATAAAATATTGTTTGGGTCGTAGTTAACCATAAACCTTTCCAATGGAGGTATCCAGGTGGGTAATGCAAGTTGGGGTACGGTTAAATATTAGGCAAAGATTTTTGCTGGAATCTACGTACTCTACTGGGATTTGGGCTAACTGAATTGCCGGAAAAACAGATAAGTCTAGTTTTCTCATCTGAATTACAAGGGCTTAAGACTTTTCTGAATTTACGCGCAGCTCATTCTTAGCTGACCAATTTAATATGCGCTGAAGATCTTTGTTCATGTAAGAAGGCCACTATTCCTTACACAAAATCAAGGGATAGCTTAAGTGAATTTGAGCGTCATCAGCGAACATCTGTATTGCACTGTGCTTGATAGACTTGAGCGGTCCATTCACGTAGAGAGAGAACAGCATTGTGCCAAAATGTTTGGTAGTTATAATCCCAGTTAATATTTACGATATTGTTGCAACGCAGGATAGTTAATATTATAGAAATCTCTGTAAACGATATTTGACTCAGTGTGATTATTTTTGACATAGTTAGTTAAAAGTAAGTCATATGGCTTGGATCTTAGATTTTTCCTTGTCCGATACAAAAATTGTATCGATATCGAAGCTGTATTTGTTAACTAAGTTGGGTTGGTCGTATTTACAGGACTTAAGTCAAGCGAATATATGCACTCTAAAAAGCCTTTCGAGTTTGGTAGGTCTAGGAGATTCTTATTTAATTCAATTTTAACTTTCATCGATAATCTCTTATCTACTACAATTAATCTAATATATTCCTTTGCTAGTTGCTTTTTATATTCGTTTCATGACTCACATTCCTGGTCTTCGGCTATAGACCGAGAACGACATCGTATGTTAAGCTGATAATATTCCAATATTGGCACCGTAACTAATTAGGGAAATACCGACCGGGGAGCATTCAATACACCAACAAGACAATGTGCTCGGTGATGATTAAAGTGAAAGTAAAACACAAGGCCATTATCATCAATGGCACTTAAATCACGGAAATTGAAAAACTTTCCCCACTCAGTATATGTGTCAATGGCAAAATAAGTTGGGATGATTACATAAGCCATGTTGCCAAAAATTCTGCGAAATGTTTAGATTTATCCAAGCGTTCTAAAAAATAATAATACTTTCCCCTTGTAATTTGTATCGCATATATCCGCCAAAAATTGGAGTACAATGTCCACATCTGATCAGGTGCTCCTTAAACCTCCTTGGGCTCACTGAATTGGTTCCAAAACTGTGAAACAAAACTTATGTGATGCTTGTATTGCCCAGTCGATTGTCTCCAATACCGACGTAATATCTCTTCCCTAAGGCTGTTCTATATTGAAATATCTGTTTCTTCTACAAGTGCCAGTAGCATTCCGTCCCTTCAAATCTACACCCATAACATTCGTCCCCCTGTGAATTATTATCATTTTACCCTTCGGAAGTACCCTAAAGTATCGTGATAATTTTCTCAACTGTTTATGAAATGCCCTGGCAAACAATTTCCTAGTCATTATAACCTACAAACATTTAAGACCAACCACCACATATATCGGTATCTCACTTTCTTTCCCCCCTAGTTCTTCTTTGCCTGTACTGTGTGCAAATATTTTAAGGGTCATCATAATCCCTTAAGAGCGTGGTTTTAAGTGATTCTAAGTTGACTTGACGAATTCTACGATGACGATTTCTATTTCGTCCCAATGTAGGAAATTGCATTTTAGCTGCAATATACATATATTGCCTGTACCTCCACATTCAGATTCCATATTAAGAAATGACGTTTGAGAAACATTAATCCTGAGTACAGACTCTTGATTAGCAGGTACAGTATTTGGACACTAAAAAGAAGGAAGCAAATTTCGATAAACAAATTATCGTCATTATACAAGGTGCGTTCCAAAGTAAACGAATTTTTTTAAAAATGAGAACAACATTTTTTTTGGCAAAATCGATTGATTCTATTCAAAATAGTCCTTCTTTCGATTCAATACAGCAATTTGAAGGATTTAAAAGCATACCGAATGAGTGTTTAGATCATCGGTACGAGCCTTTTGGACGCCATCTTCGTCCACCAAACGTTTTCCTTGCATCGGCAAATAGATTTTTCCAATAAAGGTAAGGTTGCAGAGGAGTTGTTGACAGTGAAAATGCGATCGATGAGATGTCACATTATACATTATCATGCAACAAACGCCAACTTCTTTCTGCACGATACAAATACGAATACGACGGATACGATGCACCAAACGCTTCAAAACACCAAGATATAATTGTGCATTAACTGTCTGGCCCGGTGGAATCGTAAAATCAAATCAGCATTTTCTTTGCTTTTAACTTCTCCAAACGAAATTTCTAAGTTTTAGTTTTTCTGGCGCCTTTCACTCGGCGCTTTGGCGCATGATTTCTGAACTATATTAAGAACACCACGTTTCATCGCCAATCACAATGTTGTAAAGGTAGTTTTTTTTTTTTTTGCCTTGATGATGTCCTTGGAATGTTGAATTTTAATTCCATTCATTTTTGTACCAATGAAACAAACACACTGTCACTGCCGACGCAATGCTAGGAATGCTGCTTCTGTAGCTCAATATGTGACCGGAAACCAATATACATATGTCGATTCCATGTTCATCTCAGGAATTGGACATTTCATAAAGAACACTACACCACATTTTGCAAGTCTTTGGCCATGAAGCCTGCCGATCATCATCAGAATCGTTACTTTGCCAAGCTGATCAGAAATTTAACCAAAAGATCATTTTGAGCGATGGCTAAGAAAATCCACAAGGCCTTTTCTCAGGAGACATGATTGGAACTTATTTTTCGAAAATGGGAGCTACCGTAAATGGATCGAACTATTAGAATTTTTTTTTTTTTTAGGGACATGTGAAAGAGAACGTTTAAATCAACGCTTTCCAGTCAATTGAAGCACTCAAAACCAATGTCCGTGTTGTTATAGATAAAATACAGCCGCAAATGTACAAAATCGTGACGAGCAATTTTATATGCAACAGAAGTCGTGAAAGTCATTATTGTTGGCAAACATTCCATGATTAAAATAAAAATCAAATCTTATTTTATAGAAAATACGTATTTTGATAGAATGGATACAGTTAAGATGAGTTAAATCTTTAATAGATCTCATGGCCTTAACAATAGCGTTTGGTAATTGATTCACTTTCATTCAAATTTGTTTAATTAGTTAACTTTTCGAGGTAATGGTCAAGCAATAAAAAAAAAAACAAACAAAATTTAATAAATGCCATTTATTTGTAATTGAAAACAGTTCAAAGTGCTTCAACATATTGATTCTGTCCTTACTTCTTGGTGCTTGGTTGTGCAGTCATTCGTAAATAAGACTTTCCTGAAGGTACTTGAACAGTTTCGATTCCATCAGGAAATAGACTTGGGATGTCTTCGTCCTTCACCGTAGGCAGAACCATACATTTCTTGCCATGCTAGAAAATTTGAAAAACGTATCAATTATATAAGGATCCTAATTATATGAAAAATATCAATCACTTACTTCCCAATCAGCTGGGGTTGCAACTTTGTTTTTGTCTGTTAACTGAAGAGAATCAATCACACGAAGTATTTCACTAAAAACGAATTTAATAAATTCTCAAAATAAATTCGTAAAAAGATTTAAAATTCAAGATTTACCAAAAATTTCTTCCAGTTGAAGCTGGATAAAGCAACGACAAACGCAATTTTTTTGTATTATCGACAACAAACACAGCTCTACACGTGAGTGGAATACCAGCTTGGTTAAGTTCATCCTTGTCCAGCATGTTAAGTTTTACTGCTAGCTCTCGCTTATGATCCGCAATAATAGGATAACCGAATTCGGCAAGTTCTGGAATCATTTGATATGTTATTGTAAACAATATTCCGTAACCATAAAGTACAAAATAAACCTTCATATTCCCCACCCTTACTTTTCTTTTACATATGACTAATAAGCCAAAACTTTACGCCCGAAAAACCAAGTATAAGATTGCTGAGGTCCTGTTCCACTTTCTAACCACGTTAAGTTTAACATCAGCATCAAAAAATATCAAGCGAAAAATTATTTTTGAGAGAAATTTTAATTACGTTGGTTTTAAGAGACAAAAGCTTGTATCGAACTCTATTATAACAATCAATCCCGGTCCTTCAAGACCATAAATAAAGTTGTGTGCCGGATGATAAGATAATTACAGAGAGTACGGAGGAAAGCTGCTCAATAAGTAAATTAGAATAGATAAACTTTTATTATTGGGTATGTAATTTAATTCGTGCGGTTTTTTTTTCAAAATTTGAACGTTTATTTAAGAAAAACATGTACAATAGTATTATTCAAAGTATTGCCCATCTGAAGCTATGACTTTTTCCCATCTTTCTGGCAATTTGTGGATCCCATCCCAAAAGAACTGCGCCGGCTTGGCAGCCAAGAATTCTCCCACATTGGCCCAGCACCTCCTCCTATTTCACGAGGACTTTAAATACTCCTAACGCAGATCGAGATACATAAATTTAATCCCAGCCATCAGGAATATCTTAATTAAACTTTTTTTCATCTGTGAAAACTACTTTTTTTCACATTTTCATCAAATGGAAATGGCTGTAAGCAAACGCTAAAAGGCACGCTTTGTGAGCTTGGGTTACAGGTGACTTCCGAAGTTGTTTTTGCCTTCGGTGATGTTCACATTATTTTATCTCGGGTTTAACTGCCAATTTAGCTGCGATTTGATATGTAATCTTAGGAGCATTACCATCTAATGAAGGTACCCGAAATCTGTATGTGTACTATAGGTGGGCCAAACGTATACCAGTGTCACACGCATGAATGGATAATAGTACGAAAGTACGGCATCATGAAGGTGAAAATATATTAATAAACTACTCCGCTGAATACAGGAACAATCCAAAGCGAAAAGAAATATTCGTGTCAGATTTCGGAAGTCTCCGCAGTGAGTAACATAATGCTTCTAAGAAATAAAATACGTATTGCGAGCTTAAATTTCGACACAATTACGAGGCACAATTCCGAAATAGAAGCCGTATTACGACAATCTAAAATCGAAATAATATATGTACATTCGAGAAAACGCCTCAAACAGAGCCCTTTACTTGCAACCGAAAGCGTACAGAATATACATATTATTACGAAACGGAATAGGGTTGGCAGCTGAACTCCTAGATAAAATTAGCGACTAATGGCAATTAAACTAATAATTGAACATGAAATTGGAATATTGTTAGCGCGTATGTATCAAGGCAGAAAGCAATCCAAAAGGTATACTGTGATGAGCTTTTAAGGTGCAAATTAAAATTAAAAGAAATGGAGGAAATGGCTTTGAAACTAGCAACTCAACTGTAGACGATATGGGACGTGTAAAAGACTCTAAAGTGAGTTTTTGCGAGCCACTAGCAAGCGAGCATTGACTCTTGTTGACAGAATTTTTCACGAAGAACACAAAGAATGACAACCAACGTAAATTAGCATCAGCGGAAAAATATAAACTAACAAAATTTATACAAGGAAAAAGGCCAACTCGGGCGTTAAATTTGCGAGAATGGCTCCAAAATGAATTAAACGAGGAAAAAGAGCATAGCGTGCTAGGTATATATTTACATTATGTATGAGCAAAAGTTCTGCTCGATCTTGCAAATGGCCGGATACACACAAAAAAAGAAACGTGAAACCATGAGAGGGGAATGGAGGTCGAGAATAAAATACGAAATGGTGGAAAAGTACAACGGAAATACTCGTAGTGAAACGAATAAAGTGGTATTGAGATGAAGGAAAGTTACCTTGAACCACTGTGTATGCAACAACTACCAATCGGTGATATTAAGGTCGAATACTTTGACAACGCAATAGATTAAATCCATGGCAATCAATGCGTATATTAGCCAGTCATAGTCATAAACAAACACAGATGATACTAAGCATGGCCGCAAAATAAAAATTCTAACGTTGGTTTGCTGAATCAAATTGTTGCGCTATACTTTGTGAGTGAAATATGACGCCTAAATTCAAGTTTTTTTTTTTTTTTTTTAATACAGCTCTTACATACGCATTGCAATGTTGGACGATGTACGAAATTATAAAAGAAAACGATTGCGATAGAATGTCAGCAGCTGTAACAAAATGTGATCAAAGAAGTACGCGCAGTCAAGGAATTCTCTTCACATTAAATTCGATAGTGGGCCAACTTTAAGCTGAGCAAATCAGCTGGTTTTGCATTTTCAAGAAAGACCTTCGAAAACCCCTTTTCAAAGAACAAGAGAAGCTCAAGTTGCATCCGAGGTTCGAAAAGAAGCCTGAAAGAAAAATAGTTGGGTAATAAACTCTTGGCTTCACTAACGAGGTGATAAAAAAAGAGAGTGGCCTCTAGAAGGGTTCTAAGTTCTGCAAATTTAGACAACCTCTTAACCGACGCAGTAGCAATGTGAAAGAAATATGTAGCATTAGACGTAAGATATTTTTGTAGTATTCCAGATTTGACTTCTCATTTTTAAAATTCCTTGTACCTACTTCAACTGAATTTTATATTCTTCAAGGTCCCTAAAAACGAAATAATAAAAAAATAGTAAATTTAAGGTGGAGAAAATAAGAGTTCGTAGTAACTTTCTTTATAAACTAAAAGAAGCTTCTATTTACTTACTTCCAAAACCCTTGATATCCTCAATCCAACCAATGTGAGATTCAACATTATCACAAGACAATGCAATTGGTTTGATGTTCCTTTCAGCAAATGCAGGCAAGATACTGGCAATCCTTGATAGTTCAGTCGTGCAAACAGGTGTATAGTCGGCAGGATGCGAGAAAAGGATTGCCCATCTACAGAAAAGTTAAACTTATCCCAAACCTTTCTCTACTAATAAAACTAATCTTACGAGTTTTCCATCCATTCATAAAAGTCAATTTTCCCAATTGTGGTCTCTGCCTGGAAGTTCGGGAATTGATCACCAAGATTTAAAGCTTTACTTTGGGTAGACATTGCTGATAATAATTAAAAGTTTGAGAGCCACTGATACAAAAACTGACAATCCTAGGTCATTCAGATTTCACAACTCCGTTCACCTTAAAAATATTTGTTTCGCTCATAATATATCGAATAAAAATGATAGAACTCACGTCTTTAATAAATATTCTTTTGAAACGAAATAATTTGAACGTCCTTTACCTTGATTCGTGATTGTTATAACCGGCACTAATAAATCGAACCGGATGGGAAAAGAAAGACGCTAATCACTTTGACTCAAATGTCAAAATGTCAACTGTCAGTTGAATATTATTTTGTTTTGTTTCTTCAATTTTCTTTATCTTTCAATGCAAAAGAAAAAAAATAGAAAATTTTAAAAATAAATAAGAAAAACCAAAGTGCAACAGAATTTATATAAATAACCATTTTCAGGTAACATTTGTTCGTCCCTATTTGTTAAAATTATATTAAAAATCCAATTCGTTTCCGTAAAAATAATTTTTTTTATGTAAAGAGAGTGTATTCAGTGCTAGCTCTTATGCTGACAATATTTATCAGCTGTTCCACCTATTCAACAAGTTATTAAAGTAGATTGTTGCTCTGCACCCCTATTGATACCAATCATGGTATTTATATGTTTTTTTTATTTTTATCAATCTTGTCATGATAAAGTGGGGAGAAAGTTGAAAACCAGTCTGAAAGTAAGTGCCAACTAGTGAAAGAACATCCATTCCAGTTCTATGACTTGTGCTACGTGGATTTAGGAATTTGTTATTCTTTCGGTCATTGCAAAAGTGTCGGCGGTTTAATAGCCAATTTTAACTTATATTTTTGTTGTCCTGTTTTAACTAAGTAATGATTGAACACCAGAGGTGAAACTTTCTTTAACAATTATCTAACTAAAGTCAGAAACGACTAATCTCAATCTGGTTCTACTTTTCTTGCAGAGAATCTTCAGGGAAACTAGCTGACTACGAGTTTGAGCAAAAAATAAATATGCTTTCTAGAAGGGTTGTATACAATCTCGTTGTAAGTACCTATTTGCATATCTTTGCAAATTCTAAAGTTCAAATGCATTAACTTAATCTAATCAATTTCACGGTTATATATTTATTTCTTACAGAGCAATGGCACAATGCAAAGAGTAAAAGCAATTCTGCCAAATGCTTCTTGTGTAAGCTATAATCGTACGTCAGTTGCTTCTAAGCCAAAGGATTTTGCGCGTCATTATGCTTCTGAAGCTGCAAATGTTCCAAAACAAAATCTACTTCGCTATCCTGCACTTCCATTGGAAGAAACAATTAAAAAATTCATGAAATCCGTTGAGCCATTCCTTACGAAAGAAGAATTCGAACACACTTATAAGGAGGTCCAGGTATTCCTTCGTTGTGATGCACCTAAACTTCAAAAACTTTTAGAGGATGCCGCAAGAAAAGAGGACAATTGGTTGGCCAGTCGTTGGCTTAATACTGCATATATGCAATTTCGTGAGCCGGTTGTCATATTCTCTAGCCCAGGAATGACTTTCCCACCTGTGAGCTTCAATGACGACAATGAATACTTGTGCTACACGTCTAAGGTTATTTTCAGTCTGATTAAATACAAACAATTAATTGATTCGGGAAAGATTCCTATTGCAAAAATGGGTCAAAACGAACTGGATAATTCGCAGTTTGGTAAAGTTTTTGGAACATGTCGCATACCTCAGCCAAATCAAGATACAATGGACTATAACCCAAACTCTACTTATGTTGTTGTAGTTTATAAAAATCACGTAAGCAACTTAAACACTTGTTAGTTTAAAAAATACATAACATTGATGGTATTCTTTAGTTTTACAAACTTCCTGTGTACTCGAAATCACGTGCTCCTTTGCATCCTGATGTCATATTCGCCGAGCTAAAAAATATATTTAAATCTGAAAAATCCGATGGCATTCCGTTTGGAATTCTTACCACTGAGCACAGAGATAATTGGGCAGCTGCATATAAGGACTTAATTTCAGTGGAAGGAAACAAGAAATTAGTAGAAACAATTCAGAAATCATTATTCACCGTGTCACTGGACGGAGAAGTGAGTCATAATCCATGCGGAAACAAAAATAATACATTTGCCGAACTTTTGATTCACGGATGTGGATCAAAGAACTATGCCGGTAACCGTTGGTTTGATAAGACTATACAAGTGAGTAAAACAAAAAGAAATAGAATGCGAAAATATATCTTTAAATTTAGTTAATTGTGAGCCGAAGTGGTTTCCAAGGTTTTTGCTACGAACATTCACCAGCCGAAGGGCAACCCATAGCTTTAATGGTGGACTATGTGGTGAAAAATTTGTAAGTTTAACAGAAATAAAATAGAAATTTATGTGGAATCAATTTTTTTACTTTTTTTTTTTTAACAAAAACAAATAGGAACGATCCAAAACTGGTTGAAGGAGCTGAAACCACATTGAGTGAGCGAAGTGAGAAGTTATCTCTAGGATCATCACCGGCTTTGATTAAACATATTGAAACAGCCAAGCAAAACCTTGACAAACTGGCTGAAGACCTTAAAGTGCATGTTCTCCATTTCAATGAATATGGTAAAGGTTTTCTTAAACTTCAAAAGTTAAGTCCAGATAGTTTCGTTCAGATGGCACTTCAATACGCTTTCTACAAGTAAGTTAATTTAATTCAACTGCAATACCTTGTCAGTTATCACTTTTCACTTCCCCAGATTACATAAGACACCCGGTGCATGCTACGAAACAGCCCATCTTCGAATTTTTAACAATGGACGCACGGAAACCATACGTTCTTGTTCAACTGAGTCGATGGCATTTGCCAAAGCAATGTATGAACCGAACGCAGACGAGGTTAGAGTTCAACTTCTTCGTAATGCTGTCAGTGCCCATCGTGATTACACCACATCAGCATTATTGGGAAAAGGAGTTGATCGTCACTTGCTTGGCCTGAAACTTATGGCTCTCGAAAATAATCTGCCTATACCAGAATTCTACAATCTAGATGCCGTCAAGCGAAGCACTCATTTTCGTTTGTCTACAAGTCAGGTAGCTTCTGCTAATTTTGCTTTTATGTGCTATGGTCCAATGTATCCAGATGGCTATGCTTGTTGTTATAATCCACGAGAAAATGATATGATTTTATCGATGGCTGCATGGGAAAGCAACAAAGATACTTGTGTTGATAAATTTGCACAATCTGTAAAGGAGTCATTAAATGAAATGGCGGGTGTACTTCACAGAGCTGGAGAAAAGATTAAAAATAAACTTTAAGGATACGAGGATTTTTATAATTATTTTCACTTTTTTTTTCTTTATGAAATAAAGACATTGATATGCTAAAAGACAAGACAAGATTGTGAATATTAAAGTAGACGTGATGTGAAAACATTTCATGTGTGGCTTTGAAAACTAACAGTTGGCATTCTTTATGAACATTAGGTAACCTTAAGTAAGAGTGGCTGTTGGCGAAGCCAACCCTCTTAGGTCTGTTGGCCCATTGTGATGCCACGTGGATCTGTGATCCTCTTACTCTTGAGCCCATTTTAAGCTTCTGATGAAGCGTAGGAGACTTAACCTCTATATTGCTTAGTCGAAATTAGACCGTTTCAACCCAATCGTTATTTATTTATATGATAAAAATAAATCCTTGAGGCTTTCAGAAACTTCCTTTCAATCTTCTCAAAAATGTTGACCCTGGTTTTCTACACAACAATAACGTAACCGCAGATTCTACTGAAGTTAACTTCTACGATAAGTTCTTAAACTGTATAAGGCAAACTTCTCTTTTTATTCGGTGCATAAGTCCTTCATCATCTTCCTGGTATAACAAGTTATGGCACGAATACGTAAAATGTGGTTGTGACTTTGACCAACAAAATAACCTCCTAGCTTACAGTCATCTCTCAATAGTTGCTGAATCACTTTACCAAAGATATCTCAGCCAAATGTAATTTAAGATGATTTTATCAATTTATTAACACAAAAAATAAACCAAATTGGTATCCATCAACTCTTAAATTTTCTAATATGTCTTTGGATGACTCAACAACCATCGCTATGATGACCCCGGTTCTGAATATTTTTTTTATCTGAACTGATGCCAAATCTCTCCCTCGTCATTTGAGATTACTTCAGCGCAGAATTTTCTCCAGGTCCTGATGCATTGTCCGAGCTTGTCTTAAAAAAATGTGCTTATAAATTTATTCATCCCCTCACTCGTATTTACAAAACAATCTTTGTCCAAAGGGCTCTTTTCTCATTTCTGGAAAAGCGCTTTTATTACCCCTATTCACAAAAAAGGAACAAAGCACGATATTCTGCATTCCCAAGGTTTTTGAAAATATTGTTCATGATAAACTTTGCTTTCAAAGTAAAACTATATTTTCAGCCAAACAACATGGTTTTCTCAAAGGCAAATCAATGATCACCAACCTCATTGATTTCGTTTCTAATACAATACACTGTGTGGTCTAAAGCAAGGGAAAAAAATTGATGTAATCGCCACGGGCTTCAGTAATGCTTTTGATAAAAGTTCGCACAAGTAAATTCCATTCGAATTCAAAGCTCTTGGTTTCGAACCGAGACTGACCTTTTGGATTAATTCTTACTAAAGCACTACTATATTGTCCATTTTCGTTCCCTTTTTTCTGACCCAATTCTTGCCAACCTCGGGTGTTTGACAAGACAGCATCTTGGTGCATTAATGTTTATCTTGACTATTAACGATGTTGTTAACGTCATAAAGCACCTCCACATATCTAAATATGCCTATGATATGAAGATCTATAGACAGCTTTCAAACCTCTCTGACTCTCAACCTTTACAATTTCTCAATATGGTGCCATAAAAATTTTCTCGAGCTCAACATAGAAAGCAAATGAATGAAAGAAAGCAAAGAAATGCAAAGCCAACGCCCGGGGGCGTTTGACACTTCCAACGCGCACCTATTATATATCTAATCAAAGAGTAGCTGCAGTTACTTCAATGCGGGACTTAGGTGTCATTTGTGATAGACGGCTCAATTTTCGCTCCCATATTGACTCCGCAAGCTAATTCCGATCTCGGATTTTTTCAAACGATGGTCTAAAGAATTCTTCGACCTCTATGTAACCAAATTCCTGTACATAACCTTTGTTCGTCCACTTCTCGAGTATGACAAAAAAATATGGTCCCCTTAATGCGATATACAGATTATGTGCTTTAAAGCTGTCCAACGGAGATTTTTACGTTTCGCATTACGCGTGATACCATGGACTGAACACAATATTCTATATTGATATGCCGATGCTACCTTTTTCCCTTAGGATAGGTAGAGTAGTTCCACTCTTAGCGAATTCGTTAGCTGTACAATTCTCTGGAATGTGGAAAGTGAAAGTTGAACTGCTCTGTCATCTCCCTACGGGCTGATCGGCTATCAAGGGCTGTTTCAGTATTTTGTGAGACTGATTCCAAGGATTATCCAAAAAGATACGGATACGGAAGTTTTTCTTCAGCCAGAACAGAACTTCTTTAATCGACAAAATACTCGCTTAGATTAAGCTTATCTGAGAAAACACCTCCACCAACCCCGCTATCAGTCTTAGATACGTCAGTATAGAAGTGGATTAACTTGTCATTCATGGAACCATCTTCTTCACAGAACAATTTAGAGGGGATGCTTACAGGAAAGTCCTTGTCAAACCAATATTGGAGCAAAGTGGAGGAATACCTTATGTGTTAAGAAGATTAGCGGGGCTAAATAATTTATTTCTCCACGGTATAGGAGCTTGAAGGTGAATACCTGCGTTAGCAACCCCTTGCCAACCGAAAATTTAAAATAAATAGAAAAACATCGAACAGCCGCGGAGGGGGTAGTACTTAGGTGTCACCCCATGCACAGATATTTTATCTTTTGGACTTTGCTTAGTCCGTCCACCAGTCAGCCACCCCGTAGGTGAGTATCGGTCTTATAACCGAGATATATATATAGTGGGTGATGTGATCTTGAAAGTCCTATTTACTGGTCAGATGAAAAGTAGTACCCTCCTTGGAAATGAAAAAAAAAATTTTTTAATGTTTTTTTATTTTATTCAATATAGTCCCCTTTTTTTAGTTTCATACACTTATTCTAGTGATTTTCCGACTTCTTTATCCCGTCCGAAAAGTCGAGCCTCGCTCGGCCGCCTCGGAGCACTCGTACCGGTTTCAGTCCATTGCTGGGTACTCATTCTGTTCTTTGGTGTGTAATAGTAGATCCAAGTTTCATCAACTGATACCAATCGACGCCAAAAGTCCGCCCGATTCCGCATCAGCAAGTCAAAACATTCTTTCAAAGTGCTCTCGCGTTCGTGTTTTTGAGCAGGAGTGAGTATGCGCGGCACCGAGCGGCAGGATAACTTTTCCATACGCAGAATATTGCCCAAAATATGGCGTGTGCGCTCAGTACTAATCTTTCGACGCCAAAAGTCCGCCCGATTCCGCATCAGCAAGTCAAAACACTCTTTCAAAGTGCTCTCGCGTTCGTGTTTTTGAGCAGGAGTGAGTATGCGCGGCACCGAGCGGCAGGATAACTTTTCCATACGCAGAATATTGCCCAAAATATGGCGTGTGCGCTCAGTACTAATCTTTCTGGTATCTGCCAACACCATTTCATGTATTTCATGTATTTTTTTTTTTTTTTTGACATTGTCCTCTGTAATCGCATCGGAGGGCCTGCCGCTGCGGACTTGGTCGGTAGTGGAGTTGCGGCCACCAAGAAACTCTCGAAACCATTTTTTGAAGGTGTTATCTGACAGAGCATTAGCCCCATAATGTTTATACAACTTTTCTTTTGTTTCCTTTCCCGTTTTGCCTCTCAAAAAAAATGTTTTATGAGAAAACGAAAATCGTTTTTATCCATACTCAACATGATGCCAAACACGTCAACAACAATTAGCTGTCAAAACAAAACTAAAGACTTCGCACTGAAATTTGGCATGTCTGCCTAAATATGAATGGACTTCAAGACACCAGAATGCAATAGCAGCGCATTCTGGCGGTCAAGGAGGTTATTTTTCGCTCCACCTAGTATTTCCAACGGCTTTTTTGCAAGAAAATAAAGCTTCCTGTAGCTTTCTTTACGCCTTTTTGAATATTAGGTTTTCAGTTTAGTTTCTGTCAAAAATAAGACCCAGATATTTCGCTGTGTCGGAGAAGACTAAAATGGTAACGTTAATTGATTGATTTTGTATTTCCTGAGAAAGACCGGTTTTGTGGGCGTTTGCTCCCAACCCGTAGAGATCCGCCCAACGGGTTAGTCTGTTAAGATTAAGCTGTAGAACTTCTTTAATAGTATTAAGATGATTGCCTGAGACGGCTATAGCAACGTAATCCGCATAGGCGATCACCCAGCTACCTCCTGCTGCCAAGTATATATGCAGTTCATTGATCTCTAAGTTCCAGAGAAAGGGTGAAGGGACACTGTCTCGCGACGTACCTCTGCTGATACATCTTTTAGTTGTTTGGAGTTGATTATCCTGTGTTATTTACCTTAAAAGTTGACATCGCAGTCGTGATTTCAGATGTGTAGAAGTAGTTTAAGGCACCCTCTATGTCCAGGAATGTGACCGCTGTGTACTCTCTTTGTTGTAGGGAGCGTTCTATGTAAATAGTCAATGTGTGCTGAGCCGTTTCCACTGACATTCCCTTACAATTGGCATGTTGAGCCATTGACAAAAGTTGTAGATCATTTTTAGATTATATATGGAATATGGATATCAATCAGTTTTTGTAAAGTCTTCATAAGGAAGGATGTTAGACCTATAGGTCTGAGGTCCTTTGGGACAAAATGAGGACATTTTCCCGCTTTAGGAATGAAAACTAAATTAACTACTCTCCATAACAAAGGGATGTGGATCATTTCTACGCAGCTCCTCATGATATTCTCTAGCTTTGGAAGAATAATATCTGAAGACCTTTGCATGATATGAAGTTACAGAGCACCTTGTCTCTTGTAATCAGACCGTGGATTTCGATCAAGGCTGCAGTAATCCTTCTAGGGTTGTTACTGCCCGTAAATAGGCTGCCTGGAAAATGAGTGTCTAGTACTAGGTTGAATGATTCGTTACTTGAGGTCGTCCAAGAGCCATCGGTCTTTTTCAAACAGCTTGGCATCATGGGACTTGCAGAGAGGATCTTCCTTCCTCAGTTTTTTTTTTTAAATATTTTGAAAAATTCCTTGTATGAGTTCTAGTCAGTCACTTTTCTTGTGCTTAATACTTGGTTGAAAAGTTTCCTGCAAACACTGATGTACACCAGTGTGGCTTTTTCTTTCCTCTAAGTTGAATAAGAGGGCAGGAAGCAGCCATTGCCTGATTGAGAGCCGGGGTAAAATCCTTGACTCTCATGTTAAGCGCGTTGGTGTTACGCAGACGACTTAGGAAATCAGAAATTTTTTTTTAAAGTGTTCCTTTGTATCATGCCCAATCAGTTTTCCAATAATTCCACAATGCTAGGAACATCACTCAGACTGAATTGGATATATCTGTGGTTTAAACAGGAGTGTTCAGACAATACCATTCAGTTTGGTACAATTTGAGAGATATCTAGGTGACAATAGTGATATCTAGGACTTCTTGTCGGACTTTAGTTATGAAAGTGGGCTCATGGGTCTCTGTCGTTTGTGTCGGTACTGCCTCATTGTGGTATTTAATTTTTATTTTTTTTTTCTATTTTATTAAGGGTTGAGAGCCTTATTTATTTGGCCAAATACAAGTTTAATCTAACTTAAAAACTAACAGAAAAAATTAAGATCTAGGAAAAAAGGGAATGTAGAAGAAGATTTTGTTTGAGACGGTGCGGTGAACCAGGTGATAGAAGAGACAATGGCAAAGTAGATTACGTGGGTTGGGGTTGAAGAAAATAGAGTCGAAAATAATGGAAATAATGTCAGCAATACTCACTCCTAGGTTCATCTAACGAATTCATATTGAGAAGTTTGCGGCGATACTTATAGGGAGGTAAGATTAAAGGGTCGCTCCAGGACAAACCATGAAGAGCAGGTTGGAGGAATCGACGCTGAATACCCTCGATTTAAGAAATAAGAACTTTGTGAAAGGGGATCAAACTTGACTGGCATACTCAAGCTGGGGACGAACAAAGGTAACACAGAGAGATTTGGTTACATATGGGTTAGAAAATTTCTTAGACTACCGTTTGATAAACCAAGTGATAAGTTGGATTTTAGGATCATCGATATGCTAATGGAAATTAAGCTCACAATCGAATAATATGTCGAGGTCTTGAATAGACTGAACCAGGATATTGGTTAACCATAGAAAAAATAAAGTCGGTGAAGAGGCGGGTTATATTTGTGTGAGAAGGTTATAGATTGGCATGTGGCTATATTAATTTCTAGACAGGTTTCCAGGTACCAAATTGAAACCAATCGAGGTCTTCTTGAAGAAGGGGGAGTTATGGGGAAAAGAAATAGTTTTAAAAAAAATTGTGTCGTCCAGATAAAGGCAAAGGGTGGAGTATTTAACGACCCTCTCAAGATCGTTAATAATAAAAAGTAATAAATGCGTAACTTCAAGATCAAAATTTTGAATGACAAAGCAACCAATGGAAAAATTTGGTAGGTCATTGAAGTAAGAAGGATTTGGTATGGATTTTAGCAAAAAGTTGGCGATGGAAGATCACTTGTGATGTGCGTTAAAGTAGCACCAATGATGAGACCGGTTTTTGTTTTTCCAGCTTCCAGTACTACTTTTTCTAGGTTGTCACCAGGGAAAGCGCCTATATGATCGTGGCCAAGAAGTGCTGATCCCTGACAGTAGGTATCTTTAACGTCATTAAAGTTAAGAAGTAAAAATACATTAAAGCTACGTTTTATTCATATTTAGGGTTTTCCAATAGGGACTTGACAACTGTGAATTTAATTTGCGAACGCACTCTTTCATTAATCATCAAACTGTCACTGTTAATTTATTTAGTAAACTGAACATTTCATGGTAAAGTACACTAACGAGAAACGTCTGCAAATTGTAAGTTGATCGAAGTGTCGAAAATATCGCTGCCGTTCAGACGTCCGTAGCAAACGATCCAAATCAGTCAATTCCACGGCGTTCTCAAGAATTGGACATCGCTCAAACCACATTATAGCGTATTTTGCGTAAAGATCTTGGTTTACACCCATACAAGACCAAGCTGACTCAAGAATTGAATCCGATGGAACATTTGAAGCGACGTACGTTCTCCAATTGGGTTCTGGAGAAGGTGCGCCAAGAGTATGAATTTCATCGCAAAATCATCTTCAGGGACGAAGCTCATTTTTGGCTAAATGGGTTCGTCAATAACCAAAATATGCGTTATTGGTCGGGTGAGAACCCACATATGCTTCATGAATCACCACTTCATCCATAAAAAAATAACTGTTTGGTGGGGTTTGCATGTCGGCGGCGTTATTGGGCCATATTTTTTTTGTCGACGATAACGATCGTCACGTTACTGTGAATAGTAAGCGTTATCGCGCCATGATCGTCGATTATTTTTGGCCCGAATTGGAAGATATGGACTTAGACGACATGTTGTTTCAACAGGATGGTGCCAGAAGCCACACAGCACACGCTACAATCGATTTATTGAAGAGTAAGTATGGTGAGCGTGTTATCTCAAGACATGGGCCAGTCGATCGACCCCTCGTTCGTGCGATTTAACGCCACTTGACTATTTTCTGTGGGGCTGCGTTAAGTCCTTGGCTTATGCCAATACGCCGACGACGTTGGAAGAGTTAAGAACCAACATTAAACGCGAAATAGCGGCCGTTTCGGCCGAAATGTGTGGCCGAGTCGTTGAAAATTGGGTCCAACGAATCGACCGCTGTAAACGTGCCCGCGGTGGCCATATGAACGAAGTCGAGTTCCATTCATAAATGTTTTGGTTGTACTTCAAGCCAATAATAAAGTTTTTGAAACATCTCAAATGGTTTGCCTTTTTATTAAAAAAAAAAAAAAAAAAGTTGTCAAGTCGTTATTAGAAAACCCTATACAAGCTCTAATCTTACCTTTGTCCTTTGTAAAGAGCGGACCGGTTCCTAGATTACGATGATGTGTTCTATGTTTTTGTATAAACGCAGAATGCGCCCATACCCCAAGGGGTTTTTGGAATAATGGAGGTTAATCTGAGGAAACCGTGCAGCATAGTTACAATCTACCAGAGAAGCATCAACCACGGTGTTGTTCGAGTCCATCGATTCAGAACATGTGCCCAAGAGCTCATCTTTTTTATCTGATCGTAAATGATCTCTTTTTAATTCGTCGACGGTTTCCATCTCTAGTAGGATATCAGAGATGGAAACTTAGTTGTTACCTCGGATAAATTAGAGTCGTCGCTATTCAATTCAAGAAAAGATATCGACGCTTAGGAACTGAGGCTCAATTCGCAATTCTACTATTAATCACGATCGGCGAGGAGGTCCTATAAGGGTCTAACCTCGCCTCTCCAATGGTGACACGTAGCTTCACAACAAAATCCTGCGGGCGTTGTGCAGATAGGCATATCTGCTGAAGAACTTAAAATCTGTTCTTGGGCTATCTGACCTAGCGAATTTAAACCAAAAGGCACAAACGAACGCCTCGAAAATAGTTTTTGCCACAACTACCTCTGGTGGCGTAATCAGCACTATAGAACAATTCGTTTTCACAATTGAATTGTTATTTATTTTATACGTGGTAGTCAGAGATAAAAAAAAAAAACACTTCAATCGAACTATCAGATAATTTCTTCAGAATGAACAATCCATAATGCAACGCAAATAATTTTGAGAGAGATACAGCTTGAGTTATTTAACCCAGAAATGGAAGGTGTGTACAAAATCTGAATATACTTAGCATTTTGTCCTCGTTTTTGGATGGCGAAGAAATTCTGCGGGTAGGAGGAGTCGATTGGAGGCATCAATCCTGAGCTATGAAGTCAAACACCCAGCGATATTACCATTCAATCTTCAAATAAGCAAATCAAAAACAACAAATCTGCACTTAAAGACCTTCATGTATGCCATAGTGTAGCATAAATATACCATCTTAATCAAAATGTTCCCGGTAGCGTCAACGTGTGGCGCTCCTATTGTTCCGATTTGAGTTCTGTTTTTTTTTAAGTTGGTACAACTGTTGATGACGTTATGTCTAAATCTTAGCGTCATAGTTTGACATTTGCAAAAGTTACGTAACCAGGAGTACATCTATCTCTGCGTGTGTTGGAAATTTTTTACAATTTTAGAAATAGATTTAAGTTTGCAACAACGAACTTGTATTAAATTTAGCGTAAAAAACGGATTAAATGGTGCGCGAACTTTAGAAACCTTGGAAAAGTGTTTCGGCAACGATTCTCTAAAGGAAACGGTCGTTCACTAGTGCCACGAGCGGTTCAAAAGTGGTCGTAAGTCAATCGAATAGGATGAACACAGTGGCAGACCATCGACATCGAAAACCGACGAACAAATTAATGAAGTAAAATAAATGTTGGTCAATAATCGCAAATTAACCATTAGAGAGATAGCGGAGGTCTTAAATATTGTCTATGGATCCGTTCATGACATTTCGGTTAATGTTTTGAGTTTCCGTCGTGTAGCAGCAAAGTTGGTGCCAAAAGACCTCAATTTCATGCAAAAAAGAGACCGTGTTGACGTCGCAAAAGAGATGATTTGCCAGGCTACATCCGATCTCACAAGGAGATCACAAGGATCATTACTGGGGACGAGACGTGGGTATATGAGTACGACATGCAATCCTGACCAAATGGGCCGAGACGAAAAAAAACCAGTTCGTTTTCAGTCCAAAAAAAAGGCAATGCTCACGGTTTTCATGGATTACAACGATATAGTGCATCATGAATTTTTTCCAAAAGGCCAGACAGTAAACAAAGAGTATTATTTGGGCGTTATGAGACGTGAAGTAAGTAAGTAAGTAATTCGCTGAAAGAGACCAGAATTGTGGGCAGAAAACTAGTAGATTTTGCACCATGATATCGCACCGTCGCACAGTGCCATCATCATTCGTAATTTTTTGACGCAAAATGCAACAAATACCATCCAACAGCCACCGAATTCAACTGATTTGACTCCCTGCTACTTCTTTCTGTTCAATCGAGTTAAAAAAAGCAACTACGGGGAACGCGTTTCAGCAGCCAAGAGGAAGTAATGGAAAAATCGCAGGAAGCACAGATGGACATACCGAAAACCGAATATAAAAAATGTTTTGAGGATTGGATCAAGCGCTGGCATAAGTGTGTTGCAGTCGATGGGGATTCCTTTGAAAGGAACAATATAGATTTAGATGAATAAACTTGTATTTTTAATTTTCTGAATAATTTTTGATCAAGGTAGTATGTAGGTATGTCGATAGATAGAATTTATAGAAGCAATTCTAAGCTCAATACCACTCACACCACTTTCACTTAATCTGAATGACCTCACGGCAATAACTTCTGGACAATAATCACTAACCAGATCAATTCATCCTTTCACACAAGCAATCAATTTGGAAAAGGGACTATAATTACGGCGGCGGTAAAACAGCAGTTTTAGATGCGTTGGTCCAATAAATAAATAAAAGAATTACAACATCGTCAAAGGTGAAAACGGCAGCTGGGAAGGATAGTCAAATGCATCAAGGGAAATGATGGTATGGTACGAGTCACCGAAGTAAAGACCAATAAAGAATACAAAGAAGTCGTATATCAAATGATGAAACTACAGCTAAGAATTCCCAATGTAATCATAAACCACCACATTCCTCAAAGATACAATACGAAATAACAAAAAAGTGAGTAACTAGATAGTTGGGTTTTACCCTGGCAATGATTTTGATGACACTCATCACTCTTCCCATAATTAAAAGAATACCCATACAATTGACTCTGTTCAGTTCTTATCTAGGAATTTATTTTGAATGGAAATGAATGGGACATTATAGCTCACTCTCATATAGAAATTTATAGAAAAGAACTAGGGATGGTGCAGAATTAGAGCTTGAGCCTTGAAAAATATGCAGAAACATGGATCACCAGGACGTTTGTGAAGAAATTATTAGATAAAGGGGAACAAGTTGCTATCACCCTCATCCGTTAGCAACCGAGATAAAAGAGGAGCCCTACACACTATACCGCATTGCCGAATATATGGTATATCCCAAACAAATGTAGCACTGAGAGATAATTATGAACTAATGCTTGTCCATATTAAAAACCAGACATCCTTCCCAGTATCTGCGGTTAATATCATGAACCAAGATCAAATACAGATAGTGGATCACTTACGATCTTAAGATGAAATAATAAACCAAAAAAACATCATTTCAAGAGAGCTGTTTGATTGCTCCAAGAGCGGGCAATCCGTCTTTAAGGATGTTGTTGACTCACTGTATTTTGCTCGTCATGTCCGCAGTTCAACCTCCGGAATAGATCCGAGGGTTTTGATTATGCGTACAGCATTTCGGCGTTTGCCGACGAGGCTGAGCCTTTGACTTCTCTTTTGAGGAAGAAGTTTTTGTAGCAGGAGGAAGACCGTGACCTGCCACAAACTTTCTGCTGCTAGGAGTGAAGAAAGTGATGGGACGATGGCTTGCCACAGTCTTACCACTGCTTGAGGACTTGTTTTAATTTTGGCTTACTGCGATTGCCTTTAAAAGGTACACCATGGCATGACAGTTATACTGTCACTTAAGAAAAGGTCCCAATAAAGCATTAGCCTTACTAATACTGGTAATTTCTCCATGTTGGTATTAATTTGCATATTTTATAAAAAATGTATAAAATATTTCTTGTTAATCGCTTTACCCAGCTAAACATGGGGGGATCGTTTGAGATTCTTTCGAAACACAAAAACAAGTTTAAATAAATTTTAGTTGAACTGTATCCTTGTATCCCTGTTTCTTTATACTTAAATCGCTATTCCATGCGATTTAAAATAATATATATAATTCTGGTCAGACAATATTCGAAGGACGGTGTGTTGAGACATGCGCTGCAAAAGAACAACTTAATCCAGATCGTAAATGATGTCATATGAATACCCGGCGTTAAAAGTTATACCGTAAACTTCCTGAACTTTGTTTTTAACTTCTCACTCTAATAAGTATACAGTTGATGCGCCCTCGCATTTAGATTCTTCGAGTAGTCTCTGTCATATCAGCTAATTTGACGTATGTATGTACATGATAAGCCGATTAGAATGGACTTAACCGCTTCTTATACTTAAATCGCTATTCCATGCGATTTAAAATAATATATATAATTCTGGTCAGACAATATTCGAAGGACGGTGTGTTGAGACATGCGCTGCAAAAGAACAACTTAATCCAGATCGTAAATGATGTCATATGAATACCCGGCGTTAAAAGTTATACCGTAAACTTCCTGAACTTTGTTTTTAACTTCTCACTCTAATAAGTATACAGTTGATGCGCCCTCGCATTTAGATTCTTCGAGTAGTCTCTGTCATATCAGCTAATTTGACGTATGTATGTACATGATAAGCCGATTAGAATGGACTTAACCGCTTCTTCAGGAAGGCGATGATTTATCTACCATTAGATGTAGAATATTAAACCAAAAGTAAAGGCATGGTCCGACTCCAACTGTTAAGAGTCAGTCAGGAATAGAGAACTGTTTTTGTGCACTTACAAGATCAACTCGATGGACGAAAACCTACAAAAGCTCAAACGTGACCTTCTTTAACCAAAACCTGAGGCAAAAATACTAAAGTGCCCCAAAGGTAGTAGAATGTTTGATCGATCATCAAAAACATGAAGAAATATACCTCATCCTGCATTTAAACGCCTAAACGCCTATTTTTAAAAATAAAAACCGAACTGAGATCAGTCTTTATAAAAGGTAAACTTTGGAATCCGGACTATTTTCTTGTAAATTCGCTTGTACCTGTAAAGACGCCAGTCGTCCTCCTGATTGGTCTTAAGTAACTTAACTTAACCAAGCCGCAGATCTGCGTCCCACCAAGAAACGAGCGATCTGCAAGATTGTTTCCTGGCTGAACATGTCCGTAAAAGCACTTAGTGGGGGTACCGTTCAGATTCAAGATAGCTTCATCTAACGTTAGTTATGTCATGAGTTTAGGGAGAACAGTGTATTACTAGTCAAGCTCCTCCGCATCCAGTAGCTTTTCCGCGGATTCCTGCTCTTCCACAAGATCGACCCATTTCATATTCGATATACTATACTTAAGGTCTGCCATGGACACCTCCGACATCAGTAGGGTACCTGGTCGTCTCCGATTTGGTCCAAATGACCTTTCTCGAAGACAAGCCCTATTTCTTGGCGAAATCTTTCCTTACACTGCCAATAAATCGACAGTTCATTGACATTTTTTGATGCGATTAAATCCAGTTAACACTCAGAAGTACTAGGTGGAGTGAAAAGTGACCTCTTTGACCGCCAGAATGTGCTGCTACTGCAAAACAGGTTATGGTGACTTGAAGTCCGTTCATATTTAGGCAGATATGCCAAATTTCAGTGAGATACTTACTTTAGTTTTGTTTTGACAGCTGATTGTTGTTGACGTGTTTGGCATCATGTTGAGTATGGACAAAAACGATTTTCGTTCTCTCTTAAAACTTTATTTTTTGAGAGGCAAAACGGCAAAGGAAACAAAAGAAAAGTTGGATAAATATTATGGGGCTAATGCTCTGTCAGATAACACCTTCATAAATTGGTTTCGAGAGTTTCGTGGTGGCCGCAACTCCACTACCGATCAAGTCCGCAGCGAAAGGCCCTGATGCGGAATCGGGCGGGCTTTTGGCGTCGATTGGTAACTGTTGATGAAACTTGGATCCACTATTATACACCAGAGAACAGAATGAGTGCCCGGCAATGGACTGAAACCGGCACGAGTGCTCCGAAGCGGCCGAGGGAGGCTCGATGGGTCGGAAAGGTTATGGCGTCGGTTTTCTGGGATTGTCAAGGCATACTATTCGAAAAAAGAAAAACCATCAACAGCGAGTATTACTGTGCATTGTGCATTGCATTGTGCTGCAAAACGGCCTCACATGAAGAGAAAAAAAATTTGTTTTTGCAAGACAATGCAGCGGCGCACAAGAGCATCGCAACCATGGCTAAAATCAATGACTTTCTGCTTCCAATTCCTGTCGCATCCACCGTACATCCACCTCGGACTATTTGCAAACCTCAAAAGATGGCTCATAAATAAAAAATTCAGCTCACTCGAGGAAATCATCATGAAGGAGTATTTTTTAGACCTTCCGGAAAGTTAGTTTTCGGACGGGATCAAGAAGTTGGAAAATCGCTAGAAGAAGTGTATGTAAGAAGGGGACTATATTGAATAAAATAAAAAAAACATTTAAAAAAAATTTTTTTCTTTTTTATTCCCAAGGAGGTTACTTTTCACCCCATCTAGTAGTTCATTGCAATGACAGATGGTGAAGATTTTAAGCACCTTCTTGTGAAGACAACAGCCTTATTTTCACGATTTTTGACCGAAAGCCAAAATAGTAAATTACATGTCTCCTTTTGGAAGTTATAGAAAAAGTACTGTAAGCCATTAGGCCTATTGACTTTTTTTTGCAGAAAACACCGCAACACTTTTCTCGATGTCCTTCTACTTTTCGTCCATGCTCTGAAAGTTGAAAATTAAAGGCGCTATTCTTTAACATACGTTTGTACCTCTTAGTATACTTCTTCCGTTTTTAACACTGAATGTAAGGATAATATTTGAATATCTCCAAGCCGATTCTTTAAATTCAAAACGTTCAATACAAATAAAACACTTCTTCAATTGATGCTTGATAGAACATTATTTATTCATAATTTCAATACACGAAAACATACACTTTTGTGGTTTTTTTTTTTTTTTAATAATCCAATCCCTCTGAATCTGGTCCGCCCAAAGCAAGCACTTTAACACCAGATTTTTCATCCAGAATATTATTACCAGGTGCTTCACAGCTTGTGTCCATCGAAGAGCATGTGTGACAATGGCAACTTACTGCTTCCATATATTCATATCTCCTTGCTTCAGGACTTGCTTCTGGGTGGCAATTTCTTAAGATTGCAACTGCCGGTGAGCGAGATGCATGCACACATACTGGATGGAAAGATCTTTTGTAGGGGAACTTCCAGTCAGATATCTCACTTGAATCACATCGACCCCAACAGGACATAACACTAACCAAATCCCAGCATTCTCTTCCTTTCTCATCAGCTTGAGTCACTCTATAGGTATACAAACGACGATGACAACCAAGTGGTGCAGTAGTTGGACTGCCAGCAATTGGTTCAATTTCTATAGAGTTGCTGTATATAGTGGCAATTGATAGGAGCAAACAAAATACAGACAAACTAAAGATGGAAAAATATTAACAATTTCACTTTTAATTTTCAAAAAAAAAAACAAAAACAGTGACTTACAGTTCTCCATTCATCGTTGATGTTGATTGCACTGAAAAATACTTTAAAATGATTCTGATACACTGAATACTGAAGGTGTTTCTCAACCGTTTTTATACTGATGGCAAGATTCAATTTGAATAAATCTGATGCATGCGCAAAGGAAAAATAACTGGTGAAGCGAATGTGTGAGGTGTTTGGGGGCTTTTTACACTTCGTATTCGAGTGTAAACCTTTAATTTGCAGCGGGATAACATCAATTAAAATTCAAATATGTTCTTTTAAACAGTTTACGAAAATTTGTTGCAGTGACAGTGTTGCAGGCACCCCTGAATTGGAAAACGGATATCAAAAATAGGTATCAAGACAACATTTGATTATACGTACATATGTACCTTCTAACCAAAAAGTAACAGGAATTTTTCAATAGAGAACGGTTCAGTTATTCATCTAATATATATTCATTTTATTCCCTCCAAAGTAATATCCATTATACAATACAACCAATCTTCAAAACATCGTTCTTCGAATCGCCTTCAGCTTTTTCTTCGAATTTTTCTCTATCGCCTCAATCGTCTCAAAATACTTTCCGCGAAGTGGCAACTTGAGTCGTTGGAATAGGAAAGAGTCACAAGGTGCCATGTCAGGTGAATACGAAGCTTGCGAAATTGTATGAACGTTGTTTTTGATCAATTAGTCGCGTACAAGATGAAATCGGCACAAGCCGCGCTTAAACTCGTCTCATGCCCAAAACATTGTGCATTTTTATTTCTTTCTGTTTTTACTTTTACCCCCTTCCTTATTTCTTTTCAATTCTGTCTTTGCTATGAAAAATAAGAAAAGAGCTTTTTTTTCAAAATGATCCTGTCACTTATTTCTAGCAATAAGCCCCCTAAGCAAAATGCAGTCACGTAACCGAGAAGTGGATTCCCTGGGTGATGCTAGTGATGCGTCCGATAATAAATATTTTTCGCTCCCATAGAGTTGGCTTAACCATATCGCATATAAATTCACAAAATTTGTCATCAAAAATTGACGAATTTAGATATAGTTTTGAGCAATCCAAAGTTAACGTAGTCTGTGTATCAGAAACCTGGTTTTCGCCAATTAATAATGATCAAATGTACTCGATAAAAGGCTACAAACTTTTTCGCACAGATAGGTAAAATCGTGATACGGGTGATGGTGTTGCAATGTACGTCCGATACGGAATTTCTTGTAGATGGACGTATTCATCGCCTATTGATTCCGCTATTTGTTGAATTTAAAGGCGGTTTGAATAGTCTTCTTATAGGTACCTAACTCAAATATAAATTTAACACCTTCATCTGAGTTGGTGTATGAAATCTCCTCAACTAGCTCAACCAATGTAATCGTCTCCGGTGATCTCAATAGTAATCTATTGGTTGATGAGCGAATAATAGATCTTATGTGTTCATTTGATTTACACCCCGTTTACAAATACCAACCCCACTAGATGTGATTTTTGTGACAGATATGCAAAAATCACTTTTTTACAATCAACTTTCCGCACCAGCCTTCTCCAATCATGATCTCATATTTCTTAGATACGTATAATTTCTTTATTGACGGTGATCCGGTTCAATCAAGGTATCAATATGGGGTCTTTAGAAATGTAAGCGGTCCGGATTTAGAACGATAATTGTGTCAAATACCGTGGAACTCCATTTATCGTATGTCTACACCAGACGAGCAAGTAGATTTTCTCAACACTAACATAAACACTGTCTGTTTAACTGGGAGTTAAACCACGTTCCAATTAAGGTTATTAATATATCACAACCCATAGATCAACGTGATCGGGCCTATCAGAATTAGAAACGCTTTCGGATTTGGATACTTCATAATTTCTATAAATCTCTTAGGCCGTTCTCAAAATAATGCAAGCAAAAACTCAGTTCTTTTCTAGCCGTTTAGAAACGAAATCAGATATACGTAAGCTCTGGAAGAATTTAAGGGAGTTAGGAATTGGTAATCAGCGATTAACTTGCCCACCTGCATCCTCATACAGAAATCGTTATTGCGGGCGATTTCAATACACACAATTCTGGGTGGCTCGCCTTTAGGCTCGTCGGACCATAGTGTCATCTCAGCTAATTTCTAGTACATCGACAACACAGTTAGAGAAAAGATTCCTAAAAGAAGCGTATGGGAGTACGATGGCTTCTTTAGGAGTTTTAACTGGTTGTTATGTTTCCTTGATAATGACATGGATGCCGCTGCTGATATGATTCTCTTTGGAATGAGATCCTATCTCCCTTATCGGATGAAGAGTATCAAACCAAAAACGAAAGTGTGGTACAACTCGAGCTGTAACGAGGCTATCAGTGTTAGAGAAATGTTTTTTCGAACCTACAAGACCAACCCGATAGAGAAAAACCGGAAAAAGTTTAAACGAGCCAGGAATAACTGTAACGCCTTTCCATAGCACGTGAAATTCCAATACGACCAAAAACTGAGGTAGAAAAAACTAAAATGTCCCAAAGGAAGCAAAAAATTTTGGTCGTTCGTCAAAAACATTAGAAAATCTGCCTCAACCTAAATCCCAACTCTCATTTACAATTACATTTAAGTTGTCAGCTACTTGGACAAGGCCAATCTGCTTGCTGCACACTTTGCGGCCAGTTCAACACACCCAGATTGCGCTTTGTCTCCGCCTACACTTGAGTGCGTCGAATCTTCAATGGAACAAATCCACTTTCTCACTCGTGTAGTAACAAGAGTTCTTAAAAATCTTAGCATTCACAAATCCACTGGTCCATATGGTATATCTGTACTTGTTCTGAAGAGGTGTTCTTCCTCGCTAACAAAACCAGCCCATCCCTAAAAAAAAAAAACGAATTTTCTTCTCTCTCCTCCTGCAGACCCATTGCACTTACGTCCCTTCTTTCCAAGGTCAAGTAAACGCTCATAAAACGTCAGATCATAAAATATCTCGAAACACGAAAACTTCTCATTGACGGTTATCGTAGCAACAGGTCCGCAGGTGATTTGATGGCATGTCTCACCGAAAAGTGGAACCAAAGCGTACATCAATCTGGCGAAAGCAAGATAGTTGCACTTGATATTTCTAAAGCATTTGACAAAGTTTGGCATTAGGCTTCATTGTCGAAAATGCGTGCTTTTGGAGTCGATGACTCTCTTCTCAATGGATTAGAAACTACCTTTCGGAACGTTCAATTCAAGTTGTTTTAGATGGTTTCAAGTCTGATGTTTACAAAATAAATGCCGGTGTCCACAAGGGCTCCGTTCTGTCTCCGACAATCTTTTTAATTTTCATTAACGATCTCTTGTCTGCTACTTCTATTCCAATATAGCTGACGACAGAACTCCCTGCTTTTTATATTTGTTCCTAACTCACGGCTGTATAACGGGAACGGCAGCGTATGTTAAGCTCATTAAAATCTGATATTAACAGCATAACCAATTGGGGAACTATCAACCGAGTGGAATTTAATGCTTCCAAAACTCAATGCTGTCTGCTGTCATTAAAGCGAAATTCAAATACCCAGCCATTATCCATGAATGGCACTTGCATCGTCGAAACCAATAAACTTTCCATTCTCGGTATGTGTATCAGTAACAACTTACGTTGGAATGACTACATATTCGATGTCGTCAAAAGTGTTGCGAAATCTCTAGAATTTCTCAAGCGTTGTAAGAAATACTTAACCCTCTCTGATCTGGCCTCAATATATAAGGCATTCATCTGCCCGAAATTGGACTACAATGCCTACATCTAGTCGGGTGCGCAATAAACATATCTGCGCCTGCTAGATAAGATAAAACGATAAGACTCATAAGTGATAAAAATATCACCCAGACAATAGACACCCTTGAACACCGACGTAATGTCTCATGTCTCACTCTGTTTTATCGCTATTTCCATCACCAGTGCTCCATAGAAATCGCCAGTAGCATTCCGCCCCTTTAAACCTTCAGCCATAACACTCATCTCACTATGAATGTTCTGCAATATACCTTCAAGCCCACTTTCGGATGTACTATAAAATATCGTGATTCATTCCTAAGCCGCACAACTAGCTTTTGGAATGCCCTGCGGTCATCGGCAATTTTGTTTCTCCTCTTTTTTTGCCAATTCAAAAAAATGGAGTCATCGACGAATTCAGGCCTCTATTAATTCTGCCTCTTCTCTCAAAAGTTTGTGAATACCTTATGCAAAAACAACTAAGTGGATATCTGTGTCGATATAACTTGTTGGATCAATTTCAATCTGGCTTTCGTCCCAATCACAATTTTACTACCGCTCTAACTAGAGTTGTAGAAGACATAAGATCAAAGCTAGATGCAGACAATGTCACCTTCTATATCCTATTGGACTTTTTCAAAGCCTTCGACACGTTCAACCATACAGTTCTCTGCAAAAAAAAAAAAAACTACGCGCTTCATTAAACTTTTCTCCGTTTACAACGAATCTTATTTCATCGTCTGAATGAACGTATTGATAACGTTGTAACAGATTTCCTTTGCTTGACACGAGAAGTTCCCCAAGGGTAAAATTTAAGCCCACTTCTTGTCACGCTGTAAAATTAACGGGGATCCAAATATAATGCTACACTCATCGATACACTTTTATGTTGACGACATTTAAATCCACCAAAGTTCTCCTTTTGGTTTGATTAGAAATTGTACCCGAAATATTAACCAGACCTTGAGCGTATTCTGAGCTGGTCGGTTAAGAACGGTTTAACTCTAAGTCCACATAAATGCAAATGCAAATTCTTCGAACACTATGGACACCTCAACAATTTACACCATTAAAAACGAGGATAATACTTGCAAAATCTTTAGCCATTCCTGTACTCATACATGGATGTGAAATCTTTGGAAATTGTGACTCTGTTAGCAAGAGAAAGCTCTAAGTCGGCTTAGATAATATTATTTGATATGTGTACACCTTGCGTAAATATGACCACGTTTCACATCTATCTAAAAACCTTTTTGGATAACTTTTGAAAATTTCATTAAATTTCGTACATTAAAATTTGTAAGTATCTAATATCTTAAAAACACGTCAGCCATCGTACCTTTATGAAAAATTCCAGTTTTCGACATAAACTAGATCAGCTTGTTTAACACTACCGCGTTTTTCTTGCTTAACGTCGGAAAGATAATTTTTCATCGCTGCTTTTCGACTATAGAATTCACACCGATTTTTTTAAGAGTGTCACTGATTTCTATATTTATTCTATATATATTTTAAATTTTTGAATTCATAAATACGTATCTTTGTTTTCTTCTTCTTCAATTCTAGTATATAAATGTATCTACATATACCAAATGTAAGATTTGTACGTATGCTATTTATTTTATTATATTTTTCGTTCCTTTTATTTAATATTGTCACAACCATAAGATTACTTTGTATCTTTAAGCAGCCCTTACACCATGCAATATTATTGCGCAAGATATTGGCCGAAAATATTGCGTGAAAATGCGTCCCCCTAACACGATGCAATATTATTGTAAAATATTATTGCCTTCCTGCAGTTTACTATATTCCGTATCAGTTCGTTCCTGAAAGAATACATGCTGTGTGAAAACGATTTTTTATTATACATAAGCATCGGATTTTTATTTTGCGACGAGAGAGAACTGTCACAAAAAAATGAACAAAGGAATGGTTTAAAAAACGCATAGCACATGGGCATCAACATTTATTAAATGAAATAAGAGGCAAACCTCGTGATTACAAAAACTTTTTGCGAATGGATGAAGAAACATTTAATTGTTTAGTGGAAATGGTTTCGCCATACATAAAAAATAGAGCACGCTAAAGGGATATCCAATTTCACCCCGTGAGAGACTTTCTACAACACTACGTTATTAAGCAACCGGTACAACATTTGAAGATTTGAAATTTTCAACATTTATTTCACCAATAACCATAAACAAAATAGTGATATAAACCTGTGAAGCTCCTTGCACCTGTTTGAAAAGTAACATAAATAAGAAAAAATAGTTTTTATCGTCATTACGAGTATTTTAATAAAACTTTTTTTATAATGTAATTACAAGAATGAATATAATACATGGGCTGAAAAGTCCAGAGAGGGTAAGAGAGGGCACCACTTGCATTAAATCCATGCTATTTTCAGTTAGTACCAATCTTCAAAAGATACGTGTTTAAATTTGACAGCTGTGGGATAATTAGTTCTCGAGATATAGCGTTGTGAGTGAAGCAACTTTTGTTATTGTGAAAAAAAATGGATTCAAAGCAATTTCGTGTGTTGATTTATCATTGCTTTTTGATGGGAAAAAATGCAGCCGATGCAAAGAAATGGCTTGATAAGTGTTACCCGGACTCTGCACCAGCCGAACGAACCATTCGCAAGTGGATTGAAAAATTTAAAAGTGGTCATACAAGCACCGAAGATGATGCATGCAGTGGACGTCCAAAAGAGGCTGTTTCAGATGAAAACATCAAAAAAGTCCACAAAATGATTACGAATGACCGTAAAGTGAAGTTGATCGAGATAGCTGAGGCTCTGAAGATATCAAAAGAGCGCGTTGGATATATCATACACGAATATTTGGACATGCGAAAGCTCTGTTCAAAGTGGGTGCCGCGTTTGCTCACAGTCGACCAAAAACAACAACGTGTTGATGATTCAGAGGAGTGTTTAAAGCTGTTCAACCGCAATAAAGCCGAATTTTTGCGTCGATATGTGACAATGGATGAAACTTGGCTCCATCACTTCACACCAGAGTCAAGTCGGCAGTCAGCTGAGTGGCGAGCAGGCGACGAACCTCGTCCAAAACGACCAAAAACTCAACAGTCGGCTGGCAAGGTTATGGCATCCGTATTTTGGGATACACATGGAATAATTTTCATCGACTATCTCCAAAAGGGGCAGACTATCAACAGCGATTATTACATTTCGTTGTTGGACCGTTTGAAGGCCGAAATCGCAGAAAAACGGCCGCATTTCATCAAGACGGTGCTGTTTCATCAAGACAATGCACCGTGTCACAAGTCGATGAAGGCGATGGCAAAATTGAATGAATTCGGCTACGAATTGCTTCTCCACCCACCGTTTGCTCCAGATTTGGTCCCCAGCGACTATTTCCTGTTCGCAGACCTCAAAAGAATGCTCGCCGGAAAGAGATTTAAGACCGATGAAGAAGTAAAAGAGGAGTCCTATTTTGAGGCTAAACCGAAATCGTACAACAAAACTGGTATCGAAAGATTGAAAAATCTTTTCAATCAGTGTATCGCCCTCGAAGGCGGCTTTATTAATCAATGAAGTTGAATTTTGCAAAAATTTTGTGTTTTACTATAAAACGGCACTGAGTTTTCAGCCCATGTGTTAGTTTAGACATTATTATCTTTAGTTTTAATTTTTTGTACCGTGAAATAATGAAAAAAAAGACGTTGCGGTCTCAAGCCTTGGTGATGTACTAGATGGCGTGAATAGTAACCTCCTTGGGAATGAAAAAAAAAATTTAGTTTGATACACTTATTCTAGCGATTTTCCAACTTCTTGATCACGTCCGAAAAGTAATTTTCCGGAAGGTCTGCAAAATACTTCTCCGTGGCGTTGATGATTTCCTCGAGTGAGCTGAATTTTTTATTGATGAGCTATCTTTTGAGGTTTGGGAAGAGATGATAGTCCGAGAGAGCCAAATCGGACGAATACGGTGGATGCGACAGCAATTGGAGCCGTAAGTCATTGATTTTAGCCATGGTTGCGATGCTCTTGTGCGCCGGTGCATTGTCTTGCAAAAACAATTTTTTTTGCTTCATGTGAGGCCGTTTTGCAGCGATTTCGGCCTTCAATCGCTCCAATAATACACAGTAATACTCGCTGTTGATGGTTTTTCCTTTTTTGAGGTAGTCCACGAAGATTATGCCATGACAATTCCAGAAAACCGACGCCATAACTTTTTCGACCCTCGGCCGTTTCGGAACACTCGTGCCGGCTTCAGTCCATTGCCGGGCAGTCATTCTGTTCTCTGATATTCAACAGTTACCAATCGACGCTAAAAGTCCGCCCGATTCCGCATCAGCAAGTCCAAATACTTTTTTGAAATTTGGCATGTCTGCCTAAATATGAACAGATTTTAAGGCACTATAACCTTTGCAGTAGCAGCGCATTCTGGCGATCAAAGAGGTTACTTTTCACTCCACCTAGTACTACATTCAGAATATGTGATTTTTCTGAAACTGGAGTACTAGATACTGATGGATATGGTGAAGTTTAAGCACCTTCAGATACATTAATTTGTAACATACTGAGTTCTTATGCAATGAACCCATTTGCCCTTCAAACAATATATCGTTGATGAACTTTTTCCCGAAAACTTGCTGCTCTGGATCCATTTTTTCAACTCATTTGCGCAAGTTATTCCTAGTTGATTAATGCCATCATGAGGTGCGCGGAGCCGCTCGCAATCCAGTTGAAGAAATTGATTTTGATTTGCTTATATACTCCTTTTTTTGGCTCTAGGTGTATAATCATCATTATTATTAAGAGTTTCGGGGTTTCCTAAAAAAAAAAAAAAAATATTTAATGCCACAAATCTTACATCAAATAATATAAAACAATTATGCATTCATTTTCAGATGCCAAGAACATCTTAATGGAATGGAAAAATATAGCTCAAGGATTTAATGATGTGGAAATCAACGGTCGAGTTTCCGATGGGGGAGTGTTGGGATATTCACAAGTTGGAAAAATGTTAGCTTAAAATCGCCTCCGTATTCCGGATAAAGAAGCTTTACATAATTACGAAATCGTTGCCGATGATGCATTTTCAATGTCAGAAAATTTGCTCAAACCATACCCAGAAGGAAGTTTAACAGCAGAAAAATGAATTTTCAACTATCGCTTAACACATTTACCACTACTGTACCGGTTTGGGTACATAAAATTGAACAACTTTATGGTTTTACCGTTGCTCTTCTTCAAATTTGTTTTAATGAAATTTAAATTTTTTTTTTTTTTTTTGTTTGTTGATATGTTTTCAATAAGTAGGCGTGCAGTTTACTGTAAAAAATATAAAGCGATAGTTTTTTTTACTACTCCGTCTCAGATGCGATTTCGTTTTTAACGATTTTTCGGAAGTTGGATTCTATTTTGCAATGCAAAAATAGTTTGTTTTATCAATTTTCTATTTAATTCTTTGGAAAGAGTTCAAAAACGAATAATAAAACCATATAAAAGTAAAATATAAAGTGTTCATATATTGGGTATATAACTCAATTCGTACGGTTTTTTTTTCAAAATTTGAACGTTTATTTAAAAAAAACATGTACAATAGTACTATTCAAAGTATTGCCCATCTGAAGCTATGACTTTTTCTCATCTTTTTGGTAATTTGTGGATCACATCCCAAAAGAACTGCGCCAGCTTGGCAGCCAAGAATGAATCAAGCCAATTTTTGATATTCTGCTCTGATGTCAACCGTATTTCAGTGAGGGCGTTCTGCATCGATCGGAACAAATGGTAGTCAGAAGGGGCAAGGTCTGGGTTATAAGGCGAGTGGGGTAAGACTTCCCATCCACTGTTTTCCAAATAGTTCTTAACTGGAATAGCAACGTGGGGCCGAGCGTTTCAATGATGGAAAATTATTGCCTCGTGTCTGGTCGCATATTCCGGGCGTTTTTCGGTTACTGCTCTCTTCAAACGGATTAATTGTGTTCGGTAGCGTTGTCCATTGATGGTTTCACCCGGTTTCAGGAGCTCATAATACAGCACACCGATCTGATCCCACCAAATACAGAGCATTACCTTCGCGCCATGGATATTCGGCTTTGCCGTTGATTTGGCTGGTTGGCCGGGTTTCACATATGATTTTTTTGCGCTTGGGGTTGTCGTAATGGATCCATTTTTCATCAGCAGAAACAATCTGATGCAAAAATGACTTCTTTTTGTGACGTTCCAGCAGTATTTCGGACATGCAAAACCGCCTTTCGACGTCTCTCGGCTTGAGTTCATGTGGAACCCAATTTCTTTGCTTTTGAATACATCCAGCTGCTTTTAAACGTTTTGAAATGGCTGCTTGAGTGACACCCAGAGATTCTGCGAGCTCTTCTTGTGTTTGGCAACAATCTTCATAGAGTAATGCTTCCAGTTCTTCATCTTCAAACTTTTTTGGCTGCCCAGAACGGTCATTGTCTTCCAAGCCAAAATCACCACTTTGAAATCGTGCAAACCATTTTTAGTACGTTCGCTCAGCTAGCGCATGTTCACCATAAACTTCCATCAAAGTACGATGACTTTCGGCAGCAGTTTTCTTCATATTAAAGTAATGAAGAAGAACTCCCTGAGAAAAAATTATTGTTGTTTACGCTTCAAATGAATGACATATACTGAAGTGACGTACAATGACAGTAGCTTTCCAACGCATGTTCCAATGGAATAATAAAAATGGAATAATACAAGTTACGCCATCTCTTAGCAAACCGTACGAGTTTGCTAAGTTAAAGACGCAATATTTTGACGCTAGGTAAGCACGCGTAAAGTTGGGTGTACCCGTTTGGGTACAATGGGAAAATCTGACATTTTTTTTAGAATGGATTTCAAAGCAATCTCGTCATCATTATTTTATGGATGGAGATTCGATCATCTTCCAGAGGCAACCAATGCAATCGAAGAAGATGATCATAACGCTGCGTTTGACATTGCATTTAAACCACCAAATGCAGATTACAATACAGACGAGGAGGAAATAAAAACGGAAAATTAAGATAACGACCACATACCCAATGATGTTCCAGGTAACGTTGAAATTTTCATTAGGGATGAGGATTTCGATAGCGAGGATGAAGTTCCTTTATCAGTCATCAGAGCCTTAACAACTGAGCAATCTCAAACCCAACCACACTGGTCTAAAAGAGATGCTAATATGACGATGAACTGTTCTGATAACTTCAAAATAAACAAAATGAATCTGAAATGTGATTTAGACAATAAGTCTCCAGTCGAAATATTTGAAATGCTATTTGATAATGAGGTAAAAGAATTGATCTTGAATCAAACTAGACTTTATGCTTCTCAACATAACCATCATAGCCACAATTTGCAAAAAGAAAAGTTGGAAATTTTCATAGGAATTATGTCCTATAGTAGTTACCATTCAATTCCCAGGGAGCCCATGTACTGGAAATTGGATGACGATACTTGAACCGCGGATTTTCAAGACAAAATGGCAAAGCTCAGACCTCTTATGAATCTTTTGTGCCAAAAATATCAACAATGGGGCTTTATGCATTTCAGTATTTTGGCCACCATTCTTCAAAACAGTTTATGTATAAGAGGAAAACCTGTTCGTTTTGGTTTCAAAAACTAGATGCTGACAAGTAGTTGTGGCTACCTTTACAACTTTGATACATATTGTGGTGCAAAAAATGTGAACGCTGATTTGTTACAAATGCCACTGAGATCTCGAGTTGTGCTTGAGCTTCCAGAAAAAGTTCAACTTCCATCTGACCATATAATTTATTTTGACAACTATTTTCCTTATCATGAGCTTTTGCGATTGTTGAGAGAGAAGGACTTCAGAGCAACTGGAACAGTTAGAGAACGCCGAACAAAGAAATGCCCATTAAAGCTAAAAAAAAAGAATTCAAAAAGGAGAGACGAGGGCATTTTGAGCACATATACGACGTAAATAATAATATTCTTTTTGTAAAGTAGAATGACAAAATTGTTGTCACCATGGGCACAAACTTTGATACCATCCAGCCTATGCATTGTGTCAAACGTTGGTCATCAGTAGAAAAAAGAAAAGGTTTCATTCTTATTGCTGATTAAAATAACGGTATGTGTGGCGTTGACTTACACGATCAATGTGTCAATGCATATAAAATCGAAATTCATGGCAAAAAGTGGTGGTGGCCGCTTTTTACGTCCATGCTAAGCTCAACGTTGATGAACGTTTTGAAATTTTATAAAGTGACAGCAGATTCTGAATATGACTTGCTATCGTTTCAAAGAGATATCGCTCGATAATATCTTAGAAGATATACAATTCTACAACCTTCGACATCAAAACGATCCATCTGTACAAGCGTTGCTTTGAGTGAAAGTCACCATTTTCCTAAGAGAATTAAAAAGCCTCTTAGATGCCTCAAAGTATGTCACATGAGAGTCAGATGGGTTTGTAAGTTCTGCAACATAGTTCTGTGTGTCGAAAAAGAATGCTTTAAAAAATTTCATTTTAAAAATTAGCAATCATACATATGTTCCCATTGTACCTGTTTGGGTACAGCTTGAAAACAGTAGTTCCTTAATTTTTAAAAAAATAAAAAAAATAATTTTGTATTCTCTTAACACTATTCAATAAAGTTATGTTACCAACAATTTGAAATTTTACTTTTAAATGTCTTTGGGAATAAATGGGTTAAGCAGATCTCGTCGCATAGTTGAAAATGCATTTGGAATACTGGCTTTAACGTTTGGCGTTTTTCACAGACCGTTTCTTATTTCTTATTTCACAATTATTTGCGCAGTAAAAAAGCTGGCGATTACATGCCAAATGGCCGAATGGATTATGAAAATAAAGAAAAAGCAGCAATAATTGAAGCACCATGGAGACAAGAAAGTGTACATTTACAGCCATTGCGTAATGTAAATAAGAATTCTACACATTAAGCTAAATTATGCAGAGATGATTTTCGTAATTTTTTTAATGTTTCTGGAGCGGCGCCAAGGCAAAATAGATTTGTTAACTTAATTACAAGTATAGGGTTTTCCAATAGGGACTTGACTTGACTTGACTTTCACTAATCATCATCGAGCTACGTCCTCCGATTGGGTTCTGAAGAAGATGCGCCAAGAGTATGAATTTCATCGCAAAATCATCTTCAGTGACGAAGCTCATTTTTGGCTCAATGGGTTCGTCAATAAACAAAATATGTGTTATTGGTCGGGTGAAAACCCACATGTGCTTCATGAATCACCACTTCATCCACAAAAAATAACTGTTTGGTGCGGTTTGCATACCGGCGGCGTTATTGGGCCATATTTTTTCGTCGACGATAACGATCGTCATGTTGCTGTAAATGACCAGACTTATCGCGCCATGATCACCGATTATTTTTGGTCCGAATTGGAAGATATGGACTTGGACGACATGTGGTTTCAACAGAATGGTGCCACAAGCCACACAGCACACGCTACAATCGATCTATTGAAGAGTAAGTATGGTGAGCGTGTTATCTCAAGACATGGGACAGTAGATTGGCCGCCACGTTCGTGCGATTTAACGCCGCTTGACTATTTTCTGTGGGGCTACGTTAAGTCATTGGTTTATGCCAACACGCCGACGACGTTGGAAGAGCTCAGAGCCAACATTGAACACGAAATAGCGGCCGTTTCGGTCGAAATGTCTGGCCGAGTCGTTAAAAATTGGGTCCAACGAATCGACCGCTGCACACGTGTCCGCGGTGGCCATATGAACAAAGTCAAGCTCCATTCTTAAATGTTTTGATTGTACTTCAAGCCAATAATAAAGTTTTTGAAATATCTCAAATGGTTTGCCTTTTATCTAAAAAAAAGTTGTCAAGTCGTAATATGTAATTATAACTATCTTAAATAAAACTATATGTTAAAAAAAGAACAACGATACTAACTTACTCTATAAGTGATATTATTTGTTTCTTCTTCCTCGGATATTGTATTTATGGAATCATCCATTTCTGACGTACTTTCATATACGTCATCCTCTCCAGCGCTAGGCTTTTTTTAATCCCTCGATTTCTTCAATTCCTTGCGAAAGTTAGTTCTGATTTTTTTTTAGCTCCTCTCTGCCTGCTGAAGGATACTTATTGGTTTCCCGATATATTTTAAGAGGTTTTCCATATTTTTGACTTTTCTTGTCTCTATTTTTATAATCGCTCGATTTAATGTTCCAGAGAGCTGGGAGTGATTTATACACCTGCGACATGTAAAATACAAACAATTAATAGGTAAATAAATAAGAAATAAGAAATACTACCTAAATGCACTTCAATAAAAAAAAACTCTTTCTTCATTTTATTCTATTAATTCATTGATCCGTCATGTTTATATTTAATCAAATAAAACTTCAAGTCTGTTACAATTTGCCTTACACGACGCAGTATACTGTGCAATATATTGAAGAAGTTTCAAAAAATATTTAATTTTTTTAACTTCCACAATATAGTGGGTTAACCGAAATGATTGCGTAATAAAGTCCTTACACGGTCAATAAATATTAAGTATAAGCTCTAATACGAAATAAACTGAAACTGAAACCGAAAACCATCTATACCGATCCAAAGGAGACACCAAGATCGACTGCTATCTTCCTGATGCTCACATGACGATCTGTGAGGACAATTTTCTTAACTTTTTTAATGTTTACGTAAGTCATACTGGTGGATAGACGACCGAAACGAGGCATCAACCACAGTACGGCCCGCTTTAAGCTATTTGTACCGCACGTACGTTTGTGTTTTCAACATTTTCGAGTCCCCGTAGGCTACCATTAACATTTTCAACGCTTCTGCACATGATATTTTGTTAAAAACACACAAAATTTCAGTCAAACTCTTTGCGAAATTCGCAGAACACAACAAACACTGACTTGTCTACAAAGCTGTCATACAAAAACTTCCGACAAAATGTACCAACATATGTACCAACCTAAAAACGCTCTTGACAATAACTCAAGCGCGGTTTGTTTAAATACTTTTTTGATCAGAAGATGTTAACCTTTGCACACCAAACAACTTAGCCGTTGCATTAGAGCGGTGCTTAAATCAGACAAATATCCTCAAAAAATATTGCAATGTACACAAAAAAAAAAAAACCAATGCAATGATTAGATCCCTAACTTAGAACATCATAAAATCGAAGAATCTTATGAGATGGGACACTCACACATCCCAGGGAACTGCGCTTCTGACGAACTGCTCAGTAATAAATAGTGGGAAAGCTGGCAATGTCATACAGCCAATATTCTGCGCTGATATATTGTTCGGCTGTGTCGAAGGCCTGTTTGATGAATACCTGGAGCACGTTCACCGGGTAAAACCCATTGCTTTGATTATTCTTTGGTCTCTGGTATGTACCAACGAATCCATGTCTCATCGACGGTCACGAAACGACGCAAAAACTGTTCCGGGTTTCGATTAAACAGTTCCAAACACGTCTTTGAGGCTGTCTTACGATTACGCTTGTTTTTCGGTGAGAGCAAACGCGTCACCTATCGCGCGGGTAGCTTTCTCATGCCCAAAATCTCGTACAGAATATGTCTAACGCGTTCAGTGAAGATGATTGCTATCTCAGCCAACTTGCGAATTTTCATTCGGTGATCCGCTAATACGAGATCATGGATTTTGTCTTTGGTTTCCCTTGTGGAAAACGTTTTTGGGTCACCAACGCTCGGTTCATCACAAACTCTGCGAACCAATGGTAAACGGTTATACGGGAAGGTGAATGGGTACCATAAACACCATCGAGAATGAGCTTGATTTCCTCGCAGGTTTTGCCACTTAAAAAGAAGAATCGGATTACGGAAAACACTAACACGATGTTTTGAAATGGATGTCAAAACAAAACTAGGCGTCGGATTGTCACCAAATTTTGACAGGCGAGCTAAATGAAGTTATACCTAGTCCTGCCATAAGCTCTGTTACAAATATAAGACGATATAAAAGAAAAACAGTAAACATATTGTATTCAAACAAAAATTGGATTCACTCGAAATGACTGCCTTTTGCTTTAACGCAAGCTTCCAAACGGCGTGGCCATTGGGCTATAGCGCTACATACGATTTCCATGGAGATCGTGGACGCTGCTCTGGCTTTCCAAATTTCTGTGGGGAGTTTTGCAAGCCATGTTTTCCAATTCTAACCACAAACCATAATCCAGTTGATTTAGATCTGGACTCCCTGACGGCCAATCTTCTGCTGCCGACCACTGTTTAAAGTGTCCAGATAACTCGCCGAAGCGAGCAATAGCCCAATAAACGAATATTCTCGATAATTCGAGTGGTTTTAGCAACTCAAAAATGTATCCAGCACACTTTCCGCACTTATGCAACGCCATTACCGCTACTTGATTCTCTTTAACGCCCCACTCCACGTTAATAGTTTGCAAACTGAGACCAAACTGAGTAGTATTCTTCATTGATCAGTGCATGTATTCTGAAAAAAGAAAGTTAACTGTTCTATTTCTGCAAGAAGTTTTGAACGATAAGCGCTGCAAATGGTGTAACAGAACTTATAGCAGGTTCAGTAGCGCCCCCATCTTCTAATCCGGGTTCTCATCAAGCAGCCCTTGCTGAATTCATTCGGACAACTAGGCTTATGTACGAGTATATGACATCTACACGAAGATATGTCTCCAGATTAAAAAATTTAAACACGGGAAATTGTTTTATTGGATAAACCGCGATTAAGTATTCCACACAATGATGAAGAGATGGAGACTAAGAAAAAAATTTTGCGCACTTCTGATCTCTGCTTTATAACAGCCGTCAACGTTGGCATATTCTTCTATTTTTCCAGTAAAAACCGGGATATCGCACTACCAAGCTCTCCCAAAAGTATCAATGACTATCTCTCTAACCTAGCATTTGTTAGTACTTATTGATGAATCCAACAAGCATACCAAGGATTTGGCCATATTTACTACAAATCGATGATCCCTAATCACAAGCAACCTAAAGATATTGTACGACTCGTGTCATAATGACCAAACGTTGTTTAAATGTGCTTACATGGCCATTTAATCCATCCCTACTTAAGTCCAAAGTCAAGGGTGGATCTCAAAAAACAAAACTCCTTTCCAATTGCAATACAACCGCTCAACAATGAATACTCTACAAATCCCGGTAAATAAACAAAACAATTCTCTTTAGACACAGTTTGTACGAAATAAATGCGTTCTCACTTTATTATGCCCATATCCCTGGATGTAAACTTTCTATTCACTGACGGCTTCTCCTCGAAACCTCCTGCGATAATCTTTGATGAACTTGACGGTATATTTGCCATAAGCAAGGATTGCGTCCCTGATGTGACATAAACTCCAAGTGAAAACCAAATACCAGCATTTAGAAACCAACTTGACTCAGAGTCTAGTAACAGGACGAAACAGATCTTCAGAATGACAAGTTCTGTGGCATTCCATCGCTGTACAGTTCTGAATTCCTACTCAACAAAGAATCACACGGTTGAGGCAGATGGTCTTAAACCAATCACATCGCCATTTATGGTAACTGGGACTTACAAGAAAAATCCTCACTCATCGAAAACAGAGTCTGAAGAGGCTGCAGCGAAGAAGACCACAAAGAATGTATTTATATCTGCAACGGAGAAAGCTAGGAAGATTTTCTGCGCTGATGTATTTCGGGAAGCATACGTGAATTTAGAGTAAGAAAATGAAAATTTTGAGGAATCGGTGGAAGAAACGCCAGCCCAAATCCCAAATAGCTTAACTATGCTGGCATATGACATTCTAAAGCTTTCCGATCGTAACAATATTGTAATTGACAGGGAGATTAAATAAATAATTCGCTACCAGGATAAGCTGAACGGTAAGACAATCTATCGATTTCTCACAGTCGGCATCGAAGCACCACAAGATCCGATTCATTTTGAGAATTTAAGGCCTCCAGCGATTCACATCGATCATACAAGTGATAATGCAGTCGAAGCAATAACCTTGAAGGAAACCGTTCAAACAGCAACAATATTAGGTCTCTCACAGTTATTCCAGTTTAATAGCAAGTAGCCGGGCAACTACTACCTTACATAGGCTTCTTTAAAACGTTTGTGTTGTTTATATATTTTTTTATACAGTTATCGTAGTTCAGTAATATACATGTACCATCAATTTCACAGAACTACATAAATCGATTTCGCCGTACAGCTCGTTGAGTTCGGTAGCTTGTCAGTGCAAACAGGGCCAAAAACTACTCGAAGATTCTTGCATCCAAAACGACTTAACAGCCAAAGTCCAAAAAGCAGGACCGGGATAGGAGAGGTCTTATACAGGGTGGTCCAAATACAAGATTCGTCCTAAAAATAAAATACAATAAAATGAACAAAAATCAATTATTTTCGGTAAGTTATGGCTTTATTAGAAAGAAAATTCTAGTTATGGAATACGATTACATACATGTGGCTGCCTCGGCTCGCTTCGCAGTAGCGTATCCTGTCAACCCAACTTTCAGGACCTTCTTGGCTATTTCTGGCTCTATCTCACGAATGAATCGGTCGATATTCACTTTTAAGGGCTTGAATCGTTTCAGGATACTCCTTGCAGCTCTGAGGCAGCCAATTGACATCGCCAAAGTCGTTGATAGCCCGAATACCGAACTTAACGTGTATTGATGGGCTGTTTGGTATGGCGCACCATCGTGCTAAAACCAAAGATCATGTTTTCGATCTTCAATTTCAGCCCACTAAAGTTCGGTAATCATGGCTCTGTAGCATTTTCGAAATAAAATTGGCCAATGATGCAACCACACCCAAATTCTTACCAAACTGTCACTTTCTGCGGATTCAATAGCTTCCCGACATTCATGTGCTGGTGTTCCGATCATCAGGTTGAACAAGAAGCGATAACGAAAAGGTGTTCGCTTGCCGTCAGTTGAACTTTGTAATGTTAAATAAATAATCCAAAATTTTTGTGCAAAATTCTCATCAGGCTAGTGCGTGAAATGTTGATTCGTTGACATACCATATGTGCATACAATGGCGAGTCGATGTTCCTAGATTGAGTCGAATACTCTCACCCACAGCAGCCACACTCTCATCGGTACGTACCGGACGATGACGGGAATCATGAGTGTTGCCCGTAAGCAAGCGTGAGACTAACTTTTTCCACAAACTTGCGTACAGCCGGCGCGGTGAGCGATTCATTTCGGGCAAAATTTCTTTTGACTGTTTGGCAACACAGCACTCACTTTTGAAATAAGCTTGCAATATTTTCTTAGTTGTTCAAGCGTAGATACGATACTGACTGAAAGTCAAAATTTCGAGCGGGAAAAAGCTTTCAGTGTCAAAATAACATATTATTCAACAAGAAACTTGCATTTGGACCGCCGTTATCTATGTTTGTATAGTTACTCGACTGCCTTCTTAGGTAAGAGAAACAACGACTTTAAGATGTTATTTCTGACGATATATCATTATACGAGCTAATAATGATACCGAAATTGACAAAATCCCGGGCTACTTCCAAAGGATTGCTGCCTATTGTGACTGTCCGATTTGTCATTACTGTCTATAACACATACTTAGTTCTGTTCTCATTTAAAAGTCAACTCATCTTTGTAGCTTCTATTTCAATTCTTCTAAGCCCACCAGTGGCAGCTTACTGCGTTTTATCAATGAAATCAATGTCATCCGAATAGGCAAGTCGTTGCACAGACTTTTGGAAAATTGTGCTTCTGGTGTTGGTTTCTGACAATTTCTTTAAGTGTGATGTTAAAAAAAGTCACATGGCAAGGTTTCACTCTGTCTAAATCCTTTTTTAATATCAAGGTTTCAGTGAGATTCCTTCTGACCTCTTATGACAAGCTTACCAAGCAAACCAAGACGAAACATGGCTTTTTTTTCTATGATCCGCCGTATGGTAACTTTTGGATCTACCCGGCCTAAAATTGCACCGATACGGAATAACCACATCGTTAACAAACGGTTCCAGAATCCACACAATACGATAGACAAAAGCTTGTATGCGGTATTCTGGAAGTTGATGCCTCCACAGTTGGAACAGTTTAGAAAGTCTCCTTCTAAAATTTAGGCTTTCTGATCCTACGCCCTTGTTATATTTAAATTCAAAAACTATTATCATTTTGACTGGATGGGCCAAGTTGAATGGTCACCGCACTGTCTGTGTCTCTATTATTATACTTAACATCCTTCTTCATATCTACGAGTATAAATCTCTGTTCGAATCTTATTGACGTTACACGTTCTTTTGACCTATTATGTAAAACTTTTTACTTAATCGCTCTTTTTTTTCCGGAGACACCGACGTCCTTGATTTGGTCGCGAGCACTTTTCGTTCCCCATGCATATTAACGATCGGAACATGATCAATTCGGATGACTGTTTTATGATCTGGAACGTAGTAAAGTCAATCAATATAAGTCCATATATCCAGGCGTGGTGTCATATAGTTTCAATAGTAGAAATATTCTTTGGTAGTAATGTCTACTTCTTCTATGAAGACGTTAGCGCATATTAGATTGACTTTGGCGAATAAGGCCTTTATGGGGATTTTTAAATTTTTTTTTCGAAATTCCAATACTTCTTTCATTAGTCTGCCAATTCCATCAATTAGATGATACTTCTTTTCGCTGTAGCAATCATCGTAATATATATCTTTGTAAATATATGAGTATATATTCTTTGGCTGACTTGCTGCACTTCCTGGATGGCGGTGATATTTGCTTCACAGTAAATTGTTCGTGCCCTGTTCAAGGTTGAAAAGTAACCTCCTTGACTTCCAGAATGCGCTGCTACTGCATTCTGGTGCCTTGAAGTCCGTTCATATTTAGGCAGACATGCCAAATTTCACTGCGATACTGACTTTAGTTTTGTTTTGACAGCTGATTGTTGTTGACGTGTTTAGCATCATGTTGAGTATGGACATTTTCGTTATCTCATAAAACATTATTTTTTGAGAGGCAAGACGGCGAAGGAAACAAAAGAAAAATTGGATAAATATTATGGGGCTAATGCTCCGTCAGATTACACCGTCAAATATTGGTTTCGAGAGTTTCGTGGTTGCCGCAACAAAACTACCGATCAAGTCCGCAACGGCAGGCCCTCCGATGCGGTTATAGAGCACAATGTCAAAAAAATACATGAAATGGTGTTGGCTGACCGGAAAGTGATACCACAAAGATTAGTACTGAACGCACACATCATATTTGGGCAATATTCTGCATATGAAAAAGTTATTCTGCCGCTGGGTGCCGCGTCGATTGGTAACTGTTGATGAAACTTGGATCCACTATTACACACCAGAGAACCGAATGAGTGCCCGGCAATGGACTAAAGGCGGCACGAGTGCTCCGAAGCGGCCGAGGGGGGCTTGATGGGTCGGAAAGGTTATGGCGTCGGATTTCTGGGATTGTCATGGCATACTCCTCGTGGACTACCTCGAAAAAGGAAAAACCATCAACAGCGAGTATTACTGTGCATTATTGGAGCGATTAAAGGCCGAAATCGCTGCAAAATGGCCTCACATGAAGCAAAAAAAAAATTTGTTTTTGCAAGACAATGCACCGGCGCACAAGAGCATCGCAACCATGGCTAAAATCAATGACTTACGGCTCCAATTGCTGTCGCATCCACCGTATTTGTCCGATTTAGCTCTCTCGGACTATCATCTCATCTCTTCTTGGGTCTCTTATTGACCCAAGGATGCATCCATTATACTTGCTCTTGCTTATTTTGTCTTAAATTGTTGCTAATTTCTCCTTCTCAACGATTCCGTTAATAAGTTTAACAAGCTATGTCCGGTTGAGCGAGACCGGTGCCCATTGGTTAAATAAGTGCAGTTCATGATGTCCTTTACCTGAGCTTGACCTTGTCAAGTTGTAGGGGCTGAGTAAGGTCAAAGAATCTCGAGAAGTTCTCTAGACGAGTCCTGAAAATAAAGGATGCTCCCCCTCTTTCCTACCACCCTCCCAACCTATCCTTTTCCCCCTGAGCTGGATCAAGGTGTCATACGACCTGTACCGATGATCGACCTGGCTGAGGACCCATCTCAATATCTCCAAAAATAACTCAGTCGCAAACGGAGTATCTGGATATCGGGCGACCTCTGATATCTGTATACAGCTGATTTCTGTACAGATGGACCATTCTTTCTCCGCTACTTGTGGGATCTCTAATGGATAAAATCTTAAAAAAAGAAAAACAAAACCCGTGGCCGGCACTCCTTTAATGCCGGGCGGTAGAACGGTGACTGCACCGACTACCGGCAAGGCTCCTGTATTGTCGAACGGAGGTAAAACTGTGGCAAGCCATGGTGCACCATCCTCTAAAGGCAAGCGCAGCGAGCCCAAAACTGAATTTTCAATGAGTGCCAAGACTGTGGCAAGCCATGGTCCTATCACTTGTTCCACCACTAGCAGCAACAAGTTTGTAGCAGTCTACGGATTTGCCGCTGATACTAATACTCTTCCACTTAAGGAAGAATCAGCCAGATTGGCAATCTCCATCTAAGGCGCTCTATTTATGACTCCGAAATGCAATACACATTATTAAAACCATCGGATCCGTTCCGGAGGTTGAGAGAAGTGAGGACACCCACTGCCTCCACTTCTTCCAAAACGGTAAAAGACTCCTCCAAGCTTCAGAGATCGTACTGGTTTCCTAAAGGCCCAAAACTATTAACACCAAAACACTTAGGCCATCCAACAACACACCTCTGATGTCTTTAAGCAAAGTCCTAAAAGACGCAATAACGATCGCGGTAATCGACAGAAACGACACCGATGGATCGATAACACCTGAATTGTAGCAGTTGGTCAGTTTAAAGCTTTCGGGCAACCTCTTGGTCATCATACGGGAAATCCTCGGAACACCTATCATCATAAGCGACGCTGGCTGCTACCAAGGCCACGTCAAGCTTATCGCATGTACAAATCAAAGATCCTTCGATCTTTTCACCCAAGCCATAGGCGGATTAGGAGTGATTTGGCCAGGCAGATCTAGAACCCGCACCTGGATTCCGGCCAAACCCTCCTCCCCAGAAAGTATGCTGGAGATCATCAGAAACAGCAACTCGATCCTTCCGACTCATGACTAGAAAGTCGCGAAACTGGAAGAACTAAATGGTCCTAATAGATGCGCGTTGATTGTGATCAATACGGAATACCAAAAACGGAGAAAACATCATCCTAATTCAGGAATCATGAATTTTAGAAGGCGTGGTGCGTGGACTTGGGACACCTGTATACGCTCTACTCTATACAAAAGATCAGAAATTGTATATTTGTGAAACGTAGTCTCAGTGCATTTTTACTTCCTAACCTCAGCGACCCCGACTTAACCGTTGTCAGACTTGAGACTGCCGAAGGCCCCTACTGGCTGGCTTCGGCATATCTTGGCCACTATCATATGGGCCCTCTCCCTCTAGGTTATAACCTAGAAACGGTAGTACTGGGAGCTGGAGGGCTAAAAACTGGCCTCTTCATTGGGTGCAACGATAACGCTCATCACACGGTATGAGACAGTATATATATTTACTAACTCATTATTCGCAACATTGGCAATGAGCCCACTTTTATAACAAGGAACAAGATATCACTCTTTACTCCGACAACAATACTCAAATGCTAACGAACTGGATGATATCGTCTGAACACTCATTTTCAGACCACAGACACATCCAATTCAGCCTAAGTGATGCTCCTCCCAGCCAACCAGAATTCCGGAACTATCGGAAAACTGATTGGCCAAAATACCAAAATACAGAGGAATGCTGTCAGAAACACTATCCTCTGAACTCTCAAGTACCCCGCGTGACACCAACGAGCTTGACATGAAAGTCAAGGAATTCACCCTGGCTCTCAATCAGGCTATGGCTGCTTCCTACCCTCTTATTCAACCTAGAGGCAAGAAAAAGCCGCACTGGTGGACATCAGCACTGGGACCGCTTAGAGCCACTTGCAGAAAACTTTTCAACCTAACAGAAAGCTCAAGAAAAGTGATTGACTGGGACTCATACAAAGAATCCCGCAAAATATATAAAAAAATATCGAGGAGGGCAAAACGACAATCCTGGAGATCATTCTGTGACAAAATCATAGAAACCTCTGAAGCATCGCAGCTTAAAACAATTCCTTCTACAAAACATATGGTGCCTAGTTGTTTGACTTGGACAACATCAAGTAATGAATTACTCAACCTGTCCGCTCCCTATTCTCTGACAATAGTAACTCAAATTAGACTACTGCATCCGTAACCGAAATTCATGGTCTGGGTACAAGAAACAAACTGCTTTGGGCGCTGAATAGCTTCAAATCATACAGGTCTGCTAGTCTGGACGGTATAATACCTGCCGAGCTACAAAGATCAGCAGATATTATCCTACAAACGAAAGAGAATATCATGAGGAGCTGTGTAAAACTGATCAACATTCCGCTGTCATGGAAAGAAGGCAATGTAGTTTTGATTCCCAAAACCGTGAAAATGCTCTCATGTTGTCCCAAAGGACCTCAGACCTATAAGTCTATCATCTTTCCTTCTGAAAACTCTAGAACTACTGATTGATATCCATATATGAGCTAAAATTGTTCAAAGACCTTTTTCAACGGCACAACATGTCTACTATAAAGGAAAGCCGGTGCAAACAACTCTGCATCCACTGACCAGCTACATCGGACGAACCCCACAATATAAAGAGTCACAATGGTTGCTTTCCTGGACATAGAGGGTGCCTTTAATAACGTCACTTGGGAGTTGATCAGTCTTATGCTAAAAGATCTATCAGCAGAGGTACGCTGTAAGACAGTGTCCTTTCTCCTCTTCTCGGAAACTTACTGAATGAACTGCTGATATACCTGGAATCGGGTGGTTGCAGAGTTTTTATGGCCGTCGTTTTATGGCAAACGTTGGTTTGACAAAAACTTTCATGTAAGCTTCCCCTCTAAATCCTTTTCGGAGGAAGATGGTTTCATCGAGGACAAGTCAATCCACTTTAACACAGATGGATCTAAGACTGATAAGCTAAATCTAAGCATCTCCTTCCGTTTTCCAAATCCTTGTAGTGTGTTCCAGGCGAAAATTTTGGCGATTAAAGAAGCTCTGTACTGACTGAAAGAAAACGGGATATCTGCAAAGGATATACGCATCTTTTCGGATAGTCAAGCCGCTATCAAGTCCTTTGAATGCCGGTCATATCTTACGGAGATGGCAGAGCAGTTAAACATTCACCTTTGTTGTCTCTGGACCACAGAGACATTCCAGGGAATTGTAGTGCGAACGAACTCGCCAAAATTTGAACCACTCTACCTATTCTACCGGAAAAGGATACCATCGGTATACCAAGAACATACCGTAGGTGGACTTTCGGACCAACATGTCTAGCGACCAAACAGGTCTGGTCAAAGCTGGATCTGAATCGCTCTAAGAGTCTGATCCTTCTAAACAGGAAATATCTCAGCGCCATCAAAGGTGTCATCACTGAACACTGCCTTATAAACAAAAATGCAAGGAGGCTTGGCGCCTTTTCAAACGATTTCTGTAGGACCTGCATAGACGAAGAGGAAGAGAAGACGATCATCCACCTTCTCTGTACATGTCCAGCTCTCTCCCAGAGAACTCCACTTAGGAGTTTTCTTCTACAATATAGACGTTTTTTCATCAAAATCTCAAATTGGTTCCATGAATAAAAGGATCATAGACCCACTTGGTACCACAATGCGCCAAAGGCCTAAGTGGGTTGGTCCTTTCAAACCGCCACCCTTGCTTGTCATAGTTCCTACTTCTCCGCTCAGAGCCTAATCCAATTGTACAAGATCTGCTACCAACTTGAATTTTTCCAGGATACAATCCAGGCTAAATACACCTTCCATTTTGCGATCAAATAAACCTTGAATAAATTTTCAATTTCAGTTGACATTATTTAATATAAGTTTTAACACTTGGTTTCTATTTGTAAAAAATATATTTTATTTAAATATATTTCTACATACTCTAACAATTATTCGAATCTTCTAAATTCAATAAATTGTTATCCAAGCACATATCTAAACTCCGAACGTATCAAAAGGAAAACTCCAACAAAATTGGACAAACTCTGACCAATCTGTCTCTTATGGCCTGCCAGTCCCAGAGGCCCAACTCGATTTCCTGTGCTGTCACCGAAAACGATCTTTTACATCCATGCGTTAGCGACCAAGCTCTGAATGCCCTCAACGAGATGCGAAAGGGCAATTGCCTCTGTGATGCTGTCATAAACGTCCTAGATGGATCTTTTAATGTCCACCGGGCTATTTTAAGCTCTTGCAGTCCATATTTCAGGTACATATTTAGCTTTTTGAACTTTCCTTTGGATTCAATTATTTTCTTGTTGTTTTTTTTTTTTTTTTTTTGGGTTAGAGCCCTCTTTACAAACTCTCTATCTAAACAGCCACGAAATGTGTTCCTGGCTGATATGCGAGCCGTTATCGTGGAAGAAATCATTTCGTATGCTTACACCAGAAAATGTAATATCGATCCATCCAACGTCCACGAGCTTTTAACCCTTGCGGACTACGTAGGAATGGTCGGACTGGTAAAACAATGCAAGGTGTTGCTGGAACAAATGCTAGCTCCCACTACTTGCTTGGCCATAATGCGATTTGCAAGGTACCTAAATAAAATATAAAATATATTGCGTACGAGTACAACAGGTGGAAGGGGTACGTTATATTTATTTTAATGTTTTCATCAATTTAAAGCAGCTTCCGTTTTTGTGATGATCTATATGAAAAATCCCGCACATACTTATTGCGGCACTTTACCGAAGTTGCTGCAAAAAACGAGGATATATTAAAAATCGGCTTACAGGATTTTCTGGAGATTATTAGTGATGATATGCTCAACACAAGGGATGAAGAATTGGTTTGGAAATTATGCATTAAGTGGATTGACTATGACGTGGATGACAGGCAAAAGCACTTACCTAAGTTGATGCAAGGTGTACGATTGGGATTGATGACTGCAAAGGTAAATCCAATAGCATAGTCCCACATGGTTTTCAAGTTATTAATTAAGGATGCAAACGAATGTACGAGTATGTAGGTAATTTATAAGTCATCTGCTTGAGATATAAGCCTCAAACAGGATTTAAGCATATGCATACGAGTACGTTTTCTCTGTTGAGATTTTTTTTCTGTCGGAACAAATCACTTGGACAAGAAACTAGTTCATTTTACTTTTCTGAAATGATCCTCTTACTAAAATTTCTTAGTATTTCGAATGTCAGCACCCACAACCGAGTAACTGCAGCCTGACGCGAACGAGGGCCGGACATTCACGGAGGTAGTGCTTTACGTCACTTATTCCCAAAAATAATTAACAGCGTAAGGTCCCTTCACCACGCCAGAAAGCAGTAAGCAGCTAGCAGTCTTTCCAATTGAGGAACAGAAAAAAAGCCGCTGACTTAATCTACAGTAAAGATATGCTGTATGCGTCTGTAATTATTCATATATCATATGAAACCCAACCATCAATAGAGCCGTGTCTAGCAAGCTCATCCGCGATTTCATTTTACGTGATCCTATTGTGACCTGGGATCGGGACAAGGCTCTGTGAATTCAATTTTCCTACCCCGTTTAGTGAAGTCTGAATCTCTTGGCTTTCACCTTGACTACCTTGAATGCTTTCCTGATTTTGTTTTTATATCTGAGAAATGAATACATAAACTTGAAATTAACGAATAAAGTTTTGCGCAGATACTTACGAAAATTATCCATCAGGAGTTGTTAGCTGCTTTGTGAAAGACAGTTTTATCAATCAAGATTTTACTGTATCGAATATTCCTTAGTGCTTTGTAATCAATGCAAAAGCGTTTGCCATAATTTGTGTCTACAGACTTCGTTCATGCAATATTTCGGTATTTATTGAAAATTTTTCGAACCTACAGTTCCGAATTACAGAGATTTATAAGCTTCACACGGTTTGTTACGTTTCATTAATAAACTAACTAGAACTGCGTCTAGTAAATGATTGGATCATATCGGTTTCATAAATCCATTGCTCAGCTCGTGTGAAAATGTGCTTTCGATCTGGGAATAACTAACCACTCTACGACAAGACTTCTGGCCTATACCGTGAAATAAAAAGAACATTCTAGATCTTTCCATGGAGTAAATTGGAAGATAGGTGGCAAAACTAAGTGTACCATCATTTAGTACCTATCACCTCTTTTAGCTCGCCTGTAAAAATTTGGTGACAATCCAACACCCAGTTTTGTTTTGACATCCATTTCAAAACATCGTGTTAGTGTTTTCCGTGATCCGATTCTTCTTTTTGAGTGGCAAAACCTGCGAGGAAATCAAGCCCATTCTCGATGGTGTGTATGGGACCCATTTACCTTCCCCTACAACCGTTTACCATTGGTTCGCAGAGTTTCGCCGTGTCCGCAAGTCGGGTTTTGATGAACTGCACCCATGTGGCCCAAAAACTATTACCACAGATGGAACTGTGGACAAAATAGATGATCTCGTATTGGCGGACCACCGAGTGAAAATTCGCAAGTTGGCTGAGATAGCAGGCATCTCAACTTAATTCGTGAGCCATATCCTTAACGTAAGACTACTTCAAAGACGTGCTTGGCCCTGTTTAATCAATATCCGGAGGAGTTTCTAAGTCATTTCGTGACCATCGATGGGACGTGGGTTCATTGATATACACCAGTGCCTTCGGCCGAACAAAAAGTGATGGCTTCCGTTTTTTAGGACGCGCGAGGTGTGATCTACGTTAACTATTTTGACAAGGGAAAAACAATCAAAAGAGCGTACTACGTCGATTTGTTGGGCCGATTTAAAGCCGATTTAAAGAAAAAACGACCACATTTGGCGAAGAAAAAAGTGCTCTTCCACCACGATAACGCACCGGCTCACAGCACCGCGGTTGCCACAGGGAAACTGATCGAATTGCGCTACGAATTTGGCTGCCTGCGACTTCTATTTATTCCAAAACCTTTAAAAGATTGCTCGCCGGAAAAAAGTATGGGTTGAACTAGGAAGTCATCGCCGCCGCGGTAGAGTATGTTGCAAGCCAGCAAAAGTCGTACCATACGGAGGTGTTATATTGAATTATATTGAAAAATAGATTGCCAATACCTAAAAAAGTTGCGTTGTAATTTCTAATCCAAGTATTCATCAAACAGGCCTCGTAAAGCAATATTTTAACATTATCTGCATATGCTTGAGCATATATATACTCGTACATCAGAACTATTTCTTTAATATTAATTTCCTTAAAAGCTAGCAAAAATTAAGTGTTAAGATACAAGAGAATGACGGAGGTGATCAAGTTTGAAACGAGAAAGTCCTCAGGTTAAAATTAAAAACGGGGAGGTTTGTGTGAACCGTAATGAGAGTGCGAGAGTTCGTTGAAACTATGAGATGTGCAATGGGTTGGAATATTAAAAAGACAAGGACGTCGTAAATTACGAGGGTTAGTGCTGAAGGAAATAGAATTGTAAAGGCTCAATCCACAGAACCGGAAATCAGCCGATAAATGGTTAAGGGTATTCAGGTTAAGAAGTTTGAGGCGATCACGATTTAAAAGTAAAATGAAAGAGTCACTCTAGAGTAGTCCCCGAACAAATCGAAGAAAACACTTAGTTGGTATATTCGAGAAGGTGCCAGACAAAGGTGATGTAAAGTGACCCTGCCACAGAGGAGTTGCAAAATTCTTTAGACCAAAGTTTCACAAAACCAAGTGATGAGTTGACTTTAAGGCTTATCTCATCAACATACGAACGAAAGTTTAACTCTATCGCATAATATCCCAAGGTCACGAATGGATTGAACCTGGGGTACAGGTTGACGAAGCAGAAAATAAAGTCGAGAAGGAGATTGATTTTACTTGCGTGACAACGTCATACATATATTGACATTTGGAGACATTAAGTTCTAAGCAATTTTTTAGACACACAGTGGAAAACCTATTGAGGTCTTTTTGAAAGAAAATAGGATCTTGAGATGAGGAAATAATTTTAGAGAACTCAGTGTCGTCATATGGGGCAGTTTTTAATAATCCACTCGAAATCATTTATAGTTAAAATTAAAAGAATGGGACCTAGATGACTGCCTTGTGGGAGACCAGAAATGGCTAAAAATAGCGTTGAGAAGGTTAACCTAAAATGAACGCTATAATAACGGTTCTCTAGATGATATATATTTTAACAATATGGGCTCCAAGCCGAGGGAAGACAATTTGCAAAAAATCAATTGATGTAATATTTTATCGAATACCTTAGCAAAATCTGTAACAATAACATCGATTTAGTTGCCATTTTTTAGTGTTGAAAACGCAGAGAATACGAGTTCAATTAAGTTTATAATAGTTGATCTACGTTTTAGAAATGATATAAGTGACTTATACTGAAAACTTAGAACTTCATATAAAACACTTTCAAACATTTTAGGTACGTGAGAAAACTTTGCAATACGACGGTAGTTAGTTACTTTATTCTTTGATCAATTTTTGTGGACCGGGGTTATGAAAGAGCTCTTCCAAACTTGTAAGGGACAGATGAAATAGTCAGGAAAGTAGGTACAAAAGATTAGAGGTACACTTTTTGATTGAGATTTTGTAACATTTCTTCGATAAGGGTAGGACCAAACAATTGAGATAGGCCAATGGAGAAATTGGAAAGATATTTCAAATATATGGGGCCAGGTACGAAGAAGTTGTCTTGTTGTCTGCAAGTGATTGTATAAATAAGATTGCAAAATATTTGGCGATTGTATATGGGTCGGTCGATAGTATATTATTGAACGAAAAAGACTATAACCGTGTGATTTTCTTTTGTCGTTGACGAATTGGTTGGTCTACGCTGAATCGAGAAAGGACTTTGTTGCGTGGAGGAGTAGAGAAATGTAGTTAAGATGTAGACAAGAAAGGCAAATTTGGAACGAAAAATTTTGTAATGGTCGGCTCAGCTACTCTAAAGGAGAGAGACTCTTTTAGAGTGTACGTTGCTCCGGAAGGCAGCGAGGTCATCTGCAACCTTTTAAGAAGATGTGTTGAAAATTTCGTGATACGTGCTGTACTGAGCCTAGTTATATCAGTAGCGAGACCTTTCTGTTGGATGGAGACCATGACGCTTGTTTTGGTTTTTCCCTCAAGGCAAGCAGAATCGGATTTGTCATGAAGATATATGAGAAAGAGTGGTATATTTTCCTATATCCCTTTATCCCTATGCCTAAAGAGCGCATAACGGTACTCCGTTGAGAAAGTTAAGCAGTAGCGCTTGTCGTGCAACTCGTGTATCCTATTCACCAGTGTGATAGTGATTTGTTTACGCCAGCCTAGAGCTCGAGTTGCACCTGCCGTCAAAAGTTGCGATGTCGCAACCACCCTCAATATCAATGTAAATACTCAGTTCGTATTCTTTCTACCTACCTACATTCATCTTAAACAGAGGATTCATCCGCAAAGCAATTTTGCGCACATGGAGCCTGGCCCTTCTGTCCATTCCCTTTAAAATGTACGAAGTCAGGTATCAACCTCTTGACGAACGAACATATACTCTCACTGTTCGTCAGAATTTCGGAATGCTGAGATACTTATGAAGATAGATATTGGTTTATTTATTAGAGGAGGAAATGGTCCCAAAAGAGCTTCAATTTTTTTTCTAATAAATGGCCATAAGTGGCACTTCTTAATGCTTTGTAATCACGTTTTCTTTGCAGTTTTTTATGGATGAAGTAAAGGATCACCCATATGTTGCCGCATGTGCAGAAACTAAACCACTTATTCTAGAAACCTTATCATTCTTATATGAACTAGACACAATAACATCTACTGATAAAGAGGTAATAATTGTTTTTCCTTTTTAATCGATACAACTTAGCATATTCATCTCTGATTTTTCAGTTAACAACCCCACAAATCGCAATGCCACGTTATCCGCACGAAGTAATTTTCGCCATTGGTGGTTGGGGTGGTGGAACTTCAAAAGCATGCATCGAAACTTATGATACTCGAGCCGACCGTTGGGTTCATATCCCAGCAGAAGATCCGGCTGGCCCTAGAGGATACCATGGTTCGGCTGTAATTGGCTGTTGCATCTATTGTATCGGAGGATACGATGGAATAGAATACTTTAACACATGTCGCGTCTTTGATGCAGTCACTCAAATCTGGAAGGAGGTCAGCGTGTCATTTAAATGATAATTTCAAATTTGTATATTCTTTAAGAGTATACACTTTTGGTTAATTGCGTGAAAGATGTCATTAAATAATTTCCATTTTCTATTTTTGTATTCTAACTCAAAGATAGCTCCAATGCATAGTCGCCGCTGCTACGTAAGCGTCACAGAATTGAATGGCGAAATCTACGCACTGGGAGGGTATGATGGTCAAAATAGGTTAAATACTGTCGAGAAATATAATCCGAAAACGAATCAGTGGAGCTTGATAACACCGATGAATATTCAAAGATCTGATGCCAGCGCTTGTACTTTGAATGGTAAAATTTATGCAACGGGTGAGTGTTGTTTTCTTCTTTTTTTTTTTTAAACTTATAGAGAGCTCCGGAAAATTTCTACGATATGTAGACTATGAGAGAAAGTTTTTCTTATTGAAAGTCCTCATACTATAGGTGGATTCAATGGGCAAGAATGCTTATCAACTGCTGAATATTATGACCCTGATGAAAACGTATGGAAACTCCTTCCCCGCATGAACCATCGGCGGTCAGGCGTATCCAGCGTGGCTTATCGCAATCATGTTTACGTAATAGGAGGCTTTAATGGTTTAGCTCGCTTATCGACTGGGGAACGATATGATCCCGAGACTGAAGATTGGACATTTATCCACGAAATGTGGCATGCTAGGAGTAATTTCGGTCTTGAGATTATCGATGATATGATATTTGCTATTGGAGGTTTCAATGGGCTTTCAACCATATCACATACAGAGTGTTATGTTGCAGAAACTGATGAATGGTAGAAAAGAAAGTTACAGAATGCATTACTCTCTATCAATATTATTTAGAATTGAAAGACGATTTTTAGTGTGTCATGAATTCTGTAACTTAGTTTAAGTTTAAAATAAAAACCTTTAGATGAGCTTAATCAGAAAAGTTTTCTTACAGGATGGAAGCCACGGATATGAATATTGTTAGATCAGCACTAACGGCAAACACTATTGGTAATCTTCCAAATATTAGAGACTATATACATCAAAATCGTGAGCACCTACTAGAAGAACGTCGTCAGAGAATGTTTCCCAGTCCTTCGACACAGGAAGCAATGGATGATTATAGAAGCGCCGATGATGAAGGAATGCTCGCAGAGTATGTAACAGATAATGGGCTTGAATAAAAAAAAAAATAATAAATTCCATAGCCGCTCAGACTTAAAGCAGTTTCGTTTTCAGTAACAAACATAAACCTTTCATCATACTAAATTCATTTTGTGCAATAAAAAATCAGAACGTATTACTTTAGTTTTTTTTTTTTTTGTTGATTTCTTCTTCAGTTATATCCTTGTTGTAAAGTAAGAAAAATCAGCGCATGTCTCTTGGGCATATGCATATGGATACATGCTGCTCTTCTTGAAAGAATAAAAATCACTGCAACCACTTGTTCTTGGTCAGTATTCCAGTTACCTCCATCGGCAAACACTGAAAAGAAAGAATATTTAAACTTATCATGTTGTGGTTACGTCTGGCCACTATTTCTCTCTTCTGTATTATCTCTGCTATTGCTAAAGATCATTGGCTTAAGCCTGGCTGCCATAAAGTGGGTAATACTCGGAAGATATCTATCCCAGAATGTGTAGAGTTTCGCATAACAACGAATGCATGCCGAGGTTTCTGTGAATCGTATGCTGTACCATCCATGTCATGGTCAGGAATACATAAGCCTCCAAAGCCAGTAGTATCTGTGGGTCAGTGCTGTAATATGATGGAATCCGAAGAAGTGAGTTTTATTTATTATTTTTCAGTGCTTCAATAAACATTAACACGATTTTATTTATTTTAAATGCTCGTATCTATAGATTCAAAAGCGTGTACTATGTCTGGATGGTGTTCGTACGTTTAAATTTAAATCGGCCGTTAGCTGTAGTTGTTATCACTGCAAAAAGAACTAAGAAAATTTGGGACTCCACATGCAAAACTATTTAATATTGTAGAATCCTCTGAGCCACTAAATCTTATTTGAAACATACACAAAACGATGTAAAAAAAAAACTAAAACGGGAAAAATTATATATAAACATTATGCAAAAATTTAATTTAATTGTAATTAATTTTTAATTGACCGTTGCATTAAAGTGCAGCAACTTAGCACACCGAACAGTTTTTTTCAGCTTGTTGTTGTTGGTGGCGTTGTCGGAATCGCATTCGAAGCTTTACATAAATAATTTGATTTTACAGCTTTTTCTTTTTCCTTCAAGCTAGGCTTAAAAACTAAGAAAGACATTCTTAACCTAATGGAGCAAGGAGATATAGTGGTCGGGGGAGATGTTGGTTCAAAGTGACCGTAATTGGTGCAGTGAGATCGAATCAGGAGGAATGGGACAGATCTTAGATTGCGGGGATTGGTAGTTAATGAAATAATCTGCGTTATTATAGGGTAATCGATGTTTCCATTCAATAACTGACGACTTCACGACGTTTTTAAGTGGTATGCATGCTAATTAGTTTTATACTCATCTCGTATCTCCCTAACACATGTGGATTGGCCCCAGGTTGATCACGAAGTGCGAAACGGATAAGCCTGCGTAAGACTGCTTCAATTATTTAAATGTGAATTTATTACGGTGACCAAACTTGACTACAATATTCGAGAAGAAGTTTACAAAAATAATGCACAAGGACCTTGTAACGTAAGGGTTAGAAAATTCTTTTGACCAGAGTTTGATGAAGCCAAGTGCAGAGTTAGCTTTATTTATGATGCTGTCAATATGTGAGTCGAAACTCAATTCTTTGTCACAAATTATTCCTAGATCCCGTACTTTGGTAGTGAAAGGATGAAGTAGTTTCTTGGAGGGGGCCGTCGTCGACCCATTTTCCAACTTCCTCGAAATCGCTGAATCGCTGTTCTGCGAACGCGTACTCCATTCATGCGGAGAGTTGATAGTCAGATGACTCCAAGTCTATGGAGTACGGCGGGTACAGAAGGATGTCCCATTCAAGCGATTTAAAGGTGTCTTTAAACTGGTTTTGCTGTGCGAGACGGCGCGTTGTCTTGTTTCAAAATCACTTTGCCATGTCATCTGGCCCATTCCGGTCGTCTTTCGATTAGTGTTTTAAATTAATCATTTGTTGGCAATAGCGTTGTGTATTAACGGTTTCACCGGGTTCAAGAATTCATAATACACAATACAGCTCTGGTCTCGCCAAAAACAGAGTATATATAGTCTTCTTGCCGAAGAGATTTACCCTTGATATTGAAAGACCGGCTTCGCCAGGTGAAAACCATAAATTTATCCGCTTCAGATTTTCAAAATAAATCCATTTTTCGTCACCCATCAGCCGTCACAATTCGATGCAAAAATGATTTCCTTTCGTGGCGTTGAAGCAACATTTCACAAGTGATTTTGCGATTTTCCATCTGATGATCATTCAAATCGTGTAGGACCCATTAACCGAGTTTATTGATCTTCCCCATTGCTCGTAAATTTCTGCTGATTATTACTTGTAACACAAGTAATGAGTGCAATTGCTCGTCTTCGCATTTTTGTGGTCTACCAGAGCGCTCACTGTCTTTCACATTGAAATCACCACTTTTAAATTGTTTAAACCATGCCTCACAAGTGCTAATTGATAGAGCGTGTTCATCATATTTTCTACCAGCAAGCGATGACTTTCAAGCGTTTTTTTTTGTTTCTTTTGATAAAATTAGAAAAGCAATGCGTGCCGCAAATGTTCTTTTTAGGAACAAAATTTGACATGATCACTGAACAATAAAACAAAGACGCTAGTTTTTGGCGGACTCAACTTGTGTGTGTTTGTAGCTAAATTTCAGACGAACAAACGAATGCATTTATGAAATTAATACGCTGCGTACTTTTCGCTGGCGCCATCTATTAGTTAAACCGGAAAAAAACTTAGGCATACAACTTTTTTAAGTTTTGACAATTTGACAATTCTTTCCGGCGAACGGTCTTTTAAGGTTTGGGTACAAAAAGAAGGGGAGCAATTTGTAATACAATTCGACCAATTTAGCTGTGGCAACGGCGGAGGTGTGAACCGGTGTGTTGTCGTGGTGGAAGAGCAATTTTTTTCTTCGCCAAATGTAGTCTTTTTTTTCCAAATCGGGGTTGAAGCGGCCCAATAAATCAACGTAGTATGCCCCTGTGATTGTTGTTCCCTTCTCCAAATAGTCAATATTAATCACACCTCGAGCATCCCAAAAACCGGTGGCCATCACCTTTCCAGCCGAAAACATGGTCTTCGCCTTCCTTGTAGCACGTTCACGGGGTAAAACCCTTTGTTTCGATTTTTTTTGATTTCTGATGTGTACTAATGAATCCTTGTCTCATCGACGGTCAGGAATCGACGCAGAAACTCCTCCGGATTTCGATTAAACAGGGCCAAGCATGTCTTTCAAGTGGTCTCACGATTGCGCTTGTTCTCCGGTGTGAGCAAACGTGACCCCCATCGCGTGGGCAACTTTCTCATGCCCAAAATGTCGTATAGGATATGGCTAACGCGTTCAACTCACGAATTTTCACTCGGTGGTCCGCCAATAAAAGATCATGGATTTTGTCCACGGTTCCCTTTATGGAAATCGTTTTTGGCCACCTGGGTGGGAAAAGTGTATCAAGTTGAAAAATAAATTGTCACAACCTAAAAAAGTTGCATTATAATTTCTAATCAGGGAATTCATCAAACAGCCCTCTTATATTGCGACCAAATCAGATAGGGTGAAACATTTTAAACATCGCCTGAGGAAACTTAGACATTTCGCAGCATTTTTGACGATACCGAATACGAGTATGTAGTTCTACCAACGCAAGTTGTCATTGACACATGTCCACACGCAAAGCTTTTTAGCTTCGACGATGCAAGTGCCATTCATGGATAATATCTGGGTATTTAACTTTCTCTTCAGCATTTAATGACCTTAACATACGCTGGCATTCCCCTTCTATAGCCCAAGGGCAGGGAAGTAAGTCCGGGAACGAATATAAAAAACAAAGAGTACTGTCGTCAGCAGAGCAATATATTGGATTAGAAGTAGCAGACAAAAGATTGTTGATAAAAATTGAAAAGAGTGTCAGATCTAAAAGGGAGTCCTGAGGCGCACCAGCATTCATTTTGTGAATATCAGAATTGAAACCAATCCACACAACTTGAATTGAACGTTCCGAAAGGTTATTTCTAATCCATTGAAGAAGAGATTCATCGATCACAAATGCATGCATTTTTGACAAAAGAGCCTGATGCTAAACTCTGTCGAATCTTTTAGAAATATCAAGTACAACTATCTTGCTTTCACCGGATTGATGTATGCTTTGGTTCCACTTTTCGTTGAAGCATGTGATCAAATCACCAGTGGACCATACTGCCGGTCATTGAGAAGTTTTCGTCTTTCGAAAAATTTCAAAAATTTCGAAAAATATCAGCGTTTACATGACCTTGGACGTAAGTGCAATGGGTTTGTAGGAAGAGAAGAATCACCTTTTTTGGGGCGGGTTGGACAAATGCTGTTTTCCATCTGCTCGGAAAGAGTCCTAAAGTGTAGGATTGATGAAAACGCTTAAGCTGTAGTGATGCCAGCGAGGAAGAACACCTCTTAAAAATAACTGAAGATATACCATCTGGACCAGTGGATTTATGTATATTAATATCTTTAAGTACTCTTGCTACTACACGAGTGCGAAAGTGAATTCGTCCCACTGAAGATTCGACGCACCCAAATGTATGCGGAGACAAAGCGAAATCTGGACGTGTTAAGCAGGCCGCAAAATGTGATTAACCTTGTTCAAAGAGCTTAAAACTGGAATGTAATTATAAATGAGCGTTGCGATGGAGATCGAGGCAGAATTTCTTGTTTTTGAATATTGACTTCCGGATCACTGTAGTCAACGGTTTACGAGCTTTCGGACTACATCATAAAGAGATTTTCGTTATCTCTTCCAAAACAAAGTTGAAAAAGTTACACAAGAGTACGCCTTCTTACTTTATGCACCTATACTCTGAGGTTCTGCTGCAAGCACAGTCGGATAAGTTTAAGATATCATTTCAAAGTCAGTGATCCTTTAATAGAGCTAACCTTTAAATAATTGAACTAGGAGACTGAAGTTGCTTTTTCCTTTTAATGCAGGTATTTTACTTTTCCTTCTCGTTTGTTTTGAATCAGCACTTAACCGACACTGTTCTCATTTCCCGTTTGAGTGCTTTCTTAAACCTTAATTTGGGGTTTGTTGGTAACATATGATGTTGTTGGTAACATATGATGGTTTTGGTTTCTTCAAGAATAACTTCCACATACCAGCGGTGCTTAACAAACGCAGATTATGTGTAGATGCATGCCCCAATTTATCACTCAGATGACTGGACTATCAGCTCTATACGCAATATTTTCAAAAAACGATATCCTACTTCTTATTAGAGCTTTCGAAGCATAACACTGCTTAATGTCCAATATATTGTATGAAGACCCCGAGCCCTTCTGCAGTACACTAATCGAAAATTATTAGTGTACACACTTCCCGGAAGATGGAATATTGACCAAATTTCAACAATAAAGTAACGAATTTAGTATTCATTGATTTCAAAGCATCGTATGGTAGTATTCATCACCTTGAGCTCTATAAGGCCACGCATGCATTAGCGTTCCGTGGGAAAAGGTTGCAGTAACGCCTCATACAGCTGGAACATAGCTCCTTCAAACTATGATATTTCAAACGCCTACAAGCTTTTGGCATGAAATTGACTGTTATGTGGTTTCTTAAATCTTCAAGATAGGTGTCAATACAGAAGGCACTATCTTCAAGTGTGTCCAGCTACTGAAACACGCAGACGATATCAAAACCTTCGGTCGCTTCCAGCGGACCGTAATAGAAGCTTTTGCTACAATCGAAGAACAGCCGAAACAAGTTCACCTTTAAGTAAATGAGTACAAAGCGAAATGTTTTAAATAAACCAAGAAGCATCTATCTTCGTCTATTAGCAATGGTAAGTTTGAAGCTTTCCTACCTCATAGTTAACATCAACCCAAGAAAGACATCCTAGTGGAGTTTCATCAAAGACCTACATCTGTTACTTCTGTTTGGCGAAACAAATAGACTCAAAACTTCCAACTCGGAAGACAATGTGCTTGATCCTGTCAGTTCTACTTTATGGAGGCGAGTGTTGGAGAATGACATTTTCGATAAGAAAATTTTTCATCGATTTTTTGTTCCCCTATGAGAGGAGAACAAATGGAGCCGAAAATCAAAACGATCTTTATGTGCTGTATGAAGATGTAGATGCAGTCCAGTAAGCCAAAACACGTCTACTACACTAGTTCGGCCACATTGTTTTCCACTCCCTCAGATAACCTGGCATAATTTTTGCATCTAAAAGCAAAATGTTTCCATAACATTGCCCGCGTGCTATTTCAAAACGTACTCCCTTCCTTCCAACAAATTCTTTTTTTTTTCAGGAGTTGAAAGAGGTTGTGGGACCATTGTTTTTCATATATAGCCCATCCCGAGTCAGCCATGGATTTTGTTGATGTATCCAATTTCTTGGAAATAAGTTTTTAGTTTCGAAAGAGATTTCTGTGAAGTCGTTCACATAGTGCTCGTAAGAGCGACGTGCAGATTATCACTTCTTAGTCTGTTCCTTATTTCAGGCAATTCGCCTAAGCGATCAATAGTCAGGTAAACGAACATTCTCGAAATTCCAAGTCGAAATTTTGGCCGGCATTCACTCTTCACTTATTTAAAGTTGTTGCTGGGATTCGAGCCTCTTTAAAACCCCGGCTCCATGTTAATAGATTGTAAGCTGAAATCACACTTTAAAAAAAAGTTAACGGTTTAATATCCAGAAGAAATTCCACGCGATGAACGATGGAAATTCTATATGGCAGGACTGAGTATGTTGAAATTAATTCGTAGTAGTATAGTAGTTACAAGATATTCGTTGCTATAGATAAAGATATATCTTTTATTCTCTTAAGTTTCGTCCAAGCCAACAATTTATAACCTAAAATCAAAAGACCACCCGTCGTTTTGGTATCTATACACTGTAATTTCACAGAAATGACTTCATATGCATTTTACTTGCACCGTTCCGTGATAATTGAAACAGAACGTAAAGGGCCGAAATTCCAAGACCAACTCCACCTCCTATGGCGCACTTTCTCAATCCAGCTAAAAAAAAAGAGCAACCAACGAGTTAATACAGTACCTTTGGATTTATATCTCTAAGTCTTGAGTTACCTGACGATTTGTATAGGAACCCAGTTGCTGTTCCGGCAAGAACAGTATTAAGATCATCATCTTCACCGCGAGCATACTGTAGCAAAACTCCAAACGCCGAGTACATAACAGCTAATGTTCCCAGTGTGTTTGCTGTTGCTGAGCCCTGTTTCATTACATGATTCAGTAGCCTAAAAATGGTGGAATTAATCATTTCGCACTATCACATTGCAATTGTACTTACTGCGTTCTCCTGAGCTTCCCGGTTTGTTGTAACGCAGATGTGGTCCTCATACCATTGTAGAAACCTGCTACTCCACCTATGCCTGCGCCAATCATTACAGATGAACCAATTTGTGAAAATGCTAACTCGAAGCGACCGCGCTGTTTATTAGCACCTTCAGGAAAAATAAACTCAGGTTGTGCTTGTTGAAGGAATCTTGGATCATAGTTGAGATATGGGGATATAGGTGTTGTACGATGATGAGAATCTCGCTCTGACGTAGATGCTATAACAAAATAAAAAAAAATAAAAAACACATGTTTTGTATTACAACGTACCTAACAATCATTGCGTAATGTGATAACTTACGAGCTGAATCCGAGTCCAGGGACAAGGGTTTACTTAAAAAATCGCTATTCATTTTTTCACAATTTTATATTTTCAGATAATTTTTACACATATAGGTTTTTTCTCTTTGAACGATGGTAAAATCAAAGGTGCAGTCGGTATGGGTAAGCCCTTTTGTCTGTTTGTTAAAAAAGGAAAAAAAAAAGTGACAGCTTATTTTGACACTTTGGTTTATATAAATTCTTCGTTAAGTTTTACTCAGTTCACAATTGATTGCAGACGTTTGCAGATAGAAGTAATGTTATTTCAGTGAAGTAAACAAATACATATTTGAAAAAAAAAACTTTCCTAAGCAATACCGTTATTGTCATCATTTTTATTATAAGTGTTTTTTTTTTATTGGGCTGAGGATTAAATACCAAGTCAGCTTTACTTGTTTTCAGTACAGTTTGAAAGAGCATATCGTGAAATTTGCGGTACACATCATCGGCGATCTGAATCTGCTATTTATTGAATTAGTGAAAAATTTCGTATCCAATTCACGCTTTTGGATACTCACGTACTAACAAAAACGAAAACACGCGGCTGTGAAAGATTGTGTTAAAGAATACAGCACTTTACTGATTCATCGCAGTTTGCAACAAGCTGGCCTTCGTCCATCCACTACGAAGGCGGTCCCAGAAGAAAACGGCCTGACCAAGACATGGCGGCAGTTGTTTGAAAATATCACTGTATTGGAAAGTACGCAGTCTATAAAGCATATGTCTCAAGTTTGAAAGCGCCACGTTGTTTAGTATTTGTTTGGAAGCCATCAATAGTGAACGTTGTCAGTGAATTTGTAAAAATGGAGAAAATTGGTCATCGTACAATACTTTTATTTGAAAGGCATTAGCCCAACCAATATAAAAGCTGAATTGGATTCTACTCTGGGTGAGTCTGCTTCTTCGTTTACAAAGTAACATTAAACGAGCTGCCAAGTCGAGCATCGCAATGGTCAACCAAATGAGGTGACGACTCCAGAAATGGTGAAGAAAATCCACAAAGCGGTACTAGATGATCGTAGACTGAAAGTGCGCGATCTAGCAGACATTGTAGGCATTTCAAAAAGTGCGGTACATCGCATATTATTTGAAAATTTAGACATGAGAAAGCTGTGTGCAAGACGGCTACCGCGTTTGCTCACAGTAGAGCAAAAACAGTGTCGTGGAGATATTTCAATTGAGTGTTTAGCGAAGTTTCACAGCAACAAAGCAGAATTTTTGCACCGTTTCATAACAATGGATGAAACACGGGTCCATCACTTTACACCCGAGACAAAAGAACAAGGTCATGTCGATTTTTTGGAATGCGCGTGGGATCATTTTCATTGATTATCTTGAAAAAGGAAATACTATCAACGGCCAGTATTATGCGAACTTATTGCAATGTTTGAGCGAAGAAATCAAGCAAAAACGGCCGCATTTGGTTGTTTCATCAAGGCAATGCACCAGCTCACAAATCCGTTATTGCAATGACCAAAATTAATGAATTAAAGTTTGAATTGCTACCTCATGCACACTATTCGCCAGATTTAGCCCCCTCCGATTATTTTCTGTTCTCAAATTTGAAAAAAATCTCTCAGTGGTCAAAGATTTTCCAACGATGAAGAAGTGATGTCGGCAGTTTATGGCTATTTTGAGGAGCAAGACAGTTCTTATTATAAAAAGGGCATCGAACTTTTTGAACATCGCTGGTAAAAGTGTATAGAGCTAAAAAATAAATAATTTTTTTTCCAAAATTTTTGTGTTTTCTTTGTTGGGTCGGATATCTGGAAAACTCTTCCAGATCTCTGAAGCCAGAGATACCTAAAACCCCGTGACCAATTATTAGGTATTATTGGACTTTAAATTAACTTCTTACCATAAAATTTTCTTCAGTGTTGAGACTCAATATTGGGTTAAAGGCAATGTAAGATATTTGGAGGAAAATACTCGGGAATTTCAACAGATGTCATTGGATTCAGAAAATGCACCGTAAGGTGCCGATTATTGCTCAAAATGGTTGAAAATTGAACCTCGAGAATACGTTTTGTACAGACAGTACAAAGTACTCAGTCTTGTAGGCAGGGCGAACTAATTATTTTCTTTTAACCCTTTTAACGTCATGTTTCTAACAAAGAAGTTGAAGTGAAAAGAAAGAATAGAAATTGTTAAAAGATATGGTTAAATATTGTACCTTTAAGAACTGTTGTTATTTATGATTTTTGTACTCTTTCTAGCACTGAATGTCAATAAGGAAGAAAATATTAAGTTGACACAACGAAATATAAGACATCACAAACTCAGTGTACTTTTAAATTCGAGTTCCATGTCTCTTCCGAACAGGAAAGATCCATTTTTCATTAGAATAAGAATGCTACAGACTAGCAGAAATGTATCTAAATACATAATAACTTAAAAAAAAGGACTTAAAACTAACAAAAATTAATTAAAGGACTAACACTAGGGCTTAAAGCCTATGGTGGAGGAGATCGAATTTGAGGTAGGAAAGGTTGGAGTTTACCTTATGCAGCATATGGGAGATTGGTTCGTTAGAGCCATATGTGTGGGGTAGATTGGTAGATAAAAGAGGCGGGGGCAAAGTAGATTTCGAGGATTAGTGTTAAAGAAAATGGAGTTATGAAGAGACATATTGTACAATCAAGGAAGCCTGAGAGAAAATGAAAAGAATGTCTACTGCGCCCCTTCGTTCTTCAAAGGTATTCAGGTTAATGAGTTTGATAATCCTCTTAAGACAAGAGGATTATCTATCTTATCGTTCCAAAGTAGACCTCGAAGAGCAAATCGAAGAAAACGACGCTGGATGTTATTAAATCAGGATACATGAACTCGTTGGAAGAGACACCACGCTTGACTAGCATACTCGAGAAGGGGGCGAACAAACGGTCGAACGTACGGGTTGAATTCTTTGGACCATCTTTTAACGAAGCCATGTGATGAGTTTGTTTTAGTAATTATCTCAGCAATATGTGAGCAGAAATTAATCTCCCTGTCGCATAATATGCCAAGGTCACGGATAGACTGAACAAGGGATAAAGATTGGCCGTTGTAAAGGTAAATTCGGGAAGGAGACTTGTTGCACTTACGTGAGAAGGTGATCAATTGACATTTGATTAGATCGAGTTCTAAGCAGTTCTTGATGCACCAGATGGGAAAACTTTTAAAATTTATTTGAAGGAGGCTAGAATCATGTTGTGAGGAAATGGGTTTAAAAAATTTGGTATCATCAGCATAGAGAGAAAGTACTGAGTGTTGAATGACACTTTCGAGATCATTAATATTTAGGATGAAGAGAACTGGACCTAGGTGAATACCTTGAGGAACACCTGACGTGGCCAAGAAAGGGGCCGATAGGACAGATCTGAAACGAACACTATAAAAAACGATTATCCAGGTAAGAAGATATCGAAACCAGAAGAGATTTGAAAGGGATTGGGAAAGTGTTGAACACTTTTGAAGAAATATTGATGGAAGGCCATCTGTGCCGGGTAAGTATTCATCATACAGTTGCTGTAACTTATTTTCTATTACTGTTTGATCAAAACTTTGGGAAATAGAGGGACCAATGGGGAAGCAAAGTAAGTATTTGAAATAAGAGGGATCCGGTGCGATGGAATTATTGCGAAGAAAAGGATTGCTTAGAAAAAAGTAACAAAAAAGTAGGGTATGGTATGCGAATCGGTTGATGATATGTTTTTATATGAAAGGGATGGACAAAAACTGTCAGTTTTTTTTGTAGTAGTAAACAAATTGGTAAAAAGACTTAGGATCGGTTATAAGTTTTGATTGCGCACTATCACGGTATCGTTTGTAGAGAATATTGTAAAGCTGGGTAAATTGAAGGTATAGTTAGGAAAAGGGTTGAATCGAAGGAAAACTGCCTATAATTTGTTTCTCTTGTTACGTAAAGAGATAAGTCTAAGATTATACCAATGAGGGCTCGTAGGAAGTTTTTTATTGCATGTAAAAGGGACATAGAGAAAAATAGAATGGAATATTTCTCTGTTGAAAATAGAGAGAGCGCCGTTAAGGAATATATTGGCGAAATCAAAAGAACACTTACTTGATATCCGTCGAATAGGAGGGTGGTGGAAAAGAGAAAGAAGAAGCGGTGCGTAGTGGTAGTGAGAGAAGATAAAGCGAGGCAGAGGTGTTTATGGGGTCAGTGGTAAAAATGCGGTCTAATTGCCTACTCATATAATTGAAAATCCCACTCACTTGTCATAAGCCAGAGTCTGTAAGCTCAACCAAGAAGAGGCATTTTTTACTCGAGTTAGGGTTTGTGATAAAAAAAAGATTCATCATCTGATTGAGTCCAGTACACTTGAGGTAAATTAAAATCGCCGAATTCGATGATATCATCGAGAGGATCAGATGAGTTAATTATTTAATCAATTGAATCGTCTCCTGCTTACGCCAATAAGTGTAGCACTTAAAACGACTTGGAGGCGAACATTCAGCGTGGAATTGCTGGAGTATCAGCCGAATTATGCCAAAAGAATAAAGATCATTGAAAATTAGATCCAGCGTCCTATCCTGTATTTAATGACAAGTATTACATTTCATTACATTTCTATACAAATTCAAACATTTTTTGACACCTTGAACAGGCGCCTTTGTATTTAAAAAAAAAAAAAACACACACACACCAATTGGGGTGCATCTGATCAAAAAAAAAAAAAAAAAACATTCAAGATGTGCTACGTAGAGAGAAATAAAGTAACAATAAGTTCTAATAAGATGTAATAAAATGTTTAAAAAAGAATTCAATGAAATGGCGGAAAAAGGACCGTAAGTGATATTAGGTCTATTGGCGTACTGTCCAAAACTATAAAAAACAACAAAAAACAAACGGGTGTTTGACAAGTTATAAATCTTTTTCGTAGATTTTCGTCAACATATTGGGTTCTACATACTCAGCGACCTTAGGCGTTAAGTTTGCCAACGCAGATTGAAAAAGTAAAATCGTTGCCCGAGCTCTGTGAGCAGTTGCTGAAACCAACAATGCTGGAGACCCAATTCAGCCGTTTACACAAAAAAAAAAACTCGTTTAACGTCTGCATGTAGCGTTCACCAGTAACGGTAGCGGTAGGGCCGTCAAAAAAATACGGGCCGCACCTAAAAATTACTTTGAAGGTATGCAATACCTCTTTGTTTTTTTTTTTTTTTTTTTTTTTTTTTTTTGTTCACATATCCACTTATGGTAAGTGGTTGGGCTTCGTCGCTTATTAGGATTTTGGATACGAAATCATCCCCTTCTTGCACCAGGTTTAACAGAGCATGAGAATAGGTTAACCTCACTTGACGATCAGCAGGCAGCAATTGGTGAACGATTTGCACTTTGCATTTGTGCATCGTTGTCTCGTCGATATTTGTTTACTCTTTCGGACGTTCTCGGTTACAGTAGTAGTATTTTCGGTCGAACGAGATGGTAAGATGGTGTTCCAGGTTCATTGCCACATATGACAGTTTCGGTGCCGCCTTTTTTTGTGCAGCTGGCCTGGTTTAGTTTGCAGTGCACCTTGCTGAATCCGATCTCACACTCATCAAAAGGATCATTATTGGAGAGGAGACGTGGGTTTATGAGTACGGCACGCAATCCAGACATCAGGCAAGTGAATAGCGTTCACCAAATGAGCCGATACCAAAAAAAAAAAAAAAACACGTCGTTTTCAGTCAAAAAAGAAGGCAATGCTCACGGTTTTCATGGATTACAGCGGCCAGACAGTAAACAAAGAGTATTATTTGGGCGTTATGTGACATTTGCGTGAAGCAATTCGCGAAAGAGACCAAAATTGTGGGCAGAAAAGTCGTGGATTTTGCACCATGATAACGCACCGTCACACAGTGCAATCATTATTCGTAATTTTTTGACGCAAAATGCAACAAATACCATCCTACAGCCACCGAATTCAACTTCAATCAATCGAGTTAAACAACCACTACGATGAACGCGTTTCAGCAGCCAAGAGGAAAACCGAAAACCGAATATAAAAAATGTTTCGAGGATTGGATCAAGTGCTGGCATAAGTGTGTTGCAGTCGATGGGGATTACTTTGAAGTGGACAATATAGATTTAGATGAATATACTTGTATTTTGAATTTTCTGAATAAATTTCGAAATTTTTTTGATCAAGGTGGTATTGTTGAATTGCTGTATTGTATTATTGTTGGTGGTATGATGTCTGCACGGAAAGTATAAAAGATTTTTGCCCAACTCTTTTTCTATTAAACGCAGGTTCCTTTTATTTTCCCTGTAGTGGTTATACAATATAAAAATAAATTATTTATTTATCTGTTTACTTATGGTATTTTATTGTAAACGTGGTTACCTGTATTTGTTGATTTTTTGTCAAAACATAAACCACTCATTTTGTCCTCTTATTTTTCGTTCTCGAATCAACTTATAGCTTCTGCCTGATTTATACCAATCCCACTTGTATGGTAAGCAATGGAACGCGAATGAGTTGGTATTTTCCACCTCCTGAAACAAGTATCGCTAAGCGATCTATTGTTTCTCGACCAGTCAAATCAGATAATAGTTTTCCATCCCAATGAATTGTCAATTGGGATTGAATCGTAAATTGCAGTTTAAATTTGTTCAGCAATAGCCTTTCGGTGCTGCATCCTGGTTCGTCTTAGCGTTGATCAACTAAGACGTTCTAGCTTTTTTTTTTCTTTCAAAATAAAATTTGTATCATTATTATAATCATCGTCATCAATATGCTTTTCACTTTCTGGAAGTTTATTCCGACCAGGAATTAAATTATATGTTTTTATTTGTTTAGATGTATTTCCGTTTCCAATTCTTTGCTCATTTCCGGATATATCGAAGAGATGATACAATTTCGAGGTATATGCGCTTCATGGTTTTTGTGACTTTCTGTCTTTCGATTTCTTCTAACTGAAGTCAGTGAACATTTGTGCCTCGTAGGGTAACTATGAAGTTTTCATATCTTTGTGACTTAAGGTAGTCACCAGTTTTAAAATTCAGACTTTATATAAAAATAAAAAAATATAAACTTCAATAAAAAATAAATAACAAAATTAGAGAAATATCGCCCTGTAAAAGTACTAAAATATTAGATAAGGAATAAAAGGTCGTGTTTAAAACACTATCAAAAAAAGACTTGATTATTTTTGAAATGTATATTTTTGAAGTATTTCCTAAAAACATGTAACACTTTTTTTTGAAAAAAAAATTTTTTTAGTTTAAAATTTGTAGCAATTTCAGTAATAAAATAAGCTTTGAGCTCTTTGAGCTACCTCTAAATAAAACTTTTCCTTCTATAGGGTTTTCTAATAAGGACTTGACAACTTTTTTTTTATAATAAAAGCCAAACGATTTGAGATATTTGAAAAACTTTATTATTGGCTTGAAGTACAATCAAAACATTTATGAATGGAACTCGACTTTGTTCATATGGCCACGGTCGAAACGGCAGCTATTTCACGTTCAATGTTGGCTCTGAGCTGTTCCAACGTCGTCGGCGTGTTGACATAAAGCAATAACTTAACGTAAACCCACAGAAAATAGTCAAGCGGCGTTAAATCGCACGAACGAGGCGGCCAATCGACTGGCCCATGTCTTGAGATAACATGCTCACCATACTTACTCTTCAATAAATCGATTGTAGCGTGTGCTGTGTGACACAGCACATGGCGCGATAACGATGACCATTCACAGTAATGTGACGATCGTTATCGTCGACGAAAAAATATGGCCCAATAACGCCGCCGGCATGCAAACCTCACCAAACAGTTATTTTTTGTGGATGAAGTGGTGATTTATGAAACATATGTGGGTTTTCACCCGGCCAATAACGCATATTTTGCTTATTGCCGAACCCATTGAGCCAAAAATGAACTTCGTCACTGAAGATGATTTTGCGATGAAATTCATCATCTTGGCGCATCTTCTCCAGAACCCAATCGGAGAAGGTACGTCGCTTCAAATGGTCCATCAGCTTCAATTCTTGAGTCAGCTTGATCTTTTATGAGTGAAAACCAAGATCCTTACACAAAATACGCCATAATGTGGTCTGAGCGATGCCCAATTCTTGAGAACGCCGTGGAATTGACTGATTTAGATCGTTTGCTACGGACGTCTGAACGGCAGCGATACTTTCGGCACTTCGACCAACCCGATGTCTCACTGACACGGCAACATCATACAACGAATATGTAGGCTTAAATTTTTGCACTAAACTTGTTATTGCCTGTCTACTAGGGCGAGAATTACGACCGAAAATTGGAGTTAACGCTCTTAAAGTTGCAATCACCGACTCCGAATATCTGTAGAAAATTTTTATAATTTGCAGACGTTGCATGTTAGTGTACTTTACCATGATGAAAATGTTGAGTTTACTAAATAAATTGAAAGTGACAGTTTGATGATTAGTAAAAGAGTGCGTTCACAAATTAAATTCAAAGTTGTCAAGTCCCTATTGGAAAACCCTATATTTTAAGGACAATATTATTACAATTTTAAGACCCCGAACTTTTAGAAAGTCGTGACGGAGCAGAGTAATTCTACACTTTGCAAATTTAGACCAGTCTACTCAGTATACACATACTCCTGCATTGCTTGCAAATGTCTTTGAGGCAATAAAACCGATATACGTGGGCCTTAGTAAAGACGAGCTTCTTGAACGATGTTTAGGCGCGTTTCTCCAGAATAACAACGAATAATAACGAACTCTGTTCTATGGAAATTTGCTTCAAAGACTTCGTGGAACGGCAGACACACAGTTAGAACTGCCGCTAGTATTGCTTCAATACTTTTCAACAATGGTCACATTGACCTCATGAGGGTCGTCTGCATGCCAAGCAAAAATGATGAGTCTTTGGACGCTGAAGAGCTATTTTAAGGTCCAGAAATAGCTAACTGATGGTGAGAAAAGAAAATACAGATATAAAATTTAGTTTGTAAGTCCAATTATCTTTCAGCAAAACTTTGAACGCGTTTTTCTCGAAACTACGTTTTTCAACCTAGTTGACAACATATTCGGGAAACTATTCATATAATATGCATGTACCAAGTCTTAAAATTCTCAAAAATACATTCTCTATGACACTACGTAGGGATTATTTTATAAAGGGCCCCCTTTTTTTTCATAAACGATGAAAATTTTCTGTGAAGATGGGGAATAAAATTCGCTGCGTCGCCAGTTTTTATGTCGAAATTTCCCTACGTGATAAACCTATATGCATGTCTAGTTTATAAATATATGTATTTTTTTAGATGAACCGTATGGCTCAATTGCTGTCAACCACCAAGCGGCAACTTCGTCGGAGTGTCCTTTTGGAAGCGGCGTACACCGTAAACTATTCCTAAGACTCGCATAAAAAAAATTGTGTAGTGTCTTCTATATACCATATATATATTGAATATTAGTGCCAATAACAAAAAAAAAAAAATGAAAAAAACGCCCTCGTACCACCGCGTACCGTGGTCTAGTGCCTTGAAACAACAAACTGCAAATTTCTCAAATAAACACTAACGATAATTTTACATTTTTTAGGTGTGTATCGCTCCTTTGCTTGTTGGCAATTAATTCTCTATCTGTCTGCAACAATAATATCAAAGCACAATGATATTTGACGCTGCTTGCAAAACATTATGACATATTCACACTATGACATTACTTTTGCCCACCTTGTACAAACTATTACACAGTGACATGACAGAAATAAATTTGCAAACATTTGTGCTCCATATCTTGTAGCGGCAATAGCGATCTAGTTTGATGATATTTTTGGCCTTGGACTTTGAATGTTGGCATAAAATTTTGTCGTTCGATTTTTGTTACACCGAATGATGTCATTTGAAAACATGAAGTGTATTTGCGAATATTTTTCAAGAAATCCTTGGAATCGAGTGTGTTACCTAATTAAATTGTTTTTTTTTTTTTTTTTGCATTTTGTGTGATGAAAATATTTCTTTCAATTAATTAAAGACAACAATGTTTCCGGTGGTAGATTAGATGACGGTAACACAATTTTTTCATTCGAACGATTCCATTCATCGGTTCAATGACAACAATTTAATTTTCACTAAAATTGATATCCGGATCATATAGTCTGCTAATGCAATTATTTCAAACTCTCAAATACGTGAGCGAACATTCGCTCGTGTTGTATTCATTTCCATTGGCTTCCTAAATAATTTTCATGCCCTTCATGACTTGCATATGTACATTCCTGCGATAGATTTTCATAATTCCTTTGTAATCTTTACGATCGTAAGGTCCTTGCAGTGACCAAGCCCCTGATGTGTTTTTGGCTAGCGAAACCAAGCTAATCAAAAGACACAAAATGAGGCACAAACGATATAAAAAAGTAAGAAAAAACCCACCCCACTCCATTCAAGAAGGAGGTATAAAGTCGTATAACACGTAAGTGCCATGTGCTGGAAGCATGCGTCATGTATATACCTTTCCGTAGGGGAAATCGGGTATACATGATGCCTCTATGTGCACCTTAGCTTCTAAATCCACCTTATTCATCTTAGAGCTCGAAGCACTTTTTCTATTCCTAAGGCTAGAATTGGAGGAGAACTATTTTATTATCGTCGGAGATTTCAACGTCAAACATTGAGATTGGGGAAATAATACTCCAAATACTAAAGGGAACCTACTATTCAATTGGTGCGATCGACACAGTGTAATGTATCGGGGCGGCGTTAATGCTTCAGATAGTCCGTCGTTTCCTAGATACGGGTTCTATTTGGATCTCCTGCTGTTCGACATACCAATAGACCTAACAAGCACTAACCAACATACTATAAACTGTCTACGCACATTTGTGTATGACAGTGAACATTCCAGTCTCAGTACCGAAATAACCGTCCCGAACGAAACTGCGGAGTTGGATGAGTTTATTTATGGCATTCCTACAACTATAGTAGGGTGCGTTGGTCAAACTTTTCCAGAACACTAACGAGAGCACTCTCCTCGAATTCGCTCTTCCCACTAAAACTAATGGACGAGGCAGTTAAACGAATAATGGACATAACGAAACCTTGGTATCAACACACTGACAACGAAGACTTATTCCGCAACGAGAGTATACTGACAGACATAACCAGGAGATTACTATATGACACTGAAATCGTCAATCAAAAGCCTCAATACATTAGTAAAAGAAAATTATAGAAATTCTGTAAGTTTGCATGGAACAACAAAATTTGGGTTGTTAACACCAGCAACCCGAATATATTTCCGCAAATGAATAAAATGTTTCGGAATAAAGATCAAAAGGATCTTTCGTGTTTTAAAATTGCCAGAACGACACTACGAGCACTACGAGCAGCAGGCATCGATCCAAATGAGGCCGTTGATGATGACAACTTCTTTGTGATCGAGGGTTCGGATGAGAAGGTGAAGGCTATAGGAGAGACTTTCTACGAAGTTTACAAGGTGAATTACATCATTAGCCTGAACCACGCCCTGGAAAATCGAGTTCTTGTGCACAATTTCTCCCTTCGAAACGAAATAGTTAACTGGCTATTCGAGAACTCGGGTTTCACGCAGTTTAGTGACTAGAATATGGCAAATAATGACATCACCGGCGATAGGGTACTACCCCCGTTAATATCAAAGGAAGAGCTCCAAATGATGTTTAAATCACTTAGAAGTAAGAAATCAATGTAAACCGATGAAATTCCGAACATTGTACTTCGACATCTCCCATTAGAAGCGGTTGATATTTATGCCACCCTGTTTAATGATGTCCATTATCCAGCGTATTGGAAAACTGCAGTGGTACATCCCATCCGCAAAAGGGATAAAGACACTTCCAATCCGGCGAATGTCCTGTCGATTAGTCTTCTTCTTCCAAACATCAAAAGGTTTTCGAAAATGTGGTTAACAGAGTTCTGATTAAGTGGATTAAGGACAACCATATTGTTCCATATATTGTATGATGTCATTCATGTTGCGTTTAAACTGATTTCTGATATCCAATGGAACAAAGGCAGAACCAGTGCACTGGTACCTGCCTGAATGACTTGAAAAAAGCCTTCGAAGAATGACTGTCATCGAGTCGTGGAAAATCACATATATGTAACAACTTTTTCAACAGTTTTGACAACTGACCACTCCAGTTGAATTATTAATTCCCTCTCTTTCTAACGAAAGTTTGTCTAAGAACTACGCGCGCGGAAAACTGTGTTTTTCGTGGGGATGGCGCTGCTTCTAATGTGCAAACGAATCGCGGAGATTTTTTGTCAATACCGGCTGTAGCACATGATATCGCCCATCACGCCGATTTAATAATGGAAGCTGCCGGAGCTGTCCAAGCCGCAGTAGCACACCGTGACAAGGAATTTTTGGAGTTGCGAGCTGAACTTGCGGAGACAAAGTCTCTGTCATTTCCACCTTCACCGGCGCTCCGGAATCAAGTTTAAGCGCCAAGGTTGACAAAATTACAAAGATCTAGGCCAACCATCAGGCTTTTCTAAACAGTACGGCGGAGCATTGTCATTCTCCTCTGTTGCGAGAAATGTCAAACCAGCAACAACGACAGTTTACGCCGCTGCGAAAAACAGCCGATCAGTAGCCTGGTATTCCTGATACATCTCTGCGAGATCATGATATGGAAAGTCTCCTTACTATTTTGAATCGAATCAATGTGCAGAAGCTGCTGAGTTTCTCTGGGGAGAACAAAAGGCAGTGGATTTATTTTGAGACAGTGTATCTTCCATGGTCGAGGGAAGGTACAGTTCAAAGGAAAACGTGGCCCGTTTGCGTAAGGCTTTAAAGGTTGAGACGCACCAACTTCTTAGCTGGTACATTCGCTTCGCACATTGTTTGGACACTAAGATGTATTGGTCCACGACTTGACCTCTGATTTGCTGCATCTTCCGAAGCTCACGTCAAAGTGCATGTGGGCAGTAAGGTTGCTGAACATTAAATCCATTCACAGAGAAGAGGACTTATCAAATGAGTATGTTTTAACGAATTTATTTTCCAGGTTAGGTGTCAGGGTTATATCAAGATTGGCAAAAACGAAAATCAGTCCTTCCACGAGCCAATCTCCAACAGTTTGCGAAGTTCCTCACTGAAAAGATAATTGACTTGAGATGGTGGAACAAAAGAAGTCGCAGTCCAGTGAAAGCACCAAATCGTCTCGAGTGCTGTTGCATCAACCAGCCTATATTTCAAGTGCAATAAAAAACAGCATGCCTTACATCAATGTGAAGAATTTTTGACTTTAACACCATATCAACAACAAACGTTTGCTTGTTGCATTGCTTCGCAGGAGGAGTTGGAGAAGAATTGGCTTAGATTTTGGTACACGCCTACCTTAATAATTGTAAATCCCAACAAGTAGTTTCCTCTAAAGTTCAGATGTGTTGCAGACGTAGCGGCTAAAGTCAACGGTATATCTTTAAATACTCATTTGTTGAAAAAGCCAGACGACCTGGTTCCCTTACATGCTGGTCTTTTTAAATCCCGGGCGCGAAGTAGCTGTAAACGCTCAGATAACTCAAAAAAAACCGACATGGTGGTCATGATGTTTGGACCCAGATGCTCTCCGACCTGCGCGCAGTATGTTAAAAATCATCATGTCAACCTATTTTAAAATTAATACCCTGAAGCCGCATTTATGTCGACGATTATTTCAATAGCCATAACACCGTTGAAGACGCAGTTGCTGTTACAAAAAATGCTATTCGAATTTGCCATTCCTTGAATCAAACAGCCGTGATCTTTGGCACCAGAAGCCAGATGGTAATGTCAACACCAAGTTGGTAAGAAATAATCCTAACGAATGCGAAAGTTTGGTTTCCAAGGCTTAATGTATGTTTTGATATCTATCCTCTGACCACTTCTCATATAAATTTTCAGACGATGAGATCATGAAAGATATGTTTAATAAAGCGGTTACCATATAACAAAGCGTCAAATGCTTAGAACCATCATGAAAATTTTCGATCCTCTCGGAATCGGATTTCTTTAAGACGTATGGAGAGAAGAGTTTGATTTGAATAAGCCGGTGTCACCTTATTCACAAAGCTTAGGGCTGCGATTCATCAAAGAGCTAAAGCACATCGAGAATATTCAGATTCCTCGTCGATACGTATCTTGGAACCCTGACGAATGCAAAGTAAGTCTTATAGTTTTTGTCGGTGCATCAGAAAAGGCATTTGCTACAGTCGCTTACTTCCGGTTCAAAGGCAGGTAGCGCCTCTAAAACAATTATCTGTGCCTCATTTGAAGCTACAAGCTGCTGTACTTGGAGTTCGATTGGCAGTTACTAATAAGGAGTCTCATACTATTAGAATCGATGAGTAGTTTTTTTTTATCGGATTCAAAGACTGTGCTTTCTTGGATCAGCTGTACTAATAAGCTGTCTTCCTTCATTTCAAATCGAGTTGATTCCAACGATAATGTGGCTGACGATGGCACAAAACATTTCGATTCGTCTATGGGAAATCAAGATACGAGATGGTTTAAAGGCCCTAATCTTCTAAAACGTCCTCTGGAATAATGGCCTAGCATAACGGCGTGTGTTAAAGAGATCGATGAAAGAAAGTCTTCCAAGATGTTGCTCCATGTAAGTAAAAGAAATATCTACTATGGTGCATATGACTTGTTATCTGTAAGATTTCAATCCAGTTGGTCTTCCTCTGTCAGAGCAATTGCCTTTTTGCTTCGTTTTAAGGAAATCCTTCAGAAAAAAGATCGCAGTTAAGGAAGTTTTCGTTACGCCATTTAAATAACATAAAACCGAAGATTGATTATTTCGAAAGATCCAGAAAGATTCGTTTTCGAGTGAAATCGCTTCTCTCAGATCAAGCGGAAAGATTAGCCGGTCAAGTTCAATCTTGAGTTCGTTACCGTTTCTTGACGAGGATTTTACGTTACGATTGCGTTCGAGAGTGACAAAGTGCAAACATCTTTTGGTCAACCTACTTATCTACTATTATCAACAAAAAAAACTCTCACTTGGGACTGCTATGGTTATATCTGACATTCGTGAAAACGTCTGGATAATCTGCATACGAGGAGCTATTGAGAGAGACCGAAAAAGATGTTTCCTGTGCAAGCGTCTCAATGTTAAAGCGGAAATACCAGTAATTGGCCAGCTTCCTGAAGCTCGCTTAGCCTTCAAAACCAGACCTTTTACCCATGTTGGAGTAGATTGTTTCGGTATATTGTTGGTTAAATTTGGTGGCGGTACGGTGAAACGTTACGCAATGATTTTCACTTGCCTCACACTCAGAGAAGTGCAGATAGAGTTGTTAGACGATCTTAGCTTAGATCAATGCTGTAAGGCGGTTCCTTATTAACAGAGTTGTGACGAGGTTTTTTCTACAGTGACAAGGGTCTGAACTTTGTTGGGACAAAGAATCTATTAGACAAGGATGTTAAAGATATGGAGGCCTCTCTATGTGAATATTCTTCAAAGTACGAGGGTATTTTGTGGCGTTTCATACCAGCCTATTCTCCTTGGATGGGAAAAGCTTGGGAACGTCTCATTCAGTCCATAAAAAGGAGCATCGACTTCATGCTAAAAGGTCTCGTAACTAGAGAGGATGTTTTGAGAAACGCGCTAATTGAGGCTCAGGGTAAAATAAATCGACGCCCGCTCACTCACATTCCTATCGATCCTGAAGACCCCAGACCTCTAATTCAACGCTTTTTGGCGAAGATAATTGAAATGTCACGACAACAAAATTCGGTCGGATGGGCCAATGGCTCAATAAAGGCTAAGAATCAATTGGAAAACTTGCTGTTTTGGACTTAGAGTCTTCATCTAAGACCCAGATCTGAGACGGAATGTCATCGAGTCGTGGAAAAACACATATGTGTAACAACTTTTACAACAATTTTGACAACTGGCAACTCCAGTTGAATTATCAATTTCCTCCTTTCTAACGACAGTTTGTCTAAGAGCTACGCGCGCATGCGCATACGATTTTATCCTGAAAAATTTGTTAAGGACTTTATAATTTGGTTTTGATTTCGTTCTTGAAGCAACAGATACTCTTCTTCAAGCTGCATAGGCTGGGCATTAGTAAACCACTTCTGTATATTCTTTCCAATATGTTCGCAGAAAGGCAGTTCATAGTAAAAAATGGCGATGTAACTTCTGCTGGAAAATTTCATGTTAAAAACTGACCGATCCTATTCAACATTTACATAAATGATCTGATAGATTCACTTCACCATTCCATAGGGACGCAGTCAACTTAATCGCGTACAGAACAGGTCCAAAGATTAAGGTCATTTATATACTTTTGCAACATGACTTCAATAAAATTAAACGATATTGCGATCGGAAACTATTCTGTTTAGGACGCCTTTGTCTGGACCCTCTAGGGATAGAGAAAGAATTGGCGAAAGTTTTCTATCGTCAGACAACACGGACAGCTACTTGTCAAAATGTAGTCAGATACCTTGGGATCTGGCTGACTCAATATTTATATTTTAACAAACATATAGATGTTGCTCTGGTGAGAGCCGAAAGTGCTTGAAGGTGAGAGAGTGAAGGTGATCTGCTATATGACCCTTATGCTTGTATTTGGACATTCATGTGATTCTCTTGGGCAAGTTTATAGGAAAAAAATTCAGATGTTTGAGAGGGTTTTCCTTAGATTTGTTTTCGCTTATACAGAACACCAGAGTTTGATTACATAAAATTTTATCCTAATGAGGCCTTGTACAATAGGGCGAACCTAATAGGAGTGGAGAATTTCGTCACTAAGATGTCTCGAATGCATATTACAAGAGCAATGAGCTTTTCAAACAACCTGATCTCCGGGGCATACTACCCCAATTACATGTACCATGAGAAAGTACGCTTTAAGGGCTTTATTCCTCCAGAAACGTTTCTCTACCTCAACATGAAAGGTCTGATCCAGAGCAGATTAGCGGTGCCACTAATCTTCGCTCGAAGAGCTGCAGATAGGCGACTCAACTACAACAGTTGAGTCAGACTCAGTACAACGTCGCACATGGCAGTACGGAGCGTCTCCGATTCAGTAGGGTGGTAGGGAGTTGCGACATAAGAGATGTTGCTCGGCAGCACCAACAATTTCGTTGGCTTGTTGAAGGAGAGAAACCTTCATCATCGAATTCCTCCAGTACAAGGTAGCTCCATAGGAAGCAAGGTTGGTCAGCCTAATTTTTTAACCGTGGCCAGCTTACATATATTTAGGTAGGATAAGTTTAGATTTAAAAAAATATATATAAAAAATATATAAAAGAACATAAAAAAAAGGGTAACAACTTCTAGTAACGTATAATCCATGCACAAAAAAACATTGTACTATACGACATGTATTCAAAAAGTAGGATGACTTTTAAAATTTCGCGGGCAACGTAATTTATTTATTTTTTTTGTTTTTATTTTTTTTTTTGCTGTGTTGGTACACATGTCCCGAATATATGTTCACAGTTTAAATGAGGTATGTTCACTTATTGAGGTAAATGATGATCCTGACTTGCTCAAAAGCGTCATAACTGGTGAAGAATCATGGGTATATGGTTATGACGTCGAATTCGAAGCCCAATCGTCCCAATGGAAGCACCTAGTAGAGCCAAGACCGAAAAAAGCACACATAGATGACAGAGCTCAAGGCAATACCAAAAAGTGCTTTGAGAACTAAAAATAGCGTTGACACAAGTGTATTATATCTAAGGGGGATTACTTTGAAGGGTACAACATTAATATTGACGAATAACTAAATGTTTTTTTTTTTATAAACATAAAAAGTCACCTTACTTTATGAAGTATAGTATTAACATCGTTTATACAATAAGATAGTATAAGTAGGTAAAGTAAGGTAAGTTTTATTTTTAGGTAGTTAATAGATTTATAAGGTTTGGCTCTAAGTCTTATACAAAGTCCATGTACTAAGTTTTTTTCATAAACACAATTTTTTTCTTAGTCTTACATTTAATTAATAAGGGTTAGGTTTAACTTAGAGTGCCCGCATCGGACCAGTAAGTTAAAACAAGGTAATTTTAAGCTAATTACTAATTTGAATAACTGAATTTTTGCGACAGTTGTTCTTGACTTTCTTGAGCACGATTGTTTCTAGGCATTTTAAAATTATGGTAGGTAATTGCATTTGTTACATGAAATATTATTGTGCTACAATAATATTTACACTTGGTTGAAATACTCACTTTTTTCAATTCATTTCGAAAAGTAAAACATTCTATGTGATTGAGTGTTATTGTGGAATGGAAATCTAAGTTTGGTTATGTTTACGCCTTACAATATTTTCGTGTTGGAATTTTTTACATTGATTAATGAATGCATTTGATTTTACTTTTTGATAGACAACATAATATTGACTTTAAATTTGTAAGAATGTGTTGATTTTGCGATGATGTTATTCGTTATGTTATTTCATTATTAGCTGTCACCATTGAGTGCTGCAGTAATAAAATTGAGATGTTGGTGCTCAGCGCCATTTATCGGAAAACTTTATAACAAATATATTGCGTAAGTTTCAGCTCGGATGGTTAGTTTTTGAGTTTTTATTCCTTAAACGAACAGCTTATTTGTATATTAGGTTGGCAACTACTGTTTGTCAATAGATGGCTCAAACAGCAAGTGCTGGTCAATTTTGACATATTCAAAACATCATGAACCAAGCTTAGATATATGGTAAACAAACCGTTTTGGCATATTAGTGATTTTGTTTTCACGTTATATAATTTTGGTTGTGTGAAAATGTCTAATTTTGTGCCAAATAATCATCTGTGCTGATTTTCTTCTTTTATTCGAAGAAAACGGCGGCTGAAGCGCATTGGGACCTGTAAAATGTTTACGGAGATGCTGCTCTAAGTGATACAACGTGCCGTCATAGGTTCCGTCGCTTTAAAAACGGTAATTTCGATGTTGACTATCGTCCGCGTGAAGGCCAAAATCCTTCGAATACGCTAAATTGGAATCATTGCTCGATGAGGATCCGTGCCAAATGCAAAAAGAGCTTGCTTTAGCATTATGAGTTACCCACGAAGCGATTGCATGCGTTGGGAATGATTCAAAAATAAGTAACTTGGGTTTCTTCTGATTTAAGGCCAAGGGACGTTGAGCAATTGTTTTCTTCATCGCATCGTGCCGGGTAGTGAAAAATGAATTCATTATAGCAACTCACTCACTCACTGGAGAACGGTATTAACTTTAACTGATGCGAATGAACTGAGTACTGCTCAAAAGACGCCAAAATAGTGATTCTACAGCATGACAACGCTCGGCCTCACGTTGCCAAACCCATTAAAATCCTACCTGTAAACGCTCAAATGGGAAGTTATACCCCACCCGTCATATTTTCCAGATATTGCGCAGTCCGATTATTATTTCTTTCGTTCGTTTTCTTACGTCTGGCTGATCATCAGTTTCGCTCACATGAAGACAAAAAAAAAAAAAAAACCTCAAAAGGTAAACACTTTTACCGTAACGGTATCCGAGCTCAGCCAGAAAGATGGGAAAAGATTGTAGTTAGCGATGGACAATACTTTGAACGATTCATTTGTAACCATTTTTTCACAATAAAGTTGCATTTTCATCAAATAACTTAGTTGCGCACCTAATATAACATATATATATTAACTTTTATAAAAATAGCTTCAGTATGGAATAATTTATCCGTCGAAAGCCGATCTTTATTTAATTTTAATCTACCAAAAATTTTCTACGTACTTCAGTAGAAAATGTTATTAGGAAACTACAGCTAAACTTGTAGTTGATCGGTTGAAAAGTAAAGGCGATAGTTGGTCCCCCCACTTTGAAAAGCATAGTTTTGAGAAAAATGCATTGCCACTGGCCATACAATTGGCGTTCCAAACAAATATTCTTCTGTTTCTAATTATTTCTTGATAAAATTGTTGCTTTACGAGGTTCTTTTACCTCTTTAAATGAACTGTCATCGCTGTCAAAATACCTGCAAATCGCCACAATTAGTTCACCCGAAAAAAATTTTGCCTCTTGAAAAAGGTCTTTGGGTATAATTTTTGAAAAGTTATAGAACCATTTAAGCTCATAAAGAAAATACAAAAAAAAAAAAGAAAATTAAACCGACCTCCGCAAAGTTATGCCCTACGACGGACCAACGGAAAACACAAATCTGCTCACTCAGGTGGGGGTGATTTGAGGCCGTACGTAAAAACAGCGCTTTACCCATTGGAGCCTAATGGAGTTTTATATATATATTTATATACAAAAACTGTTAGACAAAACAGTTTTTTTTTTAACAATTCGAACTGTATTTCGACCCTAAGTAATATTTTTTGAAACCACTTTGCAAAAAAAAAAAAAAAAAAAAATATTTTCCCTCGCCTAGTTCACAATGGCAAACTGTCAACATTTGTTTTCATTATATTTCTCCCATTCGTCTAATGCATGATCTCGTTTTTCAATTTATCGTCAGTGGTCGTTCGTTGCGGTTGGTTCTGTTTCGTATATCAAGTTTACCGTACTTAAAAGAACAAAAGGAAGAACTGCACTCAAAAAGGTTTTAGATTCCAGAGTCAAACTTAAATCAAATAAAAAAAAAAAATCATTATTAAATGGCGTCAAGTGACGTTAAATTATCCAGACTTTTTAGACTTGCACAAAAATTCAACAACTTCTACTTAACCGGTGAGTAATTGTACGGGAATTTTCTCTTTAAACAGCCGGGTTATTGGCAATGGCAATCATCCTTTTTTCCTCTCCATCTACTGTTCATTCCTTTGGTTTAGTAGACCCACCTAATATAACCAACGTACACAGAGGCTTATCGATTTGTCCAAGTGAACTTTTGGTCACCAAAAAAATTCTCACTTGGCGTCAGAAATTTCGTAATTTTCAACGAAATTCCTCGTTGCATTTGACAAGAAAAAAAGAAAAAAAATTGGGGATTATGAAATCAAATCGTTTGTTGTTGTATTTCTTGTTTGCGGTTGATTTGGTTGTACGTCGGCAAAATACAATACATGGGAATAGTCTGTAAATGCATACATGTGTATATATAAACTGTTGGGAGAGGGACTAGGGTGTCAACAAAAAATTTATCAATTCCGCTATACAGGTCCATGTACATCTTATTTTTATCCCCCTGGGTCTCATCTTATATTCGTTTCCAACTTTTTTTTTTGGCGACAACAAAGTCTTGCTTATCCCTAGAACTTGGATTGGATACGCGGCGAGGGCTCATAAATTGATAGACATTCTAATACGAAATTTGTTAGTATTTTTGGTCCGATTAAGAACCCATCTGGAAGAGTGCAAATCGGCTCTAAAGATAACACCTACACAAGCATGTGGTATTTGATTTGAGTTTATTTTATTGCAGATCTCTTCTGCCCTAAACAAAGTGTATTAGTTATTTGTTGATTTTATAACAAATGGTTGATAAAATCGGCAAAAATCTTGGTCAAAGTGTTTATTTTCTTTTGATACGTTAATGGCGTATTTGAAGTGGATATGGACTTTGGTTGATTGGAGTGATAATTAAAGTACCAACAAAAGCAGAAATTTACGTGGAATTTATATTTTTTTTTTTATATATTTTCCACCTGCAAGAGAATTGAAAAGCAATTTTCTCGTTTGCAAACATAAGCAAATGAGAATAAAGGTGATTCAGTGCTCTCTCTGATTAGATACAACTATCCGCACAGTGCATCTTTTATGACATGCATATTTATTATTTTGTTAGATACAATAAGTAGGTAATAAAACATCATATAAATTACAAACTGATTATTACTCGTATTAATATTGTTGATACGTGTACATATTTGTATCGTACATATTGGTGTAATGACTGCGTTTGGATAGTGTTTATTTATTCTGATTAGATATAAAAAGGCCAACATTGTGCGGGAAAATTTTGGAGACGGATTCATATCTAGTGTGGGATATGGTATGGACTAAAAATAGTAACTTATCTTTTGTGATCCCTTCCTAACATATTGTTAGACAAATATTTCACTAGCCACTCGAAATGTTGAATATTTTATTTGATTTTTACAAAATTGTATTCACTTAACAAAATATTGGGGTTTTGGCACGGAGGTCACACAAATCAAATGCATTTTCATTTTACATGCAGTTTTATTATACTTACCAGTAGGCACGAAACCGTTACAAATTTGTTTAGATATCTTATACTGTCTCATTTTTACTTGCTGACCTATACGTTTCAGTCTGTCTTTCCATGAAAAATTGTTAATAACTACGATAATAATTTTTATAATGAAATGAAATTTTCGTTGAGTACTCCGCAGTAGTTTATAAGTATTTCTATCTAATTTCCATCTGTTTATTGAATGTTTGAAAAAAGATATTAACAAAGGAAGAGAAACCAGTTAATTTTCTTATTTTTTTAAAATATTTTAATACAGTCATTGGTTAACAAAATCAAACGATACATTTTTTATGTGTGTGTATATAAGATGTTTAGATATGCCACTTTTACCAAAAAATTATCAATACCGAGTTGCTCTTTTGCTTTTATTCTAGAAGGCATCGAGTTTACTAGAAGTTCAGTAATATCCCTTGAAATTTCAGTATTCCATACATGTTCCAGAACTTTATTTAGCTTTTTTTTTTACTCTCTGGTTTATGTTCAGCCACCTTACCTTTCATTACATGCCACAAGTGTTCGATTGGGTTTAAATCGGGCTAGTCGGGTAATTGCGAGGTCATCAAACGCTGTCTTGAGCTAAAAATTATTGAAAGACTCTAGTTACTTGTCTGTTTATTATTTATAAACGGTGGCAAGGTGCAGAATCATTTTGAAAAATGGACTTGTCAGTATACGAATGATGCAGTTCGAAAAAAACCAAAAATTCCCTTCTTACTTCTCCATACTTTTGAGCGTTCATAGTTCCATTAACAAAGTGCAAAGGGCCCAAAACGTAAAAAGAAAAACATCCTCAAACCATCTGGCTTTGAGGAAACTTCACTGTTTTGACTATGCACTCGTCCTTGAACCTTTCACTTTTCACCAATTGTCGGCAAACAACAAATTAAATTTACTTTCTTCGGACCATATCACACATATCTCCCGTAGCCGTCGGCGTATGGTTTCGGCGTATGGTTTCGGCGCTTAGATCAACAGCACTTTTAAAGCGATCTTTCACGCTAATTCGTTGTTATACATTGTCCGTCTTCTGGGTTGTTTTACGTTTTCGTCCCGAGCCTTTTTTCCTTTAAAGCGGATTTTTCTTTTCTTTTTTTTTTTTTTTTTTTTCTTTTTTCTTCATCAGTCGTACGATAGTACGCAATCTCACGATAGCCAAACCCTTCTTCGACTTAAGTCAATATTTGAACTTTTTCGTCCCGAGTCAGTTGATGATATTTACCAGACATTTCACTTTTTTTTACTTGTCACCGTCACAACTCAATTCAAACTGATTTTTTTTTTTTTGCACTGAATACGAGGCCGAACTCCACTATGGTAAATATCCTTCATTAGTATGGGAAAAACCCTTACGATCTGATGTAATTAGGCATTTTTTTGGAACTCATTAGGTGGTGCGGTTTTTCTGACCGCAAGTCAAGTCGACGAATCGATTCGTCACGGTCTTCGCGTACACTCTCAGCTAAAGCTGCTAGTCTCTTCACTACGTGCTGTATGTGATCTAACCGGTCAAGTTTCATCAACTAATGTAAACTAGGACTCAAATTTGCGAATGGTATTGGCAATAGTGATTTCAGTGGGTCGATTATGCGCACCGTAAGATCTTCGAATCGCACGAAAAAAACATTTCTCACAGAACGCTGATTTTCGTAATACAGCTGAACAATTTAGAGACGCTGTTGTGATGTTAGTCTTTCCATGATGACATAATGACTGAACAAAAATGACAAAGCAGTTTGATAGCAGTCACGCGTGATCTGTCAAAAAAAGCCTATTGAAAATCAAACCTCACGATGAATCACCCTTTACAAACCTTAAAACTGCCTTAATGATAAAACTTAACCTATTTAAACCATCTTAATCTCTTCTATGTAATTAAAGCTTACTTTTTGTTTGTTCTTTATCTCTTTGTTTCCTTGAATTAATTTTTTTTTTTTTTTTTTTTTTTATTTATTTATTTAATTTTTTTTTTTTTTTTTTTTCTTGCTTATGGCTAAGTAAACTTAATTTTCGTCCAAGTGAAGCTACCCTTAGTTTTTTCTACTATCCCTAAGCCACTAAAATATTTAGTGATTATGAGCGAAGTCCCACCACTCTTATAAACCGAGTTATCACAGTTGAGCCGCCTGTCTGCGGTTGTTTGAGTGGAGTGGATGATTAGTGGCACGCTAATTTGCCCTGGAAGAGCACTTCGTTATCAGAATTGATGAACTACTCTGGGGAATAATAGCCGTTGAAGTACATAGGGTGATTTCAAAAACGTCATTCTATTAAAGAACTGCATTAATTGCATTCAATAATACAGATCTTCTGCAGAACTAACTTAGTCAAACTGTATTATTTTTGTCTTCGTAAACGTTGGTGTTTTGTGTTTTTTGAAGAGGAAAAATGTAAGAACTAATGAAATAATATATGGAAAACTATGATTTGGCTGAATATTACTTTTTCTTACTCCAAAACAAATGGCGATCGTATTAAGATATGTATGCGCAGTAAATGTGTTAAAAATTAAACGAGGAAAGATCTACGATTGTCCTAAGAAATGCTGACGTTTATGAACTCATTTATACTCTCGTTTACAAACACAATTTATTCGAAAAGTTCAGTTTTCGACATAATGCTCTGCCATTTCTATACAAATTGTTGGGCTTTCGTTAAGCATCTGAAGTGCGGTCGAGAAATCTTCTGCCGAAATGCTTTGAAGCACACTCGTTGTATTGTTGTATTGCCCCCAAGTCTCAAAAAGCTTTCCTTTCATAGAAGTCTTCAACTTAGGGAATACATCTAGTCAAACTATTTTTATTTATTTATTTTTTTTTTTTTTTGCCAAAAGCAAGGTTACTAATATAACCGTACTTATATAAGCGCAAGCCAGAACCAGTCTCTCCATGGATTAGGAGACGTCCATAATGAATCAGGATATTTATGCCATCGCATCGAGTTGGCTGCTAAAGGGTGTCCAGATGAGAACGAGGAAAGGCTTTATTTTGAAGCTATATTCATGTCATTATGTGTAGAAAAGCGCATCATTCAAATGGCAGCCTCGGCTTTGCTGGCATTGCTTCAAGCGGTCGGTCAAATTTTTTATGACTCGGTCCAATATGTGCGGCGTGTCGAATGTTAGCCTCGAGCTTGTCCAAAGTGGTTGACTTGTTAGCTTAGACTAAGGACTTAACGTATTCCCAGAGAAATTAATCGAGTGGTGTCAAATCGCCATGACCGCGGCGGCCAGTTAATGAACGCTAGCGTTGCATGTAGCGCCGTCTTGTTGAAACCACAGCTCGTATATATCGATGTTGTCGAGCTCTGAACACAGAAGATCGGTTTCCATCGCTCTATACCTGAGACCATTGACGGTAACATTGTCTCCTTCCTCATTTCGAAAGAAATAAGGTCCGATAATGCCGCCATGCCATAAACCGCACCAAACAACAATATTTGTGGAGCATTGATGTTTGCCGAACACTTATGGATTGTATTCGAATGTTAAAGAGCAATTTTTGTTAAAATAAATTCTTAATCTAGCCTGATCCCTAGGTATCTGACTAAAATTCGACTAGCAAGCGATTCCTCATAATGTCTCACAATAGAAATTTGTTCGCCTTTATCTATTTATTAAAAGTTGCCTGAAGAGCTGTCATGTCGTGATTTAAATGGCCCTACCATCGGCAAAAATTGTTTCAATAGAATACCTTGTACGACATTAAAATGAACAGACCTTGGAGCCTGCTTTGGTACTCCTTAACTTCGAACTTTGCGGTTATTCTCGTTGGGCATTTAACTTTCTTTTTAACGTTATGGTGCATATCGCGTATCATTCTTATATACGTCTCGGGTATATTGAGATCTTAGCGCCGGCCAAATAAAATCTCTAGAAACTGCGTCGAACACTTTTTCCAAGTTGATGAAGAGAAGATACGTGGAGCCTTCGAGGCTTTGCGATATTTTCCCATCATTATATGTACATTAATAGATTCCTGGGAAAATCTACTGCTTAATTTTAAAATGTTTTTTTTATTTTATTCAATATAGTCCCCTTTTAGTTCGATACACTTATTCAAGCGATTTTCCAACTTCTTGATCCCATCCGAAAAGTAATTTTTCGGAAGGTCTGCAAAATACTCCTCCGTGTCGTCGATGATTTCCTCGCGTGAGCTGAATTTTTTATTGATGAGCCATCTTTTGAGGTTTGGGGAAAGATAATAATCCGAGGGAGTCAAGGGGCGAATAAGGTGGATGCGACAGCAATTGAAGCCGTAAGTCATGGTTGCGATGCTCTTGTGCGCCGGTGAATTGTCTTGTAAAAACAAAAAAATTTTTCGCTTCATGTAAGGCTGTTTTGCAGGGATTTCGACCTTTAATCGCTCCAATAATGCACAGTAATACCCGCTGTTGTTGGTTTTTCCTTTTTCGAGGTAGTCCACGAAGAGTATGCCATGACAATCCCAGAAAACCGACGCTATAACCTTTCCGACCCATCGAGCCTCCCTCGGCCGCTTCGGAGCACTCGTGCCGGATTCAGTCCATTGCCGGGCACTCATTCTGTTTTCTGGTGTTTAACAGTTACCACACTGCATACTCTTTCTAAGTGCTCTAACGCGAGATCACTGTTTTTGGTCAGGAGTGAGTATGCGCGGCACCCAGCGGGAGGATAACTTTTTCATATGCAGAATATTGCCCAAAATATGGCGTGTGCGCTCAGTACTAATCTTTGTGGTATCTGCTAGCTTGCGCACCTTCACTTTTCGGTCAGCCAACACCATTTCATGTATTTTTTTGACATTGTGCTCTGTAACCGCATCGAAGGGCCTGCTGCTGCGGACTTGATAGGTACTGGAGTTGCGGCCACAACGAAACTCTCGAAACCAATATTTGACGGTGTAATCTGACTGAGCATTAGCCCCATAATATTTATTCAACTTTTCTTTTGTTTCCTTCGCCGTATTGCCTCTCAAATAATGTTTTATGAGAGAACGAAAATCGTTTTTGTAAGTAAGGCTCTATCTCTAATGTTGACATCCGTTTATCGAGGATTTAAGAAAACGCTTACTTTTGTGTACCCTGACCCATGTTAAAGAAATTGGCCTGTTAGTACTAATGCTTGGGGCTAAGGCTTATTTTTAGAAGATATACTAGCCTTTAAAATTGCATTTAAATAAAGTTGATATCTTGTTTGAGTCTTCAGATATCCAATTTCTAAGCCTGTTCCATTTTTCTGGCCCATGCTAATTTTTGACTTTGAGGTCACTTTTCTCCGAAAAATGCCTTCCAGACTTTCAAATGACTCATTTAAGGGACACACCTTGTGTGACCGCCAAAAAAACAATTGATTTTTTGGAATTTTTTTAAAGAAAGCTACTGCATCAAGTATTTTAAAATTTGGAGGATGTACTTATACAAGTCACATAAAGAAATAGTTGTCCAGTGATTGCGGTCCTCATCGTAGCTGAAATAAAAAATAAAAAAAACAAAAAAGATTATTAAACTAAAAGGTTTTGCCTATATTAAAAAAAAAAAATTAAATTTAACGAAATGGCAGAGTTTTGAAGAAAAAATGCCGCCACAATTACATTTTTTATACAATCGAAAACTTGAGGGTCATTGTATAGAGAAACATTTACAAAATGTGCAAAAACAAAACCAAATTGGTCTTTGAGTTACAACTGCAGACAATTTGAAAAATGTAGTTTCGAGATAAAGGCGTTTAAAGATAAAATGATTTTCATTGTTATAGATAGATAAAAATCATACTTAGTTTAGCCGTTAGTCTTATTGCGAATAAAACAAACACAATCCTTTAAAAAAATTAATTTACGCTCTTTATTTGGTTGCTTAATAGGCGTCTGTATTCTACAGTGTTTGACTTACGACTAATTTCCTACCTACCGGCCGACTCTTTTTCTAGTGTGGCCGCTTTACAATCACTAGTTAGTGTTGCAACTTTATATTTCTTACATTCTTATCAGTTTCTCTCCTATGGCTTGCTACATTAGAGCTAATCTGCTATTCATCTTTCACTTCTTTAAAAAGTGCTTCATGGGCTGTTGAAGCTCTTCTTCGACGCCTCTTTCGGGGCAGCCTGTTAGCGATGCTCTGCTACTCGTAGTCTTGTTTCACCTTTGCTAGCGACATAATCTCTTGCTGCAGGTGCAACTATCACTCCTATCACATTAAATATTCTTAAAATAGATGCATGCCCGTCATTGAATATTGAAATAGCAAAGTAATTTGATAATATAGTACAATAATTTTGAGACCACTGTGGAGGTGTTTCGGAGCAAAGTGCCAAAGTAAACCAATGTAGCTTTCGTTATTATTCTGCGTATTATTACCCTTACATCTATCAAGCAATTCACGCCGAAAGAAGCCCTCGTATATTGTCTTCAGAGCTTTTCGAACATTTGGATCAAGTGGGAGATAATTGTCCTTGAACTTAATCAAATTCATTCTTCAGCTTCCGCGCGGCGATAAGCGCACCAACTCTCTGGGCCTTCTGGACAGTTTCCATTGTTTGGATTCTTATCAATCGACTTCAAATGATGAAATGTAGCCCGGATCGCTAGATCGTGAAGTTTATTAATTAAGTTGGCAGTTAATTTTAGCATGGTTTTACTTTTTCCTCCTAAGCTCTTATCGGCTTATCGGAACTCTAGTTTTTCTACAGAAATATCATATGGATTTAAATCTAATAATCCTTTATATGTGGCACTATAACCATCCCCATTTACTAATCGAGGGACCAAACAAGTCTTTTACACCGTCGACTTCCATTTTTCAAGCTGATCCTTTACGATTCATGACGCAAACATCTTCGTGTAGTAAGATCCATTTTTCGTATGCTACAGGATCGCTGTATTTTTCATTTTCCCAAAAGACACAACTCCGAAATGACGATTACAATATTTTCCTGTAAGAGTTACTACACCAAAACTTAAAGTATGACCACGATTTTTCCACGTTCCATCTCTCGAAACTGTCAAATTTGTCTCTGAATTTTCTTTTTCTAATGCCTGCATCGTCTCTTCTTCAACAGCTTTTTCCATACTAAATTTACAAACTGATTCTGCTGCTATCCAAAAATTCTTGAAATATCCAGCGAAAGTTTGATGATAAAATTTACTTGCTAAATCCATCAAGTCGCACAAAAAAAATTAAATCCGTTTATTCTGATACCCAAAAGACGCATAACAGCCACTAAACGTTTATTTATTTTAAATTCATTTTCAATCATAGGCCCGAAAATGATGTACGAAACACCGCATTCACACATGACAGCTTTTTGAATCATAAACCTCGCGGACTTGCTTGATTAAAAGTCACAAGTTTTACACATTGACATGAGTAACTCATCATGTTCATTAAGTTTTATTTTATCAATAACCCAATAAGTTCAATGGGATAGCTGAATCATTAACAACTGTACCTCAATAGAAAAGTGACCCAGTTAAGTGGGGTAATAAAAACCATCCAGTATAGATGAATCATAAACAACGATAAAAGTGACCCAGTTAAGAGGGTAAATAAAAACATTCAAAATAGCTGAAGTGTCAACAATAGCAAGTATCCTCATGGCCAATTAAAAGAAAATTACATTGCTCGTTACTGGATTCGTCACCATGGGTATGATTTGCGCATGGTGTGCAAAAGCTTGGGCCTGGTTTAAGGTCCAAAGTTCGTTGGGGGTCTGCTGGCTGTAAGAAGCTGTTGAGGAAATTGATGGAGCCATGGAGGGGCAGCGCGGTCGTGTCGGAAGTCATTAGTTGCACCCATCGAGTAGAATTTGCTAAATTTTTATACAGGGGAACAACAGAGCTCACCCACCACTGGTTACACATTCGATCGCTTCTCATAATTTTATTGAACGAAATCGCGAGCCATTTAAACCCAAACTTTCCGATTGTCGCCCATACTAGATGGGGTGAAAAGTAACCTCCTTGGGAATGAAAAAAAAAAAATGTTTTTTTAAATGTTCTTTTTATTTTATTCAATATAGTCCCCTTTTAGTTCTATACACTTATTCCAGCGATTTTCCAACTTCTTGATCCCGTCCGTAAAGTAATTTTCCGGAATGTCTGCAAAATATTCCACCGCGGCGTCGATGATTTCCTCGCGTGAGCTAAATTTTTTATTGATGAGCCATCTTTTGAGGTTTGGGAAGAGATAATAGTCCGAGGGAGCCAAATCGGTGCATTGCGTCGGTGCATTGTCTTGCAAAAACAAAAATTTTTTTCGCTTCATGTGAGGCCGTTTTGCAATGATTTCGTCCTTCAATCGCTCTAATAATGCACAGTAATACTCACTGTTGATGGTTTTTCCTTCTTCGAGGTAGTCCACGAAGATTATGCCATGACAATCCCAGAAAACCGACGCCATAACCTTTCCGACTCATCGAGCCTCCCTCGGCCCCTTCGGAGCACTTCAGTCCATTGCCGGACACTCATTCTATTCTCTGGTGTTCAACAGTTACCAATTGACGCCAAAAGTCCTCCCGATTCCGCATCGGCAAGTATAAACACTTTCGAAGTGCTCTCGCTTTCGTGTTTTTGGTCAGTAGTGAGTATGCGCGGCACCCAGCGCATATTTTGTATGCAAAACATTTCCCAAAATTTGGCGTGTGCGTTCAGTACTAATCTTTGTGGTATCTGCTAGCTCGCGTACCTTCACTTTCCGGTCAGCCAACACCATTTCAAGTATTTTTTTTTTTTTTTTTTTTTTTGACATTGTCCTCTGTATACGCATCGGAGGGCCTGCCGCTGCGGACTTGATCGGTAGTGGAGTTGCGGCCACCACGAAACACTCGAAACCAATATTTGACGGTGTAATCTGACGGAGCATTTGCCATCTTGCCTCTCAAAAAATAATGTTTTATGAGAGAACGAAAATCGTTTTTGTCCATACTCAACATGATGCCAAACACGTCAACAACAATCAGCTGTCAAAATGAAACTAAAGACAGTATCGCACTGAAATTTGGCATATCTGCCTAAATATGAACGGACTTCAAGGCACCATAACCTTTTTTGCAGTAGCAGCGCATTCTGGCGGTCAAGGAGATTACTTTTCACACCGCCTAGTATTTCAGAATGTATCTATTCGTGGGGATCGATCCGACTGCACAACAGGTTCATTCTTTTTATTACTTCGCTAACTTCGACTTCCGTAAAATCTGTCGCTTTGTTTTTGACAGTTGAGGAAGTGGTACTGTGCGGAAATTCTTCGTTTAGTTAGTAAACACGTTAAAGTACACTCTCCATCTATTGCAAATCTCGTTGTTTCGCGTTACAAAAGTTTCCCTGCTTATCTTCAATATTTCTACGTTGCGTCGAAATCTTAAAAATGTTAAATAGTTTACTCGGGCTTTAATGTTGCACTTCTTTTGTTGCTTGTCGCCTGCTTATAAGTTGTGAGGATACTTCATCTCTATCTATCATACCTATACCTAAAACTAGGTAACATATACGAGTATATGATAAATAAAATACTCGAAATGTCTAAATTGATTAGTTTTGAATCTAACAAAGTCCTTATAAGCACAACCAAATAGTTTTGCTCTTGTAATAAAACAAACACTTTCAGAGTTGAAAAGCGCAAAAATCATAAATAAAACAAAAATTCTATAATCGTTTTCTTTGATGTATATAACAGATTTCCGTACATATGTACATATTAAGTCGTATATAAACGTATACAGGGAACTGCATGCAATATTTTTTTCGTTCTAGGATTTCAAAAGGGTGAGATTCGACCATTCCTGGTTGAAGGTCAACAGGTTGGTCTGATCAAATCGGATATAGCTAAGCATTTGCTTAAGTACCCTGAGGTTTTTTGCATTCGTGATTGTGAATACACTAAGCAGGTAATTCCATGCATTGGCATTTGCGAAATATTTTTTATGTAAATAAAAAATTATACTTTCAGGGAATAGTTGAGTTAAATCCAGCATTTCGTGATTACTCAGAGAGGACAGAAAAGCTTGATAAGGTCTTACGAGAGCTTAGATCTAATGATATCTTTACTGCCTTACAAGGATGGCGTGATGAGGTTTGTTTTATTTGTTACTTTATATTTATTTATTTATTTATTTATTTATTAATTTTTTTAGTATTATGAAGTCAAATCATCTGACTATAAAAGTCTGTTGAAGATGGATCGATCAGCTACTTGTCTATTTGGTGTACGCAAATATGGCGTTGATATTAATGGATATGTTCGACACCCTACCCATGGCATTTGTATTTGGCTACAACAACGATCCAACACAAAAGAAACTTGGCCTGGCAAATGGGATAATATGGTTGGGGGAGGTCTTTCAGTTGGCTATGGTATCCATGAGACGGCTGTAAAAGAAGCCGCAGAAGAAGCGTCCATTCCAAGTGATCTCATTATAAATTTAGTTTCGGCTGGTTGTGTTTCTTTTTTCTTCGAAAGTGATCGTGGATTGTTTCCAAATACGGAGTATGTATTCGATCTGGAATTGCCAATTGATTTTGTCCCCCATAATGCCGATGGCGAGGTACAAGCCTTTGAATTGCTACCGGCTAAGGAGTGCATAGAGAGGGTATTTACACCAGATTTCAAGACAACGAGCTGTCCAGTAGTCATCGATTTTCTCATACGGCATGGATACATTACACCAGAAAATGGTAAACAATATTTGGTTAGATATTCATTAAATCATTTATTTAATCTTATTTTTATTTTTTACAGAACTTCATTTCACACAAATTGTCGAGTTGCTTCACGTGCCCCTGCAATCGCTGTACACGTACAAATCCAGAACTGAATTGAATATTACCGAGAACGGACACATTCGGAACAATTAGATCTGGTTATTAGGTTTTTAGCTTTGTACATTTGTTTTACATTTTTTTTATATACATATAAAAGGTGGTCGGAAATATATAACATGCTCATACGACTTTTAGTTAGTACAAACCTTCAAACGATACGTGTCAAAATTTTATGATATTTCGATCATTAGTCATCGAGATATTAAAGTTTTAGTGACACATCCTTTGATATTTTCAAAACCATATATATTTTGCACGAGTACATCATATTTTGCACGAGTTTTTGGGTATGCGAAAGCTTTGTTCGAAGTGGATACCGCGTTCAGACCAAAAACAACATTTTATAAGGTGATTTAGAGCGCTGTTTGAAGTTGTTTAAACGAAAATAAAAATATTTCTTTCATGCGGTATGTGACAATGAATGAAACATATATCTCATTACGTTTTAGCAGACCTCAAAAAAATACTCGCTTAAGAGATTGGCTCTAATGAAGAAATGAAACTGAAACGTATTTGGACAAATCGTTCTATAAAAAGTGTTTTTACATGTTTGTCTCGGGAATTTTCGAACCACCTGTTATATATATATTTTGTTTTTCTTTTCACACAAATAATACATATATAAATATATATATATAACTATATATATATATATATAGTTATATATATATATATATATATATATATATTCTAGTTTCTTAATTTATTTTCAATTGTATCATTTTTACTTAAAACAAGAAAAAAAAAACTTAACGCAAGGGCAAAGCCCTCAGTATATTATTACATATATTCAAGATAAATAAAAAGAAAGAACAGTCGGGTTTTAAAACACTCAAATTTAAATTAGAAAAACAAAGCAACAAATAAGAATACTTAACCAAAGTGCTCAAAAAGTAGCGTTTTTACTTTTGTTATTAAATATAATGCAAATTAAGATAGGTATATAGAAACACATACATATGTAATAGCTGTGAGACAGTTTCTTCCAAACCGATGATCAAATCTTTTCTGATATTATCTACGCAGGCACACCAATTCAAAAAAAAAAAAAAAAAAACCTTTAATATTGATGTTTAATTTTTTATTTTATTTTAGTAAACTTATTTTATACACACATTATACATTGGGCGGAACTGATCTAAAATGACTCATCTATTAATTTCATATCCAGCTTTTAGATTGACAAGACGAACCTGCAAAACTATCAGAAAAGATATGAACAAATCAACAAGTCTTAAAGGAGAGCGTTCTATATGTTGCACACATTTATTATATTGCTTTTATACTGTTTCACACTTCATATATATTTATATACACACAAATTTGTTTTTACTTTACTTATAATTTTCTATAATATGACAATTTTTTTGTACAAAGTTCTAAAAAAAATATACACTTTTCATGTTCTTAAACTAAATTAATTCATAAACAATTTATTTAATTTTTTTAAAGCTTGTTTTTCTCCATTATTAACCTTATCATCGTTCGTAATTTTGTTGCTTCATAGTTTTGCAATCCTTGTGCTAAATGCATACTTAACAATAACAAAAAGCGAAAGCAGTCTATTGCCTTTACAAATTGAGTTTCTTTTTCGTTCGTCCATTTTGTTTTTAGAAGATTATATCAAAAATCTTAGAGAAATATCACAAATCTAATTAACAGAATGAACACATAATTGTATGTTATAATTCGAAACGACGAACATAAGGCACCAGACCACGGTGCCGGTACGATTTATGGTTTTATAAAATATCCCTACGTGGTGCCATAGAGACTGTATGGTAGTGGCCGTGGTGTAGTGGTATATGCATAGTCTCCTCAAGCAGAGGGTCGCGGGTTCGAATCCCGTGCAAGGCAATTCTCTGAAAAATTCTTTTCATAGAATTTGTATGTTATATGAAAATCTATGAAAATCTACATGAAGGCATAACACTGATGTTGGAGTGGTTGCTGGCTGGACTTAATGTAACGAACTAACAACTAGCACGTACTAAGACCCACTGGTTGAGGATGCACTACTGGCTCGTCCCGTCCAGTTTGACAACCACCTTTGGAGAAAATATCGAAACCAAACACATCTGAGTTTCAAACTACTACACCACCCGCCCGCGCCCTGGAGAAAAGCCAGTAAAAGGGTAATCATATCCCCTTGGTGGTATTATGGTATTTTTGAACATTTTAAGATTTGGTACATGCAAATCGAATGAACATGTTGTCAACTAGGTTGAAAAACGCTTTCATACAAAATAAATTGTTTTTTCTGATATATATATATTTTTTTTTTGTTTTTTTGTTTCTTACTATTAGTTAGCTGTTCCTGGACTATAAAACAACTCTTAAGCATTCAGAGACTCATAATTTTTTCCATGTTTTGCATGCAGACGACTTTCATGCGTGTTTTTTCGGCTTCGTGCTCGAGGTCGTACATCCGCCTCTCAGCTTCTTTTTATTTTCAATATCTCCAATACAAACCAGTTCTAACTGGTTTCCTCTCCATATAACAGAGTTCAAACACTCGTTGTTATTCTGGTGAAACGCGACTTAACGTCGTTCAAGAAGCTTGTCTTTTCTAAGGTCAATGTATATCGGTTTTATTGCCTTAATGACATTTGTAGATAATGCTGGAGTATGTGTGGAGTCGTTCTAAGTTCCTTTGGCATTCGGCTGCTGCCACGAACACCACGAGTCTTCTCCTTCCTGGCAATACTCATGTTGGGGACTGTTGTTTGTGGAATATTTGTGATAGAATTAAGCCCAGGCAACCTTTTTCATATCTTCCAACGGGTCACTATTTCGACGAATTGCAAGACAGTGGAATGCAGTTGATTCTCCAATGAGCTTTACAATCAGCTTTCCCTTTCCACCAAGATCCTTATTCCCTTTTTTTTAACAATTTCGCAATCTTGTTCCCATTCGTTTTTGAACATTGTTCACACCCGATATAAATGACGTATTTCCGTGTAATTCATTTGCTCTTTGAAACATCACAAGCATAGCATCAGTTTCCATTTTGCCTGCACAACAGAATTCAGCATGGTCTCCTAGCCAATTTTGATATTCCTCTGAATCAGTTTTGCCTTTCCACAGAACATATACCTTACAGTATGTAGATTTCAGACAAATATTAATAAATTTTTTCGAGCAATAACCGATAAGTCATTTACTTTTCGACACTTTTTGGCAGTTAATTTTTTTCTTCTTTACCAGCTAGTTTGGATCATTGTCGTTATAAATTCTATAGCATAACGAATTTGTCCCGCAATCATATCGTAGAAAAATTTCAAAATAGGGCGCGGCAAGGCCATGAAAGCACAATTTTTTTCTGCTCCAGCCAATGACCCTCCGAGCAATCGCATCGCAAAAATGAATCGACGATTAACTTCGTATGAGAAGTTTGTGTGGACACAGAAATAGCACAAACTTGCGATCTGAAAATAAATTAAGAAATATTCAATGTGTTATTAAAAATGTTTCTCTTTTGCCTTTTAACCCTTTAGCATTCTGTATTCTAGCCAGGATTTTCACTCACAGCTTTTAAAATTATGCTGTGCAATCCTTAACTTAACCAAACATTTTCAATAGCGTTAAGGAGTTAGGCCACTCTAGATTTGATTTGTGATTTTTTTTTTTCAGGAAAAATATAAATTAAATCGGGTTTACAAAGGTAGAAGTTTATTGTACATACGTATGATTGATTGTAAAACATAATTTTTATAGAATAATTTATTTAAAAATGGCGCCTGTGCATGACCTCTCATCTTTTGGAAGGGTCTGCAGCTGTACCAACAGATGCTGTAAATTTTGAATTATGATGAATCACTAAATTTATTTTTATTGTACATAACAGCTGCTGGAGAAGTACGTTGGACTTCCATAGTCAAACTTACAAAATTTGCAGAAAATGGCCAGAAAATTGTTAATGCGGCCAACTTGAAAAATGCGTTTAATTTTTTAAGCTATAGATAGAAAGTCATGAAAAATTTTGCAGCACCATATAATTTTCCTTCTAGATTAGTGATCTGCTCTTGCATTTCCATCCTCCACTCTTTTATAACTTCAGACAGCGATCTCTCTGTAAGCTTAAAGCACTCTTTATCAATCTCCAAGCACATTTCGTAGCTGTTCGGGCCGATTTCTAAATTCATCGCTTTCATTATATACAAAATTGAACCCAACCGTCATTGTATACGCAAATTGCAATATCCACAGCTATATTCAAACACTATTTTACCACTAGAAATGGATGGCCAATACCCACACAGCTGAATTAAAACTTTTATAACAGTCTTGAGTATAACCGTCGACGCATCGAGTACGAAGATCGTCTCTGGTCAATTCTTCGTAAACTAGATTGATAGCTTCATACACTTCAATTGGAAGAGCTGGCTTATATTTGCACTCAGCCAAACTATTTGTAGCTTTAACCTTTTGCCATGAGCACTATGAAACCTCTCCGATCGTAAATAATTTATGATCCAGTGTAGCCCATTTACGATTAATGTTCTTCATGTTTTCAATTGAATCGCGAATGGCTAATGAACTATAAATAGAGAGTTTGTATATTAGTTTTCCCGTTCATTAGCCTCTTTTGCCGAAACATTCGTTTTTAAACAACTCTTTCAACTCTTTCTTGAGTTGAGAGTTTAAAAGTCTTAGAGTCACCGTCACTAATATAATTGATGTATTTTACCTAGTGCAAAACTTCGCATCGCTAAAACATCTCAAAAACTTCATCATTGACATCCTTTTTTTCTGCTGATCCATCGTGATTCACATCGACTTATCTCATGTCCGAGCTTAAATTTTTTAGGTTTTTATTTTTTATTTTTTTTTTTTTTTTTGCGGAAAATTAAATACAATATTAAAATGATAAATATATGTTATTATTTAACTATTAAATATAACAAAAAAATATTTGTTAGATAAAAAAATATATATATATTTTAACGTCATTTTGGTGAGGTAAAGTAGGTCTCTTCAAAAAGAAGGTGGCTGGCTCCCCTGATTGATCCTTTTATTTTTAATTATCTGAAATCAAAATTTCAAAAAGAATATAATTAAGTAGAGTTGTCATTCTGTCCCTTAGCAGATTTAAAAGATTTGAGTGAAAAATAACAAAACGGTGGCCTTGTAAAAAAAAAATCGAAAATCGACTGTTTTTTTTCGATTTAAAATCGAGATAAAAAAATGGATAAAAAAATGTAATTCTGGTACCGGACAGGGCTATTCATGTGTAGAATATTTTAGCCGAATCGGTCCAATAGTTTTTTTTTTATAATCAATTGGGCCGACCGGATGTAGTTTCGAGAAAAACACGTTTAAAGTTTAGAGAAGAAAATTTATACTTTCTACGTACAACACCCTCTTCTCTGCGTTGTATATGCAAATGTCATCGGCCCGTTGTGCAAAGTTCATGGCCTCTACGCATACCCGCACACCCATTACATCCATTATTTTCAAGACACTTTTTTGGCCTTCATTGAAAATAAAGCTGCTGTGAGCGTTGCAATTCCCAAAAATTGTTTGCCCTTAAAAATGTGTTTAGGAGCCAAATTCCAAACACAGTTATTAAAGCTTTTATTATTATTTTGAGTGTCTCCACCCAAACATGTATAAATTTATGTATTTTCTTTTTGCTGATACTGACACCAGGAAGTTTGACCTTCTGGAAAGTAATGATGTTGCGGATTCTCGTCGGTAGAAATTATGTGATAAAACGTTGCCCATACACCTTTTTTTTTTTCATTTGCTCCAGGGAATTTATATTTCTTATAATTGCAATGTATCAGCATACATTTTTGGCTTTATTTCCATCTTTTTTGGTGCACTTTGTTTTCCAGCCTTTTCATTTCCTTCAGCTTCCAGTTGTTTTTTAGCTTTTGCGTACTGATTAAGTAATTTTTTTACCTCTTTCACACGCCCATACATACGTTTTTCATCAAGTTCAACATCAAGTTTTTCAATTACGTGGTCGCCATTATAAGGATCAACACTAAACATCTGTTGATTTTGTATGCATTTATTATCATTGGACAAGAGTTGATCAATGTTTCTTTACACGGGCATTCAACATACATGTAATTTAAAGCCTTATTCTTGCTGTGACCGTTTCAAGAACTCTATATCAACATTACACAATTTACATTTCACCATTGCTTGCAAACTTGTGAACACTAAATAAAAACTCAATTAACTATAAATTGGATCAAAATTCACTTCACAATCGTCTTCATCTTGCAATTTTTGAGCAGATGTACTAACAAAATCAGTATTTTCCTCAGCAGTATGTTGATTTCCTCTAAAACTTTTTTTTAGCTTTTTCTCTTGTCCATTTTAACTAAACGTTAACACGTTCAAATACAATACAAGCGTATTCTAATTTTCTCGTTAAAAAAATACAAAAATTTTAAGAGCTAGATATTAACACTAACTAACACTATTAAAATACCAAAATTATACATGTACACTACAAGTATAAATTTCTCAAGACTATAGGATAGCAAACAATAGCGCAGGTATGAGCGTCGCAGCTGCAGGGTACGTTCTCCCCTATTATTTGCTGTAATTTTAAACTGATTTAGTGTATCGGTCTAAAAATTTCACAGTATATTCTCAACTTATTAAACTTTGAAAATGTGCAAAAGTCAAACAATGTACCTTTGTTTTTGAACTTATTCATTTTACAAAAAGGATTCTTATTATTATCAAGGGAACGATACAAATTAATTTGTAGGGTCCGGGATTTAACACCGGGGTACTATGCCCATGTGGCGCGTTTTATCAACAGCACGCGGAGTACTAAGTTCCCATGTGTTCCCCACCTACGTACTTACCGCGCTCAACACTACTTGATTTCGATGATCTAGTGGGAACCGATGCTTTCAGTGTGGCGAGGCCGTTGACCAAAAACGATTCTATAAGGTGTTTCATCGTGAGGTTTGATTTATAATGTAAAATAAAACACATAAATTTGAAAGTGAACTTAAAATTTTTATAATTGGTTAAAAGAACAATTCATGGCATTTACTTTTTGAAAATGATATCATGTAAATGTTGGCCACGACTACGTCTGAGGTGGTCCATTCGAAAGATTAAATTTTGGGCGACTCGTTCGAGCATAGGTGTAATATCGCACGATCTAGGCGGCCAATTTACCTTAGCAAAACGTGAAATTAAGTGCTCACCAAAATGATTTCTCAACAAGTTCATTGTTTCACGCGCTGTATGGCTCGTAGCGCCGTCTTGTTGAAACCAGAGCTCACCGAGACCATGTGCTTGAATTTCAGGAAGCACATAGTCCGTTAACATGGCGCGATAATGGTTACCATTGACGGTAACATTCTGATTTTTGAAGAAATATGGACTAATGATTTCACCAGCCACACCACACTGTTGTTTTTAATGAATGTAATGGTAGCTCTTGGTACTCTTTGCGTTGCTCATCTGTCCAAATACGGCAATTTTTGTTGTTTATTAACGTATCCATCGAGCCAGAGATGGGCTTCATCACTGAACAAAAATTCACAATAAAACACCGGATATCATTGAGTTTTTCCAGAGCCCATTCAATGAAAATATGACGCAAATTCAAGTCGCCTGGCTTCAATTCTTGCACAAGTTAAATTTTGTACACTTTTAGGCCGAGATCCTCACGTAAATACGTCAAGTTATCGAATACACCAAGCCAAGAAGCTTAATTTAATTTAATTTATTTTGATTTATTTGTATAATTCATCTCTGTACAGATAAGTTTTAAACTTCTTTGTTTGCACAGTCTTAAATTACTTACCATTTGCTCGCGTCTATCGATACCCGACGTATTTTTATACAGTCAAACCTTTTTTGTGGGGTAGATAAGCACCGCACATTTAGGCCAGACCGCGTTCCAGCACGTATTTAAATTGTGTTGTTTTATTTGAGCAATTGCTGCAGTAGCGAAATTTTTGTGGTCTTAAACCGAAAACTTTTTCCAAACTTAAGTCTGACTTATTCCATCGTTTTCTAGTTTTTCTAAGTTGTCTCTGAAAGTTAATTTCACATAGTGTTTCTTAAGAGTTGCGATTATGCCGTGGCCCAATGCTTGGATAAGGCTAGTCGTATTAGGTGGTAAAAACACTACTTGTACAAGAAAGGCTGGGTGTATTTTCAACAATTAGCAACACTTTAAAAGGAAGATCTATCTCTGTCATGTCTCTGCTTCTGCTACGAAGCAATCGTTGAACTATGTTGTAAAAACAGCTGATGGGACCAGCTTTTTTATTAGCCATGAAATGTACTGGAAGTTCAACTAACTTTATATCTTAAAGTGCACGTGCATTACTACAAAGAAGGAATGTTATTCGATGCTTTGAAGCCTTTAAAACACTTGCAGTTTTCTCAGACTTAACGATGAATATTCGGCTGTTTCATTTGCATTAAATACCTGATCTGGGCAATATCCACCGTCATCAATAATTTACGCGTCCTCGCTTTGTATTGTAAAAATACAGTTCACCAGCCATTGCTAGCAGAAAATTTCAGGTTTTTAAAGTGGGATTAGGATCTAGACGTTTCTAAATGCTTCAACTCATTGAAATATTGTTAAGCTTTCTCTTTAATTAAAGATCCGTCAATGAGGGATTCGTTTTCGAGTTGAGTCTTTAATCCAAAATATGAGGCCTTTTTCGGTTTTCTGTATTTCTTGAATATGATTTTCTTTTTTCACTTTCGTTTGTTGCAAAATTAGATTCATTTATTTTATTTTACGTTTTTGCATGGCTCTTATACAGGATTCGCCTAATTTAAATTCCTTGCCAAGAGCTGTGGATCCTTCACCATCTGCTAGTCTATTAAATATTGCAATTTTAGTTTCTAATGTAATTATCTTTCTTTTCACTTTTTTGGTAAAGATTATTCATTTTAAAAGAGCACTTATGTCTAGAAATAAGATTAAAACCATAAAAAAAAACTATATATAAATAGAAAAAATAATTAATTTATCTTTAATCTCACTATGAATTTAATCCTATCTATGATATAAGATATGTAACAGGTCGTCTGAAAAATTCATAGGCTAACAAATGATGGAACGAAGATCTCTCTAATCTGAGAAAGATGACCAGAGCGATTTTCAACATCTGCCACAAACATACCTTCTGGCAACTTTATGAGGACTGTCTAAGCCTCTATAAGAAAGCCATAAAGTTATCCAAAAAGGAGGCCTGCAGCGATTACTGTCATTCGATAGACACCCTTAAGGACTCTGCCAGGCTAAGTAAAATTCTGTCCAAGGAACAACCCAAACCTTCCTTTCTGAGAAAGTTAAATAGAGGATGGACCGAATCTTGCGCGGAGACCCTAGAACTTCTAATAAATACTCACTTTCCTGGATGCAGCGATATTAGTACGGAACCCGAAAGGTCTAGGCAAGTACAACCAGCACTCTACAACAATATTATTTCAATAATTTCCGAGGAAAAGATTTCCTGGGCCATTAACAGCTACTCCCCGTTTAAGTTTCCGGGCCCTGATGACATACTACCCGTCATGCTACAAAGAACGCAAGACATAACAGTACCTTGGCTGGCGTCAATATTCAGAAGCTGTTTAATACTAAACAACGTACCCTACTCTTGGAGACGCGCTAGAATGGTGTTTATACCGAAGGTAGGCAAACGTGGACATGAAACCGCGATAGATTTCAGACCAATTAGTTTAACCTCCCTTGTACTTAAAACTCTGGAACGTTTTCTAGACATCCATATGCGAAGTTTTCTAGAAGAATCTTTGCTATCCAAATCACAGCACGCCTTCCTCAATGGTAGATCCACGAAAACGGTTCTGCATGAAGTAGTGCGAACAATCGAAATATCCCTACATTACAAAGAATACACACTAGCCTCCTTCTTGGACAAAGGGGAAGCTTTCGATAACGTACACACTTGAATCTCTTATTGAGCTGGGCATAGAGGAATTCATTAATAAATGGACAGTCTCTATGCTCAGGACAAGAACTATTCAGGCATCACTAGGTAGCAGCAACATAACCAAATTTGCCCATAGAGGAATGCCACAGGGTGGCGTCATCTCGCCCCTATTATGGCTAATGGTTATAAACAAAATTCTGGTAAAACTAGACAGGGAACGGGTCAAAGTGATACGTAGTGATACTAGTGCCAGGGAAGTTTCCCACCGTAATTAGTAAAATTATGGGGGCCGCTCTAGACAAGGTAAGCACCTAGGCTGCAAGTTGCGGCCTCGGTGTCAACCCGAGCAAAACTGAACAGATGCTGTTCACTACCAAATCCAAAATACCCGATTTTAAACTACCCCGTCTAAATGATCAACAACTCACACTGTCGTTAAGTGCTAAGTATCTAGGTATCATGCTCGATGCAAAACTTAACTGGAAACACAACATCGCACACGGAATAAAGAAAGCGTCGGTCGCATTCTATGCCTGTAGCAAAACCTATGGAAAGAAGTGGGCACTTCAATCAAAGGTAACCTTGTCGATGTACACAGCCGTATCCGCTTACCGGATTTTGCCAGCGTTTTCCAGGCGAAATTACTGGCCATCCGAAAAGCATGCAGGCAACTAGGGCTGGACACAACGCACAAACAAAGCATTGCTATTATTATATCCTCCAAACTGGTGCAGGAGTGCCGGAACGAGCTTGCCTTCCTGAGTAAACGTTTCAGGGTCAGATTTCTCTGGGTTCCAGGGCATAGTGACATAACAAGCAATGAGCGTGCAGATGAGCTGGCCATAAAGGGATCAGCACTACACGCCTCGCTCTCAACGATGGTCCACATTCCGCTAGTAGCGGTTAAAGGACAAATCTTCATATCAAGGAAGATATGGCTTACCTACGATAAAAATAAAACGAAGAACCTATTAAACAGAACCCGCCCAGAAATCACCAGAATCACGGCAATAACCACGGGGCATTGGCCAATTGTTGACCATGCGGCCAAACTAGGTATCCTATACAACCCTCACTGTCGCAGTTGCGGAAATACAAATGAGAAAAAAACTCTCTTTCATTTCTTTCTTTCAATATTCTTTGATGACCTTAGCGACATCTCGGGTAAAGAGATACAGAATCTTTTCAGCTTTCTCAAATTTACAGGTTGGTTATAGACACTGACCGATCCACATCCTTAACAACCATTACAAAATAGGTTACATGAGGTGTGATAACAAAACGGCACATTCTAATGCTAATTGGGTTGGACAATTGGTTCCTGAGTTAAGGAACTTTTGTTGTTGTGACAAAGTGGAAAAAAAATAGTTTTGTGCGTTAATAAAGCAGTGCTTTATTATGGAAAAAATAATCTTTGAAACCAAAGATTGGCTTGATAAACATTATTTGGACTCTACATCGGGGAAACCAATCGTTGAGAAGTGGTTTGCCAAATTTAAACGGGGCGAAATAAGCACCTGTTACGGGCGGACACGTGAAAAAAGTACACGAAATAATTATGAATAAGTGAAGTTGATCGAGATAGCTGAGACTCTGAAGATATCAAAAGAGCGTTTTGGACATATTGTGCATGAATATTTGGATATGCGAAAGCTGTGTGCAAAGTGGGTACCGCGCGAGCTCACAAACAAGCAAATCGCAAATCAATGAAAACGATGACAAAATTGCATAAATTAGGCTACGGATTGTTTCTGTGAAAATTATTTATTTTTATTATTTATAAATGAAAGACAACGATGATTTATTCAGTTTACTGAGTGTAATGTTGCTACGACCGCGAACTGAAATGAAAATGAGAATGTGTAATTCTGACACAGGTTATTTTGTCTAAAAATGTGGGTCAAAACGTACCAACAATAAATGGCGTAGAAATAGCATTCGACTTGCTCATGAAAAACTTTTTAACTATCCGTTCGATGTACGATGCTTGCGTGATCGTTATTGTTTTTACTTCTCTATCACGCTTTATTTCCATTCCAACGTAATATTCGCCATTTCCCACTATGATTTTGAGTTCATTGCTCAGTTTTTTCACCAATGACTTGATCGCTCTCTTGATGTGTGATAAAATTAAACCATCATCCCAACAATTCCCTACTGTCATCAATTTGATCGTGGAACAAACATGAATCCGCTTGTGACTGTTCCACGCCGCAACCGCGTAGAAGTTCAACAAACTTCGAATTCCATGCTCTTGAAGCCTGTTTGAGACCATATAGACTTCGATTTAATCGACACACTTTGTTTGGCTCATGTTCGATTCCCTCAGGTATTTGCATATAAATAATCTCTTCCAAATCACCATTAAGAAAATCAGTCTTTACGTCAAATTAAGTCATTTCTAAATCTTCGATTGCTGCTAGAGCCAAAATGCTACGAACTGTTTCATACCGTATAACCGTAGAAAACGTCTCTTTATAATCAATACCGACTGACTGTAAGTAACCCTTTGCCACTAATCGTGATTTTTATTTCGGTTGCTCGTTTGGTGGTGTTTTTAACTTGAATATCCATTTGTTGCCTATGACACGACATTTACTCGGTTTCTCAACAATATCCCATGTCCCGTTTTACTTCAACGAATCGAGCTCGTTTTGAACTGCTTTCATCCAATTTTTCAATTCACTTGAGCTCTTTGCTTCTTGATATGTCGTCGGTTCAATCGAAACAGCCGACAATGTTTCGGCCGTTTCTTGAGTGAACGAATCATTGTCAGTTGACCACCCATCATTCTTATCCTTCGAATTATTTGCACTGTTGTTTGTACCCTCTGTAGTCGATTTTTTTTTTTTTTTTTTTTTTTTTGGTTCATGCGATTCACTTCTTTTGTTTTTTCGCATTCGGTTTCAACCTCCAGCAATATCAAATATTCACTTCGAATTTTACTTCGCAACTGATGAACACCTTCCTGGACTCTGGATCAAACAATCGAAACTTCTTATTTGTGGGCTTGAATTCGACAAAAAATACCTATTTTGCTTTCCGATCCCAATTCTTTCGACGAATCTTTGGAATATTTACATAACCAATCGTACCAAACACCATCAAGTGAGCGAGTTGTTATTCCTTGTCAAACCACTGTTCATACGATTTTCATTTCGATGATACCATTTTGTTGAGAAGTATACGGTGCAATACGTTCCATCACAATGCCACGTTTCGTTGTGTACAGCCACCAGTGAACTCTGTTCCGTTGACACTTAAAATACGTTTGACTTTAGTACGCCAGAAATTTTCAAAATTCTTCCAACCTTTCATCGACTTCAGACTTTTGGGCAATGAAATAAACCATCCTGAATGATGATGCTTTATCTTTCAGCGCCATAAAATATTAAGCTTTACCAACACCAGTCTCTTCCGTTAGTACGCACATGTGTCATGGCAAAACACGACTCAAATTGTCTGTTCTTTGTCATACGAAAAATCATACGTATAAGCCAGTCATCATTGCATTCATTTCCTTTAATTTGAGCTATATATCCATTGTTCGTGAGTTGACCAATCGAAAATAAATTTACCATCGATTTTGGTGTACAGCGTACATTTTCCAAGTATCGTTTTATCCAGCGATTGCCTGTTCCCAACACGTCGAAAGAATCACCATGCGCAATCTTTATACCGCATTGTGCTCCCGTTGTTGAAAATTCAGTGAACCAATCTGCGCATAGTCATGTGCTGTGTTGCACCTGAATCACCAATCCATATGTCATCGTAGCTCGCCGACAAAACTGTGTCGATCACTGAAAAAGCCATTCCCTTTGATTCTTTACTTGCTTTTCCATTCGATCGCTTTCCTTTTGACAAACAGTCCTTTTTCCAATGTCCAGTTTTTCCGCAAGAAAAACAAGTTGACTTTGATTTTCCGTTTGGTTTGGACTTCTCCTTCTTATTTCTGTCAAACTTTGTCGCTGAACTTTGTTCATAGAATCTTCTTCTAACTGTAATTTTACCAACAGTGTATCCATTGAACGACATTCGGCGATGTTGTACCAAACAGTGCGAAAACTACTAAACTTTGAAGATAAACTGCTGATTATTCGACATAACTTGAGATTATTTGTCAACTTTTCTCCTTGTTCCTCAAGTTCGTGAGCCAAATTGTTGACTTTTGACACGTTCGCCGCTAATTTTTAATGTAAAATATTCTTCGTACAGTCCCATCACCTTTAAATCGCTCTCTTTGTTATGTATGCTTTCCAACAAACCCATAATTTCCTTTAACGATTTGCAACTTAAAACCAGCCTGCTCTGATCGACATTGAGTGAAGCAAATAACACCGATATTACCATAACGTCTGCAACCACTTCTTTATTTCAACTTCTGCAGTCTCTGCCGGTCTTGCTGACGTCCCATTGGCAACATCTTCCAAATCTTTTGCTCTCAAAATAGCATTTATTTGGAATTTCCATACTTTGAGGATTAAAGATTAATGAATTTTCAAACGCGGTATGTATCTGTATCGAATTTCACAATACCTTGTTGAATTTCGCAATGTACCGCAATGTATTTCCTAATACAACGCAAACCGTAAAATCTCTTAAAAAATAAAATTTTTATTTTACTTTAAAAGAAATTATTTTTTACATTTTTCACGTGGACTGGGTCCATAACCTGTGAAAATTATTTATTTCTATTATTTATAAATGAAAGACAAGGACGATTTATTCAGTTTATTGAGTTTAATGTTGCTACGACGGCTACTGAAATGAGAATGAGAATGTGTCATTCTTTTTTCGTATTCTCCAAATCTGGCCCCCAGTGATTTTTTCCTGTTTGCAGACCTCAAAACAATGCTCACTCAGAAATAATCGCTGAAACCAGGGCTTATTTTGAGGCTTAAGAATATTCTTACTATAAAAATGGCATCGAAAAATTCCATGACCGCTATAATCGTTATATTGCCTTCGAAGGCAACTGTACTGCATAATAAATATTATACAATATATTACCAAAAAAAATGTTTTACTATGTTAGCCGACCTGTTATGTACGCACTTCGAAGGTCGTTAATTAACTAATGTTATTAGATGGCGCAATACATATGTATTAAAATTAAAAATATATAAGAACATGAAGCATACCATGGCGGATGCAATATGTACATGCATAATGGTAGAAAAAAGTGTGATGGCAACCCCGTTGAAATTGACCTATCCTCGCTTTGAACTTACACATCTGTATCTGGTGTGCAAAGTGTGTTAAGTCTTTAAAAGGTAATTTTTCAGGAAACACTATTCAATATTTGATGAGTTTGACCCCTATTTTGGCTTTGATCTATCTAAATACTGTTCTTTTTGAATGAAACTTTGAATGAAGTTCAGGACAATGTAACCCAGCGCGCATCCCACAGATGATCGGTTAACGCAACTTGTTGGTTTTGCATTGAGGTAAATGCTTTTTTCTTGCTTTAAACATTTTTCTTCTGTTTCTTCTTTGCTTCACTTGGTTAAATTTATTACAAACACCCACTGTTTTTGGGTGACAGTTTGTTATGATGCAAAGAATATGACTTTTGTCCTTCAATTTTGAGACATAAATTTTACAATTTCTGCTGCAGGTATGTTGATCTTTCTTTAGCTTCACACTTATTATGGTTTTTCGATTCCAACGTCTTAGGGTACCTATGCAGCGTGTTTTTCCCATGAGAAATTTTTTCGCCAGATATATGGTATACTGTTATAGAAATTATCCATGAACAATTGGTCGCCCGCGGTCTTAATAGGGTTCCATAATAACGATCACTAGTACCTCAGTTTTAGACATACCTTCATTTACTTCGGTTCTGTCTTTGTAGATTCTTATATTCAGTGTACAAAATTGAATACCGTACTTACATAGATAGTTTTCTTTTTATATACTATGTTCGTCTTCTCACTGAAAGTGAATTAACCTTCTTAAATTTGTAAAGTCCGGAAAAAATAATTTTTATTTTTTTATTGAAATAACGTTTTATTTTTAGAACACTGTTTTTTATTTTATTTTGTATTTATTTTTATTATTCTTTTTTTGTATCTCTTCTTTGTTATTGTTCTCTTTATTTGTCCCATTCATCGAATTTGAAGTTCTTCATCACCTTGAACAGAAATTTCATTTTCTACGCCTTCTGGCAATTGTAAATCGTTATCATTTAAATGCTTTGCAAAATTGTGCAAAACGAAACATGCCACAATTATATTTGGAATATTTTCTAAATTGAAACGTATGCAGTTTTGTAGAATTGGAAGTCTCCTCTTTACTTGGCCAAAACATCTTTCAATTATTACCCTCTCTTTTGAAGGCAATTTATTGAATGCCTTTTCTTGATTACTTGTTGGATTTTTAAAAGGCGTCATTAACAAAAGTGCAATTCCATACACTTCATAACCCAACAAAACGCTGTTAGTGGAATTTCTATTGCATCACATGTTGTTTAAATATTGATGGAGGCATATCCTTTTCGATTAATATATTCTTCTGAAGGAAGGTTTCATTATTTCTATTGTACATAAGTGCAGTCCAAGGCTACTCTATACATGACGGAATCTGTATTTGCTAAGCCAATCATGTTTTGCTTTCAAGTGTGCCTCAGAAACTTTATTCATTGAGAGGCTTTATCTGTTATAAGTTTTGCAACAGAATTTACTGTTCATGATGTACGCCAATATCTTCACCAACGCCAATTTGAAACCCAGGATCCCCAACGTATCTTAAAAAGATCCTCATCTTTTCTTGAGGTAATACTGCCCCTCCTCTTGTTTCAGTTTGAATGCCTTAAAATGTATGAATTTACGAAACATTCGAGTAAAGTCATACAGTAATTTCTACATTTTTCTTCTCAAAACGTTAAAGCATTTTAAAATTAGACTCCATAACGAAATTCAGCCATTTCGATAAATATAGCGACCTGATTGAAGCAGAAAAGTATTGTATATACTAGCGAATTTTCAAGTTGTAAATAGTTGTAAAGTCATGTAAATACTACAGAAGTATAAGTACTTACTAGTTTTTTACGTATACGGTATTAAGTATTTACTAGTGAAATTCATCCGAAACTAGTATGTACATTGTCCCCTAGTAAATGCTTGTTCTCCAGCACTTACTTAAGTTTTATGCATGTGAAAATCAAGTATTTACTTAAAAATCGTCTAATAAAAGCATTTACTAGTGTTTATGCATACGGCCCAGCGTGGAAAACCTGACGAATACTAAAGCGGATCCATCGAAAATACTTTTCTAATAGACATTTATCTGGACCGGCAAAATACTCATATATTTCTAGAAATTGTTCCAAATCTTGCATAATAAATGTAATGATGACAGAGTATCTGTTGAACATTTTTAGCGGACCAGTGTTTAGTAAGCGAAGGGCTTACTTATTCATAATAGTCAAAAATCATACACATTATTCATCCGAAGCCTTATAAAAATAATCTTTTAGAGTTGGAGATTTATCGCCAAAATAAATTTGAATATCACTTTGTGCTTAACTGAAAATCACGAACTTCTTTAACATCAACATCATCAGTTAAAATATTATTTATTGTTTTTCCTGAAAAAAAAAAAAAAATTATTATGCTCGATCAAACTAAAGGTTAATTTACAGAAATCATTTCAGTTAACATCTAACCTATGCTGCAACTTATTGCATTCCATAAGTGTTCTTAGATGTCCGATTTCAGGTGAAACATTGTACTTTAGTTTCTCCCAAAAATAAGTATGTTGTCACTGAGATGGCTCGTGGAAAAGAAAATTACAACTATCTTATCTGTTGTAAGGTTATCTGTTGTTAACTTGCGTCTTCTGTGCCATGAAGAAGAACTTCTTTAGGGTCTGCTTCAATTTGCGAAGAAAATTCGCTCTCACCATCACTTGTAAAATCGTCATCATGATGTATTTCACCAATACTGACTTCTTCCATGAATAACTTCTTTTTTTGAGTCTATGATCTAAGTTCCTTAGGAGTCAAACAACACCAAACTAATTTATTCAAGCAAATTCCGAAGTTCAATGAATTTCATTCGTATACTCGTACAGATTATCGCGCCAAATAACTATTCCATAGTTTTGGGGATCTCAATTCCTCTAAAATTTGACACGGTTATTTCACATGGATTAAATGTGAAAAGAAAAACAAGATTATATAGTATATTGCTCTGCTTTGTTTTTCTTTCATTTTTGAAGAGAAGAAGAGCTAATAAGCCACTCCAATACAAGGCTTAATTAAAGCATTATACGGTAGTGGCAGTTGATTCACTGGGACATTTTATTTACAAAATGTTTTCTTTTTTTTTTACTACCACAGTAGGTAGCATTGCATCCACTATTAAATGAAACACACGACGACAGTTGCCGCTTTGCACTTTTGAACAGTGTAGAGTTGAGCGGGTTAAGTCCTTTGTCCCAACAAAAACCTGACACATTCAATGCTGCTAGCGGACAATTGACTGACCTTTACAATAATGCTGTCAATAAATTTTAGTTTTTTTCTCTCTAAGTTTTTGTATAATGCAAACTTCTTCATCAAATCTAGCCCATCCTTTTAAGAATTCTAAAAGGGTAAGTCAATAACGACAAACCTAACAGAACTAATATTAAGCACTTTGTGCGCACCAGAAGATGGCAAGAAAATGTATATTCACTTTCAATTCCAGCTAATTTTTCGATAAAATTTCGCATTCAATCAGTATACCCTATGTACTGCTTCCTGCATAAAAAAAAAAAAATACATTGTATTCTTTAGGTCCACAGTATCTAAAGCCATAAACGCCCCAAGGAAGCCATCGCGGCTCTCTATTATTCATTCTGACAATTAACGGTGTAAATTCGTTCATATCAATATACGATACAAATATGAGGATGACATCATAACAGCTGTTTTTCGCTGCAAGAAGTCTTAAACCGGTTTTTCACTTGGTGCCAGAAAAATTTCCTCAAGCTCAACCACAAAAAATGACAAACTATAGCACACAGGAAAACATCTCGCAATTTTACCCCAGATCTATTGGGTTGTTCAATTAGTTTTGCAGTTTTTTTTACGGTTAAAGTTAAACACATATCTTTAGTATATGTACTTTCCTCCTCTTTTACTCGTAAAGCTCACGAGTCCTTTTCGCCTTGTAGGCATTTCGGAATTTATTCAGAAAATTAAAAATACAAGTTTATTCATCTAAATCTACATTGTCCCCTTCAAAGTAATCCCCATCGACTGCAACACACATATGCCAGCGCTTGATCCAATCCTCGAAACATTTTTTATATTCGGTTTTCGGTATGTCCACCTGTGCTTCCTGCCATTTTTCCATTACTTCATCTCGGCTGCTGAAACGCGTTCCCCGTAGCCAAATCAGGCGGCCTGTTCAAGGTCCGAACATTTCACGTGCAGATCTGAAAGTCGTTGTCGTTTGTCCGTTTTGCAGGGTCTTCAACAGTGAATCCGTCCTTATCCGAGGCTATTGATCGCTTCGTAACAAGTGCTTTTTTACATGGTTACGTGGTAGTAAACTCCACTCACATTCCCCAACCTGGAGGACTAGGCCCTTTTTTGGACCCCTAGGACAAAAGGGGCCAGACCAAATTCCGAAGCCAGTAACCCGCCTCGAGGATCTGTGTTCCACCTTTCGCCCTTATTAAGGGCTCATCCTCCACCAACTCTTTTCCAACAGCCTGACTTAGTGTTGGGGATCGTTATAGACCTGTTATTCAAATACGTTGAGGCAGCTCATATAGAGATAACACTAGATAGAACGAATTACGCATAGTATGAACCCGTGTCCAGAATGCAAGTCAAGATTACCTTTACTCTTCCTATGTCTCTCGCCCAACAAATTGATATAAATTATTAGCTTTAAAGTTAAGTAATTAAATTTAAATTTTATACTTAATACGGGGTTAACCCGTCCTTCAATTCAATCCTAATTTTCATACCGTCTTTATGTGCAAGATAGAAAAAAAAATTTTCGCTGCTAAAAAACTTAAAATGCAACTTTTTGTATACAATTATTTCCACTACAGTAAAACCTACACTAATGATTAGCTTACCTTAAACTCTTCATAGGAAAGACAGTGAACCTGTGTTAATAAGGACTAAAACTTTAACCCTTTCGCAACTATAGTCACCCCCCACAAAACTGCGGAGGTGTAAGCCGGTGCGCTATCTCGGTGGAGGAGTACTTTTTTCTTCGCCAAATGTAGTCGTCTTTTTCTTGAAATCAACGTTGAACCGGCCCAGTAGATCACACGTCGCGCGTCAACAAAAATGGTGGCCATCACCTTTGCGGCCCAAGGCACAGTCTTCGCCTGCTTTGGAGCATGTTCACCAGGTAAAACACATTGTTTCGATTGTTCTTTGGTCTCTGATGTGCACCAATCAATCCATGTCTCATGGACAGTCACCAAACGACGCAGAAACTCTTTTGGGCTTCGATTAAACAGGGCTAAGCACGTCTTGAAGTGGTCTCACGATTGTGCTTGTTCTCCGGACAACTTTCTCATGCCCAAAATTTCGTGATATGACTAATGCGTTTATTCGAAAAGCCTGCTATCTTAGCCAACTCGCAAATTTTCGCGAGATCATGGATTTCGTCTATGGTTTTCTCTGTGGTAACCGTTTTTGGGCCACCTGGGCGCGGCTCATCAAAAACCGACGTGCGGACACGGTGAAACTCTGCGAACCAAAGGTAAACGGTTGTAGGGGAAGGTGAATGGGTCCCATACACAACATCGATAACGAGCTTGATTTTCTCGCAGGTTTTGCCACTCAAAAACAAGAATCGAATCACGGAGCGATACTGCTTCTTTTCCATGGTCGCAAAAAACACTAACACGATCTTTTGAAATCAGTGTCTAAACAAAACTAAGCGTCGAATTGTCACCAAATTTTAACAGGCCTGCTAAAAGAAGTTATACTAAATAATGGTACACTCATTTTGGCTGGTTAGCGCCACCTATCTTCCAATCCGGGTACACATCAAACAGCCCTCGTGTATATGTGAATAACAAGACAAAACGAAAAAATCTTTTACGAATATGTGAATATGTGATTGCGAGGACTGTGATATTGGACTATGTATGTATTCGTGTTTTAAGTCTTATAGTGAACAATTTTATTTAAAAAAATATTTGTAAGCTTTATGTTTGAATTATAGTTGTTATTTTGTTGTTTAATGCAAATATATGATTTATGTTATTAAGTTAGAAATATTAACAAAAAATTATAAACCGTATTATTTTGCTTCTGAAAACTAATGAAAGTCGTTTTTGAGGCCCTGAATGCTGAAAACTGCGCGCGTTTAATGTACGCACTTTCAGCGTAACACTTTGCAGTGAGGCCTACCGTAACGAAAGGGTTACAAAGTGTGCGAATTTAATAAACATCCAGGTTAATACATATGTTCTTTCCCTATTATTGTGATCAGCTCTCTATTTACACAGTACGTACAATGATGAAATAAGCATTTGGCGTGCTTTCGCTGACTTTCCACAAACTTTAGACAGCTACAGCGATTTAATGAGTAAATCAGATTATCCTTACTTTTTTAATTTGCTTTTGATTAAGTTCACTTTCTTAATATCATAACGCTCTTTGATCAATCATCTCTTCTTTCAATTCAATTAAACAGCTCAAAAATGTCAAGAATAAAAAGAAAAACATTTGCTCCTAAGCCTAAAAATCTGTAACTTTTTATTGAATTGTTTTTTTTTTCTGAAACAAGCCTTAAATATTAATAAATAAAATTACGAAAACATTAAATCGAATAAATATAACATAAGATTTAATAATATTAATATATAAAACAAGATTAAGCTTTTTTTCGAGTTCTGTGATTTTATAAAGCAAAATTAAAAAAATATATAAAACATATATGAATGTATTTTCAATTTATAGTAAAACAAAAAAATGTCTTATATATCAAACATTGTATAGAATTTTTTTAATTTCTAATTGTAAAAAAGGAGAAAAAACACATTTGTAATGTTTGTTGAAAAATAAATAAGGCTTAAGTTCAAGTAGATTTAGTTAAAAAATTTTAAACAACTGGCAAATGACACATTCTTTTAATGAAAAAAAAAATAAATAAATAAACATACATAATGTAAGTATATACGTACGTATAATATGCTTACTTTGAGAAATGCACAAAAAATAAGAAATAGACATGAAATTAAAAAAAAAAAAAAAGAAACAGATTACAATAAATTTAAATAAAGATAGTAGACAAAAAAATTTAGAAAAAATTATATATACGCTGCTATTATTCCAAAAAAGAATAAACAATTTGAAATAAAATGATTTTTACAAAATGCCAAAATTCCTTATACCATATACTGAATCTAAAAAGTACACACATACTATATGTACTCGTATGTACAATCAAAGTTCATTGAACGTGGAACACTGGTTGCAAAAGAGCAGAAAACTGGCGCCAAAAAAATGTCAGAAACCATCTGCTTTTTCTAGAAGTTGCATAGATCATTGTTTGTTCCTGTTGCTTGTATTTGTCCTGCAATTCCCACACATCAACTTAGCACAGAACTCACAAGAAGTCAAAACATATTCAGGTATATACAAGATCATACATTCCCATGCATGAACAAAAGAAATTCAAATCTCATTTTCAGCACCTTTTCTTTCGTATTCGGATACGTGACCTTAGGTATAGTAACTTACATAGTAAAAGGAGAAACGATCATTGACATACTCGTATAGACAACGTGAAAGGAACTGAAATGTAAAAAGAAAGAGGGAATTCATATGTAATGCTCTTGTAGATGTGTAGATGACGGAACCCCAGGTTGAACTTATTATAAATATTTTATGACGGAGACATTGTGTCAGCAATGGTGTGCCATCGCAATCATCAACAAGTTATGGCATAAAAAGAAAAGAAAAAAGACAATAGACTAAATTTATGAGGAGAGAAAATTACATTCTTATGCTATTATATAAAGAAATATGTAACTAAAAATCTACTTATTTATTTATCGTCTTCAGCGGACTCTTAATCACGTCCATGTCAGCGACCAGGTTTTCCTTTCCACCAAATAGGGCAGTCTTCAGCGATTTTGGTGTTTTCGGTGAACGTGGTGTCTTCGGGGTCCTTGGTGTCCTTGGTGTATGATTTTGACAGGTTCTTGGTGTTCTAGGCAGACTCTTTGGAGTACCAGTAAGTTTCTCCTTTAGAATGTCTTTCACATCGTTACTACCATCTGATGAAGATAATAACCAATTTGTGATCTTATCACATTCCGCTCGAAGTTGTGTGTCGATAAGCATATCATCGGTGTCCTTTTCAGCAATACATTTTGAGCTCTCATTTGCTTTAGACTTAAGTGATATATTCTCTAGCTTCAGAGATTCGTATTCCTCCCTCAATTTGGAAAGACACTTATCTTTGTTATCAATCTCTAATTGAGCCAACTCAAGAACAGTAGCAAATTCATCGAGTGCTTTCCGCATATCTGCCATGTAAACTTCTCGGTCTTCATCCTTGTTTTTCAAATCCATATACAGTTCGAGATATTTGTCAATGTTTTCGTCCACCCGCTCCTGAAAATTGGTGGCAATTTTATTGAATTTACCCAATGTTTCCTCCTCAGAGGTGAGTATAGCACTAAACATTGTTTCTTTAGCTCTCACCTCGTTTTGCAGCGCCGTTGATGATTCTCTTAATGCATTTAAAGTTGTCTCACTTTCAGCCAGATCGTTTTTCAAACTTGTAACTTCTTTTTGCAATTCATTGTAGTTTGCTTCCAATTGAGTTTTCGAATTTTGCAAAGTCTCCAATTCAGTCTTAAGGGTTTCCACATCTGAGTCGGATTTTTTAAGACGTTCCATAAGAATATTAACTGTTGAACGAGTATTACTTAGCGTCAGCTGGTAGTTGTATTTTTCTGTTATTGTCTTAGCGACGTCCGCTTTAAGGTCGACTACTTGTTTTTGTAAATTATCAGTCAATTGTACATAGTAGTCAAGTCCTTTTCTCAGTTGGTCTTCGTATTTTTGAATTTTTTCGTCACGCTCACGAAGCATATCATTAGTGCTCTCGAGAAGCACCATAACATCTTGCTTCTCCAATTCAATTTTAATTACTTGATTTTCAGCTTGATGTTGCCTTCTTGTAATTTCAGACCGCCAATAATTGCGTTCACGCTCTACAGTTTGCTCCAAATTTAATTCAAGTTCTTTGATCTTTTGCTCGGCTTGAACTTCAGCGATGCGGACCTTTTCCTCGGCATTTTCAATTGAGTGTTGTGAATTTAAAAATTGCTTTTTCTCCTCTTCTAATTTACGGATAGTATCACAATGGCAATCTATTTCACAATTTTTATCAAGGAGTTCTTCTTGTAAATTTTGTATAAGTTCGGCCTTATTTAGCAAATCGTTTTTCAGGGCATTCTTTTCATTTTTCAATGATTCCATTTCAACAAAGTTCCCATTGGTTTCAGCTGCGTAAGCTAAAGCATCAGCTTCAACCTGCGCTTTTAGTTTACTTAATTCAGCAAGAACGTCAGCATTTTTCTGCTCAATTGTTTGAATTTCTTTCAAACTCTGATTATGTTTTTCTTCAGAATGATGAAGGCTTTCTTTCAGCTCACATATTTCAGTATTTAAATTTTCAATTTTTTCATTTAAAGTCAAATTTTCTTGGAGTTGCTGCTCATATTGCGTATTAAGCTGACAGCATTTTAATTCTAATTCGGAATTAATTGTCCTTAGGTGCTCTAGAGCAGAGGAATGTGATTCGGTAAGGTTTTTCAGATCTAACTCAAAATTATTGCATTTTTGTAAAAGATTTGTGTTTTCGGAGCTCATGGAATCTATGGCATTTTTGTAGCCTACGTTCTCTGTTATTAACTCATTTATTAAAGTATCGTTTCTTTGAACCACTTGAGCATGGTCTTCCTTTAGTCGAACCTCAGTTTCCTTAAGTTGATCAACATGGCGCTTCAGCACTTCGATCTGACTCATATAGCTTTCTAAAAGTTCATTCTTGGATCTAATTTCGAATTGAAGGGCTTCCTTACCTTTCAAATTTGAAGCGGACTTTGGAAATTCTTTAATTGGCGTAGAAGCTGTGGAATGTAGTGGTGTTGATGCTGCTGTGTTTGAAGAGGCTGTTGGAACTAAATCAGAATGTTGACGAAATCTTAAACGATGTGGCAGCGAGGGTGTTCGAAACAATCTCAATCCCTTTGATTTAAAACTACTTTTCTCTTTTTCTTTGGCTTCTTTTGGTTCTTTAGCTGAAGCAGATGCTCCATTTGCTTTAACGGCCTCTTTGAAAAATTTTTCTATTTGTTCTTTTCGTTCTGAATGAGTAGTAGAGCTTGACGATGTGGTTGCGCTGGCTGATGCCGCACCTGTAGCGGCCGTAGAGGGTGAATCGCAGATATTAACGTCATTAAATCGCTTCAATTTTGCTTTTGAAAATGACATTTTTTTCAGTGTTTTATTATTTTATTGATTATATTTATTTATAAAGTAAAATCCTATTTCTATTGCATTAGCTTACACTTCCACTTTAACAATAACAATCGGTTTACTATGCGAAACTTTTAACAAAAATAAAAAAAAACAAACAAACGAGAAAATTTAAAAACTAACAATTTATAACAAAATATATAAAAATGATTTTATTTTTGAACAAATTCCTTAACCCGAACCCAACGCGGCAACAAATCAAACCTTACTGACGTCGCAGCTGTAAACTACCAAACCAACAGGCGAAGTGCTAACTTAAGGTCCCGGTTCTTTCTTTCACATCCTTCTAGATTCTTGTTTTCGATAGTGCCGGTAGGTAGGTAGGCCTTTTTTTAGAAATTTTAAGAAGGATAAAGAAATGACGATACTTAAGTGTGGTATATACAAGAACGAGAACACTGAGGGAAAGGTGCATCGAATTAATAATAAGAAACGAAGAGGGATTTACGGGGATTATTGTACAAAGTAAACGTAACTTAAAACGGGAAATAGGGGTGGACAACAGAAAATTGTTTGGAAGGGGATTGTGTGTGTTTTTTTGTTATATGTACATAAAAATTCTTTGTGATATGAGGGACCAACTGGTGGTTGAAGCAATAAGAAAATAGAACGTAATAAAAAGACGAAAGAAATTGCTATAGTCTGTGCAAGAGGTAGCAGTACTCAAGTAATGATGGAACATTTTTTGCCAGACAATTTTGGCGGGCAATTTACCTGTGTGAAGTAAATAGTCTCAAATTGTGTGCATCTTAAAAACTAGGGGAGACTTAATGAATGTATGTAGTTACACCACATAAAGCAAACAGTTATAATAAGTATTTAAGTATATATATGTATATATATAAAATTTGGGTATTTTACATAGCACATAGGTGCTATCCTTTTAAAAAAAAATAATTAGTTGAATACATAAATGAGGGATTTGTCTATACGCATTCGTATGTACCATATGTAAAATACAGTGGTGGCAACAATAATATAGACAAGGTAATGCAAAACACAGTTTCTTTTTCTTTCCAAAAAATAAACAAAACCATTTCCGTATCGTTTCACTAATTTATTGAATAATTTTATTTAAAAATAATGTTTTTTTTCTGAAGAACTATAGAACCTTTTTTAAACAATAATAAATGATAGAAACTGAGTTTCAACCAAATTTTTTTTTTTCACTATGATATGGGTTATGGCTTTATGTTTTAAGCACGACTTTGGCCTTATAACTTCTTCGGCTGATTTTGGCCAATTTTTGGGCCAAATATAATAAATAAAATATTTTAATTCGTGCGGTTTGCTAAGAGGTGGCGTAACTTGTATTATTCCATTGTTATTATTGCATTGGAACATGCGTTGGAAAGCTACTGTCATTGTACGTCATTTCAGTATATGTCATTCATTTGAAGCATAAACAACAATAATTTTTTTTCACTCAAATATGTCCAATTTTGTGCCTGAAAAAGTGTTTTTGCGGGGAGTTCTTCATTACTTTAATATGAATAAAACTGCTGCCGAAAGTCATCGTATTTTGGTGAAAGTTTATGGTGAACATGCGCTAGCTGAGCGAATATGCCAAAAGTGGTTTGCACGATTTAAAAGTGGTGATTTAGGCTTGGAAGACGATGAATGTCCTGGGCAGCCAAAAAAGTTTAAAAATGAAGAACTGGAAGCATTACTCTATGAAGATTGTTGCCAAACACAAGAAGAGCTTGCAGAATCTTTGGGTGCCACTCAAGCAGCCATTTCAAATATATTCAAAAGCAAGGAAATTGGGTTCCACATTAACTCAAGCCGAGAGACGTTGAAAGGCGGTTTTGCACGTCCGAAATGCTGCTGGAACGCCACAAAAGGAAGTCATTTTTGCATCGGATTGTTACTGGTGATGAAAAATGGATCCATTACGACAACCCCAAGCGCAAAAAATCATATGTGAAACCCGGCCAACCAGCCAAATCAACGGCAAAGCCGAATATCCATGGCGCGAAGGTAATGCTCTGTATTTGGTGGGATCAGATGGGTGTGCTGTATTACGAGCTGCTCAAACCGAGTGAAACCTTCAATAGACAACGCTATCGAACAAAATTAATCCGTTTGAAGAGAGCAGTAGCCGAAAAACGCCCGGAATATGCGACCAGACACGAGGCAATAATTTTCCATCATGACAACGCTCGGCCCCACGTTGCTATTCCGGTTAAGAACTATTTGGAAAACAATGGATGGGAAGTCTTACCCCCTTATAGCCCAGATCTTGCCCCCTTGCCCCTTCTGACTACCATTTGTTCCGGTCGATGCAGAATGCCCTCACTGAAATACGGTTCACATCAGAACAGAATATCAAAAATTGGCTTGATTCATTCTTGTCTGCCAAGCCGGCGTAGTTCTTTTGGGATGGGATCCACAAATTGCCAGAAAGATGGGAAAAAGTCATAGCTTCAGATGGGCAATACTTTGAATAAAACTATTGTACATGTTTTTCTTAAATAAACGTTCAAATTTGGAAAAAAAAACCGCACGAAAATAATTATATACCCAATATATTAAGTGAAACAAGTTTTTATCGAATATTGATCTTAAAAAGTATATAACAGTCTTTTTATAAAGCCTCTAAAAATAAATACTTTTCTTATATGTTATTAGATACACTAAGTTCTTGCTGTTTGTCAATAGATGGCTCCAGCAATAAGTGCTGGTCGATTTTGACATATCTAAAACATCATAAACTAAGCCTATACATATGGTAAACTAACCGTTTTGACACTTTAGTGATTTTGTTTTGGCGGCATATACTTTTGGTTGTATGAAAATGTCTAATTTTGTGCCAAATAATAGTCATTTTCGAGAAGTGCTGATTTTCTTCTTTCATTCGAAGAAAACGGCGGCTAAAGCACATCGGGACCTCGAAACCGTTTACGGAGATGCTGCTCTAAGTGAAACAACATGCCGTGATTGGTTCCGTCGCTTCAAAGACGGTGATTTTGATGCTGACGACCGTCCGCGTTAAGGAAGGCCAAAATCCTTCAAAGACGCTGAATTGGAGTCATTGCTCAATAAAGGTCCGTGTCAAACGCAAGAAGAGCTTGCTTCAGCATTATGAGTTACCTGCCAAACCATTTCCAAACGATTGCATGCGTTAGGAATGTTTCAAGAACAAGAAATTTGGGTTTCTTATGATTTGAAGCCAAGGGACGTCCAGCGTCGTTTTTTGCCTGTAAACAACTGCTCCAGCGGCAAAAAAGGAAGAATTTTCTTCATCGCATCGTGACGGGAGATGAAAAATGGATTCATTAAAGCAATTCAAAGTGAAGAAAGTCACGGGGACTGCCCGGTCATGCTTCTACGTCATTGGCTAGGCCAAATATTCACGTTGTGAAGGTTGTGCTGTGCCTTTGGCGGGACCAGGTCGGTGTTATTTATTATGAACTGTTGAAACCCAACAAAACCATCACTGGGGAACGGTGTCGACGTCAATTGATGCGATTGAGCCGAGCAATGCGCGAAAAATGGCCACAATACGAGCAGAGGCACGAAAAAGTGATTCTACAGCATGACGAAGCTCGGCCTCACGTTTTCAAACCCTTTAAAACCTACCTAGAAACGCTCAAATAGGAAGTCCTACCCCAGCAGCCATATTCCCCAGATATTGCGCCGTCCGATTATTACTTGTTCTGTTTGATGGCACATGGTCTGGCTGACCATCAGTTCTGCTCATAAGAAGGCATCAAGAAATGGCTTGATTCGTGAATAGCCTCAAAAGATAGACACTTTTACCGTAACGGCATTCGAGCTTTGCCAGAAAGATTGGAAAAATTTGTAGCTCGCGATGAGCAATGGTCTTAAGCCCTCGTAGTTTTTCAGACTCGTTCCATTCACCTTGTACTCTATAGTCTTGAACTTCTTAATATCTATGAGATGTTAGTGTCGACATATTATCATTGGGGGTACTTCCTTGCTCTGTGCAATGTCCCGCATCGATATAGTTAGACACCGTTTCTAAAGACATCGTCGTCAACTAACCTTCCCGGTTCCCCTCGTGGTTCGTTTTCGATGCCTTCGGGTTATCAAAAAACTAGTTCGACCAAAAACAAACAAGCATCTGGCTTAGGATTTATCGTGATGATGAAGGGGAAACCTTCAGAGGGAGGCTTGGCCATTGGTTAAGTTAATCTCCGGGATTTTTCCTAATGTGGCTTAATGTGACTTAATGTGTGGCTTAATGTGTGACTTAAGAGCACACACCAACTAATTTTTCAGATCTGGTCAGAAGAGAGTACGCCTGATGAATACAATCTCAGAAGATCCCTCAACTGCGCCTACTATACAGGTCTTCTCAACATCGGATACAAAATCTTATTTGCCATATTGTATGAACGTCTGAAAACCTTCGCCAACAACCTGATAGGTCAGTACCATTTCGGTTTCAGTCTAGGAAAGACCATAATTTATCTAACCTTCACACTCCGGTAGATCCTGAAAAACACTCAAGAAATCCAAATGGATACCCACCCAATCGATTTCAAGCCCACAGAGCCGTGCCTAGTTTTGGCATAACGATTGAGAACATTTGCTGCTCCATCAAAGTCGGTAGAGTCTTAACCGAGAGCTTTGATAACCAAAAGGATTTCAGACATGGTGACGCGCTGTCATGTAACTTCTTTAACATCATACTTCAAAGTGTTGTGCGGAGCTTACGAGTACATATGAACACTAGGAGCACAATCTTTTAAAAGTCTGATCAACTTCTAGCGTACGACGATGATATCGACATAATTGGGAAAACACAACTAGCTGTCCCTTCAATAAGAAGGGAGGCACAACATTGACGAATAGCAGAGAACCTCACAATCGATAGATATAATTTCGGGGTAGTGAATGACTTTGTCTACCTTGGCTTTGCTTGGTACTAGCTTCAAAATTGAATTGTAAGGCTACATCCTGATGAACTAAGGGGACACTACATAAGAGGTTGATCATCCGAGTCCGGTTTGCGTTGACGGGCTTTGTAGGAAAAAATTAAACGACGAGCTGTACAGCGACACAGACCTAGTCAGAAAACTGCGCTCGCCTGAGATGACTAAGTACCCCAGAGTTGAATCTAACCCTGAGGGACAACGCAGTAGAGAAAGACTTCACCTTAGGTGGCGCGCTCAAATAATTGAGGTCCCTCTCAACTGACTTGGAGTGCGCAATTGGATAGAGTTAGCTAAAGACCAAACTAACTGGAGAGGCCTTTTGTTGAGGCCAAGGTTCGGGTTTGACGCCAAGATGACACTTTTCACATTTATTTCAAATAAATGTTTCTTTACTAATTATTAAGGGGTTTCTACGTTTCTAACACAGCCAGACATCTGTGCAATATAACATAGATGCGACTAGTGACCTGTATGTTTCGATTTATTATTCCAGGATTTGTAGCTTCTTTTACATAAGACTTCCCTTCAATAGTGGTCTAGTAACTGTGACGGCTACTTCATTAACTTTATGTTATTTGCTTCGAATTAAGATTCAATAAGTTTTGAATAGTGAATGAGGTAGTTATCTTGCTTATCTTTCCATGTAAGCGGAATGCTTTCCTCTGCATATTGTAGCATGGGAGGGAGACTCCTACTTATTAAAACTTACCTCCGCAAAGAAACATCTTGTTTGTCTTCGCCTCGCGGAATCGCCATATAGCATAGCTGCGTGAGGCAGGGGAGTAGCCTCTTGATGGCTGTCAATAACTGTCCAAATGCACTCCATTTCTCCTCTGAGAGAGTCACTTCGCTAATAATAACGCTTGCATGCGAAAGGTTGCTACCTAATCTTCTGAAGCGTGGGCAGTGGAATATTGCGTGGTCTGCATCCTCCTTCTGATTCGGACAGGATGGACAGATTGGGGAGAAGTCATGTTCGAATTTGTGCAGATATTTTCTATAAAAGTTTAGTTCTCCAGCTCATCTTTTCACCCTAGGTTTTATTTTGGGGATAAGTTAGTATGTCCATTTAGTGTGTCTAAGTCTATTATCATTCAAAGCGCCTAGGTACTTTAGTGGCAATTTCGATTTTGTTACTTGATTTCCTATCCGTACATACATGTATTCAACGGCCTTGCATCTGATAAAAACAGCTGCTTTTGTTTTATGTTCTGGTAAATTCGGACTTGATGTCCCGCAAATTAGGACATACATAATTTTTCACAGCAAAAGGTCTAGGACGGATCCTTGTGGCACGCCCGTTGTGACCTTTGTTTGGTATATTTGTTGATGTCATAGCTTAGCTTTCTGCCCCTGAAGTAGGTGGATATACAATAATTCTGAGGATACATATATTCTACTAAGAGCATTCATTATAAACCTCCAATTTAGCGAATTGAAAACATTTCTTATGTCTAATTTGACCACTGCACAGTACTCCATTATTTCAAATCACCATCGGTTTCTCTCGATCGTTGTGCTTGCTTTTTCAGTCACTGTTTTAAGTGCGTATACTGTGGAGCGGGTTTTTCGGAATCCAAACTGGTATTCTCTCTTCCACTATCGTCATTAATCTAATCTTTTTTTATGCCAACATCAATTCATCTTCTGTAGCAGGTTTGATTTCTTCATCATCGTGTTTTAATAATATTTTCCATAATTGTCGGGCATGTTAGTTGACGTGCTCTATGTCCTTTAAACTTTGTCAAGATGTCCTGTAGGTGGTTCCCGAGAGTCTATACCGACTTCATCAAGGAACTTCTTGAAGCTCTCGTTTTTGCGTGATACCTTTCGATTCGCCCTCAGACAGACAGTTCTTAGAGATTTTATTTCGCAGTTCCACCAGTAGCAGAGTGAGTCGAATGGGGTGGACTTTTTTCTTATCACAGAAGCATTACATGCAGAAATTAGTAGGCCCGACAACAGTTTCTCCGCAATCCCCGGTCTCAGTTAGTAAGTACTAAGACCTCCTCATAAGTTTTTCTAGGGAAGCTGTTTCTCTCTACATTGGACCAGTCATTTTAGGGCGGTTTTGGCGTTTCACTTTTAGGAGCTCGAAAATCACAACTTGATTCCCACTTTGTGTACGGTCATCGCCGACTCACCATTATGCTGCTGACAAAATTTATGTGTATGATCAGCCCGTGCCAGCCTTTCGGAAAGTATTAATCGTGGCCTCGTTAACTAGAACTATGTCCAGTCTCGAACTCGTCCTCTTGCATCCGTCGTCCTGCTGACCCATTCTGTGGCCCACGGTTTGAAATCTCCCCCTATTACAACTGGGTTTTTTCTCTTGCATCCGTTATCAGATCATCCAGCTACTTTTGATATTGTTCCCAGGGTAGGCTTGCCGGAGCATAGCAGCTATAAAAGTAGATGCCATTTATATCGGAGCCGACGAAGCCCCACGCCGATTCGGTGGTTTTCTGAATGTATCGCTTACCCAGATACATTCGTTTAGAGATCTAAATGGTTCGCTGATCAGGACCCCATCAACTGTCGAATACGACAGTTTATCCATCTGATTTTTATTCTGCCTGATTTTAGTATTACATTAGCGTTACTCGCAGCCGGACGTATTGTGGCAATTTGAGTGTGTCCGTAAGCATTTCTTAGGCAAATTAAAATCACTATCGCACATGACGTTGAGTTGGTATTGCTTTTTTAACGACTCATAGATATGCTATATTGCTTAGGCTTCGTCAATGTCCCCAATATCTTTAGAGTTATGCGATGCATTAGTGCCCGAATTTCTGGTTCGTTACCAAAGGTTTCATCGATAACGTTCTTAAATTGGTCGGTTTGATCTCCTGAGCAGGTCATCTTTTTGTTTCCGTCTGATTCGAGCTACGAGAGTAAAATTTTTTATATATGTATGCCTTGCGCAATATTTTGCCTTTGTGCCTTGAATCACCATTTAACATGCTTGTCTGTACGTGCTTCGTCAGCTTTTTCATTGCTTTACCATCTTTTTGATGACGTGCTTCGCTCCGAGGTCAGCTGTTCCTATCGGCTAAAGCTGGCTCTTGCGTCAGTTTCGAATTCGGGATTCGCCCCTTAATTCTCATCTTCTTTTATCGCCTACTGTACATTTCAGCCGTGGGGATGTCTGTGAGGAGTTGTTTTTCCGGATAACCTCTTTGGCTTTGTCGTCGTGCACCTCGATTGTCGACAGTTTGTATAACACCTTTATTGTTTCGGTGGCGTCTATCATCAGTTGGTGGATGGGCGTTCCTCTAACATTTCCACCAGAGTTTTAATGTGCACTTTCAGTCTGTAGAACACAGTTGCCTTTAGGTGAGTCGTTGGCATCTGTTTCGATGCCGCGGATTCTGGTGCTGCCACGCTTTCCTCAGTATTCTTTTGCGGGATCTGCTTTTGTCCGCCAGGTGACCTCTGCCCCCTCTAAAAGTTGTTTACCCCGTACGTTTCATTTATTTAAATTGTGTTTGTTTGTTTACAGGGGTTTGTATGTCGTTATCGATGTTCGGATGTGTAGTAACCTCATCCCATGGCTGTCTATATAAGCGGTGAAGTCATGCGAGGGTTAACACAGGCTCCTACGGGGTGCTGTGCCAGAGCCCGTTCTAACAAGTATTCAGTCTTTACCACTCCTGTTTACTCATAGTATCATGGTTGTTGTAGCATGATGCTGCCATGACCATTCTTTATTGCTTTCACGTTGTACGAAGAATTAAGTTCCTGGTTCTTAGGATGAGGCATATCCTTAACCCAAAAAGGTATATCTTAATTTCATTGTATAATAAAAGATATTAACAAAGTTGGAAGTGTGGATTTCCTCGGGCAAATTTTTTCTATGCTTGACGTTTGCTGCGCTCTTTTTCTTTTTTTTTTCTGTGGAGGTAGTACTCCGCGGTGTCATCACTTTCACAGCAAGCGTCGCAAGATGTTGTACTATTTAGATATGCCCAGAACATTTAAGTGGTTGGCAAAAGTCTAGTGCCCTTACGCGACACCAGTAAGCAACCTGCAGTCTTTCCTACTGAGAGACAATAGGAAGGCCCCTGAAGTCTTAGAAGTCGTAAGAGGGTTCAGCAAGGTTCTAAGTGCAGTTGGATGTCGCTACTGATACATATGATTCGCCTCCTTCATCAGTTTTTCACAATAGTTCGTTGCCATCAGAATTGCGTATATCCCCACTTGCAAGTCAGTGAAATCTGACGTGTTCGTCTTCCAGAAAACACCTGCGCCACATCCTAGATCGGCTTTTGAGCCGTTCGTGAAGACCCGAATGGCTCAGATTCTGGCCAAAACCAGTCTTAGGCACAGGGGAAATACGATTTCGTATTTTTTCCGCAGCAGGAGTTCTGTGGCATTGCATCAGACGTATTGTCCATCAGACCAGAGTCGAAGGGCAGTCGGCGCACAAGGTCATCAAAGCACCAGGAAGATGGTTTTGAGAGTGCAGTTCGTGATATGAATATCAAGGGATGGAAGATTTTTCAATGCGTATCAAGCGGAGCCAGGTGTGCTAGGGAAAGCCGCCATGTAGCCGAGACAGACCATTCCTTAGAGTTTGGTAAAAACAGTAATCACGTCTTTTCGTGAGAGCTTATTCCACCAGACAACCCACGCATAAGATAAAATTGACCTTATCATAGCAATGTAGATCCAGAGAAGCCTTCTCGGTAACGGGCCCCATGTTTTGCCGATGGCTCCTTTGCACTGCTAGCAAGTTTGGTTCATAGAAGTTTGTTATCCAGGCAGCTTCCTCCTTCTCGTAAAGAGAACAATCTCAGTTCGAAAGGATTGACCGAACGCCCATCTCTAGTGCATCAATCGTCAATCGTGTCATCAGCGTAGGCTTATGTATAGAAGTAAGAATTAATCAGCGCGTTGAACAGTGAGTCGACCAACATGCACCATAGCAGTGGAGACATATTGGCTACAGTCAGCATCCGCTTTCAATGTGATTTTTTTGCTTTTATTCACAAAACTAGTGATTCATCTACACTGAGTTACACAGTTTGTCAAAAGTCGCGTTGTCGAACGGATCCCCAACGTCGATGAAAATCCCCAAGGAAATCTCGTTCTTCTCGAGTGCTCCTTCAATTCAGCCTACCAGAATCTGAAGCGTACTCTCGCAAGATTTTCCCCATTAGTACACATGTTGCATCGCAGACAGAGGTTGCATCCATAAGGCAATTTTGCGCACATGGATCTCAACCATTCTTTCCATGCTTTTCAATATGAAGGAAATCAGTCTTATAAATCTAAAGCTCATGACGAGCATGTAGTCCGCTGTTCCGATTTTCGTTATAAAGGCTACTCATACTGTTCGCAAGGGTTCCGGTATTCATGTCAGTGCCATACTAGCAGTGAAGATTCTGTTCAGAGTTACCAGCATTTATACCTTTTTGGAAAATAGCTGGGTATATACCATTAGTGCCAGGCGACTTGAAATATTAAAGGAAGCAACAGCTTGTTTAATGGCCACATCCGTCACCACAACCGGCTACGGCGTATTGTGTTATTCGGCTCGTAAGCAGCTTCGTTAATAGGAACTGGTTGTGAGCTGGTTTCGATTAGGTTATTTGGGAAGCGAGTCTCAATTATGAGACGGAGAGTCTCTGCTTTCGACTCAGTATAGGCACCATCAGATTTTCTTGACCAGCTTACTAGTTTCACCGATCGTTTCGATCTTCTCGCAAAAATCATCACAACAGGTACTTTTCGAAATCCGAATAAGCTTCCTATATTCTTGCAAACTGTGAGGCAAACTGTCCATCAAAGATTGCAGCTATTTTCCTTGGTCTTAAACAGATTTCCTTCTTATTTTGTGAACTTTTCTTTTTAAAAAGGTTAAAAATTGCGCTATCCTCTACTCAGTAAATCCCCTTTTGTGCAGTTTATAATGATTTTTGTAATGATCAGTATTTATTGACTAATTAAATACTAAACTATTCTTCACAGATACAATTGACTATAACAATGCGAAGAAAAAAAAATTTAAGATTGACTGTCCCTATTATTTTTGCCACAAATGTAAATCGAAATATATCATAAATGCGTAATATACCTAACGTACGTAGTAACTACCTTCAATGTACTAGATGATGTACTCGTATATCGTCCATAATCTGTGTTATGTGGAAAGGTGTTATTCAAAAAAAGTGATAACCCTTTTATTAAGTACACTGCGTAGAAGCAATAATCTTGAATAAAAAATGATTTTTTCTAAAAAAAAAAAAACAGGTTACATTGTTGCAACAGCTTGTACAAGTCCAAGCATGTCAATTTTGATATGCTTAAGGTGTCCTTAAGTTGCTACCAAACAGATATTAGTGAAAAAGACATGTAGCCTGACATGTCACCTTTCAAAGACGTGTTCGCTTGATACAATCCGAATACTGTTTTCAGATAAATAGACACCAACACCATCTAGTGACAAAAAACCGCGGAGGCTTTTTATATGACCTATATTTGGAATCCTTTTTTAACCCTCTGCCTTCGATGTAAATATGGTCGCTGGTTTAGCTAAGAAGAAAAGATATCCCATCCAAAATAGATGCTGCGACAAGACGGTTTTCTCTTTGGAACATCGAACGGCTACCCTTTTCTTCGTACCAAATAGCTCGAGTTTAGGTTCCCACTCCAAAGAACCCTTTTGCAGTTGTGAATAACCCAACTTTGGTGAGTTTTAATGTGCACTTTCAGTCTGTAGAACACAGTTGCCTTTAGGTGAGTCGTTGGCATCTGTTTCGATGCCGCGGATTCTGGTGCTGCCACGCTTTCCTCAGTATTCTTTTGCGGGATCTGCTTTTGTCCGCCAGGTGACCTCTGCCCCCTCTAAAAGTTGTTTACCCCGTACGTTTCATTTATTTAAATTGTGTTTGTTTGTTTACAGGGGTTTGTATGTCGTTATCGATGTTCGGATGTGTAGTAACCTCATCCCATGGCTGTCTATATAAGCGGTGAAGTCATGCGAGGGTTAACACAGGCTCCTACGGGGTGCTGTGCCAGAGCCCGTTCTAACAAGTATTCAGTCTTTACCACTCCTGTTTACTCATAGTATCATGGTTGTTGTAGCATGATGCTGCCATGACCATTCTTTATTGCTTTCACGTTGTACGAAGAATTAAGTTCCTGGTTCTTAGGATGAGGCATATCCTTAACCCAAAAAGGTATATCTTAATTTCATTGGATAATAAAAGATATTAACAAAGTTGGAAGTGTGGATTTCCTCGGGCAAATTTTTTCTATGCTTGACGTTTGCTGCGCTCTTTTTCTTTTTTTTTTCTGTGGAGGTAGTACTCCGCGGTGTCATCACTTTCACAGCAAGCGTCGCAAGATGTTGTACTATTTAGATATGCCCAGAACATTTAAGTGGTTGGCAAAAGTCTAGTGCCCTTACGCGACACCAGTAAGCAACCTGCAGTCTTTCCTACTGAGAGACAATAGGAAGGCCCCTGAAGTCTTAGAAGTCGTAAGAGGGTTCAGCAAGGTTCTAAGTGCAGAAAATAGCTGGGTATATACCATTAGTGCCAGGCGACTTGAAATATTAAAGGAAGCAACAGCTTGTTTAATGGCCACATCCGTCACCACAACCGGCTACGGCGTATTGTGTTATTCGGCTCGTAAGCAGCTTCGTTAATAGGAACTGGTTGTGAGCTGGTTTCGATTAGGTTATTTGGGAAGCGAGTCTCAATTATGAGACGGAGAGTCTCTGCTTTCGACTCAGTATAGGCACCATCAGATTTTCTTGACCAGCTTACTAGTTTCACCGATCGTTTCGATCTTCTCGCAAAAATCATCACAACAGGTACTTTTCGAAATCCGAATAAGCTTCCTATATTCTTGCAAACTGTGAGGCAAACTGTCCATCAAAGATTGCAGCTATTTTCCTTGGTCTTAAACAGATTTCCTTCTTATTTTGTGAACTTTTCTTTTTAAAAAGGTTAAAAATTGCGCTATCCTCTACTCAGTAAATCCCCTTTTGTGCAGTTTATAATGATTTTTGTAATGATCAGTATTTATTGACTAATTAAATACTAAACTATTCTTCACAGATACAATTGACTATAACAATGCGAAGAAAAAAAAATTTAAGATTGACTGTCCCTATTATTTTTGCCACAAATGTAAATCGAAATATATCATAAATGCGTAATATACCTAACGTACGTAGTAACTACCTTCAATGTACTAGATGATGTACTCGTATATCGTCCATAATCTGTGTTATGTGGAAAGGTGTTATTCAAAAAAAGTGATAACCCTTTTATTAAGTACACTGCGTAGAAGCAATAATCTTGAATAGTATTTCTATAAAATAAGGAAACTCAAATAAAAAATGATTTTTTCTAAAAAAAAAAAAACAGGTTACATTGTTGCAACAGCTTGTACAAGTCCAAGCATGTCAATTTTGATATGCTTAAGGTGTCCTTAAGTTGCTACCAAACAGATATTAGTGAAAAAGACATGTAGCCTGACATGTCACCTTTCAAAGACGTGTTCGTTTGATACAATCCGAATACTGTTTTCAGATAAATAGACACCAACACCATCTAGTGACAAAAAACCGCGGAGGCTTTTTATATGACCTATATTTGGAATCCTTTTTTAACCCTCTGCCTTCGATGTAAATATGGTCGCTGGTTTAGCTAAGAAGAAAAGATATCCCATCCAAAATAGATGCTGCGACAAGACGGTTTTCTCTTTGGAACATCGAACGGCTACCCTTTTCTTCGTACCAAATAGCTCGAGTTTAGGTTCCCACTCCAAAGAACCCTTTTGCAGTTGTGAATAACCCAACTTTGGTGAGTTTTAATGTGCACTTTCAGTCTGTAGAACACAGTTGCCTTTAGGTGAGTCGTTGGCATCTGTTTCGATGCCGCGGATTCTGGTGCTGCCACGCTTTCCTCAGTATTCTTTTGCGGGATCTGCTTTTGTCCGCCAGGTGACCTCTGCCCCCTCTAAAAGTTGTTTACCCCGTACGTTTCATTTATTTAAATTGTGTTTGTTTGTTTACAGGGGTTTGTATGTCGTTATCGATGTTCGGATGTGTAGTAACCTCATCCCATGGCTGTCTATATAAGCGGTGAAGTCATGCGAGGGTTAACACAGGCTCCTACGGGGTGCTGTGCCAGAGCCCGTTCTAACAAGTATTCAGTCTTTACCACTCCTGTTTACTCATAGTATCATGGTTGTTGTAGCATGATGCTGCCATGACCATTCTTTATTGCTTTCACGTTGTACGAAGAATTAAGTTCCTGGTTCTTAGGATGAGGCATATCCTTAACCCAAAAAGGTATATCTTAATTTCATTGGATAATAAAAGATATTAACAAAGTTGGAAGTGTGGATTTCCTCGGGCAAATTTTTTCTATGCTTGACGTTTGCTGCGCTCTTTTTCTTTTTTTTTTCTGTGGAGGTAGTACTCCGCGGTGTCATCACTTTCACAGCAAGCGTCGCAAGATGTTGTACTATTTAGATATGCCCAGAACATTTAAGTGGTTGGCAAAAGTCTAGTGCCCTTACGCGACACCAGTAAGCAACCTGCAGTCTTTCCTACTGAGAGACAATAGGAAGGCCCCTGAAGTCTTAGAAGTCGTAAGAGGGTTCAGCAAGGTTCTAAGTGCAGTTGGATGTCGCTACTGATACATATGATTCGCCTCCTTCATCAGTTTTTCACAATAGTTCGTTGCCATCAGAATTGCGTATATCCCCACTTGCAAGTCAGTGAAATCTGACGTGTTCGTCTTCCAGAAAACACCTGCGCCACATCCTAGATCGGCTTTTGAGCCGTTCGTGAAGACCCGAATGGCTCAGATTCTGGCCAAAACCAGTCTTAGGCACAGGGGAAATACGATTTCGTATTTTTTCCGCAGCAGGAGTTCTGTGGCATTGCATCAGACGTATTGTCCATCAGACCAGAGTCGAAGGGCAGTCGGCGCACAAGGTCATCAAAGCACCAGGAAGATGGTTTTGAGAGTGCAGTTCGTGATATGAATATCAAGGGATGGAAGATTTTTCAATGCGTATCAAGCGGAGCCAGGTGTGCTAGGGAAAGCCGCCATGTAGCCGAGACAGACCATTCCTTAGAGTTTGGTAAAAACAGTAATCACGTCTTTTCGTGAGAGCTTATTCCACCAGACAACCCACGCATAAGATAAAATTGACCTTATCATAGCAATGTAGATCCAGAGAAGCCTTCTCGGTAACGGGCCCCATGTTTTGCCGATGGCTCCTTTGCACTGCTAGCAAGTTTGGTTCATAGAAGTTTGTTATCCAGGCAGCTTCCTCCTTCTCGTAAAGAGAACAATCTCAGTTCGAAAGGATTGACCGAACGCCCATCTCTAGTGCATCAATCGTCAATCGTGTCATCAGCGTAGGCTTATGTATAGAAGTAAGAATTAATCAGCGCGTTGAACAGTGAGTCGACCAACATGCACCATAGCAGTGGAGACATATTGGCTACAGTCAGCATCCGCTTTCAATGTGATTTTTTTGCTTTTATCCACAAAACTAGTGATTCATCTACACTGAGTTACACAGTTTGTCAAAAGTCGCGTTGTCGAACGGATCCCCAACGTCGATGAAAATCCCCAAGGAAATCTCGTTCTTCTCGAGTGCTCCTTCAATTCAGCCTACCAGAATCTGAAGCGTACTCTCGCAAGATTTTCCCCATTAGTACACATGTTGCATCGCAGACAGAGGTTGCATCCATAAGGCAATTTTGCGCACATGGATCTCAACCATTCTTTCCATGCTTTTCAATATGAAGGAAATCAGTCTTATAAATCTAAAGCTCATGACGAGCATGTAGTCCGCTGTTCCGATTTTCGTTATAAAGGCTACTCATACTGTTCGCAAGGGTTCCGGTATTCATGTCAGTGCCATACTAGCAGTGAAGATTCTGTTCAGAGTTACCAGCATTTATACCTTTTTGGAAAATAGCTGGGTATATACCATTAGTGCCAGGCGACTTGAAATATTAAAGGAAGCAACAGCTTGTTTAATGGCCACATCCGTCACCACAACCGGCTACGGCGTATTGTGTTATTCGGCTCGTAAGCAGCTTCGTTAATAGGAACTGGTTGTGAGCTGGTTTCGATTAGGTTATTTGGGAAGCGAGTCTCAATTATGAGACGGAGAGTCTCTGCTTTCGACTCAGTATAGGCACCATCAGATTTTCTTGACCAGCTTACTAGTTTCACCGATCGTTTCGATCTTCTCGCAAAAATCATCACAACAGGTACTTTTCGAAATCCGAATAAGCTTCCTATATTCTTGCAAACTGTGAGGCAAACTGTCCATCAAAGATTGCAGCTATTTTCCTTGGTCTTAAACAGATTTCCTTCTTATTTTGTGAACTTTTCTTTTTAAAAAGGTTAAAAATTGCGCTATCCTCTACTCAGTAAATCCCCTTTTGTGCAGTTTATAATGATTTTTGTAATGATCAGTATTTATTGACTAATTAAATACTAAACTATTCTTCACAGATACAATTGACTATAACAATGCGAAGAAAAAAAAATTTAAGATTGACTGTCCCTATTATTTTTGCCACAAATGTAAATCGAAATATATCATAAATGCGTAATATACCTAACGTACGTAGTAACTACCTTCAATGTACTAGATGATGTACTCGTATATCGTCCATAATCTGTGTTATGTGGAAAGGTGTTATTCAAAAAAAGTGATAACCCTTTTATTAAGTACACTGCGTAGAAGCAATAATCTTGAATAGTATTTCTATAAAATAAGGAAACTCAAATAAAAAATGATTTTTTCTAAAAAAAAAAAAACAGGTTACATTGTTGCAACAGCTTGTACAAGTCCAAGCATGTCAATTTTGATATGCTTAAGGTGTCCTTAAGTTGCTACCAAACAGATATTAGTGAAAAAGACATGTAGCCTGACATGTCACCTTTCAAAGACGTGTTCGTTTGATACAATCCGAATACTGTTTTCAGATAAATAGACACCAACACCATCTAGTGACAAAAAACCGCGGAGGCTTTTTATATGACCTATATTTGGAATCCTTTTTTAACCCTCTGCCTTCGATGTAAATATGGTCGCTGGTTTAGCTAAGAAGAAAAGATATCCCATCCAAAATAGATGCTGCGACAAGACGGTTTTCTCTTTGGAACATCGAACGGCTACCCTTTTCTTCGTACCAAATAGCTCGAGTTTAGGTTCCCACTCCAAAGAACCCTTTTGCAGTTGTGAATAACCCAACTTTGGTGAGCTGTAGCCATGTCCAAACAAGTTTGCCTTCGTGTTTGACCTTTTTTTTATTTAAAACAAATTGAAAATACGTAGCACATAATTGAATTTAATTCAAAAGAAAAAAGTGCAGGAACAATACATTTACTCGCTGAGGGAGATAGATTTAAGTGGTTGTGTATGTACCTGCTCGCATGTATGTAGTTTCAGCTGCATGTGAAAAGGAAATCGCCTCTACAGGTAATGTAATACTTTATTTGAAAGTATACATAATTTGCAATGCGATGCTTTTCAAAGAAGCATCTTTTACGACAGCTTTGACAATAACAGCTGCTTCTGAGGGGGTGTTGTCATCTACGCCTTTTATTCTTAATTATGCAATATATTGGCGGATGCTACAGAAGATAGGAGGAGATATTTCTTTTCACGATATTTGATATCTGCTTTAAAAAGTTTAATGCCAGGGTGATCATATGTGTCATCTCTTGAAATAAGGGGCCCATCTTTTTTGTTTTTATTGACTTGTTTCCCCCTAAGGCATTTAAAATTCACAAATGATGGAATGTAGGTACATAGTGAACATACTCGTATGTTATGCGTATGAGAGCTCTTTCAAAGGCAGCAATACTTATGGTCAAATAATGTGGCTGCATATGTATATGAACCTTACTATATACCAGGAACCACACACAGTGAGATAATGTACGTTGAATTTACAAATCAAAAATACAGATATCTATCTTGCTGTGTAGTTTTGTCTATAAGCATTGCGCTCAACCCAAGTTGAAAACTAAAAATAACCTGTTTGAACTTATGTGCGCCTAAATTATTTTGTTGAAACTGAAGTTCATTCTAAAAACAAGTTAGTAATGAGCTATAAAAAAAAAAAAACAATCACCGTAAATATAAAACAAATTTAATTTGATTATATATAACAACAACTTCGCAATACAAAACAAAAAGTAATATTGCTATCTAATTTTATTTGTAAGAAATTATATAGCAGCGAAGAAGCTCAACATCCCTCCGTCAGACAGAATAGACCACTGAACTTAGACGATGCTAGCCAAAACTTCAGTACACCTGGCCAGAAAAATGTAAGGACACCAACATATAAGCGAAAATCCAACAAAAGCAGCTGGATCCGACGGATTACAGGCCAAGCTTTTCAAAGCTGCTGGAAACGACTTTCTGAAGAACATACACCATCTCATTTCTCAGATCTGGTCAGACGGGTGTTTACCTGCTGAATACTTTATCATCCCAGTTCTACTTCATTGCTGTGAAACATGGACTTTATCGAAAGCGGAGAAAGAAAGCCTCAATCGTTTCAAGAGAAAAATCATTTGAAAAATATTCGGTCCGGTTGGCGTTGACGGGCTTTGGAGGAGAAGATTTAACGACGAACAGCTACATCGACCCAGTTAGAAAACTGCGCATCAGTCGTCTGAGATGGACACCAATGCTCCGGCAAGCAGGATCTTCGAATCTAACACGGAGGGACAATGCAGTAGAGGAAAACCACATCTGAAGTGGCGCGCACTAATAAAAGAGATTCTCAACTGACTTAGACTATGCAACTGTAAGCAATAAGCTAAAGACCTGACTAACTTTTTCATGAAAAGCAAATGTCGGTTATTTACCTTTTATAACAGTGAATTACACCTCGATCCGTAGCAATATTGAGTTCGTTTTGATGTGTTTTGTTTTTGAAACTATATAGAATTTGTTTAGTTTTTCTGTTCTCGAATTTGCTGCCCAAACACGGTTATTCTTCGTTTCCAACCAACGAATTCCTTGCGTTTAAAACGCAATATATAGTTGAGTCTTAATTGAGAAAGAAGCCAGAAAGTTTCACTTAAAACCTGGTCATTTGCTTTGAAACCAATCATCAACAACACACATAATAACTGATTTTATTTCTACAAGGAATGGTAAAAGTAATGTCATAATGTGAATTGACTGCCATTTTCTTAGAAATGAAGAAAAAAAAAAAGACTCTGCTACACGAAAAGTTTATTTGAAAGCGTAAAATTGATGGCATTAAGTTGAAAAAATGATATCGGTCAATTGACCACCGGCCTGTTTAAATCGCCAAAACGGGTGATCACATGGCCTGAAAATTGGTGATTCAAAACCTCCGTCGTTGCCCTAGCTGTGTGAGCGGTCGCTCTGTCCTGCTGGAATTTACAATGCTCGAGACACAATTCAGCAACTTGCGGCAAAGCAACTCGTTTATCACCTGTTTGTAGCGCTTGCCAGTTACGGTTACGGTGGTAATGTCGGGGTCCTCAAAAAAATAACGGCCATTACTTCAAAATCACTGAAAATGCCGCACCAAACAGTCAATATGAGGGAATGCAATGATATTAGTGTCGGCAAGTTCTTTTCACATTCTGGTAGAACTTCCGAACACTTATTCATGGCCTCAAGCGAGCTTCTTTATTTTTCGTTCTTATCTTTCTTTCTTATGAAAAAATAGGCACTGCTCTCTATAGCAGTAACAATAAAAGATTTTACAATTTTCCATCCTTTTTTTGTCCGGAACTTCTTGGATGGCAGTGATAACCGTTTTGTAGGGTTTAAGTTCTTTTATAATTGTCCTGGTGCACCTGGACTGTTAATGGTCCGAACATTTTAAGTCCCTATCGAAAATCGTTATACGCTTTTGTTTGCTGCGGTTGTCAATAGTCTTGCAGTTAGCTGAACCTACAGCCCCCAACCTTAAGAACCATATCTTTCAGGGGATAGTGCCAGTAGCCTACTATGGAGATTTTCTGCTATTTCGTTAGAAGCTCCACCGTCAACATCTCTATTTTAACGTCGCTAGATATGTAACTGGATCTGTCATAACGTCGCCACTGACTTTATCTCGACTTCCTCTGCCAAAACTTCCTATGCTTTATCTGGGTCATTCAGCAGTGCTTGCGGAGGTGGGAGTGTTTTATCATTTATACGGTTAGACTCAGAATACTGCAAAGGTATGTTATTTCAGCGACTAACTTTCTCCTTTCTCATACTGAGCTTGGAACCGGTTATGACCACACCGTCAAGCAAATTTGTCACCACTGGGTTATAAAATCGTACAGTAGCCACAAATTGAATTCGACTTTTATTCGTCTGATACTATTAAGCTGTTAAAAAGCTTTCAAATCTAAGGAACTATTTTTTCCGGTTTTACAAGACCAACGCAACCGAAGAATAGCGAAAAAAAAAATTAAATAGACCACAGATGACTGCAACGCCTTACTTTTTTAAGCGTGTGAGGTTCCGATGCGACACAGGATACTGCAGGAGTGATGCTTATTTTCTGCCACATGCTTCCTTTTAAGTCACATCGTCACATCACCAGGTTTACCGATAGACGGTAGAAGAGTCTTCCTTTATCAAGTCAGTCATACATTTAAGGTGCACTTGTACCGCTATAGATTTCTCTATTTTATATGCGGCTGAAAATAAAAAATATCTTGCGTATCTTAATGTTAAAAAGATTTTCTTTCACCTGTTTCCCACTTTTTTTTTTTGAGGTTAAAGCAACAAAAATTATAATCACCAAGCCTAAGGTTGTTGAGTGAGTTTCGGGGCAACTTCGATACAACGGAAAAATCAAAAAAGTTTCGAAGCAAAAACAACGACCCCAATAAATGAAACAACGGCCTTCGAACAATGCAACCGAACAATGAGCCCTTGACTGCTATCGCGCAGATATCATCGACATCTTGGAAGTACGATAACAGGGCAAAGAAAAAGGAGGATGAAATACTGTAATACTACCATGTTGATTTTTATAGGTAACATAAACAACATTAATTCGCGTGCCGATTTATCATACACAGCAGACTTAAGCAAGAAGTTTTGAGCTTCCGACACATGGGCGAGTGCCTATTATGTGCTCATGCCACCACAGAACACAAGGACAACGCCACCACATAATGCTACTTCGAGCTCCTAGGGAAGACATAGGTATGTGCAATGTAATATGTACTATATTACAGGAAAGGATGACATCTTTGTTATTACATATGGTAAGTGTAGCATAAGTATAGCACCTTGCCTGGCAACGGACTTTGGGCGAAATATCACTAAAGCAAGCACACGGTTGTATATATATTCAAGTGGAAATTCAGATAATGAAATGCTAAATGAAACTGATCATTTTATGATCGACGTAAGGCGGCATGCCTTCAGTATTCTGGACGTCTAAACCTTTCCGACAGTCAACATTGCTGCCAGCATTAAATACCGAAGGCCAGTGGCGAATGCATCAGCAGATGTGCTCGGTTTCACCCGTTCATCACCAACAAATTCTTGGTTTGATGAAGAATGCATATGCATATACAGCTAAATAAGATGCGTAAAAGCCGGCGTTGCAGCGAAGAACGAGAACTCAGGGGCTGTACGAGCATTTTTCTGCTAGCATTCCGCTTTTGTTTTCAATTATACTGACAGTTTCAGATTTTTTTTTTATCATCGATCGAACCATGCAACAATAAATTAATTATTTCAACCCATAAAACAATCTCACGCTATCGGTCGAAAGTAAATACCAATAGAATCCGTTGCGTCTGTTGCGTCGACGTTATCGACTGACAGCTGGATGGAATATACACTTCGTTATGGAAGCAGGTCCATAAACGGATTCTATAAGACTGTCATTTCCGTCAAATAAGTCAACGTCAACGGATTCTATCGGCTGAAGCCTTTAATTGTCTGGCGTTTATGAATATGAAATACTAATAATGAAGACAAATAACTTAAACGATTTGTAAATTTTCTATAAAAATCATCAATGACGTATATGTACAATAATGCTATTCGAGTATAACATATATAAAGGATTAAATGCACAATTCTAAACGAAAAATTGGCAGCACTACTTATTAATAGTGACAGTTTTATTTGTACGAATCATCTAAGTTTTTTAATTACTTACCTGCCTATTTGAGGTATTTTATAAGTCTTCCTCATAATTCTTTCTTCTTTCATTGCTAATTTAAATGTACAATTCACTAATTATCAAACTTTAACACTTCACTTTTTAAAAATTCAAATTCACCTGCACCTAAACATGACGCAGCATTCCATTTAATTAATGTTATGACTGTACTGAATTAGCTTTTTTATTATTCGTCAAATGTGATCACACTTCGTTAAGTTTTAGACGTGTTTTATGTTTGGCTGCTGTCAAAAAGTTGAAAATTATTTTTCCACTCAATAGAATCTACACTACAAATAATTATTTGTATACGGTGGAAAGTTTATAATATTTTAAGCTGACATCTATGGAGTTGATAAAATAATTTTCTCAAGTTTGTAGTCTGTAGTAAATTAATTAAATCAAAATAATTTTTTTAGCGAAAAAGTAGTTGTAAGTGTTTTCAATGGATTCTGAAGATGTGTCTAGTAAAAGAGGACGTGGTCGCGGTCGTGGTGCTAGAGCTCGTGGACGAGGTCGTGGTCGCGGACGTGGTCGTGGCAAGAAAGCAGCTGTTGTAGTTTCTTCTGATGAAGAAACAACAACTGAAACTACCACAGTAGACCCTGTAATTGCAACTCCTGTTAACGTCGAAATTTCTGCTGAAGATGCGACAGTCACTGCGCCGGCAGTTCCAATGGAGACTGATGAACCAGCAAGTGATGTAAATAAAGAAAATGAAATCGAACAGCCAGTTTTGGCATCAGAAGAAGTTCCCACAGTGGAAGAGGTGCAATTAATGGTTCCACCGACAAGTGAGTTACATAAATATTTTACCACCAGAAATTAATATTCAAATTATACTTGTTTTTATATTTGTAGTTGATATGGAAGCAGACATATCACAACTAGAAGCACCAACATTTACAACTATCTCTCGAGGGCCACCAGAACCGATGCTACGACTAAAATGGGATCATAAAGTTTCATTGATTGGTGAAAAAGTATTGAATCCAATGATTCATTGTTGTGATCAGTGTGACAAACCAATTTTACTCTATGGACGGATGATTCCATGCAAGCATATATTCTGTCTAAAGTGTGCTAGATCTGAGCCCGTTAAAATATGCCCGCGTTGCAAAGACAAAGTAGTACGAGTTGAACAGAGTGGATTGGGAACAGTATTTATGTGCACACATGGAGGCAGTCGTTATGGCAATACTGGATGTAGACGAACATATTTATCACAGGTTTGTTTTTATTAGATTGTAATCCTTTAAATATGGCATTTTTTCCCTTGTGTTCTTGTTAAACAGAGAGATCTGCAGGCACATATAAACCATCGACATATAACCCAACCGACCCCATCTGTAATTGGATCAGACCCACTTACCATCAAATCAATAAGCTCAATTGATTCACTGAAGAACATACCACTTCAAAGAAAAATATCCGAAGGTTCTGCAAATCCCCCCGTACCAACTTCATCGATTCTCTCCAACAGACCACAGATTCGGCCAACACCGGTTTCATCATCAAGTCTTACTCAAGCGAATATCGCACGAAATAACATGGCCAATTCACAGGAATGCCATCAGGGTAAAATATCTCTTCATCAAACAATGAAAAAAACTCCAACCACTCAAACCCATCATCAACCACCAGAAACAGTGGCCGACGCGTCATACTACAGTAGTGTGTTAAATTCCTACGGTAGTGGGTCACAATCTCAGACTTTTAGTAGTTCCGGGCAGAACTATGGATCAATACCAGCACCGGGAACAAACACTAATATATCTCATATGACTCAAGCTCAACAATCATCCGGATCTGGAGCACCAACACAATCAGCACAAAACGTTGGATTTTACAACTATAGTCAGCAATTCGGTCAATTGCAAACCACTTCTGGACCTGCATTCACTCATTCTCAATTCGATCAAGGGACACTGCCACCGAATCAATCTCAAGCATGGAACCAACAGCAATACTACCGGTAAAAACTGTATAGTAGCATAGTAGCAGTATATGTAAGGAAAATGTAAAAAAAAAGAAAAATGTAAAGACGATTTAATAAACATTTTTATTAGGTAGTAGGTTTTCTTTTTCATTTCGAAGTTGGTTCTACATAGACGTATGCTTGAAAGCAACTTACATATAGGAGAGAGGAGTGTGCCTTATTTTAGAGAGACCCGTCGATTAAATCTTGAAATAACCAATAGAAGCTGGTTCTAAGATCTATTGCAGAAAATTCCAATCAAAATTGCAGACGTCACCTGCCGTACAACAGTTTTCAGTTCTCTCTGCTGTTTTAGGGTAAACACCTCAGTTGCAATTGTTCGTTGCTTGAATTTTGTCTACATGTGCTTACTGTTGCTAACTCGATGTGATTGTTAACTGTCCTTTGGTTATTATAGATCGGAGTGCTAAAGTGCTGACTAGCACTTTGATTCGAAAACAAAGGACTATAATCCGTAAAACAATTTTCAAAACCGAAAAAATCTGCTAAAACTATTTTGCAAGATAGAGAGGTTTCCGTTCTTTGCGTTTTTTGATGAATTATAAGAAAAATCTGACTTACAATTAAAAAAAATAACCTGCTTTTTGAACGTCGATGTTAACATCGTACTTTTAGGTTAAAAGTAGTAAGCTGTGGACACTCCAAAGAAAATGTTCGTCGATTGTTACTCCGAGATACAATACTTCATACGCTGGACAACTTTAATGGCCTGGTTGTTGGCTGACAGTAAACAATGTTGGTTTTTTTTTTGGCAATGTAACGTTCTGCTTACCCGTTTGACGATGGGTGATATGAAGCACAGAATATGTGACGGATACCATTTGACTTCGTGAACTCCTTAAATTCGTGAGATGAAAAATTTGAACCGTTGTCTGATACTAAAACTAGAGGTAAGCCAAACCTAGCGAATATGTTTCGGAGTATTATAATCGTTTTAGAAGAACTTTAGTATGAGCGTCAACTACTATAAGTAAGTATGAGTTCATAAAGGGTCCAGCATAATCGATGTAGATATTCCCAAGGATGCGGTTTCTCTTAAACTGAATTGGTTCTGTTTCTGCAGCGCCCACGGCAGCTTGTTGGCACAGCTTCAATGTCTTTATCGATGCCTCTCAACCAGACATAGCTCCGTGCCAAGGCTTTCATTCGTACTACCCCTTAATGACCGATTGTGAAGCTCTTCGAGGATTGAAAATGCAATTATTTTCCAGCGAAAATTTTCCTTCAAATTGTCTATTCGGTAGTTTTGAACCTTGTTGCAGAGCATTAAAATATTGTTTGCATTCAAGATCTTTTAATATCTCTCTTTGGATTTCTTTTTGTGTTTCCGGAATGGTTTCCATTTGATTAAGCTGGGTGGCTGTAGTTTCATCTTTTAATAATTCATCACGTGGCTTGTCGGTGGGAAATCTTGATAAGAAATCTGCGTTGCAATGATCTTTGCTGTTTTGATACTGAATATCGTAATTAAAACCTGATAAAAAGTTTGCGTAGTGAAGCAATCTTACGGCTGTCATTGATGGTAAGTCCTTGCTCGTGTGGAAGATTCTGGTTAATGGTTTATGGTCAGTGATTAAAGTTATTGATTATGATTGTTGATTATTATTGATTATTGCAGTAGCTTCTTTGTCAATTTGTGAGTAATTTTTTTCTGATAGTTAGTGACCTCGACGTAAAAGCTATTGGTCTTTCATTGTTATTTTCATCTATGTGAGAGATTACCGCTCCTAATCCACTTGGAGATGCGTCTGTAGCTAAAATCAGTGGTAGCTTGTTGTCGAAGGGAATTAACACATTTTTGCGCTCGTAATTTCATTTTTAATTCTTGTAAAAATATCTTCACATTCTTTCGATCAGTAATATTTTACATCTTTTTTTAATAGATTATAAATTGGCACTAAGCGACTTGCTAAATTTGGTAAGAACTTCTGATAACAATTTACTAATCCTAAGAACGTTTTTTGCTTCGGACACCTTTATTGGTTTAGCACAATCTTGGATGCTTTCAATCTTATAACTCATTAGTTTAATACCAAGTTTGTCGATGTAATGGCCTAAATACGTAATGTGCCCGAGTGAAAATTGGCATTTACTCTTATTTAAATGTAAACCGTGTAACCGTAATCTTTGCAGAATCTTCCTAAACCAAGCGAGTAATTCCTCGTAAGTACTTCCTTACAGTTTGGTATCACCAGAAAAGCATGACACCCCTTCGATGTCTTGTAGTATAGAGTCCATAAATCTTTGCCAAATTTTCGGGGCTGCTTTAACGCCAAAAATCAACCGTTTGACTTTGTAAGTACCTTTGTGTGTACTTATTGCTTGAAGAATTGACGTATTATTATCAACTTCCATGTTTAAGTATGCTTGGTGTAAATCCATCGTCATGAAGTAGCATCAACTTGCTTTTCGCAGCGTCCACTACCATGACACCATCTTGGGACAGCATCGAATTCCAATTGTAATATTTTCACAGCCGAGCTTAAATCCTCATGTTTTACTACAATCTGTCATCTGTCATCCGCATATGCAAATCGAGTACTATTTTTAAAAAACTCGAAAAAGTTTTGTTTGTAAATAATATAAATAGAATTGAACTCAGTTTGGGGCCTTATGGAACGCTATGCAAACCCGTTTTTTCTTGGCTCATCGTTGTTGATACCTTAACCCTGGTGGTTCTATCGGTAAGATAACTTTTGTCCAATTTAATGATACTCCCTTTACACTGCTTTTGCCTTGATTTTCAATAACTTTGTCTTGAATTAAGCTTTGCTAATTGTTTGTATGTGCTGTTATTTAACATCAATTGCAATTGGCCTGTAGTATTGAGTATATATTTTTTGTCACTAGATGGTGTTGGTGACTATTTATCTGGAAACATTAATCGGATTGTGTCAAATGAACACGTGTTTGAAAGGTGACATAGCTGTGTAATCCGTTGCTCGTATTAAAAGTTATACTGATTTGAATATAAGTGATATATCTGAAGAAATACGCTATGTGATACTTTTTTTTACTACAAATAGGGGAAAAACGCTGCAAAAACATGCCAAAAAGTTTGCGCAACTTACGGACGGTGAGAATGCTGTAAGTGAACGCCAGACCCAGGAGTGGTTTGTTCGATTCCATTCCGGAAATTTCGTTGTAAAAGATGTAAAAGATGTACCTTGCCTGTCACTGAAAAAGTCAATGAAATTTTGAAACTGATGGAGCAAGATCGGCACGGAAGCACTAAATATCAACCGTATGGCAGTTTGGAATCATCTAAAACGAGCAGACAATACAAAAAAGGTCGATGTTTGGGTGCCACATGAATTAACGCAAAGAAATTTAATTGACTGAATAACCATCAGTGAAACACTCTGCAGAAACATAACGAAATGGAACCATTTTTGAAACAATCCATTACGGGCGATGAAAAATGGATTAAATACGAGAATATCAAACGCAAGCGATCATGGTCAAAGACCGGTGACCAACCACAAACGACTTCAAAGCCTAATTGACGGGAAACAAGGTTATGTTGAGTGTTTGGTGGGATTGGAAGCAAATTGTGAGCTGCTAGAACGTGGCGAAACAGTCACTTCGATCTTCTACTGTGAACAACTCGACCGTTTTAATGAAGCTATCAAGAAAGAGAGACCAGAATTGGCCAAAAGAAATAGAGTTGTCTTCCATCATGACAATGCTAGGCCACACACATCTTTGATGACCCGGAACAAATTGACGGAGCTTGGTTTGTAAGCTTTGATGCATCTACCTTATAGCCCGGACCTTGCACTTTCTGATTACTATTTGTTTCGGTGCAAAACTCTATTGATAGTAAAAAAGTGGCCGATCGAAGAGCCGCTGAAAATCACTTGGACAAGTTTTTCGCTGATAAACCACAAAAGTTCTATACCGGTGGACTTATGAAGCTATCCGGAAAATGGCAAAAGGTCATAGATAATAATGGCCAATATGTACTTGATTGAGATTGATTTTGAAAAAAGAAATAATATCTATCAGTCTTATTTTGTCTGCTTCAGGGCCCTTTTTGGTGTTCAATCGACGCAACATTTGAAATATATCCTCTTTCGTGGATTGTTCAAGATAAATACTCTGATGTAATTGCAAGTTGTTGTGCTGTGACGCCCCATTATTTTATAAATGCAAGAATTTGGGATATGGATTACCGTCTTTTGTTTGGCAGCGCTCAATACTAGCTCTGGCAATTCGCAGTCCTGCTTTGATCCTCATTTCTTTTCCTTTTTCTTTTCATTGGCAATATAAATACTCAACTGAGTTATTTAATTGTCCTTTTCAGAACATTTTTTTGGTGCCTAATGTGAGGACAATACATAATATTTGAGTTATAAAAGCAGTTTGGATCCTGTACATTTGCTGTGCAATTTACGGATGACTGCAAGTAATGCAATAAAGCGAAACCATGACCGTATGAAAGATGCCAACTATTCTGTCAATGACGTTTCCAGTTGAACCGGGAATTTAAGGCAATTGTGGCACATAATGATCGTTTCATTCATAATCATCAAATATTGGTTAGCAAAGCCATGGTACAAATAAACTGCTTTTTGGAGCAAGTCGAAGCGATGTATTGTACAATCAGACATGCATCATGCTTGACCGCAAACATTTGATGGCTCGTTGCATAATTGGTTGACATTGAAAGGTGCCTTTGAAAATTTTGTGCATACTATAGAGTACCCTTAAGCCTACAAGTTAAGTAAACTTCATCAGGCAATTGACCCTACAAAAGTACCTCTAGTTGGTAGTATGTACCACACGAGGAGGTGTGGGAATCATTAAATTAGCGATCCAATAATCCGAAACTGTTAGCCGAAGTTCACGTTCCTCGTTTTATAAATATCAAACTCTCAATTGATGAGGACGCAAAGGCCCTGTTTTTAAGTGACACGGTACATGAATTACTTCGAGCTCTATGTGTTACGAAGCTACTCGTTGACAAGTGGGATGCTTTAGCAATTCATATTATAGTCTGCAAACTCCCTTCATGCAATCAACGTGAATGCTGTATGAGTTGTTCGTCAAATGAGATCCCTTGCCTATCTGATTTACTTGCATTTTTGGAAAAGAAAACGAGCAAATAATTTAACCACAGGACTCATAGGCGCATCAAGTCGCTCAGGCTGTTCGACAGGGAGACATTACCAATACATTCATCATTTAGTTAAGTAACATGTGGCTATGGTACAATGTATAAACTGCCAGGGATCCCAAAGATTTACCCTGTGCAAATACTGTTGGCTTTGAAACGGGGCAGCGGTTTGAACTCTTAAGGAAATCCGGGGCATGTGCTACAATTGCCTAAAGTACGGGCATTCACCACTGCCCACCAGGCGGGTACAAGAAGTGTGGTCGGAAGCACCATTCATAGTCTGTCGTCAGCTGCAATCACAGATGTTTACACTACCTATTCAATCGACCAGTACTCCTAACTGGTGCCGTCTACCACTTGTTCCATCATTGGTGACGCAACAAAGTGCATGACAAGCCGACTCGGATATTAAGGGTAACACATAGAAGCATCACACCGTTTTGCTCGCAACTGCGCTCGCATATGCATGTGGCGAAACGATCAAACCGGTAGCGACTGATCCCGGATCGCAGGTAAGATTTGTGTCTGATCGTTTACATCTTCGCAGAAAATCACATGACGTATTAGTGGAAGGAATTGGTGGCTTTTCTCATACGAGAACAAAGGGCAGTGCTTCGCTCATACTCACATCTTTGTACACTGGCTTTGAATTAACCATCAGTGCATTGGTTATTTCCTCAATCACTTCGACTACCCCGACAGTGCATATAGTACATCAACATACAGTGCATACATGAAGCAATGGAAGCGTTGCACACTGTGCACTCAGCTAACTGATGAATATACCCATTTGGAGGAGCTTTTAACCAAACGCACAAAGAAGGAGCATTATGTTATTCGCATCCCGTTTCGTTGCAATAGTCCAACACTAGGAGACACATACTCACATGCCTTCTGACAATTTTATTCCCTGGAGCGCCGACTTGCTGCTGATGATAATTTGCGAGAAAAATTTGTTCCGTTTATGCGTGAATATGTGTAATTGGCCATGTGGAGCGAGTTGATCAACCTGGTGACCACTCCAATTTCTATTACATTTCGCATCATACGGTTACTTCAAAATTTCGCGTTGTTTTCAATGCATCAGCCCGGACAAGTATGTATCGGTGTCTCACTCAATGACATTCAGTTGATTGATTCAGTTTCATCGATACCGCACTGCACTTTCTGCGGATATAGAAAAAAATGTTCAAGCAAATGTTAATAAGTCTGGAGCATAGAAATTACCAAGGGATTCTCTGTCGAGAATCACCACTCACAACAGCGGTGTCCTTAGCTAATAACGTCAATGCTATCTTATCAGTAGGACATTTTAAATTGCGAAAATGGAACTCTAACAGCTCTCAGATGAATTGTTCTTCAGAGTACAGCTGGGAGTAAGCAACCTGTTTTTAACGAAGACGCACAACTTTTTGATACCATTGGCTTACTAGAGCTTACTAAATAGCTAAAATTTCGCAGCTATAGTAATTGGACTACATGGATTTTGTGACGTTAGCCTACGTGTTTTTGCTGCTGTGATTTCCACGAAAACTGTTTGCCGCCAGAAGAAGGAACAAATTTCAATACTTACAGCACCTACAAAGGTAGCCAATCTAAATGGTGCCACAATTCCGCGTTTTGAGCCTTCGCCTCACATATCCCGGCTGTCAGGAAAGTGTTTGCGTCTCATTGGGATTAATGATTAATGAAGACTTCGTTCTACTTATGATCGGATTCTCGCATCGCTTAATGCTGTTTGAGGAAGCAGCCGACAACGCTCAAGCCACATGTATCCAATCGAGTTTGGCAAATTCAGGAGTTGACTTGCTTGAATCACTGGAATCACATTCGATCAGCAGAGAATCCTGCGAATTGCGAAAGTCGTGGTATTATTGCATTTGATCTTTTGAAACATCTATTATGGTGGCAAGGCCCAGTCTGGTCGAGCCAACATCGACACACTACGACTTTGTATGGGATGAGTCAGTCCACCTGGAGGAATTAAGCTCTATTCAATATGAACAAAAGTTTGCTTCATTGATCACAATGGCGACAAGAGGTCAGGAGCTTACAACACGACGGCGCGATAATCATGTTTTTTCACTTGTGGAACGATTTAGTCAACTTCAGCCGCTTCTCGTACTGTGGCAGTAATGTTGTAATGGACCCCCAAACATCGATATTTACCGGGATCTGTGGTTATCGGAGTGAGGAGGTCTAGAACAACGATTAAGACGTATTTAACCATTTTTGTTTGCATGGGTACGAAAGCGATGCATATCGTGGTGGTGGACGACCTCTCTTCACAGGTACTCTTAGATGCGCTTAAACGATTTATTAGTCGTCGAGAACCGTGGTAAGATATGTTCAGCGATAATATCACTACTTTCGTTGGTGCGAATCGTATGCTTCAATAACACTTAGCAACATTGCAAAATGATCACAATAGCGAGTTGGAGTGTCTTCAATCCTAGAACTGGTTTGTGGGGGGTGCCGTTAAGTCGGAAAAACGTCATATAGTTCGCTTGTTAGAAGAATAAACCGTCTGGTACAACGAACTGCTTTGGTAATAATGATGGAATCGTGTCTTAATTTTCGCTCGCTTACTCCGTTACATGATGATCCGGTTGATAAGTTCACGTTGACTCCAGCTGATTTCCTGATCCCAGTATCAACGGCAGCGGCAAACATTTAACATTGAATACGCCGATGGCGTATCCCTCAACCTCTCGACAAGTCCTTTGCAGCGAGTATCAAGTGCTTAAGACCAGTGGCTTAGATGCCAAGAAGCCATCAGAAATGCCGCAACTGACGTACTGGGTTTCACCCGCCCACCACCACGAAACCCCGTGCCGGCAAGCACATGCGGCAAAACAACATGCCTACAAAGCAGCGCTGCACAAAACGACGAGAGTGGCTCGTGAGCTCTACGAGCGAAAGAGGAAGGAAGACTATCGGCTTCTCCGGAGAAAAAAGAAAGAGCGTGAGAGGGGAGCGGTCGAGAAACAGGTAATAATACCCAAACAGTAATTTGTAGAGATGAACAACGAAACCATGTAGTAGGGTCACAGTCGGTGGTGAGGATATGGAAAAACCATTTGTGCAGACTGCTATACGGCAAAGACGACCCAAATTTCTAAACTGAAGTCGAGCAACGCTGCCGGGCCGGACGGCGTACTCACCAAACAATTTAAGGCAGCAGGAGATGACTTGGTAGAGAGCATACACCAGCTTATTTCCAACATTTGATGAATGTAATGAATTTAACTTCAACATCGTTTGCCCGGTTCACGAGAAGGAGACCTTCTAAACTGAGCCAACTATATGGTAGAGATATCAGTCTCCTAACAATCGCATATAAGATCTTGTCTGCCGTTTTGCATGACCGCCACTTGTCAATGATCTAATTGGACCCTTTCAGTGCGGTCTTAGGCCCGAGAGGTCCACAATTGACCAAATATTCACACCGAAGAAGTTCAGATCGATTTCAAAACCACAAATGACAGCATCAATCTACAGAGACGAACTATACAGAGCCATGTCTAGTTTTGCCATCCCTGCCAAACTCGTCCGCTTGTGCAGGATGGAGAAAGCTAGCTGCTGCATCTAGGTCGGTAAAGACCTAACCGATAACTTTGATGTCAAAAAGTATTTAGGCAAGGCAACGCGCTGTCATGTGACCTCTTTAACATCATACTTCAAAGAATTGTGCAAAACTCACAAGCTAACACACGAGGTACAATCTTTTAAAAGTCTGTTTAATTGCTTGCATACGTCGACGATATTTATATTTTTGGTATAATACAGTGAGCTGTCATTGGTGCATTTGTGAGTATTAGAACAGAAGCGGCAGAAATCGACAGAAATGGACACCCAACAAAGATGAATCGGCCGGAATGTCACAATCGACAGCTATAACTTTGAGGTAGTAAGGGACTTTTTCTACCTCGGCTCTGCTATCACATCTGAAAATTTGCACCTTATGTAGACGAATTGCTGGTGTTAAAAGAAATAATATTCAGTGAATCGGAAGATGGAAGGTCACTACGCATCGACATAACACTGTGTGTGGAACTGATTCAAACTCACTGCCATTTGGGTTCTCTGCTAATGGTGGCAGTGGACTTTCGGAACCGGTTTGATTGTTATACGAATACAGAAATTCCCTGTACCAGAAGACGCGTTCTTCTAGAAGACGCGTTGTTACTCGCTAGCTTTTTATCAATCTTACTTCCTAAGACTCTTTCCGAGCAGATGCAAAACAGCATTTGTCCAGCCCGTCCCTAAGAAAGGCGAATCTTCTTCTCTCTCTTACTACAGACCCATTGCACTTACGTCCCTTTTTTCCAAAGTCATGGAAATGTTGATAAACCGTCAGCTTATGATTTATCTGGAGATGCGAGTTCAGATCTACTGTTGATTTGATGGCATGCCTCATCGAAAAGTGGGAGCAAAGCATACATTAATCTGGAGAAAGTAAGATAGTTAGTTGCCATTGATATTTCTAAGGCATTTGACAAAGTTTAGCATCAGGCTCTTTTTTCGAAAATGCGTGCTTTTGGAATCGATGACTCTCTTCTTCAATGGATTAGAAATTATTAGAAAAGTTAAGTCTGATTTTCACAAAATAAACGCTGGTGTGCCGCAGGGCTCCATTCTGTCTCCAACAATCTTTTTAATTTTCATAAATGATCTATTGTCTGCTACTTCTAATCCAATATATTCCTTTGCTGAGAACAGTAATCTCTGTTTTTCGTATTCGTTCCCGAATTCTCGTCCCTGCTTTTCGGCTGCAGAACGAGTACGGCAGCGTATGTTAAGCTCATTAAATTCCGATATTAAAAGCATAACCAATTGGAGAATTATCAACAGAGTTGAATTTAATTCTTCCAAAACTCAATGCTGTCTCCTGTCATTAAAGCAAAATCTAAATACCCAGTCATGAATGGTACTTGCATCGTCGAAACCGAAAAACATTCCGTTCTCTGTATGTGTCAGTGACAACTTACGTTGTCTAGGTTTCCTTAAGCGATGTAAGAAATATATAATCCCCTCTGATCTGGCCACAATATACCGGATGAGTTTTTTAACTTGAGACTTCCAAATTACTCGAAAAATACGCGATATCGCGAAAAATGTTTCAGGCAAAAGTCACAAGGTTTTGAAGGGGACATAAGATGGTAACCACGAGTTTAAATTTGAGACCCATTTTCAAGGCCAAATGAAGGTTAATTTTGATTTTTCAAATGATAGTTCCTGATTTTCATTGCTCAGTCATATTGCTCGTAGGCTTGCCATTTGGTTTTACATCTGCGTTTATCATAACCCAGAAACAACGACGTGGACGTAGCAGTATTTTGTTTCCTTCGGGGTGATTAATTAGAGTGGGTCCCCTTGCCTCCCACTGTTGAATCATTGAATTCTTCCCGTTTCGACGTTTATTTCCCGAGACTATTTCAACAAATGCTCGAAAATGTGACCATTCACTTCAATACACTTGTCTATCCGCGCTCTAAATGAACCAACAGAACTGAGAAGTATTTCTGGCGTAATCTTTCGGCAAGCTTCAGTTATTCGTCTTTTCATGTCCTCACCTGTTGTTGGTTTTTTTCTGTAAACCTCACTTTTTTAGTAGCCCCACAAGAAGAAAACAAGCAAGAGGCAAGTCATTGCCTCGGACCCCCTCGTCCGATCCATCGTTGATGGTAAACATTGTTTAATACGCCCCGGGCTACTTGGGAATAATAGGCTGGACAACCATCATGTTGAAACCACATTGTTTGTCGCAACTCCAGTGGCAGTTCTTCTAGTAATACTGGAAGATGGTCCCGCAAGAAGTTTGCATACTTTTCGCCATTCAAGTTTGCTTCAATAAAATATGGACCTATTAATTTATCCCGTGCTGGCGTTCAACTTGTCGCAACCAAAAAGGGTTTTCGGTAGCCCAGTAATGCATATTATGTCGATTGACTGTACCGCGATTGGTGAAAGTCGACTCATCAGAGAATAACACCTTGGCGAAGAAAAGGGGGTCTTGTTCAATTTGCTGAAGTGCCCATTGACAAAAGGAAACCCGGTTGCGAAAATCCTCACTAGAAAGTTCTTGATGCATTGAAACATGATAAGGATGGTATTTATATCTTACAGACAGTCGTTTGAGAAATTCCTGATTCACGACTTATTTGGCGAGTGCTAATGTGAGGATCGTGTGCAACGGCAGCTAACACTGCTATTTCATTGTCCTCAATAGCCGCCCTATCTCACCGATTCCTTTTCTTTGGTTGCACACTTCCTTCACCATTGAATTGTTGGAAGACCCGATAAAAGGAAGCGCGTGATCGTATCTGGTCTGGGAAACGTTGGGCGTAAAGAGCAACAGCACCATCGATGTTTGTTCCACTTTCTCCATAAATCAATATCATTTCAATTTTCTCTTCAATTGAAATAGCCTGCATTATTAATCTAGAAAACGTTGAAAATAATAATCATTTCCTCAAAACAAATATCGAACTTCTAAATGAAGCAAAGTTCCGTTCAAGTAGAAAAAAAGGCAGAGTGCATATCATACACTCTCAGATAAGTTTAGAACAATTTGTCTTTGAGTTTTAAGTTCACTCGAGGCAACAATGACTTACTTAAAACAAATCTCGACCTTATAACATCCTAACAACGTTGGAAACCGATTAATGATTTAGGCGTGCCAGTGCGTGGTAACTAGCACTGAATGAATAAGACCTTTGAGACAAAGTCGTGTGCCCATTGAGGAATATGACTGAAAATCAGGAATTATCATTTGAAAAATCAAAAGTGACCTTCGTTTGACATTGAAAATAAGTCTCAAGGTGAAACTCATGGTCACCATCTTATGTCTCCTTCAGAACTTTGTGATTTTTGTCTGAAACATTTTTCGCGATATCGCGTATTTTTCGAGCAATTTGGATGTCTCAAGTTAAAAAACTCACCCTGTATAATACCCACATCTGGTCAAATGCTTCTAAAACATCTCTGCACCTGCTAAAAAGAATTCAAAACCCTGCGAAAAAACTCATAGGTGATACTAATATTAGTCAGTCAATCGACACCCTCGAACACCGACGAAATGTCTCCTGTCTCACCTTGTTCTATTGCTATTTTCACCCCCTGTGCTCCATTAAAATCGCCAGTAACATTTCGCCCCTTCAAATCTTCAGGCGTAACACCCGTCTCGTTATAATTGGTCATCAGTATACACTCAAGCCCCACTTTCGGACGTACTCTAAAATAACATGACTCGTTCCTTAGCCGTACAACTTGCTATGGAATGCCCTGCCGAGCTCTCTATTTCCTTTTCGTTATAACTTGCAAACATTTAAAAACAATGTACATCGGCATCTCTTTTCTTCCTCCCTTAATTTCCTTCGCCCGCGCTGTGTGCAAACACACAAATCCCTTGGGCGTGCGCTCAAAAACCAACGTGTATATATCTCTTCCAAAAACTAGAGAAACGATAAGAAACTACTAATAACCCGAATCTTTTGCTACGCCTAAATCAATCCACATAAGCCCACAACATCTTTCATTTTTTGTTTTTCTTAATTTCGTTTTATTTTCCTCTAATATTTACATAAACACAAAGAGGGCTCGTAATGACTATTTAAAACGTTGAAACTTTGTTCTTTCTCTAAATGATAACTACAAATGACAATAGTTAAAAAAAAAAAAAAAAAAAAAATAGTTATAACTGTTAATATATGCATATAGTATAAACGTTTAGGATAGGCCGCCAGCAATAATATGAAGGGGAGAAAAGGAAAACTTTAAAGTATACAAATAAATTCAACAAAAGCAAATAAAAACAAAAAAAATTTGAAATATGAGCATTCCACGTTGTGGAATGGTGAATGGTACAGAAAATTGCAATTTAATAGATGTTGGATCCTATCTACTACTTAGACGCTTGAGGTGATGTGTCGTCTATACTTATAAGGGTTTCAGTGTTGGCTGATGCAGGCGTTGGAGCAGGCAATGGGATAGCCATTGCTCCTGCATTTATAAGAGCAAGTGTTTCGGGTTTCGGTGTTGCCAGAGTAGAAAATGATGATTGAGAAGTAACAGTTGGTTGCTTCTGATGGAATAGTGACGCATCACCGTGTTCATGTTGCTGGTGATGTTGATGCGAATGACCACCGGAATTGTGTGAATGACTGTGTCCAGATGAAGAATGATGCGAGTGGCTATGTCCGTGACCATGATGTCCGTGATGTCCGTGATTATGCTTTCCACTTGAACTATTAGGCGGCATTGGAAAAGACTTTGGCATAGTGCTTTGACGACCCGAGTCGGATGATTTTAAACGTTCACTCAGTGCCTTCAATGCGATCAACCTAAGTAAAACATTTTACAATTCAATATTTATAAAAATCATTGTAATAGGAATATACCTTCTCCTTTCGATATCGTGCGGATCAACTCCAGGCATAGATATTGCAATAGAGCTTAAGCTCGATGTGGATACTGTCCGTGGAGGGGCAGGTGGCCTTACAACACCTATCTTCAAACAGCATAAATATAATGGATTAACCAATATACTAATCACTGGCTGCATAACACTTGGAAAGAAACTAGCAAAAGTGAAACTTTCCGAACTATCACCACGGCCATTTGGATGTCGTTGATAGAACCTTAAATATACCCATGAAACAATCAATCCCGAACAAAACATTGCTGGATAAGTGCCTTCTAGTATGTTTATCATCCAACCAACTAACGAAGCAAAAAGCACTGTTAGTGGAACGTTCCTAAAAATGTAATTGACAAATTCAGCTGCATGGTAATTTGGACATTTTAACTACCCTTACATACCTGTTGGTAAGTTTTCCATATCTTGTCTTAAATATCAAATGATCCGGCATTATTTGCCTCACAGCCACTGAAATACCAGCCACATAGCCGGCCAAACCGTGAATATGCACATTAAAAAGAATATCCGAATTCTTCGTACACATATACACGAATAAATAGTAGAAAGTTGTGCAAATTGCAACTCCCAAATTCGTTATCGCAAAGAATTTAAACATCTCCATTTGGCCCCATAGTGGTTCTAGCATTTTCCCACATAATCCAACCGTTACCACATCCACAAGGACCTCGTAGAAATGCAATTCAATAAAACAAAATGTGAATGCTGTCCATATCCAAAATTCGGATGGTAAAATATAGCCTGGTGTTACGCTTAGAATTCGGACGGCTGTCTCGGAATACGAGAGTAAATAACCGCAGGTTGTGATTGCACATATTGAAGTGATGACTGGTGAAGTATTCTTTAATAGGGCGGAGAATTGTTGTTTTAAATAGGGAACATTACGATTTAATGCCCGAGTTGTCGCCATTTTTCATGTAATGTTGTCCACTTTAGATATTTATCATACGAAACGTCAACAAAATGTCAACTATCGTTTCCAGAATGAACAATAACAGCAGAACAACAACAACAATAAGATGTGGAAGAAAACATCGAAAACTTTTTTTTGTAGCGGCCGTGGCAGTTCATTGAATGCGATGATTTTCGCAATATCAGCTGATATTGTTTATGAATTCTTCGAATTTGTACAGTTAAAAGGGAAATTTTGTGATTATTATTGTCCAAAATTGCATGTACTTTACATTAAGTAAAATCGTTTTAAAAATACTAAATGAACAGCGGCTAAGGAAAGACTAAAATAAGGAAAAACCAATATGAAAACTGGCCGAATATTTTTGTACTGCCATTTCTAACTTTAAAAAGAAATACTTATCAAAAAAATTAACAAATGTAAATGCGTATAAAAAGTTTGCGAGAGAATTTACTTGACTACAAGGAGAGTTACGGCGCAATAGGCCGCATATGATTTCGAAGGACGGTTAGTGTATGAGTCATACACACTCTTGGCTTTGGCATTATATACAGGTCTATTGTATCCTTTTGTTCGGTATTCGCCATAAATTGGTGTGGCAAACCATAGGAAATGGTCGTCGTAGATGCAGCATTAGCCACTGAATACTGGTTCTAGAGAAAAAAAAAGATGATGACTGATTCTACGCCCTCACATGGCACCTAGGAATTTCCTTATAAATTACAAAGTTTCCTATTCCATCATAAAGCAGGACGACAGTTGCTTTGTTTTATTCTGAAACCGGAATATGAACCTTAAATATGAACGTTGTTTCTTTGTCAGCGGGGACAAAGGTTTCTTCAATTCTATATTCCAATAACTAGAGCGGGAATTCCAAGAAGAAAATTAGCGAAATTAGATGGTGACAATACAATATTCAACACTTAATAATTGACAAAATGTGCTTAAGCTTTTACTTATCCCTAGAGCTAGGGATAGCCTTGTCTACTATTCACCTTATAGTGACAGGCCCTTCCTTTACTTTGTTGCCTTGTCGTAACAGGAAGGCTTAAAAGTCAAAGATTCCAAGGCTCTGAATAGAACCTAAATGAGAAGTCGAAATGCTCGCCAACGACATCCAAACTTAACCTAACACTGTTAAATGTATGTATGGAGGTGACCCCAAAGGATTATACTCCAGGTAGTACTCGCAATAGCGACAATGCATCCGTGATCTTTTCAATAGCAGCCGGAGTACGAATTCTGGAAACCCCAACCACCATAGCTCTTAAACCCTCGGTGCTGACCTATGAGCTGCTGGATTACCTGAATTCGACGACTGCGGCTCTTTCTACGACACATTTGATAGATTGAGCTGGAACGAAGGAGAGAGTACCAGAGGGGCCTTGTCTGTTACGGTTAAACTCCATCAGTAGAAGAGGCTTTCCGACACTCCCTCTGTCAATGGAGCTCCGGCGCATGAGATCCGGTACAGCGACCAACAAAGGCTGCAGTTTTAGTGGATGGAAATCGCACGAAGTGGTCAAACCTATCAATAAAACAAAGCCAGCGGTGATTTCACACACACACGATGTACAGACAAGGCCATCGCTACAGCCAGCAAAGGTTGAACTTCCTGCTAGAAAAAAGAACTCAGGTGGCGCTTTCCAAGTGCACAAGATTCGACTGAAACTGATGCTGCAACCAGTACATAAGTGGAAGTAACTTGGACGTCGTTGGAAAAGCAACCTCCAAGAAAACCCCGAAAAGCGAAAAAGGACGAGACTAGGGCACTTATAATTATGCCTCTCCGGCGCTTCGAATTGCAAAGTCTGGCAATAACAACAGTCTGAACGGCGCTGAGTGCAATCGCTGTGTCGATCAACTATGACAGTTGGCCAAAGCACAAAATGTTTGCATTCAAGCAAAGGGATATGGAGAATAGAGTTCTTAGTGTGAAGTGTTCCACGAAGCAAACTTTTGAATGGTTATATATGTTTGTGCCGAAAATACCACCCCTTGAAACTAAAACTTTTGAAGTTTTCAAAAAACTCACACTGACGCGCCATCTTCTGGGTTTCGGGACAATTCAGGAGATTTTCTCATGCGTCTTCATACTCAGAGCCCTGGACTCGACACACAAGTGGAAAATCTACTCTCACGGAAAAACAAGGACGGCACTTTTCTTCTTTTGAGGCCTTCCTTTCTATCGAAAGGAAAAGAGAACTACATGCTCGCCAAGAGCATCTGGCTTTTAAGTCTGAGTTCTTTCATGCTGAAAAACATGGAGAAAGTGGTCGAGATCCATGCTCGCAAAACTGCTTTACGAATGCACCCTCTGACTGCGATACAACACGCCTACCAAGGTGGAAGATCTTCCAAAAGTACGCTTTAGAACTCGGTAGGCAGAATTGAAGCCGCACTCGACAAGAAGGAATACGCATTGAGCATTTTCATCGACGTTGAGGGTGCTTTCAACAACGCCACTACTGACGGCATATGCAACTCCACCAGACAATTCACGCAGTCGAATAATCGAATAACTTGTTTTGTGAATAAAAGCAATGCTGGTAACTAGGATTTTGATCGCGGATGCTGACTGTAGGCAATATGTGATGGCGGGTATAAAAAGAGGCTGCCTACGAGGCACAATTCTATCTCTAGGGAGCTCTAGACGTGATTGATTGCACCAGAAATGGGCTTTCACTCAGTCAATTTAAAATTGAGTTTGTTCTCTTTACAAGAACGAAGAAGTTGTCTGGTCTGAGTCATCTAGTGCTTAAAAACATCGCCATCCAATTCTCCAAAGAAGCTATGTATTTGGATGTCATACTATATGACAAATTTCTATGGACTAAACATGTTACGTGTAAATCCTCTAAGGCGCTGTCGAACTTATCGCAGTGTAAAGGACCTGTCGGCAAGACATGGTAAGAAGGATTCTTTATATCAACAGAGCTGTGATAAGGCCAATTTTATCATATGCGTCGGTTGTCTGGTGGGACAAGCTCTCACGAAAATACGTTATTATTCCTTTTACCAGATTTGGGAGAACGGTCTGTCTTCACATCGGTAAATATTCCTCCCATTGATATTCATATTTTGAGCTGCAATCTCAAAGCCGTTTTCCATTTAAAAAGGAATCGTCTTTGCTACAAGACGCACTGGACGTAGATGTGACTGTGATAACCTTGCGCGATGATTGTTTTATGACTCTGCTCTTATGTACTCGTACATGCCTGCTGATGCAATGAAACCAGACCTTCTGCTGCGTAAAAAATACAAAATCGACTTTCCCTGTGCCCAGGACTGGTTTTGGCCAGAGTCTGAGCCAGGAAAGGGATGTATTTGGGTTCTTCACGGATGGCCTCAAATCCGATTTATGATGCAGCTCTGCTGTCTTCCTGCAGAAAACTTGCATTTGCCTTTAAACCCGAGATCTACGCAATCCTGATCGCATGAAACTAACATATAGGGTGAATTCGAGAATGCAAAACAACACTTAATGCAGTCGGAAGGATTAATCTACTTAGTCTTGTCTGGGTCGCAGTTCACGATGGAAAAATAAATCGCCAATGAATTTGCCAGTTAAGGCTCAGAAGTTAGCAGCCTTCCTGCTGTCCGTCAGTAGAAAAGACTGCAGGCTAGTTATTGGCGTCATGGCGGGGCACTACACGTAAATGCCCTGGGCATAAGCGATACAACATCTTGTAAAGCTTATTGTGAAAATGATGACGACACTCGCATCAGGTTGCAGGTACTCGGCGTTGAAGCGGTGGGTGCCGATAATGTAGGCAATTTATGTTATCACTGAAGCGCTTACTCGTCATCCTTCGAAAGTCTGAGAAGTTTAGACTCTTTTTAGACTGCCAATCAAACGTAAGAGGAAGACCTTGGCAACAATTCTTTAGCTTCAGGCGTGTAAACAAACGCCTTACGATGATTGGTATAAAGGGTAAATTAGACAACATAAACCTTATAAACGCCCACGCTCCGACAGAGAAAAAGGACGATCTTACCAAAAACTGCTTCTACGAAGGCTTATTGGTTTTGCGGCTGAAAGTAATGTTACTACACACAGCACACGTTTTCCAATGCTCTGAGGAGCCAACAAAAACTCGTATCATTATTTTACGAGGGCTGTTTGATAAATACTCGTATTAGAAATGCCAACGTAACTTTTTTCGGTTTTGATAATTTATTTTTCAATATAATCCCCTATAAAACCCTTTCAACTTTTTAACCCCTCCGTATAGTACGACTTTTGTTGGCCGGCAAAATACTCCTCCGCTGCGGCGATGACTTCCTCGTACGACCTGTACTTATTTCTGGCGAAAGATCTTTTAAGATTTGGGAACAAAAAGATGTCGCAGGGAGCCAAATCTAGAGAATAAGGAGGATAGGGGAGCAATTCGTAGTGCAATTCGACCAATTTAGCTGCTGCGACTGTGGGCCGGTGCACTGTGAGTCGGTGCATTATCGTGGTAAAAGAGCACTTTTTTCTTCGCCAAATGTGGTCGTTTTCTCTTCAAATCGGCTTTGAATCGGCCCAATAAATCGACGTATGTATGTAAATCGTAGTAGTGATGCGTAGTGATTGTTTTTCCCTTCTCCAAATAGTCAACGTGTATCACACCTCGCGCGTTCCAAAAAACGCAAAAAACGGTGGCCATCACCTTTCCGGCGTAAGGCATGGTCTTCGTTTTCTTTGGAGCCCTTTCACCGGATTTTGGTCTGTGATGTGTACCAATAAAACAGTCACGAAACGCCGCAGAAACTCCTCCTGATTTCGAATAAACCCGGCCAAGCACGTTTTTGAAGTGGTCTCACCATTGCGGTTGTTCTCCGGTGTGAGCAAATGCGGCACCCATCGCGCAGACAGCTTTCTAACGTGTTCAGTGGAGATGCCTGCCATCTCAGCCAACTCGCGAATTTTCGCTCGGCGGTTCGTCAATACGAGATTATGGATTTTGTGCACGGTTTCCTCTGTGGTAACTGGTTTTGGGTCACCTGGGCGCGGTTCATCAAAAACTCTGCGAACCAATGGTAAACGGTTGTACGGGAAGGTGAACAGATCGCATACACACCATCGAGAATGGGCTTGCTTTCCTCGCAGGTTTTGGAAATCAAAAACAAGAATCGGATCACGGAGCGATACTGCTCTTTTTCCATTGCCGCAAAAAACACTAATACGACATTTTGAAATGGGTGTCAAAACAAAACTATACGTCGGATTGTCATCAAATTTTGACAGACGGGATAAAAGAGGTTATACTAAACGATGGTATGGTATTTTGACTCAGCAGCGCTACCTATCTTCCAATCCGGGTACTCATCAAACAGCTCTCGTATAGCCCGCAAAAACACAGACGAATATCAACTGGGAAGTCTAAATTTCAAGTCAATCGACCGACTTCTTTTCGAGTTGTGCGAGCACAAACCTACATAGGCTAAAAATTTCCAGCATCAATATGCTCGTTGAAAGAATTAAGAAACAAAACTGGAACTCATGTCATTTTGTGAATTATTTTCTCTCGGTTTTTATTGATTTCAAATATTTATGTATACCTTCGTGTATAATTAGCGGTTTTTTTAAGGTGTAATCTATTTTTTTTTTTCGTCACACTTCATATAAGAATTTATTTTTATTTAGAAAAGAGAATCGTGTATTCATCGCACGTTGCTTACTTTAATTGTTTCTTAAAAATTTCATTCAGCAAAAAATGTATTTAAATAATTTATCTTCTAAAATTCCACTAGAGTGAGCGAGTTTACTATGTCGATTTGTGGTTCTAATTTTTTTTTTTTTCATTTTATATTTTTTTGTTTTGCCTAATAACTTAAATTCCTTAGCAACTAAGTTTAATTTTATTATATATATTTGTATTAAAATTATTAATTTATCAGGAAATTCCTAATGAATTCCTTTGTCCATACAATATGTTACATTGCTATTTAAAAAAAAAAAAACACATTTGTTACAATAAATTTTTTCTCGACAAATTCCGAAGATAAAGAGCGTGAATCACATTTTGTTTAAACAAAAAAAAAAAAAAAAAAACATCAAAAACTTAAAACTTAAAAATAATTATTAATTTTAAACCTTTTCCAAGGATAATACAATAATAATATAATAGATAAAAATTATTTATATAAACTATGTTTACATCTAAAACAAAAACAAATAAATGAGGATAAATCGTTGGAAACAACACATTTAACAAATGATCCTTAGAGGGGAGAAGAATGTTTTATACCCTCAGAGCATAACTGGCCGCCGGGGAAAACGAATTGAATTAAATAAAGAAATGAAGACAACGTATTCTTAACCTAAATGTACATATACATTGTAAAATACACATTTAGCTCCACATTTCGAGATTGATTAGACCTAACAAAGAAAAAAAAAAAAAAAAAAAAAAAAACTTATATAACACCGGAGACAGCCTTTTCGTACGGAGTTCCTAGGGTGTCCCTTCGTCGGGGTAGGGTTCCACTAGCGGTTAGAGGCGCTGATTCGGGGCATCCGAGACTCATAAGCAGTTCCACTAAGGCGGTTGTCTCTTCGACATTGTAGTGTGGCGTTGGAATTCCACTGCCATTTGTTGTTGCCGCAGAAGAGGAATTGGTTGATGATGTAGATGAAGTAGTGCTTGTGTTGCTAGAGTTTGTTTGAGCTGCTTTAAGTGATTTAGCTGTAGCTAATGACTGAGCAGCTCGAGCATAAGCTAAGCAGGTACGTCCTTCTGAATCGCTGTGTTTGATGTTTGCGTGGTTCTAAAAAAAAAAAATATATATATATAGGAAATCCGTACAAAAAGTGTTAATGCATTCGTTGTAAAACTTACCCATATCAATAGTTGGGCAATAGCCAAATTGCCAATGGCGCAAGCCAATAATAGCGGCGTTCGGACATCCCTTGGACTTACAGTAGAATTAGTGACTTCATTCGATGCGTTCGCTAAGATCAAAACAATTGATTTCATATCAGATCTGAAAGGAAGTCATAAATTCAGTTACATTGCATAGAGTAAAGAATTTCCTTTCTTACCTGATAACTGCCTCTATAAGCTGCTGACCAGCAGTGACATTTGAATTTTGATTGCACATTGGTAGGAAATCCTTAGCTTCATACTTGCTTCGAATCCATGATTCTTTCTCTTCACGGCTTGAATTTGGTCTTGGTTTTTGCCTTTGTCGGGTATTAGCTTCCCAGACTGAGTTCGCCAGACTATTGCCGATTGCCAACATAACACTTAGATGGCCAGGTCTGTTAAAAAAAAAAAAATAAAATCCAAATTCAAAGTTTTTTAAGAAAAAATAACTTACGGCCAATCATCCAAACCTAATGATCTCACCTTGGAAATGTGAGACCCAAGATTCCGATGAATTCCTGAGCACTCTATACACATTAATACGCCTAAATTCAGACTCGACCATTCAGGATCTACAAAGAAACGAAAACAATTAGTATCCCCCTCTCATTTAGTCATCGTGAATAAAAGAAAAACTTACTTGGTGCATCACAATCCACACAGTAGCCATTACCTGGCACTCGCGTTCTTATCGAAGTCATACTCGCCATTTCACTCGACGTTACAGGCTTCATTTTACTCGACTCAATACCTTGCAGTGATTTGAAAATCTCCTGTTCAATCGCTGCAACCCAATCGTCACGTTCCTCACTATTTGCCGCTTCAAAATGCCACTGTTTGTTATCTAGGGACACAATGTAGAATTCATAACCATCCGAATCGTCAATTTCTTGATTTTTTACACCGCTGCTCTTCATTCGTCTGTGACGCTTTTTAACATTTGGAGTTTGAGCGTCCAATTTATTTCCGCTCACCATTAACTGCTGATTACTGTCACTTGCAATAAACGTCTGAGAATTGCTATTACTCATAGCAATGCCCTCATCACCAGAAGTCTGTTGAGATGAATTCGACTTGCCCGGCTCCCACAAAGTATCAAAAGCAGTGAGTAAACCTTTCTCTGATAACTTTTTGTTGTCTTTGACAATCGAAAGGCATCCTATGCCCTCGCTTAAGCCATTTTGAGAAGATTTTCCATTCGAGAGCATCGATGAGGTGAGAGCACTATTGGTGATGATGGATTTTGAACCTCTTGGCTTCTGGCCAGGCACCTTAACCGTGACATATTGTAGAGGAATCTCTTTCCCATGGACATCGTCCATGTAATCATGCAAAGACGGATGATACGTCAATCGTCCGTCATCGCAAAGCGTCACATATTTTTTCTTCCATTCTTTATTCAATGATTTACTCGATCGCTTGTAGAGATAACCCTGTTTCAGTGGAATAGATCTTCCACTACCTAGTTCACCATTTTTAGACTTATCGTCACCTTTCTTCGATGATGGGATAAAGAGATTCGATCTTCGACGAGATTTACGACTTGTAGTTGGTGTAGACGTTGGTGTTGGGAGATCTTTTCCACCACCACCGCTGCTATTATCCTTACCAGAGTCTTTGCTCTGTGGCACCAGCGATAATGGTGCTAAACTTTCTGCTGACGGCGCTGCAGAATGGTGTACTGTTACGGCAGCAGGAGTAAACTTTGTGATGTTGTTATTCTCATTCGTCACAGTCACAAAATGCTGTTGTGGCAGCGGTAACTGAGATTGATGATGAGATTGTTGTTGATGCGCTGAAACTGCTGCCCACTTTTGTTGTTGTTGTTCATTATGGACAAAATCCGCACTCATACGCATTGGGATGTGATGGCTTGACGTCGATAGCACATGGTGTCGATGTGGTAATGTTGCACCGGATGATTGAACAACTGATGGCGTTGACGCAGAGAACCCATTTGCAGCTACAGCAGCATTGGAATGATGAAAACTTGCTATACCAAGACGAGTACCTTGAGGTGTAGTAGGTCTGGAATTGACTGGTGGAACACATGTTGTTATTCGCTGTTGAAGTATCTTTTGACATGCTGCAAAAACAAAAAAAAAAAAAAGTTTGTCAATAACAATGATCATTTCGTAACAGATGGTAAAGTCCTTACCATCCTGAAAAACACGTTCCACATTAAGGCCATAGGTGGCACATGTTTCATAGTATGAGCACCGCTTCAAGTCGTTAGCAAGTTTTCTAGCCCTCGAATCATCTATCACGCGGGGATTTCTCTCACTAATGGCATCTAAAAATTAAAAGAAAATTCAAAGGTTCAGATAAGACGGCATTTTTGAAATAGTTTAACGTGAAAACTCACCTTGTGTTCCAACTAAAATAATCGGAATTTCTTGACTATTGCGGAAATGAGCCATTTTGGTATAATAACTGTACACAGCGTTGAAGCTAGCCTCGTTTTCTAAACTAAACACAAAGATTACAGCATCCACCCAAGCGGCAAACTGTAAAAAAAAAAAAAAAATCAGAAAGAGAGTAGAGGAATATTGGTACTGTGGAAGTGATATAATTCCTTGAAAGCGATTAAACATTTTTTTTTTTTTTAGAATAAAGCCACCAACTGAGACGTTCAATACGGCAAGATCCTTAAAAATCTACTTTGGATTTTTGTATGTGTGTGTATGTTTTTAAGGCTGATTTAAATAACCCGCGCTAGGAACAAAAGGATAATTGTTTAAGCTTCTGTGCGCTGGAGTGTTTACCTTATACTCGTATGCACCCCTTTCACTTTGTGTGTGGAAGGATAATGAACTTCTGATTTGTGAGTTTCTCAAGTCAATGCGCAGGCAATTTTCTCTAGCAAAACACTACTAAATCACACACTGAGCCCTTGAAACACAAGGAACGCACAATTTTTTGTTTGATGTTACTGTAAAGTCACTTAAAGGATTCAATAGAATCAAGGCATTGAAGGATGCAATAAATGTAAATGAATGCCCGACAGAATAGTGAATAATACGAGTAATATGAAAAAATGTTTATCGATTATTTAAATGCAAAATAAGAGTAGTATAAGATCTGAGCTGAAATTGAAACCGAAACCAAAAAACCACCATCGTCCTTTGCAGGATGAAAACTGACGGTGAACTGAATTTAGTGTTTGCCCACACAAAGCCGACCGGAGTTGTCATGGATTTCACAGTGCCGGCCGGGTTGGCTTGGCTGTTCTCTGCAGCGGTGGCGGATGTTGTTGGTGTGTTTTGTGTAGTATGTATATGATATGCACCCTTGTCGATCAAATGACGAGTGAATGGTCCAACCCTGTTTGCCTGTTTGCCACCCACCGGTTTTTGCCTGCGGCATAGTCTGCTTTCAAAAATTGAGAAAACCATATAGCACACTCACAACGGGGGTAGTGGTGGTGTGTTCATGACACTGGCAGGGTGTTCATTTTCGAAACACGATTCGGTCGTCAGGTTGCCATTTGCGGATGAATGTATGTATGTGTATGCTTTGGAAAGCCACTATGTTTGCATACACAGTACAGTAAGCATCTAAATGCATGCAAGTCTCAAGTACACGTGGCGTGGTTGTACATAAAAATTACGAAGCCTATTCATCCATCCAGCCAGCCATACATCGTTCCATCCACCACCCACCGACAAAGCGAAATCGGTTATCCTTTTCTGACGCACTGCAATGTTAAGTCATTGTCATCATTCTCATCATATAGATTCAGAGAAGCACCAGCCACCGGCCGCAGTCATCAAACATGGTATGCAGTCAACGTGTATTTTACTTCTTCAAACTCCAGAGTGCCTACTTTCTCTGTGAATCATTTTTGAAACGAGCAAAAAGGATGAAATTCGCTTGCGTTATGGTTTTTCAATATTTTTTCACTCCTCTTGCAAGAGACACAAGTTCTTTGTAGCATGTCGGCTACGACATAATGACACTGACTGACTGACAATGCCAGGTCTATTACCAGACTAAAGCTAAACGTGAGGGTTGATTTAGGAGGACTACTTACTCAAAGTGCATGGCACACTAGAACCTAGGGGTGGTTTTAACAGAGTTTACAATCCGTGAGATGGTTTTCTTTCTGCAATAGTTGAATAGTAGCTTGAAGAAGTGAAAGATGACTTCTTTGTTGTTGTGCTGTTTGCGCAAAAAATTACCGCCAACGGTTCGGCTTATTTTTCTTCAATATCTTAAGCATCTGAATGCTGAACCTTAAAGTGTGACAAATTGCAGGAAATGAATTAAAAGTCCAACGATGAAAGAAGGAATTGTTTCTGGGAGGATTTTTGCTTGCAATAAACTGATGTCAGTGATGAGGGTTGGGTAAGTGCTTCGTCGTCTGTAAGTTGAAAAGAGGTAGGAGTTTCTTTAAGCATGAATTCGTACGACAAAGATCATTAAACTTTTGAATTGCGTAACCTTTCAGTAATTTTTCGCAGAGATTGGAAATGGAAATATAAACGAAAAACTTACTTAGAGACTTAATATTCTAGAGAGTGATAGAAAGGTCAGTTTCCATAGCATCAGTATATGCAAAAACATCATGTCGCATCGCACATGAAGCAACATTGTGGATTTTTTCAACGTATCACGGACTTACCAGACAACATTATTTCATTCAAAGCAACACCACATGATACCTTATCTAAAAACCAACTCTCGATCATATTAAAGGCATTCTCGAAAGCCAACCACTCACATTTTGTATGCCACCAATTAGCATGCAATGTCAACAAAACCCTACACTTGGCTAAATTGCACAAAAGATTTCTCGCTTCACTCTGCTGCGCTGGTTTTCTGTTGAAAAATCCTCAAACACTGCCAGTATGCAAACACAAACACAATTCCCGGAAATTATGTACAAAAGTTCACTAAGCATCCCCAGCAGAAAAAAAAAAAAAAAAAAAACACATGCACACATCTTTTCATAGAAACTGCAACCACATGAGACCATGAGGTTCGGTATTCACCCCGCAAAAGGGTGGTTTCTGAACTATGCAACCACGTAGTACAGAAGCGTTTTGTCAGGACTATTGATGTAGCATAAGATCTCACCTAAAGCCTGCACTTGGAATCCTGGTGTTAAATAAGGAAAAAAAAAAAAAAAATTAAAAATTTTAAAGCAAGAGAAAAGTTTATGAAATAAATTTTGTACCGAAAAACCGCCACAGGGAAATAATCCAACTCATACAACAGTACACCGTGTGTATCGGCACACAATGCAGAATCAGATTTGTCCAATATTTGTATTCCGGCTGTCCTATCCCCCAGTGGACTGTAGTGCACTATTAGGAGGATTTTTAACTTCTCATTTCTAAAAAGATTATTGATTTCAAACTGAAAATCGAGGGGCGATAATTTTTTTTTTTTTTTTGAATATTTTGAGATTTTTAATAATCATGTGAGGACTTTCAAAAATCCTTAGTATGTGCGTAGAATGGTATAGACTTTGGTGCCCGTAGTAAATTTTATTGCTATTTTGGCAATACTTGTACAACTCACATTCATAGGGATTAACAAAAATCAATTGCGTCGCAGGACTCGATATTGAATGCAACTAGAACTGCAATACTTGTAAATCCTTTGTTGCAAAACCCATTCAGGCAGCCGTGAGTTTTTGTACATTTCAATAATCCATCAAGCATTACAAAATTAAAAAAAAAAAAAAAATGTACCAATGCACAAAGTCCTATTCGTAAGACTGATTTAGGGTATATCATTTCGATGGCTGGGCTCCTTATCGATTTGGATTTTATATCGCGTGCCACGATTCACACGACATGCTTCTAAGGGTTGATAGAGTGTGAAGAACTTTCTGTTTGCTTCCGGCTATTTGATAATTGCTTGTGGAAGAATTTATGAATTTAAAGGATTTAGTTTAGGATCAACAAACGGTGGTTTATCTCTTGATTCTAAAATAAAAGGTTCGACGCGAGCGCGTGCAGGATTAGCAACTCACTACGCAACAAAGTATTCATAGTTCGACTACTCGTATATATGAAATTCTACGACCAGAATCTGTAAAAGAAAAATAAAACACGAACGAAAGCTGCGATGCTGACCACAAGAAAGTTGATTTATCTTGTAAGAAGTTTTATTCAGAGTCCTTTCATTACAACTTGACATATACATAAAGAATTAATATTGTGTATGGATGGGATTACCTATCAGGTTTTAGTACCTATCGTTTTTTCTATTATTTGAAAGTATCTTAAGCGAATCTTTGTCGTCATAATAGTTTATGAGACCTGAGAAGACAAATCTGGACTGGACTGGACTGGCGATTAGTTGAAACTGTTTGAGAAGCCGAAAGGCGGAGGCATAGAATCCTTGCACAGAACATGGATATAAGGAGACCCCTGGAAACGCATCTAAGAGAAGAAAATTATTTGACGTGAACCTTAAATCGAAGCAATTAAATCCACAGCATAGTGTAAAGGCTATAGAATCCGTTGCGTCCGTTTTGTCGACGTTATCGACTAACAGCTGGATACAGATGGTACACTTTGTTATGGAAGCAGGTCCATGAACAACGGATATGAGGGAAAGGGCGGAAAGGATGGAAAAAGTAGGTTTACTTTCTACTTTTCAATCCGATGGTAGTTCACACATTCACACATTGAGGACCATACATTCACATATTGGGGTTCACGCATTCACAAATTGAGAGTAAGCAATTTCATACGCGGAGACATTGAGAGAACGAAGAGAAATTGTCATAGCTTGAAAAGAAAACTTTGACTAAATTGACATTTTCATTATTTTGTTTCGTTTGCGATTGATTCTATAAGACTGTTAGTTCCGTCAACCTATCCGGCATCTTAAAAGACGGTGAAATCGGTTGACAGATGTCACTTGTGTTTTGACGTTCACCTAATGCCCATACATACGAGGTGTATTCAAAAAGTAAGGGGATTTTAGAAATTTCACGGGCAACGTACATTCGATTATCGATTTCTTTTTTTGCTGTGTTGGCACACATGTCCGGAACATATATTCACAGTTTAAAGTATGATTTATAGCATACTTAGTAACTTTTTGACACATAGAAAGGTTAGACGTGTTTTGGGCATGAGACGTGTGTCAGCGAAGTTTGTTCCGAAACTTCTTAATTTTCATCAGAAGAACCATTGCATGAGCATCGCTCAGGAGCTCTTGAATGACGTCAATGATGATCCTGACTTTCTCAACAGGGTCATAACTGGTGACGGATCATGGATATATGCTTATGACGATGAAACCAAAGCCCAATCGTCCCAACAGAAGTACCAAGGAGAGCCAACACCGAAAAAACACACCAAGTTCGATCAAATGTCAAAGTTTTGATCACTGTTTATTGCTATTACCACGGAGTGAATCAGGAGTTTTTACCTTAAGGTTGTACGATCAATAAGGGGTATAACCTTGAAGTTATGCGCCGTTTGCGAGAAGTAATACGAAAAAAAAAACTTCCGGAATCGTGGAAAAGCAGTTCATAGCTTTTGCATCGCGATAATGCACCTGATCACTCATCGTAGCTTGTGAGAGATTTTTTGGCCAAAAAAAAAACACTACAATCATATCTCAGCCACTACATTCAACGGATTTGGCCCCATGCCACTTTTTCCTGTTCTCGACACTGAAGAGACCTATATAAGGAAATAAAAACGACATCGTTGAAAGAGCTCAGGGCTATACCAAAAAGTACTTATGAGAAGTGCTTCGAGGATTGGAAAAAGCGTTGACACAAGTGTATTGTTTCTGAGGAGGATTACTATGAAGGGGATAACATTAATATTGATTAGTAAATAATTATTTATTTATTAAAATATAAACACACCTCGTAATTAGTTTCTTTAAAGTGTAATAGCTTGTGTTTCATTTTCAAATCGGGCACGAGTCTTTACAATGACCCAATACATTCACAATAACGTTTCGGTGGGGACTATACTCAATTGAAGTAAGAACAAGTACATACAAGTACAAATAATTGCGCTTATAACTAATCGAAAGAAGGGAACTTCCTTAAAGGAATCTTAAAATTTTCAGTTTTAACACGAAAATGGTGGTTTTTTAAGATATTCCAACTTTTTTGTTTGAATTAAACACAAAGACATTAACTTGATAATAAATAAATTATTAAATTCATTGTAAAGACTATTTCAACCCATTTAACATTTTAAAATAATTTTCTTAAACAAAGCGAATTCTTTTTTAACCAGATATGAGGCTCTGTACAGCAAAATAATGTGTCAACTGTTAGTTGATTTAAAGCAATCACACAACACCCGACGCAATAAATGGCCACTCGGCTTTAGCTCTTGCACCAATTGGATCTTATAAACTTCGAGACCTAGAACTTTACGCAAATTTTCCAGATATGAAATGGACAAAGACCAAGTTGCTGCGAACGACGACGAATCGATAAAATGGGATCCTCTTTAATCATTCTTGTATTAAAGAGGATCCCATTTTTTTCTTGTCGGTGTGTAAGTATCCAATAGAGTGAATTGGGTGATCAATAATTCGATAAATAGCACATTCACATGGCCGATTACGTCCACCGTAAATTTCCCGAAGTGCTCTATAAGTTTCGCGAACAGAGCTTCGATTTTGGAAATAAGTTTCAACAATAAAATCGTTGTTCAATCTTTCCATGGTGAAACGGCAAACTGTTCTGAAAATAAATGATGTGACAGCTGATTTGTCATTTAACAAAAGTCTGACACTGCAAAAAAGCTCCCTTTATATGGATAAATCAATGATAAAAATGTAATCTCATAATTTTCGTAAAGAATTCGAAGAGTAAACAATTTAAGCGAACTAATTAATCACAAATATTACATTTTATCACATGGTTCATAATAGTCACTATATTTTGTGTATGCCATTAGTATTTGTAAACATTTTTGAAGTTAACAAATTGCACTATAAGAAATTCACGAATGGCTCTATTTAATTATTTAGTGAAAAATGTCCGCCGGCTGTTGCAAATTTTTTGTTTTTGTTTTTGAACACACCTCACCCTAACCAACGCGCAACTGACCACTCTTTAAAAGTCTTTAATTTGATGCAGTTAAACACTTTTCCAGCAAAGAGTAGAACCAACTCTTTACCCGTCACCTAATTAATAGCCTGCTGCAAAAACGTAAGCCCTACGCGATAAGGCATTATCGGCTTAGTGAATTGTCACACTATTTAGCTATTCCTATTCGCTTATTGCGTTTCCTAGTTCGCGCCTGTCATCATTTATTTACATTTTATCGCATTAGTTTTGCTGACATAAGAAATTCGCAATTCACTGTATTGACTTCATGGCAAATTTACCGCTATAATTGGTTATTTTCAAGTTGCAACAGAATTGACATTTCCCCCATTTCTCCAAATTACAAATTGTGCCACCGGCTAAGGGGTGGTGTACTTGTAGAATGACAGTTCGCATAAGAACTGCTGTACTCGTACAAATGTCATTATAACTTTTCCCGTTGAGATAAATTTGTTTCAAAAAACGAACATCCCTAGTAATTTGCTGGTCCAAATCATTTTTTATGGAAACAAACAAAAACTGCTATTTGTCGTGTATGTGTGATTGGAGAACGTGATGTTGGAAGTCACATTCATGTAAGACAAGTCTACCCGCTATGAACTGACAGATCTGAAGAGGGTTAGAAGACTATGTAAACTTTAAGAAGAACTTTCATGTCTACTGGAGTTAAACAGAGGGTTGGGTTGTTATTTTCGTTGGGGCCTGGATTGGGTTCTGGGTGACTGGATGAATGGTTGGAGGAAATTAAATTGCACAAGTTTGACCTGAATATCAGACTGAAATCATGATATTGCTTCTTATTGTACAAAAGAGTATTGCCGTTGTTCGCTATTGTTGTCGTGTCCTCGTTGAGCTGAACGAGTTCAATCGGTTTAATGTTTTGTTGCACAGTCGAAACAGTGCAGTACGAGACATGTAATGTAACACAGAATTAAATTTTATTTTAGGGGTGGCTTACTGGTAGCATTGCTTTTGAGTTTTTTTTTTTATTTATTTTGAGGATTTGTGTTCAACTGAGGGTTGGTGTTTGCCCTGTTTGTTGGGGTTTCATTTTTGTTTATTTGTTTTTGCATTTTTATGAAATCGATTTTATGAATATTTAACAAGAAACTGTTGTGAGTCGACTTTAAAGTGCTCGGTATTCGAAAATAGAGTTTCTAGTTTCAAAAGAGACAATATTTACTGATTAATTGTCGTCAAAAATGGCAACAACTTACTTCCAACCTTAAAATGTGTCTTTCACTCCCGCATCTGGGCTCCAAGCAATGGAAAAAAAAAAACAATTAAACCAATTGGAGCTGGCAGAGAGAATATATGAGTCAGAAAAAAATTGCGACGCAAACACAAAAAAAAAAGACAAAACACAAACAAACAAATACCGTCAGTAAACTCCTCTTATACAATTACAGTTCTGTTTGTTTTCATTTTCATTTTCATTTATGTTTCTTTTTTATTTTCCACAATGAAAACCTTCACCCAGCCATACCAATAGCTTTTCATTTTGAAGAACATCCCTCTCCAATCCCGGCAGTGTAGTAGGATGGGGGTAGCCCTGAGGGGCTTTTGCTGATGACTGCCACTGACATTTCGTTGTCGTATTAAGTAGAAATTCTCTTTTAGATAAAATGAGATTAAATCCATTTTTATCTATAAAAACACATTTAAGCTATATGCTTGAATATCTATAAGTATCTACACACGTATGAAAGTGGAAATTTAATATTAAACCAAATACTATATGACATGACTTCGTTGATTGGTATCTGCTTATCAGGATTTTTTTTTTATTGTTTTGTTTTTTGTTCTGCGTTAGTGGCGATAGAACTCAATCAATATTGACTCATAGTTTATCGACTAAATTACACCTTTTAACCTCCAAAAAGCGAAACATTAGACGACTTTTATAGTAACTAACTATGGCGCCAACCAGGAACTCCACCTCCCGAATTAAATTTATAAAAACCAGTTAAATGGGTGGATGGTGGTTATTTCGTCGTTTCGGGGTTGTAGTTTAGACCGCTAAAGAACTTTTAAATGCGTGTTTGTAGGATGTAAAGCGTAGTGTACCCAACAGTTTGTCCTTTCGCCTTTTCATTTTTTCAGTTCGACCAAAACTTAGGAGAACATAATTAACTTTTTTTTTTCTTTGAAGTAGTATTCCAAATATATAAATGCTTTATTAGGGACCTTTGGCATGGTTTTAAGACCAACATGAAGTTATAAAGTATCCAACGCAGCGACTTATATACACGTATTTACATGCGATCTTGATTACAAAGAAAATATGACTGATTCTGGCCTTGATGACAAAATAAAAGGATCTCACAAGACTTGGCGATTAAAACTAGCAACCTACGTGAGTGAAGGAACGTTATCTAAGCGATTTTTTTTTTTTTTAGAAATAGAAAGCTTCCAGGAGTGTTCTACAGTTGACTAGAATTGCATATCATTGACGATAGGTATTCTTTTTGCCGCTTAGACTTTATAACTGGAAGTTAGTTTTCCCGTCCAGCACATACAATTGGTACATACAAGTCTTACCAGTATCTAACCGACTGTCTTACCAATCGTGTCATAAAAAATAAACAAAATTAAACTGATAGAAAAACAATTAGACACCTAACACATGATCCGTGTGCCGTTTCTAAGAGAGGGCACCACTTGAATTAAATCCATACCATTTTCAGTTACTACCAACCTTCAAAAGATACGTGTATAAATTTGACAGCTGTCGGACGATTAGTTCTCGAGATATAGCGTTGTGAGTGAAGCAACTTTTGTTATTGTGAAAAAAATGGGTTCAAAGCAACTTCGTGTGTTGACTTATCATTGCTTTTTGATGGGAAATTATTAAGCCGAAATGGCTTGATAAGTGTTACCCGTACTCTGCACCAGCCGAACGAACCATTCGCAAGCGGATTGAAAAATTTAAAAGTGGTCATACAAGCACCAAAGATGATGCATGCAGTGGACGTCCAAAAGAGGATGTTTCAGATGAAAACATCAAAAAAGTCCACAAAATGATTACGAATGACCGTAAAGTGAAGTTGATCGAGATAGCTGAGGCTCTGAAGATATGAAAAGAGAGTGTTGGATATATCATACACGAATATTTGTACATGCGAAAGCTCTGTTTAAAGTGGGTGCCGCGTTTGCTCACAGTCGACCAAAAACAACAACGTGTTGATGATTCAGAGGAGTGTTTAAAGCTGTTTAACCGCAATAAAGCCGAATTTTTGCGTTAGTATGTGACAATGGATGAAACTTAGCTCCATCACTTCACACCAGAGCCAAGTCGGCAGTCAGCTGAGTGGCGAGCAGGCGACGAACCTCGTCCAAAACGACCAAAAGCTCAACAGTCGGCTGGCAAGATTATGGCATCCGTATTTTTGGATACACATGGAATAATTTTCATCGACTATCTCCAAAAGGGGCAGACTATCAACAGCGACTATTACATTGCGTACAAGTCGATGAAAACGATGGCAAAATTGAATGAATTCGGCTACGAATTGCTTCCCCACCCACCGTATTCTCCAGATTTGGCCCCCAGCGACTATTTCCTGTTCGCAGACCTCAAAAGAATGCTCGCCGGAAAGAGAGTTAAGAAGTAATCGCCGAAACAGAGGCCAATTTTGAGGCTAAACCGAAATCGTACTACAGAACTTGTATCGAAAGATTGAAAAATCGTTTCAATCAGTGTATCGCCCTCGAAGGCATAGAACCCATATCCCCGATTTAATTGCAACGGAAGAACGGGACTACTAAGTATGCAATTTGAATACGGCCAGACAAGAAATTTGGGGATTCTAAATGAAAAAAACCTAGTTTAACAGAATCAATGATGTCAATGGGTAAGCTAAATGACCACAATATTTAATAGTCTGCATCAAGGCAAATGGTAATAACTTTAAGCAAACTTCTTCCTTGTTACTAGCTTCTAAGATTATTTAATAAATATTTTCAGTTTTAAAACGAATGTTTATTTATTTTTTATTTGAAATAGAACCATCCCCTCTTACTATCTTATGTCAAAATTTGCTTATAACGTTCGATAATAGTTTTTTTGAATTAAAATTTCTCCAATACCACTGTGTACATCTAAATCTATACTTTCTACACGAAGGATATCAGACCACTTTATTTCCATTTTGGTTTATCTACAAAGTTTCTCGTCTAAATAAACTATTTTTTTGTTTCAATTCAGTGAAGTAATTCGTAACAAAAAACGTACGAGTATGCATTCAGTTCAAATTTACTTCTATTATACTGCGTTTTCGAGCGCAGAGCAGTATTCCTTTGTTATGAGTCGTACATTACCCGGTTTGAGAATGCGTCGTCACAGATTTTCTTTGAAGATACCTATTTAGTCTTTATTAATGATTAAATCTTCGTTTGCAATTATTTTGACTAGTCTCCCTTTCATAAATCTAAATTTGGCGGCAACTTTCAATGCAAAGTTTTAGGTTCTAATTTTTGCTTCATTTATACTTTTTCGGCCTCTACAGGACATTAAAGGAAATTGGATTCTCATAAGTTAAATCGTACGTACACGGTATTATTTCTATCAATCTCTTTAAAAAATAAAAAAAATAACTGGATGCGATGTGTTCTTAAAGTTTCTAACTATAGTTGTCATATCAGAGGTTATCTACTACTAATTAGAAGGTTTCATGATCTTGAAGTACAATATTAAAATCGTCCTCCATGGATATGGATTCAAAATCGGAAAGGGCGATACTTCGTTTGAAAAGCTAATTGACCTGGATAATCCTTTCAAAAACCAAAAGCCGTTGAGTACATTATCTGTCAAGAATTCTAACATATACCCGAATAAAGTTTAGCCGAATGTGAGGTTTCTGATGTTGGCCACTGTAAAAGTTCATAAAGAAATTTTGCTAAGAGTGTCCCATTGAAAGGAAATGCTAAATGTGAGCAACAGGCTTGGTTAGATTATCGCCAAATGATCACGTACTATTCATTCACTCACTCGTTTACACAAGATTTAATAAAAAAAACAAAGCAATGGTGCCTACTTAATTTTCTGGTCAGCTCGTCAAAATGTTTCTTTGGCTGGGCACGTAAAATAGAAAAGAGTAGTAGCGATCGTCGCTGACAGCCAATGTACGTCCCTGATTAAAGTGAGTGAACAACGGTGCCTTAAGTCTACTGACACTTCTGGATTCGATGATAATGAAATGGCAAGTTTTGAGGAAAATTAGTTTCTTTGACGATCTGCTATAGTTAATCAAAACAATAAATAGGAATCGGGTTTTGTTGTTTGATTGCCACTAGGACCCATTGAAAATTCTCTTTTGAAAGGGGTGTTGGTTAAATAGTTAACTTTTTATCAATCGTTTAAAATTCCAATATCAATTAATGGCTTTCTCTTAAAATCGAACTTCAGAAGCAACTCTAACGAACCTGCATTTCTGGAGGTCCACCCTCATCTCGTATCAGCAGCAAATAACTTTGATTATCGATGTAAATCTCCTTTTTGAATCGTCCACCTTCTGGTGATTCTTCTTGCATATAGGAACCAGTTAAATATCGATGCACCAAGGCTGATTTGCCAGAGCTTAATGAACCCACAATACCCAGCCGTAGATCCGGAACAGAACGTGATATTGTCCATTCCTGACTGTTTACAAATGAATCTGCAAAAGAAAAAGAGAAAAAAAAAAAAAAAATTAATACCATCGATTAGCAACCAATCCCTTTAAAAATAAAAATAATAAAAATAAATTCCATCACGAACCACAACAGACAATCATAAGTCTGCTCTTCATCCGAAAATCATCAAACGTATCAAAATCAAAACTAATAAACTATTCATAAGCGTGGTTAATGGTAGGAATACTCAATGAAAAATAAAATAAAATAAAAATCTAAAGAAAAAGAGGGGTCAAGAAAGGGTTTTTTTTCAATTCACACCTTGTTGGCGACATGACAGGCTACACCGTACTTATGCAATTCATCTTTACACCGACTGTCTTCAGTTAAGAATTTTTACACTTCAAAGTGGTCTCTAAGGATTTATGTATTTTGCCTAAGAAACCAGATCGAATGTGAATTTTGAACCCTGTCAGTGTGTGTAACCCTCTTTCCAAGAGTCATCAACAGTTTTATGGAAATATCGCGAAAAATTACAAATCCATCATACCTTTCAACCGACAGGACATGCCAGTCATCTTAGATTACAAAAAATATAAATCTCAAGTTGTTCTGTAAAGCGGCTACAAACTTGTTCTTATGATTAGCCATATTCATAGTATCTTTGGATTCCAAATGTGAACTGAACTAACCAAACCGACCTTGTTATCTCATTGTCACCTTTTTTTTCTTTCTTCGTCAAAGGTCCAAAGACAATATTCAAGAAATACTGAAACATTTTTGTGATGGACATTTGATTGACAGGATAATGGGTGCGATGCGACATAAAGACTACAAAAAGGGCGAACAATTTTGATTTTTCATGCTTATTGTTCGAAAATCATGTTTAGAATGCGTTACGAGGTGGACATGGGCATATGTACCATATATATGTTGTTTTTCTAGTGTGGATGTTAAGGAACGTATGAAGTTCGAGTAGGATTATGAAGAAGAACGCTTTTGGTTTTTAAGTCGAATAAGGGTGCTATTTCTTAGGGAATCTTTATCTTTAACAATTTATTATCGGAACACTGACATCGTAGTTGATTCGCATCGGATGTTCAGTTCAGTAGCAGCATTTTCAAGAATAAAAATGCTCCAGAAAGAAAAAAATAAAAACAGAGTTTTTTTGCCAACTTAAAACAGAAAATGATGTGAGAGGGTTTTCCAAAAGGGTGATGTCGTCATAATTTATTTTATTTTGTTTTTCGGGGTATTAACTGATTATGAGCCCATACCTCTTGCCTTGTTGCCGGGTAACTACAGCACGCTGACCACCTGTATTGTAATTTTTTTTTTTGGCCGACTTCCAGCAATTCCGCACTGCAGGATGATTAAGGTCCCTTTTCACTTGTCGTTGCCATTTGTACTAGGTGGTGTGAAAATAACCTCCTTGACTGCAAAAAAGGTTATGGTGCTTTGAAGTCCGTTCATATTTAGGCAGACATGCCAAATTTCAGTGCGATACTGTCATTAGTTTTGTTTTGACAGCTGATTGTTGTTGACGTGTTTGGCATCATGTTGAGTATGGACAAAAACGATTTTTGTTCTCTCATAAAAGATTATTTTTTGAGAGGCAAAACGGCGAAGGAAACAAAAGAAAAGTTGGATAAATATTATGGGACTAATGCTCCGTCAGATTACACCGGGAGTTTCGTGGTGGCCGCAACTCCACTACCGATCAAGTCGGTTACCGGCCCTCCGATGCGGTTACAGGAGAAATTCAAAAAAATACATGAATGGTGAAGGTGCGCGAGCTACCAGATACCACAAAGATTAGTACTGAGCGCACACGCCATATTTTGGGCAAGATTCTGCATATGAAAAAGTTATCCTGCCGCTGGGTGCCGCGCATACTCACTCCTGACCAAAAACACGAACGCGAGAGCACTTCGAAAGAGTGTTTGGACTTGCTGATGCGGAATCGGGCGGACTTTTGGCGGCGATTGGTAACTGTTGAACACCAGAGAACAGAATGAGTGCCCGGCAATGGACTGAAGCCAGTACGAGTGCTTCGAAGCGGTCGAGAGAGGCCCGATGGGTCGGAAAGGTTATGGCATCGGTTTTCTTGGATTGTCATGGCATACTCTTCGTGGATTACCTCGAAAAAGGAAAAACCAACAACAGCGAGTATTACTGTGCATTATTGGAGCGATTGAAGGCCGAAATCGCTGCAAAACGGCATTTATTTTTGCAAGAGAATGCACCGGCGCACAAGAGTATCACAACCACCGTATTCGCCCGGTTTGGCTACCTCGGACTATTATCTCTTCCCAAACCTCAAAAGATGGCTTATCAATAAAAAATTCAGATCACGCGAGGAAATCATCGACGCCACGGAGGAGTATTTTGCAGACCTTCCGGAAAATTACTTATCGAGCGGGATCAAGAAGTTGGAAAATCGCTAGAATAATTGTATCGAACTATATTGAATAAAATAAAAAAAACATTTCATTTCATTCCTAAGGAGGTTACTTTTCACTCCACCTAGTATGGTGGACAGACTGCTGGTATTGATACCTGATACCATGGTACAGCAATACTACCTATGTATGTTTTATAAAAAATGCCTATCACGTCACTATATTATCACGATAAAAACTAGTATACTACGAAACATACCAGGTATTGAGATTTTTTTGTGGTATACCACCTTCCTTCTGATTACAACGCCGCTTTCTCTCTGTTTGCGATTCTTCGTAGATTTTTTGGCAACTGAAAGCACGTAATCACAGTGATAAGGTATAGAATTGAACTATTTTATTGAAATGCCATATAACACAAACGTCAAAGTATACTACTTAACACGAAAATCAGCGTGAGTCAGTATAACATAGTATTCCCCATACTACAGTATAGTATCACATAAAGCAGTCTGTAACGCATTACGGCACGATCTTCCTTTGTTCTGTCCCCAGCGGTAAAAATTGTATTGTACCAAACCATTGATATCTATTCGCTCTACATGTAGTAGCAGACTGATGCGCACTTTTCTGTTCAGGTCGATGTACACATCGTAGAATTTGTTGTTACCAGAGTTAATAGCGATGTAAAAAAAATTCCTCATAACCCCAAAGTAATTGTTGTCTTTTGTGGCGTTTTGTCCGATTCGTAGATGTGCGTAGATTGTGCGTTTTGTCGTATTTTTTACGGCATATACTTGGCTTTGCCCTCATTCACAGCTATATTCAGCATTTGTGTCAATACTTACAAACGCACCAGGGACAGCTCTATGTATTCTGCCCGTGGTGCCAATGTCAACAGCGCATGCAAGTGGTTGCATAGACTTTAAATAAAAAATGTATCTCTGGTGCTGGGTTGCGAGTTTCTCAAGTTTGATGGTTAAAAGGGGTGAATAGGGTATTTATTTTTTTTTTTTTGCATTTTTTTTACATTAATGTACAACATTTTAAGATTATTGTGTCAAAATTCGAAGTCGATTGGAATAAAACAAACGGAAATATGGATTTGTGAGTATCCGCTTCTGGTCGTTCAAACATCCTTATATTGCACTTTCAAGTAGGGTTATAGTTGGTGGCTTCACTCAAAAAAAATAATGAGAGTCTTTATTAACTTATATGGAAAAAACTATTGGTGGTTCCTTATATATTGTTGAAATCGCAGCAAATGTAGCAGACTGTATTTTCAATGAAAGCTGTTTTGCTGTCATTTATGCAAGAGATTTATATCAAATCAGGTACAAGTTCTCATAAATGGGCGCGTACAGTAGACAGCATTCAAATAAGAAGAGCAAGAAGCTGCCAAAGAGAGCAAAGAAGCCAGAGTTCAGCCTCGGCGTGAGCAAAGACATGCACTAGACATCTTTGCTTTATGGAGCTGTCATGATCACATTGATCTTAAATGTTTGTAAGTTACAACGACCAGAAAATACAGATCTCGGCAGGGCATTCCATAAGCGAGTTGTACGGTTTAGGAACGAAACACGATATTTTAAAGTAAATACACCCAAAAGTGGGCTTGAGGCTGTGACATAGAAGATAGTGACGATGACGAGATGTTCGGAGAGTTGCAAGTACAACACGTGCCAGGTCGTCAAGGCCAAGAAGGTAAAACCTATGAGGGATACTATTTAGCTCGTGATGGAAAAAATGGAAACAACGACCACTTGCAACAGGTCGTCTAAAAGCGCATAATATTATTCGGGAAACCGATGTCTACGTCTATCTACCAGGAATGTCTGTAATTATCTTGGCATTCTGAAAACAATAATAATGGAAGATATGGTCATTAACATCATGCGAGAAACGAATGAAAGGGGCCAACGAGAATTTGCGAAATACGACGAAAGTAACCCGACAAAACAAAGAATTTGGAAATCTATTACTAAAGAAAAACTGTATGCCTATTTTGGCCTTTGTCTTGCCAGCATACAGCAGAATTGTGGGAAACCAACAGGGAACCCGTATTCAGAGCAACGATGTCGCTAAACCGATTTTGAGCTATAAGCCGGTTTGTAAGATTTGAAGATCAAAGGACTCGCGCAGAACGGCAAAGGAGAGATAAAGTAGCTCCTATTCGGGACGTGTAGATAATGCTTAATCATCATTTGAAAACAGAGGAAACACTAGCCTTACACGATATACCATATACCATCGAAGCCTACGGAATACGGTATAAAAGTATGATGGGTTTGTGATTTCAGCAACGGATACCCTTCCAAAGGATTTTCATATACAGCTAAAGAAGATAGAGAAAAGAGTGCTGTGCTGATGATTGGGCTAACAACCAAATACAGGGCCAGTGGGAGGACTGTTGTTTCTGAAAAACTTTCTTACATGTTTTGAAGGTATGGAAAAACTTCAGGAATATGCTCTGATTTTTATTGGAATTATCGGACGGAATAAGAAATGCATTCCTAAAGAATCTACTATCTTTGGATTTACGGATAATGTCGGAGCAATGTCTTATGTGCCGTCAACATTTCACTATGGCACCGAATTATTTGGGGAAGCAAAAACGCCACAAGCTATTCTGTTTTACAACAAACACAAAGTACGCGTCGACATGTCACAACATAAGAATCTTTTATAATTTACAAAAAAGTAAATGATATGAATGCAATCAACAAAACCAATGCACGTCGATAATTTATGCATTATTGGATTGGGTAGTTAATGACACATCAGGTCGAAGCAAGGGTGAATAATCCAAAGGTAATAGGAGTGTTTTCCGTTCAAAATGGCATCGAATCCTTCTTCGGAGCACCATTGTACGTTAGCAAAACATCTAAGGGTCAGAAAAAGTCGTGCAGAATTTGCAGAGTAAATGCCAAAACGCAAAGGAAAACCCAATAAATATCACTTTTATGCAAAAAAAAAAACTTTAAATTACAAACAATAATAATATGTCCAAAATAATAAAACAAAACTTCAATTATTTCATTGCTGGAACTTCTTCCATTGATGGGAAGGTATCAAAATATCTACTGACAGAAGGATTAAATAAAATGAAGCCCAAAATGCACAAATATAAGAATTTAAAACCAATTTTTGTGTAGATACCACTGCTTTCTCAACAATGACTCCTTAATTAGTCTTTTGTACTCCTTCTTTTAACTCAGCTCGAGACCCAACGATTATTTAGGGCGCGTATTGAATATTGCAAAAAATACTCGTACATATCGGCATACCATATGTCACAGTTTTCCTTTGAATAGGACAAATCCTTTGGAATATAGGGATACTACCAGCAAAAAAATAAAGGAAAGTGAATTTGTATGTGTACTTCAAAAAGACTGCAAATAATCTATATCCATATTCCAGAAAAATCAGTACAGAAAAATTGAAAAGGAAAAGTAAAATAAAAAGGCGCGCGCAGATGTTTCATGACTCTTACCTTTTACCTCACTTCCATAGGTCAATTTTTCATAAACAACAACGTAAATACAATATAAACAGGCTTACTGTACTTGTATGTATTGGATTACAGCAGGATGTGGATGCTTTGCGTTCTATAGATGCACTTTTGGATTGTCTTTTGCGCGTGAAGTTAACCAGGACTACTGTCCGATGGCCGGACAGATAACCTGTTCTTGAGAAATTACCTGATTTCTAGCATACATAACATGCATTGTTCCTAAGGACATTTTGAACCTAATCGAAGGACAATGCAAATTCAATAAAAAAAAAAGGAATAATGACAAGAAAAATTCCTCTTTCGTAAGCAGTAAATGAACAAGAAAACCAAACCAGTTACCCCAAACAGCAGCAAACTATAAATAAAGGAAATTCATACTACATAGTACGAAGTACGACACAATTGACCCTTTCCATGTCCTTACATGCCCATACATTTATATTTTATGATCAGTTAAAGGACCGTAATATTCAAAAGCTAGTGGTCAACCCCTTTTATTTTCTTATTATAAAAAAGTATTCTTATCCCTTCGGTTTGTCACTGTTTTCCAATCCAACTCCCAGCTCACTCCCATTTTTATCCAGTCAAACGTCTCTCCATGTGTACGAAGGTGAAAATGATCCTTTTCCAGCGTAAGTCCTTCATATAATTCACTTTATTACCGTTTATTATGCCTTCTTTTTGTATTTTTTTTTTTTTTTGTTTATAGTCTACTTGAAAATAAAGAAACCAACGAACAGACAGACAAACTAGCATACCGGCATGGACATATTCCCGTACTATGCGCAACAATAGCACTGGTCAAGATTCAAGAGATGTACTCGTACTCGTATGTTGTTTAAAGTTCGATGATGACAACGATGATGAGCAGGGCGATGATGATGAGGTAAAACGACTAAAAAGGACATAACATAAAGTTTGACATTTATGTTCATTTGAAAGGATGTGTGTAATATTCATGTCCTTGCTTCTATTCTATTCTATATTTTTATAGACTGTTGATAGTGAAGAGGTCTGTATTTACGGGAAAATTACCAGTATCAATATCAATGTCGTAAAAATTACATTTATTGTGCGGAACAGTGCCTTCCATGCTTCTATTCATGTTTTCGCTTTTTATTAAGGGAAGGATGTGGTATATGTTACACCTTTTAGGAGTTTTTCTCTAGCTTCATCGTAAAAATTTTAATGAAATCGTGATGAAGATATTTCTAGGTTTTATGGTTTTCTTGGCTTCTGTCAGAAGAACGGTAACCGGAGATCGTTTTACCTATACTATATGTGTGTCCCTGGTACAAAAAGGATAGTGACTTGGAAATTATGATAATGGGGTTTTAGCGGGCGGATAGAATATGGTAACATGTACTGGTAAAATATGTATGTGTTTTCAAGGAGGACCGCAAAACTTTTCGTCTCGTTCGAAATTCATATCACAATTAGAAATATGTTCCTAAGTCTATAAGTCAAGGGGTTAGTCCATAACCTATACACATTTGGGCTAGAAGACCGTCAACAATTAATCTACAAGTAACAAACATCGTCGAGCTTGACAACAAAACAACAGGAAATATTATATCACAAAATCCGTAATTTTCTATAAAGGCTCTGGCCACTTAGTTAAAGAAAATGTTTGTAAAATAACCGTATGGAAATATAAGAAAGGCAGTTGGATTTAACAGCTTTTTTAGCAAGTTCAACTGGTTGTTGTGTTTCCTCGATAACTGCGTGGACGCCACTGCGGATACGAGTATGATCACAAATATTCTTTAGAATGAGATATTTTATCCCTTATTGTTGGATGAAAAGTGTCAAACCGAAATAAATGACGTAGTATGACTCGAGCTGCAAAGATGCTATCAGGATTAAAGACATGTTTTTTAGGTTCTTCAAGACCAACTCGATAGAGGAAAATAGATAGAAAAAGGTTCAAACAAGCCTGGAATGACTGCAACCTTATAAGCGTGCGAATACGACCAAATTGTTGGTCGTTCTTTGAAGTTCAAACTTTTATTTAGAATGACCTTCAGCTCTATGGAATGGACCAAGTCTTCTAGACTGTGTTATGTATCCACCTACTAGATGAGGTGAAAAGTAGCCTCCTTGGGAATTAAAAAAATTTTTTTTTAAATGTTTTTTTATTTTATTCAATATAGTCCCCCATTTTAGTTTGATACACTTATTCTAGCGATTTTCCAACTTCTTGATCCCGTCCGAAAAGTAATTTTCCGGACGGTCTGCAAAATACTCCTCCGTGGCGACGATGATTTAATCGCGTGAGCTGAATTTTTTATTGATGAGCCATCTTTTGAGGTTTGGGAAGAGATAATAGTAATCGGAAGCCAAATCGGGCGAATCCGGTGGATGCGACAGCAATTGGAGCCGTAAGTCATTGATTTTAGCCATGGTTGCGATACTCTTGTGCGCCGGTGCATTGTCTTGAAAAAATAAAATTTTTTTTCGCTTCTGCTGTTTTGCAGTGATTTCAGCCTTCAATCGCTCCAGTAATGCACAGTAATACTTGCTGTTGATGATTTTTACTTTTTTGAGGTAGTCCACGAAGAGTATGCTATGACAATCCCATAAAACCGACGCCACAACCTTTCCGACCCATCGCGCCTCCCTCGGCCGCTTCGGAGCAATCGTGCCGGCTTCAATCCATTACCGGGCACTCATTCTGTTCTCTGGTTATCAAAAATTACCAATCGACGCCAAAAGTCCGCCCGATTCCGCGTCAGCAAGTCCAAACACTCTTTCGAAGTGCTCTCGCGTTTGTGTTTTGGGTCAGGAGTGAGTATGCGCGGCACCCAGCGGCAGGATAACTTTTTCATATGCAGAATATTGCCCAAAATATGGCGTGTGTGCTCAGTACTAATCTTTGTGTTATCTGGTAGCTCGCGCACCTTCACTTTCCGGTCAGCCAACACCATTTCATGTATTTTTTGACATTTCTCCTGTAACCGCATCGGAGGGCCTACCGCTGCGGACTTTATTGGTAGTAGAGTTGAGGCCACCACGAAACTCTCCAAACCAATATTTGACGGTGTAATCTGACGGAGCATTAGCCCCATAATATTTATCCAACTTTTTTTTTGTTTCCTTCGCCGTTTTGCCTCGCAAAAAATAATGTTTTATGAGAGAACAAAAATCGTTTTTGTCTATACTCAACATGATGCCAAACACGTCAACAACAATCAGCTATCAAAACAAAACTAAAGACAGTATCGCACTGAAATTTGGCATGTCTGCCTAAATGTGAACCGACTTCAAGGCACCATAACCCTTTTTGCAGTAGCAGCGCATTCTGACAGTCAAGGAGGTTACTTTTCACTCCACCTAGTACATCAATCGATTTGAGGTGCGATCAACTTTCGCACTCGTGTAGTAGGCAAGAGTACTCAAAAATGTTAAACATTCCGTTAGTCCTTCTTTTTCCAAGGCAGTTAACTGAACCAAAATAGTTTATACACAATACTGTAGAAAAAAAAAATTATTTTGTATTTCATAGGCATTTGATAGAGTTTGGCATTAAGTTCATTTATCACAAATGCGCGCATTTGAGATCCACGCATCCTTTCTTCAATGGATCAAGATTTTCTTGCGAAATGATCAATCCAAATTTCAGAAATGGTTTCATTTCTGATATAATATTGGTGCGTCTAAGGGCTCCGTTCTGTCCCCAATTTCTTATTCAGTATATTCCTGTATTATTCGGAGGATAGCCAGATAGATAGAAGCTCATTAGATTCCGATATTAACAGCATAATTAATTGGAGAACCGAAAACCGGTTACACTTGTATTAAGGAAACTGAAACAAACCACGCTCGGTATTTGTGTCAATGACAACTTCTTTGGAATGACGGCATATTATATCTAATTCCTAATTGATGTAGGAAATTTTTTACTCACTCTGATCAGGACTCAATATATAATGCAATTGAACTCATAGGTGACCCCAATATTACGCAGTCAATTGACACCCTCCAACACCGATGTGATGTTTTGCCCCTCTTTGTTCTATCGCTATTTTCACCACCAGCGTTCAAACGAAATTTGAAAATATTTGATTTGAGCGGTTTAGCTTAAAGAAATTCTCGATGAAAAGAAAGCAGATCTTGGTATGGATCTCGCGTAAAAATCAGACCTACAGTGCCTTGTAAGAAACTGCCGAGCTTAAAAGCAAATAATGAAGAGATTTCTGGAAAAGTTGTGCAATTAGAGAATCTTAACAGATTGCTGGAGGTCCAAATGGACAGGCTTATTCAAAAAAGCACAGAAATCAACTTAGTGGTAAACTTTCCAATAGAGGACAATAAAAACCCGGTTGAAAGTGCAAAATCCGTTTGCGATGGACTGTTAGACAGAAATGAAGCAAACACCGATATCGAAAGCGCATACAAAGTCGTCATAATGAAATCTCACCACAGTATTATAGACGTGCTCTGCAATGCCAACAAGTTAATAGGAGCAAATTTAAGTATCTGGAGAGACTTGCCCTATAAGGACAAAACTAGTTGCTGTCATAAAAGTTATTCGCGAATTCCGACCGTCTGTAAAAGTGGTTTTGAAGGACCATAAACTTTACGTTGACGAGAAAGTGTATTACTGGATCTATCCGACGGATTGGTATATTGATGTGGTATTGAGAAAGGTGTCGATGTAATTCAACGAACACTCAGAGAGAAACCCGCATCATTAACAGCTCTATTACAAGAAATGCAAAAAGACAACAACTATATGTCAATGCCATTAAGAGGTTTCAATCAGCAAACATTAACAGGAGCTGTCACAATAATAACCGCTGTACATATTTCGGATGGAAATCCAAGCGTACATTTACATGCGAAAATTAATGGAGTAGCACTCCACCTAGTATCGATTTACTAACGGAGATCATAAATGCAAAAATTTAATGCTCTGTCACGACGACAGTAAGCAACTTGAATTACTTCCCGCTGAGGAACAGCAGAAAGGCCGCTCTTATGAGACACAGCTATCGACAGAAGCCCCGAAGATGCAGGCAGATCCGAAAAACTCGCCTCTGAATCTTGCCTGGCAAATTTATCGGCGATTTATTTTCACGTGACCTGCGACCCAGACAAGGATCATTGATTTTATGTTAGCCTTCTGAATGCGTTCAGTGACCTCTTGCATTCTTGAACTAACTTGGAAATTTCAGCTAGGCTCTACGAGCAGCTGTTGCTATAGATGCAAATACTTCGCCCCCCTTCACAATATAGTTCGGTGCCATTAGAATTGCGTAAATCTTCCTTTGGAAGTGAAGTGAAGAAAAGTGAAATCTAACGTTGTCGTCCTCCAGAAAGACACCAGCGCCACATCCTATATTGGTTTTGGAGCCGTCCGTGAAGACCCGACTGCATTCCTTTCCTCGCTCAGATTCTAACCGAAACCAGTCCTGGGCACAGGGAAAGTCCATTTCCTATTTTTTCCGCAACAAGAGTCATGAGACAGCCGACGCGCAAGGTGACCAAACCGTGTTATACCAAATACCACTTCTTTTTAAACGGAAGATGGTTTGGTTTTGAAAATGCAGCCCACGATATGAAAATTTTGGGGAGGGAGATTCATCAATGCGTCTAGAGCGGAGCTAGGAGCATCCAAAACAAACCGTTCTTTGGAGTCTGGTAAGGCAGCAATCACGTATTTTCGCTAGAGCTGATTCCACCAGACAACCGACACATAAGGTATAATTAGCCTTATCAAAGCATTGTTGATCCAAATAACTTTTCTCGGTGGCAGGCCCCATGTTTTTCCGGTAGCTCTTCTGCACTGCCGGAAGGCCTACACCGCCTTAGAGGCTTAGCTTCTTTGGAGAATTAGATGGTAGTGGCTATAAGCACTAGATAAGTCAGACCAGGCAGTTTCCTGCTTCTCGTAAAGGCAACAACCTAAGTGTTGAGGTTTTGGGATTGATTAAAAGCCCATTACTTATGCACCAGTTGTCGATCACGTATAGGGCTGCCTGCGGTTTAGAGCCAGACGGTCGCTGGATACGATCTAATAGACAGTACAGCTACATCATCCGCGTATGCTTGTTCATAGAAGTATTGAGCGCGTTGAACAGTGGAGACAGACCGCCGCCTTGCGAGCAACCCCTGTTTAATCCCGCCACCACGAATTGGCCGCAGCCAGCATCCTCAATAAGAGTATAAGGGTATATACCATCGGTGTCAGGCGAATTGAAGCCATTAAAGGAAGTAACAATTTTGTGATTCTTTCCTAAGCCGTTCAACACGCGTATGGAATGCTTTGCCAAGCTCTTTATTTTCAAGTCATCATAAATCAAAACAAATGTACATCGGTGTTTCTCTTTCTTTCTCCTTTTTTCTTTCTTTGCAAGTCACGACATCTGGAACTCCATATTAAGCCGGATAAAACCACGGGAGTAAGACACCAATTTAGTGCCAACTGTCTACGATTTTGTCACACAATTGCTATCTTCGACTTGGTTCTAAAAGCGAAACATCGTCATAAGTTTTATACTCATCTACGTCCCTACATAACAGAACGACAATACCAAAGATAGCTTTCATTAATTTCGGGACGAACAATAAGACCAATTCGCCAAGCCATATGTCGGACTCGTTTGCAGCAATCTATGGTTCGTATAATTGTGGTTAGGGCCAGGATACCCAAGCAAATGATTGCACTATAAACGATTACATACGAGTACTCATATATTAGCAGTACTCGTATACCATCGGGACAAAGACATTGTTTGAAGATAAATTGTCAACGCTCATTTGACAAAATTCTTTTCTTCGGGCTTAATCCTTTAGACAAATTGCCACAACAAATTTGTGAACATGACCCAAATGAAATAAGAACGATTTGACATATGACATACCAACCGAATAGAGAGTTAAACATCGAAGGTAAACGTCTAAGGAAACAATTTACAGACTTCCGAATGCATGCCGTTTTTTTTATTTTATTATTAATGCCCATGTAAAAGGATTAAAAGATTCTCGTCCTCCATTCATCATAGCTATGTTCCATTGCCCGTAGAATTATATCACTTCGAGGTTTTTTTTTTTAACTACATTTGCAACCTGGTTTCAGGCCATACTCGTACACACTCATCTGACAGTTGATGAATTACTTTTACTATTTTCTTCTCAACCACCCCAACCAATGTCGGTTGTTTTCTCACAAGGAAAGTTAGAAAGAAAAATATGTAAATGTAAACGATCGCCTATTTAGCCAAAGGATTAAATGGCTCAAGAGTAATCATTGCGGTGTCCTTGGGTGTTTCTTTACAGGATATGACAGAGCAGGAAAGCAAAGCCGAAACTCATTACTGCTAGGGGTTGGCAAAGGGTCAAGGATTGCCATAACTTCCCAGGTCTGTTGAGAAAAAAAACAAAAACTAGTTTTCTTATCTACATCCGCATTTGAATCAAAATATTTGTACAAGGATATTGCTTGTGTGAAAGTTCAACCCAAACTGTCCGAGATTATTGTTTTATCCTGATGATAGATTGATAAGTTATGTGTCATAAATGTTGCCTCATTAGCACTTTGCTGCGCCGAGTAGATGGCATTAAACTGATTAATTATTTTGAACATAGAGACGAAGATGTAAAGATTGGAATACAGTACTCGTACATGAAAGGCTCGTCATACTATATGGGCGCCCTCGATTTGCAACTACACAATCTTCTTATTGGTATTATGCAATTATTAGTCGTCTTGCCTTTTATGGATGGCTTGAATCTCAATCTGCTTGTAGTCACTTTGATGATCGTTTTTTTTACGCACGAGCACTATGTCAGTGAATCATGCTTTACTACCAAATGTGTGCCTTGAAGTGTAGAGCAGTTGTGAAGCAAGAAACATGATTTTTTCACTTCGCCACTGTGGGCTGAAAATTGATCGTTTACGAGAGTACGTGATGCCTTATTTGGCGTCGTTAAGTTTCAGTTAAAAAAAAAAAAAAAAAAAAAAAAAAAAAAAAAAAAAAAAATCCCAAAAAGACTAGCGGATCTTCTGAATGTTGACATTTTTTTTATAGATTTATAGCTTTCCGATGATTTTTGGATTAATGATGTGTAAGCAATGGCATATATGGATCGGTGACCTTCTTTTGCAGTGAAGTTCACTTGAATTTATTATCGAAATTGGATACTTAATGGGGGAAAAAGGCAAATAAGCTTCGACCTTCAAATTGTTTATGGTATAGCTGGACTTGATTTTTTTATATTCATACGATCCAAAGAGAGGTTTAATTTAGTAACAATCGGAGAACATGAATTTTTAGGAATTTATAAAGGGCCACTACATAGCAAATGCCCTTAATATCCATTCAGTTGGGTCGGTTTGGAGAAAGACAGTGCTTTCTGAGCCTTAAAACTTTATGTGCAAGGATAATTTACAGAAGACTTCAGGCAGCGATTGAAGCAGCCAAAGCCTGTCAGATATTCAACACTTCTACGCAGAGCCAATGTAGATAGAGGGTCCAAGCCGTAACGGTGGCGCCAAATTCTGAGTTATTTCAACCCTGAAGAAGAAAAAAGTGTTTGATATAGCGAAATGAGAAATTATCAAATCAAATGCAAATACCGAACTATGTCTGCGAAATGGTGACGTGCTACTGTACGGAATGATTTCTTCTTCTTGCTTCTGACGAGTATGAAGAAACTAGCAGAGTGTCATAAAGCTTTCAGCGACGCCTTCTACTGCAGCACGGCTTTGATCTTAAAATTCTAAGAGTATGCCGATATGCCGATACCATATATATTAATGCTAAAAGAAAACTGAAATTTATTAAAGACCTTGGAATGATTGTAAGCGCTTGTGCGGGTGAGATCACCAAAAAAATTATTTTTGGAAGAGACGTCAGTTTAACACATAGGGCCAACTAGGTTATGAATTGTAGATTTAGAATAATTGAGTAGGCTTAGCTATAAAACAACCCAGCAAGGTTATTCCTAATAGCAATTGCACCCACGACAAAAATTTGGCTTTGCAGAATGATAGGTGCCACTAACAATTTGTAACAGAGCCTTGGTATCTCATTTTTCGTTAAAAAAGAAAAGAAGATAAAAACGATTATGTGCCGTGACCCATTCTCAAGGAAAGATATTCATTCCGTTGTTTGATGAGAAACAGGAGAAACAGGATGATTTGTGGTAGATAAGTGTATCAAATAAAAATCTACCTGCTCGTCGTCCGCCACACCTCTTTCTCTGACGCACTGTATATAACAAACTAGGACCCAGTCTGGAACCACGTGGTATTATATGCTCAATTTAATTTATGGTATTTATTTATAACCTCTAAGAACTAGGCTTTGTTAGCTTAGTATATTTCGTAGCTTTTTTTGCTGATACTCATTCTGGTGCCCATAAAATAGAATAAACTGTGTACAAACACTGAAGTGCAAAAAAAAATAAGCACACATGCTACTGCACACTTTTTTCTTTTCTTTTACATTTTAAGTGATAATGACATAAGCCAATAACTGCCCCAATATTATTCAGTTCAGTAGCCTCGACGAATTCTTGTTAGAAAGTCGCTTTTTCTATATGTCAATAGACAGACAACAGTTTGAGTTATTATTTGTTAGCAATAATATTGTTTTGGCATTTTCCCATTGCAAGTAAAGGGTTTTCCAATAGGGACTTGACAGCTTTGAATTTAATTTGTGAACGCACTCTTTCACTAATCATAAAACTGTCACTGTCAATTTATTCAGTAAACTCAACATTTTCATCATAGTAAAGTACACTAACGAGCAACGTCTGAAAATTATAAAATTTTTTTACAGATATTCGGAATCGGTGACTGCAAATTTAAGAGCGTTAACTCCAATTTTCGGTCGTAGTTCTCGCCCTAGTAGACAGGCAAGTTTAGTGTACAAATTTGAGTCTATATATTCGTTGTGTGATGTTGCCGTGTCAGTGAGACAACGAGTTGTTCGAAGTGTCGAAAATATCGCTGCCGTTCAGACATCCATAGCAAACAATCCAAATCAGTCAATTCCACGGCGTTCTCAAGAATTGGGCATCGCTCAGACCACATTATGGCGTATTTTGCGTAAGGATCTTAGTTTACACCCATACAAGATCAAGCTGACTCAAGAATTGAAGCCGATGGACCATTTGACGCGACATACGTTCTCCGATTGGGTTCTGGAGAAGATGCGCCAAGATGATAAATTTCACCGCAAAATCATCTTCAGTGACGAAGCTCATTTTTGGCTCAATGGGTTCGTCAATAAGCAAAATATGCGTTATTGGTCGGGTGAAAACCCACATGTGCTTCATGAATCACCACTTCATCCACAAAAAATAACTGTTTGGTGCGGTTTGCATGCTGGCGGCGTTATTGAGCCATATTTTTTCGTCGACGATAACGATCGTCAAGTTACTGTGAATGGTCAGCGTTATCGCGCCATGATCATCTATTATTTTTGGCCCGAATTGGAAGATATGGACTTGGACGACATGTGGTTTCAACAAGATGGTGTCACAAGCCACACAGCACACGCCACAATCGATTTATTGAAGAGTAAGTATGGTGAGCGTATTATCTCAAGGCAAGGGCCAGTCGACTGGCCCCCTCGTTCGTGCGATTCAACGCCGCTTGACTATTTTCTGTGGGGCTACGTTAAGTCATTGTTTTATGCCAACACGACGACGACGTTGGAAGAGCTCAGAGCCAACATTGAATGCGAAATAGCGGCCGTTTCGGCCGAAATGTGTGGCCGAGGCGTTAAAAATTGGGTCGAACGAATCAACCGCTGCAAACGTGCCTGCGGTGGCCATATGAATGAAGTCGAGTTCCATTCATAAATGTTTTGATTGTACTTCAAGCCAATAATAAAGTTTTTGAAATATCTTAAATGGTTTGCCTTTTATTTAAAAAAAAAGTTGTCAAGTCGTTTTTGGAAAACACGATATAAACAACAACTGAAAGGAAAATTGTTAAGAGTTATTGCCAAAAATGTTTTATGCTCCTTGAGAATGGTAAGAAATGCTTTAAAATACCATAATACTAAATTTACTGCGTCAAAAACAATTAGATTCATTGTTCAACGTAGGCTGATAAGTACTCGGGTACCGAGATGGCAAATCTAGGGTTAAAGGAGGATTAGTAAAACATCGAAGCCAAGAAACGCATTAGAACATTGGCAAAATGTTAAAAAAATTTGGAATACCTAATTCACTGTGCCAAAAACTATTGGATTCATTACCCCGTAGATGCAAGACCATTATGCAAAATAAGGACAGCACCACAAAATATTATTAATATGAACATTCACGACCAGAAAAAATAATTCACCTAATTTTATATTTTTATTGTTTATGCAAATATTTACGTTTTTCCTTAAATATAGGCTGATTCATCGTGAGGTTTGATTTTCAATAGACTTATTTTGACAGATCACGCGGGGCTCCTTATCAAACTGCTTTATTATTTTTGTTCAGTATCTATTGGCAAGTCATCATAGAAAGACTCACACCACAACAGCGCCTACAAATTGTTCAGCTGTATTACGAAAATCAGCGTTCTGAGAGAAATGTTTTTCGTGCGATTCGAGGAACTTACGGTGCGCATAATCAACCTACTGAAACCACTACTGCCAATACCATTCCCAGTTTACATGAGTGGATGATACTCGACCGGTTAGATCACATCCAGTACGTAGTGAAGAGACTATAGCATCTGTACCTGAGAGTGTACGTGAAGACCGTGATGAATCGATTCATCGTCGTTCTCAGCAGCTTGGCTTAGCGTATTTTACGTGAGGATCTCGGTTTAAAAGTGTGCAAAATTCAACTTGTGTAAAAATTGAAATCAGGCGACTTGAATTTGCGTCATATTTTCAGTGAATGGGCTCTGGAAAAACTCAATGAAAATCCGGTGTTTTATCGTGAAATTTTGTTCAGTGATGAACCCCATTTCTAGCTCAATGGATACGTTAATAAACAAAATTGCCGTATTTGGGCTGATGAGCAACCCGAAGAGTACCAAGAGCTACCATTACATTCATTAAAAACAACAGTATGGTGTGGTTTATGGGCTGGTGGAATCATTAGTCCATATTTCTTCAAAAATGAGGAAAATCAGAATGTTACCATTAATCGTAATCGTAATCGCGCGATGTAACGGACTATGTGTTTCCTGAAATTCAAGCACATGGTCTCGGTGAGCTCCGGTTTCAACAAGACGGCACTACGAGCCATACAGCGTGTGAAACGATGGACTTGTTGAGAAATCATTCTGGTCAGCACTTAATTTCACGTTTTGCAACGGTAAATTGGCCGCCTAGATCGTGCGATATCACACCTTTGGACTATTTTCTCTGGGGATATGTAAAGTGTCAGGTCTTCGGGAATAAGCCAGCTACGATTGACGTTTTGGAAGCCAACATTACTCGTGTTATCCGCGAGATACCAGTCGCTATGCTCGAACGAGTCGCCCAAAATTAGACCTTTCGAATGGACCACCTATTATTTTCTAATAGTAAATGCCATGAATTGTTCTTTTAACCGATACTAAAAATTCTAAGTTCACTTTCAAATTTATGTGTTTTATTTTACATTATAAAACAAACTTCACGATGAATCACCCCATATGTTTATTTATTTATATATTTTTTTTAAATAACTAAAATTGTTGAAGTGATTTGCATTTTGATCTTTTTTTAAGGAGTTAGGCCACTCCAGAGGCCGTAAAAATTAGGCTTTTTTGTAAGGGAAAGTATTAAATATATCGAATTTACAAAGGTAGAAGTTTATTGTCCATATGATTGACTGCAAAAAATAATTTTTAAAGAATAATTTATTTAAAAAAAGCGGATGTGCAGCGTTTCTTAGATGACTTCTCGTTTTCGGAATGGTCTACGGCCGTACCAACAGCTCCCTTAAATTTTGAATTATGATGAGACACTAATTTTTTTTTTTATTGTACATAACAACAGTTAGAGAAGTACGTGCGACTTTTTTGATATATTGATTTTTGCCCGAATGGCACACTCCCAAAGTCAAGCTTGCAAAATTCGCAGAAAAATTGCCAGAAAATTGTTAATAACAAATGAACTATGACATACAAATAAGAAACGTACTTATTTAGAAAATATATTTTGAAAAATCTAGTTAAAATTTGAAGTGAATTGGTTGCACATTTTTCAAGTTATGTGTCCTTCCAACTTAAAAAATGCAGTTTTGAGATAAACGCGTTTAAAAGTTTAAGTATTTTGCACCATATAATTGGCCTTCTATGGGATTGTAATGCCATCTTCCACTCTTCCGAATCTTCAGACAGTGATCTTTCTTCAAGCTTTGTGCGCTCTTTGTCAATCTCTAAGTACATTTCGTAGCTGTTCGGGCCGATTTCTAATTCCATCGCTTTCATTGTGTACAAAATTGAAGCAAAGCCGTCATTGTACACGCAAAGTGTAATATCCACAGCTATATCCAACACAGTTTTACCACTAGAAACCGAATGAAATGTAATGAAAGAAACTTTTGCCACAAGAACCATGAATTCTCTCCTATCGGACATTTATCGTGCTGCGGTTTTGCATCAGTAGTTAATTTACGAGCAAGTGTAGCTCATATACGGTTCTCATGTTTTCGACTTAATCACTGTTTCTACGAATGGCTAATACATAATAAATACAGAGTTCGTCTATTAGTTTTCCCATCAATTTGCCTCTTCCACCGAGACTCTTTGTAGTCTTTTAAAAACTACGTAGCCAGGTACCCATTATCTTTTAGACGTGATCTATAAAATCTATCTTGAGTACTGTGACATCCTCATAGGCTTAGTATCAGTAATGCCTTTAAAAATCATAGAGTCACCGTTGCCAATATAAGGGGTGTGTTTTACCTGGTGGAAAGCTTTGTATCGCTGCAACGTCTCAACCACTGCATCGACCTCCATTTTTCCTGCTGATCCATCGTAATTCACATCACACTTATATAGGGTTTTCTAATAACGACTTGACAACTTTTTTTTTAAATAAAAGGCAAACCATTTAAGATATTTCAAAAACTTTATTATTGGCTTGAAGTACAATCAAAACATTTATGAATGGAACTCGACTTCGTTCATATGGCTACCGCGCGCACGTTTGCAGCAGTCGATTCGTTGGACCCAATTTTCAACGACTCGGCCACACATTTCGGCCGAAACGGCCGCTATTTCGAGTTCAATGTTGGCTCTGAGCTCTTCCAACGTTGTCGGCGTGTTGGCATAAACCAATGACTTAATGTAGCCCCACAGAAAATAGTCAAGCGGCGTTAAATCGCACGAACGAGGCGGATAATTGACTGGCCTATGTCTTGAGATAACACGCTCACCATACTTACTCTTCAATAAATCGATTGTACCGTGTGCTGTGTGGCTTGTGGCACCACCCTGTTGAAACCACATGCCGTCCAAGTCCATATCTTCCAATTCGGGCCAAAAATAATCGGTGATCATGGCGCGATAACGCTGACCATTCACAGTAACGTGACGATCGTTATCGTCGACGAAAAAATATGGTCCAGTAGAAAATATTTAGAAAATTTTTATAATTTGCAGACGTTGCTCGTTAATGTACTTTACTATGATGAAAATGTTGAGTTTACTGAATAAATTGACAGTAACAGTTTGATGATTAGTGAAAGAGTGCGTTCACAAACTAAATTCAAAGTTGTCAAGTCCCTATTGGAAAACCCTATATATATTTATAATTTTGTGTCCATTCCGTATATTCTTCGGTATATTCTTTATTTTTCCAGTACTAACAGGCTTTACAGTAATTTTGATTTCACTGCGCAGTCTATAGTTTTTGCACTGTAATTGCCAATAAGAGTCACTAAGCCAAACAAGAACGTAAGTCCACGTTTTCTCCACGAAACATTGTCTGATACCATGTCTCATCTTTCACTGCTTTCATCATACTGGTTTTCCAAACTAGTTTAGCTGCAGTTGAAATTTTTTCTTGACAACCTTATCATAGAAAGAGTGAAACATAGGACGAGGTAATTAAATGAATGCACAAAACTTTTTTATTCCGTGCAAACCAATTCCAAGTGATCGCATGTAAGCTACAATTCCACGGTTTATTTCATAGCCTTTTTCAATAAATAGACTACTAGGAATCTCAGTCTGTGCACTTTTTTCAGAGGATACTACTACTACAACGTTTGAAATATCTGAAAAAAAAACTGCAATAAAGTTTTTCGTACGATCACCAAAACCTGGATTCACTTCAATTTCGTACATATTTTCCGATTGCTTCCGCCATAAGATTGATCCCGATTGCTTCTTCGGTTGTAAGAGGCGCGCTGCTTACCTGGCGGCCTTGTACAATACTTTGAAAAACAAGTACTTCGTGATATTTTTTGGATCCTAATCGACCATTGAAAACAAAATGTTTAGCCCTTTAAATTGTATTATTAGAGTTTTATATTTATGCTACTTCTTTTCAACTTATTATTTGTTGTTTTCGTTTAATTAACCGGAATTCGTTTTTCTTCTTCAAAAATTATAATATATGTAAACAAAATGCATAAATATTAGACAGAAAGTGAGGGATTAACAAACTGTAACAGTCAATTTAAAAGAACAATTAATATTTTTTATCGGCCAGTCATTAAACAGACGACAAAATTGGACTGACGTACAATTGGAACGTGTCCCAAATTTTAGGACGTACTTAAAAAAAACCCCATAAATACACCGAGGTGTTTAGGTCATTAAACGGCACTTCATTAACACATTTATTGCCCAGAACCAAAGAATTTACCAGTTATCATCAACCATTGGAAAACAAGGTGCAACCTTAAAGTGCTTATAAACATCTGTTTAGCTGTCTGTCAAGTGGTTATGTTCAATTTTATTACTCCAATGCTGAAGATCTAATAGCAATTCGACGCAGCAGGGGGGAAAAAATACACTAAACGCTTGACCCACAACGTCCCACAACGAGGAGACACGTGTTTCGAAATTAAGGTCATGTGGCGACAACGCTGTCGATGTTGATGCATTAACGCCATAAAACCGGCAAATGCACATTTAACCGCGAAAACGCTTTTCCTTAATCTAATTTGACATAACGACTTTCAATCAAAGTCATGTATGCATTCAAAAACGAACAAACAAACTCTTGTATTATACAATATATACATAGTTCTAGGGCTTCCCTAGTATGCTACATATTATTCATCGATCAGGCTGCATTGTGAATTTGTACGAGCATGTGTAGCGTAGGTTTTATCTACATCCGCTTACAAATGCCTTCGAGCATGAGTTTCTTTTTATCAAAGTTCCGCTGGGGACATTTGTAGCATTTTTAGTTGTTCCTTTTTATTTATGTTTACATCAATTATATGCGCCTGCCATCCGCGTCATAATTTTAATTTGCCATGGGGAAATATCAAAATTTAATTACCGTAATAATTGTATTTTTTTTTTTTTTTTAAGAAAAAGAAAAAAAGCTCCTACCCGAAGGTCATATTGTAAAGACAACCTTTTGTCACGAATCGTAAGAACTAATTAAAAATCGATACAGAAAGTCGAAATTGTTTCGATCAAATTAGGGGGAAACTTACAAAAATATTGAACGCAAAAAAGGTGCGTAATTGCGTAATTTTGGAAGGTTGACTCTGCTTCGCACGCATATTGTTCTAGATACATAGTAGTGCGTGCGGTGAGGTTATAAAAATTAAGTTTCTACATGAGTGATTTTCGCTTTTGGTCTTATATTATGATTTTAGTTTTCTAATTATAGTTTCATAATAGGAAAAAGGAGAACATGGTTAAACAGAGGTGAGGTAGAAGGAGACATCCATAAAGATTTGCGTATGAAGTATGCTACTTTGACTTTTAACTTGCGTGTCAAGATTGTGCTTTGAGGTAACAAACGTTTTCTTATAGATATGAGTATATATGAATAATTTATTTTCAAATAAAAGTCGTTACATGTACGTCCATACGGAAAAGACTGATGCAATGTACTATAATGACGAAACCACATTGGAAAACAAACATACAATCGGGTTTAAAAGGATACAATCCTTTGACTTAGACAAGCAAAAGCAGTCTAAACTGTTTCATTGTATAAACATCTTTTCATTTGATCCTGATTCTTAAGTCCCCAGATATTTTCAATAGGATCGGCATCTGGAAACTGACAACATTTTCCCTCTTTGTAGACCAAACAGATACGACAACGGATGTCAATAATCTTTTTTTTGTATTGCACATTTTTTTTGGGGGTTATTTAATGCTGAAACCGTTATTGAAATTAGTTTTTGGGATAAAGTCCGCGAAATTTCTTTATCTCAACATAATCGTTAGTGTTTTAACGGAATCTTAAAATGGATTATCGGAAGATTTCCTTAAGTGGTTATTCATTTGTATGTATTTTCGTAATGTAGGTACATACCAGGTGTACCGGTATGAGCGTCAATATATTGGGTATATATTTTAATTCGTGCGGTTTTTTCTTTTTCAAAATTTGAAAGTTTATTTAAGAAAAACATGTACAATTGTATTATTCAAAGTATTGCGCATCTGAAGCTGACCTTTTCCCATCTTTCTGGCAATTTGTGGATCCCATCCCAAAATAACTGGGCCGGCTTGGCAGCCAAGAATGAATCAAGCCAATTTTTGATATTCTGCTCTGATGTGAACCGTATTTCAGAGAGGGCGTTCTGCATCGACCGGAACAAATGGTAGTCAGAAGGGGCAAGGTCTGTGCTATAAGGCGTGTGGAGTAAGACTTCCCATCTACTGTTTTCCAAATAGTTTTTAACCGTAATAGCAACGTGGGGCCGAGCGTTGTCATGATGAAAAATTATTGCCACTGCTCTCTTCAAACGGAATAATTGTGTTCGGTAGCGTTGTCCATTGATGGTTTCACCTGGTTTTAGCAGCTCATAATAGAGCACACCCATCTGATCACACCAAATACAGAACATTACCTTCGCGCCATGGATATTCGGCTTTGCCGTTGATTTGGCTGGATGGCTTGGTTTTACATATGATTTTTTGCGCGTGGGGTTGTCGTAATAGATCCATTTTTCATCACCAGTAACAATTCGATGCAAAAATGACTTCTTTTGTGGCGTTCCAGCAGCATTTCGGACATGCAAAACCGCCTTTCGACGTCTCTTGGCTTGAGTTCATGTGGAACCCAATTTGCTTGCTTTTGAATATATCCAGCTGCCTTTAAACGTTTTGAAATGGCTGCCTGAGCGATACCCAAGGATTCTACGAGCTCTCCTTGTGTTTGACAACAATCTTCATAGAGTAATGCTTCCAGTTTTTCATCTTCAAACTTTTTTGGCTGCCCGGTACGTTCATCATCTTCCAAGCCAAGAACCACTTTTGGCACGTTCGCTCAGCTAGCGCATGTTTACCATAAACTTCCACCAAAATACGATGACTTTCGGCAGCAGTCTTCTTCATATTAAAGTAATGAAGAAGAACTCCCCGCAAAAACACTTTTTCAGGTGCAAAGTTCGACATATTTGAGTGAAAAGAAATTATTGTTGTTTACGCTTCAAATGAATGGCAGTAGCTTTCCAACGCATGTTCCAGTGGAATAATAACAATCTTAGCAAACCGCATTAATTAAGTTATAGACCCAATACAAATGTCTCCATAGGGAACATTTATTGTGAACGGGCCTTAATCTTGTTAAAAATGTCGAATTTTGTACCAGAAAATTATGACTTGCGGAGAGAATTAACTTTTTGTTTTCATTTGAAAATAAGTGCTGCAGCGTCGCGTCGAATGCTTGTCAAAGCATATGGTAATCATGCTCTATCAGAAGTAACATGCAAAGGATGGTTTTAACGATTCAGAGATAACGTTGATGTGAGAAATGAAGAACGTGGAAGACCACCAAAAAAGTTTGAAGACGCCGAATTGCAAACAATATTGGATGAAGATGACACTTTGAGTTAAAAACAAATGGAAGAAATGTTAAATGTTGCACAACAAACAATTTTTGACCGTTTAAAAGCTATAAGAAAGATGCAAAAGTCTGGAAAATGGGTGCTACATGAATTGAATGAAAGACAGATGGAAAATCGAAAAACCACTTGTGAAATTTTTCTTCAGAGACACGATAAAAAATCATTTTTGCATCAAGTTGTTACTGGCGATGAAAAATGAATTTATTTTCAGGATCCTAAACGGAAAAAATCATGGGTTAATCCGTCTGCAAAACCAGATCGATTCGGCAAGTAGACAATGTTGTGTGTCTGGTGGGACCAGAAAGGTTTGGTGTACCACGAGCTCCTAAAACCTGGTGAAACCGTTAATACAGATCACTACCGACAACAAATGATCAATTTGAATCATGCATTGATCGAAAAACGACCAGAATGGGCTAGAAGGCATGGCAAGGTAATTTTGCTCCATGGAAATGCACGTGTGCACAAAGCAAAACTGGTTTAGGATACAATCAAAGACTTGGCTAGTAGCTGCTACCCCGCCCGCCGTATTCACCAGACTTGGTTCCTTCCGACTACCATTTGTTTTCATCGATGGGGCACGCATTAGCTGAGTAGCAACTTCGAATCCTACGAGGAAGTCGAAAATTGGGTGACTTGCTTCAAAATACGAACAGTTTTATTGGCGTGGAATCCATAAATTGCCTGAAAGATGGGAAAAATATGTAGCTAGCAATGGCCAGCACTTTGAATAAAATGTTTTTTATTTTCCCATTAAAAATTAGTGTTGTTTTCACAAATATATAGTATATCTGACTATATTCCCTGAAAATTTTAAATCGATCCAGTAAGTAATTTTCGAGATATACGCATATCCACCTTGATCAAGGAGTTCCCGGAGGCGTCACCGTGTGGCGCTTTCATTGTTCCGATTTGAATTTTGTACATCTGTTGTTGACATTCTCTCTAAATCTTGGCATCATAGCTTGATATTTGCAAAAGTTACGTAGCCAAGAGTGCACCTAATACTGTGTGTGTTGGCGATTTTTTTGCAATTTTAGAAATGGATTTAAATTTGCAACAACGAACTTGTATTAAATTTATTGGTGTGCGACGTTGGAAACGTTGGAAAAGTGTTTCGGCAACGATTCTCTAAAGAAAACGGTCATTTACCAGTGGCACGAGCGGTTCAAAAGTGGTCGTGAGTCAATCGAAGATGATGAACGCAGTGGCAGACCATCGACATCGAAAACCGACGAAAACATTGATGAAGTAAAAGTAATGTTAGTCACTAACCGCAAATTAATAATCAGAGAGACAGTGGAGGACTTGAATATTGCCTATTGATCCGTCCAAGACAATTTGGGTTTCCGTCGTCTAGCAGCAAAATTGGTGCCAAAACACAACACAAATAAGAGACCGTGTTGACGTCGCAAAAGAGATGATTTGCGAGGCTGAATCCGATCACACATTCATCAAAAGGATCATCAATGGAGACGAGACGTGGGTTTATGAGTACAACACGCAATCAAGACATGAGGCAAGTGAATGGCGTTCAATAAATGAGCCGAGACTAAAAAAACCATGTCGTTTTCAATCAAAAAAGAAGGCAATGCTCACGGTTTTCATAGTTTACAACGGTGTACTGCATCATGAATTTTTTCCAGAAGACCAGAAAGTAAACAAAGAGTATTATTTGGGCGAGACGTTTGCGTGAAGTAATTCGCCGAAAGAGACAAGTATTGTGGACAGAAAACTCGTGGATTTTGCACCATGATAACGCACCGTCGCATAATGCCATCATTATACGAAATTTTCTGACGAAACATGCAGCAAATACCATGCCACCGAATTCACCTGATTTGGCTCCCTGTGACTTCTTTCTGTTTAATCGAGTTAAAAAACCACTAAGGGGAACGCTTTTCAGCAGCCGAGAGGAAGTAATGGAAAAATCGCCGGAAGCACAAATGGACATACCGAAAACCGAATATAAAAAATGTTTCGAGGATTGGATCAAGCGCTGGCATAAGTGTGTTGCAGTCGATGGCGATTACTTTGAAAGGGACAATATAGATTTAGATGAATAAACTTGTATTTTTAATGTTCTAAATAAATTCCGGGAACTTTTTTGGTCGAAAATTCGATTTTTTTTTTACGAAACCGTCATTTTGTCAAAATCGAAATTTTGATCATTCCTTCGACCAATACCTAGTTTTATCTATCCAATAAAACTATCTTTCGAGCTTCTTAGTTTCAGATGAACTAAACCGGAGATATAGTGATCACCGCCGAATACCTATTTTTGTAGGACCTTCAGGTGATCGTCTGCAGGAGCACACCAGATCGTTATTTTTGCAAATCATTAGTGCCATTATGAACTTGGATGTTGCCACTTAATGTACCTATACTTTTTGCTTTTCTAAAATAAAATACCTTTTCATAAAAAACGTCTTGTTCAAGTTATGGGTGCGGCCAACTTAAAAAATGCAGTTTTGAGATAAACGCGTTTAAAAATTTAATTTACAGAAATAAATAGCTGGCGGCCTTCCACTATACTTTTAAAAACAAGTACTTCCCGGCGATAATCTTTTGGGATATCATTTCTAAGGTCCTAAAGGACCATTGAAAGCATTAAAAAAAATTTCTAGGGTGGCCTAACGCTTTAAACAAGTGTCAATTTGGAGCATTAAATACATACATACATGATTTAAGTATTTTAGAATTTAAGTATCTATTACATTTGATATATTTGCGTACTTCTATATATTACTCTTTTATCCCTCTCTTTCTTCCCCTTTTCTCTTTATCATCTCTTTCGAAATTTCATTTACATTCCCGCCATACAACTTTGCTTCTTATTGTCGCTGTTGTTTTTGAAAATTTTAATTCAATCTTCGCTGACTGTTACATACCAAGAGTTTCAATTACGTGTCTTATGCGTTAAGTAAAATGTTGAATAACATGCTTCCCTCGTCTGGCTTTGCGAATAAAATTTTGTCAAATTCACGCACGGGGCTAAAAATATGTTACCTTAATGCACGTAGCTTCAATTTATCTAAATTGGACAATATAAACTAAATTTTCAATGGATTCAAAGTTGATATTATCTGCATTACTGATACTTGGCTGTGGTTTGATCCAAACCACAGAAGAAAGGGATGCGCTACGTCAGCTATACAAAATTTCGGCGAATAAACTGATTCGTAATAATAGAGTTACCAATATAGCAGGTGGGGGCGTTGCGGTGTATTACAGCACCTCGCTTACGCATAAAGTGCTGCTGCAAAAATACGAGGAAGGTGCAATGGATTGTTTCCAGTTAGAAGTTACTAAAAGGATCACGAAGTACCTCATTTGTGTAGCTTATAGCTCATGCACCTTCACTTTCACTCTGTAACCGCATCGGAGGGCCTGCCACTGCGGATTTAATCGGTAGTGGAGTTTCGGCCACCACGAAACTCTCGAAACCAATATTTGACGGTGTAGTCTGACAGATCATTAGCCCTATAATATTTATCCAACTTTTCTTTTGTTTCCTTCGCCATTTTGCCTCTCAAAAAGCAATATTTTATAAGAGAACGAAAATCATTTTTGTCCATACTCAACATGATGCCAAACACGTCAATAACAATCAGCTGTCAAAACAAAACTAAAAACAGTATCGCACTGAAATTTGGCATGTCTGCCTAAATATGAACGGACTTCAAGGCGCCATAATCTTTTTTGCAGTAGCAGCGCATTCTGGCGGTCAAAGAGGTTACTTTTCACTCCACCCAGTAATCCAAACTGATATTACACGCAAAAACCCTTTTTTTGTTTTTTAGCATTGCACGAGTTTACTGCTGGATTCTGCCGAGGCCGCTGGGTTGTCGATTATTATTATTATTACTCCTCCTAGTCTCCTAAACATCCTTATGGTGTTAAATCTGTCCAATGTCTTTCTTCAAGATCAGCTTTCCTCAGCAGAATTATCAAATCATGGCTTGATTTTTTTATACTTACTATGTTGTGCTCCTTTTGCTTCATCTTTTATCTTGAGGGATTATGGTTTTGTAGACAACAATGCCTTACAACTTACTCCCTTACATACTTACTCCCTTATGCGTCAACTATAAATGACAAGGTGAAAAACGTTCAATCCTTAATATAAGATCTCTTTAAAAAACACATATGTACCTTTAAAGACAGTTCAGACAGTTCTCAATGCTATATAGGTTCGAACCAAATTATCATATATTCACGGTGGAAGCAAAGTCCAATTAGTTCTAATTGGGAATTATTCTGTCGAGCTCATAGATACTCCACATTTATAACACGAAGAGCCTAAAGAATGTATTTTCTTTCCTAACTGAATGCTGGTTTAACATCAAAAAAGCTATGAAGTAGCTTGCGCTTTATTGGTGTTGGAAAATAGGCTTGTGATAGCATTGCAGATGTGACCTAACTCAATGACGCCTTTTCATCCGGATCTAATAATAACTCCTGTTAAAGCCCGAAAATCAATTGTTTTTTTTTTCGTAAGATTTTTACTTTAAAGCTGTCTCAGAAGTTGACGTCAATTATGTTATTCGTTCTCTCAAATCTGATGCTGTCGCTGAGGTTGGTTTGTCTCTTTTTACTTAAAATGATCTTGAACTACGTCATAAGCTGCCTTACACACATTATAAATTTTTCCATAGCATCATCTATAACACTTTTCCTGATAGTTGGATTTTTTGATTTTCCTAAGATAAACCTCAGCCATCTGTTCTATCAGACTTTCGCCCTATCAATATTTTTTCCATATCTATCAAAAGTGTTGAAAAAGATTCTCGATGAGCAAGTATGGAGTTAATTGGATCAATAAAATTTGCTTTCCAAAGTCCAAGGCGTCGCTGGTTGATTTTTCCAAGGCTTTTAATAGAGTGGATCACAATGTCCTCTATCAGAGACTAAAGTTATATTTTGCTTTGGGGAAAGGTCGGTGCGCCTCATGAGGGATTATTTAATTAATTGGTACCAAAGAGTGGTACATTATGGCAAGTCTTTCAAGTTCAGACCTTTATTAACAGGAATACCTCAGGGATCCATTTTGCGTCCACTATTATTTTACTTGTGACTATGAACACTGTGACCTAACCAAATTATGCTAACGATCCGAAGTATTCTTGAAACGACCAATCGGATTAGTTGAGGATCTCTTTGCTAGGAAAAATGAAGATGTACAACTTCTCACTTGAATGCAGAGAAATCTGATTTTAATTTTGAGAACATATTGCGACATGAATGACTTTCCACCTGTACCTTTAGGCAACAAGCAAATTCCATTTGTTGAGAAAGTTACTAACCTTGGTTTTGAAACAAATCGTACCCTTTCTAAAGTAGACCACAACAATTATGTTGCTGGGCGAATTTACGCCGGCTTACGAAAACTGTGGTTGTCTTCCAGTTTTTTTTTTCCAGTAGAAACAGAGCTAAGAATTACTTAAACTCTTTTGCTGTCTATACTTGAGCATTCTACTTTTGTCTACTGAAAACTTGATTCACAATCCGAACTGTATGTTCTTCAAAGCCTAACATTTTTTTTACTGAGAGATGGGTAGAAGTTCTGCCAAATGATGAAAATAACATTTACAACTAAGTTTTTCAGTCGGTGCAAATTATTAGACACTAAACAGACATTCAAAAATCGCGCAATACTTAAGTTAGAACCCAATAAATGGTGAACCAACAACTACTGTGAAAATTTTCATTTAATTAAACACACATGTATTGCGAAATCAATGTTCGGTCTATAGCAATTATGAATGGAACACATCATTCATGTGACCACCACGGCTTCTGTTCCAAGCAACCATACGAAGGTCAAAATTATCGATGACATTTTGAAGAATAAGTGGGTCAATGACCGCAATTTTAGTGTGTATGTTATGTGTGAGATCTTGAACTGTCGCTGGGTTATTGGCATATAACTTATTCCTCAAATAACCCCACTGGAAGTAGTCAAAAGGTGTCAAATCGCATAACCTTGGAGGCCAATCAACTTCTCCTCTAACCGCGATAATGCGATCTTTAAGTTTCGTAAGCAATAAAACTGATTCAGTAATGGCCTATGTTTAACATCCTCTTGAAACCATGGATCGCCTGGAATCAATTCATTAAATTTTGGGAAAAAATAGACGGTCAACATGTTGTTCTCTATTTACTGTAACTGTCTCTCCAGCCTTATATTTTAAAAAGTACAGGTCAATGATGCCGCCAACCTATAATCCACACCATAGAGTAACTTTTTTAAGATGCATTGGTTTTTCGTGAATCTCGTATGGGTTTTCCCGTCCCCAGAAACGAATGCTTGCATGCTTTCATGGAGGACAAGCCAATCAACTTTTACACAGATAGATCCAAAACCGATAGCGGTGTTGGTGGCTGTGTTTTTCAAGATAAGCTAAATCTAAACCTCTCCTTCCGTCTTCCAAATCACTATAGCATGTTTCAAGCGGAAATTTCGGTGATTAAAGAAGCTCTATCTGGCCTAAAGAAAAACTTGATTACTGCAAAGCGTATTCGCATCTTTTCGGATAGTCAGTCCAATATCCTGGACACAGTCTCATTAAATTCTAAAACCGCCCTTGAATACCGATCTTGTCTACGATCTACGTATTCTACCGGAAAAGGGTGGCATAGGAATACCAATCGCTACTAATGTTAATAAAAAACAGACCTAGGATGGACTGTTGTATCAGATTTTCTAGCGACCAAACAGATCTTGATCAGATCATAATTGATGTCATCACTGGACACTGCCCTATAGGCAAGCATTCAAGAAGGCTTGGCGCCTTCTTAATCCTCCACCTTCTCTGTACATGTCCAGCCCTCTTCCAGAGAAGAAAACTCCACTTAAGAGCTTTATTCTACAATGACTTAAACGATCTAAAGAATAAAGACGTTAACAGTCTACTGCGCTTCATTATAAGCTCAAATTGCTTCCATGAGTAAGAGGATCACTTGGCATCACAATGGGCCGATAGCCCTAAATGTTTTGGCCCCTTTTAACTCTTACCTACCTACCCTACGTATCCATCCATTCAAAAACGGGCTTCATCGGAAAAGATCAAATTTGATGAAAAAATTGTCCTGGTAATTTGGATTTTATAGGCGTGCAAATGAAGATCGACTTTTAAAATTCGCTTTAAAGCGCCACAAGTGAAGTCCAATTGATGACTTCGACGACGAATTAAGGTGCCTGGCTGGTTTTGAACACTTTCGCTCACAGAGTTTGATCCGATACCGAACCAGTTTTTTCAAAACGCTTCACCATTGCACGAATTCCGGACTCATTAAGACGATTATGTTGACTGAAAAATTTACGAATTTCACGAAATGTTACTTTTAGAGATCGCCTATTTTCGTAATAGGATTGAATAACAAAAATGCGTTGTTGCGTGGTAAACGACTCCATGACTAAAATTGCCCATAGGTTGTATGGCATCTGTCAAAAAAACCAAAACATCCACACTAACTGCTGACTTACCCTTTACAATTGAATCATTTCTTAAGCATCGAGATTTCCGGTGTAGGTCACCAATTTTCCGAATCCAGCTGCAGAGAAACAGCTATAAATATGCACTTTTGCCGGATGTTTTGTTTTGCGACCGTTTTACCTTGCGCAGTTTACACATATTTCAAGGAGTTGTAAAAAAAATTAACTTTCGTCAGTCAAAATAAGTTTGATGTAGTATGATACATATCTTTGTAACGGTAAGCTCACTAAAATCCGTTTCCGTTAAAAAAAAGATTTAGGCGCAACAACTTCGTACGAATGTTATAATCAAATCTTTTTTTTAGGATAATTTTGCGGATCCCGAAGATAACTTTGACCTTTTTCTAAAAACATTTGCCTTGCTTGTCTGAGGCTTATCTTGTTTTTTTTTGCAAAAACGTTAAATTATTTCATCCACTTGCTCACAGAATATGTAGTATATTAGCAGAAAATTAGCTACTTTATCATGTAGCGATCACAAGACAGTTAACAATTTTCAAAAGTGATGTGATGGGTGAGCATTTAAAGAATATCCATGACTTTCAGCTATAAATAAGCGAAAATCTTAGAAAATGACTTAGTCATAGGCTGAAGCAATGACTTTTCAGCCTCCTTCAATTACATATAAAAGAAGTCTGAATCTTATTCAGATGTCAAATTGCGTTGAATGGCCACGAATGTCAGTCTCACCCCCACCCCCATTAGACATTAAAGAAAAATTCACGCTGCGATCAGATTAGTGTCAATGGAATAGATATGTAAGTTTTGCGCGCATCAATCAATCCTCATCATAAAAACTACTGAACTTGATTTGGTTTGCCATCCAATTATTCTTAAAAGTGGGTCTACTATAAACCAATCACATTAGTTGCGGCGCCTCTTGCCAACAACGTTGATGTTGAGGTTTGGCAAATGCGTACTTAATTTGACTACACATCGCCGTCTGCAAAGGCATAAACCTTTTTGCGTTTAAGGGTTTTGATAAAAGTAGTTCTACATACCTTGCCCGACCTTGAATCCCCATACAACCTTGACATAAGTATCATTTTTAGAACGTATTGTATTTTCTTGTTTGATTGGGCGAAGAGCTCGCAGCAGCAATTCTTCGAAAATTCATTTTTCTCCTTTGTGGAGAATGATCGCATATCTACCTCAGGCTGGTGGATTAAGCCCTGATGTGTTCTGTAATGAGGCATTTTTATATATGTCTGTCTTTCTTTGACGATAATTCCACATTCAAATCGATAGTAGTTATCATTTCTTATTCTTATGTATGCCAGTAACAAGGAGGTAGTAAATAAGCCTATGCATATATTACATGTGTACATACAACAGTTGAATAAGAAATGCAAAACGTACAAACAAATATCCTGTTGTGCACTTGCTCAGGATTCCTTGGATTTCTGCCTTTCATCAAAAATTTTTATGTAAAAATCTTTTTTCAGTTGTTAAAAGTAGGTATCTCCACTTGATTTTCTGGTTGCACGAAAATTTACGAGGCTTCAAAATCAAACAAAGATTTCTAAATCATCTCCAAAATGTTTGTCCCAGAAGAAAAAAATTGTATACGAGTACACATAAAATAACCCGCATTCCTATAAAGCCATCGGACAACGTATACGTAGACAATGACAACTAATGAGGCATTACTTAAATGTATTATATACAAATCCCAAAGGATCGTAAGGAGGCAATGTAAATAGGTCTACGACTACAACAGCGGCTACTGTAGCTCTAGCTTGACGGTTTTCCATAAATATTCCAACTGGACATCAATGCAAATTTTTAGAAAATTTCTACACGAAATTCTATTACATAAGGGTCATCCTTATACGATATATGGTATATAGATCACTGGACAAGACCACTAACAGAAGGCGGAAGTATGTTATGCTTGGTCAGGCTGCACTCTTTGACACAATAACAAACACGAAAGAGAACACGGATGAAAACAAATTCGAATTAACGTGTTGTCACGCTATCGGTTCTAATGATATATAGTATGAGCATGTATTCCTAGGGATATAGATATTCTTTATCGAAAATATGTATTATCATTTATGTTTTGTTGATATTCAAAGATAATTAGTAGAAAAAAGAACAGACACGATTCAAGGACCTACTAGACAGATGCAAATTTTTACTGCTATCACTCCCAGACATAAATCTACCACAAATAGACAAACGAATCCTTGCCGGTATTCTGAAACTGAATGGACTCGCTCAAGTGTGACTGATTTTTGCATCCTTTTTTGCTAGATTTCTCCTCTTAAATTTGTTCCTTATTATCACCAGAAAAAAAAAGTGAGTAAATACGAGAACTATAAACCTTAAAATAGAATAGGAATACGAACATGAACATGAATACGAATACAATAAATAAAATTCAAATTTGCTTCAAAAAATTAAGGACTCTGACCGCATAGAAGCTTGGCCTTATGTCCTGGAATTCATCTCGCCAATTTTTTTTTTTTTCTTTTTTCTGTTGCTTTTGTTTAGGTTTTTGTCTGGCGCTTTTCGAATTTTGAATTCTTTCTGTGAGGTGGTTTCGTCTCCTGGGGGAATATTCTTATACAGAAGGACTTAAGGATACAAAGAAACGTTCTATAAAAATTTCACAACCATTAAATGGTCATAAAAAAGGATGGTATTGTTATTAAATAATTCAGGTTACCCTTACTGTACGAGTATCTGTGAATCCTTTTCTTCAGTCTTTTTTTTTTTAAACGCACTTCTTCTCATAAGGTGAGGAGAATCCAGCACCAGAATTTCACTATATGTAGTATACCATAAACAATACAGATACTACAAGGATTCACGTGATGTTTGTCGTATTTATTCTGTGGAAGTCCTTCTGCGTGCACTTGAAAACTGATTTCTAAGTTGTGCTGCGTCATCATCGTGCCTGTCTTTGTCAAGGGAGACGGTACATCCTGGCTTATTAACAAATAATAAGCAATAATTCATTCGCTAAAAAAGGATACTCTTATACACACAAGAATATCATTTTTTTTATTTTTTATTTTAATTAGATCTCTATAATATGTTGGCTTTCCTTGATATGGGTATGTGTGCTCGTATAGTGACATGCACTTGAAGAAAATCTAGAAAGAAAAGATAGGTGGATGCCGTTGGTACGACAAAAATGATTTATGTACAGAATATCTTTTCTAGATTGAAGTTAACCCCTTTTAGAGTTTGTTTTTCTGCGTCTTCGTGGTGTTGCTTTTGATGTTGTTCCTAATTTGCAGGAGTGTCTCTTAAGTTTTTTAAAGTTGTTTGTTTCCGGTTTTTTAGGCAGGTAAGACAGCGTACAAAGTCAAAAGAAGGAGAAAACACGCCCATTTTGCTTGGTTAGGTATTAAGGTAAGCAACCTAAACTACGTTTTCTATTGGCTCAAAAAAAGGATTGCATACTTAGCTTGTAAGAGGGTTTTCGCTAAAAGGGTTAAGCGGTTGCCAACTGCGATGTACTCGTACATACCTGAAAAAAAAGAGATAAAAAGTTAGATTTGTTGGTAAAATTTATTCCACAGAGGGGAAAGTATTATATTATACACACAAATATATATGTTTGTTGTAGGTATTTATATTTATCAGTATATGAAATATGTCTACCAATTTTTAAGCTAGCCTTGAATTAAATTTACTACAAGTTTAATTCGATTTCTAACGCTCGAAACTAGTTATTTGATCGAAATCTTACTCGATCTCAATGCTAAAAATCAATACGAAAGACACCTTTGCCGGAATAACTTAGAAGTGCAGCCTTGACGAAGCTACGAGAAATAGGAACTTCTGCTGACATGGAAGGAGCACATGATTTATTCACAGAATGATCCACTTCGCATTCTGGGTAACTTCAGATAGTCAAGTCTCTAACCAAATCCTCTAAATTTGTAGTATTATGAATAATAAATGCATTTTTAGAACGGGATCCCCATACATCCACAGGAACAAGGATACCCCTTGGCATCGCTATTTGCTACAGAAAATATACCAAAGTAGTACTTGTGTTGGAGGGACAAGTTCCACCCTTGGTATGGGTCGAAGCCGATCTAAAAGCTCTTACTGATCTTAGAGTCACATCACTCAGCTATTGAAACTCCACATTGGGTTAAAGACCCTTCCCGCGACAGCCACCATGACTCCTGACTCCCATGGTACCGTGCTTTAAGTCCTGGTAGGGACACTGGTGGTTCTGCCACCAACAGGAACTATGACCGGCCGCTTGTAACTGGTAACGCTTGTAACGGTAAGTTCGTAATAGACGAAAAAAATAACTTAAAGTTAAAAAACTCGCCACGTCCACGCTTAAGCACGAAACTCACGAGTCTGGAGACCGCTTTAAAACTCTCAAACGGACATGAAACCATGGTAAAACAACTTCAGCCTTCTAACAACCTTTAAAAAATAAAACTAATGGAACAACGAGTGCGCCCAAAGAAAGAATCACATAATAAAGCCCTACGAGGAGAAGGTAAACCGACGAGGAGAGTATCCACGGACTTGTTATAAGCCTTCATTGAGCATGCATAAGCGATGACTAAAATATTAGATCTATTTATCGCAAGAAAGAGAATCCTTTGTTTGGCAAGAACTAACGACAAATATCATTGTTAAGTCTTCCAATTATATCCAAAGTACTACAGGTTCAGTCTAAATACCATTTGTGTACGTAGATCTTACCCTAACAATTCTGTTATGGACTAAGATATCGCATCAAGGGAAAATTTGGAAAAGACTTCTGAGTTTAAAATGTTAATACACCATCTGGCATCCACTTTCACGGTGTACACCCTATCTGACTCGAACTGCAGCCAACTTCAGACTGCTATAATTTCTAAACCGTTCACGACAGTGAGCTCAAATTTTGACACATGACAGATAATTTTATTATTTTCAAGCCTTTTAAAAGATTTGCGTCTTAGTTGTGTTGAAAAATTTTTATCTGCGATGGAATTCAAACGCGATAGTGTGATTGCTTCATATTTGGATCGAAAACCACAAGTAGCTATCGTTAGAGCCCTCCAGCATCTCAACGTGAGTAAATTATTTGTGTCTCGAACCATAGCTCATTACCGTGATACTGGCAGAGTTGCAAAACGCCATGGAGGTGGTCATAAAAAAACAGCAACATCGGCAGAAATGCTTCGGAAAGTGAAGGCTCGAATTGAGCGAAATCCGCGTCCAAGTGGAAGAAAAGTGGCTCGTGAGCTCAAAATATCGTTGGAACGGATGTAACACATACTGAAAAATGAGCTTGGCCTCAAGCCATTAAAGTTTTAAAAAGCACACGATCTTACACCGCAACAGAAAAAAAATTCAGAGTCGAAAGAGCGAAGAAGTTGCTACGCTTGCACGAAAGTGGTGAGTTGCCGAATTTGGTTTTTTCCAATTAGACGCCATTTGTTATCGAGCAATATGTCAAAAAACAAAATGACCGAGTTTACTTGCCAGAGAGGTCCTTCGAAAATTTACACCTTCGGACGGCCACCAGAAAGCAGGCAGCACCGACGGTGATGGTTTAGGTCGCAATAACCGCCGATGGTCACTCTCCGCTCGTATTTTTGGACCGTGGCGTCAAAATTAATGCATACGATCGTGAAACTGTCTAAGAGTTTTAAAGCCTTGGGCGAACAATCATTTCGGTCGGAGACCGTGGACATTTCAACAAGACTCGGCACCACCTCACAAAGCGCGCGTCAACCAATATTGGATAAAAAACAATGTTCCACACTTTATGTTATTGAATTGAATGAATTGCAAATTCTCCGGATGCAAATCCGTTGGATTTATCCAGGAATGGGCCAAAATACCTCAGAGCCATTTGCGTGCAGCTTGCGATGCTTTCTTCGGCCGTCTCAAGACCATTATTCGCGCAAAGGTGGGCATATTAAAAACTGCTGATACAATTTAAAAATTGATGTATTTTCCAACATTTTTTGCTTTGGCACAATAAAATTTATCAAAAAATAAAAAAATTATAGCATTTTAAAAAGTTGCAGTTCGAGTCAGGCAGGGTGTATATGAAGGCTTTCATCGACTGAGGAATAACGCAAAAACTGATACAGTTTTGGTAACGAAAGTAAAAGTGTGCGGTTTGCGCGGTTTGGAAACTACGATACATTCTCCACCGTATTTCTTAGTTCAATTTATCCTGCAACACTATCCGTATGGTGACGAAATCGAAACAGGCGATCGCAAACAAACAACATTTTGTTCACAAATTGATTACAAATCCTCAATTTTTGGGACAAAATGATGATTTTGTTAGCTTTTCACCTATCACATTAAGTTGAAAAAAATGATATCGGTCAAATGACCACCTCCTGAGTTGATGCATATTTGTGCTCGTTTGTGGATTGTTATTGTAGGCGCGAGATTTTAAAAAGCCCCAAAGGAAGAAGTCTGGAACCGTCAGATGTGGCAGTCTGGCTGGGTAGCTCAAATCGCCAAAACGGGAGATCACACGGCCTGTAAATTGGTGATTCAAAATCTCCATCGCTGCCCGAGCTGTGTGATCGGTTGTTTCATCTTGCTAGAACCAACAATGCTCGAGACTCAATTCAGCCAATTGCGGCAAAAAAAAAAATCGTATAACATCTGTCTATAGCGCTCACCAGTTACGGTTACTCTCTCTCGGCCTCAGTAGTGATATTCTCGGTTGAAATTGCGATATCTTTAGTGGACCCAATTTACACGAGACGCTCAGCCAAACGCTTAATTGTTCACGCACATGGTTCAGGACGACGTGGAAGACGACGACGAAGTTTACGCTTAGCAGTAACAATATTTCTGCGTTCTTCAGGTGTGTATCGCTCCAATGCTTGTTGTCAACTAATTCTGTATATGTCAAAGCACAATGACACTTGACTGAGTGTTGTAGAATGTCGGCCTGGATGTCCATCAGGATATCAGTACAAAACGTACCAAATCGAAATCCGCATGGTACCAAATCAGGCGAATACGGGCAGTGGTTAGCAGTTAAAATGCGATTACTAGCCAAAAAATTTATCACAAATGTCGATCGATACTTCTATCTGTATTATATTCTTTACGAATACGATGCATAAAACGCTTCAAAACACCTAGATAGAATTGTGCATTGAAAGATTGGCATGATGGAACGAAGTCTTTGTGGACAATGCCCTTAGAACCGTAAAACCAAATCATTATCGTCTTCAATTTCGTCGCCAAGGGCACTTTCTGCATCATATTGAAAACACCACGTTTCATTTCCACTCACAATGTTGCAATGGAAATATTTGCTCTATTTGGCCTCCTTGATAATGTCCCTCAAATTTTGAGTTCCGAGCAATTTTTGCGCGATGCTAATTTTTGTACAGATGAAAAATATAATGTCACTTCAGACGCAAGAACTCCGCTTCTATTCGTTCAAATTCAAATATTTTTACAGTAATAATTTCCGACGCAAGTAAATGCCAATAGATGGCCTTACTGTAAATATATTTTTTTTAAATAGTCCTGTTTACATTGAAACAGACTTTGTAGTGCGACATCAAGTGAATGGAGGACAATGTTCCAAATAAAATCTTCGAATCCGTGGCCATTAGTTAAGGGAAGATCGAGGATCAAGGATCAAGCAGCTGCATATGACAGAAAGATGGTGTGACAAGGTTAGTATACGGGATGAAGATGGTTGGTGGACGACCGTGAATCTAGCAGAGAGTTTTAAGTAATTTAGAGCGAAAAGATTTAAGAAGACTCTGAATATAATCTATCTATAACATGTTACGTTTGTAGCCGAATAAAATGTGCTTTAAGACATGCCGATTATTTTCTGTTCCTCATTGCTGTGGCCACAGGCAGGTTTATGAGTTAGACTTCGAATCGTATAGGTTTTTTAAGTGAACGTGAGACACATTGCTGCCCTCCAAGTAGTGACTACCTATACCTTGTTCAACAAGAATTTGCAGTACAGGCTTTATGGATGAGCTTTCTTCTCGAATACAGGTGCCTATCGCTCAATTTTCGGTTTAAAATACTACAAATTGCTACTGGTTTACATTGAAATTGTTGTAGTTGCTCCTCTAACAATCCGATACAAGCCTAATTTGAGCAGTCTGCCCCGAAGTGGGAAACAGAATGATCAATTGCATGTGCATTTCCCATTGATATCCTCTAAATTTCCTAAAAGAACCAGAGCCTCCAATATCAATTTCAACAAAGCGACATTGGTTTTTCGCCTGTAAAGGGTCTTTTAAAAGTCGCGCATAGATGTTTTCTTTTTTTTTTCAAACATGTTAAAACATGTAATTACTTAGATTTTTTCAGGTGTTTTTAGCAATTGTGTGTATAAATAATATTTTAAATATCCACCATGAGCACGTCTACAGGCTCTTATATAGTGTGATTCATCGTGAGGTTCGATTTACAATGTAAAATAAAACACATTAATTTGAAAGCAAACTTCAAATTTCTATTATCGGTTAAAAGAAAACCATTTATGGCATTTATTTATTGAAAATGATATCATGTAAATGTTGGCCACGACTAAGACTGAGGTGGTCCATTCGGAAGGTCCAATTTTTGGCGACTCGTTCGAGCATAGCGACTGATATTCAGCGAATAACACGAGTAATGTTGGCTTCCAAAGCGTCAATCGTAGCTGGCTTATTCCTGAAGACCTGAGATTTTACATATCCCCAGAGGAAATAGTCCAAAGATGTGATATAGCACGATCTAGGCGGCCAATTTACCGCAGCAAAACTTGAAATTAAGTGCTCACCAAAATGATTTCTCAACAGTCCATTGTTTCACCCGCTGTATAGCTTGTAGTGCCGTCTTGTTGAAACCAGAGCTCACCGAGACCATTTGCTAAAATTTCAGGAAGCACAGTCCGTAAAACAGTAAAACAAGAGACAGTAAAATTCTGATTTGAATCATTTTTGAAGAAATATGGACCAATAATTCCACCAGCCCATAAACCACACCATACCGTTGTTTTTAATTGATGTAATGGTAGCTCTTGGTACTCTTCGGGTTGTTCATCAGCCCAAATACGGCAATTTTATTTATTAACGTATCCCTTGAGGTAGAAATGGGCTTCATTACTGAACAAAGTTTCATGATAAAACACCGGATTTTCATTGAGTTTTTCCAGAGCCCATTCACTGAAAATATAACGCAAGTTCAAGTCGCGTGGCTTCAATTCTTACACAAATTGCATTTTGTAAGCTTTTACGCCGAGATCCTCACGTAAAATACGCCAAGTTGTCGAATACGCCAAGCCAAGCTGCTGACAACGACGACGAATCGATTCGTCACGGTCTTCGCGTACACTCTCAACTACAGCTACTATAGTCTCTTTACTACGTGCTGGATCTGGTCTAACTGGTCGAGTATCATCCACTAATGTAAACTGGGACTAAAATTTGGTAATATTGGTAATAGTGGTTTCCGTAGGCCGATTATGCTCATTGTAATTTCCTCGAATCACACGAAAAACATTTATCACAGAACGCTGGTTTTCGTAATACAGCTAAACAATGTGGAAACGCTGTTGTGATGTGAGTCTTTCCGTGATGACTTGCCATACGATACTGAACATCAGCTTGATCTGTCAAAGAAAAACTATTGAAAATCAAACCTCACGATGAATCATCCTATATGAACATCAAAACTGTCAAGGACTCCCTCACACATTGCCACATTAAGTGCATTAATTTCGAATCCTATTTTTCGGCTGTGCAATTGTTGTTGACTTATCCACTTTTCGAAAAAACCCAAAGAAAGTAATCTATATGTGTTAAATCACATGACACACCATTGCGTCCAAACTTAGAACCCAATAGCTCGACGTATACATGTGTTATGTCACTTGAAGCTCCATCCTGTGGAAAATAAAGATTATCTGTGTCTATTTCTTGAGGGTACAAAAAATCTTCAATCATCTTCGTATAGCGCTCTCCATTGACAGTAACAGCTTTTTTATTACCATTTTCGAAGTGAAATGAACCAATTATTCCACCAGCCCAAACACCCCACCAAACAGTACATTTTGGTGTATGTAATGATCTCTCTGAAATTATTGGAAGATTTTCTTCTCTCCAGATACGACAATTTTCTTTGTTGACGAATCCATCCAATGTAAAACGAGCTTCATCATTGAAAAACCAGCATCAGGTTTTAACAACCAATTGACGAAAATTCTGCGTCGATTATGATCTATTGGCTTTAACTTTTTATGTTAATTGGATTTTGTAAGGATTCATATGCAAATCCTTATTTAGAATACACCAAACAATGAATAGATGAACGCCTAATGACTGAGAACGTTGTGATATCGTCAGTGACACTTTATGCTATAGAAGCAATGTTCTTAATAGAGAATCCACTTTATGGTGTACGTTTTTCGTTTCTCGACAGAACCAGTTTCTTCAAATTTCTTCACTAACCTTTGAACTGTTGACTTATTTGTACGATTATTTACAACAAAAAAAAATCACGGATTTGTTTTTTTTTTTAATGCGTTTTTCTAGTGTGTACAAGTGTCTACTTCACAAATGTCAAAGATGACATAAAAATAAGGTAGCGTTCAGAAAATTTTTACTACTCACATCTAGGTGTGACTTTTGAAAGACCCTTTATTTTTACAATTTTTTTTGGTTTTTGTTGTTTTTAAAATTTGTGGCAAGTTTTAACTATTCGAAAAGAGCGGTAGATGCTGACGTTTGTAAATTTACCTTACATTTATTTTTTTATGTATTTTGGATATTCAAATGCGTTATATAGAAATCATTATACGAGTATTGCATATTAATTATAATTATTGTTAGAAAGCCTTTTTTATGCAGATGTATGCAATGTTTAATATTTTTAGAACAGGTAAATATGATTGGCTTAAGATACATATAAGATACAAGAAGTAGATGCTTAAACACACATACTACATGTAGAATATGCTGAGAGTTAAGTAATTACCATAGGTTCGAAACCAAAGCTAATAAAAGTAGTTTTATTATAAGGCCATCTGATGCCTAATAGGCTCGATTTTACGATGGTTAGGTTACTTTTATTATGTTATATGGGTAGTTATAATAAAAGTTTTATGACACGATCATCTAATAAAAGAAGGCGGTTTTGTTTTCATTCATGCATATACAAAAAAAGGTGAATGGGTGAATTCTGAGTAAAATCATTGTGTGGCGTAGGGGTTTTTGAAGTAAAATATTATAGTTTTCGAAGAAAACATGGTATAGGCTGAGTTGTTGGATGTTGTCAAAAGCCACAAAGCCATACTTGAGGTATTGCATCCAATGACTTTTTGTATAGACAATATTAACCGCATACTTCAGTGTCTTCAATGCAAGTGTTCTTTATTGTATCATACATATACATTCAGGATGGAGAGAATAAATGAGATAGAGATATTACAGCCCAACATGAGGTATTCGTGATACTGGCTCAAATAGCAGGACTCAAATTACTACGATTGTCGCTTTACCACTGCGAGATTAATTCGATATAGTTGATTTGGCATAAGTAAAAAGATTCGTAGCAAGAGAAAACAAAACTTTCAAAGTGAAAGACGTTAAGCTTAAATTAATAGAAACATTTGAGAAATGCAAACACCCCTAAGGTGTGGGGTGTACATTGTTTAGCCGAAACAACAACAGAGGAGACTGTCACAAATTTAAATGATGAGAACGACAGCAGCAGTGAATTTGTTTGGTACAAGAATAATTTGATTTGAGGCTCGGGTCAACCCCAGACAAATTTATTAAGACTTGTTGCAAGCATATTCTTGAAACTAAAGGGTGGGAGCAGTTAACGAAAGTTAGGTCGTGAGGCATAGGTGGAAATAAGAATGTTCTTGAGGGAAAAATTTGCTGAGAATTTGCTTAACGAAACATTCTAGACATTGGCTCCAGATGTCCGTAATTCGTTCTATGAAGATTAAGCCTAAGATTGCGTGGGTTTGTGTTGAAAGAAATAAGTTTAAATAAAGAAGGGCAATCAATATTACCAACTAAAATTTTATAAATAAAAAGAATATTGGCAACTTTATGAAAGAAGTTGTATATTTATAAGTTTCAGCGGATGGTATGATATCAAGTTTTTACTATCATCACAGGGAAAACCTTCGTTGAACCGCTTCTATTCGGAGGATATGAGTTCTGCAGGAGGGTGACCAAACTTTGTTTGCATATTCAAGAAGAGGACTAACAAAGGTTATGTAAAGGGATTTGGTAGCATAAGGATTGAAAAACGATGGCAGAGTTGGCTTTTTTATTATCAATGTGAGAACGGAAATTGAGCTCCTTATCACAGATAACAATTAAATGACGCAAATCATTCTCTAAAGGAACAGGCAGATAAAAGCTTAGATAGCAGCAAGGTGAAGTAGGAGGGCGCTTACGGGTATATATGTTATAGCCTAACACTTATTGACCTTAAGTTCAAGGAAATTTTTCTGACATTAAGAACAAAACCTGTCTAAATCTTTCTGCAGTGGTAGGCTGTCTAAGGGGGAAGATTTTCATATCATCTGGGTAAACTGATATGTATTAATTTTTAATGATGCAATCAACATCATTAATGGTCAGAATAAATAATAAGGCACCAAGGTGGCTGTCTTGAGTGACACCAGAAGAGACTATAATTGGGTCAAAAACTATGGACCTAAATAGAACATAGTAATGTCGTTCATTTAAATAAGACAAAACCCCTTTTATAAGAGCTTTTAATTTTAGAAGGATTACCATATATCATTAGAAATTCTATCAAATGCTTTGCTGAATTCGGTGTTAGTAACAATTTCATTTCCACAATAAATAAAAAAAAAAATACAACATTTACAACAGACTTATTTAATCTTTAAGATATAAATGTGATGTGTACAATGGAGAGATTTCAGTTGTTAGAATTAATATGTTGCAATATTTTGAATAAGTTTTTATAAAACAAAAATAAGATTGAAAATTGGTCTTAATTAAGCTATTATCAAGACCAATCGCTTCAAGTTGAATAGAGGAGAGCATTTTAATATCGTAAATTACGCATTTTTATTTGTTATCTGCTAGGCTTCCAAAAAGAATGCCACTAAAACAACTTGCATCATAGAAGCGTCTTACGTTAAGAGGGGGTGAATTCCCGAGACAAATAGCATGAAAAAAAATGCCGCTGCGCAACTTGATATGCAATACTTAGTACAATCACTAAATGAAGGACTAGATTGCGAGGAAGATTGGTTGGGATAATAACATTTCTGCTTATGAATAAACTTTTCGTTTTTGCTGGGCTGAGTTGCAAGTAGCTTTTCTCTCCTCAGCATTGAATTCGCTTAAGGTTATGATTTTCAAAGTTTAAATAAAGCTGAACATGGTCGTCAAAAATGTGAAAATTGCCGCTCTTAATAATATTAAGAAAATCTTTTATAAAAATTGCAAAATGCAAATTTTGAATATTTTCTTTCAACTAAATACGAACGCAAGAGATTACAGAAGAAGTTATAAAAGCTTTTTAGCTTACATACAAAGTAACTCATGATTGTAACTAATTTTTTGTCAATTGCAACTCGCATGTCTTCAGATACCCTGAGAAGAGCTAATGTGCAGCTGAAGGGCTTTCGGAATCCCCATTGATAAGCACTTAGAAGTTTTATAGAAAATTTAACATTTGTTGGTGTAACATATTATCTTTTCGAAGAATTTTGATAAGTTTCTTCTTTGAGATTGGTATAATCCTGGCTAGTTTCCAAGCACTCGGAAAAATAGATTTTGTTACAATATTGTTAAAGACGTATGCTATTAGTGGCAGAAAGTATGGTAATTTTATTGTAATAAAAAGAGAATGACTATTGTCGATACCTACAGCCTTAGATTTTAATTTCAGTTTGCTCTACTCTACAGAATTCAAAAGAAACAAGAAGTGAAATTTGGATGTGTTGTGAACGAGGAACCAAAGTCGTTTGAGCTTTAGCGAATACTTTTTTTAATTCATCAGGATCGACCTGATCTACCTCGGATTTTAGGTTATGTCGTACATCCAACTCTTACAAGTTTGTCCAAAGAGTTTTAGTCGGAAGCTAAAGTTTAGCGCAATAACTACGCTTGGTTTCTTTTATCTTGGTATTTACTACCAACAAAAACTAACAAAATACTCATGAATTCTAATTGTTTCCACTTTAACTTATCATCAAAAGAAGTAGATGGCAACTCTATGGTAGTTATCTTCAGAAATTCCCATTGACAAATATGCATACCGTGGTATCCCAATGAGAACTTTTAAGAGTGAAGGGCCTATGCATTTTATTGTAACTAGAGTGAGAAGCAAATATTTCTATCTTCCCTGTAATGCACTTTTTTTTTTTTTAACAGGGTGTAGATATCGATGTCGGTTGTCAGTAAAATAAACTAATAATAGTCGACCTGCTGATTCAACCTCATTATTTCACAACCTGAATCTGGGCTGTCCTGTAATCAGGCTTGAATCTGCCTTCTATTTAGTTACCTTACCTTGCTAAGTGGTAAGGTGTAGAAATATCTAAACAACGCTTATTTCGATGCAGAGCTTCTCGTTGTTAATTTAAAAGCTATTTCAATCGAATTGTGCCTGTTGGGTTCCTGGACTGAAATTAAATATACACTGTTCCTAAAACCATAAATTATCTGGATGAAATACGGAGATGCTAGTGCTCATATCACATAAAGGTATGTAAAGGGTGATTTAACGTGAGGTTTGATTTTCAATTGGATTTTTTTTGACAGATCACGAGTGACTCCTATCAAACAGCTTTCTCATTTTTGTTCAGTATCGTTTGACAAGTCATCATGAAAAGACTCTTACCACAACAGCGTCTCTAAAGTATTCAACTGTATTACGAAAATCAGCGTTCTGTGAGAAATGTTTTTCGTGCGATTCGAGGAACTTACGGTGCGCATAATCGACCTACTGAAACCACTATTGCCAATACCATTCGCAAATTTGAGTCCCAGTTTACAATAGTGGATGATACTCGACCGGTTAGACCACATCCACCACGTAGTGAAGAGACTATAGTAGCTGTAGCTGAGAATGTACGCGAATACCGTGACGAATCGATTCGTCGTCGTTCTCAGCAGCTTGGCTTAGCGTATTCGACAGCTTGGCGTATTTTACGTGAGGATTTCGGCCTAAAAGCGTACAAAATTCAACTTGTACAAGCATTGAAGCCAGGCGACTTGGATTTGCGTCATATTTTCAGTGAATGGGCTCTGGAAAAACTCAATGAAAATCCGGTGTTTTATCGTGAAATTTTGGTCAGTGATGAAGCCAATTTCTGGTTCAATAGATAAGTTAATAAACAAAATTGCCGTTTTTGGGCTGATGAGAAACCCGAAGAGTAGAAATTCAAGCACATGGTTTTGGTAAGCTCTGTTTTTAACAAGACAGCGCTACGAGCTATACAGCGCGTGAAACAATGGACTTGCTGAGAAATCATTTTGGTGAGCACTTAATTTCACTGGTGAGCACTTAATTTCACGTTTTGCTACGGTAAATATGTAAAGTCTTAGGCTTTCAGGAATAAGCCAGCTACGATTGACGCTTTGGAAGCTAAATTACTCATGTTATCCGCGAGTCTCATGTTATGAGTCACCCAAAACTGGACCTTCCGTAGTCCGTAGTCGCGGCCAATATTGTTCTTTTAACCGATAATAAAAATTTTAAGTTCACTTTCAAATTTATGTGTTTTATTTTACATTATAAAACAAATCTCACGATGAATCACCCTATTTTAGTGCTTGTCTGTACTATACAAATCGGACTTTGTCGATTTATAGATATGTATACAACTCATGGGAATTATGTCTGGAGGTACCTGTAGCTATACCTGTTCCAGTTGTCGCGGTTTGTCTACATTTACGCCCCATCATAAATTGCTAAGATTGACATTTAATGCAGCGGTAGGCACTTTTTTCATACCGTCATTACTGTAGCCTTTGTAGCTTACAAGCTATCATTTAAAATTAAACATAAAACTAAAGTTTTTTGGAGTGGTAAAGGAGAACGGATTTGAGTTAGAGAGTGGTGCGGTGATGTTAAAAGGTGATGGATTGGCGTTTGATGTTATTAAGTTGCAAACAATTCTTGAGGCACCAGATCAAAAAGCTATCAAGGTCTTGTCGAAGGAGGAAGAAATCATCGGATGAGGAAATGATTTTGAAAAATTTGGTATCATCAGCGTAACAGAAATAGACGAGTGTTTGATGATCTTATCGAGCTCATTTATAATAAATATGTATAAAAAGAAGAGGACCGAAATGACTGCCTTGTGCAACTCCAGATATGGCCATAAATATATCCGAGTGGGCTGACCTAAAGCGAACACTGTAAAAACGGTTTTCTAGGTAAGAGGATATCCATTTTAACAGTATGGGTTCAAGACCGAGGACAGACAATTTGAAGAGTGTTAAACGATGAAATATGTTTTGCGAGGACTTGTTTAAATCGGTTGCAATTACATCGATTTTATTAGCATTCTTTAGGGCAGATAGGGTAAAGCATACGAATTAAACAAGATTCCCTTTAGGAAGCTATCTTGTGTAGGAGAAATAAGTGATTTGCATTGTAAGCTTAGAGCTTCATACAAAATAATTTCAAAGATGGGACTATAGTTGTTATTTCATTTTTAAATCCGTTTTTGTATATCGGGGTTATAAGGAGGTTTTCTAAGCCTAAAGATTCCCGGTCAAGGGGAACATTTTTTAAGAAATATGACAGGGAGGTCACCTGGGCCAGGTGTAAATTCATCATAAAGTTTGTGTAACTTATATTTGATATAAGACGGGGCTAAGGTGTAAGAAGCAAGTGGGCTATTGAAGAGTTTCAGTAGGAAATTGAAATGGGATGGATCTGATAAAAAGGAGTCGTTAGTAAAGGATTATTTAAAAAACGTGGCAAATAGGTTGGCAATGGTGAGTGGATCAGTTGATGATTTATTTGTTGAAAGAGAGGGAAGTTCGTAAAGAAAGTGAAGAGAGAGCTCACGTTTGCTGTGACATTTAACCCCAACTATCCTATCGGTAAATAATAATTTAATCCAGTTACATGTAGATAGTATTGACACTTCTAAATTGTAGCAGCACTTGTATATCTGATCGAATTCTATGTTGCCAAATTTCAAATAAAATAACAAAAAAAAAAAAAAAAAAAAAAAAAAAAAAAAAATCATAAAAAAATATAGAAAACGTTATGTGCTTCTGCTGAGCATATCATAACGTCGCTTAATTGATTTTTTTTATGTCTCCGCTTATTGAATGCAAGTTTGGACAGCGCAATATCGAGGTACGGATTTAAGTATGACAATTTAATCCCGAATTAATGTCAGCTTGAAGACATAAAGTTCGTAAGATCTTCTTAAATGTTTTTATTTGACGAAAATGGAAGAAATTTCAATTGCATTGTCTATTCCAGAAAGATTTAGCACGATAATCAGGGTAACAACTGTACTTGATCATGGCAATTTTAGCCTTTAAATGTACTTAGTCCTTACAGATTTTTATTGTATTAATATTGCAGATGCTTATTTTAGAGCAAGAATCGGGGCTAGGTTTCCAGATATCTTGTTTTATGGCACTTTAGGTGGCATTATGATGTGCGATAGTTCTCTGCCTCAAACAATGTATCATTTTATTTTATTAATAATTTTATTATTATTAAACTGACTGAGGTCTTTCTATAATGTGTTGTTTATCCATAATCAATTCGAAGATTCATTGGGCAGGCAGGGTTGATATTCATTCACTCTACTGGATCCCGAAACTGAATAAGAAAAAATGGGCTTACTTAGAAGTCCGTGAATTGGTCATATTTTTACATACATTCAGTCAGGCTAAAAATGGTGACTGGCTGGATGATTATTCGCTTGTGATTTGTGGATTTGTGACTTAACCAACAAACTTCTAGCTACACTTTGTAACCAACGTTGAAATCTCTTTTCTCGAATCGAAATCTTGCTTTACTACACTGTCCTCCTAGAGTGACATCGAAGATCATCTTCTCTGCTGTACAGTCCATCTAGAGTGGAATCAAAGATCCTCCAACCCGAAACAACCATTCTACATTCCTAAGACCTCGTTGTTATTGTATCGATGACGATGTTTGTTCCTTTATTAATCGTTTATGCAGACGAGATACGAATTTGGCGCAGATTTTTATTTTTTTTTAAATAGCATCGAGCGGCCTTATTTATTTTAATCAAAGTCCACACTTCAACGCTTTAGAGCAATTCGGTTTGCGGTCATTTGACCGCTAAGCCCATCTTATTGAATTGATTTTTGGAAAATTAAGCCTCTGCTACTGGTGTATGATTTTTAAACAATTTTTAAGGAAATCACAGACCGGCACTCTGCCTAAATGCTCTTCATATCACAGGTCTCGGTGAGTTATTTAACAACCTCGATGGATCAATGTGCATTCTTAATAGACTACTTGAACAATTGGAAGAATCTTAAAAAGGAATCTAGAATTCAGGAGGTCCGCTGTAAGAATGTGTCGATGATTCATCACCTGAAACCATATTGATAATCAACTAAAAAGTTGTCGAGCAATGATTTTATTGCTCTTCAAGCCCCTCTCCGGTCAAATGGATAAAAATTATAACGATGTTCAGTTAAATGTATCGTGGACAAATTATCCTGCATAACCGCAGAATATTGTGTATCAAGATTTTAAAAGTCTTTTTCCACTACTCTGCGACGCTTATTGTAAGCTTCTTGAAGTCTTAATTTCTTGCTCATAAAGTTTGAAAGCAGTCCTCATCCTCATCTTTAGAAACGCTTTGACAATTCCTGTTTTGCTGCATGCGTTAATAGTTTTCTGGCAAAACCTAACTCTCTAGGTTAGGTTTTGTAATAGTTGATCGGAAAAGGCTCTAATATACGCTCGATTTTAGATACGCTCCTTATAGATTTTCTTTCATATCTTTGAATAGTATTCATATTTCTTTGACCACAACAACACAGAGGTATCATTAATGGTAGGTATTAAGGAATAGGAGCCGCTGCATAGGTATGATGAGATTTAGTTCCGGTGCAAAGTAGTTTAGGTGGCCAACTGATGAACGCTCGCCATGAGATGACTCAGTCGCCAAATTTCTCTTTCATAACTTCGATTGTTACGTCGCTTGTATGGCATTTAGCGTTGTCTTCTTGGATATACTAGGTGGAGTGAAAAGTAACCTCTTTGACCAAAAGAATGCTCTGCTACTGCAAAAAAGGTTATGGTGTCTTGAAGTCGGTTCATATTTAGGCAGACTGCCAATATTCATTGCGATACTGTCTTTAGTTTTGTTTTGACAGCTGATTGTTGTTGACGTGTTTGGAATCATGTTGAGCATGGACAAAAACGATTTTTGTTGAGAGGCAAAACGGCCACTCCTGACCAAAAACACGAACGCGAGAGCACTTCGAAAGAGTGTTTGGACTTGCTGATTGCTAAATCGGGCGGACTTTTGAACACCAGAGAACAGAATGAGTGCCCGGCAATGGACTGAAGCCGAGGAGGCTCGATGGGTCGGAAAGGTTATGGCATCGGTTTTCTGGGATTGTCATGGCATACTCTTCGTGCACTACCTCGAAAAAGGAAAAACCATCAACAGCGAGTATTACTGTGCATTATTGGAGCGATTGAAGTCCGAAATCGCTGCAAAACGTGTCCTCACATGAAGCGAAAAAAAAATTTGTTTTTGCAAGACAATGCACCGGCGCACAAGAGAATCGCAACCATGGCTAAAATCAATGACTTACGGCTCCAATTGCTGTGTCATCCACCGTATTCGCCTGATTTGGCTCTCTCGGACTATTATCTCTTCCCAAACCTCAAAAGATGGCACATCAATAAAAAATTTAGCTCACGCGAGGAAATCATCGACGCCACGGAGGAGTATTTTGCAGGCCTTCCAGAAAATTACTTTTTGGGCGGGATAAAGAATTTGGAAAATCGCTAGAATAAGTGTATCAAACTAAAAGGGGACTATATTGAATACAATAAAAAAAAAAAAACATTTAAAAAAATTTTTTTTCCATTCTCAAGGCGGTTACTTTTCACCCCATCTAGTAACAATTTTGTCAAGTTCTGACCACAGAAATAAGGTCCGATAATGCCGTCATGCTATAAACCGCACCAAACAGTCAATTTTTGTGGATGCATTGATGTTTGGCCGGACACTTGTGGATTGTATTCGTGCCAATAACGGCAATTTTGCTTGTTAACATAGCCGCTGAGCCAAAAGTAGGTCTCATCCGAGAAGATAATTTTTTGGCCAAAATCCTGATTTCCGGCCAACATATCTAGCGCCCAATTAGCGAATTCACGGCCCTGTCTTTATAGTTCCAGTATCAATAAAACAATCAAATTATACGTTTCGAATACACTTAAAACCAACACATTTATTCGTTTAAAAAGGTCATAATCATAAGATTAAAGTCATAATCTCTCATAAGTATCATGTCTATGTTAATTTCGGACATCACGCATTCCCAACAGTATTTTCGTGCCAAATTTATTTTTGTCCAATTTATTCGCCTAATAGTTTGTTAACACTTTCTTTAAACTTGATCAAAAATAGCAATCGCGTGCGTATAAACCTTGTTTAAGGCCACACTCCGAGGGCCATTGTAAATATACAGATGTTTACCATAGTTTACCCGCATCCGTACACCTCTGTCCAAGGTTGCGAAATATGTACATACATATGTATATGATATACATTTTTTTCGATACAGATCTTCATAGGGGCCAACAAATGCGTACATATTTCATGGATTTGTAAACAATTATGTACAACCGAGGTTTGCCCTTAACAAATTTGAAATTAATTAGGTGTCGGTTGATTTGATGCTTTCCGTGATTGACCTTACCACAAATAGCCCCCACCCAGTTCTATAATTGAAAAAGTAAGCAACCCAAAAGAAATCGTTTTTTTCAAAGTACGAGTAAGCATATCAGTACTTCAAAAAAAAAAAAAAAAAAAAAAAAAAAAAAAAAAAACGAACAATTGTGGGAGGGAAATTCAGTCTACATCCCATTATTCTTTGGCCCCAAAGTTGTTTTGTTTTTTGTTTATCGTATCTTGTGCCATTTCTTTCTATTTATAGTGAAATTCTTAAGTCTTACGAGTGTGCTTCCTTTGTTGAACTTTACAAATTTAATCGATTGAAATACCTTTTAGAGAGTGAATCCTAAGAATTCACAATGTTGAGAAGGCAAATATATTTCGCTTTTGTCTTTGGTGCTTTCGTTCTATTTGTGTTGTTTTTCTTTTCTTTTTATAATTGATTTGTTGGCCAGTTTACCCTTGAACTTTTAATCGTAAACTAAAGAAGAAGTTTGAGTTACCCAAGGCTAAAAATAGTCATCAACTAGTCGACACCGTTGCCAGGTTGAATTGAATACTGTCTGCCATTTTGGGATACTCAATTGAACATTCTTAAGTAAAGGATTTCAAATGACGTCAAACGATTTCCATTCAACTTTCCGATTTTCAAGAGCCCAAGAAGGTGGTGCTCATTTGGTTTTCCACTTGGTTAAAAAAAAAAAAATAAAAATAAAAAAATTGTGGTGGTGAAAATTACAAGTTTGTGTATCAGATGGAAATGACGGGTAATCATCCATTGAATAAATATGAAGGTAAAGCAATACCAAAAGGAATAGAAATGGAAAAAGAATAGCTGCAAAATGAGGTACTGGAAAGAAATATATTTATTTAGAACGTATGTATGTGTATATTTCACCGACGCTACAGTACACTGTTTTTCTTGTAAGCTCCACGTCCCCAAAAAAGAAAAAAAAATAAAAATAACCTGTCACCCTCGAACAAAGTAAGAACGGAGCTGCTATTATCTTATCAGATAAAACTCTGATAACATAGATAATATCGCAAGTGGAACATAAAGCAGCGATTGTGTAATAGCCAGATAACTGGTAATTCAAAAGAAACCTGAAATATTAGTGTAAACAAGAAGGCAGTGAAAATTCGTATATGGGACACGATTTTGACGATCTATTTAATAGAAGTTCACGAGCAAAAAAGTTGTTTTATCTATGAGAATTTAAAAAGACACAGTCGAACTACGAATATGTGTGCATTGGAAGTATAAATTTCCAAAGTTTTCGTATATTACAAATTATTATTACAGCTACTGAAATTGAGACGCAATTACAAGCATGTTTTGAACACGAGTACAGGCATATTGGCTCTTTGTCACAAAGCGCATCCTGTCGGTCCAATTTTAGGCCACTTATTTGAATAATGCGCTGAAAATTGGCTTCCACGGCTACCCAGTGACTCTTAATCGCACGATTTCGGTGGTCAATCAACTGGCCCATTTTGCAATATAATGTAGTCACTACATCGAGTCCTCAGTAAGTTACGCTGGCCTTACTTACTTACTTACTTAAGGTGGCGCTATAGTTCGGGGTAGACCTGGGCCCTTAGCTTTAGCTAGCTGACTTTAATTTCGCACGCTAAGTTGATTTATGTCCCCTTCCACTTGCGTGCGCCATCTGAGTCGCGGTCATCTCATTTACTCTACATGACCCAGTAACTTCAGTCGTTGGACCTACGCTCTTCTGGATGAGTTCACATCGCTGTAAAGCCCGTACAGTTCGTCGTTGTATCTCCTCCTTCAGCCGAAGAATTTTCCTCTTAAAGTAGGCAAGAGTACCCTAATCCATTTTTGATAGTCCACGCCTCTGTGCCCTAGAGTAGGGTTATCAAGGTCTTATATAAGGCTACTTTTTTTGTTCGAGAGAGGGCTTTGCTAGAAACAGCGACTGGCAAGAGTTATTCTTCGTTTGAACAAAATCCGTAACCACCTCAAAGTTATATCTGTCGAGAGTGACATTCTGCCCGAGATATCGGTTTTTGGTGTCCTTTCTTGTTGACAGTTTTGCAGGCGGAAACGCCACTAACTTCACGCTTGTTTCTTCCGATTATGTCAATATCAGTGTGACGAACCGTTGAAAGATTGTGCCTCGTGTGTTAGCATGTGAGTTTTACACTATTCTTTTAAGAATGATGTTATAAATATCGCATGACAGTGCGTCGCTTTGTGTGAATTCGCGTTTGGCAAGAATGCCAAAGCTAGACATCACTCTGCATAGCTCGTCTCTAGAGATGCTGTCATACCATATGCGGCTTTAAAATCAATAAATAGATAGTGTATACGAGCTCATGGGTGGATTTGGACCTCAAGGGTTTTTTCCAAGGTCTGCCGTAGTGTGAATATTTGGTTGATGGTGGACCACACTGATATGAACCTATCACAATACGGCAGAGAGGATCTTGCGATGTTGAAAAGACTGATGCCTCTGTAGCTGGCACAGCTCAAAGGGTCTCCTTTTTTGGGAGTGGACAAATAATGCTGAGGTTTCATATTACCATATTTTGCAGATAGGTTCGTGTGTGCATATGAAACATTTAATGAGCATTTCTTGATTTCTTGTCAACTATTCATCTTACTTTAATTTACCCTAGTTTACTGAAAAAATTAATGTCTTTCGGGCGCGGGTCGTTCCGTTTTGGAAGCCAAGCCACTATATCATTTGAGTCCCGGTCAACCACTAAAACTTAAACTTAAATATGTCTAGCTTCACTTCATTCAGGTCGGGTGGACGGAATTATTATTCTACATTGTCGATAACAGCGGTTTGTCGTTGCTGTTATACAGTTTACAGAAACGCTCTTTCCAAATCCGCAGCATCTACTGAGACTTTATTCTACTGTGACATGTTTTTTTTTACCTTTTGGTAAAACCTCCGAATATCACTTCTGGAGTAGCATCTCAAAATTTCTTCGACCGCACGCTCCTTTGAAGCAAGTGTTAGTCTCTCCTTTTCTATTCGTAGAGCTCGTGAGCAGCTCTAGTCCTTCTATGCAGTGCTGCTTTTTATGCCTCTTTCTTAGCTGCATGCGTTTGCTGGCTGTCAAACAAGAGGTTTCGTGTGGTGGCCGAGTGAAACCCATCACATTAGTGGTGGCAGATGGCCACTGGTCTTCCACACTTGATGCTGGTGGCATAGGTTATCTTAAAATATTGAGGAAGATGATTGCTTGCTTTTACGATATTTGGGATATCCACAACCGTACCTGGGCTACAAGATTGTGGTTCGAACATCCATAATACTGGAGGAGTGCCTTGCGTCGAACGCATTGTGCTTAATTTGGTTAACAGCTTGATTGATCAGGAGTTTTTTAAGTGGTCTTGTGAATATTGAAATGTTGGAACGGCGTGCTAGCTATGAAAATTTTTCGTCCCGCCGTAAATTTGATTAGTCTAAATCCGTTATCGAAGGTGGTATTGTACAGGCTCTACCTACCAAAGACCAAAGATACCTTTTCTTCCTAGCTTTGCATTAAGGTCGCCGAGGACAATTTTAAGATCATATATAGGGCACTGGTCGTAAGTCTTGCTCAAGAGCTCGTAAAAGCTATTTTTGGTGTCGTCGTCTTTCTTCTCTGTGGTGGCGTGCGCATATACAATGTTAATGTTGGCAAACTTAGCCTTAATTCGGGTTCTTACGAGGTGCTTGTTCACAAGCTAGAAACTTAGGACCTCTTCCCAATTAGGCGGTGCTTTTACTGTCGATAACAATCGCCGCAGTAGATTTTGCAGTTTTTCATCCTCTTTTTGTTTGGCCCATCCCATCACATTTTCTCGATGACGGTAATGTCTACTTTGTAGAATCCAGGGTCACCTCTAGTTGTTGCATAGGCTGCACGTGGTTTATTAAAGCACCTAACATTTCACGTGCAGGTCCGAAGTTCGTTGTCCTTGTTTCGTTTGAGGGGTTCGTTGTCAGTAGATCCGTTCATATCCGAGGCTTGTTGTTGCTTCGAAACTTTATATTTTTTTCAATGGCAGGGCAGTGTTATCAACCCCAAACCTGGAGGGCCAATTCCATAGTTGACACCTCTAGAACGAGGAGTGAGTTAAACTGAAGTCAGTAACGTTCGGGAATGTGAGCATTACCATCAGTCCATTAAAGGCTGCCATTTCGGAATTTCGATAATTTGCCCAACTTCAGCAAGCGTAAAACGATGCATGATCAAATAGCAAACCTTACTGAATATTTTGATAGCCGGATGTCGTTGTCATAACTTTGACAACTCGAACACAGATGCATTCATTCAGCTTAAGCGTAAGAGATGTTTACATCGGATTTACTAGAAGACGAAGTAAACGGACTAGAGATAAGAATAAATCCGTGACGTCCAATAGGACGGACCACATACATATCTTCCAAGTAAATAAAGAAAGAAGAACTTTCTCAATGCATTGTATAAAGGCAAACGCATCACGAAGGACTGTAACAACTATAGATCCATATAATTCTATGAAAATAAATTCAGTCTTTAATACATTCATTGCCCAATTGTTTGTGGAAAATAGACACACGACAAAATTCAGAGCTGACGGATAATGATGAAGAAATATCACAACTACACGAATATCAATGCCATCATATTTATTACACCATATTCACTGATCCAAAAAAAAAAAAAAAACCTTTGACAGATTTTCGGGAGACCTTATATGGGCGGCGATAAAATTTCAAAAAGAAGATAAAGTATAATTTCTGTAGCCTTATTCAGTCCAAAAAATATGTCCTTGACACAGATATTCCAACCTACAATTTGATATTGAAATTAAACCTTATACAATCCAAAAAAGGGCCAAGTGACCACCAAACGTAACCAAAAAAACAAACGTTGCAATCAAATCATTTAACTTGAATTTTATCTATGTCCAATAAGTTCCAAGTTCGTAGGAGTTTAATGACTTAACATGGCAAACGTGTAACAGATATAAATATCACAAAAATATAAAATCGTTCAAAACAGGCTGAATACAATCATCATTTACGAGATAGTAAAGTAGATTGCGAATTGATTGCGAGTCATAACAAGTGCCACAGAGCAAAAACAGAAATTGGTAAAAATTATCTTGTGATTTACAAGTTTAAAGAAAAAATCGTTATGATCATTTACATTTTCTGAACAGATGAAAAGATTTGTTTACAAGTTATGATACTGTTTTTTTTTTTTTTTTTTTTGGCACCCCGCATTCAAACAAAATGGAAATTAACATACTAAACCGACCAACGGCTAAAGCGATGAAACACCAAGTAGTCTTGTCAATTAGTTATGACACTTGTACCCTCAGACCTGTTGGATTGCTTTTGTGATATTTGCTTGTTAAGTCAACCTTGAACTTCGTGTTTGCTTAACTTAAGAGATTACCAAAGTTGCTGCAGCTATTTGAATTACATAAATATGGAGAAATGTTTTCGTTGGATGGCTCAATATTCATCGCTGGCGCTTAAGGCCAAATTTGTAAACATTAAAAAGAGATTAAAAAGGAAACGAAAGATTCGTAATTTGAGATAAATGTGAAATGAAGAAATTATTTCTGTTGACATTTGTCGGGTGGTTCGATAGATAAATAATTTTGTAATGAATCTCTCCACATGTGTTAACAAAACAGAGAAAGATTTGATGTGATTTGATGCATTTTAATGGGTTGAGACGTAACACGGATTCATTGGTTAAGGAATAAGTTTAAAGAAATCGGATTTATGTCCACTCTAGGGAAAATATTACCACATATAGTGAATTTTATATTACCATGAGCAAACGGTCGTAAAACTCGAAATCTGTTTACCATACTTCCATTTCCATTTGATAGCTGCGATCTATTTTTATAGCTTTTATTCTACTCATACCTTTAAGGTGCCGATCGACGACACGCGGCAAATAGGTGACAACAGAAGTGCCATCAAGAGATTCTTTTTCCTATCTATCTACTTTTTTACGATAATTTAATTATGTTGCATTTGGATACCGACAGGTGGAGATCATGAATCATCGGTGCTAACCATTTGCGTATTTATATCACCAAACCCAAGCTGTAATAGCTTTCGACTTAGTTCTTAACAGTCCGATACGGATGTTGGCGATTTATAGGTTCACGATACCTGGAGATCTCCCTAAAAACTCCTGAAGTATTTCCAGCTACATACATGATAACATGAAAACAGTTTCATAACGTAATTCAATGCTCACTATTTCTGCATTTTCACCTTTGTTTCATTGTGTTTTGAAATTTTTTTTAGAAAACCTCTGCCAGCAGCTGATTAAATCACATGAAAAATTATTATTTGACAGACAGAAAAGAAAGTAAATAGAAATAAGATTGTCAGAGTCAATAAAATGATTCCGTTTTCATTGTCAACGTTGGTAAGAATGTCATAAATTTGCCACCTTTTTCTGTTTCCTTCTCATTTCATTTATTTTCAAAAACAATTTTGGGTGATTTCTTACTCCTGTCGTGTTATTTGCTACTGAAAGTCCTACTTCAGACAGACGGTATGTGTCTTGTTTATCAGGAAAGATATGTTTATAAATGTAAAGAATTGCATTTAAGATTTGTTATTTCGCTCAAATCCTTGTATGGTGCCCTTGAATATAATTTTTATAGCACAAGAGTGGGAACTGTCGTATCTTTCACGTGCAAATGTACCCGTATTGTCAGTCCTAAATTTAGATTTTATTTTGTTTTGGCAGTCTACACATATGAACAAACAGCCGACACTAAATTATATCGAATGTTGTCTGTGATTTGCATTGAATGTTTGCCATCAAATTTGTATCTATTTTTGAACAAGTCGTCATTTAGTAATGACACCGCAGTGCAGCAGGTGAATGTATATTGTGATTTTTACTACATCTACTCACTGTGCAACGAGGAATTAAAAAAACTCTCTGTCTTAAGGTATTTTTCATGGCAAATACTTTATTTATTTGTCGACTTCGAGTAGGTGGTTTGCCGAATGACTATTTGCTTAGTCATAGAACGTGATTAGAGCTTATTACATCGGTTAAAGTAAATATACAGGTATCAGTCAAGACGGTCGTGTTTTAAATGAATCTCACATATTTTCCTCAACCATTTAGTCCCATGAAAATACCCATAGTAGGATATTTATGCATCAAACTCCAATGGGAGTTGGGCATGCTCTAAAAAGAAATTAAAAACAAAAGAGAAAATCTGTAAAATGACATTTCCGTCTGCGAAAAAAAAACTGGCCAAATCACTCCAAAAAGTCTGATGGAAGGTTTAACTAGTCGGAAGCCACATCTTTATTGGACCTGAAAAAGAGTTAAGTAATACAACCCGCTGTAAGTGATATCTGTGATATCGGTATTGGTGACGTCTTGCTGTCAGCTTCAAGTCGACTAGTTCCAACGACATATTTTTCGTCAAATCTGAAGATGATCTTTGTTATTGGCCATGGCCCATACATCAAATCCACTGACGATGAGCTTAGCTACTCGACAAGAGTTTAAAGTGGTTTGTAGCATATTTACAAAACTGATATATGTGGTTAAGGTATGAAAATATGTGCTTGCGATAAAACTGTATCCCGCAGTAGTAATGCAGCGCACATCTTATAGCGTTACTATGTGCGCAGGATTAGATATAATAAGACTGAGGTTGCTGTCTCAAGTGTTTGAACTGACTGAAATAGTACTGAAACTGACTAAAATCATTTGTCAGACTCCGTTTTTCCAAAATAGCAACAATCTTTGGAGTTGTCATATTGATACGATCCATTATAATCTGTATTTGTCAGGTACTATATTTCTTGCACTCAAGAGTGACTTAAGGCCAGGAAAGTAATAAGGCTCCAAACCGTACCAATGATGTGTCGTTGGTTCTAACTGAATGTGACGATAACACTGCAGACTTATACTGGCCTTCGGTTGCTAAGACTAGTCGGGGATTGGTGCATGCGACTTCTATGGGCACTACAACCTATGAGCGATTGCTCATATTTATTTACGAAAGGTTGAGACTGCACTAAAATGAGCACATGGAAAGTATAATGGACTAGTTTATTAATAGTTCGCACGTTTCGACTTCGAATTCGGCTATAAATTTGATAAGGCTGTAAGGTTTATCACTTCCAGTATCTAAAACAGATATAAAAGTCTGATCCATCTGTTATCCATCTGCCACCTCTTAGTATGGATTTTGTAACACCATTCGAAGAAGATTTTCCTGCAATCGAAGAGAGCACATAAGATTCTGTCTATCCGATAGCCTACGAGTACATAGACTTCATTGCAATAACATGCTCATAGTAAGCTGTTACGATTGCTTATACGAGTATGTGGCAAAAAGAAATGGCGCAAAATGGATCGTGCGGTCAACAAGAGAAAATTAGGTGCATGCTGACAACAAAAAAGACATCGAGCATTCGATTCGATTCGATTCGACCGAAATACCACTCTGATGTGGAGGAGAATTTGTCTTTCTCGGCTATTTCAGTACAGAAGATAGGCGAAAAATTGTTCTAGTTTGGCCTAAGAACTTTCAAAATCGAATAAGTAGATAGTTTTGAGTTTTCCATTAAGGACTACACATTTGTTTTTTAATATTCTATTATGAATAGAACTCATAGAACTTGCAGTGATCGATTTTTTAGAGTCAATTTTTGACCCACTCTTTCACACATTTCGGCTAATATTCAGGCATTTTCTTGTTCAAAATCGGCTCGTCTAACGTCTAACGTCTGGCTTATTGACATAGACCAATAACTTGATGTAACCCCAAAGAAAAATATTCAGAGGTTTCACATGTCATGGGCGAGTCTAAAACGCTTACCAAACTTTGACTTCAATAGCTCGAAGTCACTTGCTGTATGGCAAAAACAATATCTCGCCAATGCTGAGTGTTCACAATTGTAGCAAAAAGTAATGTTCCAACATGTCCCGATAGCGATTTCCATAAGCTGTAACGTGGTGGCCATCACCAAAAGTGCGGTCCAATGACCTCGCTGGCGCGAAAATCACACCATACACTGAATTTTGTGCAGACAATGGCGTCTCACGATGCACTGTGGAGTTGAAGACGTCTAAAAGCGCAAAAAGCTTTATCGCTGAAACAATTCCGAAATGATTGTACCCATTTCCAGAGACCAATTTGAGAAATTTCGACCCTTCAAATGGTCACCTGGCTTTAGCTCTTGAGTAAATTTGATCTTATACGAGGGCTGTTTGATGAGTACCCGGACTGGAAGATAGGTGTCGCTATTGAGCCAAAATGAGTAAAGAATCATTTAGTACAACCTATTTTAGTCTGCCTGTCAAACTTTGATGACAATCCGACGCTTAGTTATGTTTTCAAGACATTGTGTTAGTGTTTTTTGCAACCATGGAAAAAAAGCAGTATCGCTCCGTGATCCGATTCTTCTGCGAGGAAATCAAGCCAATTGATGCTTTGTATGGGACCCATTTACTTTCCCGTACAACCATTTACCATTCGTTTGCAGATTTTCGTCGTAGCCGCACGTCAGTTTTTGATGAACCGCGCAGAGGTAGCCCAAAAACGATTACCACAGAGGAAACCGTGGACAAAATCCTGCACGAGATTTTGGGCATGAGAAAGCTGTCCGCGCGACAGGTGCTGCGTTTGCTCACACCGGAGAACAATCACAATCCTGAGACCAATTCAAAGAATCGAAATCCGTCTGTGTCGTTTTGTGGCCGTCGATGAGACATGGATTCATTGGTACACACCAAAGATCAAACAACAATCGAAACAATGGGTTTTACCCGGTGACCATGCTCCAAAGAAGGCGAAGACCGTGGCTTTGGCCGGAAAGATGATGGCCACCATTCTTTGGGACGCGCGAGGTGTGATCCATGTTGACTATTTGGAGAAAGGAAAAACTATCGCAGGAGCATATTATGTCTATTTATTGGGCCGATTTGAAGAAGAAACGACGTTATCCACGATAACGCACCGGCTCATTGAAAATGGTCGAATTGCACTACAAATTGCTCCCTCATCCCCCTTATTCACCGGATTTGGCTCTCAGTGGATTTTTTTTGTTCCCAAACCTTAAAAGATCGCTTGCCGGAAAGAAGTACGGGTCGAACGATGAAGTTCGCAGAACGCTGGGAAAAGTATATCAGGATGAAAGAAAGTTGCGCTTTTATTTTTAATCCGGGTATTCATCAAACAGTACTCGTACGAGAAAAGGTCGAGATTCTTTTACAAAATTGGCAATATTGAAGCGATGCTCTATTCCTACGAACTTGGTGCAGTGGATAGATTTGGGTCGCTGTAAACAAATAGACTTCTCGCTGGCACCGAAGCATTAAGGAGCGAGTCGACTGGGGCTATTATAGCGATCCAAAATTGCTTTTAGCGCTGTCAAAATTAAGGCCACCGACTCCGAATTTAAATGCATTTGAATAATTTGTAAACATGACAGTTCAGTATATATATACACGTGAATATAGCCCTGTCTATACAAAGATAAAACCTAAGTCATATTCATCAAAAAACTAACATGGTTGGGACTGCTCTGCATCCTCCTCTTTCATTGTAAATTTTCATTTCAATTGCTTGGCTGTCATTGGGTGTGAAGAATTAAATCTCAGCACTTTCTCCGCTTGATCAAATTGGTGAGAAGTTCACAATTGAATGGATGCTGAAAATTAATAAATTTAAGAGTAACTACAACCGATTCAGCATGATCGGTCATACCCAGTCACTATTTCTTAATCGCAATCAATTTATGCGACACATAACATGGCAGCTGGGCATCATATCGCCGCAAAAACATCTGACATTTACAAAAAATCATAAAAATATCATTTTTGTCATTCATTGCTGCTGAAGCAAATCGAATTGCTTCCATTTCTCCATCATCATTTACTTTCTAAGCAATTTCACCTTCATCCTGCGATATTGAAGATGCACCAAAATTGCAAACGAATACCGACTGACCGTCATAAAATGTCACATAAAGTATGTAGTGCTTAAAAGAAAACAAAGATACCTTTCAAGACAAAACAACAAGAACAAGCAGTCATCATAATTTAGAAAATAAAAGAAAAGGCAAAAGGAAAACAATGATTTTCTGTCCAAAAAAGAAAGGAAAACGAGAAGTTAGAAGCAAATGTACGACGTCGATGATCCTTATGAACAACGACTTCTGTTGCGATTTTTGACCGACTACATCTATCTATGTATGCATGGATGCGAGTATGCCTATTTATTGTATACATACAACAACACAGTGAGTCCGACTGTCAATTGTAGTAAAGCGGAAGGAAATCGCCAAGACAAAAGTTGTGGTTGGTTTTGTATCTATATAATAACAAACCTCTTTGTTTGGATAGATGTTGTATTTGAATTCAAGTTCACCATGTGTGGATGTGAATCCAATGAACATCGGTAGGAAATCATAAGTCAAATAGAATTTCGATCTATGCCAAGTGATAAGGTTATACCCCAAGTTAATGCCTCGTGTATGTCTACCCATACATTTCGTTTCTTTGGAGCCGACCCACATGAGACCCCAACTACACTCTGGACATAGACATTGGCAATTCGCTTTGCATGTTGCTGTTGCTATTGCTTTTGCTCGTTGTATTTAAACTTCAAAGGAGGAGTAGGTATGGTGTAGGAAGGGTCCAACTCACGACTTTGTAGAGCTTGTTTAACGTTTCGATTTATTTTGCATGAAAGGAGAGAGTATCTTTTTACTATCTTTAACTATGTGTTATGGTTTATTTATTTTTATATAAACCAATTGAGTAAACAACCAAGTGAATGGCGGTAATTAAATGTTTAATTGTGTCGAAAAAAAAGTATATCTATATAAAAAAAAAACCTGTTTAGACATCAAATATCTAGGAAACACATTTCCTAACATAATACAATCGAAACTCCCCGACTGCTGACTCCAATCAGAAACACTTTATCATCTGTGGAGGACAATAAAGTCCAAATCGACCTATTTTAATTCTCCGATTTGGAATCTATAACAAAAGACATACAATTACTCCACACGCCGTCCGATCAAGCACTACTCCACTTGGTCCAACAGATCGTTGTGTCATTATTTAAAGCTTTGGACGCTATCATATTTAATCCTACCGAAAACCTATTGTAGGTCGTTATTCGATGACGACAATCGTTTGGTCAAGAAAGTACCTATAATGTTTGAGATCGCTTTGATCAATCGAATCTACTATGTATACACCAATCTCTTAAAGACCTATGTCGGATTGTGGATTAGCATATGGAAGAGGAAAAGAATGCAGATGATCGGTGGTTTTGATTTGATTAGACAAACACGGAATCAGTAACTAACCACTACACCTACCAAGACCGGACTATACAATACATATATTATTGCACATAGATACGAATACATACATCAATATCCACAGAGGTGAATGTGGGAGGAAAGACGGGTCACACATAGTTGAGTAGCTATTGTTTGGGGGTCTTTGCGATCTGTTTGAGCGCCGCAGAATATTCATACAGTTTGAATGTCTAGTATCATAGATACATACGAGTAATAACGTTTTCCGGTTTGAATTTACTCGTATATTGGCTCTCCCTCCGTTTTGGGACAATGCAAAGAAATGTTTTTGTTTTGTTCTCTCTCTCTCTGCCAATTGTTGATAGATGTGTTAAAAGATACCCAATCCAAAATAGTGAAGCCCGTTAAATTTGCCCTACCACACGCTTGTGCCCATTGACCGTTGCCTTCTATGGTCAAAACATAGACATCACGTGAACGGAGGAAGGGTTTTGGAGGTGTCCCAAATTGGACAAATGAATTTAATATTGTGACGTGTCCATGAAATTTATTTGTTTTTTTTTTTTTTGGCAGTAAAATAGCGGGAGATACATACATACGAGAATGTATACCTATATGTTACTTATTAACAAATCAACTACAGGATATGAACATTAAAGAGGAATTACTGATGATTTGGGATAACTTTCATTGGCAGTTGAAATTTATTTCCCCTCAATATAGAAAATAGTACCTAGCTCGAGGAAATTTCAGATCTAACTCGGATAAATGTCGCCAAGTACAGGTTGCTTACGATTTGATCAAATGAAAATTAAAAATTCATCAACTGTAGTCTCTGTGGTATGAGTTTAATGCGCAAAACTGGAGCCAAACCTGTTCAATTACCAAAGAAACGATAAGCAAAAGCAACAAATTATTAATCGCCACTCGAACGTACGATGACGCTGACGCCAGGCAGCAAGCAAGTAGCAGAACATGAGTAGACAATTTTGTTTTTTATTTTTTCTTTGAATTTTCGCACCTTCTTTCTGGAGCACTTAGCTTCCATTTCTACTCATTCAGAGTTAATTAACTCTTATGATACGACTACACTATGAGATTTTGGTTTGTTTTGCTGTGGGACACGCTACGAGTTAAACGGACACCAATGCAATAGTAGCCACTGTCCCCCAGGGTGGGTATAAATGTTATAAAACGTAATTTGACAGCTCAAAATGACCATGTGATGATGTTTTATGTTTTAGGATTCTGAGTGAATTCTTTCAACAGAAATAGATTTTCGACAGAAGAACTGAAATGACCTTCATGGAAGCTCTATTTCATGTGAAAAGTCAAAGTGATTACGATATTTTTAGTGGTGAGAAGTAAGTAAGGAATTATGTATCTATCTAGAAAAATGTTTAACACTAAATGGTGGAAAAAAAAACTTGGTTTCTTGAACTCGATTCCTTAGAATAAAACAGCAGGGAAACGGAAAACGTAGACTAAATGTAGGAAAGTCTTAAGACGGCGAACATAATCATATCATATACTACGGGAATCTAAATCAGACAACCAATTCAAACCACAAAAAAAAGTAACAAATCTGTCAAAAGGCAATCAAAGAGAAACTTCTGCCAAAATCCAGAGTAGACAAATCGGATTGATGATGAAGCCAAAGGGAACATATGCGGGGAATAGGCTACAGATGCTGATATCTTTAGTAAATTCGTGGTGCCTAAACTCTACAAATAAAGGATGTCCCATGATTAACGCAAGAAATAATTCAATTCAATTCAATTCAATTCAATTTCTTACAATTGTTATGGTACATTAAGATATAGATCTTTTATAGTACTTAGATTTAACAGATACAGTTACACAATATATAGTTTCTGGCGTTGATGTATTCTTGCAAAGTGCAACCAATCAATCCCCCAGCAAACTCAGAAATATGGTCGAATCTGCGAATGCCGTAAGTATAACGCACTACGTCGTCAAGGCTGCTGTAGACCACCTCGGCATATGTTATGAGGGGTAAGATTAAGGGCAGTACCAGCTTGCGTCGTGTTTCTCGTGGAATGAAATAAGCAGCGATCCACAATTGGCGAAGACATTCGTAGACACGACCAATGACTACGTTTGTGTGATTGCACCCAGACAGTCAGACAGAGTACGATTTACTCCGTAGCCAAGACTAGTAACAGACTCAACAGCTTTAATTTGATTGTTATCCATGCTAATATCAGGTAAAACACTAAAGTTAAAATTATTTTTTTTTGAAATGGGAATTACTTGGGATTTTGCTGGACTTAGTAGTAACCCATCAGCTACTGAGCAAGTGTAAATATGTTTCAACTGCTCGTTGATGAGGAAAACTAGTTCGTTTAAGTTCCTCAATGGTTTCACTAAGTGCAGTTGGACATCGTCTGCATATAGGTGTACCGAGGCATATTTATAAACTGATGGAAGGACGTTTATGAACATGCAGAAAAGTATAGGTCCTAATATTTAACCATGAGGCACTCCCTGCTTAATTTCTTTCAAACTGAACAATATGCATTGGAAACATCCCTTTGCGATCGGTCGGAAAGAAAACTGTACATCAATTTAACTGCCCTATCGCTGAAACCAAAGTTATTCCTGAGCTTCCAACACAGAATTTTATGATTCACTTTATCAAAAGCCTTCGAAAAGTCTAGCAAACAAAGCAACGAAAAATTACCCCTGTCGTAGTCTTGCAATATTGTTTTCAGTAAATTAACAACTATGGTTAGCTCTGAAACCGGATTGCTTAGCGTACAGTAACTTGTTGAATGATAAGTGCTTTATTATTTGCTTAGCCGTTGTTTTCTGAAATGGCTGTGACAGACAAGATAGAATGCTAACTGGTCTAATATCAGCAAGAGAAGATGGATTATGTTTCTCTACTATAGATAAGACTCTTGCAGTTTCCAAACCTGAGGAAAAGTTGATACACCCAGTTGATGGCATGAGAAATAATTTGAGGTTAAGTAAATTTGATGAATCGTATTGGAAGGCCATCTTCACCTAAGGAATTTGGCTTTACAGCTGCTATGCGTTGAGTTATTTCGACTTCTGTGGCTACTACAAAGTCCTCAAATATTGGTGCAGTGACTGACAGTCCCACTGACAGTGGGATCATCACCTAGAAAAAAAAATTATTTAGAGCATCCGGATCAAGAGCACACTCAGAGTCATTGCTTCCACTGGAGATATCAATTATTCCTAAGTTACTCCAGAGTTTTTTCGCAGGTAGGGAAGTATATTTATTAATTTGGAGGCATAAAAGTTTCACTTTGATATACGAAAAATGGTGGTTGAGTAATTACGCGCTACTTTGTATGCTGACCAATTGACTTCAGATGGTCTACGCTTTCATTTTCTGTATAATTTGTTTCTGGTTCTTATAGCTATATATTCTATAGCATCGATAGCTACAACTTTTCTGGCAGAGCTCGAATATCGTTATGGTAAAAGTGTTTATCTTTTGAGGCTATCCACTTATCAAGTCATTTTTTGAGGCCATCCATATGCCATCAGACGGAGCAAGTACTCGTAATAATCGGACAGCGCAATATCTGGGGAATATGGCGGGTGGGGTAGGACTTCCTATTTGAGTGTTTCCAGGTAGCTTTTAATGGGTTTTGGCCGAGTGTTGTTATGCTGTAGAATCACTTTTTCGTATTGTGGCCGTTTTCGGCGCAGTGCTGGACTCAATCGCATCAATTGAAGTCGATATGGTTTCGTCTTAACCATAACGTTCGCAGCGTGCATATTCGGCCGATCCATAGAGATGCATAGAGAGAGTTATAAAGAGAGCTATACATCTTGTAAGGTGCTAAGGGATAAAGTTTTATTCTAAATAGGAATAACCCGACATTTATTTGGATTCAAAAGCAATCCATTGGTTGCAGACCAAGACAAAATATTGGCAAGATCTTCATTAAGATTCAGCTATATACTCGTATTTAATTGGCTTTTTGGCATGTAGTTGGACATCATCGGCATAAAGTTGGACACAGAAGTTCTTTTAAGCATAAGAAAGGTCATTGACGAATATACAGAATAAAATTGGACTAAGAAGGCCAAACAGATTTTTCAGCTTCCAGCATAGGATTTTGTGGTTTACTTTATAAAAAGCCTTTGAAAAATCGAGCATAACCGTTATCGTATAGTCCTGTCATATTTCCTAAAAAAAGTTTACCATATCAGTGGAACAACTGAAACCAGATTGTCCCTCATAAATCAATTCATTAGTTGATAGATGTTGGATCAGCTGTTTAGCTTTTAATTTCTCAAGGGGTAGGTAGCTAGAAGTGGCGGTTCATGCCATTGAACCTTATTAACACTATGATGTTCCGTTTTGTTACCACGCCTCATGTAACCTATTTTGTATAGCCGTCGAGATAAAATTAGTTTTCAGTCAAATTCGACGTCTAATTCGAGGATAGTCGTTTGCCTTTAATTTCTGAGTGAATTGGACTTTGTAAGGAAAGTCCATATAAGGAAAAATGTGCAAAATTCACATCAGGCGCGAAATGTTGAGTTGTTGTGATTAATGGCGAGGCGCTGTTCCGGGATTTAGTCGAATACTCTCGGCCACATTCTCATCAGTACGTAGCATACAACGACGGGGACCGTAAGTGTTATCTGCTTGTATCACGAATCTTTTGCACAAACTTTTGGCTTAAGCTTCTTTTCAATAAACGTACTGTTTGGGCAACACAGTCCTCACTTTTGAAATAAGTTTGCAATATTTGCCAACATTCCTCAAGTGTAAAGCGATTCATTTTGTTCTACCGCACTCTAGCGGTTATTACCACCCTTAAAATGTTTGTACACAGCACGAGAGAAGGACAATTAGGGAGGAAAGAAAGAGGAATCGATGTACTTTTGAATGTCTGAAAGTTACAATGACTCGGAAATAGCTCGGTAGGGCAATCCATAAGCGAGTTGTATAGTACGCCCTAAAGTGGACTTGAGGGTATACTGATGAGTACTCATAGCGAGTCGAGTGCTATGGTTGAAGGTTTGAAGGGGCGGAATACTACTGCAGTTTTCTATGGAGCACTGATACGCTAATAGCGAGACATTGAGGTGTTGTGTTTCGCTTTGCCCAGAAATTTAGAAATTTAGCCTTTATGGGAAGGTGTACTATATGGTGTTTCAATTTGCCTTGTAAAGAGAACCAGCTTCGACTGTTCTGGATAAATTGACAATAAGGCTATATCCGGCTGTTTAAGAGGGGAGAATGCGAAAGGCAGAGAATGTCGAGTTATGTTTACCGCCCAACTGGGTTTCTGCAAGGATCTTGAGGGTGTCAGTATTCACTTTTGAGGGCGGTCCCAGAAGTACTCGGCCTGACCAAGACATGGCTTTAGTTGTCTTGTCTATAAAGCATATATTAAGTATTTGTTTGGCAGCCATCAAAAGACATGGCTTTAGTTGTCTTGTCTATAAAGCATTAATTAAGTATTTGTTTGGCAGCCATCAATAGTGAACGTTGTCAGTGAATTTGTGAAAATGGAGAAAATTGGTCATCAGTATATGATACAATACTTTTTTTTTGAAAGGCCTAAGCCCAACCAATATAATAAAAGTTAACCTGGATTCTACTCTGGGTGAGTCTGCTCCTTCGTTTACAGCGCAGCACAGCACAATTTTGTGTTGCTGAGTTTAAACGAGGCCGTACGAGCTGCCAAGATGAGCATCGCAGTGGTCGACCAAATGAGGTGACGAATGGTGAAGAAAATCCACAAAGCGGTACTGGATGATCGTCGACTGAAAGTGCGCGAGCTAGCAGACATTGTAAGCATTTCAAAAAGTGCGGTACATCGCATATTACTTGAAAATTTGGACATGAGAACGCTGTGTGCAAGATGGGTGCCGCGTTTGCTCACACTCGAGCAAAAACAGTGTCGTGAAGATGTTTCAATTGAGTGTTTAGCGAAGTTTCACAGCAACAAAGCAGAATTTTTGCACCGTTTCATAACAATGGATGAAACTTTACTTTACTCACTTTACACCCGAGATAAAAGAACAATCAAAACAATGGATTCAAAAGGGAGAACCGGCTTCAAAGAAGACGAAGACCATTTTATCTGCAGGCAAAGTCATGGGGTCGATTTTTTTGGGATTTTATGGGACTAATGCTCCATCAGATTACACCGTCAAGTATTGGTTTCGTTAGTTTCGTGGTGGCTGCAACTCCACTACCGATCAAGTCCGCAGCGGCAGGCCCTCCGACGCGGTTATAGAGGACAATGTCAAAAAAATACATGAAATGGTGTTAGTTGACCGGAAAGTGAAGGTGTGCAAGCTAGCAGATACCACAAAGACACGCCATACTTTGGGCAATATTCTGCATATGAAAAAGTTATCATGCCGCTGGATGCCGCGCATACTTACTCCTGACCCAAAACACGAACGCGAGAGCACTTCGAAAGAGTGTTTGGACTTGCTGATGCGGAATCGGGTGGACTTTTGGAGTCGATTGGTAACTGTTGAACACCAGAGAACAGAATGAGTGCTCGGCAATGGACTGAACCCGGCACGAGTGCTCCGAAGTGGACGAGGGAGGCTCCATGGGTCGGAAAGGTTATGGCGTCGGTTTTCTGGGATTGTCATGGCATACTCTTCGTTGACTACCTCGAAAAAGGAAAAACCATCAACAGAGAGTATTACTGTGCATTATTGGAGCGATTGAAGGCCGAAATCGCTGCAAAACGGCCTCACATGAAACGAAAAAAATTTTGTTTTTTCAAGACGATGCACCGGCGCACAAGAGCATCGCAACCTGGCTTAAATCAATGACTTACGGCTCCAATTGCTATCGCATCCACCGTATTCGCCCGATTTACCTCCCTCGGACTATTATCTCTTCCCAAACCTCAAAAGATGTCTCATTAATAAATAATTCAGCTCACGAGAGGAAATCATCGACGCCACGGAGGAGTATTTTGTAGACCTTCCGGACGGGATCAAAAAGTTGGAAAATCGCTAGAATAAGTGTATCAAACTAAAATGGGACTATATTGAATAAAATAAAAATAAATGTTTTTTCATTCCCAAGGAGGTTACTTTTCACCCCACCTGGTATTGCAATGTTTGAGCGAAGAAATCAAGCAAAAACGTCCGCATTTGGCTAAGAAGAAAGTGACAATGCACCAGCTCACAAATCCGTTATTGCAATGCCCAAAATTAATGAATTAAAATTTGAATTGCTACCTCATGCACCCTATTCGCCAGATTTAGCACCCCCGGATTATTTTCTGTTCCCAAAATTCAAAAAATGGCTCAGTGGTCAAAGATTTTCCAACGATGAAGAAGTGATGTCGGCAGTTAATGGCTATTTTGAGGATCAAGACAGTTCTTTTTGTAAAAAGGGTATTGAACTTTTTGAACATCGTATGTAAAAAAAAAAAAAAACTGATTTAATGCATAAGCTTAGTTCTAACTGAAAAAATCCCGTTTTACAAATGTAGCATCTCACTAAAGACTAATCAATTTCCTTGTCAGATACAGGAGACTTCAACTCAAAAGGATACTGTGGATGTTAACTGCTTAACAGTCTACAGAAACTTCTCGTGTATTGAAAAATCTACAACGTGAAAAATCAATATTACCATTAGACTGAAAAAAGCCATTGTAAGCCATATGGCATACAATTATGTTCGTTTTCTTTTTTCTTGAAACTCGGAACCCTTCTGTTAATGTATGTATATTAGTGAACCATCTTTAACCTTCCCACCATGACAACCATTGATACTATCTTCTCTTGCATCCACTCGTACACATGCATAACGTTCAACTTCCCTTCAAATCGAATCTCTAAATTAACTCATCACAGTTTGACAGTTAAAAGTTTCCGTATCTACGAGAAAAATTACACAAACCTTTGCTCCTATCACGTAACCCTGTCTACATGATAAATGATTCGCACCTCGTGAGGGTGTCATTTCAATAGATACCTTTAAAATAAAGTAAAAATAACAATTAATCACTATTTCGTGTGAATACACCTTTCTCTTCGGCTCTGCGCAAAAGGGCAGGTCTACTTAACATACTTACATATGATTCTATTTTCACAGCAGTTTCAGGTGTGTGTTAAGTATTTGTTGTTGTAGATTCATATCTGATTAAACAAAACCGATAATTTGAAACACTTGGAATACCAATGACCTCCTTCAAATACGGAAGTACATACTTAGTAGATGAACTTGATTTTTTTACCCACGTTTCGATTTTAAATTTTTTTTTTTAAAAGATCTTTACCAACAGATACGTGTTAATAGTTCAATTAAAACAGCAAAAAACTAAACATACTTCGTATATCTGTTAAAAGTTCTTTTTGCTGTGTTTTTGTGATGTACGAGTACGAGTTGATGTTCATTCATTGAAATGATCTCATTTTGAATCTGTTAACACTTTAATTGAAGAGAGTATCTTAAGCAGATGTTTTGGCATAGTGTCCATACTCGCGCCACAATTAAATTTTATCGACAAGCTTCAACATGATCTCATTGTAAAGAAATAAACATAAGGATACAACTGAAAATTAAAATTCTTTCTAATTTACTGTTTATTTTATGAAACCAAAAGTTGTGTACATTTTCGACGCAATTCAAAATTAATAAAAAACAATTTTATGAATTTTTAGAAATGGAATAGGTATGTCCTTCATATAGGTGCCTATAGTATACTCTCACTGGGCCCTATTGCCTTTCATCTCCATAAAGATACAAGTCAAACTGCATGTAACTTAAGTGAAAAGGGAGAATAACCAAAGAAGGTGTATCTTTAGGCTATGATTCTACTAATATCGTAGCGACACGCTATTCATTTCAAAAAGTATATCCTTGTCAGGGAATTGCTCATTAAAAATTTATTTTTGTCCTACTTTCAGTCGATGGAAGTTTTATTTTTGATTCAGACTAAAGGTGACTAAAATGTTTTATCTTTGAATATCTGGGTTAGAAGTGGGGACAAATATTTGCTAAACGCAAGTGTTTTAAAATTGGGGCAGACTTTATTCCAAAAACTTCCATATTTGGGTACAAGAAAAACACTACTGAATTAAACAAAAAAAAAAAAAAAAAAAAGTTTTGTTGTCAAGACACAGTTTTAAGGAAGTTCTCAATTGATACACTTTTTAATCAGAAACCGCATTATGCCAAATGAGGTCATTTTAGAGCCGTAGGTTTGTATAGAAAGACGGTGTTGACTCTTTGTTTAATCCAGCAGACCCCATATGTTAGAGTATGCAAGTATTGGTTAAAATAAACGAAAATCCAACAGCATGCCTAGAACTTATTAAGGCGAAATTTGGTTGATGTATCATTATGTTGCTTTGTGCTTTAATAAGCGCATTTTAAAGTCCAATATTTCTCGCTGCATTGATAGGCCTCAACACTCAACGTATGCAGCATTTTGGCTAGGTACAAAATAAAATGATTTCCCGCTAGTTACATTGTCCTTCTTCTCCTTCGATAGACTTCGATAGGTTGAATAAAGGTTTCATACGTCCCCATACCCAGGATCAAGCTGATCATTATTCAAAAGATACTTAATCCCATGTCAAGTCGAATTCTAAGCACATGTTCTAAATTCTAAATAAGGGGTGATTCATCGTGAGGTTTGATTTTCAATAGGCTTTTTTTAATAAATCACGCGTGACTCCTATTAAACTGCTTTGTCATTTTTGTTCAGTATCGTTCGGCAAGTCATCATGGAAAGACTCACACCACAACAGCGCCTCCAAATTGTTCAGCTGTATTACGAAAATCAGCATTCTGCGAGAAATGTTTTTCGTGCGACTCGAGGAACTTACGGTGCGCATAATAGACCTACTGAAACCACTATTGCCAATACCATTCTCAAATTTGAGTCCCAGTTTACATTAGTGGATGATACTCGACCAGTAAGACCAGATCCAGCACGTACTGAAGAGACTATAGCAGCTGTAGCTGAGAGTGTAAGCGAAAACCGTGACGAATCGATTCGTTGTCGTTCACAGCAGCTTGGCTTGGCGTATTCGACAACTTGGCGTATTTTACGTGAGGATCTCGGCCTAAAAGCGTACAAAATGCAATTTGTGTAAGAATTGAAGCCACGCGACTTGAGCTTGCGTCATATTTTCAGTGAATGGGCTCTGGAAAAACTCAATGAAAATCCGGTGTTTTCTCGTGAAATTTTGTTCAGTGATGAAGCCCATTTCTGGCTCAAGGGATACGTTAATAAATAAAATTGCCGTATTTGGGCTGATGAGCAACCCGAAGAGTACCAAGAGCTACCATTACATCCATTAAAAACAAAGGTATGTTGTGGTTTATGGGCTGGTGGAATCATTGGTCCATATTTCTTCAAAAATGAAGCAAATCAGAATGTTACCATCAATGGTAACCGTTATCGCGACATGTTAACGGACTATATGCTTCCTGAAATTCGAGCACATGGTCTCGGTGAGCTCTGGTTTTAACAAGATGGCGTTACGAGCTATACAGCGCGTGAAACAATGAACTTGTTGAGAAATCATTTTGGTGAGCATTTAATTTCATTAACGATTAATTTCAGCTACGATTGACGCTTTGGAAGCGAACATTACTTGTGTTATCCGCGAGATACCAGTCGCTATGTTCTAACGAGTCGCCCAAAATTGGACCTTCGGAATGGACAAACTCAGATGTAGTCGTGGCCAACATTTACATGATATCATTTTCAAAAAGTAAATGCCATGAATTGTTCTTTTAACCGATAATAAAAATTTTAAGTTTACTTTCAAATTTATGTGTTTCATTTTACATTATAAATCAAACCTCACGATGAATCACCCTTTACATTTCATGAGTACTGGCTTTGAGCCACTTTTAGAGTGGAAGCTTCCAATGAGCAATAGGTAAAAGCTTGGACAATTAGGACAGTGGTTCCCAAAAATGCAATGATACACGTAAGAGTAGCCCAGGGTATGGTAGTTAATGCCGATTATATCGGCTGTTAGAAGAAGTCAAGGGCTGGATTTATGTTTGAAACAAAGTTGAGAGTTCACTAAGTTCAGAACAGTAGCCTAGAGTGCTTGGTGGTTTCTTCCTCAGGATTAAGTTAAGGTAATAACCATATATCTTCCTATCAAGCAGTGGCTTAGAAGTTTGTGTTGGTTTATATATGTTTGTTTTACTTTTTCCAATCCAAGACACGTATGTGAATGTTTCTACCTAACGTATCCTCGAAGAGTGCAATCACTACTGAATTCTACTCAGTCGATAGGTATAGGTAAAGCTTTTATGCAATCAAAAATGCTTTGCCTTAGGTCTTTTGTATCCAGTTAGTCTGTTTGCACTGTAACTTGCAATCCAACACGGAGACAATTTGCATCTCACACCAATCTCGTTCAGATATTTGGGGGATTATCAGACCAGCTTAGGTCTACGAAAGCAAGAAGTCAGTGAAATCAGAGATAGACCAAATGTTGTCTTTATTGTCAGTAGTTTTCCTAGTGTGACAACTGGGAAGAAATAAAGTTGTATAAAGTTTCAATGATATGAGCGTTCATCATACTAAAATCCATTATTATACCTACTAAGGCTACATAAATTAGCGTCCTAGTTGTATCGGTTTTTTTTTTTTTTTTTTTTTTTTTTTTTTTTTTTTTAAAGAACTTAACACTCAAGTGGGTATGAATAAACTTATAATGCGTCAGCATGTGCTTGAGCTCAGTGGTTTTTCGCTCCATGGGTGGCATCCAATATTTAATGGGGAGACAAAGTTTTCAGCAGAAGTTGGCTTATTGTTGATTTCTAGGTAACTACTCATCTTACTTGATTTTTGTTAATTGAAAAAATGAATGTATTTAGGGCGCGGTTGGGATTTGAATACCAAACCTTCCGATTTGGAAGCCAGTCCACTACCAATTGAGCCATGGCCACGGCCTTCTGCAGGAGCAGAGTCCAATGTTCGTAAGTATGTCAACTCCCTTGCATTGTTGACATCTTTAACGGTCAATTCGATGAACATTAAAATTTATATCAGAGAAAGATTTAGAGCAGACAAATTCTTCCAACCACTTAACCTTTGTTGCTTGAAATTATGAGCTTTAGCTCCCGGTGCTCCTGCGGATTATCAAGAGGAATTGTGAACTTGATTCAATGCTTAATGTATCACACAAACCCTTCGCAACCTACGTAGTTCAAAGAGCTTTAAGACATAAAGGCGAAGAAGTAAAGGCAGGTGAATGGAAGCAGTGAACGGAGGTCTGTGTTCTTATTGTTTGCAGGTCGTCATCTAAAAGCAAACAAATTAAAAGCAGAACATTTGAAGTAGGCTTGCGTTAAAAAAATTAAAATCGCTGACTGAAAGGTTTTTTTTTTTTATTTATTTCTAGCGGTCTAAGGGAAGTAAGCCGATTTGGTATAAAACTAAACATATAGGTTCGACAATACGCATTAAGCATACACTCAGACACAGTTTATATTAAAAAGATCTATGTACCATAGATGTTTATCCAGTAAGAGGTGTCATTTTGATTTTCGCGCCATTGTTGAACTAACAACATTCAACTTCCATTGCGATGACTTTTGATAAGTTAAATTCGGGAGGTTATTAAATATGGATCGATACACACTGTTGAAATGGTAAAAAATCACTACAAAAACGGTGTAAATATCGAGAAACCATTTCGTAAAGTTCGTACTGCTTTTGGGCATCATCAAGTGCCTTCCCTCACAGGTATAGTGATATTTACTGATGAAGATTCCAACTCGTGTTATTGCGCTAAGGTAACTTGAAAATATTGCCGCCATAGCTAAGAATGTGACTGAAAACCCAGGTGTATCCATTTCGCGATAATCACAGTAATTGAGCTTATCCAAAACCACTTTGCACAGAATTTTGCACAAAGATCTTGGCCTCAATGAAGCTTAGTTCACATAAGAATTTGAATGAATGAGATCATAATTTTTTTACATAAAATTATTCCGAGTCATTAGGCTCATTTCCATTAGTAGGGGTACGTAAACAATATGATGCTATAAACGTGGACAATTTTTATTTTCAGTAGGTCGGCGTCACATGCCACACATCTGGTGGAACAATAACTCTATTGCGTGACAAATTTCTCTGGACGTGTGATTTCCCGAAATGAGACTTCACCTAGTTGCCGAGATCACGCGATTTAACAACATTAGACTTTTTCCTTTGGGGCTATGTTAAGGCTATTGTCTACGCCAATGCTCCACCAACGATCTAAGCATTCAAAGAGCTGATAAAAAATTCCACCAACAATTTTTCACTTTTCTTGTGATTTTAAATCACACCTCTTGTGATCAAATATCAAATATCAAATATCAATACTGCTTCCAAGACAATATGAAAGCTAAACACTCGGAGTGTTTACATTGCATTCGTTGGTTCTTAACCAGCCAAAGAAAAATAAAATTTTTAAAAAATCCCCAACTGCAACAGTCAAAAAGCACATCAATTTCCAAAACTGGCGCCGGGTCTTCAACGTTTCCTGACTAATTACATGATGTTATTCTACCCGAAATCAGTGGAAAACATCAACCAGAACAACGCCTACAACTTGTTGTCTCCATACACCTTTGCTTTCTTGTTTCTTGTTCTTACTTGTGATTTTGGAGCTTGCTTCAACAACCGAAACTACTGAAAATCATGATCAAAATATTTAATTTTGTCTCCCTGTGATTCGGTTGTATCTGAAATTGTGAAATTGCCACCCATCCAGAGTAAAAGTTTACACAAAGTTTTCTGTCTTTTATGTTTTTTTTTGGTGCCCCATTATCAGGTTGGCAGATAAATAAAATAGATATCAGTATTCGTACTGTCGGTAAGCACACATTAGCTTGACTATCTCATTGGATATTCAGAACATCAACTCACGTGACACGTTTCTTGTTGAAAAGAAAAAGAACTTCTCTCACTCAAAGTGTGCGTACTCAATTTTCATCAATCAATCGGGATAGGTGAATACGAGTATGTATTCCGTACATAAAAGAAAAAGTATCTCAGATGTAAGTTATTTGAAAAAAAAAAAGATTTCCCCTTTGTTTCTAAGAAGACGTAGGTACATGTGGCTTACTTGTTGCTTAAATCAAATAAACTTCCCTTAAATAAGCCATGTATTGGGTGTGGGAGGCGTAAATCACAGAAGCCTACTTCCGCTCTCTTTTGCTTGTTTTTTTCTTGTTTTTTTTTTTTCCTAAAATTTAAAAACACCTTAAAGTCTGAGATGTAAGTCACACGCATCTTCATAGTATTCTCATACAAAATTTATGAAAGAATTTAATTGAAGGAAACAACGAAATTAGAAAGTATCTGTAACAGCAACAGTAGTAGCAGTACCAACATCATAGACAAGTAGCTTTTAATGAGATTCTGTTAAATTGGTTGTTTATTACTGCAATTATGGTTTTCCCTCAGTTTTGTTCATTTCATTTTGTTCATTAATTAGTAAAGTGTTTTGAAAGTTGTTTCAGTTTGTTTAGGAACAAAATAAAAGTGGTAGAATAGCCATAGTATCAGAGACGAAGAGACTACAATTCTTATCTTTGCTGAAAATAGAACTTCAAAACAAAAAAAAAAAAAAAAAAAAAAATGTTGAACCGAAGTAAAGTAGAGAAAAAGTATCTTTTATTGCCTTTCATTTGTAAGTCGCGTTGATTGAAATTAAAGAAGGACGTGGATGAACAGTTTCCAATTAAATATGCGGTAAAATGTTCGGGCGATTATTTTCTTTTCCTACAAACTAAGCACGGAAAGGTTTTTTTTTTTTTTTTAAGTTTTTTCGAAAATATATCTGTACTAGGGGTTAAAAGGCCTTTTATATCATCAAAAATATTGTTAATACTGATCCAAATTTTGGATCCAGCTCTGAAATGTGTCGATTTATATTTTATTTAATAAGAAACCGCAGAAGTAAACAAAATTATTAATTTGTTTTGATAATACGTGACGTTAACTATAAGACCTTTCCAAGTTTTGAGCTTCTTTGTGTTGTACATACGAAAGTATTGACATTATCTTTTGTGTGTTCTGTATGCGAATATGCACTTCGTACACCTTTTCCTGATAACTCTTTCTCCACAAGTTTGTTAGTATGCATGCAATATAGATACACGTTTGTTGTCTTATCAGTGATGATGTTCTATGTGGCTCACAAAGCGACTTTTTTAACTGTCAGGTTAGTATAAATGTCTATCATTCGATGAAAATAGTATTTTTTTGTATCTCTTTGAAAAACCCTGCTTTTGACCCCTTCAGACAATTTAGAATTTTCAATAGTTTGGAATGAAATTTTGGGGAATTTGCTTAAGATATTCTTTTATTTATATATTTTGTTAAATAAGTATAAATAAATCTTTTACATTTTTAAAGAAAAATAAAAATCTGTCTTGGTGTAGGGGGGTAGAAAGTCATAAATGGCTGACATTAAAAATGAGGAAAAATAAACATCTTTCAAAATAAGGGGTAAATAATATGGGTCCATGTTTTTTTGTTTATTTATTTATTTGCTTTAAGTTAGGTTTCAAGATAGATGTAATTAGAAACTATCGGTGGATTTGGTAGTCGTAGGTCTTGCCACGTTTCTAGAGTGTAACTTCTTTCGTGACCAAAACAGATGATCAGATGAGAACAGATCAGAACAGATAAGTTCCGGCAAGATAATCCCCATCGATAAGATAATGGTGTTATCAAAGACGTCCCACAGAGCCCTTTCACACCACAACAGAAGTCCCAGCAGTCCCCCAGTCATGTGATCATGATTGATGATATCGTGCATTACTCAACTTTGCGGACAATTAGCTTTGTCAGTGAGGAATTAAGATATGCAGCTTTATTTAAGGGATCAGAAAGGAAAATTAGTTAAGTTAAGTACGAGATGTGTTCAAAAAAATCGAATCAAGTGCTTCAAAACACTTGAAATGTCGACAGTGGTGGAGATCAAGTTTGTGACAAGAAGTGGTCAGATTAAAATCAAAAGGAAGTTTGAGTTTACGGACCATGCGGGAGATTGGTTCGTTGAAACCATAAGAGGTGCGATGCGTTGGGATATAGAAGAGTCGAGGTTTAGTGTTCAAGGAAATAGAATTGTAAAGAGAAGTGCAATTCACAGAATCGGACACCAGTCGATGAATAAAGTTAATGTCAGCTTCGTCTTCCCTTTAGAGGGAGGTAAAATAAAGGCGCCATCTCAAGGAAACGGCGTACATACCTATGTATATGAACTCGCTGAAAGGGGAACCAATTTCAATTCAATTGTACAAAAATCGCCAGCGATCAATTCATAATGTTCTGCTATATGATAACTAAATTCTGTTGCATAAACAAAATCTAAATTATGTCCAAATATGTTTGAGGATGACTGAATCATATGTGTGTATATATCCCAAAGTAATTTTTAATTTAAATGATTTTGCCGTAATCGGATGTCTGTCCAGTGGAATAGGTTCTTTTTTGTTTCACGGGATAAAGGCAAAAGTGTCACGAAAAATTGTAACAACTACCGATTGGTAAATTTTGTGTCACACACAATGAAAATATACTCAAACTTCGTGGCAGTAGCTCAGTCAACATACGACGCAGTCCTAAATTTACGGATAGGAAAAGAGAAATATCTCACAGCTCTCCGCCACACATTAGTCAATCGGACCGAACCCGAAGGATGATAAAAAACAGATGGTGTGACGAAACAGATTTAAGTAGTACAACTCAGAAAACAGGAGGTTTAGCAATATTTGGCTTGTATGGGATACCACGTCATACTGTTTTCACTATCCTGCATTTAAGCCCATAATTTACAGGCACATTATCAATACCAATATGTTTGGATTTTCTAAGTTTACGATTATTGGCGGGATCTATTATCGGCTGTTTTGATTGTATGTGTTGGTAACAACTTTTACATCGGGTTAATTTTGTGTGAATTTCGTCTAGATAAGCTATATCAATCAAGAAATCCTAGATTTTCTGATTTTGAGCACTCGCACTTCATAAGATCCAAAAATATTAATCGCGTAGATGACTATACTACACATTCGTTTTGTCTGTTATTTCGAATTTGTGTTCTAAATCCATAATATCCACATCAATTGATGCAGAGAGTGATCCTTAGTATCGCAAGCCTTATAGTTAAAAAAAAAAAATTTGTTTTGTTGCAGCAAGACTCTACCTCACCTGATTTTCGTTTTTCCCGATCGGGAACTACCAAACTTTTCGCTCGTTTCACACGAAGCGATCGTCTCCGTATCGACCGTAGGAATGCCTCAGGCATTCGACTAAATCTCTGTGGTGTTTCTGGAGCTTTTCTTTCCGGAAGGAAGAAATTCTTTACAGCTAACATGATGTTTTCTTGTTTCTTATGTATAAGTATCCGTTAAATATTTGCTTTAGTATAAATAAGATTATTAATAACTATAGTGCTTACACTACCAAAACCTTTTACTTTAACACTTTGTTTGAACACGTCATTTTCTTAAAAAAAAAAATTTCTTTTCACTTCATTTCCATTTGGAATTTCACAAAATCTCAAAAATTTGTCATCGACATATGGATGACTTTTGATTTTTTATTTTATTTTATGTAAGCCGCCTTTGCGAAATATGATTTTAACAACACTCCATGAGTAAGTGAATTGCGGTTACGATCCAGAGTAGGATTGTTAGCACAAGATTCGATCTAAGCTGTGACATCAGGCACAAAAATATGATAAAACACTTTTATTTAATAATCCATCTGTCAGCTGGTATGATAGTTAGTACACGAGTATGGGCTGCAATGAAGTATCCATAAAATTGCCTAAACGAAATGTATTCGCATACACCTCACACCGAAAAAAAGATACAATTTCACGAAATTTCCAAAGATATTAGCGAGCAACAGTACACCCGACGTGAACACCTTTACAGTCAGACAACAACTAACAATGTTGCCTGCAAAACCGACCGTGTATAGTGGTTGCAGTTGGGGTTGTTGTTTTCTATACACACAACAAATGGTTTGAATTCAACATAGTAACAGGGTGTTAACAGTCTGTTGAATGATTACAACATATTTTGGTTGTATCTATTGCACGATGACGCAACGGATTGGATACTTTTGTTTGTGTATCTTCTGGCTGAGGACAAAAAGAGAGATTTCATGGTTTCTTGCATGTTTTATGCGAGTTTCTTTGTGCTCTCGTTATCAGTAAATGTGTTTCGCACTCATGAAAGTTGAAGAGTGTTTGTGGAGTATGTTATCAGGAAAGCATTGACCTTTTATGGATTTAAACGGGGGTCGGTGAATGGGATTAGATGGTGGAGTTAAGAGCAGCGGATTAGGGCGGCAAGTTGGAAAATAGAAATTTACAGAGAGAGCTTATACACTCGTAAGAGTCATAGAATAAACAACTTCATAAAATAAAGCAAAAGCAAAGTAATTGACATTTTAAAGATGCAATAAGCAACACTATGCCCACTAAGAAGCTTCTCTGACCCAATAATTGTCTTCATGATGACCAAAAGTTTATTTATAAAAAAAAAAATACTCTCTATTTCAGGATTGGGTTAGTTGGAACATGAACTAACTCATCGAGATAAAGTTCACGAGGAAGATTCAGCAGTAGCCTCATGAAGAATATTTGGTTAAGGTGTGCTTAAAGTTTTGTGAGCCAACAACAGCATTCTATAGACTGGACCATGCACTTTTTATCGATGCTCTTCAAAAAGCCCACATAAGAGAAAAATTGGAGTGTTGCTCAATTGATTATAGGACCTGAAGGACCTTCCGCATGAAAATGGTTATTTGTTATATTATTCAACAAAGATCATAATATGGAGCTCCACAAAGTTGAATACTTGGCCCACCATTATACACACCGTACACAATTGAAATGTTTAGTAGAGTTTGAGAGGATTTTCGCATTTGGATATGCGAATGATGATGCATGTCATTTATCTGTGGAACCAATAGTAAGGTTGATGAATGACGAGTTTTATGAAGTTGGCAGATGGCGACTTAACAGCACGTTTGATTGCCAATACATTTCCACTCGGACACTCATGTAAATGATTTGCATAATAAACTGAGCAGCGAAACCCTGTTTAAGTTAGCCCGTCTACAGTACAAAAGCTAAGTACTAAAGCAAAGTGTATTAAGATTTTATAGAACCCAAAGAAATGCAGCGCAAGGACACATCAAGAAGTTGCAGATCATACAAGATAGGGCGATTAAAGAACTGTCTAGAAGAGACACTATAGTCAATAACGATAGACCTCGGAGTCTTAAAAAGAATTTGATGAAGATAAGTCTGGTTCTATCTATGGGCGAGGACTTCCGGGCGAGGACATCGAGTAGACAACGATGCATAATCTTTGGCATCAGGAATCGTCGAATTTTGGTAAAGGACGATATTCCATTGTTAATTGCGAACCCTTCACAAATTGATGCCTGCTGACCATCAAGTGAGGTTAACTTACTCAGATGCTCTGTTAACACGGGTGCAAGTAGAAAATGATTTCGTATCCAAAATCGAGTGGTTATGTGAATAAACGAATTTCTTCATCTCTAAGACACGGAGAGATGCACGAACAGTCATTGCATCCCATCAAAATAACTGTTTTATGTGGCATTTGCAGTGCAAAAGTAATTGGCCCTAGTACTGTTGAGCGCTGTAGACAGATGTTAAACGAGTTTTTTTTTTGCCGCAAATTGCTGAATTGGGGTCTCATTGGTTCCAGCAGAACGGAGTAACCGCTACCAATTTCCAGGCTGTATGATCTCCCGTTTTGACGATTTGAAGCGGCTGATTTGGAGCCAGATGTTTTGCGAGCAACAATTAAAAATGCCTAAAAACGAGCACAAATATGCATCCACTCATGAGGTGGTATTTGACCGATATCATTTTTTAAACTTAATACCATAAATTTTAAACCTTCAAATCAACTTTTCGTGAAAACAGGGCTCAATTTCTTTATATCTTACAAAATGGCAGCCAATTCACATTATGACATTACTTTTGCCCCACCTTACATACTTCATAGGTATTCCAACTTAGTGACATCCATAAATCGTTCGAAAAGCTATTTCATAAATACCAAAGCGAAACCAAAAAAGACCCACCTGATCCAACTGAATTATCTCTCTCTCGCTGCATGAGACAATAACCTGAAAAATCCCGGAAAACTTCCAGAAAACTGGTTTACTATTCACACCTACATTCAATGCGGCTACAACAGCATTTGGGTCAATTCGGAATTATTATCATCCATCTCTATTTCCATGCATTACTTGCACGAGTATTGTATAACAGGAGTTGTGCGAGTGTGTGTTGCTTTTTTGTCCCGGTACTTGCAAATGCTCCAAGTGATTAGCAAACAAAAGGAACAATGACACAACACATTATACACTACCACTACACAAAACATCAACTATATGTATGTATGTACGTCAAAGTAGGTTACTTTTTTTTTGCTGCAGCTGTACATAGGTACGTACGCAACGGATCCAACGGTAGTAAAGACGGTTATCGAGGAAGAGGGAATTTTCCAAGGATGTGATTTTGTTCTTACCCAGGATGTTCTCCTCACTCCATAAAAAAAGAAAAAAAAATTCGCTTCAGCTGAACAACAGGTTTTACAACTCCCAACCGTATGCTTCTATATTGCAAATTTGCACACAGTTCTACTATTTCGTATCCTCTGTTGGCACAGTTAAAGTATTTTTCGTTGCAAAAGCTACTCCTTAACGTGTGTGCACTGTCTGGGGATGGAAAGCTGGGAACAACCCTTGAAATTCAACAACAAAATGTAAATTGATGATGAAAAAGTAAACGGAAAATAGATACTAAGCTCTGAAACAAAACTTCTGCAGAGGAATGCGAATGCATTATAGGCTATCGAAACACAAGCAAACTGCAACAAGAGCAACACAAGTGTTGAATCTTTGTTGGCTCTGCTGCTACTGTTAGAAGGGTGTGCAAGGATTCATTTCACACATGTTTGACTGCATGAGAGATTTGGTTTTTTGGTTGCAAGAAGCAGATTGTTATTTTAAGAAAAATCTGCAAAGTGACGTAGATTCGTACAGTATCGCCTGTTACTGTCGTGACTTTTGCAGTGGTATGTAGTGCATTTCTCATGGACAAGGTTGCCACTTAATAGAAAAACTCAGTTGGTGTATGGACAGTTAAAACCAGTTTGAATAAACTAACTCAAAGAAACAAACATACTTATGGACAATCATATCACCTTGATCAAAAAGTTCACGGCGCAACACCGTGTGGTGCTCCCATTGCTCCGATTTGAGTTCTGTTTTTTTTTTTTTTTTTTTTTTTTTTTGTTAAGTTGGTACATCTGTTGTTGACGTTTCCTCTAAATCTTAGCGTCATAGCATGACATTTGCAAAAGTTACGTAACCAAGAGTACATCTATCTCTGTGTGTGTTGGCGATTTTTTTATAATTTTAGAAATGGATTTAAATTTGCAACAACGAACTTGTATTAAATTTTGCGTAAAAAACGGATTTAATGGTGAGCGAACGCTAGAAACCTTGGAAAAGTGTTTCGGCAACGATTCTCTAAAGGAAACGGTCGTTTACAGTGCCATGAGCGGTTCAAAAGTGGTCGTGAGTAATTCGAAGATGCTCAACGCAGTGGCAGACCATCGACATCGAAAACCGACGAAAACATTGATGAAGTAAAAGAAATGTTAGTCAATAACCGCAAATTAACCATCAGAGAGATAGCGGAGGGCTTGAACATTCTCTATGAATCCGTCCAAGACATTTTGGTTAAAGATTTGGGTTTCCGTCGCGTAGCAGCAAGGTTGGTACCAAAAAAGAGACCGTGTTGACATCGCAAAAAAAAAAAATTACTTGCGAGGCTTAATGCGATCCCACATTCATCAGAAGGATCATTACTGGAGACGAGACTTGGGTTTATGAGTACGATATGCCGAGAACAAAAAAACCACGTCGTTTTCAGTCAAAAAAGATGGCAATGCTCACGGTTTATTGGGTATATAACTTAATTTGCTAAGAGATGGCGTAACTTATATTATTCCATTGGAACATGCGCTGGAAAGCTACTGGCATTGTACGTCATTTCAGTATATGTCAATCATTTGAAGCGCAAACAACAATAATTTTTTTTTCACTCAAATATATCGAACTTTGTGCCTGAAAAAGTGTTTTTGCGGGGAGTTCTTCTTCATTACTGAAAACTGCTCCCGAAAGTAATCGTATTTTGGTGGCTGTTTATGGTGAACATGCGCTAGATGAGCGAACGTGCCAAAAGTAGTTTGCACGATTTAAAAGTGCTGATTTTGGCTTGGAAGACGATGAACGTCCTGGGCAGCCAAAAAAGTGTGAAAAAGAAGAACTGGAAACATTAATCTATGAAGATTGTTGCCAAACACAAGAAGAGCTCGCAGAATCTTTGGGTGTTACTCAAGCAGCCATTTCAAAACATTTAAGAGCAGCTGGATATATTCAAAAGCAAGAAAATTGGGTTCCACATGAACTGAAGCCAAGCGACGTCGAAAGGCGCTTTTGCATGTCCGAAATGCTGCTGGAACGCCACAAAAGGAAGTCATTTTTGCATCGGATTGTTACTGGTGATGAAAAATGGATCCATTACGATAACCCCAAGCGCAAAAAATCATGTGTGAAACCCGGCCAACCAGCCAAATCAACGGCAAGGCCGAATATCCATACCGCGAAGGTAATGCTCTGTATTTGGTGGGATCAGATGGGGTGCTGCATTATGAGCTGCTAAAACCAGGTGAAACCATCAATGGACAACGCTACCGAACACAATTAATCCGTTTGAAGAGAGCAGTAGCCGAAAAATGCCCGCTATTCCGGTTAAAAATTATTTGGAAAACAGTGGATGGGAAGTCTTACCCTACCCGCCTAATAGCCCAGACCTTGCCCCTTTTGACTACCATTTGTTGCGGTAAATACGGTTCACATCACAGCAGAATATCAAAAATTGGCTTGATTCATTCTTGGCTGCCAAGCCGGCGCAGTTCTTTTGGGATGGGATACACAAATTGCCAGAAAGATGGGAAAAAGTCATAGCTTCAGATGGGCAATACTTTGAATAATATTATTGTACATGTTTTTCTTAAATAAACTTTCAAATTTTGAAGAAAAAAACCGCACGAATTAAATTACATACCCAATATAATTTTTTTTTTTAGCCGGGGGTCAATGTGAACCATATCGAAAGCTTTGGTCATGTCGATAAAGAGAGCCATTGTGGATTTATTACGGTTGATACCTTCATATAACTGGCTACACACTCCTAGAATAGCATCTTCGGTTGATCTATATTTTCTAAACCAAAACTGATTCTTGATAAAAAAGTTTATTCGATATAAAAAAGATATCATGCGCGATTTTATAAGTTTTTCAAATATCTTTGAGAACGAGGATAGTACAGAGATAGGTCTGTAGCTAAACATTTTCCTTTTATTACCTTTTTTAGTAATAGGAATAACTTCAGCGGTTTTAAGGTGTTCAGGGAAGAAGCCATATTGAAAACTCAGAATAAACAGGTAACATAGAACATTCATAACGTAAGAACCTATTTTCTTCAATAACATATTTGAAATACCATCACTGGAACATGAATTGTTATTTTTTAGTGATAATATGACCCTAAGGACTTACCTTGACGTAAAGGGTTGGGAAACAAAACTGTTGGGTTGGATGTAAGTTGAGGATGCAACTATAGATGGTTTCAGTTTTTCAGAAATTTCAGTGAAATACTCATTGGTTTTATTGGAAATATCAATTGAAACAGTAAGCTAAATCCATCTATTTCCAAATTGTTGATACCTAGTGGTTGCCTACATTTACCCAAAATGTTGTCAACTACCTTTCAATCGTCTCTCACATTTCCTCTAGCTCTTCTAAACAAATGAACATAATAATTGTTTCTTTTCTAGCAAACATGTTTTTACTTTTTATCTTTTGCAAAAGTGTATGTGTCATCCACGGCTTAAGAAATGTATTCTTTTTTGAGAAAGAAAATGAACCGGATGTAGACCAATCCATGTGAAACATATCGAAGGCATTTGATGGGTTAGGTTCAAAATAAACTGGATCCCAGAACTGATACTTTAAACATTCCTTTAACTGAGTATAGCATGTGCAATATCTTTTGCTAATATTTGTAGTATTACAGCCAGGATAAGTGATAATGTGACATATATTTAGGGTAATCATACAATAATCAGTTATTTTTAAGTCAGATACAACGCCATTAAACATTTTATTATTGTTTTTTTTTTTTTTTGGTACGAATAAGGTAGGTCTTAGTGGACTCGGACTTAGTGTTATGCGGGTAGGCTCATTAAATAAACTCTTCAGGCCATATGACGCCATAAGGAATAAAAAACTCTCGGTATCTTTATCAAATACATTCATAATACCAATATTTTAGTCACTCACAACTATTAAGTTCTTTGAAGATTGTATGTAATCTGTTGTTCTGACATAACATTCCATAACTATCATTCAAGAAATCGAAAAACAGCTTTAGAATTTCGGCACTAGTAAGAAAAAATTTAGCACAATCGGGTGCAAGACCATCTCTAACATAAACTGCCACATCTCCAGCTGAATAATTTTTTAACATTTACCAAATGGAGTATATCCAGAAATGGAATAAAAATCTAATTCGTTTTCATAAATCCAAATCTCAGAACAATAACAACAGGTAAATTCTTTAAAGTATCTAAATGTGCTACGAGGCTGTAAAGTTTTTCCTAGCACTGCGAATGGTGTAAACAAAGAATGTCAACAGAATTAAGAGTATTGACTAAATATGTATTAAAGACTGAGGACGAATCAAGATAAAGAGATATCAAGAAAAAGATATCGCCTTCCCTTTTCCGCATATATACAGTCCCATTTTTTGTCCAAACATATTTATAGCCCTTATCTTCCTTCATCGACAGTGCAGCATTCAGTAGTTGACGGGTATGATTTGTTTAGCTCCCTTTCAAAAACATCTTCTACATCTTCTATTTTGCTAGACTACCAGTAGTGCCCAAATTCCACACACTCATCGCACATCGTTATTTTAGAAAATCATGATTAACACATCAGATCATCAAACTCAACTCTAACAAAGCTCATTATCTTTTAACTTAAAGCTGATATCATAAGCCCAGTTAATGAGTAATACAAATCTCCACACGTCGATGCGCATTTCAAGAAGAATATCTTCTTCATAATCGCATCTGTATGCAAATGAGTTAGCTAGGCGACTTACGCAATCGTACAATGTGGGTGAAGTGTGAATCATTAGAGGGAGAAAAGAAAAAGGAAAAAAACGCAATAAAACACAACAAACCATAACTTACAAACTCTTTATGCTAAAATTTTGATTTTTGAATCCAATCGTCAAGATGTGATAACGAAGTGGGGTCTTCAAATCGGACTTTCGACACAGTTGCTTTGGGAAACACTACGTTGGTGGTGAAATGTGAAACTCTGAAGTATGTTAAAGAAATAAAAAAAAAGAGCAGGAGCTGATTAAACAAAAACTAAACTGCATACTTATTGAAAATATGCGTTTCGAACAAGCAGATTTCAAGTGAGAACACCTTTTAAAACATTCGAAAGAAGAACGTTTTCATACAGTCTTTATCTAACGAGGCGTAACCGATCCAGTCCCATTTGCGACACATGATTTCCATAGATGTTAGGGTAGTTCATTTTAGATTTGACTCGTTCAATAGCCCAACTAATATCGATTCGCGAATCGGCGAATCTCGAATGCCTCTTCATAGCCTTACCGATTGCAAGCAAAGATCTTTCATCTTTTCGCTCCAACTTTGGTTCTAGAATTTCTGATTAATTATTCCCTTAGCTCTGGGATCAGGGCTGGGATTCAAAGACCTGTATTAGCTGGAGACTCGCTCCACATGGCGGAATCACTGTAATTCTCATACTTTAACCTGTTGGCCTACATTTAAATTTTGGTACACTCCGTGGTTGTGCTTTTTTTGTATCCTCATCGCATACGCAACCTAGACATTAAATAGAAAAAGTTACCATGCGTTATCATGCTGTAGAATCACTCTTTCGTGCCTCTGCTCGTATCGTGGCAATTGAAGCCGATACCGTTCCCCAGGGATGCTTTCGTTGGGTTTTAATAGTTCATAATAAATAACGCCGACCTGACCCCACTAAATAACAAATGGGCCGTGCCGTTTCTAAGAGAGGGCACCACTTGAATTAAATCCATACCATACCATACCATTTTCAGTTAGTACCAACTTTCAAAAGATACGTGTATAAATTTGACAGCTATCGGACGATTAGTTCTCGAGATATAGCGTTGTGAGTGAAGCAACTTTTGTTATTGTAAAATAATGGATTTAAAGCAATTTTGTGTGTTGATTTATCATTGCTTTTTGATGGGGAAAAATGCAGCCGATGCAAAGAAATGGCTTGATAAGGGTTACCCGGACTCTGCACCAGTCGAACGAACCATTCGCAAGTGGATTGAAAAATTTAAAAGGTCATACAAGCACCGAAGATGATGCACGCAGTGGACGTACAAAAGAGGCTGTTTCAGATGAAAACATCAAAAAAGTCCACACAATGATTACGAATGACCGTAAAGTGTAGTTGATCGAGATAGCTGAGGCTCTGAAGATATCAAAAGAGCGCGTTGGATATATCATACACGAATATTTGGACATGCGAAAGCTCTGTTCAAATTGGGTGCCGCGTTTGCTCACAGTCGACCAAAAACAACAACGTGTTGATTATTCAGAGGAGTTTTAAAGCTGTTTAACCGCAATAAAGCCGAATTTTTGCGTTAGTATGTGACAATGGATGAAACTTAGCTCCATCACTTCACACCAAAGTCAAGTCGGTAGTCAGCTGAGTGGCGAGCAGGCGACGAACCTCGTATAAAACGACCAAAAACTCAACAGTCGACTGGCAAGGTTATGGCATCCATATTTTGGGATACACATGGAATAATTTTCATCGACTATCTCTAAAAGGGGCAGACTATCAACAGCGACTATTGCATTGCGTTGTTGGAGCGTTTGAAGGACGAAATCGCAGAAAAACGGCCGCATTTGAAGAAAAAGAAAGTGCTGTTTCATCAAGACAATGCACCGTGTCACAAATCGATGGAGACGATGGCAAAACTAAATGAATTCGGCTACGAATTGCTTCCCCACCCACCGTATTCTCCAGACTTGGCCAACAGCGAATATTTTCTGTTCGCAGACCTCAAAAGAATGCTCGACGGAAAGAGATTTAAGAACGATGAAGAAGTAATCGCCGAAACAGAGGCCTATTTTGAGGCTAAACCGAAATCGTACTACAAAACTGGTATCGAAAGATTGAAAAATCGTTTCAATCAGTGTATCGCCCTCGAAAGCAACTATATTGATAAATAAAGTTGAAATTTGCAAAAATTTTGTGTTTTACTATAAAACGGCACGGACACATGTGTTACACAGCATAACCTTCGCAGCGTGAATATTTGACCTAGCCGACGACATGAAAGTATGACCGGGTAGTCCCCATAATGTTCTTTTCTTTGAGTTGCTGTAATAAATCCATTTTTCATCACCCGTCACGATACGATGAAGAAAACCCTTCCTTTTTTTGCCGCTAGAGCAATTATTTACAGGCGAAAAAAAAAAAAAAATAACGTCCCTTGGCTTCAAATCATAAGGAACCTAAGTTTCTTGCTTTTACCCGGCTTAGCGAGTAGCTCCCAATGCCAAGGTAAGCTCTTTTTGCGTTTAGAACGGATCCTCATCGAACAATGCCTACAATTCAGCGTCTTCAAAGGATTTTGGCCTTCCTTCACGAGGACGGTCGTCAATATCGAAATCACCATTTTTGAAGCGACGAAAGCAAACACGGCACTTAAAGCAGCATCTCCGTAAACTTTTTGGAGCTCTCGATGTGCTTCAGCCACCGTTTGCTTCGAATTAAAAAAAAAAATTAACACTTCCCAGAAAAGACAATTAATTATTTGACACAAACTCAGACGCTTTCACACAACCAAAAGTATATGACGCCAAAACAAAGTCCCTAATTTGTCAAAATGGTTTGTTTACCATATGTCTAAGCTTGGTTCATGACGTCTAGGAGCCATCTATTGACAAGCATCCATGTATTGAGATATTAGTTACGCATCTAATACAACAGTTCCAGGCGTTATCCCGAATTCAACCATCGCAGCGTAAAGCTCCAGATGATGACTTTCCAATATAGATTAAATGTTAAATCAGTTGTTACATTGAGATGACAAGCTTCCTTTACTTTTAGTTTAGTTTGACTTGGTGACGGAAAAGCTTATCGACCATTTAAACGTGCTATTGAGCCTAATTCCCGCCATACAGCAACAAGAACCAGAACATTGCGTTTGGAAGAAAATATTGTGGCTGTGAAAGTTCGGTTCGTCGTCGTTCGCAGCAACTAGGTTCAGCAGGCCTAGGCGGCTCAGTTATAAGCTGAATTGCCGTATTTAGAGCGAAGACAATCCTCGAGAAGTTCCCCAGATGCCAGAAAAATGTATCGATGGCTCCAACAGCCTTTATTTATGCAAAAATGAGAACGAAGTACAAGGTACAATATTAAATATTTCGAATGAATTAAATAAATCGTCATCAAGTTAATTTCTTTGTATTTTAGTTTAACAAAAAAGTCCGAACCCGATAGCTGGTCGTTTAGCTATCTTAGATTTATTTCTTCTCCCATATTCGATTGATGATGCATGCTTCCAAACAGAGAAGAATAACTCTTTCGGTATTCTTCCTCGACTGGTATGAAACTTGAGGCATTTGCCGTCTTAACTGGCCGGCTATATATAGGGTTTTCCTATACGGACTTGACAACTTTGAATTTAATTTGTGAACACACTCTTTCACTAATCATAAAACTGTCACTGTCAATTTATTTAGTAAAGTACACAAACGAGCAACGTCTGCAAATTATAAAAATTTTCTACAGATATTCGGAGTCGGTGACTGCAACTTTAAGAGCGTTTACTCCAATTTTCGGTTGTAATTCTCGCCCTAGTAGACAGGCAAGTGTGATGTTCCCGTGTCAGTGAGACAACGGGTTGGTCGAAGTGTCGAAAATATCGCTGCCGTTCAGGCGTCCGTAGCAAACGATCCAAATCAGTCAATTCCAAGGCGTTCTCAAGAATTCGGCATCGATCAGACCACATTATGGCGTATTTTGCTAAAGGATCTTGGTTTAAACCCATACAAGATCAAGCTGACTCGAGAATTGAAGACGATGGACCATTTGAAGCGACGTACGTTCTCCGATTGGGTTCTGGAGAAGATGCGCCAAAATAATGAATTTCATCGCAAAATCATCTTTAGTGACGAAGCTCATTTTCGGTTCAATGGTTTCGTTAATAAGCAAAATATGCGTTATTGGTCGGGTGAAAACCCACATGCGCTTCATGAATCACCACTTCATCTACAAAAATAACTGTTTGGTGCGGTTTGCATGCCGGCGGCGTTATTGGGCCGTATTTTTTCGTCGACGATAATGTTACTGTGAATAGTCAGCGTTATCGCGCCATGATCACCGATTATTTTTGGCCCGAATTGGAAGATATGGACTTGGACGACATGTGGTTTCAACAGGATGGTGCCACAAGCCACACAGCACACGCTGCAATCGATTTATTGAAGAGTAAGTATGGTGAGCGTGTTATCTCAAGACACGAGCCAGTCGATTGGCCGCCTAGTTCGTGCGATTTAACGCCGCTTGACTATTTTCTGTGGGGCTACGTTAAGTCATTGGTTTATGCCAACACGTCGACGACGTTGGAAGAGCTCAGAGCCAAAATTGAACGCAAAATAGCGGCCGTTTCGGCCGAAATGTGTGGCCGAGTCGTTGAAAATTGGGTCCAACGAATCGACCGCTGCAAACGTGCCCGCGGTGGCCACATGAACGAAGTCGAGTTCCATTCATAAATGTTTTGATTGCACTTCAAGTCAATAATAAAGTTTTTGAAATATCTCAAATGGTTTAACTTTTGTTTAAAAAAAAAAAGTTGTCAAGTCGTTATTAGAAAACCCTATATAAACTTCGTTTCTCTCAAAACTATGTTTTCAAAGTCGGTGATCGAAATTTCTAAAAAAAAAAACGGTTTAACCGATCGGTCTGAAACAACCTTCTCAGATATATTCCTCAGGTATTGATCGAAGAAATAAGATTCGGATAATTATTTCTAATTTTTTAAACAAATTTACCTGGCAATTTAGGTCGTAATTATTTTGTCAAAAGTAAAACTTTCGATTATTTTTATCTACCCATTAAAAGAAATATTTGAGTTTTTTGACTTCAGATGAACTAAAAAGGTGATATCGTGATCACCGCCGAATATCTTTTTTTGAAGGACCTTCAGGAGATATTCTTACAAATCATTAGTTCCATTATAAACTTAGATGTTGCCACTAAATGTACCTATAATTTTAGTTTTTGTAAAATAAAATACCTTTTCAGAAAAAATTCATAAAAAAACGTTTTTTTTCTTCCTTGCAACTGCGTATAACCCCATAAATCATGTGTAAAGCTTTTCAATACAATAGGTAGCTGTATTGTAATTCATGTTTTGTTTTTTTGTTTTTATCTCAGATTTGGAAAAATTAAGCTTGAAAGTTAGTTGTCAACAAGCGCATAGGAATAACACTAAATACCGTATCTTTTGTGTTAGTTTCGTTAATAAATTAAAAAAACTACTACGATTTTTTTATTATTATTAAGCTATTCCATTGCGAATGGAAGCCAAAAAGGGCGAAAAATAAAATGTTGTTGAGAAAGCTCAAGAGACAAGGAATAAGGACAAAAGGAAATTTAGAGAGATATTCACCTAAAAAACATTGAGAGTGGACACAAACACGAATCTTTTAAATCGACTCTTAATTTCTTTAGGTATGATAACGAAAGAAGTGCTTCAAGTGCCGCCTCGAAGAAGAAGCGTTAAGAAGTTAAGAAAATTCGGCAGCTAAAAAAAACCGCAGATGATATTTAGTAAGCAAATAAAGGAAAATACAAGTAAACTGAAAGTAGGTTGAAAAGGAGATCGCAAGAATTGCAATCAGCATCTGGTTACAAGCTGCACACGCCCAGCTAGCTCAGGCAGCAGACGATGAGCTTTTTGTCTCAGAGTCGTGGTGTTCGAGCCCCATGTTGGGCGCCAATTTTGGCAAAATTCTGCGATTTTAAAATTTAAATAATATTTATGAAAAGGGCACCGGCCTACCGGCAACCAAGCTGGACAATAAGAACAGTGGACATTACCCAAATTCTATGCGAAATTGGGAAAACAAGATCAGAACAGGATAGACTTATTCTTTCCTGATGTGAAATCTAATTTGCAAGAAAAAGAAAAACAAGGTGAGTTCCTCACCCTAAAATTGTATCAAGAAAAAAAAAAAAACTAATTTAACGGCCAACGGAAGGTCCACGATTCCATACAACAGACAAAATTGCTACTCACTCGGACCCAACGGGGTCGTGAACGTTTTATAAGTAACTGCTACAGGGTTACTGGGTTAACCTATCAATCGCGAAGAAAACCTACTAGATCACGGTAATTACTCTCTATCCCGACTAGGGTAAGATCACGCAAATATAAAAACAAAAACGGGTAATTATCTCGATTTTCCTTCCAACTTGGGGTCCCCCTATCTCCTGTCCTATCTGAACGTCGAGGTTGGTGAAGGGGTGGATTCTTCCCGTCACAGTCACTAAGGGTATCGTTGTCTTATTGACCCTTAGTTTAATTTCCTTGTCTTGTCTTTCGGTGCTTTCTCTTTTCTTTGTTCTTTGATGTTGGGGACCATCTGGGATATCTATGTGTTTTCTTCTAAGTGTTTCTTTATCGTGGTTTTTTGTTTTGGGGATGGTTTGTTTTGTTGTTTGTTTGCTCAGCTGCCAGAGCAAAGGGACTCACTTCCAGAGCTCTGACGGCCTCCCTGTGGAATCACCCAATCACACCAGTCGATGTTTTGTCGTGTTTGTCATGTTCATTTTGTCTGTCAGGTGACTGCTTGGGTCCATATTACACCCTCGGACCCGGGACACGTTTGAGGGACAAATAAAGGGGAGCTTAAATAGTGACCGCCAAGTAGGAAGACAACATTTTTCAATGTTGTCAATTATTTAAAGGGTCCCATAAGTCCCCTTAGAGATTGTAGAGAATTTTGAGCTTTCTTTCATAATTATTACTTCAGAATTTGGGAATTTTGGGGACTTTACAAATTTTGATCGATGGATGCAAACAATGTCAGTTAGTGAGGCAGAAAAGTGAAACACACAACTAAAAGACAAGGGGAGTGGAGGATTTTTAAGGCGTTATTTGTACACAACATGTTTCATATCCACCTGTTGTGTGGATGTGTTTCTTTGTATTCTGCTTCCAAAATGTATGTATAAAGCAAAAAGAGAATATAGAAAACAGTTATTATCAAATACAATATATTATGAAGCCTCTCTCAGAATAATAAAAATAATGTTATCTGACCCTTTTTCAAAAAAAAAAAAAAAAAATAAATAAATAAAAAATAAAAAATCTTAAAAATGTTCTCGAAAATGGAAACTGAATTGTTTGACTCTTTTTTATAAAAATGTCAGCTTTTAAAATTTTATGACCATTTATCTATTTGAAGTCATTAAGTAACAAATATATAAGCACAAAGTCGATCCATCATGATTCTATAATTTTGTCCAGCTGTGTCAATTTGCGATTCACAACACTGTGCATAGGTGACAATAGGGAGACCAATTGGTTTGAGTTATTTGGCATGTTGTGATCAAGCAGCTACTAATCTCAAATAATTGGGTTGAACACAAAACCCCACATAATATCCATACAGGAACCATGGGTGTGGAATAAACGCATCTGTGGTTTCGCATGTTTAAGGGGTTTCACACCAATTTATGATGAGCGATCGGTAAGACCGAGAACTTATCTTTATTAGCTTATGCCGAACTCACTCTCACCAACTAAACTTGTGCAATTTTGTAATCAAAATTAAGTTGCTGCAGACAAAAGCTACGAAGCGAACGAAGAATGGCACAAAATCGTCGTTGCGTCTGCTTATTTCCCCAACCGCCACTACTGCGGGCGATAGTAGAACTCATTGAATATTCTGATTCCAGAAAGACGGGATTCATCATATGCTGTGATGCTAATGCTCAGAATACCTTCTGGGGCAGTAGCAAATGCAACGTGAGAGGTAATCATCTCCTCGATTTCATACTATCGCCCAACCTGGCTGTCAACAACGTTTTCTCACAGCTAACTTTTGTTAAGAGAGTAAGGCAGCCAGTAATCGACTCAACTTTTTCCAACAGGATGCTAAGGAGATTCAGAATCGGATGCGAGATCTTGACCTTGAAGGGGAAGAATCCGCATACAACCAACTGGACACGATTTAAGGAGGAGCTCGACAAATACAATAGTGCTCCCCCTAAGCTCAGGACAAAACAAAAGCTTGAGGAAGCTGTTCATAACATGAACGGCACCTTCACCAAATGTGGCCTGTTAGTAAGCAATCCTGCAGATCGTCCGTGCCTTAGTAAAACGCTGACTTGCAGCGTCTTCGTAAAGAATCCAGAAAACTTCTAAACAGGTCCCTCAAGACTAATTTGGAGGATGATTGGAGTTTTTAGAGAAAAAAAACAAAAAAAAAAAAAAAAAAAAAAAAAAAAAAAAAAAAATTAAGAAGCTTATCCGGACTTCGAAGAACGATCGAAAGATCGAAACTATCTGTGAAACCAATAAGCTGGTCAAAGCCTTTAAAAGAGGAAGATCAACCAGGCTGGAACCACTCAGAAAATCTGACGTTAATTATACTGAGTCGAAAGCAGAAACTCTCCTCCGTATGCTAGAGTCTCATTTATCAGGTAACCTGATCTAGACCAACTCACAATTAGCTCCTATAAACGAAGCTGGTATTAAGCTGAGAAACACAACGTGTCGTAGCTGGTATATCCCGTCGGTTGTGGTGACGGATGAGGTCATCAAACATGCTGTTGCTTCCTTTGATGGCTTCAAGTCGCCTAGCACCGATGGTATTTACCCAGTTATGCTACAAAAAGATATAAACCAGCTGCTGGCAGTTCTAAATATAATTTTCACTCCTAGCCTGGCACTGGCATACATACCGAATCCCTGGCGAGAGAGTGGCCTATATACCGAAAATCGGAAAGGAGGACTATTCGCTTGCCAAGAGTTTCAGACCTATAAGTCTGACCTCCTTCATGCTGAAAAGCTTAAAAATAATGGTCGAGATCCGAGTACGTAAAACCGCCTTGCGAATGCATCTTCTGTCAGCGATGCAACATGCCTACCAACGTGGAAGATTCTGCGAGAGTGCACTTGACAAAAAGGAATACATCTTACGCATTTTCATCGACAACGCAACTTTTGATGGCCAATTATCCCGTGATATGAGGTCGGGAAATTTGCGGGAAGATGGCCGCTTTCAACCCTTGGAATTTTTGTGGTCAACAGAATTTGTCTGTGAGCATTTTCAGTGTACCGCCTTAAGAGATTTTTATTTTTCCTTACGTTTTCGTGCCCAGTGTGCCTTTTGTAGGCGTTAAGTCTTAAGTCAAGACATGGATTTTTGGTAAATGTTCATTTCCCGCGACAAAATCTTCTGCTGATAAGGATGGTTCATTTGAGCCCAGAGTTCAAACAATGTCTTATGCATTATAATCTCCTTGCTGAATGTTTTTTTTTTATTATTTTAAACATTAACTGGTCTTATTTTAAAGGTAGGTTCATGCCATTATATGTGGAGTAGCACAACATGGCAGTGCTTCAAACGGTCGGTCCAATTTTTAATAACTCGGTATAATATGGTATGTGCGGCGGTAATTCGGCAACAGCGTCGAATATTGGCCTCGAGTTCGTCTGAAGTGGTTGGCTTCTTAGCGTATACCAAGTACTTGACGTAGCTCCAAAGAAAATAATCGAGTGGTGTCAAATCGCATGATCGCGGCGGTCATTTTATGTACGCTCGCCGTAAAATGACCCAGTCTACAAATTTCTCCTTCACAACTTCGAGCGTTGCGTCGCTTGTATAGCATGTTGCGCCGTCCTATTGGAACCACAAAAGCTCGGATATATCAATGTTGTCGAGCTCTGATCACATAAAGTCGGTAAACAAACATCGCTCTATACCTAAAACCATTGACGGTAACGGTGACTCTTTCTTCATTTCAAAAGAAATAAGGTCCGATGATGCGACCATGTTATAAACCGCAAGAAACACTCAATCTTTGTGGATGCATTGATGCTTTGCCGAACACTTGTGGATTGTGTTCGCATCAATAACGACCATTTTTGTTGACAAAGCCGCTAAGCCAAAACTAAATCTTGTCCGAAAAGATTACTTAAATCCGAATCTCCGGCAAACATTTCCAGCGCCCAATTAGCGAGCTTACAAGCATTAGCGAACACACTGAAGCCATGATCACGGCCGACCTCACGGCGAAATTGACGTAGCGTATTAACAACTGAGCCGAGATTTCGATAATATTCGTTCGGCAAGCGTAAAACGATGCATGACGAAATGACAAACTGAATATTTTGACAGCTGGATGTAAGAATTTTTCACTTCTCATGGTTAGTTAAAAACCAACAAATGGAATACTTCATAAGCTTATAAGTACTAGTAACTCGCAATTATAGTAGTACGGATACTTCCATATTGTGCACTATAGTTAAAAATGACTAGCTCTATCCGTCATGTCTCAATATTTTGGCAGCATGCCGCACATCTTCCCGAAACACTACACCGACTATAAATCATTTTAAAATAAAAAAAAGTCATGGCCCTTAACATGTCTCCCCTGGTATCCCATTCCACCTTATGTCACAAACTTTTAACATTTCTGTTACTACTTCCTGAGAAATTATCCAAAATATTTTATTATGACAAATGATCTTGCCAGCAACATTTTAATTGATTATCATGATCTATTTACAAAAATAAATGTTTCCATTAGTCTTTCTGTTAGTTGGAAACATCTGAAACCAATCTCAAGTGTGATGTCACTACGTGGCAGTGTGTCATAGAGCACCCTACAACGATGACGAATGCAAATTGGATGCTAATTTCGAATGAACTACATAAATTTCCTTCAGAGCCCTCTTCTTGACTAGGGCATATTGTGGAAATGTATCTGTATCTTAGTTGTAGATTATTTTTATGTTTGGCGTGCGAATACATAAATCTTTCAGTAACCCTGTTATTGAAAGTGAAAAACAAAAGATACATCGGTTGAGCTTTTTTCAGTAGGAGCTACTTGAACTAACATCTTCATTCGAAGAATTGTTGTTCACTCTTTTCGAGCGTAGGTGTTGCAAACATTTTTTTTATTTATTTATTTATTTTTTTTTTTTTATGAATGGGAAAATTTATTTAGTGATGCGGTGATCTGATTAAATTTAGAAGTAAAAATCATTTTCAGGGGAAAATCCATTGGTTCATTGGATTGCTTTTAGGAAAAGCTGGGCCAGTCAGATTGTCATTGTCAGCCAGCCAAGTCAGTGACTGTGTCGTTCAATTAAATTGTCGTAAAATTCAATTGGGCCATAGAGAAAATTAGCAGCAAAAAATATGATAAAACCAGCTTCAATGTCAATCAAAATTCCAAAGAACTTCAACTCGGGAGAGATATGCATCGCAGACACTTGATTCACTAATTGATATTTATTTCAAACAGGTTAAGGTACCTTTGTGCTCCCAGTCAAATTTGCCATCGTCAATGTCGTTGCCAATCGTTAAAGTTGTTGTCACTGTCGTCGCCGAAACTAGTTCTGTCAAACGATATCAATCAAGATCACAACAATTAGCGATATGTGGTGAATGTCCGCAAAAGCAGCAATTAAATTAAGGGTGGTGTTTGAATGAGTCTTACTTAATAGTGCAGGTCTAAGTACACTGCCAAATGGCACATCATTTATTTTTGTTTATTTAACTTGAAACCATGTGCAGATAAATACATCAGTAAATGTTCTGAAATCGTTTGCTTCTGGAGGGAATGATAACTTTGCCAAAACAAGTGCAATGTACGACAGTAAGAATAAATGTTCTATCAAAAAGAAAGAAGAAAGATGAATAACTGCAGCACATGGTGCACTAAACTTTGGCTTTAGAGGAAGGAGTACAAGAAAATTTCTAGAGATGGCCAAGTACGAGCACTCATATCAGTGGTGTTGGGTGAAAAGAATTTTTTTTCGTTAAAAAATTTCTTTGAAATTCAAAAAAAAAAAAAAAAAAAACAAGCTCCAAGCTACAGTGGTCATAAAAGAATTGCATTTCGTAAGAGAGCATTTTTCGTAAGCACAATTAAATAATGCCAACAGCAGTAAGGTAAGGTGCTCGTTCTTCTATAGACGTACTTGTATTGTTGTTTCAGCAGCTTATTTTTCTACAAAATTGAGAAGTACTCGACAAAGTCATATCAGTAATAAACTAGTTGATCCAAACCTTAAACATTAAAAAGAAAAAAAAACTCTTGATAATAAAATCGCACATGCAGAGCGCCGGTCAAATAATTACTTCATCACGGACTCCATCCCTTTCAAAAATATTGCTGCTGAATACCAGTGCCGATACCCTGCGAGACAGAGGGTGGAATTGCAAGCAGTTGTCTGTCACGTAATTCGGCTACAAAAAGACTGTCAGACACTGTATTAGATAGATGATATGATGATTTTTTTTTGTGCTTGTCGACATCGCTGCTTTCTAATTGAGTGAATTAATATGCACATCAGTCTCTATTTGTGTCTGTTTGCCTGTTTGGTCTGACACTTATACCACCACACACACACTACGGGATGACAGTTGAAAGACATTTGCCAGTCAGGATTTTGGTGGAATTTAGGTGGTTGAAGTAATATCCAGCACTTCCTTGCGGCGTAATTATGTCACTTTCATTAAAAAAAAACCAAAAGAGGGTGGAAATAGAAATATGACGAACAGAAAATCTTTAATTCATTTTCCACACCCTTTTTGGTCAGGAAAGTCTCATTATTCAAACCCCAATTAATACAGAAAAAAAGAAGAAGGGAATATTTGTTGGTTTTCCTAAGCTGGGGGTGGAAATGCACTGGGTGGGTTAGAAGAAAAAAAGATGTTAATCTCTCACTTGTCTATTGTTACTTTTTGAAGGGTAGAATGCAATTTTTTGGGATTTTTTAATAGCCAAAGGCTGATTAAATATATGTGGGTGAGGATGTTTTCTGTGACAGTCCTGATGACAGTGGGGTGCAACTATTTTTTTAATATTTTTTATCAAATTAGTTGTGTGATGGATTGAATATATTTTATCGGAAGGGTGCCGCAGGAGAGATAGCATATTCATCAATCGAATTGGAGGACTTATGAAATGATTAAGGGTGAGGGTGTTATAAGTGTAACAGCAAAAAGATTAAAACCAGATGGGGAAATCAGTTTTGAAAACACGCGCCGCACGTGAAAGAAAATCAGTTGATTCCTTATCTACACATCCGCTTGGCTTAACAATGATCACAAAAATTTACCATTCTTTCCATGGCCTTAAATCTTTGTTTGCTTGTTTGACTCTCTACACGCATACTTTATAATTTCTCTACCATGTCAATCATTAACGTTTTTCTTTTAATTAAGACAAAGAGGCAAAGCGTTTTCAGTGCGCTGTTTCTGTATTTTGCGGATTAATCAGGCTAAATCATCTATGACAGATCTTATGCTTTTGTAATAGGAAATGCAGAGCTATTATCAGAGATATTACTTCTGGACGCAATGTCACCATTTATGTACTTCAAGCGGCTAATCAGATTGCTGTCTCTGTCAACTTAACTCGAGAAACTGAACTAGCTTCCGAGGCAGAATTGAAACTGATCCTCCTTGTTTGAGTAGCTTTCACGTGGTGATGGTCAATGTAGCTTGTGCTACAATCAGCAAAAGATTGAAGCGTTGGTGGCTGAAGCGTTTAAACTCGCTAGGAACCAAAACTGCCGCGGCATACAAGTTCTTACAAAACATCTGCTTCATGCTCTATAGTTCTTCGAAAGGAAAAATCTGGCAACTGAATGAAGGAGAGCAAATGGAATCTTCAAGGTGAAGTGGTGCTTTTTTTCCTGGGAACCACAATATTCGTGTGTCTCAGGCCAAAAAAGTTGTGTCGCACCTTATGCTGGTTCCTCCACTCAATAAACTAGCGGATGTGCTAAAGTATATCTCATTGTGGTTTTAGAAAAAAACTTCTTTCAAGATGTTATCTCATCTGCTGAATGCCCTATAGCTTGAATTGGACCACGGGCGCAACACTCAAGTTTTTAGCGAAGTGCTTGTCTTACCTCTGTGATGATCCCCGGTAGCTGCATGCGTAAACACTTACTAATGCAGCCTAAAATGATTAGGGCATGCTCGGGTATAGCTCAAAACCCTATACAGCAGAGATTGAAAAAATGTGATGAAACAATTAATGGCCTCGGATAAATATGGTTTCACTATTGACGAAACTTGTAAACGTTTAAACAACAAGGATCTTCGGCTTTGCACGTGGAATGTTTGGACCCTATACAGGTCACGTACAGCCGAACAATTAGCAGAGGCTCTTAATTGGTATCACGCAGATATCACCGCCATACAGAAAGTGCTATAGGATGTGCCAGGTAAAAGGAGGATGAAAAACTGTGATATATACATGGTGAAAAATAACGCTTATTTAGATAAAGACTTGCCATATGCAGCAGACTTAGGCAATAAGTTTTTGAGCTTCCAGTACGTTAGCGAGCGCCTTATAACAATCTGTATCAAGGCTTAGACAAGACAAATGAGAAAAACATATTAAAAGTGATGATGAACAAAACAGGTTTATCGGTAAATGAAGGCAAAGTCAACTAGACGGAACACACAACATTGACGAATTGGACAATATGTCACGATCAACAGCTATTATTTCGAAGTAATAAGTGACTTTGTCTACCTTGGATCTACTTAAAGTTCTGCCAACAACACCAGAGAAATAAAAAGAAGAATCTCTCTTGGCGATTGCGGTTTCTGTAGGCATAGAAGACAATTGAGTAGTAAGGATCTATTCCGAAAAACTAAGAAGATCTATAAACGACGTTGATTATTATAATCCTACTTTATGGCGCTGAAGTACGGACTCTATAGAAAGCGGATGAAGATATGATCAGTCGTTTCCAGATAAAAATCTGAAAACTGCACATCAGTCGCCTGAGATGGCCTGGTCCAGCAGAGTCGCCTCTAACCCAGAGGTATAACTCAGTAGAAGAAGACCTCACTTTAGAGGGGGCGAACGAGTAGAAGGGGACCTCAATCAACTTGGAGAGCTCAACTGGAGGAGGTTACCTATTGTTCTTTTTGGCGGCGTAGTTATTTGACACTCAAATCATACGCTGAAGCATATGTAGACAATTAAGAAACTATCTGTCATATCACGCCAGGGTTTTAAATCAATCCATTTACAACTGAGCTTGGTCTACTTTAGACTGGTCTTACATCATAAAGACATCATCTTCCGGTTTTCAATTGCTCGCTTATGTAGGGTTTTCTAATAACGACTTAACAAATTTTTTTTTATATAAGAGGCATGGAACTCGACTTTGTTCATATGGACCCAATTTTCAACGGCTCGGCCACACATTCCGGCCGAAACGGCCGCTATTTCGCGTTCAATGTTGGCTCTGAGCTCTTCCAAAGTCGTCAGCGTGTTGGCATAGACCAATGACTTAATGTAGCCCCACAGAAAATAGACAAGCGGCGTTAAATCGCACGAACGAGGCGGCCAATCGACTGGCCCATGTCTAGATATAACACGCTCACCATACTTACTCTTCAATAAATCGATTGTAGCGTGTGCTGTGTGGATTGTGGCACCATGCTGTTGAAACCACATGTCGTCCAAGTCCATATCTTCCAATTCGGGCCAAAAATAATCGGTGATCATGGCGCGGTAACGCTGACCATTCACAGTAACTTGACGATCGTTATCGTCGACGAAAAAATATGGCCCAATAACGCATATTTTGCTTATTGACGAACTCATTGAGCCAAAAATGAGCTTCGTCACTGAAGATGATTTTGCGACTCCGAATATCGTTAGTGTACTTTACCATGATGAAAATGTTGAGTTTACTGAATAAATTGACAGTGACAGTTTGATGATTAGTAAAAGAGTGCGTTCGCAAATTAAATTCAAAGTTGTCAAGTCCCTATTGGAAAGCCCTATACCATATGTTAAAGATAGCACTAATGCGACGATAAGATTGCTCCTGATAAACAATGATGGTTGATCGCTAGATTGAAAGCACCCAGTTAGTGAATGAATGATGGTACACTCATTTTGGCTCAGTAGCGCCACCTATTTTCCAATCCGGGTACTCATCAAACAGCCCTCATATATTGGATATGTTGGATGGTAGCACACAAGAGATCGTTGATGAAAATTAAAAAGCGTGTCGGAGACAGAACGAAACCCTGGGGTCCATTAGCTTTTCTTTTCTGAATATCAGACTTGAAACCATCCAAGACAACTTGAATTGAACGTTCCGAAAGATAGTTTCTAACCCATTGAACGAGAGATTCATCGATCCCAAATGCAAGCATTTTTGACAAAAGAGTCTGGTGCTAAACTCTCTCAAACGTCTTAGAAATATCAAGTGCAACTATCTTGCTTTTGGCAGATTGATGTACGCTATGGTTCCACTTTTCGGCGAGGCATACCATCAAATCAATAGTGAACCTGTTGCCGATCATTGAGAAGTTTTCGTGTTTCTAGATATTTCATGTGCTGACGGTTTACCAGCGTTTCCATGACCTTGGAAAGAAAGGACGTAAGTGCAATGGATCTGTAAGAGGAGCGAGAAGAAGATTTATCTTTTTAAGGCACATGCTGGACAAATGCTGTTTTCCATCTTCACCGATATGGGTATGTCGATATTCCGATGTCAAAGTCACCTAGGAATCTCTCCTCGTTATGTAAATATGCTGAGGCATAGGCAAATCAAATGGTTACATCAATATTGCGAAGAAAAGTTGGATGGGACGAACTAGAAGAATCGATACTTAATGCTTCACAGAATCAATTAATCACCATCAAACTAGTTTGCGAACACAAGCCTTCTCTGATGTCGGATGGCAGAAATTTTTTAGGCAAGTTTAAGACTTTCCAAAACGTGAACAGCACACCTGAAAACGGAAGCCCTCCGTAGGCTGCCTTTATGAATGTAAATAGTTATCCCTGCTATTCTTTAACAGATTGTAGTCTACTTATTATCGCCGTGACGGTGCACAACCCATTTGTTGAACATTCAAATGTCCTAAGAATAGGTGACACCTCCGGTGGCACTTGCTGCGGAATGAACAACAAAAACGAACAACAACAATAATGACCGTAAAAGCTTATGTTCAAATCAGACTACAGGTACTTGAAGCTAATGTAGTGGGTTCCGATAGTAAAAAAAAAAAAAAAAAAGAAAACGATATGGTAAAAGTAAGTTCAGATCATTTCCTAATGGATTGGTGCCTCTAACAATGATGATTTTGTTAATGGCGTGCAGTCCACTAAACTTAACTCCATCATGAAGTTTGAAGCACTCGTATGTCCCAAAGACTGTAATCGTACACCTATAGTTTCCTCATTTACTATTATTATAACTGATGATCGTGTTAACAGAACACGAAAGCTATACCAACCCTTTGTCTTGTCTTCCAAATTGCTATCAGATACAAAAAAATCTCTTTCTACAAATTGTAATCAGATACAATTCCCATTTCGACTTAAGACAAATTACAAAATCTCTATTGGTCTTTTCGATGAAAAATTAAACTCATCGTCGAAAAGGAAAACAAACGCTATAAGTACGACGCAATGTTGTTTGTTAAATTCAACTGCATCTATTTGTAAAGTAAATCTGAGTGGAAAATCCTTTTATTTTCACTTCACCTCCTTGGCACGAGTCTCTGCGTCAGACCATTGATATACAAAATTGCTTTCGTCTTGAATACATATTTTTTTATTTTTTATTTTTTTTCTGTATTTTTAATTCTACTTGTTTATTCATTGTTGCTTTGTCTAAATCTTCCGTTTTATTGCGCATTTCGTGACGAAAAATTTTAAGAAAAAAAAAGTGAAACTTTCGAGTACATCTCTGACGAGACGAAAGATACGTTCGCATAATAGACTAGCGAAGATAGTGTTAATTTTTTTTTTTTTTTTGGTTCGCTTTAATATGAACGACTTTTGCGAATCAAATTATGGATCCGACGTCGGATGACAATGGACAGGGGTTTCGCATTTAACCATATTACACTTTCCTCTCTCCAGATTAAGGTTTCTTGGGCAATTAATTCAAGTAGCCGTGCGGTTTGGTTGTTGGTTAATTGTTCCATAAAATATAAGTCCACTTAAGAGAGTGTTACTCTTAACAAATCACCGGTGATTTATTATGTAAAACCAAGCGAACATCGAAATTTATAATAAACCAGGTAGGATACACGTTTTCGATGCTGATGTTTATTTTATGAAAATTCAAATAAGCCACTTGGGTTAGTGATAACGGAAGTTCGGCACATGTTAGGGTCAATATCAAGTCGGACATACGTTGCGACATAAAACAAAAAGGCAAAAGTAACCTTCAAGTATCTGGCAAATGCCAAATGTAAACAGATAGATGATTGAATTCTATTTTCGAACGAGATCAGGTGCAAGATGTTAGCAATGAGAATACGAATTCTATAGAATAGTGACTTTGGAATTGTCGGTAGGAATTGAGAAATGAATATTTTTAGCCAGCAAGTTGTTCTTGTTCGTTGAACTTGTAGTCGTATGTAAAAAGCGGATATTTGCGGAATTAATGATTCGCTGAATATTTGATTTTTTGTGAAGAAGATCTAGTTGACACACCTTTAACTCATTTTGTTGCAGTTCAAACAGGTATTGACGATAATCTGACGATGTCCAGCAATGCAAGACTATACATCAACTATCTCCTCGTGGTAGTCGAGGTCATTCGATTCACTTGCTTAACTTATAAGTACAACCGTTGAACAAGAACAAAATGGGTTACGCGTATGTAGTAACACACAGTCGGAAAAGACTGAACGTAAAGCAAGTGTGGCAAATCTGTTTGCGCCACTGAATAAACGGTGGCGTCAATAGTCAGAATGGAAGATGTCTGATAAAAATCTTCAACGTATTTGAAACCGAGTTCAATAAGGGATTTCCATTACTAGTCAGGATGATCAAACATTGATGGTGGCGGGGAACCCTGAATGAGCCAAAGGCAGTTTCTATTCCCCTTAAAGTGGTTTACAGACTCCGGAATATCCTGCTTCCTCTTCTAAGAGGTCATAGTTTACTAGGGTTTACAACCCCGACACGTAAAAATCACAGTGTTGAAAAGCAGCCCCGCAAAACAAAAAGGAGACAGTGATGTATGGATCTGCACATAAAATGTTTGGACCTGGAGCATGTCGAGTGGAATAGAACAAACAGGCAATGGCATATACATATGTATGTTGATACCATCTAAAGAAGTGCGATGGGCCGGGTAAAGCGATGGGCCGGGTAAAGCGATGGTAGATACCGATAGCAAAAGCACCGCATATTGGATACAGATTTGTCATTGAGCTTAATCAAAAAGCCTTGAGTCTTAGACATTTGGACGAGCGCATCGAGGTCATGACTATCAAGGCTAATTTTTCTACACCAACCTAATATGTCCGAAAATTAAATTAATATAATACGGAGACGAAAGACGGCAAAACAAAAGATGCTTCCATATACGATATTCTGAACAAAGCGTACGAACAGTTTCCAGGGAATGCCTTCAGAATTGCTATGAACGTTTTTAACGCAAAGCTGGCCTACATGACACCACAATATCCGGCAAGAGGCACGCCGAAATATTGTCGTGAATAACTCGCGTTTCCCTCATCTGGGGGTGGCCGTGGTGTAGTGGTATATGCATAGACTCCTCAAGCAGAGGGTCGCGGGTTCGAATCCCGTGAGAGGTAATTCTCTGAAAAAGTCTTTTCAATGATGTTGGAGTCGTTGCTGGCTGGGCTAAATGTAACGAATTAACAACTAGCACGTACTAAGACCCACTGGTTGAGGATGCACTGGCTCCAGTTTGACAACCACCTCTGGAAAAATACTGAAACCTAATACACCTGAGTTTCAAACTACTATGCGCCCTGGAGAAAAGCTTATAAAAGGGTATTCATATCCCCTTGGTGCTCGCGCAGGATTACAAAATAATAATAAAAAAAAATCTCAATCTCAACAAGGAGATATGGACGACTTCCGATCAATCAACCGGCAACTAGATCAAACACATTTTGATCGGCGTAAGGTGTCAAGTAACCATTAACCTCTCAAAAAGTCCTATCCTGTCAGCATCAAATACTGAAAATCAGTCGTCTCTGACGTTCTGAGGTGTTCTGAAGCAGAACAACAAAATCACTGGTCGCTGAAATATGGTGCCACATACACAATGAGTGCGGGGAACCAGAACCTTTGCCTCCAGTTCATATGTAAACGAACAAAACCAGACACGTCCTCATTACTTTTTACTATAACTGTAGTTCGAGAAAGTATAGGGTTTTCCAATAGGGACTTGACAACTTTGAATTTAATTTGTGAACGCACTCTTTCACTAATCATCAAGCTGTCACTGTCAATTTATTCAGTGAACTCAACATTTTCATCATGAAAAAGTACACTAACGAGCAACGTCTAAACCACATCTTGCAATCTTCAATCACTCTCCCCGCGGGACTGGTTAGCAATTATGCTATAGAAAGGAACTGTGTAAGGTGGTAGTTACAGTTTCCCCTCTTTGTCCATGATTCTATGGTGGGAATGACCTTGTGGGTCTCTTGCCGGTTCGAGGGTCGCCTAAGGTACACCCTCTGCATCTCATCCGCAAGGATCACTCTGATTGTGAAAAGTCTGCAAGCTGATGATAGCTTCCTTCTACACTCATTTGTCGCCATTGCACCCGCCCATAGCGGGGAGGCGTATAGAAGTACCGAGCTGACCACTCTGGACAGCAGGATCCTGCGGGCATATCCAAGCCCGCCGATGTTCGGGAGCATTCAGGAGCATTCGGGAGAGTGCTCTCTGAATTAGCGATGCCTTCTTACTGGAGTACTCGACGTATGCTTTGAAGCGTAGTCTATTGTCGATCATGACTCCAAGGTACTTCAAGTATTCTTTGGACCTGATCGTCCGGTTTCCGATCTGGAAGTTCGCATATTCCACCGTCTTGCGGCTGGTTATTAGGACGGCTTCAGTCTTGTGTGCAGCCAGCTCAAGACCGGCAGACTCCAGCCACTCCTTTATTCTTTTAACTGGCTCATTCGTGGCAGACTCTACGCCGTAAATGTGCTTGGCTACTGTAACTACTGCGATATCGTCAGCAAAGCCAATCACTTTGACTCCCTCGGGCAGAGTTAGTCGTAGAACTCCGTCGTACATAATGTTCCATAGGAGAGGTCCAAGGACCGATCCTTGCGGGACTCCAGCGGAAACGCTGTAGTGTTTAGCACCGTCGTCAGTATGGTATCTTAGCTTCCTGTTGCTGAAGTAGTCCGTGACTATCCTCAGCAGGTAGTATGGTGTTACATATCCAGCGACAGAGCGATATGAAAAAGCAACTGCAAAAAAGTTTGTATAGACGTGCGTGAATAAGGATATCATCAGTTGGGCTAAAACATATCTTTCATTCCAACGCTCTAAGATCCACTGCCATATTAAGCACATCAGAGTACTATACATCACGAAAATCTTGATATAGTTAGAAGGGCCAATGACTGAATTCCGGTGATTCGGTACTGCCTAATGATGAGAGATCGTTTCACATGTTTGTCGGAGTTAGAGCCGATAAAAAAACATCACAGCCGAGATCGTTATCCACGCCTTTCTGTCAACATAGGTTGCACGATTTGGAGCTCCATCTGTTATAACGACTGATAGAGGTTCACAATTCAACTCACAACTATTCGATGCATACTACCCACAGTCCAACAGTTTAATCGAGCGTTGGAACTATGAAACTTCAGACTGGAAAAGTGTTACCCACTCTTATGCTCGGACACCGCAGCAGCATCAAAGAAGACACTGGTACTTCAGCAATCGGACTAACATACTGTACGACATTAAGAATACCAGGATAATATTTCATCGGTGACGAACCATCCCAAGATCCACGATATTTCCTTGAACACCTGAGACGAATGGATTTGTAAAGATTGATTGCAACCTACAGCCCACCAGTACAAAGTTCGAGTTTACACTCACAAGTCACTCTTTTCAAGTTTTTATGTGTTCGTAAGAGTTGATAGCTTTAGGAGACCACCACTGGGAGCCATACGAAAGCCCGTACACAGTTCTAGAAAGGAAAAACACACACTTCAAGATCAACTTCAAAGGACCTCCGAAAGAAGTTTTGCCAAACAATATTTGTTAAAGTGACAAGCCCACGAGGCAACAAGAAAGTCCACATTCAATCACAACAGGAACACCAGAGTTTTCGCTATCATCGTGTCAGCAGATATTTAAATCCTCATTAAAAACATACAGCATACCAGCCGAACAACGAAAACAAGTTTTGGAAAATCGTAACCAATCAGCTGGCACTGACAGGATATTGAAGGGGGAGTAGACATGGTGAACCAGCACCAGCGCCCCGAACAGTTCATTTGTAAACGAACACAACCAGACACGTCCGGATTACATTTTAGAGGGCTGCTATGTGTACCCGGATTAGAAGATAGGTCAAAATTTGGTGACAATCCGACGCTTAGTTTTGTTTTGACACCCCCATTTCAAGACATCGTGTCAGTGTTTTTTGCGACCATGAAAAAAGAGCAGCATCGCTCCGTGATCCGATTCTTGTTTTTGAGTGGCAAAACCTGCGAGGAAATCAAGCCCATTCTCGATTGTGTGTATAGGACCCATTCACCTTCCTGCACGTCGGTTTTTGTGACTCAACAAAACATCTATCTATCTCTGTGTGTGTTGGTGATTTTTTACAATTTTAGAAATGGATTTAAATTTGACACAACAAAGTTTTACTAAATTTTGCGTAAAAAACGGATTTAATGGTCCGCGAACGTTGGAAATGTTGGAAAGTATTTCGGCAACGATGCTCTAAAGAAAACGGTCGTTTACCAGTAGCACGAGCGGTTCAAAAAGTGGTCGTGAGTCAATCGAAGATGATGAACGCAGTGGTAACTGAATGGCGTTCACCAAATGAGCCGATAACAAAAAAACCACGTCGTTTTCAGTCAAAAAAGAAGGCAATGCTCACGGTTATAATGGATTACAACAGTGTAGTGCATCATGAATTTTTGCCAGAAGGCCAGACAGTAAACAAAGAGTATTATTTGTACCAAAAGAGACCAGAATTGTGGGCAGAAAACTCGTGGATTTTGCACCATGATAACGCACCGTCGCTTAGTGCCATCGTTATCCGTAAATTTCTGACGAAAAATGCAACAAATACCATCCAACAGCCACCGAATTCACCTGATTTGGCTCCCTGTGTCTTCTTTCTTTCTGGAAAAATCGCAGGAACCACTGATGAACACACCGAAAACCGAATATAAGAAATGTTTCGAGGATTGGATCAAGCGCTGACATAATTGTGTTGCAGTCGATGAGGATTACTTTGAAGGAGACAATAGAGATTCAGATGAATAAACTTGTATTTTTAATTTTCTGAATAAATTCCGAAATTTTTTCGATCGAGGTGGTATATAGTTCTACCCCCACGAGTAAATATTTCCCAGCAACAAATGTCCCATTCATTCTTGTGAGTGACTTCATTTGATTTTCCACCGTCTTACACGAGAATCTTATTTAATTAATCCGTGTGCTGCTCCCGTCAGGCAAATGAGTCAAAAAATAACCTACCGAGGCTTTCTAAAAGTTCTTTTCCACTCTCCCTACAGAGTGTCTAGTAAAAAGTTGATAAAATATGAAAGCCAGTAAAAATTCTCCCCCCTGCATAGCAGGAAGCAAAGTTGAGAAAACATATAAAAACTTTTTAATTATGAATGTCCTGCGTTTTCAAATGACGAATACGACGAGCTTATTTTACCTACGATTTGGGAGAATTTTTGGGGTTCTTGTTCAATCTGCGTAAAAGCAAGCTTATGCATCTGGATAATTTGATTAAGTACTCGTATCTAGTAGACGAGAAATAAATTTATTAACTTGTTCAGGTGCAACAGCAAAAAGGATAAAGTGCAGAATACGAATACCGGTACCACTGAGCTTTTGGGCATTTATTGATTGTCTGCTATGCAGGCATCTAATACGATTAAGAACTTAGGACGAGTAGTAGCCTATACTCTTAGGAGAACTGAAGTTCAGAGTACCTTCCAGAAATAGATTCTAATTCCGATGAAAGGAGATGAGTATACATATTATACATGATGAGTCCCGGTGAGCACATGTACCATACGCAGGAGGACATGTCCTGAAATCATAAATTTAATATTTCCGTTCGATAAAACCATTCGATATGTGAGGGTAAATAAGATATTATTTTTTCCTTCTTCTTTTTTATTGGTTATGATGTTCTTTTTCGGTATGTCTGTCCCGTGGATTTTTTTTTTTTTTTTTTTTTTTTTGTGTATGTAAAGGGATTGGATAAGGCTTTCCTTTGAATGTTTTACTGTGTGTTTCCCAATTTTAGAAAACCATAAGCTGGATTGTAAGATGAAAGGGAATTTCGGAATACCCCCCTCTTTCTTGACAGGATATGGATGGTGAAATCTAATTCTTCTAAGTTTAATCGGCGAAGGGATACGAGTACCAGGGCAAGTTTATTTTTGTAAATAAACTTTATTGATATGACGTATGAAGAAATATATAACAGGCAGGCAACAGTCAGACAAACAAATTCTTTGCTTCAGTGAACAACTCAATTTATACAGAGTGGCATGGCATTAAAAATTCGAAATGGCGCTGTCTATAATCCAGAAGTGGAATATTAATGAGGATGTTTGACCTAGTTTTTCCTTTGACAGTTTCGGTATTGATTTTTTTCTTTTTGAGGTTTTGAATGAGTAATAAAGGGTAAAGATTAAGCATCAACTTTCTACACGAAACCGAAAAGGAAAAAGTTTTGCTTTTCTGTCCCGATTTCTTAGGAAACTTAAATAAAGTCAATTGGCCTATACTAAGTCTAAACGTGCAAATATACCTACTTAAACAGTTTGAATACGCAGACAGGGCAGCTAGGTGAATTCTGCTGCAACTCGGTTCAATTGTAACCTTAGTACGGGCATTTCAGCGAAGGAATTGTGTAAATGGAGTAATCGGTAACGTTATAGTTAATCGTTTAATTTTAGTAACTTTAAAGTGATTTGAGGAGTACTTAACATCAACTTAACTACGCGGACGGTAGAAATCAACCAGTTTGGTGGAACATCAAAATTGCGGAACTATCCCGCATGGCTTATCGTCTAAAAGGTACTGCTAAATGGACCAGTCTTAAAACAGGCCAGTCGTCTGCCATAAAATCAAAAAAGAATATCGGCCAAAATATTGACACATCATTCCTTACCCGATGTTTGAAAACGAATTCAGTATTGCAATTCTAAACAAGGAAGACTGAACGGGTATAGTTTGGCCGAAGACAGAATCTATCATATAAGTACACACTAGTGACTCAAAAAGAATCAACATTGGAGCGGGTGCATTACTCCAGCAACTCATACTGAGTTTTTCAATTTTTTCAATTTGCCTTCCATATCCTTGTAGTGGAAATTGTGGCAATATAGAGTGTGATATAGGCAAATATATATTAAATTCCTGAGCTCATTTATGTAAACATCAAAGTAAAACATGTTTCCCATCTTTTAACGAGATGGCCAGTTTGTAATTTAACGTGAGGCCGAACGTTGTCATGCTGTAGAATCAATTTATCGTGCCTCTGCTCGTATTGTGGCCGTTTTTCGCGCAGTGCTCGGCTCAATCGCATCAATTGAAGTCGATATGATGTAATGAATTCATTTTTCATCATTCGTCACGATGCGATGAAGAAAAGCCTCCCGTTTTTGCCGTTGGCGCGCAACGTCCCTTGGCTTGAAATCATGAGGAACACAAATCCCTTGTTTTTGAATCATTCCCAACGCATGAAATCGGTTGGAAATGGGTTGGCGGGTAACTCCCTTCTTCGAAAAATGTCGGCTTTCCCTCACGTGGATGGTCGTCAACATCGAAATCACCGTCTTTGAAGTGATGGAACCAATCACTGCACGTTGTTTCACTTAGAGCAGCATCTCCGTAAAGAGCTCTCAATGTGCCGCCGTTTTCTTCGAATTTAAGAAGAAAATCAACACTTCCCGCAAATGACAATTATTTGGCACAAAATCAGACATTTTCATCATCCGATGATGATCATCATCAAATAACCAAAAAACCACAAAGGTTTATTTACCACATGTTTAAGTTTGGTTTATGAAGTTTTGGATATGTCAAAATCGACCAGCATTTAGTGCTGCAGCCATTTATTGGCAAACATAACTTAGTTGCGCACCCAACAAATAAAAAATAAATTGTTTGAGATAGTCCGGGCTAGTCCAGGAATAGTGTCTCCCACTCATTTTGATGTGCGCCTTGTTATTTTATGGAGGAGTAAGAGGAGCTTACGAGTTTTTGCTGACTCTCGCTTGATAAATTTAGCCTAAGCTGGATCAGAGACGTACAACGATTCTCTTATCTGTGAAGAGGCCAAAATTCAACTTTTTGGTTGGCATCGCAGGACACTGCTTAATTGATAAAAACGCGACTTGGTCTTTCTTTCAACGATTTTTGAGCAGCTGCATAGATGAGGAAGAAACTATCCCAACTATTTAGTTAATTTCTTCTTTCACAATCTTTGAGATTGTCAAAACAGCGGTCAGCAGATATATTAATTCGGTTCAACTATCCGATGTTGAATCTCCCAATTGTGATCACAGTAAAGAACCGAAGCTCGCTGAAGATGGCATTAGTTAACGTTAATGCTCGAGTAGCCAACAAGGTCCTGAAAACCCTTCGTATCAATGTCGAATCCGAAGAAGGGTGGATTCAGCAGCTGGCGACCGGTAGCAGTTCAGACAGGAAATAACAAGGCGTGTGCTTCAACTGTGAACAAAATTGCCATAAAAAAGTCGACTGCCAAAATCATCCAAAATGCTGGCTATGTGCGTTGGATCATATGCCGGTCTCAGGTAAATGTCAAGTGTTTACACAAGCACTAGAAAAGCTGAAGAAAAGCAGCTTCCAATGACCAGAATACTTCAAGAAAATCTCCACAGGAGTATAAAGCTCGACAACCTCTTCATTAGGAACAACTGCTATCTGGATTAAAGGTGCACGGAGATTTAATATCAAAAGCCAAGGCACACAAAGAGGCTTTATTTCGATGAAAAGTGAGAACCCACGGTGATAAGCATCTATCTAACGACAAGCAAAAGGCAAAAACTGGCAGACTTAGAGAATTTCATGGCTGAAATCGAAGGGGAGATCCTAGACAGCAGAGACTTCAATGCCAAAGCCCAAGACTGGGGGATATCAGCTATAGACTCACTGTGAAGGCAAATACTGGAGATGGCTGCGAGACGCGGTCCTAATGTATTAAACGTAGGCCACGTTCAAGAGGCCTATGAGGGCAGCGTCCATCAATATATAATCTTCCAACTACGAGGGAGCCAACAAGTTCCAAATTGGAGTTCAACACGAGCTCCGAAGTGCAACGCTAATAGACTCAACGAAGTGATCGAATAACGATATGGTGCCGTATTCCAACTTGAGGATGCTGTAGAAACAAAAGCTGATGCCACGATGCAACTCATACGGCTTACATGTGGTGCTTCGGTGTCCCGAGTGTCCCGAGCTCCAACATAAACAGGGCCTCAGTGTACGGGTGGTCGAAAGAAAAAGCCGCGCTTCGGAGAATATGCCTGCAGCTAAGATGCACAATCACAAGGGGAAGGAGAAGACACGTTGAGCCTATGGAAGACATTCTATCAGTATAGAAATGCAAAAGATCCGGAAATTTCAACTTTCAGCGAAGAAGACTTGAGACTAGCATTGAAAACCCTACAAATCCGAAGACCCACGACCCGGACGTGATCAGAACGGAAATGCTGAAAGCAATTGCCCAAACATATCCTCAGCTACTGCTGAACATGTACAACATGTGCCTTGAGAAAAAGGTTTTTCTTACGAGTTGCAAGACATATCGCTTGATGGAGATCAGCAAAGGTAAAGAAGACAAAGGTTCCCCATCTGCGTACAGACCACTTTGTGAACACGGCAAAAGACGGAGGGAATGCGCAAATGAACATGGAGGAACACGGTCTTAGCCCAGCTACAGAAAAAACCGAAATAGTCTTCTGACCAGAAAGAGGATCACGACCATCGTTAGCTTCCAAATCGGGCTCGAAGTTATAACAAGCAAGGAAGCAGTAAAAATCTTGAGATTGACTATCAATACGAGACTCACTTTCTGGGAACAGAAAGATCTTCTATGGGAAGATCGTAGAAGGTCGCAATGTTACTAAGCAAACTTATGGCAAACGTAGGGGGTCCTACGGCCAGCACACGGAGGATACTAATGTCAATCAGACACGCCATTCTTCTATAAGACTGCGAGATATCACACCTATCGATCTTTTAGTGGCAAAAAGGAAGTACGAGTACGTGAACGACAAAAAGGCGGAAATTGGAGTGAAAGGGGCGCAAAGGAACTTAAGAAACGACAGTGGCAAAAGCGCTGGAACTCAGAAAGGAAAAGAGTTGGACTGCTAAGCTGATTAAGGACGTGGTTTAATCACCTACTTTCTCATCGGACACTGATATTTCAATATATTTCTTCAGAAGATCGGTAAAGCAAATACTCCCGCCAGGGGATTAATCCAGTAAGGGGATTCTCTAGTAGATAATGCAAACCACACCGATTGGGGTTAAGCGTAATCAGCCCAGAAAACATAATCGAAAAGATGCTGAGGAGCGATCAGGCCTGGAGTAAAATTTTTTCCTTAGTAGAAGTCACACTCAGGAGAAAAAAAGAGTGAAAGCAAGACGCAAATATACCTTTAACAGGCTGATAAAAGCTTCGCCGGTAAGATAGAATAAACTTGCACAAGAAGACAAATCTGAAAAAGCCGTCTCCCAAAGGAGAAAGAAAACGATACCACTCTGAAGTAATGCGAAAACGCTTCCAAATTGGATGGTGTCAAGACGAAAGGGGTTAAGGTGGTTTTAAGTGGGCGAGAGTCGCACATTACTTGAAAGAGAATTGAACTGCTTCTCTTCGTTATTAGCTTTTCCACCATCCTCTAGGCATTTAAACCGATTTCAGTAAATAAACGCTCGATATACCAGCAAATTCTTACTTACCTGATTGTACGAACCTTTCCAAAGACACTATTGATTCAAGAGAATTTATGGCTACATGCGGTAGAAATCACTAAAATAGTCGACGTATTCAACAAAGCTTAGGCGGTAAATTCTTTCTCACTCTATAAAAAGAAGGAACTAATTACTTCCTTCGAAGTTTTCATAACAGAGATGGTCAGACAGTAGGTGTTGTTAATAGAAGCTCTCAACGTGCTACTCCATGTACTGCTCCTGGACTTGCACATCAAATATTGTACATCGTTTCGTGTAGTGGTATCATACTCAGAGAATCTGGATCCTAGTCCCCGTAACCCAATGGTGATAGAAAAGCTCTTGATGTATTGCCTAGGGATCTGGTTTCGACTATTACTGACTAGATGGTACCTAAACTCGATTTCAATAACAATAACCATCTTCATATTTTGGAAAGGACAGAATGGAACAATAATCTACATCGAGATACAAAGTAACGATCTTCACCTACGGCTCCAATATGGAATGCGGCACCAGAGCAGGTATTTTATCAGCGGAACTGAAAGTATCCAAACCCAATAGCCTTCTATACACTTCAAGTGTCTTCAAGGCAGAGGTATGATTATAAAGGTCTGCAAGATACCTAGACTCGGCTCCATTACCATAAACAGCGTAGGAATTTTTATCGACAGATAGGCTGTCATCAAAGCGCTCCACTCATTTATTTCGTATTATAAGTTAGTAAAACAGTAAAAGGAATTTATCACGCAGGTAGACGCGATTCAAGGTCTCTCTCGCAGAATCAGTCTGCTTCCGGATGGAAGGTAAATTTCTTCAACAGTTTCTCTCTATTTCCAACTCTAGGTGAAATAGTCTAGAAACCTGTACTATATCCAGGCAGATATGGCCCACCTACAATAAAAACAGGACGGATTGCTTAATATTGCTTAACTCGCACCGAGAGAGCAAGAATGATAGGAATTAACACGAGTCACTGGCCAACTGGCTCACATGCTACCAAGTTAGGCATACCTCATTAACCCCAGCATCGGCATATATCAGCCACGACCATGTGGGCTCTCTACCTGTTGACAACTTAGAAAGGGTGGTCTTGGAAACTGGAAGGCAAAAAACTTGACCTCATCATATGGGGCGGTACCAACACTAATAAGAGAAGTTAAATTTTTGATTATATTATGAGTACTACCCTCATTTTTTGCAATGTGAGCCCAACCAAGAAGTGCTAAATATCATTCTTGTCTCCGACAACATCACTCAAATGGTAACGAACTGGATAATATCGTATAAACACTATTTTTCAGATCATAGATCTCACATCCAATTCAGTGCGAATGATGCTAGTCCCGGCCAACTACTATAGCAATCCGAAATTATAGGAAAACGGATTGGCAAAAATGCAGAGAAACACTTTTAAAAATACTCTTCTCCCCCATCTAACATCAATGAGCTCGACATGAAAGTCAAGTGTTTTACCCTTTGCCAATCAGGCAATTGCTGCTTCATGCCCTCTTATTCAACCTAGAGGTCAGAAAAACCACACAGTTGGACATCAGCATTGGGACCGTTTAGAAACGCATGCAGGAAATTTCTCAGGCAAGGAAAAAGGACAAGAAAGGTGGCTTTTGGACAACCTCAAGTGATGGATCACTCAGCCTACTGATTCCAAGAGTAGGCTAATCTAACCTAACCTAGTCGAATTTGCACCGAAAGTTCATCATCGCTAACGAGTGTTACCCACATAAAAAGTTTCACCAAGCCATCTGATAGGCTCATGCATCAAACGCAGAGAACTAGGAAAAGGTAGTTCCTGCAAATTGTCGTTTCTTATGCTTTGACCAAACCCCTGATTTAATGTAGATTTCTGGCAACTGCATGTGTGAGAATAGATTTTTCACTTTTTAGAGTTGAGTTTATGCTCCTGGATATGGAGACGCGTCAGCACATTCCTCGTATTCCTGAGCTGCCCGAGATCTAACAGATGTCGCATGCCAATTTGGTTGGTTTATGAACCTTAAAAGTTAAGATTTTCAGAAGATGGATTCTCAGCACGGAACTTGCGGTACAATATAACTATCAATGTTTTTTTCTGGGGGTGAATTTGGCCGCAGTGCCTTCCTTCCTTCCTTCTACCTGACCCTATTCGGAGTAAAGTGAATGATCAACTCAATAGTGTGGAACGGGCACTCACAATAGACTGTTTGGGATACATTTCCTCTAGCGCTCTAGTGTTGAAGAATAATTTTAAGGCTGATGTGTGATTTTCTTTGTATTGAGGATGACCAAGTTATTTGCCATCATTTTTGACCCAAAGCCATATGAATAATATGATTTCCATCTGAAAGAAACGAAAAAGCCAACATTTCTGGACGAACGTCGTTATGTCACTTAAATGATGAGAACTCCTTTATCCTGCACTGGTCCATCGCTCAGCAGGGAATAACATTGTAAAACAAATTTCAGCGTGATTTCCTGAAGTCTAAAAATATCCTCAGTACATTGCGACCCCAATTAGCATGTCACAACAAAAAAATCAATCACCGACAAGTCAGACAAGACTGACAAAAAGGGCAGAAAAACCATCAAATTTACCACAGTACGTTATTAAAAGAATTCACGAATACAATTCAACAAGATACATTGAAACTGATTAAAAGGAGAGAAGGAGAAAATTAATACCAAAATGTAAAACGTCTGTCAATGACCGCGCATCGAAACCATAACGTACGCCAAGGTACACTTTCATACGAACTGACTCATACTGCTACCGCTACTACCACTGTCACTTGGGTTTGCTACGAATATAACAATTATCTCATCCACTTTCGGAGATTTTGTTTTTTTGTTTTTTTTTTTTATCTCGAAATCACTTGCACATCCGTGAAATTAATTTCCGCGATAGGGAAAATTAAACGTTTTATCATCAAAATGTATCTATGAGCGCATGTTATCCATTGCGTCTATCTGATGTTTTGCTGTCTTCTGAATTGTATGGTATGAATGCGAGTACATGGGTATGATAGAAAATTGTTATTTACCAAGATGACAGTGAAATTGGTTACCTTCAAATATGAATTGAGGCAGTAAAAAGCTGCAGAGAGAAGAAAATATCCATTAACCCACAGTTAGTAGTTTGTACTTGGGAGAAAGTGGTCGCGTTCGATGCTGAGACGTAAATGTCTATACTCATACATAGGTAAACATGCAAGAAGCGGAAAGAAAAAACTCTTCCCATGTGGTTAAGATAATTGAGATACGACCGACGATGGCGAGATACTTTTGCGAGGGAAAAAGAAAAATTTGATTTCTGATTTGATGAAAGATAAATTGTTTAATTAGAGGTAGTTGATGGAAATACGTATTTTAACTTAAACTTTGACTGTAATTGGGTTAATATTGAGTGCTGGTAGTTTTCAAATAAACAGCATAACTGGTCCATTATTTCCAATTAAACTAAAATCTCCTTGATTTTGATCTTCAGAGGTACAAATCCAAAGCTCATTGGTATCTTAAATTGTAATTCAATGGATTTTTTTCTTTCTTTAGTCTTATTTGAAAGGCTAGAGGATTCTCTTCCCGACATAAGTCATAAACATCTTAAATTTTTTCCCTAATTGGAAGTGGTTAGACCGTCAAGCAACACCTTAAGCGCACCCAAGCTATCGCTTTGATATCATACTCGTACATATGCCTTAGCTTTCTCATCTTCTCTCCACAATATCCTTTTATGCCTGCAAAGTTTTTTTAAGAGTATAACTCATATTATAAAAATCGATGAGGTGAGGTGTATCAAGGTATTTAGAGCAGATCGAGATGCGCTGCAGAAAACCACTCTGTATAAGTTTGGCCTCGGTTTATCTTTGTCATGGCATATTCACAACAGTCTGTCGTTGTTTATTTCAAGTCTAAGTCATTTCATATATTCTTTAATTGCCATAAAAAACTCTATGACGGTTGGCTAGAAGCGACGGATATGTCTATTTCATCTGCGTACCCCAGCAGCTGGACAGATTTATTAAAGATTAGATGCCCCGCACACCTGCAACAATTGAAAAAATCACATGACAATGCATCATCTTGTCGAAATCCTGTAAACGTTTGAAATGGTTAGGAGGAACTGTTTCCTGATTGCACATTGCTCCGCGTTTTACAGTATCACGTGACGTGGTAAAAATGAATCAGTTTATCCAGAATCGCGAATTCGATCGTTGCTTTTGCGACTTGAACAAATTGTAAGTTTCGACTTTACAAGTTTTGTCTAAGTGACCATGATATGACTCGAGATGTAAAGAGGGTAAAGGAAATGTTTTTTCGGTCCTATAAGACCGAACCTACAGAGGAAAACCGAAATGAGATAGGAACAACTGCAACATCTTTCTTGAGCGGGCGAAGTTTCAATTCTGTAGTAATAATTTTTGGTCGTTCGTCAAAAATATTAGAAATTCTGCAATCCAATAGCATTTCAGATGTCAGCTCTTTGGACAAGGCCAATCCGCTTGCTGCACACTTTGTGGCTAGCTCAACACTTCTAGATTGTACTTTGTCTTCAGCTACACGTCAGCTCATGAAATATCTCGAAACGCGAAAACTTCTCAATGACCGGCAGTATAGTTTTCGTAGAAACGCGTCCACTTGTGATTTGATGGCTTGTCCACCAAAAAGTGGAACCAATCTAGTAAGAGTAGAGTAGTGCTTTCTAAATCATTTTACAGAATTTGTCATTTGTCATTTGTCTTCATATTTTATTGAAAATGCGTGCACTTGGGGCGACTTTCTTCTTCAGCGGATTGGAAATTACCTTTCGGAACGTTTGAAGTTGTCTTGGACGGTTTCAAGTTAGATATTCACAAAATAAATACCGGTGTGCCTCAGGGCTTAGCGCTATCTTCGATACTCTTTTCAAGTTTCGTTAATTATCTCTTGTCTGCTACTTTAGATCCCATATATTCCCTTGCTGACAACAGTACTCTCTGCTTTTCATATTCTTCGGCTGTAGAACGGGAATGGCATCGTATGCTAAACTCATTAAATTTGGATATAAACAGCATTACCAAATGGAGAACCATCAACAGAGTGGAATTTAATGCGTGCAAAACACTAATTGTCTGCTGTCATTATCAATAATGGCACTTGCATCGTTGAAACCGAAAAACTTTCCATTCTTGTTATTTGTGTTAATCACAACTTACATTACATAACAACTGATGACCACACATTTGATGTCACCAAAAATGCTGCGAAGTGTTTAGATTTCCTCGAACGATGTAAGAAACACCTACTTTTACCCCTCTAATCTGGCTTTCATATATAAAGCATTTATCCACACAAAATTCGAGTACAACAGCTTTTTAAACGTTTCTGCACCTGCTAAATAGGACTCAAAACTCATACGTGATACTTATATTACTCAGACAATAGACACCCTCGAACACCGACGAAATGCGTTGCGTTTCATTTTGTTGTATAGCTATTTCCACTACCAGTGCTCAATAAAAATCGCCAGTAGCATTCCGCTCCTTCATACTTACACCCTCAAGCTCATTTTCAGTGCAACTCACTTATGAAATGCCCTGCATAGCTCTATATTTCCTAGTCATTATAAACTTCAAACATTTAAAACCAACGTACATCGGTAGCTCTCTTTTTTTCCTCCCTGATTTTCCTTCACCCGGGGTGTGTGTTTAAGGGTATTAAAATCCCTTAAGTGCGAGCAAATTATATATAATATATAAAACATTGAATGGGGAGACTAAATTATTAGTGTAATTGGGTTTGTTGTAGTATTCTAGACACCCACTCGTGTTAGGTGAATTTAGTTGCCTGAAAAAAAAAAAGGTATTGAACCCTGAACTGTCCGATATGGGAGCCAATACACTACCACTTAAGCCACACCGAGCCATAAACTCCTGCCCAATTTTCTAGAAATAAGTTTGAGATAAGTACCTCAAAATTTTTTTACTATTAGTCGACTTAAAAGTAACTTGTTTACTGGTTTATGTTTGTATCGAATCTTCTAAACTGAAAAAGAGACAGGTCCTACAATGGTTTGACATTTTCATATTAGATATCGTGCTTATTAGTGAAAGGTTAACCTTTATTCAAGTTAAGCATATGGTAAGTATGATCAATACAAATTGTGGATCTAGAAATTATTCTCGTTAGATCATTAATCCATCACTCAAGCCCATTAGCTGCCATCAACTGACGATGAATCAAATAAGATGTCAGTGTTGGTGTCTTATACTGCAACCAAATGCTAACATTGTGCAATCTATAAAAACACATAAAAACTAGTTTAATAGATATTTTTTGTATCTATAACTAATATATGATAGAACGAGGGTGTATTAATAAGTCTGCATAATAACGCCATTTATGCAAACTAACAACAGCATCTTTTGTTTCTTGTGAAGTATGTTCTTCTAAACTAAAGCTGTGAAATTGTTATGATATTTGATTGAATAGTTTCTTAGTAAGAATCGTTTTCGCAAAGTAACCTTTGTTTTTTTTTTTTTTTTAAATATGGAAAGAAGTGAATATCGTGAATCGTCCGGTTCGATTTCGGAAGAAAAACATCTTAAAAATATATCCTAAAATTTTCGGACCGAAACTTTTTATATTTTCAAAATTATAGCCAAAAGAAGAGAGCGCTCCGTAGTATGTGGTCAGCGGCAGCTGCTTTGACCATAGACAATGCACGAATTTTAAGGGCAGCGAAAGCAACAGAATTCAACTGTAAAGAGACCAGGCACCAGGCATAGCTCATTAATATAGTATTGTCAGAACTTTAAATGCGTTTTTCTCGAAACCATGTTTTTGAAATTTCGGGGAAGCATTGACTCAAAACTATTCAACCGATTTGACTAAAAATTTTACCTGTTATTCTAGACATACATAGCTAAGTACTTAATCTTGAAAACACTCAATTGTTTTCAATAATAAATTAATTTTTTTAAACAATTTATCAACGAAAAAAAATAGATTTTGAGAACCTTTTTTTCACAAGTCCAACATCTTATTTATTTATTTTATTATTATTATTATTATTATTGTATTATCAAGGGAACAATACAAATTAATTTGTAGGGTTCGGGATTTAACGCCGGGGTACTATGCCCATGTGGCGCGTTTTGTCAACTGCACGCGGAGTACTGAGTTCCCATGTGGTCACCCACCTACGTACTTACCGCGCCCAATACGGAAGGCTGTGTGCCTCCCCAAAACAGCTCACCTTTTTTTTCGAGGACTTCACTTTGATATAAAAAGTCGAAATTCGGTCGTCACACCAGACTACTACCTTAAAACCAAAACAAATCATTGATGAGACCAAAACAGTCGTAAGTGAATATGCACCTTCAAATGCAACCGTTTATACATAATTGGGTAAATGAATTTAAGCATGGCCGCACAAGCCCAAGTGATGCTCAACATTCAGGAAGACCAAAAGACGTAACAACACCAGATAAAATAAATAATTGCTAACATTGTAAACAGCTCATACGAACGCTTACACGACATCATACAAGAAGAACTGCATATAAAAAAGCTGTGAGCAAGATGGATGCCGCGTTTGTTAACAAATGTTCAAAAATTTAATCGAATAACCATTTCTAAGCAATGTTTGGAGAGGCTTTTTAGCGGAATCCAATTGAATGTCTTCGTCGATTCATAATGGAAGATAAAACATGGATCTATCACTCACAATTAAAACAATGGTCAGAAGCTGGCTCAAATGCTCCATAGAAAGCAAAAATTATTGCATCAGCTAGTAAGTTTTTGACCACTCTCTTTCGAGAAGGGTAAAACAATCACAGTTGAATATTATGCATTATTATAAAGCATTTTGAATGAAAAAAATTAAGGAAGAACGGCCACATTTGTAGAATTCGATGATCTTCCATCATGACAAGACACCATCATATTCATCATGAAAACACAGAAAAAATTAAATGAATTCGTCTTCGAATTGCTTCCGCATTCATCATATTCACCTGATCTAGACCCTTGTGACTTTTTCCTATACCCAAAAATGAAAAAAAAAAATCCAGGACATAATTTTTTTATTTTTTGAAATAATAATAATGAATAACTCAAAAAATAGTATTTTATTTTTTTTTTTTTATTTAAATTTATGAGCCAATAGCTAGTGTGGAAGTTTCCATTAAATTGAACACACATTTACCATCATTGTTGATGATGCCGCCAACCCATAATCCGCACCATACAGTGACTTTTTTGGGATGCATTGGTTTTTCGTGAATCTCGTATGGGTTTTCCGGTCCTCGAGAAACGAAAATTTTGTTTATTTACGTACCGAGATTGTCTAATTTCGTAATAAGATTGAATAAAAAAAATGCGTTGTTTCGTGATAAACGACTCCATGACTAAAATTGCCAAAGTTTGTATGACATCTGTCGAAAAGATCAGATTGAATTCAGTAAATGGCAGTAATTGACAGCCAATATAAACACCATCTGTTGGCTCACCCTTTACTAAATAGAGTGTTGTCTTCTATCGTAATTTAAAATTTCAAGTTGGGATCTCTATGGACTCGGCCATGGAAGGTTCTATAATAAATATTTTCACATTAATAGACAATTCCAGAGAAAAAGAGTATTTTGTTGGCAAAATAAAAGAAAATTCCAAAAAAAAGCAAAGATAGAAGAGTTTCCAGGATCGATGAACTGATTTGAAAGCCTAGAAAACTTCAAGGAGATCAAACCGTTTCATCAACTTATCGGAAAAGTTTAGATGCTGATATTAAGCAATTGGTAGAAAGTTCATACTCTCAAGACGATATAAGCTGCTTAATGTCAGGAAAAAAAGGCCATGCATCAATAATTTATAATACACGGGCTGTTTGATGAATACCCGGATTAGAAATGACGAGGCAACTTTTTTAAGTTTTGGTAATTTATTTTTCAATATAATCCCCTTTCAGCTCGATGCACTTCTTCAACGCCTCCGTATAGTACGACTTTTGTAAGCCTGCAAAAAACGACCCGTACTTCTTTCCAGCTAGCGATCTTTTAAGGTTTGGGAACAAAAAGAAATCACAGGGAGCCAACTCCGGAGAATACGGAGGATGGGTGAGTAATTCATAGTGCAATTCGACCAATTTGGCTGTCGCGACTGCGGAGGTGTGAACCTGTGCGTTATCGTGGTCGAAGAGCACTTTTCTCTTCGCCAAATGTGGTAGTTTTTTCTTCAAATCGGCCCAATAAATAGACAGAGTATGCTCCTGCGATTGCTTGTCCGTTCTCCAAATAGTGAATTTAGATCACACCTTGCGCGTCCCAAAAAACGGTGGCCTTCACTTTCCGGCCGAAGGCACGGTCTTCGCCTTCTTTGGAGCACGTTCAGCAGCTAAAACCCATTGTTTCGATTGTTTTTTGGTCTCTGGTGTGTACCAATTAATCCATGTCTCATTGACGGTCACGAAAGAACGCAGAAACTCCTCCGGATTTTAATTAAACAGTGGTTTCATGATTGCGCTTGTTCTCTGGTGTGAATTAAGGCAGCACGCATCGCGCGGAAAGCTTTCTCATACCCGAAGTCTCGTGCAAGATATGGCTTACGCGTTCAGTTGAGATGCTTACTATCTTAGCTAACTCGTGAATTATCACTCGGCGGTCCACTAATACGAGATCATGTATTTTTTCCACGGTTTCCTCGGTTGTAACCCTCGTAATTTATATTCTCATTTCCAAAAAAAAAAATTTGCTCTTTTATTAGAGTAGATTGAAAATTAGAAACAACATGTTCAGAAGCCCCTAGTTCTGGGTTCAAAGAAATTCATAATTATATTGAGATAGGATTTTCAAAAAAAGTATCTAACTTACTTATCAGTGGAACCACACAGATCGATAAAAATTGGAAGTCAGAATTGAAAACACTGATAAGTTCATTCAAACATTTTTAAAATGTTTAAAGTGTTTTAATTCGCCACGTTACGTCACAGACTAACAGAACACGTATCTTAGAGAAGTTAGAACTATTTTAAGGATGTGCAAGATACCGTGTAGGAATACCACAAGACTAATGAACGGTTAACGATTCACCCGGAACCAGATGGATGGAATTAAAAATGAAAGTTTTGCTGTAATCAGCGACTGCTTAAAGCATGACACTATCGCAGTTCACTTATTTCAGCGCCGTCTCTTACAGTTCCTGGGTAAGAAATGCCAACATTTAAAGCAAATTAATTATTTTTATTTTTCCGATGGATCTGCTGCGCAGTACAAGAACAAAAATAATTTTTTTTTTTTATTTTACATTGCATGAACAGAGTTTGGAGTGAATGCTGAATAGAACTTCCTGAGGGCACATTAAAAAGACTGGATGTCAGAGCTGGCCTACAAAGATCTTATAGAGAACACATTACACCTCTTTTACAGTTATATAACTGGGCAACTGAAAATATAAGGAATGCTATATGGATGGGTTTTACCTACATATGTGTCCACACAGAAGTATAATGAAGAAAACTTGATGGAAAGAGATTTTCCAATTTAAGAATTGTATCGGAAACGAAGAGACTTGATTTTTCTAACTGGTTGTTGGAACGGAGCTTGGATGACAACCACTTTATAAGCAAAATTCTTTAGACGGACGAGTCTCAATTAACAAGAAATAGGATTACAAATTTTCATAATCTTTGTATAGGGTTTTCTAATAACGACTTGACAACTTTTTTTTTTTTAAATAAAAGGCAAACCATTTGAGATTTTTCAAAAACTTTATTATTGGCTTGAAGTACAATCAAAACATTTATGAATGGAACTCGACTTCGTTCATATGGCCACCGCGGGCACGTTTGCAGCGGTAGATTCGTTGGACCCAATTTTCAACGACTCGGCCACACATTTCGGCCGAAACGGCCGCTATTTCGAGTTCAATGTTGAATCTGAGTTCTTCCAACGACGTCGGCGTGTTGGCATAAACCAATGACTTAACGTAGCCCCACAGAAAATAGTCAAGCGGCGTTAAATCACACGAAAGTGCAGCCAATCGACTGCCCAGCGTGTACTGTGTGGCTTGTGGTACCATCCAGTTGAAACCACATATCGTCCAAGTCCATATCTTCCAATGCGGGCCAAAAATAATCGGTGCTCATGTAGCGATAACGCTGACCATTCACAGTAATAGGTCGATCGTTATCGTCGACGAAAAAATGTGGCCCAATAACGCCGCCGGCATGCAACCGCACCAAACAGTTATTTTTTGTGGATGAAGTGGTGATTCATGAAGCACATGTGGGTTTTCACCCGACCAATAACGCATATTTTGCTTATTGACGAACCCATTAAGCCAAACATGAGCTTTGTCACTGAAGATGATTTTGCGATGAAATTCATCATCTTGGCGCATCAAATGGTAGATCGGCTTTAATTCTTGAGTCAGCTTGATCTGATATGGGTGTAAACCAAGAACCCTAAGCAAAATACGTCATAATGTGGTCTGACCGATACCCAATTCTTGAGAACGCCGTGGTATTGACTGATTTCGATCGTTTGCTACGGACGTCGGAACGGCAGCGACATTTTCACTGACACGGCAATAATGACAACCAAATATGAAGACTCAAATTTTTGTACTAAACTTTTTACTGCCTTTCTTCTAGCGCGAGAATTACGACCGAAAATTTAAGTTAACGCTCTTGAAGTTGCAGTCACCGACTCCGAATATCTGTAGTAAATTTTTATAATTTGCAAACGTTGCTCGTTAGTGTACTCTACCATGATGAAAATGTTGAGCTTACTGAATAAATTGACAGTGACAGTTTGATGATTAGTGGAAGAGTGCGTTCACAAATTAAATTCAAAGTCGTCAAGTCCCTATTGGAAAACCCTATACATGGGGTGCTGCCAATCAACATACAAGAAGACATAAATAATTTCAGCACAAATTCAGTGTCTATATGTGGGCAGGTGTAATTGGGAACAAGTAAATCGGCAACTTCAAACTACCAGCTAGGTTTAATTCCACAAACTATCTGCAAATGATTTACCAGAACTATTGGAGGACATATCATCATCATATTTCCATACGCGTGGTGCTTCAGCCCACTGTTAAGAATTAAGTGAACTTCAAGAGCATATTCACGAAGCGTCATCAAAAGTGAGGCAGCAGTTAGCATCAATAACAATTCGCAGTGAAATCCGATAACGGGCTCTAGCATGGATACAAAACCAAAGAGCACAATTTAAGTACCTGTTATAATTGTTTTAGCAGACACATAAACTAAAAATTGTCTAAAACAACACAAAATCATTTTTTATTCATAGTCTTTCGAGATTAAAGCAAAAAAACAAGTTTTCTCAAGCATCATAAAATCTATAGGTTATTCTGCAAACCTGATGACTTTTTTTTTATAATTATTGTTACGTTTGTAAGATAAAAATGGAATAGCCTTGGAAATTGAATATCTAAAGACTTAAACAAGGTATCAACTTTATTTAAAAGCAATTACAAAGGCTAGCACTTCTTCTGAAAATAAAGTCATAAACGAAGTTCCTACCATTAGTTTATTTATTTATTTATTTATTTCGTCTTATAAGTTATAATCTTATTTAAGGCTAGCTAATAATTTACAAAAAAAAAAAAAAATTATTATTACAATTAAATTGAAATTATAAGAAATTCATTATAATTGACACAAGCCGTAGTTATAGGATCATTTCGTCCATATTTCGTTCTGTATCTAGAAATATAGAAAAACTGTATTGATTGCAATAATAAGGGTTCCAAATAATACAACAATTTTCTAATATAGAACGAAGTAAAGAAATAAACAAGGACTTACGGGTTTAAGGATCATAAAAGTCCTAACTTACTTACTTAAGGTGGCACTTCCGTCCGGGAAGGAGCTGGGCTTCAAACAAAAACAGTTCCCAGCCCGCACGATCTTTAGCTAGTTGTCTCCAGTTTTCACTTGAGTGCGCCACCTCAGTCGCGGTCTTTCTCTACTGCGACGTCCATAGTGAGTGGATTCGAAGATCTTTCGAGCCGGAGCTTTCGCTTCCATTCGCTCTATATTACTCAGCCATCTCAGTCGTTGGACCTTCACTCTTCTGGCTAGATCGATGTCGCTGTACAGTTCGTAGTTGTGCCTTTGGTGTAAGTGTTTGAGTTGTGCTTATTCTTTCAAGAACGATGTTGAAGAAGTCACATGACAGCACATCGCCCTGTATAAATCCGAACTTGATAAAACAGCGTGCATTCTCCATTGTCATTCTGCACAAACGGACGAGTTTGGCAGGGATGCCAAAACTAGATATTACTCTGTATAGTTCGTTTCTATAAATGCTGTCATAGGCGGCCTTAAAATCCACGAAAAGGTGGTGGGTATCGATTTGGATTTCCTGTGTTTTCTCCAAGATCTGACGTAGTGTGAATATTTGATCGATGGTGGACTATCCTGGCCTAACCAATCATTTTGTTGACAAAAGGCTTCAGGCGTTCACACAACACAGCAGATAAAATAACATAACCGATGTTAAGAAGACTTATACCTCTGCAGTTGGCGTAGTTCAGAGGGCTTCCTTTCTTGAGGATCGAGCAAATAATTCTGAGGTTTCATTCATCGCCCATATTTCCTTCCGACCATATTTTACAGATGAATTGGTGCATGTTCCTAAGCAAGTCATCGCCTGCCGCTTTGAATAGCTCGGCAGTTAGGCCATCCGCTCCAGCGGCTTTGTTGGACTTAAGCTTACATATGGCTATCTTCACTTCGTTCATTCTGCCTGAGAGCGGGATTTAATTCGTCCCTGCCGTTAAACAGTCTGCAGAAGTAGTTCTTCTTCGGGCTCTGTAGCCTTGGCAGGTTCTTTTTACTTTTTGGTAAAACTTCTGAATCTCATTCCTGCTGTAACATCTCTCTATTTCCTCGATCGCGCTCTTTCTTTTCTCTCCTGAGAAGCCGGTGTTGGTCCCTTCTTTTCTGCGCGTAGAATTCACAAGCAACTCTGGTTCTTCTTGGCAGCGCCGCTTTGTATGCCTCTTGCTTGGCTTCATGTGCTTGCCGGCACTCGTCGTGGAAGCAGGGGTTTCGTTGGGGTGGTCGAGTGAAACCAAGCACATCAGAGACTGCGTCTCTGATTGCCTTTTGGCAATGTTGACACTGGTCTTCAATGCTTTATGCTGATTGCATAGAATCTTTTGAGATACTGAAAGAGACTTGATCGGAGAAGTATCTGGTGATCTCTTGCGATTTTAGCCGTCCGACGTCAAACTTTCTGACAGTATTTACTTGTCTTAGCGGTGTTCGGGATGTTTGGTGTTGGCCCTTCGGAACGTTCAGGCATCCATGGTACTGGAGGAGTGATTGCGTCGATCACAATGTGGTCAATCTGGTTGACGGTTGATTGATCGGGAGATATCCATGTCCCTTTATGAATATCGAGATGCCGGAACCTCGTACAAACTATGACACTATTTCGAAGTTGTGTCGTGTAGGCTGTACTTTCCGACAGAACTACCAAAGATGCCCTCTCTTCCTATCATTGAATTAAAATCACCTAAGACAATTTTAATGTCATAGTTAGGGTACTGCTCTTATGTTTTGTCTAAGGGCTCGTAGAACCTCTTTTTGGTGTTGTCGTCTTTCTCTTCCGTGGGAGTATGTGCGCATATTAGGCTAATGTTGGCGAATTTAGCCATGAAGCGGATTGTGGTAAGGCGCTTTTTCACATAATTGAAACTTAAGAATTTTTGCTTAAGTCTGCCGCCAACGGCAAATCCACATCCAAATAAGCACTGTATTTGTTGCCGATAGCAGTCGCCATAATAAATACCCCAGTTTTCCATCCTCTTTTTGCCCGATTCATCCCATCGCACTTCTTAGTTGGCGGTTAGGCGGCAGTTCAGGGCCTCCGCTAGTTCGGCTGTACGCCGTCTGTTAAGGGACCTAAAATTCCACGTAAAGGTCTGAAATTCGTTGTCCTTGTTTCGTGGGCTCCCGCCCAATTATAAAGGCTTCGCCCATCAATGACGTTGTCTAATAAAAAGCGGGGGCAGAGCAAATGTACTGGTCTTATTGTAAAGGTTTACGGTATTTAACGCCTCAACCGGCAGTCCCTACCAGGACTTATAACACGGTACCAAGGGAGTCAGAAGCCCTCCGGATTTTGGTCCGGGCCTGACTTGTTGAGGTAGGCTGCCTTTTGGGAGCATCATCGTGGCTGTGGTTTAAACCCAAAGTCGAGGGAAGGGTCTTGACCCAATGTAGAGTTGCAAGATACTGGGTGCTTTGACCCTAAGATCAGTAAAAGGTTTTAGATCAGCCTCGACCCTAATCAAAGGTGGAACTTTTTGCTTCCAACACGAGTTGCGCTTTGGTTGGAATTGACGGTTAGCGACGGCAAGGCATATCCCTGCTACCAAGGATGTATGGGCATCCCGTGAAATTTAGCTTACAAGGCACGAAAAACACTAGAGACTCTGTCCTAGTTTCAGTAAAATCATCCGTATCCAAGTCTTGTTGTTTCTTGACAACTATACGCCCTGACTGACTCGAACTGCAACCAACTTCAGACTGCAATAATTTCCAAACCGTTCATGACAGTGAGCTCAAATTTTGACACATGACAGATAATTTTATTATTTACCAGCCTTTCAAACGATTAACGTCTCAGTTGTGTTGATTCCGCGATGGAATTCACACGTGATGGTGTGATTGCTTTTTATTTGGCTGGAAAATCAAAAGTAGCTACCGTTAGAGCCTTCAGCACTTCAAAGTGAATAAATCATTTGTGTCTCGAACCATAGCTCGTTTCCGTGATACTGGCAGCGTTGCAAGACGCCATAGAGGTGGTCATAAAAAAGCAGCAATATCGGCAGAAATGGTTCGGAAAGTGAAGGTTCGAATTGAGCGAAATCCGCGTCGAAGAAAAATGGCTCGTGAGCTCAACATATCGTTGGAACGGATGCAAAACATACCGAAAAATGAGCTTGGGCTCAAGCCACTGCAGTTCCAAAAAACACACGATCTTACACCGCAACAGAAAAAAGTTAGAGTCGAAAGAGCGAAGAAGTTGCTACGCTTGCACAAAAGTGGTGAGTTGCCGAATTTGGTTTTTTCCGACGAGTCGCCATTTGTTATAGAACAATATGTCAACAAACAAAATGACCGAGTTTACTTGCAAGAGAGGTCCTTCGAAAATTTACACCTTCGGACGGCCACTAGAAAGCAGGCTGCACCGATGGTGATAGTTTGTGCCGCCATAACCGCCGTATTTTTGGATCGTGGCGTCAAAATTAATACGATCGTATACCGTGAAACTGTCTTAGAGGTATTATTGCAGCCTTGGGCAAACAATCATTTCGGTCGGAGACCGTGGACATTTCAACAAGACTCGGCACCGTCTCACAAAGCGCGCGTCAACCAAGATTAGATAAAAAACAATGTTCCACACTTCAATTCTTCGACACAATAGATTGCAAATCCTCTGGATGCAAATTTGTTGGATTTCTCTGTCTGGGGTATTTTGAAGGCGAAGGTTGGCACTAAAAAATACCAAAGTTTGGACCACCTCAAATAAGCACTTCGCCGGGAATGGGCCAAAATACCGCAGAGCCACTTGCAAGCAGCGTGCGATACTTTCTTCGGTCGTCTCAAGGTGGACATATTGAAAACTACTGATAAAATTTGAAAATTGATGTATTTTTCAACATTTTTTGCTTTGGCACAATAAAATTTATCAAAAAATAAAAAAATTATACCATTTTAAAAAGTTGCAGTTGGAGTCAGTCAGCCTGTATATGTTTTACACAGTCAGGCAGTTACCCCAGCGTACAGCCCCCAACCTGGAGGGCCAGGCCTTTTGTTGGACTCTAACTAGTCTTGAAAAATCCTCACTGACCTCAGCTCTAAATATATCGAAGTAGCTTAAGTAAGGTATCGACAGAGCATTATAGTGTTGTTATTTTCTTCGTGTTCAACACTCGCGCTTATAATTTCAGAAAGTCACGCCCGGATAGTCAGAACAGTACCCGGTGGTTACCACGGGGATGTAAAATAAGCACAATTGATATGTATGAAAAAGTTACAACGGCTGGCCACCTTCAAGTTGATGCCAATCGGCGCCTACTCTATTCATACACACTCAGTCATAAAAGTCCTTGGAACTTTGAAATAAAAAATCCAGTATAAACCATGCAGAGAACACTAGTCTTAAATACGGCGAAGATCATTTTGAAATCGAAGCGCGTCAGAAACAGAATTTTCCGAACTAAATATTTTTAGATCGTCTGCATATAACAGACATTTAGATGTTAATACAATCGATGGAAGTCCGTAATAAAAATAATGAAGTGTTGTGGACAAATATGGCTGCCCTGGGGAACACCTGAGTAATTCAAAATCACTTTTGAGTAAACAGAACCAATATTAACATATTGTTTGCGATTCATCAAGTAACTACCATTCCAATTTAATCCAGGGAGCATTGAGCAGTGTAAAAGTTATGATTTACTTATTTACTTATTTACTGTTTCATTATGAAGACTTATCAATCCATTCTCGTACGATATACTCGCATGTACATATGTTACCGGTCATAGAAGACAGTGGATGTCGAAACGATTACACATATCATTCATGAAAAGAGTACTGTATTCCCAAATTTTTCCGAGCCTTTCTGTTAGAATCGGTTCGCACCATCTCTTTGAGAAATATTCCCACCAAGATGCAGTTCTTTTACCATCGCTGCCAGAAAAAAGAAAAAAAAACACTTACTTTCCCAAGTAAATTCGCCAAAAAAATATTTCAAATTTCAAAAATTTAATTAAAACCGACAAAAGACGCACAAAATTTAGGTAACCGCAAAAAATCATCACCTTTTGCTGCCATTTTCCGATGATTACTAGGGCAATGTGCACCTTTATTGCATTCCAAATCCGCTCAAACAAAACATGGTTTGCACAATTTTTTCCACAAAAAGTAAGTCAAAGGAAATTTCTTAAAGGAAAAGTGAAATTTCTGATTTTTTTTCTTTCCCTTTTTGTAGTGAAATGTACACCCCTTCATGGAAATTGCATGTGCCAGCCTCTGTGTATGACATCAACCCCTCGTAAATTTCATCTCAACCGACGGGGTACTCATCATAATCATCATCGTCATCATGATCGTCCTTCTAGGGAAAAATTGTAATTAACTGGGGTGCAACGATAACAACAAAATGTAAAGGGAAACTATCTGAGAGACTAGTATGTTCCTACTACTGACGGTGTTCCATTTGAGATGTGATTTTCTTCCGCAGGGCATGAGCCCTGTGTCCTAGTCGAATTAGAATCATGTAGTCAACCTCTAGGATTTTTCTCGTATTTTAGTTGTCTGTTGGTCATTTTAAATGGAAATGTCCGCTTACCTTCATTTGATCACAGCGTGAATACTAGGTTTAGGACAGATTTGGTCAAGTTTGCAGTTTGGAGGGTGGAGATTAAAACGATACAACAGACTCACTGTCCTTATATGCAAATGAACCTTCATGGGGTGTCCTGCTGCAGTTGCAACATCACAAGGTGTTTTAAAACTTTACAATTTCACTGAATGCTTCCTTTAAACAATGGATGTGTATTAGACGAAACGGCATTCTGAATTCGAATAAAATTTTGCAAAAAGTCTCATCAAGCGGAAAAGGATTACATGTTCAATCCTTTGCAATAAAATTGAAATTTTGTTACAACTGCATGACATTACAATGAAGATGACATAATTATTGCGCAAAGGGAATCCTTTTCAAAATCACATCCTTTGTTGCGACTTTCCGAATTCTCTGTACAACTGACAAACGAAACTTTAAAGGAAACAAAATTTCATCGTCATACTTACATACATAAATGACACACGACGCAATTTCGGAATCCTGGTATCGTTCGATTCGACGAGGTTAACAAAAGGTGAAAGTATTTATAAGAGAGCAAGCGAAAGTGTCATATTCTGACTATTGAAGGGATATACTCCGTCATGCTCTAATTAGTTGTGTGTCCTTTATTTGTAATTTATTTGTTACAAGTGAAATTGCAATTTGGTTCGCAAAAATTACTTTTATGATTTGTTGCAAATTTTACACTACATAAAGTCTGGAGATATGTAATAGAGGTCTTAAGTAAGATGTGAGATGGTGAGATACGAGTAGAAGACGGTGTGGAAAACTGATGGCATCTGGATATTTTTGTCGGCTTATGGTACAATAAAGGTCTCATGCCTTTCTTTATGATTGTACATACTGTAAGTCATCGTGTTGAAATTTATGAACAAGGATCACAATATTTTTAGCTTTATTAGAGAACCCAGCTCAAGAAAAGCTGGTGAGTGGATGGCTATGTCTCTCACCGAAATTAAGGGTGTTGTCTATTGTTATGTCAAAAATCAAAGCCATGCCTCAATTGAGAGCAGTCTTTTGATATACGTCGTAAAGACGATCTTCGAAAAAAGGGTCTCCATAACTCAAAATATCTCCAACTCGAGAACGTATATATTATATTTCTGCTTTCCAATTGTGATGGTATGGGGAAAGAGAAACTCGCACGTGCATGAGGAATATAAGCAGCTCTCTACTCTGGGAAGTCTGTTAGAAGCACTTATAATTATGATTACCCTTGACGCAAGAAAAAGCCTCTTGTTCTTTAAACCGCTTGAGAAGTTAGAGTCAAAATTTTGATGCAAGGTGAACTACAACTTTACGGTTATCCACTGCACTGCACAACGTAATCTCCAAAAGACGTCCTGTTGCCAAACAGATGCTCATTGAAAGCAGTAACAGTAACAGACAGACAGTTTCTATTGTCCTCAACTACATTTTGATGTTATAGTCGTTTTGATTGGAGTGGTGTAGAGGTTGGAGAAGCTTTTATTTATCCATAATTGTAGAGCTTTATTAGCAAATGGTCGAATCTGTACGTTCATAGATAATCAAATTAAGATCCAGAATGATCTGAAAGTGTTCCAGCATATGCACATCTTTCTTGCTCTAGGTTTAAATGGTTTTGTAATATGAAAACGGAATATCCGTGATACTTGCAGAAGTTAAAACTCGATCTCTGCAAGTTGTTCTATGTCAGTTGCCTACGTGCAAAAAGTAATAGTTGTATAGTTGTCGACCAGCAGCTGTTGCTGGAATTTTGTCCCTATAATGTGTACCATGTTGCTTTTGGTAACTGCATGAGTATATCCTTACTCGTGCAGGTCAAAATGGCACGGGCATGTCCGGCCAGCAGCATTTTACTAGCCTACGCCGTCATAGAGCTCACAACTCTATACGAAAATTATTAAAAAGATGTGAGAACCAACTAATGGCCTCGGATGAAAATGGACTCAATATCAACAACCTTCGGATTTGCATGCGGAATGTACGGGTCCTTAACAGACCACGTGCAGCCGAATAGCTAGCAGAGGCACCTCACTGCTATCACGCAGATATCACCACTATCCAGGAGGTGCGCTGGATAGGTCGGACATCAGGAATATGAAAAACTGTGATATATGCCGTGGTGATTGAAACAGGGCTTATTCGTATGCGGATTTGCCATATGCGGCGGACTTAGGCAAGAAGTTATGAGTCTCCGATATGGGATCTAAATTCGCTAACATAAGCCTTATATGCGCCCGTGCCCCCACGGAAGACTAGGACGACGACACCAAAGAATGTTTCTACGAGCTCCTCGACAAGACATATGAACAACATCCGAAGTATGACGTTAAAATCGTACTCTGCGATTTTAATGGCAGGAAAGAGAGGAGAACATCTTGGTAGGCATAGCCTATATGACACCACGTCTGGCAACCGACTAAGGCTTATTGACTTTTGGGCGGAACAAAATACCACTATGACAGGCACATATTTCCCTCATCTCAATATACACAGAGACCACCTACTGTTTAACTTACTCAAACGCTAAAAAAAATTATCATTTCGCGATCGACGTAAGGCATGCCTCAAGTATTCTGGACGTTCGGACGTTCCGGGAAGCCAACATTGACTCGGATCACCACCTTGTTGCAACCAAGGTGCGAATGCGGATTTTCAAAGCACCACATCAAGGAAGAACTACTGCCAGAAAATATAAGATATGAGACTTAGGCCTCAACTAATAGGCCTCTCTATTTAGTCCGATCTTTAACTAACTGCCTCCAGTTGCGCACTCGAAGTCCATTGAGCTCCCCTTCTACTTGTGAGCGGCATCTAAGCTGAGATCTTTCTCAACTGCGTTGTCCATCCGGGTTAGATTCGAAGACTCTGCAGACTGGAGCTTTGGTGTTAATTCGCTCAATATGTCCTAGCCATCTTAGCCGACTGATGAACAGTTTTCTGATTGGGTCGATGTTAATGTAGAGCTTAGTTTGTCGTTTAATGTTTTACTACAAAGCCCATTAACTCAAACGGGACCGAATATTTTTCGAAGGATTTTTATCTCGAAAAAACTGAGGATATCTTCATTGGCTTTCGATAGAGTTTTAAGAGACTTCTCGGGATAGGGCCTACTACTCAATTGCCTTTTTAGCCCAAAAAAGCAGCGATTGGCAAGAGTGATTCTTCGTTTTATTTGTGCTGAGCTGTTGTTGACAGAATTCATAGCAGATCTAAAGAAGACAAAAATCTTTTACTACCTCGAAATTATAGCTGTCGATTGTAATGTTCTGTCTAATCCGTCGATGTTGTGTATCGCTTCTTGTTGACAGCATACTTGTACACTTGGTTTTTTCCTTATTTACCGCTAAAGCCATTTTGGCAGTTTCTATTTTAATAGTTTAGAACGCACAAGTGACAGTCAATTATGTCGATATCATCGGCGTATGATAGTAGTTGCACACACTTTTGAAAAATTGGGCCTTCAGTGTTCACTTGTGAGTTGCGCACAATTCTTTCAAGTGTGATGTGAAAGAAGGCACATGACAGTTCGTGTCCTTGTTTAAAACCATTTTTGACATCAAAGCAGCGTTCTTAATCGTCATAGAGCACAGACGAACGAGCTTGACAGCTTCATTTTTTTCCACGATCTGCCGGGGTGTGAAGATTTGCTCGATTGTGGACTTTCCTGGTCTAAAACCATACTGATACCATTCCAATCAGGTTGTTGTCGAATGGTTTCATACGTTCACACAATGTGGCAGATAAGATCTTGTATCCGATGTTACGGAGACTTATATCTGTATAGTTGGCGCAGTTGAGGGGGTTTCCTTTTTTGTGGATCGGGCATACGATACTGAGATTCCATTCATCAGGCATACGCCCTTCTGACCAGATCTGAGAAATAAGTTGGTGCATGCTCTCTATAAAATCATTTCCAGCAACTTTGAATATTTCGGCCGGTAAACCGTCAGGTCTAGCTAATTTGTTTGATTTTAGCCTATATTTTTCTAACCTTACTTCGTTGTGCTCAGGTAGACGGAGGTTTTGGCTATCATCATCTAACGACAACGCTTGACTGCGACATATTCGGTTTTTTCAACGTTATAAAATCTGCTGGAACAATTTATCCATACACTCTACTACAAAGTTTCCATCTTTATATCCACAAGCTTCTTACGGGTTTTCTTGCCTTGATACGTTCTTTTTATCTGTTGGTAAAACTTCCGTACGTTATCTCTGGGGTAAAACCTCTCAATATATTCAATCGCGTGCATCTCCTGCTCTTTTTGTTTTCCTGGTGTTTCTCAAGGTAGTCATATTGGTCCCTTGTTATTTATTCTGAATATTCCCAAAGTTGATTGCATCATTAAAAACGTAGACATATCTGTTAAAGCAGGTGACAAGAAAATCTTTGGACATATATCACCTTCCTCAGACTGTTTATCACTGCAGGAATATCTGGACAGGCTTTCTTCTTGGTGTCAGGTTTCCAGTTCATTCGAAAAAGATAAAAAGCAACGGCTGAAAGGCCACCTATTTCTCTATAACTGATACTTTTTTATCTAATTTGATCAAAGGTGGAATTGACTGCATTATTTTTACCAATTTCCACGCCAGATTTTAAGTCCCTTGGGAACGCCATCGAATACAGCCTGTAGTATGAGTTTTTTTTTTATAATACCGCGCTCGCACCAAGGGGATATGAGTACCCTTTTTTTGGCTTTTTCTCCAGGGCGCGGGCGGGTGGTGTAGTAGTTTGAAACTCAGGTGTATTAGGTTTCGATATTTTTCCCAGAGGTGGTTGTCAAACTGGACGGGACGAGCTAGTACATCCTCAACCAGTGGGTCTTAAGTACGTGTAACTACATACAAATTCTATGAAAAGACTTTTTCACAGAATTGCCTCGCATGGGATTCGAACCCACGACTCTCTGCTTGAGGAGTCTATGCTGGTATATGCATACATACACCACGGCCACCCCTGTAGCTTTACAACGAATGGTGGACAAAATATACGAGTACATCAATATTAATAATATCACCGGGAATAATCGACAGTTGGGAATGGGTTCAATTGTGCCCAAAAACAGCTATCTAGCAAATATTGGTAACGAAATAAGGCCATAGCGCCCCACACCACCAAATACATAAAACTTAGCACTCCGAAAGCTATCTGCCCCTTCAGTACGATGATCAGAATCAATTATTCCAAACACCCACAACAACAACTACTTACTGCGTAAATATAAAAAAACATCAATGCATGGAGGCTGTATCACCTAGTAACAACAACTTTCTAAAGTTTTTCAAAGCGTTTATCGCCTCATGGTGAATGTAAAGATACACTTTCCTTGCAGCCATTCTCAAAGTAGTAAATACTCGCTCTGCTAAAAACCAATAAAGATCCCATAAAGGCATTAGGGTCGGACACAACACCAACTACTCAAACGCCTGTGAGTTCGCGCAGTAAGCAAAAAGCCCATTTTATGCGGAATTAGCCGATGAGCTGCGGCAAGTACTACCTTGATCAAAAATCCCGAAATTTATTCAGAAAATTAAAAATACAAGTTTATTCATCTAAATCTATACTGCCCCCCTCAAAGTAATCCCCATCGACTGCAAAACACTTATGCCAGCGCTTGATCCAATCCTCGAAACATTCTTTGTATTCGGTTTTCGGTATGTCCATCAGTGCTTTCTGCCATTTTTCCATTACTTCATCTCGGCTGCTGAAACGCGTTCCCCGTAGTGGTTTTTTAACTCGATTGAACAGAAAAAAATTACAGGGAGCTAAATCAAGTGAATTTGGTGGCTGTTGGATGGTATTTGTTGTATTTTTCATCAAAAAATTACGAATAATGATGGCACTGTGCGACGGTGCGTTATCAAGAGTTTTCTGCCCACAATTCTGGCGTCTTTTGGCGAATTGCTTAACGCAATCGTCTCATAACGCCCAAATAATACTCTTTGTTTACTGTCTGGCCTTCTGGCAAAAATTTATGATGCACTATACCGTTGTAATCCATGAATACCGTGAGCATTGCCTTCCTTTTTGACTGAAAATGACGTGGTTTTTTTTGTTCTCGGCTCATTTGGTGAACGCCATTCACTCGCCTGATGTCTGGATTGCATGTCGTACTTGTAAAGCCAAGTATCGTCTCCAGTACTGATCCTTTTGATGAATGTGGGATCGGATTGAGCCTCACAAATCACTTTTTTTTTTTTGCGACGTCAACACGGTCTCTTTTTTGGTACCAACCTTGCTGCTACACGACGGAAACCCAAATCATTAACCAAAATGTCTTGGACGGATACATAAGGAATGTTCAAGTCCTCCGCTATCTCTCTGATGGTTAATTTGCGGTTATTGACCAACATTTCTTTTACTTCATCAATGTTTTCGTCGGTTTTCGATGTCGATAGTCTGCCACTGCTTTCATCATCTTCGATTGTCTCACGACCACTTTTGAACCACTCGTGCCACTGGTAAACGACCATTTTCTTTAGAAGATCGTTTTCGAAACATTTTTCCAACATTTCCAACGTTCCCGCACCATTAAATCCTTTTTTTACGCAAAGTTTAATACAGCTTCGTTGTAAATTTAAATCCATTTCTAAAACTATAAAAAATCGCCAACACACACAGAGATAGATGTACTCTTGGCTAAGTAACTGTCAAATTGCAAATGTCAAGCTGTGACACTAAGATGAAAATTGTCATCTACGAAATAAACCCAACCTGATAGTTTGACCAGGCGATTCAGTCCATTGTAAAATCCTTCAGCTTGCGAGCGATGACACGTCTTTGTACTTTCGCCCAAAAAATTTATAACTTCATATCATGCACAAAAGAATCTTGTGAAGCACCTCCTCAAGTTGTCATGAGTAATATGTGTCAATTTATGAACTGAATGAATAATTACCTCGTGAAACATGGCGAAGGTAAGTTTCCTCAAGAAGTGGAAAATGCACGAGCATGTTTGATCTGATGAATTTCTCACTTTGGACGCCATACTCGAAACTGTGGTACATCAATTCCATTGCGTGAGCATACCTATGGACCATTCGTTGACTACTATACCAGGAAAAAGGATATTCAGCTATTGGCACAAAATGTAAAATATTCGTACGCCTGCGGAGGAAATGCAGTAAATTTTGGTATAAGGCTAGCCATGGCACAACCTTCGTCATCCGCTTTGCACCAAGTTTCGAATTGCCATTGGAAAAATTATGTATATTCTTGCGCATAACATTATCCAAATTCGATGCAACTGGTTGCTCACGTGGACAGCAATTTGGAGGCGATGATTTCTTGCCAATACTTGTTTTTGTAGTGGCCAAGTGTGGTTTTGTGGGTGCTGAGCTTGAAGTCGAATTCATTTGGAGATTATTGTAGCCAGATTTATTAAATAGAGAGGGTGGTTACCATCTGACAACATTTTGCAGCTTTGTACACATGCTCAAGAGCTTTATGGCCTCGGACAATGAAGGAACCGGATCATTAGATTGGCATTCATCATCATTTATCATGTATTCTTCGTGTCATCATACCTGATGAATGCAATGGACCTTTCAAACACATATTCTTCCTATTCAGCCACACACACCACTACTCGCGAAGTCTGCCATATAATTGCCTACAAAACAATTACAATTACTAATCCACTATGCCCTTTCCAAGCTGATAGTTGCTGAGGAAACTATTCTTACCGATGTCGAATGCCCACAAGATTTTCACCTAGCTCCTAAAGGAATGCACTGCATGCTGTCATACAACAGAATCAAGGCGAAGATCGCCTGACCTACAGCAGCACAGCCATAAAACACCTGAGGCACAAACATTAGCCAATTGGCAGTATCTAAGAAGACCCAGAAATGTTGATTCGGCACCGTTCAGCTGAATTGGGGCATCGCCAGCTTATTTTGTGGTTAAATATGGGCCTACATCCGTATAAAATTGTGCTGACGCAAGTATTGAAGCCGGACAACCATACACCAGTTCGCTAATTGGGAATTGTAAATGTTAGGTGGAGATCCGGATTTTGACCAAGAAATCAGCTTCTCGGACGAGGCCCAAATTGTCGTTTTGGAACGAACACATTCACAAGTGTTTGACCAAGTATCAACGGATCCACAAAGATTGACTGTTTGGTGCGGCTTATAGCATGGCGACATTATCGGACCTTATTCGTTCGAAATGAGGAAGGAGACACCATTACCGTCAATGGTCTCAGGTATAGAGCGATTTTCACCGACTTTCTATGGTCAAAGCTCGACAAGCTCGGATTAATAAGTTGTGGTTCCAACAAGAAGGCGCTACATTCCATACAAGTGACGCAACGCTCGAAGTTAAGAAGGAAAAATTTGACGAATGGTTCATCTCACGGCGAGCGTTCATGAATTGGCCGCGGTGATCATGAGATTTGCCAGCACTCTATTTTTTTCTCTGGGGTTACGTCAAGTAGTAAGTCTACGCTAACAAGCCAACCACTCTGGACGAGCTCAAGGCCAACATTCGGCATGCTATTACCGAAATCACGCCGTCATCAAATTGAGTGACATCAAAATTGGACCTACAGCTTAAAGCACTGCCAGCGAAGCTGATGTGCTATTCCACACATAATGGCATAAAAGTAGCTTCAAAATAAAGCCAAAATCTTATTTTAAAATTTAAATTTTAAAATTTTATATCTCACACCGTTTTTGTTTTATTTAAATTTTTCTTCCTATCATTCTTATCTGGTCACCCTTTACTTACCACTTATTTATATTTATAAGCTTCAAGGATATTTTTCATACTAATTTTTCCTAAGTTTTGCCATAAGAACAGTGCTTAGACAGAAATACACTCCATTAGTCAGAAATTGACCCGATCAGCAAAACAAGTTACTCTGTCTATAGGAGGGTTCCGCACATCTGACACTCTTGAGAATAGGCAGAGCAGGCTTGTTTCGGTAAGAAAGTTATTACAGGAAACAAAAATTGATGAGGAATGCTCAGCAAGAGCATGTGTTATACAACTCAGCTTGCTCTGAGTTCAATGCCATATAAATACGGTGGCAAAGGTGGCCCAACTTTTTTGCTAAATTCAAACCTCTTGAAAAATTCACATCTCCCTACATCTGAATTTTGCATAATTTAAATATCATATATGGTACGAATATACCCAATTATTTGCATTTTTCAACCAAAAAATACATTTTTTGGGTATCCTTTAGTTCATTGACGCACTTCGTAGACAAAAAAAAAAAAAACGTGCGAGAAAATTTCACACAAATTTTCGCATTATCCATTTGAAAATGTCTTCGCCCGACTGACTGAACATTTAAATTCCGAAGATTTGGCAAGCATTTCCGTTACAGTTTTACTTCCAAGGGATTACGCTTTGTTCCCTGAATGTGTCATTTTAAGAAATACATTCCGTTTTGCTTTGAAAAATTAAAATTTTTCAAAGATTATTACGCTCGAGTTATTATTGGCAATGAATACATGCTCGTACACATGAAACCGGATAAGATGAATTGAGATGATATAAGCTAAATTAGATTTGAAGTGAAGAAACTTTCGGCATCTCGACGATGACGATGCAACCGCAGATGTTCCCAAAAGAAAAAAAAAAGTAGTTCCGTATCCAATCTCAGTCATCAACAATGATGATTCTTAAAAATTTCCATTGTGTGTACGTCATGGAATAGGGATTATCCTTGCAATGTTTTGTAAATTATTTCTTAATAATTATTAATGATCTGCCTGGACGAGCCAAACAACATTTGCATATTCTTGAGTGAAAGCCGTAACGAATTTTCACAAACATCATCAATCATAACATGCATTTGTTAAGGACAAGGACTAGAACTGGGACACGAAAAAAGAAAAGAAAAAACCAAAACTATGTCAATAAAGAATAAAATAGTGTATTAAATCGTACAAGGACACGGTTAATGTGAAAATCTAAAAAATCAATCAAATTGACAGCTAAAGGACGAAATTCGATCTCTATTGATCATATTTTTTCTAAAACGAGGACAAAAAATAACGATAAAAGAAAGATCTTGCGACAAAGCAGTCAAATAGCGAAAGTTCACAGAAAAAAAAAAACGCTCTAGATATGCTACCCCTGATGATGATGATGAATATTTTACAATTTGTATCCAGGGCTTAGGAGAATTCCTATGGTTGATTTCTTTACTTAAAAAATGATGATGTCAGGGATATCTGGTAATTCTGAAGGGATTACCCGGTATTTATAAATCGATTTTGGGCGGATATCTTGTGTAAAAAAAAGAAACTTCCTAATGTTTACTTACGAGAAAGTCCCCAGTCAGAGATACATAGACGGATGTGTACACAAAACAAATTATCGGCTTACCTGAAATGATAAAGAAATACATTAAAGAAATTGTATTATATAAATATAATATAAAAAATAAATTAAATCAAAAAAACAAGAAACAAAAGCTTGGTAGTTCCATTGAACTTCTACAAGATTCCAATATTGGGCCTCTTTTCTCGGCTGATAAGTTTCTGGGAACATTCAATGGGAAATCCGTTAAAATTTCATTTATGACAGCTGCCGCCTAGTGTGTCATAATCTGTAGCAATTAATGCACATTTCCCATAACCCATTGCGCCCTTACCCTTTCGTTAGCAATTTAACATGTCGAATCCGTGAAACCCATAATAATCATATTTCTGACAAAACACATGTCAAATCGCAGTACCGATTTATTCTTGCAGTAGGTTTTCTATCAGGACACACTCCAGTTTTTCTTTTATTGTAAAGCGCAGCGGAAAAAAATCGATTACATCAATATGACTGAAATGACGAGTGACTGTCGTGACTGACTCCTGTAGCTTTCTGCAATTGCAACCCTTTTTTTTTGTTTGTGTCCTTAATAACTGACCAGTGGACATTGTGAGTTACAGTGGATGCTACACCAAGCAACAGAACAACAGCTGAAGCAGAAACATAGCAGAACCTTTGGCAATGTAATTTAATGTATCTAAGTACAGATTATGACATTTCCGACACGCTGCGTCGGCAAGACACCGCGGGGCAAGAGTAAGCATTATGTCTGAGTTAAGTGGTTACACATGTCTGTGTAATTAAAATGCACCACGCGCCCTTTTTTGCATGTTAGCTTTTTCATGCGGACGGTTGTTGAGACTGGTAAGTTGCATCTTAAGGGGCATTAACAAGCGGCACGCGATCTTGTGGTAATGAGTATTTCAACGGATTCTAAGGAAAAATAGACCTATGAGTGGCTTCGATTTTTTTAAATTTGCTAATCAATTTATTATTCAATTGAAGTTATGTAATGGATATGGTGATTCATCGTGAGGTTTGATTTTCAATAGGCCTTTTTTGACAGATCACGCGTGACTCCTATCAAACTCATCATGGAAAGACTCACACCAAACAGCGTTTCCAAATTGTTCAACTGTATTATGAAAATCAGCGTTCTGTGAGAAATGTATTTCATGCGATTCGAGGAACTTACGGTGCGCATAATCGACCTACAGAAACCACTATTGCCAATACCATTCGCAAATTTGACTCTCAGTTTATATTACTGGATGACACTCGACCGGTTAGACCGCATCCAGCACGTAGTGAAGAGACTATAGCAGCTGTAGCTGAGAGTGTATGTGAAAACCAAGCCTGAGTTGGCGTATTCGACAACTTGGCAAGAATTAAAGCCAGGCGACTTGAATTTGCGTCATATTTTCAGTGAATGGGCTCTGGAAAAACTCAATGAAAATCCGGTGTTTTATCGTGAAAGTTTTTTCAGCGATGAAGCCCATTTTTGGCTCAATGGAAACGTTAATAAACAAAATTGCCATATTTGAGCTGATGAGCAACCCGAAGAGTACCAAGAGCTACCATTACATCCATTAAAAACAACGGTATGGTGTGGTTTATGGGCTGGTGGAATCATTAGTCCATATTTCTTCAAAACTGAGGCAAATCAGAATGTTACAGTCAATGGTAACCGGTATCGCGCCATGTTAACGGACTATGTGTTTCCTGAAATTTAATCACATGGTCTTGGTGAGCTCTGGTTTCAACAAGACGGCGCTACGAACCATACAGCGAGTGAAACAATGTATTTGGCCGCCTATATCGTTTGATATCACACCTTTGGACTTCCGAATGGACCATGATATCATGTTAATGCCATGAATTGTTTTTTAACCGATAAAAAAAAATTTAAGTTCACTTTCAAGCTTATGTGTTTTATTTTACATTATAAATCAAACCTCACGATGGATCACCTTGTGACGTGGAAATTGAATAAAATATGCATTCTTTGAACCAAATTGCAAATGAAACGAGATACCTTGGATGGGGATGTTATTATAATTTTGGAAAAGGACAACACAACAACAGACGCAAATCAAAATTTTTTAGAAGCTTGCTGCAACGGTTTTCTAATCCTCCATCCTTCAATCCTTCAACCAAAATTAAGGCTGTTTTCCGCCTATTTTCTTTACTGGGTCCGTCTTAAAGTTTGATATGATCTGCTAAATTTCTTGAAAAGTTGCCAACTGCGCCATAGTGAATTCTTCGAATGATGATATGACTGCTTTCGAATATGAATGCTCGGAGTTATTCAAACACGTTATATGTAGTATTCAATTATGTGATGAAAGATAGATCCAGATAATTGAGATGTCAAATTATCAGTTGATATCACGTCAGGCTCACCAAAATGTTCAGACTCGTTTGGATATCAAATATCAAGTACTTGGCATTTGTTTAAATATGTTAGAAGCACTTGAACTTGTTCACTGGTAATTAGTATCAAGCTGATCAAAAGAAATTCAATTCCGATATTGTCTTCTTGAATACAACGCTTTAGTATTTTTGAATTCCTTAATTTAGGCGTTGTAGTGTTCATCAGTAACACTGACCGTATTGCCGATGGCGTCCTCAAAAAAATACGGTCCAATCACTCTTCCCGCGTGAACGCCGCATCACACAGTGGCTTTGAGTTGATTTAATGACTCTTCGTGCATTACACGCGGATTTTCAGTGCCCCAGAAACGAAGATTTTGCTTATTGACGTAACTGCTTAAGTGGAAATGCACCTCGTCGCTCATGATGATTTCCGACACAAAATCGTCTTCTTCGTAATTGAGATTTAGGATAGCTTTACAGTAATTCACACGCGACTGAAGGTCAAGAGGCATTAACTGATGTACTGTTTGCACTTTGTACAGGAACATGTGTAAGTCTTTCATTAAAATTCGCTGTAGGGTCTGTCTAGTGATGTCCAAATCGTCCTCTTCGTTGTTGAGATTGAGGATGGCTTTACAGCAATTCCGACGCTACTGACGGTCAGGAGGCAATAACTGATGCACTGTTTGTATATCTTGCATTAACCCATATACGACAGCCGTGCCCAAACGAGGACACCTAAAGAATTATCGTCAACTCTTTATCATTTCTGTTTTTTCTTCTTGCTTTTGTTGGCATTTGATGATAAGGATACATGTTGACGTGTTATTGTAAGTTTAACCAAGTTTGTTAGTTTTTTTTTTAACAAAAATTGCATTAATATATTATAAAATGAAATTTCATTTAGCAAAAAAAAAAAAAAAAAAAAAAAAAATATAGCATTGGTAACAAAGTCAAAGTTTTATAACGGTGTCCCCAATTGGGGCACCGCAAGGGAAGGTAAAGGTAACTGCTGTATGAACAATGGCTAAACGCACATTTTACATTCATAACGACTACCTCCAGCTTCAAGAAGCACTTGAAGCTGTAATGCTTGAGGAAGACGGTACAGAAATAGAATTGGTTGCACTTCCACCAGACCCAAGTCTGCCAATCGATGAGAAAGAAGGGTATGAGGACAACATTCAGGGCAATGCTTTTCCGCTAGACATACCAGGTAGAGTCGAAGTATTCATAAATCGAAGTGAAGGTTAATTAGAACAGTAGCGATGACGAACCGCTCGTTCAAATCAAGAAAAGAAAAAACAATTTTGAGGAAACACGCTGGCGTAAAACAGAGCCTATCCATGAGCCTATAGGTTGAAATGAAAGTTATGTGCAAGCGCATCTAGATAAATTATTGGATTAAATGAGAAATCACAATCCAATGCATATTTTTGAAAAAATATTTGACGAGGAAGTTTTTGCAATGATTGTTCAATACTAGCAGATTTACGCGGGTCAGAAAAACAAGCATGACATCAAAGTATCTGTCGATGAGCTCAATACATTCTTCGGTATTCTTTTATTGACTGGTTACCATTCATTGCCTCGAGAACGTTTGTGTGTCTATCGTTTCAAGAGCAATACCAAGAAATCAATTTAGGGAAATAAAAAAATATCTTCATTTTTGTGACAATATTATCGCAGTTAAATCGTCCGACAAAATGTGTAAGGTGCGACGGGTGTGATTATTCAATAGTCGAATCAATGGTGCAGTACTTTGGGCGGTATCCGGCGAAACAATTCATACGGAGCAAGCCAGTTCGATTCGGCTAAAAAAATTGGATAGTCACAAGTTCGGACGGGTACTGTTACGCATTCGACTTGTATTGCGGAAAATCTCCAGGAGCCAATCCTAAAGAGCCACTGGGAACAAGAGTGGTGAAGCTATTACTCGACAAATTAGAAACAAGTGCTAGAGACCATGTAGTGTTTTTTGATAATTTCTTTGCCAGTTTCGAATTACTCCGTGATTTACGAAAAGCTGTGAAGGAAATGAAAAACTAAAACCGTGCTGATTTTGACTATAGTTTTGACCAAGTCAACTAAATTTTATTCGTCCGTTGGCTAGACAACAGTGTCTGCACCATGGGGTCGAATTATGATAGCGTTCTCCCTCTGGGGAAAGTAAAAAGATGGAGTGCAGTGGAGAAAAAAAAGTATAATAAGGGTATGGGTGGTGTAGATCAAGCTGATCAGTTAATTTCCTTGTATCGCACTGCTATAAGTGGCAAGATATGGTGGTGGATTTTGTTCACGTACATACTGGAAAATGCGTGGCGCCTTCACATTTTAACGAATGATAATAATTTTCAAGAAGTGAAAATTTGTGTCCAACAGCATCTGCGGTTTCAAGTTTGCAGTATGATAGGGCCGGTCACTACCCGAAAGAACTGTCCCAGCAGCTCAGATGTACAGTGTGTCATAAAAAAGCACGTTGGCAATGCAAAAAATGTGAACAAACATTATGTGTTGAAAAAAAAAAAAAAATGCTTCGAAATTTTTCATACCGTTTAAGCCCAGTGTCCCCACTTGAGGACGGTTTTTTTTTCGATGAAAGAAGTATTTTTTCTTTTCGTTTCTTTATTTTTTTCTGATAAGATTAATAGTTTTTACAAATTAATAAAGAAATTTTTCTATTTCCACCGCGAAGTTTTATTTGGGCGGAAATGGGTTAAAATTTGCTGGGAACGTCGTCTGCTGATGCCCAAATCGTCCTCTTCGTAGTTGAGATTTAGGATGGCTTTACAGTAATTCACACGCGACTAACGGTCAGAGGCATTAACTGATGCACTTTTTGCACTTTGTACGGCAACATGTTTAAGTTTTGCACTAAAATTTGCTGTAAGGTCTGTCTGGTGATGCCCAATAACGTGGCCCGTCGTCTGGTTGATGTTTCAGCCGCGATATTCTCGGCCGAACGACCAGTACGGTGGCGGCCACGCCCTGCATGGTCTCCTGTGGTTCCACTCTGTTCGAGTCGAGTAGCTAAGCGCCGAAATGTTTGCCCAGTTGGCGCGACACGATTAGAAAATCGACGTCGAAATTTGCGCTGCGCTAACACCACCAACTGATTATTGGTCAAAAACATCGACGCAATTACTCCGCTCTTGCAGAGTATAGCCATCCATTGTTTATCTGTTAGTATACTGCAGCTGTCTAGTTCACAAATGTCAAATATGATTGACGTACGACACCATATGTAAAAATTATACCATCTTCCGATAGGCTGAATAATTTTGCCCCACTTTGTACATATGCTCTTAAGAATCTTATCATTTTAATCCTGCTCTGTGACACAGAAGTATGAACTTTAGCGAAGGTGGATGATAACCGTTATGGGACTTGCTACTATGATATAATTAGAACTTGTATTGGTAACTGAGAGAAATATAACATCGATAGAGAGACGACTCTGAATACAATACATGAATTCCAGCATGCATGGTGACGAAAAGTCACCCACAGGAGTTCTGCAGTGCCCATCAAATGCCTTTATGTCATCCCATTCGTTGTTTTTTTCTCAGTTCATAAAATAAAACACATAACAAATTTCTATTTCCTGAGGCAATAAGTGTCAAAAAATATCACAGGCATCCAAACAAAAGGATCCCTGTTTAACGTGTTAACTCAATTAAAGTAATCTAACATACATTTGTTTTTTTTTTTCAATGCATTACTAAATGCCACTAACATTGAACTTTTGTGGATGCACATGTACCTATTGATCAATTAATCAACCCTCGTTAGACCCGCAAAAGTACACTAATGAAGTTCACCAAACCCAGAAACTCTCAGTGAAACTTTGAATTCCCTTGTGACCACCACACCGGCCGCGGCTTGACGGACAGATCAGCACCATTCAACCCTTTTAATTCAATTATCCAATTTCAATTAATAAATTTATTTGTGTGACCACCCCTTTTCCCTGCATGAGTCCTTCTCATTCTGATGTGCATTCACACTATAGTCGTAGTAGCTGTTTGCTTTAACACTCCTTTCAATGTGCTGACCAGCTTCGCACCGGCCGATATATAGTAACACGCGTTGAGTGTAGAAATTACTTATTCATATCGCGTATCCTTTTCTTTGTTTTCTTTTTGTTTGATGAAACCTAGCCAGTACGGGATATCTGCTTTAACTTAACCATCTGCCATACGTGGTGCACATGCAGGCAAAAGGTTTCAAAAAAAGCGTATTTTTGTCTTTCTCTGACCGTAGAACAAGAGCAATTATAATTATTATTATGTTCAGGACATGAACTGAAGTCTTTACACTTCACCATACGAATATGTGTTCATATCCTTGCGAAGATAAAATTAAAACAGGGGAAGTGCGAGTATACCATGCTTCCTACGAATTGCTTGCAACTGCAGGATAGAAGAGTGCAAACATAAGCGGTTGTTTTTATTAATATGCTCTGTGATGCGGTTAATAACCTAAATGAGAAAATCCGACACCGGGAAGTCCGTTTTCGAATGAAAAATATAAACAACATCGAAAATTCTTCTGGAATATGTACGTAGTCGTATATTTATGTTCTGACCGAAAGGAGCTTGCAAAGCAATAAACGCTAAAATGATTTTATTCGGAGAAAGGCAATTATTTTGAGTAGTAAACACTTTTAGAAATGAAATCAGATCTGCGGAGCTTATCATATGGAGAACTTATTTTGGAAGTTAGGCTTGACATAGACACCAGAATTGTAGTGGTTAATACATGTGCGGCGATGACTGAAAGCAGTAGTGGCCATCCGATAGTTGCTTATCATATAACAAAAAATTCCAAGCGATGGGCTCAGTACAAAATGTGAAGACGCCGAAACGTTTCCCCCGGACGATCAATGGAAAATATCGCCGCAGTAAAGGAAAATTTCGAAAACGAGCCCAACTACTCCATCCGTCACAGTTCTCCAGAGCTTGTACCCTTCACAGCCACACTGCACTGAATTTTGATGAAAGATTTAGCTCTCCATGCCTCCACGATCCACTTTTTCGGATTGGGTCCTGGAAAACACTCATGCTTACATTGATTTTTGCAAGAAAATCAGGTTTTTGAATAAGGCCCACTTTCACATTGGCGGCTACGTTAATAAGCAAAATGGCGCATCTCTGGCACTGAAAATCTACGAGATGCCAATACACCCGGAACAAGTAAACGTTTAGTGCCGTTTATGGACCAGAGGTGTCATAGGACGGTACTTTTTCGAAATCTAGCCCGGAAAATGCATTACGGTCAATGGAAAGCGCTGCATGAGGACATGATAAACAACTTTTCGTAGTCGGAGCTTGAGGATGTGAATATGGACGACTACTACTTCGCCTTACAAGTAGCGAAACAAAAGAGTTATTGCCACGTAGTTTCGCGATTCGGAGACACACATTATCCGCCAAGACACGGACAGTCTTTCAAAGGACTACTGCTGCATTAATGATACAAAAGACCAACTGCTCTGCGCGCTGCACAGCTGCAAATTGTACAAATCTGCTGGGCCAGACGGTATACAATAATAGCTGCCGAGTTACAAATGTCTTTACATATCATCCCAAAAACGCTAGAGAATATCACGAGGAGCTGTGTAGAAATGGTCCAGATTCCCTTGGCATAGAGAGATGTTAATGTAGTTTTTATTCCCAAAGCCAGGAAATATCCTCATGTTGCCCGAAAAGATCTTAAAACTTTAGGTCTATTATCTTTTCTTCTGACAACTCTAGAACAACTGATTTACATATATCCAATCCATATACGATATAGGATTCGTCCACGTTCTACATGCCTACTGTAAAGCAAAGTAGGTGGAAACGGCTCTCGTCCTAACCACATCGAATGACCCCTACATTATAGAGCACACAACGGTCTTGTTTCTGGACATAGATAGTGCCTTTAACAACGCCAAAACATCCGCAATCACGCCCACTCTATCAACTGTGAAATCAACTCTGAATGTATGGCTCACTTGGGGAGTTGATCAGTATAATACTAAATAGCAGCATTATCAACTCCTCATTGCGTGGAGCTTCTGCTAAAAGATGTCTAATCAAAGGTACACAACAAGGTGGTGTCATTTCACCCCTTCTCTGAAACTTAGTGGACAATGAGCAGTTGATAAACCTGGAAGCAGGGTGGTAGAAAAGTGGTTTTCTATGCGGATGAAGTTCCAATAGAGGCAATCCGTTGCTTAATTTTGTTTTGTCACCCCCATTTCAAAACATACTGAAAGTGTTTTTTGCGACCACGGAGAAAGAGCAGTATCGTTCCGTGATCCGAAACGGGTTAGCCATATCCTGCACGAGATTTTGGGCATGAGAAAGCTGCGCGAACAATGGGTGCCGCGTTTGCTCACAACGGAGAACAATCGCAATCGTGAGACCACTTCAAATACGTGTTTGATCCTGTTTAATGAAATCCGAAGGAATTTCAGCGTCGTTCTCATAAGTCTAGACCGAAACAATTCTGATATGAGCAGGTAATATCATCCGCAAAACCTATCAGCGTTCCTTTGCACTCCTGGCTAAAAATCGAATTAAAATATATTTAGAAAAAAAAGAAAATTGGACCAAGTACGGAACCTTGCGGAGCGCCCGTTTTTTTTGCAATTATTGGAGGAAATATAAGGAAACTACAAGCTCTAATGCAAGAAATTCTTGCATCCTTATTACTATTACACACAAGGATCGGACGTACTTTATCACAATTTGTTTCTTGTACTCGTACATGTATCGAGTGGGTTATTCAAATGCTAGCATAATATGATCTAAGATAACTGAATTACATTAATGAAAGATTCGGTGTATTTGTTCCATAAAACAATATTCATAAGGTCAATACTTGTATGTAAAGTTTTTTTTGAAGAAAAGGAAACAAAATAACAAGGAAGTATATCAACATACATCTTCGAATTTTGCGTGTACAACCATACGCGTGACCTGTTGTCTCGTGCCAAATTCACAAGTTTTGCAGTTTATATAGGGTGATTCATGGCAAGGTTTGATTTATAATGTAAAATAAGACACATAAATTTGAAAGTAAGCTCAAAATTTTTATTATCGGGTAAAAGAACAATTTATGACATTTACGTTTTGAAAATGATATCATGTAAATATTGGCCACGACTACATCTGAGGTGGTCCATTTGGAAGGTCCAAATTTGGACGACTCGTTTGAGCATAGCGACTGGTATCTTCCGGATAATATGAGAAATGTTGGCTTCCAAAGCGTCAATCGTAGCTGGCTTATTCCCGAAGACCAGAGACTTTAGATATCCCCTGAGAAAATAGTCCAAAGGTGTGGTGTCACACGATCTAGGCGGTCAATTTACCGTAGCAGAACATGAAATTAAATGCTCACCAAAATAATTTCTCAACAAGTCCATTGTTTCACGCGTTGTTTGGCTCGTAGCGCCCGTCTTGGTGAAACCAGAGCTCACCTAGACCATGTGCTTGAATTTCAGGAAGCACATAGTCCGTTAATTCTGATTTTCCTCATTTTTAAAGAAATATGGACCAATGACTCCACCAGCCCATAAACCACACTATACTGTTGTTTTTAATGGATGAAATGGTAGCTCTTGGTACTCTTTTGTTTGCCCATCAGCACAAATACGGCAATTTTGTTTATTAATGTATCCATTAAGCCAGAAATGGGCTTCATCACTGAACAAAATTTCACGATAAAACACCGGATTTTCATTGAGTTTTTCCAGAGCCCATTCACTGAAAATATGACGCAAATTTAAGTCACCTGGCCTCAATTCTTGCACAAGTTGAATTTTGTACGCTTTTAGGCCGAGATCCTCACATAAAATACGTCAAGTTGTCGAGCGAGCCAAGCCAAGCTGCTAAGAACGGCGACGAATCAATTCGTCACGGTCTTCGCGTACACTCTCAGCTACAACTGCTATAATCTCTTCACTATTTGATGGATGTTGTCTAACCGGTCGAGCATCATCCACGTATGTAAACTGGGACTCAAATTTGCGAATGGTATTGGCAATAGTGGTTTCAGTAGGCCGATTATGCGCACCGTAAGTCCCTCGAATCGCACGACAAACATTTCTCACAGAACGCTGATTTTCGTAATACAGCTAAACAATTTGGAGACGCTGTTGTGGTGTGAGTCTTTCCACGATGACTTGCCAAACGATACTGAACAAAAATGACAAAGCAGTTTGTCTAGGAATCACGCGTGATCTGTCAAAATAAGCCTATTGGAAATCAGACCTCACGATGAATTACCCTATACGAGTAGTTTGTATCTAGATACAATTTTGTCCTTAATTTCGATAAGTAAACACGGGTCTCCATGCAAAATACTGTGAAAAGTTTTACAGCAACCAAATTTGAAAGCCATATTGTAGTCGAGTTAAGACACCCAGCTCACAGTGGATTTTTCTATTCGTAAACAGATTGACAACGCAAGCGAAGACACGGGTTGGTCTAAATTTGTTCCTATATAATACCATACCTTCTAAAAGATCATCTATTACAAATACCTTTCAATTGTTCACTTTCAAAAAACGTCCAGATAACATCTCCACTTCCACTGCACTTCCATCACACGCAACAACTATAATTATCTAAATTTCCAACTATTATGGATTAACGTAACATACAATTAAACTTGGAAATTATGCATAATGCTCAATTATGAATTTTATTTTGTAAAAAGTCCGATAGATACTTAGGAGACAGTATGTCAAAATTCTGTCCTAGCGACCTTCTAACAATAATCGATATGCTCGTGCTTCACATAATTGTTATGATTCCAATCTGTTTAGCCGAGTGTTCTCTATTACAAATTGTTCACATTTAAAGATCAAACACAAGGGACTTCAATAATTTACAAGTCGGCTAAGATAATTAAATTAAGAATTCACCCCCAAAAACCACGTATCACATTAACTTACCAAGTTGCTATCAAGAAGCAAGAACCTTTCCAAAAATATTTGATCTCTTAAAGGACAAGGGTGGGCGGTTGTACATAGGTCGAGCGTATATAAGTATATACCTGACAATGGCACTTACCAAAAGTAGAAAACAACGAATGTGCGGCAAAGCGATAAATTACATATTTCATAAATAATACATTCACTATAAGCAGATACGTCTAAACGTTGAAGATAGAAGTAAGAACCCTTTAAAAAGCTACCACCAGAATTCATTTGTTATTCCTTTTGACGTTTAGTAAAAATGAAGCACAAAAAATATTCTGACAGATGTAGAACAAAGCGTAGATGAAGTACCACAGTAATCCTATCTTAGGCCACAATTATTTAAATGTCAAATGAATCATTTTCCAGTCTGTTTCCTTATCGTGTGAGTTTAAAAAGATTAATCTTCATAAAAGTCTATGATTGGGAAGATTAGAGTATCACTTTCATTTGAGTATTGGGTAATGGAATCGATTTTTAATTGCAGATTCAATCAATTGAATTCATTTGATGAGATCAATGGCTAATCTTTGGTAGATAAACATCTGTAGGAAAGAATTTCTTTTTAAAATCACCGACATAGTCAAGAAAGATTGTAGAATCTCGTAAAGGATTCTTATGTCACTTTAGGTTATATGACATTTGTATGGCTGGGCCAATTAGGTAAAAGAAGACACTTTTGATTGGGAGAAGGAAAAGTAGTAGTAGAAGAAAAAACATCTTGTGCAAATTAAAAGGAAGATATTGTAGTATTGAGATACACATACATACATAGTTTCCTTAAATTGCACGAAACCTACCAATTCTGAAATAGTAGCAAGGGGCAAGTAAATGTACATGTATCACGTTAATGTTCTTTTTGTGAGTAAAATTGCGTCATTATCTCTTCGTGATGACTACAGGATAATAGATTTAGCATACGATCATCTTTGATTCGCTAACGGGAACCTGCTACATTAAGTTAGAGTACACTTCATATTACATACAGGAAAATAGGATCGTTGATTAAGAGTTTTCAAGCAGAAGGATACCGTCAGAAAATTAACTGTCACCATAATAACTAGTCAGAAGAGCGCATAGTTTATAATTCAATTCTATAAGGCTGTTCAAGGTTTTACCAGGGTTTAAGAACAGAGCTGGTTGCGAGTGAAGCGCCATGAGAAATAGGAAATTAGTAAAAATAGTAAACAGAAATGTTGTGAAAATGTTTTCATTCAGATCAAATTGAGGTTAAGAGTGTGTAATTAGAATTTATGCACAAAACACATTCTTTTTATATATACGTTGATTAAAACCGTCGAAATCCTGTAGCATGACAATATACAGCTCTGTCTTTACTGTAACAGAATTTCCTTTTTGGTCTTCATAAAAGTGTGTACCAATAATGCCTCTTGCTGGCAAAGCTGCCCATACAGTAACTTTGAGTGAATGCAAGGGTTTTTGATGCTTCAACTGTCACTCCAGTACCTACAATTTTGTCTGTTCACATACCCATTTAGGTGGAAGTGTTCCTTGTCTGAGAAAATAATGTTGATAGAGCTGGTGAACTTCTCTAGCATTTCGTTAGTAAACTGCAACCTGTGAACATGATCTTAAGGCTTTAATCCCTGCACAACATGAATTTTATACAGATGTAAATGTAAATCTTTGTGCAGAATACATTTTAAAGATGTTCTGGACAAATTTAAGACGCTAGACCGCTTTCGAGTAGAGAGTCTAGGTTGTACGCGAACAGACGGTCTTACACGTTCTACGATTTCGGGATCCCTTGATGTTCTAGGTCGGCCGGATCGTGGTAAATTTATTGATAAACCCGTGTCTTCGAACGTTTGCACCCATTTTCTAATCAATTGAATCGATGGAGCTTCATTTTTATGCTATATGTTGTAATGAGCGCAATATTTTCTTTACGCTAGAGACGAAGAATCGTTGTTTCGGTAGTACTCACGTACGCAGAACGCACGTTGTGTTCCGCAGAACGAAACCATGGTTCTAAATTCCCATTGGTCGTTCTTGCGATGCGTTACCCCAACACCCCACTCCGCCGTCGATATGCGATGCAGCTGCCAATTTAAATATAAAAAAAACTTTTGGTCCACCCTGTATAAATCCGAGATGTGCACGCATCCAACGATACCTCTTAGATGAAGCCAGTTCATTAAACAAAATAAAAATCGTACTCAGACACGTCAATGTTTAAATTAGAAAGTGAGAAATCTTCAGCGGGTTATTAGAAAAGAACAACATTCAGAAATGGCGACCTAGAGGCTAGAAAACATCATAGATATACAAAAACACTGATAAGTGGCATAAGGTTATCCCACAATCCGAATCTCTTTCCTAGCTGGCAGTTCAATGAAAAGACGTTGTGAGACGGAAATAAGATCAACTCCAATTATCTCAGTTTACCTGAAATAGATAAGGCCTACATAGAGCACCTAACAAGCTCAATGATAATATTTTTAAATGAATGGTTACAAGAAGTGGACCTAGTGCTGATACGAGTACGATTATACACAATCGTACAAAAATAAATCCTTCAATGAATCTCGAGAAGTTCTTCAGATGAGTCCCGAAAATAAGGGTTATCAGACTCCGTTCTCCTTACTCAACATTCCCTTCCACACCATTCTCCCCTAGGCTGGATCAGCCTAGCTCAGGGCCCAACATCTCCAAAAATAGCGCAGTCATGAACAGAGCATCCGGATACCTGGTGAACTTCTTATCTGTACGAATATACAGCAGATCTCTGTACACACTTTCTCCGCTAATCAAAGGATATCAAGGGAAAAAAAAAAAAAAAACCGAGAGCGGTGCTCTTTTGATACCGAGCAGTAGAGCAGTGAATGTACCGACTACCGGCAAAGCTGCTGCATTGTCGAGCGGAGGTAAATCTGTAGCAGTCCATTCTTAAGGACGTAAGGTAAGGTTGTGGCAAGAGACGGCTTCGCTATGGCAAGCCTCATCCTAGGCGCTCTATATTAAACGTCGAAATGCTTTACGCATTATCAAAGATGCGGACATAAAGAGCACTGCTCTCAAAACGCTAAACTACTCCTGGAAGCGGCAGAGATCATTGCAGGAAATCGTGCCGGTTCCCAAAAGATCCAAAACCAAGAACACTCTCCTAGGCTTTCCAATATCACATCTGAGGTCTTTAAAAGATGCAATAACGATTGCGGTAATCGACAAAAACGACACCGATAAATCAAAAACACCTTAAAGGTGGAAATTGGCCAAGCTTAAGCTTTCGGGCAACTTCTTGGCCATTATCCGAGAAAACTCAGAGCACCTCCATTTACAAGCAACGTTTTCTAGTACCAAGACCACGTCAAATGCTTGATTTTTACACCAAGTGTCTGACACTCTGTCGGAAATGGGAACAGACTACGAATTAAACAGAGATCCTTTACGATCAGAGGGTGAAGATGAGGTCTTGGGCACATGTTCAGAATCGGAAGACTAGAACAGCAATGTGATGGAGGCCTCTTTGGTAGATTGTAACGGTGATGCTTAAGTTTCTCCAGATTAATCTTCATCATTCACAAGCTGCCTCGGCCGTTCCCCACACTGAGTTTTCAAAAACGCAAGAGACATCATCCTATTAGGTGGAGTGAAAAGTAACCTCTTTGACCGTCAGAATGCGCTGCTACTGCAAAAAAGTTATGGTGCCTTAAAGTCCGTTCATATTTAGGCAGACATACCAGATTTCAGTGCGATACTGTCATTAGTTGTTTGACAGCTGATTGTTGTTGACGTGTTTGGCATCACGTTGAGTATGAGTATGGACAAAACGATTTTTGTTCTCTTATAAAACATTCTTTTTTGAGAGGCAAAACGGTGAAGGGAACAAAAGAAAAGTTGGATATATATTTATGGGGCTAATGCTCCGTCAGATTACACCGTCAAATATTAGTTTCGAGAGTTTCGTGGTGTCCGCAACTCCACTACCGATCAAGTCTGCAGCGGCAGGCCCTCCGATGCGGTTACAGAGGACAATGTCAAAAAAATACATGAAATGGTGTTGGCTGACCGAAAAGTGCTAGCGCGAGCTAGCAGATACCACAAAAATTAGTATGAGCGTACACCCCATATATTGGGCAATATTCTGCATATGAAAAAGTTATCCTGCCGCTGGGTGCCGTGCATATTCACTCTAGACAAAAAACACGAACGCGGGAGCAATTCGAACGAGTGTTTGGACTTGTTGATGCGGAATCGGGCGGACTTTTGGCATCGATTGGTAACTGTTGAACACTAGAGAGCAGAATATGTGCACGGCAATGGACTGAAGCCGGCACGATAGCTCCGAAGCGGCCGAGGGAGGCTCGATGGGTCGGAAAGGCTATGGCGTCGGTTTTCTGAGATTTTCATGGCATACTCTTCGTGAACTACCTCGAAAAAGGGAAAACCATCAACAGCGAGTATTACTGTGCATTATTGGAGCGTTTGAAGACCGCAAAACAGCCTCACATAAAGCGAAAAATTTTGTTTTTGCAAGACAACGCACCGGCGCACAAGAGCATCGCAACCATGGCTAAAATCAATGACTTACGGCTCCAATTGCTGTCGCATCCACTGTATTCGCCCGATTTGGCTCCCTAGGACTATTTTCTCTTCCCAAACTTCAAAAGATGGCTCATCAATAAAAAATTCAGCTCACGCGAGGAAATCATCGACGCCTAGGAGGTGTATTTTGCAGACCTTCGGGAAAATTACTTTTCGGGCGGGATCAAAAAGTTGGAAAATCGCTAGAGTAAGTGTATCAAACTAATAACAAACTATATTGAATAAAATAAAAAAAAACATTTAAAAAAAATTTTTTTTCATTCCAAAGGAAGTTACTTTTCACCCCATCTAGTAATCCAGGAACCACGGATCGAAGAAGGCGTGGTTCGTGACTTTGGACACCTGTATACCCTTCGCTCTAGACAAGAGCTTTAATGAATTCTTACTTTCTAACTGTTGGCAGACTGAAGACTGCCAGAGACAACTACTGGCTGGCATCGGCATGTATTGGCCACGACCATGTGATTCCTCCTCCTGGTGACAACCTAGAAATGGTAGTATTGGAAGCTGGAAAGATAATAACATGGTATGGGGCAGTACGTGCTTCGATGATAGAGCTGAGTTACTTTCTGACTACATTATAAATACTAACTTCACTCTCTGCAACATTGGAAATGAGCCAACTTTCATAACAAGAAACCGACGGGAAGTGTAGACATCACTCTTGTCTCTACACTCAATTTGCTACTGAACACCCACTATTTAAGAATCTCCCTATTTACAAACAGTAGCGATGGGACTACTGAAACCGTGACTAAAATTCACAAGAGACAAGCTGCTTTGGGTGCTGCATAGTTACCAACCATACAAGTCTGCTGTTCCGGACGGTATAACACCTGTCGAGCTACTGCTTGCGCTAGAGAATCATGATGAGCTGCGTAAAAATGATACACGATCCCCTGTTATGGAGAGAAGTTAATGTAGTTTTCATTCCCAAAGTCGAAAGATTCACTCATGTTCTCCTAAAGGACCACCGACTTACTTACGGGTCTATCATCTTTTTCTCCGAAAATTCAAGAACGACTGAATGATATCCATTCCATATACGTTCTAGGATTCGTCCACGGTTTTTGTCTACGGCTCAACAGTCAACAAGTCGGTGGATACGGCTCTGCATTCTTTGACTAGCCACATTAGTGGCCAATGAGCTGCTGATATACCTGGAAGCGGGTGGTAGCCGTTTGATTGCCTATGCAGATGAAGTTACTATAGCCTTCTCAGTTAAGCACCTTAAACAACTCCTTTAACGAAGTCTTAACAGGTTCACCCATTAGCGGATTGCTTTGGGAGTAAATTGGGAATAAACCCCCCCCCCCCCCCATAAATTGATCTTGTAATCTTTCCAAGAAATATAAAATTCAATCATAGACCCTCAGTCAAACAATGGAATCAGTCCAGTCTTCTTCAATACAGCAGAACATCTGGGCCTGGTTTTTGATAGGAAACTAAACTGGAAACCTAACATTCAAGAGAGAGTCAAGACGGCTACAGTAGCTCTGTTCTCTTGCAAAAAAAGCAAATGAGGCTTTCAACCTCGCGTTACCTAAACGTAAGAACGACACTCACCTACGAGGTGGCTATTTGCTCGACGGCCTTAGACAATGCAGTTAATTGAAGCAAACTAAGCAAAGTTCAAAGGACACCATGTTTGTGCATAATCCGAGTCTTACGTAGTATTCCCTCCTCGACATTGGATATTCTGTTTCACTTGACTCACCTCGTTATTTTCAGCTGGCAAGTAGTTGCTGACTTAGCTATTCGCTTTAAAGCGATTACTCGTAACATACTAGGAATCCTTCCAGAGAACATGGATTACACTATACTGCAACATTGGTTTAACAAAAGAGTTTCACTAAGCATCCCCTCTACATCCTTCGAGAAGGAATATGCTCTCATGGATGACAAGTCAATCGACTTATATACAGTTAAACTGATAGTGGGATTGGTACCAGTTTTTTTCTCAGATAAGCTCAATCTAAGCTCCTCCTTGCGTCTTCCAAACCACTGTAGCTTGTTCCAGGCGCAAATTTTGGCGAATGAATAAGTCCCGTCCTCGCTGAAGAAAAACCTGATACCTGTAAGGGATATCCACATATTTTTGAATAGTCAGGCCGATATCTGGACCGCTGGACTCAGTCTCGATCAATTCCAGAACCGCCCTTGACTACCGATCATCTCTTAGGGAGCTAGCAGAATAGTTCAACCATCACCTATGTTGGGTCCTGGGTAACAGAGGCATTCCAGTGAATTGTAGAGCGGATGAACTCGCCTAAATTGGAACCACTCTACCTATTCTACCGGAAAAGGGTAACGTCAGTATACCAATCGCTACGTGCAAAATAATTTTAAATCTGGATGCTAACAGAGTGACCAAACAGATCTGCCAAAAGCTGGATTTGAATATCTTTAAAATTTTGATCTTTCAAAATAGGAAAAATTTCAGCGCTATCGGAGTTGTCATCACTAGACACTGCCTTATAGGCAAGCATACAAAAAGACTTGGCGTCTGTACAAATAATTTCTGCAGAAGCTGCAGACGAGGAGACATACGTCTCCTCATGGATAGAAACATACCCAGCTCTTTCCTAAAAAAGGAAACTCCAATGACTTTAGCGATCTAAACAATATATTACACTCAGACTGACTCGAACTGCAACCAACTTCAGACTGCTATAATTTCCAAACCGTTCATTACTGTGAGCTCAAATTTTGACACATGACAGATAATTTTATTATTTACAAGCCTTTTAAATGATTTGCGTCTCAGTTGTGTTGAAAAATTTTTATCCGCCATGGAATTCAAACGTGAAAGTGTGATTGCTTCATATTTGGCTGGAAAACCACAAGTAGCTATCGTGAATAAATCATTTGTGTCTCGAAAAATAGCTCGTTACCGTGATACTGGCTGCGTTGCAAAACGCCATGGAGGTGGTGAAGGCTCGAATTGAGCGAAATCCGCGTCGAAGTGGAAGAAAAATGGCTCGTGAGCTCAACATATCGTTGGAACGGATGCAACACATATTAAAAAATGAGCTTGGGCTCAAGCCATTGAAGTTCCAAAAAACAAACGATCTTACACCGCTACGCTTGCACCAAAGTGGTGGGTTGCCGAATTTGGTTTTTTCCGAAGAGTCGCCATTTGTTATAAAGCAATATGTCAACAAACAAAATAACCGAGTTTACTTGCCAGAGAGGTCCTTCGAAAATTTACAGCCATAACCGCCGATGGTCGCCCTCCTTTCGTATTTTTGGAACATGGCGTCAAAATTAATGCGATCGTATACCGTGAAACTGTCTTAGAGACAGCATTGAAGCCTTGGGCAAACAATCATTTCGGTCGAAGACCGTGGACATTTTAACAAGACCGTCTCACAAAGCACGCGACAACCAAGATTGGTTAAAAAACAATGTTCCACACTTAATTTCTTCAACACAATGGATTGCAAATTCTGCGGATGCAAATCCGTTGGATTTCTCTGGCGAAGGTTGGCACTAAATAATACCAAAGTTTGGACCACCTTATATACCGCAGAGCCAATTGCGTGCAGCGTACGATGCTTTTTTCGGCCGTCTCAAGTACATTTTTCGCGCCAAAGTTGGACATATTGAAAACTACTGATACAATTTGAAAATTTATGTATTTGTCAACATTTTTTGCTTTGGCACAATAAAATTTATCAAAAAATAAAAAAAATTATAGCATTTTAAAAAGTTGCAGTTCGAGTCAGTCAGGGTGTATATTGTAGATGTTAACAGTCTCCTACGCTTTGTATTGTTTGACGAATAAAATGGATAGACTTGCACCAGAGAACGCTTCTGTATCATTCAAACTTATCGTCATGTTGTGGATAAATTTTATGCACATGACTCTACAAGAACCATATAGAAAAACGCGCCAGCATAACGTGCATGAAGAGTAAGAGCGTGGCAGAAGATCCGGAATTGTCAACACCGCTGGTGGAGGAGCTTAAAATCATGGTTTGTGCTACCCGGAGTGGCATTGCGTATCTTAAGTAAAGATGGAAAGATGAATGCATGCGCGACGACTTGGACATAATCTCCATATCTCCTATCTACAAAAAGGTTGATCCTTTGCCTTCCAACTTGGTCTGAAAGTAAAACAGAACAAGAAGAAATCCAAGCTGTCAATAAACATCTTTGTTTCTGCTTTTAATCGTGTATTGTAAAATGTCACTGTCTAGACCAATGACTCACAAGGATGTTAACTACTATTACCTACACATGACATTTTAGTAGAGATCCAACGAAGACTCGAAAGTCCACGAACTTCAACAAAAACCAGATTATGTCAGTTCTACAAATGCATAATATAAGTAGGCAGGTATTCATACATGCATAGATTTAAGATATAAAACCGAAAATGCTTAAACTGATGAAGAAAGACCTAAGAAGCTATAGAACTCGCAAGAAAATGGGATATTAACAAGAAATTCTTCGTACTACTGAATCATTTTTAATTTGTTTGACCAATTTCCACATGATTTGGCAGCACATTTTGCTTTTCCATAACATGAAAAAAAAAAAAAAAATAAATAAAAATCTGAAGCCACTTACAGCTATTCGTTCCATAACAATAGGGAATGAAACCGCTTTAACCGCCATTTCTAAATCGACTCTCCCTCATCTACAATACAAATCATCAGTCAACAGCGTACACGTGATGTCCACTCCCCATCATCCGCACCCTAACAAAGCGCATGTAAATGATAGTTAATGACAGTAAATGAAAGCAAATGACAAAACGTGTTACAACACTCGCACTGGCAGATAACAAAAACCAAAAAAAAAAAAACACACGGCAATGGCCAACGGAACGTATCCTAGAATCCAAACCTATTCCCCTCCATTTCGCGCCATCAATATAAATCCGGTCACTTTTCTTCAACCGGGTAAAATTATCAATTCCTCTAAGCGGGCCAAAGTAATAACTGTCAAATAAATTCAACATTTAACGACTTGCAAGTTGACAGGACGGCAACGCCATTACTGCAGTTGACAGTTGCTGCACTCTATGTACACATCCGCATGTGGTATACTCGTAACATCATTCAGGGTAGTTTTCAAAAACCTTCTCAATCCTTTATCAAACATAAACAAAACGTTCGTACATAATTTATATTAATCATTCAAAACCTTTAATCCTTTTTTGGAAAATAATCACTCTGCAAAAACATAACTCCTTTTTTTTTCAACAACAAAACTGTTAATCGTTTCACAGAAAATTCCAAACCTCATGTGTACGAAAATTGACAAACACATACATATATGATAGCAATTCTTCCTGCCAGGTAGGAGTAAACATAAAGAACTCCGTAGAATCCCTTTCCAAAAGAAAATGCATTTTAATCCTTTTACATGTAAGGATATTTCCGTCTTTTCAAAAAAAAAAAAAAAAAAAAACAAACAAATTGAAATTCAATCAAAATGAAGTGTCCTCAGTCGGACGGAAAATCCTTGCAATGACAATGACGAGCCTTTGCATCGATTGGGTTCTTTTATATTCGAAATCGATTTTTAATTTGTGTCGTGATTTGCTCTATACTCGTACAAATCCTTCTGTCAGGAGGTTAAGGATTGTATTTTTGCTTCTCTTTTGAATTATTGTTTGTATTGTGGAAGTGTTAAATTTCCGTCTTAGAAACAGCATACGACTTAAGAATGCTAATAACGCAAATCTGGAGGATGACATTTTTTTTTTTAATTTTCTTCATCTATGGAGCTGTGGCACGCCTCAAATACGATACGAATTAATGATATAATGAGATGTTTGCCGAAACTTGTATCCTATGGGGATCGGCATGGAACTTAATCCTTCTAAGTAAAACCTCTACTTAATTAAATGTCATTAAGGGCTTACGTTGTTTCTAAAATTAATCATTCACTTCAGTTACTTTGAGAGGAAGAACATAGTCTATGATGAAGTTGAAGCTAAAAAGTACTTTGTTGGGATCTGAACTACAGGACATGGAAGCAAGTTGAGAGCTATATCTATTTTTGCTCTAATCAGGGCTTTGTCGAAAAAAAAGAAAGAAAACCGAATTCTATTACCTTATAAGTGTGAGATATGTATAAACGAAGAAGAGTTACTCGTACTTATGAAGACAGTTTTTCAATACTTGAATTGAATCAGTTGTGAAACAACCATGTTGTGTGGAAGTTCTACAGTGATATGCGAGGTGTGTTAAAGCAGTAAGTTGACTTCATATTTTTCTAAAAAAAATATTTATTTATTCATCCACCACCTAAGCGCTAAGTATCTGCAGCCTGATTCGAGCGTAAGTTGGATATTTACAGATATAGTGCTTCGCGGTACCGTCATCACTTTCGCAGCAAGCATCGCAGGATGTTGTGTCACTTATACCCAGCACATTTAAATGCTTTGCAAATGTGTAATGCCCTGTCACGACGCCAGTAAGCAACCTGCAGTCTTTCCCGTTGAAGGACAGCAGAAGGGCCGCTGAATTCATAGAGAAGAGAAAAGAAGAAGACTGCCTACATCCCGCGGAGCTGTGCCATTTGCAGTTATGCTAGTGTGAGACCCAACTGTCAATGGAGACTTAATCCTAAGATTCAGGCAGACCCAACGTAGGTTCGGGTCCTGAAGAACTCTCCTCTTAACCATGCCTGACAAGTTCATCGGCGATTTCATTTCCCGTGATCCGACTGTAACCTGAAACCCAGGCAAAGGTCCTGAATTTAGCATTCCGTTCTTGAACTAGCTTTGAAATCGTAAGAGGGTGCAGCAAAGCTCTAAACGCAATTAGGCTGTCGCTACAGGTGCAAATGCTTCACCCCCTAGAAGCCAGATGCAAGCTTTCCTAACATGAAGTGAAATCTAAAGTTGTCGTTCTCCAGAAAGACACCAGCGCCACATCCTATATTGGTTTTAGAGCCGTCCGTTAAGATTGCATTCCTTTCCTGGACTAGATTCTGAAGCGAAACCAGTCCCGGACAGGAAAAGTCGATTTTGTATTTTTTCCGCAACATAATGATGTCATTATATCGGATGGCATGTCCATAAGACCAGAGTCAGAAGACAGCCAACGCGCAAGGTCATCGGTGTACCAAAGACCAACTCTTTTTAAATGAAAGAGAACTTTGAGAGTGCAGCCAATGATATGAATATCTATGGGAGGGAGATTCATCAATACGTCTAGAACGGAACCAGGAGTGCTGGAGAAAGCCCCCGTTCATGCGAAACAGACCGACAAACTGTTCCTTGAAGTCTGGTAAACGCAGCAATCATGTATTTTCGCAAGAGCTTTCGTATTGCACGGAGGATTCAGAGGACAGTTGCTAAACACGATCCAACAGACAGTACAGCCACATCATCCGCGTATGTTTGTTCATAGACGTTAGAACTATTGGGCGCGTTGAACAGTGAGTTGACCAACATGCACCATATAAAAGGAGACACTCACCACCACATATTGGTCGCATCCAGCATCCGCAATAAGTGTCCCTTTACCAGCATTGCTTTTATACACAAAGCTAGTGATTCGTCTACGACGTGTTGTCTTGCCGAGTTACACATACCGTCAAAAGTTGCGCTGTTGAAAGCACCCTAACATCTTAAATGCCCTAGGCGTATTCCTTCTTGTCGAGCTTACGAGATTCTGAAGCGTTGGTATGCATGCTGCAACGCCGACAGAAGGTACATTCACAAGGCGGTTTTGCGCACATGAATCTCAGCCATTTTCTCGATGCTTTTTAGCATGAAGGAAGTCAGACTCATAGGTCTGAAACTCTAGGCGCACGAGTAGTCCTTTCTCCAATTTTCGGTATAAAGACCACTCTCACTGTTTGCCAAGGTTGTGATATGTATGCCAGTGCCAGGTTAGCGGTGAAAATTCTGTTCAGAGTTGCCACCAGCTAGTTCATACCTTTTTGTAACATAACTGGATAAATACCAAATTTAATGTCCTCATCCGTCACCACAACTAATGAGATATACCAGCTATGGCGTGTTGTGTTGTTCAACTCACTACGAGGTTTGTTGATAGAAGCTAGTTGTGAGCTGGTTCCGTTTAGGTTATCTAGGAAGTGAGACTTAAGCATGAGACGAAAAGGCTCTGCTTTCGACTCAGTATAGGTACCGTCAGATTTTCTGAGTGGTTACAGCCTGGTTCATCTTCCCTTTTTGAAGACTTGGATCAGCCTACTGGTTTCACCGATAGTTTCGATCTCTTCGCAACAAGCTTTGTAAGAGGCACTTTTTGAGACCTGAATAAGCCTCTTAAAATCATTTTGCTTCGATTTGTACAGATTCCAATCTTCCTCCAAATTAGTTTATATGACCCGTTTACATCTGTAGGATTGCTTACTAACTCGACAAATCATTTCGAAAAACTTAGTAAGGGTGCCGTTCAGGTTCTGAACAGCTTCCTCTAGCCTTTGTTTTGTCCTGGCTTAGGCGGAGCACAATTTTACTTGTCGAGCTCTTCCTTAAATCGTGTCCAGTTGATTTTATGCCGATTCCTCCTCTACAACAAGGTTGAGACCTCGCATACGATTCTGAATTCTATGTATCTAACATGAAGATCTCCAATAGTATTTTCCAGCCAGTAATCTCCTGAGCATACCTGTTGGAAAAAGTTACTTGCTGCCTTACTCTCGTAACAAAAGTTGGCTATGAGCCAACATTATTTATAGCCCTGTCAGACGATAGTATGAAGTCCAGGGGATGATTACCTCTTCCGTTGCTTTTGCTGCTGCCCAAAGAAGCATGATAAGTTCCTGGAGTCACAATATTCAATGAGTTCTGCGTTCTGCTATTGCGTTCGTTGGTGGCGGCAGCTACGAATCATAAGGAAAATAAGCATATGCAACGACGAATCTGTGCCATTCTCCATTCTTGGTTACAAAATAGCACATAAAGACAAGCACTCGGTCTTTCCGATCGATCATCATAAAGCTGTGTGAAACCCCTTAAACATCCGAAACCACTTAAATTGGAACGTTATGCAAGTATTACAATCATATGAAAGGGTGTATATAACACTTATTTGGCAGGAAAGTCTTCCACCGCGAAATTCGTTTGACTCTGCAGGATGACAATGGAAAATGCACACTACCTTGTCACGATTTCTTTCCTAAGATCATTGATGTCAAAAAACGTTTTGGACAAAGCTACGAGCTGTCATGTGATTTATATAACATCAACGTTTTAACAAATATTCATAGGTGAAAAGTCACCAGAGCAATTATGCCGGCAAAAGTCTGTACAACTAGTCACTGACGTGAATCTTTTGGTTGAGATCCAGATCCTATCTGGACTACAGCGCAATCTAAGTACTCGTAAGTACATAAATAAGAAATTAATTATTTTGGAAACAAGTAGAGAAAACAGAATGTTAACAACACTTTCGAAGTATTTTATTGTCTTAACAGATGGCGGACCTGAATATGTTCAAGGTAAATAGACAAAGTTAACAATGAAACGAGTCCAGATAAATCAGTAACCTACAAGCATCATTCAAGGACGGACATGGCAGTGGATCGGAGGTAATCTTGGAATCACTTGGTATGCAATCCAAACAGTACGAAAGAAGAACTGGTTGGTTGAGATACCAACACTTGTTATAGAACAGTCGAAGAGGAGTCATGACATTAAGACACGTTCCTTACGACGAGCAGGCGTAGTGGATCTACAAAGGAATACAGCTCACTAGCTTGTAAGTGATTGATTAATTAATTCTTGTATATAACTGAATGTAAAACGCATATATAGAAATCTGAAGAAATCTCCAAACCCTAAGGTTACTACTGCGAACCAGGTTATTATGATTCTTTTCCTGATAAAGTTGAAAGAACGCCGCTGGAAAAGTGATGATGATAGTTGCAGACCCAATAACCATTATAACCCAATGTTATAAGGGGTGATTCATCGTGAAGTTTGATTTTCAAAAAACCTTTTTTAATAGATCACGCGTGACTCCTATCAAACTGCTTTGTCATTTTTGCTCAGTATCGTTTGGCAAGTCATCATGGAAAGACTCAAACCACAACAGCGTCTTCAAATTGTTCAGCTGTATAACGAAAATCAGCGTTCTGTGAGAAATGTTTTTCGTGCGATTCGAGGAATTTCCGGTGCACATAATCGACCTACTGAAACCACTATTGCCAATACTATTCGCAAATTTGAGTCCCAGTTTACATTAGTGGATGATACTCGACCGGTTAGACAACATCCAGCACGTAGTGAAGAGACTATAGCAGCTGTAGCTGAGAGTGTACGCGAAGACCGTGACGAAACGATTCGTCGTCGTTCTCAGCAGCTGGGCTTGGCGTATTCGACAACTTGGCATATTTTACCTGAGGATCTCGGCCTAAGCGTACAAAATTCAATTGTGCAAGAATTGAAACCAGGCGACTTTAATTTGCGTCATATTTCCAGTTAATGGGCTCTGGAAAAACTCAATGAAAGTCCGGTATTTTATCGTGAAATTTTGTTCAGTGATGAAGCCCATTTTTAGCTCAATGGATACGTTAATAAACAAAATTGCCATATTCGGGCTGATGAGCAACCCGAAGAGCACCAAGAGCTACCATTACATCCATTAAAAACAACGGTATGGTGTGGTTTATGGGCTGGTGGAATCATTGGTCCATATTTCTTCAAAAAATGAGGCAAATCAGAATATTACCGTCAATGGTAACAGCTATCGCGCCATATTAACGGACTATGTGCTTCCTGAAGTTCAAGCATTCATTTTGATGAGAACTTAATTTCACCTTTTGCTACGGTAAATTGGCCACCTAGATCTTGCGATATCACACCCTTGGACTATTTTCGCTTGGGATATGTAAAGTCTCAGATCTTCAGAAAAAAGCCAGCGATTCACTCTTTTTAAGCCAATATTACTCGTGTTATCCGAGAGATACCAGTCGCTATGATCGTACGAGGCGCCCAAAATTTTCAAAAAGTAAATGCCATGAATTGTTCTTTCAACCGAAAATAAAAATTTTAAGTTCACTTTCAAATTTATGCGTTTTATTTTACATTATAAATTTTGCGCATTAGTATTGAATACTAAATTTAATGTGATCCGAGGATTTAGAGTTCACCGTCATTTCTTTTAACGTGAAAGGTTCTGTGTGTACGTAGAGAAGTATTACTTGTTTTTGGGTATACTTCGTGTAAAGGTTAAAGATTTGGACAATTTCATATGGATATGTGTAGCAAGAGATATTTTATGCATCCAAAAGGTGGACTTTTTACTCATCCCTATTTACAGGAAGGTGGGCCATAATGTATGATCCTATTTTCCTAGGCTATATCTTTCGAATACAATAAAAAAAATGAATGCGTTTTTTTTAAATGTTTATTTGGGCATTAAAGTTCCATCATATTTTCAAGTGGCCGCCGCCATTGTTGATTACCATAGGGGCTCCTTTTATGGCTTTCTCCACTTCCTGGTGAATGTTTTTCTTGAGGGCTGCCAGAGTTTGTGGCTTATTCACATAAACCCGTGACTTTAAGGCGTGAGGCTACTTTAGGATTTGCAACAAATCAATTTTTTTTATTTACTTCAATGGTACCTTAGCACCTCAAAAATGATAAACGGTTATGGCCGGGAAATATCTCGAAGTACTTGTTTTTCAAAGTTAGGTAGGCAGTGAGCCTCTTATGACCGAAACGGGGGACGGTATTTTAGGTGACTAGAGTAGGTATGCGGCAGATGTTTTTGAAGCTTATTTGTCACGTGTTCAGACTATTTCCTGTTTTGTCTTTAGAAACGTCGTTTTCATTGCAGAAGGACGCATTTGAGGAACGCTTGTATTTTAACGATAATTGTGCTAACTTTTTTTTTGTTTTGTGGGTGTTATTGGTTCGTTTTTATAATGAGTGACAAAGTGTATTGTGATCAAAAAGGTGCAAAAGAGAAACGTGCATACAGCAAGAAACCGATAATATCTGGAACAAGACCACTGAATCGACACGAGATAGAAGCTCCAAGTGAAATGAATGGGAAAAAGTTGAAGATTCATAGTGCTCATGACAAAACGCTAAAACTCACGGCTCAGTACAAACATAAGTCAGCTCTTCCAATTGAATTGTATGAAGCTATCGAGTTAGTTAATGAAGAATTGACCAGAGATGATCTTCTTACTCGATGCATCGGCGGTTATACTCAAAACTATAATGAAAGTTTTAATTCGACTGCGTGGGCATTGGTCCCAAAATCCATTTCTAGTGGTAAAACTGTGTTGGATATAGCTGTGGATATTGCAGTTTGCATGTACAATGACGGCTTTGCTTCAATTCTGTACATAATGAAAGCGATGGATTTACCATATAAATCGGCCCGAACAGCCACGAAATGTGGTTGAAGATTGACAAAGAGCGCACAAAGCTTATAGAAGGATCGCGTCTAAAGCTGCAAAAGAGTGAAAAACCGGATTAAAATCTAATAGAAAGGAAATGCAAGAGCAGAACACGAATCTAGAAGGCCAATTATATGGCGCAGGCTTCATGACTTTCTATAACTTCTATTCTAAAGTTTGCAGCACCCATAACTTGAACAATTTTCAACCAATTCACCTCAAATTTTAACTAGATCTTTAAAAATATATTGTCTAAATAAGTACGTATGGCAAAATTCATTTGTTATTAACAATTTTCTGGCGATTTTTCTGCGAATTTTACAACTTTGACTTTGGAAGTGCGCTATTCGGCCAAATATCAATATATCAAAAAAATCCTAAGTATTTCTCTAACTGTTGTTTGTACAATAAAAATAAATTCAGTGACTCATCATAATTCAAAATTTACAGGAGTTGTTGATACGGCCGTAGAACCTTCCAAAAAATGAGAGGTCATCTGAGAAACGCTGCACAGCCGTCACTTTTAAATAAATTGTTCTATAAAAATTATGTCAATAATAAACACAGATAACTTCTACCTTTGTAAACTGGATTTATTTTATATTGTATATTTTTTTTTTGTTGAAAAAAAGCACATAAATATCTATTTTTACGGCCTCTAGAGTGGCCTTACCCTTTAAAAAATCCCATAAAAAGAATTATAGGGCAGTCAAATCGGGTAATCTTACGGGCCTGTGCAAAAAAGCGACATCAGACTATTGGCAAATGCCTGGTTTAGAATGTCCATTGTGGCTGGTGCAATATGAGCCGTTATTCCATCATTCTGGAACCACATGTTCTCCGATCCCATTTCATCCAATTCAGGAATTTAAACTCACCATCCGCAGTGACCGTTTGGCTCACGCTGTTCTAAAAAAAAAAAAAGTTTAATGATTAATGACTCTGTAAGCGTAATTAGCACACCATTTTGAGTGGATTTAATGGCTCTGCTCGCGAATTTTAACGCAACATCGTCCACTGTTGTGCTGTTGTTGTTGAGATTCCAGAGAGCGTACAGTAGTCGCGATTTACAGTCAACTCCCATCAGCTGCACTTTCTAAGGAAACATCTTCAAGTCTTTCACCAAAATGCGCCGCAGAGGCGGGTGTAGTCGATGTCAACATAACCTCTACGACATCTTCGACATCTTCAGCCACGGCAGCGATAATCTCGGCTGAATGAGAGGTACTAGGCTTCCCACAGCTTCCTAGATCCGATGTTGTTCAAATTTTTAAGAGTCATCCACCAAAGCACCACATTAAACGATCAGTGGTGTCGGGCGGCCAGGAAAACGGACATCAATTGCTAAAATCACTAACGAATTGTTCATCAAAAACATCTTGACGATTATTCCGCATTCATCCGCAGAACATCGTATTGACTTTAGAGCTCAAGAGCTGAAGCAAGCTCACTATTTTGGTTAAATAGTAAGCAAAACTGTCGCATTTATTCAAGAGAACAGTAAGAGGTGTTCCAACAGCAAACATTATACACTAGTCGGCATAAGTATTTCGACGAAATCTTTTTCTGACTATTGAAGCTAGCTTAGCTTAGTACCGTTAAATAACGGTGCAAAAATGATGCGCTAAACAAAGAATTAATTTTCGCATTCTCTTTCTGTTGATAAGAATGCATGAAGACAAGAAATTTTTGCGTGGCATAAGTATTTTGACGGAAGCTTTGTGTAAATACGCTTGCACTTTTGAGCACGCTAGAGCCGAATAACTTTTGTATTTAAATTTAACTGACATTACACGTTGATAAAAAAATAAAAATTGATTAAAAAGTGTTATAAACCATGGGTAAAACGGCAGGGTTGAGTTTGGTTACCAGATCTTCGATGATAGCAAAGTCTAACGCTGGAACGGCAGTAAAAGACATTGCAAAAGAGTTTAATGTGTCGCGTCAAACTGTGCACTATCAAATTAATAAGTTCAAAAAGCATAACGACATCAGTAACTTAGCGAGATCAGGTGCTAAGCCCAAAAGAGCTAACGCCCACTCAAGACCGAGTCCTTCTTTTTTTTTCTGAAGCCTCAATCTACCGCAGATCAATGGAATTCGACGATTTTAGGACAATTAAAGCTAAGGACGTGCCGTATTTATCTAAGGCAAACAAGCTTAAAAGACTGGCCTTTGCAAAGGGACACCTGCACAAGCCAAAGGAGTTCTGGAGAAACGTTTTATGCAAAGATGGAAGCTCCTTTGAGTATAACTCATCAAAAAATTAATTTTTTGTAAGACTGTCAAAAGTAGTAAGGCAAAAGAAACGACCTGTTTGCCAAAAAGTGAGCCATGGTGGAGGCTTTGTCATGTTCTGGGGATGTGTTGCGTATAATGGGCTGGTTGACTTGGTTCCTGTCACCGGCTCGATGAACCAACATCAATATTTGATCACCCTAAACCAAAATGCTTTTACTTCGGCAAATAGGCTTATTGAGGAATCATTAATCCTGCAACAGGATAATGCCCCCTGCCACAAAGCACGGATGATTGCAAAATTTTTGAAGGATGTTGGTGTTGAAACTTTGGACTGGCCACCTCAAAGTCCAGATTTAAATATTATAGAAAACGTTTCTTCTCTTTTGAAGCGCAAAAGAACAGTTTCGCTAAATAAAACCAGAGAGGAGACAATTTCTGAGGTCATTTCTTTTTGGAAAGAGATATCTCCAGAGATTCTTAAAAATTTAGTGGATTCAGTACCAAGACGCCTTCAGAAAGTTATTGATGCCAAAGAAGGATATACATTTCACTAACATCTTCTTCATTGTTTATCAATTTTTAAGTTTAAAAATTGTTTTTTTTAGAATTACATTCTTGTCAAAATACTTATGCCAACAGATGTAATTACAAATTAATTTATGTCATTTTACTTTTCTATGAAAATATATTTGGTTGCTTATTTTTAAGTTTGTATTAGTTATATATAAAAACGAAAAAATAAAAAAGAATTTTTTACAAAGCCGATTAAAAGTTAAACACTTAAATGCACGATTTTTATTTCGTCAAAATACTTATGCCGACTAGTGTACGAGTACTTGCATACGAAAAAACTGATGGTACGCAATGGAGTTATAATTGGGCCGTACTTTTCTGAAGATGATGCCGGCGAAAAGGTTACGGTTAATGAAGACTGCTTTCGCTTTATTAAAGATAAAGTTCGCCCCGAAGTCAAGCCCCAATCCACCTTTAATATATGTTCTTTGAAGGTCGACTGGAAATAGCTGGAATTTCAGCCGAATTATGCGAACAAGTCATACAAAATTGGGTTCGATGTGTAAAAAAGAAAAAAAAAAAAAAACAAATTGACTTTATGATATTCGGATGTCAGCTTCTAAATTTTTAAGTTATGTGTATTGCCAATTGAAAATTTATCAAAACAAGGTCTAAAGGACAAACTCACACACAATCGCATCAATTGCAGTGAATCGAATGACAGAATCCGGCGATTTTTTTCAAAACAATTTGCGTTTATGGAAGACTAAGAATTGGAATTTATTGGTTTAAATACAACGTATTATGCCACAAGATTTCCACTATAGACCGATACTATTTCTTATTACTGGATTTAGAAAAAAAAACCATATTCTCACCTCTTATGTTCTTCCTCATTCTCCCAACACAACATATAGAATAAAAAAAAAACTTGCTAATAGGCTTTTCCACACTTCAAGCTACATGAGGTCCTTAGTCTCAAAATATCCTTATCAGTTGCTTCATATTTTTTCTGAAGGCATCCTTAAATACGTATTAAACAAAAGAAGCAATACAAATTTTCTTCGGTATTATATCGAAAGGACAAATCTAATATTCACACCTGCCAACGGCACACTTTTCTCAATACTGTAGTGAAATGGGAAACTTTCTTTCGATGAAGGATAAGAAAATATGTAGGAGTACTCGTATTTATCTTTACATACTACATACAGTAGCAGAGAGTAGATAGACGATCTGATAAGAAGAAACATACAATATATACGAGTATGTTACGAGTTCATGAACCAGTATACTCGTATATTGAATGCATTTGTGGGTCTACAGAGATTTTGTAAGGATGTCCTTTAACCCAAATACGATATTACAATCGTCAATGCATTCAGGACACATAGTCATTCCGAACGAGTACTCTCTACGAGGACTCTGCAATTTTTTTCTTTTCTTTGTTTTTTGTGAATAGAGAATTTCCTGTGCCAATATTTGAAATTCGCACAATGGTAGACTATTTTACGAGACATTAATCAATGCATCCTTTCTGACAGTTGACTCTGATATGGGACAAGGATACATATTGGAGTAATTCTGAATAAGAAACAACTAGGGCAGGCATGTTTTTGTTCAAATTCCACTGGACTTGATCAGATACTTCGATATGCACAAGAATAAATGATATATAAACACTTAGTTGAACCTCATTGTAATGGACTGTGTCCTTTTTTAAAAGCAGGATCACAAAAATAAATCGATTGCAATTAATAAGAAGTATACCATATTTCAGTATTGAATTTCGAAGAGGATTGTGATATTCATGAATTGAGAAATGCCTGATTGCTGCCATTCTAAATTTTGTAACGAATATCTGAAATCCGGTAAAGCAAGAACATATCAATGTCTAGTAGATATAAGTAAACTGGAATTAATTAGATGTGAAATGCGGAAGGATCTACGAGTGTAAGATGTCGGTTGTTGCCCAAATCACAGTCCAGGGACAATGCATCTCGATTTGCATTTTTAATAAGAAATCTCTTCTCGCGTTCGCCGCTTTGTCGCAATGTCACTATCATCATTTACCCTCTTCAAGGGATGCTGTTCAAAATTCGTGTTGTTTGATGTTTGTCACACCAATGTCATGTTGTCAGTCATGGTCGGATGAAGAATAAAAATACGAAAGAACATTTACCGCAGAGGAGGGAATATATGTGATCTGATTTCGGTTCGGCTATATTTTAATTTCTGATTTAAATCCTTACAAGGATAACAGCCATTCGTCATGTTTTCTTTTAAGATGAATAAACACCACCTGCACATGTCTACTCTGGCGACACATCACGTTTTCTTTTGAAGATTTTTTTTTTTTTTTTTTCTTGGTGAGAATTTGTATCTTTTTCCTTGAGATTTGTCGAAAAAACCAGAATTTCGTTCACATGCCTTCGGCATCTACTCGTACTAGTTTTGTGATGCCAACATTTTAGAAATTGTGATTTGCAATGTTTTTCTTTGAATTGTTTGCATAGCGTTTTGCGAAATGGCTTCCTTTTGTCGTTACCCTTGTAACCGGTTTTCAAGGATCTTATCAATTACAAAGATTTTTTTTCTTCCATAGAAAAGTAAACACTTGATCGAGTCGCGAACAGTGTGGCTGCTTGAGATATCTTTATATCAGATGACATTCTTCAGATTTTTTTCGAATTGTAATTCAAACGAAGTAAAGAGGGATACTTAATTTATTCACCACATAAATCTGCATGCATAGCATAAGTTTAATCTTTCCATCGATAAGAAATAATACTCAAAACAATCAACTATAAACAAAACAGGCCTAATTGACCACCCCTGAGGTAGTTCTAATCTTAAAAGAAACATTTTTCGAAACGACTTTTTGTATATAGGTAAACAAACGTTTTCTTAAATCAAATACAAATGTTACCTACAATGTCGAGGGGTTGCTACGCATTTATTGTTTTTGTAGCGACCCTTAATCCGTTTAAATCAAATTGACAATATAACATCCTTTTGTTGCGTTTCACCCGACGGTATGCATCTCGCGGGTTTTCGGTGTGGAACCGCGAGACGTCCTTTTTTTCATTGCCTAGGCTAACTCTTGCCTGGTTTTTCAAATGTTTTGATTATGTAACATATGTATGATCCGATCTTGAACAATGAAAAAATGAAGTAGCGGCTTTTTCTCAGAGGTCACGCAGAAGAGAGAAACAGGAGTAAGGGTTAAAAAAAATTATCTCACTAATTACATTGATAAAAGAGTTTAAGGATACAGAACTCGGGAGGAACATGTTACCCTTCTCATGTAGGGTATACGGATATATGTATTATTTAGAGTAACGGATGTCAAATTGAATTTCAACTTAATGAAGTCAACTTTGGAACACATTTCTCTGACTTGATTTGATTGACAGTCTATGACAGATCACTTAATTGCAAAGACTTCCGAGGTGAACTATTGTATCAAAATGCGGAAACAAAACTCTCGATTTCGAAATACTGATTTGTAACCCATGGTAAACCGCTATAACATTTAATACAGAATTATTATCTGAATTTGAATCCTTTCAAGCACGAAAAGGGATCAATGTTCAACAGTTAACTATGGACTGAGACTGACTCCAGCTAAGTTTTTCCAACTGAGTTTGTCTTCTTTGTATTTATTTTCACGCATCCCAACATGACCAGCTTCTGACAAAAGTTGTGATCTCGGTTAAGGAAGGGTCGGTATCAAGGAGCATACTCGTAGTATCACCGGCTATATAATGCATACTTAGTCTGGCTGTTCACAGGTGCTACCAAAACAGGAACTGGTTTTCCAGGTTTTCCAACCTGGTATTTCAGGTTGCAAGCTGAATTATCGGGTTAAGCTAAGAAGTCATTGACATTGACAGCTTTCACATCTGTGCCTGATATCCGCTTCCCGAGCAGCCGAATATTATCGAAGGCCTTAGATTGCTTTATAGTCGATGTTAACGCTATCCAGGAAGTGCGGTGTCTGTGTGATGTGTCTGACAAAACGAGGATTTAAAATTGTGAGTATATAGAGGATAGAAGCTTGAAGCTAGAATGCTTGAGTGTAGATTTTTTGTTTACGGCAAAAAGTCTTGAGCCGAGCCGAGCCGAGACGAATGTCTAAGACGCCATCGCTGCAGATACTCTGAGAGATGAAACGCTTAATGACAGCAATCGGAATAAGCAGCCAAAATTTTTTTCGTTCAGTGGCACGAATGCCTAGAAATTGTTGGAAATCCTAAAACTGTTGTACTCGGTTCCGCTCTACCACCCCCACGAAACTTCTGGTTATATAAAGAATATAGGCAAGCACATGTAGGAAAACAACTCGCCTACGACCGCATTCTGCGGAATGTTTAACGCCGGAAAAGACCACAATTACACTGTTAGACGAAGGAACTATCGAACCATATGAAATCCAAGGTGTATGAGCACAACATGGCAGCCGGGTACAGACGTTCTATCTGTCGAACAGTTAAAGGCAGCTTAAGATGATTTGGCAGTCAGCAACTTATTTTGAAGATTTGGCTAAGCGAAAGTTTGGATCCTTAGTATGGTTTGACCGATTTACAGGAAGTAAGCTTCCGAAGCTACATTAACATTTGAGGTATCAGACTCTTAAACATCGCGTAAACGAGATCTTGCCTGCCGTCTTTTGGGCTTCGAAAATAATTTTTCAACGATCTAATTTCCCCTATTGGTGCAATCTTAAGTCTGATAGAAAACTAAGAAGTCCAGATTGATATCCTGCATCTCTTTATCAAATTTAAGGTCGCATATAACAACATCTATAGAAACGAGCTATTCAGAGGCATGTATGTATAGTTTTGGCATCCCTAGCAAGCTCGTCAGATTATGCTCAGTAACGATGGCGTACTTTCGTTGATCCGTTAAGGTGGGAAGCAATGTCACCGAGAAAAAGACGTTACCATGTTAGCTCCTTCTAAAACATTAAGCTACTCGTAGTCAGGAACTGTGTCTACCTTGGCTCGCATAATGATAGCTCATCAATTATTAAATGAAGAGCTACCCTTTCCAATCGCACTTTCTCCCCACTAAGAAATAATGCTCTGTCAAGAAACGCTAAGGAGACTCTAAATGAGACAGAAACATGGACGTTAGCGAAGACGGATACAGATATTCTTGAACGTTTGGTTCCGCATGTGGTGACTTATTTTGAAGGATGAGATGCGCATCAATCTCCGACTTCAACACCGACTGAAAAAGTAGTAGATGAAGACCTTGGAAATGAGACCCAAATTACTCGTAATATATTGGACTGACGGCGTTAAACATAAGTCTGCGTTAACGTTTAGAAACGTTTATTGGTTGGTATCCTAAGCCAAATATCAATATCGTTTTTGGTTATGTTTACGTCAATTTAGGAAAGAAAACACAATTGGAAAAGATAGTCCACACACTACCACGCATGCTACTATGTGTTCCCAACATCTCAACATTTACAAAGCTACCTGCTGATTGCAAAACCGTCGACAAAATTGACGCTAGGCAGTTTTCTCGTCCGGAAGTTGCTCAAATCAGAAGTTTCACTGTTGTAGTCAAGGTTTAAATGTGGTTATCCCAGATGCAAGAAGTGAGCAAATATGACGTATGGATGGGGTACTGGAGACTACCAAGCCTGAGCGACTTTTGTTCTTCTTAGCTCTTGCCATCTTTTACGCATTTGTTTGCTGTTGTATGCATTTTCATTCGAGTACCATATGCCTGCCTGTCTGGCTTGCGTTGTTGTGTTTTAGAGGATGGTGGGATGTTGTCCCCTTGCATTCGCTGGGTTTTTCGCGTTTTTTACTTCTTTCTCGCTCTAGGCGTCTTAGTTCTTGGCATATATTTCCCGCTGAGAGCATCAGCGTGTGCCATTTATTTTCCGATTCTAACATGTGACGTACTATATTCTCGGGAGTTTGTACTTATTCTAGTATTCCCCGAAGGGTTTCTCTTACTGGAAATTACTGGAATCTTGGGAAGTGGAAGAATATATGCTCCATGCCTTCAGTAATATCACTGCAGATAGACTAGAGACAGAGAGTGGACTAATCGTTTTTAAAACGGAGTAGATATGACCTTTTGACGAAAGTCACCAGCGTTGTTGGCACCGTCTTAAGCTCGTGTTTCGTCCCATTGCGTCGGTTTCACTATACGGTAGAAGCCCCTTCTGTCTGTTTAATTGGAAGCGTTCCTGCGAAAACGAAAGTCGCCACGTTCCAGATTGTACGGAATGCCCTTATCACTCTGAAAAGCACAAAGCCTATTCACTGCTTTGATTTTACTTTCAAAGTCTCGGCCCAGATTGGTGATTCATAAAGCACTACTGACGCAACTACTTTAACTAGAAGAAGTCTCCTACTGTACTTGGGTCCTCCTACATTCGGCTTTATACGCATTATGAAGGCACTCACCAGCGAAGATTTGCAACTCACATATTCCAGGTGTTTCTCAAAAGACAATGTTAAGTCAATTATGACGCCAAGATATTTTATTGCTGACTTGCATGCTATTTCATTTTCATCTACTGGGGTACTCATTCTATGAATGTGTACTCCATCAAACCACTGTCTGTATCGTATAGTAATACTCTCTGTCGGAAATAGTTTCGTAGCGCTTCCGGAATATGTAGACAACTAACTCACGGTATTGAGAGAGTTCTTGACGTCCAGTCCAAACAGCAGTACGGTTTGGTTCTTCTTTTATATCGTCGTCCTCCTGTGGCCATTTTTTCTGTATCAATAACCGGTTTGATGATTAAGTGTGCCTTTCAAAACTAGTCTCACTGCTTTTTCTGTTTGAGATGATAAGGTCCTATACTTTTCCCGCAGTATTTAGCATACATAGACGGTAGGCTAATGGGTTGCCTACGGCTTTGCCTCCCTTTGGTAGTAATACGAGCTTCTGTTTTTTTTACCATCAGTTGGGAAAAACTCCTTCGCTTGAGCAAAAGTTATAAATGCCCTATGGGAGTTTTTGTTCTCAAATCTTTTGCAAGCGTCAAGTATCTCTTCTGTTGTGATTCAAGTAATTTGTTGTTTTGCTGTCGAAAACTCTTCATCCAATGAATTCCCCCTTTGTCTTGCGAAAAGGCCTTCTACTATTTTCCGCAGTACATCTGCTCAGATGGCGCTTGGAAGATTTTTAATTTCTTTATTACCACTTGGTAGGCCGTCCTCGAAGAGCATTTATCCGCTTCAATGTACAGTTCGTGGAAAGTGCGGCGTTGCTTGGTGTTTATTGCCATTTTTAATTCTCTCCGTGCTAAATTATACTAATGCTGGCGTTAAAAGTAATTGCTTCTTTAAGGGCTGCATTGATGCAGGGTTCTTGAGCTCTGGCATTCAGTTCACATTTGCGCGACTTCTTCATTCCAACAATAAACTGGTTGATAATGTGACTAGTCGTCTATCTTACCATAAATGCATCACACGCCCTGGAGATGTAGGCAGTCAATTAAACTGGCTTTTTATTGACTGAACCAGTTGTCGTTACATTTGCTAACATATGGATAAAACACTGAGTGTTCCGCTTATAGTATTTCGATGGCGTGCTCTTCGTTCTTCAATTGTCTCACATACCATTGCTAGGTGGTCACTGCGTGTGTTGTTACTGCTGACTTTTTATGCTGTCCTACTCACAGCCCCATTCCTCTAATAGTTTGTTTACTCTCCTACTATCGAATACTTCGATCGTAAGGCTTGGTAGAGAGTAACAGCTATAGAAGTAGTAGCCGTCGATTTTGGCCAGAACAAAGTAGCAGTTAGTGTTTCCTTCTGCTTCTTCGAAGAGTCGCTTTCCGCAGGTCCACATTGCAGCTTTACATGTAGCATCCGCTATCCATAGCGTATTGTCATATTGTCGATACGGTTCACCTAAGATTGCTACGTGTATAATACAGTATACGTGGGTAATACAGCTGCCTTCTTTATCTTGGAAAAGCAGACATTATCATACTTTCTTGCAAATGGCCAATCACCACTGACAGCTTTATGCCCCAATTCCATAAATTTGAAACTCTTAAGTGGGTTTTGCTTCTCACGTTTTCGGCACACAACCCATCCTATACGTATTTTGCCTATTTCGGTGAGTTTCATAGCTGCTTTCGTTGGTAAGCTCACGGTTGCCATCTGGGTGCCACTAGAAGCCTTCCTAAGCGACTTCATAGTCAATATTTTTGCTGCATCGGTATTCGTAAAACCTTCTAAGAACGTCTCTTTTCGTGGAACTATTTAAAGCTGCAGTATTTGTTTTGTTAAATACCATAATCTGCACAATATGGTCGACTGAAGGTATGCCCTGAATGAAGCTAAGTACTGATGAACGCATTTTTTTAGTCGTTTTTAACCAGAATTCCATGACCCTATTTGCAGAGAGAATTTCAAATTTACAAATCATCCTAAGTCTTATTGAATTCATGTCAAAAGTCCTTACACCACAACCCTATACTTTTATGCAAAAATCTAATCGGATATTGTCAAAACATACTACTCCATTGGTTTACCGTGATATAATCGCTACTCCTTTCCATTCGAGGCAACAAATCATACTTTAGTTCCTTAAGCGGGTTCTTTATGACATCGAACATTGCTTTATCCGTCTACCCTTACATGTCCTGGATGTCTCATTTAACTTTACAATAGCGCATCGAAGGCATTAGCAACAAAAAAAAAATCCTTTAACCCGCCCAGCATGTGGTCACCGGGTGGTCTCTCGTTCTTATTATTTTTTTTTTCGCTCTCTCTCTCTGTTCAAATACTTTTTCCTGACGACCCAGATGTACTCGCAGTTGTATAGAAAAATATAAAGTAGCACACGTCAATATTTTCTCTGATACCAGGACCAGGATACGCATGAATCAGATTATAAGTACACAGGCTCGACAGGGAATCATTATGAGGGCAGCAGGAAGCTGAAGAATTAAAATAAAATGATGCGGCATAGGCATTACATAGATAACAGCTTAAGCTCCATTATCCTAGAGATTTTGATTTTTGTTTTGCAGAGTTCCTTAGCTACTAAATGCGCTTATTGGCTTTTGATTATTCGCTATTGTTTCTTCCTCTTCTCATTTCAAAATCCACATTATAGTAAGGAAGAGGAGGATCGAGAATATGAAATGTCATAAAAATTTTCAAATACCATAAAATGCAAAATACAATAACAAACACACAAAGAAGCAGGACTGCAAAAATATATGAATGTTGAGTCTTTTTTTCCATTGAATGACGATGGCAGGAGATGTCAAAGGACAACGATTGAAGAAAGTTATTACAAACCCAGTTGCGGTCTGTTGAGTTTTCATATTTTTATCCCGTCTTTTAACCGCAAGGATATCCGCACTGACTAAATTGACTTGTCTTCCGGGTGACCAAAACAATCAGGAAGTGAATCTTATTCGATTTGAGTTTAGATTTAATTCTCACACTGCTGAATGCAGAAGTTCGCAATGCCATTAGAAGGACAATGAATTTTTATTACTTTTCTTTGTGGTTAACCCTGGAGAAAATCTCTTTCTCTTTCTTATTCTTAACAAGGCAATAAAAGATTGAAATCCTTCAAATAAATGTTCACAACATGATTATGTAGATGTCCTTGTATACGACGAGTATACGAGTATATTTATTATCACTTCGGCATTAGAAAATCCATTAACAAATGTGTTCAAACCAATTAAATCAAATAAATGTCCTCGTGAATTTAAAAGGATGTAGAAAATCCATTAGTGGTGATTAATGAATCGATTCGACTGTGGTGGGATTCCGATGTCGGCTCTCCAACTGAAGTCCTTTGCATGATTGAAATGTCAGAGTACATTCGTAATTATGTTCATTGTCTGTGATCTACCAGATTCGAGCACTCATTTTGTCCGATTTATTTTTGGAGTACATAAACCAAATGCGGGCAGGAAATTGACACGTGAATAGACACCAACGTGCCAAAATGACAAAAGTATGCCGAATGGAGTGAGTTGTACGAGTATAGTATGTATACGCACATATCCTTTCGAAAGGATATGAAATGCTGAGTTGATTGATCTCTCGATGGAACATTATCGAGTGATACTTTGCTAGTTCTAAGTAAAGATAAAGTGTGTCTATTTGAATGAGTGTTAATGGATTCTCAAGTGTCCGTGATTTGGGTGCCAGAATTGCCTTTTATGAACTTTTTTGAAAAGGAAACTATCGTACCATGTGTTTCAATATTTACATGAGCATTTTTCAATTCACCTTTACCAAAGATGTAGGTATACACCAATGTTGCTTTTGAAGATCAAATTTTTACAACTAGATAACGGCGGCTGTCTCTAATTACATTATTGCAAATAACATAGAAGCCCGATTCATCAAGGAAGGACTTTATCTAAATGCAGATTCAGTTACCGTCAATTAAGTTTTCCAACTGCGTTTAAAAAGATACCTTAAATTCTCGAACAAGTTTTGAGGTTGATCACTATAAATGCAGACACTTCACTCCCATGTCATGTCAAGCTATGCTTGGAAGACAGACCCAAGTTTGCATAAGGTATACGTTGGCGCCGAATTCAAAATTAGATCGGTCTAAGATCCATCGGTGGAGATCCAAGTATAATTTTTTCTTTGCTAAGATTAGGTACGGCGATAAAATGCAAGCTTCTCCGGCCACCGCATTCGTTACCATGTAGCGGAAGACCAAGAAGCTAAATTTTCCAAGTTAAAGTTTGGAATACGTGCCGAAGACTAAATGGTGCAGTAAACTGAAAAATGTGCATCATCGTAAACGTAATGTCGCTATGAGATACTGGGTGACCTCTCATAGTAACCAGCCTTACAACTGTATGGGAGCTCTACAAGTGCGTCCTTTTCATTTTCACCTTACTTGTTACACAATAGATGAATAAAAATAATATCAAAGACAGTAAAACTAATTTAAACAATAATAAAAATGTTAACAAAGTCAAAAAAGAAATCTCTACTCGTTTCATCAATTTTTAAGATGGACACAGAAGAGACGATTCTCATCCGAACTCAAAATAATGCTCCACCGCACCCATTTGAAATCTTGAACAATACAGATGCTCAGGAGCGAAATTTACCAAACAATGAGATGGTAACAAAACTGACGTAGACAAGTCTCGGCAGAAATACGAACACTTCACAGAGGCCCAAAAGCCCAAAAGTGCCAAATCGCTGCCCTGAATAGGGACGGAACTGAACCAGAGGAAGCGGAACGGCTAAAAAGAGCCAGATATGCTTCAGTTCTCGCATAGAGGGGAAAAAAAAAGGAAGTGACCCCAGCACCGGCATACGTGGCAGATTCATAGAAAGCTCTCCTATGGCAGGAATGAAGAAAAAACATACACCACACGCAAAGCCAGTTAAAGACACATGTGGTTGATGCTAAACACCAAGAGTCTGCTCGCAAATCTCACTTAGAAGCGGTCAAAAGCTTTAGTGGAGGCAAAATAAAAGGAAGCTTGCTTAAAGGATCCGGCGGAAAGGAGGTTGCACAGAAACGACCTAGTACATCAGGGCTATCCTACAGGGATATCATGCACTTTGTGTACCCAGAAGAGATCCTTACGGATCAAGATTAAGTTAGTGAGGAAGAGCCTACGGAAAAGGATGGATAAATTCGACAAAAACTGTATCCCTAAGATTTGTTGCCACTTCAGCCAGAGACGAATGTTTGCCGATCATCTGCCATAACACAGATGCGGAAAAGGCCATATCTGCGTATAACTCAGGGACACAAAGTTCCCAAGTTATTCAACTGTGTTGTCTTCGTTTCAGAACCAGACAACCTTACCCAGGACGTTTTTCTCTCTCGGATCGCTGAACAAAGCCCCCGAATCCGCTCAAATATACAGGTGCATCCTTAACACAGGAGCAGATAATACTACATGTAAATAGACCATAGTTAACAGTAGAAATATCAACACTACATTAGGCAGTGACAGAATCATGGTTACGGCTGCGAAATGTTGTCACAGTATGGTGTTCTCTCCCATGTATGGTCTAAGGTAGTAAATGAACTGCTAAATATACTCACCAACGATGATTTCTGTGACATTTCGATTCTTATCAGAGGCAAATCCGAAGAAACTATCCTGGAATCTTCCGGAGGGCACTTGATCTTGTTTCAGACTGGTGCAAGAAAGTTGGCCTAAATGTCAACGCCAAAGGAGCACAATAGTTGCCTTTACCAAGATAAGAAATTTTGACATACTTAAAAATCCAACATTTTTTTGGTGAAGCACAAGAGAATTGAAATTCCTAGGTTTTAAAAACTCATATGGAACACACATATCACAAAAAAACCGAACAAGCCAGAGCCTCGCTATGGATAAGCAAAAATCTACTGGGTAAAACTAGGATTTTAATCCAAAAATGACACAGTGGATGTACACAGCCATTGCTAGACATATAGTCTCTTATACATCTCCAATATGGTGGCATACGGCTAAACAAAACAAACTTCAAAGACTTGTCTTGCTACGCGTTTAAAGAGAACAGCACCCATCACAACATTAGAAAGAAACTTGGGCTTACATCCAGAGCTTTTACTTGAACTCAGGAGAAATAAACTTTTAGGATTTACTCTTACAGATAACTGTCTGAAAAAGAAAATCTTCAACCATAACTTCAAGGTTACATTTCCTGATCGACAGAATAAACCCGTGTTTGAAAAGGTTCACTGGTGTAGCACACCAACGGACTCAAAACAGAGGAAAGAGCTGAAGCAGGTATTTAACATACATATACCTCACTGTTTGCAAGTATGGACAATAGAGCCCTGCATTTGGGAGAACTTAAAAAGGTCTGCCACCAACAATTTTTCTACTGGAGTACACCTACAAAGCTTTAAATAGAAAAGGCTATTTGACATTGTTTCTCCATACAAACTCTGAAACCCCGTTTCGACACTATAGGGTTCTAATGTTAATACACAGCGCGGGCAAAGGAAACTTAGGGAGAAAGAAAAGAGAAGTATCAATGTATATTGGTCTTAAATGTTTGCAAGTTATAACGACCAGGAAATAGAGAGCTCGGAAGGGCATTCCATAAGCGAGTTGTACTGCTTAGTAATGAATCACAATTGGTATTAGTTTCACTTTCGAATTTTATCGCACAGTTTTGAATTCTATCTAGAATACTATGTTTTAGGAGCATTTGACCTGATTTTGGCATTGTACTCCAATTTTGGGCAGATGAATGCTTTACATATTCAGGCCAGATTAGAGGAGGTGAACTATTTTTGGCTTCGCTTGAGTAAACTTAGACATTTCGAAGCATTTTTGACGACATCGGATATGTGACCATTCCAACGTAAGTTATTACTGACACATAATACCGAAAATGAAAAGTTTTTCGGTTTCGACGATGCAAGTGTCATTTATGGATAATGCCTGGGTATTTAAATTTCGCTTTAATGATAGCAAACAGCATTGAGTTTTGGAAGCATTAAAATTCACTTGGTTATGCTCTTCATATCGAAATTGAATTAGCTCAATATAACGCTGCCGTTCCCGTTCTACTGTCATCAGCAAAGGAATATATTTGGTTAGAAGTAACAAACAAAAGGTCATTGATGAAAAAGAGTATTGTTGTAGACAGAATGGAGCCCTGGGGCACACCAACATTTATTTTGTGAATATCAATTTTTAAACATCCCAGACAACCTTAATTGAACGTTACAAATGGCAATTCTTAATCTATTGAAGAAGAGCCTAATGCCAAACTCTGTCAAATGCCTTAGAAATATTAAGTGCAACTATCTTGATTTCGCCAGATTGTTGATATTTTATGACGTTTATCAGAGTTTCTTACAAATGCTGTTTTCCATTTGCTCAGAAAGAGTCCTAAAAAAGAGGATTGATGAAAAAGCTTACGGAGTAATTTTTTCCAGCGAGGAAGAACACCTCTTCAGAGCAAGGGGAGTTATACCATCCGGACCAGCGGATTTGTGTATATTGAAACTTTAGGTACTCTTGCTACTACACGAGGGGGTTGCATTAGTAACACTTGCAAAGCATTGACCAAACCAATCCATGACATTGACATCAAGGTTGTTAACAATAACTCTAAAGTTTTAGTCACTGGTACATTCATAGGGCTATGAGTGCACGCAAGAACCTTATTTCCGAGAAATGTCCACATCATCATTTTATATGTTACGTACTGTCGTTGATACGTATTCCATCCCTTTTTGTTGGATACATTTGACATAATACAAGGAATGGGCAATTGCAATCTAGAAGCAGCTGCAAGTTCCTTTCAATGTTGTGGAAATGAAGGTTTCAATTCCGAACTGGAAGAAGAAGGTCTCAACACACATGAGCGAAGTTTGTAAAAATTTGTCAAGAATATCAAGATTGTTGACTTATACAGTAGATTGTAATTTTCAAGTCTTAAGAATTTGGAAGCTTTCTAGTCTCACATATTTTCTCACTACATCTATCACTACACACTCACGGGCAGAGATCCACAACAATTTCTAGCAAGAATAGATACACTTACGGTCATAAAAACCGCACCACATAATAAATTGCTAGAAAATGAGTAATTACACCAGAGTGCAATGGTTTTTTCCTGCAGTTTGAAACGGTATTTCCCACAGCGTACGATGGTCAGCAGGCGAAAAGTTTATTTAAAGCCAAACAGTTAAGAGAATCTTTTTTTTTTACGTGCTGGGCCCTTTGCACTTTGTTAATGGAACTATGAACAATTAAAGATATGGACAAGTAATAGGGGAGTTTTTGATACCAGAAAAGTAATACATTCTAAGAGAGGGCACCACTTGAATTAAATCCATACCATTTTCAGTTAGTACCAACCTTCAAAAAATACGTGTATAAATTTGACAGCTATCGGACGATTAGTTCTCGCGATATAGCGTTGTGAAAGAAGCAACTTTTGTTATTGTGAAAAAAAATGGATTCAAAGCAATTTCGTGTGTTGATTTATCATTGCTTTTTGATAGGAAAAAATGCAGCCGATGCAAAGAAATTGCTTGATAAGTGTTACCCGGACTCTGCACCAGCCGAACGAACCATTCGCAAGTGGATTGAAAAATTTAAAAGTGGTCATACAAGCACCGAAGATGATGCACGCAGTGGACGTCCAAAGAGGCTGCTTCAGATGAAAACATCAAAAAAGTCCACAAAATGATTACGAATGACCGTAAAGTGAAGTAGATCGAGATAGCTAAGGCTCTGAAGATATCAAAAGAGCGTGTTGGATATATCATACACGAATATTTGGACATGTGAAGGCTCTGTTCAAAGTGAGTGCCGCGTTTGCTCACAGTCGACCAAAAGCAACAACGTGTTGATGATTCAGAGGAGTGTTTAAAGTTGTTCACCCGCAATAAAGCCGAATTTGGCGAGCAGGCGACGTACTTCGTCCAAAACGAGCAAAAACTCAACAGTCCGCTGGCAATGTTATGGCATCCGTATTTTTCGATACACATGGAATAATTTTCATCGACTATCTCCAAAAGGGGCAGACTATCAAGAGCGACTATTACATTGCGTTGTTGGAGCGTTTGAAGGCTGAAATCGCAGAAAAATGGCCGCATTTCATCAAAACGGTGCTGTTTCATCAAAACAATGCACCGTGTCACAAGTCGATGAAATTGAATCAATCCAGCTACGTATCAATCCCCACCGTATTCTCCAGATTTGGCCCTTAGCGACTATTTGCTGTTCGCAGATATCAAAAGAATGCTCGCCGGAAAGAGATTTAAGACCGATGAAGAAGAAATCGCCGAAACAGAGGCCTATTTTGAGGCTAAACCAAAATCGTACTACAAATCTGGTATCGAAAGATTGAAAAATCGTTTCATTCAGTGTATCGCACTCAAAGGCAACTATATGGATAAATAAAGTTGAATTTTGCAAAAATTTTGTTTTACTATAAAACGGACTTTTCAGCCCATGTGTTAATATAAATGAACTTCTAGAAGTCTCTTTTATAAATAATAAATATAGATGTAACCACAGCTGACCACGGAATTTCTAGACTAGACTGGCCAGCGAATTCGGCCGATCTCAGCCTAATCGAGCACTTGTGGCATGTAATGAAACGTAAGTTGACTGAACGTTAGCCAGGGAATAAAAAATGCTAAATGAAGTTCTGGGATACTGAAATTTCAAAGGATATTATTGAACTTTTCGTAAAGCCGATGCCTTCTCGAATAAAAGCGTCAAATGAACGTCAAAGCATTAAATCAACAATTTTTCAATAATTTTGATATGGTGCAGTTTTTATGACCACAAGTGTATATGAATTGCAATTTGCTAGCAGCTTTTAGACATCACATACATATGTACCTACGAGTATATCTCAATGTTTTGCCAAAAAAAAGAGAAAATAAAAAATCGCGTAATCAAAAGAATACAAATTAGTTACATTTTTGCAATAGCTCACAGACAATAGTTTTGGCAGCAAGCTGCTTCTGTCTACTGTCGACTATGCCGACAGGAGCAAGTTTTTCCTATTTATTCCTATCAGAAGCCCTCTCCTAAGTAGCCGGCAAATTTGTTTTGCCCTCAGAGAGGCATGTTGCAAAAAATTCCCCAACCAAAAACTCAAAATTTGGTTGTGAATAAAGAAAGAAAGAAAAAAAAAAAAAAAAACATAAATAAAAGAATCAAGTTCATGATACAATGAACTCTTAGTCCTGGGAATGCCTGGGGACTTTTGGCCCTTCATCTTCATCCTCGTTTGGTCTCTTATCTTCGCGGTCTCATCTATTAACAATCATTAACTACTAATTTCCTCAAAAGCCGTGAGTTAACGATTTGTTTATTTGGGCTGTGAGTTATTATTATATAGGTACACATATGTATATATTTTTTCCATTTCTTAAAGGACGAAAGAATCCTTCTTTCTTCGAATATCTGTTGTCATTGAAATTGCTTAATTTGGTGGAAAATTAACTGGTTCCGCTGCTTAAACTAGTTTTGCATACGAATATGTACACAGGTATTCGTACATACCTACTCGGATATGGTGTCATTATATCGGTATCCATATGTGTATAAGCCATGTAAAGGCATTAGGATGTGAAAAGTCCAGATTTGTATGAAGAAAGCCATGTGCTCGTAAACTATGAGCTTTTATTTAGAAAGGATAATCTACCATTTATTGTGCCATAGTTTACTATGAACCAATCCCCCCACACAGCTCTTGGCAAAAGGATGTTTGCAATAAGGAATGAGCCTTTCAGGTCTACATTAATTAACCCCTCTGTAAGGAAACTATGTCGCACTATCTTTTCAATTTCTGTTCGACTCAAAACCCCGTGAATGATATAAGAAAACTTTGTATATCCTTGTAACGCAATTTTCCACGTGGCTACATTCGCTGTTCCTCTCATAGATGCTGCACTGTATCTGTATCAGATTCCATCTTGGGATTTTTTCTTTTACATTTGATTTAACAAGGATAATTAATTTTTCTCGAAAAGGATTTAATTTAAAGTGAACGAGACATCCTTCTATTGTCATTTTCGTTTTCGTTTGACTTGGTTTCTATCGCAGTTGGCAGTCAAATTAAAAGGTTATCAGTTTTAGGTTTTTTTTTTGCCAATGAAAGATGTCTAATCATTGTATAGGTAGTATATCCTTCTCTTTAATGCAACAAAATGAGCAGTCCTTTATGAGAAGGAATCAGTACCGCACACATTATTCGCATGTTGCTGCCTTGTCATAATTGTAATTTTGATTTATTTACATTGATGTGCCGAAAAAAAGAATTACAGAATATCGGTTTTGAGGATGTCCTGGTCGATGTCCTTCTCGGAATTTCTTTATCTCTGTGGCGAATTGGAAATTAAGAATTAGGTCTTTAAGAATTCTGTGCAATTATGACTTGTAATAAGGCGATTACTTATGTATGTATACCCAAGGAGAACTAGACAAATTATGAGACTTATGGCTTTGAAAATGTCCTTTTTGGCAGTTGGAACCGTACAGTGATTAAAAGAAATTGTCCGTTGAATAATTTATCAAAATCAATTATCCGATTTTGGGGATTTCTAGTCAAAAATTCGAAAAGATATTCGGAGACGGGTAATTTGGCTTCTATTTGGAGAGCTTGAATTGTGTTGACCAAAGATCTGTGTTTGACCTACTAGGTGGAGTGAAAAGTAACCTCCTTGTCCGCCAGAATGCGCTGCTGCTGCGATTGGTAACTGTTGAACACCAGAGAACAGAATGAGTGCCCGACAATGGACTGAAGCCGACACGAGTGCTCCGAAGCGGCCGAGGGAGGCTCGATGGGTCGGAAAGGTTATGGCGTCGGTCTTCGTGGACTACCTCGAAAAAGGAAAAACCATCAACAGAGAGTATTACTGTGCATTATTGGAGCGATTGAAGGCCGAAATCGCTGCAAAACGGCCTCACATGAAGCGAAAAAAATTTTGCAAGTTTTTGCAAGACAATGCACCGGCGCACAAGAGCATCGCAACCATGGCTAAAATCAATGACTTCCGGCTCCCTCGGACTATTATCTCTTCCCAAACCTCAAAAGATGGCTCATCAATAAAAAATTAAGCTCATGAGAGGAAATCATCGACATCAAGGAGGAGTACTTTGCAGACCTTCCGGAAATTTACTTTTCGGTCGGGATCAAGAAGTTGGAATATCGCTAGAATAAGTGTATCAAACTAAAAGGGGACTATATTGGATAAAATAAAAAAACATTTAAAAAAAATTTTTACATTTCACCCAACCCAGTAGTGCAGCTCCTCCTCAGGTCATTTCATACAGCTTTAAATGGCTTTTGCACCTGTCCGCCATCGAACCTTCTTTCCTTCATCCAAGTTACTGTTAATTAGTCCTGACTTTATAACATGATCATTGAAATATTCGGGTATGTTTCCAAAACAGGTGAAGGAAAGGGCCTTCTTTTTTTTCGATATTTTTAAATTTTAGCCTTCGTCAGCATACATACGAGGAACGTTAGATGAATACCCGGATTAGAAATGACAACGCAACTTTTTTAGGTTTTGACAATTTATTTTTCAATATAATCCCCTTTCAACTCGATACACTTTTCCAAGCGGTACTGCAACCTTTTTAATACTTCCGTATAGTACGACTTTTGTTGGCCTGTAAAATACTCCTCCACGGCAGCGATGACTTCCTCGTTCGGCCCGTACTTCTTTGCGGTGAGCGATATTTTAAAGTTTGGGAACAAAAAGAAGTCGAAGGGAACCAAATCCGGAAAATACGGTGGATGGGGGAGCAATTCGTAGAGCAATTCGACCAATTTAGCTGTGGCGACTGCGGAGGTGTGAGACGGTGCGTTATCGTGGTGGAAGAGCACTTTTTTCTTCGCCAAATGTGGTGGTTTTTTCTTCAAATCGACGTTGAATCGACCCAATACTTTGTCGATTTATTGGTCGAATCACGCTCTTGTGATTGCTTTCCTTCTCCAAATATTTAATGTGGTTCACACCTCGCGCTTTCAAAAATAAAAAAAAAACGGTGGCCATCAACTTTCATCGCCTTCTTTGAAGTACGTTCACCGGTAAAGCTCATTGTTTCCATTGTGCTTTGGTCTCTGGTGTGTACCAATGAATCTATGTCTCATCGACGTTCAGGAAATGACGCAGAAACTCCTCCGGATTACGATTAAACAGGGCCAAGCAAGTCTTTGAAATGGTCTCACGATTGCGCTTGTTCTCCGGTGTGAGCAAACGCGGCACCAATTTCGCGGACAGTTCTACTCATGCCCAAACTCGTGACAAATCGGGAATTTTTACTCGGCGGTCCGCCAATACGAGATCATGGATTTTGTTCACGGTTTCCTCTATGGTAACCGTTTTTGGGCCACCTGGGTGCGATTCATTTTACGTGCGGCCACGGTAAATCTCCGCGAACCAATGGTACACAGTTGTACGGGAAGATGAATGGGTGCCATATACAGCATCGAGAATGGCCTTGATTTCCTCGCAGATTTTGCCACTCAAAAACAAGAATCGAATCAAGAAGCCATACTGCTCTTTCTTCATGGTCGCTAAAAACACTAACAAGATGTTTTGAAATGGGTGTCAAAACAAAATTAAGCGCCGGATTATCACCAAATTTTGATAGGCGGGCTTAAAGAGGTTATACTAAATGATGGTACTCTCATTTTGACTCTGTAGCCAAAGGTGCGTTCCTCTGCTCCGCTCCCATGAGAATCACATGATCCTAGAAGGAAAAACTGTAAGCAGTACAGTATCGATGTGGAGGTACTCAGTAGTAGATCAGAAGATGGTACTTTCATTGCTAGTTGAAAGAAAACTCTAAAAATGTTACTTTAGGTTCTTTTCCCAGGCTCGACTGCATAGAATGTCAAGTCTGAAGCCACAAGCTTTGGATGCAACAACAGAATTAATAGCCTATCTTGAAATATGTTCAGCATAGACAAGGTTGAATGGGCCATAAACTAATTTTAACCGTATATGGTACCTGTTTCAGACGGAATCTTCCCTGCACTGATTCAAATAGGTCTGTTATATATTCTTCCAACTCTAACTGAACCCTCATCAATATGCATACAGGTAAAAAGATTCACGGAAGGCGCTCTACTTAATCTGGTTGGACTGATTAAAAAGGCATACCGACAAAAGTAGATATTGAAGGTGGCTTCGATAATATCGGTTGTGAATCTGTTTCAGAAGCCATGTCCAAAAATATTATTGACTATCCAACCAACCATTGGGTTAGAGCGATGCTCATAAACTCGAAAATCTTCACATTTTTCGGTGAAATTAAAGCCATCAAAAGTTATTCACATGGAGGTATTCTTTCACCGCACTTGTGGCCACTGGTCTTCGATGACTAACTAGTAAAACTTAAGATAGTAATCTGAGCTATCAAGCAATAAGGTATGCCGACGACTTAGTCATTATAGTGCAGGGTAAACACTATAAAGGCGTTTACTCTAAGAGGCGGACTGCTTTAAAGATAGTGAACGACTGGTATGTTGAAGAAAATCTCTCAAACAACCTGAGCAAATACTTGTTTACTTCACCAGATCTCATTTAAAGGCACAACGGTACGGTAATTGTGTACTTTAACGAAGTAAAATATCTTGAAACGGTTTCCGATAAAAATTAAATTGGAATTCACATATAAATAATCAAATCACCATCGTATTTATGGTAAGACTTGGTATCTAACTCAGTTCTGTTATACGCTTACCCAGCAAGGAGAAAATTATCATCATCGTAATCAGTGAACTAAGAACAGTTTTGGATGAAGTAGCTTTTGTTATAGTCGGGATGATGCTCACCAATATCCTTACGGACGATATGCAGAGAGTCTATAATAGAGAACATCTAAAGAGTGACCAGATAGCAATGATAGTTTTTCCAATTTTGATATTTCAGCAGTTGCAAAGTTACCAATGACATCTAGCTGTCAAAATATTCACTAAGATTTGGAATTTCATCATGCATTGTTTTACGCTTGCCGAATGTGCGGAAATTATTAAAAATTCTTTCGAAATTCCGGCTCAGTTGTTAATAGGCAGTGTGCAGGCAATTCGTTGCACCGTGGAAAAGTTTGAGCGTGAGTACACTCTTTCGGATCTTAATCCGATTTTGGCAAAAAAAATCTTCTCAGACGAGGCCCATTTTTGGCTCAACGGCTATGTAAATAAGCAAAATTGTCGCTATTGGAGCAAACACAATTCAGAAGTGTACGGTTAAGCATCTATGCATTCACAAAAATTTACTATTTGGTGCTGTTTTTGGCTAGGCGGCGTTTTCGCCGCCGTTTTCAAAATAAGGAAGGATACAAGTTTACCGTCAATAAAGGTATAGAGCGAAGTTATTAGATTTTTTGTGGTCAGAGCTCGACAGCATCGATATATCGGAACTATGGTTTCAACAAGACAGAGCTACATACCATACAAGCGAAGCAACGCTTGAAGTTTAAAAAAACAAATTTGGAGGTTGGATCATCTCACTGCGAGCATTCATCAATCCGCCGCTACAATCATTCGATTTGACACCACTGAATTACTACTACGTCAAGTCCTTGGTCTACGCTAACAAGTCAACCGCTTTGGATGAGCTCGAGGTCAACATTCGACACACTATGTCATGAAAAAGCAAATAAATTCAGAATCAATTTTATATCTCACACCGATGTTGTTTTATTTTTTTCCTATCGTTTTTATTTAGATAATCGATAGTCGTCAAAAGGATTAAGAAAGAAGAGAGACCAATGACTAAGTGGTAAGCTCAGTCGAATACTATTACGAAAGGCAGATGGAACTGCAGATTTTTCCCATACATAGACATTTGGAAAAACCGAAGGCATAAAAACCGTAACTACAATCTTACGCAGTTTCTACCTGTTCATGGTGGCTATAGGAAATATCTACAGCGCTTTGAAAACGATAACTCATCGTTTTACCCAGACTTCCCAAATTAAGAGGAACACACAGAGCACACAATATTCTATTGCACACATTTTCTGGGATTAAGAATTTACATACAAAACCTGGAGTCAATAACTGACCAAATGTTGCGTTCAGAAGAAAATTGGATGGAGATTTGTATATTCATAAAAAACGTGCAAAAGCAGCTGCAAAGGACGTCCAAAACAGCGAACGTAGGAGTAAGAGCATAGATTGCACCGTGAAGTAATACCTAATGGCAGTCCCGAAGGGAAAGTGGTGTGGTTTAGCTACATAAGCGTAGTTCATGCAGGTAGCCCGAAATACTAGGCAGAAAAAAAAAAAACACAAATATATAACGAAATTTCTATAGGTTTTTCTAATAACGACTTGACAACTTTTTTTTTTAATAAAAGGCAAACCACTTGAGATATTTCAAAAACTTTATTATTGGCTTGAAGTACAATCAAAACATTTAAGAATGGAACTCGACTTTGTTCATATGGCCACCGCGGGCACGTGTGCAGCGGTCGATTCGTTGGACCCAATTTTCAACGACTCGGCCACACATTTCGACCGAAACGGCCGCTATTTCGTGTTCAATGTTGGCATAAACCAATGACTTAACGTAGCCTCACAGAAAATAGTCAAGCGGCGTTAAATCGCACGAACGAGGCGGCCAATCGACTGGCCCATGTCTTGAGATAACACGCTCACCATACTTACTCTTCAATAAATCGATTGTAGCGTGTGCTGTGTGGTCAAAAATGACCTTCGTCACTGAAGATGATTTTGCGACTCCGAATATCTGTAGAAAATTTTTATAATTTGCAGATGTTGCTCGTTAGTGTACTTTATCATGATAAAAATGTTGAGTTTACTGAATAAATTGACAGTGACAGTTTGATGATTAGTGAAAGAGTGCGTTCACAAATTAAATTCAAAGTTGTCAAGTCCCTATTGGAAAACCTTATATTTCCGACTTTTGAGAACTAATAAAAATTATACAAACATTTTGTCTCTTTTACCAAATAAAGCCCCATGTGTAGAATTAGCACGTTCAGATTCCTAGCCTGCAAGTAAAAGAGCTGTCAAATATATTCTAGAAATAAAGGTGACATTTCCAAACCAGTCCCTTTCGGGACGGAGACATATTGCATGACGAAAATCCTTAAACCTAATCCACGAAAGGAGCTGATAGAAACTACATTTTAATACAGACAAAGCTTATCAAAAAGTTGTTTGGGCTTCCCTGGTTATTAAAGAAAAATCGTTTTTATTGAATTTCATATGTACTTACTGCGACAGCTCTTTGGAAACAGTTTTATACGAGTATCTCCTCTCATGTTCATAGCAATTATCAAGTTTCACTTACCTGAAAAAAAAAAAGAAAAGAAAAAACCTTTTACTTGCAATACTCTTCAATTTAATAATAATATAAAATTTAGTAAGTTCATTGTTGAGACTACCTTGTGGCAGCTAGTAATACAAAGTGAATTAACAAAAGTCAGTGACTGTTGACTACCCACAACTTATCAACGCCATTTCTTTATTATCTTCTAGTCAAAAGCGTGTGATAAGATTTTACTTATCTGTCTAAAACTTATCTAAAACAACAACCCTAAAGTTGAACAGTAATCCAAGTAACTTCCCAGATGAAGTGTCACGCTCTATTTTTCTGCTTTTTACTAGCTTCCGTTTCCGCAGGCAGTAAGTTCGATGATGAAATTCGAGAATTTATCGAATACATTAGACAACAAATGCCGTGTGGATTTGGGCCTCGCGGCATCCCGCCCTTGGCACCATACAAGAAGGATTATGTCCCATTCAACCTTACCAATTACGGAATGGAGTAAGTACTGTTTCTTATACTGACTTTACGTTTGCAACTAATTTTTTCTTTGCATATGTTCATAGCTTCGGAGGATACTTCACAGATATCACGATTGATGGTCTGAATGGTTTCGAGATTGTCGATCTAAGTTATGCTACAGTACTGATGAAATTGCGGTTCGATTTGTCGTTCGGTGAAATTAAAATTCTTAGTAAGTACTACGCTAAGGGTGGCATTAAATTTCTCGAACTACCTATACCTTTGATCGGAAGAGGAAATATGAATGCATTGCTAGAGGAAATTCGTTTCAAAGGAACTCTATGGCTTCGTCCGATTATACCAAAAGGTCTTGAGATATCGAAATTTAGGGCTAACCTTGAATTAGGGCGAGTTAACTCCCAAGTGACTGGTTTGATGAACAGTGAGGCATTCAGTAAAATTTTCAACGACTGGTTGGAGGAGTTCTTCAGAATTATATTCGAGGAATATCAGACTGAGATAAATAATGCAATTGAAGGCTTCCTTGTGCCACATGGGAATGAGCTTTTAAAGGATCTAACTATGGTGGAATTAATGGCATTGGTCCTGGGTTTCGGACCGCATTCAACTGATTTACCTCTATGTGAAGTTGAATCGAATTCTAATTGAAAACAAAATGCGCGATAATATAACAATTGGCTTTTGAAAACATTAGTTTTTTTTTTTTTTGAGGCAGATAATAAATTCTTGATAAAGACTCACAATTGCTATCAACGTCACAAGTGGATTTGCTGTTGTGCCAATCAAATTTACAAATATTTTGAACACAGATGTTATTTTTGTATTCGGTAGAACCAAATAGTAAAAGAGCCGGCGGGAAGAAGCGAAACAAAGTAAATCCTAAATATATGCATTAAGAATGAGAACTATTTACTTAGCTAATGCACCAACCATTACCAATAGACAAAGTTAAGTCAATCTTATCTACTCGTAAAGGGCGTTTATGCAGTAAAGAATCTCAACATTTTCTTATCAGATTTTTGGGATTTTTATTTTCATGTGGCACTAGCTCATGCACTTTTGGTGGCACTGTAACAGGCACCATTGACGGTGACATTTCGATTTTCTTAATTTTTGGTGAATAACGCCAGTTTCAATTTCTCTGTCGAAATAGTTGAGGGGTATTCCATGAGAATGTAAACATTTGTATTGAATTATAAAGTTCATTGTTAATTGAACTGAATTGAATTGCTAGATAAATCAAAAGTTCGAACATCAAATCATTATAATCCGTAAAAACATAATTGGTAATATTTTTTTTAGTGTTCATGAAGGTCTTACAATTGATTCGTCGTTGAACGCAACATTTTTCTCTCAATATTGGTAACACTACAAAATCTGATTTTGTGTGTTCCGTGCAAAACAAAACCGTGTTTGTTGCATTAGTGAAATACCACGATCTTTTTGCTTCGAGTGTGTGAAATTGCATTTTGATAAGATTATGTGTATCTGTAACAGAACGACCACCGATTAATAAACCAAACGAACAGAACCTGACCTAGGTTCCAAGATCAGAAAAGGAATTGTCCAACTACAGGATACTTCAGTTTGTACTTCTGGTGATTTGCGCCTTAAATCGCATTTTTTGTCTTCGTTATTGTCAATCTAGAATTCAAGCGGACCAGAGGTTCATATTGTAGTATATGATTATGAATTTGTTAAAACCCATTATATTCTATAGAAATAAAACATTGCCATAAAGGCGCACATACAACAGTGTTGATTTCGGGGCTCTGGCCGTTCTCTTGACGACACTATCAATAATATTTAAATATTGGGTATGTAATTTAATTCGTGCGGTTTTTTTTTTCAAAATTTGAAAAACATGTACAATAGTATTATTCAAAGTATAGCCCATCTGAAGATATGACTTTTTCCCATCTTTCTGGCAATTTGTAGATCCCATCCCAAAAAGAACTGCGCCGGCTTGGCAGCCAAGAATGAATCAAGCCAATTTTTGATATTCTGCCCTGATGTGAACCGTATTTCAGTGAGTGCGTTCTGGGTAAGACTTCCCATCCACTGTTTTCCAAATAGTTCTTAACCGGAATAGCAACGTGGGGCCGAGCGTTGTCATGATGGAAAATTATTGCCTCGTGCCTGGTCGCATATTCCGGGCGTTTTTCGGCTACTGGTCTCTTCAAACGGATTAATTGTGTTCGGTGGCGTTGTCCATTGATGGTTTCACCCGGTTTTAGCAGCTCATAAAACAGCACACCCATCTGATCCCACCAAATACAGAGCATTACCTTCTCGTAATGCTGTGGCTGCTTGAGTGACACCCGAAGATTCTGCGAGCTCTTCTTGTGTTTGGCAACAATCTTCATAGAGTAATGCTTCCAGTTCTTTATCTTCAAACTTTTTTGGCTGCCCAGGACGTTCATCGCCTTCCAAGCCAAAATCACCACTTTTAAATCGTGCAAACCACTTTTGTGGTTCACCATGTTCACCATAAAATACCAAAATACGATGACTTTGGCAACAGTTTTCTTCATATTAAAGTAATGAAGAAGAACTCCCCGCAAAAATACTTTTTCAGGCACAAAGTTCGACATATTTGAGTGAAAAAAAAGTTATTGTTGTTTACGCTTCAAATGAATGACGTACTGAAATGACGTATAATGACAGTAGCTTTCCAACGCATGTTCCAATGGAATAATAACAATGGAATAATAAAAGTTACGCCATCTCTTAGCAAACCGCACGAATTTTATAGAATTTTATTTTAAAGTCATAGACCCAATATAAGCAAAGCATGGTTGGTCTTATGCATATGCACAAAAAAGTTCTAATTAATAGTTATTAACTTGGAGGTTAAGTCTAAAACTTGGTCAGCACTTTTATTGTTTTACTATGAAGACATGTGTGTCTTGATTGTTTCACTGTGTATGTTTGTCAGAAAGTGTTTTGCAGTTTAAATGTGTCCCACCCGCGACTGTCATAAGACTATTAGCTTGTTTTGCTTGCTTGATATGCTTTTGGGCAAGACCACATGGTCTAAAAGACAGACCAACCATCTACAGCGAGAAAGAGAGCGCGATAAGAAAAGGCGTGAAAAGCAGAAAGAAAAATAACAACTTTGTAAAAGGATTTTATATGAAAAGCGACGCAAGGAAACTAAAAGAAGAAGAAAGTTCTGACTTAAAGTAAAACCAGCGCAATCATTGCATTCCAACGAAGATCATGTTGGACCTTCATCTTTAGGGTCATATTCTTGTCCGCAAACTCTTGGCGAGTAAAGTACAAAGAACACTTCCATCTAGCCCAGGCAAGAAATTAGCGGTAATACGCAAACTCATTTTTGATAATTTTGATCAACTGTGTCAACTGTGTAGTTGAAAAAAAAAAATGGATTGAAACTGAAGGACGACCTAATGTAGTTACATTGGAAGGAACCATTGAAGAGCTATACAAGAGTTACATCAACAGCTTAATCGATTCAAGACTCACGTATATGTAAAGAGAATACAATCTAATATATTTTTAGAGACAAAAAAGACGGATGAAGCAATCTTCCAAATTGATTTTGCTGAAAATTATGCTGTGATATCACAAGACGAAATCCAATCTGCACATTGGAGTCACAAACAAATTACGGTATTTACAGGGTGCGCTTGGCTCGTTGGAGATAAAAGGTGCTCATTATAAGTGACGTTCTACGTCACGATAAATATGTCGTCTTTGCTTGTTTGAAGAAAATTATAGTATGACGATGCTTAAAGCTTAGGTGCCTCAACTGAAAACTGATGGTGCAGCGGCACAATTTAAGAATAAATTTACTATTTCAAACCTATACTACATGTCCCAAGATTTTGGTATTCAGGGTGGGTGGGTTTTTTTTTTTTTTTTTTGCAACATCCCACGGCAAAGGGGCTGTAGATGGTGTAGGCGCCGTATTGAAAATGGCAGTGTGGAGGCAAGTAAAGCAGCGGAAGGCTGAGATTAATAATGCTAAATATTTTGTGGCATCAGCATCAAAAGGTACACCGTCCTAAGAAATAACGTTACTCACAGCGAACTGCCTTTAAGCTCGGCGGAGAGTGTAGCGTTCAAGAAGGAAAGCCAGTTTTCAAGAACGACTAGACACATTCCAAAAGGCGATAAAAGAAAGTAAAGTAAGATACTTCAAACCACGAAGGGGGCATAAGTCATTGGTAAATATAAGTCCAACAATACTAAGGTCTATTATACATAGAGCACCTATTTCCACAGAGACAATTGACACCGTGCAATTTAATCAGGGAAAATTTTCAACTCTTGCAAGAACAAGGCAGTGAAAACAGTCGTACAAAAGAGACCATACATACTTATCACAACGATAATCTCCCAATGTGTCTGCTGGACAAACTAGCCAAAGCACTTTAACCGAATATATATTGGGTCTATAACTTAAGTTTGCTAAGAGATGGCGTAACTTGTATTATTTCATTGTTATTATTCCATTGGAAAATGCGTTGGAAAGCTACTGTTATTGTACGTCATTTCATTATATGCCATTCATTTGAAGCGTAAACAACAATAATTTTTTTTCACTCAAATATGTCGAACTTTGTGCCTGAAAAAGTGTTTTTGTCTGGAGTTCTTCTTCATTACTTTAATATGAAGAAAACTGCTGCCGAAAGTCATCGTACTTTGGTGGAAGTTTATGGTGAACATGCAACCGGAATATGCGACCATGCACGAGGCAATAATTTTCCATCATGACAATGCTCGGCGCCACGTTGCCATTCCGGTTAAGAACTATTTGGAAAACAGAGGATGGGAAGTCTTACCCCACCTGCCTTACAGCCCAGACCTTGCCCCTTCTGACTACCATTTGTTCCGGTCGATTCAGAACGCCCTCACTGAAATACGGTTCACATCAGAGCAGAATATCAAAAATTGGCTTGATTCATTCTTGGCTGCCAAGCCGGCGCAGTTCTTTTGGGATGGGATCCAAAAATTGTCAGAAAGATGGGAAAAAGTCATAGCTTCAGATGGGTAATACTTTAAATAATACTTTTGTACATGTTTTTCTTAAATAAACGTTCAAATTTTGAAAAAAAAAAAACCGCACGAATTAAATTACATACCTAATAATTTTTGTTGTTCCATATATTATGATAAACGCTATAATAAAGGAAGTTCACGAAAAAAGACATTTCCATTACAAAAAGTTGCAAAAAATAATTGGAAAGGAATTTTATATTCCAGGCAAGAATAATAAAACACATATCTAATTGCGTACGTTGTATTTTAACTGAGAAAAAAGCTACCAGTGAGGATATTATTCAGAAATTGGAAATTATACGAGTAGCTGAAACTTTTAGAGATGCTGGGAAAATTGTGAACAACAGGTAGATCCCCGCCCACGCCTCTCAGATCACGCTATCTGACTACGAACTAGTGCCAGTATTCTTCTCCCATCGTGTTCTCGCCATTTATGTGCGTAGTGATGTAGCTTACCAAATTCCACCACAAAGTAGTTCCTGTTCCAATTCGGAATTCAATTTCAGTGGTTAAAATTCCATCTCCGTAAGCAAATTATCCACTACTGCTTTATTTACAAAGCCCCAAACTAGACAACAATTCTACCTTAAACGAGTTTGACTCCATTTCAAGAATTGTATCACTGTATCCATATACTGAAATCGTTGTTGCGGACGATTTCTATATACACAGTTCTGCGTGGCTTCGACATTGTGGATAGACAACACCCGAAGGACGGTGTATTGAGACCATTACTATGGAAAACAATTTGACCCAGATGTTAATAGTCATATCGCCAACCTTCTGGACTTGTTTTTAACTTCTCATCCCGATAGTAACCATATTGATGTGCTCTCCATTCTAGGTTCGCCGGACCATTGTGTCACATCAGATTTTCTCGAACATAAACCACAGAATTAGAGAAAAGATTCCTCAAAGAACCGTATGGTAATACGAGAAAATCGATTGGAGTGGAATTCACACCTTCTTAGGAATCTCAACTGGTCGTTATGTTTTCTCGATAACGAAGTGGATGCCGCTGCTGATATAATCACTGACACCATTTTCTTTGGAATAAAATTATTTATCCCTCATCGGATGAAGGGTATAAAACCAAAAGAAAAACCATGGTACGACTTGAGCTGTAAAGAGACTGCGAGGGTTAGGGAACAGTTTTTTTCGGTGCTTGCTGCACATTTTGCGAACAGTTCAACACTTCCAGATTGTGCTTCGTCCCCGCCTTCACTTTAGAGCGTCGAATTGTCAATAGAACGTATCCACTTTCGCACTCGTGTAGTAGCAAGAGTACTTTAAGATCTTTATTTATGTATACAAATACGCTGGTCCAAATGGTATATCTCCTCTTGTTCTGAAGAGGTGTTCTTTCTCGCTCGCAAAACCACTGCGTAAGCTTTTTCACAGCTACTACTCCTTAGAATTCTTTCCGAGCAGATAAAAAACAGCATTTGTCCAGCCCGTCCCTAAAAAAGACGAATCTTCTACAGACCCATTGCACTTACGTCCCTTCTTTCCAAGGTCATGGAAACGCTGATAAACCGTCAGCTCATGAAACATCTCGAAACACGAAAACTTCTCAATGACCTGCAATATGGTTTTCGTAGCAACAGGTCCACTGGTGATTTGATGGCATCTCTCACCGAAAAGTGGAGCCAAAGCATACATCAATCAGGCGAAAACAAGATAGTTGCACTTGATATTTCTAAGGAATTTGACAAAGTTTGGCATAAGGCTCTTTTTTTGAAAATGCGTGCTTTTGGGATCGATGACTCCCTTCTTCAATGTATTAGAAATTACCTTTCGGAACGTTCAATTCAAGTTGTCTTAGACGGTTTCAAGTCCGATTTTCGCAAAATAAATGCTGGTGTGCCCCAGGGCTCTGTTCTGTCTCCGACACTCTTTTTAATTTTCATTAATGATCTCTTGTCGGTTACATCTAATCCAATTTATTCCTTTGCTGATGACAGCACTCTCTGCTTCTCATATTCGTTCCCGGACTCACACCCCTGCTCTTCGGTTGTAACAGCAACCAAAACTCAATGCTGTCTGCTGTCATTAAAGCGAAATTCAAATACTCATCCATTATCCATGAATGGCACTTGCATCGTCGAAACCGATAAACTTTCCATTCTCGCTATTTATGTAAGTGCCAACTTACGTTTGAATGACCACATATTTGATGTCGCCCAAAATGATGCGTAATGTCTAGGTTTCCTCAATATTTTACCCCCTCTGATCTGGCCACAATATATAAGGCATTCATCCGCCCAAAATTGAAGTATGTTACAATGCCCACATCTGGTCAGGTCATCGACGTAATGTCTCCTGTCTCACTTTGTTTGATTGTTTTTTTTACCAACAGTGCTCCATTAAAATCGCCAGTAGTATTCCGCCCATTTAAACTTTCAACCCTAGCACCCGTCTCGCTATGAATGCTCATCAGTATACCCTCAAGCCCATTTTCGGACGTACTCTAAAATATTGTGATTCTTTCCTAAGCCGTACAAGTCGCTTATGGAATGCCCTGCCGAGCTCCGTGTTTCCTGGTTGTTATAATTTACAAACATTTAAAAGCAATGTACATCGGTACCTGTCTTTTCTTCCTCCCTAAATGTCCTTCGCATGTGCTGTGTACGAACATTTTAAGGGTACAAAAACCCCCTTATATACAATAAAAAAAAACTACCCTGGACATGGATCCTCACAAGCTCCTAACTTCAAATGTAGTTTTTTTACTGAAAAATATTTCAGTAACTTTAAAACTATGTCGTCCTTAACGTATAGATTTATGAGAATGAAAAAACGTGATTATATAATCAACTTTATATAGGGTTTTCCAATAGGGATTTGACAACTTTGAATTTAATTTGTGAACGCATCTTTTACTAATCATCAAACTGTCACTGTCAATTTATTCAGTAAACTCAACATTTCCATCATGGTAGAGTACACTAACGAGCAACGTCTGCAAATAATCTAATCGTCTACAGATAATCGGAGTCGGTGACTGCAACTTTAAGAACGTTAACTCCAATTTTCGGTCGTAATTCTCGCCTAGTAGACAGGCAATAACAAGTTTAGTGCAAAAATTTGAGTCTACATATTCGTTGTGTGATGTTGCCGTGTCAGTGAGACAACGGGTTGGTCGATGTGTCGAAAAAATCGCGTACGTAGCAAACGATCCAAATCAGTCAAATCGACGGCGTTCTCAAGAATTGGGCATCACTCAGACCACATTATGGCGTATTTTGCGTAAGGATCTTGATTTACACCCATTAAAGATCAAGCTGACTCTAGAATTGAAGCCGATGGACCATTTGAAGCGACGTAAGTTTTCCGATTGGGTTCTGGAGAAGATGCGCCAAGATGATGAATTTCATCGCAAAATCATCTTCAGTGACGAAGCTCATTTTTGGCTCAATGGGTTCGTCAATAAGCAAAATATGCGTTATTGGTCGGGTGAAAACCCACATGTGCTTCATGAATCACCACTTCATCCACAAAAAATAACTGTTTGGTGCGGTTTGCATATCGGCGGCGTTATTGGGCCATATTTTTTCGTCGACGATAACGATCGTCACGTTACAGTGAATGCTCAGCGTTATCGCGACATGATCACCTATTATTTTCGGCCCGAATTGGAAGATATGGACTTGGATGACATGTGGTTTCAACAGGATGGTGACACAAGCCACACAGCAGACGCTACAATCGATTTATTGAAGAATAAGTATGGTGAGCGTGTTATCTCAAGACATGACATGACGCTTGACTATTTTCTGTGGGGCTACGTTAAGTCATTGGTTTATGCCAATACGCCGACGACGTTGGAAGAGCTCAGAGTGAACATTGAACGCGAAATAGTGGCCGTTTTGGCCAAAATGTGTGGACGAGTCATTGATAATTGGGTCCAAAGGATCGACCGCTGCAAACGTGCCCGCGGTGGCCATATGAACGAAGTTGAGTTCCATTCATAAATGTTTTGATTGTACTTCAATCCAATAATAAAGTTTTTGAAATATCTCAAATGGTTTGCCTTTTATTTAAAAAAAGAAAGTTGTCAAGTCGTTATTAGAAAACCCTATATTTATAAAGGAATATATCTGAAAGACCTAACAATTATGGCACTTTTCAGACATTTTTGACATATAGTAGGTTATTTTTTGTCAATTTTTAGTAATTTCTTAAATTTTAATCAACAAGAGACTGAAAAAAAATAATAACTGCAACAAAAAATAAAAATTTTGAGAATGAACTTTTTATGGCAAGTTTATTGGCAGTCTTTGCACAAAGGACGTAAACACTGAAGGCATACAAGCTTGCTGCATCCAATGCAGACATAAGACGTCATCCTGTGTTTCTTTGCAGAACAAATTCTGTATACCCGCCTAGTTGTCTTATTAGTTTCTTGTGCAATGATTTCCTCTGCAACCATATCTGTGCCTAAAACTCGAGTCATTTTCAATTTGAGCTCTCTAAGCAAATTAGTATTAGTAACACGTCTTTGGATGTGAAGTACCACTATAGAAGGGGTTAAATTTTTGAGAAAATCTACCGCTCAAGTCAGGTAGTCTGGACCATCACCTTGTTCGGCGGCTACTTGAATAAATAGAGCACTCTCATCAGCCCCGTCTACTCCGCCTTTCTTAGAATTGTAATACATAATGATTTCTGGTTTTTTGGTGGCAATTTTTCTACTGTAACGCCCTCAGAACGTTCGTAAAATTTTTGAGAATTCCTGACAAATTTGTTGAAAATTCAAGAAATAGCCGCCAAGACATTAGTCTTCTTCGTCTCAGAGCGATCATTTGGATAGCCAAATTTGAGACACATTAATTAAACTAGGACTCTTGTCTCTGACATTAAACATTAAAAAATTTCACAACCAGTACCGTCCAAACTAAACAAGTAGTTTGTTTTTTCATGGTTTGCCTTCAGTACAGCTGAATAAAATAATAGACCGAAAAAATCTTTAAGTTTAATAATGTCAGCGTCTTTCAATTAAGGCCTGTCAAGACGAGCAAACTTAGTTCTGTTAATACCGATTTTCGCATTTGTCAATGTCAATATCTGTTATCTCATCATCGAATAATTTATGTTATTCTTTCTTATCAACGTCAACATTGAAGAAGCAACACGGGATGTAATTATAAGGGATGATTCATCGTGAGGATTTTTTTGACAGATCGCGCGTGACTCCTATCAAACTGCTTTCTTATTTTTGTTCAGTATCGTTTGGCAAGTCATCATAGAAAGACTCACACCACAACAGCGCCTCCAAATTGTTCAGCTGTATTACGAAAATCAGCGTTCTGAGAGAAATGTTTTTCGTGCGATTCGATGAACTTACGGTGCGCATAATCGACCTACTGAAACCACTACTGCCAATACCATTCGCAAATTTGAGTCCCAGTTTACATTAATGGATGATACTCGACCGGATAGACCAGATCCAGCACATAGTGAAGAGACTATAGAAGCTATAGCTAAGAGTGTACGCGAAGACCGTGACGAATCGATTCGTCGTCGTTCTCAGCAGCTTGGCTTGGCGTATTCGACAACTTGGCATATTTTACGTGAGGATCTCGACCTTAAAGTGTACAAAATTCAACTTCAACATTTTCAACAATGAAATTCCAGTGTTTTATAGTGAAATTTTGTTCAGTAATGAAGCCCATTTCTGGCTCAATGGATACGTAAGTAAACAAAATTGTCGCATTTGGACTGATGAGTAATCCGAAGAGTACCAAGAGCTACCATTACATCCATTAAAAACAACGGTATGGTGTGGTTTATGGGCTGGTGGAATCATTAGTCCATATTTCTTCAAAACTGAGGCAAATCAGAATGTTACCGTCAATGGTAACTGTTATCGCGCCATGTTAACGGACTATATGCATCGTTAAATTTAAGCACATGGTCTCGGTGAGCACTGGTTTCAACAAGACGGCACTACGAGTCATACAGCGCGTGAAACAATGAACTTGTGAAATCATTTGGTGAGCACTTAATTTCACGTTTTGCAACGGTAAATTGGCCGCCTAGATCGTACGATATCACACCTTTGGACTATTTTCTCTGTGGATATGTAAAGTCTAAGGTCTTTAGGAATAAGCCAGCTACACTTGACGCTTTGGAAGCCAACATTACTCGTGTTATCCGCGAGATACCAGTAGCTATGCTCGAACGAGTCGCCCAAGATTGGACCTTCAGAATGGACCACTTCAGACGTAGTCGTATCCAACATTTACATGATATCATTTTCAAAAAGTAAGTCCCATTCATCGGGCATAATTTGCTTCGAACAAATCTTAAAAATAAATTTAGTATATTGTCACTTGTTGAAATATAATAACTTGATTCCTAAGTACGTGACCTCCACTTGGCAGTCAAGACGCAGTTTATTCACCACATTTGCCATTTGCAGAGCAAATAACAAGCGTGCAAACAATTTCAGCCAAACTTAAATCTCTTTTCGTCATTATCTTGTTTAAAGTTAGCGTCGGAGAGATCGAAATATATCGTAAGGACACATGTGTATATCGTTAAGTCTAGTCTTGTAAGTAAGTCTTTAAGTTTATTAAGCAGGTCGATTAAATGATTGTCTGTACCGGGAACAATAAAAATTTATTTTAACATTGAGTACAAAATGTATTCATATCAAAGTCTTGATAAACCACATACCTGGTGCAGTCGGTTGACGAACGGGTTGTTTGTTTTGCTTAAAAATTTAGGGAGAAAATAATGGAATAAAACCAGACAGAAATAAAGTAAAATCAATAACAGATATAAAATTGCCAACTACCGTTAAAGGTTTCAAGCAATTTCTTGAAATAACCGGTTGCTACTGGAAATGCATCAAGAACTATGCTAAGGTTGTGTATCCCATGATTAAATATTTCAAAATATCTAAAGCTAAAGCTTTTGAAACATTAAAAAACTTTGTTTACTTCTAATCCGATTCTAAGAAATGTGTCGTAAGCACAAAAACGTATCTGGTTATGCTTTGGGTGCTGTGCTAAGTCAAGTTTACCATCATTAGCTTAATTATTTCATCATAGGGAAGAGCTCCTTGTAGTAGCGTTGTCAGTGATACCACATTGAATAAAAAAAAAAACTGAATAACCACCGTGTGGCTCTCCTATTGTTCTGATTTGAGTTCTGTTTTTTGTTAAGTTGGTACATCTGTTGTTGAAATTCCCTCTAAGTCTAAGTTACGTAGCCAAAGTACATCTATCTCTGTGTGTGTTGGTGATTTTTTAAAATTTTAGAAATTTTAAATTTAAAATTTGCAACAACGAACTTGTATTAAACTTTGCTTAACAAAATAGGATTTAATGGTGCGCGAACGTTGGAAATGTTGGAAAAGTGTTTCGACAACGATCTTCTAAAGAAAACGTTCGTTTACCAGTTGCACGAGTGGTTCAAAAGTGGTCGTGAGTCAAACGAAGACGATGAAGGCAGTGGCAGACCATCGACATCGAAAACCGATGAAGTAAAAGAAATGTTGGTCAGTAACCGCAAAATAACCATCAGAGAGATAGCGGAGGACTTGAACATTGCCTATGGATCCGTCCATGACATTTTGGTTAATGATTTGGGTTTCCGTCGTGTAGCAGCAAAGTTGGTGCCAAAAGACCTCAATTTCATGCAAAAAAGAGACCGTGTTGACGTTGCAAAAGAGATAATTTGCGAGGCTAAATCCGATCGCACATTCATCAAAAGGATCATTACTGGAGACGAGACGTGGGTTTATGATTATGACACGCAATCCAGACATCAGGCAAGTGAATGGCGTTCATCAAATGAGCCGAGACCAAAAAAAACACGTCGTTTTCAGTCAAAAAAAAGGCAATGCTCACGGTTTTCATAGATTACAACGGTGTAGTGCATCATGAATTTTTCCCAGAAGCCCAGACAGTAAACAAAGAGCATTACTTGGGGGTTATGAGAGGTTTGTGTGAAGTATTTCGCCGAAAGAGACAGTGCCATCATTATTCGTAATTTTTTGACAAAAATGCAACAAATAGCATCCAACAGCCACCAAATTCACCTGATTTGGCTTCCTGTGACTTCTTTCTGTTCAATCGAGTTAAAAAATACCACTACGGGGAACGCGTTTCAGCAGCCGAGAGGAAGTAATGGACATAATGGAGGCACTGATGGACATACAGAAAACCGAATATAAAAAATGTTTCGAGGACTGGATCAAGCGCTGGCATAAGTATGTTGCAGTCGATGGGGGTTACTTTGAAGGGGACAATATAGATTTAGATGAATAGTCTTGTATTTTTAATTTTCTGAATGAATTCCAAAATTTTTTTGGTCAAGGTGGTATATCATATTTTAGGCCATATTTGTATGGTAACTGATGACTAGATAGCAATGATAGTTTTCCCATTTGTTATGTTTCAGCAGCTGTTAAAGTCACCAATGACATCCATCTATCAAAATATTCAGTAAGGTTTGCCATTCCATCATGCATCGTTTTTCGCTTGCCAAACATGAGGAAATTATTAAAAAAAATATTTGAAACTCCGGCTCAGTTGTAAATACTCAACGTGAATTTTGTCGTGAGGTCGGTCGTCATAATGGCTTCAGTGTGCAGGCAATTCATCGTATTGTAACAAAGTTTGAGCGTGAGTACATTCTTTTGAATCTTAAGACATCAAACAGGCAGAGAAATGAAAAAAAAATAGCCGCCATAGCGGTCCGTCTCGAAGAAGTGCCAGATATGTCGATTCGGCGCCGATCAGCTGAATTGGGCATCGCCAGAGAGTCAACCCGGCTTATCTGTATCAGGTTGTGCTGACGCAAGAATATAAGCCCGACAACCATAGACAACGCCGTGAGTTCACTAATTGGGCAATGGAAATGTTGTCCGGAGATTCGGATTTTGGCTAAAAAATCATCTTCTTGGACGAGGCCCATTTTTGGCTCAGTGGTTATGTCTAAATCGCAGCGAACACAATCCACAAGTGTCGATTGATTGTTTGATGCGGTTTATGGCATGGCGGCGTCATCGGACGCCTCTTGGAATGAGGAAAGAGACATTGTTACCGTCAATGGTCTCAGGTATAGAGCGATCTTAACCGACTTTCTGTGATCAGAGCCCGACAACATTGATATATCCATACTGTGATTCCAACAAGATAGCACTACATACCATACAAGCGACGCAACGCTCGAAATTGTGTGGGAGAAATTTAACGGCGAGCGTTCATTAATTGGCCGCCGCGATTATGCGATTTGACACCACTCGACTATTTTCTCTGGGCTACGTCAAGTCGTTTGTCTAACCTAACAAGCCAACATTCGACTCGTCGAGTCGTCAAAAATTAGGCGGATCGCTTGAAGCACTGCCAGCTAAGCCGAGACGGCCATTTGAATGATGAATTGCTATTCCGTAGTTTAGAATTTAGTAAAATTTGTTTTCTTATTTTTATATTTAATAAATATAAGAATTAAAACATTGTAAGAAACGTCAAAAGACATCGTTTAAGGATTATGTATAACTTAGAGTGCCTGCATGGGGCCAGTAAGTTAGATTTTTTTTTTTTTAAAGTTATTCAAGCTAATTTTTAAGAGTTTTTTTTGTATAGTTTGTAATTGTCAACTAATGAATTAAATAAAAATGCATTCAAAATTTTTAAAAAGTGGCTTACAAATCGGACGCGTCCGAAAGACTTTTTTTTTTTCAGCCAACTAAAATCATGTAAGATGTGTGGTTTTCTAGGCAACCAAGTTCAATTGCACTAATAACTTAGTTTCCTTATTGAATATTGGATGCTATCCATTGACCGATATAACCACTGAGCCCAAAAATATTTCTTTCTCCTTCTGTTAAATTTTTGATAAAAACTAAACAAGTGCTTAAGTCGTGAGTGTTAAGGTTTAAAAAAAAACCTAATAAAACCATAAATATGTGTCTATCGGGTTTTCCAATAACGACTTGACAACTTTTTTTTTTTAAATAAAAGGCAAACCATTTGAGATATTTCAAAAACTTTATTATTGGCTTGAAGTAGAATCAAAACATTTATGAATGGAACTCGACTTCGTTCATATGGCCACAGCGGGCACGTTTCCAGCGGTCGATTCTTTGGACCCAATTTTCAACGACTCGGCCACACATTTCGGGTTAAAGGGAACCCATTTCGCGTTCAACGTTAGCTCTGAGCTCTTCCAACGTCGTCGGCGTGTTGGCATAAACCAATGACTTAACGTAGCCCCACAGAAAATAGTCAACCGACTGGCCCATGTCTTGAGATAACGCGCTCACCATACTTACTCTACAATAAATCGATTGTAGCGTGTGCTGTGTGGCTTGTGGCACCATCCTGTTGAAATCACATGTCGTCCAAGTCCATATCTTCTAATTCGGGCCAAAAATAATCGGTGATCATGGCGCGATAACGCTGACCATTCACAATAACGTTACGATCGTTATCGTCGACGAAAAAATATGGCCCAATAACGCCGTCGACATGCAAACCGCACCAAACAGTTATATTTTGTGGATGAAGTGGTGATTCATGAAGCACATGTGGGTTTTCACCCGACCAATAACGCATATTTTGCTTATTGACGAACCTATTGAGCCAAAAATTAGCTTCGTCACTGAAGATGATTTTGCGATGAAATTCATCATCTTGGCGCATCTTCTCCAGAACCCAATAGGAGAACGTAGCTCGTTAGTGTACTTTACCATGATGAAAATGTTGAGTTTACTGAATAAATTGGCAGTGACAGTTTGATGATTAGTGAAAGAGTGCGTTCACAAATTAAATTCAAAGTTGTCAAGTCCCTATTGGAAAACCCTATATTTATTTATTCATCAACATTAATGTTGTTCCCTTCAAAGTAACCCCCTCAGATATAATACACTTGTGCCAGTGTTTTTTTTTTTCCAATCCTCGAAGGACTTCTCATAAGCACTTTTTGGTACAGCCTTGAGCTCTTCCAACGATGCCGTTTTTATATTCTACATACTTTCATAGGTCTCTTTAGTTTTGGGAACAGGAAAAACTGGGACCACATCCGGTGAATATTGTGGCTGAGGCATGATTGTCGTGATGTTGTTAGCCAAAAAATTTCTCCCAAACAACGATGAATGAGCAGTTGCACTGTCGTGATGCAAAAGTCATAAATTAACATTTGATCGAATTCTTGGCATGCTTTTCCGGTTTTGGCTCTCCTGGGTGCTTCCATTGGGACAATTGGGCCTTGATTTCGGCGTCATAATCATATACCCATGATTCGTCACCAGTTATGACCCTTTTGAAAAAGTCAGGAACATCATTGACGTCATTCAAGAGCTCCCAAGCGATGCTTATACGACGGTTCTTCTGATCAAAATTAAGAACTTCGCTGACACACGTCTCATGCCCAAAACATCCCAAAAAATTGCATGACACGAGCCGACCGATATGCCAACATCCTCAACAACTTCTCTTATGACAATTCAACGATTTCACTAAACAATTTTTGTCACAGCTTCGACGTCATCATCTTTTGTTGATCTGCTGAGGCGTCCAGAGCGAGGTTCATCATTGGCATCTCCTCGGCCATCTTGGAAGAGCTTGTACCACCTGTAAACATTTTTTCCACTTAGAGCAGACTGACCGTTTGCCACTGTCAACGTTTCAAGTATTTTAGAGGAATCCAATTTTTTACACAAAATTTGATGCCAATTCCTTGTTTCATTTTTTTATAATTGAAAATCGCCGAGCACACCAAGAAACGTCTAATTTATCCAAAACAAGCCAAGTATGCTATAAACTGGAAACTGTGAACATATGTTCGGGATATGTGTACCAACATAGCAAAAAAAAAAAAAAAAAAAAAAAAATAATAATAATAATAATAATTGATAATCGAACGTACGTTGCCCGTGATCACACCTAGTATGTAGATTGCTTCTTCATTTTGTTTAGATGCATGACTGCAGAATTCGTTTTTCCATATTCTCGGGACGGGTGTAGTTTTATTACTAAATTTCCTTGTTCATCACTATAGGTCTTTTCCGCTAAACAGGTTCTTTTGGTATCTTTTGTTTTCAGAGTAGCATCTTCTCTTTTTTTCAGTCAGGCACTTCTCATAACTTTTTTTTTTTTCTTTTTGCGGAGAAAATGATGTTTCTTGCTCGTGAAGTACACAACTGAATGCCGTCTTTTTATGCAGTGCCGCTTTGTGAACGAAATTGATACATGTCTTCGCGTACATATGTCACTAAAAAAATAGTTTGTAATATGAACGCCGAGGATTTCTTAATACCCATGTCACTGTTCAGCACTTAATCCAAGTTAACCAGACATTGAGAGGTAAGTTGATAACTAGGTAGTGGTCGCACTATTTGTTGGCAGCTCGGAACGTTCGGACACGTACGTAAAACATTGAAGTTATACCTTGCTGTCAACGTTTTTTTTTTTTTTTTTTAACAGACTCATAATCTAATAACAAAGGTGGGGAAAACGAAATCTGAATGTGGGAGATAAGGCAATATCGGCAGAAATGGTTCGGAAAGTGAAGGCTCGAATTAAGCGAAAAATGGCTCGTGAGCGCAACATATCTTTGGAACGGATGCAACACCTACTGAAAAATGAGCTTCGGCTCAAGCTATTGAAGTTCCAAAAAGCACACGATCTTACACCGCAACAGAAAAAAGTTAGAGTCGAAAGAGCGAAGGAGTTGCTACGCTTGCACGAAAGTGGTGAGTTGCCGAATTTGGTTTTTTCCGATGAGTCGCCATTTGTTATAGACCAATATGTCAACAAACAAAATGACCGAGTTTACTTGCCAGAGAGAGGTCCTTCGAAAATTTACACCTTCGGACGGCCACCAGAAAGCAGGCAGCACCGACCGTGATGGCTTGGGCCGCCATAACCGCCGATGGTGGCTCTCCGCTCGTATTTTTGGACCGTGGCGTCAAAATTAATGCGATCGTATACCGTGAAACTGTTTTAGAGACAATATTGAAGCCTTGGGTAAACAATTATTTCAACAAGATTCGGCAAAGTCTTACAAAGCGCGCGACAACCAAGATTGCTTAAAAAACAATGTTCCGCACTTCATTTCTTCGACACAATGGATTGCAATTCTCCGGATGCAAATCCGTTGAATTTCTCTGTCTGGGGTATTTTGAAGGCGAAGGTTGGCACTAAAAAATACCAAAGTTTGGACCATCTCAAACAAGCACTTCGCCGGGAATGGGCCAAAATACCGCAGAGCCACTTGCATGCAGCGTGCGATGCTTTCTTCGGCCGTCTTAAGGCCATTATTCGCGCCAAATGTGGACATATTGAAAACTACTGGTACAATTTGAAAATTGATGTATTTTCCATCATTTCTTGCTTTGGCATAATAAAATTTATCAAAAAATAAAAAAATTATAGCATTTTAAAAAGTTGCAGTTTGAGTCAGTCACCCTGTATTTGCATATTCCGGATTTTTGTCCTTAGTTTCGGATGATCATTTGCAGCAAATCCATCCTTATACAAAACTTTTGTTGGATTTTTCGGTGCTGGGTAGCTCATGTAGAAGGACTCTTTGGACAAAAGGGATGTACCGTAAATTCTGAAAGCAGTAAACCTATTCATAAATATGTTACAAGAGCTGCTGTTGACCCCTTATGGGTTCATATCGTGACAAGTAGGACAATTTTCACTGATCTCGGCTACTAATGCATTAAAATAGCTTACAAAGGGTGGGCCTTGACATTGACAGTTTTTATGCGCTCAAAAAATCCACAGAAACTCAGTATTATATGTTCGCGGTATGAAATGGATTGATTTACGCTTGTTTAACGTTGGGAGATATTGCTAACTTACTTTTAAAGTGGATGCTGTGTTACCGAAACAGTGCTAATTTCAAAAAGAGCTTTGAGTCGAAATAATGAACTGCAGCTGGTATACGCAAGTTTGTCAAGAAAGTTCGTGAGACTAATTTGTTTATTGATAACCGAACATAGAAGTGTTCCCGTTTTCATCCTGGGAGAGCAATGGAGAGCATTTCAGCATGAGGAAATTTTCCATAACGATCTCGGATTATTCGCTTACAAAGTTCAATTGTCTTAGAAATTGAAATAAAATGACCACTCGCTTCGTTACATCCTCTCTCTTTGGGTTTAAGAGCAGCTCGAGTTCCATCTCAGGGCCTAAGTAAACAAGGAAAACTACCATATTTGGGGTTCGGAAAATCTACACGTATTCATAGAGAAGCCAATGCATCCTGAACGTGTGATTGTTGGGTGTGATTTTTGGAATAGCAGCCCATTTTTCTTCCAAGACAATGTAAGGAACGTTACATTCAATGGACAGCGCTACCGAGGTATAATAATTGATTTTTTTATGGTCAGCAATTAAGGATTTGGACTTGGACGAGCTACAGTTCTAGTAAGATGGGGCTAGGTGCCACACAAGGCATCCAACAATCGATTAATTGCACACTTAGTTCAATAATCATGTAATCAGTCGTTTTGGTGATATTGCTTGGCCGCCACAGAACTGCGATTTGACGCCGTTGGACTTTTTTTTGTGGTGTGCCATTAAAGATAGATGCAATGCGTAAAATCCAGAGACGATTCAGTCACTCAAGAATATTATTGTTTAAGTAATTCGTGAAGTGGGAGGCGAAACTATCGAAACCTTGTTTTTTGTAAAGCCTTTTTAATAATTAACTAACAGTTGAATCAGTCAAGCAATTTATCCGACGTACATCCATTTTCTCCTGCTAACCACTCACGCTTATATGTTAAGCAAGTCAAGACTGGCTATCACGCTGAGGTAAAATAAGCAAATTGATGTGTAATCATGGTAATAGAATAGTCGCTATTGTAGCCACTCAACAAACAAGCATAATAAGTTACAACAGCCTTAAGTTCATCAAGAGCTCCAAAGCTTCCTACTTTTTGTTGTTATTTTTATTACAATACAAAGATAGAAGAGTTTTCAAGTTAAATACAAAATGAAAACCAGGAGATACGAGTATCTGATAACATTTTAGTGAACACAAACACTTTCATTCAACAAAGTCAAAATCGATTACAAAAATAACACATTTCCACTTTCAGCACACTCAAATATTATTCTTAATCCTATGCATCTTCTGGTGGAATACAGCTGTTACAACTGCTGGTGATGATATTCATCAGATGGCAGAATTTATTTCCTTTCAACATTTTGTTAACCTTTGGCAAAAAAGCATCTTCAATATGCGCGCTAATAGACTCAGTGTTCTCATTGATTTCACTCAGAATCCTCAATCTTATTATTGATAAAACGATTCATCTTGCCAGTGCCTAAGAGCCCGGAAACATTCGAATTGCAACCGCCCAATGTCACCAGCATATAGAATTGAGGAAATTTTGCAGGGACTGACAAATTCTCCAAGCTTAAGTCCAGATTACCATTAAATACTGAGACCCCACTCCTTGAACAGATTCAAAAATTTGCCAGTATTGTATCGTCCGGAAACTGAAATTCTCTTAAAAATGAAATGATACTTGATACGACTGGTGAATAGGTTAAGTTTGAGTTTCTTGATCTTGAAATAATCAAGACCGGCAATTTATGTTAGAAATGAAAAACATGAGTGATTGTGCTATGCAAAAATAAAAATAAATAAATAACAATTAAAATGACAACCATGAGATGCAACAAACTCGGTTGACCTACTCAAGGACCTGTGTCTTAAGATTGACCAACATTTGTTCACGAAGGTGTGGAGCCAATGGTGGGATACCTTGATCTGACCAACCACATGGCATTTGCTTCTGAAATTTACGAATCTTCTAACAAGTTTCCAAGGATAAGATAAACTTGGGTTCCACTAAATATCATTATTTTTGTAAATGTGTCCCAAAATTCATTTACATTTCAAATTGCTTGCAACACTTGCACTTACTCCCGTCTTCGTTAACAAAATCGATTTCATTGTTGTCAATATCAGCAAACACCACTGCCGCTAAAGCAAACAAGACCAACAAGAATTTTATGATTGTAGTTTTAATAAATGGCCAATCGGCACCATGACCAGACTTTTATAGAGGCCAAAGCAACAAGTCAAACTTTTTAATCAAATTGTTGGATGATTAAATCAAAGACGTAGCCAGCGTTTATCAGAGCACAACAATGTTGGCAGTGTTGTTTTGATAGGTGGCCATAAAACCAAAAACCAAGTGCTTATTGCCTTCTAATCTGAACAAAACAAACAAAAATTGCTTATTTATAAGAAGTATTTTTAGATTTTATTTTAAAATACGCCCCAATTATGACCATGGATCCGGTGGTGGAATACACTTCTCTGGTTTTGAAGGCTTCATCGCTATAACATCCCAGACATTCTTTCCTTTGAGGGCTTCATTCACAGTTGGGACTACGGCTTCCTCAATTTTGGAACTTATTTCGTCTTGATTGTCATTGATGGCTGAAAGAACTAAGTCCTCGATTTGGTCGTTGATATAACGATTTGCCTTGTTTGTTGGAGCTAATCCGTTAATGTTCGATATACAGTCTCCCAATGTCACGACCGCTTGGAATTGGTAGATTTTTGCGCTTCCAAAGATCAGGGGAAGTTTGTACTTAAACGATCCTTTTATGGAAAGTTTTTGGAGGCTGAAGTCAAGATCACCGCCACCTTCATAGCGTACAGTTAACCCCAACTCGTCCATCAGGTCTATCAAAGTATCAGTTCGAAAGAGAGAAGTTGCCTGAATCTTTCTAAATATAAAGTGGAACTTAACCTTTTTGTTGATGTAGCTAACGCTAAGTTTTTTAATTTTCACGTCGTCCAAACCGTCTACTCGCAGACGAAGCAACTGGGTGATGGTTCTAAAAAAAAAAACAATTAAGCAATCTTCTATGGAGCTAAAGGTTATACCTACTTAACGAACGATTTTTCGGTTTCTAGGTTGACCTGCTCGTTGCGATACGGTGCTAATGGAGGGATTCCTCGTTCTGGCCACCCGCAAGGCATTTGATCTAGCATCTGTTTGATAGATTTTTTTACTACCGAGGAAATGATAGCTCCACGATGTAAGGTCTTATCTCCAAGAGAAACTTCATTGGAGTTCATATCAGAGCTTTCGTCAACGGAGATCAGTATTTTGGCGCCTAAATTGCTTTCGGCCGATGCTGTGGCTGTAACTGCCACTACTAGTAGGACAAAAATGAACTTCTTCATATTGTAATGCTTACTAACTATACTCATAGGTGGTCCCCTTTTATATGATAGAAACTTTTCTGCTTCGATTATCGAAGTGAAAATTATCACAAAAACAGTAGCTAGTTGTTTATGTTTGCCTCTTGATGAGGATTAGAGTATTCCACATTGTAAAGATACAAGTGATTACAGTTATGGGTAATCTTAAGTGTTTTATGGGTTATTACGGGTTCTCATTCACAGGTGTCATCGCAGCTAGGGACCTTCAAGGGCAACGAGTTAGAACAGAATAATCCGTAGCCTTATCTTATAGAATTTTAGAAAGAGCTGTAAAACAAATCTGAAAATTTAAACTCTTCGACAACCCCAATCCAACTAGACACAATTTTTGATTCTGAATATCAACATTTCTTTTATTTAGTACATCATTTTAAGCCCATGGATCTGGTGGTGGAACACAAGTCCAACTACTACTACTGCTTCCAAATAGGCTCCAAATTTTATGCCCTTTCAATTTCTTGTTCACATTTGGAACGATTATATTTTCTATCTGAGCACTGATCTGTTGTTGATGGCTATTAACAGCCCACATAATGGTATCCTCAACTTTGTCATTAAGAAATTGGTTAGCTTTGCCATTGCCCAGCAATTTACTGATGTGGGACTCACAGTCTCCAAGTGTCACTAAAGCATTGAACTTGTAGATTTTGATGCTTCCAAATAAAAACGGCATTTTATACTTGAACTTTCCATACACGTTTAGATTCAGCAAGACGACTTCAAAGCCTCCACTGCCATTGTACTCAATATCGATACCATACTCATTCATGAGGTTGATGAATGTATTCGTAACGTATTGTCCGCTAATTGTTAGTTTTGGAACCGTAAAACTGTATTTGACTTTCTTACCTATGAAACTGACTTTTAGTTTATTTATTATCATATGTTCAAGTCCATCGACCTTAAAACGGATGAGTTTGGTTAAGGATCTAAAAGAAGTAAGGACTATAGCTCAAAAAAAAAAAACTTTTCTTTTTGAGAATATAAAGTTCTTACTCAACGACGGATCTTTTTAATTCAAGGACAATTTCCTCTTGACGGTATGGGGCAAGAGGTGGAATACCTGCTTCTGGCCATCCACGTGGTAACTGATTAATGGCATTTCTCACAGCTTTTTTGGCTTTATGATTTAGAATCCAACCAAATTTTTCCACATCTATAAGATGTTTTTTTTTTTTGTAATATCAATGTGGTGTGATATGGTACATTTTCAATGTTACCTTCAGTTGGTGGTAGTTCCTCGCCGTTTGCCTTGTATATTGGTATATCTTCATAAACTTCATTGTCATCGACGGATGGGACTTCATCGACTAAGCCATCAGGCTGTGCTCCATCCACTTTAATGAAATCTGCAAATAGCTTCCTACCAAATCCTTTCGGATACTCTGTGGCACTTGTCAGTGCTACTACGGCCAAAAATACCCAAATAGCTTTCCCCATGTCTAGTTAGCTCTACGATAAATACTAATTCAAAATAAGAATTTGGAAAACCTTTTATAGAGGTTTGATGACTTATCCCCATCCTTGGAAATACCATTTAAGATATGAGAACATATTTTCGTCTTTGGAAATATCAGTTAAGATATGAGAAATTATTTTCGTCATCGAAAATATTTAAATCGATAAGTTGAGCGAAACAAAAATCCCGATTATATTCTTAATCTTCCTTCCACGGTAGCACTTTCATTAGACCTTGAAGGCAAAGACTACAAAATACACGATTTATAGGCTCTTCTGGGATTGTATATAAATCAAAATGGACTGATTATTGTTTTTGGCGGGGTCCGCTAATAAAATTGGATTATCGGGATTGGAATTATAAAAAAAAAAACGTGGGTTAAGGTTGAAAACCTCCGTATGCAAAGATAGATAAAGAAATTCATTTTAACAAGAGTTTTATTTCAAAGAAAAAATTTTATTGTTTGGTAGCTGTATCTATACCATAAATACATGAAATTAGGTATTATTTAGGCGATAATTTGATAATCTGCAATAAAGTTATTATTTTATATTATATGCTGTAAAAAGGTTAGTTAGATTCCATATCTAGGGTGCTGATTCATGGACCAGGAATGCAGCCATTGAAAACTCTTTTATATGTTCTGAAATGTCGTGATTCTTTTTCTCAAGGCTGTATTTACTCATGGAATCTTTTGCTGATTCAACTACCTCTTTATCATTATAAACTGCCAACATTCAAAACCAACGCGCATCGGTATTACTACTTTTTCTCCCTTATTTTCCTTAATACCCTTAAGGTACTCAAAAAAAAATTTAGGAGCGCAAATTATAAAAAAAAAGGAAAATTTGGGAACAATTCCGGCGTCGAAATTCTAAGTTCTTTTCACCCTCGGGTATAAGAAAAACAGCTCAAAAAACCTAGTTGTGACAAACATGTGTAAACAAACGCTTATTACATCAGGATGAGACTACATGGACACTTTGGCCTTTGATCCCTGCCGCGAATAAACTGGGGTTGTCAGCCTAAGTGAAATGATATGCAAGACTTCGACGAAGTTAGAATCATGTGCCTTCTTGTTCATTATTGCCCCTTGTTCAGCTTTGATCCTTTAAGATAAAGTTCTCGGTATACGAGTATCATATAACCACCTGCAAATTATATATAAAAATAACAAAATCATTACAAGGCATTTATCAAATCACCTCCCAATCCAACTGATGAAGCGATAATCAGTGACAGAGATAAGGTACCTAGCCTAATCAGTCAGTCCGCAAAGTGTTTTCTATAAAATCCTCAGTTAGACACCGCCAATTCATTAGTACAACGAGTATTTTCTTACTTAGCAAACATGAAACTTTTAATATCTCTTTTGGCAGTCGTTGCCACTACTTTCGCTGAAACGCTGAATGCTCGTGAGGCAGGTAAGTCTATAAGGATATTAGAAAGGAACGTGCGATTACTCATTACAGAGTCTTGTTTTTTTTTTTTTTTTCTGCAGTGTTAAAGTTTAGTTTTTCCGGTCAAATTATTAAATCAATTGAGAATTTTCGCGATCAAATGCCATGCGGTTTTGAAAATTTGGGCATTCCCCCGCTAGTTCCATTTAAAATTGAACACCAGCAAATAGCAATTAACAGAGAGTCTTTCAAGTATGGAAAAAAAAAAAAAAAACAAAAATTGTTAACATTTTCTACCAACACTTTTTTTTTATGCTTCAGGATTGATGGAGAAGTCAATACAGTCCGTGTGGATGGTTTAAACGAATTTATTATTGATAACGTGAAAGCCAATGCCCTCACACAAAAAATTAAGATTCAACTGACGTTCCCAAAAATCTCCGTTGAGGGGTTGTACAGACTTGCAGCAATTCTTAAATCATACGACATCACCGTTAACGTTCAAGGAGATGGAGATATGAAGGCGGCCATTAGTGATACCGTTATAAAGATCGACATTAAGTACTCCTTTAGCTTGACCTCTAAACGGATTACGTTGAAGGAAGTCCGAATTGTGATCGATGTTGGGGATGCTGATGTAAATATTAAAGGAATTTTGGGCAACGGTTCGCTCAACCGCAAACTTAATGAAATTATTGAAGAAATCATCCTAATGTCTGTCAACGATAACCAAGAGGATATTACGAACTTCCTTGATCACATGATATGTGACCGTGTTAACAATGCTGGTTTCACTTTGGATGATGTTATGGGTGGTGGTGGCGAATCGACTGTATGCACTCCACCATAGAATAGCTAAACGGGCGTTTTACCGATAATAAAATATAACAAGTGTACCTTGACGTATTAAAACATAATTTCGAGTGTTTTCATTTATTTTAATTAAATCCTGGTATCACATTTTTGGTGGTAAAACAATAAACATAATGATACGCGACTTTGATTCCGTCATATCAATTGATAAATAGCTGCAAACAATTTTCGAGTTTACAGCAGCTTATCGTTATTGATATTGATACCGCGGAATATAGTTCCCTTAAATTATTTAGTTCAATTCAAGTAGCAAATGATTTATAGAAGAAGGCAGGTCAAGTCATAAACAACATAAAATACAGATGATCTGGTTTAGGTATAAGTAAGACTGATTATTTGTTACGAACATCATCATCAACTCGGGATGTCGGTCAATCGATGTCACTTATGCCTATCATATGTGGGTGTTTAGGGACGGCGTAGTGTTTCATTAAGACATCAGTAAGCAGTCTAGGCTCTTTTCCGCTAAAGGGCAGATATCACTTTTAGGTGGCCGAAGTTTCATCTTTACTTTCAATTTGAAACTATTTGCAAGAAGTTAACTTTTCAATTGGTAAAGAGCTGAAGCTTATCTAAAAACTGTGCAAATCTTAGAGTCATGGAGCTCTGTATTTCTTACAATTGCGAGCTACCTGATAGCCCACACAGCCACTACAGCCACCACGACGCTTCTATTGAAAAGCCAGGAGGCTGGAACCGAATTTCTAAGGACTTCTGCTTCTGACTCTCGTGGTCCCATATACTATAATAGCTTCTGGTCAAACTTGCAGGGTAGTCAAACTTCTTATTCCGCACGTTGTTGTTTAATACTTATCAAAAAATTTAAATAAACGCAATAAATGACTCTCCCGAAAATCCGGACCATCGCCCAATTATCAATACTTTCGCCTATCAATGACGTTGTCTAATAAAAGTCAGGGGTAGAGCAAAGTACTGGTCTTATTGTAATGATTTTTAGGTGAGGCCACCGAAGTTTGCTACGATTGGACCAGTTATAAGCAGCCGGTCACAGGTCAAGTAGGCGACAGAACTACCGGTAGTCACTACCAGGGGTCAAGAGCCCTCCAAATCTCTTTCCGGACCTGACTTTTTGAAGTAGACCCCCTTGCGGGAGCGTCGTGGTGGCTGTGGTTTAAACCCAAATTGCAGGAAGAGACTTAGACCCATTGGGTGTTCTGACCATAAGATCATTAAGAGGTTTTAGATCGGTCTTGACCCATATAAACGGTGGAACTTGTGCTTCAAACACACGTTCAGTTTTGGTATTATATGTTCACCCCAGAATTCAAAGAGCAGACTCAATCTCCGAAAAAGTTGGATTATCTAGTGTTTCTGGTCTAAGGCGGCCGTGAAAGTGCACACAACGGCGCATGTAATACATATACTCGTAGATCTTCTTCCTTAACTCTGGGCAGAAGATTATGATTTTGTATCTTGTCTACCACTTTGTAAAGCTCGTGGGCGAACCGATTTTTTTTTTTTTTTTTTTTGTCAGAACTCAGCTCTCAGACTAAAAACTAGTCCATTGTACACTTTGTAAGTTCCTTTTACCTGCATTCTGATGTGAACGTAAGTCGGGCATTCGCAGAGGTAGAGTTTCGTGGTGTCGTCATCAGTTTCACAGAAACCATCGCCGGATATTATAGGGCTCTGCCCGACACGACGCCAGTAAGCAACCTGCAGTCTTTCCGGTTGAGGCACAGCAGGAAGGCCGCTGACTTCCTCGATACATCGGGAAGCATAAGTTTGCTCTGTCTGCAACCTGGGGAGTCATGCAGTTGTGCTCATATGAAATCTAACGTGCTCAATGGAAACAGGTCCTGAAAAACTCTCCTCTGAACCTTGCCTGGCAAATTCATCAGCGATTTTATTTATAGTGATCCCATTGTGACCTTGAACCCAGACAAGACTCAGTAAATTAAGCCTTCCGACTGCGGTCAGTGATGTCTTACATTCTCGAACTAGCTTTAAAGTCGGGAGAGGGTTCACCAAAGCGTCATGCGTAGTTTGGTTACAACAGATGTAAATGCTTCCGCCCTCCTTTACAATATAGTTCGTTGCTATAAGCATTGCGTATTTTTCTGTTTGAAATATAGATGCAAGCTTTCCTTACGAGAAGTGAAATCTAACGTTGTTGTCCTCCAGAAAGACACCAGCGCCACATCTCATATCGGTTTTGGAGCCGTCCGGAAAGAGCCGACTGCATTCTTTTCTGGCTCAGATTCTAGCCGAAATCAGTCCTGGGACAGGAAAAGTCGATTTCGTATTTTTCCCGCAGCAGCAGTTCTGGTGTCATAGCATATGGCCATAATCATATGACAGTTAGCGCGAGGTTTCATCAAAGCACCCGTGCGTGTTGTACCAAAGGCCAATCTCTTTAAAACGGAAGATGACTTTGAGAGCGCGGCCCCTGATATGAATATCAAGCGAGATTCGTCAAAGCATCTAGAGCGGAGCTGGGGAAAGCTAACATCCAGCCGCGACGAATAGCTTTTTGGAGTCTAGTAAAATCAGCAATCATGTATTTTCGTGAGAGCTTATTCCACCAGACAACCGACGCATAAGACATAATTGGTCTTATCGTAGCCGTGTATATCCAGAGCACCACTCTCTGTGACAAGCCTCATGTCTTGCCGATAGCTCCTTTGCGGCCGACATTACTTTAGAGGCTTTCGACGTAACATGTTTAGTCAACGAAGTTTGTTATCCAGGATGACCTCCAAATACTTAGCCTTTTTGAAGATTTGGATTTTGATGCTTTTAAGCACTAGATAAGTCAGGTCAGGTAGCTTCCTCCTTCTCGTAAATAAAACAACCTTAGTTTTGAGAGGATTTACTGAAAGCCCATTAATAGTGCATCAGTCGTCGATCACGTCTAGACAGTACAAATACATCATCCGCGTTTACTTGTGCATAGACGTAGGAACTAATGAGCGCGTTTAGCAGTGAATCGACCAACATGCATCATAACAGCGGAGACAGAATGCCGCCTTGCGGAAACCTCTGTTTATATCCGCCACAACATATTGACCGCAACCAGTACCCGCAATCAATGTGCTATTCAAGAGCATTACTTTTATCCACAAAACTAGTGATTCATCTACGCCGTGTTATCTATCCGAGTTACACATGCCGTCAAAAGATGCGTTGCCGAAAGCATCCTCAATGTCGATAAAAATGACCAAGGCATTATCGAATTCGTCTTCGGCTTGTTAGTTAATAAGAGCTGCTTGTGAGCTGGTTCTTGTTACGTTAGCTGATAAATGAGCCTCCAGAATCAGCTCAGTATGGGTACATTTTCTAGTTCCAGCCTGGTTGATCTTCTTTGATCTTGACTTTGACAAGTTTCGATCTTCTTTCAAAAGTCTTTATAAGATGCACTCTTGCTCCAAATTAACCTTAAGTGACATGTTTAGAAGTTTTCTAATTTCTTTATGAAGACGCTGCAGATCTGCGTTCCACAAAGAAATGGGCGACTTGCAGAATTGCTTACTAGCTAGATATGTCATTGAGGTTGCCGTTCATGTTTTGAAGAGCTTTCTCTATCTTTTGTTTTGTCCTGTCCTAGGAGGAACACTGTTGTACTTGTCGAGCTCCTTTTTAAATCGTGTCCAGTTCATTTTGTGTGAATTCCTGCTCTTCAACAATGTCGAGATCTCGCATCCAATTCTAAATTCGATGTATTTATGGTCTGACATGCAGATTTCCGGTATAACTTTTAAGCCAGTAAACTCCTTAGCATACCTGTTGGATAATGGTTAGTCGATTACTTGCTGTCTTACCCTCGTAAAACATTGTTGACAACCAGGTCGAACGATAGTACGATATCCAGGATATGATTGCCTCTCACGTTGCATTTGCTACTGCCCCAAGAAGTATTCTGAGCATTAGCATCGCAGCATACGATAAGTTTCATCTTATTCTCCATTCGCTTCGAAGCTTATGTATGCAGTAACTAAACCTTGGTTGCAAAATTACACAAGTTTAGAATTCGGTACATTAAGACAAATTTTCGGTCTTTCCAGTGTGAAACCTCTTAAGCATCCGGAACCCACAGATATTATGTGAGGTTTTGTATTGAACAATGAAAGTCTCCTACATAGCGATGCAGTAGCACGATTGGAATGTTGAAGGTTGATCTAAGTACACAAAATAGGCCTCTCCGGTACTCTCTTCATCGTTCCAGCTCAATTTACCCAACGTGTTGAAGAAAGAGTCGTCGAAATCAAGTAATCAAGCAGCTCCCGGCTAAAGGTTTTAAAAGTATTTTGGTTTGGGTCTCTAGAATCCATGCTCTGGCCGCAGTCGAAAAGACCGCAGATGGATTGTCGTTATTGCGACTACCTCCTGGAGTATAATCTTTTTGGGTTACCGCCATACTTTTTCCGTTTTACTTCTAGTTTAGACGTCTCTGACGTTAAGTTCAACTTCTCATCGGGTTCTTTTTAGAACATCAAGATCTTTAACACTTAAGCCTTTCTGCAACGACAAGGCAAACATCGATATAGATGATAATGGTGATCTTTCTGGCAAGGTTTCCTTCAGAACTGGAGTAAATTTTGACAGGAATAATCGTGACGTATCATTGTTTCTTTTAGCTAAGGCTGGGATAAAGCAATTAAGTAGTGAAGCCAAACGAGAAGCGAATGATCACCTAACACCACATAAGCTAAAGATGAAAGTATATTTGTCTGTTGCGAAGGAGTTGTTCGATGACCTGGAATTGTGAAACCTATTGACATGGATTCTCATGCCAGAAGTTTCTATATACTATATATGGCCTAGAAGGACCACACCTGGGGTCACATTTACATTTAAGAATGGACCTCAACCTGGCAACTGGCCAGAGATCGGGAAAACTAGAGAGGTTGGCGTAAATTCTGGTTTACATACATCGGACAGCGGCGCTATCAAAGGTAAAAATTTTATTGGATGTGGATTTTCCAGCGACATGCAAATTGTCTTTGACTTTGTCAATTAATTATCAAACTGTGACCCTTGAAAGCGTGGCTCTTCTGGAGGCTGTTCGACGTTTTTTATATTCCGAACCAAACCATCAAAAGCAACACAAAAGCCAACCGCCTGTCTATTTTAATGAAGTTTGAGCAAAGCAGATTAGCTTATCCGAAATTTACTTTGATTTAATCTACATAGAGTGTCCTTCAAGGATCAACGAAAGTCATCGGAATCCAATAGTATTTTCATAGAGCATCTTTTTTAGATCCTCCAGAATCAAGAAGACACACCGGTTGGATTTTTTTCTCCTTTTTTTTACCACACGGAGGACAAATGATCATTTCATAAACCCCCTATAGATGTTTAACTATGACGGTTTAACGTTTTTTTTTTTTTTTTTTAGAAACTTTGGAGCTGTAACTGTTAAGCTTCGAGTTATTGTGAGACTTCAATAAAATACGCAAAATAATTTCGAAAAATTAACCTCAAGTACCGTCTAGCTATTTCAATCTCAAGCCAACCATCTGCTATGCAAATATGCTGCACACATGACAATCTACCTCGTCCAATTTGTCTTTCTCTAATGAATTTCTCCTGCCCCTAAAACATTCATAAGAACTACCACTGCCACGTGGAATAAACGATATGAAGCTCACCCTACTGGAGCATCCCCTTTTATTTCTAAAAATCACTTCACTTTGCTTTGCATCAATTAAACATGATTTCAAATATTTATTTGCTTAAGCTCACACTTTCGAGTGACAGCTGTAAAAAAGGACGCAAATCAGGATTCACCACATCAAATTGAAATGACTCCATACCCGGTGTGAGATGAGACGAGATGACTTGTAGCAAAACGAGAATCCCTGCCTTCCTGAATCCTCATGCTCGTTCATCCTACTGGCACTTTGATCGGAGTAATTTTATGCTTTTAATTGACCTCCAACCTTTTGATATAAAAGCAATAATAGCTCGTAGCGGAAATGGACTTTTAAATGACGTTCAATGGATTTCTCCCCTTTTGTGAAAAATCTACACCAGGGTGGCTTGTTGGAAGACAAAACCAGCTCGAAAATGGTTAGATATCCCAAGGGTAAGATGGTGAAATTAAACTCTTTTCAACTTTGGAGAGGAACATTTGTTGGGGTTAATTAATAAAAAGGTTGTTCGTTGAGCTCCTCAACATCAAAATACTGGGTGAGGTTAGAAAGTTTTTACATAGGACTTAAGCTGTAAGGATTTTAACAGAACTGTTTTGAAGCCTGTAGAGGCAAAGAGTTACGTCCTTGAAGGTTGAAAAAAAACAACCATTTTTAGGTGTGCTTTCCAAATCCATTTACCATTAGTGTATTCAACATCTGTAAAATTTGATGCATTTACGGTGAGGTTGTTCCTTGGTGGCAATACCCATTTAGTAAAACTGTAAATGCACATATGTGCCTCTTTTACACTTTTAGGTGGAAAGGACAACACTTAGCAAGAAAGTTTCTTCATTTAATATAAAAACGACTCCTACTTCTCTTCCACAAGTAGTATTCCAGAGAGACCTGATGAGACCTGATGGCCAAAAATATCAAGACTTCAAATAGAAGTATGGACTTGCATCAAATGGTTCATATTTTAGGAGTTGAAGGAATAGAGCTTGAAATTATTATGGGCAAAAGTTAATTCCCTAGTATCTCAAACGCTGAATTAAGCATTGTTGGTGAGCAAATCTAGAAAGCTAATAGTTATCAATCTTTAGTAAGCGATGCCTTGTTCAAAGGCATAGCAAAACTCAATGTGGGCGGCAGAATTCCTACAGCAAAATCAGCATTCAGTTATCCAGAATCTAAAATATGCTTATCATCGTTGGTGTTTGTGCCTTTTGTGTTTGTTTGTAGTAATTACTAGAGAATTCAGAGTGGAAGTAGCAAATGAAGTAGTCACTTCTTTGCGTAGGTCTACGTCTGTAAATACAGGCCAGCTGTTTTTGTACTTATTGAAACACATGTAGATCGCCGTCCAAATCTCTCAGATTACTCAGATCTGCAGAAAACTGGCTACGATCTAGTGCCATTATTCTTTTCCCACCGTGCTCTTGCCGTTTACGTGCGTGGTACGTTACCTTACTTCACCATCTGTTCTTTTCAAATCACGAATTCAACTTTTTGTGGTTATTTACAAAGCCCCAAACTAGACAACAATTCTACCTTGAACGAGTTTGACTCCATTTCAAGAATTGTATCACTGTATCCATATGCTGAAATCGTTGTTCCGGACGATTTCAATATACACAGTTCTGGGTGGCTTCGACATCCTGGACAGACAACACAGGAAGGACGGTGTATTAAGACCTTCGCTATGGATAACAACTTGAACCAGACGTTAATAGTCATATCGCCAACCCTCTGGACTTGTTTTTAACTTCTCATCCCGATAGTAACCATATTGATGTGCTCTCCATTCTAGGCTCGCCGGACCATTGTGTCACAGAATTAGAGAAAAGATTCCTCAAAGAACCGTATGGCAAATCGAGAAAACCGATTGGAGTGGAATTCACACCTTCTTAGGAATCTCAACTGGTCGTTATGTTTTCTCGATAACGAAGTGGATGCCGCTGCTGATATGATCACTGACACCATTTACTTTGAAATAAGATTATTTATCCCTCATCGGATGAAGGGTATCAAAGCCATGGTACGACTTGAGCTGTAAAGAGACTGCGAGTTTTAGGGAACAGTTTTTTCGGTGTTACAATACTAGCCCGATAGAAGAATATTGCAAAAAGATTAAACGAGCCAGGAATGACTGCACTGCCTTTTTCAAACATGTACAGTTTCAATGCGAACAAAAACTGAGAAAAAAAAAAGTTTTGGACAAGGCCAACCTGCTGGCTGCACACTTTGCGGCCAGCTCAACTCTTTCAGATTGTGCTTTGTTGCCGCCTACACTTGTGTGCGCCGAATCTTCATTGGAACAAATCGTGTAGTAGCAGGACTATTTAAAGATTTTAATTTTCACAAGTCTACTGGTACAGATGCTATATTGTATTTCCCCTTCTTCTGAAAGATGTTTTTCGTCACTGGCAAAATCACTGCGTAAGATTTTTCATCAATCCTACTCTTCAGGACTCTTTCCGAGCAGATGAAAAGCAACATTTATCCAGCCCGCCTCTAAAAAAGAAGAATTTTCTTATCTATCCACCTACAGATACATTGCACTTACGTCATTTTTTTCCAAGGCCATAGAAACGCTGGTAAACCGTCAGCTCATGAAATATCTCGAAACACGAAAACTTAACAATGACCGGTAGTTGGATATGATGGCATGTCTCACCGAAAAGTGAAACCAAAGCCTACATCAGTCTTGCGATATTTCTTAGACATCTGACAGAGTTTGGCACCAGGCTCTTTTGACGAAAATGCGTGCTTTTGGGATCGACGACTATCCTCTTCAATGGATTAGAAACTACCTTTCGGAACGTTCAATTTAAGTTGTCTTGGATGGTTTCAAGACTGATATAAACAAAATAAGTCCTCGTGTGCCTCAATGCTCCGTTCTGTCTCCGACCTTAATCTTTGTTAATGATCTCTTGTCTGCTACTTTTAATCCAATATATTCCTTTTCTGATGACAGTACTCTCTGATTTTTTTATTCGTTCTCTCACATTCCTGTTCTTCGACTGTAGAACGGAAACGACAGAACAACATTACTATATGAAGAACCACCAACAAAGTGGAATGTAATGATTCCAAAACACAATACTGTTTGCTGTCGTTAAAGTGAAATCTAAACACACAGCCATAATCCATGAATGGTACTCGGATTGTTGACACTAAAAAACTGTCTATTATCGATATGTATGTCAATGAGAATTTAGGTTGTAATGACCACATATTTCATGTTGCCACAAATGCTACGAAAAGTCAAGGTTTCCTCAAGAGATGTAAGAAACACTTCACCACTTCTTTCTTGGCCACAATTTGCAAATATCTGCTAAAGTACTCCTATAACATATCTGCACCTGCTAGATAGGATTCACGATAAGACTCATAGGTGATCCTAACATCACCCAGTCAATTCGCAACCACAAACACAGACGAAATGTTTCCCGTCTCACCTTGTTCTGTCGCTTTTTTCACCAACAGTGCTCCATTGAAATTGCCAGTAGCCTTCCGCCCCTTCAAACTTTTCACCGTAACACCCGTCTCGTTAGACCTTTGAAGACTAACCTGAGATGACCCCTTTATCTTATCTCCTTATTGTGAACGCCGCAAACTTCTTAATCTGATAACTCTCGAAAAACGAAGAGAAGAAAAGGGATTGCTCTTCCCTTTACAATAGTACTTCCTTCAACACTAACCTTCGTATTTTAAGCTCTCCTCTTCTCGTTTAGATTTCCATTGAACCTCTTATGGTTAAAACGAACCACACTCCTGCATGTTTTGTAAGGTCAACTCAAATCTCGATCACTTCTCGTCTCAAACTTGATATCCTCTACCTTTCCCTTATTTTCTAACCCTTAATTGTTGTTAGGTTTTAAGTCCTAGTTTTTAAATTAGTTCAAGCTTGCATTAAACCAAATAATTGGTGGCGTCAGTCAGCACCAAAACTGAATTATTTAAGCTCACACTGAAATAACGTGATTTTCTCTTAAGGCACACAACTCGCTTATGGAATGCCCTGCCTAGCTCTTTATTTCCTAGTCATTATAATCTGCAAACATTCAAAACCAACCTGCATCTGTATCTCTAATTCTTTCCTCCCTAGCTTTCCTTCGCACGCTGTGTGCAAACATTTTAAGGCAAAATCACTTGGACGCGCGCTAAATACCCAGTTCTGCTATAAGTTCTTTTACACAATTTCCAGCGCTTATCGCTCAAAACTTCTTGCGGGAGCAAAAGAGAACCGTTAACTTTTTTTTTTAGAACACATGCACTGATCAGTGCAGAATACTAGTCAGTTTGGTTTCAGTTTGTAAACTATTAACATGGAGTGAGGCGCTATAGAAAATCGAGTCGTGGTAATAGCGTTGCAAAAGTGCGGAAAAAGTGTTGGCCAATTTTTCGAGTTGCTAAAATCACTCGGAATATCAAGAACATTCGTTTATCGGGTTATTGCTTGCTTCCGCGAATTGTCTGAAGTAGAGGACAGACCAATAAGTACGAGTCCGAATGCGGTAGTAAAGACAGTGCGTGAACGAATTCACAGAAATCCCTTTAGGAAACAGAAGATCGTGTCCAACGGTATATAAACCAGATCCATGTCTCGGCGGATTCGGGATGATCTGCATATGAAAGCCTATCGTCGGTCTACGGTCCATCTTCTAACTCCTCAACTAAAAAAAATTAGGCACGCGAACAATGGCCATGAAAACATTCTGTTTACGGATGAGAAAATTTTTACCGTGGAAGAAGTTTTCAACAATCAAAATGACAAAATTTATGCCACTTCATCTAAGGAAGCGAAAAAAGTGGTTCCAAGAGTTCAACGTAGACATCATCCCGTTTCTTTAGGGGGGGCTTTCACCATAGTGTCACATCCCTCCATTTCTGTGAAAAATGCGTAAAAACTAGTGCAAAGTTTTACCAAGAAGATGTGACCAATACCTTTTTCAATGGCTACAAATGGATCTTCTAACAGGACTCTGCTCCAGCGCACAAAGCCAAACCACTCAGGAGTGGCTCAGAGTCAATATTCTGAATCCACTGGATTATGGTTTGTGGTCAGAATTGGTAAACATAGCCTGCAAGACTCCCCACAGAAATTTGGAAAACTTTAAAACAGTATCAACCAGAGCAGCGTCCACGATCTCCATGGAAACCGTACATGCCGCTATAGACCAATGGCTACACCGTTTGGAAGCTTGTGTTAAAACAAAAGGCAGTCATTTCGAGTGAATCCAATTTTTTTTAATAAACAAGATTGTGGTCTAATAAATGAAACAATTTTGAATGCAATTTGTTTACTGTTTTTTTTCTTATAGCGTTTTATATTTTTAAGAGAGCTTATGGCAGGGCTAGTAATATCTTTGTAAAAAAAATGTTATTAACTTAAGACCCAAACTACGACTAATCTGCGTTTCTGTAGGATGAAGTCCATGTATTGCACTTTGTTAATAGGGAATGTGCCCAAACTGCAAGACTTTGTAAATAGAAATTTATGTGGCATCTCAAGGATTTATATTTTAGCGAACTGTACCTCGAACTTAACTGTCTTAACAACAAGAATGGGTCAGGAATCTGTGGATGAAGAAAGTAGCAGTGGATAGGATACTTAAACAGTGAATACCTACCTGATACCTAAACTTGAATAAATTTGTAGTCATGATTGTGCTGCAGGACTTATAAGCTATAGAACGAACAGAACAGATAAAGACATCAACGCTATTGAATTAGGTAATTTCTATTTAAATTTTTTTACTACTACCACCAAACGCAGTAGATGAGAGTTATTTCACGTTGTGATAATAATGTCGACTATTGTTGTGACATGAAGATAATTAATCGAATTCTTTGACTTTGCTCGTCGGCTATCATTTTACTCAGATCTTATAGATATGGATACTGAAACAACAGCATTCCAATTGCTGCCGACCAGATAAGAACGATAGGAAAAAGAATTTGTAAACAAAACAACAACGGTGTGAGATATAAAATTAATTCTGGCTTCATTTTGCAGCTACGTTCATGCCATTATATGTGGAATAGCACATTATTGAAATGGGCGGCTCGGCTTCGCTGGCAGTGCTTAAAGCTGTCGGTCCAATTTTTGATGACTCGGTCCAATATTATTTCGGCAATAGCGTGCAGAATGTTGGCCCCGAGCTCGTCCAAAGTGGTTAGTTAGTGTGTTAGTGTAGATTAACCAAATTTCTCCTTCACTTCGCTCAACTGAAAATGAGCCTCGTCCGAGAAGATGATTTTTTGGCCAAAAACCGGATCTCCGGCCAACATTTTCAGTGCGAACTCATGGCATTGTTTACTGTCGACGGGATCCAATTCTTACGTCAGACCAATCTTGTATGGATTTAGTCCCAAATCCAACCGCAAAAGAAGCCGGGTTGACTCTCTGGCGATGCCGAATGGACATTACTTGGTGATCTTCGATACTTATCGCTAAGGCGGCTATGTTTTCTTCATTTCCATCAATCTCTTTTTGGTTGGTCTTTTTAGGTCCAAAAGAAAGAAAAAAGAGTTTATTCACGATCAAACTTTTCCACGGTGCAGCGAATTGCATGCAGACTAAGCCCAAGATGACGAGCGATCTCACGACGAAATTCACGTTGCGTATTTACAACTGTACCGGAATTTCGATAATTTCCGCAACTTCAGCAAGCGTAAAGCGATGCATGATGAAATGTCAAATCTTAATAAATATTTTGACAACTAGATGTCATAGGTAACTCTGACAGCTGCTGAAACATAACAATTGGACGAATGATGAAAAATGATGGTCACCTCTTAGATACAAGACTTCGATATACTAGGCTAAAACACTTCGTAGTTCTACAGTTCTTTAAGTAAAAAATTAAGTCTCAAGACTCTCAGTGTAGTACAGTCAAGGTGATCAGTTTGATTACATCCCTACGACATGACCAAAATTCTTTGGATAAGTGTGGCAAGTCAATTATTTTATGAGAGTCTAACTTCTGTCAGGAGTTGATGTAGGAGATTTTTTTCGCTCAGCTATTTATTTTTAGCTTCTAAAAGCTGATTAATATTATTTTTCTAAAAAATGAAAATCTCCTAATGGATACAGCTGAAGATTTTTTTATGCGATCTGATTATTTTAATTATTTATTGAAGTCCAAATAGATACAATAGATAGAAAGACTTATCGCCATTGAGCTAAACTTTTAGATCACCAATAACTCCGTGACACCCAGGTTTTTTTTTTTCTTTAGTTGTGCGTGTCTTTGAGTGCAATCTTAAAAAAAAATTAATAACTAAACCTAGTCAGATAACTCACAAACGTTTCTATCGGAATATCCTCAAATATTCTTTGTCACGGTTGTAATTGAAGTTGATATAATCGTCCGCGATTATCGTCAGAACACACATTAATGTGTTATTAGTGAGCGCTGATTTACTATTTTTTTTTTTTTTAATCGAATATCAATATCATGACAGCGAGTGGGTAAATGTAGAAAGAATGTCTGTTCTAGATGAACTCATGGAAATAAACAAAGATTAAGTGTAGGGACTAGGCCAATGCCAACTTCTGTCTTTTCGACTGAACAGAATTGGGTTAAGATTGTCGACTACTACATCAGATAGTCTGGGTTCAAGCTACATCTCAAAAGCGCAAAAGATAAAAATAGATAGATAGTTCTCTGACGTCCCCACCCTTTCAGGAGAAAAACCTCTGAATGAACCTAGCTATGAAAAATTCTTTCTGCGCAAAATGACAAAAAAAAAAAAGAGCACATTACTTTATTTTCGAAAAAGAAGAGTCAGTTCAAAAGATTTTTGATCCTGTTTGTAATAAAAGCCAGTGAAGCATACCCCCCAAACACGAGGGGTTGGCTAAATAACAACTCCGACCTAGTCAGAGGATACCAACCGAAAGACTTTTACGAATTTTCTATTCATTCCTCGAAGAGACCTAGAAATCGAATGGCTTGGTAGTTGAAGCCCAAGACCACTTTGGAGACTAGCGCGTTCTAAGACCTATATACAAAAAGAAATACCTAAAACTCAAGAATGTTCTCCATCATAATTCAGTTGTATAAGTTGAAACCTTGTCCATAAAAAGTTGTTCAACATTGCTTTCGTAGACAGACTTCACAGACGCAACTTTATTTGGTCTTATACTCGTAATGAGTGTGAAGTAACCGATGTTTTTGAGTGAATTTTTGGATGACAGTTTCAGTAAATTCAAGCAATTTCTTTAAAAATGAGCTTGTATAAAGGCAAACCATTTGAGATATTTCAAAAACTTTATTATTGGCTTGAAGTACAATCATATATGAATGGAACTCGACTTTGTTCACATGGCCACCGCGGACACGTTTGCAGCAGTCGATTCGTTGGACCCAATTTTCAACGACTCGGTCACACATTTAGGCCGAAACGGCCGCTATTTCGCGTTCAATGTTGGCTCTGAGCTCTTCCAACGTCGTCGTCGTGTTGGCATAAACCAATGACTTAACGTAGCCCCACAGAAAATAGTCAAGCGGCGTTAAATCGCACGAACGAGGCGGCCAATCCACTGGCCCATGTCTTGAGATAACACGCTCACCATACTTATTCTTCAATAAATCGATTGTAGCGTCTGCTGTGTGGCTTGTGGCACCATCCTGTTGAAACCACATGTCGTCCAAATCCATATCTTCCAATTCTGGCCGAAAATAATAGGTGATCATGTCGCGATAACGCTGACCATTCACTGTAACGTGACGATCGTTATCGTCGACGAAAAAATATGGCCCAATAACGCCGCCGATATGCAAACCGCACCAAATAGTTATTTTTTGTGGATGAAGTGGTTATTCATGAAACACATGTGGGTTTTCACCCGACCAATAACGCATATTTTGCTTATTGACGAACCCATTGAGCCAAAAATGAGCTTCGTCACTGAAGATGATTTTGCGATGAAATTCATCATCTTGGCGCATCTTCCCCAGAACCCAATCGGAAAATGTACGTCGCTTCAAATGGTCCATCGGCTTCAATTCTAGAGTCAGCTTGATCTTTAATGGGTGTAAATCAAGATCCTTACGCAAAATACGCCATAATGTGGTCTGAGCGATGCCCAATTCTTGAGAACGCCGTGGATTTGACTGATTTGGATCGTTTGCTACGGACGCGATTTTTTTGACACTTCGACCAACCCGTTGTCTCACTGACACGGCAACATCACACAACGAATATGTAGACTCAAATTTTTGCACTAAACTTGTTATTGCCTGTCTACTAGGCGAGAATTACGACCGAAAATTGGAGTTAACGTTCTTAAAGTTGCAGTCACCGACTCCGATTATCTGTAGACGATTAGATTATTTGCAGACGTTGCTCGTTAGTGTACTTTACCATGATTGAAATGATGAGTTTACTGAATAAATTGACAGTGACAGTTTGGTGATTAGTAAAAGATGCGTTCACAAATTAAATTCAAAGTTGTCAAATCCCTATTGGGAAACCCTATATAAGTAAAGGTGCAAGTTGGTTGAGCGTTGTGCGACAAGTATGGACAATGAACTTGCATCAACTTAGTTATGTGCATTGCTGTAACTAGGATTACAGAACAGTTGTGCTCATGAAATCTTCGTATGGTAGTCACTGGGTACGTGCGGGTGTTCAACTAGAAGCATATCTCAGAAATGACTAACCCTTAAAACAAGGATTAGTATCTTATATAAGTTACTTCAACACATTAAGAGCTAAAGTCAATAAAAATGCGGTGATATGGCAGGGGAATACTGTCTCCAGAATGTTCAGTGCTTTATCCCAAAAAGTAAATTGTTCCTTGATCTACTATTGGAAGCAACCAAAATCCCGGGAAAAGAAATGTTGACGAGTCTGCAAAAGAAACTAGGACAACCACATTACAATATCAACTTGGAATCTTCGAACGTGCAGCTGTCAAACTAGCAGGAAGTGAGTCGAGATGGGCCGGGCAAAGGAGGATAAAAGCTGTGACATACTATATACACACCACGGTAATAATTACATCCGCATCAAGGCTTAATAAGCCTGATATGTGCACATGGGAAGAAGATAGTGCTCACAAATAATGTTTCCTCATAAGACCAAAGGGCAAGGTCCATATTATGTGAATTAAATCGTTTGACGTGAATTTAACGCAAAGTACAATAGGAAAAGAGAACGTCTTTGGTAATACCAAAGTCCACGGGACATAGCGTCTGGAAACGGATTAACGTTTACTTTTTTCAGAAACAAAACCCGGAAGTTTTACTTACTTTCTTTCTTAGGTGATACTATAGTTCGGAGTGAACCTGACACTTAACTAACAAGTACCTTCAGTTAGCCCGGTCTTTAGTTAACTGCCTCCAGTTGCGCACTGAAAGTCGATTGAGGTCTCTTTCTCCTTGTGGGCTCCACCTAAGATTAGGTCTTCCGCTAATGCATTGTCCCTCCAGATTGCATTCCAAGCCTACGGGCCGGAGCATTGTTGTCCATTCGCTCTGCAAATCCCAAACATCTGACGCAACAATGCAAACGAGACCGAGTAATTTACGAAGGATTATTGAAATAATATTGATTATTGAGGATATCTTCAACCACTTTCGATAAGGTCTATGCTTTTGCGCAATAAAGTATTATAAAACTGGGATGATTAAGGTCTTATATAGGTAGAGCATCCTTATTTTTTCGGCATAGAGCCTTACTACTCAATAGTCTTCGGAGTCGGAGTGTGAAGATTTGATCGATTGTAGACTTTCCTGATCTGAAAGTGCTAGGGACCAATCAAATTGTTGACAAAGGGTTTCAGACGTTCACACAATATCGCAAATAAAATATTGTAACCGATGTTGAGGAGACTTCTGACCTCATAGTTGGCGCAGTTGAGGCAGTTCACACAATATCGCAAATAAAATATTGTAGCCGATGTTGAGGAGACTTCTGCCCTCATAGTTGGCGCAGTTGAGGCAGTTCACACAATATCGCAAATAAAATATTGTAGCCGATGTTGAGGAGACTTCTGCCCTCATAGTTGGCGCCGTTGAGGCAGTTTCCTATTTTGTGGATCGGGCATAGAGTAATAAGACTCCATTTATCTGGCATACACTCTTCTTACCAGATCTGAGAAAAGAGTTGGTGCATACTGTCCACCAAATCACTAGCAACAGCTTCAAATACCTCGGAAAGTAAGCCCTCAGTTCCAGCTGATTTGTTGAATTTTAGCTTATATATTGCTATCCTTACTTCTGATCAGATATACGAAAGTATTGGCTATTATCGTCAACACCGCAGCGTGTTGGGGTTCTTTGCCGTTATACAGTCTTTAAAAAAAGTTTTTTATATACTCAGCACCAACTGTGACTTCAATACAAAGTTTTATTCTTCATCTCAGTGGGTCTTTTTGTCATGACACGTTCTTTTTACCTGTTGGTAAGACTTCCGTACGTTACTCCTGTAGTACAGCCTCTCAATATCTTCGGTCGCGCGCTCCTCGTGTTTTTTTTTTCTTCTTCTTCTTTTGGAGAAGCTGATGTTCTTCCCGTATCTTCCGCTCACAGAAACCATTAGCAAGCTCTCGTCCTTCGTTTTAGCACCGACTTGTAGGCTTCTTGCTTAGCTGCATTCTTTATCAAAGCAGGGATTTCTTGGTGGTCGTCAGTGAAACCCAGTACATCAGTTGCCGCGTCTTTGACAGTACGTTGGCAGCGTTACCACTGGTCTTCGGTACTAGATGCTGGCGGCATTAGAGTTGTTGAGGGATTTCGGGATATACGTTCGGCGAAGATTCTGGCGGTCTTTTCCGATTGTAGCTTTTCTACGTTATATCTTCTGCAGTACATCTTGTTGGCGATCCTAGTCAATGTTGATCCGGAGACCACCAACTTATGTATATTGAGGAAACCGTGTGCTTGCTATAGTTATATTTCGCCCCGCCGCAATTCCAGTCCTCCTTTCCTATCCTTGCGTTAAACTCGCTAAGTACGATGTTAACGTCATACTTCGAACATTGCTAATATGTCTTGTTGAGGAGCTCGTAGCAAAATTCTACAACAACTGCACGGGGTCTTTTAAAGGTCCGAACATTCGTTGTCCTTCAAACGTTTGCAAGGTTCGTCAACAGCGAGTCCATTTGAATCCGAGGCCATTAGTTGGTTCGTCACATCTTTTTCTATCCGTAAAGGGTTGCGAGCCATGTCCAAGTATGCCGTTGCCATTATAGCCTGCATTTAATCATCCGTATAAGATGGAGGCAACGCCGTGAGTTCGGTAATTAGGCGCTGGAAATATTGGCTGGGGAACCGAATTTTGGCCAAATCATTATCTTCTCGGACGAGGCTCATTTTTGACTCAGCGGCTATGGCAACAAATTAAATTGTGTTATTGGTGCGTTATGGCATCGGACTTAATTTCTTTCGATATGAAGAAATAGACACCTTTGCTGGCAATGGCATCAGGTATAGAGCGATGTTAACCGACTTTCTGCGCTCAGAGTTCTACAACATCGATATATCCGAGCTGTGGTTCCAACTAGACGGTGCTACATGTGAAGGAGAAATTTGGCGACTGAGTTACTTTACGGCAAGTGTTCATCAACTGGCCACCGCGATCATACGATTTGATACAACTCCATTATTTTCGTTGGGGCTACGTCAAGTCCTTAGTCTACGCTAACAAGCCATTTTGGACAAGCTCGGTGGCCAATATTCGACAAGCTATTGCCGAAATAACGCTGCACATATTGAATCGAGTCATCAAAAAGCAGACCGACTGCTCGAAACAATGCCAGCGCAGCCGAGACAGCCATTTGAATGATGTGCCATTTCACACATATTGGCATGAACGTAGCTTCAGAATAAAGCCAAAATCAATTTTATATTTCACACTATTGTTGTTTTGTTTAAATTTTTGTTTCTATCGTCCTTATCTGGTCATCGAGATGTTAAGCTCGATACTCATGATTTTCCATAGACAGGAGCTTTACATAAGCCATGTTCGGTTTTTTAATCTTTGAAGCAGAATGTGGACGGAGAACGCTTGCCTGTAAAAAAAAAATCCAAGGGTTTAGACAAGATTATGCGCTGTAGTATTATACTTAAGAAAATTGTTCGAAACTCGTAAATGATATTGATATCATTGGCAAAATGCCAATGGTACAAAACTGGTACGTTTGCAAATGAAAAGGAAAGCGGAAGCAAAGCCGGAAAAGCATTGTCAACAAAAAAGGACGAGCAATTATGATGGATTAAATAGAACGTCACTATAGATGGCTAAAACCTTAAGGTAATAGGAACAACCTTACTTCATCTACTAACTCTGATAATGAAAACAATTTCCAATGATCCTTTCTTTGGCATAAAAGTTTAATTGACATTGAAAGCACTTCTATTACATGGCGAAGAAGAATGGACGTTAGCGAAAGCGGATGAAGTATATCCAAGTTTTGAAGGGTCAGGTCTCCTTACAATCGCATCAATGTCGCGAAGAAATAGAAAATGCCCCCCACCATATTGGAGTCAACTAACTGCGGCCAAGGGTGACTTCGGGACGAAGTCCTATCTTAGTAAGTACGGGATGAGACAACTTTTCTAAATTTCATCTATCTAACTTTTCACTTTTTCGCTTATTGGGAAATAATTCAGTTATAGTTGAAATGGCCCAAAAACTAAATCTGTTCTTCCAAGCCAGAAGTTACCTTTGTCACCCTGTATTTATAGCTAAGATTCTCACCAATAATCTGCGGGAAATAAATTTGTATACCAGTTTAACCAGATACAAGATAATAGCAGATATTCCAACCAAAAATATTATTCACTATGAGGGTGAATTGGCTAAGAAAAGTCCAATTTAAAGCTATGACAATCATTTTGGTTTGTGTATTGGGTGAACGAGTTGCACCTTGGATTAATAATTTTTGCAAAAGCTTTTAAGGCAATTAGAAGCGAGGCGTGTGAGCTGTGAATGCGAAAAATACATATTCCAGGCATTCCATGAAGTTATCCTCTTTTAACTTTATAAAAATGAAGCCACTCTAGATATGGATTTATGACTTGCCACAATCCAGCCTGTCTTGCACAATAACAACGAATTCCCTCCTCTTAGCATGATCTTGCACTTGCCAACAATTCCGCCTCTTCTACTAATATCTTACTTTGTAATCCTGCTCATGCAAATGCGACCAAACACTCGAACAACTTCTCTGCTTTAATAGCTGGAAGCCCACCACTGGCAAACCGTTGATTTCTTTTTATCATATAGGTGCGAGTAGTTTTGCAGACTTTTGAAGTACAGTGCCTCTGTAGTTGCCTTTAAGTTTCGGACAATTTTTAGAATCAATTTAGAAACGCGACGCACTTTTCTCTATTGACAGCAAGGGTAATCATATCTTTGTTGTCTCCCTACCTCGTCTCTATAAAGTTTTCATATTTTATACAAGCCGATTAGGTTAAGTAAGGTTAGAGTGCTCCTTTTTGTGATGCCATCATTGGAGTGAGCATTGGAGGGCGAATCCTGAGCTACTATTAGAACCAAGAAGATTTCTTGATAAAAAGGTCAGCGCTCTTCATCTTTGGGAGGAATACGCACTGGTCTTGGAATGGTACAGTGTCCCGTGATTATGTTTGGAGTTTACAGATATCTCTGCTTCTAGGGTTAATCAGTTCTCGTTATCGATAATGGTCGAGTATGGACCAGATTAGAATTGCATTGGGTAAGGAATTAATTTTCTTCACGGCTTAGCAAAGCGAGTTCGATCATTTTCAATTTTATCAAGGTGTCTGACAGTTGCCTCGATAAATCCACTTATGACCGCCTTAGAGAAAGCAATTAATTTTGGGGTAGGACATTGACATCTTAACGACGCCACGCTGCACACTATTTGTTCCTCGGTATCCTAGGTATCCTGTAACGTCCGAGTGTACATGAAACCAACAGTGTGATGCTGTGGCCAACTAGTCTCGAATTTAAAGGTTTGAAGTAAGGGATGCGATCGCTACTTGGCTGCCTATGTGTATCATACTACACGATGCGTATATTGGATTCAGGCTGAGCCAAACAGCGGCCTGGTGAATAGCGCAGACATCGACTTGGAAGACGGCATTCTTCTGTGCTAATAATTCAGCTGCCTTAATCCGTCTTTGAAGATAGATACAGACAAGACTTTGTGTTGTCTCCATCCATTCTTTTCTGCAATCAGAAAATTAAACTCAAAGTTGAAGACACTTTCAGTAAGTTAAAGGTCAGTTGATTAGGTAAGCGGCGATGCTGCATGCGCGAGCTCAAGAGATTTGAGTAGCCTAGAAATGCTTGCAGCACAGCGCGGGCGAAGGAAAATATGTGGGAAAGAAAGAGAGGTACTGATGAACATTGGTTTTAAATGTATGAAGCTTGTAATGAGTCTCAGCCTGAAAAGAGAATATTGCAATCTGTATGTCGACCAAGTCTATGGGTAACAAAAGGGCAAAGCTTGGAAAGCCACTGTTGGAGAAATTTTTAATGCAGCTTTGCGGGTAGCTCGTAGCAACAAGTTGATATTCCAGTGCAGATTATCAAATGATTATACCATAAGTTAGAATTGGTCTCACGACCATGGGGTAGACCAAGTGCATGAGTTTGGGTTGTAAGAATATGCCATCTAATATAGGTTTTTGTTTTGCTCTGCAACATTTTTTTTTCTATATTAGTTTGCCACCCAGGATAAGGCTTAAGCATTTGGAACTTCTTTAGAAAAAATAATGTTTTCGGATTGGCACATCTGGGGCACTGAAAATCCATGAGCGATTCAGGCGATGTCAATGCACCCAGCTCGAGTAAATGTTTGGTGTGGTTTATGGACCGGAGATGTCACAGGGCAGTACTTTTTCGAAAATAAGGCTGAAAAAGCCATTGCGTTAAGGTCAATGGGGCGCGCTACCTAGACATGAGAAACAATTTTTTATGGCCGGAATTCGATGATATAGATACGGACAAACTCTACTTTCAACAGCATAGTGTCACGTGCCGTACGAGACGCGAAACAATCGAGTTTCGCCTGTCGGAAACACTCAATGGCAGGCAAAGTCGTGCGACTTAACACTGTTAGACTTCTTTCTTTGGGGTTATGTCAAAAGCAAGGTCTACGTCAAGTTCCGCAAATAATTCCAACTCTAAAAGTGAACAATCAAGCCTCCATCACCGAGGGAAAGCCCAAAATATCTGAAAGAGTGATTGAAAATTTCGAGACCTTTATTCTGTCTGCAGGCAGAGCCGAGGTGATCATTTGAAAGATATTGTATTCCGTAAATAATCCCCATTTGTCTATTCTATAAAGCAATAAATTTTCCAGGGATATCTTAATACATGTTTGTTTTATAAAAAAAAATCCTACATCTCCTGTAGGGAGAATGATTTTTCAAAAGGTCTTAAGAGAGAGAGTGATATTCTGAGTCTGAGGTCCTTCGGTTTTTGACTGCATTGACGTACAAAAACTATGGTTTTCACATTAAAAGCAGTAAGCACTTTACCTAGATCTAACCCGGCTTTGAAAACGCATAACTAACACGATGTCTCTGAGATCCTTAAAAAGATTCAGTATTGAGATACTAAGATGCAGACTGCCCATAAAAGCTTTTTCACATCACAGGAAGTAAGTTTTTATAAGCGAATTCAAGGATTCTTTCTCAGTGTCAACCCAAATACCATCCGAATGCTGAGGTACCCTCAATATTTAAGGTATTTTGAACAGAATTTGAGGAACTCCTTTTACTCCTTTTACTCCCAGGGCCTTTGACAGGCGTTTCTTACTTTTGTAGATCTTTAAAGATGTCTTGTAGATTTCCTAGCCACATTTAATCAAGATAAGTGTAGTTTGGTTTGGTACAGAAGCGCAATTCTTAGAGGTTAAAGTTGATTAACAAGGATCAAAACAAACTAATCAGTGTTGAACAGAAGTCAACAAAACAGCGTTGTAACTCCTAGGCATTCACCGTGTCCAGTAGATAGGTTACTTGAGAGATCAGGCATACCTTATTCCGATCATATTTTACCAATATGCCAATGATTTGGCATATAATTCTCACCAAGTCGCCACTGATTTTCCAATTTCATTCTAGAAGCATATGACAGATTTGGCATTCACTTACTTTCTCCGTAATATCCGTTTGCATACCTTCGCTACAAGGTAGTTTTCCAATTCAGTGTCGGCTCTTCCAAACATCCACAATATGGTGCTGAAAGAAGTTCAATCATATGTTTGCTGTATATTGAGGCCTGAGAGACACGTTGTCTGAGATAAGCTTTGCAATTCTACTCTTAACAATGTACTTTCTCGAAATTATGCATTAAATAGGTCACACAAAAATTCTCCGCGGTTTATTGTCACTAGATGGTGTTGGTGTCCATTTATTTGGAAACACTAATCTGATTAAATGCACGAACAAGTGTTTAAAAGGTGACATATCAGGCTACATTTTTATGAACGCAGCGGTGTAATTCGTTGCTCGTGTTAAAAGTTATACTGATTTGAATATGAGAGAAACATCTGAAGAAATAGGCTATGTGATGCTATTTTACTACAAAAAATGGAAAAACGCTGCAAAAACATGACGAAGAATTTGTGCAGTTTACGGTGAGAATACTGTTACAAATTTTGAAACGTATGGAGCAAGACCAGCACGGAAACTGTCTGGAGATAGCGAAAGCACTAAAAATCAATAGTATGACAGTTTGGAATAACCAAATAACCAAAAGTGAAACGTTGCTGAAACGTAACGAAATGGAACCATTTTTGAAGCGATTCATTACGGGCGATGAAAAATGGATTAAGTACAAGAATATCCAACGCAAGCGGTCATGGTCAAAGGCCGGTGACCCACCACAAACGACTTCAAAGACTGGATTGACGGCAAACGAGGTTATGTTGAGTGGTTGGTGGGATTGGAAGGGAATTGTCTATTATGAGCTGTTAGAACGTGGCGAATCGGTCAATTCGATCCTCTACTGTGCATAACTCGACCATTTGAATAAAGCTTTTAAGAAATTGCGACCAGAATTGGCCAACAGAAAGGGAGTTGTCTTCCATAATGACAATGCTAGGCCACACTCATGACCCGGAACAAATTGACAGAGCTTGGTTGGGAAGTTTTGATGCATCCACCAAACCTTGCACCCTCTGATTACCATTTGTTTCAGTCTTTGCAAAACTCTCTTGATGCTAAAAAATTGGCCGACCGAAGAGCCGCTGAAAATCTTTGGCCAAGTTTTTCGCTGATAAACCACAGAAGTTTACATCGATGGAATTATGAAGCTACCCGGAAAATGGCAAAAGGTCATAGATAATAATGGCCAATATGTACTTGATTGAAATTGATTTTGAATAAAGAAAATTTTTTTTCAAAAATGTATAACAAAAAAACCGCAGAAATTTCTTATATGACCGATATATCCACTAATGGTGCCAAGAAAGATGCGTATCCTGACCAAGCTCGACTAGCATGGAATGTCTGAAATCCTGATTCGGTTCATTCTTCTTCGTATGAAAGAACTCTGTTTTGAATACTTAAAGTTAGGTCCGCTCACAAGAAATTCTTTGACCGGATATGCTTTGGTAGAATACTCTGTTTTTTATTGCATTTCGAAACTGACACTGTACCACAAAGTGAAATACGCCTTAAACGCACCTGTTAGTTAACTGTTCAAGTACAAGTACAAGCTGGTCATGTTCTTCGCGGAAACTTCAGTTTTCAAGTATTTCGTCATTAACGAACGAAAAGGAATAATTCAATTTGCGGAAGGAGACGCACTAAAAAAAAACTTCCAAACACATCCTTTGCCGCCAATTTATTAATTTTCTCTCTCCGGATCTAAAGAATTTCATCTTCTCTATGAAAACTTTGTTCATTTAAGGGGAGCACACACAAGTATATATGGTATACCCGCACAAATGTAAACATATACTCTTGTAGCAAGGATATGCGTATGAAATAAACATCCCAGTATGTACGTACTCGTACTTACTTCTGGAAGAATTTTTGTCCCAATATTCATATATTGCGTGCAACTTAAGCCATCAAAGATTGTTTATATTCTCCCATATCAACGATATGAAAGGTGATGGTGAGGATAATTTTACATCACAGTCTACCTCGGTGTTAAGCCCAGACAGCTTCATCCTTGATGTTTTGCTTGTCGTTCCCTTTTGACAAGTTATAATAGCGGCGGTGTGGAAGTTAAGCGTAAAGAAAAGAAATTCCCCTCCCCGCCCCCTGTTTAGGTGTTTTAAAATTAATTTTGAGAAGAAAATCCTCCGCCAGTCGGGTTAATCTGATGGCGAAACCAGACAAATCGTTGACTTATTTCCTGACAAATCCATCTTATATGCAAGACTGTTTTTTTTTTTTTTTTTTTTTTTTAAATATTCCCGTCCCCGCAGAAATTGATGGCATCGTGAAAATTGTTGGATGTCTTCACATAAATCCGGATAAGCCTTCGAAAAATGAGTCGAGAAAATCTAACCAAGCGTTTGTCTACCCCTCGATCAATTTATCACAATAAAAGTCACTTCCTCCCGATAAGTGTGTGCTTAAGGTTTTGCCCGACAAGAAAAAGAATCTCCAGAGATGTGGTTGAATCGAATTTCTTGCAGTTCGCCATTACAGTTTTTATTCAACGAAACACTCCCTTACATTCTCAAGCAGGTTTTGGATAATACGAAAGCCAAATGACAGACTCGAATCCTTAACCGTTATGTCATTCCCCTCATTCAAGACAATGGTTAAGTTAATTTGCCAAAACGAATGCAAGAGGTTGACTTTAAAAGTGCGCGGCTTTGTGAGGTTTTGTTTACTAACGACAAATTAGCAAAATTCCCTTCGATACTTTTCGCAAAATCATAGACACACACATGGGGTAGGAAACAAGGTTCCTTGTGGTTCCTTCCCCAACCCGTTGGTGTCAATTAAATTTTGACAGTCTAAGCAACTCACGGATTGGCGTAACTAATTAATTCTCAAAACCGCTTATTTCGATCTTCTGGTGGAACGCTTACCAAACATAAATTTGAGGAAAATTTAATATTGTTAAAGTTTTCCAAAAAAGGATACCGGGTAACTAACTAGTATCCCTGGTCTGCCCCTTTTGAAAAGAAGTTAACAAAAAAAGTTTGTTCTTTAACTTTCTGTCGTCTGCAATTCCAATTCACCTGAGTTTCTGGTTTTTCGTTTTATGTTGTTTTTGGGCGGAATTTTCGTCCTTGAGGACAACATACATACTCGTAGTCATAACTCAAAGGAGAAAGAAAACGCTGTAACTGTTGTTGGAGACATGAAGAAGGTCTCGTGATTTTCTACCGTCACTACGAGTAGAACCATGGAGTAGCCGGATAAGGATAACCTTTTCCTTTTGCTTTCTCAAATTCCACTTTGGATCCACTTTTTGGTAGCATCGTTGTTGGTTGGTGTATGTTTGTTGGGTCCTTCTCGTGGGTCCCCCTTTCTGATGTTTTCGTGCTTTCTTTTTGATGAGACAATTTTTCAAGGGGAGTTGACGAATTTATGTGTTTTATTTTGCTTTTTTTTTTGTAACCGGAAATATAAAAGAAGTCTGGTTACAGTTAAGGAGGCCTCATTTTATTTGCTGGAAGAGGTTTCTTTGATCAAGACGAATTATGCAAGAATATCCTTTTGTACAGTTCGGAGTGATGGAATTCTTTTGTGAAAGCATAACTTCATACCTGTTAAGATTTTGTGGAAATTAAATCATTTTTAGAAATGGGTAGCTTTTGCTGACAGAATCATCGTTAGTGCACGAAGCTTATGCTGGTTTGGGATTTCATCGGATCAACATTCGATTTACGGCAAAAATTTTAACTTGGAAGTCCATAAAAGCGTCATTGGCAATTGAAATACAGGTAGCACACCTCTAGACGTTAAGTCAATGCAACACATTGGATTGATTCCATAATATCGTGCCGTTTTCGTTAAAAGCAAGCATGGCGACTAAAGCAATTGAATCTTAAACGTATTGAGTACATACAAAGTTGGGTGTTGAACGATTTGAGTAGGCACTAGCAGCATTACCCAGTCCTGAAACAACAAGAAAAGAAAAGAGTGACAACATTACATCCTGTCGGAAATTACTTAAAATCAATAAGAGGTCGTACGGCGGATAAATTCAAACGATTGACCATGGTGGTGTCAAATGTCAGCTAGTCAGGGTGCTGAAATAGAAATTGTGGAACCCTTATATCTCCGAAGAGGAAACCCCTGTGTAACTTGGATCAAAGTTAATTGGCTCACCATAGGATGCACCCTGCGTCAAGATCAACTGGGTCTCGATCACATACAGCGAATTACAGGCAGCACTGTTTTTAAGGAAACATTGGGCTGCTGACGTTTGTCTGCTCTCACATACTAGCCTACACCAGATGGGTCATAACATAACTAAAAGAACGATCCTAAGCATTTCGGTTTCCCAGCATAATACCAACACCCAATTAACGCAACATTTCCAGATAGGAAGTCGAGAAAGTACATGAAGCTTCCTTTCTATAGTGGCTTGTAGTGGCAGAAATGCTTAAGAGTCAAAGATCCAAAGGTTCCGAAAAAGGCCAGGTAAGATGCGCAATAGCAACAATCGATCCATGGTCTTTTCGACTGCCGCCGGGGCACATACTTAAAAAAACCCAGCGCTGATGCAGTAGCTGTTGGATCACTTCATTTCTACGACTTTTGCCGTTCTTTCTACGACACGTTCGGTATATTGAGCTGGAACGATGAAGAGTACCGGAGAGGCCTTGCCTGTTACAGTTAAACTTCATCAGAAAAGACCAGGATGCTTTCTCTGACGGCTTGGCTCGGAAAAATAAAAGGTGGAACGGGCTCCAGAAGAGCCACACTCTGAAGTGCTACCGTTTAAGGTGCAGATGAACAGGAAACGGTGACATGGGACAAACGCACGGCGCTGAGAGACAACATGTGCTCACTTTCTCAGCGGCGACGGAGAAGAGAAACAGGTGGGCGGAAGAAACACCCACTGAAACTGACCTATCTTCTAGATCTGAAACTGCGCCCTCATCTTGTATAACGAACACAGGGCCCCTGCCCAATTATCAAGGGTTCGCCCATCAATGATGTTATCTAATAATAAACGGAGGCAGATCAATCACTGGTCTTATCGTAAACGTTTTTCGATTGACGCCACCGAATGCTGCTATGATTTGACCAGCAATACTACATGTTTCGGGTCATTAAAGTCCAGTTGATGGGCAGGATTACCGGTAGTCCTTACTGGGAATTTTAGAAATAAGATACTGTGGGAGGGGCCCCTGGACTTCGGGCTCTGCCTGAATTGATATAGGTAGGCTCTCTTGTGGTAACGTCACAAACCTAAATCGCAGGAAGGGTCTCCCAGTTGGTGAACGAAACTGAGTTGAAACACTGTGTCTCGACCTTGTTGAAGAAGAGGGCACGACAAGACCGACAGCTCAAGACAAAACGAAGTTCAGGTTCTTAACGGTACCCTCACCAAGTTTTTATAACTGGCATGTCCAGTTAGAAAGCAATCCAGGTCTGCAGCGACTTCGTAAAGAAACCAGAACAAATCCAAGCGGCTCACTGGAATCTTTACAGATCGAAGCTTATTTCGAAGAGCGCTTCTTACAATGACTTTTGCGAAGAGATCAAAAATATTGATGAAACCAATAAGCTGGCCAAAGTCCTCAAAAGGAGGAGATAAACTAGGCTGAAACCACTTAGAAAATCTGATGGTACCTACGCAGAGTCGAAAGCTGAGACTCTCCATCTCCTGCTTTAGGCTCACTTCCAAGGTAACCTAATCAGAATCAACTCGCCACCAGCTCTAACTAACGAAGCTGATAGTAAACTGAATAACACGATACGCCGTAGCTGGTATAAATGATGTTGCTTCCTTTGATAGCTTTAAGTTGCATGTCACCGATGGCATATAGCCAGTTATGTTACAAAAAGGTATAGCCCTTCACTGGCATACTCGTACATACCGAAACCTGGCGAACAGGCAAATTAGCCCTTATACCGAAACTCGTATAGGAGGACTACACGCTCGCTAAAAGCTTCAGAACTAAAAGTATGACTGTCTTCATGTTGAAGAGCATGGAAAAGAATTGCTGAGATCCATGCTCGCAAAACTGCTTACCAACGTGGAAGATTTTGCGAGAATGCGGTTCAAAGTCTGGAAGGCGGAATTGACGCACTCAACAAGAAGGAATACGCGCTGGGCATTTTCATCGACACTTTAACATAACAACTTTTGACAACATGTCTCGGCCAGGCAGTACATAGTAAATGACTCACTAGTTTTGTGGATTAAAGCAATGCTGGCTGTGCCCATTGCCCTAAAGCATAGGCAGCCCTTAACGGGATTGATGATTGGTGCAATAAAAATAAGCTTTCAATAAATCCTTTCAAAACAGAGGTTGTTCTCTTTGTGAGAAGGAGGAGGCTGTGTGGTCTGACTCATCTAGTGCTTAAAGGCATCACCATCCATTTCTCAAAAGAAACTAAGTATTAAGGCGCTGTCGGCCTTCTGACAGTGCAGATCCTTCTCCGATCGAGTCTCCCTTCAAGCAAATGAAGACCAGTAGCAACATTGCCAAAAAGCCATCAGAAACGCCGCCTCTAATTTACTTGGTTTCACTTAACCACTATAACAAAACCCCTGGTTCGACGATGAGTGTCGGCAAGCACATGCAGCGAAACAAGAGGCATACAAAGCGGCGCTGCAAAGAAGGACCAGAGCTTCTGGTGAGCTCTACGCGCAGAAAAGAAGAAACGAACACCGGCTTCTCAGGAGAAAAATAAAGGGTACTAGAAGCGCACGATCGAGGAAATAGAAAGATTTTACAGCAGGAATGAGGTTCGGAAGTTTTACCAAAAGTATAAGGAATCTGCCAAGGCTACAGAGCCCGAACCAAAGCCTGCAAGAACGAACAAGAAAACATCATAGTAGAATCGCAGTTGTTACTGAGGATATGGAAGAACTACTTCTGCAGATTATTTAACGGCAAAAACGAACTAAATCCCGCTGTCAGGTAAAAGCTATTCAACTTGGACGATGAAAACCAACTATTCCTCTACCCGACCTGGTTGAAGTGAAGATAGCTATATCTAAGCTTAAGTCCAACAAAGCCGCTGGAACAGATGGCCTAACCGCCGACCTATTCTTGGTTAGGAACATGCACCAACTCATCAGTAAAATATGGTCAGAACACAATATGGCCGATTAATGAAATCTCAGCATTATTTGCTCTATCCTCAAGAAAGGAGACCCTCTGAACAGCGCTAACTACAGAGGTATTAGTCTTCTTAAGGCATTTTGTCAACAACCTGATTGGTCACTATCAGTGTGACTTCAGGCCACGAAAGTCCACCATCGATCAAATATTCACACTGCGGCAGATCTTGGAGAAAACCCAGAAAATCCAAATCGATACCCACCACCTTTTCATAGATTTTAAGACCGCCTATGACAGCATTTATAGAGACGAGCTATACAGAGAAATGTTTAGTTTTTGCATCCCTGCCAAACTCGTCCGTCTGTACAGAATGACAATGGAGAATGCACGCTGCTCCATTAAGTTCGGTAAAGAACTCACCGAGACCTTCGATGTCAAAAAAGGATTTCTAAAAGACGATGTGACTTCTTTAAAGTAAAGGTCCAACGACTGAGATGGCTCAAAAGATCTTCGAATCCACTCACTATAGACCGCGCAATAGAGAAAGATAGCGCACGCAAGTGAAAACTGGAGACAGCTGGCCAAAGATCGTGCTGGTTGGGGACTCTTTCAAGACCGCGCTTACTAGAAAGGATTATTGGTTGAAGCATCGCTTCAGTTCGCACTGTTTTTGCATAAAGCTTGAGCTGATGTTCTCACGCATGCAACTCTAACTTGGAAGTCTATTGAAGCGTGATTCATGTTATAGTCATTACGTCTTCTTAAACGAGCATATGAACTCAACCATATTTTCGGGCCAGATCCGTCGAAAGTAGGAATGATGACAGAAATGTCGCAACATTTCGATGTGGCCTAACCATATGTATAAACATAAATTCTTTATCCAAAAGCAAAGAAAGACAGATGAACATCTTCTTCTGGCCAACCGGCATCAATTCAGACTTTTGAAGAAAACAACGTAGATATCATCAGAAACTAAGAAAGTGACAATGGAATGGTATCGGTCGATGTAGGTAACTAACTAACAAAAAGAAAATTCATAACAAACTTAGATGACGAGAACAGCAGATGTAGCACCCAAAATTCGCACAGAACATTCGAAAGATCTAAAATGTGTTGTCGATGCCCTTTACTACTCGTAGGATTGCCATAAGTAAATACACAACAACACATATTTTCACATCAAAAAGCTAAACTTTTCATCAAAAGATTTCTGAAATCTATGAAACTCATATGAAACGTATCCTTGATCTTACCGACCCACCATGTGTTACGGCAACATTATGCCTTAATTCACATAAGTACACACGGTTGGAATAGACGTACAAAACAAGGACACAAAAAAAAAATTTTTTTATTATATATTTACTCCAGACATTAGCACCACTGGAGACATACTTAACTTAGGGAGAAAAAGTTTTTCAAAAAAGAAAAATAAAAACAAGCCCGCAACCGGATTCATGCTCGTATAGCTCTGGCATTGGCACTGGAACTGGCACACTCCTTATGAAAAATGCATTTGCGAAGAGGATTATCATTTTCTTCCTTCAATTCAATGGCAGTTTGTTTCCTTTTCCGCTTTGCCGTTTTGCCTTACGCTGCTCACATTATTATCCCGGTTTCTCTGCAATTGAGACGACTACAACTATGACTATGACGACGACAGAGAAAAGGAAGACCCAAAATCAGTACAAGTAGAACTAGAACCAACCGAAAAAGATGACCATGCGCTTCCTTGTTTAATTCATGAGCACCACGCGGAAGGGACATTCTCATCTTTCACTGCAGACAAAACATGTTTCATCGTTGTTTTAAGATTTTTTTTTCCTCCTGCTTGGCGGCGCTGGCATGCCTCTGGTTGCGTGTACGACTATGATACGACTCTGGGCAGTCTCGAAAATTCGCGTTAGTGTTGGGGAATGCTCACCAGTGAAAAAAAAAAGAGGTGGATGAGGTTTCATCTTCTTCATTTTGAGAGGGTGAAGGGATAGCTGGCCATGCCAAAGTAAAGTGCTGTAATATGTTTATTAATAGTGGCGGGATACCGAGGCAAGGAATGGTTTACGTCATTTTGCTGAGCTCGTAAAATTCCGTTTTTGTCGGATTGTTGTGTGTTTCCGAAAGTTGATGGTCGAGGGGAACTGTTCGTACCAAAAAAAATGAGTCGATGAAAAGCGAATTAGAGAATGCCAAGCAGTTGAGGAATGTCGCGTTAGTGAAATGAACAAGCTTAATAGATTGTCAAGTATGGCCATGGCTTTGTTTTGGATTTTAATAGGGATTACCTTTACTAGCATTTCGTAGCAACATCGTATTTAACGGTGTATTTTGGAATATGGAGGAGAGCACATATTATACATTAGGACGTATACTTGAATGTATTTTAGCAGGCAGTGCTGGTTTTTTAAGGGTTGTGACATTTTATGCATAAAAATTAGAGATTGACTAGGTTAATCTTGAACAGATCTCAGAAAATTTGGGAAATCAAAGAAATGCTACCCAAACAACAGAACAGACATCTTTTGCAGGTTATACATACATATGTTCGTAATATGGCAATACCTTACCGGCGGTTCCATAAGCTTGCTTAAATCTTATTATCGATAAGGTCTTACCACCATCACTGTTAGATGCAACGAAGTAAAATTTATTCTATCATCAGTCTCGATGTACTATCTTCTACAATATACAAAATACAATTTAGCGGATACATTTGTATGCTCGATTGGGTGACCATTCTTTGAATTGATGTTTTTTAACATAAAGATGAGGCGGCATGTGCTGTTTATGTACAGGCAGATAAAGTGTCAGTTCTAGATGAAATAGTTTGTTAAATTGTGTAGTGGATTGTAGTTTAAAATAACAAAAACCATACGCGTCATATTTTGAATCTTTATACATATTTTTACAACTGCAAAAGCAGTCATCGAACAAGAACCTTGCAGAAGCTATGTTTATTGATCGTAGTCTTATAGTACGTCATCACCACGGTAGCTAAACTGGCAAGATGTTGAAACAAAGATAGTGACAGGGGAGCTGAAAGCGAACCAACTGTCGTCTTTGCACAGTGGACTACTCTGATACTCCACGTTTTGAAATGACAAACGGCCAGATATGAATGATCTTTCTCTTGCCTCTTCCAATTAACGAAAGTCAAAACCCTTGCACAGTGTGCGTGATCAGAATCTTATATATATCTTATATCTTATCCTGCCGAAAAGATAGCATGTAGCCTCCTCTATCCACCATCGTCACTACCGTAGAGAGAAAATTAGGTTAGGTTATACCTCTTACTCGTGGAACTAATTTGAGCTTATGATGAAGTACAGGAGACTGCCATTGTAGAAGAGGGCTCCAAGGTGGAATTTTCTTTGCTGGGCGAGAGCTGGACATGTACAGAGAAGGTGGATGATTGTCTTCTCTTCCTTTTCGTCCTTGCAACTTCTACAGAAATTGTTTATAAAAGCGCCAAACCATCTTGCATGCTTGCCTATAAGGCAGTGTCCAGTGATGACACCTATAATGGCGCTGAGATGTTTCCTATTTAAAGAATTAGACTCTTAGAGCGATTCAGATCCAGCTTTGGCCAGATCTGTTTAGGCGCTAAACATGTTGGAACACCGGTCCATCTGAGGTCTGTTTTTTTATTAGCATCCAGTTTGAATAATAATTTGCACGTAGCGATTGGTATACCTATGATACCCTTTTCCGGTAGAATAGGTAGAATTGTTCCAATTTTGGCGGGTTCGTCGGCCCTACAATTTCCTGAAATGTAACTGTAGCTCACCACCCAATAAAAGTAAAGGTTGAACTGCTCTGCTATCTCCATAAGAGATGATCGTAGAGAAAAGAAAGGTGCCTATTTGGATGCGGATTTGTCGTCATGTCTAATACAATGTCTACCTCATAGAAGAAACTGACGCCTTTCTCGAGAATTTTAAAAGATTCTTGGCTAAATTATACCAGAAATATCTTGACAGGATACCACTACTAGAAACAGACAGTGAAACCCAGGTACATAGGTCTCGCCCGACTGACTCCATTCAAAATTATATCCATATATCCTCCATACGGATGGGGGATTTTAGTATACACAATTCTAGGTGGCTTAGACATTCTGGACGGATACACGCGAAGCGCGGTATGTTGAGATCTTCACTATGGGAAACAACTTGAGCCAGCTTGTAAATGAGCCCACGCGAATACCAGTTGATAGTCATACCGCCAACACCGTGGTCTTGTTTTTAACTTCTCAATCTGATAAGTACATCGTTGATGTGCTCTCCCCTCTAGAATCGCTGGACCATTGTGTCATATCAGCTAATTTCTCGTACCAACAGACCTTGAAACCTTGAGGAATCTCAACTGGTCGTTGTGTTTCCTCGATAACGATATGGACGCCGCTGCTCTTACGATCACAGATAATTTTCTCTTTGGAATAAAATGCTTTACCCCTTACCGGATCAAGAGTATCAGATCGTTAGAAAAGCCAAGGTACTAGTCACAGCTGGTGTATCTCCCCTTCTTCTAAAGTCGGACTCTGCCCGAGCAGATGAAAATCAGCATTTGTCCAGTCCGCCCTTAAAAAAGACGAATCTTTTTTTCTATCCACCCAAAGATAAATTGCATCATCAGATCATGAAATATCTCGAAATATGAAAACTTCACAATAACAGACGGTTGGTTTTTCGTAGCAACGTAGTAACCAAAAGTGGAACGAAAGAGTATATATATCTGGCGAAAGCAAGATAGTTGCACTTGATATTTCTTAGGCATTTGACAGAGTTTGGCATCAATCTTCAATTCAAGTTGTCTTGGATGGTGTTAACTAAATAAATCATGGTATTCCCCAGGGCTCCGTTCTGTCTTCGACATTCTTTTTAATTTTTATCAATGATTTTGGTAAATGAAGTAAATTTGTTCGAATTGTTTTTACACGTGTGTTGCCGTGCCTTAAGTGGTAGTGGACTGGATTCCAAATCGGAAGGTTCAGTATTCGAATCCCAACCTCGCCCGAAAGGCATTCATTTTTTCACTTAACTAGAGTGTGTAGTTGACCACAAATCGACAACAAGCCAACTTCCACTAAGAATGTAGTCCCCCCATTAAATGTTTTATGCCACCCATAGGGCGACATTAACCACTAAGCCTAAACATCTTTCTTTCTATCCTATTTTCCAAAAAAAACTTAACACTAAGGCAATATAAGTGTTCTCATACCCACTTGATTGTTAAGTTCTTTACAAAAAAAGAAAAATTCATATTTCTTTGCAGTACTCTCTGCTTTTCGTATTTGTTCCCGGACTCACGTTCCTGCTCTTCGGCTATAGAACGGGAACGGCAGCGTGTGTGAAACTTATTAAATTCCGATATAAACAGCATTACTAAATGGGAAACCAGCAATAGAGTGAAATTAAATGCTGACGTGCAGCCGTTATCCATGAATGGCACTAGCATCGTTGAAACCGAAAAACTTTCGATTCTCAATATGTGTGTTAATAACAACCTATGTTGGAACGAGCATACATTCGATGTCATCAAAAATGCTAAGGAATGTCTACGGTCTAAGAGATACTTCATCCCTTCTGGTCTGACCACAATATATTGAATAAGGCATTTATTCGCCCAAAATTAGAGTAAGATGCACATATCTGGTCAGGTACTCCTATAAGGTCTCTGCACCTGCTAGATAGGATTCAAAAGTGTGAGGTAAGACTCATAGCTAATGCTCACAACACCAATCCAAATTGCTACCTCGAACACGGACGAAATGTCTCTTATCTCACCTTGTTCTATCGCTATCTTCACCACCCGTGCCCCAGCGAAGTTACCAGCCTCTCAAAGCCTTTACCCGTAACATTGGTTTCGCTATGAGTACTCATCAATGTGCCCTCCAGCCCACTTGTGGATGTATTTTAAAATATCGTGATTTATTCTTAAGCTGTACAATTCGCTTATGGCTCTTTATTTCCTAGACATTATAATCTGAAAACATTCAAAACCAATGTGAATCGGTGTCTCTCTTTTTTCCTCCTTAACTTTTCTTCGCCCACGTTTTGTAAAAATATCTTCAAGATGTAATAACTCCTTCAGCCCGCGCTGACTGCAAAAAAAAACTTATATTTCAAGATGCCACCATCGACCTGACCACTATCTTGCTATTACCAAGGTGCGACGGCGAATATTTCGCCTAATCTTACCCGACTAGGCAAGTACTTTGAAAAAAATTAATGTCGGATGGGTAAAATATCGCGACAATCTGCTGGAAAATTTTCTAATTGAGTTTTCATTGGGATGAAAATTTCTCGCGAGCTCAATGCGATAAACATAGGCTTCTCCGAAAAAAAAGGACTCAAGAGTATGGAGAAATGTTGGCTTACACGATTTCATATTATCCAAATTGTATGTATGTATCGGTGCTAAGTATCTAGATAGGAACAGCAGGATTCTATGGATTTACACAGCTGTTGTCAAATTTTCATTTATCCAAGCGTTGCATGATAGAAGGTTTAAAAAGAAGCTTGTGTAGGAACCACCGGCGCAATGAGATCCTATCCGAGAGATATGAGTAATTTTGCACTTACTCACCTTTGGCCTTTTCATGAAAAAATAGCGGCCTAAAAATGAAAAATGGACGGAATCTTTTGCGATTCAAGAGACTGGCCTCTTACCAACTCATATTACAAATATCGCTGATCAATGGCGTCAGCACTCAATCTTCTCTGAATGATTCTGGGAATGAACGATTTCAACGGTTAACAAAGGAAGAAGAGGAAGGATACTGTCGATCTTCTTCTGCTTCCTTCCTTACGGCGAGGTTATAATTCGGAGTAGAAGGGACACAACTCTCCTGTTTTACTGCATCCCTATTGATCCGCCTGTGGGTTTAATCGGTTTGACTTCAGGAAGTACCAGCAGGCTTCTCGGTTTTAAATAACTTTCTCACTGAGGTCAATCAAATGCTGGCGTTTTTGCATTGGTGTTATCCAGTTGTTTTTTTTTTTTGGTCTGCCTTTTTTTGCGCGATTGTGTTGGAAGGTTGATTGATATTGTCTTTTTGATGGGGATCTCTCCTTTGATCATGACAACACAAACTGAGCTAACCGTGCTCTATCTTGCTTGTGATGGGTTCTTTTACATAACGGGTTCCTCGAATCTTCGAACTTCTTATTCTATCAAGCTTTGTTACTCATGCTGTCATGCGAAGCATCTCCATATCAGCTGCCCTTAATTTTTCTTCATAATTTTTGTACATTGTCCATTGTACATTGTGAGCCGTTTGTGGGCGCCGGGCGTACAACTGCGATTTAGAGCCTTCCTTTCAACTGAATGGATATTTTTCGGTCACAGAAGACAACGGAGTTTTCCCACCTCTTCATCCACTCTACGTTTACGCGATGATTGATGTTATAATCACAAGTTGCTTTGCTATTAATCATAGCAACTCGCACTTGAGAAGCACTTTTCTATTCCAGTAAATGTCTTGAATAAGCCGGTGTGGATTAGAGACCGGGCAACACAGATACTCTGTCTTTTTTGAACAAATATGGTACCCATTTTCTTCCAAAAAATCCACAACAATAGCAGTGCTCGTTGCAAGGACGTTTGGTCCTCATATATAATAGCTCCATCGTCATCAAACAATAACTGATGGACTTTGGGATTTGTCACTTTTTCTTGAAGTGGATAATCAATGTAGTCCCCCCATTAAATGTTTTATGCCACCCATAGGGCGACATTAACCACTAAGCCTAAACATCTTTCTTTCTATCCTATTTTCCAAAAAAAACTTAACACTAAGGCAATATAAGTGTTCTCATACCCACTTGATTGTTAAGTTCTTTACAAAAAAAGAAAAATTCATATTTCTTTGCAGTACTCTCTGCTTTTCGTATTTGTTCCCGGACTCACGTTCCTGCTCTTCGGCTATAGAACGGGAACGGCAGCGTGTGTGAAACTTATTAAATTCCGATATAAACAGCATTACTAAATGGGAAACCAGCAATAGAGTGAAATTAAATGCTGACGTGCAGCCGTTATCCATGAATGGCACTAGCATCGTTGAAACCGAAAAACTTTCGATTCTCAATATGTGTGTTAATAACAACCTATGTTGGAACGAGCATACATTCGATGTCATCAAAAATGCTAAGGAATGTCTACGGTCTAAGAGATACTTCATCCCTTCTGGTCTGACCACAATATATTGAATAAGGCATTTATTCGCCCAAAATTAGAGTAAGATGCACATATCTGGTCAGGTACTCCTATAAGGTCTCTGCACCTGCTAGATAGGATTCAAAAGTGTGAGGTAAGACTCATAGCTAATGCTCACAACACCAATCCAAATTGCTACCTCGAACACGGACGAAATGTCTCTTATCTCACCTTGTTCTATCGCTATCTTCACCACCCGTGCCCCAGCGAAGTTACCAGCCTCTCAAAGCCTTTACCCGTAACATTGGTTTCGCTATGAATACTCATCAATGTGCCCTCCAGCCCACTTGTGGATGTATTTTAAAATATCGTGATTTATTCTTAAGCTGTACAATTCGCTTATGGCTCTTTATTTCCTAGACATTATAATCTGAAAACATTCAAAACCAATGTGAATCGGTGTCTCTCTTTTTTCCTCCTTAACTTTTCTTCGCCCACGTTTTGTAAAAATATCTTCAAGATGTAATAACTCCTTCAGCCCGCGCTGACTGCAAAAAAAAACTTATATTTCAAGATGCCACCATCGACCTGACCACTATCTTGCTATTACCAAGGTGCGACGGCGAATATTTCGCCTAATCTTACCCGACTAGGCAAGTACTTTGAAAAAAATTAATGTCGGATGGGTAAAATATCGCGACAATCTGCTGGAAAATTTTCTAATTGAGTTTTCATTGGGATGAAAATTTCTCGCGAGCTCAATGCGATAAACATAGGCTTCTCCGAAAAAAAAGGACTCAAGAGTATGGAGAAATGTTGGCTTACACGATTTCATATTATCCAAATTGTATGTATGTATCGGTGCTAAGTATCTAGATAGGAACAGCAGGATTCTATGGATTTACACAGCTGTTGTCAAATTTTCATTTATCCAAGCGTTGCATGATAGAAGGTTTAAAAAGAAGCTTGTGTAGGAACCACCGGCGCAATGAGATCCTATCCGAGAGATATGAGTAATTTTGCACTTACTCACCTTTGGCCTTTTCATGAAAAAATAGCGGCCTAAAAATGAAAAATGGACGGAATCTTTTGCGATTCAAGAGACTGGCCTCTTACCAACTCATATTACAAATATCGCTGATCAATGGCGTCAGCACTCAATCTTCTCTGAATGATTCTGGGAATGAACGATTTCAACGGTTAACAAAGGAAGAAGAGGAAGGATACTGTCGATCTTCTTCTGCTTCCTTCCTTACGGCGAGGTTATAATTCGGAGTAGAAGGGACACAACCCTCCTGTTTTACTGCATCCCTATTGATCCGCCTGTGGGTTTAATCGGTTTGACTTCAGGAAGTACCAGCAGGCTTCTCGGTTTTAAATAACTTTCTCACTGAGGTCAATCAAATGCTGGCGTTTTTGCATTGGTGTTATCCAGTTGTTTTTTTTTTTTGGTCTGCCTTTTTTTGCGCGATTGTGTTGGAAGGTTGATTGATATTGTCTTTTTGATGGGGATCTCTCCTTTGATCATGACAACACAAACTGAGCTAACCGTGCTCTATCTTGCTTGTGATGGGTTCTTTTACATAACGGGTTCCTCGAATCTTCGAACTTCTTATTCTATCAAGCTTTGTTACTCATGCTGTCATGCGAAGCATCTCCATATCAGCTGCCCTTAATTTTTCTTCATAATTTTTGTACATTGTCCATTGTACATTGTGAGCCGTTTGTGGGCGCCGGGCGTACAACTGCGATTTAGAGCCTTCCTTTCAACTGAATGGATATTTTTCGGTCACAGAAGACAACGGAGTTTTCCCACCTCTTCATCCACTCTACGTTTACGCGATGATTGATGTTATAATCACAAGTTGCTTTGCTATTAATCATAGCAACTCGCACTTGAGAAGCACTTTTCTATTCCAGTAAATGTCTTGAATAAGCCGGTGTGGATTAGAGACCGGGCAACACAGATACTCTGTCTTTTTTGAACAAATATGGTACCCATTTTCTTCCAAAAAATCCACAACAATAGCAGTGCTCGTTGCAAGGACGTTTGGTCCTCATATATAATAGCTCCATCGTCATCAAACAATAACTGATGGACTTTGGGATTTGTCACTTTTTCTTGAAGTGGATAATCAAGGGTTGCAATAAATAGCAAAGGAATGAGGACGCTTCCCTTCTGAGGAACGTCTTACTCTTTTCTTACTTATTCCCTCACAAATGTCCATGATCATGCGCACGTAAGATTCTGGAACTCCTCGTTGTCTTAGCGCCACTCATAAGTGATCTATTGGTTGTCTATATCAACCAACACCATATGCAAGTCCTTATGGGAATCACGATTCTCTTCATTATGATCCTTACACTTTGAATTGCATCTGTTGTTCATTTACCCGAGACAAATCCACGCTGGCCATCAGACCTCAATGAACTTAATGTCCGTAACTGAGAGCAGTTCGCTCAAGAGTTGGTAGCGGCCCAGGTCCTGCAACGATAAAAAAAAAAAAAAAAATTTCTATCGTTCTACTTTGGTGTTGCTCCTAGCTCGTGAGAAATTCTTTGAAACCAATTTTATCCTGACATAAAGGTTGAAGCATACGCCGAGTTTTAAAATGCTTCAAGAATGGTAGCTATCTAAACAATCGACTGCACTTAAACAGCTTTCACTATGTGTTTTGTCCAGAGAATTGTACTATGCTTGCCTACATAAGTCACAGATATTCGGCTTAAATTAAGAATATTACCGTGGAGTCTTTTAGAACTATTTGAGTCAGTCAGGATAGTTTCCCCAATCTGATTTCAGATGTCATCGGTTATCGTTAGTACCAGCCGCTTACAGACCAAAATTAGTTGAGTTAATAAAAACCAATAAATAAAAAATGTTACTTACAACGGGGCCGGCCCGTATACATAAATCGGGCCCCATGTATTAAACGATGACTTACCTGAAAAAATACAAAGAAAATGAAAGTTTTTAAAAATGTTTTCAAATTTACGCTCAAAATCAATTAAAATATTCATGAAGCAAAAAAAAAGCTCCCCACTTAACCCAATCTATTCATTTCCGTGCTGCTCAATTAAACTCTCATCGAAACAAAGCCAGCAGTAAGCTGAATCCTACAGCGTACCGATCCTTTGCTAGATAACGTGTAACTTTCAACTCAATTAACAAATTGTACCAGTACCCATACCCGTTTCTGTCTCAGTTGGCTTTTAACAACTGCAACGCCTCAGGTGGAGGAAATAATCCCAGACATTAGTCAAGAAAAACATGCTTTTACATTAACCCCAGCATTTAAGGTACGAAAACATTAGATGGGGTATAGAAATAAAAGTCCAAAAGGTACAGTCAAAAGTACAATGGTTCAAAGGAAGTACTGAAGCGGATATTGGAAAAAGAGATAAGTTCCTTTTTCTTTTCTTGATTCCAGAATATTCTATTTTTGTTTTTTATTATTTTTTTTTTTTTTGGTAAACAAGAAATACATTTCCTGTGGGGACATTTGTTTTTAGCTCTCTGATTGTCCTTTCCTTTTTCTAGGTTTGTCCATATTTCCGGGTAATTTCATTGAATAAAAACGCAAGAATGAAGAAATCAATATTTTTATATTATGTATTTTCCACTTGCTTGTTCTTTTTTAATAGTAATAGTTCCCTAGTACTTGAATCGGGCAGTGCAACCATTTTTGATTTTCAAAAATGAAGAACTTCAAGTATCATAACTAGGATTGACAGACATTCGAGTTGCTTTATAGTGTAGTCTAATCTGTTATGGCTGGATAACTTTCATTTAGTCCGGTGTAAATCTTTACTTATTTTCGTAAGTTATTGTTTGTGCTTTTATGGATGTTAACACCGCCCGATAGTCGGCACAATGTCGGGCTTAAGATTCAAATTAGAAACCGTATTACAAGGCGGAGTGAAAAGTAACCTCCTTGACCGCCAGAATGCGCTGCTACTGTAAAAAAGGTTATGGTGTCTTGAAGTCCGTTCATATTTAGGCAGACATGCCAAATTTCAGTGCGATAATGTCTTTAGTTTTGTTTTGACAGCTGATTGTTGTTGACGTGTTTGGCATCATGTTGAGTATACACAAGAACGATTTTTGTTCTCTCGTAAAACATTATTTTTTTTAGAGGCAAAACGGCGAAGGAAAGAAGAGAAAAGTTGGATAAATATTATGGGGCTAATGCTTCGTCAGATTACACCGTAAAATATTGGTTTCGAGAGTTTCGTGGTGGGCGCAACTACACTACCGATCAAGGCCGCAGCAGCAGGTACTCCGATGCGGTTGCAGGGGACAATGTCAAAGAAATACATGAAATGGTGTTGGCTGACCGGAAAGTGAAGGTGCGCGAGCTACCAGATACCACAAAGATTAGTATTGAGCGCACACGCTCATATGGGCAATATTCTGCATATGAAAAAGTTATGCTGCCGCTGGGTGCCGCGCATACTCACTCCTGACCCAAAACACGAACGCGAGAACACTTCGAAAGATTGTTTGGACTTGCTGATGCGGAATCGGGCGGACTTTTGGCGGCGATTGGTAACTGTTGAACACCAGAGAACAGAATTAGTGCCCGGCAATGGACTGAAGCTCAGACTATTATCTCTTCCCAAACCTCAGCTCGCGCGAGGAAATCATCGACGCCACAGAGGAGTATTTTGAAGACCTTTCGGAAAATAACTTTTCGGACGGTATCAAGAAGTTGGAAAATCGCTGGAATAAGTGTATCAAATTAAGAGGGGACTATATTGAATAAAATAAAAAAAAAAAACTTTTAAAAAAAAATTTTTTTTCATTCCCAAGGAGGTTACTTTTCATTCCATCTACAACATTTTTGAAAAAAAAAAATTTTTCTTTATTCAAAATCAATTTCAATCAAGTACATATTGACCGTTATTGTCTATGACCTTTTGCCATTTTCCGGGTAGCTTCATAATTACATCGGTGTAGAACTTCTGTGGTTTAACAGCGAAAAACTTGGTCAAGTGATTTTCAGCGGCTTTTTGGTCGGCCAATTTTTTACCATTAAGAGAATTTGGCAAAAAAAAACAAATGGTAATCAGAGAGTGCAAGGTTTGGTGGATGCATCAAAACTTCTCAACCAAGCTCTGTCAATTTGTTCCGGGTCATCAAAGATGTGTGTGTCCTAGCATTGTCATGATGGAAGACAACTCCTTTTCTGTTGGCCAATTCTGGTCGCTATTTCTTGAAAGCTTTATTCAAACGGTCGAGTTGTGCACAGTAGAGGATTAAATTGACCGTTTCGCCACGTTCTAACAGCTCATAATAGACAATTCCCTTCCAATCCCACCAACCACTCAACATAATCTTGTTTGCCTTCAATCCAGGCTTCAAAGCCGTTTGTAGTCGTTCTAAGCAGGACTGCGGCACAAAAAAAAAAAAAAAAAAAAAACTCGCCATGTATTCAATCACCGAAAAAAGCGGTGTTTTTGAACATCATAGAGATTATTTTTAGTGAAGAGATTTCAGTTGTTAGAAATTAATATTTTACAATATGCTGAGTAAGTTGTTATAAAAAAGTATTAGTAGTCTTCATTAAGCTAAAAAATAACGATAGGACTTGATGTTCAACCATAAATCTTTATCCATTATGAATAAACCTGGGGCATTATGTATTTCCCCATATTTCGCAATATTATGTTCTCGCCAAATCGAGTAATGAATACTTGGAAACACATGTCGTCAAAATATCGTCACATATTTTCAAAATAACCTCTGATTAATGTCAGATCTGGTCTGCTTTTTTTTTCTAAAAATAGGGATCATTGATACCATCCTGAAAACTAAACCATACCGTCTGCTTTTGTGTGTACAATTGAGCCTTCAGTCTCTTCTGGGTTAAATTTATATCAAGAGCCTCTGCAGTAAATTTTAAATGTAAGAGCCAACCGCATAAATCCTACCTCAATATGTTGCACTGATGTCGAAGATTTCAAATATGACCGTCTGGCAGCACATTATGCCAACCAAACGGTGTAATTGCTTATCAAAAATCGCTGTTTTTCAAAACAGGAATAATTGATGCAACCACTTGAAACTATTATTAAACAATAGAGTATGACCCCCGCAGTTTAAATTCATGTATCCAATACGTTTTAGAGGTATCCAAGACTCTTTATGTTTCGCGAATTTAAAACTGATTTTCTTTTGATGTAAGTTTACGCATGATAATTTGTCAAACAATACTAAACACAAATGTCAAAGAACTGTTAAAAATCGCCAGTACATATAGAAAACAAGTAGGGATGAAAACGAGTTCTTTGATGCGTTATCTAAGGAAAAATTTTCACGCAGTAATATTCCCTTGGGTGTCGCGCGCGATGAGCATATGGCAGATTTTACCCAAAATGAAAGAACTGTTAAACAAATGAACCATGAGCGATCGGTCTGAACACATCCTATACATTCCGAAGTGTGGATTACAATCGGAACTTGGTTTAAATGGCTCGCGATTTCGTTCAGTAAAATCATGAAAGGTAATCTTATATCTAACCAAAAGAGTCAAGAGAGCTTTCATACAATATTAAGGTAATAGCGACCCTAGAATTTGCAAACGATCGGTGAAAGTATTGTAGACTGATACAAAAATAAACAAAAGAGACAGTCGACAATTACATTGCGAAAGATTTGCATCTTCACTAATTTGGAATGAATAATCGACAGAGTTCCCAGAGATTTAACATAGACGGCGCTAAGATCTCAAAATGTACCCAAAAAGTACATATATAATGTTATGTCTTTTCGCCGATTATAGCGCTATCAAAAACAATGACGTGACATCTTCAGTAACTCATAATACAAGGTGAGGCAAAAGTAATGCAAAAATTGGAAATTGCTGCCATTTTGTTAGAAATAAAAAACAAAAACTGTTTTCACGAAAAGTTTGCTTGAAGGTGAAATTAATGACATACTAGGTAGAGTGAAAAGTAACCGCATTGACCGCCAGAATGCGCTGCTACTGCAAAAAAGGTAATGGTGCCTTGAAGTCCGTTCATATTTAGGCAGACATGCCAAATTTCAGCGTGATAATGTCTTTAGTTTTGTTTTGAGAGCTGATTGTCGTTGACGTCTTTGGCGTCTTTGGCATAATGTTGAGTATGGACAAAAACGATTTTCGTTCTCTCACAAAACATTATTTTTTGAGAGGCAAAACGGCGAAGGAAACAAAAGAAAAGTTGAATAAATCTTATGTGTCTAATGCTACGTCAGATAACATCGTCAAATATTGGTTTCGAGAGTTCCATGGTGAACGCAACTTCACTACCGATCAAGTTCGCAGCAGCAGGCCGTACGATGCGATTATAGAGGACACTGTCAAAAAAATACATGAAATGGTGTCGGCTGACCGGAAAGTGAAGGTGCGCGCACACGCCATATTTTGGGCAATATTCTGCGTATGAAAAAGTTATCCTGCCACTGGGTGACGCGCATACTCACTGCTGACCAAAAACACGAACGCGAGAACACTTCGAAAGAGTGTTTGGACTTGCTGATGCGAAATCGGGCGGACTTTTGGCGTCGATTGGTAACTGTTGAACATCAGAGAACAACATGAGTGCCTGGCAATGGACTGAAGACGGCACGAGTGCTCCGAAACGGCCGAGTAAAGCTCGATGGGTCGGAAAGGTTATGGCGTCGGTTTTCTGAAATTGTTATGGCATTACTGTGCATTATTGGAGCGATTGAAGGCCGAAATCGCTGCAAGACGGCCTCACATGAAGCGAAAAAAAATTTTGTTTTTGCAAGACAATGCACCGGCACACAAGAGCATCGCAACCACGGCTAAAATCAATGACTTACAGCTCCAATTGTTGTCGCATCCACCGTATTCGCCCGATTTGGCTCTCTCGGACTATTATCTCTTCTCAAACCTCAAAAGATGGCTCATCAATAAAAAATTCAGCTCACGCGTGGAAATCATCGTGCCATGGAGGAGTATTTTCCAGACCTTCTGGAAAATTACTTTTCGGACGGGATCAAGAAGTTCCAAAATCGCTGGAATAAGTGTATCAAACTAATAATTTAATAAAATAATAAAAACATTTAAAAAAAACATTTTTTTATTTCCAAGGAGGTTACTTTACACCCCATATGGTAGGTCCACCGGACCACGTCCTAAGTTGATGCAGTTTTACAGCATTTTGAATTGCTTTTCGCAAAACATCTGGCCCCAAATCCCCATCGTGGCTTGAGCTATGTGAGCGGATGCTTTGCGCTGCCGGAACTAACAATGCTCGAAACCCAATTCAGCAACGGCAAAAAAAAACTCGTTTAAGATCTGTCTGTAGCGCTCACAAGTTACAGTTACGATGGTGCTGTCAGCGTCCTCAAAAAAATGAAGGTCAATCACTTTTTCGCCGTAAATGCCGCAGTAAATAATTACTTTAAGGGAATGCAATAGCTTGTCGTGCATTTCGTGTGGATTCTCCGTGCCCCAGAAATGCAGCGGAAATGGGCTTCATCGCCCGTTATAATTTTGGATATGAAATCACCCTCTTCTTGCACCACGTTTAACAATCAGCAGGCAGCAATTGATGAAGGGTTTGCATTTTATAAGGCAATATCTTCAGGTCTTTCACAAAAATTCGAAGCAACAAACGTCTGCTAATGTTAAAATGTGTACATCGCTGTCTTGTCGATATTTGTAGACTCTCTCGGATGTCCTCGGCAACTATAGTGATATTCTCCGTCGAGCAATACGGGCCGGCCACTTCTTGCGACATTTTTAGTGAACTCCGTATGCTCAGCCAAACGCTTAATTGTTCGCGCACATAGTGCAGATGACGAGAAAAACGATGAGGAAATTCACGCTTCGTTAGAACAACAGACCGGAAATTGGGAAGTAAGAAGTATTCAGATGTTGTGTATCGCTCAATTGCTTACCGTCAACTATTTTTTTATCTGTGTACAAAATAAATGTCAAAACGCAATGATACTTGACGTTATTTCTAACCATTATTGCACATTCACATTATGACATTATGTTTTCTCCACCTTGTACTTACGTAAAGGCGTTAGAATATCACGGGTTACGAGTCAAACCTAACTGAACTGAATCCATAAAATCAACTCGGGACAGCCAATTATATGAAACGAGTCATCGTGCAGAACTGCTAAAAATCTTTACACTAAGGCCCTTTCCTTAAACATTAAAAAAAATGCGATGAGGATGTCACACATGGGGCATTTTACCATGGGTAAAATGGTACAAAAGTTCGCAGTATGTTGTGACAGAAATATATTATATAACATTTTTTGAAATACAACAGTCGTATATGATGTACGTAAAGTATAAAGAAACAATGACATGTGACAAAACGAGGTCTTATAAGAAGTACGAGCATTCGTACAGCTGGTTTTTGCCGACGAAAGTCATCGGAAAATCTGGTCCAAAAAGCAATAAAGGCTCAGATTCCAACCGAGTTTTGAAAAAATAAAAAAACGAGGACTAACGAGGTGATCTAATTTATAGCGGCCAACACAATAGTTCTAAGGTCTGCAAGTTTAGCCAACATTACAAGCGGCGGAGGAGCAACCCAGATACATGAAAGATGTATATAACATTAGATGCTGTTACACGAGTTACATATTTCAAACAGTTAAAAGAAGAAGAAGAAGAAGAAAAAAAAAATAGGTAACACTACTCACTACGTACATCTTACTCTTATTAGCTTTTGAGGAGTCAGGAGGTGTGTTGAATTTTAATAAGACCTCCGCCCTCTCACTATGTATGTACCAGGAAAGAAAAGCCAAATCAAATCGCTTTAAGCTATAAAAAATGTATTACAATGCCTAGCCCGCTTGAGCAGGCATGAATCGACTCCAACCATAACAGCACAATGAAGGGAGGTTTTCACAAAAAAAAAAAAAGGATGAAAGCGTCAAGTTTTGATATGGACATAACCAGGTCAAAGGAATTGATTTTTCATTAAACATGCAGAATAAGTGGAAAGAAAAGAGAAACCAAACGAAATGAGTAAGCAAAGCAGAGTACGAGTAACATAAAAAGGAAGAGCATGGGGGAAAAAAAGGGTACAAAAAGCATACAAACAGCGAAAAGTGTTTGAATATGACGTTGACGTAGGTTGGTACACTGAGGGGGTTGAAATGAAAAGCTGTTAAGTAGAGCAGTTTAATAGAGACACAAACGTTTGTGTCGTGTTTTTGTTATCAATTTTACTTTGGAAAATATCTGCTGACTCTCCGTACAAAAGGATGAGGTGAGGAATTTCCTCATTCTATTTTTAGGACATGACATGATTTCTCTTCCGCTCTCTTTTCTATACATATGGAGATAGATGGTAAATTGACTTCAAAACGTCGGCCTGATCGTTGACTGAATCAGAGTGGAACGAGAGGAAGTACATAAAAAGTAATTGAATATTTAAGAGGAATGTCACTGTAGATTAGTCAGCAGTGGTTTATAAAGGATGCCCTTTGATTGGTAAGTGGATTTGGAAAACAAATGCATTTTACTTTAAATCAAAAGGGTTGTAAAGGGTTGCAAAAGATTGCACAAAAAAAAAAAATAAAAAATAAAAAGAGGTAAAATGACGATAAAATAGGGGAGATGTGGTTACTTTAAAGTGGCACAGATTGTACTTACTGGGTGATGAAAATTGATTGAATAATATGATGTGGTGGGGGAGCTCAAAGTCATTGAAGATTGTTACATTTACAGGCTATCACTTATATAGGTATAGGGGTGAACCTAGAAATTAATAAATACATATTCGTATTTCCAGTTTCAGACTTTCATACAATACGGCAGACAAGAACTTGTATGATAGGTGCAGGAGATTAATGGCCCTTTTCTTGTGGTCAGACAAAAGATGCTGCGATTCAATTTATCACGTAAAGGTTTTACCCGAATTTCAATCGTCTTAGTTATTTAACAGAAAAAGCATTCCAAGCAAAGTCTGTGACTTTTTTTTTTTTAATTTTCTTTTTCACCTCTACGGTGAAAGGCTGTTGTTGCCTTGACATGGTCTTTTTATTATTCGGTAGAACTTATAGAAGAGCACTTATCCAGTTTCTTGATTCCGCACATCTCGTATGTTGTTCCGTCCTTCTCGAACTGTTTGTGAAGCGCAGTTTTGTTGGCGAGTTGTCATCGGGCCAGTACATCCGTTCCGCTTTAATGACATTGATGATTCCGGACTTTTGAGCTTCTATTTCCATCTTCACAGACGGCTCTAAGACAACAGAAGAAGAAGAAGAACCTCTGTATACACAAATCCTTGAACCTATCCGCAAAGAACGCAGATTATATGACAATGTTCGTTTATATCTCGCTTATCTACATGATAAGCCACACTCTGTCTATATCGACGGTATAATGAGAAAAAATGCAATGATTTCCGTTCTGCAAAAAAGCCTAAGGCAACTTTTTATACGTTTTCATGAGCAATTAGATATGCCTCCTGATGATGTGGCTAATGATCTCTCTTCTTTTGCATCGCACGTAAGTTGCAAACTAATACTACACCTTCAGAGAACACGATTTAGTTTTAAAAACTACCATCACTCCTAACCCACCACTCAATTCCTTGCCGAAGCCTCAAAAATGTCTGTTCCTATATTATCGAAACGTAAGAGCATTAGGAACTAAAATTTCTGACAATCCTGATATAAAGAATAATGAATTATTTTTCCAAGACTTTGATCTACCCCGTGATGATAGTCTAGATAAAGATGAGTATATATATGGCCGTGGTGTACCGCTAGCTATACACGCTCGTCCACTGCTAGAATTCCTATTTGCAAGCATAATCTATATATGCAACAAAACCCATCTCTGATAAGAAAATCTTTTCATCAACTGCCTTACTGACTGTGGTCTGTATCAATTAAGTGGGGACTCAAATAACATTGGCAGACAACTCGACCTAGTCTTTGCAACTGGAACAGGTAACTGCGTCGTTTTAGAAAGTAGACATCTTCTCTCTAAGTTGGATAGTAACCACACTCACCTTTCTCTTACGTTGTCGTTTAACAATGGTCTTAATACCGTTTCTATCCAAAAAGAATCCCTTGTTTATATAGGGTTTTCCAATAGGGACTTGACAACTTTGAATTTAATTTGTGAACGCACTCTATCATTATCATCAAACTGTCACTGTCAATTTATTGAGTGAACTCAACATTTTGGTAAAGTACACTAACGAGCAACGTCTGCAAATTATAAAAATTTTCTACAGACATTCGGAGTCGGTGACTGCAACTTTAAGAGCGTTAACTCGAATTTTCGGTCGTAATTCTCGCCTAGTAGACAGGCAATAACAAGTTTAGTGCAAAGATTTGAGTCTATATATTCGTTGTGTGATGTTGCCGTGTCAGTGAGACAACGGGTTGGTCGAAGTGTCGAAAATATAGTTGCCGTTCAGACGTCCGCAGCAAACGATCCAAATCAGTCAATTCCACGGCGTTCTCAAGAATTGGGCATCGCTCAGACCACATTATGGCGTACTTTGCGTAAGGATCTTAGTTTACACCCATACAAGATCAAGCTGAGTTAAGAATTGAAGCCGATGGACCATTTGAAGCGACGTACGTTCTCCGATTAGGTTCTGGAGAAGATGCGCCAAGATGATGAATTTCATTGCAAAATCATCTTCAGTGACGAAGCTCATTTTTGGCTCAATGGGTTGTCAATAAGCAAAATATGAGTTATTGGTCGGATGAAAACCCACATGTGCTTTATGAATCACCACTTCATCCACAAAAAATAACTGTAAGGTGAGGTTTGCATGCCGGCGGCGTTATTGGGCCATATTTTTTCGTCGACGATAATAATCGTCACGTTGCTGTGAATAGTCAGCGTTATCGCGCCATGATCACCGATCATTTTTGGCCCGAATTGGAAGATATGGACTTGGACGACATGTGGTTTCAACAGGATGATACCACAAGCCACACAGCACACGCTACAATCGATTTATTGAAGAGTAAGTGTGGTGAGCGTGTTATCTCAAGACATGGGCCAGTCGATTGGCCGCCTCTTTCGTGCGATTTAATGCCGCTTGACTATTTTCTGTGGGGCTACGTTAAGTCATTGGTTTATGCCAAAATACCGACAACGTTGGAAGAGCTCAGAGCCAACATTAAACGCGAAATAGCGGCCGCTTCGGCCGAAATGTGTGGCCGAGTCGTTGAAAATTGGGTCCAAAGAATCGACCGCTGCAAACGTGTTGGCGGTGGCCATATGAACGAAGTCGAGTTAAATTCATAAATGTTTTGATTGTACTTCAAGCCAATAATAAAGTTTTTAAAATATCTCAAATGGTTTGCCTTTTATTTAAAAAAAAAAAAGTTGTCAAGTCGTTATTAGAAAACCCTATACCTCCCTGGTTTAATAAAGAGCTGCAATCTCTTCGTAACAAGAGAAATAAGCTCTGGTGTACTTACATAAAATCGCGTTCCGATGCCGATTTCTTTACTGCCAGTCTGCCCAAATAAATTTTTTTTTTTTACATTGCCAAACTCTCTATGACAACTATTTAAAAATAAACATAAACCAAATGATTCATTAAGTTAATTAAAACTAAAAGTAAGTCTAAAACTATCCATCATCTCTGAATTTTCATGATAAATCCTAGGGCGATCCCCAATTATTGCAAATCTCTCGCATTTTTTGTTAGCCAAGCGTTCGACCACTCTTATTTTTCCTACTTACGAGTAAATAGCTGTCCACAAACAACTTTGGAATTTGTGTCTATACCTTTAGAGCAAGTTTAAGATAAAATAACAAACCTCAAAGATGGAAAGGTGAAATCCACCTAGCCCAACCTCTAACAGCACTTTTTCAGCTTTCTATCACCAAGGGATTATTTCCTGCCACATAGAAAGTGTCTTTTATTATTCCCCTACATATTTACGACATAATGATTTACCATTGTAAATCTATTGTTTTCCAAAATCAGCACGGATTTCTCAAAGGTAGACCTATAACCACCAACCTAACAGAATTTGTACTTTAAGTGCACTAGAATCTAGAAATGAAGTTGGCGTGATTGCCACCGATTTCTGCAAAGCCCTTCATATAGAATTTCTCATCATATAATCCTTCTAAATTAAGAGGCTCTTGGTTTCCCAATAAGCTTTGTAACATGGGTTTAATCCTATTTAGATGAACGGCACTACTATGTTCTATTTAGGGTCATGGTTTCCGACCCAATTAAAGTCCCTTCTGGTGTCCCTCGAGGCAGCCAGCTTAGTCCCTCATTATTTATTCTGACCATTTATGATGTTGATTGCATCATACAAAATTCAAACGTATCTGTTTACGCAGATGATATGAAAATCATTAGATATATATTATATCACCTTCCTCAGACAACCTGCTTCTGCAGAAGGATATAGACAGATTTTGTACTTGGTTTCAGAAAAATTTTCTTGAGCTTAACGTCAATAAGTGTCAGGCTATAACTATCGTGCCTATTCTCTTAGTGAATGAATTGCGTGATTGAGGTGTTATCTGTGATAGGGTACTCAATTACCGTTCTCGCATGGACAATATGATAAAAAAAGCCAACTTTTTTGCAAGCGCTGATCTAAGGAGTTTTCTAATCCTTATGTTACCAAATCCCTTTACATACCCTTTGTTTGGCCTCTTCCTGAATATGCAAGTCAAGCACATCTTCCGGATAGAAGCGGTTTAACGCAGGTTTTTACGATTTGCTTTACGTGGACTTCCCTGAGACATAACCAAAACTTACCACCATACATTGATTTCCCGAAACTTATAAATTTACAACCCCTTTCTGTATGCCGAAATGTTGCCGATATTCTCAAATTTTAGAATGCCCTTCTTTGCTTCAACTTATTTCTTTTAACACAAACCCACGCAATCTTGGTGTGCTTGTCTATTTTCAATTATAAAAAATAGAGCGAAGTATTTGCATCAAATGCCAATGACGAACCTGGCTATAGACGCTCCAGCATATCAACAAACGATGATAACGTTGAAGCTAAGAAAATTGTTTCAAAAAATTTTCGAATTGCCATAAAAGTTGCTGACGATGTTGGAATATCGGTCGACTGGTGTCATGCAATTTTACTTGAGCATGAGACGTGTGTTAGCGAAGTTTGTTCCGAAACTTCTTTATTTTGATCCAATGAACCGTCGCATGAGCATCGTTCAAGAGCTTTTGAATAACGCCTGTGATGATCCTGACTTGCTTAAAAAGGTTATAAATGGTGACAAATCATGGGTAGTAGTTATGACATCGAAACCAAAGCCTAATGGTCCCAATGGAAGCACGCCAAGTTCGATCAAATGTCAAAGTTTTGATTACTGTTTTTTTTTTTTTCGATTACCATAGCGTAGGTCATCAGGAGTTTTAATCTCAAGGTTTTACAGTTAATAAGGACCTTTACCTTGAAGTTATGCGCCGTTTGCGAGAAGTAATACGAAAAAAATGTCCGGAATTGTGAAAAAGAATTCATGGTTTTTGCATCACGATAATGCACCTGCTCATTCATCGTTGCTTGTGAGAGATTTTTTGGCTTAAAACAACAAGGTTAATATTGATGAATAAATATATTTTTTTTTATAAAAATAAAAAGTCACCTTACTTTTTGAACATACTTCGTACACAGTGTGTTAATAAAATTCCCGGACTGGCATTGAAAAAAAAAAATTGTTGCGCAATAGGATTATATTTTAATAATTTTTGATCTTATTTGAAATAGACTCCGCTTGCTGTAATACTCTTGTTACAACAATTCAATAAAGATTGAAATGCGTGCTCCACCTATTTTGTGAAATTGCCCCCAGTGCTTGTGTCGGATCCGTTTGAATGGCGATAATGTCATCCGAACAATCCAATTTCGATTTCAATTTTTGGCAAAGTATTAGATGCCAAATCAGATGAATACGGTAGATGATTAAACACACAAACTTGATTTCGAGTCAAAAATTGACAAGCAATGAATGAGGTGTGACAGAGACCAAGAATAATTGCCGTCGAAAAATTCGATAAGCATTGACTTGAAATTGACGTTCATCATCCTCCAACTTCTCTCGACTTTCCAAAATAAACATTTATGCCACTGAAAGACACTTGTTCTAGATAAACAATCACCGCCATACACTACTGGCATCACCTGTAATGTTTCTAACGCACATTTACCTGCACGTTTTGCGTTAAACTTAATGATTACTCTTTGTTCCATGTTAAAATTTCAACACCAAAAATCATATGTTTTGACAAAAAGATTTTTAAAAAAGATTCAAGCCCCAAAAATACATCTTCCAACATAGATAGTTCCGCTGGTTGCTGTGGTATAGTTCCAGTCCGGGAACATAATTTACGAACTGTGTACACTGATGGAAAAAATAATAGAAATAAGTTTACATAATACCTAACAGTTAATACATATTTCCATATACAAAGATCTTTTCGCAACATCATTTCTGTGGATAAATTGTGTAATTATACTTTGAAGTGGTGCAGTGATGTGCTCCTAGTAAAATGATAGTTCAGCCTGGAAAAAATAACGAAACAAAAAGGATTTTCTCAGTGGACATTAGTAATTCCTACGTATAGCTCAGTTTCAGTATTTATTGACAAAAAAAATTTAAATCAAGAAAGTCGAGATTTTATGAAAATGGTCGTGAAGCTCATTGCACCAATTCTGAGTACGAGTTAATAAAAAATTCGAAAAAAGTCAGAAAAATAGTCCATGAAACAGCCGAAATTATGAAGTCCTTCAGGAAAAATACATTTTCAAAGCCATCCATTTTAGTCCTAAACCGGAAACGAGAAGAAGAAAACAAAAATTCGACAAATGCTGGTACGACTACAAAACAAAAGTCATTAACTTTTGAGTTTAAAAGCATATATCTTGAATGAAACAAATCTTTATTAATCAAAATAGCAACCGTTGTGATCAATACACTACTGCCAACGGGAAGGGAGTTTATTTATTTCTTTCGCATTAAACTCTAGAGGTCTGAAGGCTATGAACTCGTTGAATGCAGTTTGGCGTTGTTTTGGTCCTTGAAGCATCTCTCACGCAAGAAGTTGTCGAGATGCTTAAACAAGTAGTAATCGGTTGAAGAAAGATCAGGCGAATATGGTGAATGGGACAAGGTTTTATAGTCCAGCTCGTTTAACTTCTGTAAGTTCGGCTTTGCGAAGTGTGGTCAGGCGTTGACATGGAGAAGGATTGGTGCGCCAAAGCCGGGCGCATGCGTTTCAGTTTTTCGTGCATTTCATCGATTTGCTGACAACATTTTTTTTGCAGTGATGGTTTCGCCAGGATTCAGAAAGCTGTGATGGATCAAACCAGCTGCATACAACCAAACAGTCACCATTATTTTCTTTTGGTGCAATGCCGGCTTTTAGAAGTGTCGTGGTGCTTCATTTTGATCCAACCATTAAATTGAGCGACGCTGGTTGTCGTACAAGATCCATTTCTCATCGCACGTCACAATCCGATCGAAAAAAAGGATCATTGTTGTTGCGCAAAATGACGATTTTTTTGCTTCTCGTTTAATTTGTGCGGGACCCACTTGTCGAGCTTATTTGATTTCCCAATTTCTCGCATGTGGATAGAAACCGTTCCAATTGCCACAACTAGTTCTCCTGCAAGTTCTCTTATTGTTGTATGTGGATTTGCATCAACCACAACCTTTAATATGATCATTATCGATGAGTGTCTTACGCCCACGCCCTTCGTCATTATCGAGCGACTCATCTCCAATTTGAAATTTTTGGAACCAGAGATACAGCATACGTTCGTTAGTAGTATTAATGTTACGACTGCCCTCCGCTGCTCTGTGGCCCAGTTTTAACTCATATAAAAAAAAGCGCGCAATTGCTTTTTTTCTATGTTAATACCTACGGAGACTAACAACGTTATGGCAAGTTAATTAATAAAGTATAGTCAAAAGAATATAGAGCGAAAAATGCACTTTAAAATGATATACAAAATTAGTCACCCTATCAGAAGATGATATATTTTTTGCAAATGACATCGTACGTCAATAATATTTGGCATTTGTGAACTAGCCAGCTGCAATATACAAACAGACAAGCAATAGAGCGCTATACACCACAAGAGCGTGGCATAATTGTGTCGATGTATTTGACCAATAATCGGTCTGTGGTGTTAGCGCAGCGTAAATTTCGACGGCGATTTCCAAATCGTGTCGCGCCAACTGGACAGATTTTGGGGCTTAACTACTCGACTGGAACAGATGGGAACCACAGGAGACTAGGCAGAGCGCGGCCGCCACTGAACTGGTCGTTGTGGCTGCCGATGTCGCTGAGAATGAAGAAACATCAACCAGACGACGGCCACGCAATTGGGCATCACCAGACATGTTCCCGTGCAAAGTGCAAACAGTGCATCAGTTAATGCTTCCTAACCGCCAGTCAGATGTGAATTACTGTAAAGCCATCCTCAACGTTTTTGTGTCCAAAATCATCATGAGCGACGAGGCGGATTCCCACTTAAGCGGTTACATCAATAAGCAAAATCTTCGTTTCTAGGGCACTGAGAATCCGCGTGTGATGCACGAAGAGCCATTAAATCCACTCAAAGGCACTTAACAAAAACAATTGTAAAGGTTCAAATAAACATTTGTTTATTTCAAAACAGGTACAAATAAATGAGAAACAACATTATTTTTTGAACGACCAATAGAAATATGTTGAAATATAATATTTTCTAAGATATTATCACAACTAGCAACCACTGCGCCTTACTGTAAGCTCCCGAACACACGTACATCCCACATACATTCTCCGCTTGTCGACCTTGTTCTAGAACACTGAATAGTCTAGGATCCGAATATCTTGCAAATAGTATGTTAGCAAGAATAGGTTTATTGGTTAACACAATATTCAAATACAAATACTCTGCTGCCGACTGGACCAGATTCTAAAAATTCATAAATAAAGGGTCTTTCAATAAGGAGGCTCGAAATTTGTTAGGTTAGCCTTACCTATTTTTCAGTAGTGTATGGCAAATTATCGTGGAAGGTTATAGCGTTGAATAGTCTACAAATCAACATTTTTTTTTTTTGTAATGAATGCTTTGTTCGAGAAAGACAAGGTATATTTTAAGATGAATGGATGTGTGGAAAAGTCGAATTTGGGATGATACCAATCCACACTAGATAAAGTCACGGTTTAGTGCGAATATTGGTCTGGTGGAATCATTAGTCGGTACACCTTACAAAACAAAACTGGCATTGCCATAACCGTCAACAGCAAGTGCTACAGATCGCTGATAAGCAGCTTGTTGTGACATAAACTAGATGATATGAGCATCGACGATATGAACTTCCAACAGAACAGCGCTACGTTCCACACAGCACATGCCACGATAGATATTCTGATTTGAGAAAGGCGGCGGCGGCATGAAACTGCCACCAAAATTGTGCGATTTAACCCCTTTAGACTTTTCCCTTTGGAGCTATCTTAAATCGTAGGTCTATGGGAACAAAAATTGATGCAGATTCAGCCAGATTTATGCGATAGTCATCGAAAATTGTACCAAAAAAATACTTATGTTAATGCCTTAAAATGTTTAGTGGACGTCTTACACACAGCTTACTTTTAAAATACGAGCGTCATTATTAAAAGACTATGGAAGTGAAAAGTCCATCATTTTTCCTCCTGTTGTGAAAAATTACTAAGGTTATCAAAAGTTGAGGAGACTTTGTGCTTCAACTTTAAGTTGACAATAACTTTGTTGTAAAACTTGACAACGCTGGATTTGACATAAGTCACTCATGAAAACTTTGAAATAAAATAAAACCTAATTGGCTTGCCGCACATTGAAGAAGTTGCCGTGAACCGGAGAAGTAGGAGGAAAACGAGAGGTATTTTACTTTTGTAGAATTTGTAGTAGCACAATACATTGTTAGATATTGCATTGAATTTATGTACATATTTTTTTATTTAAGTTTTGTGAACTAAAAATCCAGAAATTTAAGTTTCATTGCCGCGGCAACAAATTTGATTTAACGCAAAAATAAGAAGATTAAACTTTCACTTAAGTGACAAGTATTGTGCGTTTTTTTTTTCTTTTCAAAATTTGAACGTTTATTTAAGAAAAACATGTACAATAGTATTATTGAAGCTATGACTTTTCCCCATATTTCTGGCAATTTGTGGATCCCATCCCAAAAGAACTGCGCCGGCTTGGCAGACAAGAATGAATCAAGCCATTTTTTGATATTCTGCTCTGATGTGAACCGTATTTCAGTGAGTGCGTTCTGGGTAAGACTTCACATCCACTGTTTTCCAAATAGTTCTTAACCGGAATAGCAACGTGGGGCCGAGAGTTGTCAGGACGGAAAATTATTGCCTCGTGTCTGGTCGCATATTCCGGGCGTTTTTCGGCAATTGCTCTCTTCAAACGGATTAATTGTGTTTTGGTAGCGTTGTACATTGATGGTTTCACCCGGTTTTAGCAGCTCATAATACAGCACACCCATCTGATCCCACCAAATACAGAGCATTACCGTCGCACCATGGATATTCGGCTTTGCCGTTGATTTGGCTGGTTAGCCGGATTTCACATATGATTTTTTGCGCTTGGGGTTGTCGTGATGGATCCATTTTTCACCACCAGTAATAATCCGATGCAAAAATGACGTCCTTTTGTGGCGTTCCAGCATCATTTCGGACATGAGTTCTTGTGGAACCCAATTTCCTTGCTTTTGAAATGGCTGCTTGAGTGACACCCAAAAATTCTGCGAGCTCTTGTTGTGTTTGGCAACAATCTTCATAGAGTAATGCTTCCAGTTCTAAATCTTCAAACTTTTTTGGCTGCCCAGGACGTTCATCTTCTTCCAAGCCAAAATCACCACTTTTAAATCGTGCAAACCACTTTTGGCACGTTCGCTCAGCTAGCGCATGTTCACCATAAACTTCCACCAAAATACGATGACTTTCGGCAGCAGTTTTCTTCATATTAAAGTAATGTAGAAGAACTCCCCGCAAAAACACTTTTGTGTTCGCACAAAGTTCGACATATTTGAGCGGAAAAAAATTATTGTTGTTTACGCTTCAAATGAATGACATAGTTATTCTATAAGTTATAGACCCAATATTTTCCACTGTTTCGATTATTTTAAGTAATCATATATCATTAGCCTTAAATGACACATTTTTCACAAATTATAATGAGATTCAAGCTTTTATTAAGATTTGTTAGCCTAAGAAGGGAGTTGAACTATTAACCCTAATTTTCAAATCATATTACGTGAAAAACTGCTAAAGTTACTGCAACAGCCAAAGATAATCCTACTAGCTATAGGTCTCTTAGTTTACTTAGCTCCATAAGTGTGCTGCTCGTATTAGAAAAAGTCATCAAAACAAGAATAGATAAACACATTGATGATAAGCGGAAACTTCCTGATTTGTAATTTGGTTTCCACAAATGTCATTCAACTTGCCATTAAATTGCAAGAATCTAAATGCATGTAAAAGATAGTTTTACTTTCAAGAAATCCACTGGTACGGTTTTACTAGATATAGAGAAAGCCTTCGATATTATGTGGCGTGATACACTAACTTACAATTACAATTTCTGTATCGCTTTTTAAATATAATACAAAGCTTGTTCCCCAAGCATCAATACTTGGTCCAATTTTGTTTAATATTTATGTATCAGATCTAAAATTTAGTAATGAAAGCATGCAGATTTTTCTGACAACTCAGGCATTTATAAATCAATCTAACTATTAGAATTCTTAACCCCTTTATCAACAAACTATCAAGTCTAATTAATTGAAAGAATCTTATTTCATTTAAAACCATATTTCAAGCCATGCTTGAAGATCATATATCATGATGATGATGATCTGCCATGATCATCTGCTTAAATTGCAAAGGTGTCAAAATAAAATACTTAAAATGGAATTTGGGTTACCCGTGGATTTTTCAACCCTACGACTCCATAATTTAGCTAACAACATCCTTGACATTGTAATTGTAAATTATTACTGATTTAATATATTAGGTTTAAGGCACCAGACCACGGTAATTTTTTTTTTCATTTTCAGAAGGATTATTTTGTTTTAATAAAGAAATTCGTAAAATTGACGTTAATATAGCATTTTATGTGAAACCGTTCCAAGCGCACGACTGCACCGAGCTTTTTGGTTAATGTATTGTGTTCGCTAAGAGGGAAGGGTTGGGATATTTTCGTTACTGAATTGAATAGAAACCCTGTGAATAAGCGAAGAAGAATCTGACGGTTTTTCGGCAGTCGTCCGATTCGTATCTATCATTCGATTCGTATCGTGTATTCAGTGTATCGACATATCGTCAGAGAACCGACAAAAAAGAGTGAAAGGAAGCGGTCGAAATCGGGTTCACCTAATAGATTTGAAATGCAGAAAGAAAAGCCGAGAGCCATCAGCAGCTCTGCGAGAAAGTTGAGCAGTAGCCAACTAGATTCAGTTACGGTGAATCCAAGTGTCGGGTACAGACTGATAAATTTCATTGCTGTTTTTACGGCAATAAGTACGCACATGAAATATAAAGTGTGTGGGAGTGATGTAGAATTTTGCGAATCTAGTCGAAGACGACTCGGATTTTAAATTGTAATAAACTGCAAGTCCTGTACGCCAAAAGAAATCACGCCATGCCCGTTAATCCAAAATGCATACGAAGTTAATCGTTGATTTATTTTGCGATACGATTGTTTGGAGTGTCATTGGCTGGAGCAGAAAAATTTTGGGTTTTCAAGAATTTGCCGCGCCTTGTTTTTAAATCTTTTTACGATACTATTGTGGGACAAAATCGCGATGCTACAGAATCTATAAATACAATGTCATTAAAACTAGCTGGTGAAGAAGATAAAAAATAAGCCGCCGAAGTGTGGAATAGTAGATGGATTGACAGTTTCTGATAATGAAACTTGGCGCAAACACGGGTTTAGTTCGTGGTGAGAACCACATTTTTCTACCTGGCTGACAACTTATTTGAAAAACTATTCATCCGATTTGCATGTACAAGTCTTAAAACGTTGAAAAATACAGTCTCTATGGCACCACGTAGAGCCCCCTTCTACTTTTTCCATAACCGAGGAAAATTTTCTATGAAAATAGGAAGTAAAATTCGCTGGACGCTACAATATAAAGAATATCTTCCCAAGAAAGAAATTTAGATTTTTAGTAGAAGTCAGAGAAACGTTCCATACTTGGGCAAAAAAAAAAGTTCACCAAAAACAAAGTTTCGTCTACAAACAGCTCTACCGTGACAATTGGAATAACGTCCTATGGTCCAATAAAACAAAGGTCAACTAGTTTAGTTCTGATGGAAAAATGTACCTGAGACGTCGAAAGAACTGCGATTTCAATCCCAAGTATAAAAAGAAAACGTTTAAGCAGAGTAGAGGTAATATAATGATTTGAGAATCCTGTTCCGCACCTAGGGTTAGTACAATTTTCCAATAAAAGACAAAATGTGTACGTGCAGCAGACTGCGGCCAAATCTTAAAGACGATTACCTTGTCAATTAAGTGACACTTCATGTAGAATAACGACCTTAGGCACTCTTCCAAGTCAGCGAAAAATGATTTAAAAAAAAAAAAAAAAAAAAAAACACAGTTATGGAGTGGCCGTCACAATCCCCCGATCTTAAGCCGATAGTACACCTAAGGGAAGATCTTAAGCGCAACATCGGGGACAATAGATTCAAAAAAAAGAGAAACTATTGTCAAATATTCAATTAGCGTGACACTCCATCTTTGCTGAGACCTGTGCCACATAAATGCATTATATGAGACGAAGATGTGCAGCAGTAATTAAAAAGAAAAGTTCAACAACGAAGCATTAAAAGAATTTAATACATTCCAATCCAAATGAAAGAAACGATTTGACTTTGTTCTAAGTATTTTTTCCAAGCTAAAATCAGCAAAAAGTGAAAGCAAACCACGTTCAAAGTGTGTTGAGACCCAAGAATTAAAGACTAAGTCAGCGAAAGGAATAAAACGCAACATCGCAATCAAGAAGACCGCCTTATTGAGAGGGAAGCGTTAAGAAATCGTCGACAGATAGCTTTTGTCTTAACGGCTAGGCTAACAAATCAGAATGAAGTCGTTATTTCCAGTAAAACTGTTAGTAGACGACTTAATGAAATTGGCCTCAAAACTAGAAAATCCAGGCTTTCCAATACCAATAAAAAGAAATGACGTGCTTGGGCGAAAAGGTATAATTGGACAGCTTTAGACGGGGAGATGGTATTATGGCCCGATGAATGTTATATCGAAGAAAGTTTAATGCGGGATAGTATAAGGTAGGGCAAAAGTAATGTCATAATTTGAATTGGCTGTCATTTCATTAGAAATGAAAAAAAGTGGGCACTGTTTTCACGAAAAGTATACTTGAAGGTGTAGAATGAATAACAACGAGCAATACGGAGCCGGCCCATTTGTTGTGACATCTCTAGTGGACCCAGTTTGCACGAGACGCTCAGCCAAACGCATAATTCGCACACATGCTAAAGAAGACTACGAAATTCACGATACGTTAAGACACCAGACCGGAAATTGGTGTGAATCGCACCATTGCTTGTTCTCAACTAATTCTTTATCTGTCTACAACATCAATATCAAAGCACAATAACACTTCACTCCATTTGCAAAAATGATGGCATTAGTTTTGCCCCAACTTTAGTTAAATTATAATCTTGACTGGAAACATAAAAACATGAGAAATTTTAACTCTTGACTTTAACACAGTCTTTGCTCGTTTCTTTTCAACTTTTTGACTCTTCTGATGTACCTACATATAGTGGATGTACGTCGCAGAGTTTGGGAAGATTACAATCCGAAATATCTGGTTCCTACCCTTAAACACAGTGAGAGCAGTGTGGTGATTTGTCGTTGTATGATGTCCGGCAAAGTTTCAACTCGGTTGACTTGTCAGGGACCGATGCACTCCGAAACCAAAGAAATGCCAGAGAATAATTCTGCTTCTATTGTTTTGTCCGCCATTATTCATAGGCAAGCAGCGATCAGATCCCGAAGTTAGAAAATTACAATAGACGCTATTCATCCAAAAAGATGTTTCCGCTCTGTTGGGGTCTGAGACACCCAAGGAACTGTAACGCTGATAAAACTGCCAAACCTGGATCCCTAGGTATAAATAGTAGGTAACTTGCAACATCAAGTCACTAATGTCTCAAACCAAACAAATGATACACATTAAACCGCTCGCTAAGCACAGTCATAGGTGGACTCATCGAAATAACTGGCAGATACTTAGACTTATATGTCCCATAAATGATCCTAGGCGGCCAAGAGACTTAATACACATCAGGAGAAGATATATCATCGAACTCGAAAACATAATTACGGCAAACGGTTCCAGTGTAAGACGCACTGCAATCTCTAGACAGTCACTACTTCCGAAATCTAAACTATCTTTGCTTTGTGAGGATCACTGACCTTGAAGTAATTATCGAGAAACCTTTTTGATTAAAGGAGTAGCTAGGACAACACCCTCTCAAGCTCTTCCACACCAATTAATCCTAAATATGTGAAGAAGGGGTTAACAAAGTTCGGACGAGGAGAGGCATAAAGTTTTGTATTATACAAACGACCTAACAAATGCAGTTAGGAGAAAGTTCCACTTAAAATTGAAAAAAAAACTCAATGGGCCACTAAAACACCCATTTAAACGGAAATTTACAAGGGTTGACGGTATGACCCCTTCATTTTTACTTTGAACATGCCAGATATACGAAATGTGTCCAAAAAGTAAGGTGACTTTTGAAAATTTGCGGACAACGTACTTTCGATTATCGATCGACTATCCTATTTCGACTTGGGATTTATTCAGCATTTGTATGTTTGAACTCCGTTATTTGGAAGTGGTTATATGGCTATGTGTTCCGCACAATGTATGATACATAGTCCATTCCCATCGGAGTTGTCACTTCTTGGGGAAGAAGTCCAAGATTTCTAATCTCGCGAAGGTCACGTACACCACGTTTTCGTAATTGGTTAAGGATCATCTGTGAAGTTTCAACCCCATTTAAGACCATTCCTGTGAAGGCGGAAAGCCGATTCCATACATTGTCATTGTATCAGATGGCGTGGTATCGTATGTACAAACGACCAGAGGCAAGCTCAAATGAAAATCAGATTACAAGCCCAATAAAAATTCAATGAGACACAGGATGGCTTGGAATGATTCATTAGTGCACCTATAACGAAATCAGGTGCAAAATTGTCGAACGAATCGTTCTCCGACGTCAGAAGAAGCAAAAGCATAATTCACGAAAACTCATTTCTTAAAACGACCGATTGTATCAAAGATGTGCAAATGCAAAGGACCCTTCTAAGTGATAAGCCTAATGTTTTGCCGGAAACTCCTTTAAACCGCCAGAAAACTTACCGGGAAAGTGCCTTGAAAAATGTTTTAATGCGACAAATTTAGTGCAGATATATTTGCACTAAAGAACTTAGACGACGTGACGATTTGTTATTCCAACGATGCTAAGAGTAATGGAATCAGGACAGTTCCCATCAGAAAGAGTACAACATCACTTTAAAGATTATCATCAGATACATCTAGGGTTGTTTGCACCGGATAAAAGAACTATAAGTGCTCTGGTAGACACAAGCGCGTGGCAGTCTTGGAGTGATAAAGATTAATTTAAGTAAATATTGTATAATATCATAGGTGGTGCAATAAATGTCCTTTACTGTATATACTCGGAAATAAAATAAAAATTAATAATTCCAAGTTGATTCAAATGAATATACATAGAAAATGTAAGTCATACATAGACTAAATGGTCTCGACAGAAGGTTTCTTTAAGCCCAGAGCAAACCAAGAGCGATGTATTTTTTTTTTCAGTAAGAAAAGCTGTTCCATTACGTCGTCGTATCCAGGCTTCAAAACTCTGCATATCTGCCTTTTCTTTGAATTGTGCCGGAATCTGGAAAATTATGAGAAATTTATTAAGATTCAACGCGACCAGTCATCCAGAGATATCTCGTATAAATGCAGATATGTACATCCTTTGGTAGAAGGATGACAACACAGCTTTAAAAATTTTAGTAAAAGGGGCGGACAAACTTGACATTGATATACACATGTTCTTATATGTATGTAAAATAACAAAATTGTACACACGCCTTGATTGTTGTAAGTATCACTTCCGCTTGATTCAAGCATAATTCCGCAGCACGCTTCAATTATTTCGACGCAAATACACTCATGATCGGTAATTCTTCAACCCGATATTTGAAATATTTAACAACTTCATTCAACCGTTTACAAGAGCGTAGGACACCTACCCCGAAATGTTCTTGAACCCTGACTTGTATTGAACATTTACCCTTTCTAGTGGCTTTCTGTACACATTAAGCAAACACTCATCTACATCTTTTATTTGCTTCAAACTCATAAATTTCCGATTAAGGGATGTTCGTTGCGCTATGTCAACATAAACATACGAGGCAGCATACCATAGCCAAATTGTGTCCCGCATTGTGAAAAATTGGAGAGAGAAACAGAAACTCTTAGGGTGTAGCATCTCAACTAATTTCAAACTCATAAATTCATTTATAGAAACTTTCCAAATGAACCTAACCAAAGCGTACTCCAAGCTTCAACAAATCCCCACTAAATATGGGATTCCCCAACCCACAGTATTTTGTCCTACAATATAAGACTGACAACTGGCAGAAAAACTCATGACAATGCGAAAATATTTTCAAAATTAATAATGAAATATGAAAATGATACGCGAATCGAAAAATTGGCGAACACCAACCAACCACGGGGTTGAAAATGATTGTGGAAGCTCCTTCTGAAAACGCGAGCCCGTAGGTTTTGGGTGTTTGACTATTGAATGGGGGTAACGAAGATACGAGTATTAGTTATGCAAAACTCATAAAAACGGACGAGTGATGGGATAAAAATCACCATAATCTAGATATGTACATAAATATCTCTGTTGAGCATTTGCATGACAGTCTCCTTATAGCCGACCAAAGTGGCACAACAACCTCGGAATAATGATACACCAAAGCCATATTCAAAGTCATAGCCATGGAAATGTTTACCGTTTTCCACTCTGCTTCGGCATGTCATTTTATTTTTTGAAGAACAACAGAACTAATCTGACGTGACAACAAAGAAACACATACGAAATGGAATTTCTTTTTTTTTTTCTTCTCTAACAAACCACCCTCTGAAGGTTTAAAAAACCACCCAGCAACCCCAACCTCAGTCAAAAATAGCTCAGGCAGCTTCAAATGGATTCCTTCCGCCTTTTGAGTTTAATTTCAGATAAAAATCTGAGTAGGAAGTTGTTATCCCTGTTATATTCCCTCATTGTCGCCTTTGTTCTTAGACACGACAGAAAACAGCAAAACAAAATGAGGGAGAGAAAAAAAAAATAAATAAAATTCCTGTACTCATGGTTTATGGTCACCCAAGCCATGTAAGGACATGAATTCCGATTCCGTTTCGACTTATATTGATTTTTCTTTCCATCTTTCTTTCTTTTGCTCTTCAATTTCAATGGTTTTTTGCTTTGAATCGTCTAGTGCGGAAGGAAGAACTTTTCCACGAATAAATCGAAGGCATAATGTGCCCCATCAAAAAGTGGATTGTACTTTATTTCTTTTTCTTTTTTTCTGAAAGACTTTGTCAAAAGGATATCCTTGATTGGCGGCGCCCATCTAATGGGGGTTGATTTCTTTCTAATGCATTTCAGTGTTAATGAGATTTCTGTGTATGATTAGGTAAAGTGATTTACGTTTCCTAAATTAGACTTTAATTGAGATTCACCAATTACACTAGGACTACGTGTAATAGCAATCATTTGTCAAGACTTTGATAGGCAGTCGAATTAAGAGATATTTGGCAGATTGACGTTGAAGCAAGTTTCCCAAAAAAGTAGACCCTAATGGCTAACATACGTGCTTATATTGAATAACATGATATTTAGCTCTCAGCAAAGAAGACTTATTTGCACTGACAAGACACATAATGACCACTTACACATTGATAGGGCAGAGTACAACTTATTTCCTTACAACCTCTACCCATGTTAGGTTTTAAGCCGATTACCATGAACCCAACCATATTTTCCAACGCTACGAAAAATTGACGCCACTATTATAAAAAAACGCCCAACATTTCCAAAACGGAAAAGTGTAGAAATTTAAACTACCATTGACATAACAAGAGATTGGTAAAAACCAGCTTCCTTCAAAGTGTCCTAACCAAGTGCGCCAAATATCTGAATACACAATAACAGAAGCTAATTCCGGATGGCAATGTCTAGTAGGTAACATATTAAGAACTGTAGAAGTAGAATCTTGTGACGGGTGTTGATTCAATCAAGTCGTTGGAAATTGTGAAGTAAAGAGGACGAAAAGGAAGCTAAAAAACAGAACACGTGTCGGTTAAATGTGGCCCATCGATGGAATTTAGGAATGTGAAGAAAAAGACACTTCTAGATAAGCGATGAAAAAAGTTTTTAGATTCCTCTTAAGCGCTAGATGAACCTGTTAGGACTGAGTGGAAAAACGTAAGCAGGAGCCAAACAACTAGCTTTTCGAATGCTCTGCCGAGCTCTCCATTACTACCCGTTAAAACTTGTAAACATTTCAGAACAATGTACATTCGTACGTCTCATTTTTTCCTCCCTAAGTTTCCTCCGTCCGCGCTGTGTGCGAACATTTTAAGGGTTATACGAGTACTCCTTGAGCGCGCGATAGTTATATAAAAAAAAAACAAACGAATAGCTGTGATATCTGAGATTTTAACGCCAATATACTTATTTATTTACTTACATGACCAGCTACCGTGATCTTTTGCAAGCTGCCTCCAATTGTACACACAAAATTGACTGAAGTCTCCTTCCACTTATGTACTATACATTACCTAAGATAACGTCGTACTCTACAGCGTTGTCCCTAAGGATTGGAGTCGAAAACTATCCGGGTTGGGACGCTGGTGTCTACCCGCTCAAGGTGACTTAGCTATCTAAGCCGAGTTATCCGAGCTTTCTGACAACGTCGAAATCGCTGTACAGCTAGTATACCATAATTCGTTTTTGAAAATTGTCCTTCATTCTCCATTGACGCAAACGGGACCGCTTTTGCGCCGTAAAGCAGGACTGGGTTGATTAGTGTCTTGCTTGTCATTTTGGTTGCTCAAAAGAGAGTTTTATTACCTAATTGCCTTCCAACCCCAAAAAAAGCAGAAACAAAACTAATCTGTATTAGGTGCACTTCAGTGGATCTCCCTTCTTTAGGATCAGACAAACAATTCTGAGGTTCTATTTCTCGGGCATACTTTCGTCGACTTTAGAGATAAGTCGATTTATGCACCTATCTAATCATCACCTGCTGCTTTAAACAGATTAGCAGTTAAGCCACCGGGTCTAGCAGCTTTCTTGGACTTACCATAAGTTTGGAAATGAGTGTCCTGACTTGTTAGTCAGGTGGATGCAAATGTTATCTGTCGTCGTTCAGATACTCGTAGAATAGGTTATTCTGCATGAATGTCGGTGGAATGTCGTTCGTTATCACCGTTTAAAAGACTGCAGGAATAATTCGAAGCACCGTATTTGGTTCTACAGTGAAGTTTCCTTCTCCATCCATGGAAACTTCTGTTCAGGCCTTGTAACTTTGGCCTGTTCCTTTCAGTTTTTGATGAAACTTCAGAATTTCCGCGAGCCAAGTTAGAAGGTGTCAATACCATGCTCAAACAGGAAATGAGCATACATGGTCTCGAAACTTCTTGATTTCTAAAATACCATTCGCCCAGTTATCGGAGGCACCATAGAGTGTCAACAAGAAAGAAAATGAATTCAATTTTTTCAGGCCATCCTGGTATGAATCAGGACTTATTCTGTCTCTCATCTCTTTGTTTGTTGGTTTTGTTACAGAGATATATAGAGATAAGGACCTACATTTTTTGGCAGTTCCAAACGGTGTACTATATTGTCAGAGAATTGAAACCATACCTCTGGTGTAGTAGCCAATGAACTCATTTTATGTTTTTTGTTCATACCATCATACCGTATTCGTTAAAAGCACCTCCGCAAATTTTCTAAAAATTTCAAGTTACAACAGCAACAGGTTTCGGTATTCCGCATTGTGTCAACGCTTAAACTAGAGGTAACAACAATTAAAATATTTAAGTACATAGGGAGAGGTTTTTCGGTAAGAGGTAGAGGAACCACAACACGCAGAAATCTAGAAAGAGATGAAAGAACGGTAGTATATTTCACTTATATAAGTGTAAGGCGGGACAAGGATAAGCACATTAATGGTAAAGGATTAGCTCAAAATGGAGCCAAATGGAAGACTCGATGGTTTTAAACCATTTGGACGACAACACAATGACCCCCGGTTTGAATAAGTTTTTCGAAGCAACAAACTTTTGGATACGCCTATCACTTCAGAGATTTCAACTGTGTATATGCGCGAGCTTTAAAGAGTGATCCCTGTGGAATATTTCTGAGGAGTGTCTTAAACTCTTCATAGTAAGTGCATTTGAAAATACACGTGAGCAGTATACGAATAAGTCTCCAATTTACATGCTTTTATCAGCTCCATTTAGCATGTTTTTATTTGACGCGAATCGCAGATTTGGATCTTCCTGTTTCAAATAGATTACAAATCTGAAAATCGGCAAAAGTTCGCATTCCTGAAAAATGCAACGCCTGTACCGGCCAAAATATGGGATGTGGATGACGCATTATATCTGCCTTGCGCCGGGAAGGCGTTTCTGGCTACACATATCAGAGTTATTGAAGCGGCATATGAATGTATTGTACAAAATCACGCAGTTAACACAAGGGCAAGCTTTCAGGCAAGAATACTATATAAGGCCTGTAAACAATTTTTACACCATTAAGACCAAAGCGCGACTACCATATGTACTCGTACTTACTTACTTAAGGTCGGACTACATTCCGGGTTGGACTTGGGACTCAACCAACAGTTTCCAACGTTAAGTTTGCTAAAAGTTCCCTTCCACTTGCGTTCGCCTCCTGAATTAAGGTCTTATTCTACTGCGCTATCACTCGGGAGCGAGTTCTAAGATTTTTCCGACGGCGTCCATCCGTTCTACATCCGTTGTTCGAGAGAGGAGTTTGCTGATCAATTGCCCAAAGAAACAGCGATTGGCAAGAGTGATCTCAGCGCTAGTGTCCTTTTTTAATTGATAGTGGAGACTAGGTAGACAGGTACTTACCTACCTCAACGTTGTATTTGTCGAGGGTAACTTTCTGGTAACTTTTGGTATTGCTCTCGTTGACCGTTAAACCCATCTTTACCCCTTCGGTCTCATTATTCGGGAAAGCGCTACTATATTACGCTGCTTTCTTTAGATTATATCACAATCATAGTCATATGTGAGTAGTTGGACGGACATTTGAAAGACTGTGCTTCTTGTGTTGGAGCGAAAGTTTTCCAATATTCCTTCAAGAATGATGTTGGTGAAATCACATGACAGTACATCGCCTTTTCTGACATCAAAGGTTTCGGTGAGTTATTTACCGACCTTGATGAAGTAGCGTTCATACTCCATCGCCATCCTGCACAACCAGACGAGTTTGTCAATGATGCCAAAAACCAGATATTGTTCTGTATAGTTCATCTCTATAGATGCTTTCATGCGCGGCCTTAAAAATTAGTACTTTCTATCATCCGCTGTAGTATGAATGCCATATTTGGTCGATGGTGTATTTTCCCAGCCTGAAGCCACACTGATATGGACCAATCAGATTGTTGACGATTGTTGATCTTGTAAGCTATGTTAATAAGACTGGTGGCTCTGTAGTTGGCGCAGTTTCGAGGGTCTCTTTTCTTGAGCTCGCCGGTCAGGCCGTCCGCTCCTGCTCCTGAACCATGAAAGGTTCATTTTGCCAGACAGCGGTATTTGATTCATCATCGTCGTTATACAGTCTACAGAAATGCTCTTTCCAAATCCTCAGCATAGACTGCAACTCTACTATAATGTTACTTTGTTCTATTCATACTTTGTCTCAATCTTTGCAAGACTGCTGCATGAAACCATATCAATGTCAACTCATCCATCCATCCTTTAAGACGTAACCAGACATCACCACAGGAAAAGAGATTACTTTACTGAAGCCACACAAAAAAGCACTCTCTATCCCTGTGAAAATCTCCAAACATAATTCAGAAAAACCAATCGATCAACTCCTTCCATCTAATTTGTCTGCGTCAAAAAGGACCTCTCCACAATTTCTGATGTAGATTTCCGCAACAAATGAGGAAACGTTGTACTAGCTACTCTCTACGTATCCACTCGGCCAAATCGATTAAATTGCATCGACCGACGACAACGTTTGGTATCCCCCTACAACCAACCACACGAACATATCTGAGCATTGAATATTTAAACAGGAAAAAAGGAACCACGTCGCAGACGGAACTCAAATACAGTCAAACACTCCTTAATCAATTAAAAGTGTGGAAAAGAAGAAAAATTCGACACACCACTTACCATACACTAGTTGTGGACAAAGGACCTGACTAAAAACTGAATAAAAGTAAAAGGATTCAAGCACATAGATATACTCTTATACGAGTAGCTAAGTGTACTCGTATTTCCCATTTGGAAATAATGGATTTGAATCTTTTGTTTGAAGTGGCTTTTACGAATAGGTGTGTCCTAAAGGGCACAGAGCATACAATAAGGTGTTAGGAATGAAATGTCTACACCACACACATACCACTCATTTGTACATTCCTTTTGAAGTTCGGTCTATAATTGACCGAAGGAACAATTTAGAGAAAAAATAAGAATTTAAGAAAAAAACATACAAAATTCGTTCCGCTAAATACCATTTGAGACAGAGTTGCCACTGTAAAATTTAATTTTTTTTGAGAAGTGCGCCAATATCATATTTCCATATTTCGTTCCCCTATTTATGATAAAATGAGTGAAAATTTTTCACTCGCTATAATTCGCAACATCTTTTTCGAAACGGTAGCACTCAGACACAGCACCGGTACTCCATGTGTTACGACAGCACACATTTGTGTGCGGATTTGTACTGAGTTCCCATGCGGTCCCCCATATTGGTACGTACCGCGCCCAACATTGCTTGATTTTGCCGATCTAATGGGAAACGATATTTTTAGTGCGGCAAGACCGTTGACCTTAATTCGACTTAATGAAGAAAAGAATCACATTCAGACACTTTTGCACTAAAGACCAGCTTGAGGGTGACTACTTGAAGTCTTGATTTCATTTATATATGTACCTTCGCCTGCACTTCACAAATTAATGGAAGTGGACGTACTCGTATGTGAACACACTGCCCTCCCGGGCTATTCTTCTGAACAGGGAAGAATATAAATATTCATTTGAGAGCTCGACGGTTTTCTGGTATGAGGAATATGGTCGCGGATTGAAATGTCAGGACAGACGAAATTTCGAAAACAAGGCATGCACTCTAAGTTTGCAAACGAAGGCTTATAATGCGTCATCAGTAAGACTATGAACTATGAGATATGATAAAAGCCGTAACTACAGCACGTGCATACCTATCAGGAATAATAAGAGGTACCCTCACAGTCTACAAACAGGCGACAAGCATTAGAGTATAAATTCGAAGATTAAGATTGCGGCAATATGAAACAAACACTCGCAAGAGATTCAATCGCTGACATATTTTAAAAGCGAGCAGCTATGTGTGCTAACGAACAACAAATCTTCGATATATTGGCAGAGTACTAAGCTCTAGATTTTGTTTCCAAAGATTATGATGGACAACCGAATGACTAACCTATGAACTAAACGGTTTCTTGTTCAACTGTATACTATGAAACTACACGACAATATTCAAGTTCAGTCAATGCGTCTTTATAGGACTGAAGTTTTTTTTTTTTTTTTTTTTTTTTTGTTTAAGATGCCTTACGTCAGTTTTTTTTTTTTTTTTTATAAGCGCGCGCTTAAGGGATTTGTGTAAGCTTAAAATGTTTGTACAAAAGCGAAGGAGGGTTAAGGCGGAAGAGAGGTACCGGTATACATTGGTCTTAAATGTTTTTAAGTTATAATGAACAGGAAATAGAGAGCTCGGAAGGGCATTTCATAAGCGAGTTGTACGGCTTAGGAATAAATCACGATAATTTAGAGTACGTAAGAAAGTGGGTTTGATACTGATGAGTATTCAAAGCAAGACAGGTGTTACGGGTGAAGGTTTTAAAGAGCAGAATGCTACTGGCGATTTAAATGGAGCACTGATGGTGGAACAAGCGATGAAACAAGGTGAGACAGGAGACATTACGCCGATGTTCGAGAGTGTCAATTGACTGACTGATATTAGTATCACCTATGAGTTTTATCGCACGGTTTTGAATCCTTTTGAGCAGATGCAGAGAAGTTTAAGGAGCACCTGACCAGATGTGGGTATTGTACTCCGATTTTGGCAGATGAATGCCTTATAAATTGGGGCCAGATCAGAGTTGGTAAAACATTTCTTACATCGCTTAAGGAAACCTAGACATTTCGCAACATTTTTGACGACATTGAATATCTGGTCATTTCAACGTAAGTTGTTACATACACACATACCCAGAATGGAAAGTTTTTCAGTTTCGACGACGCAAGTGCCATTTATGAATAATGGGTGGATAACATCGGCATTTAATAAGCTTAACGTACGCTGCCGTTTTGGTTCTACACCCGAAGAGCAGAGACGTAAGTCCGGGTACGAATATGAAAAGCAGAGAGTATTGTCATCACTAAAGGAATATATTGAATTAGAAATAGCAGGCAAATGATCATTGATGAAAATTGAAAAGAGTGCTGGAAACCCTGGGGCACACCAGCATTTATTTTGTGAATGTCCAATATCAAATACCAAAACTCTGTCAAATACAACTATCTCCCTTTCGTCAGATTGATGTACTCTTTAGTACAGGGTATTTGTGGCTGGGTCAAGTTATTTTCGCAGCGAAGATCTCAACACTCCGTCCTGTGGGTGTTGTCTGCCCAGGATGTCGAAGCTGCCCGGAGGATATAGGGATACAATTCTTTGTGTGGAGTCAGACAGTCAAACTATAGTAGTTAAAGGTCGATTTGCTGTCCAGTTTGGTGCTGCTGTCAATAATGCAGTAGTGTATAATTTGCTCACGGAGATCGAATTTTAGCCGCATGAAGTTGAAATCCGGATTGAAATTATAATAGGATCGAAAGCCACTAGTAAGTAATGAAGTACATCCTTGTTGGTAGATATTCATGACATCTTCCTTGAAAAGTTTTCTCTGTGTTCCTTGTGATCTTATTGACTGGCCTCCATAACGGCCTTCGATAGCTGGCCTATATGTATAACGAAGTTCTCGATTCCGTCATCATCAAGGAGAAGTATTCTGTGGACGTCCACGGGTATTTTGTACGAATTGCATTAAGCAATGCTTTGGAACATGGTTGCATCAGCTTTCCACCTAGATGAAACACTTTTCAGTACTATGGCAAAATGCGTTACAATTCTGGTTCTATTGCTATTACGCCTGTTGTTTTTGCCGGGTTCTTGAAAAATGTACGAGAAGTGTTTGCATAATTCGTATTACCTCTCTCCTTGTTTTGGAAAGTCAACTTATATTCCCAATTCCCAACTCATTTCTGGACTGGTTTTGTAGATGTAAACATTTGCCAACAAATTTGTATGATATGTGCAAATGCGTTAGTATCGCAGGGATTATTTAAAATTTTTCTCTGTCATTCTTATCCTTTGGAGAATCTTTTCATATTTAGCTAACTTCGCTGGCTTTATTTTTCATAACTGCATTGTATTTCTTACCGTCAACCATTGTATTACACAGCACATGATATACGTAAATGGTCAAGCGAGTGGATTGTAAAGTATATATTTCAGATCCCATCTGATTGAACTCTGCCGTAATGGTTTCTGAACTTTTTTTCAATCCGCACAGGTCGGCAGTATCTCAGCAATGAAGTTCTTGAATTTGTTGGTTTGAAATAACATAGAAGTATAGTGCTCTCTAGATTTAATAGAAAGAAAATATATTGTACAAAAAATGTTAGTTTTTTATGTATAACCAGCTGTTGATGTATTAAATGGACTAATGTGCAACGCTTGGGACAATCTGCTTATTAATTTTATTGATTGAGAGAATGTATTCGATAGAGTTTCCAAAGACCTTATTTGAATGCCGAAAGATTTCAAAATATACCCGTGTAATATATAAAAATGACTTTAGAGCAAATACAAAACTTTAAATTAAAGTTGGAGTACAACAAAGCGGTGCGGAAAGTCTGTTGCTTTTAGTGTCGACCAAGATTTTCTATAGAAGGAGCACATTGAGGAGTCCGAAAAGATGTCTTCTTTTCGTCGATGATTACTCACTCATATGCAACTTAATGGTAGCCCTTGGATTTGGATAGCGGCGCTAAGATATAACTGACTACGAGGCGTGCTAAGCCGAACGGAACTGTACTCGCAAAACCCAACTGCCGACAACTAAATATTTATAAATGATCATCGCGCAGAAGTACGAACAATTTAAATACCTTATCGCCAGAGATTTTTTAACCACCAAGGAAATTGCATTGACGATATCTCACATAGAGCTAGCGTGAGTTAGTTTAAATGACGCAAAAACTCTAGCGTATTTTGTGACAGAAAAACTATGATTAAACTTGAAGATTTGTTTATTCACCTTAAACATACACATCGCAATGTTGGACGATATACGTGAAATTCCTAAAAGATACCAAAGAAAAACAGCTGAATCACCCAAATCCAAAAATTAAAGCAAATTGAACTGAGCAAACAGAACAGGTACCTAAATTAGCCAATTTCGAAAGCAGTGGCAGTGCAGATAACATATGTAGGAGAAATACGAATATTTGGCATTAGATGTGTCCTAACTACACCCTTTCAGAAGAAAAATATTCATTCGTAATACTGCTGTTGCTGTTCGTTAAGATAGAATACCAGAGAATGCAAACATACCATCCGATATATTGGTTCAAAAACGCACAACGAATGCCTTGTAAAATATGACATTTTGGATTTGAGAAAAATTAAAAACAGTATAATGTAACAGAGAAAAAAGGTACTAGAGTAAGAATTTTCCAATGCCAGAAAAATAAGATGATTTCACTTCCTATACAAAAGTATCTTTGTGGCAACACTGATCACAGCCTATAATTAAACATGGGTAATCGTATTCGTACTCGTACGATTGTGGCAAATAAATTCTAAAAACCTCACAAAAGTTCTAAAAATACCGAAACGCTATTCCTACTTTGTTTCGCGTAGAGTGCGACTTCGGATTGGGATCGGGGTCTCTGGATAAAATACCCGCGCACCATGCAAATATTTACATTTCACTTCAGCCAGTAAGTAGTGTAGTTTCAGTTTTTTTTTTCGGTATTTATTTATTTTTCAGAGTAAAGGTGCGTTTTTGTACGTTTTTTCGGATCTTTCTGTTTAAGCGTTTTTTTTTTTTTTTTTTGAGGCATACATATTTAAGAGATAGTAAACATGTGCAGAGTGTATACGATTTGTATGACTGTAGGGATTTGTAGGTCTTCTGAGTAATCATGTACACGGGTTGCATTAATTTTTTTTTGGAAAACTATTGAGTAAGAGGAAAGATCTAAAGAGATTTAAGAGCTGTAAATTATGCCATGTTGTAGGCCTGTTTTTGCTTTTATTTGTTTTAGTAATCCGGAGAGATACTCGTACACTTTGTTGCCTTAACAAAATGTAAAGCTAATTTTTTGTTTTTATTTAAAATACAGAAGAAACGACATAGATATATATATTTTTGCGAGCGTTCGGTTCGTTGCGGTTCAAAATCTTAAAGTGTTATTTACATTTAAATAAGATTTATCTCCTTAATACCGTCAAACAAACGTAGGAACGGATAGCCCATTTGTGTAGAACGCCTTGATCAAAACCACGCCAACAAGAAACGAATTTCAAAAACTAATTAGGCAAGTCAAAATAGAACATAGCCTTTCTAAATCAATCCTATGTGCGAGAATCACAAAGTATTCAGTATTCAATGACGAAAACGCCATGATTGCATCTTTCTGGATGATGAACGAGTTTCTGCAAAAATATGATCTCCTTTAGAATATATTTGAATCACTGAAAAGAAATCGGAAGATGACAGTATCCCAAACCAATCTAGAAGCAGAGATATTAATACCACGCTATTAACCCTGTTAATACCCGAACGTACCTGTCATTCGACGATTCCGGTTAAATAAGACTAAGTACAAAGAGTAAATTGTAGGGTAGAGTTGACAAATTTAATTTTTGCGCAGAAAAACGTACGACACTGCTTACTTCATTACCTACTTCATTGGGAGGCGCTATATTTCGGGGTGAATCTGGACCTCAACTAACAAGCCTCTCCAGTTAGTCCAGTCTTAAGCTAACTGTCTTCAGTTTCACTTGAATTGCAACTTGAGCCAGCTAGGCACTCCAAGTTGGTTGAGATCCCCTTCTACTTGTGCGCGCTCCTTAAGGTAAGGTCGTCCTTTACTGCGTTGTCCCTGCAGGTTGGGATCTAAGATTCTGCAGGCCGAAGCATTCCATTCGCTCTACATGTTGTTGCCACATCAGGTGACTGATGGGCAGTTTTCTGACTAAGTCGATGTCGCTGTACACTTCATCGACTTAGCTCGTAACTAAATCTTTTCCTCCAAAGCCGGTCAACGCAATCGGGACCGAATATTTTTCGACTGAGGATAACTTATCTGCCTTAAATACAGCGACGTAAAGTGCAATAGTTCTTCGGGATAGGACCTCACTACTTAATTGCCTTTTTAGCCCAAATAAACAGAGATTAGCAAGAATGATTTTTCGTTTTAATCCTACTGAGGTGTTGTTAACAACACTTATAGCAGAGCCAAGGTAGAGAAAGTCTCTAACTACCTCGGTAACGTTACCGACCTTGATGGAGCAACGAGCATTCTCAATTGGTACTCTGTACAGACGGACGAACTTGGCAAGGATGCCAAAACTAGAAATATGTATTTATGGGTCATGCTGTCATATGTGGTTTTAAGATCGATAAAAAAATTGTGGGTATTCATTTTGGACTTCTTAAAATTTTTTCCAGGACCTACCGGAGCGTGAAGATTTGGTCGATGGTGGACCTAGCTTGAAAACGCATAGGGACCAATCAGGTTGTTGGCAAAGGGTCTCAGACGTTCACACAATGTGACAGATAAGATCTTGTAATGATCTACAGATGGCGAAGTTGAGAGGTTTTCTTTTTTGTGAATCGGGCATAGGGTGCTAAGATTCCATTCATCAGTCATACACATTTCTGAGTAGATTTGAGAAATGAGTTGGTGCATGCTTTCCACAAAGTCATTTCCAGCAGCTTTGAATAACTCGGCCGGTAAGCCGCCAGGTTCAGCTGCTTTATTGGTTTAAAGCTTTAGTTATCATAGGCTAAATTGAATGGAATGATCTGTTCTACCTGATGGCGGCATGTTAAGCTTATGGTACACTGACTCCACAACAAGGTTCCTTTCTTCGTCTCTACACGCTTCTGTACGGGTCTTTTTACCTTGACACGTTCTTTTTACCTGTTGGTAAAAGATTCTATTGCTCCGTTTTTCTTTTTCTGGAGAAATCAATGTTCTCCCGGCCTCTTCTGCTCGTCGAGCTCACGAGTAGCTCTCGGAAAGCATGTGCTTGCTATATGAATAAAGGGTGATTCATCGTAAAGTTTGATTTATAATGTAAAATAAAACACATAAATTTGAAAGTGAACTTAAAACTTTTATTATCAGTTAAAAGAACAATTCATGGCATCTATTTTTTGAAAATGATATCATGTAAATGTTGGTGGTCCATTCGGAAGGTTCAATTTTGGGCGACTGGTTCGAGAATAGCGACTGGTTCGAGAATAGCGACTGGTATCTCGCGGATAACACGATTAGTGTTGGCTTCCAAAGTGTCAATCGTAGCTGGCTCATTCCTGAAAACCTGAGACTTTACATATACTCAGAGAAAATAGTCCAAAGTTGTGATATCGCACGATTTAGGCGGCCAATTTACCGTAGCAAAACGTGTGCTTACCAAAATCATTTCTCAACAAGTCCATTGTTTCACGGGCTGTATGGCTCGTAGCGCCGTCTTGTGGAAACCAGAGCTCAACGAGACCATGTGCTTAAGTTTCAGGAAGTACATAGTCCGTTAACATGGCGCGATAACGGTTAACATTCTGATAATTTTCTTATTTTTGAAGAAATATGGACCAATGATTCCAATAGCCCATAAACCACACCATGCAGTTGTTTTTAATGGATGTAATGGTAGCTCATTAGCCCAAATATGGCAATTTTGTTTATTAACGTATCCATTGAGCCATAAAAATTTTACGACAAAACACCGGGTTTTCATTGAGTTTTTCCAGAGCCCATTCACTTAAAATCTGACGCAAATTCAAGTCGCCTGGTTTCAATTCTTACACAAGTCAAATTTTGTACCCTTTTAGACCGAGATCCTCACGTAAAATACGCCAAGTTGTCGAATACGACAAGCCAAGCTTGGTTTTCACCTACACTCACAGCTACAGCTGCTATAGTCTCTTCACTACGTGCTGGATGTTGTCTAATCGGTCGAGTATCATCCACTAATGTAAACTGGGACTCAAATTTGCGAATGGTATTGGCAATATTGTTTGCTTTCAGTAGGTCGATTATGCGCACCGTTAGTTCCTCGAATCGCCGAAAAACATTGATGACTTGCCAAACGATACTGAACAAAAATGACAAATCAGTTTGATAGGAGTCACGTGTGATCTATCAAAAGAAGCCTATTGAAAATCAAACCTCACTATGAATCTTCCCTTATCTCGTTCCACCGCAAAGTCAATAACCCTAGCTCATACTTTGGACATTGCTTACATGTCTTGTCGAGGAGCTCGTAGAAACATTCTTATATTAGGCTTATTTTAGCGAATTCAGCCTTGATGTGGATTGTCATAATAAAACCTCTCACGTGTCAGAAGCTCAAGATTTCTTGCCTAAGTCCTCCGTATATTGCAAACCCGCGTAATATGGCACAATAATATGTACATATATATCACAGCTTTTCATTCTCTTTATGTCCGGCTCATCCCATCGCATTTCTTGGATGGCGCTGATATCTGCATGATAACAGTCTATGCCCTTTGCTAGTTGTTCGGCTGCACGTGGCTTATTAATGGTCCGTTTGTCAAGGTCGTAACAGTGAGTCCATATTTATCCGATGCCATTTGTTGGTTCGTCATATCGTTCTTATCTTTTCCATATAGGGTTGTGAGCTCTATGACGGCACAGGTCAGTATAATGCTACTGGCCGGTCATGCCTTTGACATCTTAGCCCGCATGAGTAAACCATTACCGGGGATCACCATTGAGCGGTAAGGCAAGCACTATGCTACTTATTTCATTGTTGCGCCGCAGATAAGTTTAGGAGACAGTTTTCCGATTAATCGCCACTCAAGGCCATAGGAACTTAGCTTAGAAGAGGAATGAAGAAAAAATATTTCTTGCAACGAAAACTTTTTCCAAACTAAGCGAGCTGTACGTTTTAGATCTCGAGTTTCAAAATTATGAAAAAGGTAAAAGACATCACAGTGCAACTCTCACTATCATACATTCAAGAAAGGGTCCTAGTCTCTCTAAAAAAAAAAAAAAAAAAAAAACACAGAATTCAGTATGAAGGGTTTAGAGGGTGAGATTGGAAAATTTCTGCATGTCTGCCGTTAAACTTGTCAATCCCATGGTCTCGCTTATTTTCCTTACTCCAAAAGGAACTCAACTCCATATTCCAAAAAACACGGCCGGGATGAGCACGATAGATAAAATAATTGATAAACACGGGTAAAGCACTAGGAATATATAATATTTTACCAGTTATGACCCAAAAATCTACAGAAATTGTTATTCCTAGGCTTAAGCAAACCTATAATTCTCCGAGTTTTTTCACGTTCCTACATCATGGTACCAAGTATGTGTCTACTTTTCATTTCTAGAGCCAAATTCCTTTAGAAGGCTAAAAGACTTATGAGTTTACATATCATTTTTTCTACCAAGGATTCTGGAAGGGGTGCTAAATGTGTACGTAAAAGATATGATTGGCAACGATTATCTCTCTGAGTCATAATACACGCTCATTTTCAGTATATACGGCATATCGTATGTCGACAGAACGATCCATTAACTTAGAGGAATTCGATACCTAAGGAGTGTTCAAAGAGACGTACATAAGTTCAGAGGCGATTTTGCGTTCGAAGAACTCGGTTGTTACTATATTAAATTGCTACAAGGTTCAAGCAGATTTCAGAAAAGTCAGGAAACTAGTAGAGAACTCGCCAGGTTTTCTGGCTCCTCCTTTGACTACTTGTGGATGACGAGACCTTGGTTATCTTGAAGGACAACGAGTTTACTTGATGACTAACTTTGACAAGTGGTTCCGTTTTTACGGTCCCTTTTCACAGGTTCCCAGGAACAGTTCTACTGTAAACAATTCACGAGTGAACCCTTTACTAATCTTCCGCTCAAAACACTAAATGATTAAAGATAAAGCATACAATTTAATAAATTTAACAAAACCTCAAACAAACAAACAAAAAGAAATTATCGATTAAATCAACATTGATCTCGCATGCACATTACTGTCAACAAATGTCAGAACTAAAAGCACTTGTATGGGCTCCTACTCATATCACATGTCGCATCCTCAGCAATTTTGAAAAAAAATCCTTTTCAGGAAACATTTTTCATTAAAAGTTTTCATTCCCAACCCTGTACGGCTGCACCATGCTTAGCCATAATATATGTATGAAGGCAATTAAAAGGTAGAACACAAACAAATGAAAAATAAAATCCAGAAACAGAACAGAACCACCACCAACTTTGTGTCAACCTTCAAACTCAATTGTGTTCCTTGCCACAGAAATTTTATTTCATCATCTTTTACCCGTTTACACTTCTCAAACTAATTCTTCAGCCTTCACCCCTTCCGACGAACCCAATAGGAAAATTCCTAATGAAAGCAAAACTTACACTCTACCTTAAGTCAACACAAGACCTAACTACCAAAGTAGCTCATTGAAAAAAGAAATTCTGCCGTCTGCATTAAGTAGTATGACGTGGTAATTCCATTACCCCACAGGAAGACCCGTGCTACTGTACTCGCAACATTTGCTGTTTTTCACATTGCACATGAAAGCAACGGCAAACAGTGAAGTGTCGACACGACCCAAAAGCCGAGGCGACATCCCGAACTAAACTACTTACATAGTTTGGACCTTTTTTGCGTCATCGCCGTTTCTGTTCTCTTGTTTCCTATGCGAAACTTCTTCATTCATCTTAAATAGCAAACTTTGTGGTCTATTCACTAGAATAATACCAACAAATAAAGGAGGAAGAAAAACTAGGAGATTGACGGGACTCAGAAAGGCGACAGAAAACGAGTTTCGTAATGCGAGCCCATTGTTTGGTTGATTTGCTTCTTGGGCAAGGATCCATAGAGATACAGGAAACTACCCTTACAAGATTGAATTTACGAAATGAGTTTTTGGAGACTGATGTCGTTTTGCGGTCGCATAAACTATGCGCATTCAGGATAAACTTTTAGCTAAAATGCTCCCGCAGGAATTAAGTGCGATCGTGCGTGTGGTGTGATGGACCAGGATGGCAGGAGTGAATGGGTTGTCTAAAATAGTTTGAGTGTTGAATGGAAAAAGATGTTTTTGTAGAAGAGAAGACATTTATCTGTTAATTGCATTTGCTGAGAACGAAAGGTGTTTTATGTGGCGAAAGTAGTAGGAGAACGTTTTTTTCCTTATTCATTTGTGTAAACGAATTGCCCAGCGATTAACTGCTTAACGGTATTGAACCAAAAAGTTTTCAATTAATACAAATGGTTGTGGATTCATAGGCCACTTAGTCTATACTTTTAGTTGTGTTTACGGCTAATTGGGTTGGGTTTTTGAACAGACAACGTTTTCTGCATGGAGTTCGGTCAAGAAAACAAGTAAAAGAGACATTGACAGACTTGTATCTAGCTCTGTTCTTTAAACGTAATAAAATATAATTAATGTGAATGGAAAATGCATGATAAAATAAAAAATTCCAAGAAATTAAGACAAATTTCAATGTCCGTTCAGTATTTTGTAATATCTCGTTTAAGAGGCCTCATTTATGAAAATGTTTGGCTCTTCTCAAACCCAAATTAGTTAACATCGAAGGCATAACCGAAACCAATATGATGGTTTCGATTCAACGCGAAGGTGTTCCTATATTCCTTCCCTCGACATCTCTCCCAACGAAGTTCATAATGATCTTTCTACGCTGTCTTCGCATGTCAACTCTAAACGTCTTTCCCACTTAAAAAGAATTCGTACAAATTTTTTAAAAAAAAAAACTATTACAGTTCCTAACAAACTGAATTATGTACCCTCCAATCCAAAATGCTATTGGAGGGTATTTACTATCAAAATAAAAGAGGTGTGCGCTCTAAAATCTCCGCCATATATTTCAATTCTCAAAAGCATCCCTATGACCTAGCTGGCCTTACTGAAACAAAGATAATCCTTTACATCAAGAACCATGAGCCGTTCTCCCCTAATTTCAACGTTTTTCGGAAAGATGGATTTGAAAGATCTGATAATCCTTACGGCGAAGATGTTTTACAGCAAATCAGAACTGTTTTCACGCAACTCCTGTTGAAATTCCTCACACTGACAACTTTGGGTTAGTATGTGTCAACATTAAGCTCGCCAAACGCTGCTTTTACGTACTTTCTTGTTACATTCACATATTTCAACCAATTGAGTCTTATCGACCTGTAGTTAACGCAGAGGATTTTTTGCTTGATGACGCACAACTTGAAGATACTATTATTCTAAAATAGGCGCCTTCCGTCTCATTGCCCAAACGGTTTCATATACCTTTCGAAAGGACTGCATGCTTTTCCTTGGTATAACAAGGAGTTGCGTAATAACAGAAGCAAGTTGTGGCACAAATTCTTAATAACTCGATCTGATTGCGACTATAGAAATTATCGATTTTTATACAATTGTTTCTCTGAACTTTGTGAGTCTCTTTACTTCGAATATCTCTAACAAATGAAATTTAGATTGGTTTCGGACCCTAAACGCATCTACCAGTTTGTTAATACCAAAAGAAAGTCAAACGGGTACCCATCTACTCTCAAATTTCTTAGTGAATCTTCTGCCGGCTTAAAATTCATTGTAAATTTCTTCGCCTGTCATTTTAACAAATCCTTTTCTAACCAAAACACTGAACCTGATTCTTACTACTTTAGCTATATGAGAAACTGTCCTGAGATGACATCCATGTCGCTAAATATAATAATATGTTTGGTATCAGAAAAGATTACCAAACTTAAAGACGATTTTCCGTCGGTCGGTCTATCGGTCCTCTCCTCGCTGCTCTATTTAACTTGTCTGTTTCAACAGGCACTTTCTCTTTCCTATGAAAGGAATATTATGTCATCCCTATTTATAAAAAATAGCATAGTCTGTCAATAACTGCTTCCGTATTGTAGATCAACTATCTGCACAAATCAGCACGGGTTAATGAAAGTTAAATCAACCATCACTAACCTAACTGAGTTTGTCTCTAGGACGCTTTGTGCTTTAGAAGATGGTGATTTCTCCTTATTTTGTGGCATGGACTAAACCCTTTTTAGAAGACCGAGAATACAGAGTCATCTTCAGATCTTCAATATCTAACCTCAAGAAAATAACATCTGGTGTCCCTCAGGGTAGCCACATTGGACCAATCATCTTTATTAACGATATAAATCTCATTTTAACGAATTCTAATCTTTCCATTTTCGCTGATAACATGAATATTTCTAAAGTTATTTCACTGCCTTCTGTCTCCCATAACCTACAAGACGACTTTAATACGTTTTCGGTATGGTGCGAGCAAAACATTTTGGAGCCTAATGTCAAAAAATGCCAAGTGATAACCTATCTAGCCCCTCCTCCAAGAAACTACTTCATCTGCGATTAGCCTATTCCTTCTACTACCGAAGTACAGGATTTTGGCATAATTTGTGACGGAAAATTGAGTTTCGACTAACGTATTGACAGCATTTTATACTATATAAAGCTAACTCTGCACTCGGCCAAGTTTGGTCACCCTATAAACGCAGTTTTATCCGTTTTGCACTTCGTGATTTACCTTGGATCGAACCATATGTATTACCTTCTTATAAAAATAGGCTAAAACTAACTAGCATGCATACCCTAAAAAAACGTTATGAAGTCGCTTTTATCCACTTTTTATCGATTGCCCTAGAATAACGCAAAATATTATACTCCATTCACTCCCAATCCCTTGCTAGAGCTTTGTTAGTTTTTTAAGCAAAGCTTTAAATTTTTGCTTTTTAATAAACTTTATGAAGTTGTCCAGGGTAGACCCGGACCAATAATAATAACAAGAGTCGCAAATTTTGGATACGATAACCAATAAACACTCTTAAGTTTGCAATAAGCATCTTCGAAACCGCAAGCATGTCAAGCATGTCAAGCTTGTAAAACGATTTTGGGCGATTTATGCGCAAAGTTGTGTTCCAGACGATGAGATGAGCAACATTACTACTTGTAGGAGTATAATTTGTTTACACTGTTTACATCCTAGGTTCCAAATAAGCATTCCCTGATACCAGAGATCTTCAATCTCCAGGAGTATCTCATAAATAACGGTAAAAGGCAATGAATAGAGCGAAAAAAAAACCAGTGATAGATCCAAGACTTTTCTATACATTCTGTCATCAAAATCGAAACCCCTTTCAGCTTTTTAATTTGTAGACATCCTTGTTACAATAAGCAATGTAGCCGATGGCAAATGAACGGCATGTGTATTGGCTTCTTTTTTATATTTTTGTATAAATCTACTCTAATCCTACATAAAACTATGTAAGACAACCACTGCCAAAAAAATGAAGCTGACTAAATTTGTTCCCTAACGAGGCTACCTTTTATTCGAAAAATTCGACGATGAAGCTACCTCCCCTTCAACAAGTCACGAAAATTGTTGGTGCTGCCGAGCAATATCCTTCGAGTCGCGGCTGCCTACCACCTTACTGAATTGAAGACGCTCCGCGCTGCCGTGTGTAACGTCTCTGCCGCAGTTGATTCGCCTGTCCGCAACTGTTCGAGCGACGTGGAAGATTAGTTTCACCATTAATCTGTACTGGATAAGACCTTTCTTATCGAGGAAGAGGAACGCTTCTGAAGGAATAAGGCCGTCAAAGCGAACTCTCTTACGATACATATAATTGAGGTAGTAAACCCCAGATATCAGGTTGTTCGATGAGGATATTGCTCTTGCAATGTGCTTTCGAATCAACTTAATGACGAAAGTGTCCACTCTTATTAGGTTTGCCTAATTGTACATTACGTTATTAGAAAGAATTTTAAGCTCTCTTAAGCACCTGAATCTTTTCCAATAAACTCTCATGTTGAAGAACACGAGACATAAAAATACAAGCATAGGCTGGATAAGGGCCATCTAGCGGATCACCTTCACCATTACATCGAATTGGCTACTATAGAATAGTCTCTTTGTAAGGGCAAACGCACCTTTGGTTCTGGCCAGAGCAATATCTATATGTTTGTTGAAATATAGATATTGAGTTAGCCAGATCTCAAGTTATCTAACCACATTTCGACAAGCAAGTGGCTTTCTCCAATTCTTTTTGGCGTCCCCAGAGGCCCCAGACAGAGGCGTCCTAGGCACAATGGTTTCCGACTTCTGAAAGTTGATCTCTAAATTCCAGGCGTCGCAACGTCGATTAATTTAGTCGAACTAACGTTGCTGTTAACTCGTATGCGTACGCTATGGCATTGTGAAGTAAACCTATCAGATCACTTGTGTTAATATTGAATATTATTAATGCGAAATTTTCCAGCAGAAATCACATCGCCATTTTTCTAGATGAACTATCTATTTCTGAGCATAATAAAACGAGTATACGGAAGAAGTTTACTAATACCCAGCCCGTTCAGCTTTAAGAAGAGTCCCTCTAACTATACGCTATCGAGGTCTTTTTCCAAATCAATTGGGCCAGGACCAATGCAATGGTTCTTGCCTTCTGCATATCAGAAACCAGGTTAGACGCGGCATGAATGTCATCATGCCCCACATTGAAACCGAGTTGATTATCAGGAACTAGTCCGAACTCTATTTGATCGACCTTTCGAAAACCTTACTGATGTTTGGAAGAAGACTGACCGAACGCAGATTTATCGGATTTTAAGTGTCTTTATCCCAATGCACAGGATAATGGGCATTATTTATTACATTATTAAATAGGGCTTCTAATGGGAAATGTCGAAACACAATGTTCGAAAATCCATCTGTTCCCGTTGATTTCTTACTTCTAAGTGATTCAAAGACAGTTTAGATCTTTTCTTTTGTAATAGACGGGGGTAGTACCCCTTCATCACCGATTCTTGTCACTAAACTGGGTGAAAACCGAGTTCTCGGATCGGCAGTTCACTATCGTTTTCACTTCGAAGAAGACACTACCACTTGAGTCACGGCCACACACAGTGTACACATACGATCTTCGAGCAAATTGTCAGGCCACGATTCGATATTCGGATTCATTTGTCAAAGATGGTAAGTGGCACATGAGTAGATACGATAAATTAAAATTAAATTAAACGTCGTCCGAATGTCGTCCAATTCGTCCTCTTACAGTAACTATGAAGCAGACTGTTTCTTCAATGATTTAGACTTTACTACGCTGCTAAAGATGTCAATAGCTTCATACTATCTTCTAAGGTTAAATGCTTCATACATTGGTATGCTTTTTTGTTTCGAAATTTTTACATTTACTCTTGAAGAATTGAATGCTTTTGTCTAACTTTGTGGACCTTTTGAATAGTTTTTTTTAATCAGCAGACATTGAAACTGCTAATTAAATTTGAAAACTCCATTGCGAAAAAAAAACTCCAACTAATTCCTTAAAAAAAAAAATTTATTACCCTCAAAATGAAACAGCAGACCAACAAAAAACAAAAAAAAAAAAACTGCATCCCTATTTCAATTCACCGCCATTCAAGCGAAAGAATGAAAATAAATTTCCGATGCCCGAGCTTACAGAAACTAAATTCGTTCAACTTTTCTGAAGAGTCCTTAATCAATTGATTGCATTTAAATCCGTGATTTCGAAGAATTGATTACCGAGATTGTTTGCAAAAAAAGTTTCATTTTCATTTGCAAACATCGCGCTTTTTGTGCTCACTCAAGGACCATCTTTGCTTTATTTCATTTCCTGTGGTTTCTTTTCATAAACAACTAATCCACCTCCCTTACGCTAGGGGTTAATTCTAGTTACAATTCAACTTGAACATTCATCCTGAGGGATTTTTGAACTTAACCCTGACTTTCCAGAGTTCTTTTGTATATGGTATACCGATACGAGATGAAATAATTTATGAAAAAGCTATAGAGCAACATAAGTAGTGGAGGTACACCACTAATTAAAGGGGTTGGAAATATTTGTAATCCTCTTGAACCCATCTATCCACCCTCCATCATCATTTCAACATTGTCTGAGGGCAATTTTAAGTGAATTTGCAGTCAAATTACGGATAAACAATGGGAAAAATAGCGAGAGCCAGACATACCATATTTGATTATGTTACTCTACCCTTTGATTCAATGTCTCTTGCCGGCGTTGCCAGCAGTAAGGTGATTTGTTATAAAGCGGAGTAAAAGAGGAAATGTTTCTCTTTCACAATGAAATACTGAAATCAATTTTTTTGATTTCATCTAAAAGTTAAATACGAGTACTTGATCCGTCAAAAAAGTCAGTTCAAAATCCTTTTTTTTTTTCTACTCAGAGCCGAAACTGGATGGATGTTAAACAAAGGGTGAGTTAATTAAGGGCTCTTAATGAATGAAGTATTCATATATTTCGCTTTTCAAGCGACCTAAAGAAATATGTAACAAAAGAAAGTTGTTTCAATATTTAACGAATTAACATTCAATTGAATATCGAAAGAAACCGAACTTAGCTGGTAACACTACACTTTACCTAAACCAGCATCAGCATAATCATTAACATTAAATATACATCCGAATTAAAGGGAAAGAAAATAGTGAATACCTCCATTGTAAGAAGGATCAGAGGAGGGGAAAAGCTGTGAAAGAGCATCGTGGTAACCCTCTGAAAGGATAACTAGCGAAATCTTATTATCCTTCCATCTGTAATGAAATTTGAAATACTAGGAGTCGTTAAATGGGATTTTCATCCTTTCTCTTTACGATACGAGTATTCGTACACAGTGCAAAGTAAAGTGGAGCAATGAGTAATATGGAAAAAAGTAGTAAGAAACATAAACAACAACTCATGCTAACTTCACCAAACTACCCTTTCGCTCTATATCCTGGCTATAAAAATGAGAATCAAGTGCCTCTATGGGCATTGGCGTCGGTGATGTGTTGAAGTGGGTTTTTATTTGAAATCACGATCCTTTGGATGGATTTTTTTCTCTATTACGTTTCATAATACGTTGCTTTTTGTTGTAGAGACAGCAGATTTGATTTTTTGATTTTTGAAAACGATTAAACGAGATGTTGACTTGACGACGGTGTCACACCAATTATGCCCCAAAACACGAAGCAGGCTTTTAACTCGATTTGGAAAACGTTCTTCATCTCCAGCTAGAGGAAAGTGAAAGTGGTTTTTGTGGTCAAAGCAAGTAAACTAGTCACACTAATACAAAAGGATTCGAAAGCCCAAAAGCCTGCCATCGTTTATTTAAAAATACACTTCAACAACAATTGTGCCAAATATTGTCAAAGGAAACGTTCTTAAACGTAAACTGAAAGCTAAATATTGAAAAGCATGAAACATCGGTCGGTTGCTCTTAACACCTGCAGCCGCATATTCGGGTGAAAGTTGGCTACCAGTACCAAGGAAGGGCTGTTGTTAAACCCATCTAAACTCTAGGTACGATTAGCTTAGCATGGCGGCAGTTTACAAATAAAATTCACAACTTCAAAATCTGGTTCACACATGTAGTCTGTGCCTGAATCTTTCGTTATAGCCAAGCCGTCTATTTTTCGATAATCACATTCTAGTCAGCATAGTAAATATAGCTTCCGGTGGTGGTTGTGAGGCGAGAAGCAACCTTTGCTTTTTGTAGCGTGATTCTCCTAACTGTAGCTATTGCAGCATAGGTGTTTGACTAAGGGACTGTGTGTGTTCAAACTTTTATTGCCGAGTATGATTTACTCTTTTTATATATTAATACTTAGGACACCCGAATAGTTTGCGGAGTGGCATAAGCAAGAGTGCATAAAGCACACCAGAGCCAGCTTTTTTCAGACGCTCCATAGTTACCAAGCAGCTGTGATTCTTGCCTCACTTCACGGGTCGAGGGTGTCTCTCGTAGTTGGAAGAGATTATCAAATTTTGGCAGCAAACATACACTTAAACTTTGTTGCTCCTCTCTAAGTTTTCCCCAGTGACAATCTGTCAGTCTAGGACTTAAATAATTTCGTTGAAACAAAATCGAAGCATGAGAAGCATTCACAGACCTTTGTGTGAGGCATAATGTTTAGTTATGCTGGGTCTCTGACCATAACAGAGCAGTTGAACTTCGGAACGAACTAACTTACAATTTTTATGCATCATGCACAAGCATGCAAGAAGGCTTGGCGCCTTTACAAACGATTCCTGTAGAAGCTGCATGGACGAGGAGGAAGAGGCGACAATCCTCTAAACTTGACCAGCTTCCTCCCAAATAATACAACTCCACTTAGATGTTTTCTTCTACAATGACTTAAACGTTAACAGTCTCCTGCGCTTTATCATAAGGTCAAATTGGTTCCATAAGTAAGAGGATCACTGATCCACGTGACAACACAATGAGCCAATAGGCCTAAGTTGGTTGGTCTTTCCCAACCGCCACTTTTACCTACCTATCTACCTGCTTAGTGTTAGCTGTCTCTCTACTGAGAGTCAGTTAAGTTTGGTAGCGTCAAAGCCAGTAAAAAAAACGTTCGCCTATAGCTTAACGAGTCAGCCAGACAGGCCATAGAGGCACTGGACAAACCTGGACAAACTCTTCGCCACATTTCAATTTATACTCGAACTAAATGCATTAGACAAGGCCAACCGCAAGTCAAAAAATCAACGTCAAAAGTCACGACTTGCAATTTAAGTAGAAAATTCTAGTGCAACCTAGTTGGATCGGTGGCAAACAAAAAGTCGGTTGTATGTAAAACGGTTGCATATCGCCATCCTAGTGAACACCATCACAGACGATTGCATATTTGACAGATATGCCAACATACATACTTGGAATACCTTTTAAATGCCTTTGATTTAGCTCTGGCTAGTTTGCAACTGGCCATAGAAATTTTCGTCATACCAATTTCTTCTTTAAAAATCTTGCTGAACCGGATTGAATAAGAGTTATATATATTCAATAAGCTCATCTGTTTTGATAAAACAACAAATGATTCTTCTTTTAAACAAATCTGATGAAACCCTCTGACCCTTTGGTTTCCACTTTCCTTCTCTGGCCCAAGTGAACCCATTCAATGGAGATTGCAATATAATTTAATATAACCTAATTGACTGCCCTAGAACTGGTGAACCAAGGTACCATGTACAAAGTGTTCTCCCTGCTGTGAAAATATAAACAAAAGTAACGATAAGCGAAGAAATACTGATGTACAAGACGCAAATTTGTCTCAATTTAAATTAAAATCTGCTGGATTACTCTATCAAGAAAGCATGCCTTAAAGATAAAGATTCATCGGAGGATACCCGCAGCTTTTAATATCAATGTTCCAGGCTATGCAATTTGAAGTTCGCTCTTTCAGATTCTTGAATGCAATAGGATGACTAAAATCCACAGAAATACCGTAAACCAGCAGACGCAGTAAAAAGAATCCACAACGAGATTCTTTCCAGTTTTCAACTCAAAAACATAATCCATAGGCCCACAGTGTTGCATAGTTAGTACAGCGTAAAAACTATGAATAACTATGCTTAGAAGCAAATCATAACGAGATTAATCGAAAACACAACCCTACCTAGTCTTACCAGTGTCTTATCCAAAATTTGGAAGAGCAACGTTTTTAGTATCCTAAAGCCTTGTCAAATTTCGAACAAATAAAGATGAACGAGCATATACGATATACATGTTTGCTAAAACCAACCGTTTCACCTCCGTAAGTCCTCAATTATACCAAAATTGCAACCCAGGGTCAACATACATTCGATGCTCTTCAACCTATAATTTTCGGAGGCAACGTCACCAAATAATATAATAAAAATCGATGCCCCAACTGAAACACGACAACCTTGAGCCCTAGTTTACGAGCTCTACTGCACGGAGAATTAAGTCAAAGCACGAAGTTATTCGTTGAGTGTAGTACGTACAGCAATGTTACATAAACGTGACCATATTTAAATTGGAAACTTTTTTCCCCCTAGCCTTTGTTGGCGTGCTTCTCTGTCTAGTGCTGAAGCATTTTTCCATGATCTACTTCGAAGATTCAAGTAATTTCCATATTTGCAATGATTACCCCTCAATTTCAAACTATGTACTCGTACATAAAAAATTTGTATCTAACATTTAACATTTGTTCTAGATACAAATACTTACTCGTCCAGTGTGTCGCAAAAAACAAGCTAATTTCCATAATAATGATGCTCAGTGATTTTTCACCTGTGCACGACAGTGTCGTCAACAACAAAATAACCGACAAGCAATTTATGGCGACATATGTAAGAGTATGTATCTATCCCTCACTGAGCGTACTAGTACTAGTATTGTACTACTACCCGAGGTGACAGTGTATCCACTGTGACACAATATCCCCTGTGACATAGCACCCGTTGTGAGAATAATGACAGTAATGAGTCACACTACATACTATGAGATGGATGTGATATGAGCACAAGTAGTTCCACTTTTATTTTTGCTTTATGTCTATTTTTATTACTTAAAGTTAAATGAACTAAACTAAAGTCATGAACCTTCTGAGTTGTGAACTAAAACTGAATTGAGCCGGCTTTTTGACGTTAATGACGGTCGGCATCATTGACAAGTATGTTGCTGGTTGAGATTATGAGTAGGCGGTAGGGAAAAAATACGAATACCTATAAATCGCGCGCAAACTTTTATCGGATGTCGGATTAGAGAAACCGCTTTTGGAATGCAACAAAAATTAGTTGAGCTGGAAACGAAAGAAGGTAAGCAAATAATTGTTTCATTAAGCCCACTTAACTGAACTGAAATGGAAAAAAAAAAAAAAAAACACGAGCGCGTTGAAGTCTTTGACGGCAATTTGTCATGCCTTATAAGACATCAAGTGGGAGGAAGTGATTGAGCATTTTGTAGACCTTCTTTGGTTATTAACACTATCTTAATGGCTGAATATATGATTTATAACAAAAGACATTGCATTCCCAAAAGTTATTCGTCTTAGTCATACATAGACGATAATAATATCGTTCTGTCTAAACCTTTCATCGGTACTTGCAATTGGAATATGTTATTTGGAAATGTTATGGCGGCGAAGAGACGCCCTAGTAAAGTTTCCTCCCGGCCGAGTTTCCACGGATATGCTACCAAATGAAATGGTATTAAAAGAAAGGCCAAAGAAGGCAATTATGACATTGTATGCTTGCTATACGATATTCTGCAAAACATTAGAGTTCCAACACTAAAATCATCAAGTGTCCCATGCGGCGATATCAAGTCCATTATAGACATACTCGTATAACAATCTGATATGGTAGCAAGTAATGTACAAGCTAGCAACTTCAAGAATATGACTAACATTCAAAAAATAAACTGCATTAGCAGCACATTTGCGATGAAGTTTACTCCTACAGCAAACCTGGAAGTCATAAACATACATACGAGTATGTACATCATTTTACCGTTTTGATTTTTTTATGCAGGAGTCTGTCGTATACAGCAATCTTAGATTAATATAAACTGGAAGCTGGAAATAAAAATGCACAGACTACAAGACTCCCCATCTAGAATTTTATTTCCTATCTCAGTAGAGAGAAGCAGTACGAAGATGACCGAATCGTTCCCTATTTTCATGAAAGTTATTGACATTGGCGTGGGATTTTGCTACCAAAGTTTCAGAACTATACAGCGTTTTATCTGCCAACGTTATTTTATAGAGTTTTCCAATAAAAGCTTTCATTTCGAATAAATAGTCCGCTTTTTTAAGAAGTAAAAACTGGTTCATTCATAGAAATGGAATTATACACGCTTCAACAATGCACTAAAATTGTTACAGTCCACCACAAAAATAACAAAATTATCACTGAAAAAATTTGAAAAGATAGATAGTTTTCTTGGTTGACAATAAGTTTTTTCCCGTGCAGCAATTGTTTAATTGATTTAGAAATTTTTAGCTTTTCGTACAAGTTAATGATGTTAAGAACCCAAGTTTGTCATTTCCATGTCGATCTCAGAATTGAGCATACCATAAAGTATATCGAGTTTTGCATAAAGATTTGGATCAGAAAGCTTATAAGATTTAAATATTGAAAGAACTTAACCCTACCGACCATCAGAAGCATCGAAACCTAGCTAATTGGGCAAGAAACTGATCACAGACTTATCATGTTGAAGGATGAGGAACATTTATATCTTCAAGGCTTTTTAGTAAGCTGAGCTGCGCCAGAAAAACACCAAGAAAGATTGTCGAGAAGCCTCTCTCCGGACACCTTATTTCTTTAAAAATGAGGCGAGTGTGAGTGTTATCGTCATTGGATTATGCTATCGAAGCATGATCAATTAATTCTAAGGCCATGACTTCAAGGTATGGATGTAGGCGCAATTTATTTCTAAAAAGAAGGTGCTACGTGCCATACAAGTGGTGAAGCCACTGCTCTTTTGCAAGAAAACAGTCATTTTTCGAATGGCCACTGTAAGCATTTGATTTAACATTTTCTTCTTTGGAATCAGGGTCTATCTCTGACAGATTTATTAAACTTTAATACCAGCAAAGGTATACGCGATAGAGTGCAAAGGTGGTAAGGCTTGGAGAGAAGTATTGGAGCAAGGAATTCGGTACAGAGACCAGGTGTGTTGATGCTAAAATCGATTGCAATAATCTTACTTACGGTCATTTGGTTGGCATCTTATTAGAAAAAAAAATCTTAAGTAAAAACAGTTACCAAATGGGTTTTTTTTTTTGTTTTATAAAGTAGCGTTTAGCTGTTTAGGTACCCTTTAAGTGATTGCGAACAAAGAAAAATCAGGGATGTACATTGGTTTTAAATGTGTGAAAGTTATAATGACTAGGAAATAGAGAACTCGGTAGGTCATTTCACAAGCGAGTTGTTTGGCTTAAGAACGAATCACGATATTTCAGAATACCTTCCAATATTAGTACAATATAAGCTGATACTAGCTCTTTCATTGATGGTCGAGCAACAAATAGAAGTTTGGAACTTTAAAATGAACTAAAACACAAAAAAATCGTGGAGAAATATAATCCTGAAGTCTCAATATTCGATCATCTGAGGCCATAATTTGCAACAAGGCTTCGAATTTTGGCTTCCAAGGAGACCATCATTTTTGGTTTATCGCGGTAGACTATCGACTTAACATATCCCAACCGCAAACAATCCGAAGGTGTTAAATCACTAAAACATTACAGGAAATTATGCGCTCAAATTGCCAAAACTAAACTTGTTCCACATTAATGCTATTCGATTGAGGAGAGTCAAGGTTAGTAGTTATGGATCTATAGCGTTCTTCATTGGTTTTACCGTTCTATTTGGCCTCATCTTTCAAAAAAAATATGGACCAGTGCTTCCATCAGCACATAAAGCACATCAAACTCCTCACCAACACTATGTGTAGAACAAGTGATGCAGTGGTTTAAAATGTGGGTCGCACGGTATCCACAATGGTATCTCATCCCATAAAATATAACAATAAAATATAACAATATAACAATATAACAATGTTATATTTTATACTTGGGAATCAGTTTAAAACATCATTTTCATTCAGTTCAACTATTTCTAAACTAGTAGTACCACTATCTTGTAATACCAAATTGTCGAAGATTGTTCCAAATTTTTTTTTTTTTTTTTTTGTTTGTATTCAACTAGTAGTAGTCCAGCGTAAAACTGCCGAATGTTTTCGTACTGATGAGGTAATGATTGCTAGACGGATTTTGTTTCCATGTACTACACACCTTATTCCGGGCTTAAGCCCGGACAGCCAAGGACAGTTTTTATTCCAAATTCGAACCGTTTTAGTCGGTAAAGCTGTAAAACACTTTCTTGAAAATTGGCCAACTCGGTGTCAACTAAGCAACTGCAGCTAACCGGCAGTTACCCTAAGGGCCAGAAGAGGCTGCTAGTTGCGAAGTATTAACATCAACAGAACAGAAATCTTTAAAGTCGAAAATAAGAGAGACAGCAAACGATACAGCAAGGAGACCAAGCGATAGCTGGTCAAACAGAATAACTGAAGACAGTTCAGATACAACTACTAGATCAAAAAGGCTGAGTGAACAATTTTTAGCGAATGACAGCCCATAATATTCTGGGGCCGCATGCAATAAAGCTGCTCCTAATCGACGACGGTCTCTGCAGACATAGGTTCACGGGAGGATAGCCTTCCCTTTTGTACCACTGTTCCAGCCTCAATAATTTGACGTAAAGAGCTTTAGGAAGTTATCACTTTCATGACCTCTGAGAACTATATGCTGCTTTGCTTTTTTTATATATATAAATAGCAATCACTCAATGGTTATTATACCCTTAAAATGTTTGCACACAGCGCAGGCGAAGTTAAGGTGGAAGAAAACAAAGGTACCGATGTACATTGGTCTTAAATGTTTCCAAGTTATAATGACAAGGAAATAGAGACATCGACATGGCATTCTATAAGCGAGTTATCGGTTTAGGAACGAATCACGATATTTTGGAGTACGTCTGAAAGTAAGCTTGAATAAAGTGAGCCAGAACACATTACGTCGGTGTTCGAGGGGGTCAACTGATTAGCATTCTGATGAGTTTTATTACACATCTCTTTTCATATTCGTTGTTTAAACAAGATGAGTTAGACCCGCTCAGGTACCAAACGGAAAGCAGCGCGAGACGGAAAGCGGAAAACAGAACTAGGTTAGGTTAGGCCAGGTAAGAGTGGCTGTTAGAAAGACCAATCTGTGATCCTCCTACTATTGGAACCAATTTGAACTTATGATGAAACGAAGGAGACTGTTAGGCTGCCACCGCGCAGTAAATAAACGCGAAAAAATTAAAACACATGAAATCGTATGGGGGTAGGCATGCAATCGCTGAGCGATGAGTGATGTCGCTAAGCGACAGAGCGACGTCGTTCTACAGATGTCTCTAGTGTTTCACGTGAACTCCTTTCTTGTAGGCTTAATTCCACGGGATGCCCATACATTAATTGGAGCAAGGATACGCCTTGCCATCGCTCACCGTCATTCCTTTGATACCAAAGTGGAACTCATGTTGAAGGCAAGAGTTCCACCCTTGGTAAGGGTCGAGGCCGACCTAAAACCTCATACTGCTCTTAGGGTCGCAGCACACAGTATCTTGCAACTCTACATTGGGTCAAGACCCTTCCCGCGACTTTGGGTTTAAGCCACAGCCACCATGACGCTCCCATAAGGTGGCCTACCCCTACAAGTCAGGCCCGGACCGAAATCCGGGGGTCTCCTGACTCCCATGGTACCGTGTTTTAAGTCCTGGTATGGACAACCGGTGATCCTACCACCCAACAGGATTTCTGACCGGCCGCTTGTTACTGGTCAAATCGTAACAGCTTCCGGAGGCATGGGTGTCGAAAACCTTTACGATAAGACCAGTACATTGCTCTGCCCTCGCTTTTTATTAGACAACGTCATTGATGGGCGAAGCCTTGATATTTGGGCGGGGGCCCAACATCGTTCTACAATCAAATCTGATTTAATTTTTTAGTTCATCGCTGAGCAACGAAGTAAAAACATGAAGAAAATAATAGCGGAAAGTTTGATCTCCGCTGTCCAAAACCGCCTAGTTCTATATAAGGACAGCAAGAAAGAACAAATTAAAACATGGTACTGACACACGACAGTATTGCCAAAATCGGTCTGGATATCTGCGAAGATTTTGATACAACTGATGAAATTCACCATAATTTGCCCTTTCTCGATTTATGGGGTGTACTCCAAATCTTCGTTTTCTCTACCTAATAATTGCTCTATATGTAAATATGAACGCGACTTTTAAGTAAATGACAACGACGAACTTGACAATGGCATTTTCGCAACTAATTCGCTCAGCGATGACACACAGTAAATGGCCACGCGTCGCTCAGATTCGTCAGATCTCTAGATCGCTTAAGTCATTGTAGAAGAAAGCTCCTAAGTGGATTTTTTTTTTTTTCTTTGGGAAAGAGTTGGTGTAGGATTGTCTCTTCCTATATCTTGTCCATGCAGCTTCTGCAGAAATCGTTTGTAAAGATGCCAAGCCTTCTTGCATGCTTGCCTATAAAGCAGTGTTCAGTGATGACACCTATGATGGCGCAGAGATATTTCCTCTGTGGAAAGAACAAACTCTTTGACCGATTCAGTTTTAGCTTTGGCCAGATCTATTTGGTGGCTAGACATGTTGATCCCGCAGTTCACCTAAGATTTGTTCTTTTGTTAGCATTCAGCTTTAATATTAATCGCACGTAGCAATTAATTTACCGATGCTACCGTTTCCGGTATGATAGGTAGAGTGGTTCAAATTTTGGCAAGTTTGTCGACCCTCCAATTCCTTGGAATGTCTCTTTCGTCCGGCACCCAACATAGGTGAAGGTTGAACTGTTCTGCCATCTTTCGAAGAGATATTCGATAGTCGAGAGCGGTTCTAGAATTTAATGGGTTCTTTCCTGTGGCACCGCATCTGAGAATATGGATTTCATGTGGAGAGTAATCGTCGTCTCTTTTCCTCTTCGAAGTGTTGGAAAATTGGACTCAGATGCTCAAGTCTTTCCACCCAAGATGCGAAGACATCTTTCAACTTTTCATCGCTTTGAACGGTAACATAATTTATTGGATGGAGATTCAAACTTGCCTAAGAGAGAAGTTTTTTACTTCCTTAAAGTCAATGTAAAGCATTTAAAAAACACCTATTATGTGGAGACGTGCTAAATTTAACAGTAATGGTCAGCAATTTGAATGATTAACTATCCTACAATAAACTGTTCGTTGTTCATCCTTGAACAAATTTTCAAAGTGTCAACCTAATAATATGAAGTATTGTCTATTTCATTTTACAAGTATATTGTTGCCTTATTGCCTGTGATATTTGGACATCAAACAAAACTAAATCGAATGCTCAAACCTTATTGTCAACTACGTCTCCTTCAATCCAAATATCTGAAATAATCCATTATGTGAATGTCGGCAAACAGTTATTCAATAATTGTGTTCTTGAAACAAAAATCTCAATCCTGTCAATTTAAGAATTTAATCACGCGCACTATGGAGCACAGCAGTCTGTGTGATGAGTTCGTGCTGCAACAACTATTTGACGATCTTAATTTGCAATCGACAACGGCAACGCACCACAATTCGACTACAACTGTGGCTGATTATTAGTGTTGTTGACATCAGCGTAATTGGTCGCTTAAAGTGGGCGTACAGCTTGAAACATCCATCAGCACTCAATTACGTTAAGCCGCGAACGAGTACCTCACTTTTTTTCCATTGCCCCTGTCACTAGTTATTGTGTTCTGCAATTTTACTGAATATGAAGCCAGCGCCAGTTTCAGCACATCAACAGAACACACTCCACCTGCGTTGAGTCTACAAGTTGCGTAACAGCAGTGTCGATTGCGTCACAGGTCGGAGTGGTTCATATACTCTCATCCTATTCAGATACTTTTAACGTACACCACTGCAAATGGCAGAAACAATTCCATTCCAATTCCGACGGTGTAAATATTTTTTGTATAAAAGATTATGCCTCCATAAAATTACTCGTGTCGCTTTGTTTACTGTCATTAAACAAGTAAAGAGTTTTTATTTTATTCGACAGCTGGAGGGAGGAATTGGGAATGAAGAGTCTGTAGTATGAAAGCTGCTCCTACTAGAGAACAGTGGGAAGGGTGTTGCCAGCATATGGTTATGATGTTTAACGCAGATGTGGTCTACATATATTACAAATTTTAGTCAAACTTCATTAACAATTAATTGGTTTAAGCTTTTGTTCTAATTGGGTAACGAAGAGACTATTGGACAGATAATTAAAGAGGCACTCGTAGTGTTCATTTCTATGAATTGCAATACAAAATTAATAGAAAGAAGTACACATTCACTTCAAAGGGTCTTGATTTTACAGCCACGTATGCCAAAAATGCTGGTGTAACTGATGAGTGTTGCGTTCGTTTTCTGATCCTAACCCAATGGTTTTATGTTTTATGCTAATAAAACTGATTCCTTGAAGACAAAATTATCCATTCTGCACTATAAGTCATGTATTTTTAGCGATGTATAATCCGTCCTTTAGTTTTGTGAAACTTCTTCGTTGAAGGTTTCGAGTTCGATTTTTTTATCCCAAAAATTTGCAAAATAATAGAGAAAAAGTAGGTTTTCACATGTCCTATCGCCTTTGGAGGGACCAAAATGTGATCAGAACTAAGTTTCACACACCTCATTATCTGTAAACGGGCCTGGCAGCCACCTGATCAAGAAACCATCAATCTGATTATTTACTTTGTCATCGACGCAAGATTCAGCTCGAGTGTTCTGTACTCGTATGTCCAAATGCCACTACTCTGTTGTTACCAAGTGTGAATACAAATATCTCGAATCAAAGAAATCGCTGGAGACCATAGAGCCTTTTTTGATCGAATTTTGAAAACTCTCGCAAAGTCGTTTTCCACCAGGATCAAGCGCAGAAGACCGGTGGCAATATTACCAGTAAGCCGCATCTGACAAACAAACTATAGTTCCTCTTAAATACTACAACGAAACTTCTGGTGCATTGACGAGTGTCGGAACAACGGGCGTACAAAGTGATGCTGCAAAGAAGCATAAGAGGTGCCACGAAGTCTACAAGCCAAAAACAGAGGAAAAACATGGACTTCTCAGAAAGAAAAAGAAAGAAGCGATCCGTTGTTATCGTAGAGAGTTCAGTAGAAAGAAGTTGAAAGTTCTACCAAGAATCTTCTGAATCCAATCTGACTTAAGCAGCTGTCTCAGCAATCCTATAGTTAAGGCCACCATATGCATTCAATCGTGTGAAAAAAAAAACTTGCACTTTCGATTTTACCAGCCTGTAATTTCAAGGACAAAACGTAACGAGGCGCCATTTTTCAAGGTACGCAGTCTCTGGAAAATAAAATATTGTATTCGATATTTTCATCGAAGCAAGAAAAATGAACAACATATTGCAAAACATTCTAGGACGAACGTATAAATAACCAATAAATCTCTCCAATTAACACAAATTTTAAACCCGTTTCGCGCTACAAGATATTTTAGGTCTGCTTTCGGCTTTTGCGAGCCACAAAAAAAGGTCGTGCTCTAGCGCATTATCTCTTCGGAACGAAGCGTAAATATCTATTTGCTTCACAAGTTCCAGTCAACTCAGATGACTGATGTACACTTTATTGATCAGGTCGATATCGCAATACAGCTCATAGACTCCGTTGTTATATCTAGTTTTTCGAAGCCCGTCAACGCAAGTGGGACCAAAATCAAAAACCATTCAAAGAAAAATATCTGCATTAGCTTACGTGCATACTTCTGCCTACCCTAAGGAGCACGCACACTATGGATGGACAAGAATAATTTCTGAAGAGGTGTCCCTATCATATCTGATTTAATAGCGAAGGCGAGGTCGGCAAAATCGTTCTGGCGTCAATGTTGTGCGTTCCTTTCAAATTTGGTTAGGAAAATACCACCATCTAATCCTCAATCATTGGCAAAGAGATTTTGAGATTGAGATTTTGTGCTGTGGTAACCGGAATGCCTGTGTGTGATAAGAGACCAGAGTGTGAAAAGAAGGAAGGCGGTATTGAAAACAAAAATTTTGAACGATAACGGTGCCAAGTTGCTGGAATTTGTGACTCGTTTGGGTTCAAAGCTGAATAGTACAAGTTTGAGAGATAAATATAAAGAGTTCACATTTGTGGGAGGGCCAGGAATAGAAGGTAGTGATAACCTTATAAACGATTTTGAAGTGACGGACCCAGGGAACTACCAAGGCATTTGCTTTCTAAATGTTCGGCTAACTGCATGGATAGGGACCAATAATCTGCTTAAGGAATATCAAGCGGGTTTTAGGCCAAAATACCATTCCAAATGGTATTGTGGAGTCATTTCTCTTGAGCAATAGGAAACTGTATGCATTCTTCGTTGCCTTCAAGGCAGTTTTTGACTCAGCGAAGCTAAGGGGCTATTTGCATAAGCTTTTTGGTATGGCTATATCGATAAGGTTCAGACGAGTGATTGAACACCTGTATGCGGATACCAAGGCAGCTGTATGGAACGGTGAGGTGTTATCAGAGGTTGGCTTGTGCTACTCTGTCTGCATGTTGTGGATGACGCAGTATTGGTAGGGTGCTTACCCCAATCTTTACACCTTACAATAAACAGACTCTTCGAATACAGCAAAATGTGGAATATGACGGTGAACCTAAGTAAGTGGAAACGGAAACTCCGAAAATGAAAAATAGCACTTTTTCGATGAATCTCAATATGTAGGGACAAAAAGTAACAATTTTACCAACAAATATATTGCCTATAGCTGCAATTATAAAATTATTGAAGCTATTCTGGAATCTATTCTCTTCTAGGCTGCTCAAATATGGGGAAAAAAACAATATTGTACAGTGGAAAAACTGCTTAGGTTTGGAATTAAGAGAACATTTCATCTTCCACCGAATACGCCAAAATATGTGCTCATGTTGCAGACAGGCTCACCACCACTCTTTGCTTAAACCCTAAAACTACAGGTAGAGTACGTGGTCGAAATATTTAACATACTGGATTATCGGCTATCAAAGAAAACAACTTTACAAGCAGTACAAAGTAGGATGGGATGGTACAAAGAGTGATTAGCCAGTTCAAATCGTGGTGTCGAGGATATAGAGAGTTGGAATCCTAAACTTTATCAGTTGATTTCGCGTATGGATGAACAAACAAGAGAAGGGTTTCGAAGGGAAGCATCAGAGTCACTCCACAGGGCGGTGTACAGACGGCTATGCCATAATTTGAAGCATAATAACTATTGTCGTGATGAACACAACATAAAGGAAATAGCGACGGTGCTAAGCGTGCATGGAGATTTACTTTAGCTGAATTACAATATACACCTCACAGAGACGATCTATTGATAGACTCCAGCATGTGTAATTTGGCAAAGATAGAGAATATTTTTTATTTTGTTGGCAGGTGTCCTTATTCATATTTTAAACCTTTTAAACGCACAATAAGAGGATGCAAGTGGTTACACTGACTTTTGGAAAAAATGTGGCTCTGGTTTTGACTTCAAAGTTTCGTATAAGCTTCTTAAGTATATATAATGTTAAGAAAGTCCAATGACAGCCCATCACATTGTTTAAATCATTTTTTTACATGAAAAGTCAGCGGGTGATTGAGATATTTCTATTCTGCGTAGTCAAAGGTTCCATGATGCCAAAACAAGACATGTCTCTGTACATATCGTCTTTTTAGATGCTGTCATTTGCGTTAAAAAGTTAAAAAGTTGTGGTTTTCTTTAAGATCTGTTGTAGTGTGAGTATTTGGTCAATTGTAGACTTATTAGGCCTAAAATTGCACTAACATATTGTTCAGATCGTCAGGTTGTTAATAAATAATTTCAAACGTTTATAAAACACGACAGACAGGATCACACAATGTTAAGAACTTGTTGAATAGAGTGTGTGCAACCAATGGCGAGGTTCCATTTAAAAGGCTAACTTTTGTCGAACCAAAACGTTAAAATGAACTGATAACCTATATCTTTTAGTCGGGGCAAAATTTTAGCTTTCATCGCCCAGGTTAAATGGTTCATTCTCCTGAAAGCAGAATCTCGGTCATCTCCGCCGTACAGTGGCAAAAGTGCTTGCATAATTAAATTATCGCGTGGGTCTGTAATGCAACATTTTTGATTCACCGGATTAACAAATGTTTGGAGCTCTGATAATCGAAAAAATTATTTCTTTTGGATCAATAGTTTTCTTGCAGAGCCAGTCAAAAAGGATTTCCCATTTGAGCGTTTCCAGGTAGGTTTTAATGGGTTTGGCAACGTTAGGCCGGGCGTTGTCATGCCGTAAAATCACTTTTTCGTGCCTCTGCTTGTATTGTGACCGTTTTTTGGGAATTGAATTGAATTGAATTTTTATTTGTTCTAAAAGATTGACATTCATATTGTATTATCTGCAAAAGCCAGTAGGCTTGTCAGCAGAAGATTGGTCTTTAAAATTAATTACATTACATTATGTTGAGTTCAAAATACAATATATATACGTGTATATATAAAAAAAAAAACAGTTCATCGTTTATACATTTGAATTCAAGAACATTTTCTCAACATTTTTTTAAAAAAATTGGTTTCGGAAGGTTGTTTAAATTTGTTATAAGCTCGTTAAATATTGCCGGAACAGCAACAGCATACTTTCTACGTCCATATTCGTTCCAGAATCTTGGGACCAAAAACATATTTTGTTGTCGTCTACGTGTGTTAACTGCTTGTTGGGTTGGTAGCTTATAGGTGTTATCATCTTTGAAAGTTGATAGTATGTCCATCTTATAGAATTGTTCTATTATGAGGAATTGCCTTATGTCATTACCATTATGTTCTGACTTCTTAACTATTTTTTGTATGCTGGCATGCAATGAGTTTAGCCTCTGGAGCTGCTGCGTGTTGCCCCACGCTAGGATGCCGTACCTCAGGCAATCATAATCATGCATTTTTATTAAGATTTTTTGTTTTAGGATGTGCGGAGGACGTATGTGCATTATTTTAGTTTTTTTTTTTTTTTTTTTTGCATTTATGATCAGGCCGTTGTTGTGACACCATGTTGTGACTATATCAAACTCCTTCTGCAAGATTTTTCCAGCTGCTTCAACGTCCTTGTGGTTAACGATAATTGCCGTGTAGTCTGCGTATGCGTAAACTGTGCTTTTATTAAGAGCTGCAAGCATATCGTTCATGTATATAATAAAGATTAACGGTCCTAATTTGGATCCTTGTGGAACTCCATACTTTGAAGATTTTTCTCTGCTTAGGCTTTGTTTAATTTTGATTTTATATTTGCGGTTTTTTAGGTAGTCCTTAAACCACGACAAAAGTGGTCCTCTTATGCCCGTTTTTTCCATATATTTTAGAATATTTTTATGGCATAGCGTATCAAAGGCTTTCTTAAAATCGAGAAAATGTACTATGGTGCTATGGTTTTTTTCTTGATTTTGGTTAATTTGGTTTGAAAAATCACCGATCAACCGATTTATACTTTTTTTCTGTCTGAAGCCGAACTGATTTTTTGACAATATATTATACTTTTCTAAATATTCAATAAGTCTTTTGAATACCACCTCTTCGAGGACTTTATCCGTTTCCGATAGAATTGAAATCGGACGGTAGTTCCCGATATCGTTTTTCGGGCCACCCTTGTATATCGGTTGAATGAGGGATATTTTAAGTCTTTCGGGGACCTCTGATTGTTCCAGACTCAAGTGCTCAGCTCAATCGCCATAATTGAAGTTGATACACTGTTCCCCAATAGTGGTTTCGTTGGGTTTCAGCCTTTCATTATAAATAAAACAGACCTGACTCTGTCAAATTATTTGGCCGAGCCGACGACGTACGAGTAGAAGCATGACTTTCTTCTTTTTGAGTTGCAGTAATGAATCCATTTTTCATGACCCGTCACGATGCGATGAAGAAAACCCTACTTTTTTTCCGCTGAAGCAGTTGTTCACAGGCGAAAAAACGACGGTCAACACCCCTTGGCTTTAAATCATAGTGCATTAAATCAGTAAATCGCTTGAAAATGGCTTGACGGGTTACTCTTAATGCTGAAGCAAGCTCTTCTTGTGTTGGCACGGATCCTCACCACACAATACCTCCAATCCTTCACGCGGATGGTCGTCAACATGGAAATCACCGTCTTTGAAGCAACGGAACCAATCAGCTGCATTTTCTTCGAATGAAAGAAGAAAATCAACGCTTCTCGCAAATGACGATTATTTAGCACAGAATCAGATATTTTCACACAACCAAAAAGTTTATGACGCCAAAACAAAAACAATAATGTGCCAAAACTGTTTGTTTACCATATGTCTAAGCTTGGTTCATGAAGTTTTTAATATGTCAAACTCGACCAGCACTTACTCCTGGAGCCATCTATTGACAAACGAGAACTTAGTTGCACACCTAATAGATTTGCGTCCAAAAAAAGCAAAGAATTTCAAAAAATCATTTCTTTTTCGTTTTTTGTTCATTCGTTAGTGATAGTGGCCTGAGTAGTTAAGTTAAGTTAAGACCCAGGCTCCGTCACATTCGCTAGAAAGCTTAACCTCATTACACTGTTAGATTCTCCCCCAAAGCAGAGGAAAATGCTTTATGATATATGGAGGATTCAGAACATTTTCCTCGATGCATTCACAGTTTTACAATGTCCAGTCTTTTATCCTTTATTAAATATCATAAATAAGCAGACATAGATGAAAAAGAAAGGACTGTCTGAAAACAGATCTGGCAATCCCCAAGAGTTTATGGTACTGCAAGCAGAATTTTACTGCCGCTGCCATTTCATTTTTTTTGCATTTTGCGTTGGTGGTGTATTCTTCTTTTTATTGTGAGAAAATCCCATCCCCAGATGTTCCATTAAGTGAGTCTATAGAGAGAAGTCTTACATCATTTTAGGAAAATAAAAAATTAAAAATATTTCTTTCACAATAAAGGAAACCTTAGTGAAAAAAGTGATTTAATGCGTGTTACTCTCTGTCGCAGTTCCATATTTAAAGCCAAGCAGGCCCTTAAGAGTTCATAGGAAGGAATACGAATAGCCACATTTATAATCTCTTCTGTCTGTAAAGTGTTAGGTTCTAGAGCACATGAAGTTGGGGTGTAAGATGGGAGTGTGACAATATACCCTGAGACAGCTGTAAAAAATGAGACGAGTCCTTACCCGAGATATAGGAAAAAATAAAAGTTTAAAAACTAAATGACAAAGATAAGTCGTTCTCGTCTTCGTCGTAGTCATCGTCGTCTTGGAAGTCGTGTGTGTTGTGCTTTCTCTCGGAGGGGGGCAAATTCTAAATTTCACATTGCAACTGAATCGAGATGGTTTCTGTGAGCTCGACGAGAGCTTTTCCTCGATAGTCATTGTACCCTCTACTTCGAAACGTAGAAGGCTCAAGTAGAAGCTGTCATGTTGTCTTAAACTGAATCTGTCATGCACTAAATCCAATTATGAGGACGGAAATGATCCACAGATTATTACACCGACTGGCATGTGAGTATGAAGTAGGGGTAGGACCAATTGGTATGCGGGATGGTCTCATAATTAAAATTGATGGTTTATGTTAGGCTTTCCCTGTAGCGGAGTGCAATTACATGATTTAAAATTTTCATTCATCAAATGATGTTGTCTTACATTTTGTTGTTTATTAATTAATTGAAAAATGCATGTTATTCGTATGTGGGTATTTGTTGAACTTCGGGGACCATTGACTCTTTCAGTGAATGGGTCTGTTTTGTTGGTTTTGTTGGAAATTAGAGATGTCTTTATTCAAAGCAATACATTTGGTTTAATACCCCCCCCCCCCCAACACAAAACAAAAAAAAACATTTTGACGGCTTATTTTAGTATCAATATCGCCATTTCTAAATAATGTACTGGGTCAACAAGATCTGAACCGCTATTATTAATCAGTATTAGAACGGATTTATACATCTTTTATTCCGCTGGCAAATCGAGGCACTTAGTGCACGTCTGTCACTTGCTTACAAATGATCTAAAGATCGACAAGACTTTACAATACAATAGTGCCAATTGTGCAGTAACCAGACCTAAAACCGAATCCTAGACAAATGATTTCAGGCGTTCACAACCACATACGAGATATGAAGTCGACTAGTGAATCTGTAGTTGGCGGAGTTTAGAGTGTCTCATTAATTGGGGAACGATGCTGAAATTCCATTTATTGGACAACTTTCCTCAAACCAAATTTGGAACTGAGTTGCTGTAGGCTTCTTCCAAAGTTATCTAGCGCTGCTTCAGATATAAGAAGTCCAGCGGACAGCAATTTGGGTTTGGTTGGGTTTATTCTGTCTGATAGCGGGACTTGGGTCATCCCGTCGTCAGTTCACTGCGGGCGTGAGTTTTCCCACTACATGATTCCCTTATCCATATCTAAGGGTTTCCGTTTGGGCATTTTTGGATTGGAATTGTTGGTAAGATATCCGAACCTTATTTCTGAAGTAGCACCTCTACATTTTCCCGATCGCGTGTTTAATATTTAACATGTTCTCCTGTCTTCGTCTCTCGTCTCTTGCACATAAAATATACGAATTATTTCTGTATTCTTTCATTGGCACGATGTGTTGGTACATGTGTCTGCTCGTACTCATTAAACTAGCTGGTTGGCTGAAACCCTAAATATCAATAGCGATGCACTGATCTTAAACACTTGATGCTGTGTATATAACTCGCCGTAAGGATTTGCCCCTTTATTGGAATTGCAGCTGTTTAACGTTGAATATCCTTGCGGTATTTCTTCATTTTCAGAGGCTGTTTCGTGTCAGCTACTCTTCCTTCTATACATCAAAAAATGTTCTTCTTTCAAACTATGGGGTTAAGGCCATCTTAAACGATTTAAACCTCAAACTTAGAACATTGGAGACCAAGAGTAAACCCTTAACCAGGCAGGTTAAAATGGCAGGAGCATGCCCGGCCAGTAGCCTTATATTGACCTATGCCGTCAAAGGGCTCACAACCCTATGGCAGATATTTAAAGGAGCCAAGTAATGGCCTCGGATGAAAATGGACACACTGTTGACGACCCTATCAAACGTTTAAAAGACAACGACCTTCGGATCTGAACGCAGTATGTTCGTTCGGTTAACAGATCACGTGAAGCCGAACAATTAGAAGAGGCTCTTGACTGCTATCACGAAGATATTACCAAGATCCAGAAAGTACACAAAGAGGATAAAAATTGTAATATACTTGTTGTATATTGTAATATATTTTTCATATGGGACAGACTTGGGCAAAACGTCTTGACCTTCCGAAAAGTGAACGAGCATCTTGCAATGCGGGCCAAGAAATAATAAATTTAGAAATATAAGCTTACTATGCGCCCATGCCTCTATGGAAAACAAGGACGACGCCACCAAAGAATATTTCAAGTTCCTCCACAACAAATATGTTGCAGCCAAGGTGCAAATGCGGATTTAATAAAGACAAACTACTATGAGAAAATAAACATAGAAAAGCTGCAAACGCAAGAGATTACTAGAATCTTCGTCAACGAGTATCCTGAAATTTCTCAACAACTGCTGTGACGCCAGCATCAAATACCGAACACCAGTGGCAACGCTGCTAACATGCCATCAAATACATCGCAACTTACGTGCTGGGTCTCATCCGACCACCACCAAGAATTCCCTGATTTGTAAAGGAATGCCGCCGGCAGGTTAACAAGAAGCTTAAAAACTGGCGCTGCAACGAAGGACGAGAGTTGCTCGTGGACTATACGGTTAAAAAAGTCAGGAAGAACATCGACTTCACCAGAAAAAGAGAAAACGGAGCAATTTAAGCGCGCGATGCTAAGAATATGTAAAAACTTTTTCTGCAGAGTCTATGAGGACGAAGAAGTCCAACATGTCGCCATCAAGGCAAAATAGACCATTCCATTCAACTTAGACGATAAAAGCCCAAACTTCCGTCCACCTGACCAGACTAAAATGGGGATAGCTTTAACTAAGCTGAAAACAAAAAAAAAAGAAGCTGGACTGGACGGTTTACCAGCTGATTTATTCAAAGCTGCTGGAGCAGAAGAATGTTTGCCCGATGAATGGAATCTTAGCACCGTATGCCCAATTCACAAATAAGGAAAGCCCCTCAACTCCGCCAACTGTAGATCGTATACAAGATCTTATCTGCTAAATTGTGTGAACGTCTGAGACCCATCGTCAACAACCCGATTGGTCCCTATCAGTGCAGTTTCAGACTAGGAAATTCCACAAACGACCAAATCTTCACACTCTGGCAGATCCTGGTAAAAAACTCAAGAAGTCCAAATTGATTATCGATGATATCGACATCATTGGGGGAACTCAGCGGGCTGTCACCGTTCTTCGGTGTTGAAACGGAAGCTGCGGTAAATGAGGGCAAAACCAAGTATATGATGTCAACACGAGGGATACACTACATCGGTTAATTAAAAAGAAAGCCACAAAGGAAGTTAAGGACTTTGTCTACCTTGGCTCTGCTATAAATGCTGCTTCAAATTGAGTAGTAAGGCCCTATCCTGAAAAATTACGGAGACTATATATAAAAACTTGATATGGACCATATCGAAAGCGGCTGAAGATATCCGCAGTCGTTTCGAGAGAAAAATCATTAGGCGATTAGAAGATTCAATGACGAACTACACGAACTGTACACCAACATCGACCTAGTCAGAAAACTGCGCATCAGTGGCCTGAGAAAAAGCTAGGACGTGTAGGGTGAATAAACAGCAATGCTCTTCCCGCAGAGCCTTCGAATCTAACCCGTTTAAGACGACGATAAGCTGGAGGCAGTTAGCTAAAGACCGGGCTAACTAGAGAAGCTTGTTAATTGAGGCCCAGGTTCACTATAGCGACACCTAAAAAAGAATATTGAGTACCAGACTGATCTAGCCTTGATGCGAAAAGTGGCATTCGCTTAGGTGGTGGAAGTTTAAGAGTATATAACTTATTCTACCACTTAAAACAAATCCACACCCAAATAGACGTTGCTTCTGTGTTTTGTAGTTCTTACCGTTGTATAATACTTATCTTTCTTTTAACCAGTCTTTCAAATGCACTTCCTGGATTTCTGTCATACTTGCTTTATAGAAATTCCGCGTATGTTTCGACTACACGTCCGAAAATTCCATGTTCTCCTCATAGATAGATCGCTTCATTTCGAGGCTCTTATTTACTCGAAACAGTATAGTTTTACGAGCTCAGATATAATAGTTTACTTCAAGTTCATCCGCCAACAAGGAGTCAAGGACACTTTCTGCAACACTTTGGGCAATATAAACCAATTATTCCGGAGATAGGAACCCATTAAGGGTTCATCCGGCAGCATCACTAATTCAGCTGATATAATTGTGGTCCGTTTTGTCCATAGCACTGTAGTTTCTATAGATAATCAAGATCTAGAATAGTTGAATGCTGATTACACAGATGACTGGTTATTTTTTGCAGTTCTTCAAACTTGTGTATTACAATACATATACAAATTGCAAGTACATTGGTATTCCTTTAATTATTGATCATTATTTCTATTACATTGCTTCAAGAACAAATTAACGTTCATCTTCATTATCAGTATCTAGTCTACCTTGCAGCATTGTGCGTTCAAATCAGATTCGTATTCGTATTCATGAGTATATTTGGTATTCATGTCTGGATAATATATCTCCCAATTGGATAATTTCGCAAAGATTTGCAACAATGTGGCTCTCTTTAGCATGCGTGCTCATAAATAATTTTTTTTTCGCTGAATTATCATAGCTTCTCACGGAATGCTACTGTTATGGTGAACTAGGTAACTTATTCCAACAATTTCATTCTTGGAAATTCTTCTTCCTCTGGCAATTTCTTTTTTTTTTTTTTTTTTTTTTGTTCTCCTTCTTATTAACTCGTGCGATGTGGAGGGTGGTAAGGAAAAAAAATGAAGGTATCTTCTAGAAACTGGAACAAGACGTGAATAAGTTTCAAATCTCAAGAATTGATATTCATGCACGTACATGGTGTTGGAATTATTTCCACAAGATTGCTGAACGACTGTTGCAACGAATAAGACAAGGAAGTACAATGGAAATGTAAACAATGTGTAAATTACGTTCTAATTTCGTTTTTATTAATTTTTTTTTTTTTTTGACATTCTTCGCGATAAATCGCAATGTCAAACGTATCTACTTGCTTAGATGGTAAGTTGATTTCTGGGGAATATTACGAGTATAAGTTTTGGGATAAAATTACAATTGCAAAAAGTTCATTGAAATTATCTATGTTGTTCGTTTCACAGGTTCTCTATAATTATTCCAAATAAAGAATGAAAGAGCAGCAGCGACTGGCAGTGAATTTTGCTTAAGCGATAAGTATACGAGTATTTCGGGACCTACATCACATGTATTTGGAGAGCCACTATAGGTTAAAAACTTTGATTGATCCAATAGTGTTGCAATATTGTATAAATGCAGAAATTCTTATACTCTTATGGCGAAATGTGAACGAACTGGCGTCCCTGGTCTTTGGTCTGTATTATGTAGGATATGCATCTACGTGGCTAAGCCTCTATTGTGAAAATGAACACCACATCTCGGGTAAGGGCTAACTAAAAGATGATGACTTTTAGTTGTCATACTTGGTTAATGACAGGTTTCTGGAATATCACACTACTGTTGCGAAAAACATGATTATTTAATATAGAACCAACTTGAAGTTGCATTTAACTGGTATAAATAAGACATATAGGTGATTGAGTGCAAACGATTTAACTCCAATAGGTTACAGATATCTGCCCCTTCAAACTTTTCAACGTAACACCCATCTCGTTAAGAATGTACACCTTTAAGCCCACTTTCTAGAGTACTCTAAAATATAGTAATTCATTCCTAAGCTGTACATCTCGCTTTTGAAATCCCCTGCCGGCCTCTTTATTTTGTAGTTGTTATAACTTGCAAACCTTTAAGACCAATGTGTGTCGGTACCTCTCTTTTCTAACTTCCTAAGTCAACTTGGAATAGACTGATTCTGTCATGAAGGGCTCATAATGTTTTTTTGCCTTTGTAGGATCCTGGTGAACGAATTTTAAAAAACGGATTCGGAAGCAGAGTAATACGCGGCTTTTCGGAAATTGAGAATGCTATTTGGTGCCTAAGCCGTTGTTCAGCCGTTATTTTAGAAGTTTTATACATTTAACTTCATGAAGATCTCTCTCTAACTACAAGAGTTTCAAAAACTTCAACAGCAACTGCTTAAATAACTGATCGTTAAGGGGACATCTTTCGTAAGAAGTGAAAACATTCAAAACCAGGAAATTGTCTATCATTCAAGAACATTGGATTGCTGTGAGAAGTGTTTTCACTTTCGATATACTTGGCTTTCTAAAGGCTATTCCAAACTGGTTGAAAAACTAAAAGTTCTAGGGAACTGTCCTATGTAACTCCAGCGCAAGAAGGAACGAGCTTTTTTCACTATACAAATACAATAGATTGAAACCAAAGTCTGCGAAACAAAAATTAGCTGCAAATAGGTGTTACAGCGATTCTGCTAAAAGGCTAACACGTACTCATAGTCGTACACTAAAAATAATTATGAATTAGCCTTGTAGGTCAGTATTTAGAGTGCTTCACGTTAGTACCTGCCATGATTGGCTTAAGCCCACGGTATGTCATCACATTCAGATTAAAGTGAGTAAATCACTGGGGAACAAACCTTTTCTGGGGAATAATCTCAATTCTCGAACTTTAGATCATCCCGATTAGTACCTCCTCGATTTGTAGGGGAGACCTTCCTAAAACCCCAGTCAATTTTAGGATCATATCGTCCTGTAGTACATAATACATAGGCTGTGCCCTTTCTAAAAGAGGGCACCACTTGAATTAAATCCATACCATTTTCAGTAAGTACCAACCTTCAAAAGATACGTGTATAAACTTGACATCTGTCGGACGATTAGTTCTCGAGATATAGCGTTGTGAGTGAAGCAACTGTTGTTATTGTGAAAAAAATGGATTCAAAGCAATTTCGTGTGTTGATTTATCATTGCTTTTTGATGGGAAAAAATGCAGCCGATGCAAAGAAATGGCTTGATAAGTGTTATCCGGACTCTGCACTAGCCGAACGAACCATTCGCAATTGGGTTGAAAGATTTAAAAGTGGTCATACAAGCACCGAAGATGATGCAAGCAGTGGACGTCGAAAAGAGGCTGTTTCAGATGAAAACATCAAAAAAATCCGCAAAATGATTACGAATGACCGTAAAGTGAAGTTAATCGGGATAGCTGAGGCTCTGAAGATATCAAAAGAGCGTGTTTGATATATCATACACGAATATTTGGACATGCGAAAGCTCTGTTTAAAGTGGGTTTGCTCACAGTCGTACAAAAACAACTGAGTGGCGAGCATGCGACGAACCTCGTCCAAAACGACCAAAAACTCAACAGTCGGCTGGGAAGGTTATGCCATCCGTATTTTGGGATACACATGGAATAATTTTCATCGACTATCTCCAAAAGGGGTAGACTATCAACAACGACTACTACATTGCATTGTTGGAGCATTTGAAGGACAGAAAAACGACAGCATTTGAAGAAAAAGAAAGTGCTGTTTCATCAAGACAATGCACCGTGTCACAAGTCGATGTAAACGATGGCAAATGAATTCGTCTACGAATTGCTTCCCCATTCACCGTATACTCCAGATTTGGCCCCCAGCGAATATTTCCTGTTCGCAGACATCAAAAGAATGCTCGCCGGAAAGAAATTTAAGACCGATGACGAAACAGAGGCCTTTTTTGAGGCTAAACTGAAATCGTACTATCGCCCGCGAAGGTAACTATATATATATTAGCGGTTTGCTAAGAGATGGCGTACCTTTTCTTATTCTATTGTTATTATTCCATTGGAACATGCGTTGGAAAGCTACTGTCATTGTACGTCATTTCAGTATATGTCATTCATTTGAAGCGTAAACAACAATAATTTTTTTTTCACTCAAATATGTCGAACTTTGTGTCTAAAAAAGTGTTTGTGCGGGGAGCTCTTCGTATATTCATCGTATTTTGGTGGAAATTGATGGTGACATGCGCTAGCTGAGCGAACGTGTCAAAGGTGGTTTGCACGATTTAAAAGTGGTGATTTTAGCTTGGAAGAGGATGAACGTCCTGTTCAGCCAAAAAAGTTTGAAGATGAAGAACTGGAAGCATTACTCTATGAAGATTATTGCCAAACACAAGAAGAGCTCGCAGAATCTTTGGGTGTCACTCAAGCAGCCATTTCAACACGTTTAAAGGCAGCTGGATGTATTCAAAAGCAAGGAAATTGGGTTCTACTTGAACTTAAGCCGAGAGACGTCGAAAGGCGGTTTTGCATGTCCGAAATGCTGCTGGAACGCCACAAAAGAAAGTCGTTTTTGCATCGGATTGTTACTGGTGATGAAAAATGGATCCATGACGACAACCCAAAGCGCAAAATATAATATGTGAAAATTGGCCAACCAGCCAAATCAACGGCAAAGCCGAATATCCATGGGGCGAAGGTAATGCTCTGTATTTGGTGGGATCATATGGGTGTGCTGTATTATGAGCTGCTTAAACTGGGTGAAACCATCAATGGACAATGCTACCGAACACAATTAATCCGTTTGAAGAGAGCAGTAGCCGAAAAATATGCGACCAGACACGAGGCAATAATTTTCCATGATGACAACGCTTGGCCTCACGTTGCTATTCCGGTTAAGAGCTGTTTGGAAAACAGTGGATGGGAAGTCTTACCCCACCCGCCTTATAGCCCAGACCATGCCCCTTTTGAATACCATTTGTTCCGGTCGATGCAGAACGCCCTCACTGAAATACGGTTCACATCAGAGCAGAATGTCAAAAATTGGCTTGATTCATTCTTATCTGACAAGCCGGTGCAGTTCTTTTAGGATGGGATCCACAAATTGACAGAAAGATGGGAAAAAGTCATAGCTTCGGATGAGTAATACTTTGAATAATACTATTGTACATGTTTTTCTAAAATAAACGTTCAAATTTTGAAAAAAAAAACCACACGAATTAAATTACATACCCAATAAATTTGCAAAGATTTTGTATTTTACTATAAGATTTTTGAGCCCAAGTTATGTGTTATTTGCTACTTTTTTGGGTTTTGCAACACAGTTAGAAATTACTTTCTGTGGGCATGGTGTTATCACAAGGGGGGGCTACCTCTACAAGTCAGGATGAAACTGAAGTTCCTGGAGGTTCTGACTCCCATTGTGGTAAAATTAAGCCTCTATTCAGGCTTCTAGTAAGACCCGTACGGATCCCATATACTGTTACTGGTATGTTGGTATAATACTGGTCAAACAATATGTATGGTGTCGCTTGATATAAGACCAGCTTTGTTCAATACCCGGTTATTATCAGACTACGCCATTGAAAAGACGTAGCCCGTGTAATTGGGCAGAGCTCAGCATTGTAAGTCATGTGTCATGTTTTTTAAGAGAAGACTTTCACTAAATGCCAATACATTTATGGGGCAAGGATATGCCTTACCATCACTCTGCTGCCTTCCTGAGATACCAAAAGCGGTTGAGGAGTCAAGGCCTTCCTTACATCGGGTCAAAACCAACTGGAAGACCCTTACTGCGTTGTTTCTAGGAAGTCAGCAGAAAGTATAGTCGTATAGCTTTACACATTTGACATTTGACACCGCGGAGCACTATTACTCGGCGCTACCGTTGTGGGTTCATTGTAGGCACCTTATTGCTAAAGCGCTTTCTCATTTTTCTTTGTAAGACTGAAAGATTTCATTTAAAGGAACTTGCAAGGAGTACAATGAACAAATTGTTTGTCTGAGTGCTCTGTTTCGACAGAAAAATAAACACGGTTTAACCATTCATTACTCAGAGTAAGCACCACTTTGAGTGCGAAATTGTTAACTGCGCCTGAATAAAAGATTCTTCAACCACAGACATTCTTCTATAAAGCATATTACAGTTTGTATTCTAAGTTCAAATAATTCTAAGGCCAAATAGTCAGTACTAATGAGAAAAGATACATTCGCCTAGACCACTTTTGCGATGCTGTTACAACCTTTTTACAGTGTCTTCATGCGAGACACTACACCAAACTATAAAAAACGGCATTAATATGCTGTGGATAGTCTTAACATTTATAAGAGGATCTATAAAAGGGCTAAATATATTCCTGGCAAAAGCGATTTAAACAATAATCACCAGTTTGTCAGTACAGAAGACTCCTTCGATAATGTGGTGTAACAGATATAGACTTAAAAAAGAAAGAAAAAAAACAAGCAAATGCTTATTTGATTGCACAATCTTCACACACCCTTCAAGCCGTCGTCTTTTAAAACTCATACAAATGCAATTGTTCTTGCATTCTATCCAATTACACATTTAAACTCGTATGTGTGTAGGAAATACATTGCGTGTCATACTAATTTCATTTATTTTATCCGATCAATTTGAATTTCGCAACTAAATATTACACCAGTACATACACCCAATCGGTGATTTAATTTTGTCGGCGCAAAAGCCCAATAACTGACGCGATAAAAAAATAAAAGAATCTATTTACTACCCAAGGTCTCGCAGTACACTTTCTTATATTTCTGAAGCTGTCCCTAACGTATGCTACGCGCCACAACACACATTCGTGCAAACAAAAATGAAAAAAAAAAAAAAAATCATAAGCAATTTAGAAAATGACTAATCCCCATCAAATTCGAAAACCACAACTACTGGGCGTTCGTAATTATTTTTAGAATTTTAGATTCTTTGTGTTCTTGAAAATTGGATAGACAGCAATTCGCTGAATTTATGAACAAATTGCCTACTACTCCCCTACGCTTAGCTCATTATGTGGGTCGTCAGTCGCAAGGGAATTGGATTTCCAATTGGTACGCCCAGGCCAAGGAGATTTCTATGCGGACAGCGCTTGCCAAGTGTCAGGATGGCCGAGAGGTCTAAGACGCCATACTCAAGAAAAATTTTACCCACTTGTGATGGGTCACACTGAGCGTTCTGGTCCTTTCTGAGGGCGTGCGTTCGAATCCCACTTCTGACAAAAAAAAATTTTTTTTTTTGGATTAAAAAAAGATATCTGTATCTCCATCAGTATAAAATGAATAGGCTCAAGCACATTGTTTATGTGTGCAAATTAGAAGGTGTTCGATTTAAATATGAATAAATGCAAAAATATTTTCAGCAAATTAAACGATAAGACTTTTCCAAAACAATCTGATGCATAGTGGTTCTGCTTTGTCCCGATTTATACTACTCATTTTCTTGGTTTTCTTCATTCACTACACGTTCTAGGAAGTAGCTCTTTTCGTTAGCGTTGCTGGTTCTCGTTAACTGCAAGAGTAAACCGGCATCGAGGCTTAAATCCCAAACATATGCCTAATATGCGCCCATGCCCCTACGGAAGACGAGGACGACACCACCAAAGAATGTTTTTACGAGCCAAGGTGCAAATGCGGATTTCCCAAGCGCCACAACAAAGAAGAACTACTGTAAGAAGATCTAACGTAGAAAAAATGCAATCGCAATAGACCGCCAGAATTTTCGCCGAACGCGTATGCCACAATCTTTCAACAACTCCTATGTCGTCAGCGTCAAGTGCCGAAGACAGTGGCAAAGAAATACCTGGTTTGATGAAGGATTTCGGTAAGCACAAGCACCTTAATAAGAAGCCTACAATGCGACGCTGCAACCAAGGATGACAGCTGCTCGTCAGCTCTAAGAGACGGAAAGAACATCGACTTTTCCTGGTAAAAGTCGAGTAAAACGGAGCAATAAAAACGCACGTTTCAAATTATTGAGAATTTGTACTCCAGGTAAAAAGAACGTGTCAAGGAAGACCTGCACAGATCTCCTGTAGAGATGAAGAAGGAAACCTTGTAGTGGACTCACAGTGGATGCTGAGAATATAGAAAAACTTTTTCTACAGTAGAATAGACCATTCCACTCAACTTAGCCGATGTTAGCCAAAACTTGCGTTCACTTGACCAAAATAAAATGAAGATAGCCCAATAGGGAGTAACTAGTTACGTTTCTGTTAAGTTTTCCAAAAAAATTAGGTAGACAGTTGAAAACCAACAAAGCAGCTGGACCTGACGACTTACTTGCCGTGGTACTCGAAGCTTCTGGAAATGAATTTGGGGAGAGCATGCACCAACTCATAAGTCTGATGAATGGAATCTTAGTATCGTATACTCGATCTATATCCCTTTTTCCATATTCAACCTTAACTGTGCCAACTATGAAGGCATAAATCTCATTGACATCGGATACATGATCTTATCTGGTACATTGTGTGAACGTCTGAGATCCTTCGTTAACAACTACGAATGTGTGATGATATAGACAAATTTTGTCTATTGTAGATGAAATGATTTGCAACAGAGCCGTTTAGTGATGAGGACTTATATGTAGACACCGAGAAACTACTTACTCCCAAACTAGACTTACTGCCAAAATTGATTCCGAAGATCGAAAGCCATTACATCCTTGCCAATATGGTACATCCAAATACGTCATGATCACAGACACTATTCTCGTTGGGATGAGATGCTCTAACCCCCATCGGATGAAGAGTGTCAAACAAAAAGAAAAGACGTGGTACAGGCTATCAGGGTTAGAGAAACGTATTTTCGATTCTACAAGACACAACCCGACAGACGAAAACCAAAAAAAGTTGAAACGAGCCAGGAATGACTGCAACGTCTTTTTTAAGCGTGTAAAATTTCAATACGACCAAAACCGAGGCAAAAAATACTACAATGGCACAAAGTAGTAAAAATATTTGGTCGTTCGTCAAAAGCATAAAAAATTCTGCCTCATCCTACAGATAATGTTCAACACTTCAAAATTGTGCCTTGTCTCCGCTAGCACTTAAGTGCGTCGAATCTTGAATGGGACGAATCCACTTTCGTACTCGTGTAGTAGCAAGAGTACTTAAAGAGCTCAATATACACAAATCAGCTGATCCAGATGGTATATCTCCCCTTCTGAAGAGGTCTTCAAAAATAAGGCAAATCTTCTTTTCTTTTTCTTACAGATCCATTGCACTTACGTCCCTTCCTTCCAAGGTCATGGAAACATTAACAAATCGTTACCTCATGAAATATCTCGAAAAGCGAAAACTTCTCAATGACCGGCAGTATGGTTTTCGTCGCAAGAGGTACACTGGTGATTTGAAGGTGCGTCTCACCCAAAAGTGGAATCAAATCTTACTTAATCTGGTTTGAGCAAGATAGTTGCACTTGATATTTTCAAAGCATTTGACAGAGTTTGGTATCAGGCTCTTCTGTGGACAATGCGTGCTTTTGGGATCGATGACTCTCTTCTTCAATGGATTATACATTACCTTTCGGAACATTCAACTCAAGTGGCCTTGGATATTTTCAAGTCTGATATTCACAAAATAAATGCTGGTGTGAACCGAGGCTCCGATCTGTCACCGCCATTTTTTCTAATTTTCGTTAAAGATCTCTTGTCTGCCACTTCTAATCCAATATATACCATTGCTGACGACAGTACTCTCTGCTTTCCATATTCGTTTCCGGACTCGCGCCTTTGCTCTTCGGCTATAAAACGGGAGCAGCTCATTTAATACCTATAGTTACAGCATTACTAATTAGGGAACTATTAACAGAGTGGAATTTAATGTTTCCAAAGCCCAATGCTGTCTGCTGTCATTAAAGTGAAATTGAAATAGCCAGCCAATATATCCATGAATGGCACTTACACCGTCGGAACCGAAAAATTTTCCATTCACAGTATTTATGTCACTGATAACCTAAATTGGAATGACCATATATTCGATGTCGTCAAAAATGCCTAGGTTTCCTCAAGCGATGCAAGAAATACGTTTCCCCTCTGAACAGGCCTGAATATATAAGGCATTCCACATCTGGTCAGGTGCTCCTTAAACATCTCTGCACCTGGTAGATAGAATTCATAGGTGATAGCTCCTTCAAACCTTCAACTTGTCTCCATATAAATGCTCATCAGTATACCCTCAAACCCACTTTCGGACGTGCAGGAAAACGGCCGCATTTGAAGAAAAAGAAAGCTGTTTCATCTAAACAATGCACCGTGTCACAAGTCGATGAAAACGATGACAAAATTGATTGAATTCGGCTACGAATTGCTTCCCCACCCACCGTATTCTCCAGATTTAGCCACCAGCAACTATTTCCTGTTCGCATACCTCAAAAGCATGCTCCCCGGAAAGAGATTTAAGACCGATGAAGAAGTAATCGCCGAAACAGACGCCTATTTTGAGGCTAAACCGAAATCCTACTACAAAACTGGTATCGAAATCGTTTCAATCAGTGTATCGCCCTCGAAGGCAACTATATTGATAAATAAAGTTGAATTTTGGACAAATTTTGTGTTTTACTATAAAACGGCACTGACTTTTCAGCCTATGTGTTATATTGGATTATCTATATTTTTTTTTTTTTTGCTGTGTTGGTACACAAGTCTCGAACATATATTCATAGTTTTAAGCATATAGCATGCTTAGTTTGTTTTTGACAGATAGAAATATTAGACGTGTCTTGGTTTGCTTAGCGATTTTCAGTTATTATAAAAAAAAATGGAGCAAAGAATTTGCATCAAAATGGAATCAAGTGCCCTTAAACACTTGAAAAGTTGACACTGGAATACGGTGAGTCTGCTTCAAGTAAAACAAATGTTTTCAAGTGTAAAAGCTCTTTCAAGATGGCCGAGAAGGTGCCAATGATGAACCTCGCTCTGAACGCCCAGCACACACTCGTAAACAACAGATGATAACAGCTGTTCAGAAAATTATTTTGGAAAATCTTCGAATTACTATAAGAGGAGTTGCAGACGATGTTGGCATATCGGTCGGCTCATGACATGTCATGTAATGTTTTGGACATGAGACGTGTGTCAGCGAAGTTCGTTCCGAAAGTTCTTAATTTTGATCAGAAGAACCGTCACATGAGCATCGTTCAGAAGCTCTTGAATGACGTCAATGATAATCCTGACTTGCTTAAAGGTGTCATAACTGGTGACGAATCATGGGTATATTGTTATGACATCGTAACCAAAGCAAAATCGTCCCAATGGAAGCACCGAAAAAGCACGCCAAGTTCGATCAAATCTCAAAGTCTTGAATACTGTTTCGATTTCCGTATCATAGTGCATCAGGAATTTTTACCTCAAGGTCGTATGGTCAGTAAGGAGTATTATTATGTGCCGGTTGCAAGAAGAAATACGGCAAAAACGTCCGGAAAACAATTCATGGCTTTTCCATCACGATAATGCACCTGCTCATTCATCATTGCTTGTTTTAAATAAACTCCAAAGCAATGTTTAAATTTGTATTAGTTTGTTGACGCAAATCAAAACTAGTGACAAATTTAACTTTTTTTGCTATCGATAACATCACATCCACCAAAAAAAATTTAATTTTTAAACCAAGGTCGTTATAACCAAATGTGGGGGTAAATTTGGTAGAAACAATTCAATCCAAAATCACTCTTTAATTTCATTACCAGATGTTACTTGCCTAACAAGTTTTTACTTTATTACCTTAAGTGCACCTACCCAAAATGCTAACGATTTGCTGAATTTTTTTTTTTTTTTTTTTTTTTTTTGATTTTTTTTGTGGCAAATGAGCGATATAAACACTCATTTCATTAGGGAGCAACAATGCTGCAGACTCTAATGGTTAGTCAGTCGAGCTTCTCATAAACTGGAAGTCGCATATCACATACAACATTTCATCATGCATCGTTTTACACTTTCCAAACTTGCGGATATTATTTAAAAAAAAAAAAAAAAAATATTGAAATCCCAGATCAGTTGTAAATACGGAACGTGAGGTCGGTCGTCATCATGGCTTCAGTATGCAGGTAATTCGTCGCACAATCTTAAGCCACCAACTAGACAGAGATTGGTGCGAAATGAAGAAAACATAGCCGCCCTAGCGATCCATATCCAAGCAGACCCAGAAATGTATATTCGGCGCCGATCAGCTGAATTGGGCATCGCCAGAAAGTCAACTCGGCTTATTTTAGGGTTGGATTTTGGACTAAATTCGTATAAGATTGTACTGACGCAATAATTGCAGCCGGACGACCATACACAACGCCGTGAATCCGCTAATTGGGCAATGAAAATGTTGGCCGAAGATCCGGATCTTGGTCAAAAAATCATCTTCTCGGGCGAAGCCCATTTTTGCTTTAGCGGCTATATCAACAAACAAAATTGTTTTTATTGGAGTGAACACAATTCACAAGTGTTCGACCAAGCATCAATGCATCCACAAAGATTGATTGTTTGGTGCAGTTTATGACAGCTATCTCCGGACCGAAGGCGACACCGTTTCCGTCAATGGTCTCAAGCATAGAGCAATGTAAACTGACATCGATATATCCGAGCCTATGGTTCCAACAATATGATATGTAGCCATACAAGCGACGCAACGCTCGAAGTAATGAAGGAGAAATTTGGCGACTGAGTCATTTCATGGCGAGCGTTCATCAGTTGGCCGCCGCGATCATGTGATTTGACACCGCTCGATTATTTTATCTAGGGCTCCGTCAAGTCCTTTGTGAACGCTAAAAAGCCAACGACTTCAAACGAGCTCGAAGCCGACATTCGACACGTGATTGCCGAAACAACTCCACAAATATTGGACAGTCTCATCAAATATCAAACCGACTGCTTGAAGCACTGGAAGCAAAACCACACATTATGGCATGACGTAGCTTCAGAATAAAGCCAAGATCAATTTTGTATCTCACAATGTTGTTGTTTTGTTTAAATTTTTTTTCCTGTCGTTCTTATATGGTCACCGTTTATTGTATAGGGTTTTCTAATAACTTTTTTTTTTTTTAAATAAAAGGCAAACCATTTGAGACATTTCAAAAACTTTATTATTGACTTGAAGTACAATCAAAACATTTATGAATGGAACTCGACTTCGTTCATATGGCCACCGCGGGCACGTTTGCAGCGGTCGATTCGTTAGACCCAATTTTCAATGACTCGGCCACACAATGTTGGCTCTGAGCTCTTCCAACGTCGTCGGCGTGTTCGCATAAACCAAGGACTTGATGTAGCCCCACAGAAAATAGTCAAGCGGCGTTAAATCGCACGAACGAGGCCAATCGACTGGCCCATGTCTTGAGATAACACGCTCACCATACTTACTCTTCAATAAATCGATTGTAGCGTGTGCTGTGTGGTCAAAAATGACCTTCGTCACTGAAGATGATTTTGCGATGAAATTCATCATCTTGGCGCATCTTCTCCAGAACCTAACCGGAGAACGTACGTCGCTTCAAATGGTCCATCGGCTTCAATTCTTGAGTCAGCTTGATCTTGTATGAATGTAAACCAAGATCCTTATGCAAAATACGCCATAATGTGGTCTGAGCGATGCCCAATTCTTGAAAACGCTGTGGAATTGACTGATTTGGATCGTTTGCTACGGACGTCTGAACGGCAGCGATATTTTCGACACTTCAACCAACCCGTTGTCTCACTGACACGGCAACATCACACAACGACTCAAATTTTTGCACTAAACTTGTTATTGTCTGTCTACTAGGGCGAGAATTACCACCGAAAATTGGAGTTAACGCTTTTAAAGTTGCAGTCACCGACTCCGAATATCTATAGAAAATTTTTATAATTTGCAGACGTTGCTCGTTAGTGTACTTTACCACGATGAAAATGTTGAGTTTACTGAATAAATTGACAGTGACAGTTTGATGATTAGTGAAAGAGTGCGTTCACAAATTAAATTCAAAGTTGTCAAATCCCTATTGGAAAACCCTATATAAATATGTACATTCACTATCAGGAAACAGAGAAGTATCGGCTGCAACACAAAAAAAAAACATCGAAAAAGTATTGGAAAAAAAATGTTTTTTTTTTTTCATCCAACAATGTACACGAATTTGAATACCAGCTTTGACAACTAAAATTCAACTTGTCAGGATGGCCGAGCGGTCTAAGGCGCCAGACTCAAGAGCAATCTTGCCCACATGTCGTGGGTCACTGAGCGTTCTGGTCCTCTCTGAGGGCGTGGGTTCGAATCCCACTTCTGACAAACAATTTTTTGTTCTCTGTCTCTATTTTCTTTTTTGTTTCTTTGTAAAGAGAACTGGTATTTCTTTCAAATGAACTGTGCTGTCATCACCTGCGGAGTAACTGACATCCAAACAGTTTGTCAACTGGAAATGTGCACATTTCATTGTTTACAGTTGTTAAATACTTTTATCTTGATAGATTGCGAAAGACACAGTGCCGCGTCAAGAGCGACTAGAAATATAAAAATAGAAAATTAAAGACGCTATAACCTTGATATTGAAAGTATTTTTATCGTCGGTATTAGACAGCTGAATTGGATGATAATGCAATCTATTATGGAAGACGGGGGTGCCTGCCTGTTTAGGTCTGATAATTAATCTTACGGTGATTACTATGAGTAGATAATTGAAAGAATATGAGGGATTTTGTTTTAATGATAAAAAGCTATTAGATTCATTACGGATACGTGGGGAGTCATGCTAGAATTAGTTAGGAAGATTTCTGATTGATTATTTCAAAGATTTTTGCCGTCCACTTGTAGCAAATTAATGTAATTAGTCGTCTAGGAAACTAAAGCCAATTCTCAAATGCGTTCTAAAAGGTATACATTCCTAAGTAGCTGTGTAACGTCCTGGACATGAAGCCAGGATGACGAAGAAGTATCTAACTGCTGACTGCTTAAAACTTAGACTAGGCTAGTTTAAATCGCGTCAAGCACTAACTTTACCTCCTTATAATGGTAAAATCGTAAGCGGGAGTCCGAAATCCGCACAATATAAACTTGATTGGAACAGACCATAATTGTTTATTTCTAAGAGTAGCCTCAAATGGTACAATATTTTGGTTTTTTTTAGCAGATACTTTCTTAGAGGACCGATATGAGAGCTTCAATTAACCTACTGTATACTTCAAATCTGTACATTATCAATTACACAACTGAAATCACAGAAGTGTCAGAAATCACCAAAAAGTATTTGCAGAACTATGAAGCGTAAAACCTTGAAGTTCTAAATTCAGACTAAAGGTATTTAATTGCATGATTTTGGTTTTATTTTTTATTTGTTTTTATAATTAGCACGAGAGTTAAAAGTTCGACCGAGATGTTGGCGAAAAAAGCACAACTGCTTTGGACAGCGTAACGCCGAATTCCACTTTATTCATAAGACTTCAAAAAATGATATTTTTGCATTAGTTTTTACACTTAATTTATGCTTACTATACAATCATTAGGAATAAGTTCTATGGGAAAATGCATTTATTACAATAATTCGAAGTGAACATAGTGTAACTGGATAAGTTTAAATATGATAATGAATTAATGCAAGGTAAATGAAATGTGGATGTCGTCGTAATGATTATGTAACTCGCGCTTAAGGGATTATTAGTATCTTTAAAATGTTTGCACACAGCGCGAGCTATCGCTGTCTCAATATTTCTAAGTCTTGGTTGGGGGGTTGCTAAAAAATAAACAACTTACGTAACTAACAAGAACAGTAAGTCTACTTTTCGTATTTAAGGTAAAGATCGAGCTTATAAATAATAAGAACAATGTTGTCCCCAGCACAGAGCCCTGTGGAACACCAATTCTTGTTTCATACTACTAGATATACCACCTGTTCTAACCATCTACTTAATGTAGGTGAGTTATGATTCAAATCCACAGCTAGTGTAGAAGTTTTCATTAATCTATGGCAATTATTAAAATAGTTCATGTGATTACCACGGCCAAGGTCAAATAAAGAATAAGTGGGTCAATGGCCGCAATTTTTAGTTTGGATGTTATGTTTGAGATCCTGAATTTTCGATGGGTAATTGGGTTATATAGAACTTACTCTTCAAATAACTTCACAGGAAAAAGTCTAAAGATGTCAAATTGAATGACCTTAGGAGCCAGTCAACTGCTCCTCTAAATGAAAAAATGCGATCTTCAAATTTCTTACGCAATAAATTGATGATTTGATGGTTTGTGTGAGCGGTAGCATCATTCTGTTGAAATCAGAAATTGTCCCTCTCTCCAGCCTCATCTTCGAAAAGGTATGGGCCAATGATGTCGCCAACTCATAATCTGCACCATACACTGACTTTTTTGGGAAGCATTGGTCTTTCGTGAATCCCGTATGGGTGTTCCGGTCACCAGAAATGCCAATTTTGTTTATTTACATACTCATCCATCCAAAAATGGGCTTCTTCGGAGAAGAACAAGTTAGATGATAAATTGCCCTGACGATCGCCAGTTAATAAATCAGCGACGTCGTAGACTGTCCAAAGGCTTCAAATGTTTTTTTTTTTTTTTTTTTTTTTTTTTTTTTTTTTTTTTTTTTAATTTTATAGGCGTATTTGCACGCAGAAGGACAACTTTTAAATATCGCTGCAAAGTGCCATAAGTATTAGTTTTGCCTGACACTTTCGCTCACAGTGGTGATGTTTTGGCGTGTACTTGTGTACCATTTTTTTTTTAAAGCGCTTCACCATTGCACGAATTCCGGATCACAGAGGGTGAACATTATCTGAGCGATATACCACTTTGATCACCTTGATGTTCCCGGATTTATTTATTCAGAAAATTAAAAATACAAGTTTATTCATCTTAATCTACATTGTTCCCTTTAAAGTAATCCCCATCGACTGCAACACACTTATGACGGCGCTTGATCAAATCCTCGAAACATTTTTTATATTCGATTTTCGGTATGTCCATCAGTACTTCCTGCGATTTTCCCTTACTTCCTTTCGGCTGCTGAAAAGCGTTCTCCGTAGTAGTTTTTTAACTCGATTGAACAGAAAGAAGTCACAGGGAGCCAAATCAGGTGAATTCGGTGGCTGTTGGATGGTATTTGTTGCATTTTTCGTCAAAAAATTACAAATAACGATGGCACTGTGAGACGGTGCGTAATTATGGTGTAAAATCCACGAGTTTTCTGCCCACAATTCTGGTCTCTTTCAGCGAATTGCTTCACGCAAACGTCTCATAACGCCCAAATAATACTTTTTGTTTACTGTCTAGGCTTATGGCAAAAGTTCATGATGCACTACACCGCTGTAATCCATAAAAACCATGAGCATTGCCTTCTCTTTTGACTGAAAACGACGTGGTTTTTTTGGTTTTGGCTCATTTGGTGAACGCCATTCACTTGCCTGATGTCTGGATTGCGTGTCGTACTCATAGACCCACGTCTTGTCTACAGTAATGATCCTTTTGATGAATGTGGGATTGGATCATCTCTTTTGCGACGTCAACACGGTCTCTTTTTTGCATGAAATTGAGGTCTTTTGGCACCCACTTTGCTGCTACACGACGGAAACCAAGATCATAAACCAAAATGTCTTGGATGGATCCATAGGCAATGTTCAAGTCCTCCGATATCTCTCTGATTGTTAATTTGCGGTTATTGACCAACATTTCTTTTACTTCATCAATGTTTTCGTCGGTTTTCGATGTCGATGGTCTGCCACTGCGTTCATCATCTTCAATTGCCTAACGACCAATTTTTGAACCGCTCGTGACACTGGTAAACGACCGCTTTCTTCAGAGAATCGTTGCCGAAACACTTTTCCAACATTTCCAACGTTCGCGCATCATTAAATCCGTTTTTTTACGCAAAATTTAAAACAAGTTCGTTGTTGCAAATTTAAATCTATTTCTAAAATTGTAAAAAATCGCCAACACACACAGAGATAGATGTACTCTTGTTTACGTTACTTTTGCAAATGTCAAGCTATGATGCTAAGATTTAGAGGGAATGTCAACAACAGATGTACCAACTTACCAAAAAAAAAAAATATAACTCAAATCGGAACAATGGGAGCGCCTCACGGTGACGCTACTGGGAACTTTTTGATCAAGGTGGTAAGTATCACCTATGAGTTTTATCGCACGGTTTTGAATCCTATCTAGGAGGGGCATAGATGCTTTGGGCGCACCTGATCAGATGTGGGCATTGTACTCCAATTCTGTGTGGATGAATGCATTATATATTGAAGCCAGATTAGAGGGCGCGAAATATTTCTTAAGTCCTAGACATTTCGCAGCATTTTTGACGACATCGAATATGTGGTCATTCCACCGTAAGTTGTGACTGGCACACATGCCGAGAATGGAAAGTTTCTCGGTTTCGACGATGAAAGTGCTATTCATGGATAATGGCTGGGTTTTTAGGTCTCGCTTAAACGATAGCAGATGGCATTGTATTTTGGAAGCAATAAATTCTACTCTGTTCCCCAATTGGTTATGCTGTTAATATCAGAATTTAATGAGCTACAGCCGAAGAGCAGGAACAAGTATGGGAACGAATATGAAAACCAGAGAGTACTGTCATCAGCAAAGGAATATATTGGATTAGAAGTAGCAGACAAGAGATCTTTGATTAAAATTTAAAAGAATGTCGGAGATAGAGCGGAGCACTTGTACACACTAGCATTTATTTTGTGAACACCAGACTTGAAACCATCCAAAACAACTTGAACTGAATGTTACGAAAGGTAGTTTCTAATCCATTGAAGAGGATAGTCGTTGATCCCAAATGCATGCATTTTTGACAAAGGAGCCTGATGTTAAACTCTGTCAAGTTCCTTACAAATATTATCGCCAGATTGGTGTATGCTTTGGTTTCACTTGTCGGTGAGACATGCCATCAAATCACCAGTGGACCTGTTACTACGAAAACCGTACTGCCGGTACTGCTATTGATGATTTCGGCAGTGCGCCTTAGTTGAATCAATACTGTTTATAGCTAAGAATAGGGTAGTTTCAAGATCTGACACAATCTTCTTTGGATCAGTTTCTCAAAAACTGTGTTTGAATCGTCTTCGGGATCTTTACGGAGTAATGTGTGAAGTATACGAATACGACTTTCAGGAACACTGTCGACAGGATGAATCATAGTCATGCGTACGTTCCTGGTAGGGTTATGACAATTATCATGAAAGTGTTGAATGTCACGTTCTACCAAACAACAAGCTATCAGACGATTTTCAAGTCAAATGCGATGTAAGAAATGGCTTCATTTTGTGTCTTCTTTTCCGAACAATGAATAGAAATGTTATCCGCCCCGAACTTTTAGAAAAAAAGATAAACAATCCAATGAAAAATGATGGTTTACCTACAACATCTGGACTACGCTGGCGATAACTGTTTCTAACCTTCACCCGATGAATGAAGTCTTTAAAACCGATGCAATGGAACTAAAGGTAAAAGTGGCCAAAACTAGAGCATTTTACCTTTTAAGTTCTTTTACGAAACATAATATTGCTGAATAGGAAGCGAGATTGTTTGATGCCCTGTGGTATCAGCATCGAAATGGAAAAAGCTCCGTCCGCCAAGTTTTCCAGTATTTACACCAAACTTCTATTGCTTAGCTTTGAAGTTGAGTTTTTGCTGCGACAGAACATACCACCGCAGACTTCCGTCAATAAAGATCTTTGTAGCATTCTGAGAGATAATTTGTCCAAGCCGTATCTCAAATTAACACTTCCGTGGATATTAATTCTAGGCGAAGTGAAAATGTCAATGGGTCAATCAGGTTAGACATAAGTGCCAATCAGTCTAAGAACACGCAGCACAGAACAGTTGAGTTAGAACTCATGACGTCTAAGATGTGTTAGAGAAATCTTTTAAGCGCATTAAGAACCAAAAAAGATAACGTTAATGTTATGACGTCCTGTGACGCATGGTAAATCAAAGGAATAAATTAAAATCAACGATTAAAGACGAGTTCGGATTTTGGATTGAAAAGTATAGCAAAATAAATAAAAGTATAGTAGAACAGAGCCCTGTGGTAATGCATCAGCGTTTTGTAGATATCAGATTTAAATCTATATGTTCAGTTGGTTGGTGAGTGGAGGAAATACAAGACACATATTTCTGCTAAAATTCATGCAAGGAATTGCTTACAGGTCTAACTATAATAGATATACCATCTTTGGAATATTGTTATTCAGTTGAATGAATTTGCGGCCGCATAAAATCTTTAAAACACTGTTGTCCATTGTTGTCCTGATAAAATTACTCACGTCCTCTTCACTCTGGTCGAAACTTCTTGGGCAAGTCAATGCAAAGCTGTAAATCTAACATTTTTTCCGGAGGAATATATAGGGTTTTGGTGCTTAGGTAAAAGCGTTGGAATTCATAAATCTACAGAAACATGTTTTGCCAACTTAAGCTCAATCCTAAGGTTTGGATAACAGAACTCAGTAATAAATTAGGCCAACCAATTGTTTGTAGTCACAATCATCACTTTACTACGTTTAAAATTTATAAGCTTATAGTGGTTCAGGCAATTAAAAAATTAAATATTCTTCAAAAATAAACCACTTGAGCTGCTAATGCAAAACTATGAAATTAATTGCCTGAACCAGTTCTTCGCATCTTTATTAGGCCGGTATCGCAAAAAATGCAAATCACTGAACTACCAATCCGCAAATGAAACAAACATTTGCATAAGTTCTCTTCTTTCACAACAATCAGCAAATGCCATAAATTTCTTTTAACACTTATTCCCTGCATTAAATTTCAGATTGTGGGCGGCTGGAATCAGATACACATCAAGCACGAGCCGAATTTGCAAATTCAAAAAAAAAAAAAAAAAAAAAAAAATCACTATTCATGCTTCGTTGGCATTACGTACACTACTCGACATGTAAAACATATCTATGTGCGTTTGCCACTCAAATAATGCTCCAATGCTTAATCAAAGAAAAACAACAAACCAGAGTATCTGACGGAAACTTCTGCTTTTTTTTTTAAATTACGCGCAAAGTGGAATCGAGGAATCCAAACCAAAAATAAAAAAACCATTCCATCTTTAAAAACCCCTTCAACCTCATTTCCTGTTCCACATACTGTCGTCTTGGTCTTAGCTCGAGCCAATTTGAAGGAGTATGTTTTCTCGATTCTGAATCGATTGAGATTGAGAGGAGGCGTTGGACACAAAGTAAACGCCATACATGCTCAGCAAAGCGGAACAAGCTTAACGGATATTGCTCTGGCAGATGGTTCAGGGGTTTATCGCCTTGTGCTGCTTTCAACTGTCATTAATCGTGTTTTCGACAGCCAACGAAAAATGCTAAAACAAAATTTTCTTCTCCTATTTGATGAATAGATACAAATAATAGCATAGGTATGTAGTTGTCCCCCGACGACGACAAGATTAGGGGGGAAAAAATAAAGGAAACTCTCGTTGAACTCATTAAGCAGCTACAGTCTCTGGATTTCAGAATCCATCATTGTCATCATCGGGTATTCGTCTATTACCATTTGCGTGTGTTATTTCATTCATTGGGTTCCGGCGTAATTATTTCTCATTTCTCACTTTAGCCAACTGTATCATAGAATGGGATGTTTCTCTTGATACTGACGGTGGCTGCGGTTTGGTTGAAACGAACCACAGTCTCATGTCATATGTCAGCTTCGTCGCAGTGAAATATTTTTGCATGTGACAGCATTAAAATTTTCCTATCTGGCGCCTATCAATTTGGTAATTATGTTTACAGACGACAGTTCCAGCAGCAATGGTGGTGCTACTGTTCGTGCTATTTGTGATGGCAGTTACGACGACGAATCAGATGCGAAAATCCGCATTATGTAGAGACGTTTGTATACTTGCCTCTTCCAAAGGCCGACACACAAAAACAAAACGAAGAACGTTACATAATGGGATACATAAATTTGCATTTCGCTCACTTTTTTTTGCATTTAGTTGAATGAAAATTTTTGGTGGCAAAGCTGATAAATCATTAGTATCACGTCGGCATTAGGTTAACGGTCTATTTAAACGGCTAAATGTAGTTAGTCTACGCCGACATTTTTAGGTCAGACGTAAGCTAGATTCATATCGAAATAATTTGCTTAAAGATACTTTTAAAACTCAAACATTTGATAAGTATTATTGGGGGAGACAAAAATTAACCGATTAACGTCACGCAAAGTTGGTTGTTCATACTTTCTGGAATGTAATCCCTGGTGATGGTTTATTGTGGATATGTTTTGTATCTGAAGAGTAATATTCCTGCAACTCTACCCGTCAATAGAAGCCCTAATTGAAAACTCAGGCAGTACTAACGCAGGTTTGGGTCTTGCGGTTCATTAGGTGTTCAGTAAAGACTTAGGCGCAGCTTAACTAAACCAACAAATGCAGATATCTCACCCCAATCCATTGATTGTTCATAGTATAGTTTATTGCTATTAGGACTGTGTATGCCTTGGATTGGAAAATCGATGCAAGTTTTCTTAACGTTATCACAATCCAGAGAGACACCAGCGCCGCATTGAAAATCGCCTTTGAAGCCATACGTTTAGACTCGTCTATTCTTTTCTGGGTTAGATTCTTCCCGAAACCATTTGGGACACTGACCAAATTGATTAAGTGTTTTCGCAGCAATAAGAGTACATCTGGCATTAGACGGTTTTCTATAAAAGCAGACTCAACAGACAATCGGCGTGCAAGGTTATCATAAGTCCAGTGCTTGTTGCACCAAAGACCATTTCTTTTTAAACAAAAGATGACTTAAAGAGTGCAGCTCATGATATTAATATTAAAAGCAGAGCCAGGCAAAAACCACCATACAGTCGAGACAGACCATTCTTATGAATCTGGTAAAAGCAGCAATGACGTATTTTCGTGAAAAATCTTTCTCGGTCACAAAACCCATGTCTCGCCGGAAGCTCTTTAACACTACCAGCAACTTAGAAGTATCCGACGTGACTTGTGGAGACCAAAAAAAAAAAAAAAAATAGTTTTTTACTAGCTAGTTAGCTTCCTCCTTCTTGTAAAGAAAACAATTTCAGTTTTGAGAGGATTGACTTAAAGCTCAATCCTAGTGTATCAGCCCTTGATCAAGTCTAAGATTCTCTATGCTTCAGAACACATAGTCGCAGGCATGATCCAACAAATAGTAGAGGTACGTCATCTGCATATGCAAGAGCGTAGTCGTGAGCACAATTAACAGCATATAGACGGCAAAAAAGCTCTCATCTCCAAAACTAGTGATTTGTACTAGCCCTGTTGTCTGGCCAATAAAATGTTACGACGAAAATGGTTAGCATGTACTTCATCTTGTTTAGTGCTGATTCAATTTAATCCTTGCCAGACTTCGAAGCTCAGACTCGTAAGATGTTTCGCGATGTCACATATTGGACTGACGATACATTCGCAAATCAGTTTTGCGTTCATGAAACTCAGCTATTCTCATCATCTCCTCAACATGAAGAAAATCAGACTGACACGTCTGAGAATCTAAGACAATGAGTATTCATCTTTTCCACTTTTCGGAATAAAAGGAACTAACACGGTTCGTGAGGGGGTCGGTATATATTTGCATATGTTGGAGTTAGACTAGCACTGAAGATTCTCCTCAAAGGTGCAAGCAACTCATTGGCAATAACATTTGAAGCCAAGTTAAGTCCTCAAAGGAAGCAACTTCGTATTTCATGACCTCATCCGTCACCACACCATATGACAGTTACCAGGTACGAGAGTTGTTCTCTTTAGGTCACTTGGGTGATAAGAGCTGGTTGTAACCTGGTTCTTATCGGGTCATCTAGAAAGCTTATTAGTTATTAGTACCCATAAAACCTTTGTACACAGCACGGGAGATATATATTGGTTTTAAGTATCTATATGTTACAAGGGCATTCCATAAGAGAGTTGTACGACTTAGGAAAGAATCACGATATTTCAGAGTACGTCTGGAAGTGGGCTTGAGGATACACTGAGGCGCATTCATAGCGAGACGAGGCGGAATGCTCCTGGCTATTTTTATGGAGCACTGATGATGGAAATAGCGAGATACTATAGACATTACATCGATGTTCGAGGGTGTCATTGACTAGGTGATATTTGCATCAGTCTTATCACACGGTTTTGAATCCAATCTAGCAAGTGCAGAGATGTTGTAGAAGCGCTTAACCAGATGTGGGAATTGTTCTCCAATTTTGGGCGGATAAATGGCTTATATGTATATAGAGGCCAGATCAGAGGAGGAAAGTATTTCTTACACCGTTTTAGGAAACCTAGATACTTCGCAGCATTTTTGGCGACATCGAATATGTGGTCGTTCTAACTTATGTTGTCGTCATTGACACAAATACCGAAAACGGAAGGTTTTTTTGGTTTCAACGATCCAAGTTCTACTCAAGGATAATGGCTGGATGTTGTTATATGTCACTTTAACGACAAAAGACAGCATTGTGTTCTGTACGCATTAAATTGCACCCTGTGATAGTTTCCCAATTGGTTATGCTGTTAATATCGAAAATTAACGCCAACGAATTCGAAATGCAGAGAGTGCTATCGTCAGCAAAGTAATATATTGGATTAGAAGCGGCAAACAAGAGATCATTGATAAAAATTATAAAGAGTGTAGGGGACAGAATGCAGCCCTGGGGCAAACCAGAATTTATTTTGTGAACATCAAACTTGAAACCTTCATAGACAACTTGAATTGAACAATATGAAAGGCAATTTCTAATCCATTGAAGAAGAGAGTCGTCGATCCCAAATGCACGCATTTTCGACAAAAGAGCCTGATGGTAAACTCTATCAACTGCCTTTAAAATATCAAGTGCAGCTATCTTGCTTTCCCCAGATTGATGAACGCCTTAGTTCCACTTTTTTGTGAGACTGGACCTCTTGCGACGAACACCGTACTGCCGGTCATTGAGAGGTTTTCGTGTTTCGAGATATTTCATGAACTGATGGCTTATTGGCGTTTCCATAACCTTGGAAGGAAGGGCCTGCAGGAGAAGAGGGAAGAAAATTCGCCTTTTTTACGGTCGCTACATATCTCTAACATTGAATGACCAATCAGCAGTAGTTTTCTCTGGTTGACAGGTTAGGTCAAAATACTTAGTGAAATCGCCGTTCAGGTTTTTTATTTTCTTTTTTGGTGTTTCATAATGAGTTTAAACGAAGCATTAACAGACTTGCCCAGCTCTCTCTTAAAGTAAATTCTTCCTCCTCTACGACGACGAAATAAGCTGCTCATATGTAAATATTCAGAAACCTCAATATCCCTTCAAATATATCAGACAAGAAAGATATTTATCGCATAGGTGAAAGCGAACTGTTTTAAATTGGAAAGCAGTACTGAAATCACATCTGTCAAACTGACAAAAAGGCTGTCTAGAAATTTTGGTATCCGTAGGCTGTCGTATTTCAAAAGTAAATGTACTGCCCACTGAGATATCGAAGTAATGTATTAACAACACCCAAGAGGTCCAATCTTCTAGTTAGAAGTTCAAAATGTATCAACAGAAATTTCAACATACTCTGCATACTCTACATCATAATTATGTCGCGTATAAGCTTGAGATATAAAAGAAAGGCTAGTGAAAAGTAACTTCGGCGAAATCTATACGTAATACTCAGATTCTGCTCAACCACATTGACCTTCAAGTTTTAGAAGGCCCAAAACGCAAAGTCTAGCCTCTATCTGAACACTGAACATATTAAGTTAGTGAATAGAGTAGGTAATTTAGATCTGAAGCTCTGATTAAGTAACCAATCAGTGCTTATATTATACATTCTGAATACACCTTCTCTTTTCAAAATTATTCATACGGTAGTCTTCCCAAACACATCACACTGACAACCATCGATAGCAAAGTTCCAAAGTCAGATCCCAATTTAAATATACAATGTCTCTAGAGAGTTATGAATTCATTGCCCATCAACAATGACAGCAACGCAAAAGTCATTGATCTTAAAGAAAGAAAAGACGAAGAAAACAGAAAGTTATGCAAGAGGAATAGATAGAATTTCATTTTGCAAATTTGCCAGGTTGGTTCTAAGCACAGCAACAGAACACACGAACAGAAAACTGTAAACATTGCTAATCGGATTTTTATTTATTTTTTTTTTTTTTTCATCTCTTTCATAATAGTTTTTTGTATTTTTTTCTTTTTATTTTGTACAACAACTCAAAAGATGAATAACTTGAGCAAAACTATTCGCTTTAGATACTGCTAAGACTTAAGACTTCCACTTCCACTTCCACTATGCCCCGCGTCTAAGCCCCATTTGAAATAGAGAGACTACCTGATGAGATTGTAACTGCAGATACATTTGTTATGGGCACAAACCAGAGCACTACAAGTACGAGTACTCCAAAGCAAAAGCTTTAATTGGATTAGTGCAATGAAAAGAGGTATTGCCGGAGTCGCACTATATTATAGCACCGTCGCATTGTAAGTTTATATATGAAGATACTGTTCGAATAAGCATAGTTTAGATAAAGCCCCTGAAGGAAAGACGGTGACGATAACGGCAGCAATAGATAGAATACTATACAAGTGAGAGATTCTCTTCCCCCCTCTCACACACCATCATTCCTCGACGGAGGCAATTTATAGTAATTGCAAAACTTAAGCCGGTCTTTTAAGGGGATTTTGCAAATCGAATGCGATGCTATAGAGCGGAAAATATTGACACTATTTGAGGGGGTGTTGGTAATGGTCTTCTGGGGATTTTAAGGGGGTGCCGATAAATTTGCAATAAAGGTTGTCTAAATCGAATTTGAATAGCGAAATGGATAGAACTGAGTTTATGTGTAATACATTACCGTAATTTTGGGATTTATCCAAGTAGAAAATATGAAGAGCTTACCTGGAAAGAAAAGAAGAAAAAATATTAAAATTATTTGAAAAAAAATAAGAATTCAATAAGCAAGGAAAGAAAAACTATCAGGAAGTGCATTTCATTTTAACGGGTGACCAGAGAGCAATGATAGGTTTCTGATTAAGTTACCAGTGACATCCAGCTGAAAAAAACAAAATATTCACTACAGTTTGCTATTGCATCATGCCTCGTTTGACGCTTGCCGAACGTGCGGATATTACAACGGCTCAGTTGTGAATACGGAAGGAGGAATACGCCTTGGGCGTACGTTGAGCACGTTGAGGGTGCTTTCGACAACGCAACTTTTGATGACATGTGCAACTCGGTCAGACAACACGTCGTAGATGAGTCACTGGTCTTGTGGATAAAAGCAATGCTGATGAATAGGACATTGATTGCGGATACTGGCCGCGGCAAATATGTAAACAGGCGGCGTTCTGTCCCACTGCTATGGTGCATGTTGGTCGACTCACTTCTCAACGAGCTCAATAGTTCTAACGTCTATGCACAAGCATACGCGGATGATGTAGCTGTACTGTCTGTTAGATCGTGTCTAGCGACTATCAGCCCCAAAGCGCAGACTGATCTCAAAGCTGAGTTTGGTATCTTAACGAAAAGGAGGAAACTGCCTGGTCTGACTCATCTAGTGCTTAAAGACATCACCATTAAATTCTCCAAAGAAGCTAAGTATTTGAATGTTATCTTGGATAAAAAAATTCTCTGAACTAAACGTGTTACGTCGAAAGCATTTAAGGCGCTGTCAGCCTTCTTGCAGTGCAGAGGAGCTATCGGCAAGATATGGTCACCGTCAGTTTCACCAAGAAGAGTCATTTGGATCTGCACGGCTATGATAATGCAAATTAAATCCTATGCGTCAGTTGTCTCGTGGAATAAGCTCTCGCGATAATACGTGACTGTTAAGGTTACCAGACTTCAAAAAAGAGTTGCACGGGAGCTTTCCCGAGCACTCCTGGCTCCGCTCTAGACGCATTGTTGAATTTCCCTCCCCTAAATACACTTATGATAACAAAGCAGGAGTTAAGTTTTTCGGAAAATGGAACAGAAAGAGAAAGAAAGATGTTTGTTCTCAGAAGATATTTCGCTCCATGGCTGGCATTCAATATTTAATGGGGAGACTTAATGATTTGTGTCAATGGACTTGTGGTTGTATTTAGGCAACCATTCATCTCATGAGATTTTAGTTGCTTGAAATACCGGCTGGTATTGAAAACCGCATTGAACCCCAAACCGTCTGATTGGAAAGCTTATACACTACCAACCGAGTCACAGCCACCCTCATTGATACTCATATCATGGGCTGCACCCTCAAATCCATCTTCCGACTAGAAAGAAGTGGTCTTTGGTACAACACGCACTGGAGCATCGACAACCTTGCGCGCCGGAACTCCTGTTGCGGAAAAAATGCAAAATCGACTGTGCTACTTTCAGGAAGGAATTGCAGTCGGGTCTTCACAGACCGCTCCGAAACCAATATAAGATGTGGCGCAGGTGTCTTTCTGGAGGACGAAAAGGAAAGCTTGCAACTGTTTATTTTTAATCATAATGGCAGCGAACTATATTGCGGAGAACCGCAGTCTTAAGGCTATATTTAGTGACCCTTGTCTGGGTCCCAGATTGCAGTGGGATCACGGGAAATTAAATCGCCGATGAACTTGCCAGGCATGGTTCAGAAGAGTTTTTCAGTACCCGAACCTACGTTGAATCTGTCTGCAACTTCGGTTAAGGCCTCCATTGACAGTTTGGTCTCATACGAGCACAACTGCAGATGGCACAGCTCCGCAGGATGTAGGCAGACCAAACGAATGCTTCCCGACCTTACTATGAAGTCCGCTGTCCCACAGCAGGAAAAACTGAAAAACTGAAGTCTGCATTGAATGCCTGTAGTTGTGTTGTAATCGCTGGGTATGTCCTTATATTTAGCTGACTTTATTTAGCAACGTTTCAACATTAAAATATATGTGTTACCTTCTTCTCTATATTTTTTTTTTTTTTTTTTATTTCCCGTAAATAATCACTTTCGTCTTCTAGTAACTACGTCATTCCTTTTTAGAAACAAACTTTTATTTTGGCGTTTAATAAACATAAAATCATTTGAAACGAGGGGAGAAAAGTCTCTGTACCACTTATACCGACTAGAGCACTCTGCCTGTTTTGTGCTTCGTGATTTGATCAGGTATTGAGTGATTAACGTAGAAAAGTGTTAGAAAGGTTTCGCGTTAAATAGGCATACATTCTGCTAGAACTTGGCCGTGCATATAAAGGATGATTCATCGTGAGGCTTGATTTATAATGTAAAATAAAGCACATAAATTTGAAAGTGAACTTAAAAATTCTATTATCCGTTAAAAGAACTATTCATGGCTACGTCTGAGGTGGTCCATTACAAAGGTCCAATTTTGGGCAACGCGTTCGAGCATAGCGACTGGTATCTCGCGGATAACACGAGTAATGTTGGCTTCCAAAGCTTCAATCATAGCTGGCTTATTCCTGAAGACCTGAGACTTTACATATCCCCAGAGAAAATAGTTCAAAGACGTGATGTCGTATGATCTCGGCGGCCAATTCACCGTAGAAAAACTTGAAATTAAATGCTCACCAAAATGATTTCTCCACAAGTCCATTGTTTCACGCGCTGTATGGCACGTAGCGCAGTCCCGTTGAAACTAGAGCTCACCGAGACCATGTGCTTGAATTTCAGGAAGCACATAGTCCGTTAACATGGCGCGATAAGGGTTACCATTGCCGGTAGCATTCTGATTTGCCTCATTTTTGAAGAAATATGGACCAATGTGTCCACCAGCCCATAAACCACACCATACTGTTGTTTTTAATGGATGTAATTGTAGCTCTTGGTACTTTTCGTGTTGCTCATCAGTCCAAATATTGCAATTTTGTTTATTAACATATCCATTGAGCCAGAAATGGGCTTCATCTCTGAACAAAATTTCACGATAAAACACCATATTTTCATTGAGTTTTTCGAGAGCCCATTCACTGAAAATATATGGTTTTCCCATAGGGACTTGACAACTTTGAATTTGATTTGTGAACGCACTTTTTCACTAATCATCAAACTGTCACTGTCAATTTATTCAGTAAACTCAACATTTTCATCATGGTAAAGTACACTAACGAGCAACGTTTGCAAATTATAAAAATTTTCTACAGATATTCGGAGTCAGTGACTGCAACTTTAAGAGCGTTAACTCCAATTTTCGGTTGTAATTCTCGCCCTAGTAGACAGGAAATAACAAGTTTCAAAATTTTGAGTCTACATATTCGTTGTGTGATGTTGCCGTTTTAGTGAGACAACGGGTTGGTCGAAGTGTCGAAAATATCGCTGCTGTTCAGACGTCCGTAGCAAACGATCCAAATCAGTCAATTCCACGGCGTTCTCAAGAACTGGGCATCGCTCAGACCACATTATGGCGTATTTTGCATAAGGATCTTGGTTTACACTCATACGAGATCAAGCTGACTCAAGAATTGAAGCCGATGGACCATTTGAAGCGACGTACGTTCTCCGATTGGGTTCTGAAGAAGATGCGCCAAGATGATGAATTTCATCGCAAAATCATCTTCAGTGACGAAGCTCATTTTTGGCTCAATGGGTTCGTCAATAATCAAAATATGCGTTATTGGTCAGGTGAAAACCCACATATGCTTCATGAATCACCACTTCATCCACAAAAGATAACTGTTTGGTGCGGTTTGCATGCCGGCGGCGTTATTGGGCCATATTTTTTCGTCGACGATAACGATCTTTACGTTACTGTGAATGGTCAGCGTTATCGCGCCATGATCACCGATTATTTTTGGCCCGAATTGGAAGATATGGACTTGGACGACATGTGGTTTCAACAGGATGGTGCCACAAGCCACACAGCACACGCTACAATCGATTTATTGAAGAGTAAGTCTGGTGAGCGTGTTATCTCAAGACATGGGCCAGTCGATTGGACGCCTCGTTCGTGCGTTTTAACGCCGCTTGACTATTTTCTTTGGGGCTATGTTAAGTCATTGGTTTATGCCAACACGCCGACGACGTTCGAAGAGCTCATAGCCCACATTGAACGCGAAATGGCGGCCGTTTCGGGCGAAATGTGTGGTCGAGTCGTTGAAAATTGGGTTCAACGAGTCGACCACTGCAAACGTGCCCGCGGTGGCCATATGAACAAAGTCGAGTTCCATTCATAAATGTTTTGATTGTACTTCAAGCCAATAATAAAGTTGTCAAGTCGTTATTAGAAAACCCTATATGATGCAAATTCAAGACGCCTGCCTTCAATTCTTGCACAAGTTGAAATTTGAACGCTTTTAGGCCGAGATTCTTACGTAAAGTACGCCAAGTTGTCGAATACGCCAAGCCAAGCTGTTGAGAACGACGACGAATCAATTCGTCACGGTCTTCGCGTACGTGCTGAATGTTGTCTAACCGGTCTGGTATCATCCACTAATGTAAGCTAATATTTGCGAATAAAATTGGCAATAGTGGTTTCAGTAGGTTGATTATGTGCACCGTAATTTCCTCGAATTGCACGAAAAACATTTCTCACAGAACGTAATACAGTCAAACAATTTAGAGACGCTGTTGTGGTTTGAGTCTTTAAATGATAACTTGCCAAACGATACTGAACAAAAATGACAAAGCAGTTTGATAGGAGTCACGAGTAATCTGTCAAAAAAGCCTATTGAAAATCTAACCTCAAGATAAATCACCTCTTACATTATTTATTAGACATTTATAGTATTTGAAATACTTCTTTGAAATCACAGTAGCTATTTATAATCAAAGAAAATAGAAAATTAAAAACTCCTCCGCCAGATGATTACCTTACTTAGAATTCATCCATTCACAATTTTTGTTTATACATATATGGTATGTACGAATGAAAACAAAAACGCCTTCTTACATTAGATTATTGTGTCATAAGACTATACACCCACATATATGGTATAACATAATAAAAGTGTTCTCGTAAATCGAACTTTATTGCTCTAAAATTACCTAACACATGGGCTGAAAAGTCTTCTAAGAGAGGGCACCATTTGAATTAAATCCATACCATTTTCAGTTAGTACCAACCTTCAAAAGATACATGTATAAACTTGACATCTGTCGGACGATTAGTTCTCGAGATATAGCGTTGTGAGTGAAGCAACTGTTGTTATTGTGAAAAAAATGGATTCAAAGCAATTTCGTGTGTTGTTTTATCATTGCTTTTTGATGGGAAAAAATTCAGCCGATGCAAAGAAATGGCTTGATAAGTGTTATCCGGACTCTGCACTAGCCGAATGAACCATTCGCAAGTGGATTGAAAGATTTAAAAGTGGTCATACAAGCACCGAAGATGATGCACGCAGTGGACGTCCAAAAGAGGCTGTTTCAGATGAAAACATCAAAAAAGTCCACGAAATGATTACGAATGACCGTAAAGTGAAGTTAATCGAGATAGCTGAGACTCTGAAGATATCAAAAGAGCGTGTTGGATATATCACACACTAATATTTGGACATGCGAAAGCTCTGTTCAAAGTGGGTGCCGCGTTTGCTCACAGTCGACCAAAAACAAAAACGTGTTGATGATGCAGAAGAGTGTTTAAAGCTGTTCAACCGCAATAAAGCCGAATTTTTGCATCACTATGTGACAATGGATGAAACTTGGCTCCATCACTTCGGTTCTGCCGGCAGAACCTCATCCAAAACGACCAAAAACTCAACAGTCGGTTGGCAAGGTTATGACATCCGTATTTGGGGATACACATGGAATAATTTTCATCGACTATCTCCAAAAGGGGCAGACTATCAACAGCGACTATTACATTGCGTTGTTGGAGCGTTTGAAGGACGAAATCACAGAAAAACGGCCGCATTTGAAGAAAAAGAAAACGCTGTTTCATCAAGACAATGCACCGTGTCACAAGTCGATGAAAACGATGGCAAAATTGAATGAATTCGGCTACGAATTGCTTCCCCACCCACCATATTCTCTAGATTTGGTCCCCAGCGACTATTTCCTGTTCGCAGACCTCAAAAGAATGCTAACCGGAAAGAGATTTAAGCCGATGAAGAAGTAATCGCCGAAACAGAGGCTTATTTTGAGGGTAAACCGATATCGTACTACAAAACTGGTATCGAAAGATTGAATAATCGTTTCAATCAGTGTATCGCCCATGTATTATAACTTAAAATCGAGTCATTTCGGGGTCATATGACCTTCTAATAAAGCTACTTTTATTAGTATCGGGCCAAGAAATTAGTAATATAAGTATAATTTGGCTTCGAACCTAATTACTAATCTCTAAATGTTATATGTTTGTTTGTTCAGTTTTAAGCACTTAAGCTAATCATGTTAACATGTTCTACACATGTGTGCAATACATCTACATAGAAAGGCGTCTCTAACTTTATGAAAATCAGATCTGTAGAACAGTCCTCTAGTCGCAACCAAAAGATTTATGAGTACGAGTATAATGATTTCTATACCACGCATTCTAAGATCCATATACAATAAAAAATGTTAACCAAATAAACGTATGGTCCGTTCACATGGCAACAGCTACATTTCTTTAATTCAAAAACCAAAAGAGGTTGTGAAAAAAAAAATCAAAAAAAAAAAAAAAAACATAATAACACTTTGTTAAAATCAAGACTGGTAACTCTCTTGATGTTAAAAAATCCAGAGGATATCAATGGCGGATACATGTGCAATTGACCATTTTGTCTTCGACTTCGGGGCAGAATGTTACAGGAGTTACAACAACAATTTAAATGTAAACCAGTGGCAATTTGTATTATTTTGAACCAAAAACTGAGCGATAGGCACCCGTGTCTAAAAAAAGGCTATAAGGCCTATACTGCAGATTTTTGTTAGAGACTTTTTGGTCTAACAGGCCCGTCTTCTTATGGATATCTATGTATAATGGAACTGTTTCTCCAAGTTGGGGATTGTGCATGTGCAAGTTACCAAGCAACAATAAAACTCGGATACGAACGGATCTACGGTTGACAGCCCCTGCAAACGAGAAAAGGACAACGCACCACGGGTCTGCACGTGGAATATTAGGTTACTTCATAGACCACATGCAGCCAAACAACTAACGGAGGCCCTGCATTGCTGCAAAGCAAATTGTTATCGCCATCCAAGAAATGCGATAGGATGGGTCATACAAAGCAGGATGAAAAACTGCCATCTACTACGGTGATTGCTATCGACGGCAAGCGCCCTTTTTGAATGCGGATTTGTAATAAGCGGCAGACTTAGGCAAGAAGGCTTGAGTTTCTGGCATGTTAACGAGCGCCTCGAAACGATACGTACTAAGGCTTTGCCAAGATTAGGCTAATATGGACACAGGCCCCTATAGAGGACAAAGATGACGACAAAAGCTTTTGGACAAAACCTAAGAACAGTACATCAGCTATCACATTAAAATTGTCCTCGACGATCACGATTTAAATGCAATGCTAGGAAAAGAGAGCACCTTTTGTAGTACTGACGGAAAGAGTAATCCGCACGACATCACCTCCGATAACGGGTTCAGGCTAATTAAATTTGATTTTTTTTTTTCGATAGAGTCTCCTTAAATCTCTTAAGTGGTTCTATGAAGCCAGCATCAAGTATTGAAGACTGATGGCAACATTTCCAAAAATCCAACAGATATGTCGCCTTTGATGTGCTGGTTTTCACTCGGCCACCACAACGATGGTTTGACGATGATTAGGCAAGCACATGCCGAAGCCAGAGATAAAGCGGAGTTGCATAGAAAAACTAGAGCTGCTCACGAGCTCTACAAAGAAAAAGAAGGAGCATGAGAATCGCGCGGACGAGGATTGAGAGATTTGGAAGTTTTACCAAAAAGTAAAAACTTCCAGAGACATAAACCTGGAACCGAAGCCTGTAGAGAAGTACAAAGAAACATAGTAGTCGCGGTCGATGCTGAAGATTTGGAAAGAGCATTTTAGTTGACTGCGTAAAGGCGATGACGAAGCAAATACCATTGTCAGCAGAATGAACCTTTCAACCTGGACGATGTAAACCAACAATTTTGTCTACCGGACAGGACCCATTAAGGGCTTATTAGTAGCCCTAATATTGTATACACAGTGAAGTGAAGATAGCCATATATAAGCTAAGGTCCAACAAAGTGACTGGAACGAATAGCCTTACTGTCAAGATCTTCAAAACGGCAGGCTATGACTTCACAAGGTGATGTCAGTGGCGCTTTCGCGAGTATTAAGATGCAACCAGCAAAGATGGGTTTAACGGTCAATGAGGCCGAGACCAAGTATATACCACCAAATACTGACGTCTCGGACAGAACATCACCCCTGACAGATATAACTTTGAGGTAGTTAAAGACTTTTTCTACCTAGGCTCCGCTATCAATCCAAACAACGACACCAGCACTGAGATCACACGAAGGAAAACTCTTACCAATCGCTGCTTATTTGGGCTAATTGACTAGCAAAACCCACTCTCGAACAACAAATGTGACCCTATACAAGAACTTAATAATCCCGGTCTCATTCTAAGGCGCAAAGGCATGGACTTTATCAAAAATAGAGGAGGGTGCTCTCGGCTGCTTTAAGACGAAAATTCTTTTCGGGTGAATTGAAGGGGAAGATACAACGTTGAACTTTACGGACTGTATAGCGATCTCGACTTAGCAAGAAGAGTACAACTCTAACGGCTGATCGACTGGGTCATATAGAGCGAATGGACATCAATGCTCTGTCTCGAAAAATATTTGAATCCGCCCCCGAGGGACAGCACAGCCACTCAAGTGGCGCACGCAAGCGGAAGGGGACCTTAACGGACTGACCGTGCGAAACTGGAGGCAGTACCTAAAAATCGAGCTAGATGTAGATGCTTTTGGTTGAGACCCAAGTCCATTACGGATTCTTGTGCCACCTGAAGTAAGTAAGTAAATCTGAAACTAACCGCTAGTGGATTTAAGTCCACCATTAACCAAATATTCATCTTTAATAGAACGGACAATCACCAAGCGGATGAAATATCTCTGTTGCTTTGAGTAAAACAGTCATCGAGCATATTTCAATCTCATCCCGTGCTGCCTGGGCTTTAGAGGAAGCAGTTTAAAATGGTTGCAGTTAGAATCCACAATTAGAGTCCTATTTACCAAAATTGTTCTTAGCCATAAAATGAGAGAGTCTTTGTCTTTCCATCAAAAGTTGTGTTTGCCGAAAGCACTCTCAATGTCGATGAAAAAGTGCCCAGTGAATACTTCTTCTCGTTGGGTGTGCCTTAAATTCTGATCACGCATTGGTGTGGCATATTAGACAAAGAACTTATTCGAAAAACAAGTTTTGCGCTCTTGAAGTTCGATTATAACGGTTGCCCTTCAGTATGAAGAAAGGCCAGCAAGGACCTGACTTAAAATAGATCCTTTTGTTAAAATAGCGAACTCAATTGGAAAGGGATCTCAATCTTCGGAATAAAAATAAAAATTCGTACGGACTTTCTCCTTAAAATAAACTAAACTCTGGTTCGTATTTCAAGTATTGTCTCATCCAATTACCACCCAATCTGAAAGGAATGTAGTTACAACGAATTATAATCTGAATTATGATAGTAAAAAATCGACACTTTTATATGTTGAGAAATTCGAATAACTTTGCCACAAACTGGATATATATTGACACATTTCTCTGACTTGTTGAGTGTTCATACTGTTTATCCATAGCCTACATTGCACATTTTGTTCTTTAACACTGCAAGCATCTACTACCGCATTTTTGCTCAAACTCAAGCCATTTAATTGAAGGATAATAGACCCGCAAACAAGTTGCTAGGGAAATAAAAATAAAATAAAAAATACGAATAACACGCTCTCAATAATCCACAGTGTTTTCCAGACAACTATAATAATTATCTCTGATGCAATGGCATCCGATCCCCGCTCACGTCCGACTATAGTGGGACCAAACCATGAATCCATCCAACTGCTAGTGCTCCTGCTGTTGCATCAAGGATTCAGGACACACAAACCAAGTCGTCTACATCAGACCAGGCGAATTACCTCTTGTTGAATGATAGTAAAATGAGACCCAATTTGCAGTGAAGAAGCAGAAATAATATGTCGCCCCACCTCTCTGCGGATCTGTCTCTTATTATTGTGGCGCCTGCCAGTTCCACATGGACCACAACCAACTCGGTAGTGAGATGATCCCTTTTTTATTATTTTTTTTTCCACCATACCCTTACAAATATCTGTCGGAAAATGTGGCACATTTGTACATAAAAAAAAATAAAAAAAAAAACAGTCTCCACGGTAAAGATGAAAAATTCCAATTAGTTGTGGGAGGAATCGCTAGCTATGTAGTAGGTGTTGAGTGCAGATACGTTAGGGAATGCAGAGAATAGTTCCACTAAATTGGTGTCTTTTTAACATCCTTTTTTGAGATTGCTTTTGCCTCTTATTCCACAAACCTACTCGCACAACACACCTGCTGAAGTAGGAGGAAAATTTCAGGAAAATGTGGGTATTCAAAAGATAAGAAAATCGTATTTCCTTGCTCAAGAAGTGGAAAAAAAAAGTTTCGTCGTTTTTCGTCGTTGCCCTCCATCTATCTATGGTTGAAGCAGAGAATAAGGATGCCCCGAGGCGTGAATCCTTTTAAAGTACGAGATGTGTGCTTTTACAAGTTCTTTCAGTTCTTTTGTGTTTAAAAAGTGGTTTAACCAAGCACGGAACTAATCTTATCCAGGCAACCCTATCGATTCGGTTCCTTCTTTCTTTTATTGTACTTTCTTGAGTTCTGAGGCAATTACAAGTTTTATCACTTTGTAATCATGCGTAAAAAGTCTTATTATATTGTAATGAATGTTTCAGACTTAATTGACTTAAGAATTGTTGCTGTAGGTCCGTGGATTAGGCATTGAAATATCGATATTTTTGCGAAGTTTTTCTCATTTTCTGTCTCGAGCAGATGTAAAACTTCTCCTTGTTAACTCTAGGTCTCTAGGGTAAGGAACTAGGAACTTTTTTTTCTATTTTCAAATACGATAAAAAGAATTTTGTAGAATCAGACTGACTTCTGCTTAAAAACAACTTTTTGGGCACCTTCACGCAAATCAGACAGGAAACTTTTCTAAAAGTCGCATTAAGACTTACATCTTTTGTTCTTTTTACATTCAGATCAGATAGGAGACAGTCAAATCGAAGACCACGTGTAAATAGATTCGAACCACGAATCTATGTAGTTTCTTGCATTTGGGCATTTTAAGAGAAGCAAACGCCGACTTTGACCACTATCTCAAGTAGAACGACAAGGACCTAATATTTAACGCCTTAGCATTACCTAACAAAAGTTGTAACATTAGAGACTAGTGCCTCTTCAAAAGCATACATTTCTAGGGACGCACCTGTACTCCCTGCAGCATAAACTGTCGATCGGACATCTGCTGTTAACTCTGACGCTGAAATGAAGGCGAAGAGCCATCTTTTGACAGCTCTACACTCAGAGCTTTCTAAATCGTTTGCTCTAATGAAGTCACTGCAAATTCGCTGAGGAGTACTTTCTCAAAAATCAAGAAGAAATGCGGTCTGAACGTGATTTTAGTGGAGGAGGATTCATTTTCGAAATCTGACATCATTAGAAAGGTCTTTCCGCAAAGCATCGAACTAGCTAATGAGAAAATTTTCGTGTCCTTGGATGCGCAAAACTCAATTGTTAGCACCAGAACCTGAGTCTTGCAAAGAGTGGAAGAGAAAGATCTCGAAAAACTCCAGCTAACACCAACGCACCTAACACCAATAGTCTCTCGAGGAGACTACAAAGCAACACCGTTAATAAGGCTTCAGCTGACTTTGATAGAACACCAGATTAAAACAAAAACCAGCTGCTGCGAATAGACCCAAAAATAGAGTTCCTGTATCTCTATCGAGGAGTCAAGCGGCAGAAAACGCAGCTCATCCTGCGAAAGTGAGACCAAAAAGCTACTCTCTTGGTGATAACAAATCGAGCCGCAAATGGAACCTCGTGAACCTGCACCATGTTGAAGGTGCCTTGTACATCTCCCTATGACTAATTCAAGAACCTTGGGCTATTGAGCTTAGATATTTGGCCTCAAACATAGTGAGTGAATATTAGATTTTGCCCGAGAGCTGGTTTACTTATCAGTTCAAAAATGAAATATCTTCCCAATCCAGGGTTTAACACCAAAGATTTTTGTCTCCGGAGAGGGATTTCTCCGGAGACAGGATCTGATCGAAGAGTGCCACTTTTGCAGTCCATCGCTAATAACAAGATCTGGGATAGCGGCGGCAACAACAGAACGGGCGAGTTACTTTTAAATTATATTCTGTAAGACAGGAGGCACTTGACCTCACCATTTTGTATCCCTTTCTTGATACTCTTATCAAGGATTCGTATGTTTCAGATGAGGCATCTTTATCGGACCATATGCACATGGTGAAACCTACAACTTTGAACAATTGCATACAATCGTGAGAAAATTTTGTAACCAATACAGCCACGCCAATAAGTGGGACTTATGCAAATCTGCTTTAGCAAACCTGAATAATGAATTGCGAAACTCCAGGAGAGCTTTCTATGGAACGAACTGTCAGAACATGTTAGGTCTGCTACAAAAAAAAGATGGCGTTTGCAGAGCTAGTCGAGAGGAAATTCTTAAAAATGGCACCTAACTTGATCCTTTTAAGCAACACAACACAGTATGTCAATTCTACCGCCACAAGCTTTCCCTAAGACAATAGAATTAACAGCCTACATGCACTTGGATCAGACGGAATCTTCTCCGCACTGATTTAAAAAGGTCTGGTTTAGATTCTTCGCACTCGTGTACAGCTTTAACCGGGGATACATCCCGCAAGCCTTAAGGGAGGTAAACGTAGTTCCTATTACCAAACCAGGCAAACCTATTGAACTAAAAGTACTCTGAGTCTTGACCACATCTCATTTAACGGTACAAAATTGTGTACTCAAACGTAGTAAAATATCTAGGAATGGCTCTCCATAAAAAACTTAATTGGAATTCGCAAATTAATATTAAAAATACCAAAGCGACTAAAGCCATGTGGGTTTGCCGTCGTATATATGGTGGGACTTAAGGATTGACCCGAAAGTTCACCCATTGGATATATACAATATTGATGCGACCCATCATCACTTACTCATCAGTATTATGGTGAACCGAACAAAAGAAAACGATAGCAGCTACAAGGACTTGTAGCATACAGCATACAGCACCTATAGAAGCCTTCATACATTATAAAAAAAAAAAAGATAGCGATTCGCAACACAGTCAGGCTACTGCAAACAGGAGAGATTTATCACACAGATCACATGGATCAAATGAAACCCCGAGCTTGGCATGATCTGCGCAATAGATGCACGCTTACCTAAGACTCTGTGCTTTGACAGAAGGTTCAATATAGTGATCAAAGCCGAAAAGCATGGAACTACAAAAACTCCACCTCAAACCTTAAGGTTATCAAGTGGTATACGGATAGTATATTTGGTCCAAACACCAGAATTTCGCAACCAATGGGAAAAAGTCCCAGTATATTTCAAGCAGAAGTATATACTCAGTAGAAGACTGATTTCATTTCTAACCGGACAATGCCACCACTGAATGTCGTGTTTGCTTAGAAGACGACGAAACTGCGGAACACATCTTATGTGAATGCATGGGTCCAAGTGCCTTAAGGAGATGACAGGACATGGACATGACTGTCCATTTTCTATTACAGTTCTGCGCTCTTAGTGCTCATTCCTTTCATCTTAGAAGTCGGTCCTCGTCCTACGCTCTTGTCTTTTTTTGTAGTTCCGGTCAATAAGCGTTCTGTTTCTCTGCAAGTACTAGTCGGCATTCATTGTCAAATCACCAATATCTCAGTGGGTGAGCGAAACTTACAATTGCATATCCAACGCGACATCTCTGGTAGCTTGTTGAGAGCTTTGCCATTTGGAGAAGATGCTGGTGGCAAGTGATTTGATCGCAGTATTTTCTTATCTCAGCGGCATTAGGGAAAGTCGCATACCAATTTAGATTCGGACATCTCAAATACGGGGGGCACTCCTTCCGATAATCGTAATTTGATCCATCTAGTTAGTTGTCGATTGCCAATTCCCTTTATAATGTCGAGATGTGAGAAGCGCATTCTTGCTACGATAACATTTCACTTCAAAGCGACGTCAATAAGCTTGAATCCATTGATGACGGTGGAAAGATGTTCGTTTTCTTAGCCAAAGCAAATGGGGTTTTGTCAAAGAGCTCGTAGAAATATTCTTCGGCAACATCCTCTATTTCTTCTGTGGTGACATATAAAGCTGATGCCTTGATGCCGATTATCATGCAGCGCAAGCTTACATCCCTGAAACTTAAGACCTCTTGCCCAACTTTGTTTCTTATGATTACCCTGCATCTAAATTGCCGGCGCGTAATACATCATATGGTATGTCGCAGATTTTCATCTTCCTTACACTCGGTTTATTCCGGCACACTTCTTGAATGGCGATTAGACCTGATTTATAGGAGTCTAGGATTTCCACAAGTTGTACGCCTGTACGTATTCAGTTAAGAGAACAATGTTCCACGTGCCTTTTTCTCGAACAGCATGAACTGTCAACAGTGGTTTCATTCCGTAACCATATTTATATTTTCTACGAGAGTGCGTTTGAAAGAAGTGTCTTTTAAAAGGGCGCACTCAAATTTTCAGATAGATCTGTCAAATAAATTTGTTATGACAGCTTTTTAAAACAGGCGCCTACGAGAAATTTCGTAAAATTGGAAAAAAAGTGAATTTCGCGTGCTCATTAAACACTATTTTTTCCGCAAGAAAAAAAAAAAAAAAAAACACGCACACCAAACAAAAGTCTGAAAAGTATTATGGCGACTCTTCACCATCGATTGAAACCATGGTTTGCTCAATTTCAGTGCGGTCATACCAGTACAAGTGACGTCGAATTGAGCTCACCACATCAGAAATGGTTGATAAAATCCAGAGCATAATATTGGACGATCGAATGTGAACGATGCTGGTGAGGCTACAGGCTTATCTCATAGATCAGTGATTTCGATTTTGCAAAAATATTTGAATATGAGCAAGCTATCCGACAGAGGGGTGCCGCGTTTACTCACAATTGGCGATGTTCAATCACAATCTGGACGAGTCTTTACGCCGTTTCGTAACCGCGGCCGAAACATAAATTCATCACAACACACCAAGGAGCAGAGGCTAAGGAACAGTAGAGAAAGTGGACTTCTCCTGATGAATTGAAGCCGAAGACGGCCAGGGTGCGTCTGTCGGCAAACAATTGCATGGCGAAAATTCACATCGAATTTTTACCCTTTTTACCCTTGAAAAGGGTAAAGCGCATATTATGCAGAGCGGGCGGTTTTGAAGAAAAAACGACCGTATTTGGCGATGAAAAATGTTCACACAAGCCTGCAGTCGCAATGGCTAAATTGCATGAATTAATATTATGTTACGAATTGCTCCCTCATTTTCCACATTTATCCACCTGAGACTATTTTCTGTTTTCAAGCATGAAGAAATGACTCGGCGGTAAGAGATTTGGGTCGAATGAAGAGGTTATTATGAGAAGAATATGTTGAAGATTATGTTGAAGAATAAATTTTTTTTTTTTGCCGAAAAGATAGTTCCTTGTTTTAATTGTTATTGACCTACCCTTATACTACCAGAAAGTTGACGCGACGAGTAACCAGCAACCTAGAAGGCCACGTCCTTTGTGGCACATCTTGGAAATAAGAGCCAAATACGGGTATGGGAGTCAGCAGCTCCGATTGCTGTTGTTGACTTAAACAGGGTTCTTTCGCCACTATTTCTAGTTAAAGCTATGATCGCTGATGTTAAGAAACATACCGCAAAGAATGGGCAATTAGCAACCCGTTCAATCGTCGTCCAGACGCTTTGGGTATAGTAGGCTTTAATGCTTTGAGTGTGGCTGCGATGGGAATATAATATTCCACTTTACTGGTAAAGTGAAGAAAGCCTGCGTAGTGCCATACAGTGATTTCTAGTAAAAATTAAGGAAAGAAACGAAACGAAGGGAAAAAATACTATTTTTACGGCAAAAACTATTTCAATGACTGAAACAACAAAATTGTTGAATTTAATTTCAACAATTTTCAAACTGAAGGTGGTTTTGAACACCTAATTAAAGAAAATACTGAATAAACTTAATAGAACCAAGGAGTTAGGGAAGACATTCATTATTTTTATTAAGATGAAACAGAGAATTTTGACGACAGAGCACCAAAAGGACCAAATCGCATTTAAGGAGTTTTCCACATTCATTTCCATAATCTGTCTTAATTAAAACATGTTTTTTTTTTTTTTTTCTATATCATCCTTTTTCTCGAATGCCGCCACATGTTGCAGAGTGAGAGACGAATCCCAAATGCAAAGAATAAAAACCCTCTTTACTCGGGTTAAACTGTTGCCACTCTTTTTGTCCAGCTCATCATGTGATTATATATTTTTTACCAAGTAACTTTTAGCTCCTAAAATCTTATCACTCACCATAAAGAATTTGATACTTGGAAAAAACGACAAAACTCCCCCAACGACGTATATATAGTCGACATCCTATGGAGATGGGTTTTTTTTTTTGCAAAGTCGGTAGTTATAAATCAAATGTTCCCCTTTGGGCATTTAAGCTTTGCAATTTAAGCGAAAAAAACTGAAAATATAATCCAACAGGATTTAGTCGCACGTTCATCTTTAACAAACTTCCTCCCATGCTGCGGAGCCTTATCGACCCTCTGTCTACCTTTGGAATACAAAGGACTTCCCCCTTTCCCAGTTGGGATTCGTTTCATTAAAATAAAAATTTCTCCACACTGTCTACTTTTAAAGGGGGATCAAAGAATTTTTCACTCGAAATTCCGTATTTCTACGAATACAATCTTTTTTTTTTTTTTTTACTCGTCCTGCATCTGTTGGAATCCTTCTTCTCGTAATGTGGACAACATAAACTGGTGAAGCGCAGAGCACACACAAAATTAAGGATTTTTTTAAATTTATGACCAGGATTTTGAGGCAATTTACGCTTAAGCATGAAGAAAAACATAATAATGAGGCAATGTCCTGATGGTTATTTTTGTGGGAGAAGCACGGACAGAGTTGCGGGTGGTACTAAAGAAATAAGAAGTGAAAATGTCTGCAGAATAAACATGAAGATGTAAGAATTGTGAAAAAGGAATTTGCTATCTCTAAAGGAAGCCTAATTTAGAATTTATTATTTTTGATTTAAAGATAAGGATGGATTTTTTTCGCCCCTTCCTTTCCTCGGTGGGGTTATTTATTTTTATTAATTATTTGTCGGAGATTTTAATTAATTTTAATGGACGAGTGGCTTGTACGGATTACGAAAGTGAAGTAGGAGTTTGCTGAAATGCGGTTTTTATAAAAGAGCAATAAAATCTGACTAAAAGGACGATTTCCTCAGCGTAATGGATGAAGTTGAATTGGAAAATAATTTAAGCCTTGTTGTTTGAGGAAAGAGAAAATTTTATTGAGAAAAAAGGTCTGGTGCTAAACGCAATTCATTTGGAAAAGTTACATTCAAAGAGTTTCAGAAGAATATGATGTCTCGAGACAAATAGCGAGTCAATAGGTGGCGGAGTGTTTGTGGCAATACCAACTCGTCTAAAGTACTGCACTTTATAAAAAGTTAAGCGGTAGACTACAAATTTACTTGAAATTCACTTTTGAAGTGACCTGCTCAGAAGCAGCTCCTATTCCCTTTGGCTAGTATAAGTCAAAAGTTGTGGTGGTAGATGGGATTTTGAGTCAAAAAGATAAAGACTATAAGACTCACCAAGAAATGATCTGTGATGAGGTCAAGAGTGGTTGCTAGCAGGGCTATGGCCTCCTCCTCCTCCTCTAAGGTGCATGCAGCCCTACACTTGATCGAAGGAGACTAGTCTGAATCATCTTGTTTTTTAAGGCATCATCATTCATCATCATCATCATCATTCATCAGCCAACGTGGCTCAATATTTATGTTTCATTCTGGATAACAAACTTCTTTGGATTAAAGAAGTCATGTTGAAAATCTCCAGCTTTCTAACTGTGTTAACTGAAACTACACAGCACATGATAAGCCAAATTACAGCCAATGCATGCAAGGATCCCTGCTTTTGAAGTTCATATCATGGGCTGCTCTCTTAAAGTTATCATCGGTTTGAATGAAAGACACACCGCAGTTTTGGTTACCTTGCGTGTTGACTGCCTTTTGATTCTGATCTTATGGACATCCCGTCTGATGCAATGACATCAAAATTTCTGTTGCCAGGAAAGGACTGTACTGGGGTCTCCACAGATGACTTCGAAATATTGGGTTGTTCTAAAGCTATGCGGTTTTTTTTCTTGGAAGTAGTGTTTATCGTTTCAGAAAGTCTCTGTGTATACCGTTATGAAATTTTTGTTGTTTACGAGAATTGCTTTTGATCGGATGTGTTTTAAGTGCTCACTTTTTATTTAATGGAGGAAAAGAAAATGCATTTTCGGCATACTACCTTGACCAAAAAAAAAAAAAATTCAGAATTTATAAAGAAAATTAAAAGGACAAGTTTATTCATCAAATCTATATTGTCCCCTTCAAAGTAATCCCAATCGACTGCAACATATTGTACTTATGCCAGCGCTTGATCCAATCCTCGAAACATTTTTTTTTTTTGGCACCAAATCATTAACCAAAATGTCTTTCACGGATCCATAGACAATGTTCAAGTCTTCTGCGGTTATTGACCAACATATCTTTTACTTCATCAATGTTTTCATCGGTTTTCGATGTCAATTGTCTTCTACTGCGATCATCATCTTCGATTGACTCACGACCACTTTCGAACCGGTCGTGCCACTGATAAACGACCGTTTTCTTTAGAGAATCGTTGGCGAAACACTTTTCCAACATTTCCAACGTTCGCGCACTATTAAATCCATTTTTTTACGCAAAATTTAATACAAGTTCGTTGTTGCAAATTTAAATCCATTTCTTAAATTGTAAAAAATCGCCAACACACACAGAGATAGATGTACTCTTGGGTACGTAACTTTTGCAAATGTCAAGCTATGACGCTAAGATTTAGAGAAAATATCAACAACTGATCGGAACAATAGGAGCGCCACACGGTGGTGGTTGATTATTTTTTTGATCAAGGTGGTTTTTTTTTTTTTTTTTTTTTCAAAAAAGGTGTCAAAACGAGACAGTATCGCCTGACACTTGTCAGCTTTACATGCTTTCGTTCAGGAAATACAGAGCTTGCTGATGCTGTTGGCTCTGGACGGTAACCCACCAAAGACGCCAATCAAATCTTGGCTGCAGTTAGCGTTGATAGGCATTTGACAACACGGGAAATCGCTCGGCGATTTAACATCCCACATACAACCGTTTCGCAGAGACTAAAAAGGCTTTGAATGTCGAAAATGAAAAAGATGGATGTTTTTGTTCCTCACGAACTCATTATGAACTGCGTAATAGTGTGTTAGTCTTTTTTTGAGACGGAACTTGCTTGAGGCTTTCTTGAAAAGAGTGGTGTTACCGGAGACGAAAAATAGGTAGTTTACAACAACATTCGGAGTAAGAGGTCATGGTGCGCTCTTGGTAAAACACCGCAATCGGTCGGTAAACAAGATTTGCATCCCAAAAAGGACATGTTGAGCATTTGGTGTGACTGGCTAGGTGACATTTACTTCGAGTTGCTTCTAGGCAATCAGACAATAAATGCCGTTAAATATTACTATCAGCTCGATACTTTGAAGTAGGCAGTGGAATAAAAACGGATAGAGTTGGTGAACAGGAATTGCGTTGTTTTTCTTCATGACAATGTCAGGCCACACATAGCTTTAGTGACAAAACAAAAGCTAAATTCATTTGGTTGGAAAGTTATGTAGCACCCACCGTACTGTCCAGACCTTACGCCTTTTGACCACCATCTTACCCGCTCTCTCCAAAACAATTTGGACGGAAGGCAATTCAGTTCCGAAGATGAGATAAAAACGTACCTGGAAAACTTTTTTACCCATAAGTATACTGACTTCCAGAACGTTGCAGGAAAGTAATAGACCAAGATGGACAATATCTAATGGATTAAATAAGTTTTTATTGTGTTTAACTTTAAACCTAAAATAACTGCAGAACTTATTGAATAACTCAATACTTTTTCACCTTTATCTCATCCTCAAAAAAAAAAAAATACTTTGTCTACCCTGCACATATGGGAATTTGGTGAATTTTACAGTGATTCGTTTAATTTGTTTATTTTTTTTTTTTAATTAAAATAAACAAAAATATTGCTTTTATAATTTTAACATATTTTGAGAAAATATGGTAAGTTAAAATAACTTCAAATTAGTTTTTCTTGGATACATTTACACAAACATTTTGATTATGTTAATTTTTGCAAGCAGCTTTTGTACGAACACAACAAATTGCCTCATCTATATTATTTTGGGTGGCGGACTTTTCTTGTTCTGCCTTTTATTTGTGTTGGCGTTAATTTTTTGGATTAAATGAAGAAGTTACAGAAATATTCTCTAAAGATTGTGCTGGTAAACTTTCACATGAAACGGTTCTAAGAAAAATGCTGATGATACTTCTAGCTGCCATATATGGTTTTGTGAGCAGAAATCTAAATTTAAGCAGAAAATTTCTTCCTTCGGATTCACTCCTTTGAAAATAATTTACAGCTGTAGCAAGAGAGCATTTTATCAATTGTATCTGCACCGCCTATAACATTTAAAAACAAACTAACTTGAAAAAAAAACAAAAGATGCATCTCCAGCTGGTTTGCAATCAATATCAAACGACTTTTGCCCGATTTTGACGAATACCCGGATTAGAAATGACAACGCATTTAGTTTTAAACAATTTATTTTTTAATATAATCCACTTTTAACTCGATATACTTTTCCCAGCGGTGTTGCAACTTTTTTAACCCCTCCGTATAGTACGACTTTTGTTGGCCTGCAAAATACTCCTCCACTGCGGCGATGACTTTCTCGTTAGACCGTACTTCTTTCCAGCAAGCGATATATTTGAGAACAAAAATAAGTCGCAGAAAAAGCCAAATCCGGAGAATACTGAGAATGGGGGAGCAATTCGAAGTGCAATTCGACCAATTTGGCGACTGCGGAGGTGTGAGCCGATGCGTTATCGTGGTGGAAGAGCACTTTTTTTCTTCGCCAAATGTGGTCGTTTTTTCTTCAAATCGGCATTGAATCGACCCATTAAATCGACGTAGTATGCTCCTGTGCGCGTCCCAAAAAACGGTGGCCACTAACTTTCGGCCGAAGGCATGGTCTTTGCCTTTTTAGAGAACGTTCACCGTGTAAAACACATTTTTTCGATTGCTCTTTGGTCTCTGGTGTGAACCAATATCTCATAGATGATCAGGAACTGACGCGGAAACTTCTCCGGATTTCGATTAAACAGGACCACGTCTTTGAAGCGGTCTCATGATTGCAATTGTTCTCCAGTGTGAGCAAACGCGGTTGTACAGGAGGTTAATGGATCCCATACGTATCATCGAGAATGGGCTTGATTTCCTCGCAGGTTTTGCCACTCAAAAACAAGAATCGGATCACGGAGCGAAGCTGCTCTTTTAACTTAATCGCAAAAAACACAAACACGATGTTTTGAAAACAAACTGAAACAAAATTAAGCAGGCGGGCTTAAAAAGGTTAGACTAAATGATGGTACACTCATTCCAATCCGGTTACTCATCAAACAGCCCTCGTATTTTATCGGAGCGCTTTGGGGTGTAGCTCTTTTTTTTTTACTAGGTGGAGTGAAAAGTAACCTCCTTGACCGCCAGAATGCGCTGCTATTGCAAAAAAGTTATGGTGCCTTGAAATACTTTCATATTTCATAGACAGACATGCCAAATTTCAGTGCGACACTGTCTTTAGTTTTGTTTTGACAGCTGATTGTTGTTGACGTGTGGCATCATGTTGTGTATGGACAAAAACCATTTTCGTTCTCTCATAAAACATTATTTTTTGAAAGGCAAAATGGCAAAGGAAACAAAAGAAAAGTTGGATAAAAATTATGGGGCTAATGCTCCGTCAAATATTGGTTTCGAGAGTTTCGTGGTGGCCGCAACTCCACTACCGATCAAGTCCGCAGTTTCAAGCCCTCCGATGCGGTTACAGAGGCCAATGTCAAAAAAATATATGAATTGGTGTTGGCTGATCGGTGCGCGAGCTAGCAGATACCACAAAGATTAGTACTGAGCGCACACGCCATATTTTGGGCAATAATCTGCATATGAAAAAGTTATCCTACCGCTGGGTGCCGCGCATACCCACTATTGACCAAAAACAGGAACGCGAGAGCACTACGAAAGAGTGTTTGGACTTGCTGATGCGGAATCGGGCGGACTTTTGAAGTCGATTAGTAATTTTTGAACACCAGAGAACAGAATAAGTGCCCGGCAATAGGCTGATTCCGGCACGAGTGCTCCGAAGCGGCCGAGGGAGGCTCGATGGGTCGGAAAGGTTATGGCGTCGGTTTTCTGGGATTGTCATGGCATACTCTTCGTGGACTACCTCGAAAAAGGAAAAACATCAACAGCGAGTATTACTGTGCATTATTGGAGCGAAAAAAAAAAATTGTTTTTGCAAGATCAGGCTTAAATCAATGACTTACGGCTCAATTGCTGTCGCATCCACCGTATTCGCCCTCGGTTCCTATGGTTCCCTCGGACTATTATCTCTTATTAAACCTCAAAAAATGGCTCATCAATAAAAAATTCAGTTCACGCGAGGAAATCATCGACGCCACGGAGCAGTATTTTGCAGACCTTTCGGAAAATTACTTTTCGGACGGTATCAAGAAGTTGGAAAATTGCTGGAATAAGTGTATCAAACTAAAAGGGGACTTTATTGAATAAAATAAAAAAAACATTTAAAAAAAAAATGTTCTTTCCAAGGAGGTTACTTTACCTAGTAACCTAGTATTTCTGTTAGGCTTTCAATATTTAACGTCACGTTTGCTTTAGTTAAAGCTAGGAACGCTTTGAGGTTAAGGTTTGAATGATACAAATTTCGAAAATTGTCTTTCCATAACAGTTTTGGTGAGAAGCTTAACTGTGTGGTGCTGTTATTGATCGGGCTTCTGCACAGGTAGAACGTTACTTCCAGCGGCATGTGGTTTGAGAACGTATTCATTGCTATCTTAAAATCTTTCAGATGTTAACACAAATTTTCAGTTATAAAAGAGCAGTCTATAACAGAATATGCAAAGAAAAGTCTACACCTTACGAGAATCCCCTCCACAGCTTAGATTAAGGACTCAGCAACCAAATGCATCCGTTAATCGCAGAACTGCAGTTCCTTTGGCGTTGCAGGTTTCATCCTGCGGTTTGGATATATCGATGATGTACCCAGTCCACCTACAAAATTATTTTGCTGATGCTAAACTTTTCAATAGGCCGTTTATTTTGTTGTATTTTCGCGCCCAATGATTGCAATTTAAATGTACGAGTATCGATACGATGTCACCGGTCTTTAATATCCGTTTTCAGCTTAAGCAATTATGATCCTTTTATGCTTTTAAAGTTTACCTTTGAAAGCATACTCAAATTTTTAATCGTAGTAATTGTCCCACCAATACTGCTGGTATTCACTGTTGAATGTTAGTCTGCTATTAAGACAACGAAAATATCACAGTTTTAAGTGATTCAGTTCAAAATGAACCAAATCAGTCGTTTCCACGCGGTTCGCAGGAATGGGAAATCCCTCAGTCCACGTTGTAACGAATTTTGCGTAAAGATGTTTACCTTCACCCATACAAGATCAAATTAACTCAACAACTGAAGCCTCTTTATCCTTCTAAGCATCGAAACTTCTCCGATTGGGCTTTGCAAAAGTTTGAAGAAAATCCTGAATTTCATCGACGAATCATCTTTAGCGATGAAGCTAATGGCCTTGTACTTTTGGACGGCAACAAACCCACATGCGTTCAGGAGACTCAAAAAGTGAATGTGTGGTGTGAATTTCATGTCGGAGGTGTGATTAGAGTGTTTTTTTTTTTCGTTGATGAAAATGATCGCTATGTTACGGTCAACAGAGTTCGTTCTCGTGTCATGTTGAAGGACTATTTTTGACCAGCATTGGATGGTCTTGATATCAGTGAAATATGGTTTCAACAATTTGGTAACACAGGTCACACAACTGGTCAAACAATGGATTTATTGAAGGGAAAGTTCGGTAATTGTGTAATATCGAGAAATGCCAACAAGCTAACAACCTTAAAAGAGCTCAGGAAAAATATTGAACGCGAACCTGGTGGTGTATTGGCTCCAAAAAATCGATCGCTGCAAACGTGTTAGCGGTGGTCATATGAATCAGATCGAGTTCCATACCTAAATTTAAATGCGTACTACACTTGGAATTCATTTCAGCTCGATATCTCAATTATTCTGCGTTTTATTTAAATATGAAATTTTTGTATCCTTATTGAAAGGCCTGATATATATAATTGTTTTGGTTTTGCAATTAATTAAAAAAATTATTTAGGGCAGAAGGAATTCCTCCGAACATTTCATCAATAACCTTAACACCATTTTCTCTACCACATTGCAGTCCCTCTGATCCCAATGAATCCCAAGTGAATAATTTTCCTCCCACATGTAACTTGTCGTCTCTTCAAGTCATTTTTATCTTTGTCATTGAACGTTTCTCGCACAGCTCTTTCATTAAACGGATTACTTTGCCATTTGACGAACGTTGGGCGTGATATCTTTGCGGATACAAATGTTTGTGTTTTTAAGTTTGTTTGCTTTTGCGTAGAATATTGAAACCTAAGGATTGCTATTGTTGCCGTACGCTTATTTTGAGTATTAATCCTGTGGGCAGATTCAACGAGAGCAATTTTTTCGCTTTCTAAAACGGATTTTGCTTTTTTTGTTGGACTGCTGTCGCTCTTTAACGAGAAGTGTACCACAACATTGGATTCGGTGCTTTTTAGCATCAGTTTGTCCATTTGTTCTTCAAGAAGATTGTTACGATTTTCCAACCTTTGCTGAAATCTCGTCCTGCTTTATTCTCATTGCTGACAGTTCTGAATAAAGCTGTTAGAAGTCAGATTTCCAAATAAGTTCTTTTGCGAATTCCTTATTCTATTCTTCCAGAATCTCCTTTGGCCTGTCAGTGGGGATGGCAGTTATAGTTTCTGATGCCATATCGATAAAGTTTTTAATAGATAGCCGCTTCTCACAGTTGAAATGATCTGATGAGATTTTTTTGAAGTTCATTTAGTGGTGATTAACTAGTGCGATTTGGACTTCAGTTTGGCGCTTAGAATGCTAGGACCTAAGCAGATTTACGTTGGTATGGGTATATTAGATTCTTAAATTGCACTTAAAAGCCAAATTGTTTAATTATTTCCACTCTTTTTATTTATTTTTTTTTTTCTCAGTACACTTCTATAGGACAACTTCACTATGATAGAACAGTGTGACCAATTCCAATCTTGATGATAAACAGTGTACATCTGGCTTATTAGTTAATATAACGAAAGCTTTTGATATGTCTAATCAGTAATCACTCTTTATTGCCTGATAAAATTGAAAGTGCTGAATTTCGTGGCTTTATTTTAGAATGCTTTGAATCTTATCTAAAATAAAGATCTCCAATGCAGGTTCTGTAGTAGGACCACTACTCTTTCTTATATAACATCAACTTATTGTTCAGTACACTAGAAAGGTGTAGCGTTTACCCATGATGTGGGATTCGTCATGGCTCAAAAAGTGTTTTGAATCTTTTGTCATACATTAATTGGTATCTTAATTTATTGAGAATCTAGTTTGCAGAACACCAAAACAAGAAAAATGTTTTTCCATTTATCAGTCCCCAATAGTTTTAAGCCGAATGTTTTTTTTCACGCATCTGAATGTAAAAGATTTAAACTCGGGGGCAGCTCCAATACTATATCTTGTTTATTTAATAGTTGCGCTACAATTATCGAGACTGTAAAGGAGTTTAAATATTAAGCGTTATTCATTCAATTTCTCCAAATACACAGAAGATCTGTGAATCTATTTTCGTAGCACTCTTAAAAATATCTAATAACTTAGTAAGGTTTGCTCCTTGGATCTTTTGGTTAGGATCTATTACAGAATTTTACATTTCAGTCTACACCCTGCCTGACTCGAACTGCAACCAACTTCAGACGTGCATGACAGTGAGCTCAAATTTTGACAAATGAAAGATAATTTTATTATTTACAAACCTTTAAGAGGATTTGCGTCTCAGTTGTGTGGAAAATTTTTTATCCGCGATGGAATTCAAACGTGATAGTGTGATTGCTTTATATTTGGCTGGAAAACCACAAATAGCTATCGTTAGAGCCCTAAAGCACATCAACGTGAATAAATCATTTGTGTCTCGAACCATAGCTCGTTAACGTGATACTAGCAGCGTTGCAAAACGCCATGGAGGTGGTCAAAAAAAAAAAAACAGCAACATTGGCAGATATGGTTCGGAAAGGCTCAAAAAAACACACGATCTTACACCGCAACAGAACAAAGTTAGAGTCGAAAGAGTGAAGGAGTTGCTACGCATGCACGAAAGTGGTGAGTTGCCGAATTTGGTTTTTTCCGATGTGTCGCCATTTGTTATAAAGCAATATGTCAACAAACAAAATGACCGAGTTTATTTGGCAGAGAAGACATTCGAAAATTTACACCTTCGGACGGCCACCAGAAAGCAAGCAGCACCGATAGTGATGGTTTGGGCCACAATAACCGCCCAAGGTGGCTTTTCGCTCGCATTCTTGAACCATGGCGTCAAAATTAATGCGATCGTATACCGTGAAACTGTCTTAGAGGCAGTATTGAAGCCGTGGGCAAACAATCGTTTCGGTCGGAAACCGTGGACATTTCAACAAGACTCGGCACCGTCTCACAAAGCACGCGTCAACCAAGATTGGTTAAAAAACAATGTTCCACACAATGGATTGCAAATTCTCCGGATGCAAATCCGTAGGATTTCTCTGTTTGGGGTATTTTAAAGGCGAAGATTGGCACTAAAAAATACCAAAGTTTATACAACCTCAAACAAGCACTTCGCAGAGAATGGACCAAAATACCACAGAGCCACTTGCGTGCAGCGTGCAATGCTTTCTTCGGCCGTCTCCAGGCCATTATTCGCGCCAAAGGTGGACATATTGAAAACTACTGATACAATTTCAAAATTGATGTATTTTTCAACATTTTTTGCTTTGGCACAATAAAATTTATCAAAAAATAAAAAAATTAAATTATTATGGATACCTCGCTTACACCCAAAACTTAACCCTATTCCAAAAGTTTAAAACTTTTCCAGTTGTCTTATGTCTGTTGTCTTACAAACTTTTTTACAAGATTGCGAGATCGAAATTGTAGATCTATCGATCGTTATTCAATGTGCATTCCAAGTTAAGTAAGTAAGTAAGTAAGTAAGCAGAATTTTTTTTTGTTTTAAATAAGAACAACAAAAAGTGGTTTTGACATAATCATTTATTTTATTCAAAACAATCCCTTTCGACTCAATACAGAGTTTTTGCAGTAAAAGCATGTCGAATGAGTGTTTAAGATCGTCGGCCGGATATTCTTTCAGGATGTCGGTACAAGGTTCTTCTTGTTCTTCTATGTCCACAAAACGCTTTCCTTCAGTCGGCAAATGCACTTTTTCGTAATGGTAAAAGTGACACGGTGCCAGGTCGGCCGAATACGGGGAGTTGTTGACAGTTAATTTGCAGTTTTTAGCAAAAAAAAAAAACGGTCTCAAAAGTCAATCGATAAGATGGCACATTATCGTGCAACACATGCCTACTTCCATCTGTGTGATATTCTGACCGAATACGATGCACAAAACGAAAAACAACATTAACTGTTTGGCCTGGTGAAACGAACTTATTGTGGACAATGCCCTTGAAATCGTCAAAACAACACTCAACACTCTCTCTCTCTCTTTCACGACTCCTAAGCTATGCAAGAATGCTAGCTTTCTCGGAATGCTAAATTCACTAAGTAGTGTTAGGGGCCTAGGCCACAATGCATTCACTGGAATCAAACCGGTTCTAGATACGGCTCAGCAAACATAACTGACCATATCTGCAAATGGTTCCTCAGCAGCTTATTGGCGTTGTTAAGTGTGCTAGGCATAAGTGACACAACATCTTGCGACGCTTGCTGTGAGAGTAATAACGACAACGTGATGCATTATGTGAGTGTTCGGCCCTGGCTCGTATTAGGCCGCATTTACTCGGTTCTGGTGTTGCGGGTGGTGCAGGCACGATAGGTACTTTGCAATTGAAGCGTTTTCTCATCTTTCTACAAAAGACTGAGGAATTGGAGTAAAAGGAATATACAATGAGTACTATGGACTAGTTCTTTGTTCTCCCATTACACTTCCTATGCCTCTCATTTATCATTCCCGTCCCATAGCACTTAGGGAAATTGTTATATTTTCTGTTTATTATTTAAGTTTTTATCTGTATTAAATGCAGTATAGTTCTCCTATACCTGCAACTTTTAATACTACTCTTGTATCGAAATCCAATCCGAAACTCCAATCTATTCCTCCTGAACTGTAAAGGAAAGAACGTTTGTTACCCTTTACAAATCCTAACAAGTGCTTAGAGAGCTTCCATACAATTAAGAGATCAAGGGAATGTAAAAATTCAAGTAATAAGTATGGAATAATAAATTTGAATGAAACCTTAAATTAGTTGTAAAATTTCAACTTTAAGGAGGCAACCCCAACCACAATGGCACGATGTTCTCGTTCATGTCCTTATTTTCTGCCTTTCATGTGGTAAATCAAGCTTCAATTGTTGACCAAACAATGCCAACGGGCGCTGAACCAACCCCAAAGAATAAACCGCACATACCACAGAACACCATAGTACTCGAGAATCGGAACAATAATAATTATACCTGCTTGTCGATGCACCCTCATCAATAACACTCCTTCCACCTCCAACCCTTTCATCCACCTTTAGCAAATATACCATACAACTCTGTACTTTATACTTTGCATACAGAGGGTGAATAAAATGAAGCCTCATACTAAAGTTTAGCTGCGGGCTAATATCTTACATAGAAGGGGTGACATTCGACATACAAATACCTACTTGCACACTCACAAAGTTTCAGATTGTCCTCAACGTCTATTGTACCACCCTGTGAATGAGGAAAAATTTACACATATCCACTTGAGTTTCGGGGGATAAAGTTAAGGTGAAACGAATAAACGAAAGCTGGGTGACAGGACAAGCCGACGGGAATACTAAGGGACATAAAATTAACGTCCAATTGTTCGATTCGATTTCATTTCAAAATGTGAAAATCCATTTTGCGGTTTCGGAATGTATACCTACGACTAAAAGTATCCCCAAGTTGAAAAAGGCGGAGAGCTAGGTTATTCCAATATGTGAACAGGGAAAACCAGTCATCTGCAATCGAAATATCTGTCGTTTAGCTGTTGGGTAGAATTTTCAAATGTAGAAAGGAAAGTGAAACCTATTTTATTCAAACTTAAATATGTAGATTATCTCGATTGGGATACGAATTTGAGAAAAGGTAAACTTAAACTGTAGCTTAAGGGAAATCAGATGATTGCAGATGGGATACATTTAGGGATGGTAGACAATATTTGTTTTAATACAGGAAAACTGTACGTGAGTGTAAGCAGTCGGAAAACCAATTCGAAACTTTCGAATGGCAGTTGCGTTCCAATAAATAAATCAACTTAATAATCCTTCACTCAAAAATTAAAAGATAAAATGACAAACTACAGGATTCCCATTCTTTTATTTTTTTTGGAAAGTGATCAAAAAGTGAATCCTTTTCATTGTATCGTGTGAAAGTCCCCTACCCTTTTGGGCCATACTCATGCCTTCGACCTGGCAAATCGACAACAGACCGAATAATCAGTTAACCGTGTTACCAGCTTAGAAACTCCTGAAGTTGATAGTGCATAGGTCAGCTAATGACACGAAAACCACTATCTTCAACAAGTCCAATGTTGACGAAATATGGATACATCAATGGACAAGACAAGATACCCATATGTATATGCTGTCGAAAATGCAGAAATCAGCTGGTCACCTTTCTCAACAAACCGCCACTGTGGAAACCTTAAATTTTGAAAACTTTGGGATGTGCAGCTGCCTCGGAATTTATGCTCATTATGTCATGACCTCCATCCAACACAAAGATCTTCTTACTGATATAAGTCTCAGGAAACTTCACAATAGGCACCACGAAATTTTCAACATGCCTCCCTAAAAGGTTGGTGATAACTGCGCACGTTTCCGAGTTTCTCACCTTCAGTGTAGCCGAGCTGACCATGATACTTTTTTTCGTTTCTATCCTGCCTTTGTCTGCATTTCATCTACCTCTTACATTTTACTACCAATACATGGGAGGCTTGCGCTCTAAAACTCGTGCTGTTTTGTCTAAATTCTACGTCTATGCTCTGACAGAAACCAATCTGATCCCCGTCATAAAGAGCCAGAAACTATTCCCACCTTCCATTCACTCTTCTCTCATCGCTATATATGTTTCTGTCAAACTTAACTTAACTATCGAAACGTCGATATAGTTTAAGAATTAGGTTTAACTTTTGGTAGAGTGCCCGCGTGGGCCCAGTAAGTGAGAATAAGATACAATTAAGTTAATTAAGCTAACTTTTAAGCATTTTTTTGTCTAGCATGTAAGAATTAATGAATTAACTAAATAAAAATGCATTTAAATGCATCGACGATATCTTTGGAAACTTTAATCTGCCTCTGCTGAAGTGGATTCCATAGGAAAATCAAATAGCGTTGCATCCAAGGAATGTCTATTCATTTTTTTATTTTTTTTTTATAACCCCACGCGCGCATCAAGGGGATATGAATACCCTTTTACTAGCTTTTCTCTAGGGCGCGGGCGGGTGGTGTAGTAGTTTGAAACTCAGGTGTATTAGGTTTCGATATTTTTCCCAGAGGTGGTTGCCAAACTGGAGCCAGTGCATCCTCAACCAGTGGATCTTAGTACGTGCTAGTTTAGCCCACCCAGCAACCACTTCAACATCAGTGTTATGCCTTCATGTCAGAGTTGACGCCGACGGGATTTTTATACAAATTCTATGAAAAGACTTTTCAGAGAATATCCTCGCACGGGATTCGAACCCGCGACCCTCTGCTTGAGGAGTCTATGCATATACCACTACACTACGGCCACCTCTAACGTATAAATAATAACGTATAACTCCTCTGTCAAGTGGAAGGCGTCCCTAACATTTTCGGTAGGCAACAAGACCTTATTTTCACTAGCGATCGAATTAACTCCACAGTAATGTTTTGTCGCTTAACTCTATGAACTATCGACAATATATTTGGTTAGGTACCTACCTTACATTTCTCTTCATCCCTCATTTTTCCATAACTATCCAACCCAGTCTACTTCTTCCCCCACTATCCCTTCTTACAACTTTCATAAATCTAATTAATATCTATCTTAGTAAACCTTCTTTTGATTTTAACAAGCTATCTTTAACGGATGCTGTTTTTTTACGCCCCCTTTTCTCGGCATAAATCACCATCAACTTACTCTCCCTGGTGCAACAGAATACTTCGCTCTTTAAGAAGCAAGATAAACAAATTATGGGCAGTTTTTCTTCGCACCAACTCTAACTACTCTAGCTATATTGGAACCAACCACCAATTACCCAGCTTTATAACTGCCTCTTTCAGCGCTTTCTCGATGCGGCGCAGACCAATTCTATTCTAAACTCTTTTAAATAATCAATCGCAGACAACTTCTTTGTACCTGACCCCATATATTTTAAATACCATTTCAGTTTCTCCATTGGCCCCTCTCTCACATAATCTTTTAATCTTACACTTATCGAAGAAAAGTTACGGAATCTCAGTGATGAACTTTTACCGGGCTAGACGGGCTCTCAGCAATATTTCTCAAAATGTGTGCCTCCAATCTTTCGCACCCACTTTCCTCCAAGTTTAATCTAGCCCTCACACAATGGGAATCCCCCAAATTTTGGAACAACTCTTTCATAATCCCGGTCTACAAAAAAGTAGCTAACTACTGTCCCATCTAAGCTTTCTTATTTTATATGAAGTTCTAAGCTATCAATGCAAGTCACTTATATCACTGGAAGGTAGATCAACTACTACAAACTAAGTTGAGCTTTCAGCCCTAGAAAATGTCAACGAAATCGATGTTATTGCTACAGATTTTGCTTAGACCTTTGATAAAATATCACACCAATTGATCCTTTTCAAATTGTCTTCCCTCGGTTTTGACCCCATGTTGTTAAATTGGATATCTTCTTATCCGGAGAACCGTTACCATAGCGTCCGTTTTAGATCAGCCTTCCCAAACCCGTTTTTAGCCATTTCCGGTGTCCCACAAGGCAGCGATCTAGGTCCCATCTTTTTCATTATAACTATAAACGATCTCGAGAGGATTATTAAACACTGCGCCCTATCCATTTACGCCGACCATGCCAAGATCTCCAAAAACTATTTCTTCACCAATACTCTATTCTACTTCGAGAAGACATCTATAGGTTTTCTACTTAGTTTTTAAAAAAAAACTAATTACAGCTTAATGCCTACAAATGTCAATCTATGACTTTTTCAGTTAAGTGAAATCAATCTCCTCCTCGACTTTGTTTTCTGCATGGCCAACTTGTACCGCAGGTTCAATCCCTTCGCGAGCTTGGAATATTATACGATAGGGAATCAAACATCCGTTCGCATATTGATGAGATAATATAATTATTAAAGTCAACTCATCACTTGGTTTTATCAACAATTTTGCAACCCTTATGTGTTAAGGTCACTTAACATTACCCTTGTTCGGCCCCTTCTCGATTGGCACCAGGCAAGTGTTGTCCCCTTTTCAGCGAGTTCATACATATATCCCGAATCGAGAACATTTAACGTCGTTCTCTTCGATTTGTCTTTCGAAGACATTATCTCCTTATTTTATCTCCCTATCGTGACCGCCTCAAACTTCTTAACCGAAATGCCCTCGAAAGACGCAGAGACGTAGCTCTCTGGTTCTATGAATTGCGCCTCCCAAGTTTTTAAATTAGCTTAAACTCGTTTTAAGTAAAATAAATGACGGCGTCAGGCCCAACCAAATTTAAATTAAACTAAAACATAGTATACTAGTGGAGGTCCGATGAAACAACCATAACGATAACATTACATTTTCGAAGCTTGGCTGAATCCTGAAATATCGTATCAGATAAAGAAATATTTGATGACGGTCTTTAGGAAGTTTTTCGATCTGACCGATGTAGAGTAGCTGTTGGTCGTGGAAGCGGAACTATCATTGCTGTTCGCACTACCCTTGGCGACAAAAAAAAAACTCAAGCTATCAGTTTTAGATGTGAAACAAGTCGGTTTCTCTATCATCATACATGCAATTATCGTATGTAATGCGATAATATTCAACTCGTTAATAATTTACGAGGGCTGTTTGATTTTGACAATTTATTTTTCAATATAAACCCTTTCAACTCGATAAACTTTTCCCAGCGGTGTTGCAACTTTTTTATCCCCTCCGTATAGTACGACTTTTGTTGGTCTGCAAAATACTCTTCCGCGATGGCGATGGGAGGTGTGAGCCGATGCGTTATCGTGGTGGAAAAGCACTTTTTTTCTCCGCCAAATGTGGTCGGTTTTTATTCAAATCGGCGTTGAATCGACCCATTATGCTCCTGTGCGCGTCCCAAAAAACGGTGGCCACCACCTTTCGGCCGAAGGCATGGTCTTCGCCTTCTTTGGAGAACTTTCATCGGGTAAAACACATTGTTTGGATTGTTGTTTGGTCTCAGGTGTGAACTAATGTCTCATAGACGGTCAGGAAATAACGCGGAAACTCCTCCGGGTTTCGATTAAACAGGGCCAAGCATGTCTTTAAAGTGGTCGCACGATTTCGCTTGTTCTCTGGTGTGAGCAAACGCGGCACTCATCTCGCTTACAGCTTTCTCATGCTCAATGCAAATGTCTGCTATCTCAGCCAACTTGCGAATTTTCACTCGGCGGTTCGCCAATACGAGATCATGGATTTCGTTAATGGTTTCCTCTGTGGTAACCGTTTTTGGGCCACCTGGCGCGGTTCATCAAAAACCGACTTGCGGCCACGGCGAAACTCTGCGATCTAATGGTAAAAAGTTGTACGGGAAGATAAATAGGTCCCATACACACCGGGCTTGATTACCTCACAGTTTTGCCACTCAAAAACAAGAATCGGTTTATGGAGCGATACTGCTCTTTTTCCATGGTCCAAAAAAACACTAATACTACTAGACGACGCCATAACCTTTCCGACCCATCGAGCCTCCCTGGTGTTCAACAATTACCAATCGATTCCAAAAGTCCGCCCGATTCCGCATCAGCAAGTCCAAACACTCTTTCGCAGTGCTCGTTCGTTCGTGTTTTTGGTCAAGAGTGAGTATGCGCGTCACCCAGCAGCAGGATAACTTTTTCATATGCAGAATATTGCCCAAAATATGGCTTCTGCGCTCAGTACTGATCTTTGTGGTATATGCTATCTCGCACACCTTCACTTTTCGGTCAGCCAACACCATTTCATGTATTTTTTTGACATTGTCCTCTGTAACCGCATCTGAGGGCCTGCCGCTGCGGACTTAATAGGTAGTGGAGTTGCGGCCAACACGAAACACTCGAAACCAATATTTGACGGTGTAATCTGACGGAACATTAGCCCCATAATATTTATCCAACTTTTCTTTTGTTTCCTTCGCCGTTTTGCCTCTCAAAAAATAATGTTTTATGAGAGAACGAAAATTGTTATTGTACAAACAAAACTAAAGACAGTATCGCACTGAAATTTGGCAATTCTGTCTAAATATGAACGGACTTCAAGGCACTATAACCTTTTTTGCAGTAGCAGCGCATTCTGCCGGTCAAAAAGGTTACTTTTCACTCCACATAGTATATTTTGAAATGATTGTTAAAACAAAACAAAGTGTCGGATTGTCACCAAATTTGGACAGGCGGGCTAAAAGAGGTTATACTAAATGGTACACTCATTTTGGCTTAGTAGCGCCACCTATCTCCCAATCCGGGTACTCATCAAACAGCCCTCGTATGTTCAACTTTAGATAATTATTCCAAAGCTGCTTCTACCCTCACAAAGAACCTGTTTTACGAGTATAGCAGCCAGCTCGATGCAACAGTGAAGGTGATTTGCTACAGGGCGTTTATCCAGTCTATACTTCTATTTCAATGTCCCGTGTGAATCAACGTGAAAACAAGTTTATTGGAAAAGATTCGGGTGTTTAAGAGGTCTTATCTTCGTTTATACAGAACGCCAGAGTCTAAGTACATAAAATCCTGTCCTAATGAGTTGTTGTACAATAGAGCAAAGCTAATAAGAGTAGACAATTTCGTCATTAAGTTGATTCGAAATCACATTTCATGAGCAATGACCTCCTTGAACAACCTGATATCTGGGGCTTAATACCCCAATTATATGTAACGCGAGAGGGTGCGCACTTTCCTCCCTGGATATAAAGCGTCTAATTTAGGAGAAATTAGCGGTGACGCTAAATATATAATAGAACAAAGATGTGGGTAACAACTTTATCTAAGAAAAGGGGTTTTGCACAAAAACAAAATGTTGTATGATATTCGAAATAAGCTAGTACCAGTAGGTTAACTATTGTAGGTTAAGATTAAGTAGTTTGTATGTTTTAACTTAAGGTTTTTCATAAAAATAAATAAAAATAAATAAAACAGAAAAGTAAATCATATACGTAACTCGTATATACGCATAAATTCCAAACGAAAATCAGTTGGAATTCTAAATATTATGCTATACAAATATATCGAATCAATTCTAGACCTTTTCGTTACCGTCTTTGAATTGATATATTCAAACATAAATTTCCATACCAATGTGCAAAGAAATACCAATAGTTGTGTCAACATTGGTTCACTACAATTAAATTTTGAAGAAATCCTCCTGGGTTTTCAGCCTCTTCAGCCAAATCCAAATTGGGATCCTGCCGTAATACTAAAATATTGAAGTAGTTCTTTTTGTACTTCTTTGGTGAATTTCCTCAACCATTCTCTTTCTTAAGGAAACTAAATAAATGTAAGGAAGTTGTTCTGGTGCTTATTCATGAGTCTGGTTCATAACATAATGTTGAGAACTATCGAGGTATTTGCAAACTCTCAGCAATTCCTAAACTGCTTGAACGTATCGTGAAAAACAGATTTTTTACAAAGGAATGTTTGTCTGAAGCTCAGCATGGGTTCCTATCCGGAGGGTCCACTATTACGAGCTTGCCTTCTTTTTTTTCTTACATAATGAGATGGATGTGATGAGATGGAGAACAAAAGTCATGTCGACGCTATACGAGCAACTATACGAGTATACCGACTTTATTAAAGCTTTCTTTATTTTGGGTTGCAATCTGAAATTCTTCGCTGGATTTTATCTTTTCTTTTTGGTAGCACTCGACGAGTAAAAATCGAAGTTTCGCTTTCAAGAACGATAAATTGTACCTGTGGCGCACAGCAAGGGTGTCATTTAGGCCCCATTACTGCTCATTATTTTTTATTAATTATATTGTTTCTGGGATCAAAAATAGTCAGCGTTTACCGCATGCTGATAACTTAAAACTTTTTTCAGCTATTAACCGTATTATTGATTGGAGCAACGCCAATGGTTTGACACTCAACATAAATAAATACAATGCAACTTCTTTCGCCAGAGGTTCGTCTTCTTTCGAGGTAAATTACTTAATTAACTCTTTTGAGTAGAGTACAGACAATTAAGTACTTAGGCGTTATGCTGGACTCCTCATTTTCTTCCAAAGTCCATATTGAATATATTGTTGCAAAAATTTATTCAGTTATTGAATTTATAAACCGAAACGATCCATTTGCCTTATTTTCACTTTTCACTGGGTTGGTTCCATCTCTGCTTGAATATGTCATGTTTTACCTATTCAGATCGACTTGAAAGGGTTCAGAGGCGTTCAGAAGCAACACGTCTACTAAAGGGTGACCAGATAGCAAGAGGGGGTGTTGGTAATGATTTTCGTAGTTCTACTCGTTTTAAGGGGGTGCCGATAAATTTGCAATAAAGGTCGTCTAAATCGAATTTGAATAGCAAAATAGATGGAACTGAGTTTATTTGTAATACATTACCGTATTTTTGGGATTTATCCAAGTAGAAAATATCAAGAGCTTACCTGGAAAGAAAAGAAGAAAAAATATTAAAATTATTTGAAAACATAAAAATTCAATAAAGAAGGAAAGAAAAACTATCAGGGAAGTGCACTTCATTTTAACGGGTGACCAGATAGCAATGATAGTTTTCCCAATTGTTATGTTTCAGCAGCTGTCAAAGTTACTAATGACATATAGCTGTCAAAATATTCAGTAAAGTTTGCCATTGCATCATGGCTCCGTTTTATGTTTGCCGAACTTGCGGAAATTTACAAAAAATATTATCGAAATTCCGGCTCCGTTTTGAATTCCCAACGTGAATTTCGTGGTGGGGTCGGCCGTCAGCATGGCTTTAGTATGCCGGTAATTCGTCGCAACGTGAAAAAGTTTGAGCGTGAGTGCAATCTTTTGGATCTTAAGCCACCGACCAAACAGAGAGTGATGCGAAATGAAGAAAACATAGGCGCAAAAAGAAATGTCGATTCGGCGCCGATCGGCTGAATTGGGCATCGCCAGAGAGTCAAACCGGCTTATTTTGTTGTTCGATTTGGCCTTTCATGCGTATAAGATTGTGCTGATACAAGAATTGAAGCCAGACAAGAAAAGACAACGCCGTGAGTTCGCTAATTGAACGCTGGAAATGTAGGTCGCAATTCCGGATTTTGACCAAGAAAACATCTTCTCGGACAAAGCCCATTCTTTGCTCAGTGGCTATTTTAACAAGCAAAATTGCAGTGTTTGGAGCGAAGACAATTCACAAGTGTTCGGTTAAGCATCAATGCATCCACAAATATTGACTGTTTAGTACGGTTTGTGGCATGGCGGCTTCATCGGACCTTACTTCTTTCGAAATGAGGAGTAAGACACCGTTACCGTCAATGGTTTCAGGCATAAAGCGAAGTCTTTTCGTGGTCAGAACTCGACAACATCGATATACCTGAACTGTGGTTCCAACAAGATGGTACTAAATGCTATACAAGCGACGCAATGCTGGAAGTTGTGAAGGAGAGATAATTCGATCATGCGAATTGGTCCTACTCGAGAATTTTCTCTGAGGCTACGTCAATTCCTTAGTCAACGCCAACAAGCCAACCACTTTGGACGAGCTCGAAGTCAACATTCGACACTCTATTGCCGAAATAAGGCCGCACATATTGACCATCAAAAATTGGATCGACTGGTTAAAGCACTGTCAATGAAGCTATTCCCCACATAATGGTATGAATTTGATTTCAAAATAAATCCAAAATCAATTTTATATCTCACATCGTTGTTGTTTTATTTAATTTTCTTATTTAGTCGCCCTTTACCATATAAGATGACGTACTCTGCTCGCATGGTACTCATGCACCATCTATGCCTTCTTTCAACGTTGAAGATAAAAATCTACAGATTATGGCTTCTAGTTGATCATAAGCCTTGCGTTTCTTATTATCATATTGCTGTTGTACGAGATAGATCTAGGCGTCGACCAATAAACTCCTCTAGTGGGTGCCATCTACGTGGAGGTGTTCCTATTCTACTATTGGGTCTATAACTTAATCCGTGCGGTTTGCTAAGAGATGGCGTAAGTTGTATTATTCCATTGGAACATCCGTTGGAAAGCTACTGTCATTGTACGTCATTTCAGTATATGTCATTCATTTGAAGCGTAAACAACGATAATTTTTTTTCCACTCAAATGTTTCGAACTTTGTGCCTGAAAAAGTGTTTTTGCGGGGAGTTCTTCTTCATTACTGACAACTGCTCCCGAAAGTCATCGTATTTTGGTGGAAGTTTATGGTGAACATGCGCTAGCTGAGCGAACGTGCCAAAAGTGGTTTGCACGATTTAAAAGTGGTGATTTTGGCTTGAAAGACGATGCACGTCCTGGGCAGCCAAAAAAGTTTGAAAATGAAGAACTGGAAGCATTACTCTATGAAGATTGTTGCAAAACACAAGAAGAGCTCGCAGAATCTTTGGGTGTCACTTAAGCAGACATTTCAAAACGTTTAAGAGCAGCTGGATATATTCAAAAGCAAGGAAATTTGGTTCCACATGAACTCAAGCCGAGAGACGTCGAAAGGCGGTTTTGCTTGTCCGAAATGCTGCTGGAACGCCACAAAAGGAAGTCACTTTTGCATCGGATTGTTACTGGTGATGAAAAATGGATCCATTACGAAAACCCCAAGCGCAAAAAATCATATGTGAAACCCGGCCAACCAGTCAAATCAACGGCAAAGCCGAATATCCATGGCGCGAAGGTAATGCTCTGTATTTGGTGGGATCAGATGGGTATGCTCTATTATGAGCTGCTAAAACCGGGTGAAACCATCAATGGACAACGCTACCGAACACAATTAATCCGTTTGAAGAGAGCAGTAGCCGAAAAACGACCGGAATATGCGACCAGACAAGAGGCAATAATTTTCCATCATGACAACGCTCGGCCCCACGTTGCTATTCCGGTTAAGAACTATTTGGAAAACAGTGGATGGGAAGTCTTACTCCACCCGCTTTATAGCCCAGAACTTGCCCACCCTTGTTCCGGCCGATGCAGAATGCCCTCACTGAAATACGGTTCACATCAGATCAGAATATCAAAAATTGTCTTGATTCATTCTTGGCTGCCAAGCCGGCGCAGTTCTTTTGGGATGGGACCCACAAATTGCCAGAAAGATGGGAAAAAATCATAACTTCAAATGGGCAATACTTTGAATAATACTATTGTATATGTTTTTCTTAAATAAACGTTCAAATTTTGAGAAAAAAAAACCGCACGAATTAAATTACATACCCAATATCATTTTGAAAATCGAAAACTCATCGGCCTGGAGCGTTGATATACATTGCCAGATCATCCGATTAATACACACTTTCCTGACCAGGTCGATAATGCTGCACAGCTCGTAATAGTTCGCTGCTATATTTCATCCTTCGAAGTTCATCTGAGGAAACGGGATCAAAAATCACCTTTTTACAACTCTTTACAGTCTGCATTGTCACATGCAGGCTTAAAATCTGAAAAGAGGTCCTGACTATCAATTTGATAGATATGCTTATACCATATCTGATGAACTACGTACTTACTGGGGTCAAATCCGATGTTGATAGAAGCAGAGTAAATTTTGAACGCGATGTTAAGAAGACTGGTGAGTAGAGCAAACGATGGTTTTCAAACTAATTCTTAAAAATACGTTGGTGACGGCAGTTCCGCTGTCCGTTCCGGCGGACAAATTGTTATCTTAACCTCAAATTGGTTGGGTGGACGGAAATCCCGGTTATAATCGGGTAAGTTGAATGTTTTGTTCTGGCAATAGCGGAACGTTGCCCAACTAGGGGACAAAGTACCTACTAGTTTCAGATGAATTTCACTAGTAAGTACTTAACACTGTATGTATAAAAACTAGTAGTACTACTTCTGTAGCCTTTACTTGACTTTTTTCAAGAATAGCAACTTGAAAATTCGCTAGTAAATGCTTTTCTGCTTCTACAGTTATAATAAATAGGACTGAGTCTCACTTTGAAGCAATCAGGTCGCTATATTAATCGAAATTGCTGAATTTTTACGAATTAATTCCGAAAAAGTTTACAAGAAGCGAAGAGTTATGGAGTCTAATTTTAAAATGTTTTGACAAGGAAAACGTAGAGTGGTTAAGTGAATACTTTATTGGTAAGTGATTACTGTATGTAATGTTTCAAATTACGAATGTTTCGTAAATTCATATATTTTAAAGCATTCACTCTGAAACAAGAGGAGGGGCAGCATTACCACAAGAAAAGATGAGGATCTTTTGAAGATACGTTGAGAATCCTGGGTTTCAAGTTGTCGTTGGTGAAGATATTGGTGTACATCAGAGTACTGTTTCTTGAACAATAAATTCAGTTGCAAACTTATAACAGATAAAGCCTTTCATTGGATAAAGTTTCCTTACAATTCTGAGGAACACTTAAAAGCAAAACATGATTGACTTAGCAAATACAGATTCCCAACATGTATTGGACTTGACTCATCCATTCAGAAGAATATATTAATCGATATGGATATGGCTCCATCAATATTCAAGCAACATGTGAAGCAATGGAATGCTTTACAAGTGTGGATTGCCAATGCCCAGACTCAGTTCACGATTCTAGAATTTGGAGGAACAGTATTCTTCAATCTGTGATGCGAAATTCCACTAACAGCGTTTTGTTGGGAGATGAAGTGTATGGAATTGCTCCTTGGTTAATGACGCCTTTTAAGAATCGAACAAGAAATCAAGAAAAGGCATTCAATGAATTGCATACAAAAGAGAGGGTAAAATAATTGAAAGATGCTTTGGCCAAGTGAAGAGGAGGTTTCTAATTCTACAAAACTGCATACGTCCCAATTTAAAAAATATTCCAAATATAATTATGGCATGTTTCATTTTGCACAATGTTGCAAAGCATTAAAATGATAACAACGATTTCCAATTGCCAGAAGGCGTAAAAAATGAGAATTCTGTTCAAGGTGATGAAGAACTAATGGCCAGTGTACTTCAAATTCGACATGGGGGCAGATAAAGAGAACGGAATTAGCAGGAATAGTATGCAACATTAATTCACAGAACTTTATTGAACACATGGTTCTTCTTAATACAAAAAAAGGAATAATAAAAATAAATACAAAGTAAAATAAAAAACAGTGTTCCAAAAATAAAATGTTTTTCGGGCTTTATAAATTTAAGAAGGTTAATTCACTTTCAGTGGTGGTGGTGGAATTATGATTTTTTTAAATTTCCTCCTGCTGCATTCGTATTAACTTTAATTGCTCCAGCAACAACAAACGCTGAAGTTCTCCATTAGAAAGATTTTTTGTCTCCTCAGTCATCTTATCTGCAGCAATACGTTCATATCTAGGTGTAACGGCATGAAGTGAAAGTTTTTTTGTGAAAATAAAACACTAATTTTTAATGGCAAAATGGCTACACATTTTCCCATCTTTTAGGCAATTTATGGATACCACGCCAATAAAACTGTTTGTCTTTTGAAGCAAAAAAGTCACCCAATTTCGACTTCCTCGTAGAATTCGAAGTGAGCTCAGCTAATGCGTGTCCCATCGATGAAAACATATGGTAGTCTGAAAGAGCCAAGTCTGGTGAATACGGCGGGTGGGGCAACAGCTCCCAGCCAAATGTTTTGGTTGTATCCTGAACCAGTTTTGCTTCGTGTACAGGTGCATTGTCATGGAGCAAAATTACCTTGCCGTGTCTTCTGGCCCATTCTGGTCGTCTTTCGATCAATGCATGGTTCAAATTGATCATTTATTGTCGGTAACGATCTGTATCAATGGTTTCACCAAGTTTTAGGAGTTCGTGGTACACCACAACTTTCTGGTCCCACCAGACACACAGCATTGTCTTCTTGCCGAATCGATCTGGTTTTGCAGTCGAAGTTGATAGTTGTCCCGGATTAACCCAAGATTTTTTCCGTTTAGGATTCTGAAAATAAATCCATTTCTTATCGCTAGTAACAACTCGATGCAAAACTGATTTTTTATCGTGTCTTTGAAGCAAAATTTCAAAAGTGATTTTTCGGTTTTCCATCTGTCTTTCATTCAATTCATGTGGCACCCATTTTCTATACTTTTGGATATTGCCCATAGCTTTTAAATGGTCAGAAACTGTTTGTTGTGCAACATTTAACATTTCTGCCATTTGTTTCTGACTTAAAGTGTCATCTTCCTCCAATATTGTTTGCAATTCGGCGTCTTCAAACTTCTTCAAACTTTCTCACATCAAAATAGTTATCTCTGAACCGTGGAAACCATCTTTTGGATGTTGCTTCTGATAGAGCATGATCACCATATGCCTCGACAAGCATTCGATGCGACTTTGCAGCAATGAAAACAAAAAATTAATGCTTTCCGCAAGTCATCATTTTCTGGTACAAAATTCGACATTTTTAACAAGATGAAAAAATATGATGTTTGCTCAATGACTTGATGTATACTAAATATGTTTGACAGGTGTCATAGCAACCAAACAAAAAAAAAAAATTAAGGCCCGTTCGCAATAAATGTTCCCTATCAAGACATTTGTATCTTGACGCTCACTTTATACCGGTACACTGGTACATATCAGCATCGATCAGACCACATTATGGCGTATTTTGCGTAAGGATCTTGGTTTACACCCATACAAGATCAAGCTGACTGAAAAATTGGAGCCGATGAACCATTTGAAGCGACGTACGTTCTCCGATTGGGTTCTGGAGAAGATGCGCCAAGATGATGAATTTCATCGTAAAATCATCTTCAGTGACATAGCTCATTTTTGGCTCAATGGGTTCGTCAATAAGCAAAATATGCGTTATTGGTCGGGTAAAAACCCACATGTGCTTCATGAATCACCACTTCATCCACAAAAAATAACTGTTTGGTGCGTTTTACATGCCGGCGGCTTAATGGACCAATATTTTTTTATCGACGATAACGATCGTCTGTTCTGTGAATGGTCAGCGTTATCGCGCCATGATCACAGATTATTTTTGGCCCGAATGGGAAGATATGTACTTGAACGACATATGGTTTCAACAGGATGGTGCCACAAGCCACACTTCACACGCTACAATCGATTTATTGAAGAGTAAGTGTGGTGAGCGTGTTATCTCAAGACATGGGCCAGTCGATTGGCCGCCTCGTTCGTACGATTTAACACAGCTTGACTATTTTCTGTGGGTCTACGTTAAGTCATTGGTTTATGCCAACACGCCGACAACGTTGGAAGAGCTCATCATTCATAAATGTTTTGATTGTACTTCAAGCCAATAATAAAGTTTTTGAAATATCTCAAATGGTTTGCCTTTTATTTAAAAAAAAAAGTTGTCAAGTCGTAATTTGAAAACCCTATACTTACTTACTTACTGCTAGTAAATACTTAGTTTTTATGCATTCGGTCATATGGGTCAGCCGACCTTATGGGACCAGTAGCATTGTGGAGTCAATATCAGGTAAATTGATTACATCTTGAACCAATAAAACTACCCCCATTTTCCAACCAGAGATGAAAAAAAGGCGGAAAAGTGATCAGGGTTCTCGCCAAAGCAGTCAACACGCATTGTTCAAAATGTACTACGGAGTCGTCGCGACCACCTTTTCAGATAAACTGCAGGTGTCAAAGTCTCTCCCAACTATGTCAGAGTTTCATCGCTTAGCAATGAAAAGTCAGCAACATATGATACATAACAAACAACTTCGTCTTCCTAGCCAATCCCGGATGAATAGCCTACCAACTGCGAACAAAAATGTATGGTTGGATACATGGATTTAAGTTTAACATCGCTTGAGTCGTAGCCTTACCATAGGACATTGACGTATAGGAAAGCATGCAGTCAGCACTAGGTATGGGGTGATTCATCGTGAGGTTTGATTTATAATGTAAAATAAAACACATAAAGTTGAAAGTGAACTTAAAATGTTTATTATCGGTTAAAAGAACAATTCATGGCATCTACTTTTTCAAAATGATATCATGTAAATGTTGGCCACGACTATGTCTGAGGTGGTCTATTCGGAAATTCCAATTTTGGGCAACTCGTTCGAGCTTAGCGACTGGTAACTCGCGGATAACACCAGTAATGTTGGCTTCCAAAGCGTCAATCGTAGCTGACTTATTCCTGAAGACCTGAGACTTTACATATCCCCAGAGAAAATAGTCCAAAGGTGTGAGATCGCACGATCTAGGCGGCCAATTTACCGTAGCAAAACGTGAAATTAAGTGCTCACCAAATTGATTTTTCAACAAGTCCATTGTTTTATGTGCTTAAATTTCAGAAAGCGCATAGTCCGTTAACATAGTGCGATAACGGTTACCATTAACAGTAACATTCTGATTTGCCTCATTTTTGAAGAAATATGGACCAATGATTCCAGCAGCCCATAAATGGATGGAATTGTAGCTCTTGGTACTCGTCGGGTTGCTCATCAGCCCAAATACGGCAATTTTGTTTATTAACGTATCCATTGAACCAGAAATGGACTTCATCCCTGAACAAAATTTTACGATAAAACATCGGATTTTCCGTGAGTTTTACAGCTGCTATAGTATCTTCATTACGTGCTGGATGTGGTCCCAATGTAAGTTGGGATTCGAATTGCACGAAAAACATTTCTCACAGAACGCTGATTTTCGTAATACAGCTGAACAATTTGGAGACGCTGTTGTGGTGTGAGTCTTTCCATGATCACATTATTTGCAATTCTTCTGGTATTTTAACTTCAGTAGACACCAGATCAGCGACATCCACTAAAAATCAACGGCACACATACCAACGGGTATGACTTTATAAGAATTACGCGCAATCGTAACTTCAAGTTGAGCAAATCAACTGATCAACCAAGATTGTCGGAAAATTAAGTTGAAAAGACAATACCAATTCGAAAACAGAACTGAAAAAAAAAGAAGAAAAAACTATTGCATTCAAAAACATCATCAAATTCTTGGCCTCACTTACGAGGTGATCTAACATGGAGCGCGGATGTAGACCCCTTTTTCGCAATAGAAACTCAGATACGTGGAAAAAATATGTCATATCAGATGTAATTATACCTGCCTTATATATTTCACCAGTTAATAAAAGGAGACGACCAAGAATAACAGATCAACCAAAACTCAAACAAAATTGCAAGCCAAACAAAGTAATCCAAAAGACAAACCTCTAATCAATCATATGTAACTGAGCCAAGACAGGAGCCACCCCTTCAGACTTTTAATCAATGCATTCGTACGTACAATACAAAGAAACCTTGACACCCTCACGGAGAATAAAACAATGGTCTACTCTTTCTCCGAGGTAAAAACCCCACACACAAAGTAAATACGAAAATCTAGCCATTCTTCTTTCCTCGCATTGTTTAAGCTGTTTGTTTTGTTTTTCTTTAAAAATAAAATTGAAAAGAAGAGGGAAAAGAATGTAATCTTTGGCAGACGTAATCACCTGAAAGTGCCTTTGAGCTTTTTACTGTATTCTTCAACTTTGGCGACTCTGACGGCAAAGTTTAAGCGCATCAAAACTTATAGGCCGAAAGAAATTGTGACTGACCATTTCAACAAAGAATACAAACCAGTTGGAGAACTTTTCTTAAAAAAAAAAAAAAAAAAAAAAGGAAAGACTTCAAAGAAGTCTTTGAAAGACTAACTATGTATTGAGAAAATTTTCAACGACTTCTGATTTCGCGATCTATATATCATGCGCACACAGTATTATCTTAGAGTTACCTCGAATGTCGCCAAAAACCTGATTTGTGCCCCGATTTCCATCAATACCGCAGATACCTTCCTAAATCAATCGGTATAGCCATAAAGTCACCCAGCAACCACATAAATAACTCAGCACCGAAGTATCTCATGAATGTGCCGCTTTGCATTCCGCAATTAATTAAACTGATAACATTAAGTCACACGCATGCAATCTGAACATAGTGCCGCCACTCTCTTCAATAATCACTCGGTGGCACTTAATTATCTTAGTAATTACCATTGGAAAGGTAGTGACTACAAGTACTACGAGTAGTGATGGCGGTGATGGTGTTTCAAAAACTTCTGTTTCTGACCTCTACACTACCCAATCCCCCGCTATGCGCCACAGTAAACAAAACAGCAAACCACTTTAACGTCCGCTTTACAAAATCTAGTAAACTTATCTGCCACTGCCACTGCCAGTGCTACTGCCATGAGGCGTAAGTACTCGACAACAATGAACAAAGGGGCTACGAAGAATGAAGGGGGAAGAGGACTCCGACGACGTCGAAAAGGCTTTCGACCGAAAGTGCATGCATTTGGTAAAGGAACGGAAATTCAACCGACAAACTAACTACAAACCGAAAGCTCAAATCAACCGGAATAATTATGTAATTCAATTTGATTATGATAAGGCAGGCTTTTGTGTTTTCGAAGGAGGGCGTTCCGGCGTTCGGTTGCAGATAGGTACGAGTTTGTATGTAGGTTTTCCTTTGAAAGGGTTACTCGCTTAGTCGTTACAATATGAGAAATAGTAGTATGCACCTAACTTTGCAGTGGGTTGGAGTTTGGCGATATGGTTTACTGAGGTTCATGTAAGAAACATAATTTTCGAAATTGATAACTTTAGCTGAATTAGAAAAACGTTGCAAGGACGCCCTTACTCGTCGTTTTCAATCCACACCAAATGGTCACGCCTTGGAAAATTATTTTCCAAAGTTTGTACATGTTTAAAAAGTTAACTACACAATTGAGGGGTTGAATTAGTGGACAGTCCTTGAAAAAATCATAAATTGGTTGACTACCAAAACTCCTCGATCTTTTACACAATATGAGCATGTTTGGTCGAAGGACGATTTACACGAATTAGAGTTACCTTTTACCTGATGTAACATAGTAGAATGAAAGATACCTTGATGTACTGGGTATGACAATCGTAATAGAATTAGATATAGGACTTAGGCTTTAGTCAATCAAAAATTGTACTATACTCCAAGATTATCGTACGGAAGTTTTACCAAAAAGAACGTTTCAAGGCAAGAAGACCCATGAAGATGCTTGCAGAGATGAAAAAGGAAACCTTCTTGTAGAGTCACAGTCGGTAATGAGAATATGGACAATTTTTTTGCAGACTATATAACAGCGAAGAAGTCCAAAATTATGCCGTCTAGCAGAAGAGACCATTCAACTCTGCCGATGAAAGTCAAAACTTTTGTACACTTGTTCAGAAGGAAGTAAGGATAACAACATCTAAGCTTAAATCCAACAAAGCAGTTGGGCCTGACGGCTTACCAGCCGAGGTATTCAAAACTGCTGGAAATACATTCGTGGAGAGCATACGCCAACTCATTCCTCAGATCTGATCAGAAGAGTGTATGCCCGATACACAAAAAAGGAGAACCCCTCAACTTTGCCAAATATAGGGGTACAAGTTTTCTCGAGGTCTTATCTGCCATATTGTGTGAACAACTGAAACCCTTCATCAACAACCTGTTTAGTCCTAACAGTCGATCAAATCTTTACACTCCGGCAGGTTATGGAAAATCTCAAGAAGATATCCATCATCTTTCTATCGATTTAGAGGCCGCACATGACAGCATTTATAGGTACGAGCTATATAGAACCATGTCTAGTTTCGGCATCCCTGCCAAACTCGTCCGTCTGTGCAGCATGACGATTGAGAACGATCGCGAGCCCAAACTGAGTTTAGCGGTAAATGAGGGCAAAACAAATATAAGCTGTCAACAAGAAAGCACATAACATCGACTAATTGGAAAGAACGTCACAATCCACGGCTATAATTTTGGTAGTAAAGGACTCTACCTACCTGCTATGAATTCTACCAACAAGACTTTAGAAGAAATATAACGAAGAATCACTCTTACTAATTGCTGTTTTTTTAGGCAAAGAAGGCAGTTGAGTAGTAAGGGCCTATGCTGAAAAACTAAGGAGACTCTATATAAGACATTGATGATCCCAGAACTACTGAGACTCTACTGGACTCTATCAAAAGCTAATGAAGATATCCTCAGTCGTTTTGAGAAAAATCCTTCGAAAAATATTCGGTCTCGTTCGCGTGGACGGGCTTAGGAGGAGAAGATTCAACGACAAACTATACGAGCTGTACAGCGACATCGATCTAGAAATAAAAAAATGCGCATTAGTCCTCCAAGAAGTCTAGGACGTGTAGAGCGAATGGTCATCAATTCTCCGGTTTGCAGAATCTTTATATTTACCATAGAGTGACAAACGCAGTAGAGGAAGAACTCACCTCAGGTTTCGCGCACAAATACATGTCGATGTCGAAATAGGCATGGTGGCGAACTGAGGAGTTTCCAGCGAAGCAACGGCAGCGCCCATAATCTCGTAGTAAACTACGGGCATGGTACTCTGTCTGAATGGTCTTGCTTTCTGAGTTGGGAGCTGTGCCGTCGCACAAGCTACAGTATTATACTTGGTCCCATTGTGCTGTGAAACAATAGAATCGGATATGGACGAAGTTATTGCTGAAGGCAAATGACTTTAGGTTCTGCACTAAGAATGTTTGGAGGGGGAAAACTAAGGAAATTAGTCTTGAGTTTTAGGCAACTGATGGAACGACTAACTACAATCCATATCAAAGCTAAACTTGACAACATAAAACTTCTCGCTCAACATTTTCCTTTGCTATGTTTAGCACAACGTGAAGATTGTGCTTGGAAATTTCAGTGCCAAGTGAGGAAAGAAGAAAATCTTTGGTGCCAAATGTAGGAGACAGATCCAAGACGACAGCAGATCTGAAAAAAAAAACAACCTGGTAGCCGAGAATCTTAAGCGGCGAATTGGAAAAATATAGCCTGTTCGACATCAGTTCTGTAATTGTAACCTCTTGGCCAAAAATACCTCCGTGATCAAAAAACCATCAACTAGATCGGACTACTACCTTGTCAAGGTGCGAAAACAAATATCGTGCTGTAAGAAAATTTTACGTCGAATTACTGCAATCGAGACTGCAACAGCCTGTTCTGGAAGAGTGATCCAAAAGCTCTATAGAAGTCTTATTCTATTAGCATCGAACACAGAAGACCAGTGAGCACAATATCGGCGAACCAACAGAAACGATGCATCTAACATCTTAAGTTTGTTCCAACTATCACAAAAAAAATCCCTGAGAAAGTAATGTTCGGAAGTTATATGAGAAACTAAAAAGAATTTGCTAAGGACTCTGCTAATTTACAGATCCCTGCAGAGATTAGGATGGGAAAGTGATAGTAGTGACAGTTTGGGAGGTTTACTTCTTAATCATGTTAAATATCCAAAAGGGCTAATATTCCACTCTCAGGACAATTATCAACAACAATTACGACCAGTTGACCAAGCAGAATCCTGTATAAACTTAGGGCCATAAGGCTACTTCAATGAGTAAAGGGATCAATATTTTTAACATTGCGTACAAAACTCTGCCTACCGTTATACATGAGCGCTCGATCAATTTAGGACCTTATGAATACGGTTTTTGGCTTTAGAATATTGAGTTTATTTATTATAAATAAAGCGCCGCGTTATAAAAAAAAAAAATAGAGGAACTAAGTTATTTTCTTGATTTAACTCCCTTAGCAGTAAAATCTTGATGAAGATTAACCGTTGTAACCTTTGCACCTAAACTTTTGGGACTACATCCACATTTTGGTACAATTCATAGAATTTTCTTTACTCATAGATTAGAACTGGAAGTTTCACGATTTATAAAACATCGTGTTGTACTTTTTGAAAGTATGGCTTTTTTTGCTATCATCGGCTGCACCCTTTCTAACCCAGAATCTGGTTTGACTGAGCTAATTTTCAGTCGCCAATGCTACGATGTATTAGGTATAGGTACGACAGGCAGTTCTAGTAATTGTGGATGGTAGAGTTAATATTCCAATCAGTTATCATCCTTCATGTTGTCTTGTTATTTTACAGCCTCTTAATTGGTGTGCTTACCTGTCCGCTATTAGGGAAAGGGACGGCTTCATTATTGATCCAATCGTTGTGTTATTCAACTTTACAACTATCCGTAAATCAGCTGCTGAAAATACGGCCGTGGCTCAAGTGGTAGTGTACTGGCCTCTAAATCGAACGGGTCAAGGTTCAATACCAGCCGCGTTCGAAAGACATTCTTTTTTTCAGGCAACTAAAATCTTTTGAGATGAATGGTTGTCCAGAAAACAACAACACCTCAATTAACACCAATAATTTAGTCCCCCATTAAATGTTGGATGCCACCCATAAACTGAGCCCAAACATGTTTCTCATCAAAATGCTTCGGCATTTTTAGAGTAGACATACCCTTTTGAGTGTCAAGTTCTTTTTATAAAATAAAATAAAAAAAGACTACGTTCTAGGTTTAAAGTTAAAGTCAAAGTTTAGCTTTATTTTACAAAATTGAGATACTGTTGGTGCTGTCCTACTCGTAGACTCTTTCCATGAGATGAGCAGTTTTTGGACTTTTTTTCTATTTTTTTTTTCCTTCCCTCGAATCGATAAATTTTACTCTCTGCCTTAGCCTGCTATTGGGTACCGTGGGAGCAACGGAATAGCCAGAAACGATCTTCTTTAATAACTATGATGACAATTCTATAGGGTGCCGATTTAATACTATGATTAATCTGTGTTAGTTGTTCATAACAATACACGTCAAATGTGTTAAAAAGGACAGAACTTCTCATGTCTTCTCTGTCATAAAATGACGGGATGCCCATACATCCATGGAGCCTGGCCACCGCTCAGCATCTCTCGGGTAATACCTGTGTTAAGAGGATAAGTTCCACTCTTGGTTTGAGTTGAGGCCGACCTAAAGCTTTTTTTTCCGATTTTAGAGTCACGGCAACCAGCACTTATTTGCAATTCGATAACGTTTCAACCAAACATGGAATAAAATACAGCCTTCATGACATACCCACAAGGAGACTTATCTATTTCAAGTCAGTACCTAGTTTTAAGCCCCGGTAAGGGCTAGTCTTTCCACCCAACAGTAAATTACGACCAGACGCTTGCACCTGGTCAAGATGTTAATGGCGTTAAAATCTGAAAATCATTACGATAAGATTAGTATTGCTGTAGCCCCCTGCATTATTAGACTATGTCAGACGCAGAGAGAGGAGAGAATTTTTTTTTGCCACTGTAAGGCTATAACAGTGTCTATATTTCCTAGAAAAGCCAAGCACGTTTACTGTTTATTAGCTGAGCTATTATATAATCAAAAATATATTTTCATTACGAAAGATCTAATCCGGTCGCATAGATAAGAATTCCAAGTATAACACAACATCTCAATTCAAACCAAAGTCTTATCTAATCTGCGTGGCCCTTCTGTTACATATTTCTTTTGCGCGCATTGTTGATTTATGGTTTTCTTTGTGATTGATTAACATATCATGGTTGCCTGGCACCTCTGAAAGTATTGCAAGATTTCCACCGCTTAGCACGTGGTGGCTTATACTGACCAGACTATGTTCGTAAACTACAGCGTAGGTTCAATAGACAGCATTATGAAGGACAGTAAAATATTAAAAGCTGAAAGCATCTAAATAGAAGAGTACCCTAACATATTTCCATAATTTTTACAAATTTTACGACAGCCAACCTTCTAAATGGAATATTTTAAAACAAATATGTTGACATGACAACTTAAATAATGCAATGACTTATTCCATACTCAATGGCGCAGTAATAAAAAATAAAATGATACCCCAACATAGTCACCTTACTGCTCATTGGGGACGTCCAGCAACCATCGCCAACCGAGCTCAATAATCAGCTTCATCTGCGTTATCATTGCCAAATACAATTTTACAGTTTCCACTGCATTCAGCCCCTAACTCTAAATGAAGATATGATACCCAGCACGGCCACTAACAGAACTTCGAAAGAACTAAAGGACTGCAGATTCAAAATCGATTGTATTCGGATTAAAAAAAAAAAAGAACATGTCTATCCGAGGAATACGCACCAATAGTTTGTGGTATGGGCATATTCGAAACCTGGTTATTCGGCTTTGCATGTTGTCAACAGAAAACCGATAATTAAGTTGGTTACATAATTTTAATTAAACCTGACGGCGATTAAAAATGACCGCAGGTTATTTGAATAAAATCAGGACAAACAATGGTTCCAATTCCATTTCCAATAATTTGGAAAATGTTTCGGAAATTCGCAAAGGGTTGTTGCCGTTGAGTGAGTAGATTTTGACTGTGAAGTGGCACAAGTGGCTATAACGGGCAGTTAAACAGAAGGACTTGGTAGTAGGAAATAAAGTAACCTCTGCCAGCAGAAGTAAATTTTTAATAGAAAAGAGTTATACATCGAAATTTAAAAGGCTCTGAAGGTCCTTCATGCATGTTCTCACCTGTATTATTACAACCCGCAGTAAAAAAAAAAACGTATTAATCGCATATCCAGATACGATTCAGCTTACCTCGACAGATCTCTCAATAATTGTGTTCAGTATTTTTTATAAATAGTATACTGTAAGCGATTTCATGCTTAGTTTGCCACGATTCAAAATGTACTCGTACAGATACGATTTTCAAATATTTTCACATTGAGACCGGGTCCAGAAGGTGAAAAACAAAAAAATACAGAAAATTTCAAATTCAAGTCACATAGCCATTGCAGCCGTACCGCAACAAATCGTCGTACGATAGATATACAAACATGTACCCAAGCCCACACGCAAACGTCGGCGATGACGATGATGACAATGATGATGATGATGATGATGAGGATGATTCACCTACCCCTATTAGGATATATGGTCACACACGTAGCACCCCCATTTCACATGGCTGCCGTCATCATAATCATAACAATAGCCATAGTCATTTTCGTAGAGTGACATAACATACTGAATTAGTATTTTGTATCTAGTAGATTCAATAAAAGAGGATCAACTCCCTGGAGTCACTCACCCCCCAATTTGTTATCGTGGGCTATATTCTTCCCCAAGTAGATATATGTATAGTAGGTCTAGGAATACTGATACAGTCAAGCATACAGCTTGACCCAATTTATGTTGGCTTTTATATTTCACACAGGTGTAGAAGAACGACATTTTTCCTTGTCTATTTTCGAGAATAAAATGGGCAATTGAACCATGCTACGATGAGCATAAGGTGCCTCGATAAAAGTGAATTAAGGAAATATGCTCTGTGAGCTACCCTCTTATTCTAATACAATTTATTTAGACAACACTGTGATGTTTTTCAAGGGTTAACGCCTCCGCCTATGGGTGAAGGTATAAGCTGGAATAAAAGGTGACATTTTAATGGATGCGCCGTTAAATAAATTCAACCACAGACAGTAGAGTGGAAATAATCCTAATTCGAGTATAAATACCGATGACAGTCACATGAACGGACACAGACACCACAAAATGTGTTTAACGATCAATTTATTTGGTATATGTGCTCTCATTTGTAAGGATGCCTACAAAGCAGTACAAAATATACTCGTAAATTGCAATAAATTGCCTAATTGCAAACCTATCACTCGGTTGGAGCAGAGATTTGCCATCGAAATTAAAAGAGAGTTGTGATTCCGGTGATAAATTTCGCGGTTCACATGTGAAGGGTTGGTGTTGGGCGCCAATTACTTTTCACTTCAATATATTTTCGGTGGTGCTTTTGAACTAATAAACGAGAGACTGGGATATTAAAGGAATTTTATGAATTTATTATTGTCCTTGAGTTCTGCTCAACTCATTCGAGGAAAACCATATTTTTGTTCAACTGAGACTTTATGCTGGGGATCTGGATTAAAAGCGTCTTACTTTCAACTTTCCTTACTCTCTTTCCTTGGTGTTTTCGGAATCAGTTTTAATAGCCCAGCAAATGGCAACAAAGGCAACGACTTAAGGATATGCATGTAAGATGTTTTCAATCTTAACAAACTTCATGCAGCCCAACAAAAAAAAAAAAAAAAAGTGACATCTGATATGATGTCCCTTCGTTGATGCTGCAAAATCGCCGAGGAACAGAAATGACCTCAAACCATCGATAGGAGCTGTATGGCATTAAGACATGTTAGGGCATATTCGAGTAATCTTTGTACCAAAACCTAGATGCGCGAGCCCACCAGCTTGACCTTTTTCGTTGTTACAACACTAGAGCGCATCCTAGATCCTCACATATAGTCAATCCATAGATAAATAAGGAGCACCTTTCTATAAATAACAATACGTTTGGCTTGCAACGAGTAGTGTGATGAAATGAGTAGTCAAACCGTCATTACCAATACACGCTAACTACCTACCCATGAATCAATCCAATAGTGACTCAACGAACTAAATACCTTCTCTGCCAGTATACAGATCGTCTCCATACTCAAGGCAATGATCGTTCAGCCAAAGCTAAATAGCAGCTCTTAGACCAAATTGGGACCATACCTGGTGTGGCTTCACCCCTTTCATGGATTATGGTTTTTAATACAATTCTGCGAAGGTTCAACAGCTCCAGAATTGCGACGAAACTAATTTAATCGTGTTTTTATGAAAAGATCTCTGGGTAAGATAAGCGCTTGACTCGTAGGTGGGGTTTCAGTAAATTCAAACAATACCAAACTGGTGCAATTCTCCACCAAAACCAAAGCACCAACTTTCAGACTTCTTCGTCTTAATAAACTGAGTTATAGGATCCTGGAAGTTAAATATTGAGGATCAAGTACGATACCGCTTAAGAAAAATTTTTGAAAAAAGAAGGGGACTTTAACCAAAAACAGCAGTTCTCTGAATGTATACGGCTGTGGTACGTTCTATATTAACACACGGCTCCATAGTATTGAGACCTAAGCTTAACAAAATCTGCAATATCTTAAAATTTAACAGAGTTCAAAGAAGTTCCAAAATTTCCAAATCAGAATGATAGAAATAGGAATCAGACGTGTTACAAAAGAGTTCGCAATAATTTCGATATATACACGGATAGGTCAAACAAGACCTATGAAATAGGAGCAGCCATCTAAGTTATGGCAAGTAGATAAACGTATAAGCTAATCATGAACAAATCGAAACCAAAACAAATCTTCATAAGTTCGTCGACTGCAAGCTTTTTGATGATTTCAAGGAGAAATACAACGGGTTAGCTATCGCTCTGGGACATATAGCTTATGGTGTCACACTTCTGGAATCTTCGGCAAACGAAACGCCAACCCCACGAGTGAACCCAAATATCCTTTCCTACACAGAACTTCATATAACAATGTCGTGAGACTGATGGCATTAGAATGCAGTCGACCCATTACACACAAAATCGATTTGCGAAACTGTGGGGTTTATTTGCGGATGTCAAATATTGGCCAAGGCAAGACGTTGCGCTGAACCATTTTTTGATAACTCTTCAGACATCTCAGGCATTTAATTTAAAAGTCATTGATATTCTCAATTCTAGCCTTGACGGTCTCTAGGCGGTCTCGTGCGTCTCTCCTTTTATGATGAAAGGTTGTTCTCTCAAATTGTTCTGTCAAATTACCTGTCCCATTCTATCTATGGCGATTGCTATACCTGTAATTCAAACGATTTACAAATTCTAACACAGGGAAGCAACCCCATTTATAAAAACAGCATTAGGACAGGGATGCTAGATTTCACTCTTTCTTTCTTTCTTTCACTCTGCGCAAACTTTATAAAAAAAACTTCATTAAGACCTGGCGTGTCTCATACGAAGCCTCAATGTCGGAACATTGCCATATTCTATTTGACCTTAAACTAGGAACTATTATATCTGAAAAATACGGACAACCCAAATCCACAGAATGGGATATATAGTATATCGCCAGCAACTCATGGACAACCTGGGTAGATGTAACTTAGACATCAGAGATATAGACAATGTTGAGTTAACTTTTGATACTCTCAATATTGCAATCACCACTGCCTTTCATCAAGCTTACCCAGAAAAAGAAAAAATAACAGGCAAGCGACTTATTGCCTGGTGGCCAAGCTTAGAACAGAGACTAGTCAGCTCTAAGCGTGATGGTGAATGAGAAATATACAGAAGAACACTCACCATGTACAATCGAGAAATAAGAAGGGCAAAGGTAGAATCGTGAAGAAACTTCTGTCATAAAATCGATGATACTAGAGGTTTTGTCCGCATTCATAAAATACTCTCTAAGAAGCGCACTAATCCTATCGGGTCAATATATGAACCTGAAGACACAAATGCCGAGAATGGGCTACAGACTTTTCAGATCCTAGCTGAAACACGCTTCCCAGTCTCGACGATAGTTCAAGAAGTTCAAGAAAACCCTCCGCAGAGAAAGATAAATAGACCGCTCAGAGAGGTCTGGAACAGAGTGAAGAAAATTTTTCATGAAAGCAAGCAAAATAATCTGAGCAATCAACTCTTTTCAAACTTTCAAAGTCGTTGGTGAGGATGGAATATTTCCACCTTTACTACAAAAGGGCATCCCCCAACTGCTACATCTACTAATTAACTTATTCAGAGCTAGCTAGGTTGCGCCAAATATATACCTAAGGAAGGACGCAGACCTTCTTAACTACCAAAGTCGTATCGACCAATCAGCCTCATTTCCTTTTCTTTAAAACTATCCTATCCTAGTTAGACATATCAGAGACGGGGCACGTGAAATGAACCCTCCTTCACAAATATCAATATGCCTATCAACCTGGAAAATCAACCACATACGCCCTACAAAATCTTACCACAAGAACTGAAAAATCTCTCAGTGGTAGCATAAACTCAGAGTGATAGCTGCGAAACGATGCCTTTAGGGAGGAGTACTATCACCCTTACTATGGTCCATTGTAAATAATGAACTACTAAATATTCTCACCAATGATGGCTTCTATGTCAAAGGATATGCAGACGACATTGCTATCCTAATCAGAGGCAAATTCGTAGACACAATCTCGGATCGCCTCCAAAGGGCTTTAAACCTAGTTGCTGAATGGTGCACCAAAGTAGGCCTCAAAGTCAACCCCGAGAAAAGCATCAATGTTAAATTCACCAAGAGACGGAGGCGAGAAAAACTCAGAAATGACACAGTAGAGTTCTCAACGGAAGTAGAACATCTATGAATCACACTGGATGAAAAACTTACGTGGAACCCTCATACTTCTAAGACTATTGACAAGGCCAGGACCTCACTATGGACCAGCAAGTGTCTAGCTGGAAAAAATTGGGGACTTAATCCCAAAATGACACTATGGATGTACACGGCAACAACGAGACCTATCATCAAGTATGCAGCCACCGCTTGGTGGTAGAAAGCATCGCAGAGGTCTACACAGGTAAAACTCAACAAATTACATAGACAAGACTGTGTCTGCGTAACTGGTGCAATGAAAACCACACCAACAGCTGCGCTAGAAGTTATCCTCAACATCTCACCATTTTATCTAGAAATCATGAAAAAGGCAATGGTAAATGCCTACATGCTCATCACAGAAGATGAATCCAATTCCAAACTATGGTAGTTCATGCTGCAATTCTTCAGGACGAACTACTTATCTTGGAATACATCTAATTGGCAAATGTCTACCAAGATATAACTTTGGGCACAACTTTAGAGTTACATTCCCAGAACGTTTTAAGTGAGAACAGGAGAAACCAACATTTGCCAAGGACTCATATGTATGATACACAGACTGATCCAAAACAAATGAAGGAGTTGAAGCCGGAGTATACGGTCTTCGGACCAAGCCATCCATTCACGCCAGTATGGATACAAGCAGCTGCGTATTTCAGGTTGAAATCTATGCAATAGAGCTTTGCATTTGTGAGAATCTAAACAGAAATATAAACAAAAACATTTATATTCTCTCCGACAGCAGAGCAGCCCTACTTGCAATTAACGCTTTTGAGATAAAATCAAAACTGGTCTAGGGTTGGCTTCATCTCCTACAACTACTGACCACCACAAATTTATCTGATTTGTGTGGCAGGACACAGCGAACATGAAGGCAACAAAAAACCAGACGAACTAGCCAAGAAAGGATCCGCATTTCAAGTTATGATGCCAAGACCAATCTGTATGCTAGAGGAAAAGAAGCTTCATTTCTGTAGAGAAACCGAAGGAAACAGATCACACAAAATCTTTATGACAAGATGTTGTCACAAAAGAACAAAACAACTATTACAACTAAGTCGAAGTCAGGTTCGAGTGACCACAGGTTCTCTCACAGAACACTACCGTATTAAAAAAACACCTGATGACCATGGGCAAAGCACAAGATAATACATGCAGACTGTGCAACGAGGACGTGTTAGCTGCAGAACAATGGTCCAGCCAAAACACGTCAACGTTACCTACGTAAATTCTACCTTGAACATGGCTGCCAGCTCACCTAAATATGTAGCCGCCTTTCTAACAAATTGCGGCATCATGGGTGAGATCTTAGTGGAGAATATTACAATACGCCGACCTGTGGCATCAGTGATCTGGGATTCTCTCTACCACATCCCAGAATAATCTAATCTAATCTGCCTGTAACGTTACGATATTTTACTTACGCAAGCAGTTTTAAAGTGAATGTAGAGCAGATATGCTTGCTCAGCGAAGAAGGATATTTGCGAATGACATCCTAAGTACGACCCAAGTAATTTAAACGCGACTTTACGAAATAAGGTGGCACATTTAATCTGCATGACACAAGCACTTATAACACAAACCCCGGCATCCACAAAGAAATCGGCTAATCATTGATTAAAATAAAATACACCATTTCAGTATCTTGGACGTTCGAACGCTTTTAAAATAAGGACCAACAACGCTACTTGAAAAGACAGGCTGACTGCTGAACTATTTAAAAGAGTGTCAGTTGGGTAGTAAGGAGTATAAACCAAATTATCTGTAAATAGTGATCGGATGGAAGTCAACTTTTGAATCGATATTTTCCGTAAGAAAGGAGACCCTCTGAACTGACTCACCTATAGAATTATTAAACTTTTTGCTCTGCAATTGTCTGAAACGTAAATTTCTTAATGTGGTACTACGCAAGGCGGTAAGAATTAATTAAAAAAAAAAAATGCTTTGGCGCGACAGCCCGGTGTGGGCGAAGGCCTAGCTTCTCGCACTCATTTAAGTTTCTCACTTTGAGAATTTTTACACTCCTTAACAGAGCCTACTGTTTATTGGCGAGTCCGAACGGCTCTCCTGAAAAGCTTTTTCATACGCAGAATTTGACTTTCGGAGGTTTGCCATTGCCCGCCGAAAGGGTGATGACGATTTGAAAATTTTGCTGTTGAGCTCCTACCGGGATTTGATCCCAGATATCTATCGTCTATCCGAAGCTCTAATTTTTCAGAAAATATGAGGTATGCTTAAGGTCTGATGTGGGATAACGATTGTTTAAAAATGGAGAATAGTATTGAAGCAGTTATATTCAGTGGAAAATCACAAAGTCTCGGGGGCAGTAGAGATGTGCCTAAATGTCTCTGAAGTGGAATTTTCTGCCATACACACATGAGACATTCAAAAAAGGTGCCGCCATCAATATATTCACTGATACTCAAGCAGCACTTACCGAGTAAGTATCTGGGTTCTTATTGAATAAACCTTAAAATCGTAGCAAAATAGTTCAATGCTATCGACAGCTGGTTTCTGGTGGTACCCAAGGTATAGAGGGATTAAAGGTAACGAAGTGGCCGAAGAATTGGCAACAAATGGTTACTAGGGCCTACCAAAGAAATAGGAAAAGCAGCAACAGCTAACACACTAACTATTTAAGTACAATTGCCATGTTAATTTCTGATTGGTGAACTAATACTGACTTTATATAAGAATTTTTGAATAATGAAATAAAATTTTAAAGGAACTAAAAAGGCTGAGTGAACCACCTATCGCTTGAATAAAAACTTTCAAAATACAATCAGGAGATTTGGCAGGCTTCCCTCTGGACACTTAGATAACACTTTCACAAAATGGACAACTCCCTAGAATTTTAGTGTCAAGATTGCTAAAATGATGACGGAACGACAGAACGAAACCTCAACCCCTGATAGGAGGTAATGGAGTTTGTGGTTTAATCGATTTTTAGCACAAAAGATCCTAGGAGACAGGGAGAATATGGGAAGGTTTTGAAATTAAAATCGAAAATCATCACCCCTTGATTGATGAATCGATAAATGACTAATTTACGCCGAGGATTTCGACAGCATGAAACTTACACCCTAACATCAGGGACATACACAATATCCTTGTAGAGCTCCTCACATACGCTGAAAAACATTGAAATCAAGGAAATAAATCAGCAGACGGTAAGAGCGAAAAAGTAAGTTAAGTGGTAAACGTAAAAAAAAAAAAAAACAAACAAAGTATCAAATACTTTGTTACCCAAGGTTACCCAACCCAATTCTAATGGGTCGGACAGAAATGCGAAACATAGAGGAATGTAAAGTTAAAAATACAAGAACAAGATGTACGGTCTCTCCAGTGGCAGCGATACTAGCTTTTCTGTGCATTTCTGGATTCAAGTTCGTCTAAAACCAGTTCTGCAGTTGCCTAAATTGTTATAGTTATAAAAACAAGACTCGAATGCACATGATGATAACTAAATAATTGTTCAACAACAGCAAAGGCTAATACAATAACTATGATTCATTTTTTATTTAACTGAATTAACTTTGTAAAAATAAATTTTCCAGCTACTCTATGAAAATCACTTCTGCCCACAACAGAAGGTCCATTCATCTGGAAATTTTTAAATTACAGCCAAACACGTAAATGCGAAACATAAAAAGTAAAATTTTATTAGAAAAATACCAAAGGGAAAGAGTCCTTTTTTACAATTTTATTACCATGAATCTCATGAATGTAAAGGTAAGCGAACATGAGAACGGCTAAAACTGAAAAAATCTCCACCACTTTTAATTACTCTAATTGCAGGACTAAGCGAAGAGTGAAATTTTCAAGCTTTTTTATTTTTTTTTTTTATTTCTGCTTTATTTCCACTGTTTTTATTAACGAGTATTTATTTTTTTTTTTTTGGTTTTAGACGATCCACGATTACACTTTCATAACTTTCCCTGCACAACACGCAGTGGTTGCACAGTATCCTGAGATACTTTTTTTTTAGTTTTATTTACCATCTGCTTCTGGATACTGCATACGTGCAATGCATTTTTCCTGCAACAAACTTTCATGTATAAATGAAGCCGGTGCACGTACTAGTTTGCAAAATAAAAGAAACATAGAAAAAAAATTTTTTTTTTACGGATAGACAGATCCTTTCAGCCGACCCCTGTTGGAGTATAATTTTTTTATCATCATCCACAGCAGTGAACCGTTTATTCGCCTCCACATTCACCTGCCTTTCGGAGCATTTTGAATTGCAAATTTATGGGCAGCGAATAGAAAAGGACAAAAAAAAAAAGGGAGAAAAATAGGGGAACCCCTTTAACAATTGACACATTGGAACACACCCATACTAATGCTAACAGCAAGACAATCGCTGGTACGTAACAAATTTACGCCTGAAGTCTTTGCCTATTTAAACTCTGTCTGGTTTTACTAGCTCCTGCCGAAAAAATTTAACCACACTAGAATAGACAACGAAGTTTACCCCCTTTGGATTCTATATATATATTTCCTCACATCCCTGGATCAAATCACCACGCAGGGTACATACTTGAAAAAAAAAGAAACAGAAAAAACAAAACGAAAAAGGAAACGGATGATAATATCCTGCGACCTTCAATTGTTTGCCAGACGCTTATCCGCACATTCTTCCTGTGTAAACATTGCTAGAGCTGGAAGCTGGAGCCAAAGCAAAAAATCACTCCTCTTCAACAATGACTCATGGGGATATTTCCTGCTCCTCGGTCTTCCGTTTCGACTTTCATTGCTTTTATGCGATGATGTGACATCCAAACGCATACGAGAGGAAAGTAATAATGGATTCAAAAGGAGTATGACATTTGTCATGACATCGCAACAGAGAGTTCTAATTATATGTACATACAACACTGATTGGGGATGAACGCGAATTTATCAAAGATTCAGTGTGACCAGATGCGGATCCAACATTTTATTTCCTTTACAGACATACGTACTATAGGGTTTTCTAATAACGACTTGACAACTTTTTTTTTTTAAATAAAAGGCAAACCATTTGAGACATTTTAAAAACTTTATTATTGGTTTGAAGTACAATCAAAACATTTATGAATGGAACTCGACTTCGTTCATATGGACACCGCGGGTACGTTTGCAGCGGTCGATTCGTTGGACCCAATTTTCAACGCCGGCAAGAAAACCGCACCAAACAGTTATTTTTTGTGGATGAAGTGGTGATTCATGAAGCACATGTGGGTATTCACCCGACCAATAACCAATTGAGCCAAAAATAAGCTTCGTCACTGAAGAGGATTTTGCGATGAAATTCATCATCTTAGCGCATCTTCTCCAGAACCCAATCGGATAACGTACGTCGCTTCAAATGGTCTATTGGCTTCAATTCTTGAGTCAGCTTGATCTTGTGTGGGTGTAAACCAAGATCCTTACGCAAAATACGCAATAATGTGGTCTGAGCGATGCCCAATTCTTGAGAACGCCGTGGCCGGAAAGTTGGTGGCCACCATTTTTTTTTTGACGCGCGAGGTGTGATCCACGTTGACTGTTTGGATGAGAAAAAAACATTCACAGGTGCATACTATGTCGATTTATTGGGCCGATTCAACGCCGATTTGAAAAAAACGACCACACTTCGCGAAGAAAAAAGTGCTTTTGCACCACGATAATGTTTCGGCTCACACCTCAGCAGTTGCCGCAGCCAAATTGGTCGACTCGCACTACGAATCGCGCCCCCATCCTCAGTATTCTCTAGATTTGGCTCTCTGCGACCTTAAAAGTTCACTCGCCGGAAAAAAGTACGGAGCGAACGAGAAAGTCACCACCGCCGGGGAGAAGTGTTTTGCAGGGGTTAAAAAGTTGCAACACCGCTGAAAAAAGTGTATCGAGTTGAAAGGGGATTATATTGAAAAATAAATTCTTAAAATCTAAAAAAGTTACGTTGTCATTTCATATCCCGGTATTCATCACACAGCCCTCGTAATTCTTAGATTTATAATTGTAGCCCATATTTCGGAAGTTACGTGATCCGGGTCGACTAAGTGCTTCGTCTGTACTCTGTAGTGTTTCGGATTTCAGATTTCGCTGCTCCCCTAGTTCATGACTGAAATATTTCCTTTGCGTCCTTAACCAAAAAGCATACTTCCTTATTTATTTGAAAACACTGAATACAGCGCTTGTTTTAATTTTGCATTATAGTACCTTACCTTTGCTCTTCCTCTAGGTCTATGGCATTGTTGAGACATTCTTGCAAATTCAGACCCCCAAGCAAAAGTTTTGTCAGTTTATATTTTTGCTCGATGACGTTGGCTTTTCTCTAGTTTCTTTACGACAAATTCTGTCAGAAAAAAGTTGGACTTTGAAAACTTAGAATCTTTTGCTCGTCGTTACATTTCGGGTTTGGTGTCCACCATTGTAATATGTTATCATATGTTACCGCTCTATCTAAATTAATAGCGTATTTGGTATAAAGTGAATAGCATGAGTTTCACGGCAGTTTTCGTAATCGCAGTTCTATTCAGTGATGGGTACGTTTGAATCTAGTCCGATGAAAAGGATTTCCTTTCTTGATGTTCTATTTAAGAGCTAATCACAGTCGGGTTAAATTGTTTCTCTTTGTGATTAGTTGCTGACTTCTTGAAAGGACGTAGGCCGTGCCAACAATACTCCGCGATTCATATTCAATTATTTAATTGCAATTAATCGGCCGCTTATTTTTTATACGCTAGCTATCTTATTTAGAAGCTCAAACTTCGATCTCATTTTGTTCTTTTCGTTATAATCTATTTTATACGATTTCGTTTACAAATTCGATTAGCCAGCTCTGTTTCCTGGTTTCTTAAACGCATGTTGTATCAATATTTTATGGCTTTAATACGTTTTTTCAGGTCGAAACATTTGCCCATCACTGTACTTAACATAGCTTATTTTTGGCGTATTCGTACGTCTGATTTCATTTGTATGGCGCTGGTGTGTGAATATGTTCGTTCATATGCAAGTTCAACTCGTTAGATGTTAAGGCGCCCACATTAGGTGTGAATATGATTTTTTCCCTTCAGCAACATTCTATAAGCTGATGGCGCATGGCAAATATTTTTATGCTTGAAAACTGTTTTAAAATGCGAGCTGGTTTATGATGTATTCAATTTCAACATCACACTGGTCACACCACAAAAGACATAACCAACTCTGCGAAACGGTTGAGCAATTAGGACTGGGAACAGGAGTAGATGCCCGGGTATGATGGTGAATCAGAGACAATTTTGTCGGGGCTAATAACAATTAAGCGCACGCAAAATTTTTGAATAACATATGAGAGGACTAGAAAATGGGGACACGCCTGACTGATAGGATTGTCAGATAAGGAGGTAGTTAAGTGAATAACAGATAATGTTTGCTTATAGACAATGGGTTAATGGGCGACAGGATGCCATCGAGTGTTCTCTATCGCAGGCAATTTTTTATAATGATGTCAACGTTATGGTGCTTAGTAGTCCCTGCCTGAATCTTATCTAACGAAGAGCACTTAATCGGCTTTAAGTCTTAAATTTGAGTTGATGGTAGGCGTTAGACAATTTCCACCTACACTGAAAATATTAAGAAAGTTTAAACACTTCATCTAAGCTGCCTTTAAAATGGTCGACATTTGTTCTTGAGAAAGAATGAATACATTAACCACTTCCGACCCACCATCTATTGATTTCCCAGTTAAATTCCAAAGACCACTTGAGTGTCTTAGATTCGTGCCACTTACGTCTCTATAAGAATTTCATCGAGACCTTCCTTCCTCCAATTTGATGAGTGCTCTTTCATACCTCTTCTTTATAGTCTTCGTTAACCACTTGAAAGTTAGATTTAACACGAAGTAGTGCCCTCCCAGAGATTTCCATTGTCCCAGCAGTCAACTGTACTTTTCTTCATCATCCTTTGTCAATTGTGTTGATGACGCGAGAAGCAATAGAGACATTTACGACTAAAAAGGGTATACTCGTACGTATGTATGGTCAATGAAATTTTCTTGGTAGTTGCATAGAAAAATAATCATTTTCACGTCTTTTGTCAAAAATTGACGTAGATGGAGTTTAGTGGAATTATACAAGGGAATATCAGTTGTCAATTGTGTTTGAGTGCCTTTTAAAATTAAGCAGTCTTTGAACGGGGCTGAAAAAGTGTCATGACACCAAAAGGGTTTTGGAAGGGAAATTCCGCATTGCACCAGTTACACGAATACAGACAGTGGTGACTGGTTAAATGTACATTTTAGTCCTTGAACTTTGCAAAAAACCGCCAATTAACACGAAAAATGAACACGCAACGACGAATATATGAAAGCTTAATGTGAGAAAAGTCAAGGACTACTGAGTCATTAGAAAATAAAAATGCGGTGTGGGCATTAGAAAATCATGGCAACACGAATGCAGTATATGTCAAGCCGTTGTGAAAACTTACAAGGTCCAGTGCTGCCACTTCTGAAATGAGAATACCATATATTTAAATTAATTAGGCTATACACAAAGGTAGTTGGATTTTTTTTTATTCTAATTTGTCTGGTGGCAGAACACTATAGCTGAGAACTAGTTCGTTGTGTTCCCTGTGTATTGCCAATTCGTTAATTTTACTAGCGCAGGAGTAATACATATTTGCTAAGATCGACCCACCGTACTATTTGCTGAGGATAGTGACAAAGTATTTCAACAACAGGAATATGCGGTACAATTCGAATATACATAGACGTAAAATACTACAAAATCACTGCGGGGTTCTAACAGGGATCGGTCCTGGGGCTACTGTTACGGAACATAATGTATGACAGTGTCTTACGACTAACGCTGACCAGCAGAATAACGATAATTGAATTGGAGGACGAAAGTGCTTCAAATTCATAAATGAAGCAATCGCTCTGATAAAAGATTGACTTATCTCTACTTAATTGGAGCTGGCAGATCTTAAGACCGAAGCAGTCTTTTTAACAGGTTAATTCGCCAATTTTCAGATCGAAAATTAAATACTCATACATGAGGGTTATGTTATACAACAACATACGGCAGCACAAAAAGCACTACGTCTGAGGTGGTCCATTCGGAAGGTCCAATTTTGGGAGACTCATTCAAGCATAGCGACTGGTATCTCGCGAATAACACGAGTAATGTTGGCTTTTAAAGCGTCAATCGTAGCTGGTTTATTCCCGAAAACCTGAAATTTTACATATCCTCAGAGAAAATAGTCCAAAGGTGTGATATCTTACGATCTAGGCGGCCAATTTACCGTAGCAAAACGTGCAATTAAGTGCTCACAAAAATGATTTCTCAACAAGTTCATTGTTTCACGCGCTATATGGCTCGTACCGCTGTCTTGTTGAAACCAGAGCTCACGGAGACCATGTGCTAACATGGCGCGATAACTGTTGCCATTGACGGTAACATTTTGATTTGCCTCATTTTTGAAAAAATATTGACCAATGATTCCACCAGCAAATAAACCACACCTTACCGTTATTTTAGTGGATGTTATGGTAGCTCTTGGTACTCTTCGGGTTGCTCATCGGCCCAAAAACGGCAATTTTTTTTTGTTTATTAACGTGTCCATTGAGCCAGAAATGGGCTTCATCACTGCACAAAATTTCACGATAAAACACCGGATTTTCATTGAGTTTTTCAAGAGCCCATTCACTGAAAATATGACGCAAATTCAAGTCGCCTGGCTTGAATTCTTGCACTAGTTGAATTTTGTAAGCCTTAAGGCCGAGATCCTCACGTTAAATACGCCAAGTTGTCGAATACGCCAAGCCAAGCTGTTGAGAACGACGACGAATCAATTCGTCACGGTCTTCGCGTACACTCTCAGCTTCAGCTGCTATAGTCTCTTCACTACGTGCTGGATTTGGTTTAACCGGTCTGGTATAATCCAATAATGTAAACTGGGACTCAAATTTGCAAATGCTATTGGCAATAGTGGTCTCAGCAGGTCGATTATGCGTACCGTAAGTTCCTCGAATCGCACGAAAACCTTTTCTCACAGAACTCTGATTTTCGTAATACAGCTGAAAAATTTGGAGACTCTGTTGTTGTGTGAGTCTTTCCATGGTGACTTGCCAAACGATACTGAACAAAAATGACAAATCAGTTTGATAGAAGTCACGCGTGATCTGTCAAAAAAGCTCATTGAAAATCAAACCTCACGATGAATCACCCCTTATGTGTGAAAAAACCTCGAAAGTACATGCAGCTCTGTCGCGAATATATGGTAGACAGAAATGGATACACTAGAAGAGCTCCACTTTCTATAGTTACAACTTAGATCCCTCTGTATGCCGCCCCAGTCTGGGAAGAGGCACTAAGAATGAAGGAATCTAAAATACAAACTAAGCACGCTAAGGGCAATTAGCGGTTTTCGAACAATCTCAGACGATGCCGCCTTTGGTCTCTGGATATCCTAGCAAACGACAAGACTACTCAAATCAGGAGGAAGAAGTAGAACATGCAATATTACATGGCATTTTTTGGTATGTAGAACATATGGTATGGTATGACATGCCAAACCTACAGTCGATAACTGACCAAATGTTGCGGCAAAAGAAAATTGGATGGAAGATCGAATGAATAAGACTTGCAGATACAACAAATATAGAAGATATATCATAGATTGCTTACGAGCACTGCGAAGTAATACCTAACTGCAGTTTTACAGGAGTGTTCGAAGTGTAACGTGAAACGGGTAATTCTGGTAGCACGGGCTACTGATATATATGAAGATTAAACACCCTTTTGCGCAAAAAGAAATAAATACACCCTGTACTTATGTACTTAAATCTTGAACACTCTAACAACTGTCCTTGTATGCAGCAGACTTTCCGTGTTGAATACAAAATCGCTCATAATTTACTCGTATATAGGAGAATACACAAGAACGAATCTGAAGTCTTGAATATTTGCGGACTTACTATGCCGTAATAACTTTAAGATGTAATTAACTAAATAAATAAATAAATTGTAAGCCCCGACAATCCGGTGTATAAGCCCTAGTCTTTCCACTTGCTGTGCTGTTCGTCTTGTCACTTTTCACACAGAAAAAAGAAGCTGCGGTTTTGGAAATGGCAAGCATTTTCATTTTCGGAGGTTTGCTTATACCTCCCAAAAAGGACGTGGAAATTTGAAATTATTTTTCGCTGTATACTCCATGGACCTCAATCTTATGGGGTAGAAATCGAAAATGCAACACGACACATCGCCTTGTCAAACATTCTATGAAACGAGCATTAGCTGGCATAAGTCCAAGGTGGTTTCGGTTTACCTCCAGCACTCGAAACTAATGATTATTGTGACTCCTGGAAGATGGGACGTATAATATACTCGCAATATTCAATATTCCAATGGTCAAAACACTTTTTAGGTCTAATACTGTCATGTGGGCTTCATACTTTCGACTGACTTAACATAGTCAGCGACAATATTGGCTTTAAGCCAACATTTATAATGGAATAAAGACAGAAAGTAATGGATTTCAACAAGAGTTGTAGAATCTGTTTTTTTTTTTTGAATAAACAGAAAAACTGTTGAGATATATCTAAAACCTTTATTGCTTTATAAGGTAGACACATGGGGATTATTTATGAAACACAAGCTTTTCCAAATGATAGCCTTGGCCCTTATTCTTTTCTCGAAATTTTCAACCACTTATTCACTTAATTTGGGGCTCTATCTCGGATATGGCGGCTTGTATAGCACGTATCACCATCCTGTTGAAAGTAGAGGTCATCCGTATTCATATCCTCAAACTCCAACCACAAAAAACTGTTTATCATGTCTCGGTAGCATGCTCTATTGATCGAAATGGCTCTTCCGGCCTCATTTTCGCAAAAGTAGGAGCCTATCACACTTTCGGTCCATAAATAATTACTCGATCTGGGTGCATTCGCATCTCCTGAATCACTCGCCGATTTTCGGCGCCCCAGATGCGGCAATTTTGCTTATTAACGTAGACGCCAATGTGGATTTAATTTGAGGCCCGGGTGGACCCGGATGGATTTATTTAAGCTTTTTACAAGACAGGCAAGAACAATTTTGGTAATAAAGTTGTTTAACAAAGTTTATTCACTATTAACTTCCTGTAGCATATCTAAATATCTAAGAATCCATAATTTGTTCACTTGAATGAGTTAACACCAACGTGGGTTGGTGTTAAGAGAAATAAGTTGAAGCCAAGAGAGGCCATTTAAACTACTAACTAGTATATGATTGACAATGAGAATGTCGGCAACTTTTCGGTATACAGAAAGAGACTGCAAGTCTATAAGTTACCAGTCAAGGGGAGTCCCCGTGAAGCGTTGAAGAAAATTGCATTGTACGGCTTCAACCCGAAAAATATGGATGGTGTAATGTCTTGACCAAACTTGGCTAACGTATTCAAGAAAAGGTCGAATAAAAGTTGTAAAAACGTACTTAGTAATATAGTGGTTGGGTAATTCCTCAGACAAGGGCTAAGAATTTGATTAAAAATTAAATAAGTACGAGGAGAAGTTGGGAGGCGCTTACGAGTGCACGTTATAGCTTGGCATTTGCTTATATTGAAGTCGAGAAAATTCTTCTTGCACGAAGTGAAAAATCTGTGAAAACCGTTCTGCAGTAGAAGACAATCAGAATAGGTTGAGAAATGTTTGAAGATTTTTACATAATCGGCGTAGACAGTGATACGTTCAACATCATTGATTGTTAGTACGATATAAATAGTAAAGGGCCAAGATGACTTCTTTTAGGTACCTCGGAAGATTCATAAATAGCGTTAGAAATCCAAGACCTAAATAAAACATTATATTGTCGACCTTAATAAATTGTGATCGAAATCCGAGAGCCTTTAGTTTGAGCAAAAAAATTTTGTGAGAGATTTTGTCGAAAGCGTTGCTGAAATCAGTTGCGATTACGTCGAATTCACTCCCACATTCTAGCGGGCACAGGGTACTTGAAACGATTTCATTAAGATTTGTGGTTGTAGACCAATTTTTCAAAAATACGTGCTGATTTGGCGATAACATGACTTGCATTAAAGATGCCACAGACAGCTTAGGTATGCAGCTGTTCCCTGGGATATAGAAAGCTGGAAGAGAGCAGTGAGAGGTTTAGCTAAATGAATTGCAAATTTTTTAGAAGTAAAGTCAACAACCCATAGGGGCCAGAGGCGTGGTTGTTCTTGAAATCTTCAATTTTTTTGCTTAACGTTTTTCTAACGTTGTTTGGGAAAAGTTGTTTAGGTACGAAAAGTAAGGATAGTCAGGTTTATGGATTTAAATAGTAAAAATCTGCAAAAAGATTTGCAGTTACTTGGGGATCATAAGAGGATTTATCCGAAAAGTTAAGGAACGATGGGTAGTTAGCAGACTTTCGTTTGGTCTTAGTGAATTTTAAAAAATCTTTTTTGATTGGAAATAAGAATGTGATGCATTTAGTTCAGCTATTTAAGGTAGAGATAAATAAAATTCAGAAAAGTCAGTATACCATAGACTGAGTTGAGTTGAGAAAATCAGTAAAAGAGCAAGGTTTGATAAGCAAAGTACACATTATGAAATACAGTTAAAAAACTCGGGATAAAATAGTGTTGAAACATCAATGATTGTAAGTCTTGGATTATCATAGAGAAAAGTAAAATTTGCATTACTAAGGAGGTTATTTAGTTTACTAAAACTTGCTCTAGGATAATTGAAACTGTAAGAGTATTCGTAAGTCGTAAGTCGCAGTCTTTAAACCATTATCATATGAAAAATCAGAGAAAATGGTGGCTGGTAACTATCTAACTTAGAGAGAAGGTGGTTACTTTCTGAAACGACACAGTTGTCTATATCAGAGTTAATGATAAGATCAGTTGCTTACAAATGCTATTGATGACTCCACTTAACTGATGAAGTCAAGAATCAGTAAAGCAATCAGTGAAAAGAACTTTTTTTTCCGAGGTTTCATTAATAAAAAAGGATTGATCGGTTTGAATCCATTGGAACATTGTCACTGGGATCTGCAGCATTGAATATGCAATCAATTGTATTTACTTGACAACAACATATGTCAAGATAACGCTTTAAAATAGGGACTCGCACACAGACAAATTCGAAGTATGAAGCAAGAAGAATCTCATGGCTACCAGGTGTACCGGTATGAGCGTCAAGATACAAATGTCTCGATAGGGAACATTTATTGTGAACGGGCCTTAGTCATTGAGCAAACAACATCATATTTTTTCATCGTGTTAAAAATGTCGAATTTTGGGCCGGAAAGAATTAATTCTTTGTTTTCATTGCTGAAGAGTCGCATCGAATGCTTTTCGAGGCATATGGTGATCATGCTCTATCAGAAGCAACAAGCAAAATATGGTTTCATCGGTTCAGAGATAACGGTTTTGATGTGCGAAATGAAGAACGTGGAAGACCTCCAAAAAAGTTTGAACACGCCGAATTGCAAACTATATTGGATGAAGATGACACTTTGAGGCAGAAACAAATTGCAGAAATGTTAAATGCTGCACAAAAAACAATTTCTGACCGTCTCAAAGCTATGGAAAAGATCCAAAAGTCTGGAAAATGGGTACCACTTGACAGACGGAAAACCGTAAAACCACTTGTAAAATTTTGCTTCAAAGAAACGATAAAAAATCAGTTTTGTATCGAATTGTTGCTGGCGATGAAAAATGGATTTATTTTCAGAATCCTAAACGGAAAAAATCATGAGTTAACCCGGGACAACCATTAACTTCGACTGCAAAACCAGATCGATTCGCCAAGAAGACAAAATGTATGTCTGGTGGGACCAGAAAGGTGTGGTGTACCACGAGCTCCTTAAACCTGGTGAAACCGTTAATGCAGATCGTTACCGACAGCAAATGATTAATTTGAACCATGCATTGATAAAAAAAAACGACCAGAATGGGCCAAAAGTCACGGCAAGATAATTTTGCTCTTTGACAATGCACCTGCATACAAAGCTAAACTGGTTCAAGATACAACCAAAGTACTTGGCTGGGAGCTGCTACCCCACCAGCCGTATTCACCAGACTTGGCTGCTTCCGACTACTTGTTGTTTTCTTCGATGGAACACGCATTAGCTGAGCAGCACTTCGAATCCTACGAGGAAGTCTAAAATTGGGTGACTTTTTTGTTTGCTTTAGAAGACGAACAGTTTTATTGGCGTGGAATCCATAAATTGCCTGAATGATGGGAACAATTTGTAGCTAGCAATGGCCAATACTTTGAATAAAATAATTTTTACTTTCCCATTAAAAATTAGCGTTATGTTTTCACACAAAAACGCTCCGATACCGGTACAACTGGTATATAAGTTCCCTTCATTGGCATGACCATCGGCGCAGTGAAGATCAAAGTTTTCAGCCAATAAGGCACCAGATTGGTTTCAGAAAAAAACGATTTCAATCAATGTCAGCATGCATGTTTTCTAGCACCCAATTCGAGAACGTATGGCGCTGCTAGTGTTCGGCTGGCTTCAGTTCTTGCGTTAATTGGACCTTGTACGCATGGAGAGCCAAATATTTCGTCAAAATTAGGTGCAGTGTGGCTGTGGAGAGGTCAAGCTCCTGAGAACGGTTAAGTTATGGAGGTGTTTAGGTCACTTTCCATTATTGTGACGATATTTTCAATTGAACGTCTGAGACGAAAAGGTTTCAGCGTCTTTACATCTTGTAATAAGCCTGTCTCTTGGAATTTTTGGATTATGTCGCGCACACACGTATCAGAATCCACATGATAAAGTTCAAAATTTGAACGAATTCTTTGCATCGTTGCCGTGATTGAATATGAATTTTCGTAATAAAATTCAACCGTTTGGATTTTTTCTTTCATTTTGTAGCGTTCCATGGTAAATTTCCTAAATTAATAGATGACTTCTGTCACCATATTCCGACTCTGCGTGCTCCAGCTGTAAAATAATGGATCTTTCAAATCCTACAACTCTTGTTTAAACAACCTTTACATTGAATACCGTTGGAAAGCAGGAAACCGACAAAAATATACTACATATGTCCAACAAGCTAGGCAAATATCTGCAAACCCTGTCTTACCTCAAAACAGAAAGGAAGGTAGATTGTTGTTCAAAATCTAATTAATGCCCTAACCAAAGGTTTCGAACTCGCGTATTCTGCTAAGAAAGCTCCCTACAAATATGATGGTATGTTCCATTATGGAACTTCATAAGAAAACCAGAAAAATCCTAAATAGGTTGCTTTATACTAATTATGGTAAACGTAAAACGACATAATATGTCGCCAACTCTTAGTAAGATCAATATTTTGCTTCGATGTAGACGAACTGACGAATTGCTTTTCACGTGATATTAAATTCATGGGCCTCATCAAAGCCATCTCTTGGTCAAAAAGATGTGGTGTCCGGTATAAGAAGCAATAGAGAGAAGCAATAATAACAACTGTAGTAAAAATTTAATTTTCCACACTAAGTAACAAATTGATGATTAGATGTCTAAGATGTTAGCCGATGAGTATGCAGAGCGGTTGGAAGTCAAAACTTCGAGGTGTGCGGGTTTTCGATTACCTCGCTGTCTTCTGACTATGGTCTTACACCAAAGCTAAGATTTCTGTAAAAATATGAACTCGACTTTCCCTGTATTCAGGACTGACTTTGATCAAAATGTGAGCAGACAAAGACTGTAGACATACGGATGTCTGTAAAATAATATGTAATGAGTCGTCTATGATTTTGTGGAGGACGATAAGCTTCGGCTTCACTACTTGTTAAGTTAACCTATAACTGTCCTCCAAAAAAAAAGGATATGCAATCTGACAAATGGAAGGCACAAAGGATCCGCATCTGTTGTGTCATTTAAACCATTTACCAACTCCTAAACAAGCTCGTGAGAATAAAGATCCTCTCAACGCATCTGGGTCACCATATAGGATTACTGAAAATAAGGTCACCAATAACCTTACTAAGCAAGTTTTAGAGAAGAATCCAAGCCCGCGTTAGGACTTACGCTGTTCTCATAAATGTAGACGCATAAATGTACGCATAAATGTAGACTTTCTCATGAGTTCAGGATGTAAGTAGAAAGATGTAGGCAAATCAAACTGATGTTGATGTCTCTAGAAAGTCTGTGACATTCCTGCTATCTCTCAGTTTGCAATTCACTGAGGATGACGATGTCATCGCCGAAGTTTTCTCTAATAGCTTAGGTTCACTTCCATTGTAGGTATATACCGTATATACCAGGTCTCGGTACTGACACTATCATTTGACTTTAACTCATATGTTCTGTAGAGTCAGTAATTTTCCAGTAGTGAAGACTAGAACAAATTGGTCAAAGTTCAGAAAAAAACTTTCGATTCCTCAACCGGACACCTTCTAATAGCGATTGTGTTTTATAAGAACGTAACCATCTATGGCAAGATGTGGAATGCAGACAAGCTTAAAACATGCGCCTCAAAATCTATGGAAAATCTGCATACGCCTAGTGTTTTGACTGACTTCACTGTCCTAGGCATTTTCACTGTTGTTGACCTTCCTCTTTTCGTATAAGTTGGCATATGTTTGGGGCTGATGTCGTAATACCAAGGTTTCTTCTCGTTTTTCTACCAAATAAAATCGAAATTTCTTAAAAGCTGTCGGAAGAGAAGTAGATTTTATGAAAATTATGTTATTAAGAAAGTGGATTAATTTTCTTCTTAGTAACAAAAGGCGATTTATAATAATTTATATACTCTTTGGTCAAACGGATTTGAATTTGTTCATCACATATTAAATAAGTCAACGTACCTTGTAGCCTTTATAACCAATTAGAATGCTGAAAGCCAATTCATTTTAATCTGATCCATCAGACGTCTGCTAATGTCCTACAAAATAACATTCTAATCATCTCCTCAATATCCAAAAGTAGAATGCATTAAATTCCAAAGGAGTAGGTGGTAGATCCTCATCTTTGCCCACAACCCACGTACGAAAACGACTATTTAATGCAAACAAAAGGCAAAACTCGATTCGATTCATCGCTCTGTCCATTCGCATTCAAGGGCTTTTCTGAATCTTTAGCTACCGATGTCCGATGAATACGAATACAATTGGTTTTGAGCCTTCGATTTCATCAATACGTGCTTCCATCTTAAACATCCGTTTGCTTTATCGACTTACCACCCAGCTCCGGCCTCCAAGCAAACATAAGAACTTCTTCCTCCCCATTCTTGTCTTCTTCTCTGACATTAGTAAGATATTCATCAGAGAAAGAAAAACGACGATTTTGTGGGAGCTACGAAATACGAGGTATCTATAACAAAAGACTATTAGGGGGAAGCGGGTTCGATTCAGAACAAAAACTAAGATATCCGCACTCTTCATAGATGAGTTTAAGTACGAATGTGTTGCCGTACTCATACTTCATACCCGAGCTCATGCATTCCCGAATCGAGACGTTTTGCGCTGTTTTATCATTCATGCATTGTTCAGGTATTCAAAGCGTGTTCCATGGCTGTTCCTCTACATACTTGGAGACTTGGCTTTAGGTACTTTGCTGCATCAGAACAGCAGCGTATTCAATTTATATTCTATCGAATCGATTTTATTGAAAAAGTATTAAAGTATTTTCTTCCTTTTGTTCGACCCTCCCTCTCTATTGTTCGATCTTTGAGACGGCGTCTTTTCGATGAAAGCTATTCGGAACTTTACAATTTCGGTCGCGTCATGAAGTGCTTGCAAAATTGTACATACATACACTCTGCAAGTGGTACAGGTTGTGGGTATCAGATTGCTTATCGGTAATGAATTTGTCATGTCTTCTTTCTGGAGTGAATGAATGCGGTGTGGTGGGCAGCTGAAGGTTATGGACGAATACGTTAAATGCCAAACGACACACAATGAGCTGGAGTTGGGCCGGCATGTGTAAACACGGAATTCAAGTTAACAAAGTAAGAATGTTACTTTTATTTTGGCAATAAAATAAGAAAGGAGAGTTAAAATAAAAGTATCTACAAAGGAATTTGATTTGTGATGTTGATTGGGTGACGATTATGAGTGGAGTGTTGATGTGAAACAGGTGGAAGTTGAAGTAACTTAACACCTCCAACTGTAGTTCGGTAGTTTGAGGACCTTTGACAAGTTATTGACATAACTAATTAAGAACTGATATCAAGTGCAGATTAATTCGATGAACTTTAGATCAGAATATGTAATGGATTGTATTGAAGGGGATTTGAAAATTGACGGGTTTAGGTTAGTTATTCCGATATCGGCAGTGCTTTATTCAGCTTTAAACTTTACTATCTGACCAAGAGCTGAGCTATTTGGGCAGTGAAACGTTTCTAAAAATAGTTAGACCCTATGGTCACAGTTTGAACAAAATAATTGGTAACGAGGCCACACAGTGAGATTCTAAGCCAGAGAAAATTTTTCAAAAAATCAGAACGCTATTCAAATGGGCAAAACGATCAAGATGTCAATCTAATAGGGATCTCTATCACAGCAGTCTCTGGGAGATAGAAATAATGGTTCTTGCGATTAAGAACGATCCTATTACATTTCCAGCTTTATAAAGAAACCCGATGGTCACTAGGCGCTGTCAAAAGATGACTCACTCAACTTTTTAAGGATCACGTTTCAGGTAATATATTGTCGACAAAGATTGAAAAATCATATGAAAATGATCCAATTGGAAAGGCAGAAAACAGTATTTCCACACAGCAAAGAATATACAGCACGCGCTTGGTAACGTGAACTTATGAAAACCAGATTGTTCACGTTTACGAGAGCGCAAATAAGAAATAGACTTAAACTCATTGAATTATATACGAGGTGTGTTCAAAAAGTAAAGTAGCTTTATATTTTTATAAAAAAATATTTATTAGTTTATTAATATTAATGTAGTCCCATTAAAAGCAGTGCCCCTTAGATGTAATACGCTTGTGCCAACGCATTTTCCAATCCTCGAAGCACTTCTCATAAGCACTTCTTGGTATAGCTTTGAGCTCTTCCAGCGATGCTGTTTTTATTTCCTCAACCGTCGCATGGGGGCAAATCCGGCGCATATGGTGGCTGATGTATGATTGTCGTGTTGTTTTTACCCAAAAAAATTTCAAATTTCAAATGTCAGTAGGTAGATTATCGTGTTGCAAAAACCGTGAATAGTTTTCCTACAATTTCGGACGTTTTTTTTTCGTATTGCTTCTCGCAAACGGAACATAACTTTAAGGTAATAGTCCTTATTGACGACCTTGGGCTAAAAACTCCTGATGCACTACGCCAAGGTGATCGAAAAAAACAGTGATCAAATTTTTGACATTTGATCGAACTTGGCGTGGATATTTCGGTCATGTCTTGTTCCATTGGAAAGATTGGGCTTTGGTTTTGAAGTCATAATCATATTCGTCACCAGTTATGACCCTTTTGAGCAAGTCAGGACCTCCTGAGAGCTCCTGAGCGATGCTTATGCGTATGATGAAGCGTAGGAGACTCTTAACGTCTATATTCTTTAGATCGTGTAATTCATTGTAAGAGAAAGGTCCTAAGTGATGCTTTTTTTCTCTGATAGAGAGCTGAACATGTACAGAGTAGGTGGAGAATAGTCTCCTCTTCCTCCTCATCCATACGGCTTTTAAAGAAATCGTATGTTAAGGCGCCAAGCCTTCAAGCATGCTTAACTGTAAAGCAGTGTCCAGTGATACCACCTATGATGGCGTTAAGATGTTTCCTGTTCAGAAGAATTAGAGCGATTCAGATCCAGCTTTGGCCAGAACTCTTTGGTCGCTAGACATTTTGGTCCTACTCTTGACGTCATTCAAGAGCTCCTGAGCGAAGCTTATGCGTATGATGAAGCGTAGGAGACTCTTAACGTCAATATTCTTTAGATCGTGTAATTCATTGTAAGAGAAGCTTTTTCTCTTCCTCCTCATCCATACAGCTTCTAAACAAATCGTATGTTAAGGCGCCAAGCCTTAACGCATGCTTATCTGTAAAGCAGTGTCCAGTGATACCACCTCTGATGGCGTTGGGATGTTTCCGGTTCAGAAGAATTACAGCGATTCAGATCCAGCTTTGGCCAGAACTCTTTGGTCGCTAGACATTTTGGTCCAACAGTCTACCTAAGGTATGTTCTTTTATTAGCATCCAGCTTGAATATTGATTTGCATGTAGCGATTTGTATATCGACCTGTGCTACCCTTTTCTGGTAGAGTTCGTCAGCCCTACAATACCCTGGAATGTTTCTGTGGCCCGGCACTCAACACAGGTGAAAGTTGAACTGCTTTGCCATTTCCGTACGAGATGATTGGCATTCAAGTGCGGTTTTATCCGAAAAGATGCGGATATCCTTTGCAGATATCACGTTTTTCTTCAGACAGGACAGAGCTTTAATCGCCAAAATTTCCGCTAAAATGATTTAGAAAACGGTAGAAAATGTTTAGATTCAGCTTATCTAACAAAAACACCGTCACCAACCCTGCTGTCTGTTTTAGATCTATCTTAAAGTGGGTTGACTTTTTCTCCATGAAAGCATCTTCCTCCCAGAATGGTCTAGAAGAAAAGCTTATATGAAAGTCTTTGTCAAACCAAAGTTCAGGTATGGTGTAATCAATGTTTTCTGTGAGGATTCCTAATATATTAAGAATATTAGCGTTTTTAAATAATTTTTTTGTTCACTGTGTAGTCGCTTTTAGGAAAATAGCAGCAGTCGTAGCTATTTGCCTGCTGAAGATGTCGAGGGTTATCAAGTGAAATAGACTATCCAGTACCGCGGAGGGAGTAGAGCGCAGGGCTCCTCTTATGCATAGACATGCTGTTCTTTGGACTCTTCTTAGTTTGCTGCAGTTAACTGCTTCGTCTAAAGCCGTCCACCAGACAACAACCCCGTAGTTGAGTATCGGTCTTATGACCGAGATGTATAGCCATGCGTTTCCAGTTTAGTTTCCTTTCAAAAATGAGACCTCGATATTTTGCTGTATCGGAAATAATACTAAATCGGTGCTACCGTTTATTGGGAGAGGGTCTATAGCTGGAATTTTATATTTCCTGGAAAAGAGAGCAATATCAGTTTTATGGGGGTTTACTCCCAACCTACAACGATTTACCCAACGGATTTAGCTGAAGGGGTTCTTTGATGGTATTTAGATTTTTGCCTGAGACGACTATAGCAACGTCATCCGCGGAGGCAATCACTCTGCTTCCACCCGCTTGCAGGTATATCAGTAGTTCATTAACCACTAACTTCTTGAGAAGTGAAGAAGCAACGCCGCCTTTACGTCGTCGGCTCGACCGAATATTCACGGTGCGAAGGCTATGCTGTGTATTTAGTCGGACCAGGTCGGTGTGATTCATTATGAACTATTTAAACTACAGCATAACTATGCTCGGCCTCACGTTGCCAAATTAGTTAAAACCTACCTGAAACGCTCAAATAGGAAGTCTTACCCCACCCACCATATTCCCCAGATATTGCACCGTCCGATTACTATTTGTTCCGTTCGATGACACATGATCTAGCTGATCTGGCTGATCAGCAGTTCTGCTCATATGAAAACATCAAAAAATGGCTTGATTCGAGGATAGCCTCAAAAGATAAACACTTCTACCGTAACGGTATTCGACCTCTGCCAGAGAGAGGGAAAAAAGTTGTAGCTGGCAATGGGCTATACTTTGAATGATTCATTTGAAATCATTAGTTGCGAACCTATGTTAATATAACAGGTGCGGGCAGACACTTTGCCTTGAACTCTTGTGTAAGCAGTCATCTGTGCTACATCGTACTGAATCATAAAAAATCACGAATTTTCCCAATGATTCATAAAAAAGGGATACAGCCGTGCAATTTCCTGTAATATCAAAGTTATTGCTGCTTATTAAATCACTTAACCGCTGGATCGACCTCTCCCACACAATGCTAATGTCATTGTCCTCATACAAGAACTAGTTGTGACATTTTTATTTTTATTAGGGGTGAGAGAATGTAAAAGTAGCAAAAACACTTTTTTTTTAAATTACGTTAAGTGAGAAGATATAATTTATTGCCAACAATTGCTTCCGACTTTAACCCCCCGTAAATGCTACCATATAAACCGTTTTGCGTAGAAAACTTAAACATGTTCGTTTTTATAGCTCGGATATTTCATTATGGGAGCGGTTGACACTTTTTTTCGTGTTCCATCGTTCCTTCATCTCGCGCTTAGTTTGATGTTCTTTTTTTACTGTTGCCATCAATTTTATTTTCTCTGAAGGTGAAGGCTATATTTTCGCCACTCCACTCCCGTAGTTTGCTTAATGGTCCTTTCACTTGCGAAAGTTAACTCGAGGCAAACTCCAGTGAACTTTATCGGAGCCAAGTTCACGAATGGCAATAGCATAAAACTGCAAACATGTCATTATTATTATCCTTACTCATACCCTCGTACAGGATGAGATATGTAGACAGAAAGGACATGTGAGATGCGTTAAGGCATTCAACGAGACAACAGGGTTGCCACTATGTCATTCAAATTTTTGTCATTAACCTTCTTTCAATACTTAAAATTTTGTTTTTTGTACCGAAGCAGTTGGCTAAGTTTCTCCCAACTTTTCGGACAACTTCGGAAGATAATTCTGAAAAATCGAACATCTTCCTTTCGGGACTTGCCTGACATTCTTAGATTGTAAAAATTGCTTAATTTTAAAAAAAAGTATATAAACTAAAGTGGTAACTTTGTCACAGTGCACATACGAGTATTACGTCGTCTTTCCATTTGGCGCATTTCATTTCATAAAAATCGTCCTTTCACCCCTTGAATATGTATGCATGTGTGTAATTCAGGTCGTTTTACACTTTATGCGCTCCTTTTTGTCAGTTTTATATGCCTATTCCCTCAGTGTGCAGAAAATTAGTTTCCTCTGCTTACATAGTAAGTTTCTGTCTCTTGCTTTTGCTCTTGGTTCCTGTCCTCTTGTTTGCTAAATAGATGCACATTCATATTTAATGTCATTTAGAGAGGTTGGTGGTGTTGAATAAAAAGCAGCCTTTGGGTGGTAATTTTATGGTCTGAAGGGTATTTGGATATGGACTTCTCTCCAGCAAGGAACTACCTAAAATGGACTTAATATGTTGGAATATGTCTCTCTTTCTTGGGACACATATGTGAAGAAAAGATTACAAATTTGTTTGCTCATGCTGTTAGGACACTTAAACAATTGTGTCGATGTGCGGTAAAATAGTAAGACACATACGAGTATGTAAGTACATATCCGGCCATAACTGGGGACCCGGATTTGTGTTATGTAAACTAGATTCTATGTCGGAGGTAGGAGTTTAATTAAAAATCATGATACTAAGCATGTATCTACATGTGTTTTGACACAAGTGTTTGGATGGTATTTCCAGTAACTAAAAGTTAAGTTAAAACGAAATTTTTTTAAACCATTGCCGATCAGAAAAAGAGATGGTGGCAGATGAAACCTCATGGCGAACGAAAGGTTACAATCACTGGTCTGAAAACCCCCTTAAAAGGAATTTAAACGAGCTCTTTGACGGAGCCGAAAGCATTGTTGACGATGTCAAAATTGTACACGGTGACTTCGATACCTAAACCGATATGTAAGACATCCTAAGCAATGTAATTGAGAAGTACAGCGTATTCAAAACGACAATAGAACCGGCTCCCACTAAACTGAAAATGCAGTCACACCAAACAAGGTGTGAGCACAGAAGTCTGAAAAGAAAACCCTGTGGGTAATGAGTAGCTGAAATAATCCCAGGAACGCAGTAATACACTAGTAAATGGGGATCTTATGAATGCTTCATTGATACATTGAGATTGAGAGAAAAGACAGATCCACTTAATGAGAAGACTTGCAGCAGCAATTATGCAGACTATTCATTATTCCAGTAGCAAAACAGTTGGGCTGTTTAGGAGTAAGGGTGTACCCAACAAACATTTGATTTTGAATATGCACATAAAACCTCTTATCCATTTACACCGGAAAGCAACATGGATTTGTTAAACTAGTTATTCATTGCATGCTTTGCCTGGATCTAAATGACTACGTAAAAGACAAATATATGCTAAACTCCTCACATTAAATTGTTTTATTGAATTAAAAAAGGAATACACAAGTCTATTGGAAAAATAAGAACGGGTAAATGAAGCAAATAATATTAAGGCTGTAGAAGACAGGACAAGGATTCGATTCTGTACCTGTGGAATTTTAAAAGAATACATACAGCTGAACCCAAGAAGCTATGACTTTTACCCATTTCTGGCAATTTGTGGATCACATCCCAAAAGAACTGCGCCGGCTTGGCAGCCAGGAATGAATCAAGCCAATGTTTTGATATTCTGCTCTGATGTGAACCGTATTTCAGTGAGGGCGATCTGCAACGACCGGAACAAATGGTATACAGAAGGGGCAAGGTCTGGGCTATTAGGCGGGTGGGGTAAGACTTTCCATCCACTGTTTTCCAAATAGTTCTTAACCGGAATAGCAACCTGGGGCCGAGCGTTGTTATGATGAAAAATTATTGTCTCGTGTCTGGTAGCATATTCGTTTTTTTCGGCGTTTTTCGGCTACTGCACTCTTCAAACGGATTAATTGTGTTCTGTAGCGTTGTCCATTGATGGTTTCACCCGGTTTTAGCAGCTCATAATACAGCACACCCACCTGATCCAACCAAATACAGAGCATTACTTTCGCGCCATGGATATTCGGCTTTGCCGTTGATTTGGCTGGTTGGCCGGGTTTCACATATGATTTTTTGCGCTTGGGGTTGTCGTAATGAATATATTTTTCATTACCAGTAACAATCCGATGAAAAAATGACTTCCTTTTGTGGCGTTCCAGCAGCATTTCGGACATGCAAAACCTCCTTTCGACGTCTCTCGGCTTGAGTCCATGTGGAACCCAATTTCCTTGCTTTTGAATATATCCAGCTGACTTTAAACGTTTGGAAATGGCTGCTTGAGTGACACCCAAAGATTCTGTGAGCTCTTCTTGTGTTTGGCAACAATCTTCATAGAGTAATGCTTCCAGTTCTTCATCTTCAAACTTTTTTGGCTGCCCAGGACGTTCATTGTATTCCAAGCCAAAATCACCACTTTTAAATCGTGCAAACCACTTTTGGCACGTTTGCTCAGCTAGCGCAAGTTCACCATAAACTTCCACCAAAATACGATGACTTTCGGCAGCAGTTTTCTTTATATTAAAGTAATGAAGAAGAACTCCCCGCAAAAGCACTTTTTCAGGCACAAGGTTCGACATATTTGAGTGTAAAAAAAAATTATTGTTGCTTACGCTTCAAATGAATTACATATACTGAAATGACGTACAATGACAGTAGCTTTCCAACGCATGTTCCAATGGAATAATAACAATGAAATAATACAAGTTACGCCATTTCTTAGCAAACCGCACGAAGTTATAGAACCAATAATTTTGAGCGGAAAATACTAAGTGTGATTTTTGAAAGTGGGAAGGCGGATACTTAACGACGAAATATACAATCTGTACAGCGACTCGAGTCTGACTAGAAAAACTTGAATCAAAAGCAAAAGAACAAAACACTATAGTAAGATGGCACATACTCGTGCAACTGGAAAGAGACTTTAACCAACTTGGCCTACGTAACGGAATCCGGTTGGGGAATGATCGACCGGCATAGAGTAATCTCTTAGTTTGGGGCCAGCTCCATCCTGGACTTTAATTTAGTAGAAACTGTAGTTGAGAAAGTAGTTTTAATCAATCCTCTAAAAGAAAAGCTAAATAAGATTCACTTACTGGTGAATTCTCTTTTAATCTGAGTCGCTTTAATTGCAGTTACTTTGTAACATCTAATGGGAAACAAGAACTCAAGTAAAACAAAATGATTTACTTCTGTTCCCCGATTATAAAATTAAGGCGTTTCCAATCGATATCCGAATACACACCTTTCGGCTTTGAACGTTAACTTCTAATCAAAGGAAGGGAACTCAACTTACATAAGAGCTTCTCTGGAAAAACCTTTTTTTTTCTACTCCCTTTCATAAAATTCTGATTAAGCAATTTCTCAATGCTCGTCAAATATATTTTTTATTATATAAAGATGTATGTATAAAGAGGTATATGGTAAAATGGTATAACGAGCGAAAAAAAAAGACCAAAGTGGCGCCCAACACAGAGCCACTCATCCATTCTTCACAATTTTCAATCTTCCATTGAAATATTTCAAGTTTTCACAACTTATCATTAAATAAATCACAGTTAAAAAAAATATATATATTTTTTCAATCACCTCTCTAGAACTTGACCTTAACCACTCCTATCTAGACAGAGCCTCCACCAAACCAATTCATATAGGAAAAAAAAAATACGTTTCGCAAATTTCCCGAAAGGCAAATCCCCGTCTATCAGATACACTAACATATCACAGATTTATGAGCTGATCCAGACAACTTTGTGGCCACCAGAACCACCTGACTCTACCCCCTAAAAATCAACCACAATTCAGTATTCTCTACAGGACAGTGAACACCAGACATTCCCTTTCGCACCCTTGCAAAATAAAATATAAATTTATTCCCTTCAATTCCAAAGACCATCCGCATGTGCGCTGCGAACGAGTAATGTTTCCCAGAAGCCAGTTAAATTTCAATTTTCAGCTCTCAATTTCAATAAAAAATTTTGTTTTTTGAAAACTCTCAACGAAAAAAAAAACAAAAACAACAAATGGCTGTTCACTGAATAAAATATTACAAATGACACCGACGCCAACCCCAGCACCGTTGAGGAGTAAGTTTCAGTGTTTGTATTTTGAAACAATAGAAAACTGCTGCAGAGATACTTTAGCTCGTATGCTCCTTTAGTGGTGGTATACCGTCGAAATGGTTTGCGGAGTCTTTCTATGTGGAAGGACCCCTATTCTAAAGACAACCAAATGTGTCTCAAACATGCCGTTGAAAGAAGAATGAGGAATCGATTTTTGGTAACTGTTTGCCAGGAATCCCGCATCCTTGGAAAATTTTCCCAAGAATTTTCAAGTTGTAGTTTGTTTGAATCGAAATGTGAATACAAATATGAATGGAGAATACGAATACGAATACGAGAACCTAAGTATCTAAGCTCATAACATGCACTTACCAGCATAAATAGCAAAAATATGAGGAAAGAAACTCGTCTCTATTCAAAGTGGGTGGACAGCTGGTTTGTATACCAACCTACTGTAGGAGATTGGAAAACCAGGACATACATCCTCAAGAAGCAACGAATACTCTTTCATAGGTATGTCGAGGGACATGATGTGGAAAATCCGCTTTCTGTGTAAAATCATCTTAGTGGAAAACTTCTTACACAGAGTTCATTACAAGCGGATTTTATATAAGGGGCGGCAGCGGTATGAATAATAAAAGCAAATGGCAGTGGAACTGGTTGCCCATCCAACTTTTAACATTTTCAGAATTGGGTGCGGTTTGGTCTCCATTCCGGTTGAAAGGAAAACTTTTCACTAGATGAAAGCCTATCGAAAATTTGCCGCTTATTTGAAAAGATTTACTTAGGCCACCGGGGGAGTCCTATATTTGCTACACTTTTAAGTATCTGAGAATAGCATAGGTACAGGTACAGGGAATGCTTTCGTATTCAAATCAATTCAGGTGAAAGATTTCTTCAAAGCACTTCGAGGGTTTTTAGGTTTTGAAGCATTTTAGTGCTGCTATTGCGGCTAAAGGATCTGTTTAGCAGTGAATGGAGTGGGAGAATGAGGTGTAGAAGGATAATGGAAGGGTGGAGAAAGTTCTTACGAAAAAACCTAGACTTGGGACTTGTATGACTACGTGACTTACGACGTGCAATTGTATGTTTGTGTACTTAAAAATTTATCAAATTTCCTCAACTATGACTTCGTTTATGGGTGTTTGGGAAGATTGCGATTGATGCGCTGTGATTATTTTGCTTTGAATGACAAATTTCGTATATAATCGCAGTGGCAAATAATCGTGAAAACACATCTTGTGCTGACATTTTCTTTCTAACATTCTATCGGCAATGTTATAAATAGGCTTTTCGGGATAATTTTGAGTTGGAATTTCAACAGAAAATATTTTTTTTTTTTCGCATTTTAGTTACATTCACACATTTAGGATTTTTAAATCCATAAGGAGACCATCATGTCCCATTAAGGCTTTAGTATAGAAAAAAAAAATCAGAGACAGAGAAGTCAAAGATCCATTTTTTTATCTGCCGAAAAAAAAAAATCATTGAGAACTGAAATGTATCAACAGAAACCTAAATGTCTAACTATCGGCACATTACGAGTACATTGGACTGGTTCTTTGCCTGATTGTTCTGTTTCGACATAAAAAAAAGTAAATTAATAAATAAAAATTATATCTATCTAGGAAATGCACTTTATGAATCTTTCAGGCCGTCAAGATTCACAGGCTGGGACTTATGTAGGTTCGCATTTGTGGAAAATATAATTAACAGTAATAGAGCAGTTAGAGATGTTGGTTAGCATTAACATGGGTATAACAGTCAACAGAACTGCTTGCTAGCGGTTTAAGCTCGCATAAAGGCATAAAGACAAGAAAGAAATAACGGAATATATACGAGTACAATACACCACAAAATACAGTTTTGATATTACTCGTAGACGAATCAAGTTGAAATCGTCGAAAATATTCTGCCAAAATCTTTTGGAAACCCGCACGTATCCACCACATGTTCTCCAACACAATACTCATAATAGGAGTACTCAATGATAAAGATATGTTCTTAGCGTGGCATCATATTCTAAAACATTCAGACACACTTTGAGCCACATTAACTGCAATGTGTTTGACGATTCTTATATGAAAATGCTAAAAACGATGGAACGAATGCGTAGTTCTCATTAACCAACACCAGTGTTGACTTCATGCTTGAGATAGATGACGAGTTACCTAGCCCAAAGAAACCCTAGGTACGAACCTGAAGAATTACCAGAAGCGGCCTGCAGAATGTCTACGACATAGACATATCATTTTTAAATTCACACATTTTTTGCTGAAGACGCGTCAGATAAACATAGGCCCAGTTTTAAGTTATGTGAAAAACCGCCCTTGAGCCAGAGCGCAAATTGCACTTTTGTCTTCTTCTTTCAAAAAAGTACTCTCCTCGTTTTCCTAAACAGGTCTTTTCGCAGAAATAGTCCACCAGACACTAGTCGAAACCCATTTCCCGTTCTCCCATGTTACTCCGACGTCCTTCGACTTGTTTCGCAATCTCCGGCCTGAGGTTTTTTAGCTCAAAAAGTAGCAAATATAGTACAAACACTCATCATTATCAAACCAACAGCTATTTATTAAGTATATTCCAAAAAAGGCCCCCTGGAATTGTGAATTCAGTAAAATTCTCTTCGGATTCACAATTTACGTACGTTATTTACACCCTGCCTGACTCGAACTGCAACCAACTTCAGACTGCTATAAAATCCAAACCGTTCATGACAGTAAGCTCAAATTTTGACAAATGACAGATAATTTTATTATTTACAAGCCTTTTAAACGATTTGCGTCTCAGTTGTGATGAAAAATTTTTATCCGCGATGAAATTCAAACGTGATAGTGTGATTGCCCTCCAGCACCTCAAAGTGAATAAATCATTTGTGTCTCGAACCATAGCTCGTTACCATGATACTGGCAGCGTTGCAAAACGCCAAAGAGGCGGTCATAAAAAAACAGCAACATCGGCAAAAATGGTTCGGAAAGAGAAGGCTCGAATTGAGCGAAATCCGCGTTGAAGTGGAAGAAAAATGGCTCGTTAGGTCAACATATCGTTGGAACGGATCCAACACACACTGAAAAATGAGCTTGGGTTCAAGCCATTGAAGTTCCAAAAAGCACACGATCTTACAAAAGTTAGAGTCCAAAGAGCGAAGGAGTTGCTACGCTTGCACGAAAGTGGTGAGTTGTCGAATTTGGTTTTTTCCGATGAGTCGCCATTTGTTATCGAGCAATATGTCAACAAACAAAATGACCGAGTTTACTTGCCAGACAGGTCCTTCGAAAATGTACACCTTCGGACGGCCACCAGAAAGCAGGCAGCCCCGATGGTGATGGTTTGGGCCGCCATAACCGCCGATGGTCGCTCTCCGCTCGTATTTTTGCACCGTGGCGTCAAAATTAATGCGTTCCACACTTCATTTCTTCAACATAACGGACTGCAAATTCTCTGGATGGAAATTCGTTTAATTTCTCTGTCTGGCGTATTTTGAAGGCGAAGGTTGGCACTAAAAAGTACCAAAGTTTGGACCACCTCAAACAAGCACTTCGCCGGGAATGGACCAAAATACCGCAGAGCCACTTGCTGCAGCATGCGATGCTTTCTTCGGCCGTCTCAAGGCCGTTATTCGCGTCAAATTTTGACGTATTAAAAACTACTGATACAATTTGAAAATTGATGTATTTTCCAACATTTTTTGCTTTTGCACAATAAAATTTATCAAAAAATAAAAAAAATTATAGCATTTTAAAAAGTTGCAGTTCGAGTCAGGCAGGGTGTATAAATTTTACTATTAATTAACGAAAATAACATGTTTTCTTTATAATTATAAATAAAAGAACAAAATAACAAAGTGACACTTCTGTGACAAGAAAAAAAGAAGAAAACCGACATGCGGTGAATATTACGAACAATCAGCACAGACTTTTTTACCGCACTCCAAGCATACCATATGTGCTTTTGGAATGAATAAAACCTGAAAGATGATTTCCATTTCAGTTTTGGAGGACAAAATGCACACATCTTTCTTTGATTTAGTGCAGCAACATTGGATTCTGACAGATTTGGCATATCAGGGCCTAGGATTCGTTCGGCTGTTGCTTCTGAATGATGCATCGATGACGCAAGAATGACAGCTTTACCTTTTTTAGGCAGGTGAGAAGCGTCACATTTTTATGGTATTTGTGCCGTACAATAGTCGAGACAAGCGTAACAGGCATTGAAAAAGAACTAAGAGTTTCTTTTCATCTTCCGATAAGACTTCTCCGTCAGGCCTCTTTCCACTATACATGTACCCATTGTAGAAGTAGCTTGTTTTCACATCACACAAGCACATCCTTTTCAATCCATATTTAGCAGGCTTGTTTGGCATATATTGGACATGACAAAAACCGATCGTCCTCTGAGTGCAATCAACATTTCACAAACTTGTCGAATAATTTTTTTTTTTTTATAATACCGCGCGCGCACTAAAGGGATATGAATACCCTTTTACTGGCTTTTATCCAGTAAGCGGGCGGATGGTGTAGTAGTTTGAAACTCAGATTTTTTGTTTGGTTTCGATATTTTTCCCAGAGGTGGTTGTCAAACTAGACGGGATGAGCCAGTGCATTCTCAACCAGTGGGTCTTAGTACCTGCTAGTTGTTAGTTCGTTACATTTAGCCCAGCCAGCAACAACCCAAAAAGACTTTTTCAGAGAATTGACTTGCACGGGATTCGAACCCGCGACCTTCTACTTGAGGAGTCTATGCATATACCACTACCATATACCATATTTGAAACAGCGGCCAATTTATCAGTACTTTTTCTAGCGCCTCTATCAGCTGGATTATCAAATCACGGCCTGTTCCATCTGTTGCAAAGATATAATCTGCATTTTCATAATTTGATTTGAAAACGGCTGTATAAGCCAAAAGTCCAATGGAAGCTAGAAGTTCTGACGAATCTATATCTTGCTATTCTGCCCTGTTTTCTTTAGCATATTGAGATCTAACCTGACCTGATTGAGATTTCTCATTTATGTGTTTGAATTCGCATAGCTCGATTTGAAGCTGTTTTGGACCATTTATATCTATCTGTTCTATAGAAATACCCTATCCGAGGCAATGGCATTTCATCGCCAGATTCCTACGCATCGTTTCCAGGCTCATCTGCTAATTGAAATCCTGATAAACTTGTTCACCTAAATCATAGTTATTTGTTTCACTATTAGTGTTATAGTCACTTTGCTCTGGCATATAGTTTTCACAAACGTGATCGACCTCTGACCCACTATCATCCTCGTTGAGCCAAGACTCCAACACTTCAGCTAGACGAGAATCTGACACAACTATCTTCATAATAGTTTCCATAGATTGTAAAGAAGATTCTTCTTTTCTTTTCGTAGGTCGTGACCTACAATTTATAATCATCAGTTCAAAAAAAGTTACATAGACTCCGAAGCGCGGTCACTCAGACCGCGATTGAGTTTAACATCGAAATTACTCACCAAATTTGCTACCGCCGATGCAACCAATACTCTTCATGTCACGAGCGCAACTGACCTCAAAGGTACTGATACGTTCGTGCAACGAGAGGGCGGGGAACAGGAAAATCTAATGGTTATAAAAACCTGAGCGATCTTAGAGACCACACGTCGGTGGTTAAAGGTCAAGACGATATCATTAGACTTCCTAGGGAGGATTGGATATGATGCCATAGGAAATATTTCGAGAAGGTAAAATAAAATCAAGCCACTACAACTCTTGAAAAACCTGTGTGTTAATGGATTCTTCTCAGATGTATTCCACAAGGCCTGCCAGTCTTCATTAGAACTAGTTACGAATGTGATTGCGTCGCGGAAATGGAATAGAAATATCGTTATATGCATACTTAATTGAATTGACTCGCAGAGCTACAGAAATCGGATAGCATTGCATCTGGTACTTTAACTCTAAAAAAGCACAGTGAATGAACCCAACAATAACTAGAGCTATAGTCATCTATGCCTCCATATTAAAAGAAAATCGATAGTAGAAAATTTTCAGGCTAAGCAAATCAGCTGGTTTTGCTATGTTCAAGAAGGTATTCGGAAAATCCGGTCCAAAAAGCAATAGAGGATCAAGCTCCAACCGAGGTTCAAAGAAATTACGAAAGCAAAATAATTGAATCACTCAAATGCAAAACATCAGAAAACTCTTGGTCTCACTAACGAGGTCATCTAAAATAGAGTGGATTATAGAATGGTTCTAATTCTGTTTATGGTTCTGCGAATTCAGCCAAACCCATAAACGGCGCAGTAGAATTGCAGATACGTGCTAGAAATATGTCATATTAGATATAATTATACGCGTTACATATTGGGTATATAATTATTTACGTGCGGATTTTTTCCAAATTTGAACGTTTATTTAAGAAAAACATGTACAATAGTATTATTCAAAGTATTGCCCATCTGAAGCTATGACTTTTTCCCATGTTTCTGGCAATTTGTGAATCCCATCCCAAAAGAACTGCGCCGGCTTGGCAGCCAATAATGAATCAAGCCAGTTATTGATATTCTGCTCTGATGTGAACCGTATTTCAGTGAGGGCGTTCTGCATCGAACGGAACAAATGGTAGTCAGAAGAGGCAAGGTCTGGGCTATAAGCCGAGTGGGGTAAGACTTCCCATCTACTGTTTTCCAAATAGTTCTTAACCGGAATAGCAACGTGGGGCCGAGAGTTGTCAGGACGGAAAATTATTGCCTCGTTTCTGGTCGCATATTCCGGGCGTTTTTCGGATACTGCTCTCTTGAAACGGATTAATTGTGTTCAGTAGCGTTGTCCATTGATGGTTTTATCCGGTTTTAGCAGCTCATAATACAGCACACCCATTTGATCCCACCAAATACAGAGCATTACCTTCGCGCCATTGATATTCGGCTTTGCCGTTGATTTGGCTGGTTGGCCGGGTTTCACATATGATTGTGAAATGGATCCATTTTTCATCACCAGTAACAATCTGATACAAAAATGACTTCCTTTTGTGGCGTTCCAGCAACATTTCGGACATGCAAAACCGCCTTTCGACATCTCCCGGCTTGTGTTCATGTGGAACCTAATTTCCTTGCTTTTGAATATATCCAGCTGCTTTTAAACGTTTTGAAATGGCTGATTGAATGACACCCAAGGATTCTGCGAGCTCTTCTTGTGTTTCGCAACAATCTTCATAGAGTAATGCTTCCAGTTCTTCATCTTCAAACTTTTTTGGCTGCCCAGAACGTTCATCGCCTTCCAAGCCAAAATCACCACTTTTAAAAATCGTGCAAACCTCTTTTGGCACGTTCGCTCACCTAACGCATGTTCACCATAAACTTCCACCAAAACACGATGATTTTCGGCAGCACTTTTCTTCACATAAAAGTAATGAAGAACTCCCCGCAAAAATACAGGCACAAAGTTCGACATATTTGAGTGAAAAAGAATTATTGTTGTTTACGCTTCAAATCAATGACATATACTGAAATGACGTACAATGACAGTAGCTTTCCAACGCATGTTCCAATGGAATAATAACAATGAAATAATAAAAGTTACGCCATCTCTTAGCAAATCGCACGAACTAAGTTATATACCCAATATTTCAATGCCTCAGCTTCTATTACTTGCAGGAATAATAAAATTAATAAAATAATTAACAAATATTTTATTAATAAATTATTAAAAGGAAAACCAAGAATATCTTTTGTATTTCAATATTTATCTAAGGCTGATTTAATTATTCTTAGGACCATCATCTAAGGCGTCGCAGCGTAAAGTGAGATGTGACATATAACACCCAGGTGTTGTGTATTCAAATATCAGTGGCTATCACTCTATTGCTATGGAAATATATAAGTCGTGAAGGTGGTTGGAAACGGTTCCGCTCCAAAAAATGTTGGTGGCACAAGTTTAAAATTTTATAAATCAGAATGCTATATTATATAATGAGAGTCAGAGGGGGGCGGAGATGTGCTTAAATTTCCATACTTCTCATCAATCAGAAAATTGATTATCAAGACGAACAACAAGGGACCAATGTTGGTCACTTGAGGTACACTAATGTAGTGCAAATACCGAAACCGATAAAGTGCATCCTGAGCTAGGCTACGAACATTGCAAGAAAGAGGCAAAAAATTACGTTAGCTAGAGTAGATACGATAGCAGTACGAGCAGAGCATTGTTTCGAGAATAATCATAGAATGGATGGTTTCAAGTCTGATATTCACATAATAAATGCTGGTGTGCCCAAGGGCTTCGTTCTGTCTCCGACACTCTTTTTATTTTTTCATTAATGTCATTTCTGCTAATCCAATATGAGGGCTGTTGGATGGAAGGTAGGTGGCGCTACTGAGCCAAATTTTAATATAATCTCTTTTAGCTCTCTTGTCAAAATTTGGCGACAATCCGACACCCATTTTAAAACATCGTGTTAGTGTTTTTTGCGACCATGATCCGATTCGTGATCCGATTCGTGATCCGATTCTTGTTTTTGAATGGCAAAACCTGCGAGGAAACCAAACCCATTCTCGATGGTATGTATGAGATCCACGTTAACTATTTAGAAAAGCGAAAAACAATCACAGGAACATACTACGTCGATTTATTGGGTCAATTCAACGCCGATTTAAAGAAAAAACGATCACAGTGGCCGAAGAAAAAAGTGATCTTCCACCACGATAACGCACCGGCTCGCCGAGTGGAAGGCGCCAGAAGAGCCAAACTAATTAAAAGGGTTTATTTTATTCGGCGAACTAGCTAATGCACAATTTTATTCTGGTGTTTTGAAGCGTTTGATACATCGTATTCGGCCAGAATTTCGTACAAAAAGAAATAAACGTTTGTCGCACGATAATGCCTCGTCCCATCGATTGCCATTTGTGACCGATTTTTTTGGCGAAAATGCGCGTTTTAGCTGTCCACCAATCCCTGTATTCGCCTGAATGCATTTACCGATGAACAGAAACCGTTTTGTGGACGAAGATGCCATCTAAAAGGCTTGTACTGACATCCGGAAGGACATCCGGGCCGAAGATCTAAAACACCCATTTGACATGCATCAGACCGTGCAAATCACTGTACTGTGTCGGAAGGGGACTACCACCTTGATCAAAAACGGAATAACCAGCGTGTGGCACTTCCATTGTTCCGATTTAAGTTCTGTTTTTTTTGGTTAAGTTAAGTTGAGTTAGGTTGTTGACATTCACTCTAAATCTTAGCGTCATAGCTAGATATTTGCAAAAGTAACGTAGCCAAGAGTACATCTATCTCTGTGTGTGTTGGCGATTTTTTTACAATTTAAGGCTTTAAATTTGCAACAACGAATTTGTATTAAATTTTGCGTAAAAAGCTGATTTAATGGTGCGCGAACGTTGAAAAGTGTGGAAGTGGAAGAAGAAAAGTGTTTCGGCAACGATTCTGCAAAGAAAACGGTCATTTACCTGTGGCACGAGTGGTTCGAAAGTGGTCGCGAGTCAATCGAAGATGACCATCGACAAACGAAAACCATCGACATCGAAAACCGAGGAAAACATTGATGAAGTAAAAGAAATGTTGGTCAATAACCGCAAATTAACCATCAGAGCGATAGCGGAGAACTTGATCATTGCCTATAGATCCGTCCAAGATATTTTGGTTAATGATTTGGGTTTCCGTCGTGTAGCAGCAAAGTTGGTGACAAAAGACCTTAATTTCATGCAAAAAAGAGACCGTGTTGATGTCGGAAAAGAGATGATTTGCGAGGCTGAATCCGATACCACATTCATCAAAAGGATCATTACTGGAGACGAGTCGTGTGTCTATGAGTACGATACGCAATCGAGACATCAGGCGTTCACCAAATGACCCGAGACCAAACCACGTCGTTTTCAGTCAAGAAAGAAGGAAATGCTCATGGTTTTCAAGGATTAAAACGGTGTAGTGCATCATGACTTTTTTCCAGAAGGCCAGAAAGTAAACAAAGAGTATTATTTGGGCTTTATGTGACGTTTGCGTGAAGCAATTCGCCGAAAGAGACCAGAATTGTGGGCAGAAAACTCGTGGATTTTGCACCATGATGACGCGCCGTCGTACAGTGCCATCAGTATTTGTAAGCTACCGAATTCACCTGATTTGGCTCCCTTTCTGTTTAATCGAGTTAAAAAACCACTACGCGGAACGCGTTTCTGTAGCCGAAAAGAAGTATTGGAAAAATCGCAGGAAGTACTAATGGACATACAGAAAACCGAATATAAAAAATATTGCGAGGATTGGACTAAGTGTGTTGCTGTCGATGAGGATTACTTTAAAGGGGACAATATAGAATTAGATGAATAAACTTATGTGTTTAACCTTCTGAATAAATTCCGGGAACTTTTTTTTGTTCTTGTTTTTAAAAAGACTTGTTTACTGTGGAGCGCAACTGTATGGACGGCAGTAAAATATTAGAATGTACCAAAGACGATAAATTAGCAAAGAATGGTTCGCAATATGTACGTAAAAATGCAATTTAAATGCCCAGCGTGAGTAAACGAAGCATCAAAGTTGAACCCGGAGTACACCAAGACAGTTTTTTGTAATAAAAAAAAGAAACCATTTAAAGGTTTGTTCCACGCGACTGTTCGTAAAGCTTAACCATCCCAACGTTGGACGATGTGCGAGAAGTATTTAGAAAAATGACAAGAACATAAATTGAAATGTTACGATTGTCAATGGCTATGACAAAATCTCATTAGAAGCACGCGCATTCACGAAAGTTTCTACATTAAGAAATCGGTAATGGACAAACTTCAAACACAGGAAATTAGTTGGTTTTGCAATCTTTAACGAAGGTTATCGGAAAACCCGCAATAGAAGTTCGGAGAAGAGACCGAACAAAAAAAAAAAAAAAATGCTTACATTGCTCAAATTCAAAAGAAGCAACGAATTGTTAGCTTGACCAACGAGGGGATCTAAAATGAAGTGACCCATGGGGTAGTACATCTACCACTAAGGCAGAAGAAATTCGTACCATTAAAAGCAATTATTAGCGTTACACATTTCAGTACTTAAAGACTACCTTCTTTGAGAAAATTCGGGACTCCATCAATCACTCATTTATTCCATGTTACCGAAGAAGTCAATACACCTAAAGAAAAATACTAAAAGTTCGCTAAAAAAAAGAGGAAAATTACGATGCAGACGGCCTTATTGTATCCCACCAAACCAGAGTTTCATCGAAATCGATTGGTGAGAAACCACATAAGTCTTTGCTCAACAAAATTGCAATCTGATGGAAAACAAAGTTTTCAAACTTCTTAATTTGGGGACAAATTCCTGTAAGTGTCGTATAAGTCTATACACACGTGGACATTCACATTTCTATTCCCAGAATATTTACAGATTGTCCTGTAAATAAACTTAATTTGAAAGAAGACTTAAATTGAATGCTTTGAGAAAAACAAACGCCTTAGACGTTGTAGCATGTGAGAAAACAATTTTATTCAATATTATGTAGGCGCGGTCCTTTTCTTCCGGTTCAGAAGAACTGAATTTCTAACGATTTTTCTAAAAAGCCGCCCCTTTGTTCATTTAATCAAACCTCGTCACACAATTCCTGACACAAACAATTTTTCCTCATATTTACCGGAATTAATATACTTTTCTCTCAACTAATATTCGACCCTCTAGGTGTGTTCCTAGAACTCGCCAAAACAATTTTCCTTCTTCCGACTCCTCCGTCTGACGAAATAGGCAACGAAGACGGGATGATGAGTATTCAGAAATCCTCTTTTATGGTCAAAAGTAGGCACTGCCATATACACAGTACATGCTACAGCGTCTCGACGTGATTTTGCCAAAAAAAATTTGTTTTGAATCGTGATAGACCCGTTTAATAACACACTTCACCAAAGAGATCACCACACGGACACACCCGACCTGATTTAGTCGTAAATTACAAGCACAACGCGAAATACATACAAATACTGGCACGTGACACAAGAAACACAAAGTTGACAACGAACTAATTACACTAAAGGCGAACTAGGGGATACACGAGATCCACCGACCAAATGCCGCCTAACCATCAACTAAACCTTTGTCGGTCGATCAAGCCAGCATAATTGAGGACAGCCCCAGGGGAACGGCCCCCTGTTTTTGCTTTTAGGGCGACACCACATTGACAAAAATTATTGGGTCAACATAAATTTTGTTTGTGCTTTGCCATGCATGACCACGTTTAGGTGACTACAGGCGGCCAAAGGCAGACGCAGTGGAATACAAGCAGCAGCAACTGCTTGAGTGATGCCGGAAGGGGAACGTATTCCAGTGTGAACACACAGAGGAGTCACAGTCAATGATAAAAGTAAACAATGGGAGCAATAAAAGAACAGTTGTCTCCCTCAGGTGATTTCAGTTTTAAAGACAGTTCGTTCATCTGTCAGATAAGGGAACAGTGACACTTGGTCTTGACCAAAAATAAACGTTGCTGTATGCAACTACTAACAAATCACACCCAGCACACTCACTAACACTTTAGCTTGATATGTTCAAGTTGTCTTATGTGCCCTCGTAACTCGAAGGTATGCTTCCAGGTCTATCATACGTTCTGGAGATGACAGACTCATCTTCACATTTTCGTGTGTCTATTTGGTTATTGGTTTTTTTTTTTTTTTTTCTTATTATTGTGTGACACTACCTGGCCTCTCGAAAACAAGAATCTCTTTTTCTCGAATTACATTCCATATGTCTTCTCAGCTCGACAGTGAAAGGGCAAGGTTTATGGTCATGCCATTAACCCAATGATGTGTGGTACCTTTATTACCAAAAAAAAAAAAAAAAACCAAAACGACAACGACCACGAGAAAATAAAACAGAAACCAAAAAGGAAACAGATACGAGTACGAGTACATAAACGTGGATTCTAGAATTGAATGCCAAGAAATTTTTGGACAGCACGAGTGTTGGCAAAGAAAGCAACTTGAGTCATAGTTATTTGGATTTCGTCATCGACATTGATTCTCGCTATACGAGTACTCATGTTGTGGTCATCAGATGCTACAATACATCAAAGAAAAAAGGAGCAAGTGACTCGTTTGATTAATGGAAGTGAATATAAATGACGAAGGAATTATTTAAGTGATAGGAAAAGGAACCTATCTTTGTGAGTTGTGTATCTGGACATTTTCCATTCGATTTAAAAGAAAATGATATTTGGTTTTGGACGAATGGATAGGATTGTTTTTTTGTTTTTTTTTTTTTTTTGTATTTTTATTCATTGACTTTTCCTAAGTACTTTATTTAATATACGAGTATGTGAGTTTGTGATATTGAAGTAATTGTTACTTTACATTCATACCAAAACTGACGAAAGCTATGTTCACATCACTCAACATCAATTCACTTACTAGCAATTTGATCATATGGTTAACA